>CATIUR010000004.1:92969502-95768669 GCA_949592205.1 Helichrysum umbraculigerum
TGCGGAAGCTTGATTTGGGTGTTACTAATCAATAGCAAAGCACAAAGATAAATAGCAAACGACTCTATATGCGTCGTTTTAACAAAATATATTGATAACTGAAATGTTTACAACATTTAAAGCTTTACATAGCTCGAGTTAAATAAAATGAGATTTCAGTACATAAGTACTTGTACAAAATATACTAATGCAAGAAAATCTCAATCGTCTGTATGCTGACTCGAGCTAAATCCTGAAGCAGAAACATCCTACTGCTGGGTACCTGCGATATATGCTAAAAGGTCAGCTATAAAGCTGGTGAGCTCACAGGTTTGAAATCAAGTAATATCGTATGAACCGCAAGATTTAAATAATGAATTGCATCCAGCAATTAAATAATGAATTGCATCCAGCAATTAAATGATGAATTGCATCCAGCAATTAAATGATAATCATCGTGTATACAGCCATGAGCACATAGTTGAGCTTAACTCGAGGGCCGGGTCCCCTATAGAGAATTCCGGGCGAGGTGCCTCCACGAATGCCTAATCAACATTCGTCTTCCCAAATATTAGTACGTCCGTTTACCCGGTTAGTGCTTGCTAACCCGGACGAGGTGGGTCAATCCTATATGGTACCATATACTAATATTCACGCTACAACGTATTAACAACTATGCTGACGGAGGACTTTAAATGATTAGTTTCGAAAAACTCATGTAGTATATGAAAAGTTGGTACTTGCGTTCACATGTTAAAAGTTGAGCAGTATATCACACCCCTGAGTAAAACAGTAAAAGAGGGGCTATGAGACTCACCTGAGTCTGAGAGCGTTTAAACAAACGTAAGTTGATTAGCGAATAATGAAGTCCAACGACTTGTAACCTGAGGGTGTCCACGACACGCGATGGTTATAATCATGATTGGGTATCTCAAAAGATCACCCTTGTAGTTGTTACACAACTATATATATGTCCAAATTACTACGATTTGGTTGATTTGTTAAGTGTTTGAAAACATGTACGGCCCGTTGGTGACGGATTTGTAATAATAATCTCAACTATTATTATTGTGATTTCGTGGCGTTTTACTTTGAAAAATGTGTTTCGATTGTGTTTTAGAAGCCGTTAGGGAATCTAAGTACGGGGGTCCGGGGGCAGCGCCCCTGGTAGCGGGGTCCAAGGGGCAGAGCCCCTGGCTGGGGTCGAGCTGCCAGGTCAGCTTGGAAAATTTTTATTTCTACTATATTGCTTTGACGAAAAACGCATCTGGATCCGAATTTGGGTAAAATCAGGTGTTAAAATTTTAGGTCTCGACACTTAGTAAAAATCTGAGTTTTCTGTGTTTTGCGACACAATATGCGACACTAAAGATGTTATGCGACACAAGGGTTGTGTCGCATAGAAAATGCGACACAATGTCTATACGACACAAGGGTTGTGTCGCATAGATGCGAGATGCTGATTCAACAGCGACATAGTGATTGTGTCGTATGGGGTATGCGACATAGTGGTTGTGTCGCAAGACTTGCGACACTAAAGCCAAAATACGACACAACATGCGACACAATGCTTGTGTCGCATGGATGAACACCAGCCCAGAAAGTTCGGCTGTTCAACATTTTCCGGCCAAAAATCCGTTTTTAACCCGTTTTCAAGCTATAAATTCGTGTTCTATTCGTTGTAATGGACATATACTAGTTATAATAACAACCACAAATGAAAAATACTAAGAATCGAGTGATTTCGGGATTTTGTCGGAAACTTACAATTTGCCGAAATGAAAATCCGGAAAGGTAGAAATGTAGATCGTTGCGAGGTGGTCGTGAATCTCTAAAAATATTTGTGATCCGGTCGCGTTTCGTGGTAGTATTTTGCGGTTTTGTGGATTTTGGGGTGTGTTGGTGAAAGAGAGGAAAGAAAAGAGAGAGAGAAGTAATGGGTGAAATGAAGAAAGAAAAGGTGGGAATGGGAGGTTATCCTCCCATTTTCGCCCCGCGTTCCCGCTCTGTGCGGTGTTCGTTTGCTCCGTCGTTTAATCGTTAAATAATTATTTACATTTTAATTATAAGTTTTAAAATACGATTTATTACGCGATATATTGTTTAAATATTTTACAATTCGATTTATATTTGAGTTATAAAATGTAAGTTTGTTTATTTAGTTTGTGCGTTTTAAACATTTTAAATTGTGTACGTTCTGTTTGTACGATACGATTGAATACGAAATATTATCATAATAATATTTTTGACATAAGGTGTTATTTAATAAAATTGGTCACCAACGTCCGTATTAAATTGAATCGAAATACATTCGATTTAAGTTGCGTACGATTTAATCAAATCGCATTTTCGTATATATTCAACAATATATATAATTCGATACATTAATTAGCCTAACACAGAACTAATTACATGTATTAACATCTGATTAGGCACTAATTACTAGTCCTAATTTGGCGGGTGTTACATTACACTGATGCTCAGATCACGTCTCTCATAACCCAGGCTGTTACTGAAGCCTTGGCTCGGAATACTCCACCTAACTCCACAAGAAGCAGCGATGCCGCTGAAACCTCTGCTGCTAAACCTTGTTCATACAAGGATTTTCAAAACTGCAAACCCTTGAGCTTCAAGGGAACCGAAGGAGCCATCGGACTTATCAGATGGTTCGAAAAGATGGAATCTGTTTTCCGCATCAGCAAATGTGCGGAAGACGACAAGGTCAAATTCTCCACCTGCACCCTCGAAGATGGTGCCCTCTCGTGGTGGAATTCCTATACCCAGTCCGTGGGGATTGACACCGCTTATCTACTCCCTTGGGAGGATCTAAAGAAAATGCTCACGGATGAGTATTGCCCGTCCGAACAACTTCACAAGCTGGACGAAGAGTTCTGGAACTTAAAAGTGCAAGGAACTGATATCGTTGCATACACCACCAGATTCCAACAACTCACCGTCCTTCGCCCGGCTATGGCAGGTACTGGGCCCGACAAGATTAAGAAATACATCCGCGGCCTCCCGGAACCCGTCCGGGGAAATGTCGCCTCATCAAACCAAACCACCCTTCATGGTGCCATTCGGTTGGCCCATGAACTTCTAGCTATGAACGAGGACCCAGAACCACCCACTCCGTCCTCCAACAGCAATAAACGAAAATGGTCTGACAACCACAACAACCACCAAAACAAGAAACCTGAAACCATTAAAGCCTACACCTCCAGTTTTGATGACAAGGGAGCGTACAAGGGAACCAAGCCCTACTGCTCCAAGTGCCAACGACACCACCATGGTTCGTGTCCCTGTAGCAAGTGTAAGAGATTTGGACACTTGGCTAAGGATTGTAGAACAAACACCACTGACACCAACATCTTTGCACCAAAGACCTGTTATGGGTGCAACGGTACGGGGCATTTCAAGAAAGACTGCCCGAAGCTGAACAACAACAACAAGAACAACAATGCTCGAGGAAGAGCTTTTGTGCTGAAATCTGGGGAAGCCCGTCAAGACCCGAATGTGGTCACGGGTACGTTTCTTCTCAACAACTTGACTGCATCTGTATTATTTGATACTGGTGCTGATAAGAGCTTTATTTCTGACGAGTTTTATCCACTACTTGACACCACACCTATTGCCTTAGATTCTAAGTACACGGTAGAATTGGCAAACGGAAAAATTATTGAGGCCGACAGTGTGATACCTAATTGCACTCTAAACTTAGCTAACGAGCTCTTTTCCATTGACTTGATACCTGTCGAAATCGGCAGCTTTGACCTCATCGTCGGTATGGATTGGTTGTCCAAGCACCGAGCTGAAATCGTTTGCTTTGAGAAAATTGTACGCATTCCTCTCGTCACCAGTGGAACTTTGAGCATACAAGGGGAGACCGGTGGGACGAGAATAAATATCATTTCTTGCATGAAAACCCGAAAATACTTGAGGAAAGGGTACCAGGCAATCCTCGCACACGTTATGGAGAAAAAGTCGGTGGAGAAGCGACTTGAGGATGTGCCTATCGTTCGAGACTTCCCAGAAGTCTTTCCTGAAGACTTGCCTGGCCTACCGCCAACTAGACAAGTCGAATTCTCTATTGATCTTGTGCCCGGCGCAGCACCCGTGGCACGAGCCCCTTACCGACTAGCCCCATCCGAACTTCAGGAGTTGTCTACTCAGTTACAGGAACTCCTGGACAAGGGATTTATTCGACCAAGTTCCTCACCTTGGGGAGCTCCGGTCCTGTTTGTGAAAAAGAAAGACGGTTCTTTCCGCATGTGCATCGACTACCGCGAACTCAACAAATTAACTGTCAAGAACCGTTACCCACTTCCTCGCATTGATGACCTGTTTGACCAACTTCAGGGGTCGAGTTTTTATTCAAAAATCGATCTACGGTCAGGTTATCACCAACTCCGAGTTCGTGATGAAGATATTCCAAAAACGGCTTTCCGAACTCGCTACGGGCATTATGAATTCCAAGTGATGCCATTCGGCTTAACCAACGCACCGGCTGTATTCATGGACCTTATGAATCGGGTGTGCAAACCTTACCTTGACAAGTTTGTTATCGTCTTTATCGATGACATCTTGATTTACTCGCGCACTGAACAAGAACACGCGCAACACCTGAAAACTATCCTAGAGCTGCTCAAACACGAAGAGTTATACGCCAAATTCTCTAAGTGTGAGTTCTGGATGCAAACCGTTCAATTCCTTGGACATGTCATTGACAATCAAGGGATTCATGTCGATCCTTCAAAAATCGAGGCTATCAAGTGTTGGCAAGCACCTACTACACCGACCGAGGTACGCCAATTCTTAGGACTCGCCGGATACTACAGGCGGTTCATTGAGAATTTATCGAAAATAGCCCTACCTCTCACTGCACTGACTCAAAAAGAAAAGAAGTTCGATTGGACTGACAAACAGGAGTCAGCTTTCCAGCTACTAAAACAGAAACTCTGCAGTGCACCTATCTTATCTTTACCCGAAGGCAACGATGACTTCGTGGTATACTGTGATGCTTCACACCAAGGTCTTGGTTGCGTGCTGATGCAACTAGACAAGGTTATCGCTTACGCCTCTCGACAACTCAAGGTCCACGAAAAGAATTACACAACTCATGACCTAGAGTTGGGGGCTGTTGTATTCGCTCTGAAAATCTGGAGACACTACTTATACGGTACCAAGTGTACAATCTTTACCGACCATAAAAGTCTCCAACATATCTTCGATCAAAAGGATCTCAACATGAGGCAACGTCGATGGGTCGAGTTGCTCACTGATTACGATTGTGAAATTCGCTATCATCCAGGCAAGGCGAATGTTGTCGCCGATGCCTTAAGCCGAAAAGAACGAGTGAAACCACTTCGAGTTCGAGCTCTCGGTATGACCATTCACAGCGACCTCCTCAATCAAACTCGCACAGCTCAACTCGAAGCACTCAAACCGGAAAACTTGATAAACGAGTCCTTGCGGGGCATGGACAAACAATTTGAAACCAAACCTAACGGGGCCAAATACTTCTCGAATCGAATCTGGTTACCAAGTTTTGGGAACCTGCGAGACTTGGTGATGAATGAAGCTCACAAGTCAAAATACTCTATACACCCCGGTGCCGACAAAATGTATCACGGCATCAAGGAAATGTACTGGTGGCCCAACATGAAATCTGACATTGCAACCTATGTTAGCAAGTGTCTTACTTCTTCTAAAGTTAAAGCTGAACACCAGAAACCGTCCGGTTTGCTACAACAACCTGAAATACCACAATGGAAATGGGAGCAGATCACCATGGATTTCATTACTAAGCTCCCGAAAACTTCTAACGGTTGCGACACCATTTGGGTGATCGTTGACCGACTCACTAAATCTGCTCATTTCCTAGCCATCAAAGAAACTGATAAGATGGAACGTTTGACACGAATCTACATGAAAGAGATCGTGTCAAGACACGGCGTGCCCATCTCAATCATCTCCGACCGAGATGCTCGATTTACTTCTCGCTTCTTGCAATCACTGCAAAAATCCCTTGGTACTCGTCTGGATATGAGTACGGCTTACCATCCTCAAACCGACGGCCAGAGCGAACGAACCATACAAACACTGGAAGACATGCTACGAGCCTGCGTAGTTGACTTCGGTAAAAACTGGGAAAATCACTTACCGTTGTGCGAGTTCTCGTACAACAACAGTTATCATACCAGCATAAAGGCTGCACCCTTCGAGGCACTGTACGGTCGTAAGTGCCGGTCACCTATCTGTTGGACTGAGGTGGGGGATACATAACTCACCGGTCCAGAAATCATACATGAAACAACCGAAAAGATCGTCGGCATACAAAACCGACTAAAAGCCGCGCGTGATCGTCAGAAAAGCTATGCTGACGTGAGACGCAAACACCTTGAGTTCCAAGTAGGGGACAAGGTACTTCTCAAAGTGGCACCGTGGAAAGGTGTCATTCGATTCGGAAAACGAGGCAAACTAAATCCTAGATACATCGGACCATTCGAAATCCTTGAAAAGATTGGTCCAGTGGCATACCGCCTGCAACTTCCTGCTGAGCTTAGCAGCGTTCACAACACATTCCACATTTCTAATCTGAAGAAATGTCTGTCTGACGAGACACTGATTATACCGCTCGACGAAATTCAAATCGATGATAAACTTCATTTTGTCGAGGAACCTATGGAAATCATGGACCGCGAGGTCAAACAACTAAAACAGAGTCGTATTCCCATTGTAAAAGTCAGGTGGAATTCTAGACGTGGTCCTGAATTCACCTGGGAACGGGAAGACCAAATGCGACAGAAATCCCCACATCTCTTCCCAGACAACACACCGACCGTGCAATCGAGCTAATTTCGGGACGAAATTCTTTTAACAAGGGGAGAATGTAACAACCGCCAAATTAGGGCTAGTATTAGCGCCTAATTCTTTGTTAATACATGTAATTAGTTCTGTGTTAGGCTAATTTATGTATCGGATTATATGTTGGTAAATATATACAACTTTGCGATTTGATTAAATCGTACGCAACTTAAATAGAATGAAATTCTATTCGGTTAATACGGACGTTGGTGAACAAATGTTTAAAAACTAAAAATAACGCAATTATAACCAAAATGCTATTTTATAACAAATAGTAATTATCTCGTATCACCCGATTCATAACTTACGCGATTTAAAAACAAAAGTGACTAAATTTAATTTAAACTATTAAAGATTTACGGAAATAATTTAGGTAAATTATTTAACAAGATCCATGATTTTATAAATATAATTAAACGCGTAAAATAAATATTTAACGCCTAAACGACGGAGAAAACGAACACCGCGAGGAGCGCGAGGGGAGACCGAAAATGGGAGGATAAAACCTCCCACTTCTTTTCTTTCTTCCCACTTTCCATTTTCCTTCTCTCTCTCTTCTTTTCTTTCTCTCTAATCACCAACCACACCACCACCCACTTAAATCACCAAATAACACCATCAAACCTCGCCGAAACATACCACTCGTTTGGAGAAAAGTGACCACGACTACACGATCTACATTCCTATCTTTTCGGATTTTCAATCCGACACTTTGTAAGTTTCCGACAAATCCCGACATCTCTCGTTTTTGATCATTTTTACTAGATTATGGTTTAAATAGGCTTAATATGTTCATATAAGGGTTGGGTAAAAGATTTGGACCCAACGGAAACCCGGAAACTCGTTTTCGACCAAAATTCCGGCCATCAGACCGCTACGTCGCACCTGGCCAGGGGCCTCTGCGACGTCGCGACCTACGTCGCACAAAAACCGCAACGTCGCACTAGCGACGCAGCCTATTATGTCGCATTAACTTGCGGACGTCGCAAGTAGCGACGTAGACTTTAACGTCGCAAACCGAACCAACGTCGCATTAGCGACGTCGCCCCCTACGTCGCATTGATTTGCGAAGGTCGCATCATGCGACGTACCTGCCTACGTCGCACCTTACGTCGCTTGCAACGTCGCATGCTACGTCGCACAAACCAGAACCTTGAAAACTCACATTTTCACTAAGTGTCGAACTTTTACAACCTCAAATCCTTATACGATACGACCTAACAATCATAATAAAACATACTTTCCTATTACAATTACTCTAATTTGCGTATTGAATGATAAACTTTAAATATAACAAATCACCAACGGGCCGTATACTTTGATACGAACGCGAACAAACCAACATTTAAACACAACGGGTTGTATGAACAACTAGCCTAGATGGTCTTGCGAGACATCTACTTACTTAACCTTACGTGTTTAGGCACTAGAAGGTTACGGGTTCGGAGAACCTACTTGCTTTACTACTACTTGCTATTTACCACCGCTCGACTCAGGTGAGTCTTACAGCCCCACTTTTACTGTTTTATACTTTGGGGTGAGATACTTAGCAACTGTTTTACGTATGAACACAATGTACTGAACTGAAAACATTACTGATTACAAACAAACGCATGAGTTACTTTTATCCACTGAAAGCCTCCTAATCGTAAGTTGTTAGTTATGGACTTAAGCGCGATTACTAATAGATGGATCCATTTGGGACTGACAATCCCTGTCTGGGGTGGTAGCGCCACCACGTACTGATTTACACGTAGAAACAGACATATTAGTATTTGTTACATATGAGTGTGCGGATAGCACTCACGGGGGTACGTGATATATTCACACTACACGGTTAAGCTTCAACTTATGAGCTCATGGCACTGTACTGATTTACTGAATTACTTACTTTGCTTGATAGCAATACGGGTACATACTTGTGGTTCATAACACCTACTTATTACTAAACCTGTGAGATTCACCAACCTTTTTGGTTGACACTGTTTAGCTTTGTATCTCAGGTACACTTACGGAGTAGGATCACTCCAGGATTACTAGCTAGAGTCGCATGATTTCCAAACTGCATTTAACGGAGATTCTTTGGCATTATCTTTTGTATATTATGATTATGTATTAAAATCTCCCGCTATACGCGCGGACTCTAGGAAACTACATTTTTGTGTACGAAAACCTACGGTTTTCAAACGATTCAAATTATGAAATGTAACTATTTTACAAACGTCTCATTTAGAGGTCGTTTGCTATATATCTTGTGCTTTGTATATTGATTAGTAACACCCAATGTATGCTTCCGCAACTCGGTAAATTTGGGGGTGTTACAAATGAAATGTATATAGTATACTTAAATAAAGTGATACTTAGTATATAGCAAAAACTACATAAATAAAGCAATACCTCGGTTTCTAGCCAACCATCCCCAGATAAGTTAAGAAGCCTACCCCAAAACTCCAAATTCAACCCGTGGGGGTAACCTGTCACAAATAAATAATGGTCCATGGATTTTCCATTGTCAACCCCGCGTTGATAGAACTCACATGCCGTGGTTTCAAAAACAGCCTCAGCATTGCGCTTTGTAGATGGCACTATTACTTTGTGGCTAGTAGAACCGGCATCCTCGTCTATCATTGGCTATGATTAAACCAAAAAATGATGTTAAAGGTAAACTGAGTTAAAAGGAGTTATAAAGGAATAAAAAAATACTCACTTCATCATCATCATCATCATCATCATCAGCACAACTTTGAAGATACGTACGTAAATCTTCGTCTGTCCACTAGCCAACCGGTTTGTTAATCACTTCTTCCATTAGGGCCCACGGTTGTACTGGAGATGGCACAGTTTCTGCTTTCCTAGTAAACGCTTGTTCGTTAGTAACAAATGGTGGTTCCTTACTAATAACTGCATGTTCTTTACTAACAACAGGCTCATCATCAAACAAAAATTCCCCAAGCTCTTATTCTGTAACCTCTAAAGCATACATGTTATAATCCGGATATGCTTTCTTCCACAACACCTATTATGTCTAACAATATCAAAACGGTGCAAAAAACACATTAACTATATACACATCCATAGATAACATAGATAAAATACCTCAAGTAATTCCCCGATATTAGTAAAACGTCGCTGTTGCCTACATTCCATGTAACCCATGCGGCTCCATGCTTGCTTAGATTACACCATATTGAAACGCCTTTCAAACTTATCCAATAATGAATCCACCTCAAGGAACCGTATCGTATCCTGATACCAAGGCCTTTGACTCTCAAAAGGTGTCACCTTGATATCTCTCGGTCTATATTTGGCCTAAAAAGTGTATTTTTTTAACATTTCGGATTAAAATTAAACAACTAAACATTCATATAATGAACAAATATTAATCTGTGATCAAATTGTTTTGAACATATACCTGCATAGACTTCTTCTCGAATTCCACACAAATCGACCAATCATAAACTTTAATTTGGGTCCAAGCGATAGCTCTTGGTACTCGGAAAGTATTATCTTTCACATGAAACAAGCTGCAGTACAGTAGTACTTCTAAAATCCATATCTATTAAATAAAAATATACAAACTTATTAAGTAATTAGTTTTAGACTAACTTTTAACCAACAAAAATTTAATTAATAAAATATAGATACATATATATGTAGAACTCCTCGCATACAAATGGATGTTGTTTCAAATGGATGTTGAACGCAACTAATCTTGATGAATCATACACATATATCATGCATTTAACAAAACAGATGACAGCTTAAGTACTCCAAATAAGTAGGGTTACCTATATCACTAAGGAGAAGATGAAAACCAAGAATCAATAAATGAATACTTCGGCGGTCTAAAATATATATATATATAAAAAAATTTAAGCAGAATTTTACAGTTTCACTTTTAACGAAGTCTTAAAAATTAGTGCAGTGATTTACTACCTTAAACGCAAACATGAAACCTCTAAGTGAATACTGCGGCGGTCTTTCACCCTTCGGATCATACCTCAGTCGGGTTTTCATATCCTCACTAAGTGACTCGTACGTGCGACGCCAAACGTACGAACCCCATGGAAATTTATCCCAGTCATTGAAATCTTCAACCAACCATAGTAACTCATTGTCAACAACAACATCATTATCCCCATCAACAAATCCAACTTGCAACAGCTCTAGTAGACATATTCGCACAACATCATTTGGTGTATACCGATCAAGTAGGTGGGTAAAAGTGTGATGGAGATCACGCACAAAAACGTTTTATGTCAAAACCCTCCCGTGCCCGAATACTCTCTCTCTAAACGAACCGCCTCCAGTTCCAGGTATTTGCGGTAGAACACCAAATTTCATCCCAGAAATCAAACAAAATTCCTATGGCCCAAAATGTAATGTTTGACCGGTGACATAAAAAACCAATTCCTGTTTACCTTTATTCACCACAGCAAGGTTCAAAAGCATAAAATGCAACAACTCTGGTTGTAAACTATATTCCTCCGTATTTAACCATATTTGACCAAAGCACGTTTTATGAAATAGTGGATAACATCCACGTATTTCCTTCACCTTATTCTCTATATCGCGAAGAATTTCAAATCTACTCTTCACAATCACATCCGCATAATAGTACTTAACCTGCACATGTAACTAATTTACAAACTTCTATACTGTAATTATATATAGAATAGAAGGAAATTGGTTTAGAAAACTTACTGTTTTCATTCTTGAGCCCATCTCATAGTTGTCTCATAAATGCTCGCAGTTATAACAGGTAGTAGGAGTCCTAAAAAAGAAGGATTAAAAGATACCTAAGTATGTGCTGTGATTATATTGCAAATTCAAGTCATATATTAAAGTCTGTCTGAATTTACTTCCATACCAATAGAGCAGGTCAATTGAAGACTCTTTCAGTATACCTAATTTACTTGCAACATTCTCTTCCCTAGTAGAGTCAATGAATGGTCCAATTCTACAAAATGGGAAATATGGGGTTGGGGTAATTTATTTCACAACCATTTTCACCATTTTTATCCAAATACATCTGACGCACTGCCAGCAGTCACGGTCGTTTTCGCAACTGGCAGCAGCACGTCGGTGGAAGTTTTAAAATTTATGAAGATACTTTATAAATTAGTCGGATGTAACAATTTCCGACACCTTTTGTAATACCTCGGTAGGATGTAACCCTTGAAATGGTATTATCTATCAAATATCTCTTGCTGACTCTACTCATACCAATTGTCATTTTTCATATTGATGTTATGTATTACCGCTTTTATACATGAACATCTGTGACAATTACAAATTCCTACAAAATCTCATGTATCTTCATTTCTTTTATTGAAGAAGCATGCCGCCAAAGACAAGACCATACACTGATGCTCAGCTTACATCACTCATAACCCAGGCTGTGACTGAAGCCTTGGCTCGGAATACTCCACCAAATTCCGAAAGAAACAGCGATGCCGCTGAAACCCCCGCTGCTAAACCTTGTTCTTACAAGGACTTTCAGAGCTGTAAACCCTCAAGCTTCAAGGGTTCTGAAGGAGCCATCGGACTGATTAGATGGTTCGAAAAGATGGAAACTGTTTTCCGTGTCAGCAAATGCGCGGAGAACGACAAAGTAAACTTCGCCACCTGCTCTCTCGAAGATGATGCCCACTCTTGGTGGAACTCATATACCCAATCAGTGGGTGCTGAAATTGCCTACCAACTCTCTTGGGAGGACTTGAAAGCAAAACTCACTACCAAATACTGCTCTATCGCCAAACTCCAAAAGCTGGACGAGGAGTTCTGGAACCTAAAGGTTCAGGGTGGTGACATCGATGGTTATACCACCAGATTCCAACAACTCACTGCCCTCCGCCCAGCCATGGTAAGCACAGAACCTGATAAAATCAGGAAGTACATCCTTGGTCTTCCTGAGCCTGTTCGGGGGCATGTTGCCTCTTCAAACCAAACCACCATTGACGGCGCAATTCTACTGGCCCAAGACCTGATGTCAATGAGCCAAGATTCTGAACCACTCACTTCATCCTCCCACAACAACAAAAGAAAGTGGTCTGACTACCACAACAACCACTCAAACCAACAAAACAAGAAACCCGACACCATCAAAGCCTACAACACCACCACAGACATCACACGGGGCTATACTGGGAGCAAACCCTATTGTTCCAAGTGCAGCCGCCACCACGAAGGTTCCTGTGATCCCTTTTGCAACAATTGCAAGAGGTACGGCCACCTCACCAAAGATTGCCACTCTCCTGCCAGCAACCATTCCAACAACAACACTAGGCCACCCAAAGTCTGCTTTGAGTGTGGGAATGATGGGGGCCTAGAGGTCGGTCGCGATTTGACTCGCGTCGTTGCGGTGCCTTCCTCCGGGCGCGTCCACCAGGGTGTGTTTTAAAATTTGTAAGTGCGGGGCCTAAGTATACTTAAAACTATGGGTACAGTAGTAAGTATGACCTAGGGTCGTTCTATAAACCAGTTGTATTGTGAAACGTTTACGTTGGAGACGATTTATCAAACTAGTAATGGTTTTTAAAAGATTTTTGGAGGTTTTTTTTTTGTTTTTATACTTAGGCAGGAAATTAAAATAAAGCAGATAAAATTTATGTAGTTAGCAGATAATCTAGAGGAGGTGTTTGCTATGACTTCATTAGTTTTCTTAACTGGGATGATGTTTGATTTGTAAAATGATTTCAAAAGATTTGTATTTCGTTTATTCCGAGTATTGAGGAGTAAGCACTAGCCCCCTACTGATAAATCAGTATGTCACTGAGAAACTAAGCTATCGTGATTCTGATCAGAGTAGTTTATCCGGCCATACAACGCCAACCGATAACGGAAGAGCGACCCTTATATGGATATAAATCCTGGGTGCATGAATATGACGACAAACCAATCTCGATGTCTGACCTTTCTTAACCCCACAGGAATACTTTAGATTAAACGAAACATTTAAGTTCAAGATCATGTTTTGTGTATGTTGATCACTTTCTATCGATGGGTTTGTAAAGTCTAAGTAAAACGTTTGTACACAATAGGGAACTACGACTCTTCCCGTGGAAATACCAAGTTCTTAGCCGAATTACGGTACCTACTTTGCCTTAAACCCTAGACTTGTTTTAACTAAATTTGTATTTAAGCACAGAAATTCTCCATCTATGATATAAACCAGCCTTTACTTTAAAATCCCAATAAATCCCTAATTTGTAAATAGCGTAATATTTGCGTTCGAGAGAAGACAGTATTTCCACAGGTACAATGAAAATTATGCGTTCTGAGAGGAAAGTTATAATTCCACAATACCGGTGTACTTTGCATTCAAATTAGAAAACGTTTTTCCATAACCACCATGTAGTTTGCGTTCGCTAGTGAAAGCATTATTTCCATGATGACGATGTACTTGGTGTTCCATTTAGAAAACAATGTTTACATTCTTCACAAATCAGACCATGTTTTAGACACAGATAACTAATCACCTTTGGATAGGGTTCGCGACGTCCTATCATTAAGGCCGTAGCCACGTTTACTGGTCGAAAGGCGTTAAGTTTGATTGAGGTTTAAAATCATAGATAGAAAGTGGATCAACAGTTAATTAGTCATTAATCGACAACGGATTGTGCCCACGACTTTCATAGCTTCCACGTTCCGTACTACACACATTCGTGATGTTTCCGGCGCTATACAAATGAAAGCCGTATAACGTTACCTCCGTTGTTTTCATAATGACATCATCCCAATTAATACGACTAATTACATCATAGCAAACACGCAATAAAACTACTCGCTAATCATGGCAAATGATCCTAAATCTAGCATGACAACAGCAATAACAATCATCATGATGAAATAGATAAAGGATAGAATTAACCAGAGTAACAGCGTAGCTGAATATAACGTGAAGAAATACAAGCAGAACTTCGAGTATCCTCCAAGCAATATTACAATATTACCCCCCTATTCGTCCGGTCAAAGCCGTGACTAACTAGCCGCTAACTACGAAAATAAAATATAAATCTAACCTAAAGAGAAAATGGAAGAGAATTTAAGAATGTAAGAGTGTGTGAATGTGAGGATGTATGAATGTGTGAAATTGTGAAATGAGGAGGTTTAACCCCATATTTATACTAGAAGCTCAACCGTATTCCTCAGCCGTATTTCCATCTTCAAAATCTCAACCGTATTCCTCAACCGTATCAAAATCACACCTTGGATGACCAAAACACACGATACGGTTGAGTTTGGCCGTATACGGGAGAGATTGGCCGTATCGGGGGAGGGACAAGGCAGGATACGAGGGGGAATGGCCGTATACGGCTGGCATCAGGCCGTATACGCCCTAGCCAGGCCGTATACGGTTGGGTCTAGGCCGTATACGGCTGGATTTGCCCGTATACGGCTTGGTGCCTCCCGTATCGTGGTCCGTCGGTTGTCTTGAATCTTCGTTTGAGCATAACTTCTTCATCCGATGTCCGTTTTGAGCGTTCTTTATATCCACGCGATCGTAAACTCCTAAGGAACAAAATGACATAGGTTAGAGGTCATAATTCCAAGCGGAGATTAAAAAGTGCTAAAATACGTGAACCGGAATGCTTAAGATCGTTTATGCTCTATTTCATTCGTTTTTAGGCCTTTTTAGTTGATTCTTGAAGCATCGTCTATATTCTAGCCTTCATTATGAAATTTAGTATAAAAATGTATATTTCAAATGTTTTCATCCATAATTGGGCTAAAAAGGTGAGATAATGACACGTTAAAACTTGACTTTTTGCTTGTCATCAAATATCCCACACTTAGACTTTGCTTGTCCTCAAGCAAAACTTAAATTTCTCACTTGCTTTCCTGATGAAAATATTTGAAAGTGTCAATGCATTTTGGGTGAATCAAAATGTTTAAGAGCAAACAATTCCATATACAAGTAATATATCCTGGAAGCCAAGAAGAAATAAGGTATTCGTTCCAGAAGCATGAAATAATTTTCTAGGGCAAGCTATTTGGGAAATACATGACTAGGCGATCTCACCAGGTAGTCACTCAATTCACTCATAAGTGTTTCGGGTTACCTATCATTCTAATCAAACGAAATCGCTCAATAGCCAGTCATGCGGCATCCTTCGTCATAGGCTTGCTCGAGAATCACATCTCCACCACTTAGGTGAGGACGGTGCTAATCATCCCAGGACATTCAGATGGGTTGTAATGTTTGGTGAGGGTTAAAGGGAATGGATAAGCGGGAAATTGGTTATAAATAAAAGGGTTTTACTTATCTTAGGCCTTTTCAAACTTATGAAAAACTTTATTTAGATAAACTTTTTAATGAAAACGGAAACGGATAGCGAGAAGGGAATGAGATAGCTATTTTGACTTCTATCTCTTAAAAACACACGGAGGATTTATATTCTTTTAAGACTCGGAGTTTTTCCGGAAGAATCGAAGCACTTAGCTTTATTACATATTTTTTTTTTTTTTTCATTTCTTTTCTTTTTCTATGTATTTTTGGGCTTTAGAACTTCTTTGCCAAGGAATTTCTAAGGCATTTTTCACTTTTTGTTTTATTGCCCTTTTGAGACCTTTTCAGACTTTCATTTTTTACACTTTTGACAATTTCGAATTTACTTGGTGTCAATTTTACACACCATAAGACTCTCGATTTTTGAGTATTTATATGGAAACGCACGCGAGAAGCTATGAGTAAACACGAATTTGTGGATTTGGAGTGAAAGCAAAAAGAATACCTAAATATCATTTTTCAAAAATTTAAAAATTTCTAAGATAAGGTTTTGGTGGGTGTGAAAGTGAATGGGTTGAAAGTTTGGGTTTTTTAAAGAAACGAAAAGGCTAAGGCTCAACAGGGTTTTCTAGGCGGATCATCAACACTAAAAATGAGTGTTGGACGGGTTTTGGGCTTGAAGAGATATGCGAAAAGGGGTTTAAATCCTAAGGAATGTCAAGGTCATCTGATTGCACCTGTACCGCGTACGGTACTCAACCAATATGGTCTCGACATGCATAACAGGAGCAAGTTCTAATTCCAGATGCAAGCATCGGCACACACTCATCAAACGAATAGTGAAGCATTAAAAATGAATGCTTTTCATGGGCTCAAGATACCTCACTACAAGATCGGGTTATATGTGCCTAGCCATGCGCTGCCCTTTTAGATTATTTCAAGCTCAAGAAATTTCTAACTTATTTACTCTTAACTTCCAAAATATACTACTCACATATGAAAATGCATCCCCTCAAGTCATTTAAATTCAAAAATTTTGAAAAATTTCAAGCAAAAGTGAGGTTTTAAAATTGAGGAACATTTTCCGAGTTTGCTTTTGGAAATAAGAATCAGACCTAAGGTATTCTATACCGCTATCCCACACTTAGAGGAACATTGTCCCTAATGTTCTCTTGAGTTGAGATTTTATTGTAAATAAAATCCCACACTTAGAGTTTGAACATATCGGAAAATGTTTCTCAAGTGTTTATTTTGGGCTGGAATCCCACACTTAGTGATAAGTTTAGGATATGGCATAGACTACTTGAAAAATAAAGCAAAATAATCTATATCAAAACAAGGATAAGAACGAGAGAACTCCCCTAACAAAGCGGTTGAAGGAAGCTGAGAGTCTGAAGATATGCTGCCTTGAAGAAGAGTACTTGCTAGATATCCTTCTTGTGACAGTTCCATGAAGTGCATTCGGCTTTGGAAAGAGCTCTTGGTACAATATGGCTCAGTTCTTCATTCTCTCCACCGTTCTCTCATGTGAACATATCTCGTAAGTGTGAACACGTTGGATATACTTTTTGACCAACTTCTCATTTTTTTATAGCTTTTACCGAAAAAGTGTCACTATTCCAGAATGTGAAAAGATGTTTTCTATTACAAATCATTTGTAAGACATGTGTTTTTAAACGAGTTCGAGCATAATGTGTGAAAGTAGCACACAAGTACCTCAAATGCTCGAAACACATGACTTATCTTTTTGAAAAATGTTTCTTGAATTCTGGAATTAGTGATGTGGTAAAAGTTGTTTGTTTGAAAATGAAGTGGTGTTTTGAAAGCTTTTGTATATCCAAGTGTGAAGGATAGTCAGAGATAATTCACTTCTTGGAAATTAAAATACTACTACTACTAAAGGATATTTATTCCACGGGTTGCCTCCCTAGAAGCGCTTCTATTTAAAGTCGAGGGCTCGACTTTTGTTCCTCCTGGATCAGCCGGAAGAGGAACCTCCAGGGCTAGAGATGTTCGGTGGTGCCCTGGAATTTTGGGGATAGAACTTGAGGAAATACCGAGTGATGACTTGGCTGATATTCGAGATCCTTGACACGAAGAGAGGGAAACTATCGAAGTGCTCCTCTGCCACCCTCTGCAAGTATAAGAGGTCCCAGGTGATATCATAAACTGCTTTGGAGATGGGTCCATCGGAATCTATGAAGTAGGTCCCGTTGTACTCAAGTCTCTCACGCTCTGGTCGTTCCCGTCTTAATGAATCCATGAATCCGAAGAAGCGCAAATGGATATCTTCATGAGTGCTTACGGTGGTGCTTCTTCCTAAATCTTCAATGGATTCGAGGATGCCTTGGATAAGCTGTTCTTGGTGATCGGAGTACGTGAGGTCTGGTTTGCGAAAGATGTTAATCATTCTATTATAAACCTCACGCAGTCCATCATGGAACAACTGTCTGGGCTCTCCTGTGAAGACAGTACCGAAGATGTCTCTAAGCTGCTCGGTGACAAAGTTCGCGGGGTTAACCATTGAACTGTCAGAAATAGATGAAGGGATGCTGCGAATCCTCTCATCCTGGCTCACACGCTCCAGCCTTTCGATAATCTTGTGAGCATGGAACTCTAAAGTGCAGTCGATGTAAAACCTGTGTGGTGAAGAATCGTCGATATGATCGTTATTGGCCATGGAATCCATTAATCCTCTAAGATCACTCATCATCTGCCTATCTATTTCATCATCAGGGTTCCCAGTAGCATAGTCCATATTATATCTGAAAGAGTGTAAAAACTCCATCTGTCTGGGCGAATATGGAAATGCAGACCTGATCAGTGCTTCATATACCTTGCCATAGATGATTTCTTGGTTTTCAAAGAACAACCGATCGTTAGTAGATGGCTCGTCAGAAATCTGAGGTTCTTGCAGAAGTTGTGCAGCAAGGTTTTCAGCGAAGGCATGAATGCTGTTCTGTAGATGCTGAGGACTTCGGGAGTTGGTGGCATGATAAACATCATATTCTGCTTCAATCTCCTCGATCAAGTCTCTCTGATGTGGCGTGTACTCAATAGTAGAATTTCTGATAATCGCCATCAAGGTACGAAAGTCATCTTCGTATTGCTCAATAGTATTGATCATTTCTTCGTGATTAGCGATGATCGGTACTTGGATCGTTCCGAGAGAGGAGTCTGGAATGGTGGAAGGTAGACGAAGGTGAATAGAGCGGATATCTATTGGAACATCCATGAATACGACATCGTCCTCGTCACTTTCTGTCGTTGTGGGATCAACTTCTAGTGAATCAGGGAACTCCATAACGGTAGGTGGTGACTGAGACTCGTCGGTGATCTGAGATATCGGCTGAGAAGAGATCATCTCAATTTCCTTTTCTTCCTGAGAGTCGGAACCATGACTGGAACCAGAAGTACCTCCTAGCTCAAGTTGAGTTCGAAGTCTAGGAAGGGTGAGTGGATTGAGGTCTGATGTGATGAGTTTACTAGAATGATCCTCCATTGGTTCTTCTTCCTCTGAATCACTATCTGGCAGCGGAATAAAACTTCGAGTATAGTCTATCTGCATTATCTCTGCTGTCGGTAAGTATGACTCAGGAAGGTAAGTCGGTATGGCCTGATCTTCCTTTGTTTCGTCCTCCTCTTTTTCTTCTATTTCTTCCTCTTCTTCTATTTCTTCTTCCTCAGTGTCGGAAGCAATCATAGTAGGCTCAACAGACATCCGTGTGTCTGGTTCAGAATCATCATCCGAAGTAACTCTGCCTGTAGAAATCATACATATCTCCGCATGTTCTGTCAAAGCCTGCTCAGTTTGATCAATCTTGAAGGTAACAGTCTCTCCATGAGATCTAAGACTGAGAGTCTGTGAGTAAACATCGATGATAGTACGTGCGGTGTTCAAGAATGGCCTTCCTAAGATGATAGGGATATGCACATCCTCCTGAATGTCCATCACTACAAAGTCTGTGGGATATAGGAACTTATCTACCTTAACCATGATATTTTCAGCTATTCCCTTAGGGTATCTAATGGATTGGTCAGCTAGCTGGACACTCATTTTGGTAGGCTTAAGAGGTCCTAATTCCAATCTTTTATAAAGTGAATAAGGCATAAGGTTGATACTGGCTCCTAGGTCAGCTAGAGAGTGTATCATGCCCGAGTGATAGATCGAACAAGGAAGGGTGAATCATCCTGTATCTCCTAATTTCTCTGGTAGGTCATTCTTAACGATTGCTGAACATTCCGCGTTCAGTGGGACATTGGGTACTTCGGGTACCTTGTCCTTAGTAGACAGGAGTTTAAGGATGTATTTTGATCTGGAAGGGGTTCTGGACACCGTGTCCACGAACTTTCCATCGAGTCGGAAGGTGTTGGCTTTGTAGGCTTTCCTAAGTCGGTTAGGAAACGGAATTCGTACTTCCCTTGGTGGTGTCGGGACAGACGTGGTCTCGACTGTCGGTGGGACAGGAGAAGTAGTGGAAGGTTGGGCCGGTGCCTCCTTCGTGTCTGTAGTACTCATCTGTTTAGCCTCTTCTACGTGGGGGTTTTGTACCGTGTTACTAGGAAGATTACCCTGAGGCCTAGAGTCAAGACGTTGGGCTAGTTGTCCAATTTGGGCCTCAAGATTTTTGAGAACGGCCAATTGGTTCCTAAGGTATAGGTCAGTTTGGTCTTGCCTAGCACTAGTCTTTTGGTTGACCTGGTGTTGGCCTTGGATGAACTTAGTGAGGGTGTCATCTGTACTAGTAATGGGCACAAGGGTTTTAGTGGGTTCAGTCGATTGAGCTGCGTCCGGTGCAGTCAATGACAATGGTTGGTTGTAGGTGAGTTGGGGTTGTTGTGGGTACCTAGGTTGGTAGTTGGGTTGGAAAGGTGGTTGGTTTCTAGGTGGGTATTGAGTGCCTCTAGTCCTAGGGGGAGAGGTTTGATTGAAACGTGACTGATTTTGAGGGCGAGCTGGAAATTGAGCATAGTAGACCGTACCATCAGCGGGATCCTCGTACTCAACCTGATAAGCAGCAGTTGGAAGGTTGGCACAGTTCTGGCATTCCTGAACTTGATGGACATGCTGGGATGGTTTCTTCAATTCGCCGATCTGTTTCGTCAAAGTCTCGATCTTCTCTGTTAGGGACTTGATAGCTTCAGCCTGGAGTGGGTTGGATGCGGCAAGCGGTGCCGATGATGAGGAACGCTCACCAGAGTTCCAAT
Source organism: Helichrysum umbraculigerum (assembly GCA_949592205.1). Lineage (NCBI taxonomy): Eukaryota > Viridiplantae > Streptophyta > Magnoliopsida > Asterales > Asteraceae > Helichrysum > Helichrysum umbraculigerum. The sequence continues at coordinate 92,990,786 of CATIUR010000004.1, forward strand.
CATGATGGTGCATCGTCATATTCTCGATCAGATTCCAAGCCTCATCTGCGGAGAGTAGCATAATACTTCCTTGAGCGGCAGCGTCGAGGGTGATGCGGTGGTTTGGAACAAGACCGTTGTAAAACGTGCACAGCTGGCTGGTTTTCTCAATTAGGTGGTTAGGGCATTTGTTTAGGAGACTCTTAAATCTCTCCCACGCCGTATAGATAGATTCATCATGAGCTTGGTGGAAGTTCATGATGTCATTCTTGCATTTGGTTTGTTTGGCCGGAGGAAAGTATTTAGTTAAGAATTTATTACCCATCTCCGTCCAAGAAGAGATAGAGCCGGTCTCTAATCCCTCAAACCAGGTTAAGGCATGGTGAGTAAGCGAATAGGGGAATAGGTATAGGCGGACTATGTCCTGCTCAACCCCATTCTGCTTGTAAGAGTTGGTGGTTTGAATAAATCGGTTTATGTGGGCGTTGGGGTCTTCATTGGGCAGACCATGGTACTGGCAGAATTCCTTGATCAGCTGAATGATATGGTGTCTTAGTTCGAAAGATGCGCCTTCGATAACTGGATAGTTGATAGGTCCTCCTCGTCCTTCGATTGACGGTTTGGTGCTATCGGCGAGAGTGACGCGAGCAGCCATCGGTTGTTGTAACACCTGCTAAATTAGGATAATTAATTATGCCTAATTACTTGTAACTAGTTGTAATTAGTATGTAATAGGACTAATTGCAGACCCTATTTGTATATATATATAAGGTGATTTATATATATATGTGTGTACTTACGCGATTTGGATTAATCGTACGAATTAACCGGACGGAGTCCGACACAGTTACTTGGACGTTGGTGACAGAAACTTACCTAAATAATGAGAACGTATTTATTATATAAAATACACAGCGAACAAACATTATTTATAATACCGCGACGACAATTTAAATAATTTAACGAATATGTATTAAACGCGAGTTAAAAATTTTAATACTTCGACAAATGTTTTTATAATTAATTTCAAGGTATTTCATTAAAATATTCCCGTCATCTTTTAAAAATATAACTGCTTGATTTAACGTTTAAACGACGGAGGAAACGAACACCGCACGGGGTGCGGGGACCGGAAAATGGGAGGATAACCTCCCATTTCCCCACCTTCTCTTTCATTTCCATTTCTATTTTCTCTCTCTCTCTTTCTTTTACTCTCAATCACTAAACCTCATTCATCACCAAAAATCGCAAAATAACACCATTAAACCTCGCCGGACCATCTCATCCCTTTGGAAGAAAACGTTCACCATCACACGATCTACATTCCTATCTTTCCGGATTTTCATTTCGGCATTTTGTAAGTTTCCGACAAAACCCGAAACTCTCCGTTTTTGCTCATTTTTACGTTTTTATGGTTTATATATGCTTAAAATGTCCAAAAATGGGTTGGGTAAAAGATTTGGACCGAACGGAAGCTTTTCGACCGATTTTCCGGCCACCAAATTCCGATCAGACCGCTACGTCGCAGAGACGCTGGACTATCTGCGACGTAGCTCAAAACGTCGCATTTTGTGGCCAACGTCGCATTTAGCGACGTCGCGGCCTACGTCGCACAAAAATCCCAACGTCGCACTAGCGACGCAGCCTATTACGTCGCATTAACTTGCGGACGTCGCATTTAGCGACGTAGACTTTTACGTCGCATTGATTTGCGAAGGTCGCATCATGCGACGTACCTCCCTACGTCGCACCCTACGTCGCATGCTACGTCGCATGCTACGTCGCACAAACCAGAACCTTGAAAAGTCAGATTTTACTAAGTGTCGAACTTACACAACTTCAAATACTTATGTCATACGACTTAACAAACGTCATAGAACATACTTTCAATTACAATTACACTAAATTGCGTTATAAATGATAACGCTTTGAATCATTATTACAAACCGTCACCAACGGGCCATATTTGTTTTCAAACTACAAACGGATTACTAAACAAACACTTGGACATAATGAGTTGTGTAAACAACTAGCCTAGATGGTCTTGCGAGACATCTACTTACTTAACTTTATATGTTTAGGCATTTGAAGGTTACGGGTTCGGAGAACCTACGGTTGATATTATTTACTCGTTTATTGATATAAACGTACTTGCAAAGACTCAGGTGAGTCTTACGGCCCCACTTTTACTGTTTTATCTTATTGGGGGAGATACATGCTACTGATTTTTCCTGAACACAAGTACTAAACTGATTTCTATACCAAACGGAATTGCATGAGTTAATTACTATTTACAGAAGTCTCTCCATCATATATCGTTAGTTATGGACTTAAGCGCGAACAGTAGTTAATGGATCCATTAGGGAAATGACCCTCCCCACCCGGGGCAGTAGCGCTGCCACGTACTGATTTACACGTATAAACGGGTGACAACTTATTCGTTACTGATGCTTGCTCACTTACGAGCATGTCACGGGAGCAAACATATTATTTACGGGTTAAGCTTCGATTATGAGCCTCATGGCAACGGTATAAACTTACTTATTTACATTTGCTGGACTGCAAATACTGATTTTACGATTGCTGGATTGCAATGGCTGATTTTTACGCCTACGGGCATTACTAATGAAATCTCGTGTTCAAAGCCGATATTATTTACAAACCTGTGAGATTCACCAACCTTTTGGTTGACACTTTTTAGCATGTTTTCTCAGGTACCCGGATGGAGTAGGATTACTCCAGGATTTTAGCTAGAGTCGCATGATTTCAACACAACTGCATTAACGGAGATTCTTAGCATTATCTTTTGTATATTACGATTATGTAATAGAATCTCCCGTTATACGCGTGGACTCTAGGGGGAAACTATATTTTGTATACGAAAACACTAAGTTTTCAAACATTATATCTATGGAATGTAACTAATTTACAAAACGTCTCATTTAGAGGTCGTTTGCTGTATATCTTGTGCTTTGTATATTGATTAGTAACACCCAAGTATGCTTCCGCAAAACAGTGAATTTCTGGGGTGTTACAGATTGGTATCAGAGCCTAAGGTTATAGTGAACTAGGTTGCATTTAGTGGGCCTAGACTATGACCATTAGGCAGTAATTCCTTATTAGGCATGATTGGTTCAGAAATTTCATCATACGACTTTAATTTAACATAGCTTGATCAACTATGTACAATTAAGGGAAGATGATGAGAGGTCTGAGATGGTTATGTCGAACAGGAATGCGTTAGTTGACTCTGACCACGAGGGAACCGAGACTCTTACTTGTTATGTGCTAGACATACACTAGGCTATTATGTGAGATACGAGTATATACATACATAGGCCTCACTCACTGACTATACTACTAGGCTATTATATATTGAATATATATATGGATAGGCCTCGCACGTAAACACACTCGCTATAGAGATAGCCGACGTTTCCCTGGTGACACTTACGAATTTCTCTCAGCGGTTTGCACCGACCATAACAGACTTGATTTCCGTCACACCACCTTGTGGCATACTCTAATGATTTTATGAAAATCACATCTAACACCCGGAAGCAACGTACTTCCAAGGACTAAAATCCTCTCTCTGTCATTTCTATAGAACTCAAAGCCACGAATTCCCAAATGGACGACCACATGTCTGATAGTGACCAAGTCCACGAGGAACAAATCCAGTACACGTATCTCGATGAGGACATCGTACCAGAAGAAGAAATCATGCTGGAGGGAAACGAAATTCAGAATTTCGGAATGACTGGCATCGACATAGAAGAATATGAGAGAGTGCGAGATCAGGCCGTGGGACTAGACGGCCGAAATTGGGCACTTAAGCGTAAGTGCATAGACTATGAACAAAGATTGAGAATCTCAAACCGATCTGTCCCTACACGAATCAAAGATAAGATCCGTTACTGGAAGAAAGTGGCCACCAACCTAACCCGTAGGACCAAAACATGGATCAAACGTTTGGGCAGGAAATCAACGGAGGAGACTAGGTACCGCTCCACGACTCAAAGATACAGGGACATGCTCGAGGCACGCTATCACCCACACGACCTGAACCTGGAATCGGAAGGAGAATCCGAAGGCCAGGAACCCTAACTAAGAATGAACCAACTGACTAGCAGAAACTGTGGACCGCCTTGTCACGCTGATGGAACCAATTAATCTACATTAAGATTAGTGTAGTTTTTGTCTTGTAATCTATCTCATAATCTAGGGACTATCTAGCACTACTCTATAAACTAGTCGGATGTAACCATTCCCGACACCTTTTGTAATATCTCGGTAGGATGCAACTTTTGAACTCACTTTATCTATCAGATATCCTTTGTTATCTCAACTCACATTAATTGTCATTTTCCATGTTGATGTTATGTATTACTACTTTTATACATGTACATCTGTGACAATTACAATTTCATACAAAATCTCATGTATCTTCATTTCTTTTATTGAAGAATCATGCCGCCAAAGACACGACCATACACCGATGCCCAGATTACCTCCCTTATAACCCAGGCTGTTACTGAAGCCTTGGCTCGGAATACTCCACCAAACTCCTCGAGAAACAGCGATGCCGCTGAAACCACTACTGCTAAACCCTGTTCATACAAAGACTTTCAGAACTGCAAACCTCTAAACTTTGCAGGTACTGAGGGAGCTATCGGTCTAGTACGCTGGATCGAGAAAGTTGAGTCTGTATTTCTTATCTGCAACTGTGCGGAGGGAGATAAGGTTAAGTTCTCCGTTAGTACTTTTACTGACACCGCACTCACCTGGTGGAACACTTATGCCCAGACTGTGAGTGTTGCTACTGCTTACCAACTCCCGTGGGAGGAGTTGAAGAAGATGTTGAGGGGCGAGTATTGCCCCAGGGATGAATTGAAACAACTAGAAGTGGAATTCTGGAACCACAAGATGCAGGGTGATGACATCACCGGATACACCAACCGTTTCCACCAACTGGCACTTCTGTGCCCAACCATGGTCGATCCTGAGTACAAGAGGATCGAGAAATTTGTTGATGGTCTTCCTGAAAGACTCCAAGACCTGGTAACTTCTTCCAAACCGGGTACTATTCAGAGCGCCATCCGTATGGCCCATGAACTAACGGCAAATTCTGTCCGCCGTGGTACAACTTCAACCCCATCTGCAAACAACAAACGCAAGTGGGAAGGTAACCCCAACTCATCCAACCAAACCTCCAACAAAAAGCCTGAGTACATTAAGGCTTATTCATCTGGAACTTCGGAGAAGAAAGGGTACAGCGGGAGCAGACCCTACTGTCCCAAATGCAACCGCCACCATGACGGTTCTTGCCCTTGCTCCAACTGCAAGCGGTTCGGGCATCTAGCCAAGGATTGTCGAACCAACATTCCCACCCCCAACACTAATGCACCAAAGGCCTGCTTTGGGTGCGGAAATACAGGGCATTTCAAGAAAGATTGCCCAAAGCTGAAAAACAACAACAACCCTGCTCGCGGCAGATCATTCGTTATCAAGGCTGGGGAAGCCAGACAAGACCCGAACGTCGTGACGGGTACGTTCCTTCTCAACGACCTTACTGCTTCTGTGTTATTTGATACCGGTGCCGATAGAAGCTTCATATCTGAGAAATTTAGCCCTTTACTTGATATAACTCCCACTGCCTTAGATACTAAATACATTGTTGAATTAGCTAATGGCAAACTGATTGAGACTGATAGCATCATACACAACTGTACACTTAACCTCACGAACGAAACGTTTTCCATTGATTTAATCCCTGTCGAGATCGGCAGCTTCGATATTATTGTCGGTATGGATTGGTTATCCAAGCACCGAGCTGAAATCATCTGTCATGACAAACTCGTTCGCATACCTCTTGTCTCCGGTGGAACCTTAGTCTTACAAGGGGAGACCGGTAGACGGAATCTGAATATTGTATCCTGTCTGAAAACGAGAAAATATCTACGAAAAGGGTACCAAGCCATCCTCGCACATGTAACGGAGAAGAAGTCGGAGGAGAAGCGACTTGAGGATGTTCCGATCGTGCGGGATTTTCCGGAAGTCTTTCCTGAAGACTTGCCCGGACTTCCGCCACCTAGACAAGTTGAATTTCAAATCGAACTTGTGCCCGGAGCTGCACCCGTGGCACGAGCCCCTTACCGTTTAGCACCATCCGAAATGCAGGAGTTGTCTAACCAACTACAGGAACTCCTGGACAGAGGATTCATTCGACCAAGTTCCTCACCTTGGGGAGCTCCGGTCTTATTCGTGAAAAAGAAAGATGGATCTTTCCGCATGTGTATTGACTACCGAGAACTGAATAAGCTAACCATAAAGAATCGATACCCACTTCCTAGAATCGATGACCTATTTGACCAACTCCAGGGATCGAGTGTTTACTCAAAGATTGATCTACGGTCGGGTTATCATCAACTCCGAGTCCGTGACAATGATATCCCAAAGACAGCTTTCCGAACTCGTTATGGGCATTATGAATTCCAAGTGATGCCATTCGGGTTGACCAACGCACCGGCCGTATTCATGGACCTTATGAATCGGGTGTGCAAACCATATCTTGACAAATTCGTCATTGTGTTCATCGACGATATTCTGATTTACTCTCGCAACGAACAGGAACATGCTCAACATCTGAAAACCATTCTAGGACTTCTGAAACACGAAGAGTTATATGCCAAATTCTCTAAGTGTGAGTTCTGGATTCGAACCGTTCAATTCCTCGGGCACGTGATTGACAGCCAAGGAATTCATGTTGATCCCGCCAAGATTGAAGCAATCAAGGGCTGGGAGTCACCGACCACTCCAACCGAAGTGAGACAATTCTTAGGTCTTGCTGGTTATTACCGCCGATTCATCGAAAACTTTTCAAGAATAGCTGTTCCACTAACCACACTGACTCAGAAAGATAAGAAGTTCGATTGGACTGATAAACAAGAGTCAGCCTTCCAGCTATTGAAAAACAAACTTTGCAGTGCACCAATCTTGTCCTTACCCGAGGGCACCGACGATTTCGTAGTTTACTGCGACGCCTCACACCAGGGACTTGGTTGTGTGTTGATGCAACGGGAAAAAGTCATTGCCTATGCCTCACGACAACTAAAAATTCACGAGAAAAACTATACGACCCACGACCTCGAGTTAGGTGCTGTGGTCTTCGCATTGAAAATCTGGAGACATTATCTCTACGGTACGAAAAGCACTATCTTTACCGATCACAAAAGTCTCCAACACATATTCGATCAGAAAGATCTAAACATGAGGCAACGTCGCTGGGTTGAGTTACTTAGTGACTACGACTGCGAGATCAAATACCATCCGGGCAAGGCGAACGTAGTTGCCGATGCCTTAAGCCGAAAAGAACGAGTGAAACCCCTTCGAGTTCGAGCACTTTCTATGACAATTCATAACGAGCTTTCTGCTCAAATCCTTACCGCTCAACTTGAGGCACTCAACGATGAAAACTTGAAAAATGAAGCCTTGCGAGGCTTGGATAAACAATTCGAAATCAAACCCGATGGAACTCGATACTTCTCTAACCGGGTGTGGTTACCCAAATTCGGAAACTTGCGAGATTTGGTGATGGCTGAAGCTCACAAATCTCGATACTCAATACATCCTGGATCTGACAAGATGTATCATGACGTCAAAGGGTTGTATTGGTGGCCTAACATGAAAGCTGACATCGCCTTGTACGTCAGTAAATGCCTAACCTGTTCCAAAGTAAAGACCGAACACCAAAGACCCTCTGGGTTGCTTCAACAACCTGAAATTCCTCAATGGAAATGGGAACAGATTTCCATGGACTTCATTACCAAACTACCGAAAACTTCGAGTGGTTGCGATACCATTTGGGTGATCGTGGACCGTCTCACGAAATCTGCTCATTTTCTGGCCATCAAGGAAACCGACAAGATGGAGCGTCTGACTCGCATCTATGTCAAAGAAATCATCTCGCGACACGGTGTACCTATCTCGATCATCTCAGATAGGGACAGCCGTTTTACTTCTAACTTTTGGCAATCGCTACAGAAATCTCTTGGTACTCGTCTGGATATGAGTACTGCTTATCACCCGCAAACCGATGGCCAAAGCGAGCGAACTATTCAAACACTGGAGGATATGCTACGAGCCTGCGTAGTCGACTTCGGTACTTCTTGGGAAAATCATTTACCGTTGTGCGAGTTCTCGTACAACAACAGTTATCATACCAGCATAAAGGCTGCACCCTTTGAGGCACTTTACGGGCGTAAGTGCCGATCACCCATCTGTTGGACTGAGTTAGGAGATTCCCAACTCACGGGTCCAGAAATCATTCAAGAAACTACTGAGAAAATCGTTGGTATTCAAAACCGGCTGAAAGCCGCACGTGATCGTCAGAAAAGCTATGCTGACGTGAGACGCAAACACCTTGAGTTCCAGGTAGGAGACAAGGTACTTCTCAAAGTGGCACCGTGGAAAGGTGTTATTCGATTCGGGAAACGAGGCAAACTAAATCCTAGATACATCGGACCATTCGAAATCCTTGAAAGAATTGGTCCAGTGGCATATCGCCTGCAACTTCCTGCTGAACTTAGCAGCGTACACAACACATTCCACATTTCTAACTTGAAGAAATGTCTGTCTGACGAGACGCTGATTATACCGCTCGACGAAATTCAAATCGATGATAAACTTCATTTTGTCGAGAAACCTATGGAAATCATGGACCGTGAGGTCAAGCAATTGAAACAGAGTCGTATTCCCATAGTAAAAGTCAGGTGGAATTCTAGGCGTGGCCCTGAGTTCACCTGGGAACGGGAAGACCAAATGCGACAGAAATATCCACACCTCTTCCCAGACAACGCACCGTCCGTGCACTCAAGCTAATTTCGGGACGAAATTTCTTTAACAAGGGGAGAATGTAACACCTGCTAAATTAGGATAATTAATTATGCCTAATTACTTGTAACTAGTTGTAATTAGTATGTAATAGGACTAATTGCAGACCCTATTTGTATATATATATAAGGTGATTTATATATATATGTGTGTACTTACGCGATTTGGATTAATCGTACGAATTAACCGGACGGAGTCCGACACAGTTACTTGGACGTTGGTGACAGAAACTTACCTAAATAATGAGAACGTATTTATTATATAAAATACACAGCGAACAAACATTATTTATAATACCGCGACGACAATTTAAATAATTTAACGAATATGTATTAAACGCGAGTTAAAAATTTTAATACTTCGACAAATGTTTTTATAATTAATTTCAAGGTATTTCATTAAAATATTCCCGTCATCTTTTAAAAATATAACTGCTTGATTTAACGTTTAAACGACGGAGGAAACGAACACCGCACGGGGTGCGGGGACCGGAAAATGGGAGGATAACCTCCCATTTCCCCACCTTCTCTTTCATTTCCATTTCTATTTTCTCTCTCTCTCTTTCTTTTACTCTCAATCACTAAACCTCATTCATCACCAAAAATCGCAAAATAACACCATTAAACCTCGCCGGACCATCTCATCCCTTTGGAAGAAAACGTTCACCATCACACGATCTACATTCCTATCTTTCCGGATTTTCATTTCGGCATTTTGTAAGTTTCCGACAAAACCCGAAACTCTCCGTTTTTGCTCATTTTTACGTTTTTATGGTTTATATATGCTTAAAATGTCCAAAAATGGGTTGGGTAAAAGATTTGGACCGAACGGAAGCTTTTCGACCGATTTTCCGGCCACCAAATTCCGATCAGACCGCTACGTCGCAGAGACGCTGGACTATCTGCGACGTAGCTCAAAACGTCGCATTTTGTGGCCAACGTCGCATTTAGCGACGTCGCGGCCTACGTCGCACAAAAATCCCAACGTCGCACTAGCGACGCAGCCTATTACGTCGCATTAACTTGCGGACGTCGCATTTAGCGACGTAGACTTTTACGTCGCATTGATTTGCGAAGGTCGCATCATGCGACGTACCTCCCTACGTCGCACCCTACGTCGCATGCTACGTCGCATGCTACGTCGCACAAACCAGAACCTTGAAAAGTCAGATTTTACTAAGTGTCGAACTTACACAACTTCAAATACTTATGTCATACGACTTAACAAACGTCATAGAACATACTTTCAATTACAATTACACTAAATTGCGTTATAAATGATAACGCTTTGAATCATTATTACAAACCGTCACCAACGGGCCATATTTGTTTTCAAACTACAAACGGATTACTAAACAAACACTTGGACATAATGAGTTGTGTAAACAACTAGCCTAGATGGTCTTGCGAGACATCTACTTACTTAACTTTATATGTTTAGGCATTTGAAGGTTACGGGTTCGGAGAACCTACGGTTGATATTATTTACTCGTTTATTGATATAAACGTACTTGCAAAGACTCAGGTGAGTCTTACGGCCCCACTTTTACTGTTTTATCTTATTGGGGGAGATACATGCTACTGATTTTTCCTGAACACAAGTACTAAACTGATTTCTATACCAAACGGAATTGCATGAGTTAATTACTATTTACAGAAGTCTCTCCATCATATATCGTTAGTTATGGACTTAAGCGCGAACAGTAGTTAATGGATCCATTAGGGAAATGACCCTCCCCACCCGGGGCAGTAGCGCTGCCACGTACTGATTTACACGTATAAACGGGTGACAACTTATTCGTTACTGATGCTTGCTCACTTACGAGCATGTCACGGGAGCAAACATATTATTTACGGGTTAAGCTTCGATTATGAGCCTCATGGCAACGGTATAAACTTACTTATTTACATTTGCTGGACTGCAAATACTGATTTTACGATTGCTGGATTGCAATGGCTGATTTTTACGCCTACGGGCATTACTAATGAAATCTCGTGTTCAAAGCCGATATTATTTACAAACCTGTGAGATTCACCAACCTTTTGGTTGACACTTTTTAGCATGTTTTCTCAGGTACCCGGATGGAGTAGGATTACTCCAGGATTTTAGCTAGAGTCGCATGATTTCAACACAACTGCATTAACGGAGATTCTTAGCATTATCTTTTGTATATTACGATTATGTAATAGAATCTCCCGTTATACGCGTGGACTCTAGGGGGAAACTATATTTTGTATACGAAAACACTAAGTTTTCAAACATTATATCTATGGAATGTAACTAATTTACAAAACGTCTCATTTAGAGGTCGTTTGCTGTATATCTTGTGCTTTGTATATTGATTAGTAACACCCAAGTATGCTTCCGCAAAACAGTGAATTTCTGGGGTGTTACAGTTGTCGAGTGCGCTTTCCTTTACGAGCGGTTCGGATAATCGACTCAGGATCGGAAACGAAGATGGTAGGTTCAGATCCGGATGATCTGGTCGAATATCGTTGTGTGTTGTGGGAAGGAATTTTCGTCTGGAACAACTAAACTAAGAAAGTAAAAATAAACTAAACTACGGATATTTACTAGAAAGAAAAGTTCGTCTATAACGTCTACGGATCTTACAACTGATTCCCCGGCAGCGGCGCCAAAAACTTGATGGGGGCCTAGAGGTCGGTCGCGATTTGACTCGCGTCGTTGCGGTGCCTTCCTCCGGGCGCGTCCACCAGGGTGTGTTTTAAAATTTGTAAGTGCGGGGCCTAAGTATACTTAAAACTATGGGTACAGTAGTAAGTATGACCTAGGGTCGTTCTATAAACCAGTTGTATTGTGAAACGTTTACGTTGGAGACGATTTATCAAACTAGTAATGGTTTTTAAAAGATTTTCGGAGGTTTTTTTTTGGTTTTTATACTTAGGCAGGAAATTAAAATAAAGCAGATAAAATTTATGTAGTTAGCAGATAATCTAGAGGAGGTGTTTGCTATGACTTCATTAGTTTTCTTAACTGGGATGATGTTTGATTTGTAAAATGATTTCAAAAGATTTGTATTTCGTTTATTCCGAGTATTGAGGAGTAAGCACTAGCCCCCTACTGATAAATCAGTATGTCACTGAGAAACTAAGCTATCGTGATTCTGATCAGAGTAGTTTATCCGGCCATACAACGCCAACCGATAACGGAAGAGCGACCCTTATATGGATATAAATCCTGGGTGCATGAATATGACGACAAACCAATCTCGATGTCTGACCTTTCTTAACCCCACAGGAATACTTTAGATTAAACGAAACATTTAAGTTCAAGATCATGTTTTGTGTATGTTGATCACTTTCTATCGATGGGTTTGTAAAGTCTAAGTAAAACGTTTGTACACAATAGGGAACTACGACTCTTCCCGTGGAAATACCAAGTTCTTAGCCGAATTACGGTACCTACTTTGCCTTAAACCTTAGACTTGTTTTAACTAAATTTGTATTTAAGCACAGAAATTCTCCATCTATGATATAAACCAGCCTTTACTTTAAAATCCCAATAAATCCCTAATTTGTAAATAGCGTAATATTTGCGTTCGAGAGAAGACAGTATTTCCACAGGTACAATGAAAATTATGCGTTCTGAGAGGAAAGTTATAATTCCACAATACCGGTGTACTTTGCATTCAAATTAGAAAACGTTTTTCCATAACCACCATGTAGTTTGCGTTCGCTAGTGAAAGCATTATTTCCATGATGACGATGTACTTGGTGTTCCATTTAGAAAACAATGTTTACATTCTTCACAAATCAGACCATGTTTTAGACACAGATAACTAATCACCTTTGGATAGGGTTCGCGACGTCCTATCATTAAGGCCGTAGCCACGTTTACTGGTCGAAAGGCGTTAAGTTTGATTGAGGTTTAAAATCATAGATAGAAAGTGGATCAACAGTTAATTAGTCATTAATCGACAACGGATTGTGCCCACGACTTTCATAGCTTCCACGTTCCATACTACACACATTCGTGATGTTTCCGGCGCTATACAAATGAAAGCCGTATAACGTTACCTCCGTTGTTTTCATAATGACATCATCCCAATTAATACGACTAATTACATCATAGCAAACACGCAATAAAACTACTCGCTAATCATGGCAAATGATCCTAAATCTAGCATGACAACAGCAATAACAATCATCATGATGAAATAGATAAAGGATAGAATTAACCAGAGTAACAGCGTAGCTGAATATAACGTGAAGAAATACAAGCAGAACTTCGAGTATCCTCCAAGCAATATTACAATATTACCCCCCTATTCGTCCGGTCAAAGCCGTGACTAACTAGCCGCTAACTACGAAAATAAAATATAAATCTAACCTAAAGAGAAAATGGAAGAGAATTTAAGAATGTAAGAGTGTGTGAATGTGAGGATGTATGAATGTGTGAAATTGTGAAATGAGGAGGTTTAACCCCATATTTATACTAGAAGCTCAACCGTATTCCTCAGCCGTATTTCCATCTTCAAAATCTCAACCGTATTCCTCAACCGTATCAAAATCACACCTTGGATGACCAAAACACACGATACGGTTGAGTTTGGCCGTATACGGGAGAGATTGGCCGTATCGGGGGAGGGACAAGGCAGGATACGAGGGGGAATGGCCGTATACGGCTGGCATCAGGCCGTATACGCCCTAGCCAGGCCGTATACGGTTGGGTCTAGGCCGTATACGGCTGGATTTGCCCGTATACGGCTTGGTGCCTCCCGTATCGTGGTCCGTCGGTTGTCTTGAATCTTCGTTTGAGCATAACTTCTTCATCCGATGTCCGTTTTGAGCGTTCTTTATATCCACGCGATCGTAAACTCCTAAGGAACAAAATGACATAGGTTAGAGGTCATAATTCCAAGCGGAGATTAAAAAGTGCTAAAATACGTGAACCGGAATGCTTAAGATCGTTTATGCTCTATTTCATTCGTTTTTAGGCCTTTTTAGTTGATTCTTGAAGCATCGTCTATATTCTAGCCTTCATTATGAAATTTAGTATAAAAATGTATATTTCAAATGTTTTCATCCATAATTGGGCTAAAAAGGTGAGATAATGACACGTTAAAACTTGACTTTTTGCTTGTCATCAGGGAACCCCGGGCACTTCAGGGACACGTGCCCAAAACTGAAGAATAACAACAACAACAACCGCAACAGCAACAACAACAACACCCGAAGCAGAGCCTTCGTCATCAAATCTGGGGACGCCCGCCAAGACCCGAATGTGGTCTCGGGTATGTTCCTCCTCAACAACTTAACTGCTTCTGTTCTATTTGATACTGGTGCCGATAGAAGCTTTATCTCCGATGACTTTTGCCCATTACTTGACATCACTCCTGTTGCCTTAGATGTTAAGTACACTGTAGAGCTAGCAAATGGAAAAATTATAGAAACCAATAGTGTGATACCTAATTGCACTTTAAACATTGCTGACGAAACCTTTTCAATCGATCTTGTACCCATTGAAATCGGGAGTTTCGACGTCATCATTGGAATGGACTGGTTGTCCAAACACCGAGCCGAAATCGTCTGCTACGATAAGATCGTCCGTATCCCACTCGCCGTCGGTAGAACCTTGATCATACAGGGGGAGACCGGTGGGACGAGACTCAATATCATCTCTTGTTTAAAAACCCGAAAATTTCTGAGAAAGGGTTACCCTGCAATACTCGCACACATCACAGAGAAGAAGTCGGAGGAGAAGCGACTTGAGGATGTGCCAATTGTTAGAGACTTTCCCGAAGTCTTTCCGGAAGAACTACCTGGTCTACCTCCACCTAGACAGGTTGAGTTCTCAATTGATCTCGTGCCGGGTGCCGCACCGGTGGCCCGCGCACCGTACCGTTTAGCCCCATCCGAACTTCAGGAGTTGTCCACCCAGTTACAGGAACTCCTGGATAGAGGATTCATTAGACCGAGTTCTTCACCTTGGGGAGCTCCGGTCTTATTTGTTAAAAAGAAGGACGGTTCGTTCCGAATGTGCATCGACTATCGAGAGTTGAACAAATTGACCGTCAAAAACCGATACCCACTTCCTCGCATTGATGATCTATTCGACCAACTTCAGGGTTCGAGTTTCTACTCAAAAATCGACCTGCGATCAGGATATCATCAGTTACGAGTTCGCGACGCCGATATTCCAAAAACTGCTTTCAGAACTCGTTACGGGCACTACGAATTCCAAGTGATGCCCTTTGGCTTAACCAACGCATCGGCTGTATTCATGGACCTCATGAACCGGGTGTGTAAACCTTACCTCGACAAGTTTGTCATTATCTTTATAGATGACATACTCATTTACTCGCGCAACGAGCAAGAACATGCGCAACACCTCAAAACCATCCTTGAACTACTTAGACACGAGGAGCTTTATGCCAAATTCTCTAAGTGTGAGTTCTGGATAAAAACGGTTCAATTCCTTGGTCACGTGATCGACAGTCAGGGAATTCACGTTGACCCATCAAAAATCGAAGCTATCAAAGACTGGCAAGCACCCACCTCTGCAACTGAAGTACGTCAATTCTTGGGTCTTGCTGGGTACTATCGGCGATTCATTGAAAATTTCTCCAAAATAGCTCAACCACTCACGGTACTGACTCAGAAGGATAAAAGGTTCGATTGGACCGATAAACAAGAGTCAGCGTTCCAATTACTAAAACAAAAGCTTTGCAGTGCTCCAATTCTATCCTTACCCGAAGGCACCGATGACTTCGTGGTATACTGCGATGCTTCTCATCAAGGTCTCGGTTGCGTGTTAATGCAACGAGACAAGGTCATTGCTTATGCCTCACGACAACTCAAAATTCACGAAAAGAACTACACCACTCACGACCTTGAACTTGGAGCTGTCGTGTTCGCTCTCAAAATCTGGAGACATTATCTCTACGGCATTAAGTGCACAATCTTTACCGATCATAAAAGTCTCCAACATATATTCGATCAGAAGGATCTCAATATGAGGCAACGTCGATGGGTCGAGTTGCTTACCGATTACGATTGCGAGATCAAGTACCATCCAGGGAAGGCTAATGTTGTAGCCGATGCCCTCAGTCGAAAGGAACGACCAAAACCACTTCGAGTCCGAGCTCTCAGCATGACCATTCACAACGATCTTACCGTTCAGATTCATACCGCTCAGATCGAAGCCCTGAAACCTGAAAACATAAAAAATGAAGCCTTACGGAGTATTGACAAACAATTCGAAATCAGAGCTAATGGGATTAGGTATTTCTTAAACCGAATCTGGTTGCCTAATTTTGGGAACCTACGAGACTTGGTGATGGATGACGCTCACAAGTCCAAATATTCTATCCACCCAGGATCCGATAAGATGTACCACGGCATCAAGGAATTTTATTGGTGGCCGAACATGAAAGCCGAAATCGCCACTTACGTCAGCAAGTGCCTTACTTGCTCGAAAGTCAAAACCGAACATCAGAAACCTCCTGGTTTACTCCAACAACCTGAAATCCCTGAATGGAAATGGGAACAAATTTCCATGGATTTCATAACTAAACTACCCAAGTCGGCGAGCTGTTGCGATACCATTTGGGTGATCGTCGATCGTCTCACCAAATCTGCTCATTTTCTGGCAACCAAGGAAAACGATAAAATGGAGCGCCTTGCACAAATCTACATCAAGGAAATCGTTTCTCATCACGGTGTTCCAATCTCGATCATCTCTGACAGAGACGCTATTTCACCTCTCACTTTTGGCAATCACTTCAAAAAGCATTGGGTACTCGCCTCGATATGAGTACCGCGTACCATCCTCAAACCGATGGCCAAAGTGAACGAACCATCCAAACACTGGAAGATATGCTACGAGCTTGCGTAGTTGATTTCGGTACAAACTGGGAAAGACATCTACCGTTATGCGAATTTTCCTACAATAATAGCTATCACGCCAGCATCAAAGCTGCACCTTTTGAGGCACTGTACGGCCGTAAGTGCCGATCACCGATTTGTTGGACCGAAGTGGGAGACAGCCAACTCACTGGTCCTGAACTCATACACGTCACCACTGAGAAAATTGTGGAAATCCAAAACCGACTCAAAGCCGCACGTGATCGTCAGAAAAGTTATGCTGACGTGAGACGCAAACCACTCGAGTTCCAAGTTGGGGATCGAGTACTCTTAAAAGTATCGCCTTGGAAAGGCGTCATCCGTTTTGGCAAACGCGGGAAGTTAAATCCCAGGTACATCGGGCCTTTTGAAATTCTCGAACGGATTGGCCCCGTAGCTTATCGATTGCAGCTGCCATCCGAACTCAGCAGCGTGCACCCCACTTTTCATATTTCGAATCTGAAGAAGTGTCTGTCTGATGAGACACTTATCATTCCACTCGATGAAATTCGAGTCGACGACAAACTTCATTTAGTTGAGGAACCCGCTGAAATCATGGACCGTGAGGTCAAACAATTAAAACAAAGTCGTATTCCCATCGTCAAGGTCAGATGGAATTCGCGGCGTGGTCCGGAATTCACCTGGGAACGGGAAGACCAAATGCGACTCAAATATCCTCAACTCTTCACTGATTCTACATCAAACGCGACCTCAAGCTAAATTTCGGGACGGAATTCTTCTAACAGGGGGAGAATGTAACACCCGCCAAATTAGGACTAGTAATTAGTGCCTAATCGTAGGTTAATACATGTAATTAGTTATATGTTAGGCTAATTAATGTATCGAAAAATATATATTGTTGAATATATACGAAAATGCGATTTGATTAAATCGTACGCAAGTTAAATCGAATGTAATTCGGTTCAATTAAATACGGACGTTGGTGACCAATTCTATTAAGTAACACTAATATGTTAAAAATATTATTTTAATAATGTGCAAATTACAAATTCGTATCGTACAAACAAAACTTGCGCAATTTAAAATATTTAACGCGCAAACTAACTTACATTTTATAATTCAAATATAAATCGATTAGTAAAATAATTAAATAAAATATCGCGTATTAAATTTGTATTTTAAAACTTACCATTTAATATGAAAAATAATTATTTAACGTGTAAACGACGGAGAAAACGAACACCGCACGGGCACTGTGCGTGGACTGAAAATGGTGGGGCTTCCACCATTTCCACCTCCATCTTTCATTTTCTTCATTTCATTTTCTTTCTCCTCTCTCTCTCTTTTCTTTTCTCTCTAAAAAAAAAAAACACCACCAATCCACTAAAATCGCAAATAACACCACGAAACGCACTCGGATCATCAATATTTTTAGAGATTCACGACCACCTCGCAACGATCTACATTTCTATCTTTCCGGATTTCCATTTCGGCAATTTGTAAGTTTCCGACAAAATCCCGAAATCTCTCGATTCTTAGTATTTTCACTTGTTAGTTGTTATTATAACTTGTATATGTCCATTACTAAGTGTAGAATGGGTTTTTGGCCGGAAACGATTTTATAGCTTGAAAACGGGTTTAAAATGGGTTTTTGGCCGGAAAAATCGCGACAGCCGGACTTTCTGGGCTGGTGTTCTTCTATGCGACACAAGCCTTGTGTCGCATGTTGTGTCGTATTTTGGCACTTGTGTCGTATAAAAGCCTCTGTGTCGCACCTTGTGTCGTACCCGATAATTAGTGTCGCAAGTCTTGCGACACAACCACTATGTCGCAAACTCCATACGACACAATCACTATGTCGCTGTTGAATCAGCATCTCGCATCTATGCGACACAACCCTTGTGTCGTATAGATATTGTGTCGCACTTCTATGCGACACAACCCTTGTGTCGCATAACCACTTTTGTGTCGCATATTGTGTCGCAAAACACAGAAAACTCAGATTTTTGCTAAGTGTCGAGACTCGAAATTTACCACTCGATTTTACCCGAATTCAGATCCCAGATGCGTTTTTCACCAAAGCAATATAGTAGAAATAAAAAATTTTCGAGTTGACCTGGCATCTCGACCCCAGCCAGGGGCCAGCCCCTTGGACCCCGCCAGGGGCGCTGCCCCCGGACCCCCGTACTTAGATTCCGTAAGCACATTTCTCACCAAGTGTCAAACTTGTATGACTTCAAAACGCTTATATGATATAACTTTTTAAACATAATGGAATATACTTTTCAAGTATAACACTTCGAAATCAATGTGATAACATCAGAACTATTATTACAATTAATCACCAACGGGCCGTACGCGTTTTCAAACACTTAACAAATCAACCAAATCGTAGTAATTTGGACATATATATAGTTGTGTAACAACTACAAGGGTGATCTTTTGAGATACCCAATCATGATTATAACCATCGCGTGTCGTGGACACCCTCAGGTTACAAGTCGTTGGACTTCATTACTCGCTAATCAACTTACGTTTGTTTAAACGCTTTCAGACTCAGGTGAGTCTCATGGCCCCTCTTTTTACTGTTTTACTCAGGGGTGTGATATGTTGCTCATTTTTAACATGTGAACGCAAGTACAAACATTTCATATACTACATGAGTTTTTCACAACTAATCATTTAAAGTCCTCCATCAGCATAGTTGTTAATACGTTGTAGCGTGAATATTAGTATATGGTACCATATAGGATTGACCCTCCTCGTTCGGGTTAGCAAGCACTAACCGGGTAAACGGACGTACTAATATTTGGGAAGACGAATGTTGATTAGGCATTCGTGGAGGCACCTCGCCCGGAATTCTCTATAGGGGACCCGGCCCTCGAGTTAAGCTCAACTATGTGCTCATGGCTGTATACACGATTATTATCATTTATTTGCTGGATGCAAATCATTATTAAATCTTGCGGTTCATACTATATTACTTGATTTCAAACCTGTGAGCTCACCACCTTTAGCTGACCTTTTAGCATGTATCGCAGGTACCAAGCAGTAGGCTATTTCTGCTTCAGGACTTTTAGCTCGAGTCAGCATACATACGACTGAGATTTTCTTGCATTAGTATATTTTGTACAAGTACTTATGTACTGAAATCTCATTTTATTTAAACTCGTGTTATGTAACGCTATAAATGTTGTAAACATTTTATTATTAATATATTTTGTTAAAACGACGCATATAGAGTCGTTTACTATATATCTTGGTGCTTTGTTATTGATTAGTAACACCCAAATCGTGCTTCCGCAAATCACTAAATTTGGGGGTGTTACACTTTCTCTCTAGCTTCTAGCTTTTCTTTCTTTCTTTATTTTCTTACTTTAAAATAGTATTAGGCTAGTTAGAATAGAAGCAAGGAACGTGTTTGTAGTCTTTGGTGAGGAACGAATTTGTAATCTTTGGTGTACGTTTGGAGCAACTCTAATTAATTCAAGTCTATTCTCTCGCATTTAATCTCGGTTATTTCTATCCTTATCTATCTTAATTAATTACGTTTATACTGATTATGCTAGATTTAGTTATTGCCATGATTAGAGAGTAGTACGCTTGTTGTGTTTGCTTGCGATGTAGTTAGTTAATTATGAGATGATTTATAATTAAATATTAAAGATCGGTAATATTGCTTTCATCGTCTTATTGCATGTTTTTGTTTGATTGTTGCCTTAGGATCATCATAGTAGTAAAATATAAACGGTCTTAATTATCGTCAAATAATATGACGGCCCCTATTCGACTGTTACTCGATATAGTACTGGAAACACTTCAAGGTGGAGTACAAATGTATGGAAGTCGAGGAACAACCGAAGGTAGTCATATTATGAAACGATATAATATTATGAAGGAATATGATGGCCCCTATTCGACTGTTACTCAGTATAGCGTTGGAAACACTTTAGGTGTAGTACAAATACGTGGAAGCTGCGTAACGACCGAAGGTAGTTATATTACGGACTAATATATATAAAATGAGAAACCTAGTTTAATTAACCTTTCTAAATAGACTTTTAAACTTCAAATTAATCTATCGCCTTTCCACCAATAAACGTGATTACAACACCTTTTTACGACGTCCAATTAAAAGGTAGTCAATTATCTGTGTCAATATAATTTGTCAAAGGTATGAAACTATGGAACCGCAAGGCTACATGGGGTAATATCATAGGACAAGACATGGCCAAGGTTTGAAGCGGCGGAACCACTTAAAGTGAGGAACGATGTGGATAATTAGGGGATTTATTGGGTAGTCTTAAGCAAGGGCTGGTTTAAAGTCATAAATGAACTGTTTACTTATACAAATCTGTTAGGATGACAAGGAATCGTTATATGATTCAATTATGTCTAGTACCTTAAGGTTCAGTTATCCGTTCATATGAAAGCATTGTTAAACCATAATTAAGATTTTGTTTATTCTTCTAAATACTTTGTAATATTACCATAACCTAGCTCCCGGTGTGACATGCTAATGGGATTTTAATTCGTAGGGAATCTAGTGTTTACATACAAGTATTCAAGAATGATAATTAACTAATATCTTTCAAAACAGTTTCTCCAAATATCATCCCATAACTTAATTAACGAAGTCTCAGCAAACACTATCTTTATTTATCTGCTTTGTCTTTTACTTTTATTTCGCTTTTATTTATTTACTTGCCTAAGTTAGTTAATATAAAAACCAAAACCCCACTATTTTATAAACCATTAACTAGTTTGAAAGCCCTCATCTGCCTCGCCTTAGTTTCAATTCAGTCGGTTTGAAGAACGACTCTAGGTCATACCTACCACTTGCTCACCCTTAGGATTAGCATTGTTAGGGAAAACTTAGGCCCCGCAACTACAAATTTAAAACAACCCACTGCTGGTGCCCGGTTAGTAATCGTTAACGACACCGACCTGATCGGGACCCAACAAGTTTTTGGCGCCGCTGCCGGGGAACCAACTGTACGATCCTTAGGCGTTAAGACGAACTTACTTACTAGTGAACCTTTAGAATTCCTTAAACCCCTACCTCTTTCTTTGTTTTTCCTTCCTTTTACTACTTTTATAAATTACCACCCCTATCCATTCAACTAGTCAACCACCTGCCAACGAGACTATGACAGCTGTACGTATCACTCTCGCTGAAGACTCTAAACCTTGGATTGAAGGTCGAGGAGGACCAATCATCTATCCGGAAATTGGTAGAGGATCATTCGAGTTAAAGCCACACATTGTTCAGTTAGTCCAAAACCTCTGTCAATTCCATGGCCTACCAAATGATGACCCCAACTCCCACATTGACAAATTCATTTCCTTATCCAACTCTTTTAAGCCGATTGGGGTTAATCAGGACATAGTCTATCTATACCTATTTCCCTATTCACTCACTCTCAATGCACAAACCTGGTTTGAGGAACTAGAGATTAACTCTATAACCTCTTGGGTAGAATTAGCAACCAAATTTTTGGCCAAATATTTCCCCCCATCAAAACAAGCCACGTTTAGGTCCAACATCATAAACTTTCGTCAAGTGCATGATGAATCAATATTCGATGCATGGGAGCGCTTTAAGAAATTGCTTAAGAAATGTCCAAATCATTGTTTTGAGCGTTCAGACCAGTTGCGCATTTTCTACAATGGTCTCTTCCCACATCACCGTCCTTTACTTGATACCGCCTCTCAAGGTAGTTTCATAGACTGTACGGCAAATGAAGCTTGGAGCCTTATTGAAAAAATGACAATACACAACCATGACTAGAACAGTGAAAATCACCCCTCGCTAGTAAATTCACCTACTACAATCGGGAATGAAGCTATCAAAACCCTCACTCAGCAAGTGGCAGGCCTAACCAAGGAGATTAAGAAATTGAAAAGTCAACAACAACAAGTTTGTCAAGATCAAACCTGCCTTAATTGTGCTAATCTGAACCACTCAGCCCAAATTCCTCAGTCTCATCTAACACCACCCAACACTAACCATTCTCCTTACCCACCTACGAATAGCCCACCAACTTACCAACCCCAACCTTTGGAACCCTCTCCCTCACAAACCTCTAGTTTTGACGACACCCTGATACAAGTCATTCAAGATCTCTCGGCTAGACAAGACCAAACTGATCTCATCTTAAGAGATCATTTGACTTTGTTAAAAGCTTTCGAATCCCAGTTAGGACAATTAGCACAACGTATTACCGCTAAACCTTAGGATAGTCCAACTAGTTGCCATAAGGAGGCTTCTCATATTCTAGACTCTCAGGTAGCACATAGCCCACCTACGGTTTCTTCTCCGGTGAAGGAACCGCCTATTGTTCATTCGACAATAGATTTAGAGTCTACATCAAATAGGAAAATCCCATTTCCGGCTCGTCTTAAACAACGACCCGACAAGCTTAAGTCTTTTAAGCTTGATAGGAAATTCCTAGATACCGCCTCTGAAGTTCACTCCAAAAAGTACTTCAGAAAACTTCTTACAACCAAGGATAAGGTACCGGAAGTACCCAATGTCCCGCTGAACGAGGAATGTTCAGCTATCTTGAAAAATATCATTCCTGAAAAACTCGGAGATACTGGACGTTTTACTCTTCCATGTTCCATTTACAATTCAGGCATCATCTGTTCTCTTGCCGATTTAGGAGCTAGTGTTAATCTTATGCCATACTCGCTTTTCAAGAGGCTTGAGTTAGAAAATCTTCGACCTACCAAAATGACCATACAGCTTGCTGACCACTCGGTCAAGTACCCTAGGGGAATAGCTGAAAATGTTTTAGTTAGGATTGACAAATTTCTTTACCCAGCAGATTTTGTAGTAATGGATATGCAGGAAGACGTACACATCCCAATCATACTTGGAAGACCTTTCATGAATACGGCCAAGGCAATCATCAACGTCTTCGCACAAACCATCAACTTACAGTCTCAGGGAGAAACCATCACTTTCCATATCGACAACCCAAACCCTGGAGAGCAAGCCGATATGTACATGATCTCCATGAACAAGACCGCGGATGACAAAGAAACTGCAAAGCCAACAACTGAAAGTAAATCTAGTAAGGAAATGGCAATCATGCCATATTCCCCGATTGACCTCCGACGAATAGGACAAGAGATGAAAAATTCATCTCCATCAGCAAACAAACCAACGATGGAAGAAATTGGGAAGATAAAGATTGAAGAAGAAAACAAAAGAAGCACACCGCCAACTAATCCATTTACCACAGAAGAAATGGCGGGAAGTAACCACAATCATCCCACGAAAAGAGAAACACTGGAGGAATATTCCAAACGCACAAGATACCAACCGCAAACCATCATGGATCACAAAGTGCTCGAAGAATTCATCCAAAGATTTGACAAAGCGGTAGAAGGAATTAGCAACGCAGTCAACTTGCTTGCTCCTTCCCCTGCTGAACTGCAATTCTGTCAACAACAGAAACGGACTTACGCTAGGATCTACAATACCTTTAAAAGATCTAACATCCCATTCACCTCAACACAATGGGAGATGTTAGGATCCATTAGAGCGCATATGAAAGAAACCACTGGACATCCAAGCAGTCGTGCCAATATCTTAACGATGAATGACCTCACATCATTGCTTGACTTGCTAAATAGAGAAGATCACCTTAGTTCCAAAGAAAGCGGATCTATGGTTGTCAACTCCACTATTGAAAAACAAGTTGAGTTACTGATTGAAGAACTTAGTGATCTTGTTTCAGAGGAATCAAGGCGCGAACGACCTTTTAGGACCACATATGAATCATCACTTGATATCGCTACTTTTGTTACGATCCATCTACGGGAGATTCAACAACGGAAAAGTAACTCCAGAAGAAAGTTCATATTCTACTCAGGATGCAAGGAGATACTTCGTCAGCTTACTCTAGTTTTCTCAGAATCTGACTTTCCATTCAACAACCATCAGCACCGGCAAATAGAGGACCTGTACACGTCCATCAGAAAATTCAACGGAGACCCCAAGACCGAGAATTATGAAGGCATAAAACTGCAATTCTTGGCGTTTGTTTGCTCTCTCTGGCAAAACCCACTGCTAAGAGAGGTTGTTAAGACAGACACAGCCACCATGACCGACCCTAGTGGACCTGTCACTAAAGCAGTTGACTACATCACCTTCGGACTTCACGGACTTGCAAGGACAACTTCAGAGCATCTTCTGAACTACAAGGAAACATCGAGAGATAGTCCACTTGAATTGATTACGATAATAGTCAATCATTTCATAAGAATCTATCCACCTCGATATAATTTTCCGTAACCTAGGGCCCACAACATCAACACAGTGGATCCCATGGATGCATCCATCTCCATCTAGCTAGGAGAAAAGAAGTCGAGCTATCGACTTTAAAAGAGCGCTTCTCGGGAGGCAACCCGTGTTTTATATTTCCGCAACTTTACATTCCAAGAAGTGATAAAGTCTCCGACTATCTTTCACACTTGGATATACGACCAAGTTTCTGCCTGACGCATTAAGTTTTTGACGCCACGCATCAAAGAAAGTATATCCAACGTGTTCACACCTACGAGACCAATCACAATAAGACTTGATCAAGAGTGAACCCAGCAATATGAAGTTCGGCAAACGCATACCATGGAGCACTGCAACAACCGGGAAGTACTTCTAAACCGTCTCTTTCATTCGTTTTAAATATACCTTATCCATTATGCTTATCACTAAGTGTGGGATTCAAACCCAAGACACACTGAAAGAATGAGTCTTAGATGTTTAAAACCCTAAGTGTGGGATTTTACCCCATTCAGAGCTTAGTATAACATCGAGGACGATGTTCCTTTAAGTGTGGGATAGCAGTAGTTGCACTACTGTTATATGGATATTGGTATATGCTTGATTCTAAAATCGTTGCTCTATATAAGACCCTGCTTCTCCATAAAAGTAAACAAAATTTTCAAAATTGAGTTAAAAATATGTTGAAAATGAAAAATTTTAAACAAAGAATGATTTACTCTGGGGAAGAAGGAAAAATAAAATACAAATTCTTTTGAAAGGCTAGTTTAGTAATCCCATAAAGAGCACCGCATGACAAGGCACACAAAAACCCAACTTTCGATTCGTGAGGTATCTTGAGCCATATAAAGCATTCACTTTTAATGCTTCACTTTTTCGATTCTTGAGTGTGCCGATGTATGCGTTTAGAATCAGAACTTGCTCTTGTTATGCATTTCGAATCCGAACTGGTGAGTCAAAAAGGAGATCGAATCACATCATTCTTGAACCCCTCTACACACCCAAAAATAAGTACGTTACCCCCTTTACCTACTCAAAAGCATCCCTCAAACTTCATAGAAAGTTCCAAAGATGAAAAAAAAGAAGTATTAAGGATATGACGTCGAGAAAAATTCGAAGAAAAGAAAGTCAAATGGAGAAAAAGACTCCTCCCAAAAGAAAAAGGCGTCAAATCTCCCGAAAATTCAAAAATTTCAGCTTTCCGCTTCACCAAAAAGAAAACCTATGAAAAACCAACACAACCCCCTCTCATACCACCAACACTCCACTCCACAAACCCTACATCACCTCCCTTAGAATGATTGTGGCTAGATCAACTTCGCGCTCACCTAAAAGGTAACGATTTGATACTCGATCAAGCCTATGACGATAAACGATACATGACTGGCGTTCTGAGCGATTGATATAATAGAATAGGAAACCCTAAACACTTAGAGTGATTTGAGTGACCACCTTGAGAGGATCGTCTAGTCATGTATCCAAGGTCAAAGATCACAAGCATGCTCCTAAAGATTACAATCCTTCCTTTTCAAAGAACAAGTACTTTATTTTTTTAAAACCCCCTTAGTAAAAAGTTCCGCCTTAAAATATTTCATTATCTTCTTATCTTTAACCATGTTGAATACTAGTTTGCTTGAGGACAAGCAAAGTTCTAAGTGTGGGATAATTGATATCGTGTAAAAAGTCACGTTTTTACTACCGATATCTCTCTCATTCTGGAACGATTCTTGGCATTTTAAACTCAAAAACAGTACAAATCAATGATATTATGCCAAGATGGTCAAAACAAGGTTGCACGATAAAAATCAAGCAAAACGGATGAAAAACGAAGATTCCACACACGCTTGAAGATTCAAGGCATCAAAATGAGATTTCAAGACTAAAGTGTCTTTCACCAACATCCATTCTATCCAAGATGTTCGTTTTTAAAATACGAATCCAACAGAAGAAGAATCAACTAAAACAGATAAAGAATGAAGATTCTACGCCCGCCGGAAGATCCAAATGATTCGTACGCAATATCTGGAGCTAGGGACCTCATCTCAGGGCCTATCTTATGTCAAAATCTTCGTTTTTGAATTATGAATCCAGCAAAAAAAGAATTGACGCAAACGGACGCATAACGAAGAAGATACGCGCGAATTAAGCAACGCTGCGAACGGGGCGGGGGGTGCCACCCGTCTCAACATTCCCTTTGGTACTAGGCCGGCTGGCTGCCACTCGTCTGACCCCTGGCCTGTACCCGCCTCGGTTTCCGTTTTTGGTAACTTTTGGTACCCGGTGCGCCTACTTTTCTTGTTGTACGGTACCCGGTGCGCCTACTTTTCGTGTTGTACACACCATTTTTGGCAAGCTTTCTAACATGCACCTCATGGTGCTAATGTGAGCCAAAGCTCACCTATAAATAGGTTGCTTAGGTTCATTTGTAACACACACCATTCTTTCCACACTTTGAAAGATACACTTTCTCTCTAGCTTCTAGCTTTTCTTTCTTTCTTTATTTTCTTACTTTAAAATAGTATTAGGCTAGTTAGAATAGAAGCAAGGAACGTGTTTGTAGTCTTTGGTGAGGAACGAATTTGTAATCTTTGGTGTACGTTTGGAGCAACTCTAATTAATTCAAGTCTATTCTCTCGCATTTAATCTCGGTTATTTCTATCCTTATCTATCTTAATTAATTACGTTTATATTGATTATGCTAGATTTAGTTATTGCCATGATTAGAGAGTAGTACGCTTGTTGTGTTTGCTTGCGATGTAGTTAGTTAATTATGGGATGATTTATAATTAAATATTAAAGATCGGTAATATTGCTTTCATCGTCTTATTGCATGTTCTTGTTTGATTGTTGCCTTAGGATCATCATAGTAGTAAAATATAAACGGTCTTAATTATCGTCAAATAATATGACGGCCCCTATTCGACTGTTACTCGATATAGTACTGGAAACACTTCAAGGTGGAGTACAAATGTATGGAAGTCGAGGAACGACCGAAGGTAGTCATATTATGAAACGATATAATATTATGAAGGAATATGATGGCCCCTATTCGACTGTTACTCAGTATAGCGTTGGAAACACTTTAGGTGTAGTACAAATACGTGGAAGCTGCGTAACGACCGAAGGTAGTTATATTACGGACTAATATATATAAAATGAGAAACCTAGTTTAATTAACCTTTCTAAATAGACTTTTAAACTTCAAATTAATCTATCGCCTTTCCACCAATAAACGTGATTACAACACCTTTTTACGACGTCCAATTAAAAGGTAGTCAATTATCTGTGTCAATATAATTTGTCAAAGGTATGAAACTATGGAACCGCAAGGCTACATGGGGGATTATCATAGGACAAGACATGGCCAAGGTTTGAAGCGGCGGAACCACTTAAAGTGAGGAACGCTGTGGATAATTAGGGGATTTATTGGGTAGTCTTAAGCAAGGGCTGGTTTAAAGTCATAAATGAACTGTTTACATATACAAATCTGTTAGGATGACAAGGAATCGTTATATGATTCAATTATGTCTAGTACCTTAAGGTTCAGTTATCCGTTCATATGAAAGCATTGTTAAACCATAATTAAGATTTTGTTTATTATTCTAAATACTTTGTAATATTACCATAACCTAGCTCCCGGTGTGACATGCTAATGGGATTTTAATTAGTAGGGAATCTAGTGTTTACATACAAGTATTCAAGAATGATAATTAACTAATATCTTTCAAAACAGTTTCTCCAAATATCATCCCATAACTTAATTAACGAAGTCTCAACAAACACTATCTTTATTTATCTGCTTTGTCTTTTACTTGTATTTCGCTTTTATTTATTTAATTGCCTAAGTTAGTTAATATAAAAACCAAAACCCCACTATTTTATAAACCATTAACTAGTTTGAAAGCCCTCATCTGCCTCGCCTTAGTTTCAATTCAGTCGGTTTGAAGAATGACTCTAGGTCATACCTACCACTTGCTCACCCTTAGGATTAGCATTGTTAGGGAAAACTTAGGCCCCGCAACTACAAATTTAAAACAACCCATTGCTGGTGCCCGGTTAGTAATCGTTAACGACACCGACCTGATCGGGACCCAACAACATCCACGTACTTATTAAATCTCAAACGTTTAGGGCGTTAGGAGATTCTGGACTATACTTGGGCTTTAGGCTTTGCTAGCACTCGCACATTACTTAACTCAACAGGTGAGTTCACAGCCCCTACTTTCACTGTTTTAACTACTTTTGAATAGGGGTGAAAAACATAGTCAAACGCTTTTACATACATGATTGTACACACGTTTTACTCGAACGATTAGAGTACATTGAACTGTCAAACTGTTACACAAACCGATGTTTACGAAACAACGTTTTCACACTACTAAACTGTAAACGTACTACACTTGTTTTGGAAATGCTAGAGAACGACCAGCAACGCTTTACCAAACTGATTGGGTAACTGATGGGTCCTTCTGACACGGACCGGATCCTACTGACATGGATCCACTATACTTGTTGAACAAAATTCCCTACTGACATGGGCACAAGATCCTACTGACATGGATCAAGGGACACTGACACTCCCTACTATTGAAAAGTCCCTACTGACATGGGCACTGGATCCTACTGACATGGATCCACTATTGTTATTGAACTGTTGAAAAGTCCCTACTGACATGGGCACTGGATCCTACTGACATGGATCCACCGAGTAATTTATAGGATACTGACATTCCTACGAATAACTTATAGGATACTGACATTCCTACGAATGACTTATAGGATACTGACATTCCTACGAACAACTATTAGGATACTGTTATGCCTACGAACAACTATTAGGATACTTACATTCCTACGAATACTAATAGGATACCGTTTTCCTACGAATCATAAACTGTGTTTTGGGCAACATCCCACGTAACTACATCTTTGGGCAACATCCCACCAAACGTACTCTTTGGATAACATTCCACGAAACTTTGTTTGATTGTGATGACGATAACTATTTTGGACGCTTTGAAACAACCAACTATTATTGTGAACATAAAACCTGTGAATTCACTCAACCTCGTTGTTGACTTTTACTATGTTTTTCAGGGAATTAGCTGCGCACTTAAGAACCGCCTGCACATACGGAATCTTAGGCGACCCGCTATGCTTTAGGATGCCAACTTTTGGAACTTATGGATTTCTTTTGTATAACTAAAGTGATTTTAGTCATATTTACGAAATCTACTTTTGTAAACTTAATAACTTTTACACTGGTACGATTTGATGGATCATAAACTTTGTAACTATTACTTTTGACATCTTAATATATATGTTCTGTTGTAATCATATGCTCTGATAGGTATGCATGTACAATGTAAATGTGGCATCCCCAGCTTATACCAATGCTTCCGCTAAACGAATTTGGGGGTGTTACACCTACTGTGTTCAAGACTCGAGATGGTACGGTCATCTCTGTATTGGAGTCCCATGATCGTGTTCTTCCTGGTTAAAATAGTCTGCAACATTAAAAAGAATACCGGGTAACGATGAGTTGTGGTTGTATATTAATCACTTAAGCTCACCGATGTGCATTTTGTAAGTGGTTATGCCATATTGAATAAATCAGAATTACATAATCAGTTGTAAAAAAATAAAAAACAGTGTGTACTAATGTCATTTGAATATTCATACTAAGATGTTTGCCTGTTTTGAAAAAAATATGATTACTTAACAACTTAAGTAAAAGTCACCGAATTAAGTTCAAAGAAGCGATAAACACAACATCATGTTTCATGCATATATATTTAGTTCTATAGTTAATGCTAAGACTGATATAATCAGATGATTAGAAACAGAATCAGTTTATACAAAGATTTTATATAGCCAATTATATAACTAGTTCCAAAACACAAATCCAAACACCATGGTCATTAAGATTACCCTAGTAGGTTGATAACAAAAGCAGCTTGGACATTAGACTAATAGTCACACTAGTACTCCTTAACAAAGACATACCGAGTCTTGCCACCATAGTAGAAGCCTTATCCCAACTTCTCACGATTCGGCGATGACATAATCCAACGCCTACCATAGCATCATCATATCAGTTTACTTGCAATAATTTCCAATAAAAAAACAACTTCACATTGGCGCATAGTAGGTAGTTGTCTCTCTAACAAATAACAAGTTAACACCATTGCACAGATCTAAGAACTCAAATTTTTATGAAATCTTAAATACATCACACTTTATAACTACACTGCACATTTTGGTAAAAAGCATGAACACTATATACGTAAAAGCATGTACACTTTGGTAACCTACGAATCACATCTTGTAATCATACATTTACACTTAGCAAGTACATCAGATTCAACAAATGGAGTCAAACTTTTACCTTACAAGGGCGATCTTGACTGAATGGTGTGTGTTCATGCACGCCGGAGGTGTGTGGTCGCCGTCGAAAGAAAATTTTTTTTTGTTCGCCGAGGTGTGTGTTAGCCGTCACCGGATCTAGAAGAGAAGAAGAACACCGAGCTTTACAATGTTGGAAAATGGGGAAAAAGCTTGTTTGGCTCGAAAATAGCCGGAAAACGCCGGAAGGCCAGACAACAAGGTGACGGCAAAGGGAGGTGATTCGCCGGAAATCGCTGGAAGGGAAATCGCCGGAATGGAATTGAATGGGAAAGAGAGAGAGAGAGAGACAGAGGGATAAGCTTGTTTGGCTCGAAAATCGATTTTTCAAAATTATCGCCGATCGCCGAATGTTTTTGGGGAATTCGGCGATTCCTTTATTACAGGTGGTGGGTGGCGAGGAAGTGAGGGACCGGCGATTGAAGGGGAATTCGGTGAAATATCACGCCACGTGTCGCAATAATATCGTGTAAAACTAAGAATCGCCGGATCGTCGGAATATTTTGGGCATTCGACGATTTGTGGGTCTAGAAACGAAAAAAACGCTGACATGGTTCATTTAACGAAAAGCGATGTTTGACCGGTCTATTGAGGTAATTTTCAATTAAATTTAACATGTCTTCCTCTAAATACTACACATATTTATGCTTACATTTTTAGTCATACAACATAACTCATTATTTCCCAAAAAATAAAAAAATAGAAAAAATAATTGGCATTACAGAAAGACGAAAGTGACCCACAAGCCACAAATGTCATACAGAAACTTGCATTAAATTCGTTTATTGTTACTCTAATGCCTTATTGGGGGTGTGTCGATATGTCTTTTTTTAAAGTGCTCATACGGTATGAATAAGGAATAATCATATGTATTAATTGCTGTATGATTCAGGTTGAAATCGAATCATCTAGTCAATCAGGAAATTAAATAATCAATTATTTGCTAATCTATAAATATCACTAACCACTAAAACTTTTATAACAAAATAACAATATATATAATATGCTAACAATAATTTATAGATTTGTTTTAAAGGTTATATTCCGAAAAATGAGAAAGAAATCAAAAGTCAGTGGATACGTGAAACATAACCGTCAGATACGGAGTTAGGAAAATTATACGAAGAGAACAAAAATAAAATTATGTTGTGTTTTTTATAGTTTTGAAGGGACAAAATCTTAAACTTGTATAATATCTTAACACTCCTACAACGATAGAAATAAACAGAAAGACGAAAATATCGTTATCACTTATCAGACACTGAAAAGTCTTTCACAGTCTCTGGGGTGTTCAACTTCGGGTACCCGGTATTTCGGGTACCCGAACTTCGGGTACCCGAACGTTTCGGGTAGTGATTTTTACTACCCAATTCCCATCCCGAAATTTCGGGTACCCGAAGTTCGGGTACCCGAAATTTCGGGTACGAATATCGGGTAATCCGATACCCGAAGTTTTTTTTTATATATGCAAGATTGTCTTTGATTTATTACCTCCTTGTTGGGTTTAATTTTGATTTGGTAGAGTTTTGCATGGTGTGTATGTTCTTCACGTACGCATGCATGTGTATGTTCTGTGTGTTTAGCAAGATTGCATAAGGGTCAAGGTTGGCATGGGTCAAAATGGGTCAAGCCTTGGGTGGATGTTTTGGTGTCTCTTTGTTCCCCACGTTTTTCTTTCTTGTTTTCTTGGTAGAAGAATAGTTGCATGCTTTGTCTTTCATGTTTCCAATGCATATGTCTTTGGCTATATAAAGCCTTATGTGTATTATCAATAATGAAGTGGAATGCAAGATGTAGTTTATACGTGAGTTGTGTGTGTGTGCAGTAGCAAAAGCTACTGCATTCTCCTGTTGCTACAGCTGCTGTTCCATTCCATTTCCAGAAAACACATTAGCAAAGGACTTGTAAAGTTGTAATACCTACACTCCTAGTAAAACAATAATCATATTCACTAATACTCTAATCAAAATTAATACATTATATTTGCAACTATTAATAAGATGTATTATTATACATATATATATGTATAAAATGTTGGAAATAAAAGCCAAGCTAATGTGTTTTATGTGTTTGCGTTCCTGGGATACACGTGAAAACGTAAGATAACAATGACAAGAAACCAATTATACCCAATATAAAAATATTATATTAAAAAAAGTTTGGAATTTTCGGGTATTTCGGGTACCCGAATACCCGACTTTTTTGATTTTCACTATCCAATTCCCGAACCCGAATTTTCCGGTATCCGGATTTCGGGTACCCGAAATTTCGAGTATCTGAAATTCCGGGTATTTTCGGGACGGGTATTTCGGATAATCGGGTATCGGTTTCGGGTTCGAATATTTTGAACACCCCTACTCAATCTCCTCTACAATTTCGCTCAAAATCAAAATCTCATCTCATTCAAATTTAAAAAATCCATCCCACAATCTGTCCTCCACTCATTCTTTGACGTGGCATAACGTGGTGGGGACAACCACAACCACATTAAAAAAATCATTTAATTAAAAAAATATTAAATAAATAAAATCTTGATAAAAAACATTAATTAAAAAAAACATCACATGACATCCAAACACAACACAAACTCAAACTCATCATAAAAAGCTTAAAACCCCCATCTCTCTCACACTCCCCCACACCCAGAAAACCACACACATGGATTCCCTCACTCTTATCTGCACCGCCTCCCTCCTCGCCGGCGGCCTCTACTGGTTCGTCTGCGTTCTCGGTTCCGCCGAACAGAAAGGCAAACACGCCGTTAATCTCACCGGCGGCTCAATCAAACGTGAAAACGTTCAAGATAATTACAATCAGTACTGGTCCTTTTTCCGCCGCCCCAAACAGATCGAGAAGACTGAAAATGTTCCTGCTTTCGTTGATACTTTTTATAATCTGGTGACGGATATTTACGAATGGGGGTGGGGCCAGTCGTTCCATTTCTCTCCCGCAATTCCCGGGAAGTCCAATCTGGAGAGCACCAAAATTCACGAGCAAATGGCGGTAGATCTGATTGGTGTGAAACCGGGTCAGAAGATTCTGGATGCGGGTTGTGGTGTCGGAGGTCCGATGCGTGCGATTGCGGCTCATTCGGGTTGTAACGTTGTCGGAATCACGATTAACGAGTATCAGGTATCGCGAGCGAAAGCGCATAATAAGAAAGCTGGATTAGATCACTTATGCGACGTCGTTTGCGGTAATTTTCTTGAGATGCCGTTTGAGGATAATAGTTTTGACGGTGCGTATTCGATCGAAGCCACGTGTCACGCTCCTAAATTGGAAGATGTGTACGGTGAGATTTTTAGGGTTATGAAACCTGGATCGATGTACGTTTCGTACGAATGGGTGACGACGGAATTGTACAAAAGTGAAGATCCGGAACACGTGGAGGTAATTCAGGGGATCGAAAGAGGTGATGCGTTACCTGGATTGAGGAGTTATAATGAGATTGCTGAGGTGGCAAAGAAAGTAGGGTTTGAAGTTGTGAAAGAGAAGGATTTAGCAAAACCGCCATCGAAACCGTGGTGGTCGAGGTTGAAAATGGGGCGAATTGCGTATTGGAGGAACCACATTGTGGTAATGGTGCTTGAAACGATTGGAGTTGCGCCGAAAGGGACGATTGATGTTCATGAAATGTTGTTTAAGACTGCTGATTATTTGACTAGAGGTGGTGAGACTGGGATTTTTACCCCGATGCATATGATTCTGTTGAAGAAACCGGAGAAGGTTCAAGAGTCTTGATGGAAATTTGTTGAGGTTTAATCCGTTTGTTACTACTGCGCGTTTTGTTTTGTTTTTAATTATTAGTATGAATTATGTTGATTATGAATTTATCTGTTTAATTTAACTATTACAGTTTGATTTGCTGTGTTTAAATTAATCGAAACTAGATTTTGCAGACGTTGGGATTTAGTGTTTAGATGTTTTGATCGAAGTTTATGCAATTTTGTAGTAATTTGTAATGGTTGATTGTTTCTTGACTTTCTGGAGTTTTAGTGTTGGTGTAGCAATAATCTTTTGAGTTAGAAATAATACTCGTTGTAGTTGAATGATTGAACTCTGTGTCCTCTTAGCTTTGTAGTATCATCTACATTAGGTTTTGTAGAAGTTTCCATTTACCTAGCTTTATATCAAAGTTATGCAATGATCAAGTTCTTGTTCTTTTAATAATTATATATTGGAAGTTAGTGATGGAAAATTTAAGATCTTTTGTATGGAATTGATGCTCCAACTTAGAGGCAGAGCATCCAATTTACTTAGATTTGAGCGAACAGATTGGTGAATTTTATCTTCTTCCCCTAATCCCAGACTTAATGAGTATTGATAGTTTCATTAATTCAACAATGGGAAACGATTTATCCTCCTACGTATAGCACATGATAGTAACATGTGTCATCCAGTCTTCCTCTATTCTTGTATCATCTATTGGTTTTGCTATGATTATCCTGTTGTTAGAAGAGTGTTAGAAGAGGATAATGGGGGATAAACGTTAGGAAGATAAATTTTCACACTTGTAACGATTGAATCACTTTAAGGGTCCAATTAGCAGAACCACATTTAGTGGATTATGTTGGGATCAATTTGATTCTATTAGCATTTTGGGGATTTGGTTTAGGACATGAAATTCACATTGTAGATCTGATTAGGCTGCTGGCATTTTAGCTTTAAAATGAAGATGCCAGCAGTATGTTTGGAAAATAGATTCCAATTTTCCTCTAAACTGATCTAGTGATCTTGAGGTTAGGCTGATGGAGATGGTCACGTGAGATTTGAACTGGAAGTTGACAAGTCATGTGATACTTACAAATAAATTAATCGTTTTGAAGGCTCACATGACATGGATTCGGATCCATACCTGAGTATGTCAGAGGTTGGTTAATCATTTCTGGTCCTTGTGGCCATTAAATAATAATGTTAAGATCATGTGTTTCATAGAGGTGTTCAGCTATAGTTACATAGTTAACGAACTGTTTAAGAATCATCTCTGTTTTTACTCCATTAGAAGTGTTGATTGCTAGCTGAAAACGAAAATCTCGATAGTGTTGATGCAACCATAGGTGTCGAATTTAAAGATATAGTACTAGGATGATTGTTAGTTTTACCCTTTGGAACAAGATCAATTTTATAAAGGGTGTTGCCTTGCCTGTACTCTTGTTGGTTTGTAGATCAGAGCATGTGATTAAATAAGTCCCTTAATTCTCAACATGAATACCTTATAGCACCCCATTAAGTGTGTCATGTTCATGGTCCTGAATAGTATAATGTTTTTGCAGATCTCAATAAAGACTACCTGCTAATGGGTCCGACAAGCTTTTATTTATAATCGCTCAAGTCAGGACAATGAATCTTGAATCCTTATGCTAATTGTTCTGTGCCGGCTGGTTTTATGAATAGAAAAAGGCTGGTTTTTGTTTGTTTTGACAACCTTATGTTATTGGATTTGTCCATAGTTGCTTGTTAGACATGATGTATTTATCTAAATAAATGTAGCTGTTTGGTTTCTTAGCTGTTGACAAAACCGATCAGCATCGCTGCATTATATGTTCGTATCGTATACTGCTTAGAGCTTTGACTTATCAATTTTGGTTATTGCGTTATCAATTATGGTTTTGGTAGTTTCTGACTATTACTGTATTTAGGAGTGTTTGAATTATGTGTGTGTATATTGGTTATTGAAAGTACTCCCTCCTTCCTATATTTATAACTTTTTTTACGTCTCAAATTAATTGTTTACATTTAAAAGTAGGATGGTATGATTAAGTGAACTTACTTTATTACCCCTACTTTATATGTATGGCATAAAATGGTGGGTAAATAGTAAGAACAAGATTGTTACAGTACCCAAAAGTATAGTCAGCGTTGTAAAAAGTGGGGCGGCCGATTAATCGTGGATTAATTGGGATTCGGAACACGGGGTGGTGGCGCCACGACTTGGGCTAAGGTGGTCAAAAAATCGGTCAACGGCTAAAAAACAAATTAATCGGTCAAACTCAGGATTAATCGGTGAAAGTCGGTCAAAATGGGTCAAAGTCAACATTAGTCAACGTTTTAAATATGTTTTAAATTTAGGGTTTTGAGTCCATATAGTTAATATTGGGCCGCTATTCTCTTTTCTCTTACACGATTTCACCACTAATGGTCACCAAGACTTAGACGAGAATAGTGAATGAATCTAGTAACAAATATTTATGTTTAAAGTCTTTGAACAATAGAATGCTTACGTTTATGTTTTTTTAGACAATTATGTTTATGGTTTTATTTTATATTTTTGCACATATGATTTTGAAATTTATTATTTAAATATGAAAGAAATCCGAGTACGTCACAATTAATTCCCGACTCTACAGAGTACTCCCCACAAGGTCGCGGCCATGTACACCCCCGCCTAGCGCCTTTAACAACCTTTGAGTATAGTGTAATAATTATGCTTCCTTAAATTGCATGTATTTTGTCTGTTGACAATTAATTTGAAACGAATGAGTAATTGCGTAATTTTCCCTTCGTGCAAATTTAATTGTCTACTATAAATATGCACACAGTTTTTCGAAAATACATTGATTAATATGTCAACCAATAAGATTTTATACATACCCACTAAAACACTTTCTGATAGGTCGAAATCAATAGTAAACAATTATTTTGGAATATCCCAAAATGAAAACATGAAAATGAAAATTAGATTGGGACGGAGGTAATATTAAGGATTTTGTTGATGAGACTATCTACGAGAATGATGTTGTCTATATGAATGGTAGTAGTAGCTTAACCATCTAGGGGTGAGCATTTGATAGACTACAGTTTTACAAAATCGTCATATATTTCTAACGAAGACTGCAAAATTTAATGAATACTTAATTTGCTTCTATGAAATCTTTATAAAGTTTTGAGAGTATTTGAATTCATATATTGAAGAATAGATTATGACCTTTGACATTCACGGATATATTTCATAGCATTATTTACAACTGGTCTCTAATTTTGATTTTGAATACAAAACCT
Organism: Helichrysum umbraculigerum; assembly: GCA_949592205.1. Classification (NCBI taxonomy): domain Eukaryota; kingdom Viridiplantae; phylum Streptophyta; class Magnoliopsida; order Asterales; family Asteraceae; genus Helichrysum; species Helichrysum umbraculigerum. Next base: position 93,029,180 of record CATIUR010000004.1, read on the forward strand.
TGATTTTTTAATCTAACTATGTTGGTTAAGTGTAACTCGCATGTAAATAAACGCCTAAAAGATTTATGCTAACCTTTGTATCTCGGTCAATCGGTTAATAAAAATGTTAACACATTTTACAAGGTTGTATCCACTATAATAGTATAATAGACTATAACGACTTTCAACTCAGGCTGAATTTTATTTTGACTTGTTAGGGTAAAAGGTAACCCAAATTGACATGTTTAATAGTTCGAAGGGTTCGAGTTCCGCTCGACTAATAATAGACTAAGTTGGAGCCCTATAGCTCGACAAACTTTTAGATATTTGCTTGTGATTGGATTGACAGATACTTTTAGATGGGTCGAGATCCAGGCTATAGGTCAACAAGCCTGTGTATGTTTGATTGAGCACAGATCAATAAAGAATTAAGATGGGTTCGAGCTCGAGAGTACAGCTCTTAGATCTCTCATATAGTTCAGCTCATATCGATACAGATTAAAGATTGGGTTGAGCTCGACCACATAGCTCCATAAGCCTGCACATGTAAAGCTAACAGCCAGAGACAATAATGTAAGATTGCAAGCCTAAACACTAGTTGTCGTATCAGGGTTGGCTAATGTTGGGAATAGAGTATTTGTACCTGTCACACCCCCAAATTGTCTTACAGCGGAAGTCAACCCGGGGCGTGACTAATCAGAAATCATTGCACATAATCATAAGCAAACGACCTCTAAATGAGACGTTTGAAAATACATCACATAATAAAATAAGTTTTTACAAAACAACCGGAGATAGTTATAATTTGTAACATCCTCGATTTGGGCCTAGTAGAAATACGGTATTTTCCTTACTTTATTCGTATTTAAATTGTATTTAGAAATAATTTGGCTTTATTGAGAAATTGAAATTTATTAGTCAAATGGTCAAAAGACTTATTGTGATAAATAAATTAGTATTTGTTTTAAATTAATTTAGCTATTGGTATAATAAAACTTATTTCTCGCAAATGGGTTCTAGGTTCCAGACAATAGATTTAAAAGGGGTATAATTTATACTGCTTTATACTTGGGTTAAAAGTGTTGGTCGGCCTTTATTTCTTCCATTTCCTGACTTTGATCAAAAACCACCAAGAACACACACACACCCTCACTTGGAAATTAAAAGAGAAATGATGCGTCCTTTTACGGACAATCGGTGGATGCTTAAAAGTTTATAGTTGCTGGGGTCTAAGTGTAACTTACTGATACTGAACCAAGGGTTAGTATATGATAAGTTGGACCTAGAGTCGTTCTTAAAGAGAAACTGAATTGAAACGGAGGTGATCCAATCAATCTTTCTTTTCTAGTAAAGGGTTTTAAAGGAGATGAGTTTTTGGTTCAGTTGACTAAGTAAACTAAATAAAGCGAATAAAATGTAATAAGGTGTCAGATAATGCAAAGTAGTATTTGTTGTGAGTTCGTTAGCTAATAATCGTGGGATGATGACTCTTACGGGAAAACGATTAACTAAATTGGGTTGCTTACAGGATTCATTAACTTATGGTATAACCAATGGATTCCTTATTAGTCGGTTATCAAGTAATATGTCACGAGGAACTAAGGTGTCATGATTCTGACCAGACGGACGATGCTCGACTCTCCACACTCTCCTGTGAGGGAGTCAGTGGCCCATATTATTGAACGTATTCGCTCGTGGGCGAAGGAATAGAGTAGCAAGTCCATAACATGTCTAGCTGATGTGTGCTAAGTATAGGCAATTATAATAACAAGTTTAATTAAGGAAATACTAAATAATACTATCACACAATTCAGGCAAGATTGACCCGTTCATGTAATATAGCTTAATAAGTAAGTCCAAATTCGAACACAAGGAACACAGGAAAACGTTATTCTTATTTATAACTAATTATCTATTCATTCTAATTACAGATATTTACAATTATAATACAATTAAATACAAGGATCCAATTTACAATAATCTACAAGATAAGGGGGATGTTTTAGTTCCGAACGAACATATTTATATTTATATTTTTGATACAGATTCTAATAGATAAGTTTTAAGAAACAACTTAAGTATACTCAATTGGATAGAAGATTATAACTATTTAAACAATTATTTAATAAACGTATTATATCAACTTATGTCTATTTGCTTTGTTGGCTATTATTATTGGTGAATTACTAATGTAGAAAATCACAAAGATTAAGATAATTTTCATATAGCAACACTCCCAAAGATTAAGTAAAGTATTACTATTTATTTAGATCTATCAGCAGTTTATTAATACAATTCCAAGATTAGGTTGAATTACAATGTTACTTAACATTATTAATTGACCGTCATTAATTAATTTATAAAACTCACAAGATTAGTAAAGCTATCTATATAAATCAATTAACTTTTATCAATATTAATATAACACAGACAATTCTTGTATAATAAGCATTCAATAATATAGTTCCAACATAAACATATAATTCATATAATAAATCTAATAAACATACATTTAAACATTCATAATGAAAACCTAATAGGCAATTAATTCAAATAAACAATATCCAAAATAACCCAAAAGATTAATAAAGTTATAAGGATAAAGAAACCGAACCAATTAGCAAACCAGCTTTCCCTAGGGTTAAAAACCTTCAAACCCTAGCTCCTTGGCCTCCAAAATCGCACCTTAAAGTCGTCCTAAAACCCTAACTTTCGGTTTTAGTATTCTTGAATCATATATATTTTAAGCTAATTTGAACCTCTATTTATAGTTTTACTGGCCGACCTCCTAACCGCCGGTTGGGTACTCCAACCGCCGGTTGGAGTTATTTGAATCCGGGTCCAACTCCACGTGTCTGCACCACCTTCAAACCCTAAAGCTCAACCGCCGGTTGGTTAATCCAACCGCCGGTTGAATGTAAATTCCAGAATATTCTATTTTCGGGCTTGGGCTTAACTTTTGGACTTTTAATCTTCATAACCGGACTTTATTCTCTTTTTGGCCAAATTCTTCATTTTAACTCTTTTAGCCTTCATTTCTTCAAGGTCTTTAATCCTTATTTCTTTTAGTGCTTTAATTCTTCAGTTCTGGTCTCGTTCTTATTCCTTTTTCTTCATTCTTCAATTAAAATACATTTCTGCAATTATTAACAAAATAAGTATCTAAAATCATATAAATGCAATAAAATGTATATAAATATAGGGATAAATTAATATAAAATATACTATCTATTTGATGCTTATCACTAGCCGTTCTTAATACCACAAAGATTATGAATCCATTAAACAACTAACTTAGAACTTGTGTCCGGACTTGTTTAATCAATTTCTACCAATGAAACTTAAGCGTGATAAACGAGGGAAAGCATTTAGGTTTCTTGCATACCGTACTTTAGGTTTCATGGTTTTAGGAAAAAGTATCCATTTAAGTTGGATTTCAAACTTGCCTTTCTCAATACAATTAACAAATCCCTAGGTTTTCGTAAATGATCATTTAGCCTATAGCCTACCTAATCTAATCTAATCTAAACTAAAACAACTAATTAAAATGCTGACGGCTTTTTTCAGAAAGTCAAACCCAGACCATGTCGGAAAATACTATGGTAGCTCACATTGTATTTAATCATTTACCGATGTTTCCGTTGTGAGTTTAATTGCTTCGCGATGTTTACATGATAAGTACAATGTGATTGGAAGTGTACAATACTCATGGCAAGTCCACGTAATCACATTGCATTTTATAATGCTTGCATGACGTTACAATTAAAAACATAGTTTTTACACAGATAACTATTGACCGAGTATTGAGGTTCGCGACTCCTCTTTACAAGGTTACAATCACGTTTGTTAATCGATAGGAGAGTATAAGTTTTAGGTTTATAATCACAAGACAAGTCCGTTCACAAAGTTTCCAATTTTACAACGTCGATCCATAATACAACTACCTTCGGTCGTTACTGGCTTCCATATATTTGTACTATGCTCAAAAGCATTTCCAATACTATACCGCGTAAACAGTCGAATAGGGGCCGTTATATTATTTCACGACTTATTTAAAGTCATCCCACAATTATATATGCTAACTACATCACAACAAATACAATAGTAATCTACTCGCTAATCATGGTACAAACTAATTCTAGCATAATTAAAGCATACATATTTAATTAAGATAGAATAAGATAGAAAGAACCCGGATTAAAGTGCGAGAAAGAATAGACTTGAATTAATAAGTGTAACTTCAAGCGTACACCAAAGATTACAAAACGTTCCTTGCTTTCTTTCTACTCTAAACAAAGTGCTAAACTAATCTAATGCTAAATTTAAAGTAAGAAAGTAGAGTGAGAAAGTAAGAAAGTAATATGACTAGTGCATATATGAGGCATCTTGAAATGAAGCCTTATGCCTCCTATTTATAGGAGAGGTTTGGCTCACATTAGCATCAAGGGGTGCACATTAGCGCAATGTGGGTAAAAAGGTGCACCAGGTACTGTACAACGCGGAAAGGTGGTGCACCGGGTACTGTACAACGCGGAAAGTAGGCGCACCAGGTACGTGAATTAGCCAAAAAAGGAAAGAGAGACGGGGGGAGCAGGCCGGCGCCGCCCCACCTTTGGCCGGCGGCAGCTGGCAGCCACCCGCCCAGTTTCACGGTCTTTTGCTTCGTTTCTTGATTCGTGCGTGTTTTCTTCGTTATGCGTCCGTTTGAGTCGATTCTTTTTGCGTTGGATTCGTAATTCAAAAACGAAGATTTTGACATAAGATAGCCCCTGAGATGAGGTCCCTAACTCTAGATATCGCGTACGAATCATTTGGATCTTCCGGCGGGCGTAGAATCTTCATTCTTTATCCGTTTTAGTTTATTCTTCTTCTGTTGGATTCGTATTTTGGAAAAAAATATCTTGGATAGAATGGATGTTGGTGAAGGGTACTTTAGTCTTGAAATCTCGTTTTGATGCCTTGAATCTTCAAACGTGTGTGGAATCTTCGTTTTTCATCCGTTTTGCTTGATTTTTATCGTGCAATCTTGTTTTGACCACCTTGACATAATGTCATTGATTTGAACCATATTTGAGTTCAAAATGCCAAGAATCGTTCCAGAATGAGAGAGATATCGGTAGTAAAAACGTGACTTTTTACGCGATATCAAGTATCCCACACTTAGAACTTTGCTTGTCCTTAAGCAAACTCGTGTTTCAACATGGTTAAAGATAAGCAGATAATGAAATATTTTAAGACGGAACTCTTTACTAAAGGGGGTTTTGGAAAAATAAAGATATTTGATCTTTGAAAAAGCAAGGTTGTAATCTTTAGGAGCATGCTTTTGATCTTTGATCTTTGATACATGACTAGGCAATCCTCTCAAGGTGGTTACTCCAATCACTCAAAGTGTTTAGGGTTTCCTATTCTAGTATTTATCAATCACTCAGAACGCCAGTCATGCATCGTTTATCGTCATAGGCTTGATCGAGAATCAAATCGTTACCTTTTGGGTGAGCGTGAAGTCGATCTAGCCACAATCATTCTAGGGGAGTGATGTAGGGTTTTGGAGTGAGGTGTTGGTGATGTGAGAGGGGGTTTTGTTGGGGTTTTTTTTTTTTTTTTTTTTTTGTGAAGTTGGAAAGCTGAAGTTTTTGACTTTTTAGGACGATTGACGCCCTTTTTCTTTTGGTTCTTGGAAGGAGTCTTTTCTCCATTTGACTTTCTTTTCTTCGAGTTTTCTTGGGTAATTTTGACTTCGTATCCTTGTAGCTTTTCTTCTTTCATCTTTGAAACTCTTTATGAAGTTTGAGGGATGCTTTTGAGTAGGTACGGGATGACGTGTTTATTTTGGGGTGTATAGAAGGGTTCAAGAATGATGTGATTCGATCTCCTTTTTACTCACTAGTTTGGCTTTGAAATGCATTACAGGAGCCAGTTCTGATTCTAAACGCCTACCTCTCCACACTCAAGAATCGAAAAAAGTGAAGCATTAAAATTGAATGCTTTTCATATGGCTCAAGATACCTCACGAATCGAAAGTTGGTTTGTTGTGTGCTTAGTCATTCGATGCTCTTTATGGGATTTTCAAACCGGTTTTTCAAAGGAATTTATATTTTATTCGTCCTTATTCCCCAAAGCAATTCGTTCTTCGTCTAAAATTTTTCATTTTCAGCTTAATTTTGAAAAATTTTGTTTACTTTTTGGAGAAAGGCGGTCTTAAAGAGCAACGATTCTAGAATCAAGAATATACCATCATCCATTCTACAGTAGTGCAACTACTGCTATCTCACACTTAGAGGAACATCGTCCTCGATGTTATTCTAAGCTCTGACTGGGGTAAAATCCCACACTTAGAATTTGAAACATCTAAGAAGCATTCTTTTAGCGGTGTGTATTGGGCTTGAATCCCACACTTAGTGATAAGCATAGTGGATATGGCATATTAAAGAAAACGATATAGAAGTACTCCCCAGTAGTTGCAGTATTCCTTTGGTTGTATCTGCCGGACTTTGTCTTCTTTGGTGCATTCTTGATCAAGTCTTCTTGTGATTGGTCTCGTGAGTGTGAACACGTCGGATATACTATTCTTCGGTTGTCGATGCTTCCTTGCAAGCTGGAGCATTCTTTGTATGATCCGAGTGTGAAAGATAGTCGGAGATTTCATCACTTCTTGGAAAGTAAAATTGCAGAAATGTAAAAACACGGGTTGCTCCCGAGAAGCGCTCTTTTAAAGTCGAGAGCTCGACTTAGTCCTTTTCTTCTTCAGATGATGCTTGATGCGTCTGTAGTGGTGGCGTGGTCATTGTTATAACACCCCACGATTCAAGACATTTTTTTTTTAACAACCTGGAAGCGTTATCCCATTCAACAACCTTTACATATAATATAATATCCAAGGTTAGTTATTACACATATTATTATTAAGTTATTCTGTTACAAACTCATAATCTAGTGGTGTTATTTATACAAACGTTTAACGCCAACCAAAAGTAATCAAGAGTGCCCAGCTTGTCAAACATTTCACCCAAAACCTCTCAACCGAGCCTAAGCAAACTTAACCTGCAAAAGTGAGGTGGGGGATTAGCACGAAGCTAAGTGAATAACGATTCCAACACTCTAACTTAGCATAAACAATCAATTCACAACAATCAACTAATAGTAACAATCAAGATAGAGGATCGGTGGTTCTTGAGGTACCCTCAGCCCGCGGATGGCCCACCAAGAACACTTATAATCCACTGCAGGCCAATACAGAGATTTTACCGATAGTTCAATGCTATCTTTAATCAATATGGGTGAATTCACAACGAATGTTCATCAATACCATAAAGATTAACCTATAGCAACTAAACCCAACCGAAATTGACCTCTATCATTCCAACCTATCATGGAATGAGTCACTAGCAATCAATCAAACAATCCAATTTAATCACAATCAACTTATCAATAAATCAATCATAATCTTCTACTTGAAATTGATGTAACTAAATTGCTAACACCAAATTAAACTGTGAGAACCAGTCACTCACCTGTCTCTTCTCAAGCTTCACTCAAAGATCTAATTTTATTGAGTCGTAGTCGGATCTGAAATACAAAAGAATTTCAAGTCAATTCTCATATCCTAACGTACATAACTTAATATCAACAGACAAACACATTTTAAGTTATATAAACACAATATACTAGTTAAATCACATAATGCAGTTTACATCCAAAACAATCAGTCACACTGTATGAATCCGCCGGATTCTAAATGAATCCGCCTGGATTCAATTGAATCCGCCTGGATTCAATTGAATCCGCCGGATTCCCACCATTTCTCATTTCAAAACTGGGACAGAACTTTTATAAGGAATCCAGTCGAGGAATTCACCCGGATTCAGGATGAATCCGCCGGATTCAAACTGAATCTGCCGGATTCCCACTGTTTTCCAGACCTGCACAGTTGCAATTTCCTGCACCATTCAACTACGAACCAAAATCTCATAAATCAACCAAACTGAGTTCAAAACACGAATTTTTACCTTTCTTTGGTCACAAAAACTCATACTAACATCATATAACAATAGTTCAAGCATCAATTCATCAAGAATCACTCAAATCCCATATAACCTAACTTAATCATACTCAATACCAAAAACTCATGAACTAGCAAGATTTCTTTATGAATTCAGTTTAGTTCCTACTTACAAACAATCATACAATCATCATCTAACAAGCAATTCAATCATTCATGCTTAATTTCTATCATTCAAGCAATTTCATCACTTAGGTCAAACAAAAGTTTTAACTTACCAAATAAAGAAGAAGAAGAAGAAGAGGACTATGATGATGATGATGACTTATGATTCAATCTCCAATCTTGTTTAAGTCTTGCAAATGATCACTAGCAATTGATGTAGGTGATTTGATAAAGGTTTTTGTGAGAGATATGAAGAACACAAAAGAAGTTTGGGGAAAAACATAAGTCGGCCCCTTTTCTTTTATTAACCGCCTCACTCTCCACACAGTGTAATATTATACCCATTTTTGACCTATTGTCTGGAACCTCAGTTTCAAATGCGATAAATTTATTTTATTTTACCGTCACCTAAGTTTATTTAAAACAAATAACATTTCACTAGTCACAATATTTCCTGAGGCTTAGTTACATATTAATTTTACAAACAACACATATACAATTAAATATCACAATTACATATAAAGAAATACCTGTTTCTCCTAGGCCCGATTTGGGGGATGTTACAAATCTTCCCTCCTTAAGAAGATTTCGTTCCCGAAATCTCACTAGACTCAAACAAACTAGGATATCTAGTTCTCATATTCTCCTCCGTTTCCCATGTTAAATCAACACCCAAGCTATGTTTCCATTTAACTAATACCATAGGAATTTCCTTTCTACGAAGCTTGGTCACTTTTCTATCTAAAAGCTCAACAGGTTCTTCTACCAATTTCTTACTTGGGTCAACTCTAAGATCTTGCAAAGGAAGGATTTGGGATTGATCCTCCACATTGCACTTTCTTAAATAACAGACATTAAACGTATCGTGAATACCAGCTAATTCAGGCGGAAGATCCAAAGAAACTGATTGATCATTAATTACTTGTCGAACTTTAAATGGACCAATATAACGAGGAGCTAACTTTCCACGCTTACCAAATCTAATAACACCCTTCCACGGAGAAACTTTCAAATATGCAAGTTCACCTTCAACAAAGACAACGGGTCGTCTACGTGGATCAGCATACTATTTCTGCCTATCTCTAGCTACTTTTAATTTCTCACGTGCAATCTTAACTTTATCAGCTGTAATCTGAACTATATCGGGGCCCGCAAACTGCTTTTCTCCCGCTTCTAACCAACAAGTAGGAGTTCGACAACGACGACCATACAACATTTCGTACGGTGGCATACCAATACTAGAATGATAAGAGTTGTTATACGCAAACTCTATCAAAGGTAAGTGTGAATCCCAAGAACCGCCATACTCAAGTACACAAGCTCTTAACATATCCTCTAGAGTCTGAATAGTACGCTCTGATTGCCCATCCGTCTGAGGATGATAAGCTGTACTGAGATTAATTCTGGTACCTAACTCTCGTTGCAAACTCTGCCAAAAACCAGAAACAAACCGGGAATCTCGATCGGACACAATAGATAAAGGAATGCCATGTCTCACAACAATCTCGTGAATATACAATAGAGATAACCGAGTCAAAGAAGCAGTTTCACTGGTGGCAAGAAAATGGGCACTTTTAGTCAAACGATCGACAATGACCCAAATCATATCATTCCCTTTCTGTGTACGAGGTAACTTAGTAACAAAATCCATAGTGATATGCTCCCATTTCCACTCCGAAATATCCAACTGTTTTAACGAACTGTTGCGCCGTCAGAGTGCTGACTCAGCCGCGGTCGTTTTCCAAGGGGGGCTGGCACGGCGGTCCTGCAGGCAACGACGTGTGAACGTGTTAGGTTTTAAATTTATATGAGCTGGGGCTCAAACTATAAGTACTACCTACTTTTGGGGAGTAAGCAGTAAGTATAACTCGAGTGTCGTTCTTAAAATCGGAGCGAATGGAACCAAAAGGGACTTACCGTAAATGAGCTTTCTGATAGGATGGGTTTATAAAAGTAGGTAGGTTTTGGTTGGTTATCTAAGCTAATACTAAATAAAACAAGTAAATTAAACAGAGAGTAGGCAACAGGTAGAGCGTGATTGCTGAAACTTCGATAATTAGGGTTTCTGGATGATATTCATTAGACAGATGATTGGAGACTACCTTGGGCAAATCATCAGACGGACAGTCGGTGTAAACACTAGGACCCTATGTTTTAGTCTAAAAGCCTAAAAGCATATGTCACTGAATCCTAGGTTATCCTGATGCTGATCAGAAACAGGTTGTTCAAACCCCCCTCACTTGCCTTGTAAGACTAAGCGACCTCTACGGATGATATATCCTGGGTGTAGGCATAAGGTAACAAACTGCAATTTTCTATCTGACCTTTCTTAACACCTAAATCTATCTGAGTTTATCTAGGTAAGTACTAATTGTATGTTGTATATGTTGAGCTGTCGGTTATGTTGAGTTAAGCGGTTTAAGCATCTTGTATTACAGCCGAATACTTGCTTTCTTTTCAAAACTCATTTATTACTGGTTTAAGCATAATTAACTCCGTCATGAATTAGACCCTCCTTTGCTATCAGGCGTTCATCCCTAGGAATACTCACGGTGTACAGTGCATTTGGCATATCCACAGTGTTCCAGACTCAAGGTATACTCACGGTGTACAGTGCATTTGGCATATCCACAGTGTTCCAGACTCAAGGCATACTAACGGTGTACTGTACGTTAAAGTAGTTCCACAGCTGTATGTTAACCTTGGTGTACTAACGGTGTACGGTGCAGTGAGCATTTCCACAGCTGTATTTGAACCTTGGTGTACTAACGGTGTACGGTGCAGCGAGCATTTCCACAGCTTTATTGTTCCTAGACCCATATTCTAAAAGGGTGACTTCTAGGTATTCCACGATGAAATAAACCTACGGCAGTTCCTTAGCTTTTCCCGCGTATTTAAACGTTATACGAAGTACTGTGCCATTTTATGGAATATTCATAGCTTCATACTGTAATATGAGGTAACTATATCTATGTAGTATTAGGGTTGATCAGATCCTATCCTAAGGCAATAGTCACGTGAAAGACTGGAAAGGGTGGACACTTTATTAAGTCTATATTCATGTAAAACTCAACCAGATACACAGCAAAACAATCACCAATCATAATACTGGGGACATTATTCCACAACGGATTGTGCCCACGACTTTCATAGCTTCCACGTTCCGTACTACACACATTCGTGATGATTCCGGCGCTATACAAATGAAAGCCGTATAACGTTACTTCCGTTATTTCATAATGTTTATCCCACTGAATTAAATATCATCCATAATCCTAATATCTATATTTCAACAATCACAGTATTAAACTACGTAAATAGCATGGCAATATTCGCAACACAAACAAAGATATCATGCAAACAAAACATAATAACCGTAAGTAAAGGAATAAGTAATAACCAGTATTTAAGCAGCGTAACACTGAGTAGTACAAGCTAGAATCTTGAAAACTTCAATACAATAAAATTCCCAAGCTACAGCTATCTTCCCCACTCGAACCGTGCCTACATCTCTCTAGTTCTCTAGAGAGAGAAACTAGAGAGAGAAGCTAACCTAATCTAATTCTCCTCTAACTCCTAAGAGTAGTGCTAGAGAGAGAATGTGTGTGAGAGAGAAAGTGAGAGAATTCTATGAAGAATGGTGTGTGAAATGAGGTTACATGAGGTCTCTATTTATAGGCAAGCCTTGGATCCAAGAGTACAAGTCCACAAGCACACGTACAAGCCAAAGAAGCAAGGAAGAGGCCGTGTGAGACCAAATTAGGCCGTACACGGCCCTATACAGGCCGTACACGGCTATGTATAGGCCGTACACGGTCACATCAAGGCCGTACACGGCTTGGTGGTGGCCGTGTGCTAGGCCGTGTGATTTTTCCAACTTTTCTCGCATCTTCGGAAGGCCGTATCTTCTTCGTTTCGCGTCCGATTGACTTGATTCTTTCGCCTACGGCTTCGTAATTCCGTTACGCTTCTAATGATGCCAATTTGGTAGAAATTGGATGTGTGAGGCCCGGGCGTGTTCAGAATACGTTTTGTAGCTTTCGGCTGCGCTGTAACTTGCATAACTTTCTCGTCCTTGATCCGTTATGAGCAATCCTTATATCCACGTTCTCGTAATATTCATAGCTACAAAATAAGACTATTATGAGGCTCTGGTATGAAGTTTACAGTAGAATTAGGGTTAGGCTCAGAATAGTGCCTATTTAGGTCAGTTTTCTGCCCTTTTTGCTTGATTTTCAAAAGACCGACAAGTTTACACCTTTCTAACAAAAGTTAATGAATAATTATGATTTTAAGATGTATTTGTTAGAAAAGAGCTAAATATGGGGCAATTAATGCATGTAAAAACGTGACTTTTTGCGATACATCAAATATCCCACACTTAAGCTTTTGCTTGTCCTCAAGCAAACCTCATTTGAAAAATAGTTTTTGAAAAATTATTTTGGATGCTTAGAGCATCTTTTGCAGAAAGTCACTTTCTTCAAAGTAGATAAATCTTTTCGGAAAGTAAGCATCAACAAAAATTAACTATACTTAAACATAAAATTGATCAACCCTTTTTGGCATGCTTTGCAACTCTCGAGACGTAGATGTACATGACTGGGCGATTCTCACAAGTGGGTCACTCAATTCACTCAAAGTGTATTGGGTTACCTATAATCTATAGAAACGAAATCGCTCATTGCCAGTCATGCAGCGCTTATCGTCATAGGCTTGGTCGAGAATCGAATCTCCACCACTCCTTTGAGAACGGTGCTAATTATCCCAAGGCATTTTAGTGGGTTGTGTGAGTAAGGGTAAAGTGGGTAAGGATAGGGGTAGTTTGGTCAATGGTTTTAGGGTTTTTGAACTTCAGACCCGGAGCTTTTCAAAGATCAAAGCAAGTTTCACTTGAGATAACTTCTAGAGTAGACTCATCTCCTAGATGAATAATCTCTTCTCTTGATGTTTCTTTTGAGTTCTGATTGATTTTTCTTCTTTGGAGAGTAGTCTTCTTCTTCTAGGAGTTCTCCAAGGTCTGCTTTTTTTTTTTTTTTTTTTTTCTTTTTCTTTTCTTTTTCTTATTTTTATGACCTTGGAGATCCTTCATATAGTGAGACATCTTTGACTTCTCTTTTGACAAGTACCAATTTTTCGTACTGTCTTTAGCGGATAATATCTTCGTGATGAGTAATAACTTCGCTTTCGTACCGTATCTTCACTTTCGATTTCTTTCTTTAAACTCTTGATAGGTACGGAGAGATGTTTGAAGATGAGACACCAATAGAAAGATATTTCAAGTAGCCCTCACTTATGATCTATGAAGATTCACGAGCTGGAATGGTGTTTGGTGGGAAAGTGTTTGTGTTGTGGGGAAGTGTTTTAGGGTTTGGAAATGAAATAGGCTAAGGCTCAAAGGGTTTTCTAATTGGATCATCAACAATCTTTTAAAAAGAAAGTTGGAAGGGTTGGCTTGAAAAGATATGAAAGAAATGGGTTAATCCTAATAAATGCCAAGATCATCTAATTGCACCTATACCGCGTACGGCACTCATTGGTATGGTCTCGAAACGCATTCAGGAGCAAGTTCTAATTCAAAGACACATGCATCGGCGCACACTCAGAAATGAAAGTGAAGCATTAAAAGTGAATGCTTATTAAAGGCTCAAGTACCTCACAATCAAAGGGTTATATGCACCAAGTCATGCGATGCCTAGAGGATTTCTCAGTTTTAGTTTAAGATACGTTCTTATCTTTGCCTTATCTTACTTTCCAAAGCAATTTATTTATTTTGACAGAAGGTTTATCTCTTTAAAAGAATATTCTAAGACTGAAATCTTTTGAAAATATTCGAAATCAACCGAATGGATGTCGAGCACCGTCGAGGTTGGGTTTTCGAATGTTTTGGTGATTTAAAAATCTCAACCTTTTGGGTTGGTTTTGCGGAAAATTTTTGAAAAAGTTTGAATGAAAACGGAGGTATTACTTTGGACCGGCAAATATAAACTTGCGGTATATATATACCGTGTATCCCACACTTAAAACAACATTGTCCTCAATGTTCATTGCTAAGACGTAGGATTTTCTTCGGGAAAAATCCCACACTTAGGTTTTGAAATAGTGGAACAATTTTAAGTGTTTTGAAAAATTTGGTGGGATGGAATCCCACACTTAGGATTTAGGCATAGTTGGATAAATGGTAATGGTGAAAATCATGACAAAAAGAAAGGAACTTCCCTACGATAGAGACGGGGAGATGGTTTTAAGAAAGAAGCGGCGGTCTGCAGGTGATTGAAATTCCTTGGTTGAATCCATGCAGAAAGCGGTTTCTTCGTGAATGATCGGCATCTCCTTTCCTCAATTCTCATTTGCACAAACACAATTCACTTATTCTAACTAAGAAGAAAAACAGAAATAAAAACATAATAAGTAAACTAAATAACTGATAACTAAATGATAAAAGAAAAAGAAACTAAACAGACTATGTCTGATAGTTCATGTTCCAAAAATATAACAAAGTAAAGTTCCACAACCACACAACAAGTCAAAAGTATGGAATAGAGGAAATAGTAAGTGTGTAGATATGGGTGCACAGATCTAGGGTGCTGGAGAACCCTGGTCAGAGTCCTGAACAGAAGGCTGAACCGGTGGAGGAACTGAGGAAGGTCCGGCAACTGACTGCTGACCACTGGAGACTCTCTGCTCCTCTGACCTCACCTGCCTATACTGCATCAATACATCTCTAAGGGAGCAAGCAGGTAACTTCATTGGATCATCTAATGTCAACTGTCTGAAATCCTCAAAAGTCATCCCCTCTCGCTCCATCTTGGATCTGTAGATGTGCCTAAGTATCTCCTCTGTAGGAAGCTGATCAGAAGGTATAGGGTCTAATGCCAACAATCCCTGAAACTCTGATAAGGTGAATGGATCAGTGCCCAAATGAACAACATCTGGCCGGTAGGAACCAACAGCCTCTCCTCCTGCGGACTGCTGAGAAGAACGGGCTCTACGGGCTGACATAGTAGGATGTGGGAATGCAGCATCAACCGATAAACAATGCTCGACTGACTGTGTGGGTGGAATGGTAGTGGTAGGTGGTATGTGGGTAGTGTATGGTGGTATGGTAGTAGGTGGTGGAATGGTAGTAGATGGTGGAATGGTAGTGGATGGTGGAGCTGGTGGTAGTGGCACACACTCGTACAGGAGCGGCTCGGGAGCTGGAATACCTACAGCCCTAGCTATAAGTGCCTGATGCGCGTTGTTGGCAGCCAACGCGTGCAATATGAAGTACTGGGTCAAGGGAGTGACTGGATCTGTATGTCGTATCTGAGCTCGGGGACCTGATGTCCCAACCCCAGCATCCCTGACTGGTGTCCTGGTACTCCTAGGCACAGCCGGTACTCTATCTACTTTATCAACAACCGGAGTCTCAACATCCTCCTCTCTGACCCTCTTCTTGGTCATGAAACATCCAGGGATAAGCTCATCAGTGTCCTTCCAGTAACACTGTCTCTCAGAACCCTCAGTGATCAAATGGATCTGCTTGCAGTAGTCCAAGTCACATGGTAATGAAGTGGAAGACACTCTATACTCGGCCTCATGACTCTTTTTCAAGAGTCGCAACCCTCTCAAAAATCTGGTGATGAAAGCTCCCATAAACACATGCTTCGTCAGGTCCAAGTTCTTCTCCTTCGCCATCCTCTCAGCAATAATGCAAGCCACATTGATATTCTGGCGGCTCATGATAGCATCAATGATATATAGCTCATCCCCATTTATCGGCCCGGTCTCCTTCTTTCCCATAATAGATGTAACAATCAGCTTGTGTAGGAGACGTAGCTGAGGTAGAATCAAGGCCGAGGACTTGGCACCACAAGTATAATGTGTGCCCGTCAGCTCACTCCAAATGACTCTATGGCTCCTCTCGGGATGATGAGGAATCGTCTGATGACTATGTAAGAACCAATCTGAGCTAATCTGATCCGCTGAATATAATCCCAAATGTCTAGCTAAGCCTGAAATAGAAACACTCTGGCTCTTCCCTCGGTATCTGAATGATATCTTCTTGTCATCTCCAATCCCTAACTCTGGGTTAAGCTCAAATGTCATCAGAAACTCAGTGACAACCTCGGGGTATATGGGCTCACGAATGCTAAAAAGCTGGATCCACGAGTCGAACTTATGTTCCTGAACCTCATATCCTATCAAATTCCTCAACCTGTCCTCGATTCCAAGTTTCCCCATGTCTTCCCAAACCATGTACCGATTACTTCCAAATGTCCTCTTTAGCCATTTCCGAATCAAAGTCTTTTCTTGTGTAGTTTTGGCCAAATAAGCTAGAGTAGGTGGAATCGGGTCCATCTGTTTAAGAAAAACAAGGAAACAAATCATATAACAATAATTGGACAATATAATATTTATTCCAAATTTTTAGAAAAAATTCGAAATGTAGGCTTTAGATTTTGCAATTATCCCATTATTATTTTTATGAATACCCTAAAAACCGCAATCATCAATCCGCAATTTATCCAAATAAACAAAACCGCAGCTTTCCTATTTTTCTAAGATTACTTAAATATGAATATTTCTAAACATGCTAAGTAACCGAATAATCAAGCAAGCATCATGATCATAAATCATATAATTACCTTACTATGATTAAAATAAGCAAGCAAAGCAATTTTATTTATCATCCATCATTTTGGTTAAGCATAAGACTTTTAATTAGAGGATAATTAATTCGAAATCTCACTAACTTTATTAATTAAAGTAGTGCTACTCCAAATATATTTAATTGCATTTTCATGAAGCAAATTATACAAAGTTTAAAATAAATACCATTAAAAGATAATGATTTTAATTAAAGGAATGGTTTTTTAAATAGTTTTGTATAAAAAGCCTTACTTTAATTCATAAGCATGCAATCAAATTAATCCTCTAATCTTTAATAATCAATTACTCATGTAAACTAATCATTTTAAGCGCAAATTAATCACCGAAAAGTCAATCATAAGCAAATAATCATTCAAGAAAGTCAAAATTGCTAAAACCCTAACAAAAAGTCAACTCTCAAAATCAAAACATCAAATCTAGCCATGGAAACCTCAAATTACTTCCGCAAACATGTTAACAATCAAGCATATAATATTTTGCAAGCAAAAAGCATGGAACTTGATTATCAAAACTCAAGATCTAAGCATAAACCCTAACTTTATAAAAATATTCAAAATGATGATTTTAGGTTAGAATCATACCTCAACCTTGATGTAAAGATGTTCTAGATGCAAAACAGATGAAGATATGGAAGATTTGAAGCTTGATTTGAAGAAAAATGATGGAAAAATGGAGAAATGGAGATGGTGAAGGTGGGTGTCGGTTTTTGGAGAAGAAAAGAGGAAGAAGAAGTTGCTTTTTACTTTTTGTAAAAAATGGTGGAAGCTTCCTTTGCTTTATGTATTTTTAAATTGCATTTTTAAAATGCAATTTCAACTTAAATGCGAACGAAACGAAACGTATACTTGGGTTTTTAAAGTTAAAATATTTTTTTATGAAAATCAACCAAAATACGCACGAAACTTTCGTATTTAAATTCGTATATTAAAAACGTAACATTAATTCGCGTGCGAAAACATTTTCGTTTTTAAATACGTTTATTAAATCTTTTTGTGTTATTTAAAATTCAAAACCAATCCAAATAAAATTTTCCAAAATTTAAATTAAAACTTTGTCAAATTTCTGAAACGTTTGGACCGTTCGCGAAAATTCGTTTAAAAACTTACGCGTTTAAACTCTAAAGAACGTTTTTCTTTGTTTTTATAAAAGTAAATTAAAAGAAAATCTAATTAAAATTATTTTTGTCCTAATTAACAAAATATTCAAACCTTATTTACATTAGACCATCACCATTTATCTGTCAGTGCTTATGACGGCACTTTCAGATAATCCTGAAACATGCGAGAAAGTGTGGCGAAGAACGAACGTACCTTGAAGCGCTTTAATGATACTATGAATTAGGTCAGCGGGATTTATATAATAACGCTCAAATTCTCGTAAGAATTCTTTTTCTTCTTGACCTAATGCTAGTAACGCATCAATGAATTGGTTAAATGCTCGTCTTACCTTCCTCGGATTCGAAATACCGTCCCTGAATCCTGTGTCTATAAAGCATAGACCAAAGAGCAATTCTCCGATAACATGCTGAAATTCCTTTCCTTCTTCTGAATCAGGGTTTCCAGTAGTAGAGTGAACTACTCGGGAAATCTCTCTGATGTAAATCCTTTGTTGCTCAGTAAAAGGGAATTTAGATGTTAGTAACAACTGAGTAAGCTTAACATGGATTTTCTTCCTCTTTTGGAAGAAAGCAGAATCCATGGCTTCCTCAGTAGAATCAGGGAAAATTGATCTCAGTTCATTAATCAGATAAGTGGCAGGATCAACAAAGAACAGTTTAACGCATGGAATCAACGTATAAGTGATAGGGGCTCTTTCAATCCAAAATTCGAGCTCGTCAAGCAGGGCAGCAACATAACGATTAATCTTAATCTGTGAAACAGATGGATACTCGGTGCTAGCTATTAGATCCATTAGTAGGTCTAACTCTGATTTCAGTGATAACTCGTCTTTTTGATCGTAATTAGCACGTAGACATGTTATTATCCTATCAATCACTACAAAGGTCTTCCTCTGCTCAGTTGAAAAAGGGAAATCTGATATCTTAAGGTTTCTAAGAAAATTAGCACAGATATCTATTCTCCTACTGGGCTTGTGAAAGTTTCCTAAGTGATGCTCATTACTTGATTCTGGTGGGTTATTACTTGGTTCAGTGTTGGGTAAGGTTGGTGTTTCTAGTTCAGGATCCTCCGGATACTGGAGATGCTCATCCACTTCTACACTTTGGAAAAGAGTAGTGGGGTAGGCTCGCAATATATCTGGAAGATCATACCAGAAGTATTCATCTAAGCAATGAAGTCGCTCATTTAAATCCATCCAAGGCATTGGTGGATAGAAGAAAACTTCAATACCGAAAGGAATGTCTTCTGGTAGGGTGGCAGGTCTAAGGTAATGTGGATACTTAGATAAGATTGATAAAATCTCAGAGTCAAGTGTGGGTTGACCACTTAATTCAATAGTGACAGAAGGTGGAATCTTCTGGTGAGATATATCAAAACCTAGGTCTAAGGATGAATATTCGTTAATCTCAACTTCCTGGTTAACACAGACCTCTTTGTGGGAAGACACAAAGAATTCCGCATCGTCCATGATCGTTATCTCATCCATGGGAGAAATAAGATTGGAAGGAGAATTAGGGTTTTTATGGTTTTCTAATTTTTTTGTATTTTCTCTAAATTAATTAACTACTAAAGCAAATAACTTCCTAAGTAATGAAAATCTTAAGGAAGGGTCTCCTAAAAGTCAACTATCTACGGTAATCTTAAAGTTCACTACGCTCAACCGATCCCCGGCAGCGGCGCCAAAAACCTGTTGCGCCGTCAGAGTGCTGACTCAGGCGCGGTCGTTTTCCAAGGGGGGCTGGCACGGCGGTCCTGCAGGCAACGACGCAACTACGTGTGAACGTGTTAGGTTTTAAATTTATATGAGCTGGGGCTCAAACTATAAGTACTACCTACTTTTGGGGAGTAAGCAGTAAGTATAACTCGAGTGTCGTTCTTAAAATCGGAGCGAATGGAACCAAAAGGGACTTACCGTAAATGAGCTTTCTGATAGGATGGGTTTATAAAAGTAGGTAGGTTTTGGTTGGTTATCTAAGCTAATACTAAATAAAACAAGTAAATTAAACAGAGAGTAGGCAACAGGTAGAGCGTGAATGCTGAAACTTCGATAATTAGGGTTTCTGGATGATATTCATTAGACAGATGATTGAAGACTACCTTGGGCAAATCATCAGACGGACAGTCGGTGTAAACACTAGGACCCTATGTTTTAGTCTAAAAGCCTAAAAGCATATGTCACTGAATCCTAGGTTATCCTGATGCTGATCAGAAACAGGTTGTTCAAACCCCCCTCACTTGCCTTGTAAGACTAAGCGACCTCTACGGATGATATATCCTGGGTGTAGGCATAAGGTAACAAACTGCAATTTTCTATCTGACCTTTCTTAACACCTAAATCTATCTGAGTTTATCTAGGTAAGTACTAATTGTATGTTGTATATGTTGAGCTGTCGGTTATGTTGAGTTAAGCGGTTTAAGCATCTTGTATTACAGCCGAATACTTGCTTTCTTTTCAAAACTCATTTATTACTGGTTTAAGCATAATTAACTCCGTCATGAATTAGACCCTCCTTTGCTATCAGGCGTTCATCCCTAGGAATACTCACGGTGTACAGTGCATTTGGCATATCCACAGTGTTCCAGACTCAAGGTATACTCACGGTGTACAGTGCATTTGGCATATCCACAGTGTTCCAAACTCAAGGCATACTAACGGTGTACTGTACATTAAAGTAGTTCCACAGCTGTATGTTAACCTTGGTGTACTAACGGTGTACGGTGCAACGAGCATTTCCACAGCTGTATTTGAACCTTGGTGTACTAACGGTGTACGGTGCAGCGAGCATTTCCACAGCTTTATTGTTCCTAGACCCATATTCTAAAAGGGTGACTTCTAGGTATTCCACGATGAAATAAACCTACGGCAGTTCCTTAGCTTTTCCCGTGTATTTAAACGTTATACGAAGTACTGTGCCATTTTACGGAATATTCATAGCTTCATACTGTAATATGAGGTAACTATATCTACGTAGTATTAGGGTTGATCAGATCCTATCCTAAGGCAATAGTCACGTGAAAGACTGGAAAGGGTGGACACTTTATTAAGTCTATATTCATGTAAAACTCAACCAGATACACAGCAAAACAATCACCAATCATAATACTGGGGACATTATTCCACAACGGATTGTGCCCACGACTTTCATAGCTTCCACGTTCCGTACTACACACATTCGTGATGATTCCGGCGCTATACAAATGAAAGCCGTATAACGTTACTTCCGTTATTTCATAATGTTTATCCCACTGAATTAAATATCATCCATAATTCTAATATCTATATTTCAACAATCACAGTATTAAACTACGTAAATAGCATGACAATATTCGCAACACAAACAAAGATATCATGCAAACAAAACATAATAACCGTAAGTAAAGGAATAAGTAATAACCAGTATTTAAGCAGCGTAACACTGAGTAGTACAAGCTAGAATCTTGAAAACTTCAATACAATAAAATTCCCAAGCTACAGCTATCTTCCCCACTCGAACCGTGCCTACATCTCTCTAGTTCTCTAGAGAGAGAAACTAGAGAGAGAAGCTAACCTAATCTAATTCTCCTCTAACTCCTAAGAGTAGTGCTAGAGAGAGAATGTGTGTGAGAGAGAAAGTGAGAGAATTCTATGAAGAATGGTGTGTGAAATGAGGTTACATGAGGTCTCTATTTATAGGCAAGCCTTGGATCCAAGAGTACAAGTCCACAAGCACACGTACAAGCCAAAGAAGCAAGGAAGAGGCCGTGTGAGACCAAATTAGGCCGTACACGGCCCTATACAGGCCGTACACGGCTATGTATAGGCCGTACACGGTCACATCAAGGCCGTACACGGCTTGGTGGTGGCCGTGTGCTAGGCCGTGTGATTTTTCCAACTTTTCTCGCATCTTCGGAAGGCCGTATCTTCTTCGTTTCGCGTCCGATTGACTTGATTCTTTCGCCTACGGCTTCGTAATTACGTTACGCTTCTAATGATGCCAATTTGGTAGAAATTGGATGTGTGGGGCCCGGGCGTGTTCAGAATACGTTTTGTAGCTTTCGGCTGCGCTGTAACTTGCATAACTTTCTCGTCCTTGATCCGTTCTGAGCAATCCTTATATCCACGTTCTCGTAATCTTCATAGCTACAAAATAAGACTATTATGAGGCTCTGGTATGAAGTTTACAGTAGAATTAGGGTTAGGCTCAGAATAGTGCCTATTTAGGTCAGTTTTCTGCCCTTTTTGCTTGATTTTCAAAAGACCGACAAGTTTACACCTTTCTAACAAAAGTTAATGAATAATTATGATTTTAAGATGTATTTGTTAGAAAAGAGCTAAATATGGGGCAATTAATGCATGTAAAAACGTGACTTTTTGCGATACATCACGAACCATAAGGTTTCTGATGCTCAGCTTTTACTTGGGAATATATGTGGCAAGTTTCAACCATTCTAGCAACATCGGTTTTCATCGTTGGCCACCAATATAACGGATTCAAATCATTATACATTTTCGTACTCCCTGGATGTACTGATAACCTCGATTTGTGTGCCTTAGTCAATATCAAATCCCGAAGTCCCCCAATCAATGGAACCCAAACTCGAGACTGAAAAGTTTTTAACCCACGAGAATCATCAACCAATAAGTCTTTCCTTTTCAACAAAATCTCAGATTTTAAATTCTGATCCAACAACGCTTCTAACTGTGCAGCTCTCAACTGAGAAATCAAATCAGAAGATATGTCCAAGCGCATAAAGTAGACTCGATTAGAAGATACCTTTCGACTTAAAGCATCGGCTACTACATTAGCTTTACCTGGATGATATCGGATTTCACAATCATAATCCTTAATCAATTCCAACCAACGGCGCTGTCTCATATTAAGTTCTTTCTGAGAAAACATGAACTGGAGGCTTTTATGATCTGTACATACAATGCATTTGGTACCGTATAAATAATGTCTCCAGATTTTTAGCGCGAATACCACAGCTGCAAGCTCCAAATCGTGTGTAGGATAATTTCTTTCGTGAGTTTTAAGTTGACGAGAGGCATATGCAATAACACGATCACGTTGCATTAAAACTGCACCCAACCCAGCATGCGATGCATCACAATAAACCACAAAACTATTAGAACCATCAGGAAGTGCTAACACTGGAGCTTGACACAACAACTGTTTAAGAGTCTGAAAAGAAGATTCTTGTTGATCACCCCACTGAAACTTAACATCTTTCCTAGTCAATCGGGTTAACGGACCAGCAATCTTAGAAAAATCTTGGATAAATTTCCGATAATACCCAACTAAACCAAGGAAACTTTTAATCTCAGAAGGGGATTTAGGAGCATTCCAATTCATAACAGCTTCTACTTTAGAAGGATCTACTTTCATTCCATCATTACAAATGATATGACCAAGAAATTGCACTTCTCGAAGCCAGAATTCACATTTAGAAAATTTAGCATAAAGGTGTTCTCTTTTCAGAATTTCCAGAATCAACCTCAAATGATGTTCATGTTCAGACTTAGACTTAGAATAAATCAATATATCGTCGATAAACACAATTACAAACTTGTCTAGAAAGGGTCGACATATTCGATTCATTAAGTCCATGAAAATAGTAGGGGCATTTGTCAATCCAAAAGGCATGACTAAAAACTCATAATGTCCGTACCTGGTGCGAAAAGCAGTTTTAGGAACATCTTCCTCACATACTCGCACCTGGTGATAACCGGATCACAAATCAATCTTTGAAAAATAAGATGATCCTTGCAACTGGTCAAAGAGTTCATCAATTCTGGGCAAAGGGTATTTATTTTTCACTGTTCTCTTATTAAGTTCCCGGTAATCGATACACATACGTAAAGTACCATCTTTCTTTTTCACAAACAATACCGGAGCACCCCACGGGGAAGAACTCGGCCTTATAAACCCTTTATCTAACAATTCCTGAATCTGACCCATCATTTCACGAATTTCAGCTGGAGCTAATCTATAAGGAGATTTAGCTACCGGAGTTGAACCAGGAATTAAATCAATCTTATATTCTACTTCTCTTACCGGGGGCAAACCAGGCAATTCATCAGGGAACACCTCCGGGTATTCAGAAACCACCCGGATATCGGAAATGGATTTCTTTTCTGATTTAGTATCAACCGCATAACATAAATAAGAATCACAGCCCTTAGCTAGAGATTTTCTAGCCTTCATCACGGAAATCAACGGAATGTTACCCTTTTCCCGTTCCCCTCGAGCCACGACGTGAGACTCATCAGAGACGGGAATTTTTATAATCTTTCTATGACAATCAATATTAGCTTTATTTAAGCTCAACCAATCCATACCTATAACCGCATCGAAACTCAGAATTGGCATTAACAGAAATGAAACCAGAAAGTTATGACCCTCTATTAGTATACTAGCTCCAGTTACCGATGTGGTAACAGGAACTACCTTACCATCAGCAATTTCAACTTCTAAAGGTTTCACAATCAAAGAGGGAATCAATTTCAGTCTATCACAAAATTTCACAGATATAAACGAGCAATTGGCACCAGAATCAAATAATACGCGAGCTGGTACAGAATTTATGAGAAATGTACCCGTTATAACGTCCTCAGTAGTGACAGCTTCATCCACTGTCATTTGAAAAGCTCGACTAGCAGCTACTGGTGGAATTTTCCTCTTTTGGCCGGAGGATGAGGAACCCTTCGCCATACTCATACTCTGTCTCTTAGCCTCGGTACAATCTCCAGCTCGATGCCCCTCTTTTTGACAATTCCAACACACGCTATTAGGAAACGTACAATCCTTGGCGGCATGCCCAAAAATTCCACATTTAACACATCTTGATGTTTGGGGAGTACAAGGACCATTATGTCTAGCCCGACATTTGTTACAGTAATTTCTATCCATTGGATTAAACCTCCGATTCTGCTGACTACCTTGCCCCTTTTGTTTACTAGATGAATCTCCTTTTTGTTTATGTGAATTCCTTTCTTTATTCATTACCCTTTTAGCTTGAATGTCACCATCCACCGAACGAGCATAATCGTATGCTTGTGAAAGAGAACTAGCTAATCTCACTGAAGTACGGTAATCTGGAGGTAAAGTCTTCACAAAATGATCAATCTGAGTTCTATCAGTCGGAACCCACTGTCTCACAAATCGCAATTTATCAGAAAATTGCTTAATAAGCTCTTCAATCGACATTTGGTCCGTCTTTTGTAAGTCGAGAAACTCTTGTCTGATACGCGATAAATTGTACTCTGAACAGAATTGTTTACAAACTTCGGCATGAAAGTCTGACCATCTAATCATTTTGATTTGTTCCGATGTCAATGGAGCAGTTATAGCATCCCACCATGACATTGCTTGACCCTTTAACAGCTGAACCGCATATGGTACTTTATCCTTCTCTTCACAATGACAAACTTCCAATTTTCGCTCCACATCACGTAACCAATCCAAAGTGTCAGTAGGATTAGTACTCCCAGAGAATGAAGAAGGATTAGTGGACATAAAAGTTTTAAGTGAACAACCCACTTTTAACTGCTGAAATGGAGGAATCGCATGTATTTGGTAATTAGAAAAACCGGAAGAAGAAAAAGGTACAGTAGTTTGATAACTATAACCTTGTTGCTGCTGCTGAGAAACAAAAGGTATGGATACCGGAATTCGCTCAGAAGATACAACAGGAGGAGCAGTAGTTATAACATGCGGCTGATTTAGAATAGGCTGTCGAGAAGACCCAGCCTGTTCATTCTGTAATTCCAACACCCGACTCTCTAATCTCATAATATACTCTTGATCAGTTTCTGTTTCCACGCCTCTTGGATTAGATATTCCATTATGCTCCTGACTTTCTGGTGGTGGTGCAGCAATTTGAGAGGCATTGTTAAGAGTATGGACAGGTTGCTCATTATCCGCCATATCTGAAATCACATCATATCTCAACATTCGTTAATCATTAGTACTAGCAAACTAATCAAATCTCCCTTCCTAACTAATCCCCATGACATGAAATGTTTGACCAACGGGACTAAGTTTAGGTATGCACACCTAGAATGTTCATTCCCCTAAACTTACGCTCTGATACCAACTTATAACACCCCACGATTCATGTTGATGCATTTTGTGTGTCAGTCAGTTGGTCAAACTATTGTAATTGTCAAAGTCAATTAGTCTATGAATGTATAGTGTTTAGAGTGTGTATTCGAGTCTGTAAATGAAATATACATAGAATGGTGACATTGTAATTGGGCCTGCGATGTCGGGTCAGACGTCGTAAGGATCTGGGCCTGCGACGTTGGGCCTAACGTCGCAGGGTCCAGTGGGTCGAGTATAAATAGCGAGTTAGAGTTTCATTTGTGGATTGATCAAACCCTAGAGAGAGTGAGGCGTTTTTGTGGTGAGAGAGGCAGAGAGAAACGTTTGTGTGTTTGTGATTGTAATCTTTCATATTCAATTGTGAATACAAAGCAAAGATTATATAGAAATCGTGTGTTCGTGAATCATATATTGATTGTTTATCATTCCGAAATAGCAATCGATCAAGCGATCCGATCAGATCCCACGAGTACGGGACTATCAACTGGTATCAAAGCCGTAGAATCAAGGATTCGTCGGTTTCGGATCGTGCTTTAGAACGTTTTCGGTTTGATTCGCGAAGGTTTTATTGATTAATCTTTGTTTCTGGGTTAGGTTGCTTGAAGATTTCGTTTTCTAAAGAGTTTTTCTGGGTTTGTTCGTCGTTCGGTTTTCGAAATTCGTTAGGGTTTCGAAAATTTTCGATTTTAGGGTTTTGTAGCTGCTCAGTCGCGTTTTTGCGACGTTAACTGCGACGTCGCTAAGTTCTGCGACGTTACTAGCGACGTCAGGTGCGACGTCGCTTGATTTTGCGACGTCACCTGCGACGTAGCCTGCGACGTTATTAATTTTGACCTTGACTGGTCTTTGCGACGTAGTTAGCGACGTCGTTATTTTGACCTTAAGTGGTTATTGCGACGTAGGCTACGACGTCGCTAGCCTCTGCGACGTTGGACTGCGACGTTATACACTACGTCGCATTTTCGATTCTTAATTGAGTCGTCGGACTTCTAATTTTTCCTGCCACATTACCCTCGCTCTAGATTCGTAAAAAAAAAAAAAAGAGTTTTTTGGCGGGAAACTCCGAAAAATTTTTACGTTTTCAAATTTTTTCTATAGGCTTAAAACTGTTCAATTTTAGTCTGGAAAAAGTTTCATTTTACCCGGCCAGTTTTTGACGTTTTCGGACGAAATTTTGGCGGGAAAAACGCGAAAAAATTTTGTAATTTCAAATTTTGTTTTTAAGCTTAAAAGAGCTTAATTTTAGTGTTGGAAAAGTTTCGCTATTCTCGGATTTTTTTAAAAATTTTTGAATCCGATTTTGGAGGGAAAATTCGTAAATGGCTTTTGGTAACAAAGTGCCTCCTTCTACATCTTTGTTCTATAGTGATTTTGCGAGTTGGAATATTAAGTTATGCAATTTCATTGAATACAAAGATCCAAATCTGTGGAATTGGTTTAACACCGTTGATCAATATGAGCAACCAAGACTCGATGGGGTGCTTAAGTCAAGAGCACAAATGTCAGTCAAGGAACGAGCAGAGTTTGATAAAGACAACAGAGTGTATGAGATGATTACCAAGTGCTTGCCAGAAGTTGTGATTAATAAATTTAAAGATCAAGCAACTTCTATAGGTTTATGGGATGCTCTTATAGCGGCTTACGATCAAAAGGAAAAGAAGTCAGAGGCTAATATTCAAATTCCTAGTCTAAATGATACTTCCAGATCTACTTCCAACTTAGCAGCATCTACTTCTACTAGTACTTCAAATGCTTCCTATACTTCTCATACAGCTCATACAGCTCCTTCAAAGGCTACCGAGGATCATGCTACAATCTTTGCAGCTTTCCTCAACTCTTATGAGAATTTTCTTTCAAAGAAAGCTAGTACTCTACAGCTTACTGAAGAAGACTTTGAACAGATCGATTCTGACGATCTCGAGCAGATGGACATCAAATGGAGTATGGCCATGATAACCCAAAGGACAAAGAAGTTTCTTCAGAGAACGGGTAGAAAAGACCTGGATGACGATGGTGATACAGGTATTGGTTTTAATAAAAGCAAGGTGAAATGCAAAATCTGTCAGATTCATGGACACTTTGCTAAGGAATGCGTGGAGAATAAAAATCCCTCATCTGGATTTACTTCACCTTCAGCTCCCAAGACTCCAGAGAATAGCACAACATCACAGGAGACGGTGGTGTTTAATCAAGGATTGTTTGACTGGAGTGCGCTTCAAGGAAAGGTTCAACACCGTGCGCTTTTGGCAAAGGTACATGAGGTACATGATAAACCTGAGGTACCCCTAAACTGTGTTTCCTGTTTAACATTGACTGAATCTCTTGAGAATTTTCAAAATGACAATTTAGAGTTGCGAAAAAAGGTTGTCAAACTTACTGAATCAAACAATTTTCTTAAAGCTAATGAGAAACTTTATTATAACAAAATTGAGGCATATAAGTTAGACACACAAACTTATAAAGCAAAAGTCTTTAGTCAACAAGATGCAATTAATAGTTATCTTGCTGAAATTGAATTGTTGAATAAAGAGCTTTTTGATTTAAAAAGTGAGTACGATAACCATAAAAGCAAAATTTTAGGTTCTTCATCCGCAACTTTTGTCTTTAATGAAATCGTTAATAAGCAAGGGACAGGCGGTAAAAAGAAGGCAGGACTTGGTTATAATCAAGTGCCACCACCTTCCCACGCCGAATACTGTCCTACGCCTGTTAAGGAAGGTCTTGAAGAGATTCCAGTTGATTATATGAAGCTTTATGGTATTAAAGCTAAAGAAGCTAAGCAAAACAAACAGGCAAAGGAGAAAACTATAAGGCCAGAGTATCCTTTACATAAGTTTGTTAAGTCTGATAGTGCACCTCCAGTTCGTGTTGAGGAGGTCGTTGAGGTAGAAGATATACCTGAAGAGTCTACCATTAAGGTTGAGAAAATAAATGTCAAACCTGAAAATTTCATCATTACAACTGAAAATGATGATTATTTTAAATGCAAAGGCAAAGCTAAGGTTGACAATGAATCCTCAAAAGTTGTAGTTGATAAATCTGAAAAGAATAAACCTTCAAAATCAACTAACTCAACCTCAGGAACATCTACTTCAACATGTCCACCTAAGAGTGCATGTTCAACAAATGATCCTATTAATAGACCTTCTGTGTATTGTCCTCCACCGAAACGATTTGAGGGAACTCATTGGAATCAATCTTTTGTGGAACGACGTTCTTGTTTCCATTGTGGACAACAAGGACATATAATTAGGGATTGTCGGTTATTATCCCTAGATAGGTTTGGTAGAGGGATGCCAAGAACTTCCTCCTTTAGGAATTATTATTCAAAATCGTTTTCTAGGCGTGCTTCGTATTCGCCTATATCAAGATATGCATCCTCTTCTCCAAAACCCGTGGCTAGAGTAAACAAAGTTATGCCTAGTAGACCTCAAGTTCAAAAGCAAAACATTGTTGAAAACAAATCATCTGAACCTACAAAGGTTTGGAAACCCAAATCCACAAACAACGCATCAATGAAATCTTCTGAGTTTTTAAAATATCATAAACTCATTGATGTGATGATTATGGATGACCATGGACAACCCAAGTCAATTAAGGCTTGGGTGTCCCATAAGTACTAACATTTAATTGTTTGTGGTGGTGCAGTCAGGTTATTGAAAGCTAACATTTTTAGTGACTGCATGGATGTGGATATTGTTGGAAGAATGCGATGATGATTTGTGATTGGATGAGATTTTCGATGTTATGAGGTGGTAAAAGTGTTAAAAGGCATTTGAATTGACTTGATATGTGGTTTTGAAACTTTTATTTTAAATTAAATTATTAATGCAACAGCCATTCTTTATACTTTTTAGTATTAAAGAAATGCAATGTTGCGAAATTTATTCAATTAAAAAATACAAAAATATGTTTAATGTTTAAGGGGAGTATTTTTGAATTGAATATAAGAATTTGCTGTTCAGGGGGAGTAATTCTGAATAATAAAAATTCTGATTATTTAATTCAGAAATGTGAACAACAAGATTCTTAATTCTTGAAAAGATGTTGGATTGTGTGTCTGTAAAACAACTTGGGATATGATTGTACATTGGGGAACATGCACAAAATGAAATTTTAAGGTTTATCCTTGATGTATCAGTAGGTTTATCTAGCATACTTAATACAGTTTTTATGAAAATTATCTTCATCATATGATGTATTGGTAGGCATGATACATACCGGTCTATGGGTTATTAAGAAGTAATTCAAATACGTGTCTATGATCTTGTGGTAAACACCATGTGATGTATGACTCTAAGTCTTAATTCCTTAGCGTAGCTTGACATACTTCTATTTTTAGATCGTATATCTGAGATCTCTTGGGGGAGTTAGCTGATTGATTCCTTTGTTGTACGTAAGTGCAGACCTGGTCTCAATTCAGCTTACTCTCAAAACTAAGCAAACGTGAGTCAATGTACTTGCAAAGTCTTATATTTAAGTTACTGGTCAAGGTCGCCAATTGAATAAATCAAGTTTGGTTTGACTGCGATCGGTTTTTCTTAAACCTGAATCAAGTGTATGTCGCTCTGTTGTACACAAGTACAGACCTGTCACCGCTGGCTTGATTCTTAAAATTGATTCTCTTATATTCTTTCTAAATTTGGAAACTATGTTCTTGTCTGAGCTAAAGGGGTATGTCTATGGTGAGGACCACGGTGAAATATTCAGACTAACAATAAAAGGTTAGCTCGCAGACACGGATGTAATATGTTTAAGTGGAAAAACAATACCAGTAATCGTCTTGAAATAATTTTTATACTAGGTGTATTAAATGTGCTAAGTAAATTTAAAGTGGACAAATATACTGATAATCGAGATAACACTTACTATTTGCTAATAATTGCATGTTGGCCTGATATGATCCCTAAGCAGACTTAAAATAATCCGATCCCCAATTCGTTTTAATCTTCATTCTTTACTTTTCATTTATAAGGAAAAATTCAAAAAGATTTTATTTCTATGTTATTTTCTTCAATATCGCATATCTTGTTAAAGTCAAATATTGAAGATGTAAAGGATGTCGGTTATTCTCCAAAGATTGTGAAGATAATTCTATCGGAGAAGCTGCTGATGATTGAGAGATGGTCACTGAGTTTGAAGATCTTATTGTATGATAAATTTGTGTCAGTCACATGAATTTGGACACCAAGATTTCTTTGAAGACCATGCTATCTCAAAGGGGAAGTTTCTGATTGTCAAAGACATGAAAGAGTTTGTTGATGAAGACTAATTGAAGACTTCTTTGACCAAGCTGCTGACAAGGGGGAGTTTGTTGATGCATTTTGTGTGTCAGTCAGTTGGTCAAACTATTGTAATTGTCAAAGTCAATTAGTCTACGAATGTATAGTGTTTAGAGTGTGTATTCGAGTCTGTAAATGAAATATACATAGAATGGTGACATTGTAATTGGGCCTGCGACGTCGGGTCAGACGTCGCAAGGATCTGGGCCTGCGACGTTGGGCCTAACGTCGCAGGGTCCAGTGGGTCGAGTATAAATAGCGAGTTAGAGTTTCATTTGTGGATTGATCAAACCCTAGAGAGAGTGAGGCGTTTTTGTGGTGAGAGAGGCAGAGAGAAACGTTTGTGTGTTTGTGATTGTAATCTTTCATATTCAATTGTGAATACAAAGCAAAGATTATATAGAAACCGTGTGTTCATGAATCATATATTGATTGTTTATCATTCCGAAATAGCAATCGATCAAGCGATCCGATCAGATCCCACGAGTACGGGACTATCAATTCAAGACATTTTTTTTTTAACAACCTGGAAGCGTTATCCCATTCAACAACCTTTACATATAATATAATATCCAAGGTTAGTTATTACACATATTATTATTAAGTTATTCTGTTACAAACTCATAATCTAGTGGTGTTATTTATACAAACGTTTAACGCCAACCAAAAGTAATCAAGAGTGCCCAGCTTGTCAAACATTTCACCCAAAACCTCTCAACCGAGCCTAAGCAAACTTAACCTGCAAAAGTGAGGTGGGGGATTAGCACGAAGCTAAGTGAATAACGATTCCAACAATCTAACTTAGCATAAACAATCAATTCACAACAATCAACTAATAGTAACAATCAAGATAGAGGATCGGTGGTTCTTGAGGTACCCTCAGCCCGCGGATGGCCCACCAAGAACACTTATAATCCACTGCAGGCCAATACAGAGATTTTACCGATAGTTCAATGCTATCTTTAATCAATATGGGTGAATTCACCACGAATGTTCATCAATACCATAAAGATTAACCTATAGCAACTAAACCCAATCGAAATTGACCTCTATCATTCCAACCTATCATGGAATGAGTCACTAGCAATCAATCAAACAATCCAATTTAATCACAATCAACTTATCAATAAATCAATCATAATCTTCTACTTGAAATTGATGTAACTAAATTGCTAACACCAATTTAAACTGTGAGAACCAGTCACTCACCTGTCTCTTCTCAAGCTTCACTCAAAGATCTAATTTTATTGAGTCGTAGTCGGATCTGAAATACAAAAGAATTTCAAGTCAATTCTCGTATCCTAACGTACATAACTTAATATCAACAGACAAACACATTTTAAGTTATATAAACACAATATACTAGTTAAATCACATAATGCAGTTTACATCCAAAACAATCAGTCACACTGTATGAATCCGCCGGATTCTAAATGAATCCGCCTGGATTCAATTGAATCCACCGGATTCAGATAGAATCCGCCGGATTCCCACCATTTCTCATTTCAAAACTTGGACAGAACTTTTATAAGGAATCCGTTCGAGGAATCCACCCGGATTCAGGTTGAATCCGTCGGATTCAAACTGAATCCGCCGGATTCCAACTGTTTTCCAGACCTGCACAGTTGCAATTTCCTGCACCATTCAACTACGAACCAAAATCTCATAAATCAACCAAACTGAGTTCAAAACACGAATTTTTACCTTTCTTTGGTCACAACAACTCATACTAACATCATATAACAATAGTTCAAGCATCAATTCATAAAGAATCACTCAAATCCCATATAACCTAACTTAATCATACTCAATACCAAAAACTCATGAACTAGCAAGATTTCTTTATGAATTCAGTTTAGTTCCTACTTACAAACAATCATACAATCATCATCTAACAAGCAATTCAATCATTCATGCTTAATTTCTATCATTCAAGCAATTTCATCACTTAGGTCAAACAAAAGTTTTAACTTACCATATAAAGAAGAAGAAGAAGAGGACTATGATGATGATGATGACTTATGATTCAATCTCCAATCTTGTTTAAGTCTTGCAAATGATCACTAGCAATTGATGTAGGTGATTTGATAAAGGTTTTTGTGAGAGATATGAAGAACACAAAAGAAGTTTGGGGAAAAACATAAGTCGGCCCCTTTTCTTTTATTAACCGCCTCACTCTCCACACAGTGTAATATTATACCCCTTTTTGACCTATTGTCTGGAACCTCAGTTTCAAATGCGATAAATTTATTTTATTTTACCGTCACCTAAGTTTATTTAAAACAAATAACATTTCACTAGTCACAATATTTCCTGAGGCTTAGTTACATATTAATTTTACAAACAACACATATACAATTAAATATCACAATTAAATATAAAGAAATACCTGTTTCTCCTAGGCCCGATTTGGGGGATGTTACAATTGTGGTTTCTTGGTAGAGAGTATCGTGGTGGAAAGTATTGTAAGAAATTGCTCTATCATGTCGGCAATGAGAGTTGGTGGGTTGGTGGATTCCATTCTGAAGCTTTTGAAGTGATCGGTGGCGAGTCGGTCGAGGATTGCCATTCCATAGCAGATGTATCGAACTGCCCTTGTGACTGGTCCGTTAGGGTCAATTCAAGTGCATGTGTGAGTTCGAACGATTTCACGCTGTGGGTGGTTTCTTCCAATCGAGGCGATTAAAGCCATGAATTCAGTTTTTACTTCTTCAAAATCATTAGCCAAAGGGTCTCCTCCGAAAGATCTAGTTGCTTGGCACACCTGTCTGATTAGTTGATGTTGCTCGCGGTTGAAAGGAAAATCCGAGTCGGTGAAGATGCAGATTAGTGTCGCGCCCCCAGCGGTCGGTCGGATTTTACTCCGGTCGTTGGTCCGGCCATCGAGACACACGGCAGGGTAGTTTTAAAATTTATAATAGTCGGGGGGAGCCTAATCCTCCGTACTACCTACTGGAACTGGTATGAATACCTGATACGAGTAAGCGGTAAGAATGATCCAGGGTCGTTCCTCACGACGGCAGAATTGAAACAGAGCTAGTTCCGATTAATCAGTAATTAAGCTAGGGTTTTAATAAGTTGAAAGGGTTTTGTTTTGGTTTTTATATTTAATTAAACTAAACTACTGAAACTAACAAAGCATAAAACTAAAGGGAGACTAGCATATATAACACTTAAGGATGACAAAGACGTGGTTCACCATGACTTAGAATAGCTGAGATGATGTTTTAGTTTGAAAATGTCTTTTAAAGATTTGTGTCTTGCTTTCACGTAGATATCTTGTAGTGTAAACACTAGCACCCTACTGATCAGGTTAACCGATCAGTATGTCACTGAGTACTAGGCTATCGAGAATATGGTCAGATCGGACTGCCTTGAAACCCCCCTCACCGTCTCTTATGATGAGACCAAGTGACCCTCCAGATGGGGTGCAGGAATAAGGCGACAGTCCGCAATTTATCCACTGATCTTTCTTAACACAGACAAAGATATCTAAGCTAGGCAAGGCATTTAAGATTTAAGACAGGTGGTGACTGATTACCGTATACATTAATGGTTGTGATTGAGTTCAGCGTTATTCGGCTGTGATACAGTCTTCAACTTACAGGTTT
This sequence comes from Helichrysum umbraculigerum, assembly GCA_949592205.1. Lineage (NCBI taxonomy): Eukaryota > Viridiplantae > Streptophyta > Magnoliopsida > Asterales > Asteraceae > Helichrysum > Helichrysum umbraculigerum. Next base: position 93,064,070 of record CATIUR010000004.1, read on the forward strand.
TCCACGGTTACATTGTGTATTCACCCGTTTTACGGTCTTTCCTGGATCATAGACTCAGCTAGGATGTAATACAGTGTTCAGCCTACGGCCTTTCCACGGCTTACCGGATACTCGGACGTTTTAGGGCTTTATCCTGGATTACATACTTTACGGGCAATCTAAACTCAATATATCTAAGCTTGTATTACAGTAAAACCATCTATGATAGCTAAACAACCCGTTCACTTTATAAATCCCAGCCCAATAAATCCCCGATTAATTCACGGTGTACTATACGATAAATTGGGCAGTATTTCCACATCTTCAAAATCAGACCATGTTTATTTTAAGAAAACATAGATAGGTAGTGACCGTTTGATCAATGGTTAACTACTCCTTGTCATAAAGGTTCTAACCACGTTTATTGGAGGAAAGGTGATAGTTTAGTTTAAAAACATAAATGTATAGTTAAACAACACCACAAGTTTTAAAACCTATCTGTATTACATTTATCATGTTTATGAAAACATAATCATTAAGGCAGCAACAGTGTTATTGTATGTCTAGTATGCAGTACCTAAGCAACAATCAAACAAGAACATGCAATAGGACGGAATACTAGCATCACAGTACTGACCTAAGGATTACATCATGGGTACCCCGGAAGTTGTCCCAAAGATACACAATAGATAAGCATGAACCTAATCTATCTCTAATCCTATGCTTCGTGTCCCTCACAGATATATTTCAATCAAGGGAACAACGACCATGTTGAGTTCATTGATCATCAAACACAGAATAGTTGGCAATCCTACTTCTAGCAATTGGTCAGGTTCTAGGGAGGAGGATACAAACCACAGCATAAGTTGGACAGATAAACGGGTAAAGGTTCAGCTTATAAGTTCACAAACAATTGTAATATATAATAACTGGGAACATTATTCCACAACGGATTGTGCCCACGACCTTCATAGCTTCCACGTTCCGTACTACACACATTCGTGATGATTCCGGCGCTATACAAATGAAAGCCGTATAACGTTACCTCCGTTGTTTCATAACGATATTATCCCAATTAGATATATCACAACGAACTAATCACTAATCATGGCAAACATACAAGCACACTACTCACAATGCATAACAATAAACATTTCTAATATTAATAAATCACATACATCAAACAAGAACAATATGACAAATTAATAATAGAAAGGATAGAAAATACCGATAAGAATTGCGAGCAGAATAACACTTGTATTTCTTCATTAATATCCAAGCATTACATAAGCTAGCCTCTATTAATTAACTACATAACTAATCTACTCCTAATCTTCTCTCTAGTTCTCCTCTAACTCCTAAGAGTAGTGCTAGAGAGAGAAACTAGAGAGAAGAACTAACTACAAGAACAATTCTCCTCTAACTCCTTAGAGTAGTGCTAGAGAGAGAATTCTAGAGAGAGAAAGAGAAGTTGTAAGAATGAGAGGTGTGTGAAATTGTGAAATGGAGGTTGGTATTTATAGGAGAAGAGTGAAAGCCATGGTACAAGTCTTGAAGCATCAAATACAAGCATCAAAGCAGCATACGGGGCAAGCGGACCAAGGGGGGGGGGGGGTCAAACGGCACCCAACAAGGCAAGAGACCCCGTATACGGCACCCTAGGTACCGTATACTGCACTTAAGGTTCCGTATACGGCACCCTTGGTGGTAGGGGGGGGGTTGGTGCTCCATTTGGCCTCCACTGATTCCTCGGTTTCTTGGTTCGTCCGTATCTTCTTCGTTTGGAGTCCGTTTTGCTTGATTCTTGCGCCGTTGGCTTCGTTTTTCCGTTACGCTTCTAATGACACTGAGTTTGAAAACTTTGGAAGTGTTTGACTTTTGCGTGTTCCGGATGACGATCGGCGGGCTTCCAGACTGCACATCTTCTTCGTTCTTCGTCCGTTTCTTCTGATTCTTTCACCTCCGGTCTTGTATTTTCCTATGGAATCATAAAATATGAATTAAGATCTAATTACATAAGAAAATAAAGAAGGGAATATTTAAGGTGATAGTTTTGCCTCGGTTTGCGTGTTATTTGGACGTTTTAACCGATTTTTGCAGCAACGTCTATATTTAGACTACATTGGTGATTTTTAGTAAATAATGATGGTTTGGAAATGTTTTCACCAAAGATTAGTCCAAAAAGTGCGGAAATATGTACTTAAAAACATGACTTTTTAGGTCACATCAAGTATCCCACACTTAGAAGTTGCTTGTCCTCAAGCAACAACTCAGTTATGTCCAATGAAAACATTTTTATAATAGTTTGGTTGAGTCAAAACATTTCCAAGAAGTCACCACTTTGTCATATGGGAAAATTATTTAGAGAACACATGAAAAGTTAAGATGATATTTTTTAGAAATAAGTACTGACTTTCCCAGGCGTACTTTCCAAATCTCGTGATCTTGGAGTATACATGACTAGGCAATCTCACTAAAGGTGGTCACTCAATTCACTCATAGTGTATCGGGTTTCCTATCATTCTAGCACAATTGAAATCGCTCAAATAGCCAGTCATGCAGCACTCATCATCATAAGCTTGGTCGAGAATCGGATCTCCACCACTTAGGAAGAGGACGGTGCTAATTATCCAAAGACATTCAAGTGGGTTGTAATGTTTGTGAGGGTTAAGGGGTATGGATAGTGTTGATTTTTGGTTGAAAGGGTTGCTTATCTTAGGCATCCTAAGAATCATGAAAAACTTATTGTAGAACGAAGAAGATAGCTACTTGTATTTCATCGGATCTTTCTTTGAACGATTGATACTTTGAAGCACTTAGCTTTATTTTCTTTTCTTTTTCTTTTCTTTCTTTTTCTGCCTTTTATTTTCTTTTCTTTCTTCAGAAGTTCTTTGCCAGAGAACTTCCAAGGATATTTTTCGTTTCTTTTCTTTCAGAAATCTTTTCTTTCTTATCACGGACTTCTCCGAGTCTTTTCTTTGGTGCCAATTTTTCGCACCTTTGATTTTCTTCAATTTTGGTGAACACGAAGGAGTAGATCAATTCAGAAGAAGATTCTTCAAGATGTTTTTCATAATCCTCAGAAATTCTAAGATAAGTTGTTGGAAATTTTGGATAAGTGGGTTAAAAATGTAGGGTTTTGAAGAAACGAAAGGTTTAGACTCAACAGGGTTTTCTAGGTGGATCATCGATACTAAAAATGAGTATCGGAAGGGTTTTGGGCTTGAAAAGGTATGTAAAAATGGGTTAAATCCTAAGGAATGTAATATCATTTAATTGCACCTATACCGCGTACGGTACTCACCAATGTGGTCTCGAAACGTATGTTAGGAACAAGTTCTAATTTAGAGATACTAGCATCGGCACACACAACAAATGAATAATGTAGCATTTAAGATGAATGCTTTTAAGGCTCAAAACCACACTGCAAATAGGGTTGTATGTACCTAGCCATGCTCCTTTTAGATTATCACTACTTATTTAAGAAATTTCTACCTTAATTTCCCTAATATTCCTGAATAACTGACTCATATTAGAAATGGATCCTCTTGAAAGATTTTTAACTCAAAAATGGCAGAGCTAATCGAATGATTTTGCTCATACTTTATTAGTTTTGTTAAAAATTTTGAAAATTTTGAAAATTTTGAGGAACATTTTCTGAGTTGAGCTATTCGGACATAAAAATCTGTAAAAATCCAATCCAAGGTATTCTATACCTGCTATCCCACACTTAGAGGAACATTGTCCCTAATGTTCTCTTGAGTTGAGATTGTACTGTAAAGTATAATCCCACACTTAGAGTTTGAACATATAGAAAATGTTACTCAAGTGTATGTAATGGGATGGAATCCCACACTTAGTAATAAGCTTTAGGATAGAGTATAGATTACTTTGTATTTTAACAGCTAACAAAGCAAAATAAAATCATGAAAGCGGAGTGAAGGTTAAAAAACTCCCCAGATGACGATTGTCGTTATGAAGCTGAGATCGATAAGTGAGAGGAGATGAAGTGGCTCTTTGATCCTCTGATTCCATGAAGAGCGGTTCAGCTTTGGACGTGTCGATCTGGTGCACAATGCCTTGTATCCAGACTTAGCAGAGAATCGTTCCATCATGTAAGTGGAGATTCTTTTTGGTGAATCCCACACTTTAGTGTTTAAAGATTTGGAGACGATTCTTGCTAAGTGGTTGCAGTGCGGGTTGAGATCCCACACTTAGATCTTTGGCACGTGCGAGTTTCGGAAGAAGATAGACCACGCTCCTTCCCTTAGAGATGTATGTAAGATCCATGGTCCGCAGGTGTGTGAGCTTGTTTGTCTGCCTTTGATTCCACGGTTTCTTCCTTGAATGCTCGTCATCTCTTGGATCCTCAAGTCATTCAACGTCCACTCAAATCACCAACTTCTCTAGAAAATAACGCAGACGAAAAGGATAGATTGTAGAAAATGAAGCGATGTGATGTCGCCCTCTGGACACAAGTAGAATCAACCAATAAACACCAAATGTTGGATAGAGGTTAATGGACAAAGATCCAAATCATCAAGAGCCGCTGATGTAACTCGACAGCTCCTAAGGATCTGAAAGTGCTGAATCCGATTACCATAAGTCCTTATCACCCGAGATTTTTGCCGACAAACTGATGTTATGCATCTGATGTTGTTCTTTATCGGTAGAGATCTCCAGTTTCCAATTTAATCCCGTCTCTATTCCTTCATATGAATGGTCCCTGATGGTGATGGTTGTACGTGTGAAGGGGTGGATGGATGGGTGAATGTGGGTGTCACACACCCAAATTTATGCTGCGGAAGCGATTCGGGTCGGGGCGTGACTAATCAATATTCAAAGCACCAAAGTACAAGCAAACGACTCTAAATGAGACGTTTTGAAAATAGTAATTACATTACCAAAATAAGTTTTCCAAAGCTGCGAATTTATAAGAAATTTCCAAATACATAATTTGAAAATACAAAAGTAAATGCAAAGTGGTCCCAAATGTTTAAAAGCATGCGACTCGTGAGTAGATAGCTTATCCTGAAGGCCATTTCTACTGTTGATGAGCACCTGAGAATATAACACTAAAAGGTCAGCTATAAAGCTGGTGAATCTCACAGGTTTAAATAAACATTGATGTGATCAACATGATTATCCGACGATAATTTAAACAGTATAAACCGATCAATGAATAACAATGTACCGAACCATGATAAACAATGTAACCGAACAATGATTAACCCATTAGGGTTACCGACCAATGATTAAACCAATTAAGGTTTCCGAACAATGATTTACCGATAATAACAATTTGTATTGCACTGAGCTATGATTCAAAGCCTAACCCGATCTTTGCCTCCCGATTTGGTGACACACCCATGACAATTACTAAAGTGCCCGTTTTTAACTTGGTTGTAGCTAGCAACCCGGACGGGGACATCACTCCCATGATAGTACTATCCTTTAGTAACCGCGCCTTTTTAAGTTAATGAATCATACACTGTTGAGGACTTTTACCGAATTAAAACACTCGTGCATATACCGAACAATGAAAATCAAGACCGACAATGATAACCGAACCATGTACCAAAATGGTAAACCGAATACAAGTAACAATGCAGTTAATTAAGTTAACAACTAAATTAACTAACCGAATAACAGTGATCACGAAAATAATTTGTGTTGCATCTCCCCCGAATTTAAAAACAGTAAACAGTGAAAATGGGGCCGTGAGACTCACCTGAGTCAATCCGAGCAAATGAATATATTCGACGTGGAATAGACAATCTCTGAAATCCCTTAGATTCCTAAACACGTGAGATTCTAATGAGTAAAAGGATTATCCAATGTATTGTTTAAATGTTTATGTTTGAGTTTACAAAATTTGGTATGAGTCTGAAAACAGTAATCTGCCATTTTCGGCCCCTAAACGACCCCGGATGGCCTAAAACTGACAAGGCTAAGGTACTTAGCTTTGATCATTGGGTTGTTTTTGAATGACCGAGCGAATTTGAGCCCAATCTGTTATAATAAAATTTTCATCGAGAAGCTACCCTGTTTTAACTTGTTAAATCGTCGACGTTTTCGAAAATTTACATGTTCTGTTTTAGCTAAAATTCGCAGGGCTATTTTATTGATTCGTTGGATCCTGAAATAAAAAGGGGGAATCCGCCGGATTCCCTTGAATCCGCCGGATTGGTGGCATTTGTGGGGAATACTGTAACACCCGGTCAAAAAGTCAAAATCCTCATCCAATTTGAAACTTTTTATAATCGTATTTTTATATATACAATTATAACTCAGCGAACGAAAACTTTACAATTTGTATAACGAATAATAATAATGAGTATTTAATAATCGCAAATAAATCCATTTGAAGTCACGTTATATTTTTAATCGAGTAAAACAAATTTTGATTTAATTAATTATTAACCGGAAGAACGGAAATAGAAATTTAAAAATATTAAATTTATATATATCATTCGGGTACAAAATACGGGTATTTTACACTGCGAAATAGGAACGAAGTGGGGGAAAACTCCTCCCCAGCTCTTTGGATCAGCCACCCCAACCCCCCAAACCCCCTCATTCTTTCATTTTCATTTTATAAACACACACACACCAACTTAAACTCTCTCCACCCATTTATCACAAATTTTCGGATCTACAAATCGACACACGAAATTTACATTTTCGGAATCATCAACAAGAGAGGAACAACATTTACAAAGGCAACATCATCATCTTCTTCCTCGTTTGACCTCGATTCGCATTTGTAAGAAATTCTCAAATTCTTAGATTTAATCATTTTGGAGTAATGTTTTAGTGTAAAAATGTTTACATAAGTTGCTTATAACCTAAACAACCACGAAACCACGATTTTTCAGCTTGAAAATGAGTTTGATTTGCGATTTTGGCCGGAAAAACGCGAAACCCGAAAGTTTCTGGGCTGCTGTTCTTGAGTGCGACACAAGCCTTGTGTCGCATACTGTGTCGCATGGATTACTCATGCGACACAACCCTTATGTCGTATTCTTGTGTCGTACCTTGTGTCGCAGACTCCATGCGACACAACCCTTATGTCGCTATTGATTTAGCATCACACGCATTATGCGACACAACCACTGTGTCGCAGAGCTTCTGTGTCGCACTATGCGACACAACCATTGTGTCGCATGAACCATTTTTGTGTCGCATGTTATGTCGCAGAAAACAGAAAGTTTAAAAACTCACATTTCCACTAAGTGTCGAGACCCTAAATTTTATCACTTGATTTCACCCAATTTCAAGTCCAGATGCGTTTTTCCTTAAAGCAATATAGTAGAAATAAAAATTTTCCAAGCTGACCTGGCAGCTCGACCCCAGCCAGGGGCTCTGCCCCTTGGACCCCGCCAGGGGCTGCCGCCCCTTGGACCCCGCTAACCAGGGGCGCTGCCCCCGGACCCCCGTACACCATTCCCCGACTTCAACAACAAATGCATACATGAACAACTCGCTTAGACAAACTGATTTGTCTCATACTTATATAACCTCACGTGTTTAGGACACTAGAAGGTTGCCATTCGGACGTCGCGCGTATCATCGTATCGCTAACAACTCACAGGTGAGTTTCATAGCCCCACTCTTTCAACTGTTTTACTGTTTTTGGGGTGAAACACATGCTCAATCATTGTTTTCGAATTACATTAAGAATCTTTTATAATTCACAACTATTTATATTACTGCATGTAATACGAAATGTGTAAAACTTAGGAATTACACCCTTAACATTGTTTTAGAACAATGTCAGTACTCAACCTAGATAGGTTGCAATCGTACCCTGTTAGATTATTGGAAAACGAATACCAACACATAACTGATGTAGTTATCATAATCTTTTCGCTATATTGTCACGGGACAATATTATTGAATACCTTAGAACTAGTTAGTTCTACTTACACTAGACAACATCTATACTGTTATTAGTTTTAGTTATTCTTTAGGAACTAAAACTGTCGATACTCTTCGTTACCACGAGAACGGGAACTGGACTTAAGTGAACATTTCCTCTGAGACTCCGATATATATACTTGCTAGGCTTTAGGCTAGGAGTATACAATATTATCACACATCGGTACAGATTCCTCATATCAATATAACTCAACCGGTGACGACTCTGGCTCAGGATGTAATCCAACCAGGGATGGTCCCCCGGCTCAGGATGTAATCCAACCGTGTGGGGGTGTCACCTGATGAATATCTACATACAATTATACGATCTACTCAGTCGGGCAGTCGTAGTACTGCTGACTTAAATATTATTTGCAAGAACAACGCCAGAATGGCACTCTCACATTTTCACTCATGACTAGCTATCATGACGATGCCACGGTAAAGTGGGCACAAAACGATGCCACGGTAAAGTGGGCACAAGTACGATATCGCGGTAAAGCGATACACTCGATGTGGCACGGGCTTATGCGTCGTGATCCGCACTTACATACAATCAATGGATCAGCGAGTTATACTCGGGATTCACAAGAAGAACGGGTCGGTGGAGTATCCACGCGAGGCCGTTAGCTCGATACAACACGTCCGGGTTAGCGTATACTAACTGGGTAAACGGACACTCAAAACAATTTTAATAATAGATCTGCGGGTCTACAATCAGATGGTTGCTGTATGCACCATATTTCACATAATCTATATAGATCTGCGGAACTACAGTTAATTGTTATCATATGACGCGGTCATACTACTACTCAATGGTTATAGGCATGTATTGCCTCATGTTTTTAGACACAACTACTACCTGTTAGGTATCAAGGCATGAATTGCCATACATGTATATATGTACTTAGGTACATGACCCGAACCCTTAGGTATGAGATACCTCGATTTGACGTGTACACATTTGGTGTTGCAAAACTTCAATATAAAACGCATCAAAATGACAGAATTTGAAACTACTTTTCAAAACATACGAGGTTTTATTACATCATGATTTTAACTTACAATCCTATGAACTCACCAGCTTTATAGCTGACCTGTTTTAGCATGTGTTCTCAGGTGCCCAGCAGGATTAGGATTACTTCAAGATTATGCTAGCTCGAGTCGCATGATTTCAAACGTTTGGGACAACTCTGCATTTACTTTTGTATTATCAAATTATGTATTTGGAATTCACTGTCAAACTCATAACGTTGTAAACGTTCTATTTTGATAAATGTATAATTATTTTCAAACGTCTCATCTAGAGTCGTTCATTATGTATCTTATGCTGTGATATTTGATTTAGTAACACCCGACCCGACAGCTTCCGCAAACCGAAATTTGAGGGTGTTACAGATTGGTATCAGAGCCTAAGGTTGTAGTGAACTAGGTTGCATTTAGTGGGCCTAGACTATGACCGTTAGGCAGTATTCCTCGTTAGGTATGACCGGTTCAGGGATTTCATCATACGAGTTTAATTTAACATAGCGTAGCTAACTATGTACAATTAAATAAAGATGATGCGATACCTGAAAGGGGTTATACTGAATTGGGAATACGTAGTTGACTCTGATTTGTTATGTGCTAGACACCCTAGGCTATTATATGTACTGTAGGTATATATGAATACGCCTTACGCGTGTACTACTATTACATACCTATATATATATCGAGTATATATATATAAAATCAATTCCGCTGTACCAACATATATCCGTGAAGAGGCATATCGCCGTCTTCCTCACCATCGCTACTCGACACCTTTATCACTGAACCTCGGGAAGGAGGTGCAAACGTTATCAATGGGAATGGAAACCCACACATGCTAAACGTCCACGAATTTTAAAACAAACAAACGAATCTTTCCCCTTTGACCGTGCTGGTCGCAATTGGATTAGTGTTGACTAAGTCCACAACAAATTAATTATCTCAATCACAACTTGATCATTTAGATCAATTGATTCAACACCTCAGTGCTTTGGGCACTCACATTCTAGCCTTTGTGCTACAATTGGGAAATCACATAACTACAACGCATTTTGGCCTTCGGGCTACTATCAAATAACACATGACACGTGGTGTCACATCATGCTTTCAAGCACAACACATGGTATGTTGATACCACAATATGGGCACGTTAGTGCAAACCTCATAGTAGTCGATACTACAAATCATAGCATGTTGATACTACATTCACAGTACATGAGTACTGCAATTACTGTGCTGCGGGCACTTCATTACGGCACGTGGTGCTGCATTTTATAGTACTTCGGTACTACAATCACAAAACATTAGTATTCCAATTACGGTGCTGATAGCACTGCATTATAGCACTAGGTGCTACATCAATTATACATGTAGACTTGTTATAGTCGCATGTACGACTTACATATATATACATATACACTTACTTAATTGGGCACGAGGTGCCACACCTGACTTTTATTATGAACGTATACTGGTATAGGTACGTGTACGCCATATATGTATATACGACCAAATAAGCATGTAATGCTTTAATCAATAAATACACAATGATGTCACCACACACATGGGTTGTGTTTGTGGACCCCATTTCAACATCCCACTTGACACTGTAGGTGTCACACTCACCGGAATGAATGGCCGTATGTTATGTTAGTGCTACACTGTAGTCTGTAGGACTACCCACAACAATATAGTCTTAGCTGGTTACAACGAAAACACAATTTGGTCGTCATTACAACTACACATTGGGAATACAAGCTACTTAATGACAACACTCGGAAAAACGTGAGGTTCGAGACAACTTAACTAAGGTTAACTCAGCACAATTACTGAAACTGTTGCATCAAAGCCACAAAAGGCCAGAAATAGGTCTGCCACCTACAATATCAAAAACTTCAACATCAAGGATCTTAGGATCCCGTGCTACTCATTTAAGAACTCAAGTGAACTATTTATGTCACTGTAATAACCTTAATCTTTGAATAAAGATCTCACGCTTTGTCGTTTTCTTCTTGTTTAAGAATCATGCCTCCTAGACAACAAACTTTCACTCAAGCTGAGCGTGACCAAATCATTAATCAAGCAGTGGCTGAGGCTCTAGCTACTCGGAACCAAACAAGGCCCTGCACCTTTAGGGATTTCCTGAGGTGCGCACCACCAAACTTCGTCGGAACTGAAGGAGCTATTGGATTAATCCAATGGTTCGAGAGAATGGAATCTATATTCCGCGTTAGCGACTGTTCCAATGACTGCAAAGTCATGTATGCCACATACACCCTCCAGGATGATGCTTCTACCTGGTGGAATTTCTATACCCGAGCTGTAGGGGCTGACACCACACATGCACTCCCGTGGGAGGAACTAAAACGAATCATGAGGGACAAGTATTGCCCCATTCAGGAACTTTACAAACTCGAGAACGAACTTTGGTACCTCACCGTAAAAGACAACGACATCGAAACATACACCAACCGTTTCCATCAACTATCACACCTGTGCCCAAATATAGTAAACCCTGAGAACCGACGAATAGAAAAGTACATCGGCGGACTTCCATCAACAATCGAGGGAATGGTCACCGCCTCTAAACCCACTACTATACAAGAGGCCGAATGTATGGCCCACAGACTCATGGCACAGGTGGTTCGACGCGAAGCACGTGCAGCTGAAAACAACCAAGGAAAATGGAACAGAGATTCCAGTACCAGTCATAACCCAACAAATCAACCCGAACCTTTAAGGACCTACGCCCCCGAACACAACGAGAAACGAGGCTATGCGGGAAATAAGCCATTTTGCCACGGTTGCAACCGCCACCATGTTGGTTCATGCGGTCCGCCCTGCGGAAGATGCCAACGGTTTGGACACAAAATCTGGGATTGCAGAGTTCCCACCAATCCCAACTCACAAAGGGTTTGCTTTAAATGCAAGGAACCTGGACACTATAAGCAGGATTGCCCAAAACGGAAGCGTAAGCTTCAACAAATCGGTTCCGAGTGAACCATACCACTTTCCAACGATAATGTAAGTACATCCTCCCTCGCAAATCATAACCCTTCAATTCTGGTTTACACTGAATGTGTACTTTTCAATTCCGATATCAATTTATTCGATTTAATGCTAGGTGCACCATAGGACTAGTTGACTTAGGCCCACGTAAAACTCAAAGTTTGCTTTCAGCAGACCAATCGATAGAACGCTCACTAAACAAACTCAATGTTTACTTTCAGTAGACTAATCGACCCAACGATAAATCGCTTAGCCCTGATATAACGATTTATGAGACGGTCACTATGTGACAACTATCTAGTCCCGAATGGGCTACGACATAAACGGTTACCTAGAAATCACAAGATAATCATGCACCCAACAAACAATACGGTCAGAATGTGACTACAACGATAAACCGAGACACAGTCATGGATGGACTGCCTTTCAACCCCGTTATAAGACATGATATGTCTAATACCTACTAGATAAATTCCTCATAAGTACATTGCTCCCCAGACCCCACACGACATGACATCACTTTAAATTTCGGGACGAAATTTTCTTAACAGGGGGAGAATGTAACACCCGGTCAAAAAGTCAAAATCCTCATCCAATTTGAAACTTTTTATAATCGTATTTTTATATATACAATTATAACTCAGCGAACGAAAACTTTACAATTTGTATAACGAATAATAATAATGAGTATTTAATAATCGCAAATAAATCCATTTGAAGTCACGTTATATTTTTAATCGAGTAAAACAAATTTTGATTTAATTAATTATTAACCGGAAGAACGGAAATAGAAATTTAAAAATATTAAATTTATATATATCATTCGGGTACAAAATACGGGTATTTTACACTGCGAAATAGGAACGAAGTGGGGGAAAACTCCTCCCCAGCTCTTTGGATCAGCCACCCCAACCCCCCAAACCCCCTCATTCTTTCATTTTCATTTTATAAACACACACACACCAACTTAAACTCTCTCCACCCATTTATCACAAATTTTCGGATCTACAAATCGACACACGAAATTTACATTTTCGGAATCATCAACAAGAGAGGAACAACATTTACAAAGGCAACATCATCATCTTCTTCCTCGTTTGACCTCGATTCGCATTTGTAAGAAATTCTCAAATTCTTAGATTTAATCATTTTGGAGTAATGTTTTAGTGTAAAAATGTTTACATAAGTTGCTTATAACCTAAACAACCACGAAACCACGATTTTTCAGCTTGAAAATGAGTTTGATTTGCGATTTTGGCCGGAAAAACGCGAAACCCGAAAGTTTCTGGGCTGCTGTTCTTGAGTGCGACACAAGCCTTGTGTCGCATACTGTGTCGCATGGATTACTCATGCGACACAACCCTTATGTCGTATTCTTGTGTCGTACCTTGTGTCGCAGACTCCATGCGACACAACCCTTATGTCGCTATTGATTTAGCATCACACGCATTATGCGACACAACCACTGTGTCGCAGAGCTTCTGTGTCGCACTATGCGACACAACCATTGTGTCGCATGAACCATTTTTGTGTCGCATGTTATGTCGCAGAAAACAGAAAGTTTAAAAACTCACATTTCCACTAAGTGTCGAGACCCTAAATTTTATCACTTGATTTCACCCAATTTCAAGTCCAGATGCGTTTTTCCTTAAAGCAATATAGTAGAAATAAAAATTTTCCAAGCTGACCTGGCAGCTCGACCCCAGCCAGGGGCTCTGCCCCTTGGACCCCGCCAGGGGCTGCCGCCCCTTGGACCCCGCTAACCAGGGGCGCTGCCCCCGGACCCCCGTACACCATTCCCCGACTTCAACAACAAAAGCATACATGAACAACTCGCTTAGACAAACTGATTTGTCTCATACTTATATAACCTCACGTGTTTAGGACACTAGAAGGTTGCCATTCGGACGTCGCGCGTATCATCGTATCGCTAACAACTCACAGGTGAGTTTCATAGCCCCACTCTTTCAACTGTTTTACTGTTTTTGGGGTGAAACACATGCTCAATCATTGTTTTCGAATTACATTAAGAATCTTTTATAATTCACAACTATTTATATTACTGCATGTAATACGAAATGTGTAAAACTTAGGAATTACACCCTTAACATTGTTTTAGAACAATGTCAGTACTCAACCTAGATAGGTTGCAATCGTACCCTGTTAGATTATTGGAAAACGAATACCAACACATAACTGATGTAGTTATCATAATCTTTTCGCTATATTGTCACGGGACAATATTATTGAATACCTTAGAACTAGTTAGTTCTACTTACACTAGACAACATCTATACTGTTATTAGTTTTAGTTATTCTTTAGGAACTAAAACTGTCGATACTCTTCGTTACCACGAGAACGGGAACTGGACTTAAGTGAACATTTCCTCTGAGACTCCGATATATATACTTGCTAGGCTTTAGGCTAGGAGTATACAATATTATCACACATCGGTACAGATTCCTCATATCAATATAACTCAACCGGTGACGACTCTGGCTCAGGATGTAATCCAACCAGGGATGGTCCCCCGGCTCAGGATGTAATCCAACCGTGTGGGGGTGTCACCTGATGAATATCTACATACAATTATACGATCTACTCAGTCGGGCAGTCGTAGTACTGCTGACTTAAATATTATTTGCAAGAACAACGCCAGAATGGCACTCTCACATTTTCACTCATGACTAGCTATCATGACGATGCCACGGTAAAGTGGGCACAAAACGATGCCACGGTAAAGTGGGCACAAGTACGATATCGCGGTAAAGCGATACACTCGATGTGGCACGGGCTTATGCGTCGTGATCCGCACTTACATACAATCAATGGATCAGCGAGTTATACTCGGGATTCACAAGAAGAACGGGTCGGTGGAGTATCCACGTGAGGCCGTTAGCTCGATACAACACGTCCGGGTTAGCGTATACTAACTGGGTAAACGGACACTCAAAACAATTTTAATAATAGATCTGCGGGTCTACAATCAGATGGTTGCTGTATGCACCATATTTCACATAATCTATATAGTTCTGCGGAACTACAGTTAATTGTTATCATATGACGCGGTCATACTACTACTCAATGGTTATAGGCATGTATTGCCTCATGTTTTTAGACACAACTACTACCTGTTAGGTATCAAGGCATGAATTGCCATACATGTATATATGTACTTAGGTACATGACCCGAACCCTTAGGTATGAGATACCTCGATTTGACGTGTACACATTTGGTGTTGCAAAACTTCAATATAAAACGCATCAAAATGACAGAATTTGAAACTACTTTTCAAAACATACGAGGTTTTATTACATCATGATTTTAACTTACAATCCTATGAACTCACCAGCTTTATAGCTGACCTGTTTTAGCATGTGTTCTCAGGTGCCCAGCAGGATTAGGATTACTTCAAGATTATGCTAGCTCGAGTCGCATGATTTCAAACGTTTGGGACAACTCTGCATTTACTTTTGTATTATCAAATTATGTATTTGGAATTCACTGTCAAACTCATAACGTTGTAAACGTTCTATTTTGATAAATGTATAATTATTTTCAAACGTCTCATCTAGAGTCGTTCATTATGTATCTTATGTGACACCCCCAAATTTAATGATTTGCGGAAGCTTGATTTGGGTGTCACTAATCAATATACAAAGCACATAAGATATAATGAACGACCACTATATGCGTCGTTTTAAACTTGTATAGATAAAGTAAATGTTTACATCAAAATATAGTTACATTAGCTCGATTCCTGAAATTGAGAGATTACATAGCATAATTACTTTTACAAAATATAATAATGCAGTCCAATCTCTAGTTGTATGTATGCTGACTCGAGCTAATATTTCTTGCTTGTGCAGCCAACCTACTGCTGGGTACCTGTGATAAATACTAAAATGGGTCAGCGAAAACGCTGGTGAGCTCACAGGTTTGTATGTCAATGTATAGTTGTCAGAACCGCAAGATTTATATTGAATTTAAAATGCAATTAAGCAAAATAAAAGTTATACTGTCCATGAGCACATAGTCTGAGCTTAACTTGATTTGTCAGGCCCACTTAAGGAAACCTAACTTGAAATGCCTCCTACGAGTGCCTAATCAACACTCGTCTTCCCAAATGCTAATACATCCGTTTGACCGGTTAGTGCGTGCTAACCCGGATGAGGATTGTCAATCCTATATGATATCATATACTAACATTCACGCTATAAAATACTAGAGACTATGCTTATGGAGGACTTTAAATTGATTAGCTTGAAACTCATGTAGTATTTGAAGTTTGGCACTTGCGTTCTACTTGTAAAACAAAATCGAGTAGTAATATCACACCCCTAGTTGTAAAGCAGTGAAAATGGGGCTATGAAACTCACCTGAGTCTTGGAGTGTTTAAGTTAATAAACTTGAAGTAATTAGCTGTGAGTTGATGTCCAAAGACTTGAAACCTGAATGTGTCCACGACACTTGATTGTTATTAATTGTACCGGTATCTCGAAAGACTACCTTTGTAGTTGTTATTTAGTTATATATGTCCAAATTACTACGATTTGGTTGATTAATTGTTTTGTTTCAAGTTACTACGACTTGATTGACTAAATTATCCAAGTTACTACGACTTGGTTGATTGAATAATCTGTTTTGTAAGTTTTGAAAATGTGTACGGCCCGTTGGTGACGGTTTGTAATAATAATAATTCTAAAATGTTGACTTTGCTACAGTACTGCTACAGTACTGCTACAGTACTGCTACAGTAAATTTGACTTTTTTGAACAGTAACTTTGACTTCAAAATTCTGGTTTTTCTGTGTTTTGCGACACAACATGCGACACAAAGATTTGACATGCGACACAATGGTGTGTCGCAGACGTCATGCGACACAAGGATACGACACAGGGACTGTGTCGCATCGAATACGAAATGCTAATTTAATAGCAACATAGTGGTTGTGTCGTATAGAAATACGACATAATTTGCGACATAGAGTGCGACACAATATTGTGTCGCACGAGTTACGACACTAAAGGATTTATACGACACAAGGTGCGACATAAAGGGCAAAATACGACACAACATGCGACACAAGGCTTGTGTCGCATGGATGAACACCAGCCCAGAAAGTCCGGCTGTTCGCGATTTTTCCGGCCAAAACTCAATTTAAACTCGTTTTTAAGCTATAAAACTGTGTTCTATACATTGTAATGGACATATACTAGTTATAATAACAACCACAAATGAAAAATACTAAGAATCGAGTGATTTCGGGATTTTGTCGGAAACTTACAATTTGCCGAAATGAAAATCCGGAAAGGTAGCGTTGTAGATCGTCGCGAGGTGGTCGTGAATCTCTAAAAATATTTGTGATCCGGTCGCGTTTCGTGGTAGTATTTTGCGATTTTAGTAGTTTTGGTGGTTTGTTTGTTTAGAGAGAAAAATAAAGAGAGAGAGAGAGTGAAGAAGAAAGTGAAATGAAGAAAAAGATGGGAGGTGGGGGTTTATCCCCACTTTTCCAGTTTTTCGCCCCGCGTCCCGTGTGGTGTTCGTTTGCTCCGTCATTTAATCGTAAATAATTATTTTAAATATCAAAGGTATGTTTTAAAATACAGTTTATTACGCGAGATTTTATTTAAATATTTTACAATTAAATTTATATTTGAGTTATAAAATGGTAAGTTAATTTATTTAATTTGCGCGTTTTAATATTTTAAATCATGTAAGTTCTGTTTGTACGATACGAATGAATACGAAGTATTATTACAATAATATTTTTGACATAAAAGTGTTATTTAATAAAGTTGGTCACCAACGTCCGTATAAAATTGAATCGAAATTCATTCGATTTGAGACTCGTACGATTTAAACAAACCGCATAATTGTAGATATATATTCAACAATATATATAATAATTGATACATTAATTAGCCTAACACAGAACTAATTACATGTACTAAAACTTGATTAGGCACTAAATTCTAGTCCTAAATTGACGGTTGTCACATCTTATGCTGTGATATTTGATTTAGTAACACCCGACCCGACAGCTTCCGCAAACCGAAATTTGAGGGTGTTACAGATTGGTATCAGAGCCTAAGGTTGTAGTGAACTAGGTTGCATTTAGTGGGCCTAGACTATGACCGTTAGGCAGTATTCCTCGTTAGGTATGACCGGTTCAGGGATTTCATCATACGAGTTTAATTTAACATAGCGTAGCTAACTATGTACAATTAAATAAAGATGATGCGATACCTGAAAGGGGTTATACTGAATTGGGAATACGTAGTTGACTCTGATTTGTTATGTGCTAGACACCCTAGGCTATTATATGTACTGTAGGTATATATGAATACGCCTTACGCGTGTACTACTATTACATACCTATATATATATCGAGTATATATATATAAAATCAATTCCGCTGTACCAACATATATCCGTGAAGAGGCATATCGCCGTCTTCCTCACCATCGCTACTCGACACCTTTATCACTGAACCTCGGGAAGGAGGTGCAAACGTTATCAATGGGAATGGAAACCCACACATGCTAAACGTCCACGAATTTTAAAACAAACAAATGAATCTTTCCCCTTTGACCGTGCTGGTCGCAATTGGATTAGTGTTGACTAAGTCCACAACAAATTAATTATCTCAATCACAACTTGATCATTTAGATCAATTGATTCAACACCTCAGTGCTTTGGGCACTCACATTCTAGCCTTTGTGCTACAATTGGGAAATCACATAACTACAACGCATTTTGGCCTTCGGGCTACTATCAAATAACACATGACACGTGGTGTCACATCATGCTTTCAAGCACAACACATGGTATGTTGATACCACAATATGGGCACGTTAGTGCAAACCTCATAGTAGTCGATACTACAAATCATAGCATGTTGATACTACATTCACAGTACATGAGTACTGCAATTACTGTGCTGCGGGCACTTCATTACGGCACGTGGTGCTGCATTTTATAGTACTTCGGTACTACAATCACAAAACATTAGTATTCCAATTACGGTGCTGATAGCACTGCATTATAGCACTAGGTGCTACATCAATTATACATGTAGACTTGTTATAGTCGCATGTACGACTTACATATATATACATATACACTTACTTAATTGGGCACGAGGTGCCACACCTGACTTTTATTATGAACGTATACTGGTATAGGTACGTGTACGCCATATATGTATATACGACCAAATAAGCATGTAATGCTTTAATCAATAAATACACAATGATGTCACCACACACATGGGTTGTGTTTGTGGACCCCATTTCAACATCCCACTTGACACTGTAGGTGTCACACTCACCGGCATGAATGGCTGTATGTTATGTTAGTGCTACACTGTAGTCTGTAGGACTACCCACAACAATATAGTCTTAGCTGGTTACAACGAAAACACAATTTGGTCGTCATTACAACTACACATTGGGAATACAAGCTACTTAATGACAACACTCGGAAAAACGTGAGGTTCGAGACAACTTAACTAAGGTTAACTCAGCACAATTACTGAAACTGTTGCATCAAAGCCACAAAAGGCCAGAAATAGGTCTGCCACCTACAATATCGAAAACTTCAACATCAAGGATCTTAGGATCCAGTGCTACTCATTTAAGAACTCAAGTGAACTATTTATGTCACTGTAATAACCTTAATCTTTGAATAAAGATCTCACGCTTTGTCGTTTTCTTCTTGTTTAAGAATCATGCCTCCTAGACAACAAACTTTCACTCAAGCTGAGCGTGACCAAATCATTAATCAAGCAGTGGCTGAGGCTCTAGCTACTCGGAACCAAACAAGGCCCTGCACCTTTAGGGATTTCCTGAGGTGCGCACCACCAAACTTCGTCGGAACTGAAGGAGCTATTGGATTAATCCAATGGTTCGAGATAATGGAATCTATATTCCACGTTAGCGACTGTTCCAATGACTGCAAAGTCATGTATGCCACATACACCCTCCAGGATGATGCTTCTACCTGGTGGAATTTCTATACCCGAGCTGTAGGGGCTGACACCACACATGCACTCCCGTGGGAGGAACTAAAACGAATCATGAGGGACAAGTATTGCCCCATTCAGGAACTTTACAAACTCGAGAACGAACTTTGGTACCTCACCGTAAAAGACAACGACATCGAAACATACACCAACCGTTTCCATCAACTATCACACCTGTGCCCAAATATAGTAAACCCTGAGAACCGACGAATAGAAAAGTACATCGGCGGACTTCCATCAACAATCGAGGGAATGGTCACCGCCTCTAAACCCACTACTATACAAGAGGCCAAATGTATGGCCCACAGACTCATGGCACAGGTGGTTCGACGCGAAGCACGTGCAGCTGAAAACAACCAAGGAAAATGGAACAGAGATTCCAGTACCAGTCATAACCCAACAAATCAACCCGAACCTTTAAGGACCTACGCCCCCGAACACAACGAGAAACGAGGCTATGCGGGAAATAAGCCATTTTGCCACGGTTGCAACCGCCACCATGTTGGTTCATGCGGTCCGCCCTGCGGAAGATGCCAACGGTTTGGACACAAAATCTGGGATTGCAGAGTTCCCACCAATCCCAACTCACAAAGGGTTTGCTTTAAATGCAAGGAACCTGGACACTATAAGCAGGATTGCCCAAAACGGAAGCGTAAGCTTCAACAAATCGGTTCCGAGTGAACCATACCACTTTCCAACGATAATGTAAGTACATCCTCCCTCGCAAATCATAACCCTTCAATTCTGGTTTACACTGAATGTGTACTTTTCAATTCCGATATCAATTTATTCGATTTAATGCTAGGTGCACCATAGGACTAGTTGACTTAGGCCCACGTAAAACTCAAAGTTTGCTTTCAGCAGACCAATCGATAGAACGCTCACTAAACAAACTCAATGTTTACTTTCAGTAGACTAATCGACCCAACGATAAATCGCTTAGCCCTGATATAACGATTTATGAGACGGTCACTATGTGACAACTATCTAGTCCCGAATGGGCTACGACATAAACGGTTACCTAGAAATCACAAGATAATCATGCACCCAACAAACAATACGGTCAGAATGTGACTACAACGATAAACCGAGACACAGTCATGGATGGACTGCCTTTCAACCCCGTTATAAGACATGATATGTCTAATACCTACTAGATAAATTCCTCATAAGTACATTGCTCCCCAGACCCCACACGACATGACATCACTTTAAATTTCGGGACGAAATTTTCTTAACAGGGGGAGAATGTAACACCCGGTCAAAAAGTCAAAATCCTCATCCAATTTGAAACTTTTTATAATCGTATTTTTATATATACAATTATAACTCAGCGAACGAAAACTTTACAATTTGTATAACGAATAATAATAATGAGTATTTAATAATCGCAAATAAATCCATTTGAAGTCACGTTATATTTTTAATCGAGTAAAACAAATTTTGATTTAATTAATTATTAACCGGAAGAACGGAAATAGAAATTTAAAAATATTAAATTTATATATATCATTCGGGTACAAAATACGGGTATTTTACACTGCGAAATAGGAACGAAGTGGGGGAAAACTCCTCCCCAGCTCTTTGGATCAGCCACCCCAACCCCCCAAACCCCCTCATTCTTTCATTTTCATTTTATAAACACACACACACCAACTTAAACTCTCTCCACCCATTTATCACAAATTTTCGGATCTACAAATCGACACACGAAATTTACATTTTCGGAATCATCAACAAGAGAGGAACAACATTTACAAAGGCAACATCATCATCTTCTTCCTCGTTTGACCTCGATTCGCATTTGTAAGAAATTCTCAAATTCTTAGATTTAATCATTTTGGAGTAATGTTTTAGTGTAAAAATGTTTACATAAGTTGCTTATAACCTAAACAACCACGAAACCACGATTTTTCAGCTTGAAAATGAGTTTGATTTGCGATTTTGGCCGGAAAAACGCGAAACCCGAAAGTTTCTGGGCTGCTGTTCTTGAGTGCGACACAAGCCTTGTGTCGCATACTGTGTCGCATGGATTACTCATGCGACACAACCCTTATGTCGTATTCTTGTGTCGTACCTTGTGTCGCAGACTCCATGCGACACAACCCTTATGTCGCTATTGATTTAGCATCACACGCATTATGCGACACAACCACTGTGTCGCAGAGCTTCTGTGTCGCACTATGCGACACAACCATTGTGTCGCATGAACCATTTTTGTGTCGCATGTTATGTCGCAGAAAACAGAAAGTTTAAAAACTCACATTTCCACTAAGTGTCGAGACCCTAAATTTTATCACTTGATTTCACCCAATTTCAAGTCCAGATGCGTTTTTCCTTAAAGCAATATAGTAGAAATAAAAATTTTCCAAGCTGACCTGGCAGCTCGACCCCAGCCAGGGGCTCTGCCCCTTGGACCCCGCCAGGGGCTGCCGCCCCTTGGACCCCGCTAACCAGGGGCGCTGCCCCCGGACCCCCGTACACCATTCCCCGACTTCAACAACAAAAGCATACATGAACAACTCGCTTAGACAAACTGATTTGTCTCATACTTATATAACCTCACGTGTTTAGGACACTAGAAGGTTGCCATTCGGACGTCGCGCGTATCATCGTATCGCTAACAACTCACAGGTGAGTTTCATAGCCCCACTCTTTCAACTGTTTTACTGTTTTTGGGGTGAAACACATGCTCAATCATTGTTTTCGAATTACATTAAGAATCTTTTATAATTCACAACTATTTATATTACTGCATGTAATACGAAATGTGTAAAACTTAGGAATTACACCCTTAACATTGTTTTAGAACAATGTCAGTACTCAACCTAGATAGGTTGCAATCGTACCCTGTTAGATTATTGGAAAACGAATACCAACACATAACTGATGTAGTTATCATAATCTTTTCGCTATATTGTCACGGGACAATATTATTGAATACCTTAGAACTAGTTAGTTCTACTTACACTAGACAACATCTATACTGTTATTAGTTTTAGTTATTCTTTAGGAACTAAAACTGTCGATACTCTTCGTTACCACGAGAACGGGAACTGGACTTAAGTGAACATTTCCTCTGAGACTCCGATATATATACTTGCTAGGCTTTAGGCTAGGAGTATACAATATTATCACACATCGGTACAGATTCCTCATATCAATATAACTCAACCGGTGACGACTCTGGCTCAGGATGTAATCCAACCAGGGATGGTCCCCCGGCTCAGGATGTAATCCAACCGTGTGGGGGTGTCACCTGATGAATATCTACATACAATTATACGATCTACTCAGTCGGGCAGTCGTAGTACTGCTGACTTAAATATTATTTGCAAGAACAACGCCAGAATGGCACTCTCACATTTTCACTCATGACTAGCTATCATGACGATGCCACGGTAAAGTGGGCACAAAACGATGCCACGGTAAAGTGGGCACAAGTACGATATCGCGGTAAAGCGATACACTCGATGTGGCACTGGCTTATGCGTCGTGATCCGCACTTACATACAATCAATGGATCAGCGAGTTATACTCGGGATTCACAAGAAGAACGGGTCGGTGGAGTATCCACGCGAGGCCGTTAGCTCGATACAACACGTCCGGGTTAGCGTATACTAACTGGGTAAACGGACACTCAAAACAATTTTAATAATAGATCTGCGGGTCTACAATCAGATGGTTGCTGTATGCACCATATTTCACATAATCTATATAGATCTGCGGAACTACAGTTAATTGTTATCATATGACGCGGTCATACTACTACTCAATGGTTATAGGCATGTATTGCCTCATGTTTTTAGACACAACTACTACCTGTTAGGTATCAAGGCATGAATTGCCATACATGTATATATGTACTTAGGTACATGACCCGAACCCTTAGGTATGAGATACCTCGATTTGACGTGTACACATTTGGTGTTGCAAAACTTCAATATAAAACGCATCAAAATGACAGAATTTGAAACTACTTTTCAAAACATACGAGGTTTTATTACATCATGATTTTAACTTACAATCCTATGAACTCACCAGCTTTATAGCTGACCTGTTTTAGCATGTGTTCTCAGGTGCCCAGCAGGATTAGGATTACTTCAAGATTATGCTAGCTCGAGTCGCATGATTTCAAACGTTTGGGACAACTCTGCATTTACTTTTGTATTATCAAATTATGTATTTGGAATTCACTGTCAAACTCATAACGTTGTAAACGTTCTATTTTGATAAATGTATAATTATTTTCAAACGTCTCATCTAGAGTCGTTCATTATGTATCTTATGCTGTGATATTTGATTTAGTAACACCCGACCCGACAGCTTCCGCAAACCGAAATTTGAGGGTGTTACAGATTGGTATCAGAGCCTAAGGTTGTAGTGAACTAGGTTGCATTTAGTGGGCCTAGACTATGACCGTTAGGCAGTATTCCTCGTTAGGTATGACCGGTTCAGGGATTTCATCATACGAGTTTAATTTAACATAGCGTAGCTAACTATGTACAATTAAATAAAGATGATGCGATACCTGAAAGGGGTTATACTGAATTGGGAATACGTAGTTGACTCTGATTTGTTATGTGCTAGACACCCTAGGCTATTATATGTACTGTAGGTATATATGAATACGCCTTACGCGTGTACTACTATTACATACCTATATATATATCGAGTATATATATATAAAATCAATTCCGCTGTACCAACATATATCCGTGAAGAGGCATATCGCCGTCTTCCTCACCATCGCTACTCGACACCTTTATCACTGAACCTCGGGAAGGAGGTGCAAACGTTATCAATGGGAATGGAAACCCACACATGCTAAACGTCCACGAATTTTAAAACAAACAAACGAATCTTTCCCCTTTGACCGTGCTGGTCGCAATTGGATTAGTGTTGACTAAGTCCACAACAAATTAATTATCTCAATCACAACTTGATCATTTAGATCAATTGATTCAACACCTCAGTGCTTTGGGCACTCACATTCTAGCCTTTGTGCTACAATTGGGAAATCACATAACTACAACGCATTTTGGCCTTCGGGCTACTATCAAATAACACATGACACGTGGTGTCACATCATGCTTTCAAGCACAACACATGGTATGTTGATACCACAATATGGGCACGTTAGTGCAAACCTCATAGTAGTCGATACTACAAATCATAGCATGTTGATACTACATTCACAGTACATGAGTACTGCAATTACTGTGCTGCGGGCACTTCATTACGGCACGTGGTGCTGCATTTTATAGTACTTCGGTACTACAATCACAAAACATTAGTATTCCAATTACGGTGCTGATAGCACTGCATTATAGCACTAGGTGCTACATCAATTATACATGTAGACTTGTTATAGTCGCATGTACGACTTACATATATATACATATACACTTACTTAATTGGGCACGAGGTGCCACACCTGACTTTTATTATGAACGTATACTGGTATAGGTACGTGTACGCCATATATGTATATACGACCAAATAAGCATGTAATGCTTTAATCAATAAATACACAATGATGTCACCACACACATGGGTTGTGTTTGTGGACCCCATTTCAACATCCCACTTGACACTGTAGGTGTCACACTCACCGGCATGAATGGCCGTATGTTATGTTAGTGCTACACGTTGTAAACGTTCTATTTTGAGAAATGTATAATTATTTTCAAACGTCTCATCTAGAGTCGTTCATTATGTATCTTATGCTGTGATATTTGATTTAGTAACACCCGACCCGACAGCTTCCGCAAACCGAAATTTGAGGGTGTTACAAATACGCCGTATTCCCTTGAATACGCCGTATTCCCTTGAATACGCCGTATTCCAGAAAAATAGAGGGAATACGCCGGATTCCCAAGAATCCGACCGTATTCATGACAAACCACGGGAATCCGACCGTATTCCATTGAATACGCCGTGTTCATGTTTTCTGGGCAGGAATCCGCCGGATTCACCCGAATCCGCCGGATTCACGTAACTGGTTCGACTCTGTTCGTGCAGAAAACATACAAAACCATTTCTAAATCCTATTTCCGCTTACAACAACTTAATACAAAGCTAATACATGTAATATAACGTATTATAAACATAAAATTAACGAGTATTGATAAGTGTTCTTACGTAGTAAAATTTGAAACCGTGAGGATGATCCGATGATGAAGATGATGATTTTGAAGCTAGATGATGATGATGATGTTACTGATCTTTGTTGTTGTTGTTGTTAAAATGAAATCGAAAGAGAGAAAGAGAAGAGACCGAGAGTGATATATGAGCGTGTGTGTGTTTTGCATTATTGAGGTCGGTTGATATAACCGGCCTCAATAATTGAGGTAGATGGCAATTTTCGACCCGTGTTTGCGTACCCGATCGTTATGTAGTATAATGTTTTAAAATGATAATTTTCTAAAAATAGATTCGTATAAGTTTTTAATTGAAATATTTTATAAAGCTGTTTTCTCGGATGATTAAAATTGTAACTTTGTTTTATCTAAAATGTACGGATAGTTTTCTGTATCTAAACTGTATTTAAATTTCAAACGGATTATGTAATTATTATCCTTAATAATAATACTTGATTTAAAAATGTTTTTCGCTCACTTTCATTTTGAGTTTCTACGTTTTGTTAAATTTGGTATTCGCGATTATTTAAATAATCGTTTCGGTTTATATATATACATATATATATATATAATACTTGAATGCTTAAGTGTTAACACGTATGTAATACGTGATTTAAAAGTTTAAATTGGCCCCTAATTTTGGCCCTTTTTGACCGGGTGTCACATTCTCCCCTTGTTAGGAGAATTTCGTCCCGAAATTCCAGTGAAACCTAGATTCGCGTGTTTCTAAGGCCGACTATGTGATATGTCTAATACTAAGACATCCGATTTATCCTTCTCCCCTTGTTAGGCTTAAACCTACTGATCTCAATTGAATAATGGAGAAGTCCGATTCTTTACCCGACCGTTACCCATGTGACACGGTCGGTCCGTCTTAACAAGTATCACTATGATTTGGATTTATAATCCGCCGAATTCAATGAGTTCCTACGGTGTTCTTAGAGTTCAATGTAACTATCGACACCGTTCATGAAGTATAAACGTCCTATATTAGCAAATATAGTTTTTTGAGTACTTAAACCGAATAATATCACCGAAGTGAATACCGAACTTACATCTTAACCGATTTGCATACATAATCATGTATACCGAATTTTATACCGTATTAGTTAACCGAATGCTATGTCTTATACTATCAATGATTTATCCATGATTAGGAAAACGATTAGTTTTCCTCCGAATGAATGATTCCGACAAGATGGCCGATTTGACCATGTATATTAACAATGATATATAAGCTACCGATCTAGACAGAAAGCCTAGCCATTGAATTTTAAAGTGTAATTACGTATTACACTACCGGATTCAATTAGCCACAATTTGCTAATCTCATTGTATACTAACCGTATAAGGGAATAAAATGGTCGTTACGTCCGATTTAAAACTTACGTAGTAACTAACGTAGTTCGTAAAACAGTTCCAAATAGTTCATAAAAGAGAGATACGTAGTTTATAAAACAGAGTCACAAATCATAATTGAAAACATTGTAAAGACTGTAGTTTAGGTTGTAGTTGAAATCGTAGATAAAAATCGTAGTTCAAATCCCTGAGTTTTCAAAGTTTGTCAGAATTTTTAAAATTGTCAGAGTTTTCAAAGTTGACACATATGCCAAATCAAAGTACACCGTTTCTAAAACCGAAGTTTAACCCTAAATGAAATCATAGTTGAAGATTATTAAACATATGTATCCAAAGATTGCAAGAGTTAAAGTTTACAAAAATGCCGGAAGCTATCACATCCGGAGAAATATTTTCAAAATTGGTTCGTCATTCGACGCAGAGTTATCCGTCGTAGGGTTTGCCATTACTGTTCAAATGAACTTGATAAAAATAATAGGAATTTTTTTTTTTTTTTTTTTTTTTTTTTTTTTTTTAGAGAAATACCGATTTACGAATGAAAACAATACGACGATGGAATGAAAATTTTTCAATAATCAGTGTACCGAATACGATGTAAAAATTTTCTTAACTCTACCGGGGTAAGTTTACATTGAAAAGATGACCCTCTAAAACTAGGGTGCATCCCGATACTATTTATCCTGATTAGATCAACTTACAATTAGCAAGCCCTATGGTGCATCTGTTTACCTTAAGCGATTTAGTTTCTAATAGTGGTCTAAACTGGGTAGACACGAAACCTAAATCAATACCCGAACATCGAGTACAATACTGATTATCCGAAGTCTACAAATATAAATACTATTTTTAATAGTCTATAACATATTCCGTGCCCGAAGCTTGTTAATATACATACCAAGTATATTTCCGAATTATATATCCGAAGTGCTAACCGAACGTGATTATCTATGTATCAACCGAACTAGACCACTGACGGGGTATCCGTACAATGTCGCCCTAGGAATAACCGATTATCATGTATATCCAGTATTTTTACCAAACAGTCGAGGCCTATTCATATATATATATATATCTACAATATATATAATAGTCACTTCGTATATATATATATACCATATATACGTACATATATCCACCTAGTTGTGTCTAGCACAAAACAATCATGAGTCCCGGTTCTCTCGTGATCAGAGTCTACTAATGCATTCCCGTTCGACATGACCCCTTTCAGATCTTACATCATCTTTATTTAATTGTACATAGTTAGCTAAGCTATGTTAAATTAAACTCGTATGGTGTAATCACTGAACCAGTTATACCTAGTAAGGAATACTGCCTAACGGTCATAGTCTAGGCCCACTAAATGCAACCTAGTTCACTATAACCTTAGGCTCTGATACCAATCTGTCACACCCCCAAATTTATGCTGCGGAAGCGATTCGGGTCGGGGCGTGACTAATCAATATTCAAAGCACCAAAGTACAAGCAAACGACTCTAAATGAGACGTTTTGAAAATAGTAATTACATTACCAAAATAAGTTTTCCAAAGCTGCGAATTTATAAGAAATTTCCAAATACATAATTTGAAAATACAAAAGTAAATGCAAAGTGGTCCCAAATGTTTAAAAGCATGCGACTCGTGAGTAGATAGCTTATCCTGAAGGCCATTTCTACTGTTGATGAGCACCTGAGAATATAACACTAAAAGGTCAGCTATAAAGCTGGTGAATCTCACAGGTTTAAATAAACATTGATGTGATCAACATGATTATCCGACGATAATTTAAACAGTATAAACCGATCAATGAATAACAATGTACCGAACCATGATAAACAATGTAACCGAACAATGATTAACCCATTAGGGTTACCGACCAATGATTAAACCAATTAAGGTTTCCGAACAATGATTTACCGATAATAACAATTTGTATTGCACTGAGCTATGATTCAAAGCCTAACCCGATCTTTGCCTCCCGATTTGGTGACACACCCATGACAATTACTAAAGTGCCAGTTTTTAACTTGGTTGTAGCTAGCAACCCGGACGGGGACGTCACTCCCATGATAGTACTATCCTTTAGTAACCGTGCCTTTTTAAGTTAATGAATCATACACTGTTGAGGACTTTTACCGAATTAAAACACTCGTGCATATACCGAACAATGAAAATCAAGACCGACAATGATAACCGAACCATGTACCAAAATGGTAAACCGAATACAAGTAACAATGCAGTTAATTAAGTTAACAACTAAATTAACTAACCGAATAACAGTGATCACAAAAATAATTTGTGTTGCATCTCCCCCGAATTTAAAAACAGTAAACAGTGAAAATGGGGCCGTGAGACTCACCTGAGTCAATCCGAGCAAATGAATATATTCGACGTGGAATAGACAATCTCTGAAATCCCTTAGATTCCTAAACACGTGAGATTCTAATGAGTAAAAGGATTATCCAATGTATTGTTTAAATGTTTATGTTTGAGTTTACAAAATTTGGTATGAGTCTGAAAACAGTAATCTGCCATTTTCGGCCCCTAAACGACCCCGGATGGCCTAAAACTGACAAGGCTAAGGTACTTAGCTTTGATCATTGGGTTGTTTTTGAATGACCGAGCGAATTTGAGCCCAATCTGTTATAATAAAATTTTCATCGAGAAGCTACCCTGTTTTAACTTGTTAAATCGTCGACGTTTTCGA
Source organism: Helichrysum umbraculigerum (assembly GCA_949592205.1). Lineage (NCBI taxonomy): Eukaryota > Viridiplantae > Streptophyta > Magnoliopsida > Asterales > Asteraceae > Helichrysum > Helichrysum umbraculigerum. The sequence continues at coordinate 93,094,240 of CATIUR010000004.1, forward strand.
AAATTTACATGTTCTGTTTTAGCTAAAATTCGCAGGGCTATTTTATTGATTCGTTGGATCCTGAAATAAAAAGGGGGAATCCGCCGGATTCCCTTGAATCCGCCGGATTGGTGGCATTTGTGGGGAATACGCCGTATTCCCTTGAATACGCCGTATTCCCTTGAATACGCCGTATTCCAGAAAAATAGAGGGAATACGCCGGATTCCCAAGAATCCGACCGTATTCATGACAAACCACGGGAATCCGACCGTATTCCATTGAATACGCCGTGTTCATGTTTTCTGGGCAGGAATCCGCCGGATTCACCCGAATCCGCCGGATTCACGTAACTGGTTCGACTCTGTTCGTGCAGAAAACATACAAAACCATTTCTAAATCCTATTTCCGCTTACAACAACTTAATACAAAGCTAATACATGTAATATAACGTATTATAAACATAAAATTAACGAGTATTGATAAGTGTTCTTACGTAGTAAAATTTGAAACCGTGAGGATGATCCGATGATGAAGATGATGATTTTGAAGCTAGATGATGATGATGATGTTACTGATCTTTGTTGTTGTTGTTGTTAAAATGAAATCGAAAGAGAGAAAGAGAAGAGACCGAGAGTGATATATGAGCGTGTGTGTGTTTTGCATTATTGAGGTCGGTTGATATAACCGGCCTCAATAATTGAGGTAGATGGCAATTTTCGACCCGTGTTTGCGTACCCGATCGTTATGTAGTATAATGTTTTAAAATGATAATTTTCTAAAAATAGATTCGTATAAGTTTTTAATTGAAATATTTTATAAAGCTGTTTTCTCGGATGATTAAAATTGTAACTTTGTTTTATCTAAAATGTACGGATAGTTTTCTGTATCTAAACTGTATTTAAATTTCAAACGGATTATGTAATTATTATCCTTAATAATAATACTTGATTTAAAAATGTTTTTCGCTCACTTTCATTTTGAGTTTCTACGTTTTGTTAAATTTGGTATTCGCGATTATTTAAATAATCGTTTCGGTTTATATATATACATATATATATATAATACTTGAATGCTTAAGTGTTAACACGTATGTAATACGTGATTTAAAAGTTTAAATTGGCCCATAATATTGGCCCTTTTTGACCGGGTGTCACAGTGGGTGGCTATGGTGATGGTGGTGATAGTGATGGTTTCGGGTTCCATTATGTAGTAAGGTTTAGCTATAGGATTTGGAATTTGTGGGCACATATGATGAGTATTGAGCTGATCAACCTGTTGAACTAGTCATAGACAACTAGAAATCATCTTCGTATCCAGAAGTGTCATCTCTTGTCCCCTTCAAAGCAATGCTCCAAAAATTCCCAAATTTAACGAACTGTAAGCTCCTCTTGTCATCTTTCCATTATTCTCGAAGATTCTTTATCCATAGGCATCAGTCCCTGTTAGGCATTTGTACAAGTAGAACAAACAAACATGATCTAGCAAACGAGTGATTTTTTCTCCAAATCATAGATCACTGGTTTGCAAAGAACCTATCAAAGTAAGTGCTTTGTAGATGAAACAAACCAGTGTATGATTTGGAGTCTAACCTCACAAAAAGTGTTAGTTGCCTATAATTTCACCGCAGCACAAATAGCAGATATGGAAACACTAGCATGAGCATTTAAATCAGGTAACCAAGTATAAAGATTTCCAAAGCACACATTTTTAAACGAGTTCGAGCATAATACACATAGTGACATACAAATCAGGTTTTCTGACATCATTTTAAAGATCTTATATGTATGCTCACAGAAATATATGTAAGTACCTCAAATGCTCGAAACATGTGAATGGGTGTTTTAAGATGACTAAGGGTCCTAATTCTCATTCTAGTAGGTTTCCATGTTTGTGAGTGAAGGGGATAGAAAGAACTTGAGATTTTATATAATGGTGAAAAATAGATATTGCGATAAAGTTCAAACAAGTGGGAGTAGGAAGTTTTAAGGTTTGACAAAATAATTTCGCAAACCATCCTTTTTGTTCATAAAAATAGAAAACTTGAAACATTTATTTTGGGGATTATTTTCTACTTATTTGGTTAGCATACTAATTAACTACTATTACCGAAACTATGTTAGACACGGGTTGCCTCCCGAGAAGCGCTTGTTTTTGTTCGAGTCTCTAGCTTGACTCTAACACTACATATCAGGTAATCCTAGAGGCTCCCTAGCATCCATCAGTAGACACAAGGGTAGTATTGGAACATACCTAAAAGTTTAAAGCAGATTAAGGCCAGGGTATGTCCAATATAAGGAGATGGTTCGAAGTGAGGGAATTGTTCTACCGTGGGTGTAATAGGTCTCTCAACTTCTAATACCTCCTTGGTCAGAATGGGTTGGTCAAAGGAATCCTCACCTCTAAATGATGTATAGGACATTATATGGTTAAGAGAGGGTTTGAAGGGAAACCATGACGCAGAACCCACCTTGCTTCCTATGGTCTTTTGGTCAATGATAGTGGTGTACTCTGGGCATGGAGGTGGGACAGTATCCGTTTTTGTCTCCAATCTTGTAGCAACATTCTCATCGACTACTTGGTCTAAGGCAATTGAGGGTTCAACTAGATCATTGGTTGATTCATTCGGAAAGATGAGTGGGACAGTGTCGACCACAACTTGTTGCGGAATGTTGTCAACCACGTCGGTTTGAATAGGAATGAGATCACTTCTCAGAGTTGGTGCGTATTCCTCCGGTCCTTCTGAAGCTGGGTCTTCTGTGTAAATCTCCATATCCGGGCTCTCTACTTCTATCTCTTCGTCTACCTCGTCATCCTCGTCACTCCGACCAAGAGTTTCAAGTTGCAATGACTCATAAAGTTCCTCTAGAATGAACTCCTCATCGGTCTCGGACGTAGATAGGTTGAGAACGGGTGGAAGTGAGGATTTAGAAGATTGTGTAGGTGAAGGGTTGGAAGGGATTTTGCAATCGGACTCGTGAGAATGAAAGTCTGTGTCGAATGATGTAGATGTGGTGTGTAAGTGCTTATCATCTTCCTGTAGCCAATAATTAGTTGTAACTTGATCCCTAGTTTCATTACTTCTTGCTTCGACTAGTGTTTCTATTTTAGACATCTTATCAGTACATCTTCTAAGAATGTCCTCTTGGTCTTTAAGTGATTGCTCAAGTCGGTTGCAAAAAGAAGAAAACATATCTCTCAAGTTAGAACTCTCACATGGTTGTGGTTCAAATACAGGGTAAGATGATTGTTGGTAGACAGTGAAGGGTTCGGGATAGTAAGGTTGGTATTGATATGTTTGGAAAGCATAAGGGTCATAATGATTTTGTGATTGAGGATCTAAGTACCCTATGTTATCCGAATAAATCATACTATTCCCTTGACATTCATTATTTACGTAGGCATTACTCCTGCATCTATCCTCGATTGATTTAGCAAGATTTTCAAATTGATCTTTTAGTTGTTGTTGAGTTGCCATTTGCCCAAGTTTTCAGAAAAGACAACACACGAAGAAGGTTTAAGAATTAAAGTTGTAGTATGGAGGGAAGTTATTCTAAGCTAATCTAAGCTAACTACGCTAATCTACGAGCGGAAAGTAACTTCTGACAAGGAAGGTTAATCCAAGTCAAAAAGGATCGCTTAAAAACTAATTTATCTAAACAGGCTCCGAATCGTACTACCGTCCCCGGCAGCGGCGCCAAAAACTTGTCGCGCCCCCAGCGGTCGGTCGGATTTTACTCCGGTCGTTGGTCCGGCCACCGAGACACACGGCAGGGTAGTTTTAAAATTTATAATAGTCGGGGGGAGCCTAATCCTCCGTACTACCTACTGGAACTGGTATGAATACCTGATACGAGTAAGCGGTAAGAATGATCCAGGGTCGTTCCTCACGACGGCAGAATTGAAACAGAGCTAGTTCCGATTAATCAGTAATTAAGCTTGGGTTTTAATAAGTTGAAAGGGTTTTATTTTGGTTTTTATATTTAATTAAACTAAACTACTGAAACTAACAAAGCATAAAACTAAAGGGAGACTAGCATATATAACACTTAAGGATGACAAAGACGTGGTTCACTGTCGTGAGCCCGATCAGTCACGGTCGTCAACGCAACGGAAGGAGGACACGACAGTGGAGTTTTAAATTTATAAGAGCTGGGGACCTAAGTTTTACTACGGCTGTATAGCAGCAGTATGACCTAGGGTCGTTCTTCAAGCTAATCGTATTGTGAAACGGGAGTATCAAGACAAGTTGTTTATTTTAGTGATGGGATTTTTAAAACAGAGTATGAGTGGGTTTTTGTTACTTAGGTCCGTAATTTAAAGCAATTAAATAAAACGTAAATAAATGAAAGATAGAAATAGGGATGAAATCAGTATGGAGGACATGTGTTTGTTATGACTTCGTTAGCTTATGTGGGGGTGATGCTAGGGTTTAGATATGAAAACGTCTTTTAAAGGTTTGTGTCTTATCTAAGCTTAATTGTTCGTAGTGTAAACACTAGTACCCTATTGATTGGGGAAACCAATCAGTATGTCACTGAATACTAGGCCAAATTGAGTCTGATCGGAGGAGGATGCTCAACTCTTCAACGTTATCCAGTGACGGAGTAACGACCCTTCTTGGAATGTTAGTTCCTGGGTTCATGAGATAGAGTAACATACCCACTAAGGTTCCGACCTTTCTTAACACTACGAGGACAACGAAGTCAGACAAGGCATTTAAGATTAAGACTTGGTTTGGTGACTATTAACTTTATATTAATGGTTTTATTTTAGCCTAGAGCTTTCATCACGGTGTACAATGCGACTATGCATTTCCACAGTTTTCCAGACCCAAGATGTACTAACGGTGTATAGTGCATCTAAGTATTTCCACAGTGTTCCTGATCTTTAGGTGTACTAACGGTGTACAGTGCGATCAAACATTTCCACAGCTTTGAAGTTAAACCAGGATGTGACACAGTCTTCAACCACCGACATTTCCTTAGCTCCTACGTATTTGTACTTCACCAAAGGTGTTTCCAACGTTACACGAAGTACAGTGCCGTTTACCGTGGTCTTTCCGGGGTCACATACTTTATGGTCACTCTAGACTAGTTTAAACTACGTTTGTATTAAAGTCCAACCATCTATGATATAAACCAGCCCTCACTATTTCCCAATAAATCCCTGATTGATTCACGGTGTACTATACGAAATGTTTTAAACAGTATTTCCACAGCTACGCAATTCAGACCATGTTTACAGTCTCAGAAAACATAGATAGGTAGTGACCGTTTGATCAAGGTTCGCGACTCCTTGTCATAAAGGTTCTAACCACGTTTAATTGGAGGAAAGGCGATTTGGTTTAGAAATTCATAAATACAAGATTAATAGATCACCAGTTTTCATTTATATAATATAACTGGAAACATTATTTCCACAACAGATTGTGCCCACGACTTTCATAGCTTCCACGTTCCGTACTACACACATAAGTGATGATTCCGGCGCTATACAAATGAAAGCCGTATAACGTTACCTCCGTTATTTCATAATGTTATCCAATTATATGTTTAAAGCAGCATCACCCCACACATATATAAACTAACTACATCATAACAAACACACAAGGAAACTACTCACTACGCATAATAACAGATCCTAAATCTAGCATAATAACAATATCAATTATCATTATAACAGATAAGGAAAGAAGTAACCGTTAATAAAGCGTAGATTGAATAAGCGTTTAGAGAGAGAGTACAAGCAGAACTTCCGCAATATCCTTGACAATATTACAATAAAAGCCCCTGGACTATTCCCTACGCTATTACAAAAGTAGTCCCTCCGTTAGTTTCAGTTAAATATTAACTTAGAACTAACTGGACCAAACCCTAATTTCTAGAGAGAGAAAGAAAGAAAGAGAGTTTAGAGAGAGAGAGAGTGTGTGAGAGAGAAAGTGGAAATGGAGAAATGAATGGAATGATGAAGTGTGTGGAATGATGGAGGGGTGGCCTCCTATTTATAGGCAAAGCTTGAAATCAGCCGTACAACTCGCGAAGCACGCACGTACAAGCAAACGAAGCACAAACGGGCAGCATATGGGGTACACAGGGTCGTATACAGCCTTCATAGGGCCGTATACGGTGTGTTATGGGCCGTATACGGTCTATGAAGGGCCGTATACGGTGGCCAAGGCCGTATACGACCTTCGTCTGATTTCGTTCGTTGCTTAAAACGTCCGTATCTCCTTCGTTATGCGTCCGTTTGACCTGATTCTTTCGCCTATGTCTTCGTAATTCCATTACGCTTCTAATGGTGCCAATATCACTGAAATTGGATGTGTACAACTTTAGCATAGCCAAAATCACTTTATAGGAGTTTGCAATTGTCCAGTATTTTCCGTCCTTTGTCCGATTTGCATGATTCTTGATTTTCTCATCTCGATTTTACCTATTACATCATATCATAAGGTTAGAATATGTTTATCATAGGATAAATGAGGGTGCGAGAGTTGGTTGCTGCTTATTTGCTCCGTTTTGTTCGTTATTCGGATATTTTTACTGATTTTTGTAGCAACGTCTATATTTTGAGCACTTTAGTGAATTTTAGTAAATAATGATTGTTTTGGAATGTTTTCACTAAAGATGTGCCCAAAAATTGTGGAATAATGGCCTTGAAAACATGACTTTTTGCGTCACATCATTCACCATGACTTAAAATAGCTGAGATTATGTTTTAGTTTGAAAATGTCTTTTAAAGATTTGTGTCTTGCTTTCACGTAGATATCTTGTAGTGTAAACACTAGCACCCTACTGATCAGGTTAACCGATCAGTATGTCACTGAGTACTAGGCTATCGAGAATATGGTCAGATCGGACTGCCTTGAAACCCCCCTCACCGTCTCTTATGATGAGACCAAGTGACCCTCCAGATGGGGTGCAGGAATAAGGCGACAGTCCGCAATTTATCCACTGATCTTTCTTAACACAGACAAAGATATCTAAGCTAGGCAAGGCATTTAAGATTTAAGACAGGTGGTGACTGATTACCGTATACATTAATGGTTGTGATTGAGTTCAGCGTTATTCGGCTGTGATACAGTCTTCAACTTACAGGTTTTCCACGGTTACATTGTGTATTCACCCGTTTTACGGTCTTTCCTGGATCATAGACTCAGCTAGGATGTAATACAGTGTTCAGCCTACGGCCTTTCCACGGCTTACCGGATACTCGGACGTTTTAGGGCTTTATCCTGGATTACATACTTTACGGCTATCTAAACTCAATATATCTAAGCTTGTATTACAGTAAAACCATCTATGATAGCTAAACAACCCGTTCACTTTATAAATCCCAGCCCAATAAATCCCCGATTAATTCACGGTGTACTATACGATAAATTGGGCAGTATTTCCACATCTTCAAAATCAGACCATGTTTATTTTAAGAAAACATAGATAGGTAGTGACCGTTTGATCAATGGTTAACTACTCCTTGTCATAAAGGTTCTAACCAAAAAGTGTGGAATAATGGCCTTGAAAACATGACTTTTTGCGTCACATCAAGTTATCCCACACTTAGACGTTGCTTGTCCTCAAGCAACACTCAGTTTCTGAAAACATTTTAAAACAATTTTTAGAGCGAGCTTCAACATTTTTAAGAGTTACCACTGTCAAATGTAAATAAGATAGTTTCAGGAATATAGGGAAAGACAAGATGATCCTTCCTTAAACAAGAAAAGATTCTCTTAGGCATACATCCAAATCTCATGATCTTGGAGTACACATGACTAGGCGATCTCACTAAAGGTGGTCACTCAATTCACTCAAGGTGTATCGGGTTTCCTATCAGTCTAGAACAAAAGAAATCGCTCAAATAGCCAGTCATGCAGCACTCATCGTCATAGGCTTGGTCGAGAATCGGATCTCCACCACTTAGGTGAGGACGGTGCTAATTATCTCAAGACATTCATGAGGGTTGTAGCGTTTGGTGAGGGGTAAAGGGTATAGATAGTGGTATTTTTGGGTTGTAAGGGTTGCTTATCTTAAAACAACTGAGATCATGAACAACTTTATTTCAGAACGGAGAGAGAGGTAGCTTTTGGTCTTCTATCAGAATCTTGATGATACTTCAAAGGACTTTAAGCTTTATTCTTGCGGAATTATTTTTCTTTCTTTTCTTCTTTTTCTTCTTTTTATTTTCTTTTTCTGCTTTTGTATTTTTCTATTTTTCTTTTCTTCTTCAGAATTTCTTTGCCAGAGAATTTCCAAGGATATTTTTCTTCTTTGATTCTTTCAGAAATCCCTTATCTTGAACGTTTCGAGTCTTTTCGCGGTGTCAATTTTTCACACCAAGGATTCTTCAATCTTTTTGAGAGCACGAAAGGGGTAGGATAAGACATTCTAAAAGATGTTCTTCATAACCTCAGAAATTCTAAGATAAGTTTGGGAGTATTTTGGGAAGTAGGGTTTATTGGGGGGTTTTTTTTATGAAACGAAAGGTTTAGGCTCAACAGGGTTTACTAGGCGGATCATCGATACTAAAAGTGAGTATCGGAAGGGTTTTGGGCTTGAAGAGATATGTGAAAAGGGGTTTAAATCCTAGGGAATGTCAAGGTCATCTAATTGCACCTATACCGCGTACGGTACACACCAATGTGGTCTTGAAGCGTATGTCAAGAGCAAGTTCTAATTCAGAGATGCATGCATCGGCACACACAAGAAATGATTAGTGAAGCATTAAAGATGAATGCTATTAGGCTCAAGATACCTCACTGCAAATAGGGTTGTATGTGCTTCGTCATGCTTCCATCAGATTATTATTTCTTGTTTAAGCAATTTCTACCTTATTTTCCCTAGACTCCGAAATATATTACTCACATATGAAAATAGCTCCTCTCAAAAGATATTTTGGCTCAAAATTAGCAGAGTTAATCAATAGATTTAGCTCATACTTTCAATTTTCTTAAAAATTTTGAAAAATTTGAGGAACATTTTCTGAGTTTACTATTTCGGACATTAAAAATCAAAGAAAACTAACCAAGGTATTCTATACCTGCTATCCCACACTTAGAGGAACATTGTCCCTAATGTTCTCTTGAGTTGAGATTTACTGGAAGTAAAATCCCACACTTAGAGTTTGAACATGTAAGAAAATGTTTCTCAAGTGTTTGTTTTGGGCTGGAATCTCACACTTAGTGATAAGCTTAGGATAGAGTATAGACTACTTTCACAAACTAACAAAGCAAATAATATACAGAATCATAAACAAAAGAGAGTAAAGGTTAAGACACTCCCCAGATAGCGAGCAACAAAGAAGCTGAGAATCTGAATTTGCTGAAAAGAGGTGTTGCCAAGATCTTTTTCTGCATTCATGAAGAGCGGCACAGCTTCAAGCGTCTTGCTATTTGGTTTTCTTCTCCATCCATTATTCCCTTTGTGAATCAATCTCGTAGGTGTGAACACGTTGGTCGTACCAGTTTACAAACTCAAAGTATTTGCAATTGAAAAGATAAATCATCGTCTCAGAACTTTGAAAAGATATTTTCTACTACAAATCATTTTTATAAAACATGTGTTTTTAAACGAGTTTGAGCATAATGCATAAAAGTAGTATGCAAGTACCTCAAATGCTCGAAACACATGAATTATCATTTTTCAAATTGATTTCCTTATTTCTGAGACGAGTGGTTTATTTGCAAATGAGTTGAAATATCAGAAAGTGTTTTGGTGACGACCAAGTGTGAAGGATAGTCAGAGATATATCTTCACTTATTGACACTGTTCTCTCTACACGTCTTATTACACGGGTTGCCTCCCGAGAAGCGCTGCTTTTAGAGTCGAGAGCTCGACTTTGCCTTCCTTCAGATTTAGTTGGTGCTGGAACCACCAGGACCGGAAGTGCGCAGAAGTGGAATCCTGGGGTTACGTGGGTATATCCTCAGAAAATGGCGAGCGATGATGTCGACGATGTTTGGGATCTCAGATGAAAATATGGGGAAGCTCTGCAGATGCTGCTCTGTAATCTTTTTTATGTGTAGCAGGTCCCAAGTAATCTCCTTTACTGTGCTGGAGATGATTCCGCGGGAATTTACAAAAGAGAATCCATCAGCTTCAATCATCTCTCGTTCGGGATGGTATTGTCTGAGTGAGTCCATAAATCCAAAGAGATGCAGGTGTAAGGTCTCGTGATCTGCAATACTGGAGTTTACTCCAAGTTCTCGGATAAATTCATGAATACCCTGGATGAGATTGGTCTGGTAGTGGGAAAACGTGAGGTCGGAGTTCTTAAAGGTATTGTTCATCATGTCGTAAACCTCACGTAATCCGTAGTTGAATATTTGGCTGTGCTCTTCATCAGGTACTTCAGCGAAGATTTCCTTGATTCGATCAGTGAGTAAGTTCGCGATGTTAACCATCGAACCTTCAGGTATAGAAGAAGGGATGACATGCGTCCTCTCGTCAGAACTCTCATACTCGAGATCTTCGGCAATCTTGTGAGCATGGTACTCGATGGTGCAGTCAATATAGAACCGATGAGCAGAGGTTTCGTCAATATGATCATTCCTAGCCATAGAATCTAGAAGTCCCCTGAGATCATTCATCAACCGGATGTCTATGTCTGCGTCGGGATTCCCAGTAACGTTGTACATATTGCTGCGATAAGAGTTTAAGAACTCGTGTTGCTCAGCAGAATATGGAAATGTGGATCTGAATAGTGTTTCATAGATCTTCCTGTACATGCGTCTTTGGTCTTCAAAGAGCTCAAGCTCCTCAGGTGTTGGTCCAGCAATGTGGTGCTCTTGTAGCAGCTGAGCAGCAAGGTCTTCGGCAAAGGCATTTAGGCGGTTGTGGAAGAATCTGTAGTCTTGAGAATTCTCGGCTTGGTTGACCTCAAATTCTGCTATGATTTCCTCAATCAGGTTCCTTTGGTGTGGAGTGTAATCATTGGTGGAGTTAATGATAATGCTTGTCATTATAGGTATGTCGTTTTCGAATTCTTCAATAGCACTAATCATTTCCTCATGGTTGGAGATAGTCGGAATTTGAGGAGAAGAGGGAACAGTCGAAGATGCAAGGAGTCGGACAGACCGAATATCTATTGGAACATCAGTATAGATAATGTCATCGTCATCACTCTCCTCAGCTGGAGTATCCCTAGCCTGGAAATCAGGGATTTCAACAGTATCGGATGGTGGAAGGGTGTCATCAGTAATCTGAGATATCGGCTGAGAGGAATCCATCTCGATGTCTTTCTCCTCTTGAGAATCAGAATCACGGCTAGATCCGGAAGTACTTCCCTTCTCGAACTGACTTCGAGGTGCAGATGCATCAAAGGTTTGAATCCTTTGGGGAAGTCGGGATGCTTTATATGCTGCAATCTTTCTCAAGAGTTTGTCTCGAAGCTCCGGGTGCTGTGCGGATAAAGATATAGTCTTCTCAATATTCAGCAGAGCGTCAAGTCGAGGAGACACGAGAGGTTTGGTGGGATCAATAGCTGATGCAATGAGTTTCTCCATGGTGAGACCAAATTCTGCATCGTGAGAGTAATCAGTCGGTGTGTCTTCATCTGATTCATCTTGTGACAGAGGGATGAAGTTCTCGAGGTTCTCGATCTGCATAATCTCTGCTGTCGGTAAATATGAGTCAGGAAGGTATTGATGAGGTGGTGTGGACTGATATACTTCCTCGGGCTCTGATTCTTCCTGTCCTTCCTCGGATTCTTCCATTTCTTCTGGTTCCGTTTCTTCCTCTGGTTCTGTTTCAGGTTGTTCCTCTTCTTCTTCATCCTGTTCTGAATCTTCCTCCTCCTCTATTTCTTCTTCTGGTTCAGATTCCTCCATTTCCTCGTCTTCTGATTCTGACTCTTCAGTAGCTGAGATAAGACAAGTATGCTCGTATGGCCTGTATGGTTCTGGCTCTGAATCAGAAGTGTCATTATCCGAAGTAATTCTGCCCATGGATATTGCGTATATCTCTGCATGCTCCATTATTGAACAGTCGGTCTGATCAATCTTGTATGATATTGTTTGTCCATGTGCTCGTAGACTGATAACCTGAGAATATACATCAATAATAGCACATGCAGTATTCATGAATGGCCTACCTAGGATAATGGGTATGTTAATGTCTTCCTGTATATCCATCACTACAAAGTCAGTGGGGAAATAAAACCTGTCAACTTTTACCATGACGTTCTCAGCAATGCCTTTCGGGTATCGGACTGATTGATCGGCAAGCTGGACGCTCATTTTAGTGGGCTGGAGAGATCCTAATTCTAGTCTGGAGTAGAGCGAGTAAGGCATCAGATTGATACTAGCTCCAAGATCGGCCAAGGAGCGTATTGTGCCTGAGTGATAGATGGAACAGGGTAAGGTGAATCGTCCCGTGTCTCTTAGCTTTTCCGGTAAGGCATTCTGGATGACGGCTGAACACTCGGCGTTCAGGGAGACTTTAGGAGTGGAAGGAATCTTGTCTTTAGTTGCCAGCATTCGTCGGATGTACTTTGTACTAGAAGGGATTCTAGACACGGTGTCTAAGAATTTTCCATCAAGTTTGAATGACTTGGCATTGTACTTCTTGTGCAGGCGGTTAGGGAAAGGAATCTCAACTTCACGATTCGGCGTGGGCATTGATTTGGTCTCAACTGTCGGTGGGACAAGAGAATGTTCCCTTGGAGAAGTAGTCATAGAAGGAGTTGGTTTATCAGAGTTTAAGGTCTTGGCTTCCTCGACGTGGGGGTTCTGAATAGTATTGCTTGGTAAGGTCCCTTGCGGTCGGGTATCGAGACGTTGGGCTAACTGACCGATCTGGTTCTCAAGGCTTTTCAGGACCGAGAGTTGATTTCGAAGGAATAGATCAGTTTGGTCTTGTCGAGCCGTAGTCTTTTGGTTGAAAGCGGTCTGACCTTGGATGAATTTGTTGAGGTTGTCATCAGTACTCGTGACTGGAATGATGGTCTTTGCAGGCTCAGCAGGCTGGGTATCCTCAGTGGCGGTTAATGGAAGTGGTTGATTGTATGGAAGTTGCGGTTGTTGGGGGTACGTCGGATATCGTGGCTGAAACCTTGGCTGGAAGGGGGGTTGGTTGTTTCGTGGAGGATACTGGTTTCCTCGAGTTCGTGGTGGTGAAGTTCTAGCGAAACCGGGCGGATTTTGAGGTCTGACAGGAAACTGGGCATAGTAGACTGAACCGTCGGTAGGATCTTCGTACTCAACCTCGTATTCTTCAGCGGGATGGTTGGTACAGTTCTGGCAAGCCTGAACTTGGTGGATTTGCTGTGGTTGTTTCTTCAGATCTGCTATTTGTTTTGTCAGAGTCTCAATTTGATCGCTCAGAGACTTAATGGCTTCAGTTTGGCGGGTGTTGTTTGCGGAGAGGGGTAAGGATGAGGATTGCTCATCAGACTTCCAATCGTGGTGATGCATCGTCATATCCTCAATCAAGCTCCATGCTTCATCATCAGTAAGTTTCATGAAGTTTCCTTGAGCTGCTGCATCAAGATTGATGCGATGGTTAGGATCAAGACCTCGGTAGAAGGTGCACACCTTGTCAGTCTTCGTCATCTGGTGGTTTGGACATTTTCTCAGTAAACTCTTGAATCGCTCCCATGCTGAGTAGATAGATTCATCGTGGGCTTGTTGGAAGTTTGCGATGTCATTCTTTGCCTGAGTTTGTTTGGACGGGGGAAAGTATCTAGCGAGAAACTTATTACCCATGTCGGTCCATGAGGTGATTGAGCCGGTCTCAAGTCCCTCAAACCAGGTAGAAGCATGTAAAGCGAGAGAATAGGGGAACAAGTATAAGCGGATGATATCCTGCTCAACCCCATTCTGCTTATAGGAGTTTGAAACCTGAATGAATTTGTCGATATGAGCGTTGGGATCATCACGGGGTAGACCGTGGAATTGGCAGTTATCTTTTATGAGTTGTACGATGTGGTGTTTAAGCTCAAAAGAAGCTCCGGCAATCACTGGATAGCTAATCGGTCCTCCTCGTCCTTCGATGGATGGTTTGGTGTTGTCGGCGAGAGTAACACGAGCGGCCATTTGTGGAAAACGGGAACGTCTTTCTTTGCGGATGGTACGGATAATCGACTCAGGATCGGGTACGAAAATGAGAGATTCAGATCCGGATGATCTGGTCGAATATCGTTGTGGGATATGGGAAGATATTGTCGGTTGGAACAAAGAAAAGAAAATAAGAATGGGAAAGAAGTATCACTAAATAGAAAACTCGTCTGGATTCTTCAGAGTCTTACGATTAACTCCCCGGCAGCGGCGCCAAAAACTTGTCATGAGCCCGATCAGTCACGGTCGTCAACGCAACGGAAGGAGGACACGGCAGTGGAGTTTTAAATTTATAAGAGCTGGGGACCTAAGTTTTACTACGGCTGTATAGCAGCAGTATGACCTAGGGTCGTTCTTCAAGCTAATCGTATTGTGAAACGGGAGTATCAAGACAAGTTGTTTATTTTAGTGATGGGATTTTTAAAACAGAGTATGAGTGGGTTTTTGTTACTTAGGTCCGTAATTTAAAGCAATTAAATAAAACGTAAATAAATGAAAGATAGAAATAGGGATGAAATCAGTATGGAGGACATGTGTTTGTTATGACTTCGTTAGCTTATGTGGGGGTGATGCTAGGGTTTAGATATGAAAACGTCTTTTAAAGGTTTGTGTCTTATCTAAGCTTAATTGTTCGTAGTGTAAACACTAGTACCCTATTGATTGGGGAAACCAATCAGTATGTCACTGAATACTAGGCCAAATTGAGTCTGATCGGAGGAGGATGCTCAACTCTTCAACGTTATCCAGTGACGGAGTAACGACCCTTCTTGGAATGTTAGTTCCTGGGTGCATGAGATAGAGTAACATACCCACTAAGGTTCCGACCTTTCTTAACACTACGAGGACAACGAAGTCAGACAAGGCATTTAAGATTAAGACTTGGTTTGGTGACTATTAACTTTATATTAATGGTTTTATTTTAGCCTAGAGCTTTCATCACGGTGTACAGTGCGACTATGCATTTCCACAGTTTTCCAGACCCAAGATGTACTAACGGTGTATAGTGCATCTAAGCATTTCCACAGTGTTCCTGATCTTTAGGTGTACTAACGGTGTACAGTGCGATCAAACATTTCCACAGCTTTGAAGTTAAACCAGGATGTGACACAGTCTTCAACCACCGACATTTCCTTAGCTCCTACATATTTGTACTTCACCAAAGGTGTTTCCAACGTTACACGAAGTACAGTGCCGTTTACCGTGGTCTTTCCGGGGTCACATACTTTATGGTCACTCTAGACTAGTTTAAACTACGTTTGTATTAAAGTCCAACCATCTATGATATAAACCAGCCCTCACTATTTCCCAATAAATCCCTGATTGATTCACGGTGTACTATACGAAAGGTTTTAAACAGTATTTCCACAGCTACGCAATTCAGACCATGTTTACAGTCTCAGAAAACATAGATAGGTAGTGACCGTTTGATCAAGGTTCGCGACTCCTTGTCATAAAGGTTCTAACCACGTTTAATTGGAGGAAAGGGGATTTGGTTTAGAAATTCATAAATACAAGATTAATAGATCACCGGTTTTCATTTATATAATATAACTGGAAACATTATTTCCACAACGGATTGTGCCCACGACTTTCATAGCTTCCACGTTCCGTACTACACACATAAGTGATGATTCCGGCGCTATACAAATGAAAGCCGTATAACGTTACCTCCGTTATTTCATAATGTTATCCAATTATATGTTTAAAGCAGCATCACCCCACACATATATAAACTAACTACATCATAACAAACACACAAGGAAACTACTCACTACGCATAATAACAGATCCTAAATCTAGCATAATAACAATATCAATTATCATTATAACAGATAAGGAAAGAAGTAACCGTTAATAAAGCGTAGATTGAATAAGCGTTTAGAGAGAGAGTACAAGCAGAACTTCCGCAATATCCTTGACAATATTACAATAAAAGCCCCTTGACTATTCCCTACGCTATTACAAAAGTAGTCCCTCCGTTAGTTTCAGTTAAATATTAACTGAGAACTAACTGGATCAAACCCTAATTTCTAGAGAGAGAAAGAAAGAAAGAGAGTTTAGAGAGAGAGAGAGTGTGTGAGAGAGAAAGTGGAAATGGAAAAATGAATGGAATGATGAAGTGTGTGGAATGATGGAGGGGTGGCCTCCTATTTATAGGCAAAGCTTGAAATCAGCCGTACAACTCGCGAAGCACGCACGTACAAGCAAACGAAGCACAAACGGGCAGCATATGGGGTACACAGGGTCGTATACGGCCTTCATAGGGCCGTATACGGTGTGTTATGGGCCGTATACGGTCTATGAAGGGCCGTATACGGTGGCCAAGGCCGTATACGGCCTCCGTCTGATTTCGTTCGTTGCTTAAAACGTCCGTATCTCCTTCGTTATGCGTCCGTTTGACCTGATTCTTTCGCCTGTGTCTTCGTAATTCCGTTACGCTTCTAATGGTGCCAATATCACTGAAATTGGATGTGTACAACTTTAGCATAGCCAAAATCACTTTATAGGAGTTTGCAATCGTCCA
The DNA here is from genome assembly GCA_949592205.1 of Helichrysum umbraculigerum. Taxonomy (NCBI): domain Eukaryota; kingdom Viridiplantae; phylum Streptophyta; class Magnoliopsida; order Asterales; family Asteraceae; genus Helichrysum; species Helichrysum umbraculigerum. The sequence continues at coordinate 93,110,794 of CATIUR010000004.1, forward strand.
GTATTTTCCGTCCTTTGTCCGATTTGCATGATTCTTGATTTTCTCATCTCGATTTTACCTATTACATCATATCATAAGGTTAGAATATGTTTATCATAGGATAAATGAGGGTGCAAGAGTTGGTTGCTGCTTATTTGCTCCGTTTTGTTCGTTATTCGGATATTTTTACTGATTTTTGTAGCAACGTCTATATTTTGAGCACTTTAGTGAATTTTAGTAAATAATGATTGTTTTGGAATGTTTTCACTAAAGATGTGCCCAAAAAGTGTGGAATAATGGCCTTGAATATATGACTTTTTGCGTCACATCATTCACCATGACTTAAAATAGCTGAGATTATGTTTTAGTTTGAAAATGTCTTTTAAAGATTTGTGTCTTGCTTTCACGTAGATATCTTGTAGTGTAAACACTAGCACCCTACTGATCAGGTTAACCGATCAGTATGTCACTGAGTACTAGGCTATCGAGAATATGGTCAGATCGGACTGCCTTGAAACCCCCCTCACCGTCTCTTATGATGAGACCAAGTGACCCTCCAGATGGGGTGCAGGAATAAGGCGACAGTCCGCAATTTATCCACTGATCTTTCTTAACACAGACAAAGATATCTAAGCTAGGCAAGGCATTTAAGATTTAAGACAGGTGGTGACTGATTACCGTATACATTAATGGTTGTGATTGAGTTCAGCGTTATTCGGCTGTGATACAGTCTTCAACTTACAGGTTTTCCACGGTTACATTGTGTATTCACCCGTTTTACGGTCTTTCCTGGATCATAGACTCAGCTAGGATGTAATACAGTGTTCAGCCTACGGCCTTTCCACGGCTTACCGGATACTCGGACGTTTTAGGGCTTTATCCTGGATTACATACTTTACGGCTATCTAAACTCAATATATCTAAGCTTGTATTACAGTAAAACCATCTATGATAGCTAAACAACCCGTTCACTTTATAAATCCCAGCCCAATAAATCCCCGATTAATTCACGGTGTACTATACGATAAATTGGGCAGTATTTCCACATCTTCAAAATCAGACCATGTTTATTTTAAGAAAACATAGATAGGTAGTGACCGTTTGATCAATGGTTAACTACTCCTTGTCATAAAGGTTCTAACCAAAAAGTGTGGAATAATGGCCTTGAAAACATGACTTTTTGCGTCACATCAAGTTATCCCACACTTAGACGTTGCTTGTCCTCAAGCAACACTCAGTTTCTGAAAACATTTTAAAACAATTTTTAGAGCGAGCTTCAACATTTTTAAGAGTTACAACTGTCAAATGTAAATAAGATAGTTTCAGGAATATAGGGAAAGATAAGATGATCCTTCCTTAAACAAGAAAAGATTCTCTTAGGCATACATCCAAATCTCATGATCTTGGAGTACACATGACTAGGCGATCTCACTAAAGGTGGTCACTCAATTCACTCAAGGTGTATCGGGTTTCCTATCAGTCTAGAACAAAAGAAATCGCTCAAATAGCCAGTCATGCAGCACTCATCGTCATAGGCTTGGTCGAGAATCGGATCTCCACCACTTAGGTGAGGACGGTGCTAATTATCTCAAGACATTCATGAGGGTTGTAGCGTTTGGTGAGGGGTAAAGGGTATAGATAGTGGTATTTTTGGGTTGTAAGGGTTGCTTATCTTAAAACAACTGAGATCATGAACAACTTTATTTCAGAACGGAGAGAGAGGTAGCTTTTGGTCTTCTATCAGAATCTTGATGATACTTCAAAGGACTTTAAGCTTTATTCTTACGGAACTATTTTTCTTTCTTTTCTTCTTTTTCTTCTTTTTATTTTCTTTTTCTGCTTTTGTATTTTTCTATTTTTCTTTTCTTCTTCAGAATTTCTTTGCCAGAGAATTTCCAAGGATATTTTTCTTCTTTGATTCTTTCAGAAATCCCTTATCTTGAACGTTTCGAGTCTTTTCGCGGTGTCAATTTTTCACACCAAGGATTCTTCAATCTTTTTGAGAGCACGAAAGGGGTAGGATAAGACATTCTAAAAGATGTTCTTCATAACCTCAGAAATTCTAAGATAAGTTTGGGAGTATTTTGGGAAGTAGGGTTTATTGGGGGGTTTTTTTTATGAAACGAAAGGTTTAGGCTCAACAGGGTTTACTAGGCGGATCATCGATACTAAAAGTGAGTATCGGAAGGGTTTTGGGCTTGAAGAGATATGTGAAAAGGGGTTTAAATCCTAGGGAATGTCAAGGTCATCTAATTGCACCTATACCGCGTACGGTACACACCAATGTGGTCTTGAAGCGTATGTCAAGAGCAAGTTCTAATTCAGAGATGCATGCATCGGCACACACAAGAAATGATTAGTGAAGCATTAAAGATGAATGCTATTAGGCTCAAGATACCTCACTGCAAATAGGGTTGTATGTGCTTCGTCATGCTTCCATCAGATTATTATTTCTTGTTTAAGCAATTTCTACCTTATTTTCCCTAGACTCCGAAATATATTACTCACATATGAAAATAGCTCCTCTCAAAAGATATTTTGGCTCAAAATTAGCAGAGTTAATCAATAGATTTAGCTCATACTTTCAATTTTCTTAAAAATTTTGAAAAATTTGAGGAACATTTTCTGAGTTTACTATTTCGGACATTAAAAATCAAAGAAAACTAACCAAGGTATTCTATACCTGCTATCCCACACTTAGAGGAACATTGTCCCTAATGTTCTCTTGAGTTGAGATTTACTGGAAGTAAAATCCCACACTTAGAGTTTGAACATGTAAGAAAATGTTTCTCAAGTGTTTGTTTTGGGCTGGAATCTCACACTTAGTGATAAGCTTAGGATAGAGTATAGACTACTTTCACAAACTAACAAAGCAAATAATATACAGAATCATAAACAAAAGAGAGTAAAGGTTAAGACACTCCCCAGATAGCGAGCAACAAAGAAGCTGAGAATCTGAATTTGCTGAAAAGAGGTGTTGCCAAGATCTTTTTCTGCATTCATGAAGAGCGGCACAGCTTCAAGCGTCTTGCTATTTGGTTTTCTTCTCCATCCATTATTCCCTTTGTGAATCAATCTCGTAGGTGTGAACACGTTGGTCGTACCAGTTTACAAACTCAAAGTATTTGCAATTGAAAAGATAAATCATCGTCTCAGAACTTTGAAAATATATTTTCTACTACAAATCATTTTTATAAAACATGTGTTTTTAAACGAGTTTGAGCATAATGCATAAAAGTAGTATGCAAGTACCTCAAATGCTCGAAACACATGAATTATCATTTTTCAAATTGATTTCCTTATTTCTGAGACGAGTGGTTTATTTGCAAATGAGTTGAAATATCAGAAAGTGTTTTGGTGACGACCAAGTGTGAAGGATAGTCAGAGATATATCTTCACTTATTGACACTGTTCTCTCTACACGTCTTATTACACGGGTTGCCTCCCGAGAAGCGCTGCTTTTAGAGTCGAGAGCTCGACTTTGCCTTCCTTCAGATTTAGTTGGTGCTGGAACCACCAGGACCGGAAGTGCGCAGAAGTGGAATCCTGGGGTTACGTGGGTATATCCTCAGAAAATGGCGAGCGATGATGTCGACGATGTTTGGGATCTCAGATGAAAATATGGGGAAGCTCTGCAGATGCTGCTCTGTAATCTTTTTTATGTGTAGCAGGTCCCAAGTAATCTCCTTTACTGTGCTGGAGATGATTCCGCGGGAATTTACAAAAGAGAATCCATCAGCTTCAATCATCTCTCGTTCGGGATGGTATTGTCTGAGTGAGTCCATAAATCCAAAGAGATGCAGGTGTAAGGTCTCGTGATCTGCAATACTGGAGTTTACTCCAAGTTCTCGGATAAATTCATGAATACCCTGGATGAGATTGGTCTGGTAGTGGGAAAACGTGAGGTCGGAGTTCTTAAAGGTATTGTTCATCATGTCGTAAACCTCACGTAATCCGTAGTTGAATATTTGGCTGTGCTCTTCATCAGGTACTTCAGCGAAGATTTCCTTGATTCGATCAGTGAGTAAGTTCGCGATGTTAACCATCGAACCTTCAGGTATAGAAGAAGGGATGACATGCGTCCTCTCGTCAGAACTCTCATACTCGAGATCTTCGGCAATCTTGTGAGCATGGTACTCGATGGTGCAGTCAATATAGAACCGATGAGCAGAGGTTTCGTCAATATGATCATTCCTAGCCATAGAATCTAGAAGTCCCCTGAGATCATTCATCAACCGGATGTCTATGTCTGCGTCGGGATTCCCAGTAGCGTTGTACATATTGCTGCGATAAGAGTTTAAGAACTCGTGTTGCTCAGCAGAATATGGAAATGTGGATCTGAATAGTGTGTCATAGATCTTCCTGTACATGCGTCTTTGGTCTTCAAAGAGCTCAAGCTCCTCAGGTGTTGGTCCAGCAATGTGGTGCTCTTGTAGCAGCTGAGCAGCAAGGTCTTCGGCAAAGGCATTTAGGCGGTTGTGGAAGAATCTGTAGTCTTGGGAATTCTCGGCTTGGTTGACCTCAAATTCTGCTATGATTTCCTCAATCAGGTTCCTTTGGTGTGGAGTGTAATCATTGGTGGAGTTAATGATAATGCTTGTCATTATAGGTATGTCGTTTTCGAATTCTTCAATAGCACTAATCATTTCCTCATGGTTGGAGATAGTCGGAATTTGAGGAGAAGAGGGAACAGTCGAAGATGCAAGGAGTCGGACAGACCGAATATCTATTGGAACATCAGTATAGATGATGTCATCGTCATCACTCTCCTCAGCTGGAGTATCCCTAGCCTGGAAATCAGGGAACTCAACAGTATCGTATGGTGGAAGGGTGTCATCAGTAATCTGAGATATCGGCTGAGAGGAATCCATCTCGATGTCTTTCTCCTCCTGAGAATCAGAATCACGGCTAGATCCGGAAGTACTTCCCTTCTCGAACTGACTTCGAGGTGCAGATGCGTCAAAGGTTTGAATCCTTTGGGGAAGTCGGGATGCTTTATATGCTGCAATCTTTCTCAAGAGTTTGTCTCGAAGCTCCGGGTGCTGTGCGGATAAAGATATAGTCTTCTCAATATTCAGCAGAGCGTCAAGTCGAGGAGACACGAGAGGTTTGGTGGGATCAATAGCTGATGCAATGAGTTTCTCCATGGTGAGACCAAATTCTGCATCGTGAGAGTAATCAGTCGGTGTGTCTTCATCTGATTCATCTTGTGACAGAGGGATGAAGTTCTCGAGGTTCTCGATCTGCATAATCTCTGCTGTCGGTAAATATGAGTCAGGAAGGTATTGATGAGGTGGTGTGGACTGATATACTTCCTCGGGCTCTGATTCTTCCTGTCCTTCCTCGGATTCTTCCATTTCTTCTGGTTCCGTTTCTTCCTCTGGTTCTGTTTCAGGTTGTTCCTCTTCTTCTTCATCCTGTTCTGAATCTTCCTCCTCCTCTATTTCTTCTTCTGGTTCAGATTCCTCCATTTCCTCGTCTTCTGATTCTGACTCTTCAGTAGCTGAGATAAGACAAGTATGCTCGTATGGCCTGTATGGTTCTGGCTCTGTCAGGTTCTAGGGAGGAGGATACAAACCACAGCATAAGTTGGACAGATAAACGGGTAAAGGTTCAGCTTATAAGTTCACAAACAATTGTAATATATAATAACTGGGAACATTATTCCACAACGGATTATGCCCACGACCTGCATAGCTTCCACGTTCCGTACTACACACATTCGTGATGATTCCGGCGCTATACAAATGAAAGCCGTATAACGTTACCTCCGTTGTTTCATAACGATATCATCCCAATTAGATATATCACAACGAACTAATCACTAATCATGGAAAACATACAAGCACACTACTCACAATGCATAACAATAAACATTTCTAATATTAATAAATCACATACATCAAACAAAAACAATATGACAAATTAATAATAGAAAGGATAGAAAATACCGATAAGAATTGCGAGCAGAATAACACTTGTATTTCTTCATTAATATCCAAGCATTACATAAGCTAGCCTCTATTAATTAACTACATAACTAATCTACTCCTAATCTTCTCTCTAGTTCTCCTCTAACTCCTAAGAGTAGTGCTAGAGAGAGAAACTAGAGAGAAGAACTAACTACAAGAACAATTCTCCCCTAACTCCTAAGAGTAGTGCTAGAGAGAGAATTCTAGAGAGAGAAAGAGAAGTTGTAAGAATGAGAGGTGTGTGAAATTGTGAAATGGAGGTTGGTATTTATAGGAGAAGGGGGAAAGCCATGGTACAAGTCTTGAAGCATCAAATACAAGCATCAAAGCAGCATACGGGGCAAGGGAACCAAGGGGGGGTCAAACGGCACCCAACAAGGCAAGAGACCCCGTATACGGCACCCTTGGTAGTGGGGGGGGGGGGGGGGGGGGGGGGGTTGGTGCTCCATTTGGCCTCCACTGATTCCTCGGTTGCTTGGTTCGTCCGTATCTTCTTCGTTTGGAGTCCGTTTTGCTTGATTCTTGCGCCGTTGGCTTTGTTTTTCCGTTACGCTTCTAATGACACTGAGTTTTCCAAATTTGGAAGTGTTTGACTTTTGCGTGTTCCGGATGACGATCGGCGGGCTTCCAGACTGCACATCTTCTTCGTTCTTCGTCCGTTTCTTCTGATTCTTTCACCTCCGGTCTTGTATTTTCCTATGGAATCATAAAATATGAATTAAGATCTAATTACATAACAAAATAAAGAAGGGAATATTTAAGGTGATAGTTTTGCCTCGGTTTGCGTGTTATTTGGACGTTTTAACCGATTTTTACAGCAACGTCTATATTTAGACTACCTTGGTGATTTTTAGTAAATAATGATGGTTTGGAAATGTTTTCACCAAAGATTAGTCCAAAAAGTGCGGAAATATGTACTTAAAAACATGACTTTTTAGGTCACATCAATTAGCTTGCTGAATATCTCGCGATATCCATTTCGATAGACGTCGAGTTCTACGTCTTCTTCTTGGTACATTCCGCGCAACCGAGTTGTCACATAAGTGGCTAAATTGATTTGTGACATGTGCGGGATGAATCTCGGTACCTCACGAGTTTCCTCTTCATAGGCTGGCTCGTTTAGCTCATCAATTATTAGTTCAACGTGGTGCCCAATGGTGGAGTGAATGACGATCCTGCAGTTCTTTGAGGATGTGAGGTGTTCTCCAGTTTCGATGAGATCTTGGAGAGTTCTAAGATCTCCCACCATTCTGATGTCGGCATAACTTCTGGGGTTCCCGGTGGCTCTTTCTAGATTGGTTCTCATTGATGCAAGAATAGCTTGTTGACTTGATGAGTACGGAAAAGCTGATCCGGCTAAGGCACAATATACTTTTTGGTATATTTGCCTTTGGTTTCCGTAGAATTCAATTTCTCCCATCGGGTAGTTGGGTTTTTCTCGCTGTCGAGCTTCTCTGGTGAGTTGTTCTTGAAGCAGATCAGAGAATGCTCGAATGTTTCTCCGAAGAGTGCTGGGCTCTGGTTCTCCATAATTGGCGAGGTATGAATCGTAGTCTCGTATGATTGCCCTTATCATGTGTCTCTGGGCGGTGTTGTAGTCATTGGTTGACTCTTTGGTGGCCTCTACGATAATTTGGACATCGGTGTATTCGTCAATTAGCTCAATCATGTCTTGATGAGTATCAATCAGAGGAATTTCTAGTCTCTCAGTTATGACGGCTGGGGAATTTGGTGGAGCAAGAGGAGTTTGTGGAATAGAGCGTTCATCAAGAGTGACGTTGACGTAATCGTCGTCGCATTCGCTATTGCAGTCGGATTCTTTGTCATGGGAATCCGGGAATTGGTGGAATTCTTCGTCTGAGGGTGCGTTGTTGAAGGGTCGAGAACTATCGATTTTGATGGTTCGGACTTTGGTTGTTGCATCCTCGACGTAGCCACCCTTTTGCCTTGCTTCGAATGCAGCGATTCTTAGATAAAGTTTGGCGTAAAATTCGGGGTGTTCTGACGATCGAAGTGTTTCCTCAAAAGTATCTATGTCTCGGAGTCGGGTTCGAGTGAAGGGTTCGGAGGGATCGAGGTTAGAGCTAAGAACGTTTTCCATTCACCTGACATGGGCGAACTTGAGTTCTTCGTGGAGAGTTTCGTAATCAACGGATTCTTCTGATGATGAAGAGTAATTTGCACAGTCTTGCATTCTTTTAACTTCAGCCATCAGTGGGTGATCATCTGGATCCTCATCTTCTTCCATTTCTTCCTCTTCTTCCTTTTCTGGTTCCTCCTCTTCTTCCTCCTCAGGGTCAGATTCAATTTCTTCATCTGCTTCTTCGTATTCTTCCTCTTCTGGGTCGTATTCATTGTCAGAAATGAGAACTGATGATTGGGTGAATTGTGGTTCCTCCTCTGGTTCTGATTCATCATTGGAACAGATTCTTCCTGTGGATATAGCATAACACTCTTCTTCTTCTGGGGTACATTCCGGTTGGTCGATCTTGTAAGTGATGCTTTCACCATGCGATCGTAAAACAATCGTGTGGTTATACACATCAATCACTGCTCTAGCTGTGTTCATGAATGGTCTTCCAAGGATAATTGGGATGTTTATGTCCTCGTGGATATCCATTACCACGAAATCCGTTGGAAAGAAAAATTTGTCAACTTGAACAAGGACATTCTCAGCTATTCCCATGGGGTATCTAACAGATTGGTCGGCTAGCTGGACGGTCATCTTAGTGGGTTTCAAGTTTTCAAGTTCTAGCCTCTTAAACAGGGAGTAGGGCATAAGGTTAATGCTGGTTCCTAAGTCGGCTAAAGCACTCATATTTCCGGAATTGTAGATAGAACAAGGGAGTGTAAATCTACCAGTGTCTCCTAGTTTTTCGGGAAGGCTATTCTTAAGTAGGGCTGAGGTTTCAGAACTAAGGGGAATGTTGTTCACTTCAGGCAATTTATCTTTAGTGGATAGCAATTTCCTAATATACTTATTACGACCAGGAACTCTAGACATGGTATCAAGGAATTTTCCATCTGAATTAAAGGACGACAGTTTCTTAGGTTGAACTTTAAGTCTAGCGGGGTAAGGGATTCTGACCTCCTTGTTCATGGTTTCCACAGCTGGTATCTTGATCTTTGGTTCTTCCTTTACTGGAACAGCAGCAGGTGGAGTAGTAGCTGCTTCCTTGGGTGTTGTAAGTTGCTTTGCTTCCTCAACATGCGGATTTTGAACCGTGTTGCTAGGAAAACTTCCTCGGGGTCTATTCTCAAGACGTTGTGCCAATTGTCCAATTTGAGCTTCCAATTCTTTAGCACAACCAATTGATTTCTCATGAAGAGGTCGGCTTGATCTTGTCTAGTGGACGTCTTTTGGTTGAACAGGTGTTGACCTTGCATGAATTGGGTGAAGGCGTCATCTGAACTTGTAGTTGGGGCATTTGTCTTGGTGGTTTGCTCAGTGGTTTGGTTTGTGTCGGAAGTGGGTGCAGGAAGTGCAAGGGGTTGATTATAAGAAAGTTGTGATTGTTGTTGGTAGGGTGGATATATAGGTGGGTATCGGGGTTGGTATGGTTGTTGGTTGTTTCTCGGTGGAACGGGAGGTCCTCTAGGTTTGTTGTTGTTCTAGTTGAAACCGGGTGGTCGAGCGGGAAACTGAGCATAGTAGACGGTGCCATCTGCTTCTTCGTATTCAACTTGGTATTCACCAGATGGTTGCGGGTTGGTGCAGTGTTGACAAACTTGCACTTGGTGTACTTGGTGTTGTTGTTTCTTAAGTTCTCTAAACTGTTTGACGAGCGAGTCCATTTTCTCCGTCAGTGCCTTAATTCCTTCGACCGGAATCGGGTTTGCAGCAGCGATAGGTGTGGAAGATGTTGAATGATCTCCAGAATTCCAATCGTGGTGATGCATAGTCATGTTTTCTATAAGGTTCCATCCTTCTTCGTCGGTCTTTGCCATGAAGCTTCCTTGTGCAGCAGCATCGAGGGTAGTTCGGTGGTTAGGATCTAAACCATTGTAGAAAGTGCACAATTGTGCAGACTTATCGAGTCGGTGATTGGGGCATTTCTTCAAGGCTCCTTTGAATCGTTCCCATGCGGTATATAATGACTCATCGAAAGCTTGTCGAAAGTTCATGATGTCATTTCGGAGTTTGGTTTGTTTAGAGGGCGGAAAGTACTTGGTTAGAAACTTTGTCGCCATCACAATCCATGAAGGGATAGAGCCGGTCTCTAAAACTTCAAACCATGTTTGCACATGATGGGTGAGCGAATAAGGGAAAAGGTATAAACGGATTGTATCTTGGCCAATTCCGTTTTGCTTGTAGGAATTTGAAAGAGAGATGAACTTGTCGAGGTGAGAGTTTGGGTCATCACTAGGCAATCCATGAAATTGACAGTGGTTTTGGATTAGTTGGATGATGTGGTGTTTAAGCTCGAAAGATTGACCAGGGGTTTCGGGGTAGAGAATTGGTCCTCCTCTTCCTTCGATAGAGGGTTTACTGTTGTCAGCGAGAGTGATGCGTTCAGCCATTGCTTGCTTAAGTGAAGATTACTTCTTTTCTCGTCGAATAGTGCGTATTATAAGTTCTGGATCGGGAAAGTTAAACAGTGGTGCAGATCTAGGGGAACAGGTCATACACTAAAAGAAAAGACAATAAAGAAAATGTTTTTGTGTTTTTTTTTTTTTAAGGTTTTATCCTAAGGGTTTACTAGAATTGGGATTGGTTGGGCCTCTGTATCGGACAGTTAGTCTCCCCGGCAGCGGCGCCAAAAGCTTGATGCGTCCTTTTACGGACGATCGGTGGATGCTTAAAAATTTATAGTTGCTGGGGTCTAAGTGTAACTTACTGATACTGAACCAAGGGTTAATATATGATAAGTTGGACCTAGAGTCGTTCTTAAAGAGAAACTGAATTGAAACGGAGGTGATCCAATCAATCTTTCTTTTGTAGTAAAGGGTTTTAAAGGAGATGAGTTTTTGGTTCAGTTGATTAAGTAAACTAAATAAAGCGAATAAAATGTAATAAGGTGTCAAATAATGCAAAGTAGTATTTGTTGTGAGTTCGTTAGCTAATAAACGTGGGATGATGACTCTTACAGGAAAACGATTAAGTAAATTGGGTTGCTTACAGGATTCATTAACTTATGGTATAACCAATGGATTCCTTATTAGTCGGTTATCAACTAATATGTCACGAGCAACTAAGGTGTCATGATTCTGACCAGACGAACGATGCTCGACTCTCCACACTCTCCTGTGAGAGAGTCAGTGGCCCATATTATTGAACGTATTCGCTCGTGGGCGAAGGAATAGTGTAGCAAGTCCATAACATGTCTAGCCGTTCTTAATACCACAAAGATTATGAATCCATTAAACAACTAACTTAGAACTTGTGTCCGGACTTGTTTAATCGATTTCTACCAATGAAACTTAAGCGTGATAAACGAGGGAAAGCATTTAGGTTTCTTGCATACCGTACTTTAGGTTTCATGGTTTTAGGAAAAAGTATCCATTTAAGTTGGATTTCAAACTTGCCTTTCTCAATATAATTAACAAATCCCTAGGTTTTCGTAAATGATCATTTAGCCTATAGCCTACCTAATCTAATCTAATCTAAACTAAAACAACTAATTAAAATGCTGACGGCTTTTTACAGAAAGTCAAACCCAGACCATGTCGGAAAATACTATGGTAGCTCACATTGTATTTAATCGTTTACCGATGTTTCCGTTGTGAGTTTAATTGCTTCGCGATATTTACATGATAAGTACAATGTGATTGGAAGTATACAATACTCATGGCAAGTCCACGTAATCACATTGCATTTTATAATGCTTGCATGACGTTACGATTAAAAACATAGTTTTTACACAGATAACTATTGACCGAGTATTGAGGTTCGCGACTCCTCTTTACAAGGTTACAATCACGTTTGTTAATCGAAAGGCGAGTATAAGTTTTAGGTTTAAAATCACAAGACAAGTCCGTTCACAAAGTTTCCAATTTTACAACGTCGATCCATAATACAACTACCTTCGGTCGTTACTGGCTTCCATATATTTGTACTATGCTCAAAAGCATTTCCAATACTATACCGCGTAAACAGTCGAATAGGGGCCGTCATATTATTTCACGACGTATTTAAAGTCATCCCACAATTATATATGCTAACTACATCACAACAAATACAATAGTAATCTACTCGCTAATCATGGTACAAACTAATTCTAGCATAATTAAAGCATACATATTTAATTAAGATAGAATAAGATAGAAAGAACCCGAATTAAAGTGCGAGAATGAATAGACTTGAATTAATAAGCGTAACTTCAAGCGTACACCAAAGATTACAAAACGTTCCTTGCTTTCTTTCTACTCTAAACAAAGTGCTAAACTAATCTAATGCTAAATTTAAAGTAAGAAAGTAGAGTGAGAAAGTAAGAAAGTAATATGACTATTGCATATATGGGGCATCTTGAAATGAAGCCTTATGCCTTCTATTTATAGGAGAGGTTTGGCACACATTAGCATCAAGGGGTGCACATTAGCGCAATGTGGGTAAAAAGGTGCACTAGGTACTGTACAACGCGGAAAGGTGGTGCACCGGGTACTGTACAACGCGGAAAGTAGGCGCACCAAGTACGTGAATTAGCCAAAAAAGGAAAGCGAGACGGGGGGAGCAGGCCGGCACCGCCCCACCTTTGGCCGGCGGCGGCTGGCAGCCACCCGCCCCGTTTCGCCGTCTTTTGCTTCGTTTCTTGATTCGTGCGTGTTTTCTTTGTTATACGTCAGTTTGAGTCGATTCTTTTTGCGTTGGATTCGTAATTCAAAAATGAAGATTTTGACATAAGATAGCCCCTGAGATGAGGTCCCTAACTCCAGATATCGCGTACGAATCATTTAGATCTTCCGGCGGGCGTAGAATCTTCATTCTTTATCCGTTTTAGTTGATTCTTCTTCTGTTGGATTCGTATTTTGAAAACGAACATCTTGGATAGAATGGATGTTGGTGAAGGGTACTTTAGTCTTGAAATCTCGTTTTGATGCCTTGAATCTTCAAACGTGTGTGGAATCTTCGTTTTTCATCCGTTTTGCTTGATTTTTATCGTGCAATCTTGTTTTGATCACCTTGGCATAATGTCATTGATTTGAACAATATTTGAGTTCAAAATACCAAGAATCATTCCAGAATGAGAGAGATATCGGTAGTAAAAACGTGACTTTTTACGCGATATCAAGAAATCAAAATGAAATCATCAAACAAATTATCAATTGAAGCTCTGATTCTGTGCTATAATCTGGTTTTCATCATCTTCTTCCTTCTAGCATCTCCATTGTAAGCATGACTAACCCATTTTCATGTTTGTGCTTGAATTGGTGGAATTATGTTAAACTAATGAGGAAATGGAGTAAATTCATGCTTGAATGTGATTGTGTGATGATTCTTAACCGATTTCATGCTCATCTAAGAATGAATCAATGGTGCTTTCATGTTTCAAATTTAATGAAATTGGGTTTGGTTAAAATTAGGTTAGATTACATGTGCATGTCTAGGATTTGAAGCTTGATGATGTTAATTGTTGTTGTGTTATGCTTATAGGTGATACTTGATGTAAATTACTGAATAAATTCGTGTATTGTGACAGAATTGTGTGAAATTGGGTTTTTGGTTCGAGCTGAAAATGTTGCAGGTTTGGGTTTTGTTACTGGAAAACGAACGAATGCGATCCTGGCACTTTGTCTGGATCGCGTTTCATAGTTAAAACTTGTTACATAATGATTTTTTCCTTGGTAACACGATCTAGCTCCACTTTTTCCAGATCGCGTTGGTCTGTCTAAAATAAAGTCGAATTGATTTTGTTCATGGGAACGCGATCCAGCCACCCCTAACCCGGATCGCGTTCGCAAATGAAAAACGGTAACATAATGTTTTATACTGAGGAACGCAATCCAGCCACCCCTAACCCGGATCGCGTTTGCATGTGATAAATTGACGAATTTGATAACTTGTGACTTGTGTGCTTATGTTATTTAACTAGTAATGAAAGTATAATATAAGCAATTATTTGACATTGTGTACATGATTAAATTGTAATTAACTGGATATAAGAATCTAATTCATGTTTTGATTGTGTTTTCAGATAAACCGAAGACTCAATAAGATAAGACCATTGAGTGGTAACGGTGATCGTCAAGGGTGAGTGGATCTTGGACTTTCAGTCTAGATTAGTTGCAACAAATTGGTTACAAAGGGTAAACTTGGTTTATTGATATTGATATTGATATTGATTGTGTCTTATATATATATGTGCGTATATTGCCATGATGGCTGTGGACTAATTGAATGTCGGAGGTCAACATGGATTGGGTTTGGATACTAATACTTTGGACAACATATGTGCTTTGTACATGTGTTGTTCATTGTAAGTATGTTGTATGTAGTATTAGTAACCAAACTATCGGTTTAACCACTGTTTGGCCTTCAGTTGGTTTTAAGTGTTACTTGGGGGCCACCGCGACATGAGGGTACCTCAAGGACCATCGATCCTCTTGATTTGTTTGTTTACTATGCTTTGTTGTAGACAATTGTTAAGCTATGTTTAGATTGTTGGTTAGAGATCTATTCACTTAGCTTTGTGCTAATCCCTCCTCCTCACTTCTTGCAGGTTAAGCTTTTGAATGTGGGTTGGAAAGAAGTCGGGTATTGATGGAATGTTTGACAGCTCACTCTGTTTATAAACATGTCATGGGTTTACCATTATGTTTTGAATTAAATAACACCTATTTTAGTATTTGTAATTATTATGTTACTTTGGATTTCAAACCATGTAATTTGTGGATTGCTATTTTGGTTTATAATACATGCAATCTATAACGTATGAATTTCAATATACGCTTCCGATATGTAAAAAAAAATAATCTTGAAATTGTGGGGTGTTATAAGTTGGTATCAGAGCATAGATTTGGGTGAATTGAACATTTGACAAGTGTTCAATCCCAAATCAAATTGTGTAGTCAAACATTCCAGGGAGTGGGGATTTAGCTATGATATGTGAATTGGTTAGTATTAAGGTACTAACGACTAACAGGATGTGAGATGTGTTGTGGTGCAGGAAATGGCAGATAATAAAAACCCGACCGTTACTCCAAATAGTGTTTCTAGAACAAATGTTTCCCCTCCTGCGAACCAGAATGATAGACAAGGTCAAACTGGTACTTCATTTTCGGCTGAATATTTAAGCCAAGATGAATATGTGTTACAACTCGAGGATGAATTGAATAGACTTAGGGATGTAGAACAACAGTTCATGCGAGAGCAACAAGCTAGAACATCCCAGCAAGTCTCACAGTCTTTACCACCGTTTGTTAGCACAATATCACCTCCCGTGGTGACATCGCAGATACCTACGTCTCTGCCTTATTACCACCAACAACAGCATTATGGAAATTATCAGACATCAGCTCCTTTTTCTTCTTCTGGGCCATCGGGTTATCAGCTTCCGATTTTTCCTCCTTAACATCAATCGAGATTATGTTCTTTTAAGACTTTTAAATCTTGTGGACCATCTGATTACTCCGGTAGTACAAATCCCTCTGTTACTTTGGATTGGTTGAGGGATGTAGAAAGAAAATTTGAGGTATGCCGGTGTGAGGAAGAAAGCAAGGTTCCTTTTGCAGTACAGCTTCTCAAAGGTCCGACTATGACATGGTGGGATTCCATTACTTCTGTCTTGACATCGCAACAAGGGGCGTCGATTAGATGGTCTGACTTTTACAATGAAGTATGTAAGCAATATTGCTCGGGTTTTGATATGGCACGTATTCGAAGGGAATTTTTGGATTTACACTTGACGGATAATATGACTATTGATGAGCTCATTTCCCAGTTCTCGGAGAAGTTAAGGTTTGTTCAACAATGGGTCCCTACATAAAGGACCCAGGTGGAGCAGTTTGTTGAAGCTCTACCTCCCAGCTATAGGACCACTGTAAGATTAGCGGGTTCTCTTACCCAAGCATTTTCTTTAACCCGTTCAGTGGATGGTGACATTCGGGCTCAAGATTTGAGTATTAAGGAAAGGTCCCCAGTGAAACCCAAAGGTGAATCTACGGCTTGTCAAGGGAAGAAGAAATGGCAAGGAAATCATCAGAACAGAAAACAAAATACTAGTGGGGGTACAGTGGATAAATCCAATTGGTGCCAGAACTGTAAATCTAGGCACGCCTGTCATTGCACTCCTTGGACAGCTAGGTGCATCAAATGTGGACAGTTCGGACACCATATCAAGGATTGCGCGTTCCCAAATCATGTATGTTGGAATTGCCACAAACAGGGGCACCGTTCGGGTTTGTGTCCGGAGGCGGGGAGACAGAAAACGGGTTCGGTCACGGGGTCTTCATCTTCTGGCCAGAAAACAAAGAATCCACCGTCTGCAACTGGCAGGGCTTTTCTAATGACAGCTGATGAAGCTGTCCGAACTGAAGACGTCATAACTGGTACCTTTCTTATAAAATTTGTACCGGCTTGTGTTCTATTTGATTCAAGAGCAAATTGCTCTTTTATATCCATGCAATTCTGTGAAAGACTGAAATTGACTCCCACATGTATTTTAAATCCTATTGAGGTTGAGGTAGCAAATGGTAAAATGGTTCCGGTTACCACATCGGTGACTGGAGCTAGCATTTTGATTGAGGGTCATAGTTTCCCTGTTTCCTTTCTATTAATGCCCATTCCCGGTTTTGATGTGGTTCTAGGCATGGATTGGTTAAGTGAGAACAAAGCAAATATAGATTGTCATAGGAAGTTAATAAAGATCCCAATCTCTGATAAATCATGTATTGTGGCTCGAGGAGAAAGGGAGAAAGGCAAAATTCCTTTGATTTCTATGATGAAAGCTAGAAAATCTCTAGCTAGGGGTTGTGACTCGTACCTAGCCTATGTGGTAGATGCTAAGCTAGAAAAGAAGTCTATTCCGGAGGTTCGTGTGGTTTTTGAATATCCAGATGTCATCCCTAATGAATTACCTGGTTTGCCCCCTATTAGGGATGTAGAATATCATATTGATTTGATTCCCGGCTCTACCCTGTAGCTAAAGCACCTTATAGATTAGCTCCCTCCAAAATCCGTGAAATGATGAGTCAGATTCAAGAGTTATTAGATAAAGGGTTTATTAGACCGAGTTCTTCTCCTTGGGGCGCACCGGTATTGTTTGTTAAAAAGAAAGATGTTACCCTTAGAATGTGTATCGATTACAGGGAATTGAATAAAAGAATAGTTAAGAATAAGTACCATTTGCCTTGAATAGATGAATTGTTTGATCAATTGCAAGGGTCCTCTTATTTCTCTAAAATCGATTTGAGATCGGGTTATCACCAGGTACGGGTTCATGAGGATGATATTTCAAAGACTGCTTTTCGTGCGCGATATGGCCATTATGAGTTTCTTGTTATGCCTTTTGGGTTGACTAATGCTCCGGCAGTTTTCATAGATTTGATGAATAGAGTTTGTCGACCTTTTCTTGATAAGTTTGTTATCGTATTTATTGATGATATCTTGGTTTATTCTAAGTCTGAATCCGATCATGAGATACACTTGCGTATGGTTCTTGACACTTTGAGAAAGGAGAAATTATATGCTAAATTTTCAAAATGTGAGTTTTGGCTCCGTGAGGTCCAGTTTTTGGGACACATTATTTGTGAGGATGGGGTAAAAGTGGATCCATCAAAAATTGAGGCCGTTATGAATTGGCAAGCTCCTAAGTCTCCGTCTGAGATTAAGAGTTTTATGGGGTTAGCGGGCTACTATCGTAAGTTCATTAGAGATTTTTCTAAGATTGCGGGTCCCTTGACTAAATTGACCCGAAAGGATGTGAAATTTCAGTGGACTGAGCAACAAGAGTCATCTTTTCAAACTTTGAAGCAGTTAGTGTGTCAGGCTCCGGTTTTAGCATTACCTGATGGGCCCGATGATTTTATTGTGTATTGTGACACTTCTTCTGCGGGCTTAGGTTGTGTTTTGATGCAACGTGACCGTGCTATTTCCTATGCTTCACGTCAATTGAAACCTCATGAGACAAATTATCCTACCCATGACCTTGAGCTTGCGGCTGTGGTTTTCGCCTTGAAAATTTAGAGACATTACCTTTATGGTACGAAATGTGTTATTTGTACGGATCACAAAATTCTTCAATATATGTTTTCACAGAAAGAGCTCAACATGCGTCAAAGGCGATGGTTGGAATTAATTAAGGATTATGATTGCGAGATTCGTTACCACCCGGGTAAGGCCAATGTTGTGGCGGATGCATTAAGTCGGAAAGGAAAATCAGAAAAAGTGCATTTCATGCGGTTAGAGGTTTCCTCAGATTTAATTGATCAGTTAAAATCTGCACAAATGGAGGCATTGATGGATAATAACTTGAAATCCAAGGTTATGCTTAAAAGAAAGGATTTGTTAGTTGATGACTCACGTGGACTAAAGACTTTTCAATCTAGAGTCTGGGTTCCTTTGCTTGGTGGTCTTCGAGATGTGATCTTATTAGAAGCTCACAAATCTAAACTATCGATTCATCCCGGGAGTACCAAAATGTATCACGATTTAAAACCTTTGTATTGGTGGCCTACTTTGAAATTGGATGTAGCTCGATTCGTGGAATCTTGCCATATTTGCTCGTAAGTAAAAGCCGAACATCAAAAACCATATGGAGCTTTGAAACAACTTGAGATTCCTGAGTGGAAATGGGAGCATGTAACCATGGATTTTGTGACCAAATTACCTCAAACGGTTAAGGGTAATGATATGATTTGGGTAATTATCGATAGATTGACCAAAAGTGCTCACTTTCTTGCCACTAGTGAGACAGCATCTTTGGGTAAACTGGCGCAGTTGTACATTAATGAGGTTGTGTCAAGGCATGGGATTCCGTTGTCTATAGTTTCTGATAGAGATTCTTGGTTTGCTTCTGGGTTTTGGTAGAGTCTACAACGGGAAATGGGTACTAGAGTCAATTTGAGCACTGCTTACCATCCCCAGACAGATGGTCAGTATGAGCGGACTATTCAGACTCTCGAGGACATGTTAAGGGCTTATGTGTTAGAATTTGGTGGGTCTTGGGATTCTCACTTTCCGTTGGTAGAATTCGCTTATAACAATTCTTTTCACTCCAGTATAGGCATGCCACCCTATGAAATGTTGTATGGTCGTCGATGTAGAACACCCACTTGTTGGTTAGAGGCGGGTGAGAAACAATGTGTGGGTCCTAAGATAGTACAGATTACAGCCGATAAGGTAGCTATAGCCCGTGATAGGTTAAAAGTTGCCCGTGATAGACAGAAACAATATGCAGATCTGCGTCGTCGACCCGTTTTGTTTGTAGAGGGTGAATTGGTTTACTTGAAAGTTTCGCCTTGGAAAGGTGTTATTCGGTTTGGTAAACGTGGTAAACTTGCCGCTAGATACATTGGCCAATTTAGAATTCCGCATGTGGTTAATGATAAAACTGTGTCGTTAGATCTTCCTCCTGAATTAGCGGGTATTCATGATACCTTCAACGTGTGTTACTTAAGGAAATGCAATGTGGAGGACCAATCCCAAGTTCTTCCATTGCAAGACTTACGTGTTGACCAAAGTCAAAGACTAGTAGAGGAATCCGTAGAGCTTTTAGACCGTAAGGTAACTAAACTTCGGAGGAAGGATATTCCCATGGTATTAGTTAAGTGGAATCATAGTTTGGGACCAAACCTTACGTGGGAGACCGAGTCTAGCATGAGGACGCGATATCCTAGTCTTTTGAGCACGGCGAGATTTCGGGGACGAAATCTTCTTAAGGAGGGAAGATTTGTAACATCCTCGATTTGGGCCTAGTAGAAATTCGGTATTTTCCTTACTTTATTCGTATTTAAATTGTATTTAGAAATAATTTGGCTTTATTGAGAAATTGAAATTTATTAGTCAAATGGTGAAAAGACTTATTGTGATAAATAAATTAGTATTTGTTTTAAATTAATTTAGCTGTTGGTATAATAAAACTTATTTCTCGCAAATGGGTTATAGGTTCCAGATAATAGATTTAAAAGGGGTATAATTTATACTGCTTTATACTTGGGTTAAAAGTGTTGGTCGGCCTTTATTTCCTCCATTTCCTGACTTTGATCAAAAACCACCAAGAACACACACACACCCTCACTTGGAAATTAAAAGAGAAATCAAAGTGAAATCATCAAACAAATCATCAATTGAAGCTGTGATTCTGTGCTATAATCTGGTTTTCATCATCTTCTTCCTTCTAGCATCTCCATTGTAAACATGACTAACCCATTTTCATGTTTGTGCTTGAATTGGTGGAATTAGGTTAAACTAATAAGGAAATGGAGTAAATTCATGCTTGAATGTGATTGTGTGATGATTCTTAACTGATTTCATGCTCATCTAAGAATGAATCAATGGTGCTTTCATGTTTCAAATTTAATGAAATTGGGTTTGGTTAAAATTAGGTTAGATTACATGTGCATGTCGAGGATTTAAAGCTTGATGATATTAATTGTTGTTGTGTTATGCTTATAGGTGATACTTGATGTAAATTACTGAATAAATTCGTGTATTGTGACAGAATTGTGTGAAATTGGGTTTTTGGTTCAAGCTGAAAATGTTGCAGGTTTGGGTTTTGTTGCTGGAAAACGCACGAACGCGATCCTGGCACTTTGTCCGGATCGCGTTTCATAGTTAAAACTTGTTACATAATGATTTTGTCCTTGGTAACGCGATCTAGCTCCACTTTTTCTGGATCGCGTTGGTCTGTGTAAAATAAAGTCGGATTGATTTTGTTCATGGGAACGCGATCCAGCCACCCCTAACCCGGATCGCGTTCGCAAGTGAAAAACGGTAACAGAATGTTTTGTACTGAGGAACGCGATCCAGCCACCCCTAACACGGATCGCGTTTGCATGTGATAAATTGACGAATTTGATAACTTGTGACTTGTGTGCTTATGTTATTTAACTAGTAATGAAAGTATAATATAAGCAATTATTTGTTGGAATCAATGTTCTCGGGTTGGCTTCGGGTTTGACCGTGGTACATATGATTCAAAGATATGCCCATGACATAATAATACAAAGTCCATTTATCCTATTCGGTCACACGCAAAGGCCGGTCGAAAATCGTTCAATATGTTTTTGTACATGAGATTAGCTAACTAGACATTTGTTAATGGTCTAAATAATTAGCTAAGTTGAGTTGGTTTAATTAATTAGTTATACTAATAACTAGTAATTAATTAAACATAATAAAAGATTCCATGCATTTATGTTCTCAAGAATGCATGTAAAGGAAAATGATTTATCTTGAATCTTTTATAAGACTCAACCTCCTCATTTTTTTAAAAAAACACACTTTCCACTTTCTCTTTGTCTCTCTAACCCACGGTTTTCTCTTAAGAGAAAACCGCAAAATCAGTCCGAAATCTCAAGACTTTGAGGATTTCGGATACGCAACACACAAAGGCGTGGTGTTGCGATTTCGTGGAGATAAAGAGTTGTTCAAGGAGCTGGAATTTGGTGACCGAAAGCATACATTCGAGATCGGAACTTTGGGTGTCTCCCTGATAGAGAGGTTCTCGTTTGAACCTAAAACTGTATCGATCGGAATCACGCTTCAAGGGTATGATTCTTGTTCTAATCTCTCTAGTAGCTATTGTTTTGTGCATGTCGATTATATGAAGGAGTTCGGGTTTTAAATCTCGTTTTGTAACCCGTGTTGTCCTCTGCGCGTTCGCCCCGAACTCCGACATTGGTATTAGAGCCACCTTGTACAAACTTTAGCTCATGAATCTATCGATTGATTGCTTCGAAATGCATGTACCATGGCTGTTTTTTCGGACTGATTTTGGACAGATTCTTGGTCCGAAACTTTTTGGCATTATCCGTCATAAAATGGTTTTGCATGTGTATAAAAATGATAGATCTTTAAACTTGTTAAAAATCAGAAAATCGTTTTTGTTCATATGTTTATTTCGGACTGATTTGGACTGATTTTGTATTCGGTTTTAGATTGAATGTAAACAGCCCCTTTTGAGTCTTCAAATGTTACATTAGTAGATATAACAAAGTGTTAAAAGGGCTGTTTTTAATAACTAGTAACCGAGTCGAAATTTTAGCCTTTGTCGAATGGTACATGAGATTTTGAAACATTCGTATGATGATATTTGGTATGTTTTATGGTTGATTAGATATCGGTAGTAGATGCCCATGGCCTTTTGTGTGATGTTTGGTTGTGTATTATTTATTCGGATGAATGTAATAATTAATCAAACGGCTTGCATGTCGTCTTTTAATTTTTAATCATGTATTTGTATAAACGATAAATGTGTCGTTTTCTTTCTATGTATTTGTAATAGTATAGAAAGTAGAATAGTATTGTTTTAAAATGTAAAGAGACGCCCAAGATTGGAATCACGACGATGATGTTCAAGATGGTGCAAGCGGGTCTCCTTCAAGGATGATGGTTTAAGTGGGAGCCGTTGCTACTACTTAATTTTGTCCTTAGATTGACCTTGTTTTTCGGTATGTGGCTTACCGGAAAACGCATAGGATTGGCATACTACCGATATAAATGCATGTGATGATTATTATTGTTTTGAGTATTTGTCTTGGTTGTGCTAACAAGAAAATTGTTTTAAAACAAAAGGTAATAATCATATATCGGTTTGGTTATAAAGGATTAACAAACGCGACATAAAATTGGCAAGATTTTAAAATGGTATAAAATGTTTTTGCTAATACAAAACGAAAACCCGTTTTAAATGTAAACTTTACACCATCCACGAGTAGTGCACACATTCGAACCTTCTACCTGTTGAAACTCACGATACCCGAGAGTCTTGGGCCGGTTTTCAATTGGGTGTTGGCAAGGCTGAGGTGAAGTTCGCGATACCCGAGAGTCTTGGGCCGGATTTCACGTGTATCTATCATGGACAGTTTACAATCTGGACTTGTGTTTCCGCGGCATACCCGGCACAAGAAAGGGTTGGCGTAGAAGGGATTAAACATGTCAATTGATATAATGGATTATCATTGAATCCCGCAGGAGTCTAAGAATTTCATAATGGATGAAATTGGTAATATAGTATACCTACCTAATTAGCTTATAACTAATGTTTCCGCGGCATACCCGGCATTACTATAAGTGAAATATGGATCTTAGCCTTGTTAATTATAATTGTTTTAAATTTTAAAACACACAAGGGTAATTATTTTAACAAGGATTAAATATGTCAGATTAACTTATACAATCTATAAATTGACAGATGTCTGCAACAAACACAAACTCTGCTTCCTCATCTATTTCTACTTTTTGCCTAAAAGGGCTTCTTGAGAAGGATAAACTTAATGGATTGAACTTCATTGACTGGCTTCGCAACCTGAGGATTGTTCTCAGGATGGAAGGTAAGATCAGGGCAATTGAGGAACCCCTACCCGCTGAGCCACAGGCGAGAGCTACTCAGGTAGTTCGGGATGAGTTTGAAAAACGTCGTACCGAATCTAATGAGGTAGCCTGCTTAATGTTGGCGACCATGACTCCAGAACTCCAAAAGGGTTTGGAAACCTTAGGGTCGTATGACATGCTTACACAACTGAAAGACATGTTTCAAGTGCAAGCAAAGCAGGAACGATTTGACACCGTCAAGTCACTCGTCTGTTGCAAAATGGCAGCAGGCAGCAGCGTTAGTGTCCATGTACTCAAGATGAAAGGGTATATAGACCAGCTAGAGCATCTTGGTTTTCCCATAAGTCAGAAGCTTGCTACGGACTTTATCCTGAACTCGCTGACTAGTTCTTTTGACTCGTTTGTATTGAACTACAATATGAACAGTATGGAGAAAACCATTATGGAGCTCCATGGCATGCTGAAGACCGCTGAGTCTAACATGGCCAAGGCTAAACCTGCTGCTGATGTTTTGTCCATAAAGGAAGGAGGGATCAAGAAGAAGAAGAAAGGAACCAAATCCAAGGGTAAAGACAAGGTTGGAACTCCAAGTTCCAATCCCAAACCTAAGCCCAAGGGTGTTACTTCCACGTCTTCTGCTAAGATCCCACATGCCAAGGATCCTAAGGAGGCCACATGTTTCCATTGTGGGGAGAAAGGACATTGGAGGCGTGCATGTACTAAATACTTGAATGAACTCAATGCACTACGGGCTAGTGGTGTTGGCAATCCTTCGGGTATGTTCATGATTGAACTAAACAATACTTCTACTTCTAATTCCTGGGTATTGGACACAGGTTGTGGTACTCACATTTGTACAAATGTGCAGGGACTAACAAGAAGTAGAAAGCTACGGACTGGGGAGCTTGATCTAATCATGGGGAACAAGAATGTTGCCTCAGTTGAAATGATTGGAGATTACAAGCTTCATTTTGATTCTAGTTTATGTATTGTTTTGAAAAATGTTTGCTATAGTGCCGATATGGCAAGAAATATTATGTCATTTAATGCTTTATTTAAGGATGGTTTTGATTATAAGTTTGATAATGGATCAATACTAGTCTATAAGGATGAAATATTTTACTTTAAGGCTAGTCCTTGTAGAGGCATATTAGAAACCACCATAAAATTAAATGACAATTCAATCTATAATGTTGGTTCATCCAAAGATGGTTTTGATAAATCGTATCTATGGCATTGTCGTTTGGGCCACATAAGCAAGAAACGCATCGCAAAACTCCAGTTGGATGGAATTTTGGAATCATTTGATATTACATCATGTGATGACTGCGAATCCTGCTTATTGGGCAAAATGACAAAAGCACCCTTCACAGGAAACTGTGAAAAGAGCAAGGATCTGTTGGAACTTGTACACACCGATGTGTGTGGTCCGTTCAGATCGCCTACTAGACACGGTGAACGTTACTTTGTTACTTTTACTGATGATTTCAGTAGATATGGTTATGTTTATTTAATTAAACATAAGTCTGAAACTTTTAGAGTGTTCAAGACGTACCAAAACGAAGTGTAGAATTAACTGAACAAAAGGATTAAGATTCTCCGATCTGATAGAGGCGGTGAGTATCTTAATCAAGAATTTAGTGATCATCTAAGGGATTGTGGGATAATCTCACAATTAACTCCTCCAAGGACACCCCAACATAACGGTGTGTCTGAAAGGAGAAATTGAACATTACTTGATATGGTTCGATCCATGATGAGTCACACAATGCTTCCAATCAGTTTTTGGGGCTATGCCCTAGAAACTGCCGCAAGGATCCTTAACCTCATCCCAACCAAGAAAGTTTCCAAAACACCCTCTGAGATATGGCATGGAAAGAAAGTTTCATTGTCATATCTAAGAATCTGGGGTTACGAGGCTTATGTGCGTCGTGAGACTCAAGATAAGCTTGAACCCAGATCAGAGAAGTGTTTCTTTGTCGGATATCCAGCTAATTCTTATGGATATTTGTTCTACAACCCTACAGAGAACAAAGTCTTTGTGTCTCGAAAGGGAACGTTCCTTGAAAGGAACATCATATCCAAAGGAATCAGTGGGAGCCCTGTTGACCTTGAAGAAATTCAAGAATCAACCGACATGGAAATTGATAATAACACTGATTCTCTTCAGAAGGTCGATGAACCTATTGATGAAGGAGAAACTGACATACAGCCACCACCTGTACGCAGGTCTGATAGAAAGCGACATAGACCCGAAAGATATGATTTACACATATCTGAAGGTGATGAGGCGCAAGTAGATTCTGATGAACCTACATCTTATCAGGAAGCCATGGCAGGCCCTGAGTCTGCTAAATGGCAGGAGGCTATGGACAGCGAGGTCCAATCCATGAAAGATAACCAAGTTTGGAACTTGGTTGATCATACACCTGGGGTGAAAACCGTTGGGTGTAAATGGGTCTTCAAGAAGAAGACTGGCATGGATGGGAATGTACACACATTCAAAGCTAGACTGGTGGCTAAGGGTTACACGCAAAGATATGGTGTAGACTACGATGAAACTTTTTCACCGGTGGCAATGTTGAAATCCGTTAGAATACTTATTGCCATAGCTGCGTTTTACGACTATGAGATATGGCAAATGGATGTAAAGACTGCTTTTCTAAATGGTAAGCTAACTGAGGATGTGTTTATGACACAACCTGAGGGTTTTATACATCCTAAGTATCCTAATCATGTGTGCAAGCTTCAAAAATCTATTTATGGACTTAAGCAAGCTTCTCGTAGTTGGAATCTTTGCTTTAATGAGAAAATCAAAGAATTTGGTTACATTAGAAGCGAGGATGAACCATGTGTCTATGTCAGGTCCAGTGGGAGCGTTGTAGTCTTCCTTATATTATATGTCGATGACATATTACTCATTGGAAACGATATCCCGACATTGAAAGATGTCAAAGCTTGGCTAGGGAAATGTTTCTCAATGAAAGATATGGGAGATGCAGCGTACATTTTGGGAATAAAGATCTATCGTGATAGATCTAGGAGACTAATTGGGCTAAGCCAAAGTGCATACATAGATAAGATATTGAAGAAATTCAATATGCATGACTCCAAGAAGGGGTATGTTCCTATGAATCCTGGCATGACACTGAGCAAAGCTCAATGTCCTACATCTGATAAAGAAGTAGCAGTAATGAGTCGTATCCCATACGCTTCGGCTATAGGATCGATCATGTATGCCATGATATGCACTAGGCCTGACGTATCATATGCTTTAAGCATGACTAGTCGTTATCAGGCCAAACCTGGGGAAGCTCACTGGATAGTAGTCAAGAACATTCTAAAGTATCTTAGGAGGACTAAAGAGATGTTCTTGGTCTATGGAGGGAAGGATGAACTGAGTGTAAAAGGATATTCCGATGCTAGCTTCCAATCAGACAGAGATGATTGCTCCTCGCAATCAGGGTTTGTGTTTACTCTAAATGGTGGCACAGTTACTTGGAGAAGCTCCAAGCAAAGTACCATTGCAGATTCGACAACAGAGTCTAAGTACATAGCACTCAGTGAGGCTGCTAAAGAGGCCATGTGGATAAAGAAGTTCATCGGGGATCTAGGTGTAGTTCCCACCATTAATGATCTCCTTGAGATTTTCTGCGACAATGAGAGTACGGTTGTCTTAGCTCAAGAACCAAGATCTCAAAAGCGCACACGGCACATACTCAGAAAGTACCATTATGTTCGTCAAGTTGTCGCAGAAGGGGATATTGTCATAAGCAGAATAGACACGAGTGAAAACTTGGCTGATCCATTCACCAAGCCTTTGTCATAGACCAAGCATGATGCTCATCGTAGGTCTATTGGTGTTCGTGTTATTGATGATTTGCTTTGATTGTATTTTAATAGTTAAGTCTGACGCCTTGAACATTGGATAATAATCTATTACAATTTTTTAGATGATTTTGTATATGGAGATTATATAATACGCATGACGCGATCATTTCATTGTATATTATCTTGTTCAAATTTTACATGTTTTACACTCCATTGAATATTAATTCATAAACTTCCACAGTCAGTCATTCTCTACTGGAGGGAGAATTGAATTAAGGCTGCTATGAAGTGTAGTTATATAGGCTTATATGATACTACGTTCATGAGGAACTTGATAGTTGATTCAAGGTTCTGGAGTGACCACACTTAGGAATTACTTCATGGTTTTAAGTCAAAAGGTAATTCTAAGATGGCAGCATCTTTATCCTAGAGCGGAGATACATGAGAATCCTGACACAAATTATGTTGTACTTTAACCTACATCTACCGCTGTGCGTAAATGCCAGTTATAAGGGTGTAGATTGGGTACAACATGAGATGTGATGGATGTCTTGTAGTCGAAACAATTTGTTCCTTCTTCTTTAAGCGAGTTGAAGCGATATCACTGGGCCCCTCGATGATTTGCGCTGATGTTAACTGCATGGCCATGCTAACTCTGAATCAGTATGATTTCAGTCTATCATGATCACCACAAATCTCTATCGAGAAACATAATCTTGAACGATGTTGATTGACACTTAACAATGTCACACGTTCAAAATGATATCTAGAACAAAAGGATAATTGATGTAAATCAACTAATAGGAAATGTAACATGTCGTTGCACTGGTTACATTTAGTATGTTCTTTTAGACATACAAATACTATTCATGTCTGTGCAAGTGGGAGTCTGTTGGAATCAATGTTCTCGGGTTGGCTTCGGGTTTGACCGTGGTACATATGATTCAAAGATATACCCATGACATAATAATACAAAGTCCATTTATCCTATTCGGTCACACGCAAAGGCCAGTTGAAAATCGTTCAATATGTTTTTGTACATGAGATTAGCTAACTAGACATTTGTTAATGGTCTAAATAATTAGCTAAGTTGAGTTGGTTTAATTAATTAGTTATACTAATAACTAGTAATTAATTAAACATAATAAAAGATTCCATGCATTTATGTTCTCAAGAATGCATGTAAAGGAAAATGATTTATCTTGAATCTTTTATAAGACTCAACCTCCTCATTTTTTTAAAAAAACACACTTTCCACTTTCTCTTTGTCTCTCTAACCCACGGTTTTCTCTCAAGAGAAAACCGCAAAATCAGTCCGAAATCTCAAGACTTTGAGGATTTCGGATACGCAACACACAAAGGCGTGGTGTTGTGATTTCGTGGAGATAAAGAGTTGTTCAAGGAACTGGAATTTGGTGACCGAAAGCATACATTCGAGATCGGAACTTTGGGTGTCTCCCCGATAGAGAGGTTCTCGTTTGAACCTAAAACTGTATCGATCGGAATCATGCTTCAAGGGTATGATTCTTGTTCTAATCTCTCTAGTAGCTATTGTTTTGTGCATGTCGATTATATGAAGGAGTTCGGGTTTTAAATCTCGTTTTGTAACCCGTGTTTTCCGCTGCGCGTTCGCCCCGAACTCCGACATTATTTGACATTGTGTACATGATTAAATTGTAATAAACTGGATATGAGAATCTAATTCATGTTTTGATTGTGTTCTCAGATAAACCGAAGACTCAATAAGATAAGACCATTGAGTGGTAACGGTGATCGTCAAGGGTGAGTGGATCTTGGACTTTCAGTCTAGATTAGTTGTAACAAATTGGTTACAACGGGTAAACTTGGTTTATTGATATTGATATTGATTGTGTCTTATATATATATATGTGCGTATATTGCCATGATGGCTGTGGACTAATTGAATGTCGGAGGTCAACATGGATTGGGTTTGGATACTAATACTTTGGACAACATATGTACTTTGTACATGTGTTGTTCATTGTAAGTATGTTGTATGTAGTATTAGTAACCAAGCTATCGGTTTAACCACTGTTTGGCCTTCAGTTGGTTTTAAGTGTTACTTGGGGGCCACCGCGGCATGAGGGTACCTCAAGGACCACCGATCCTCTTGATTTGTTTGTTTACTATGCTTTGTTGTAGACGATTGTTAAGCTATGTTTAGATTGTTGGTTAGAGATCTATTCACTTAGCTTTGTGCTAATCCCTCCTCCTCACTTCTTGCAGGTTAAGCTTTTGAATGTGGGTTGGCAAGAAGTCGGGTATTGATGGAATGTTTGACAGCTCACTCTGTTTATAAACATGTCATGGGTTTACCATTATGTTTTGAATTAAATAACACCTATTTTAGTATTTGTAATTATTATGTTACTTTGGATTTCAAACCATGTAATTTGTGGATTGCTATTTTGGTTTATAATACATGCAATCTATAACGTATGAATTTCAATATACGCTTCCGATATGTAAAAGAAAAAATGATCTTGAAATTGTGGGGTGTTATATAATTGAAGTTAAAACTATAGTAAAATTCGTAGTTAAAATCATAGTAAGAATCACAGTTAAAACCATAGTAGAAATCATAGTTTAAATCCCCAAGTTTTCAAAGTTGTCAGAGTTTTCAAAGTTGTCACATATGCCAAATCAAAGTATGCCATTTCTAAAACCGAAGTTTAACCATAGATGGAATCGTAGTTGTTATCGTAGTGGGACTCGTAGTTGTTATCATAGTTTCCCCTTAGTTGTTATTGTAGTTGTTCTCGTAGTTGTTTCATAGTCATATCATACCATACGTAAAAGTGTTCTCACAAAAACAATTCACAATACAGTACAAAGTAGTTCCATAAAACATAGCTAATGTAGTTCATAATATATATATAACGTAGTTTATAAATCGGAGATAAAGGAGTTCGTAAATCAAAGATAACATAGTTCATAAAACAAATTTCAAGTAGCTCATAGTAAGTCATAGAAACCGAGCATTAAGTAGTTCGCAAATTAGTTCCCAAGTAGTTCGTAAAACAGAGACAAAGTAGTTTATAAAACAGAGTATGTATTCTCACCCCAAAACAGTTAAAAACAGTTTAAAAGGTGGGGCTATGAACTCACCTAAGGAGCTAGCGATCCTAAAGTAAGCTTATGATCCAAACCGAATCTCCTAGTATCCTAAACACGTGAGATTATAAATGAGTAAATGAAAGTCTAATTATACCATCCATATTAGTGTTCACTCGATTAATTGTGTCCAAAGTATTCGATAAGTGTTTACATTTGAAATTTATAAAATAAGTACGGCTCGTTGGTGACGGATAGAAATTATATTCGAAAAATATAATTACGTTTGTTTTCTTATAAATATACTTTGCACATTTTCGTGTCGTATAAATATATTTGCGTCGTATAAATTCAATACTTTATGAAAAGTATTTATAAAAATGTGTATTTTTGGCGTCACTCGATGCAGCACTTCGTTTGGGTTGCGACACTACGATTAGTTTCGAAAATATGAAATTTCAGCATTTTTAGCGACACTAAAAAGGGCGTCACTAGGTGGAATAGCGACACTTCATCAAGTGTCGCTAAATGATTAGCGACACTAGTCAAGTAGACCTGCTGTGTCATTTTTCCGGGTCGACCCGCCAGGATCGGCACCTGAGCCGTCGGGTCCTGATGGTTTTCAGCTCAGTTTCACAAAATCAATTCACAAAACAACTTTCTAACTTAATTTCGACCATCAATTCATGGATATAACACTAAAACATGATTATATAAGCTTTTCTAAACTTAAAATAATTAAAGAAAAAGAAAGATTGCTCATGGAGGAGGTGAAGCCGAGAGTGATTATGATGATGACCGAAGATGATTATGATGATGGAGATAATCTGATGCTGCTGTTGTGCCGATTCTATTGTTGTTGTTGTTTGTCGATGATGATGATCGGTGGTCGGTTGTAGTAGTGAGCCGAGAGAGATGAGAGGAAGAAGTAAAAATGATGAAGATAATCGAAGATGGAGATGATGATTATGGTTACCAGTTGCTGCTGCTGTTTATTATTATTGTTATTTGTTAGTTTTTATTGTTGTTTGAGTGGAACCAAAAGACACAGAGGGATAGATAGATTAGATGATGAAGATGAAATCAAATGAAATAAAGGTTCGGCTTATATCAGAAGCAACAAACAAGATCCACTTTTTTGTGGAAAATTTGGGGCCGGCTTGCTTTATTTGCAGTATTTTTGACCCGTGTTTGTTTACCCGATCGTAATATAATGTGGTATTTTTAATTTCAAAAATTTATAAAAGTATTTTCGAAACATTTTTAAGTCAAAGTATTTTATAAAAATACATTATTGGAGTTATAAAATATAACATGATTTCGCGTGGTCTCAATCAAATAGAACACATTTTTAAATGAAACGAAATATGTTTAAATTTTATCCAAGTAAATAAATATTATTTTTAACAATAACACATTATTTGGAAATGTTTTGCACCAACGTCCGTTTTTGTAATTCTGCGTGCTTTCAGATTCTATTATAAGTGATTATTAAATAATCATTTTAAGTTATATATATATATATATATATATATATATATATATATATATATATATATATATATATATAGTACTTGGATACTTCGGTATTAATGCGTATATAACACGTGAAATGAAAGTTTAAATTGGGCGCGAAAATTGCCCTTTTGACCGGGTGTCACATTCTCCCCTTGTTAGGAGAATTTCGTCCCGAAATTTTGTTAGACGTAGCAGTTTTTGTGTCACCTAAGCATAGTTGCGACATGTGTCAAGTAGGGTGACGTTCAGTTGTGTTTGCCTTCCTCCTCTTGTTCGGCTAGCGCCCTATTGGCAACTAAAGAAAAAGAGAGGAGGCTTCGATTTGATGACCTTCCACATCCGATAGACTAAGGCCTGTTCGTTAGTTCACTAGTGTATAGTTACAATTTGTACTAGTAGCTTGGAGTGACTTTGTAATTCATCCGTTTCCATAGAGTCTAAGTTAGGTTGTGATATCATAGGACAACCTACACTCTGTAGGCATAGAACAAGATTTAAGATAACTAAGTCATTGTGGAGGAGCGTACTCGTACCTAGATATTGTCAAGCGTTGTTAATTTTCGGACAGTCGTTCTTGAAATGCCCAACGACTCCACACTCGAAGCAGACTTTTACTCTACAGTTCCTAGTCTGATGTCCATAGTTTTTGCACTTGTTACAAGGGGTGACACATGGTCCTCCATGATGGCTGTTGCACTT
This sequence comes from Helichrysum umbraculigerum, assembly GCA_949592205.1. Lineage (NCBI taxonomy): Eukaryota > Viridiplantae > Streptophyta > Magnoliopsida > Asterales > Asteraceae > Helichrysum > Helichrysum umbraculigerum. The sequence goes on from CATIUR010000004.1 coordinate 93,143,299, forward strand.
GGAGCAGAAAGGTTTGCTTCCTTTATACCGATTCTCTTCGGTTCCTGCAGCATAGGCCCTGACAGTTTCTGGCCTCCTTGCTAGTTGTTTATCCTGATTTTGATCGTCGTTCCCATCCCACTTTCGTTTCTCAGCCCCAGTGCTTCGGTCCCCCGTATCATTTGGTGCACCTTTTCCCGAATTAGCTTTATCTTTCAACATTCCCATCCTAACAGCTTTATCAGTCAAGCTTTGAGCTAACTCAACAGCACTCTAAAATGTGGCGGGGCGGGAAGAGGTTACTAAACTCCTAATTTGAGGTACCAATCCCCAGATGTACCTCTTAATGCATTTGTACTCCAGCGTTACCATGTGTAGTACCAGGCGTGCTAGTTCCTGAAATCTGGTAGTGTAACCGGCGACATCAGCACCAGTCATCATAATATTCCACAGTTCAATTTCGATCTTTTGCAACTCGCTACGGGGAAAGAACTCGTCCATGATCATAGCCTTCAGATCTTCCCATGAGAGCGAGTGGGCAGTTGTTTATCCAAGTGCTTGAACCTGAGCGTTCCACCAGGTAATTGCCTTGTCGGCCAGTGTGTAGGTGGCGTACTTCACCATGCAGTCGCGAGAACAGTTACTAATATCGAGCACAGACTCCATCTTCTCGATCCAGTGAATGATACCTATGGCTCCTTCGGTGCCATTGAAGTTGCTTGGTTTGCAAGCCAAAAGGTTTTTGTATGAACACCCTCGTTGGGTATTCTCAGGAGTTTTGCCATTCACAGGGGTAGTTCCGCTGTTATTTACCACGGTATCACGGATGCGACTTGCCTCATACTGGGCAATGGCTTCAGCTACACGTCGCTCAATGATTTGTTCAGTAGTTTCAACGACAGGAGGTGTAGTCGCTCTTCAACTATTTCGAGTCTTCCTTTGCTTTGGTGGCATGATTGAGTTCTGTAGTGAAATGAAATGCAGAAGTCAATGCCAAGGTAAGGAATGTGAAGAATGATGTTTCACATTGGAGAGATTTTATAAAGCACAAAGAGGATAACGGAGATCTTAGTTGTTATACTCATTATTAGTACTAGGTGTTGAGAGTCCCGGAATCACTATCAGTTAGTGATTTGGAATCGCAATGTGTAAAGTTTAATTGTAGAAGGGGGGGTTGAATACAATTTAAAACTATTTCAGATTTTAACTTAGTTAATTGGTGAGTTTTAAATTGTTTAACAGAAACAGAGTATAACAGATATATAGATATGACAATATCAAAGTAACAAAGTAATAGTAGCTTAAATGGTGAATTATATTGATCATAAAATTCACAAGTGTTGAATGCGGAATGGATTAACCAAAGTTAATCCAATTCAAACACTTAGCTAATCTATTACAAATTGTGAGAAGAACAGCAGTGGATAAACACGCTGACTGTTCTCTCGCTGGATCGACAATGCGTACTCTAGACAAACTGATCACTGACACACAAGTGATAATTACGTATTGAACGACTAGCCTCTACAATACAAAACACTGAACTATTTATACTACAAGAGTTCCTAAAATATCGCCTATAAAATAGGATCTTGGAATGACACGTGTCGCTACTTGATTGGCTTGATCTCTGATGAACCGACATTCTGCGGGTCCCAATTATGTTACCGCAAATATCTCGTTACCTTAAAACTAATTATTCGCTGCCACGTAATCTTTCGGACATACTTCAAGTTGGAACACTCTTGCTGATGTATAGATAAGTACAGTACTTTTCGTACTTGATGATTGAGAGGCTTTATTGAATAGTCCCTGAAGATGCAGTAATCCTCCTCACTCACTGCGAGCTAACATGCTCTTGTAGAATGACTTCAACTAGAGATCTTCAGTGACTAGCTGTTATTCTGGCAGTGACTTTTGCCTTTATTGATTTGAAAATGTTGAGCTCTCGCTGTCAAGATCAGCGACACACAAAGTTGAGCTTTAATCTTCCTCAGGATATCAATTCCTTGAGAGTAGAATGAATGATGATCAGCGAAACCAATCTTCAGCAACAGCAGCTTTGATACAATTCATTTTTTCATCGAGTAGTGTTAAGTTGAGTTGGTCAGCGACCAGCGACTCAACATGGTCAGCGACCAGTGACTCAACAATCTCCCCCTAAATGATTGTGATCGAAGCTCCCTAGACAAACTTGTTGCTGAAAAAGTTTATAGTCAGTGTTTAAGATTTTAAACATTCAGTGACATACACTTTGATCCATTCATTTATCTTTTTGGATTCTTTTGATATAATCTGAGTTTTGCATTTTGGTTTTCTCAAAAGATTAGATATTATTGAACTGCAAAATATAAATGACAGATAGTTTTTCAGTTACGATAAATCTAGTCTATTACAAGTTTTAAACCTTCTATCTTCAGCGATCAGATGAGGCAATCTTCAGCGATTAGATAAATAGCAGTGATTCCTATTATCTTCAGCGATCTGATGAAAATGATTCTTGGTATATCAAACCTACTATCTTCAGTGATTAGATAAATAGCAGTGATTCCTTTTATCTTCAGCGATCAGATGAAAATGATTCTTGGTATATCAAACCTACTATCTTCAGCATGACATCTTCTCACGAAACTTTAACCGACTGAAAATCAATGAAAATGAACCTTCAGATACTGATCAGGATAGAGAAGGATTCATTGCTAAGCTTCAGATACTGATCCGAATAGAGAAGGATTCATTGCTAAGCTGAAGTGGCACAAATATTGAATAAAATCGCCAGGAAAATTGTAACTCAAATACAGGGAATATGTAAGTTTTGTGATAGAAGCCGCAAAGATGATTCCCAAGTATCAGCAACTTTAATAGTAGCAGCGATTTTCCATATGAGCATAAGCAACATTGGTTTTTGCATTTATTTGTACATTTTCTCCCGCTTGATAACAGCACGAAGTAGATCAGCATTTCTCTGGTAGCATCAGCAACAGTTGAATATTTCTCTCCCTTGATGATAGCAAGAAATGCTGCAGCAAATGTTTGATCTTTTTGTAATAAGTGAGTGGTTTTCTCGTCATCATCAGCTTGTGTTTTAGCTGATGGATCATCGAAAACAGAGGGAACATCCTGTATCTCTCCCTGTGACTGGAGAGAGATATTGACAGCTGGTGCAGTGATAGATGAGATTTGGCCCGGGTCTGTAGCCAGTGATGTGGTATCAGCAATGAGTGTGTTATCACCCACTGATACCACTAGCCCTTTTGATGAAGTTTCATCCTTTTGTGAGAATGACAAGTGGCTGATGGTTAGACTCGATATGAGGGTGTGGGATGCACCCAAATCACTGCTATCAATAGTTTGATCTATTGTAGCTGTCTGCAGTTGTCCCATTTTAGAATCACTGGACTTTCGGGAGTCCAATGAAGCTGTTGAAGGCTTGGGGTCAGCAAGGGTGCCCGCAGGGACTGAACGTTCAGCCTCCGCTTCACCCTTGGCATCCTTGGATGTCTTTATTTTGCTATGTCCCTGATCCGATAATGTCAGGAACCCTAATTTGGATGCTTTCTTGGGAGAGGATGGTGGTTTCTTGATTGGTGGTTGACTAATGACAGTCACTGGGGGTGTTGTCAGTGACGTAGTCGATTTGATTGTAGGAACGGACGGATGTACAGTAGTTTCAGACTGGATTACAAGTAATCCCTGTTTTCTCATGAGAGTATATAAAAACATAATCACTGTTTTTTGAATAAAGATTTTGAGGACACATCAGGATTGATTTTAAAGATTTGGATAACAATTTAACCCTGTTTACTTCAGTGATCAGTATCTTCACATACTCTGTTTTTGGGATGGAAAAATGTTTTAGTGAATAAAACGATTTTTGAAACTGTAATGACAAAATCCTTACCAACTGAAGAAGTTTTGAGGATTTTCAGTGGAGTATGATGATGTTTTGAAGAATTTGATTTCGTCGTTACAGAAAACAAAAAGATTTTGTATGGTGTTTATTTTGAAATATTTTTATGAAAATCAAGAGGACATTTGGATTGAGATGAGTTTAAGTGGCTTGATTAATAGAGACCCTCTTGATTATTATGTGGATAAAAATGGGTTAACGTGGTTGATGATGGTGGTGAGTAGAGGTGGTATAGAGGTGATGATTGATGGTGGTAAGTGGTATAGGGGTGATGATTATGAAAACTGGTGGTATTTAATGGTGATGGGAGAGGTGTGCCGGAAAAGTATGCTGACGTAAGAGAGAGAGTGTCAGATAATACGACTTTTCCATTACACCACAACCCATAAATAATTTTGGAAAATTTAATAACACCATTAAGTGATATCTACAGAGAGAAAGAGTTACTGAAGATATCTAATCAATTTCTTGATTTACCACCTAAAAGAAATATAACAATAATAAGATAATAAATTTAATTGTTTATCTTGCTGAGACTAGATCTCGCTGACTTAATCACAACTTAGAATACTGATTGAGTCATTGTGAAATAGTTACAGTTTTGATATAAATTTAACTTGTTAACTCACAATTTTTATATTGAAAGTTTTTTTTTTTTTTTTTTTTTTTTTTTTAAGAAGAACATGAATATAGATTATGTATTATGTTAAATGTATAACATATTTCTATATTACACCTCACCGATCAAGTTACAACTTAGAATACTAACTAGATCAGTTTAGAGATATCATAGAGCAATGCTACAAACCTATCATTGAGACATAAGAAAATATTCATGAGTCTTTGTAAGAATATAACGTTAGAAGATCACAGTAAGCTGGGTATTAATCTTGCTGATTAGTTCAGTAAGGATTAAGACATCAGTGTGTATGGTCAACTAAAATTATATTTTACGAAGACAATTTATTTAAAGCATTTATAAATTTAAACGACAATAAATAAATAAACTCAAAGAGTTCATTTATTCAATGAAGTTTAACATACCAAGCTCGCTGATAAGAAAATTAAATCTTTTCTCATCCAGAGGTTTTGTAAACAAATCAGCGAGTTGGTAATCAGTTGGAATGAAATGAAGTTCAATATCACCTTTCATCACATGATCCCTGATGAAATGATATCGTACATCAATGTGCTTTGTCCTTGAGTGCATCACTGGATTGTTTGCAATGGCTATGGCACTTTGACTATCACAATAGATTGGAATTTCTTTGAAGTCAAATCCATAGTCAGCGAGCTGATTTCTCATCCAGAGAATTTGAGCAGTGCAGGCACTGGCAGCAACATATTCAGCTTCAGCAGTTGAAGTTGAGACTGAGTTTTGTTTCTTGCTGGACCAGCTTACTAGCTTTTCTCCAAGAAATTGACAGCTACCAGATGTACTTTTTCTATCCAGTTTGCATCCAGCATGATCAGAATCATAATATCCTTTCAGGGAGAAATCTGAACCAGATGGGTACCAGAGACCAAGATTTGGTGTTCCCTTCAGATATCTGAATATCCTTTTGAAAGCGAGCAAATGTGATTCTTTTGGATCAGCTTGATACCTAGCACAGAGACATGTAGCAAACATAATGTCTGGTCTACTTGCAGTTAGATACAACAGTGACCCAATCATACCTCTGTAAGCAGTGATGTTTACAGATTTACCATCAGGATCAGTATGTAGCTTTACTGCAGGTGACATGGGTGTAGCAAGAGTTGAGCAATTAGCAAATTCAAATTTCTTTAGCAGATCTTTAACATATTTTCCTTGACTTATAAAAATTCCAGTTTTGGTTTGTTTTATTTGCAGACCAAGAAAAAATGTTAATTCACCCATCATGCTCATCTCATAACTTTTGGTCATGAGATCAGAAAATTCCTTGCACATGTCACTGTTAGTAGACCCGAAAATGATATCATCAACATAGATTTGGACTAATATGACATCTCTCTTATCTCTTTTGATAAACAATGTGCTGTCAATTTTACCTCTGACGTAGCCACATTTTATCAGATAGACAGAGAGAGTGTCATACCACACTCTGGGAGCTTGTTTTAGTCCATACAGGGCTTTATCGAGTTTGTAAACATAACCAGGATGTTTTGGGTCGATGAATCCAGGTGGTTGCTTGACATACACTTCTTCCTGCAGCTTGCCATTCAGAAAGGCACTTTTCACATCCATTTGATAACTTTAAACTTCTTGTGAGCTGCATAAGCTAGAAATAGCCTGATTGCTTCAAGCCTAGCCACTGGTGCAAAGGTTTCGTCATAGTCAATGCCTTCTTGCTGACAGTAACCTTGTGCAACCAGTCTAGTCTTGTTTCTTGTTACCACACCATCAGCATCCATCTTATTTCTGAACACCCATCGTGTTCCAATCACTGATTTACCAGCAGGTTGAGGTACAAGCTTCCAAACTTTATTTCTTTCAAACTGAGATAGCTCTTCTTGCATGGCAGCAATCCAGTGATGATCAGTGAGTGCTTCATCAACCTTTTTTGGTTCCATCAGTGACACAAAACTTACAAACAAACAAAAGTTAGCAGATGTTGATCTTGTCTGAACCCTGGATTGTGGATTACCAATAATCAATTGATTATCAATATGTTTTGTCCACTTAGTCATTCGCTGAGGTTCAGCAGTGACTGTCTTATCTGGTGGTGGTTCATGTGTCAGATCAGCATCAGAGACATGAGTATTGTTGTTATGAGAGTTTTGGTTTGGACATTGAGTTGATGATGATGGGACATCAGTAGGTAAAGATGATGTTCCTGAATTATTTTCAGCTAAAGTAGAGCTAGAATTGATTTCAGGAATACTATCTTCCCCTTCAGAGTCTGATGAGAAATTTTCATATTTCTTATCATTTGATTTTATTTCATTTGATGAGTCACCATCCATTTTGTTAAAAACAAGATTTTCATATTCTTTAGGATCAGTGAGTGACTCATCATATGATTCATCAAAAGTAACATCCATTGATTCCTCAATACATTTTCTTCTTTTATTGTAAACTCTGAAAGCTTTAGAGATAATTGAGTAACCAACAAACATTCCTTCATCAGCTTTTGGATCAAACTTTCCTAAGTGATCTCTTTTGTTTAAAATGTAGCAAGTGCTACCAAAAACATGGAGAAAACTTATGTCGGGTTTTCTCCCCCTTAATAGCTCATATGCTGTCTTATTATGTCGTTTGACAATCAGTGACCTATTCTGAGTATAGCAGGCAGTACTTACTGCTTCGGCCCAGAAATAGGTTTTAAGACCAGCATCAATGAGCATTGACCGGGCATATTCAATTAAGGTTCTATTTCTCCTTTCTGCCACCCCATTTTGTTGGGGTGTTCTAGGAGCTGAAAAATTTTGAGAAATACCTTTTGAATCACATAAAGTTTCTAGGTCAATATTTCAGAATTCAGTGCCATTATCACTTCTCAGATGTTTTACCGTGACATCATTTAGATTCTCCATTTTCTTGACAAAGGATATAATCTCGCTGGCAGCTTCACTTTTAGCTTTGAGAAAAAATACCCAAGTGTATCTGGAGTATTCATCGACTATCACCAAACAGTACCTTTTTCCACCAAGACTTGGAGTACTCACTGGAACAAATAGATCCATATGGAGCAAGTGAAAACATTCAGTCACTGATGAAGTCTGCTTACTTTTGAAAGAAGAGCTGTGATGCTTTCCCTTTCCACATGCTGAACAAAGCTTATCTTTATTATAAGATAATTTTGGTAGTCCAGTGACTAAACCATTCTTGCTCAATTTACTGATTGCTTTGAGATTCAGATGAGAAAGTCGCTTATGCCACAACCATTTTTCTTCTGAAACGGTTCTGGAGTAAAAACACGTTCCTGACTGTACTGAATCCATATTGACCACATAAGTATTCCCTTTTCGATTAGCAGCAAGTACAGCACTTCCCTTCTTGTTGTAAACAACACCTGCTTCATGATCAAATAGTACCTTGTTCTTAGAGTTACAAAATTGATTGATGCTCAACAAATTGTGCTTCAGACCCTCTACATATGCTACTCGCTTGAACATTACATTACCATTGGATAAGACTCCATACCCTCTAGTCTTCCCAACCTTGTTATCACCAAATACCACATCAGGACCTCTTTCATCCTGATAGTCACTGAGCAGAGACTTGCATCCTGTCATGTGCCTGGAACATCCGCTGTCCAAGTACCAGATAGTCTCTCTAAGAATACCTTTGTAGATGCTATCAGAATCCCAACCAGATGCTGAACATTTTTTAGCAACTTCCTTGATATCTTCATGAAATTCAGTGTCATCAGCCATCAAACAATAATCTTTGTCCAAGCAAATCATTGCTTCCTCATCATCGGATGAAGATGATGTATCAGAGTCGCTGAGTGAACTTTCTTCAGCGACAAACCCTTTTCTCTTCTTCTTCCCTGATTTGGACATAGCCTTCAGCTTTTTGTACTTTTTCTTGTAGTTGTTGTACTTGTCATTTCTGAACATTGGCTTTTGTTCAGGGATTGGACTGACTGACTTTGATCTACATTCAGCTACAAAATGACCAGGTTTGCCACATTTGTAGCACTCTTCCTTGGATTGAAAATTATCAGATGATGGAACACCAGCGAATCTTTTTGATCTGGTGTTCCTTCTGAAATTAGCAACCATCATCGCCATGTCTTTTTCAAGCTTCTCCAGACCCTCATTATACTCATACTCCGACTGTTCTTCAGTACCTTCACCTTCTTCTTCAGCTATCAGAGACTTTGAACTTTTCTTAGACACTTTTGACTTCTGTCTCTGATCGATTTCATCAAGCTCAGCTACAAGGGCATTAGATATCATCTGACTTCCAAGAGTAGCACGAATATGCTCACTCTGATCAGCTTGCTTTTCTGACTGCTCCCAGTTGAGCAAAATACCATAGACTTGAGTGAGATTAAGAATTGAATAATCATTCCTCTGTCTGGTACATGTGGCAATAGTTCCCCAGATTTTCCTTGGCAGCAACTCAAGAAACTTCTCAACAACAAATCTCTGTTCCTTACCTATACCAGCCTTCTCCATTTTGTTCATCAGTGACTGGTATCTGGTGTAAGTAGAAGATAGAGATTCATTTGGTTCCATTGCAAACAGCTCATACTGGCGAGTGAGATTTACTTCCCTGCAGCGAATAATATCAGGAGTTCCAATATATATATTCCTAAGGGTGTCCCACATGTCTTTAGCAGTTCTACAAAGCCTGATAGATTCGAACACTTCATCAGGAAGTGCCATGCCTATGTACATTTTAGCTTGTTTATCCAGTCTAACCAATCGTCTATCCTCATCCGACCATTGTTCCTCTCTTTTGGGCACAACCATTTCTGGTATGGCAGGAGTAGTAGCTGTAGCAATGACAGCAGGAATAATTGTGGTTGGAATGTGGGGACCATTGGTTATTGTATTACAGAGACGGTCGTCAATTAGATCTAAAAACATCATCATTCGGGACATCCAAGTCTTAATCCTTGAAGGATCAAAAGTTGGAGGTTTGGTTGTAGAACCATTTCCCTACTGATAATCAGAGTCTACACAACTGTACTTTACTGATTCCATTGCAGACCTGGTTAATTGAATTTAAACCAACTCTGCTCTGATACCAATTGAGAGTCCCGGAATCACTATCAGTTAGTGATTTGGAATCGCAATGTGTAAAGTTTAATTGTAGAAGGGGGGTTCAAAACAATTTAAAACTATTTCAGATTTTAACTTAGTTAATTGGTGAGTTTTAAATTGTTTAACAGAAACAGAGTATAACAGATATATAGATATGACAATATCAAAGTAACAAAGTAATAGTAGCTTAAATGGTGAATTATATTGATCATAAAATTCACAAGTGTTGAATGCGGAATGGATTAACCAAAGTTAATCCAATTCAAACACTTAGCTAATCTATTACAAATTGTGAGAAGAACAGCAGTGGATAAACACGCTGACTGTTCTCTCGCTGGATCGACAATGCGTACTCTAGACAAACTGATCACTGACACACAAGTGATAATTACGTATTGAACGACTAGCCTCTACAGTACAAAACACTGAACTATTTATACTACAAGAGTTCCTAAAATATCGCCTATAAAATAGGATCTTGGAATGACACGTGTCGCTGCTTGATTGGCTTGATCTCTGATGAACCGACATTCTGCGGGTCCCAATTATGTTACCGTAAATATCTCGTTACCTTAAAACCAATCATTCGCTGCCACATAATCTTTCGGACATACTTCAAGTTGGAACACTCTTGCTGATGTATAGATAAGTACAGTACTTTTCGTACTTGATGATTGAGAGGCTTTATTGAATAGTCCCTGAAGATGCAGTAATCATCCTCACTCACTGCGAGCTAACATGCTCTTGTAGAATGACTTGAACTAGAGATCTTCAGTGACTAGCTGTTATTCTGGCAGTGACTTTTGCCTTTATTGATTTGAAGATGTAGAGATCTCGCTGTCAAGATCAGCGACACACAAAGTTGAGCTTTAATCTTCCTCAGGATATCAATTCCTTGAGAGTAGAATGAATGATGATCAGCGAAACCAATCTTCAGCAACAGCAGCTTTGATACAATTCATTTCTTCATCGAGTAGTGTTAAGTTGAGTTGGTCAGCGACCAGCGACTCAACATGGTCAGCGACCAGTGACTCAACAGGTGTTCCGTTCATGTGATTGTTGAAGATTTATCCTAAGAATACAGAGAGACTTCGCGGACTCCGTTGAGTCGTCGTTGCCCTAAGTGCGCGGGCATGTTTATATCGTGGATACCATTACTGTTGTAACACCCCGCATTTTCAACTAAATTATAAACATTATTTACAAGCATTTTTAGGCTAATTCCCTACCTTGAGTGAATTCACAACACATTTTAGATGTAAGTCTAGCAAAGCCCAACTAGTTAATACGCGTAGTATTACGATTCATAATTAGTTATAATTATGTACACAACAATTGGAACAAATGCGACAAAAATATACGACTGTTAGTGAACAAAATTATGTAATAAGATGAAATTTTTAAATAACATTAACGATTTTTTTTAAATATTATGCGGGTAATATTTACACAGTATTTTATAACGTACGTAGAAACGTTTATTTCGTAAACTAAAACGAAACAAAGTTAAAATTTTATGAACATAACTAAATTATTTCCATAAAATATTCCAATCAAAAATATAAGCGAAAACGTATTTAAATATTTGTCACTTAAAATATCTTAACATTTAACAATCGAATAAACGAACACGGGTAAAATACCACACATTTGGGACCAAGTCTCCTCCCACTTTTGGAGGTCAAAACCCCACCCTTTTCTTTTTCTTTTTCATTTCATTCCATCATCATCATCATCTTTTCTTCCTCCTTTCTCTTTCAAATCACCACCAACACCAAAACCACCACCACCACAAACCACCCAAAAACTACCACGAAAACTCATCGAATCATCTAGCTCATTTGGAATAGAACGATCATGGGATCACGATCTACACTTCTACCTTTCCAGATTTTCTTCGCGATAACTTTGTAAGATCCCGACATTTCGTAAACTTTTAGATTTCGAAGTTTCATTTGATATTTCATGTTTAGTATACTTAGATCATCATGTTTTAGTGTTTTATACAACTGAAAATGTCCAAAATTGAACCAAAAACCCATTTTTGTGAGCTGTTCGTCGAACAGTCGTAAGTGACGCATTGGCGCCAAAAACAGTATAGCGACACTTAAGTGACGCATTAAGTGTCGCATAAAACCCTAATCTTGCGTCACTTCCCTAAGTGACGCCAAAAACCCTCTTTTTGCGGCACTTCGTTAAGTGTCGGTAACCCGGCACTCCATGCGGCACTAACTTAAGTGACGCCTAAATTCGATTTTCACCTTGTCTGACACTTACACCGACACAAATACACGACACTTGCCTAAGTGTCGCCCCTTATGCGTCACTTCCTCAAGTGGCGCTAATAAATCAGAATTTATCATTTCATACGACACTTCCTAAGTGTCGCTATAAACTATTAAGTGACGCCTCAAGTGTCGCTAAAAACAGCAGGTTTACAACTACTTTTTCACTAAGTGTGGAACTTAATCGGGAACGAATATTTACATGCAATACGATACATGAACTTTACAAAGCATGACAAACACACTTACATTATTGAAATGTTGATTTCAAACTATCACCAACGAGTCGTATACATTTTCAAAACTTCAAACATAAACATCGACCAAACATTTAGACATAACTTGGTTGTACGAACACTAGCATGGATGGTCAACTACGACATCCACATACTTATTAAATCTCATACGTTTAGGGCGTTAGGAGATTCAGGACTATACTTGGGCTTTAGGCTTTGCTAGCACTTGAACGTACTTAACTTAACAGGTGAGTTCACAGCCCCACTTTTAACTGTTTTACTGCTTACAACTTGGGGTGAGAAACATAGTCAACTGTTTTATTGATTGCCATAACTGTTTTACATACATGATTGTATACTTGTTTTACTCGAACGATTAGAGTACTTTGAACTGTTGAACTCTTATACAAACTGGTATTTATGAAACAACATTTTCATACTATGAAGGTGTTAAACTTTGTTTGGTAAGCCGGAGAACGACCGGTACTTTTGTGTAAACGCTGGAGAACGACCAGCAACGTATTTTAGTGCCAGAGAACGACGGGCCCAGTGGACGGGAGAACGACCCGTGCGTATTTGGATGGGAGAACGACCCATGCGTCTTTTGACCGGAGAACGACCGGTACCAGAGAACGACTGGCCGAGTTGGACGGGGGAACGACCAGTGCGTCTTTAGACCGGAGAACGACCGGTACTGTTTTGTAAACGCTGGAGAACGACCAGCAACATATTTTAAACTGTATATGGGTAACATCCCACGTAAACTGTATTTGGGCAACATCCCAACCGAACTACATTTGGATGACAATCCACAAAACGATTACTTAACTATTATGGCAATAACTGTTTACGAACGTATTTGGTTAAACAAACTGTACTTGCAAACTTAAAACCTGTGAATTCACTCAACCTCGTTGTTGACTTTTACTATGTTTATCAGGGAAATAGCTGCGCATGTAAGAACCGCCTGCACAAATGGAACTCTAGGCGACCCGTGAATCTTTTAGGATGCCAACTTTTTGAAACATATGGATTTCTTTTGTATAACTAATCTGTTTTTAGTCATATTTACGAAATCCACTTTTGTACAACTTAACTACTTATACGATTCGATAAATCGTGAACTTTGTAACTAATACTTTTGGCATCTTAATATATGTTTGGTTGTAATCATAAGCTCTGATACGTATGCATGTACAATGTAAATGTGGCATCCCCAGTATACCAATGCTTCCGCTAATCCGAATCAACGAATTTGGGGGTGTTACAACTGTGGTCGGTAAGTGTTAGATTTCGTCTTCGAAATCATGATTCGTTCAAGCGGAATGTTAGTCGCCAATTCCATGGCAGTAGTAACATCAATCGAGGCCTATACATACATATATCATATATATTATAGCCTAGTAAGTATGGTACATAATAGTTTTGCTCCCGTTTCTATCGTAATCCAAGTCTACTACTATAACCATTTTGGACCTCTCATCAATTCTCCTTTAATTGTACATAGTTGATCATGCTATGTTAAATTAAAGTCAAATGATGAAACTCCCGAACCAATCATAATAAACAAAGTATACAACTTAAGAGTTATAGTATAGGGTCACTAATGCAATCCTAGTTCGTTATAACTATGGCTCTGATACCAATCTGTCACACCCCCAAATTGTCTTACAGCGGAAGTCAACCCGGGGCGTGACTAATCAGAAATCATTGCACATAATCATAAGCAAACGACCTCTAAATGAGACGTTTGAAAATACATCACATAATAAAATAAGTTTTTACAAAACAACCGGAGTTCGCCAAAAGACTCTAGAGATTTCAATACATAATTAATATTGCAAAAATAATGCAAAGAAATCTCCAGCAACATGTATGCATGCGACTCGAGCTAGGATCCTGATGGGCCAATCCTACTAATCATGTGTACCTGTGAATACATGCTAAAACGGGTCAACAATATTGTTGGTGAATAAATACACATTATAAAATCACATATGATTTAACAAGTGATTTTAATTCATGTTTGGTCAACGTAAATTTTACCACTTGCGTTACAACTAATTATTTATTCATGTACTAGATTATAAACCCGTGTATACACACGGGCCATGTTAAAGAAATTAGTTAGTTAATTATACGTAACATTTATCGATGTTAATATGTAAATGTTAGTACTGAAATAAACATTATTAATTTAAGTGTTAAATTATATAATTGTATAATTTTTGAACCCGAGCATATAAACATAAAATATCAGCCTTATCTTATATCTTACTAAAATTAAAATGAATAGCAAAAATAATTGATGTTAGTTTGGTCCGTACAATATCTACATTATGCTATAATGTTTTTAGATTTGTTAAAAGAAAACACGGGTAAGTAAAGTAATAATGTATATCATATTCCAAAGAGCTTATCAAATGAGAATATAATAAAAACTTTTGAAGCAAATTGAATTTGAAATGCTTATTTTAGAAGATAATTAGTTTTCTTCCACACATATCCTAAAAAAATGATTTCTTTAGACACATAACTAATCACACGGTTTCTCATACGGATCGAGTTTTATTTTAAATTATTTATTAACCAATCAAATGTTTAATTTCACCGAACTTCTAATTAACCAATCAAATGTACTGATGTGCCTAAAGTCTCTTTTTTGTAAAAAAAAAATCCCTTAATTTACCTATATAATATCATTTGGAAAAAATATGATCAATTGTGTGTCACATTAAATATTAAAAAGCATGATTGTATATTTGTAGAAACTGAATTAAAACTTCTATATATATATATATATATATATATATATATATATATGGATGGTAATAAGTTTTTTAGCTCACAAATCCTAAAAAAAATGATGTTTTATCACACCTATCTAATCATATGGTTTCTCATCCAAAGGTTTACTTAATTTGTTGTATATTTTTTATTAAAAGGAAGTTTGACAAAACCTGTTATTTCAATTATTAATTTTTTTACTTTACATAAAGATCTTCTATGTTATTGTTATTTCGGAGTATTATGCTACTGATTACTAGTGTTAATATTATGATTATTTTTATTGTTAATCTTTTCTCTTTACTTGGAAAAAAGTTGTTATAACTAACTTTTATTATTCCTTTTATAAAATTTCTCTCATTATAAATTGCTCTTTAAATAAACTTAGAGTTAATTGCATGGATGGTCCATGTGGTTTACACAAAGTAACACACCTTGTCCTTATACTTCATTTTTTGCACCGGTAGTCCAAAAACCCAAACTTTGTTGCACACTCGGTCCCTTGTCTAGTTAAATGACTGACATACCCTTTTCTCCTTTTCATTCAATTTTTAAATAATTTAAAATTATTTACATTTATTTTATGAATTATTAATTCAAAACTTCAAAATAAAAAATAGACAAAATTACACGGGTCGTCTCTGTGGTTTGTCCAAAATTACACCCCTCGTCCCTACAAGTTTTTTTTTTTGACACCGATCATCCCTATGGTTACCACATCTTGCACGGGTCGTCCCTGTGACTAACGGTCGTTTGCTAATCCCGTTAAATCTAATCATGTGCATGTCACATGAGGGTAAATCACATTATCTTATTGATTACCAAACATGGTGTCCAAATTTCCGAAAAAGCTTCTACAATCACTCCATAATGAAACCTTGAATTCAACGACAAAAAACACTGTAAAAGCTGCTCTAAATCACTCCCTGTAAACATTGTTTCTCCAGTATCATCTCCATCATCAATTGCTTAAAATCATCATAAGGATTCGCCGATCGTTTCACCACTGCAAAGCTCTCCATCTTCCCTTCCACTAATTTACACGGTATCATTTTCTTAAACACCGACAGTCTAGCCGGCGATCCCCATCCCGGCGACGTCATTCCACCACCGTAGTTAATTATTCTTCCTTTGCTCTGTTTCGATACTATCATTTCTCGCTTTTATTTTCTTCTTCTTTTTCTTCTTTTTGATTAATTTGTTATTCATGCTCCTCATCGTTCTCATCATAACAGCAGCAACATGCTAGCATCATCTTCCTCACCATCAATTCTTTATCAACAACACATGAGACTTTTCATTATTTTGCTAATTTTATAATCCAATCAAAATTAGACAAACAACAAATACATGATGATGCAATCCCTAACAATTACCCCCAATGTTTAAGCCACCATCTTCCCCCAATTTTCTTCCGTAGATCTGGTAAAATGAAACAAAATTAGTGTGATGGCTCTAAAAATGAAACCGAGATCCGGAAAGACGAAACAAAATCATGTGGTGGTGATTCCGGCCGGAGGTGGCTGGTTTCCGGTCAACAGTCCACCACCAACACATCCTCTCTCTTCGTCACATCATCTCCATCATAGTCGTTCTATCTTCCGTCGTTCATTTATATACAGGAGCAGCAGCGGCGACCTCGAGTGGTGTAGCAGGAGCGGCGGCGGCGGTGTCTGCTTTTTTCGAAATTAGCTGATGTCAACGATGTGGTTGTACGTTTGCGATTTGGGGTATAATGTAACATATTCGCAATCGTATGATTCATGTAATAAAGATTTCGTTTTCTTGATTTGGGGTTTAATTTAGGTTTAGAAAAATGGAGTTTTAATTGGTTTTCTTTAGAAGATGGTGAATTATTTTTGTTTTGTTTTTGCAGGTGTGATGGTGAGAGAGAGGTGTGAAGACAGTTAACTTCAATGGTGACACAAAAGATAAGAAGGATATGAGAATTTACCTTTTTACCCTCATGTGACATGCACGTGATTAGATTTAACGGAATTAGCAAACGATCGTTAGTCCCAGGGACGACCCGTGCAAGATGTGGTAACCACAGGGATGACCGGTGTCAAAAAAAACTTGTAGGGATGAGGGGTGTAATTTTGGACAAATCACAGGGACGATCGGTGTAATTTTGTCTAAAATATATATATAAAACAAACCCCCACCCAAATATTTCCTGCTTCTTCGTCTACCACAAATCAACAATCAACCCTATCTAACTCTTTATTCCAAAATATAGTAAACCCCAACCATCTAACTTATATCTTTGTATAATTAAACGAAACTCAAATTCATTATGTGAGAGTAAATATAAATATCAAATGGTTGAATGTGAATTTATTCCATGATATTTAGATCGGCCAGCAACTCAAACACTTGCGTCGTACTTCCGCCAAAGACAGTACCGCGGTGTATGTTTTTTCGGCGTCGCTCGTCGGCAGCGACAGTGCTGCAACATTTTCCGACGTCACTCGTTGCCTGTCAGATTTACGGTCATGGTACTCATAGAACTCAATCATTAGAAAAACGATAGATGTAACAAGATCGATAGATTCGAC
Source organism: Helichrysum umbraculigerum (assembly GCA_949592205.1). Taxonomy (NCBI): domain Eukaryota; kingdom Viridiplantae; phylum Streptophyta; class Magnoliopsida; order Asterales; family Asteraceae; genus Helichrysum; species Helichrysum umbraculigerum. Next base: position 93,160,754 of record CATIUR010000004.1, read on the forward strand.
TTCTTTTGTTTACTTCGATGAACGAATCGTCATCGTTTGCGTTCAATTCCACGGATTAACTTTATCCTTTCACCAAACAATCCACCATATTCGAATAAGATTTGTAGATTTGGGTGTTTCAAGAAGTTTGGATTTTAGTTTGAAGTTATGGTGGTGACTGAACAAGTGCCGAGATCAAGATCATTGGTGGGAAGTATATTTCATTTGTTGGGTTTATAAGGCCTCTCCCAACCGTGACACGAACTGACGCGTCAGTTGCCTGCCAGCTCAGCGCCACGTCAGACTGACACAACTGACACACAACTGACACACAACTGACACACCCCTGCCAACAGCAACATCACTTCCCTTATTTTCAGGGCCCCACACACTATTTAATCTATTTATTTAATACAAAAACTTAAATAACACATTAAATTAAAACTAAAAACATTACATTAATTAAAAATTAAATATTACAAATCCTAAAAAAATAAAATGTTACAATTCCTAAAAAAAGAAAAAATTACAATTCCTAAAAAAAGAAAAAATTACAATTCCTAAAAAGGAAAAAAAAAATACATTTATTAATAATAAATTAAAACTAGCTAACGCGTTCGGAAATTTGGTGGGAGGCTCGAGATGTGTTCGATGAGGGCATCGCGAAGACGATGATGGACGACACGGTCACGCAATTCTTTATCCATACGTAGTTGCACCGCTACCCTTTCTTCCCACGTTCGTTGAGGTAGATTTTCCGGGTTTGTCCAATACTCTTCCTCGTGTGTACACATATTGCGTCCATTGTCTTCGATTATCATGTTGTGTAAAACTACACAACAATACATGAATTGGTATAAAAATGGGTAAAAAATGGGTAAAAGAAATGAAATGGAAATAATATTGAAGTTGTAGAAGTTGTGAAATATTTTGTTGGATTGGGTGTGAATGTTGTGAAAATGGGTGGAAAGTGGTAAATTGAAAAGTAAAATTGTATAAAGTTGTGGAATATTTGAAAGTTAGAGTGTGAATGTTGTGAAAAATTGGTTGGGTTTGGTTTGAATTTATAGTGGTTTATTGATTTTTAAATTTTTTTTTTTTTTTTTTTTAAGCTTGCAACGGATCCCGACCGGTGGCCCCCACTATTTCCCTCTCTCTCTCCCGTCGGATTCCCGACGCACACCCACCGACGCGGCGTACCGACGCCCCGTGCCAACGGCGTCGGTGCGTCGGTACAACCGACGCCCCCCACCGACGTCCCGTTAGTAGCAGTCTAATATTAGTAATTAGTAGCTTAATTCTATTATAAATAATTTTTAATTTTGTTATTATTAAATTAATGTAAATAATTTTAAATCAATTTAAAAATGGAATAAAGAAGAGAAAAGGGTAGTTCAGTCATTTAAGTTGGATGAGGGACCGAGCGTGCAACAAAGTTTAGGTTTTTGGACTTCCGATGCAAAAAATAAAGTACAGGGACAAGGTGTGTTACTATGTGTAAACCACGGGGACCATCCATGCAATTAACTCATGAACTTATAAGCACAATGAACAAAGGAATTTGATAAAACCCGTTGGTTGATTTTAACGGATAAAGATTACATAATCAAAGTCGCTATTTTCAGTTTTAAATCCGTGTATACATGATGGATGTAAATTAAAAGATTTTATTATTATTGTTATTTATTTTCAATGTATAGGCTTTAAAATAATTATTATTTAAATAATTATATAGTTTTATGATATTAAAAAATAATAAGAAAAGGATAATATTAAAGGATATAATAGTATTTTCCTTAGTGAACTACAATCGAAATTGTAGTGTACGTAAGTTATGATAAACATATGAATTATAAAATAATAAGTTCTATTAAATATTAGATAAATTTTTAATTTTTTGATAGGGTCGTATCTAACTTTTTTTTTAAATAGATTTATTAGGTAGATAAATGAATTTGATTGGTTAATTGAATCTTTGATGAAATCTAAGCATTTGATTGGTCAATAGCTTTCAATTTTAACAAAAAATTTCATAGGACAAATTTTCTTTTATTAATATTTAGATTAGATTAGATTTATATATAATTTTAGATATATATTATTAGACAATGATAATTTTATGTTGATAGAAGTTCTATACTGAAACTTACAAAACTTACAAATGATTATATTATAATCACATGTGATTATTAATTGGTTCTTGTGATAGTCACATGTGATTATAACCGGGTTTTTTTATATCGATCTTTCAAACTGTGAAATAAAATTATTCACATGTGTTTATAATAGGTGAATTGAAATTCGCATATGATAATAGCTGTAATCCCATGTGATTAAAGACCAAAAATAATCTTTACTAGATCACTACCCGTGAGATGCACGGTTGTACTAAAGTAATTGAATATGCAAAAGTGTATCTAACTGTTTTGTAATAATGAGGTTACAAAATCATTGGTACATTACAACACTCTCGATCCTTCCCATCGCCACTATCGTGTATATGTCCCTTAAATATATAATTTATATTGATGTTGAAGATATTAAAGTAAGAGAACTTAAGTGACGGTAATTGTGTCAATTATAATTCACTCTCAAACCAATAACACATTCGATGATTGAGGACTTACGATAGGTATTGCTATTGTTTTCTACAAAGGTTTAAAAATAATGATCCTGTTTATGACACCTAACTGTACTGATGTGTTTGTTTATCATGCATGTATCATGAAAATAGTCAAATACCATTGACTTTAAGTTCAGGATTTAATCTTTAACAACTATGCATCAAGAGTTGGCCAAAAGGAATTCAAAAGTAGAGCATCAAAAGTCATAAACGTGTTTGCTTATGTACTTATTTTTAGACAAAACACATAAATGTGATTCTTCTAATACAACACCTAGAAATAAAGTATAACTAAAGTCCTTGAAAAAATAATACTCCTACTGTGATTTTAAAATATGTTAATAAAACTAATGGTTGAAATCAATATTTCTTGGGATAGAATCAAAAGCAACTAAGCGACACTAAAAATAGAAAGCCCGTTAAGAATCGAAATATAACAATGGGTATGGTTCAAATGAGAATAGGAATTTGTGTGAGAATGAGGGAACCAATGATATCAAGCTATGTGTACAAAGAGAATGTTCCACATGTACGAAACCCATTTACCCCCAACATCAATTATCTCACAAACGACAAATCGAAAAATTATGAAAATTGCACCATTAAATTCGTCGTTTTCTCCTCTTCGATTTGCCGTCCCTCAAGACATACTTTCGAAAAGTTTTTTTTTTTTCATTTTTTTGATGGGTTTCACATTTACTAACACACGTGTTAAAGTGTTGCGTTTAGGGTTTAGGGTTTGGGGTTTATGGGTTAGGGTTTAGGGTTTGAGGTTTGGGGTTTCTCCCCGAAACCCCAAACCTCAAACCCTAAACCCTAACCCCCAAACCCTAAACCCTAAACGCTTTACAAAACGCTAAACCCTAAATTTTTCTAAACCCTAAACTTTGAACCCCTTCTAAACCCTAAACCCTTATAAACCCTAAACCATAAACCCTACTAAACCCTAAACCTAACCCTAAACCCTAACCTTAACCACAAATTAAATGTACAACTAATCACTAACACATGTGTTACTAATTTGTTAAACCCACCATAAAATGAGAAAAAAAAAAGTTGTCGAAAGTATGCCTTGAGGGACGGCAAATCGAAGAGGAGAAAACGCTGAATTTTATGGTGCAATTTTCATGACTTTTCGACTTACCGTTTGTGAGATATTTAATTTTTAAAAATGTGGAGGAGAGAGAATAAAATGACACATGGCAGAAATCTATTGGTTCCCTCATTCTCACTCAAAATTAATGTACTCATTTGAACCTTACTCATATAACAATTGCAATAAAATTGACAAACAAGAATATTATGATTGACGATATATTAATGAGAAAGGAACAAACCTTGAATCGATAAGAGAAGTCACTAACGGAGTTAGTCAGAACCGATTCACAACTTATGTAAATCGATTAACTATTGGTGGGATTAACGGATCATGAACGGAACCACAAACAATCAAATTACTTTCGATCAGGAATGATGATAGAACTCATACGTTGGTCCAATTTGAAGAAGCATCGTGATTATTAGATACATTAATTTGTTAAGATTGATAACCCCAAATCAATACCCATAACGACATGTTAAAGTTTTGCTAATAACCGATCATAAGTTATAAGTTGAAATGTTAGGAAAAGAAAGGTGCCAAGTAAAAAAGATGCACGGTTATTAAGGTACTTATTTAATTTAGAGAAAATTAATGTAGAAGACCATTCAACGCACCCTTCTTATTAAATAAATTTTGTCAGACATTTTTTTCGTTTCTAGACCAACAAATCGCCGAATGCCAAAAAGATTCCGGCGATTCGGCGATTTTTAGCATTACACAATCATCTCGCGACACGTGGTGGGTTGGCGTTTCGGCGATTTTTGGCAATTCGGCGATTTCTTGGCAATTCGGCGATTTTTTACATTAAGCCTTTTCCCTACATTTTTCACCGCCATGTGTCGCGAGATGTTTGGGTACCACTAAAAATCGCCGAATCGCCGAAGGATTTTTTGCATTCGGCGATTTTCAGGTCTAGAAATGAAAAAATTTCTGACATGGTTCGTTTAGTGAAAAGGGAGGTTTGACTGGTTCACTATAGTAATTTCCTCTTTAATTTACTCCGTATACAGATCGTTGTACCTTTTCATTTCAATCTGATGACCAAATAAGAAAAGTAAAAAACGGATTGAAACCCATCCATCCTTTCTGGCGGGAAAAGGAAGCCAAAGGGGTGACGTGGCACCATAACTATTTGCCACATAAGAGTCTAATTATCCATTTTTTATTGTTGGGATTCATGTGATTAAACAATTGCAGGTTTACATCTTATTACACGTATAATCAATCACATGTGAATAAAACACTAAAAATTAACTACATGTGATTAAATACACCAATAATAGATATATCATCACATGTGATTACAACAAAAAAATATTATCTTGTCTATTTGAATAGCCAAACATGATTTCACATACGGCTACAATCAAATATAATCATATGTAATTAAACACCAAACAATAATAGTTATGATTACATGTGATTATAATTTTAATTTAATCAAGTTGTAATCACGTGTGATTAGAGTAGAGGTGGCAAAATGAATGGGTCGGGTCGGGTCAGGTCACGGGTATAGATAGGTTTGGGTCTAAATAGGTTCGGGTCTAGATAGTTCATTTAGAAGGATGTGTCTAAACGGGTCCGGGTCAAATGGGTCTCGGGTCGGGTCGGGTCATCGGGTTCACCAAATTTTATTTTTATTTGAGAGAAAATTGAAACTTTTTTTTTACCAATAGACCCGTCTAAACCCGTTGGTTAATTGTTACACAATTAGAGGTTATATTGAAAAACCCATTTAGACTCATCCAAAAAATGGGGAGGAGACCTAACAAACTCATCCCCTCCAAAAAATTAACCAAATTGACCCATAATTAACTGATGGGTCTAAAATTGCCACCTCTAGATTAGAATAACCCCACTATTTCTAGTTGAAATCTTATGGAATACATTTAGTTAAAATCACATGTGATTAAATAGTTTTGGATCTGAAATATGCATTTTTGTAGTAGTGGTTGATGAAGAATTTGAGGTATTTGAAGATTTGATTTGATTATTACGCAAGAAGATCTGAAAATTTTGTTCAAGAAATGCACTTAGAGCACGTTTGGTAGGGAGAAATTAAGAGAAATGAAATGAAATAGAGAAATAAAATGTAGAGAAATGAAATTGTCCGAGAAATCTAACATTTTTCATTGTTTGGTAACATGTAGAGAGTTGACCTGTGAAACAACAAAAAGATCAATTCCCTTGTTTGGTAACACGAAAGAAATGAAAACGAAATTTAACATCATCAGTTTTTTTTCTTCTTTTTATTATTACAAATTTGCTCTTCAACATTAATTAGATACGAAAACAAAAAATTCAAATTCAATAACAAATTTGCCCAATCATTAGAACTACATTTGAAAAAAACTACACATTTAATGGTGAGCTAAACGATCTGCACGAAGCATATAAAAATAATAAACATTGACAGTTAGCACGAAGAACGAGATCGGTGCTGTGACATCCGTCACTAAATGCTTCATTTTTAGGTTCGTTTCAAACTTTATTCCGTATTCGTGGTCAAACATTTCGTAATCTAAACTATATGGGAAACTTAATCTTTGTATAGTATCCAAATGATTCGATTATTTCACAATAAAGGACTTGTTAATTACTAATCAAAGTCAAAGGGCATTTATTTCTAAATTAGGGTTTCTGGAATTCCTTAAATCGCGACGCGATTCAACCAAAATCGCGAGGCGATCACTTCTTGTTTTGGCGACGCGATTTACTGATAATCACGACGCGACCTTACGTTGGCTAGACCTGGTATATAAACACATTTTAAAACTGTAAGTCCCCTAGTTTTAGGATCGATAACTTCGTTATCTGTAGTATTAAGGTGCGGAATCCCTCAATACGGTGTTATCTTACTAACAACGAATATGTTCGTATTGCGTTTAATAAGACTTAGCTTTAAACGATAAATCGTCAAAGCCTAGTCGTTAGGATTAAGTTTTCTCTGAGTTTGTCGAGTTCGCAGATCAGAAATATGGCAAAAGTTATGTTTTTCACGGAGTGCAAAACATTATATACGTCCAGCTCAACTCGGCTCGCATGGGCCTGCGAGTTCGGTCCAACTCGCAGCCCAAGCCCAACTCAGAGCTCGGCTCGCCAGACTTAATCTACGCGAGTTCAGATCTCACCTCACAGCTCGACTCGCTGCGACCTGAGATCTCGACTCGCTACGCATCAAACGTCTATTATTTATTTTGTATTTAATTATTCGTCTAACTTAACAAAACAATATGTTTAACGAATATCACTAACAAAACAAATATTCTTTTACAAATCCAAACCAATATACAAACATAATAATAATTACACTAGTCCTATTTCAAGCTAGATCTGTTGTCACACTCTATGTCCCAACAGACTCCCCCTTGACAATAGCTCTAGCGTCTTTATCTTCACGCTTGTCTTTGGTCTTCATTTGTAAATCTTACTGCCTGCGTAAATCTTCATCTTGATACACGTCTTAACCATCATCTGATAATCTCGTCCTAAATCACCCCATGCGTCTGTCGTCAAGATTCTATTTTCATTCAACTTAATCATATCTTTCTTCGACATGTTCATTAGGTGTCGATGGTCATAGACTCTGAAGATTTCTCTTTCACCACCGTCAACCTCATCATCAGCTTCAACCATAACAGCTTCTCCAGTTCCTGAATCTACATGCCATCTCTTCATATTACCCAGAATATCTTGTGGCATTGTCTTCAGTGGAATCTGCTGTATGCATCTAACAGCTGGATATATCTTCTTCCTTCTTCTTCTTCCTGTTCTTTGACTTCTCTCTTGTAATTTCACAGTTTTTCCCTTTCTTGGCTTAATCTGAACAAACTTATTCGTATCAACCTCATGTCTAATGATTCTTTCAACACGATCAGCATAATCATCACGACTTGGATTGTTAATCTCTAATCTAGCCAAATCACGTATTTCATAACGTGGTAGAGAACTAAAAACTGCAAGCTTTCTTTCAAAATATTGAACTCCGTCAAACCTTTTGATCGCAAAAAGCTTTAGTTCTGAGTCAAAGTACCAACCAATAATCCCTTTACGTGGTACACACTTTTTCGTAACATCAACTTCAGAAATTCCAATCTTCTTCTTCTTCTTTGGAAGTTTCCTAAGTACAACAGCAGGATTTTTGGTTTGAACAAGAACTTCTTCTTCTTCATCAGAGGTTGAATCATCAATATTTTCATCTATATCGATAATTGTTGGACCTTGTTCATTTTCAATAACAACTTCTGTCCTAGATGGACTCACATGGTGTTCATCAATGTTTGCATCTAGATCTACACTCATGTCTTGCACATTCTCAGGTACAGCAGTCCAATCTGTAGGTGGTTGGAATTCTCCTTCCTCAAGATCATAATCAATCTCTTCATCTATCTCATCAAAAATATCATCTTCCGAATCAGATAGATCAAGCATCTCCAATCCTAAGAGAAAACCACAAATACAAATAAATATTAATAATTAAAATTCTCTTATCAATTTCCCTGAATCAACCTAAGAATTTCTTTATTAATTCTTTTGTATATTTTAACCTAAAATATAAACGCAATTTACATATAACTTATAAAATCTTTTATTGATTACCCTGAATCAATCCAAAATTTCTTATGTCTACTTAACAAATATTAATTAATTTTAAATTCTAATGCATTGTGAATAATCACCAAACATTTAAATTTACTATTAATTAACTTATATAATTTCCAAGTGTTAATTGATCTAATTCATTATCAATTTAACCTTTAAATTATATATCATTTGTCTAGTTAATACGAATACATTTTTAACTTGTTAATTACTTATATACCTTACGGTCTTAAGTCCATAATCAAATCTAAAATGCATATGTTATCATAAAATTTTGACCGCCGATATTAATCGGAACACGCCGCTCGACTACTCAATGAGTCGGAAGTCTTTCGATCACAATTTTATCTTAACATAATTATATAAACTTAAATTACCAAACATATTTTACTTAAAATAATAATAACCCTAAACCAAATATATTTACAAAATAAATTAAGTTTACATTTGTTCACTACAAACTATTACAAATATTACAGTACTATGATAATACTAAGCTATCTTACCAGCTTCAGTATCACCCGGTACAGTCTTATCTGCACTTGTATCCACTCCAGAACCACTAGCACCAGCACCAGACTCCCCCTGAATAGTAGCTTGCTCACCAGTCTTTAAAGGACCAGTCTGCTCACCACTCGGTGCATTGGGATCATCGTCCTTGTCTTGATCTCTCTTCCTCTTCAACTCGTTTTCTCTGCAAGACTCCAGATATACCAATATCTCCCCCTGAGTAGACTGTCCTGAATGCGATCTCAAGACCAGACTCTCTAAAGAAGATAACTTCAGTCTCTGTACGTTGAAGTCCGCAAGCAAAGTCTCATGAGTCTTCATCAACAGATTGTACGATTCACTCTGCTTGAGAATCTGCTGAGAAAGAAGAAGATTGCTCGACACCAGCTCTGGAATCTGAGAAGTAAGCTTCTCCAAATCCTTTACCCTAGACTCTAAGGATGTAATCCTTTATGCATCAGTCGTCGGAGTAACAGGTATCGTTCTTGGTCCAGGCGGTGTAAGAGACTCAATATGCCAGTCTCTGGTAAGCGGTGTATGAGGTTGAGACAAAGCCTGCGTAAGCAAGCTTGTCGCAAATCTAGCTGCTTTGTTCGTTGGAAAATTAGCTCCACGAACTAGATCAGCAACCTCATGCTGTAAAGTTAAACACAATTAAAATCAGTTATTGTTACAGATTACTCTGTCTCAAACTCTAATTAATCGCATAACACTCATAGTTATAGAACTTATATCTCATACCTGAAGCGGTAAAGATATCGATTCAGTAACCACCGGTGCATCCATCTCCACCTGTGATATATCCTGAGCAACTGTATACAGAATTAACTGTCTCAGTTCAACTCCTGATAAACAACAAGTTAAGATTATTTAACTTTTATAATCAATACTAACCTTCTCGAATAGTAAGCGTTCTCGGACGCTTCATCAAAGGAATCTCAACTTCCTCAGTACCTTCCTCCAGAATACTCTTACCTTTTCTCTTCCTTTCAGACGCAGATGGAGGAGGAGAAGGTGTATTGTCAGAATCTTCATCTGAAGCCGTCTCACCATCACGACCTCCAGATGATCTAACAGGATCCTAAAGTTTAAATATATTAAACATTTATGATTAGCGTAAGCTCTATCATACAAGTTCTATATATTTAAGATTAATCAGATATAATACCTCAGTCGGTACAACAACTGATCTATCAAGCTGTATCTGATCATCCTCAAGTAATATAACTTCGGGATTTGCAGCCTCAGCTTCAGCTTCCTATTTGGTTAATGATATTTATATTTTAAAATCAGAAATAATATCCAATTAACTAAATATCTAATATCAGAATCATTATATAATAATATTATGCATCTATGATTAGCAACAACAATCTATCAACTAAGCATTTATATTATTATATAAGTAAAATATTACCTCAGGTGGTGCTAAATAACTCTCAATGTCTTGAAGCAAAGGATTTGTTGCATCATCATTCTGCTCCAAAACCTCTTGCACAACCTGTGCAGCAACCTCTTGGTTCACTTGTTGATCAACCTGACCAACCTGAATAAGAACATCCTCAAGGAGCCCTTGTGGATCTTCAGGTTGAGCTTCCTCAGCTACAGGTTCTGGTACAACATCAGCAATAGCAGGAGCAGCAACAGCAGCAGGAGCTACGTCTAACCACCCATGATTTGGCGGTGCAACGTAGTTCGGATCAACATTATATCCGAAAAGTGGTCTAACTTCCGGTTTCACCACTCCTTCCTTCCTGACCGTCTGCATGAACATGGTGTTATACCCACGATGGTCAATCGTATTAACCACTAGATGTGGTTCAGGTATAGCCAAATCCGGTAGACGCGCACGGATAATCAGCATGCAAAATCGCGGGTAAATCAAAAATCTTGATCTAACAGACCCCGATATCTGTTTCGCAATCTCACCAAAAAGATAATCACAAAAACTGTATGGTTTATTATAAACCAGTGACAGTGCAGCCGATAGAATCGCAGGGCTCAACTCATCAAAGCCACCTTTCTTCGCTGCGAAAACTATATTCATCACGTGCCAAAGAAACCTCCACTGACCAATAACCAGAGGCTTTTGGAACTGACGTCCAAGCCTGTCTCCTGTATATCCCATACGACCTATCGCACCCTCAATAAAATCCATAGGATACTCAATATCCCCATTCTCCTGTTCTACAGTACCTAGCTGCAAAATCTCACGGAGATTACCAGCTGAAAAGGTAACAGGTCGTCCACTAACCGTAGCTCGAATCTCAGGTGGGGTGACAGATTCGTCATATACTATATCTGTCCAAAAATCATTCAGAATAGCCTGAGATATCGGAGGATTGGCCGTAATGGCGTATCTAATCCTTGATCGTGCTAGAAAACGTAGAATATCAGCAACCCTGTCAGCCCGCTTGGCCTCAAGGTTCAGATCAACCAAAATGTTGTGACCCTTATCAAATGCTCTAGCCATATCTGTAAAATAAACACAAACAACAGATATAATTTAATGCACGATTAAAAATATTTAAACTATTACGTATTATGAATCGAGATTCATCAAACATCTTAGTTTAAAATTGAAATTATATATAACTTGTTACATAAATAGTCTCAAGTCGTATATAAAAATTTAACTTATAACTAAAAGTCTTAAGTCTAATTTAAATTAATTATATAAAAGTTATTACAAAAAAAATTAAAATGTTTGTAAATTCCAGACTAGCATAAACTGGCCTAACGAGGTGAGGTCAACTCGTTTTGCTTATCAACTCGCTATACTCATCAACTCGCTACATTGATCAACTCGCTAAACTTATCAACTCGCTAAACTTATCAAGCAGCTATTGAAGTGAACTCGCTAATCTCATGGATTCGCTAGTCAACTCGCTGCGAGTTGATTCACAATGTCAACTCGTTCGATGAACTGCCGTTGCGAATTTTCAATTAAAATCGATTAAACTTGTAATTTTAACATGATCTATCGATTGATTAACGTTCATTAATGTTCGTTTAACATAAACCCTAAAGATCTATGTCTAATAACATCGTAATCGACTCAAATCGTTTAAACTTCAAACCGAAACCCTAAGTTTATAAAAACTTTCGATTTCGTGCAATTTAAACGGTGAAATCCGTTGATATATACCTCAAAATGTTCGTAATTTGAAGGTGTATAAAGTCTACGGATTGAAAAACTCGTTCCCGTACTCTAAAATTCGAAATCAAGCGAAGATCAAAAATCGCCTCGTTTCGCCTTTTTGACGGATTCGCAAAGTTTAGTGAACTCGCGAGGTTTGTGTGGGTTCGGTGGGTTGGTTTGACTCGTTTGACCCCCTTTATACTATATATCCGATTCGCGAGATTTGAAGTGAACTCGCAAGTCGATGTCAACTCGCAGAAATAGTAAAAACGCGAATTTAATTCTAAGTATAAATAAAAACCCGATATTTTACAAGTCTAAATTATAATTAATTTTCACTTGTATTTGTCACACTGTTCAACTCAAAAATATACAGTATAATTGAATTCCGAAGGGTAAAACCTAATAAACACAAAAATTAAAAAAAAAAACAAGTAAAAATAAGATAAAACAAAATTACATAACCATTGGTATCAAGTACCATTTTATTAATCACTTTGATCAAAGTAAAATACATAAACAAAATGAATAAGAATTTATCTGCTTAGGGATCATATTAGAAAGAATAAGCAATTAATTATATATTTAAAAGTCTAAACAGATTGGTAGTATACATACCTCATGAAATTCAAATAAATTACTGTAAAATTACAACTAAATTTATCATTTATACATTTATATTTATGAAACTATATCTTAGTTACCTTTATCCACATAGCATAATTAATAATGCATTACTCACATAAAGTGAATATTTTAATTATAGACAGTTCAAAACGATTACCAGTATTATGATCCACATAAACAAATTATACTCAATTTTCTAAGCAAACTCTTTATTGTTAGTATGAGTATTATCAAGTGCTTCCTATTATATGACATACTGAAAAATTCAAGTAAAACACATAACACTGCATCATTAAATTTTCAAGGTAGCGGTTACTAAATGATGTATCTTTTCGAAACATATAACATACACCTGAAATTTTTAAGGTTAGACAAATATCAAACATACTTTGAATATGCTATGTTATCTAAGTCTGTACATAGTACAACAGAAGATCCCTTCTAGCATAATTCAAAATATATTTGAGAATATTAATTTAATTAAAGGTTTCAGTTCTGTACTTAGTACAACAAAGTTACCAGTAATTAAGTTAATACCCATATTGCTACTATTTGTCAATTCAAATTAATATGTATGATAACAGTGTATGGCAATACCATCATTCAACAATTAAGACTTAATGTCATACATCATAGAATAGTAACACAAAATAATAAACAAGTAGTTAATTAACTTCTTAAGGCTTAGAAAATTTCATATAATTTGCCTACCAGTACATCATATGATGAAGCCATCTAAAGTTTTACTAAAAATAGACAAATTATAACTTGTGGATATAGGTGTATAATCAAATAAATATAAACACGTACCTGATAGAACCGATGTAGTTCTAAAGCAACTTTATTTGAACCTACTACCATATCATACTTAGGACTTAAGCTTATTATTGTGAAGCTTGTTCTCCTAATGTACTATCATTTCCCTTAGTTTTTGCAAATAAAAACTTAAATGAAGGCGATTCCCCTTATACCAAGCAAATGAATGCCATATGCCCCTTTTTTTTTTTTTTTTAATGAACACAGAAATACTAACTATTACAAAATTACCCTTGGAAGACTAATCACTCTGGATTTCTCATTCTGTTTAGTTGAACCAACGTCTCAAATCTTGCTCTGTAGAACGCCTTTGTGTATAAGTCTGCTAAGTTATCCAATGATGGAACCTTAACTAACTTTATCAATTTCTTCTCAGCACAATCTCTAATAAAATGATGTCGAATATCAATATGCTTAGTTTTACTGTGCTTCACTGGATTATTAGTGATCGACATAGTAGATTCGTTATCAATCATCATAGGAGTATTGGTTATATTTAACCCGTAATCCCGCAGTTGCTGTTGAATCCAAAGTACTTGTGAGCAATAGCTGCCAGCTGCAACATACTCAGCTTCACATGTAGAAATGGCTACCGAGGTTTGCTTCTTGCACTGCCAGGATACTAATCTACCTCCTAGGAATTAACATCCTCCGGTCGTAGATTTCCTATTCTGATTGCATCCTCCATAATCCGAATCAGTATAAGCTACGAGATCTAAGTCTCCATCAATCGGATACCAAAGACCCAGCTTAGGTTTCCCTTTGAGGTAACGAAAGATCCGTTTTACAGCTTGCATGTGTGACTCTTTCGGATTAGCCTGATATCTTGCGCATAAACAAACAGCAAACATTATGTCAGGCCTAGAGGCTGTAAGATACATTAGTGATCCGATCATGGCTCTATAAAGAGTTGGATCCACATCGCTATCACTCGATGTATCTGGACTTAGTCCATGATTGACTGGAATTGGAGTATTGAAGACCTTACATTCATCCATCTTGAAGCGTTCTAATAGCTCATATGTGTATTTAGATTGATGAATAAAGAATCCATCCTTCTTTTGATCAACTTGTAATCCTAAGAAGAAATTCAACTCTCCCATTGCAGACATTTCGAACCTTTTTCTCATGACTTTCTCAAATTCTTGACACATCTTTTCATCAGATGATCCAAAGATAATGTCATCAACATAAACTTGCACGAGAAGAAAGTCTTTCTTTTTCCACTTGACAAACAGTGTACTATCAATCGATCCTCTTGTAAATCCATTCTCAAGTAGATACGTTGATAGTGTTCCATACCACATTCTTGGTGCTTGATGTAATCCATATAGAGCCTTATTCAAACGATATACTCTATCTGGATACTCAGGATCAGCAAACCCTGGCGGTTGTGAAACATACACCAATTCTTCCACTTTGCCATACAAAAAGGCACTCTTAACATCCAACTGATAAACCTTTATACCATAATATGATGCGAATGCTAAGAATACTCTAATTGCTTCTAGCCTAGCAACTGGTGCAAACACTTCATTGTAATCAATACCTTCTTGTTGATTAAAACCTTGAACCACCAGACGAGCTTTATTGCGAGTAACGATTCCTTTATCATCTCTCTTGCACTTAAATACCCATCTAGTTCCAATTGGATATTCTCCCTTTGGTAGGTCAACCAACTCCCATACTTGTAATTTAGAGAACTGAGATTTCTTCTAGCATTGCTTCTACCCACGAGCTTTCTTTTAAAGCCATTTGAACATTTTTAGGCTCGACTTGTGAGATAAAGCATGAATATAGACATTGATTAGGAATCCCTGTCTCTTTCATTGCAGTATACAAGGTTTGGTATTCTAAGTTCTCAGACGTACTAGCTCTGGATTGATGTCTAGTTTGAACCGGAGTGTTAATATCACCGATGATGTTTTCAACGGGATGATTCTTACTCGTTCTAGTTGTAGTAACTGGTTCACCCGGTATTTCATCTTCCAAATTAGTACCAATCTCTTCCAAATCATGTACATCTTCCGTACGAGCAGAAGATATCCTTAAGTGTTTCAAAGGAGTAAGTATATCATCAAACTTTGTAGAAAGATCATCAGGATCTTCTGTTTCTTGAGACTTATCCTCTGAAGGTTGTTGTGACTCACTTGTGGAAGCTTTATCTGAGTCAACATTAGTCTTAATTCCAGATTGCTTAACACTTGATGTTGAAGCGGGACCAATATTCTCATCTTCAAACAATAAATGTTCAGCTATCTCTGAATCACTGACATAGTCACTAATAGGAACTTTAAATGATGCAAAAAGATCAGAATAATCAAATTGCCAATCTAAGCCCTTATGAACATCAGGTGAGTAGCTCGTAACCTCAATATTATAAACTACCTCCAAACGTCCTGTGACTTTATTAAAGACTCTTGTTTGGCGAATTGGGCATATAACCTAGGAAAAATCCTTCGTCAGCCTTCTCACCAAATTTTGCTTGATGTCCAGTCTTTAATATGGTGCATGAAACTCCAAAGGGTTCAAACCCTTTTAAGTTAGGTTTCTTATTGTTCAAAAGCTCATAACAAGTCTTGTTATGTCTCTTAACCGTAAGAACTCTATTAAGAACATAACATGTTGTAGTCACTGCTTCTGCCCAAAAGATGACCGGAAGCTTTGAATCAGCAAGCATTGTTCTAGCAGCTTCAATCAACGTTCTATTTTTCCTTTCAGCAACACCATTCTGTTGAGGTTCATAAGGTGCACTGAATTGATGTAATATCCCTTTGCTTAAGCAATAGATATTCAACGTTGAATTCTTGAATTCTGTTCCATTGTCACTACGAATACGCTTAACTCTCTTTTTATAGACATTCTCTACTAGATCAAAGAACTCAATTAGAATTCCAGGAGTCTCATCCTTTGATCCCAAAAAGAATACCCATGAGAATCTAGAATAATCATCTGTGACAACCAAACAGTACCATTTGCCACCTATACTTCTCTTGCTTATAGGGCCGAAGATATCCATATGTAGCAATTCAAATGGCAAAGAGATAGAGTTTTCAGTCTTAGGTCTATGTGGTTTCTTGTGCTGCTTTCCTTTCATGCAAGGAACACACTTATCCTCAGACTCGAAACGCTTTTGTGGTACACCTAGAACCAAACCATTTTTGGTTATATAATTCATCTTTCTCCAGTTCAGATGTGCCATTCTCCTATGCCATAACAATGCGTCTGTTTCCGAAGCCTTGGATAATAAACATGTAGACACCATTGAAGAGTTAGGAACACCCATGTTGATAGCATAGATGTCCTTCTTCCTTTGCGCCCTCATCAATATCCATTCATCAGGAATTTTAAAACCTGGCTTCAGGACTAAGGCCTCCTTTTCATTAAAATAAACTGGGTGACCTTTATCACAGACTTGGGAAACACTCACTAAGTTGTGAGTAAGTTCTTCAACATAGTTCACATCCTCAAGAGTCAAAGTTCCATTTGAAACTTTTCCTTTTCCCGAAATTACTCCTCCTTTATCTCCTGCAAAATTGACTTTTTGCTTGAGACTCTCCTTGAAGTCCTTCAGTAGACTTCGTTCTCCTGTCATGTGTCTTGAACATCCACTGTCTACATACCACCAGCTGTCCTTGTTTACAGCATGCTCCTGCACATAACACAAAATACGATCAGTTATCAAGAGGGACCCAAGCCATTACGGTCTTGGTTTGTCCCTTATCATCAACAAACTTAAGCTCTTTAAAATAACCATCCTTCCCATCAGGAGCTTTGGTCACTTTCGAAGTAGCTTGAGTTTGTGGACGATCAGCCTTAAGAGGTGAATTTGAGGAGAACCTCTTAGGCACATAATTATGAGCTCTATTATGATAATTATAATTAAATCATGTGATCGTGAAGTAGTACCACTCTCATAATGACTATGGCCTCTACTTGAAGTTCTAAACCTCGACGGTGTCACATCCCTAGGCTTATAGACATAATTATCACTTTGAGTATATGGCCGTTTAGGTTTAGGTGGGGAGACACTATGCTTACCATCTCTTTTAAGAATGTTAACAGGTTTATTACCTAACTTAGGTTTGGTATATAACCTGTCTACAGTCATACTAGAGTCGGTCTGTGTCTTTTCATCCATCACAAGCTTATGTGGTATTTCAGGCTTTTTGTTAGGACAACACGAAGCCACGTGTCCCTTTTGATGACACTTGAAACAAGACATCTGCTTGCGTGATTTACTCACTTTTGCTTTCTCATCCGGAGTCTTAGGCACTAAAGGTTTAAACTGTTCCTTATCAACTTTATCATTAATCTTATCATCGTTAATCACTCCACCCGATACAAACTGTATTTTGGTGAACTGAGAAGCCTTGCCATTATTTAATGATACGTTCTTAATAACATCTTTCTGTGCCTCTGACTGTTCAGGTTTATCAGCTACTGAAATCTCAGGATTAACTTCAGTCATCTCAGAATCTTCAGGAATAGGAGTGTAATTGGCATTAAAAGGCGGGGATACATCATTGTAACCTAACCCAGTCTTGTCCTTTACACTACGTTGAGCATCTAACATTTTATCCATTTGAGATGTCCTATAGTTCTCAAGTTTACGGTTTTGCTCAATTAACCTTAAGTTAAGGTTCACTATTTCCTGATCCTTACTAGCAATCGTCTCATTTAAGTCTTTGATATTCATATAGAGACCATCTATGACAACAGATTTTTCACTTATGGTATCTCTAAGTTTTGTTCTATCCGACGCATCAGACTTAATTTTATCTTTTAAGACCTGTTTATCATCACTTAATCTACGAATATCCATAATAGCTTGATCAAGTTCAGATCTAACAGTCTTATAGGATTCCTTATCCATATTTAATTGTGATGACAAATTGCTATTTGACACAGTTAAGACACTATTCTGAGATTGTAAATCAGTAACTAAGTAACAAACATCAGCAAGATTAAGAATATCTAAACATACCTTCTTCTTGTCAGTTTGTAATTCAGCCATGCGTGCCACGAATTCCTCAGGACTCATATCTGGAGTTGAATCCATATATAGCACGTCATCATCACTTGCCCTCACTTCAGACTTAGGCACCTCTACTCTCTGTTCCATATCAGTGGGCATGTAAGAAACTGATCCAGCAGTTGTCTCTTCAATCTCGGCCATCAAAGCTTCCTCAGAATGAGCTTGCCAATCATAAGAGCCATCCAACTGCTTTACCACTAAGGCTTTGGAAGCAAGAGTACTTCCCGAACCTTGTTTTCCTTGTGCTTCTACTTTAGGTCTTTGGCATTCTCTAGCAAAATGACCAATACCCTGACAGTTAAAGCATCTGACCTTGGTTTTATCAAACCCTGATCTATTGCCCAACACCTTTCTACCAGTTCTCTTGAGGAAATTCTTCACCTTTCTAGATATCAACGCTAGTTGATCTTGAAGCTCCAATTCCTCAAGATAATCAGAATCTATCTGCTCATAATCCTCATCAAACAGAATAGGATCATTGATCTTTCCCTCTATGTAGTTCTCATATGATGCCACAAAGGAGGCAAGAACAGACAGTTGCTGTTCAGCAGATTTCACACTCATCGGCATCTTCTGATGCTCTTGAGGTGACTTCTCAGAATTCTTTCTCTTTGTCTCATCACCAGAGGAGGAAATAAAACACAGATCTTCAGAAATCAGTTCTCCATTTTCATTAGTATCACCAACTAACAGTGCAGTGGTCGAACTAGATGACGCAGTCGAAAGACTTGACTTTCCATGATACAACCTAGGGTTCTGAACCTGATCAGAATCACTATCTCTTGACTTTCTGGAGAAATCATAACCTTTCAGCTTGTCAATGACTTGCTCTAAGGTCATAGTAGAATACCTGGTTTCGTTATCCTTAATCATAACGCCATACATTTCCCATTTAGAAGGCAAACCCTCAAGAAACTTGTCGGTTTTAGATACTTCTTCTTCAACAATCTCATGGTATTCTAATTCACTTAGCAGATGGTAGAAACGCGTGACATAGGCATCAAGATCTTCTCCTTTTAAAGCTTTAAACATAGTAAATTGCTTTTTAAGAAGACTCCTCTTGCCAGCTCTCACATATGGACTTCCCTCACCTCTTTTCTCTAGAGCATCCCAGAGCGTTCTAGCAGTATGAAAAGACTTGAGTTGATGAGCAATCTCTTTAGGAAGACACATCTTTATGCATGAATGTGATTTATTTTCATTTCTGTAAGCTTCCTTCTCTTGATCACTCATGTTTGCATAGGTAAGAACCACTGTAGCATTTTGAACAGTTTGAGTAGGTGGTGTGTATCCACTATTGATACACATCCAGATTGACAGGTCATGGAATCTACAGTAAGATTCAAATCTGTCCTTCCAATTGTAGTAATCCTCGATTCTTAACAACTTAGGTGGAACGTTTGACTTTCCCACCTCGTGGTCCATTTCGATCATTCTACTTAAGTCAGACATCTTAAAAACGTAAAATTAAACTGTTTCAGCGAATTCAGAAAACTCAACTCGCAAGACTCAGCTCAACTCGCAATCTCAGCTCAACTCGCAGAGTAAGTCGATTCGCAAGTCTCAGTTCGGATTGCTAAAAGATGTCGATTCGCAAGTGATGTCGACTCGCGAGGGATCTCGGTTCGACTTGCAAGCCTCAGTTCGACTCGCTAGTTCAACTCGGTTCGCAGGTGACGCTGGAACCCTAATCTCGACTCGCGAAACGGCTGTTAAACCCGAAAACGAATTTTTAAGGTATTTTTACGACTGAAACAGAAAATTTCGACCGTAAACAAACCCTAAAACGTCCAGAGAATGATTTTGATCGTTAGTATTGCAAAAACGCACGTAAAAACGACCCGAATCAAAAACGCAATAATACTAAAACTTATGAACACACTCGTATTTAGCCCGAAAGCTCTGATACGAGATGTAAGTCCCCTAGTTTTAGGATCGATAACTTCGTTATCTGTAGTATTAAGGTGCGGAATCCCTCAATACGGTGTTATCTTACTAACAACGAATATGTTCGTATTGCGTTTAATAAGACTTAGCTTTAAACGATAAATCGTCAAAGCCTAGTCGTTAGGATTAAGTTTTCTCTGAGTTTGTCGAGTTCGCAGATCAGAAATATGGCAAAAGTTATGTTTTTCACGGAGTGCAAAACATTAT
Source organism: Helichrysum umbraculigerum (assembly GCA_949592205.1). Classification (NCBI taxonomy): domain Eukaryota; kingdom Viridiplantae; phylum Streptophyta; class Magnoliopsida; order Asterales; family Asteraceae; genus Helichrysum; species Helichrysum umbraculigerum. Next base: position 93,181,347 of record CATIUR010000004.1, read on the forward strand.
ATACGTCCAGCTCAACTCGGCTCGCATGGGCCTGCGAGTTCGGTCTAACTCGCAGCCCAAGCCCAACTCAGAGCTCGGCTCACCAGACTTAATCTACGCGAGTTCAGATCTCACCTCATAGCTCGACTCGCTGCGACCTGAGATCTCGACTCGCTACGCATCAAACGTCTATTATTTATTTTGTATTTAATTATTCGTCTAACTTAACAAAACAATATGTTTAACGAATATCACTAACAAAACAAATATTCTTTTACAAATCCAAACCAATATACAAACATAATAATAATTACACTAGTCCTATTTCAAGCTAGATCTGTTGTCACACTCTATGTCCCAACAAAAACCCTAACTCGTATTTCACAAAACTACAGCCGAAGTTTGACGATCTGGAGCGTATTGTTCTTCATATTTTCGATTCTCAAAGTCTAAGAACTCAATCACATCATCTCTCAATCATTTCTATCGATCGAGAAGTTGTTGTTTGCATATTTCGGTAAGAATCACGATCCATCTTTCATTTTCTTCATATTTTTGTTGCATGATGAATAAACTCTCATGCTACGATGTTTATCTACATATTTTAAAGGATTCTATCGTGCGGATTCGTGATTGTTGGTATAAAATTCCTTTCGATTCATTTGTTTTAGTATATTTCTATTATTCGTTTATGTCGGTTATTCTCGGTTCATTTCCATTGTGTTCCGGGTAAATGAAATGGTTAGAACATTAATAAAATCAGTATATATGATGATAGGACTAAGAGTTTTGATTGTTGTTGCGGTTTGGATTGGTTATATATGTGATTAGGGTTGATTTATTATAAACCCTAATCTGATCAGAAACTTTGTTCGGATTGGGAAGCTTGTAACTTAGTCATATCACGATGTTTTTTGATGAAAAAGGAGTCTAAACATAAGTACTTTGAGTCTTCTTTCAAATGGTGTCGGTTTCATGGTTAAATGTGGAGTATAAGTTGGTCAAAACGATTTTACAAGATGATGTATCATTTCTGAGTTTCTCGGTTCCAGATTTCGGTTGAGTTGTCGATTTTTTAAATCGTGTCTTAAACTAAGATTTAGGTCTTGATATTTTTACTGGAGTGTCTTTAAAGTGTTATGTATTTTCAGTAAAAATATGATAATCATTTGAGACATCTAAGTATTTTAAGTAAATTAAAACTTTTGTAAAGTCAGAAAGAGTCAACAGTTTAGAGCAGTTTACTTTGATGAATTTTTAAAAATAGTAAATCAATATAAATCAATCTGGGAAAATTACTGAGTCTTCTAAACACATTAAAGTATCGTTGGTAAAAATTATAGAGTTAATGGTTTAAGTAAGTATTATATAAAAATTCGTGAAGTGGATCCAAATTTCTGGTCCGAATCTGAGTTTTCATTTAGGATTAGTTCTTGTAATAATATACTAGTAGAATTGTGAGGAAACATATTAGAAGTGTTTGGGGTGTGGAATACAATGGAATGACCTAGTTATGTCTAGGTTATGACTCATACGCATTATGACATTGTAGATTGGCGAGCTGATTAGTGGTTATACTTAAGGGACGATACTTACATCATTTCTTGAGGTGAGTTTTCGTGGCCCCGTTTTCATTTACTTATTTTCAAATTGGGGGAAAAAGTATGCTCATGTTTTACCAATTGTTTTATGCTGTGAACGTATTCATTTCTATTTTTGGACATATGCTTGAAATGTGTGACACTATGTGACTTATATGCATTGATACTTGTTGCTTACATTCGTGCATTACTTCCATGTGGAGTATTTGCCGTGCATTGAGATTTGTTGTTTACATTCGTGCTTTACCTCCTTGTGGGGTATTTGCCGTACATTGGGATTGTTGCTTACATTCGTGCTTTACTTCCTTGTGAGGTAATTGCCGTACATTGAGATATATTGGCTGCATTATTTCACATTTGTGTACATTTCTATTGCATTGTCCTATCTTACTATTATCACAGCAAAATGTTTTAATTGTGGTGTTTGGTTTCAGACCTACGAAACTCACCAACATTATTGTTGACGTTTTTGAGCATAAATTTTCAAGTAGCACTAGTGGGCTGAAGATAGAGGACAAGAAAGCTTAGTGGACCTTTAGGTTGCATTTGAGCTAAGATTGAGACAGTCATTTGAGATGGAATATGGTTTTAATAATTTGAGGAAGACGTTTTGTCTTAACATTTGATTATGGGATTATTGTTTGGTTATCTTTTTCATTGTTGATATGTACATGTAGCGTGAGCTCCTATTCATGTTACAAGTATCATAACACATTAGATTTTTATTTTCATATAGACATCTTTATAATAATGTGTTGTGATCCTATCATTGTTGTACTCCGTTGTTTCCGCTTTAGACGGGGTGTGACAGATTGGTATCAGAGCCATTGTTTATAGAGATCTAGGTGGATTGATTAAGACTATAAATAAGGAACCCGCATGTAGAACATGAATTAGGAAACTATGTGTGCATTTTCCGACATAATTCGATTCCTTTCTAATATTTGTTGCACAACATAGCCATGTCAAATAGTAAGGAAATCATCTCTATCTCCTCTGATGAAAATACCGAGCGTAATCCTAAAAGGGTTAATAATCCGACTCGTTCTGGACCATCAAAAGTACCTTGTGAAAGGAAGAAGTGTATAAAGTGGGGACAGCAGTATATCAGGCGTTGGAAGAAGGAGGGGAAGCCTCAGAAGATAAGATTATTGGTGGAACCTTTGCCTGAAGAAGAAGAAGAATAAGAAGAACCCCTAGAGGAACATGAGGAGAGAAAGCTTGAAGATACATTGTGGGCAAGGGACCCGAAACCCACGACCTCGGGAGATAGTATTTGTAGTCGAGTAGGTCCTGAACCAGAAGTTGCATCTCCTCTTCCTCGTATACATAAGGACGAACCGTTCCAAGCCCACTGTACTTGGAGCTCGTGATTGTACTTGGGACGTGCCATATTTATTATCGTATTTTCGTATTTCGTCATTTTGACCTTGTTTTCGTTGGGATTACGACAATTGTTACATTGGGGAAAATTTTTGAATTATATGAAATGAACCTTTTCTTTACTTCTTACTTGTGATCTATTTGACATGTGTTGTGCATATTCATTGTTTTACTGTTAATTTATGCCCTTTGTACAAGTATATGGTGTTACGAGAACTTGGAGGATAGTTATGTGGGTGAAAGAACACTTTTACGATTATGGCGGCCGACGTAATTGAAGAAGGTGTTCCGACACATGCATATCTATCTAACGGTTTTTGAGTATACAATATGCTACCTGTAAAGAAGTACAAAGGATGAGTTGGGATTTAAATGCTTCTTACGTCCTTTCATATTGTGAAATCTTATTCTTACATACATGAAAGGGTTATTATTCGATATGTGAGTTCATGTGTACATAAACTCTATCTTTATCCTTCAATTATGCTAAATAGTTATATGTTTCCCATTGTAGTGATCATGCCACCTAGACGTTCTGCGCGTGTTGCAAATAGGGGTAGTGGTACTAGGGGTGGAGGCCGAACAGGCGGCCGTACTGGTAGGGGTGGTGGCCGTACCGGGGGCCGTACAGGTGGAGGTGACAAGGGTACTGGGGGTGAGGTACCCAATGTTGCCGCGATAATTGCGGAATAGCTGCAGGCATTATTGCCTAATATTGTTGCACAAGTTACTCAGGGCATGTTACAGGGTACAGGGACAGGTGGTGGCGGAGAAGAAGAGGTAAATCTTAATGGAGAACCCAATAATGACAATGGCGGTGACGGTGCTGATGGGGCTGGGAATGGAGTGACTGTTAGAGGATGTACTTATAAGGAGTTCAAGGCATGCAAACCACGAGATTTTGATGGAAAAGGGGGAGCGATTGCTTGCTCTAGGTGGATAGAGAAGATGGAGTCGGTGTTGGATATCAGTAATTGCGCCGAAGAACATATGGTTAGATATGCATTTACTGAGTTGTCGGGTAAGGCGTTGACCTGGTGGAATATGCAGGTTCAGGCCAGGGGAAGGCCTGCTGCTGTGGGTATGACATGGGAAGAGTTTAAGGCACTGTTAGTGGAGGAGTAATGTTCTACAAATGAAATGGACAAGTTAGAGAAAGAGTTTTTGGAGCATAAGATGGTGGGGGCTAATCATGCAGCGTACACTGATCGTTTCCATGAATTAGCCAAGTTGATTCCGAGTATGGTAACACCTGAGTCGAGAAGGATTAAAAAGTATTTAGGGGAATTGGTGCCAGAAATTAAGGGAATGGTTGAGGTGACTGAACCAGCCACTATTCAGAGTGCGATTTTGAAAGCTGGGGCTCTTACTAAGGAAATGGTAAGAAATGGTACATTGAAAAGGGGAAGCGAGAAGGGTAAGGAGGTTGCTGAATCTAGTAAAGCTAAGGTTGGTGATTCGAATAATAAGAAACCTCGGATAGCTAAGACATATGTTGCTGCAAGTGTGGATAGGAAGGTCTATGGTGGGGGTTATCCTTTGTGTGCAGTGTAACACCCGCCAAATTAGGACTAGTAATTAGTGCCTAATCATACGTTAATACATGTAATTAGTTCTGTGTTAGGCTAATTAATGTATCGAATTTTATATATTGTTGAATATATACGATAATGCGATTTGGTTAAATCGTACGCAATTTAAATCGAATGTATTTCGATTCAATTTAATATGGACGTTGGTGACTAATTTTATTAAATAACGTTGTTATGTCAAAAATATTATTATAATAATATTTCGTATTTATTCGTATCGTACAATCAGAAAGTTACACAATTTAAAATGTAAAACGCGCAAACTAAATAAACCAACTTACATTTATAACTCAAACGTAAACTTATTTGTAAAATAATTAAATAAAATATCGCGTAATAATTTGTATTTAAAATGTACCAATTAATATTTAAAATGATTAATTAACGTTTAAACGACGGAGCAAACGAACAACGCACGGAGAGCGGAGGCTGAAAGTTGGAGGATAACCTCCAACTCTCTCCTCTCTTTTTTTCTCATTCTCCACTCAACTCTTTCTCTTTCTTCTCTCTTTTCCCTCAAAACCACCAACCAACCAAAACCCAAAAATTCTATCAAAATCGCAAAATAACAACATCAAACAACCTTGGATCATACTACTCTTTTGGAAGAAAACGACCACCGCTTCACGATCTATCATCCTATCTTTTCGGATTTTTAATCCGACACCTTGTAAGTTTCCGACAATTCCCGAAATCTCTCGTTTTTAAATGTTTTCACTTGTTAGTAGTTTGTAACAACTTATAATGTCCCTATACGGGTTGGGTAAAAGTTTTGGACCGAACGGAAACCGAAAAACTCGTTTTCGACACATTTTCCGGCCAACAGACCGCTACGTCGCAGTTGGCCCAGAATTTATGCGACGTCAGCTTCTACGTCGCAAAACCCCTCGTGACGTCGCATAGTGCGACGTCAGTCACAACGTCGCATTAAATTGCGACGTCGCATATAGCGACGTCAGCCTTAACGTCGCCAATACCTCGCCACGTCGCACTTAGCGACACAAGCCCCTACGTCGCAGAAATCACCTACGTCGCATTAGCGACGCAGCACCCTACGTCGCATTAAATTGCGAAACGTCGCCTTTAGCGACGTCATGCTCAACGTCGCAATCCTACCTGCGACGTCGCACACAACGTCGCACAAACCAGAAAACTCAGATTTTTTACTAAGTGTCGAGACCAAAAATTTATCACTCGATTTTACCCAAATTCGGTTCCAGATGCGTTTTTCGTCAAAGCAATATAGTAGAAATAAAAATTTTCCAAGCTGACCTGGCAGCTCGACCCCAGCCAGGGGCTCTGCCCCTTGGACCCCGCTACCAGGGGCGCTGCCCCCGGACCCCCGTACTTAGATTCCGTAACGGCTTCTAAAACACAATCAAAAACACATTTTTCAAGTAAGACGCCACGAAATCAAAATAATAATAATTGAGATTATTATTACAAATCCGTCACCAACGGGCCGTACACTTTTCAAATACTTAAACTTATCAACCAAATAGTGGAGATTTGGACATTATAGTTGGACGAACAACTACAAGGGTGATCTGTTGAGATACCCAATCATGTTTATAACCATCGCGTGTCGTGGACACCCTCAGGTTGCAAGTCTTTGGACTTCGATTCTCGGCTAATCATTCTCAGTTCATTTTCATAAACTCAACGACTCAGGTGAGTCTCATAGCCCCTCTTTTTACTGTTTTACTCAGGGGTGTGATATATTGCTCAACTTTTAACATGTGAACGCAAGTACCAACTTTTCATATACTACATGAGTTTTTCGAAACTAATCATTTTAAAGTCCTCCGTCAGCATAGTTGTTAATACGTTGTAGCGTGAATATTAGTATATGGTACCATATAGGATTGACCCTCCTCGTCCGGGTTAGCAAGCACTAACCGGGTAAACGGACGTACTAATATTTGGGAAGACGAATGTTGATTAGGCATTCGTGGAGGCACCTCGCCCGGAATTCTCTATAGGGGACCCGGCCCTCGAGTTAAGCTCAACTATGTGCTCATGGCTGTATACACGATGATTATCATTTAATTGCTGGATGCAATTCATTATTTAATTGCTGGATGCAATTCATTATTTAAATCTTGCGGTTCATACAATATTACTTGATTTCAAACCTGTGAGCTCACCAGCTTTATAGCTGACCTTTTAGCATATATCGCAGGTACCCAGCAGTAGGATGTTTCTGCTTCAGGATTTAGCTCGAGTCAGCATACAGACGATTGAGATTTTCTTGCATTAGTATATTTTGTATAAGTACTTATGTACTGAAATCTCATTTTATTTAACTCGAGCTATGTAAAGCCTTAAACGTTGTAAACATTTCAGTTATCAATATATTTTGTTAAAACGACGCATATAGAGTCGTTTGCTATTTATCTTTGTGCTTTGTTATTGATTAGTAACACCCAAATCAAGCTTCCGCAAATCATCAAATTTGGGGGTGTTACAGATTGGTATCAGAGCCTAAGGTTATAGTGAACTAGGTTGCATTTAGTGAGCCTAGACTATGACCATTAGGCCGTATTCCTTATTAAGTATGACTGGTTCAGTGATTACAGCATACGAGTTTAATTTAACATAGCCTGATCAACTATGTACAATTAAGCAAAGATGATGTAAGACCTGAAAGTAGTTATGGCTGAACAGGGTACAATAGAAGACTCTGACCTCGAGAGAACCGAGACTTAAACATGTTTATGCTAGACACTCAATAGGCTATATTATATAGGAGCTATATGAATATAGGCCTCAATCTTACTAACGCTTTGTCTCAGAAATGGCAAACATTCCATCAAATTCATCTCGTCCTCAATCCGGGTCGCAGAACCCAAGGGTAGCAAGGAGGAACTCCAGGTTGCCTCGAGCTGGCCCGTACCCCACTCACTCCACCTTGCCGGCTTTAGCCGCTAGGGTGAATCAACACGAGCAACGACTTCGTACCATGGATGTCGTGTTGCAGGAAACCAACGAAAACTGGAGACTTACATCCCTTGAACGCATAGAACAAGTCTCCGACGATCTTGAAACCACTAACAACAACATGGATGTCCTTCGCAACCAAATAATAGAAATAAGGGTGGAAAATGCCCTTCTGCAACAAAGGATGGATGAATGTGTGCAACGCTCACTTGAGGCAGAAGAATATGCGCGTGGACTAACACAACGACTTGCACTAGCAGAAGACAACGCCCGACAAGCTAGCAGGCTTGCAAACACTGTGGACCGTCTTGTCACGATGATGGAACAAATTAATCTACGTTAAGACTAGTGTAGTCTTTGCCTTGTAATCTACTCTATAATTCAGTCGGATGTAACAATTCCCGACATCTTTTGTAATACATCTGTAGGATGTAACCTTTGAACTCGTACTATCTATTAAATATTCCTTGCTGTTTTCGACTCATATTAATTGCCATTATTCCTGTTGATGTTATGTATTACTACTTTTATACATGCACATCTAAGATAAATACAACTTTCTTGCAAAATCTCATGTATCTTCATTTCTTTTATTGAAGAATCATGCCGCCAAAGACCAGACCTTACACCGATGCACAGATTACCTCACTCATAACCCAGGCTGTTACTGAAGCCTTAGCTCGGAATACCCCACCAAACTCCACCAGAAACAGCGATACCGCTGGAACCTCTGCCACCAAACCTTGTTCTTACAAGGACTTCCAAAGCTGCAAACCCTCGAGTTTCAAGGGTTCTGAAGGAGCCATCGGACTGATTAGATGGTTCGAGAAAATGGAAACTGTTTTCCGTGTCAGCAAATGCGCGGAGAACGACAAAGTAAACTTCGCCACCTGCTCTCTTGAAGATGATGCCCACTCTTGGTGGAATTCATATACCCAATCAGTGGGTGCTGACATTGCCTACCAAATCACTTGGGAGGATTTGAAAGCCAAACTCACTGCCAAGTACTGCTCGATCGCCAAACTCCAAAAGCTGGACGAGGAGTTCTGGAACCTAAAGGTTCAGGGTGGTGATATCGATGGTTATACCACCAGATTTCAGCAACTCGCTGCCCTCCGCCCAGCCATGGTAAGCACAGAACCTGATAAAATCAGGAAGTACATCCTTGGCCTTCCTGAGCCTGTTCGGGGGCATGTTGCCTCTTCCAACCAAACCACCATTGACGGTGCAATCCTATTGGCCCAAGATCTGATGTCCATGAGCCAAGATTCTGAACCACCCACTTCATCCTCCCAAAACAACAAATGCAAGTGGTCTGACCACCACAACAACTCCTCCAACCAACAAAACAAGAAACCTGACACCATCAAAGCCTACAACACCACCACTGACATCATCCGGGGTTACACTGGGAGCAAACCATATTGTCCCAAGTGCAGCCGTCACCATGAGGGTTCCTGTGGTCCCTTTTGCAACAACTGCAAGAGGTACGGCCACCTCACCAAAGATTGCCGCTCTCCTACCAACAACAATCTCAATAACAACACCAGACCACCCAAAGTATGCTTTGAGTGTGGAAAACCCGGGCATTTCAGAGACTCGTGCCCAAAACTGAAGAACAACAATAACAACAACCGCAACAACAACAACAACACCCGCAGCAGAGCTTTCGTCATCAAATCGGGGGACGCCCGCCAAGACCCGAATGTGGTCTCGGGTATGTTCCTCCTCAACAACTTAACTGCTTCTGTTCTATTTGATACTGGTGCTGATAGAAGCTTTATCTCCGATGATTTTTGCCCATTACTTGACATCACTCCTGTTGCCTTAGATGTTAAGTACACTGTAGAGCTAGCCAATGGAAAACTTGTAGAAACCACCAGTGTGATACCTAATTGCACTTTAAACCTAGCTGACGAAACCTTTTCGATCGACCTTATACCCATTGAAATCGGAAGTTTCGACGTCATCATTGGAATGGACTGGTTGTCCAAACATCGAGCTGAAATTGTTTGTCACGATAAAATCGTCCGTATCCCACTCGCTGTTGGTGGAACCTTGATCATACAGGGGGAGACCGGTGGGACGGGACTCAATATAATCTCCTGCTTAAAAACCCGAAAATTTCTGAGAAAGGGTTACCCTGCCATACTCGCACACATCTCAGAGAAGAAGTCGGAGGAGAAGCGACTTGGGGATGTGCCAATTGTTAGAGACTTTCCCGAAGTCTTTCCAGAAGAACTACCTGGTCTACCTCCGCTTAGACAGGTTGAGTTCTCAATCGATCTCGTGCCGGGTGCCGCACCGGTGGCCCGCGCACCATACCGTTTAGCCCCATCCGAACTTCAGGAGTTGTCCTCTCAGTTACAGGAACTTCTGGATCGAGGATTCATTAGACCGAGTTCGTCACCTTGGGGAGCTCCGGTCTTATTTGTCAAAAAGAAGGACGGGTCATTCAGAATGTGCATCGACTACCGAGAGTTGAACAAATTGACCGTCAAGAACCGTTATCCACTCCCTCGCATTGATGATTTATTCGACCAACTTCAGGGTTCAAGTTTCTACTCAAAGATCGACCTGCGATCAGGTTATCATCAGTTACGAGTTCGCGACACCGATATTCCAAAAACTGCATTCAGGACTCGTTACGGGCACTACGAATTTCAAGTGATGCCCTTTGGTCTAACCAACGCACCGGCTGTATTCATGGACCTTATGAATCGGGTGTGCAAACCTTACCTCGATAAGTTTGTCATTGTCTTTATCGATGACATACTCATTTACTCGCGCAACGAGCAAGAACATGCGCAACACCTCAAAACCATCCTTGAACTCCTTAGACACGAGGAGCTTTATGCCAAATTCTCTAAGTGTGAGTTCTGGATACAAACTGTTCAATTCCTTGGTCACGTGATCGATAGTCAGGGAATTCACGTTGACCCAACAAAAATCGAGGCTATCAAAGACTGGCAAGCACCCACCTCTGCAACTGAAGTACGACAATTTTTGGGTCTTGTTGGGTACTATCGGCGATTTATCGAAAACTTCTCTAAAATAGCTCAACCACTCACGGTACTGACTCAGAAGGACAAAAGGTTCGATTGGACCGATAAACAAGAGTCAGCATTCCAACTTCTGAAACAAAAGCTTTGCAGTGCTCCAATTCTATCCTTACCCGAAGGCACCGATGACTTCGTGGTATACTGCGATGCTTCTCACCAAGGTCTCGGGTGCGTGCTGATGCAACGAGACAAAGTCATTGCCTATGCTTCGCGACAGCTGAAAATTCACGAAAAGAACTACACCACTCATGATCTCGAGCTTGGAGCTGTCGTTTTTGCTCTCAAAATCTGGAGACATTATCTCTACGGCACTAAGTGCACCATCTTTACCGACCACAAAAGTCTCCAACATATATTCGATCAGAAGGATCTCAATATGAGGCAACGTCGATGGGTCGAGTTGCTTACCGATTACGATTGCGAGATCAAGTACCATCCAGGGAAGGCTAATGTTGTAGCCGATGCCCTCAGCCGAAAGGAACGACCAAAACCACTTCGAGTCCGAGCCCTCAGTATGACCATCCATAACGATCTTACTATTCAAATTCATACCGCTCAGATCGAAGCCCTGAAATCTGAACACATCAAAAATGAAGCCTTACGGGGTATTGACAAACAATTCGAAATCAGACCTAACGGGATTAGGTGCTTCTCAAACCGAATCTGGTTGCCTAGTTTTGGGAACCTCCGAGACTTGGTGATGGACGAGGCTCACAAGTCTAAATATTCTATTCATCCGGGATCCGATAAGATGTACCACGGCATCAAGGAATTTTACTGGTGGCCGAACATGAAAGCCGAAATCGCCACTTATGTCAGCAAGTGTCTTACTTGCTCGAAGGTCAAAACCGAACATCAGAAACCTCCTGGTTTACTCCAACAACCTGAAATCCCTGAATGGAAATGGGATCAAATTGCCATGGATTTCATAACCAAACTACCCAAGTCGTCGAACGGTTGCGATACCATTTGGGTGATCGTTGACCGCCTCACCAAATCTGCTCATTTCCTGGCAATCAAGGAAAGCGAATGGAACGCCTTACACAGATATACATCAAGGAAATCGTTTCTCATCACGGTGTTCCAATCTCGATCATCTCTGACAGAGATGCCCGTTTCACCTCTCACTTTTGGCAATCACTTCAAAAAGCTTTGGGTACCCGTCTCGATATGAGTACCGCGTACCATCCTCAAACCGATGGCCAAAGTGAACGAACCATTCAAACCTTGGAAGATATGCTACGCGCCTGCGTAGTTGATTTCGGTACAAACTGGGAAAAACATCTACCATTGTGCGAATTCTCGTACAATAACAGCTATCACGCCAGCATTAAGGCTGCACCTTTTGAGGCACTGTACGGTCGTAAGTGCCGATCACCGATCTGTTGGACTGAAGTGGGAGATAGTCAACTCACTGGTCCTGAACTCATTCACGCCACCACTGAGAAAATTGTGGAAATCCAAAACAGACTCAAAGCCGCACGTGATCGTTAGAAAAGTTATGCTGACGTGAGACGCAAACCACTCGAGTTCCAAGTTGGGGATCGAGTACTCTTAAAAGTATCGCCTTGGAAAGGCGTCATCCGTTTTGGCAAACGCGGGAAGTTGAATCCCCGGTACATCGGGCCTTTTGAGATCCTCGAACGGATTGGCCCCGTAGCTTATCGATTGCAGCTGCCATCCGAACTCAGCAGCGTGCACCCCACTTTTCATATCTCAAATTTGAAGAAGTGTCTGTCTGATGAGACACTTATTATCCCACTAGATGAAATTCGTGTTGACGATAAACTTCACTTCGTTGAGGAACCCGCTGAAATTATGGACCGTGAGGTCAAACAACTGAAACAAAGTCGTATTCCCATCGTCAAGGTCAGATGGAATTCGCGGCGTGGTCCGGAATTCACCTGGGAACGGGAAGACCAAATGCAACTCAAATATCCTCAACTATTCACTGATTCTACATCAAACACGACCTCGAGCTAAATTTCGGGACGAAATTCTTCTAACAGGGGGAGAATGTAACACCCGCCAAATTAGGACTAGTAATTAGTGCCTAATCATACGTTAATACATGTAATTAGTTCTGTGTTAGGCTAATTAATGTATCGAATTTTATATATTGTTGAATATATACGATAATGCGATTTGGTTAAATCGTACGCAATTTAAATCGAATGTATTTCGATTCAATTTAATACGGACGTTGGTGACCAATTTTATTAAATAACGTTGTTATGTCAAAAATATTATTATAATAATATTTCGTATTTATTCGTATCGTACAATCAGAAAGTTACACAATTTAAAATGTAAAACGCGCAAACTAAATAAACCAACTTACATTTATAACTCAAACGTAAACTTATTTGTAAAATAATTAAATAAAATATCGCGTAATAATTTGTATTTAAAATGTACCAATTAATATTTAAAATGATTAATTAACGTTTAAACGACGGAGCAAACGAACAACGCACGGAGAGCGGAGGCTGAAAGTTGGAGGATAACCTCCAACTCTCTCCTCTCTTTTTTTCTCATTCTCCACTCAACTCTTTCTCTTTCTTCTCTCTTTTCCCTCAAAACCACCAACCAACCAAAACCCAAAAATTCTATCAAAATCGCAAAATAACAACATCAAACAACCTTGGATCATACTACTCTTTTGGAAGAAAACGACCACCGCTTCACGATCTATCATCCTATCTTTTCGGATTTTTAATCCGACACCTTGTAAGTTTTCGACAATTCCCGAAATCTCTCGTTTTTAAATGTTTTCACTTGTTAGTAGTTTGTAACAACTTATAATGTCCCTATACGGGTTGGGTAAAAGTTTTGGACCGAACGGAAACCGAAAAACTCGTTTTCGACACATTTTCCGGCCAACAGACCGCTACGTCGCAGTTGGCCCAGAATTTATGCGACGTCAGCTTCTACGTCGCAAAACCCCTCGTGACGTCGCATAGTGCGACGTCAGTCACAACGTCGCATTAAATTGCGACGTCGCATATAGCGACGTCAGCCTTAACGTCGCCAATACCTCGCCACGTCGCACTTAGCGACGCAAGCCCCTACGTCGCAGAAATCACCTACGTCGCATTAGCGACGCAGCACCCTACGTCGCATTAAATTGCGAAACGTCGCCTTTAGCGACGTCATGCTCAACGTCGCAATCCTACCTGCGACGTCGCACACAACGTCGCACAAACCAGAAAACTCAGATTTTTTACTAAGTGTCGAGACCAAAAATTTATCACTCGATTTTACCCAAATTCGGTTCCAGATGCGTTTTTCGTCAAAGCAATATAGTAGAAATAAAAATTTTCCAAGCTGACCTGGCAGCTCGACCCCAGCCAGGGGCTCTGCCCCTTGGACCCCGCTACCAGGGGCGCTGCCCCCGGACCCCCGTACTTAGATTCCGTAACGGCTTCTAAAACACAATCAAAAACACATTTTTCAAGTAAGACGCCACGAAATCAAAATAATAATAATTGAGATTATTATTACAAATCCGTCACCAACGGGCCGTACACTTTTCAAATACTTAAACTTATCAACCAAATAGTGGAGATTTGGACATTATAGTTGGACGAACAACTACAAGGGTGATCTGTTGAGATACCCAATCATGTTTATAACCATCGCGTGTCGTGGACACCCTCAGGTTGCAAGTCTTTGGACTTCGATTCTCGGCTAATCATTCTCAGTTCATTTTCATAAACTCAACGACTCAGGTGAGTCTTATAGCCCCTCTTTTTACTGTTTTACTCAGGGGTGTGATATATTGCTCAACTTTTAACATGTGAACACAAGTACCAACTTTTCATATACTACATGAGTTTTTCGAAACTAATCATTTTAAAGTCCTCCGTCAGCATAGTTGTTAATACGTTGTAGCGTGAATATTAGTATATGGTACCATATAGGATTGACCCTCCTCGTCCGGGTTAGCAAGCACTAACCGGGTAAACGGACGTACTAATATTTGGGAAGACGAATGTTGATTAGGCATTCGTGGAGGCACCTCGCCCGGAATTCTCTATAGGGGACCCGGCCCTCGAGTTAAGCTCAACTATGTGCTCATGGCTGTATACACGATGATTATCATTTAATTGCTGGATGCAATTCATTATTTAATTGCTGGATGCAATTCATTATTTAAATCTTGCGGTTCATACAATATTACTTGATTTCAAACCTGTGAGCTCACCAGCTTTATAGCTGACCTTTTAGCATATATCGCAGGTACCCAGCAGTAGGATGTTTCTGCTTCAGGATTTAGCTCGAGTCAGCATACAGACGATTGAGATTTTCTTGCATTAGTATATTTTGTATAAGTACTTATGTACTGAAATCTCATTTTATTTAACTCGAGCTATGTAAAGCTTTAAACGTTGTAAACATTTCAGTTATCAATATATTTTGTTAAAACGACGCATATAGAGTCGTTTGCTATTTATCTTTGTGCTTTGTTATTGATTAGTAACACCCAAATCAAGCTTCCGCAAATCATCAAATTTGGGGGTGTTACATGCAGGGTGTAATTTTCATCATCTTCCGTCTACTGGTTGTAA
The DNA here is from genome assembly GCA_949592205.1 of Helichrysum umbraculigerum. Lineage (NCBI taxonomy): Eukaryota > Viridiplantae > Streptophyta > Magnoliopsida > Asterales > Asteraceae > Helichrysum > Helichrysum umbraculigerum. Next base: position 93,196,475 of record CATIUR010000004.1, read on the forward strand.
GTATTGTAACAAGTGCAATCGGTGGGGTCATTTACCGGATTTCTGTCGTTCTACTGCACGTGTTGTTACCCCGGTTAATGCTGTGAGGGGTTCTAATGGGTGTTTCGAATGTGGGGCTTTGGATCATTTCGTCAATGTCTGCCCTAGGTTGGCTAGGACAGTAAGAGCTGTTGGAAGTAATAACAATACTCGGGTTTTGACTACTGGTGGAAATCAGAACAGGGGACGTGCTGCAAACACTGCTCCTGGGAGATCTTTTGTTATGAATGCTAGTGAGGCATGACAGGCACCCAACATTGTGACCGGTACGTTTCGGTTAAATGATCATTTTGCTACAGGTTTATTTGACAGTGGTTCCGATTTTAGCTTTATATCTGTGGATTTTGTGCCTATACTTGATATTATACCTAGTAAGTTGGACGTTGTGCATGAAATTGAAATTGCGGATGGGAAACGGGTAGACTTGAATGAGGTTATTAAAAATTGTACACTCGTATTGGAGGATCATACTTTCAGTATTGACCTAATACCTTTTGGGATCGGTAGCTTTGATGTTATAGTAGGTATGGATTGGATGTCGAAATATAGGGCCGAAATTATGTGCTTCGAAAAGGTGATCCGTATACCTATGCCAGATGGCAGTATGTTGGAAGTCTCTGGTGAACAACCAGAGACTAAATGTGTTAAGCTTATGAGTATAAATTCCGAGGAATCAAAACTTGAAAATGTCCTTATTGTTCGTGATTTTCCTAACGTTTTTCCGGATGATTTGCCAGGATTACCTCCTCTTCGATCCGTTGAGTTTCGCATTGATCTTATTCCAGGGGCGACTCCAGTTTCTAAAGCTCCATATCGTTTAGCTCCTTCTGAAATGCAAGAGTTGTCCGCACAACTTCAGGAGCTCCAAGACAAGGGATTTATTCGCCCTAGTCACTCCCCTTGGGGAGCACCTGTTCTGTTCGTTAAAAAGAAAGATGGTTCATTTCGTATGTGTATTGATTATCGTGAACTTAATAAGCTTACGGTCAAGAATCGTTATCCTCTCCCAAGGATAGATGATTTATTTGATCAACTCCAGGGTGCTCAGTGGTTTTCAAAGATTGATCTTCGTTCTGGTTATCATCAGTTGAGAGTACATGAGTCGGATATACCAAAGACTGCATTCAGGACTCGTTATGGGCACTTCGAATTTCTCGTTATGCCCTTTGGTCTTACTAATGCGCCGGCGGTATTCATGGATCTAATGAATCGTGTTTATAAACCATATCTTGATAAATTCGTTATCGTTTTCATTGATGACATCCTGATCTATTCGAAATCTAAGGAGGAACACAAACTACATCTGACGATTATTCTTGAACTTCTCTTGAAAGAATAACTCTATGCAAAGTTTTCGAAATGTGAGTTCTGGCTGCGCGAGGTTCATTTCCTTGGTCACGTGGTAAACGAGGCGGGTATTCATGTGGACCCAAGTAAGATTGAGGCGGTGAAAGCTTGGAGGGCTCCACAAACTCCTTCTGAAATTCGTCAGTTCTTGGGTTTGGCTGGATACTATCTGCGTTTTATTGAGAATTTTTCTAGGATTGCTCAACCGCTTACACTATTGAAGCAAAAGGAAAAGAAATTTGTCTGGGGTGAGAAATAGGAGGAAGCATTTCAAACTCTAAAGAATGCTTTGTGTGAGGCACCGATTCTGGCATTACCTGATGGCTCGGATGATTTTGTGGTTTATTGCGACGCGTCTAACCAAGGGGTGGGATGTGTTTTGATGCAACTAGGGAAGGTGATAGCTTATGCATCTAGGTAACTCAAAGTGCATGAGAAAAACTACACCACTCATGATTTGGAATTGGGTGCGGTGGTTTTTTGCACTCAAGTGTTGGAGGCGTTATCTGTATGGGACTAAAAGTGTGATTTATACTGATCATAAGAGTTTGCAGCACATCTTTGATCAGAAGGAATTGAATATGAGGCAAAGGAGGTGGTTGGAGTTGTTTAGTGACTATGATTGTGAAATTCGTGACCATCCGGGAAAGGCGAATGTAGTTGCTGATGCTTTGAGTAGGAAGGAAAGGGTTAAGCCAAGAAGGGTGAGAGCAATGGCTATGACTATACATTCAGGTATTAAGGAGAAGTTGATTGAGGCTCAGTTGGAAGCATTATTGGATTCAAATGTTCACGGTGAATTATTGCGTGGATTGGATGGGCAGTTGGAACGCAAGAGTGATAGATTGTATTATTTTCTTGAAAGACTGTGGATTCCGTCGCTAGGTGGTTTGAGGACGTTGGTGATGGATGAATCTCATAAGTCTAGATATTCGATTCATCCGGGGGCAGATAAAATGTACCATGATATGAAGGATTTGTATTGGTGGCCGGGCATGAAGAAGGATATTGCATTATATGTTAGCCAATGTATGACTTTCTTGAAGGTCAAGGCTGAACATCAAAGACCCTCAGGATTATTGCAACAACCGGAAATTCCCGAGTGGAAAAGGGAGAACATTGCTATGGATTTTATCACTAAGCTGCCAAGAACCAGCAGCGGGCACGATTCGATTTGGGTTATCGTGGATAGGATGACTAAGTCGGCTCATTTCTTAGCTATCCGCGAGGACTATAAGATGGAGAAATTGGCGAGGTTGTACATAAATGAGATTGTAGCAAGGCATGGAGTGCCGGTATCGATTATATCTGATCGCGATGGTTGATTTACTTCTCGGTTTTGGCAAACGTTGCAGAGGACGTTAGGGACGAGACTGGATATGAGTACGGCTTACCATCCTCAAACTGATGGGCAAAGTGAGCGTACTATCCAAACGTTGGATGATATGTTGAGGGCTTGCGTTATCGACTTTGGAGGAAACTGGGATACTCATTTACCATTGGTGGAGTTTTCGTATAATAACAGCTACCATTCGAGTATTCAGTGTGCACCATTTGAAGCACTCTATGGGCGGAAGTGCCGTTCGCCCATAATGTGGGCTGAGGTAGGAGAAAGTCAGTTGATTGGGCCGGAAATAGTCCAAGAGACTACCGATAAGATTGTGCAAATCAAGGAGAGATTGAAAGTGGCTCGAGATGGACAAAAGAGCTATACTGATAAACGTCGTAAGCCTTTGGAATTTGCGGTTGGGGATTATGTGTTATTAAAAGTGTCACCGTGGAAGGGAGTTGTGTGTTTTGGCAAAAAGGGAAAGCTTGCACCAAGATTCGTAGGACCATTCGAGATTATCGAGCGTGTTGGCCCAGTTGCGTATAGATTAAAATTACCTCAAGATCTTGGTGGAGTTCACGATGTATTCCATGTGGCGAATTTGAGGAAGTGTTTAGCCGATCAGACTTTGCAAGGACCTTTGGAAGAGATTTAGATTGATCCTAAACTTCATTTTGTGGAAGAACCAGTTGAGATTATGGATCATGAGGTTAAGAAGCTGAAACGTAGTAAAATCCCGATTGTTAAAGTTCGTTGGAATGCTAAGAGAGGTCCTGAGTTCACTTGGGAGCGCGAGGACCAAATGAAACTAAAGTATCCGCATCTCTTCGGTGATCATGTTGGCAGTACTAGTTCTAGCTGAATTTCGGGACGAAATTCCTTCAACTGGGGGATACTGTGACATCCGTCACTAAATTCTTCATTTTTAGGTTCGTTTCAAACTTTATTCCGTATTCGTGGTCAAACATTTCGTAATCTAAACTATATGGGAAGCTTAATCTTTGTATAGTATCCAAATGATTCGATTATTTCACAATAAAAGACTTGTTAATTACTAATCAAAGTCAAAGGGCATTTATTTCTAAATTAGGGTTTCTGGAATTCCTTAAATCGCGACGCGATTCAACCAAAATCGCGACGCGATCACTTCTTGTTTTGGCGACGCGATTTACCTGAAATAGCGACGCGATTTACTGATAATCACGACGCGACCTTACGTCGGCCAGACCTGGTATATAAACACATTTTAAAACCCTAACTCGTATTTCACAAAACTACAGCCAAAGTTTGACGATCTGGAGCGTATTGTTCTTCATATTTTCGATTCTCAAAGTCTAAGAACTCAATCACATCATCTCTCAATCATTTCTATCGATCGAGAAGTTGTTGTTTGTATATTTCGGTAAGAATCACGATCCATCTTTCGTTTTCTTCATATTTTTGTTGCATGATGAATAAACTCTCATTCTACGATGATGTTTATCTACAGATTTTAAAGGATTCTATCGTGCGGATTCGCGATTGTTGGTATAAAATTCCTTTAATTCATTTGTTTTAGTATATTTCGATTATTCGTTTATGTCGGTTATTCTCGGTTCATTTCCATTGTGTTCCGGGTAAATGAAATGGTTAGAACATTAATAAAATCAGTATATATGATGATAGGACTAAGAGTTTTTATTGTTGTTGCGGTTTGGATTGGTTATATATGTGATTAGGGTTGATTTATTATAAACCCTAATCTGATCAGAAACTTTGTTCGGATTGGGAAGCTTGTAACTTGGTCATATCATGATGGTTTTTGATGAAAAAGGAGTCTAAACATAAGTACTTTGAGTCTTCTTTCAAATGGTGTCGGTTTCATGGTTAAATGTGAAGTATAAGTTGGTCAAAACGATTTTACAAGATGATGTGTCATTTCTGAGTTTCTCGGTTCCAGATTTCGGTTGAGTTGTCGATTTTTGAAACGTGTCTTAAACTAAGATTTTGGTCTTGATATTTTTACTGGAGTGTATTTAAAGTGTTAAGTATTTTCTATAAAAAAAATGATAATCATTTGAGACTTCTAAGTATTTTAAGTAAATTAAAACTTTTGTGAAGTCAGAAAGAGTCAACAGTTTAGAGCAGTTTACTTTGATGAATTTTTAAAAATAGTAAATCTACATAAATCAATCTGGGAAAATTACTGAGTCTTCTAAACACATTAGAGTATCGTTGGTAAAAATTATAGAGTCAAATGGTTTCAGTAAGTATTATTTAAAAATTCGTGAAGTGGATCCAAATTTCTTGTCAGAATCTGAGTTTTCATTTAGGATTAGTTCTTGTAATAATATACTAGTAGAATTGTGAGGAAACATATTAGAAGTGTTTGGGGTGTGGAATACAATGGAATGACCTAGTTATGTCTAGGTTATGACCCATACGCATTATGACATTGTAGATTGGCGAGCTGATTAGTGGTTATACTTAAGGGACGATACTTACATCATTTCTTGAGGTGAGTTTCGTGGCCCCGTTTTCATTTACTTATTTTCAAATTGGGGGAAAAGTATGCTCATGTTTTACTAATTGTTTTATGCTGTGAACGTATTCATTTCTATTTTTGGACATATGCTTGAAATGTGTGACACTATGTGACTTATATGCATTGATACTTGTTGCTTACATTCGTGCATTACTTCTTTGTGGAGTATTTGCCGTCCATTGAGATTTGTTGTTTACATTCGTGCTTTACCTCCTTGTGGGGTATTTGCTGTACATTAGGATTGTTGCTTACATTCGTGCTTTACTTCCTTGTGAGGTAATTGCCGTACATTGAGATATATTGGCTGCATTATTTCACATTTGTGTACATTTCTATTGCATTGTCCTATCTTACTATTATCACAGCAAAAATGTTTTAATTGTGGTGTTTGGTTTCAAACCTACGAAACTCACCAACATTATTGTTGACGTTTTTGAGCATAACTTTTCAGGTAGCACTCGTGGGCTGAAGATAGAGGACAAGAAAGCTTAGTGGACCTTTAGGTTGCATTTGAGCTAAGATTGAGACTGTCATTTGAGATGGAACATGGTTTTAATAATTTGGGGAAGACGTTTTGTCTTAACATTTGATTATGAGATTATTGTTTGGTTATCTTTTTCATTGTTGATATGTACATGTAACGTGAGCTCCTATTCATGTTACAAGTATCATAACACATTGGATTTTTATTTTCATATAGACATCTTTATAATAATGTATTGTGATCATATCATTGTTGTACCCCGTTGTTTCCGCTTTAGACGGGGTGTGACAGGTGCTGCATACCGAAGTATTTGATATACATATACACAGACGGGTGAAAATGAAATCGAAAGAGGGGAAGTGGAAAATCAAAACTTAAAATAGGATATAAGATCCTTAAGCTCATAATCAAGTTGGAAGAAGACGAAGAGAAACTGCTCTTACACGAGAACATGAGGCTATGGTTTAATTATTTTCCCTAATTTTTGTGTGAATGTGCTACTCACGTGCTTCAATCTATTTATACGCTTGGAGACAAAGGCATAATGTTATTTCTCATGTGGGTGACACGGAGAAATCAAAGGGCCCAAATTTACATTTCTCCCAATTCCTCACAAAAATTAAAGAAATGGGGCTAGGCCATTTTAATTTCTCCACCTCTTCAATTTCTCCCACAATTCTCCGTGTTTCGAATTCTCTGTTGTACCAAACGATGGAATTCAGTGCATTTCCATTTCTCCTACCTCATCTCCCCCTACCAAACACACCCTTAATGATTACAAAGGATGAAATTAGAATATCAATAAAAAATCCAGCACTTGGCATGATGTGGATTGAAGAAGAAAAGAAAAGGCATGGATTTTTGTTGTGTAAATTTGAATTCGAGAGATAATGATTGAGAAAAATAATCAATGTATACAAAAACTGTTCCTTGTTTCACGTCAAAACTTCCATTCAAATATTAGTTTAATTAATAAATAATAGAAAATGTCAATCCTACCCTTTTTATGGTTAGTAAAATTAATGGTTTAGATCGTTTCTCCCCCTTCTCATATATATATATATATATATATATATATATATATATATATATATATATATATATATATATATATATATAGTGAACGTTGCAACCCTTCATGAAGAAACGTACCTCTTTGAACCGTCGTGTCTGCTACAAAAAGACACCAAAAAACTGAATTCGGGTTTCAGTAAAAAGGGCAAAAAGACAACAAAAAACTGAATTCAGGTTTCAGTAAAAAGGGTCAGTTTGATCATTTAATATTTATTAAGCCCGATTTGAAGCTATTTAGCCCACATCAATCTACACCATCCAATACCAAGCCATGTATAAGCTTTTGTCCAATTAAGTATTAGTATGTTTTGGGTTTATAAAGAGATGACATATTCTTCTTTGCTCCTATGTGGGATCAATGTCCACACACAAAAGGCAAGTTTCAACAAAATGATGGCAGATTTAATATCTATTGCAAGTTTTATGTTCAACTTCATTGCATTGTATTATACACTTCATGTCAAAAGCCCACTTATTAGTACATTGTATGTTTATTGCAGGTTGTTTAAAGGAAAGTTGTACATATGTCAAAATACATGTAGTTGGTGCCGCTCAGCCTCTTTTGAATTAAAGTTACATCTGCAATGCCAAGGTATGATCAAATTTTGCTAGATTTTGCCTTTTGCCTTTTGCCTAAGTATAGAGTTTTAGAACTTTAGTCTGGCACATGGTGATTACTTCATTCAAATTTAAGTAAGCTCATAATTTTTACGGAGGATTTTTGTGGCGGGTAAGCGCTAATTAAGCGGAAATTTTATTATCTCTCTTTTATCTTGTTGAATGATACAGTAGAAATGTAATTTGAAATACTACTTATACGTATTTAATGCAATATTGGAATTATCATTGCATATAGACTACTAATGGTTTGTATAAAATACATTTTTGTTTATATTTGGTCACGTTTAATTGCTATAAGTACGTCTATAAACAAAATAGATATAATAGCATTATATTTGAAATAAGTTAACCTGATTGAACAAATGATACAATCAAGTAATTAAAAGCACTATAAAATGTTGCAGTAGATGTTTGAAAATGTGTTGCAATTGTTTGCTAATAAATCAATAAAAATGTTCCCAATTTGATAGGTATGGACACTACAACAAATATGTCATTTATTCACACTTTTTTTCCACACTTTTTAATAATGTGTGGAATTATGTGAAATTATTCACACTTATAAGTATGGAGAAAATTGTTACATCAATGAGTGTGAGAAAAAGAAGTTAACACTTAAAAGTGTGGAGAAATTACAACTAGTTAACACTTAAAAGTGTGGAAAAATTTTGTAATATTCAATTTATCCACACTTTCTCTTGTGTGGGAAAATCATGTGTTACAATTTTTTTCCACACTTTTAAGTGTTGAAAATTTGTAAGTTCTTCACACTTTTAAGTGTGAGCTTCTTTTTCTTACATATATAAGTGTGGAAAATCTTATAAGTTTTACACACTTTCTAAAAGTGCGGAGAAAAAAGTGTGAAAAAATAACATTTTTTTTGTAGTGGGGTGTTGAAATAAATGAGGAAGTGTTGCTTTACCTTAAAAAATATTGTATTAGACCTAAGACGGCGTTTGCTAAGGCGCTACTTAATTGATAAAGTGTCGCATTACCCTTAATGCGACACTTTTAGTACCTACTACGCCACTCGGTTTTTTAAACCTTGGTCACATTGAGTGTCAAACCACACCGCAAACACGTAAACTCAATCGTTCAGACTTTGAAATAGAAATATGGTGGGGCTAATTACTAGAATTAAAGTGGCATACTTTGTTAAGTATATATAAACGGTGATTAAAGAATTTGGCCCACCCCACGTCAAAAGATAGGTACACCCCTGGTCGTATATATTTGTTTGTATCTGGAAATGCAATTATTGGAGGTTAATATCCATTTAAGAATTACAACTTACAAAGTGGAGTAATATTATTGTTAAGTGAAATGGATGGGTCTTTTGGTTTTGTTCATATATAAAATAAGGTTATAATAATTAAAAAGACTTTGGTTTTGGCAATCAATTCTACATATATACATTTATGGTTGGTTTGGTGTCGTTTCATATGGTTTAATTGTCGTATTTTGGTATTGAGTAGGGGTTTATTGGTCATTATTCTTAAAAGCATCTTACCGAACCTCTATCTCATCCTTTGTGTTGAGGGGTATTTCTGAAATTACAATGACCGAACCTATATATAGATAGGACAAATAGTGCCGTACATCTTGACCAAAATATTACCAAATTAAAAACTAAAGAAACGCCACCACATAGATTACCTGAAGTACATGTTGTTGAAAGTACGTCATTTCATTTGTAACGATTGTCGTTTTGGTTTGCATTAGTGGCCCAATAGTAATTCCACACAAACATAGAGTTATTTCTATATTCTTTGGTAAGAAAAGTCAATAATGACTGTTATGGAGGTGGTTTTCATATTAATTTTTTCATATATATATATATATATATATATATAGGGGAGGGATCAAGAGGGAAGCAATTTTTTGAGGAAAGGGGGAAGCGTTTAGTATTCATCAAGAAGCATATTACAATTATCAATCAAAACGTCAACAAAAAATTATTTTTACTGGTAAATAGTAATCAAAATCGATGCTACAAAGAATATTTCAACGAATGAATATCACTTTTCAATCATAACAGTAGTTGATAAATATTTATTTAAAAAATTGTTAATATTCACTATGATGAATATTAACTAATATGCATCACGATGCATATTAAAACTTCACATTATTAGAAAAATATTTATTGTTAATATTCATCACAATGCATATTAAGTAGATCTGATGGTGCAAAAAACTCACTTCCCTCCTTCCCTCTAGATCTCCACTTCCTCCTAGATCCTCTCAATATATATATATATATATATATATATATATATATATATATATATATATATATATATATATATATATATATATATATATATAGTAACGGGATCAAAAAAGAAGAAAAATTAGGTGGAGAAGAGGGAGAAAGCAATATGATTCAGTGTTTTTATACTATGATTCATTTTTTTATTATAATAGTAAAAAAATGAATCATAGTATAAAAACACTGAATCATATTGCTTTCTCCCTCTTCTCCACCTAAATTTCCTTCTCCCTTGATCCTAATCCTATATATATATATATATATATATATATATATATATATATATATATATATATATATATATATATATACCACTAATATCAATAAGAATGTGCTGGACATTTTAGAGATGTTACACGTGCTAACTTCAAGATGTCATAACACTTGGCAATTTGAGGTTATAGGTTAAAAGAATAATTGATTACTGATAAGTTAATATTTTAACTATATAAACATGTAAATAAAATACGATAAAAATATTTATAGGTATTAGTTCAAAGTATTTTGCAACATAAAAAGTGGCGATGATCTTATTATATATAGAGGGTAGGGTTCAAATGAGAATATGAATTTGTGTGAGAATGAGGGAACCAATGATATCAAGCCATGTGTACAAAGAGAATGTTCCACATGTACAAAACCCATTTACCCCCAACATCAATTATCTCACAAACGACAAATCGAAAAATTATGAAAATTGCACCATTAAATTCGTCGTTTTCTCCTCTTCGATTTGCCGTCCCTCAAGACATACTTTCGAAAAGTTTTTTTTTTTCATTTTTTTGGTGGGTTTCACATTTACTAACACATGTGTTAAAGTGTTGCGTTTAGGGTTTAGGGTTTGGGGTTTAGGGGTTAGGGTTTGAGGTTTGGGGTTTCGCCCCCGAAACCCCAAACCTCAAACCCTAGACCCTAAACCCTAAACCACAAACCCTAAACCCTAAACGCTTTACAAAACACTAAACCCTAAATCTTTCTAAACCCTAAACCTTGAACCCCTTCTAAACCCTAAACCCTTATAAACCCTAAACCATAAACCCTACTAAACCCTAAACCTAACCCTAAACCCTAACATTAACCACAAATTAAATGTACAACTAATCACTAACACATGTGTTACTAATTTGTGAAACCCATCAAAAAATGAGAGAAAAAAAAGTTGTCAAAAGTATGCCTTGAGGGACGGCAAATCGAAGAGGAGAAAACGCTGAATTTTATGGTGCAATTTTCATGATTTTTCGACTTACCGTTTGTGAGATATTTAATTTTTAAAAATGTGGAGGAGAGAGAATAAAGTGTGGAGGAGAGAGAATAAAGTGACACATGGCAGAAATCTGTTAGTTCCCTCATTCTCATTCAAAATTGGTGTACTCATTTGAACCTTACTCTATATATAGATACTTTTCTAAATACTTAATTGAAAAAGCCTTTAAGATTACAATAATATATCATGAATCGAAGAAAAATTTAAATACTCATTTTAGTAATCATCATCATCATTAATATTGTCGTAATAGTCGTCGAAATAAAATTACCGTATGAGAAAGTAAATACCTATTTATTAACTTTTGGTTTTTTAGTGTCTTAAATGCTCTCATGTTTAAATCAAAGTATGATGCTTAGTTGAGTATATTGTTTTTGTTTGTAAATCTCTCAAATACTCAACAAACCCGCTATATATAACATCCGGAGCGAAGCCCGGGCAAGCTCATCTAGTTTGTATACATTCACACCCTCAAACGCTTTACAGAGTCTAAATTCGTTTCTTAAGTCACCAGGAAGAAAAAAAAGAGAGGAAAGAAAGATAAGAAGAGAAAGCAGTAACACAGGTATTCTAGTTTTCTGCATTGATTTACAATATTACATGCATCTTGATTCTTAATATGTGTTATTGATATATATCGCTTAGGGTGATGATTCGTACAACGCCTGTTTTTCGCTATACACCACCAAACATGCTACAGAGTGTTGTACTGTACAACACTATAAAGCACGTTTGGTGGTGTACGGTCAAAAACAGGTGGTGTACGAATCACTCCCCGATTGGTTACTTGTTTGGACGTGGACCATCGCTAAAAATTTAAAAAAAAAAAAAAAAAACTTGGGTTTGTTGGTCTATTATGTATGTATTTCGAATAACACACCCAAATGATGAAAAAAATCAAAACGCCTCTCCAGTTAATAGTTTTGAAATTGGATATTAAGAATATTGCATGAAACAAGAAACAAGTATGTGTACGTGTTTTTTCACTTTTTGAATTGAAAATAGTTTAAAGTGAGACATGAAGGTTCAATCACAATAAGTCAACGATTGGATCTTGATCCTGATTCGACCTGATCTATTCCATTCGATTTATATATATGACCAATCGAATAAGCTATTCATATTATGGATCAATACGCAAAGTCGTAACTGCTGATATATATTAAAATTTAAGATGGAACAAGAGTAGCATGGCTACACTCGGAAGATATCAACATATTAATTTTGATATTGGTAATGCCTTTTATGTTGATTTTTGGATGGATGGTGTCGATTTAGTATATCAAATTATCAATATATTCAATTCAATTGTTTTCATCGAATCTATATATCTTTATGCTAAAAAAGATATCCAATTTCATACATACAGGATGATTGAATTTTGTGATAAAAGACTTAGGGTGAAAAGTAAACGGTGATGAATGGTGGATGGAAAAATAATTTAGATAATCTTATCTTAAATATAATATTAGTAAAAACCTGACGATGTCATCAAGGAGTTAATTAACCAATAGGATTGTTCAATTTTGTTAGATTAACTAAATTTAAAGAGGTGATGAAATCGTAAATTATGATTAAAAAATTAATAAATTAAAATAACTATTATAAAGATAACCATAGTAAATAAGATAATTAATAAATATTACTATTAACATTATCCAAATACCAACCTAACCTTTACTGTAGGTTTCAAGAATTCTATTTAAATATTATGGAAAATTAAGCATATCAATTAATTAATGAATTCTAAATACATATATTTTAATATATATAAGAAAATTGATGTAACATACTATGATATAAACTAATTGTTTACACTTAGCCGGGCCTTATTAAAATTATTCAACTAAACCCATCTTTAAAAATTAGAAAAACCCAACTAAACCCATCACATTTTAAATATTAACAAATTAGACCCACATTTAACCAATGGGTGATGATTCGTACACCACATCTTTTTAGTCGTACACCACCAAATGTGCTCACGTTAATGGTGTATGGCTAAAAAAAGGTGGTGTACGAATCACCACCTTTAACCAGTGGGTATTTTTTTGTCACCTCTACTTAGCCCCTATCTTATCTTATGTTAATAATCTCATAGGTGATTTTATATTTTAACTTACAGAAAAATTTATGTATTCTTACAATATTTTTAGAAAAGCATACAATTATTGTCTCCAAAAAAAACTATAAAGCGTACCATCAATAGGGGTGTTCAAAATATCCGCATCCGAATCCGAAATCCGAATTATCCGAAAATCCGATCCGAAACTACCCGAAAAATCGGATACCCGAAATTTCGGATACCCGATATTCGGATATCCGAAAATTCGGATTCGGATAATGGATAGTGCTTTTCAAAATAATCGGATATTCGGATACCCGAACCATCCGAAAATATGTGAGCTATTAAATATATTCTCTTAAAGTTAGGGATACAAAGTTAACAAGAAAACAAACTTGAGGGCACAAACTTGACACTTATCAAACATCATCACCAATTCACTTCGTTTCCAATTTCGTACTCGTATTTATTTTAGATCTAGATGTTGATATACCCAAATTAATTTAAAAACATCCACTCAAAAACTACACAAACTAGTTTTATACCCGGGCGTTGCCCAGTTTAACTGGCTACTAACTAAACATGTGACTAAATAATTCCAAAAAAAAATGACATAATCTATCGTAAAGAAAACAAATGATAATATCACAAAACACATATATGTAAAAGTTTCCCTAAACTCTAGTGTTATATTCGCGCTTTGCCCAATTATCAATTTCGTTGAATCATATACATATACATAGCAGACATATATCCACAACTATGTGTATGTTTTCATTTTTGTTTGATAAGTTAATGCACATATATAATATATCGTTACGACGTTACCAAACATAAATGAAATAATCAACTAATGTGTGTATACCTGAGAGAGTAATAAACAATTCAATTATTATCAAACATGTATAAGAAATGTATTTAATATTATAACAAATGAATCAAATATGTGTGCCACATCTAACCCTCAATCGAGCTTGATATGAGTTTTGCGTTTCTTCTGATAAATATCATTAAGTAGGACAAACAACAGATACAGCCATGGTAAGCTCAAGTTCGTCCTTCGGCATTCCAATCACTTATTCAACGGCTATATAAACATGTAATTTTAGAGTCGGATTTCCTATTTACCCACAACGGAGGAGCCGCCCCAACCAAACAGCTAGCCACGGGTCAAGAAACATAATCAATAACCACATATATATTAGGATAATATATCTTATAAGATGAAAAAGTTAAGACACCATAAACATATTCATATTGGAACAAAAACTAAGACCAAGTATCTCAATATCCTTTAGCAACTTATATCAGGTTTTATAATCATACGACGATGTAGGCCAGAGACACTTGGCAAAATTCCACATAAGTTGATCAACTAATCACATTCATAAGATGCCTAAAATCGTGGGACCACATGATGGAGGTTGGGATTACTCGAGAAAATATTGGTGATTAAAAGTCGTCTATCATGTTTTACGATCATACAATGTATGCTGGATTGCTGGGAGTACTGGAAAATAATTTCACATAATTTAATCACACAATCACCCTGATGATGAACCAAAAGATGCACTTTAGATGTGGGACCATCGAATGCATGTTTGAGCGCTTCATGCACAAGTTTTATGCAATGACAGCCAATAGTTTTTCCAAGATCTAATACTGAGGTGGCAAAGTGGGTAATAATTGTAAGTCTCGAAACAGGCTGGGTTAGTTTAACCAGCAACACTTTTCTCGAATTTTATTAAAAAAAAATGTACATATAATTTGAGTAGATATGGTTCGCAAAATGTATTAATACACAACGAATATATTATGTCTAAGTAATGCAATTTAGTAGGATGTACATGTTAGCGATACACTTTGGGCGATTTTTGACCTATTCGGCCCCTTTGACCTGTTTTTCCATTATGATATATTTTGGGAGTAACACTTTTGTTGCCAATGGTTACCTGACTTTGATTGGTGATAGTTACAACCTTTTCCATTATCAGTAGCAGCAGTGGCAAATCGAGACACAGGCTTTAGTTGGTGCATCATCTTTTGAGTGTTCATCACATCTGAAGGCCAAAAAAGACCACAATGAACATAAATTAGCACAATCTCAAATCATATAAACACAAATGGTAAGATACTACAGTGGTACTCACATTTAGCATCATGAGTGATTTGGAGCCATGAATGCTATGTTCCATGTCTGATTTTAAAATCGAACCAATCATGTTTTCTGTAATCAATTTTCTTTATTTCATGATGGCTACGTTGTTAATAACTGGATTCTCAGCATCCAAAATAATTTTTAATGAAAAAAAATACCAGTCATATTATAAATATTCACAATCTTACTTGGTCCATCATCCACTCCCCCTCTCATTATATAATCTACAACTCAAGAATTGGTAATTTCTATTACTCTATCACACCTTTCCCTGTTAATGATTATATATATATATTAAGTGGTACAAATAACAAATAATAGAATAAACAAAAGACAAAACTAATAATAATAATTAGTGTTGTCTTTTGTGTATAGCTAACTTTTTCTATTAATCCTTATGATATTTATACAAAGGATACAACTCAAGTTGGCCCATTTTCATTATAATAATATGCTGACAAAATGTCTTTCAAATTACCTTAGCCCATCCCGATATGATCGACCCGTACTAAAAATACCCCTCTGAACATCAAGCTATTTAGACTCGTTAGTCGTTACTGAGCCCCTTTATGCAACATCTGACTTTTAAAATTCTATTTTAAACAAAAAACTTACCTCCAGTGCAAGACTATTGTAAAAATGAGGCCTCATACCATGTAGAAAGATTTCAAATATTTACCTCCAGTGCAAGACTATTGTAAAAATGAGGCCTCATACCATGTAGAAAAATTTCAAATATTTGCTTCTCATAGTGTAAATAGCATGAATCCTACAATACCAATATGAATAGCTGTAAGACCATTAATAAGAACAATAGCAGAAGATTTTCAAGCAATCTACAGCCATGAGTTACGGAAGTTATCTACCACAAAAAGACGAAAAGTCATGTTGAATTAGGCATGCCTCGGAATAAAGTTATCAATGACCATCCAAGCATCTGGAATGAAAGAAATTAACTTTATGATAGTACTAATAAGGATCATAAGGGATAACACATATACGCATAAAATTATCAAAGTTAATTATTAGATAAATGAGATTTCCCCATTCAACAATGATGTTCCGTAAGGGTTAGAATCATCATCAGTCCTAGTTGAATGTATAGTCAAGGTTCTGACAGATTGAGAAAAACATTCAACAACATTTTGCTAGTTATAACGTAGCAATAAGTCAAGAGTCTTGAATCGAGATACCATTTATATTTCAGTATTAGCAACAAAAAAAATTACATATGACAGAGTCAACTGATAACCTCTCACGAAGGGACAATATTCATCCCAGTTGCCACACCTGGTGCAGTTTCTCCTACTTTTGTGTTCGCCTGAGATAAATACAGAGCAGCGATATACTTATATACATGAGATGAATACCCTCGTTGTCCAAATAAGTCAACGCAGTTCTTGAATACGAGCCTAGAACCACAAAAAGAGGTGATTCAACCTCAAATAGTATGAAACAATTTCAAAAAATGACTCAGGTGCATTACAATTATACATAAATTAAATAACCTTTCGATCAGTAAGATAATATAAAGTCAGATTCCAAAGAATGATTCATCAAAAATTACAGCAAACTTTGTAAAACTTAAGTTATTTCTAATGAATCATAAGTTCATAACCATACAATATACAATATAAAGAAACATAAACATTTTACCGGGTGTGAGAAAACTCTTTATCATCACGAAGACTTCAAAACCCACAATCAATCATTGATTTCAGAAGAGTTTACCCAAATCATTGCGATTGAAGAAGATAAGATATAAAAAAAGTCACAGAATTCCCCCGGCACAATACATGTCGATATGGTGCTCGCAACCCTAGATTTAATGTTGATTTTGTTTTTGAGAGAGAAAAGAGTTAATTGATGATTTAGCAATTGATAGCAGGCTTTAATCGGAATGGCATCCGGACGGTTAAGGAACGTGCGAGCGGTTGTAGACGCAGGAGAGATTGTGATAACCGCCGAGAAAACCGAAAATCCATTATCAGACGGTCCGGATTGAAAGTCAGTGTGATCGAATGGCTAATAGGTAAAGTCAACTTTGACAGTTTCACTACCCGGTGGCCATATATATGGTAAATTTTACCCCTCACTCCTTTTGCCGTCATTTAATATCTCCTCTCGCACTCTCAAGAACAACCGGTAACCCTCACCTTTATTTTGGAACTAACAAACCGACATTGATGAAGCTTTGATATTTTGACAGCTGGGTAGATGAAGAGGTTCAAGGGAAACCAAAATATAAAAGTTAGTGATGTATATGTCGTTTTTTTAGTACATGTTGAAATTTGAGTATAAAACTCTTGATAGTGTTTAATTTGTATGTTTCTATTCAAGATTTATGTAAAAGAATGGATGGTTTAAGCCTATTATTTAGTAATTACTTTATCATTCACATTTTACAGATTTTTGTACTCACTCTTACAGAGATAATCGGATATCGGATAACCCGCTACCCGTATCTGAAAATTCGGGTATCCGAATTTCGAATATCCAAAATTTCGGATACGGGTTTCGGATATCAAATTTCACTATCCAAATTTTCGGATATCCGAAGTTCGGGTATCCGAATTTTCGGATATCCGAATTTGAACACCCCTAACCATCAAGGTTGAGGCATATGTACAACACCCAATATATGTATACAAGTACAATCACTATAGAATATATACTTAATTTATTTTCAAAACTATTCTATTACTCCGTATTATTATTTCGTATTTTTCAAAATGACCCGTGTGAACATACGGATGTTAAAGCTATTATAATAATAATAATAATAATAATAATAATAATAAGGGGCGTTTGCTTCGTGGATTTTAAATACTAGGATTTGTAATCCTACAGGATTTTGAAATCCTAGGAGTTGAAAATTTCTAACCGTCAAATCTTATTCTATGTTTGGTTGGCAGATTTTAGTCACGGGATTTTGAGATGTTAATAGTAAATGACATAATTAGCGTTTGGTATACTTTTGACCGGATCTTATTTCCTTCTTCCCATTGATACTTGATCTACTCAAAAACATAACAAATCACTTTTGGATCATGAAATCACAAATACAAGACGACCACCTACGGCTGCATATATATTTTTATGTAACAAATTTCTCAATCTCAATCATCTCATAACACCAATTTATAAACAAAACGGATGAAAAAAATACGTTCGGGTTCAAATGAAAATAGGAATTTGTGTGAGAATGAGGGAACCAATGATATTGTGCCATGGGTACAAAGAGAATGTTCCAAATGTACAAAACCCATCTACCTCAACATCAATTATCTCACAAACGACAAATCGAAAAATTATGAAAATTGCACCATTAAATTCAGCATTTTCTCCTCTTCGATTTGCCGTCCCTCAAGGCATACTTTCGACGAGTTTTTTTTCCATATTTTTTGGTGGGTTTCACATATACTAACACATGTGTTAAAGTGTTGCATTTAGGGTTTAGGGGTTTGGGGTTTAGGGTTGGTGGTTTGGGGTTTCGGGGCGAAACCCCAAACCACCAACTCTAACCCGAAACCCCAAACCACCAACCTTAAACCCTAAACTCTAAACGCTTTACAAAACTCTAAACCCTAAATCATACTAAACCCTAACCCCTGCTAAATCCTAACCCTAAATCTTAAACCCTAAACCCTAGCCCTAAGCCCTAGCCCTAACCGCAAATCAAATGTACAACCAACCACTAACACATGCGTTACTAATTTGTAAAACCCACCAAAAAATGAAAAAAAAAAATTGTCAAATGTATGCCTTGAGAGACGACAAATCGAAGAGGAGAAAACGTTGAATTTTATGGTGCAATTTTCATGATTTTTCGACTTAACGTTTGTGAGATATTTGAGTTTCAAAAATGTGGGGGAAATGGGTATTTGATGAAAATGAGTGGTTGAGATTGATTCTCTTATTCTCACTCAAAATTGATGTACTCATTTGAACTCTACTCACCTTATATAACCTCTACTTCTCCTACATGATTGTAAATTTGCATTATCGGTAGATCCACGGCTCATAAGCCATCAAGAGTAAAAGAATTAAGGCCAGATTATGGTATATTATTACTATAAACTAAAAATTAGAACAAACTACAAATTAGGTTTTTCAAACAACGAGGAAGAAGAATTTATTGCAGTAAAGAAAAAAAATTCGGTTTATCAAATAAATCCAAGGAGCAAAGGAGGACAAAATGTGTTTTACTTTTGGACATGATATTTCCACCACCATATTTGATAAATCCTTCACAACAGTGCATTAAAATATTGTATTGTATAACCTATTAAAGTAAACTTATGATGGATTTATCAAATATGGTGGTGAAAATATCACCACCCTTTACTTTTTAAGGGCGTTTTTGTCCATATCTTACATCTACAGTTCCCGTGTGCCCAAGCATTAAAATCCTTACCTTCATAAAACTATTCATAAATCCTTTAGGGATGATACACAAATTGGTCATTATATTTTACGAAAATATTTATCTGGATTACTAAATTTTAAAAATGTTCAATTGGATCACTACACTTGTTGATTGATATCATCCCGCCTATTTTGCTTAATTTTGGTTAAAATAATAGTGACCCAATTGAACATTTTTAAATTTAGTAAACGACGTTATCTTGACTATAGCAAATATGTCTAAAGTTTGATAACCTAATTGAACATTTTTACAAGTATAATTGAATATAATTTTACATGTGACATCTTTTCCTATTAATGTGAAATAACATTGCTCGAAGGGCTGAAAAAATTACAGAAAACAAACTCTATTTAATGTTAGTGCTTCAAATCGGTAGTTATAAATCACGTGAAAATGATGATAAAACGTTGGTACTAATTCAACAGTATATGTTCGTACGAAATGGTACTACATTTGTATATTTTAAAATATTAAACTATTTTGTAAGTATGTACCAATCAATCATGTATATAAATATACAGATTTAACAAACTTAAGATACAACTAATTAGCCTTTTATTAAATGATTACCTATTTTAATTTTTTTGCCCAATATGATTTAATTTACTTAATGTTTTAGATTCTTAATCATTAAACAAATACATCAAACATGATCTTAAGAAAGGTGTTTCTCAATACTAAGCACGGACGATAAACTAACCTATTATGATCATCATATTTTAACATTGCATACGGCTTACAAGTATAATATAGTGATATTAGATATATCGTTGTCGTAACGCAATGGCATATTATATCTTGTTATTTATCAATTTTCTTTGTAATCTTACATCTTTTAAAGATTGGAAAAGATGAAACTATCCCTATCTATGATGAAAAAGACAAAACTTTCTATAACTATATTAGATAACATTTATAAATTTAGAAATGACTAATAATATCTAAATTTGTTCCACAATTAAAGATATAAAACTATAACTATGGAAATACCTAACAAGCAATGAATAAGTAAATAGATAATTAGACGTTATATATATATCCTTATACACATATTATCATTCAAAAGAAACTTTAGCCGACACAATTAACAATTTGATCTTCATCGACATTCGCAACTATGCGCCGGCAATTGCTAGTGTGAAATAATATTGCTCGAAGGGCTGGGAAAAATTACAGAAAACAAACTCTGTTTAATTCGTGCTTCAAATCTGTTGGTATAAATCACGTGAAAATGTTGATAAAACGTTGATTTGAATTTTCTTTCAATAGAATTTTCATTACTTGCAATTAATTATATACCAGTAGTTTTATATCCATTTCTTTCCCATGTATTGTTTGAGTTCTATTAATTTGACGATCGACGAGCCTAGAATTTAAATACTAACCGTATATCGTTTTAAAATGTATTATAGTGAAAAAATAAAATACTACCGTAAAGTAATGACGGTTATATTATTATATATTTCGATCACTTTGTTATTAACTAGGGTTGTTGCCCCGCTTTGCTGGGTGATGATCTACCATCTATGTAATTACGTTACCAATATATCATCAGTTTACTACTATGATTTTTCTAATATATAGATATTACGACAATTATTTTTGTATATTTGTATTTTTTTACATGTATAAAAGAGAACAAAAATACAAAACACCTTACCTTTTCAAATAACGCTTTCACATAATTTTCAGTTTCTACATCTTACACCTATCTATAACACATTTAAATGTGAGATATTTCCATTACATGTTAGAAATATAGAAAAAATAGATGATCCATGACCCTAATTAATAGTTGTTAGAAAACTCATAATAAAAGGTGAACACAAAGAATAAAGAAAAATACATGTTAGAAATATAGAACAAATAGATGGGTATATATATAATATTTATCGTTCATGAACTTAAAATAATACTCCCTCCGTTCCAAAATGAATGTCCAGTTTTTTACTTTTTAAATTTTTTCTTTTTCAACTTTGATCTTGAATATATTTGTTTATGTTATATGATACTTGATGAAGATTAAATCAATAAAATATATTTAAAACACAATCTATTCATATATTTGGCATCACGTATTACATAACACAAATAAAAAATATTTAAGGTTAAAATTGAAAAGAAAAGATTTCAAAAGTAAAAAATGTACAATTATTTTGGGATGGAGGTAGTAACTTATAATAAAAGGTGAATAAAAAAAAATTGAAAAACTAAGTTAAAAAATTAAATAAAGAAGGCAAGCCTTGAACTTGCAACCTATGATTTTATTGTGAAGGTTTAAACAACTAAGCCAACAATCAATTTGTGAAGAAACTTTCATTTTAAATATATAACTTACAACAGATTGCAGACAAAAAATAAATACAAAGGGAGAGAGTTTCGAACTCAGGACCTCCCCTAGCATAGGACCACATGAAAACAACCAAGGTGCGGCCGCCATAGTTGTAACTTTTCTTTAGTTATTTATATATGATAATGAAAGTTGGAACTGAAACGACATTTTTTATGGTCAAAACGACAGTTGACCACCCGTGAATGTACTTTAGAGAATTATTTTATTTTTTGTATAAACCCGCAGGTCTGTAAAATGGAGTTTGTAGCTCCGGTTGTTGATTCTGTCGTCAAATTTTTTATGGTAACGATTGCGAAACATGTTGGTTTCTTTGTTTCTTCCACAAAGAATGTTAAAGCAATGGAGTCCAAAAAGAAGGAACTGAACGAGACAGCACAAGATATGCAGAGCAAAAAGGACGTAGCTTATGCAAACCATAAATATGAATCTGATCATGTGTCTCCATGGTTGGAAGATGTCATCAAGTTGAACGAAGATGCAGAAAATATTCAACCAGCTGGAATTGGATGCTTCAATGTGGCAAACAGATACAAAGCAGGAAAGAAATCTTTTGATATTCTCAAGAACATAAATGATCTCGAAACACGCGCATCTAAAATCGAGTGGACTAATGAACACATACCACTTGGTATGGTGGTTAGTTCTACTTCTACATTGCAAACCACCTCTGTGACAATCAATCATGATGGAACGAAGAACGGGCGGTTCGAGTACAGAGAATTATTATTCAAGAATGCAATGAAATTTCTTGGGTCAAATGATGAGACACAAAAGATGATGGCTCTATGTGGGATGGGCGGTGTGGGGAAGACCACAATGATGGAACAACTAAGGAAGGCTGTGGAGGAATCCAAAATGTTCGATTGGATTGTGAAGGTGGTTATTGGGGAAAACACAGACCCAATTGCATTCCAACAAGCTATTGCAGAGAAAATGGGTGGAGCTCTTACAGAAACAACTAAAGATGCAAGGGCTGATCGTCTTGGTAAGAGGTTTGCGAGGATGTCAGAAGATGGAAAAAAGAAAATTTTGGTAATAATGGATGATCTTTGGAATGAGGTCGACCTCAAAGATGTTGGATTACATAGTCCTTTGCCAAAGGGACTCAAGATATTGCTCACATCACGGTCTGAAGTCGTTTGCTCTCGGATGGGTGTTAACTCCGATTCGATTTTTAAACTAGGCATGTTAACTGTTGAAGAAGCAAAAACTTTGTTCTTTGGAATTGTGGGACCATCTGTTTCAGATGGTAATGATCCCGAGCTCCAAAAGATAGGCGAAGATATCGTGAATAAATGTGGTGGTTTGCCCATTGCTATAGTAACCATTGCCAGAAGTCTTAAAGATGACATTAAAGAGGCATGGGAAGCTGTTCGTTCCCGCTTACAGGGCGATGACCTTGAAGATCTTTATAGCATTGCTACGAAAGTATTTAAGATGAGCTACGAAAATCTCAAAAAGGATGTAGATAAAGCAATTTTTCTTCTCAGTGGGTTATTTCCAGACGACTTTGATATTCCTATTGAGGACTTGTTGAGGTACGGATGGGGATTGGGGTTTTTTAAAAACGTCAAGACTTTAGCAACAGCAAGACGCGATATGAAAATTTGTGTTAACAATCTTATACGAGCAAACTTGTTGACTGAAAGTGATCGCATAGGTTGTGTTAAAATGCATGATCTCATACGTGCTTTTGTGTTGAGTAATATTTCAAAAGTCAAACAAGCTTCTATTGCCAACCACGATAACATGTCACTGCTTATAGAAGATGCAAACGAGTCTTACGAAAGAATTCTATTAAACTGCAAAGGTATGGCCGAGTTTCCTAGACACTTTAATTACCCAAACCTCTCTGTTCTGCTGCTAAGTGATGCGGATGACCATCTCAAATTTCCTCAAGATTTTTATGAAAGAATGAAAAAACTTGAGGTTATGTCTTATGAGCGTATGCGTACTCCGTTGCTTCCGGTGACGCTTGAAAATGCAACCAAACTTCGAACACTGTGTCTTCGATCATGTTGGTTGATGCACGATTTGTCTTTTCTTGGAAGTGTTAGCAACCTGGAAACACTAAGCTTTGCTAATTGTAGCGTAAGCAAATTACCATCGACAATAGGGAAGTTGAAAAGGCTTAAGTTACTAGACTTGACAGGATGTGTCAGCCTTCGTATTGATGATGGTGTCTTAAAAAACTTGGTAAGTCTTGAAGAGCTTTATATGAGAGCTTTAGAAGGACATCCTATTAAGTTCACAGATGCCAACTGTGATGAGCTGGAGATACTTTCAAGGGGTCTTCATGCATTAGAGTTGGAGTTCGTTGAGAATTCGACCGCACAACCGAAAAATGTGTCATTTAAGAAACTCGAAAGGTTCAGGATATCCATAGGTGGTCCATTGGCAAAAGTTTATTACGATGGAGAATTCTCATTCGAAAACACATTGAATCTTGTTTCTAACTGCAATGAGCTTCTGGAGTGCAATATTAGTGGGTTATTTGATAAAACGGGGAAGCTTCAATTACAAGTGAATGATGTGAACAGTATCGAAGATGTTTCAATGCATCACTCATTTTCCAACTTAAGAGTCCTTTATGTTCATGATTGTGCAAAGTTGACGTACCTCTTCACAATTCCTGTGGCAAATGGTTTGAAGAAACTTACTCACCTCACAGTTTGGGAATGCCCTGTTCTGAAAGCACTGGTTGGTGGTGAGATTAGTGAAGTTGGAGTGATTAGATTTCCAGAGTTAAAGTTTATGTCTTTAAGAAGTCTACCGAAGCTAATAAGTTTGTGTGACAATGTAATAGAGTTACCAAAAATGGTAGAGCTGCGACTTCGTGGCCTTCCCAACTTTACCAGCATTTTTCCCGACAACAGTAATACACATGCAATGCAACCCGTCTTGAGAAAAGAGGTACTTACAAATGATTTATAATTTATTGTATTGAGAATACGCTATTTAAGGATCCGTGAATCATTGTTGTAGGTTGTGATTCCTAATTTGGAGATATTAGATATCTCTGATATGGATAACTTGAAGCAGATATGGCCGTGTCAGATGACTATTGCAGATCAGAAAAATAATGTTTCCATGGTGAAAAAGATTACAGTGGAAAGATGTGATAATTTGGTGAATCTTTTTCCTAGCAATCCATTGCCATTACTGACTCATTTAGAAAAGCTTCAAGTTGCAAACTGTGAATCCATTGAAGTTGTATTCAACCTCGACATGGAGCATGTTTGTGAAATGGAGGAATACATTAGCAGGTTAAGACACATTAATTGTTTTAGTTTAGGAGAGCTAAGAGAGGTGTGGAGGATGAAAGGTGTAGATAACTCTGATATCCTCATCAATTGCTTTAAAGCTGTTAAATCAATGACGATAGTCGGTTGTTTAAAATTCAAATATATATTCAAACCTACCACATCCAATTTTGATCTGGGAGCACTTACTTCATTCTGGAAGTATAGATTCTTCGAGAGGATTCAAGAGGTATGGCTTTCAATTTTTCTTTATTAGCTTTTTTTTTATTATTATTAATTTTAATTAATAATATCATAAACTAAAACTAACATGATTGCTTTCGACGGTCTAAAAACAAAACAAAAAAAAAATTGCACCTTGACTTTTAATGATTAAAATATCACAAATGATTTTTCTTTTGATTTTTAGTTCAATCAGAATAGTTGGTGCTTAAATGATACTCGTATATGACATGTGATATAGATCGGGTCAATTAAAAGTACAATACGTAAACTAATAAACACGTAAATAGAACTACGTAAATTAAGAGGTTTACTTGGAGCCTAAAAATAGGTTTCAGAATAGAAATGAGAGAAAATCATTATTATTATCATCATTATTCATTCAATAATTATAATAAATATAAAATATATAAAAGAAGTAGAGAAATAAAAAAATAAAAGATGACAACATATAGTTGGTGGCTAGTAATGTATACTTACAATTAATTAATGTTGGGATATATGCAGAGTAATATTATACCAAAGGAGATCGATGATATAATTCTTAATTTCACAGTCACGTCTCAACTTCTGCACACCTGTCATCACCTGGAGTATCTTAATTTAAATTATGATGAACAAGTTGAGGTATTGTTTGATATGGACAGTTCAAGTAGTAGTATCCAATTATCAACAAATCGAGATAGTCAACAACAACTATTGCTACTTCCCTACCTCAAGAGTCTAAGCTTAGACTCTTTGATGAATATGAGTCATGTGTGGAAGTGTAATAATTGGAATAAATTCTTAATTCCTCAACGACCTCCTTCGGAATATCCATTCCACAACCTGGAATCGATATCCATTTACAATTGTGACAAAATAAAGTACTTGTTGTCACCTCTTATGGGGAAATTTCTCTCCAACTTAAAGCACGTAGATATATATCGTTGCGATGGTATTGAAGAAGTTATTTTGAGCAGAGATGATGAAAATGCTACATCCAAGTTATTCACCTCTTCCTATACAATCATCACATTATTTCCTCATTTGGAGACTCTCGTGCTTTATCGTTTGAAATGTCTACAACGAATTGATGGTGGTGATACGAGTACATCCATACATGATCAGTTCCAGGTATGCCTTCCTTTCTAATTAAGTATATCGTTTCCGATTCAGCTAGTTGCTTTATGTGCCATATCCTATGTATATTGAATAACATTTCAAATGGAAAGTCTTTCTAATATCAACATACAATATAAGTAAAAGGATTTACGAACTTTCATAATGTTTCAATTGTATTTATGTGCCTAATTAATAAAGATTCTTTGGCCGATAATGCTTATTTGTAACAAACTGTTACATCACAACCAAGTCTGTTCAGGCGTAAAAACGCCTAAGTACTATGATGATGATGATGTATGAGGAATTAAGCTTGTCACACTCCGATTAACGTGCAAACCCAGAATCGAGACTAAGTCAATCGAGGGTGGTGAAAGCCCAATTCTTGGAGAGCAATTCGTGAGGAATGACTCTGTGGATTTATGAGGTGTTGCCTGGAAATGAAAGCATATCACTGGTATTTATACTCAAACCCTAAGCTGACGTGGAGGGTTTGGTCGTGGGGGAGCACGACACATCCTACATGGATCGCTGACGTGGAAGTTCGGTCGTGGGGGAGCACGACACTTATTACGTGGATCGCTGACGTGGAAGTTCGGTCGTGGGCGAAGATGACATTTACTGTGTGCCGGCTGACGTGGACCAATCAAATGCCCCGACCAGGTTAATGGCCAGGCCATGCTAGTCGTACATGAATATAACGGTTACGGATTGTACTTCTGTCAGAGAATGCCGGGCTTGCTTTGTCATCTTGCAGCCGTTCCTCTGTTACGTTGATGGAGCGGCCCGTGCTGCGGTTCGGCACGGAACGTAGCCGAGCCCGCATCCTGTCCTGGGTATTAGCGTCCGAGCCGAGAGCTATAAGAGTTGGGCTCGGATGTTATTCGGGTCTGTGCTCGGCACGGATCCGGGGTCGTGACAGTTAGTGCAGTCCGCTGTCCGTGTCGAAAGTTAGTGGAGCTGTCATCAGATATCATCCGAGTCCAGGCTCGGTCCGGGACCGAGCCACCCTGTGTGGTGTAAGCTGAGCCCAGATGGTGTACATCATTAAGTCCCCCCAGTCCGTTGTTATATTCCGGGCAGGGGTATGATAACGGACTTAGAATAAATGACGTGGTGCAATGATGACGGTCTGGCAGTCTAGGCGGCGTGCAATAAATGCATGTCTTTTCAGATGTCACAGCTGGAATGCGATGGGACGGCTTACAGACGCTGCGTCAGCATACAGCTGGATACACGACGGTTCGTTTGCCAGATCGTGAGATCTGTTGACACGTGGCCGTGCGGGACGTGGCAAGCAAACGGTAATTTCTCGTTTGTGAGATCTGCCGACACGTGTAAGGTGGAGATCAAAGCCCACAAGGCCCGGCCCATGAACATTTGCCTATAAATAGAAAAGCCTCGTTTTTACTTCATTTTTTTACGCCAGTGAAAAAATCTCGAGAGCATTCCGGCAAATTCAAACGTTCCGTCAACTATTCCGGCTTTATCAACCCAGATTCCGATTACTCTCAATCAAACCCAGGTCCGTTACTCGTATCTTCAAACTTTTCCTTCTTTCACTCGTATATACATACCATGGCTGCTCCTGAGAATGTAGCAGAGGCCCGCGTAGCCGTGGCCGGACCCAGCAAAGGCCCGAACGTGGCCTACGAGGTCAGCTCGGTGAAGCCGGAGGACATTCCAGACATTTTGAGGCGCTTTAAATGCCTTCAGAGGTTTAACCCGGTAGCGCCTACCCCCGAGCAACGTGCCGACGCGCCACCGAAGGGCAAGGTGGCCGTCTACTGGAAAACTATGGAGAAGGGTAATCTTCGTATGCCGCCAACCCCGTTCTTCCTAGACGTGTGTAAACACTACAAGGTGGGGTTCAGCCAGCTCCACCCCTTCGGGGCACAGAAAGTGACCATATTTGAGATGTGGTTTAGGTCGCTGAATCTGAGGCCATCAGTTAGGGTTTTCCAGGCCTGCTTCAAGCTGACCCCGAGTGTCGGCACGGGGTGGTATACATTTGCGAAGAAGATCAACTTCGTAGGTTTTTCCGAGTCGTCTTTGCACGACTGGCGCGACACCTTCTTCTTCATCGATCAGACTGTCATCCCTGATAATGCTTTGGAGACGTTGGTGTGGCAGTATGAGCGTCCAAAGAACGTCAGCCTTACGCCGAAGCTAGAAGGGGAGGAGAGTGAGTTGCTGGCAGCGTGCCGGGATGCGAGCCTAGAGATGCGCGAGTATCACTCGTTTGTGCTCGTTATGGGCTGCATCAGCTCGTTTTGGCCGCATGACGGTCAGATACCCGTTGTCAAGCAGGGTGGCCATGGTATGGGGTGGGGGTTGTTTTCGTATTTTAATACTCCTGTACATATCCCCTGCTTACTGATTGTTTGTGTTCTGTTGGTACAGATATGGACTTGAACTCGATCCTGAAGGAGCCCAGTTTGTCCGGACTAAAATATGTCCGGAGGTCGGTGGAGGACATTCCCGACAGCGGTAAGGTGACCGGGGCAACGGTTACGGTGGCCGAGGCCCAGCCCGTGATCACCACCGCCGTTCCGCTGACAGCCTATGCCTACGTGGAGGCGTCCGGTGTCCAGGCACTTGCCAAACGCAAGGGTCCGGAGGCTGGCAAGAGGGCATCCGGGGCCCCTGCCAAAAAGAAGAAGAAGAAGACGGCGGGAGAGATTGCCGAGGCCAACCTCGCGAACTTCCAGTCCGCGCCGAGCACAGGTGGGGGCTACATTATACCCGAGGATGGTCCGTAATGCTGCCCTATTCTATGCTGCCAAGTAGTGTTTTTGTGCTAACTGTTTGTTGTCTGTACAGCGGAGACAGATTCACTTCTTGCTGCTGCGGAGCAGGTCCGCAGCGTTCTGGTACTTCAGGACGAGGAGGAGGAGGGTGAGGGCGACAAGCTGGTTCGCCGCAGCCGGTCTTCCAGTGTTGCTGCAACCTCTTCCGGCACGGCGCTCTCGGGTGATGGGACTGGCTGACGTCCTGAGGAGCCGGTGACGGTGTTGGATAGCCCACCACAGCAGACGCCAGTCGAGCCCGGCCCACAGAGTCCACCGAAGGCGGCTACGCCTCCGCGTCCAGACAGCATGAGGTATTTGTCGGACTTCACTGTGCCCATACATTGGTCTACATAGCTTTTTAACTTGGTTTTTTAACCAGGTCTGATAGAATAGCTATTCTCAGGTCCATGCTTCTTGAGCAGTTCGTCCCGGAGCGCTTCTTGAAGGTTCCCGCTTTTGGTCCTGCCGACTCCGGAGCTGACATCTTCGTCCCGGCCTGGGATTTAAAGGTTGACAATCTGGCCGTGGATGGGCACTCACTACGAGAGTTTGCCCGTCATGCCATCCCGCCAGCCGTCTCGGACAAACTTGCCCGATTGCCTCCTGCGGATGCCAAGAAGGCGTGCCTGCTCATGTCTTTTTGGGACTATGCGCTACAATGTGACGAGCAGGGGCGCTCCGAAAAGATGGCGGAGCAGTGGAGGATGAATGCTGCCGTGCTCCAGCGCCAGGAGGAGGAGGTCGGCATGTTGAAGGCTCGGGTGCGAGAGCTGGAGGGGATTGTGGGACCGGCCAATGAAGCGAGAATGAAAGCTGAGGCCGAAGTCCGGAGGGAGAAGGCTCTGCGGGTGGAGGCGGAAGCAGCGCTCGCGCCGCTGCAGGAACGGGGTATGGGCTGCAGAGCTGGAGAGTGCTGCGCTTGTTGAGAAAGACAGGCAGCTCCACAGCAGGTAAAATAACAATTTATTTATTACTTTGGAATATATTTGGTGCTTATTGTTTAAGCTTGCATGCAGGTTTGAGGACCTGTCTGCGGATTTGACCGCCGCCAAGAAGGATGTGACGGAGTTGGAGGCCGCCTGCGACCTCCATATCAAAGATTACAATGACTTGGAGATCCAGAAGACGGAGTTCGCAGGTGACCTGGAGCGACTCCGGAAGGGCATCCCTGGCTTGGTGAAGCTGGCCTTGGCATCGGACGATGTGACGACTCCGTTCAAGGAGTTCGTAGCTGCGGTCCAGGAAGTGGAGGTACTGCAAACGATTAACCTCATTGCGAAGCACGTTCCTGAACTCCCAGCTCCACTTCCTGATGCCATTGCGTCCAAGGTAAACCCGGACTGCTTTGCACGCGCGCAGCGGGCTGGTGAAGCGCTGAAGACGGTCTCCATCCCGTTTATAGAAAGAATAGGTGGTGAGGAGGAGTTGTCTGTTGAGGATATTTTGGGAATGCGGCCGTAGACTGATAGGTTTTTGTAAGGCCGGCATTCCTGTTTGTGTAAATATATAATATTAATGCAACGTTAGTCTCGTAATTGCATGTGTTTGAACTAGTTCTGTGTGTGTTAATATTTGTTGTCATGACTTAGTAGATTTCTAGACTACTTTATGAGTTGGTGTGTGGCGGAGGCGTACCTTGGCACGACCAATTTGTTCCGGTCACACCCCGGCGATGAGCACGAGCTCGGGGGGACCTCTGCCTTCGGGAAGCTAGAAGGCATTCCCTTATGGGGGCAGGCTCGCGACGCCTCCGGGCTTAACTGACTGCATCGGTCATAGGCCGGAGTCGTGGCGACGACGCCTGAGAACGGCATTTTTTTTGTTTTTGTTTTTGTTTTTTTTGTTTTTTTTTTTGCAATGTTATGTAGTGTGTTGTGCAAAAGTAATGGACTTGTAGAACGGAATAATAATATGCAATCAGAAACTTTTTATTGATAAAGGATAGATGCTACGAAGGCGGGGGATCAGTCCGGCCTGAGCTTTTACAAAGTTTGATTACATATAACATTTCTTTAGATTTGTCGCGTGCCATGTGCGTGGCACCGACTTGCCATCCAGAGTGGCCAAAACGTAGGAACAGTTCGTGTTTGCCTCCACGACCTGGTACGGGCCTTCCCAACGCTGCCCCAGTTTTCCCGTGTTCTCGGACTTGCTGGCCTCATTGTTGCGCCAGACTAGGTCTCCGACCTGAAAGGATAATGGGCGGACGCGCTTGTTATAATAGCGGGCCATCTTCTGCTTGTTCGCGGCTTGGCGAATGGCCGCCATTTCCCGGCGCTCCTGTAGCATGTGGGGGTTCTGCTGCTGGGCTTTCAAGCTTCCGTCTTCAGTGAAGTTGATGATTCTTTCACTGGGAACGCTGATCTCGGCCGGTATGACCGCCTCGCAGCCGTAGACGAGGCTGAAGGGGGTCTCGCCGGTGCTTTCTTTGGGAGCAGTGCGGTGTGCCCATAGTACGTTGGGAAGTTCATCCACCCAACCGGTACGGCTCTCTGTTTGTGACTTCAACTTGGCCATTGGCCTGTGGGTGGTATACCGAGGTCAGTGTTTGCTTCACATTGAGTCCCTCGCACCATGCTTTGAACGGGTTCTGAGCGAACTGCTTCCCGTTGTCAGTGATGACTTCGTGTGGTATGCCGAACCGGCACACGATGTTGTCCCATACAAAGTTGCGAACCTGTTTACCACTGATTTGGCGCAGCGGCTTGGTTTCAACCCACTTTGTGAAGTAATCAATAGCCACGATCAAGAACATCACGTTTCCGGGCCCTGGTGGGAAAGGTCCCACTATGTCAATGCCCCACTTGAAGAAAGGCCATGCCGATGAAATGGGGATCAAGTCATGCCTTGGCGCTCTAGCGATGGGTGCGTGAATCTGACAGGAAGTGCAGTGCTTGGTGACTTCAGCGGCATCCCTGTACATGGACGGCCAGAAATAGCCCATGCGCATGATTTTTGCCACAACAGTCTTGTGGCCAGAGTGCAGGGCGCATGACCCTTCATGCACTTCGCGAATGACGTTCTCAGATTGTTTCGGGCCCAGACACCTTAAGTTCGGCCCCAGGTATGATTTCTTCATGAGTTCGCCTTTTTCAATAAAAAACATTGGTGCTTTCATCCGAACTTTCCTTGCCTCAATCGGGTCCTGCGGGAGGACGCCGGACCGGATGTAGGACATAATCGGGGTCATCCAGTTGTCCCCTACTTCTTCAACCTGGGCAACCGAGCTGATCGGTTCGATTGATTTCTGTTCCAGGACCTCCACCAGAACTTTCTTGGTGAGGTGGGCAAAGGTAAGCGATGCCAGCTTGCTCAAAGTGTCAGCCTTTTTGTTCTTGTTTCTTGGGACCTGTTCAATTTCAAACGTTCTGAATTGCTTCACCGCTTTCTGCACGAGTACCAGGTACTGCTTCATCGTTGAGTCTTTTGCCTCGAACGTGCCGTTGAACTGGTTGGCCACCAGCTGAGAATCAACGTACGCCTTGAGGTCCTTGATGTCCATCTCGACTGCGACCCGGATACCGGACAGCAACGCTTCATACTCGGCCTCGTTGTTGGAGGCGGGGAAGCCGAAACGGAGAGCGTAAGTGTGCTCCTCCCCGTCGGGACTGATGAGTATGAGTTCGGCACCGGCGCCTTCTGAGCTTGAAGCCCCATCAGTAAACAGCTCCCATGTGGCTGGCTTTTCACGGCTAGGGGTGGTCGAGGTGCACCTAGCCTCTACCCCCCCCCCCCCCCCCACCCGGGAAGCTCGGCAAGGAAATCAGCCATTACTTGGCCCTTGACCGCGCTTCGGGGGCAGAACGTAATTTCGTGCTCGCCTAATTCGATTGCCCATTTGGCTAGCCGGCCCGAGATTTCCGGCTTTGAGAGCACTTGTTTGATTGGCTGGTCTGTGAGAACCGTGACCGGATGTCCCTGAAAATACCGGCGCAGGCGCCGTGCTGAGTGTACCAATGCGAGTACAAGCTTCTCAATCGGCGAGTAGTTCAGCTCTCCTGGTTGTAAGGCGCGGCTTACAAAGTACACCGACATCTGCGTTTTGTCATGCACAGCTATGAGTACGGAGCTTACGGCGCACTGAGATGCCGCCAAGTATAGCGTAAGTGTTTCGCCCGGAATCGGGGCTGTAAGGGTTGGTAATTCTGTCAAGAACGTCTTCATGTCCTGGAACGCTTGCTCAGCCTCCGGCGTCCTGGAGAAATCCTTTTTGTTAATGCAACCCTTCAGCGTGTCAAAGAACGGCAGTGAGCGTTCAGCAGCCTTGGAGAGGAAACGAGCCAAGGCTGCCAACTTTCCGTTTAGGCTCTGCACGTCTTTTTTGTTTTGTGGGGACACCATGTCGGCGATTGCCTGAATTTTCTTTGGATTTGCCTTAATGCCTCTCGGGGTGACCATATGCCCGAGGAATTTTCCTTCCTCCATGCCGAACGAACACTTGGCCGGGTTGAGCTTCATATTAATCTTCCGCAACGAGGTGAACGTTTCTAGAATGTCCGCGAGTAACTGGGACTCGATGTTGCTTTTGATGACGATGTCGTCAACGTATGCCTCTAAGTTGCGCCCAATTTGTGTTTTAAATGCGCCGTCGACGACACGTTGGTATGTGGCACCTGCATTCTTGAGACCGAAAGGCATTTTGGTGTAACAGAAAATGCCTTGGTCCGTGTGGAATGCTGTTTTTTCTTCGTCGTCTTCGGCCATCAGTATTTGATGGTATCCTTTGTAAGCATCCAAGAAGCATTTGAACCTAAACCCGGACAAGGACTCAACCTTCCAGTCAATCTCAGGGAGTGGGTAGTTGTCTTTTGGGCATGCCTTGTTGATGTCTTTAAAATCAACACACATCCGCCACGAGCCATCAGACTTTTTAACAAGGACGGGGTTAGCAACCCAGGTCTGATACTGGACCTCACGCATGATGCCGGCGTGGACCAGCTTGTTGACCTCTTCACAAATAAAACGGCTCCGGTCAAGAGCCATACCCCTCTTCTTCTGTCTGACCGGAGTGATGTTTGTATTGACGTTTAGTCTGTGTTCGGCAATTGACCGCGGCACGCCGGTCATTTCTGAGTCTTGCCAAGCAAAGACATCCGTGTTACTTTGTAACACCTGGTCAAAAAGTCAACTTGCGCGTCTAATTTAAACTTTTTATAATTGTATTATTATATACAATTATAACTCAGCGAGCGAAAACTTTACATTTTATATAATGAATAGTGATTATGTAATAATCACAAATAAAACCATTTGAAGTCACATTAGATTTTAAATTGAATAAAACTATTTTTAATTTAATTAATTACTAATCGAAAGAACGAAAATATAAATCTAAAAATATTAAATATATATATATTATTCGGGTACAAAATACGGGTATTTTACACTGCAAAATAGGTTCGAAGTGGGGGAAAACTCCTCCCCACCCCTTTGGATCAGCCACCCAACCCCCCAAACCCCTCCCATTTCATTTCATTTCTTTCTATCTCATTTTCTTTTCACACACAAACACTCTCCACCCAATTACCACAAATTTTCGGAACTACAAATCGACACACGAAATTTACATTTTCGGAATCACCAACAAGAGAGGAGCAACATTAACAAAGGCCACACCTTCGTTTTCTTCCTCGTTTGGCCTCGATTCGCAATTGTAAGAAATTTCTAAATCTTTAGATCTAATCATTTTGGTGTAATGTTTGGGTGTAATAATGCTTACACAACTTAGTTATAACCTAAACAACAAAGAAAACATGATTTTACAGCTTGAAAATAAGTTAGAATTGCGATTTTGATCGGAAAAACGCGACAGCCGCGAGTTTCTGGGCTGGTGTTCATCCATGCGACACAACGCTTGTGTCGCATGTTGTGTCGCATAATTCCATTTGTGTCGTATCTTATGTCGCATAAACTACCCATGCGACACAACGCTTGTGTCGTATTCTATGTCGCACCTTGTGTCGTATTTCCATACGACACAACCCTTATGTCGCTATTGATTTAGCATCGCAAGCTTTTGCGACACAACCACTGTGTCGCAGAGCTCTTATGTCGCACTCCATGCGACACAACCCCTGTGTCGCATGACACGTTTTTGTGTCGCATGTTATGTCGCAGAAAACAGAAAGTTTAAAAACTCACATTTCCACTAAGTGTCGAGACCCTAAATTTTATCACTTGATTTCACCCAATTTCAAGTCCAGATGCGTTTTTCCTTAAAGCAATATAGTAGAAACAAAAATTTTCCAAGCTGACCTGGCAGCTCGACCCCAGCCAGGGGCTCTGCCCCTTGGACCCCGCCAGGGGCTGCCGCCCCTTGGACCCCGCTAACCAGGGGCGCTGCCCCCGGACCCCCGTACACCATTCCCAGACTTCAACAACAAATGCATACATGAACAACTCGCTTAGACAAACTGATTTGTCTCATACTTATATAACCTCACGTGTTTAGGACACTAGAAGGTTACCATTCGGACGTCGCGCGTATCATCGTATCGCTAACAACTCACAGGTGAGTTTCATAGCCCCACTCTTTCAACTGTTTTACTGTTTTTTTTTTGGGGTGAAACACATGCACAACAACTGTTTTCGAATTATATTAATAATCTTTTATAATTCACAATCAATTATATTACTGTATGTAATACAAATGTGTAATACTTAGGAATTACACCCAACACGTCATTTTGGAACAATATCAAGACCTAATCTAGATAGGTCACAATCGTACACTATCAGATTGTTGGAAAACAATTACCTAGACATAACTTGATATAGTTAGTACTATTCATTGGCCATATTGTCGCGGGACAATATTATCCAATACATTAGAACTAGTTAGTTCTACCTACACTAGATGATATAGATACAATTACAGGATTAGTTGCTCTTTTAGGAACTAATATATTCAATACAATTCAGGAACCTCAATATACTTGCTAGGCTTTAGGCTAGAAGTATACGATAACATAATATGTTAGTATGGATTCTTCATACTAATACAATTCAACTAGGTAATGAGCATTCATACCTAGGGCCAACGTACTACTTAATATCTAAATATTTGCTTATACGTATTTAGATAAAATCAATTATTTTCATGCGTGTCATGATTGTTACTTACGTTTGCTCATTCGACAAACATATATATATATTTATATATATATATATATATATATATATATATCTACATGTTTAGATATTATCATTAGCACTTGGTGCTAACTTCAATAGTATTTATGTATATTAGTATACATACAATCATACACACATTCAAGCCTGACGCGTCGTTGTACGGTCGGCTCTTATTTGCAATAGCTAGTATGTCGTTGTACTGCTGGCTCTACATTTCAACTATGCTCTCGAGCACTTCATAAACGATGCCGCGGTATTGCAGCGGGCACAAAACGATACCACGGTAAAGTGGGTACAAAACGATGCCACGGTATTGCAGTGGGCACAACTTCAATCAAACAAGTCGTTGTAACTTGTATCAGTATTAAATCAAACAAGTCGTTGTAACTTGTATAACTTCAATCAAACAAGTCGTTGTAACTTGTATAAATTCAATCAAACAAGTCGTTGTAACTTGTATCAATTTAAGACAAACAAGTCTAAGTAACTTGTAACAGTGCAATCAACCAAAATCGGGGTATTTTGGACATTAAGTTAGACTTTTACACATTGGTGTTATAAACTTCAACGTATTACATATCAAAAATCACTGATTTTGGAAACAACTTTACAAAACATAAATTGTTTTATTACTTTATGTTTTCAACTAACCTTCCTATGAACTCACCAGCTTTATAGCTGACCTGTTTTAGCATGTGTTCTCAGGTTGCCCAGCAGGATTAGGATTGCTTCAAGGCTTAATTAGCCCGAGTCGCATATTTTCAAACCATTGGGACTGCTCTGCACCTACTTTAGCATTTTCAAATTTTGTACTTGGAAATCACTGTTAAACTTATAACGTTGTAAACGTTCTATTTTGGAAATGTATAATTATTTTCAAACGTCTCATTTAGAGTCGTTCATTATGTATCTTATGCTGTGATATTTGATTTAGTGACACCCGACCCGACAGCTTCCGCAAACCGAAATTTGAGGGTGTTACATACTTGCTAGGATCTCACAAAGTCGGAGCCGTGTTGGCGGACTCAAGGCAAGGCCGACCCGGATTTTCTGTTCTGGGAACCTGGGATTGATAGCCACTAGCTCATCGCTAGTCATTGTGAACGGGCCAGGAGTTGCCCTCGACACCTGGGCACATACAGGTATAGCGGTGCCTGTTGTTTGCAAAGTGGCAACACCTGCCGGAGTTGGGAATTTCATCAACCCATGGACAGTTGAGGTGATGGCTCTGAATTTATGGAGAGCAGTGCGACCTAGGAGCACTGTCGTCACTCCTATCGGTCGGTCGGATTTGACTCCGGTCGTTGTTCCAACAGCAACAGAAGCGGCGGATAGTGAGTTTTAAATTTATATGAGCTGGGGCTCAAACTATAAGTACTACCTACCTTGGGAGCAAGCAGTAAGTATAACTCGAGGTCGTTATTAAATCGGAGCGAATTGAAATAAAGCGGGTCACCAAAGATTATGGTCGCAATTAGGATGGGGGTAGGTAGATAGATCTTGGATTGATTTGGTTTTCTAATTATCCTAAATGCAGAAAAGTAAATAACGAGAAATGAAATTAGGGTTTAAGCAGACAGGTAGAGATGTGATTGCTGAAACTTGGATATTAGGGTTTCGAGATGATGTTCATTATAAAATTGATTGGAGATTCACCAAATAAAGAGTAGACATACTTTCGGTGTAAACACTAGGACCCTACGTTCAGGTGAAACCCTAGAAACATATGTCACTGGAATCCTAGGTTATCATGATTCTGATCAGATCAGGTTGTTTTCAAACCCTCCTGAGCCTTTGCTTAACTAAGACAAAGTCACCCTAAATGTTCTAGGGATCAGGCATAAGGCAACAGACCGCAATTGTATTTACTGACCTTTCTTAACACCTAATCATCTATTTACTTTCATTATAGCAAATACTGATTGTATCCTGTGTATGTTAAACTATTGATGTGATTAGGGTTTTGCATGTCTAGGTATATGATTGACACTACCCTGTATTGTTTCTATTGAAGCACATACTTAACCATCATAAATATAGATCCTCCTTTACAATCAGGCGTTCATCCCTAGGAATAATCACGGTGTACAGGGCAATTAGGCATTTCCACAGTGTTCCAAACCCTAGATGTACTGACGGTGTACTGGGCATTTAAGCATTTCCACAGTGTTCCAGATCATAGGTGTACTAACGGTGTACAGTGCAACAAGCATTTCCACAGCTTTGATTCCTAGACCACAGTTCTAGAAGGATCACTTCTAGGTAATTCACGATGAAACAATCCATGGCATTTCCTTAGCTTCCACGTATTTGTACTCCACACGAGGTGTTTCCAACGCTATACGAAGTACCGTGCCTTTTTAAAGGAAAGTTCATAGTTTCATACTGTAACTGGAGATAACTGTATATTCATAGTATTAGGGTTGATCAGATCCTATCCTAGGGCAACAGTCACGTGAAAGTCTGGAAAGGGTGATGAGAGTCTAGATCTATATTCAGGATAAGCTTAACCAGATACACAGCATAACAATTTCCAATCGTATAAATGAAACATTAATTTAACATCATCCCTACTCCTAATATCTACATTTCAACAATCACAATATTAAACTACTCTATAAACATGGCAATATGCAGAATACAAACTGAAATAACATAAAGCACAAGCATTATAACAGTAAGTAAAGTTTAGATATCACCGGGAATACAACATCGTAATACTGAGGATTACAAATAGTCTGAACTTGAAAAACTCGTTACAACAAGATTACCAAGCTAAAACTTCCTCTAGACTCGAACCGTAAGCTCAACCCTAACCTTTCTCCTCTAACTCCTAAGAGTAGTGCTAGAGAGAGAAAGTTAGAGAGAGAAAGTGAAAGAAAAGAGAGAAATAAGAAAAGTGAGAGAATGAGAAATGTGTGAATGTGTTGAGGTGTGTAAAATGAGGAGGAGTGATCCCCTATTTATAGGCAAAGCTCAAAAATCAGCCGTACAACTCACGAAACAGCACGTACAAGCAAACGAAGCAGCATACGGGGGCAAAGGGGCCGTATACGGCCTTGGTAGGGCCGTATACGGTGTATACAAGGCCGTATACGGTCTGTATAGGGCCGTATACTGTTCCCAGGGCCGTATACGGTGTCTGTCTGATTTCGTTCGTTGCTTAAAACGCGCGTATCTCCTTCGTTATGCGTCCGTTTGACCCGATTATTTCGCCTGTGGTTTCGTAATTCCGTTACGCTTCTAATGATGCCAACTTCACTGAAATTGGATGTGTATAGATCAAGCATAGCCGAAATGACTTTATAGGGTCTGATACTGCTCAGTCTTCTCCGTTCTTTATCCGATTTGCATGATTCTTGATTTTCCCGTCTCGATTTTACCTGTTTTATCATATGATGAAGTTAGAATGTGATCTATATAAGGTAAATGAGGCCGGGTGATTTTGTGCACGTTTATTCGTCCTGATTTGCTTGTTATTTGGACGTTTTAGGTGATTTTTGCAGCAACGCCTGTATTTAGACCACTTTAGTGAATTTTAGTAAATAATGATCATTTTGGAATGTTTTCACTCAAGATACGTCCAAAAAGTGCGGAATATTGCCCTTAAAAACATGACTATTTGAGTCACATCAAGCACGTTAAATCTGGACGGTGCACGCACGATGACGAATTCTAGTTCAGCGGTCCGACAGTACGGATATTCGCCCAACGTAACATCCAAGACAAGCCTGCCAATTGGCCATTTGGTGTCGTTTGCATAGCTGGACAGCGGGGACAGGGTTTCCTGCAATCTTCCCTGTATGGGCTGCGGCAGCTGTAGGAAGTAGTGTTCATACATGACTTCGACGGCGCTACCTGTATCAGCGTACACCCTCGAAACCTGGCAGTTACCAATACGCGCCGAAATGACGACAGGCTCCGGGAGAACAGAACTCCGCAGAGGTGGGAATGATATGGGGGTCAACTGCCAGTCTTGTAATGTTTCTGCCTTTCGTTTCAAGCTTGGGCGCGCGGCCTGGATCATGTGGATGACGGCGTCCGGAGGATCGCGGGAATCGTCCTTCCGCTGCCACCCGTAAGCTTTAGTGCTGTCCGCCTTTTTAAATTTCTTTCCGGGCAGCAAGTGGTTAAGCTTACCGGCCTGGATGGCTGCCTTAATTTTCTTTTTCAACTGTCTACAATCGTCGGTATCGTGCCCGTATTCCTCATGAAAATCACAGTACTTCCCATTCTTGGGGACGTCACGATGTTCCATTGGGGGCGGAGGGTTAAACGCACTCCGCGCCGCCGTCTCGGTGAGCAGTATTTCCTTTGGTGACTTGGTGAGCGAAGTCAGCAAAGAGTTCTTGTCGTATGGTTGACGACGGGCCGCCTCGCGATTATCACCACGGCGGGAATCATGCCGTGTGTCGCGGCGGAAATCCCGTCTCTGGTTGTCGTGCCGGCCGGAACCGGATCCACCCTCATGATGGCGGGCCTGAGTGCGGTCATGCTCGACCCGGTGCGAGTCCCGGCCCGGCGTGGTGTACAGATCTTTATCTTCTCCGGAACGTAAGTAGTCTCGAGCCATAGCGATGGCCTCGGAATACACTGTTGGTAACTTCCTCTTCAACCGATAATACAGTGTAGGATACCTTTCCTTGATGATGCCGTAGATGAAACCGGCGATTTGCTGACTTGGGTGCAGATCGCTGATCTTCTGACACTCCGTTGTGAAACGAGTAATGAAATCACTAAGTGTCTCGCGACTACCCTGTTTAATCTCGAAGACGTCGAGATAGGTAAGCGTGTGCTGCTTCAGATTGTGGTATTGTTGTAAGAACTTGAACCTGAGATCGGCGTAGCTAGCCACGCTACCAGCCGGTAGTTTCTCAAACCAACCGCGGGCGTTGCCCTGCAGCACCTGAGGGAACATGTGGCAAGCCACAGCGTCCTCCCAATGCTCTGTTTTTATGGCGCCCTCAAACCGCTATAGGAAGTCTTCGGGGTCTGAGTCGCCTGAATAGGTGCCGATCGTCAACGGGATGGTAAGCTTCGCAGGCAACGGATGGTTCGCGATTTTTGCATTGAACCTAGCCGTGGTGGTGAAGAAGGGCACCGGCTTCTTCACCTTCTCACCCTGAATGGTGGAATAAAAATTTGCGATCAAGTTATCTGTTGCCGACTCGTCAGAGTATGTTGGCATAGCGCCCGGTGGAGCGGCGCTAAGGATCAGATCGGCCAGCATTTTACGGCTAGCAGCCCTATCCATCCCACCTTGGTGCGGCGGTGGTGGTGGCACATTCCGACGTGGCGGGGGCGACGGCGGACGTCGTGGTTCAGGTGCCACAACGAAACCCATTTCTGCCAACATGCGTTGGGCTTCGATATTGGAGATGGATTTGGGCGTTGAAGATGTGTTTTGTGGTGTACATTCCGGCGGTGGCCTGTTAGCAGAGTCAGTGTCATTCTGACTGAAGACCAACTGCCGTGGATCAATCCTGCTGCCAACCGTCGTGCGAACGGTGGTGGCCGGGGGAGATTGATCGGAGAAAGGTGGTGGTGGCGGTTGGTCGGCAGTGGCACCGTCACCACCATCAGCAGGCTCAGTGTTAATCATTGTACCTGGAAGGTTTCCGGCGTATGGATGGTTAAAAAGTGGTCGTTTTCTGGTAAATCAACCGTGGATGGCACCAATTGTTCAGGCGTAAAAACGCCTAAGTACTATGATGATGATGATGTATGAGGAATTAAGCTTGTCACACTCCGATTAACGTGCAAACCCAGAATCGAGACTAAGTCAATCGAGGGTGGTGAAAGCCCAATTCTTGGAGAGCAATTCGTGAGGAATGACTCTGTGGATTTATGAGGTGTTGCCTGGAAATGAAAGCATAACACTGGTATTTATACTCAAACCCTAAGCTGACGTGGAGGGTTTGGTCGTGGGGGAGCACGACACATCCTGCATGGATCGCTGACGTGGAAGTTCGGTCGTGGGGGAGCACGACACTTATTACGTGGATCGCTGACGTGGAAGTTCGGTCGTGGGCGAAGATGACATTTACTGTGTGCCGGCTGACGTGGACCAATATAATGCCCCGACCAGGTTAATGGCCAGGCCATGCTAGTCGTACCTGAATATAACGGTTACGGATTGTACTTCTGTCAGAGAATGTCGGGCTTGCTTTGTCATCTTGCAGCCGTTCCTCTGTTACGTTGATGGAGCGGCCCGTGCTACGGTTCGGCACGGAACGTAGCCGAGCCCGCATCCTGTCCTGGGTATTAGCGTCCGAGCCGAGAGCTATAAGAGTTGGGCTCGGATGTTATTCGGGTCTGTGCTCGGCACGGATCCGGGGTCGTGACAGTTAGTGCAGTCCGCTGTCCGTGTCGAAAGTTAGTGGAGCTGTCATCAGATATCATCCGAGTCCAGGCTCGGTCCGGGACCGAGCCACCCTGTGTGGTGTAAGCTGAGCCCAGATGGTGTACATCATTAAAGTCTTTAGGAGAAATAAGAATCAAACCACATGTACACATTATATAAATAAAAATTGATTGGTGATTCATTGCAGAGTATAAAAATTGAAAGTGAAACGATCAACAACATTACTGAACTTGATGATGAAGGAAGTGCAAGTGGTGGTACTACATTAACGAGTCCAATGCTAAAAAGTGTTACTGTTGTTCCTCAACTGTCCAACCTAAAAGTTGTGGATATTCATAACTGTGACCTTCTGCAACATGTATTCACATTCTCTGCTCTCAAAAGCCTCAAGAAACTGAAAACATTGACAGTACATAACTGCCCTACAACACAAGTGATTGTGAAAGAAGAACATGGAGAGCAAATGACGGCACCAAAAGAAGTTGTCTTTCCTCATCTAGAGACGGTTGAACTTGTCAATCTATCAAACCTCATGGGTTTCTTCTTGGGGAAGAATCATGAATTCCAATGGCGCTTATTGAATGATGTTATGATCAGTGGTTGCCCCAATATGATTGCTTTTACATCTGGTCACTCAAAAACTCCAAGCCTCAAGTACATACGCACAGAATTTGGCAAACATAGTCTTGAATGTGGCCTCAATTTTCATGGGAACATCAATCAGCGCCATAATCAGGTACGTGTTTTGTTAATCCTGATTTTTTTCAATTGTTTCAGACTCTTTAAATTTCTTGTAGGGATATGAATATCAGCACAATTAATAACATTACCAATTGAGTAACAAAGTAACATTCTCATGGAAAAACTAAATTACGAACCATAGTTAAACAATTTTTAATTAACAGAGAGGAAAGCCAAACTATAAAGTGAAATGAATAAATAATTATTTTAACTTCAATTCAATTTCTTTCGAGAAAACAAGAAATAAATGTTTACTTATTAAAACTGAAATTAACGGATCATATTTTGTTAAATTCAATCTTGAAGATTGAAAGAAAAAAAGGATTAGCGTTTAGAAATGTATCAAACTTGTACCCAACTTACGATTGCTATATTTAATATATCTAACTTTGCAAAAAGTGTGTTTACATGTATTTTATTGATGTGTCATCCGTTTAAGGTGCCACGTGGCATCCGAAGAGGTTAACACATAAAAATTGAGGATATTTGCGGGTAGTGGATTTTTTTCAAGCTCCATTGCCATTCCGGTCTAGTCGGTTTGATATACATTCATTCCACAAAATGCAAAACTCGAAGACGAAACAAGTTGTATGTTTATGGAAGGAGAAAATATATATAATTAAGATAAATAGGTCTTTTTCCGTAATTGTGGAAGCAAACAATTTATCATTTGTGTCGGACTCATTTTGTAGGGATATGTGAAATATTATATCTAAGAGATGTTTTATTTGTGTTATTATTTCTTGACTTTGCAG
Source organism: Helichrysum umbraculigerum (assembly GCA_949592205.1). Taxonomy (NCBI): domain Eukaryota; kingdom Viridiplantae; phylum Streptophyta; class Magnoliopsida; order Asterales; family Asteraceae; genus Helichrysum; species Helichrysum umbraculigerum. Next base: position 93,240,807 of record CATIUR010000004.1, read on the forward strand.
ACCATGTTCCCAAGTTCAGATACTACTATTTCAGAAGGGACACCTGCTTGGTCTTTTCATAATTTGATAGAAATAACTTCCTGCAAAGAAGATAAAAAAATTATTCCATCCAATGCGTTGCTACAATTGCAAAAGCTTGAAATGATTCATTTAGATTCAAAAGATCGGGTGGAGGCGGTATTTGAAGTAGAAGCATTGGAAAAGACAATTAACGATAGTGGTTTCATTGAATCACAAACTGTTGTGGAAATTCCAAACCTATGGAAGGTGGATTTGAAGTGGCTACGTGATCTCAAGTATTTATGGAAGAGCAACCGAAGGACGGTACTCGAGTTTCCAAAGCTAACAAGTGTTTCTATTAGAGATTGCAGCAGGTTGGAACATGTTTTTACATTTTCCATGGTTGGTAGTCTAGTGCATCTCCAAGACCTGCATTTTTATAACTGTGAAAAGATAACGGTAATTGTCAAGGAAGAAGAAGAAGAATGTGTTGCCAAAGTGAATGATATCATCGTATTACCTCGTCTAAAGTCCTTAAAACTAATAAATCTTGAAAGTATTGAGGGATTTTGCTTAGGGAAGGAGGCGTTTTCATGGCCATCTTTGGATACTTTACAAATTGAAAAGTGCCATGCAATTACGTTATTCACCAAGGGACATTTAGATACCCCGGAGCTGAAAGAAATAGATACAAGGTTTGGGATATGTGATGTAAGTGAAGAAGACCTCAACTCCTTTATAAAGACCAAACAAGAAGAGGTACATGCTTTGTTATTCCCTACTTTTAATCGTTCCTTATGATGTCTATTGCATCGCGAATAATTTCTCATAAATTATCTGCAGGGTTATCAATTTTGAAACACGGAGAGCGTATGTTTTCTTTGCAAGGTTTTATGATGTCAACTCATGATAACTTCTCTTTTTACCTTTTTTTTTTATTTTTTACGAATAATAATAACTAGTTTAGGACTCGTAAAATTCGCGGATTCGTCTATGAAAAATATTTAAGTACTCATATCCATAGCTGTATAATTGTTATTATTATTTTGAGTTTTATATACTATATATACGAAATTTTTTATATATAATAAGATAGTGTACATATCAACTGGTGAACCTTATACCATACGCTATTATATTTGGATTTTAATGATTATTACATTTTAATTTTATATGATATGAAAACATGAAATTATTCGTTATCTTGAACGTACCGAAACTTTGAATTAGTTAATTAAAAAATTTAATTGTTAGATTTAAGTTTTTTAAATCTTGAATATACTATAGTTTATGGTATTTTGGTATGGTTTTTTTTCCGTGTTTCAAATTTGCGTCGTATATTCAATAACTAAATTTTTTTATTTTGCCAAAATTACATACATGGGATAATCGAAACCCGCGGATAAATATGAAAAACCGATGTGGTAATACTAATTGGGTACCCAATCGGTATTGGGCTGGGTATGAGTACGAATATTTTAAATGGGTATGTGTACAGATACATCAAAACTCGCCGGAAATCGACCCGTTGACATCCATAATCCAAGCATTGTAAATTAGAAATTGATAAAAGAATTCAAAAAAGGCAATGGTATGGGTACGGATACACTAAAATCCACCGGAGCCCGACTCGTTGGCATCCATGATCCAAGAATTGTAAATTAGAAATTGATAAAAGGATTCAAAATAGTAGGTCGTGAAAGAATTTAAATCACTGGGCGATGGAATAAAGTTATAAATTTTTTGGAATTTAATAACTTATTGGGGTTTTTTTCAGAAAAAATAAAATAAATAAGATTGTAGGAAGAGTTTGAATTAAAGAAGAAATAATTAATTAGTTATTAAATTGAAATTTCCATAAAATATTTGGAGAATTGTCTACAATTAAAGGAAAAAACAGAGGATTTATATTGTAAATATTGAAGGGTGTATATTGTAAATATAGAAGGGTAAATTAGTCTTTTAGTCATATGAAATTGGGATTAATGATGTCATGAAATAAATTAAGGGTTAGATCTTAATTGTTGATCTCCATCTAATAGTCATTATTCTCTCAAGATTTTTCTTTTAATATACAAAAAGATAGAAGATAGATAGATAGATAGATAGATAGATGTGAGAAAATGACTTATTTTGATTTTATTGTTTGGTTATGATAAACTTGGATCATTTCCAATGTATGGATCAAAACCTCAAATTGAATGTTATGATGTAAAACCGTCTCCAATCAACACAGCAAGTTTGGTGTCTTTTTTCTTCAGCATCGAGTTTATTTGGATACAACTCCCATTGATTATTTCCATTAAACGTTCAGCATAAAAAAATATATTAATTTTTTTGTAGTGAAAATCAAATTTGGCGTAGATAAATTCTAGTTTAGATTTGATGGAACTTCTAGTTCATACATTGGCAATGTTCTAATTTTTCGTCACCAATATATAAAATCGTTAGTTAGTTTTAATATGCACTTCTAAATATGAAAAGATAAGTTAGATTAAATGTAAATTAAACCAAATATATAAAGTTCTTGAATAATGTCGAAGAGTAAGGTTCAAATGAGTACACCAACTTTGAGTAAGAATGAGGGAACCAACAGATTTTTGTCATGTGTCACTTTATTCTCTCTCCTCCACATTTTTAAAAATTAAATATCTCACAAACGGTAAGTCGAAAAATTATGAAAACTGGACCATAAAATTCAGCGTTTTCTCCTCTTCGATTTTCCGTCCCTCAAGGCATACTTTCGACAACTTTTTTTTTCTTCCATTTTTTGGTGAGTTTTACAAATTAGTAACACATGTGTTAGTGATTGGTTATACATTTAATTTGTGGTTAAGGTTAGGGTTTAGGGTTAGGGTTTAGTAGGTTTTAGGGTTTAGGGTTTAGTAGGGTTTAAGGTTTAGGGTTTAGTATGATTTAGGGTTTAGAGTTTTGTAAAGCGCTCAGGGTTTAGGATTTGGGGTTTATGGGTTAGGGTTTGAGGTTTGGGGTTTCTCCCCCGAAACCCCAAACCTCAAACCCTAAACCTCAACCCCTAAACCATAAACCCTAAACGCAACACTAACACATGTGTTACTAATTTGTAAAACCCACCAAAAATGAAAAAAAAAAAAAAAGTTGTCAAAATTATGCCTTGAGGGACGGCAAATCGAAGAGGATGAAACGCTGAATTTAATGGTGCAATTTTCATAATTTTTCGATTTGTCGTTTGTGAGATAATTGATGTTGGGGGTAAATGAGTTTTGTACATGTGGATCATTCTCTTTGTACACAATGCACAATATCATTAGTTCCCTCATTCTTACACAAATTCCTATTTTCATTTGAACCCCACCCTAATGTCGAAAATGAAATTAAAATGTATTAAGATGGATTATATAGATCTTTGCATCCAAAATATTGGAAGAAAGAAATGAGAACATGCTATACAAGTGACAAAGTAACTACCAATTTTTTTTTAAATGAATCATTTTTATCAACAATATTAAAATACACATAAATTTATGTTGACAATATTTGTTTTGATATACTGATACAAGCTTGGTGTTGAAACATATTTCATATGTCACTGGAGAAGTACAATAATACTTTGCGACTAAAGTGGAAAGAGTACAACTTCAAATATTGGACGCTTTAACATTTGATAGGATGTTTAAAGCTCATCGTGAAATTTATGTACAACTTGAGGAAATTGGATGCTTCAACAACGTTTGCAATCGAAACAGGTTCAGATTATTAGGAAGAATCCATCAACTTTGAAACTCAAAACCAAAACTTGTGAACATTGATTTTGCTTGCAGCGAGGTTCATGTGCCACTATATCCAAAAGTCCACTTTCGTAGTGATTCTGAACTTTGTTCGACTTAAAAGCCAAACTATACGTATATTATTGCCACATAATACCAAGTAGTTTTTCCAACTTCACAATGATGCTCGTACTACTTTTATAAAGTGTACATCATGCAGTAAAAGTTGGAGGATGCTCTGGAGTTGGTGGGTTTCATCCCAGGGAAAGGGAGGATTAGCTTAAAGGAAAGAAAACCCTTTGATGCAAGATACAACTAATAAGAGACGAGCAGATCAGGAAAAGCCAGAGCCCGATAAGGCTTGGTCCTGGTAGGGGTGTCATTGGGTCGGGTTAATCGGGTTTCGGGTTATTCGAGTCGGGTTATTCGGGTTTTTAAGTTTTTAATCTAACCCGTAACTCGATTCAAATAAGGTCGGGTTATTCGGGTTCGGGTTATTTTGATTCGGGTTGGGTTCGGGTTATCCGTTTAAACCCGAATAAGAGGATATTCTAAATTTTCGCATCTTGAACAAAACTTAAATATTACAAAGGGACACTAATAGTTTAAATAAACCATCATAAGTAACTTATATGTATATAATATATGGATGTATTCATATAAATCATAAAAAACTTATACATATAAAGTTATATTTGTATATTATATAACTTATGTGCTTATTTGGGTTACCCGAATTGTAAAATATTTATCCAAAACCCGATTCAAATAAGACTCGGGTTATTCGAATTCGGGTTATTTGAATTCGGGTGGCCAAATAAGCTTCGAATTCGGGTTATTCAAGTTTGGGTTCGGGTTAGTTATTCGGGTTCGGTTATTTGTGACACCCGTAGGTCCCGGTCTTACCTGGCCCAGCCAAGCCTAATTCAGGCCAGTTACCAGTTCAAAGCCTGGTCAGGAAGTTGTCTCCATGTATTGCTCACGCCTATCCTTGGCCCAGTTAAAGCCCATTTTTTCAATATATTTTCTACAATCATAAGAATCTGGAAGTAACCTCCATGTATTATGCAATAATTTATCACTGGATAGCCGAAACATCAACAATTTCTAGTACTATCAGCTGCTAGGAGTTTGTAATAGGGTGATGATAAATCCAACATCATTTTTGATAGATCCACCATCATTCTGCATTATTTATTTGTACTGTACAACTCTGTATTGCACATTGTTGGTGGATCTATCAAAATTGTGAGTGGAAATATCATTGATGCGTGTGAAAGTGTCTCGTTTTATTATTTATAAAGTACAGGATATACCAATCACTACTATCACACAACCAGGCAAGAATACTCGATCGGAATAGTATAACTATGGTAAGTCCAGGTCGAACACAGGAACAGAGGAACGATGTTATTCAATTAAATTGGAATTATTAATAAAGCAGTAAAATAGGGGTTACGTTTTAGTTCCGTACGAACGTTCAAGATGAACTAATTAACTAAACCAACAACATAAAACAAGATAAAGAGGAAAAGATAAACAATTGGAGATAGACATGTAATTGCTTAGAGTCTTCACACTCCGATTCATATTATCCGGTTCATGTGTTTTGATTGTCTGATTGTGATTTTTTATATCAACCTAGATACTAATCAAATAGTCCAAGTTGAATGTAAATTAGCCAACGTTTCGGGTCCAACTAATTTCTACAATCTAGAGTCCCACATTAAACATCGATCCGATGTCGCAAGAATGTTGCTCTATTGCGTGTTTTTCCCTAGATTGTGCATTAAGTGTTCACGACTTGTTATGATTAATCCTTACGGTATGATTCAACAATACCTACTAATAATCTCTTATTAGCTTGCTCATTTTAGATTGATTAGTTACTAGTCTCTTAACCTATCAGACTCAACATATTTAGCAATGACTATAAACCTAGATTCATAATCTTCAATAATTAATAACATCAAAGGAACTCAATCGCAATGACATTATCAACCACGTTAAGTAGTAACTAACAACCACTAATAATCAAGGTTCTACGGATAACATAACAATCTTCAATCAGTCAATTGATTCAAAACACAATTATAACCTTCAAACAATCATAATCCAAGGTTATTAAACTAAACAATATACAATAAGTCTAATTCATAATTTGATCATACAAAATCAGATTCATAACTCAAAACAAAACACATAGACAATGTTCGAATTGAAATCGGAAAATGATACGCAAACCGAATTGTGAACCGAATGAAATAGAATCAATAGGATGATCCTAGCTTTTTCCACCTCCAAACCGCCATCGATTTGCCCCTAAAATGGGGGGAAAACCCCCTCTGGTCGACTGATGTTTGTGGTTTAGGGTTTGTGAAAAGTTAGGTTAAAAATGAGAAATATAAGAATTTAAAGGGTTCTGGCCGACCAATCCATACGCCGTATGGAATTTCCATACGCCATATGGAATTTCCATACGCCATATGGATTCAAAAGCCCAAAGTCCAGGCCCGCGTAACTGGCAGCCCGGCTCACTCAATTCATACGCCGTATGGATTGAATATCCAGATTTTTCCCTTTTTTCTTCATTTTGATCATCTTTTACTCTGATCCATTCTTCTCTTGTCCAATGCTTTATTCTTTTAGCAACTTTTCTTCGCAATAAGCTCGTTTTCTGTTTCTTTTCAATCCAAGCTCCAATTAAACTCCTAAATGCAAATATGAACGAAATAAATATCTTATTCAAATAAAATGCATTAGAAATCTATCTAACAAAGGGGTAATTAGTACTATAATCTAGTACATTTTGGTGTTTATCAAACATCCCCCACTTGAATTCTACTTGCCCTCAAGTAGACTATAGATTTAAAACTTATAAACGACAAAATTTAGTAAGCAGACAAGGGCGCGTTGGGATTTACATACTAGCTAGCATTTCGCAAACCAAATTTTAATCTTAAAAATAATTCTACCTTAAGAATTAGCAATCAAGAAACTCTTCTAGGAAAACAATTTCCTCATATATTATTATTAGGCATAAAAGATAACTCACAAGGATTATCGATATTGTTGTCCACCTAAACAATCTATATTTCAGAAATTGAGCTTATATTATTATTATTATTATTATTATTATTATTATTATTATTATTATTATTATTATTATTATTATTATTATTATTATTATTATTATTCTAGCAGGCTTTACCCTTGATTCCCAATAGCAAAATACCCTCATACATATAACGTGCTAATATTACACATATTATGGATATCCAATTAAAATAATCATTTTTCAAGTCAAGACATTGGTGACAGGTCTGTGCCTTAACACAACAGAGCGACATAACTTGACTTTGGTTTAGTATAATAACTTTTTAGTCAAACCATTGGTGGCAGGTCTGTACCTCAGTACAACAAAACAACATAATTTGACTACATTTTTAAATCAAGAGTTCATTTAAACTCTTTTTGCTCTTTTTCATTAAATATACTGGCGGAGACCAGGTCTGTACTTTCGTACAACAGAGGAAACAACACCCAGCATATCCCAAATGATATTAATTAAATTCCAAAATTATGGCATATCGCACGCTATCATATATAAGAATTAAGACTAAATCATAAATTGCTAAAGTTCCTTTCGGAATATCGCCAACTTATTGCATAAATTTTATTTAATAGCTCAACAACTTATACATAGATTGCCTATCGATACATCACATGATGAACTATCTAATATTTTAAAATTTAAGTTCAAATTATCCTTTGAATTTCCCAGATTTGTTACAAGATTTTCTAATATTAAAGAGAATACATTTTAAACGAAAAATTTGGGTTAAAATATGACTAACATAGAATGCCTTCTAGCTATGTTCCCTAAAAAAAATGCCTTTAAAACAAAGTTCTAAAGTCTACCAATATTTAACGATTTATAACTCAGGACAAACACACTTCTTTTCCCTCATCCCCCACTTAAAATAAAGCAATGTCCTCATTGCAAAACAAGGAATCGTAAAATGGGGAATAGAAAAGAAGTGAACAGAAAACTCCCCTGATCTTGAAGAAAAATGATTTCTTGATCTGATTCTGAAAATATACAACAGCACACTTCCGTAGGCACCACGATTGCATTTAGCATATGCAATAAGCCTTTAAACCCCTCGGTATCCCGAGTGGACGAGTTATAGTCTCGTGAGGGTTTCCAGGGAACACACCCACAAAGTTCAAAACTGTAAAAACTAACAAGAAGACAGAAAAGAAGAAAAAGAAAACAAAATATAAAATAACTAAAAATTAAAACTAGCAAATTAACAAACAATAACCTACATAAAATAAGGTACATAAATTAAACAATAATAATTAGTATATAATACATATGACAAACAGAGCAGAAAACAAAAATTTTCTCGAAAAACAACCTTCCAACCGTCGACTGGTGTACTTAACCACCAGTTGAACGTTTGTGCAAACAAAATTCAAAAATTTTGCTCCATTAAAAATTAAACTATACATGCAAATACACATAATTAACAAAGAAACAATTATTTACAACCAAATTACATCATTAATCATCACAACTTCCAGACAAGACAAAAATATTTGTTTAACAAATCGAGCCTATAAAATTGTGAGTGATTAAAAGATTTTTTTTTTTTTTGGAATCCAATTTAATCGAATAAGCAACCGTTCTCCGGCAGAACAATAGTCCAACCGGTTAAGTGTTCCCCGGCAGCGGCACCAAAAACTTGATGCGTGTGAAAGCGTCTCGTTTTATTATTTATAAAGTACAGGATATACTAATCACTACTATCACACAACCAGGCAAGAATACCCGATCGGAATAGTATAGCTATGGTAAGTCCAGGTCGAACACATGAACGATGTTATTCAATTAAATTGGAATTAATAATAAAGCAGTAAAATAGGGGTTACGTTTTAGTTCCGTACGAACGCTCAAGATGAACTAATTAACTAAACCAACAACATAAAACAAGATAAAGAGGAAAAGATAAACAATTGGAGATAGACATGTAATTGCTTAGAGTCTTCACACTCAGATTCATATTATCCGGTTCATGTGTTTTGATTGTCTGATTGTGATTTCTTTTATATCAACTTAGATACAAATCAAAGAGTCCAAGTTGAATGTAAATTAGCCAACGTTTCGGGTCCAACTAATTTCTACAATCTAGAGTCCCACATTAAACATCGATCCGATGTTGCAAGAATGTTGCTCTATTGCGTGTTTTTCCCTAGATTGTGCATTAAGTGTTCACGACTTGTTATGATTAATCCTTGCGGTATGATTCAACAATATCTACTAATAATCTCTTATTAGCTTGCTCATTTTAGATTGATTAGTTACTAGTCTCTTAACCTATCAGACTTAACATATTTAGCAATGACTATAAACCTAGATCCATAATCATCAATAATTAATAACATCAAAGGAACTCAATCGCAATGACATTATCAACCACGTTAAGTAGTAACTAACAACCACCAATAAGCAAGGTTCTACGGATAACATAACAATCTTCAATCAGTCAATTGATTCAAAACACAATTATAACCTTCAAACAATCATAATCCAAGGTTATTAAACTAAACAATATACAATAAGTCTAATTCATAATTCGATCATACAAAATCAGATTCATAACTCAAAACAAAACACATAGACAATGTTCGAATTGAACTCGGAAAATGATACGCAAACCGAATCGTGAACCGAATGAAATAGAATCAATAGGATGATCCTAGCTTTTTCCGCCTCCAAACCGCCATCGATTTGCCCCTAAAATGGGGGAAAAACCCCCTCTGGTCGACTGATGTTCGTGGTTTAGGGTTTGTGAAAAATTAGGTTAAAAATGAGGAAAATAAGAATTTAAGGGTTTTCTGGCCGACCAATCCATACGCCGTATGGAATTTCCATACGCCGTATGGATTCAAAAAGCCCAAAGTCCAGGCCCGCTTAACTGGCAGCCCGGCTCACTCAATCTATACGCCGTATGGATTTTCCATACGCCGTATGGATTGAATTTCCGTATTTTTCCTCTTTTTCTTCATTTTGATCATCTTTTACTCTGATCCATTCTTCTCTTGTCCAATGCTTTATTCTTTTAGCAACTTTTCTTCGCAATAAGCTCGTTTTCTGTTTCTTTTCAATTCAAGCTCCAATTAAACTCCTAAATGCAAATATGAACGAAATAAGTATCTTATTCAAATAAAATGCATTAGAAATCTATCTAACAAAGGGGTAATTAGTACTATAATCTAGTACATTTTGGCGTTTATCAATCATCACCCTTTGTAATAGTAAGGTGCTTTTCTTAAAGACTTGTGATATCAAAATCATATGCCTTAGCTTACTTTGAATAAATACAAAGTACAGTCCCTTAAGCTTGTATCCTAAAAGATGGAAATTTAACTATAGTCTCATTGTCAAACATTTATAGCACAAGGTGTGCTAATACGTGGCATCGGTGTTCTCCATTGAGAACGCTGTACTTCAATGTTCTGGCACACCCCATCAGTGTTCTCACTGGTGTTCTCACCCATTTTTGTTTGCACCGTTCATATAGAGACGCTGGAGAAACTCGGTGTTCAACATTTCCTTTTGTTTTTCCGTTTCTTTTTCAAATAAAACAAATAATAAAAAACTCTAGAACACTGTCCAGAACATTGAGAATTCAGTTTCACCACACCACAAAATCCTCACTTTCAACATTCTCCAGAACACTGTTCCATAACACCGACACCACACCCTGTGCTCTTAGAGCTTTATTCACTAGTGACAATTGAACAAATACTTTTGAGTATGTGAACAAATACTTTTGTTTATGCAAACAGAACAAAATTAACAAGGATAAAAGAAATATTAACTTGGGTTTATTGTTTCAAAGCGTATTATACTTTGTCTCTTTACTATTGTATGTGACGTAATTTCATTTGATCAGAACCACAAGATGGCTACTTAATCATCTTTATGCGTTAACAAAAAGATCAAGCAAGCCACAAAAGGCTAAGGCAAAAATGGGCATCAAATGGGGCCTGAAAAAGACCAGGCCAGGACCAAGCCAGGCCGCGTGATTGAACGTAAAAAGTCAAGTTTTTGCGTACATAATTCCCACCTTTTTAGCCCCAAAATGGATGAAAACATTCAATATCTATAATTTTTCACCATAATTCATTGCTAAGGCTAAAAATACGGCTTTGCTTCAAAAATCAAGTAAAATGGCCAAATAACGTACAAAATAGAGCACAAACGATACGTTCACGTTCTACGAGCACTTTTAAAGCATAATACCTTAAATTATACTTAGATTATCTCATTATGATCTTTAGGTAATTACGATCTCGTGGACATAAAGAACGCTGAAAACGGAGCTAGAACGAAGAAGATAGGGCCAAAACAAGTTACGATCCAGCACAAGACTTACGATCCAGCACACAAGACCACGGACCAAGGGAATACAACCCCACGGGGGCCGTATACACCCCCTAGAGGGCCGTATACCCCCCTTATGGGGCCGTATACCCCCTCTTTGGGGCCGTATACCCCCTATAGGGGTGGTATACCCCCTCTACGCTGCCGGATTCGCCCCGTTTGCTACCGAATACCCCCTATTTGCTACCGAATACGCCCTATTTAGGGTGGTATACCCCCTTTACGGTGTCAAATTCTATAGCTAGGGGGTGTATTTCAGTGTTAAATTGGAGCGAGGGTGCTGAGTGTAACTTCGTGTATTGGAAGGCTATAAATAGAGCATTCAACCTCCTCATTTCAAAAACAATTCATTCATTCAACATTTCACACACTACACACTTTCTCTCACTAGATTAGTTAGTAGCTTTCTCTCTCTAGCTCTACTCTTAGGAGTTAGAGAAGAAATAGTAGGAGGGGTTATTCTGTAATATTTGTTGGAGATACTTGGAGGGGTGCTTTTGTAATAGCGGAGGCTCTACTCGTTGTAATCTTTCAGCTTATATTCAGACTACGCATTTATCTCGGTTATCTCTATCCTTATCTGTTATAATGCATGCTATTGTTATTATGCTAGATTTAGGATTCGTTACCATGATTAGTGAGTAGTTAGCTTTTGTGTTTGTTGTGATGTAGTTAGCCGTTATAATGGGGGATGATGTTAATTTAAATATATAATTGGGATGATATCAAATAACGGAGGTAACGTTATATGGCTTTCATTTGTATAGCGCCGGAAACATCACGAATGTGTGAAGTACGGAACGTGGAAGCTATGAAAGTCGTGGGCACAATCCGTTGTGGAAATATTATTCCCAATTATTACAATATGAAAACTATGTCTGTTTAACTTTTCATCTATGATTATAAACTGTTCATCAAACTATCGCCTTTCCTCCAATAAACGTGGTTAAAACCCTGAAAGACAAGAAGTCGCGAACCTTGTTCTGAGGGTAATTAATTATCTGTGCTATCTATGCATGGTCTGATTTCGAAGCTTTGGAAATACCGCTAAAACCTAATGTATAGTACAACGTGAATAAATCAGGGATTTATTGGGTAATATTAAGTGAGGGATGGGTTTATATCATAGATGGGTAAGCTTTAATACAAACTATGTTTAAACGGGTTCAGAGTGACCCAAATGTGCAACATGTGTGGAACACCATAAAACGTCCTACTACTTAGTTTAATGCTGGAAGCACCTCTGGTGTAGTACAAACGCATGGAAGCTACGAAACGGCCGTCGGTGTATACACCCTAACTTGCATTAGTGCGCTAGGCATGGAATGCCGTAAAACGTCCTAGTACCTCGTGTAAGTGTCGGAACCATCCTTTTGGAACGGTTGCCATACACCCAAGCTATGGAACGGACGTCGGTGTAGACATTCTGAGCAACACTGAGTCATCCACCAGCTCTGAACCTTACAAACCATCGTTGAAAAGTTAACAGACGCTTTCCGAATTTGGTCTTAAATGCTCTATTTGAATTAGAATACTTTATGGTATCAAAGAAAGGTCAGAAATTAAATATCGGTATGTTACCTTATTCATGCGCCCAGGAGTTAACTCCAAGACGGGTCACTTGTCTTCACAGACAGTGTTGGGGGTAGAGCAGCCTGATCTGATCAGAATCATGACAACCTAGTACTCAGTGACATGCTATCTGAGGAATCAGATAGTAGGGTGCTAGTGTTAACTCCATAAAGTACCTAAAACAGTAGAACACAAATACTTAGAAAGAACATTTTCAAAACATCATCTCCCCTTTAGGCTAATGAAATCACAACAAACACTCCTCTCCATACTGATTATCATCTACTATTTTATTTTGCTGTTTATTTAGTTTAATTTAGGACCTAAGTAATTAAAAAACCAAAAATCAAATCTCCTGTTTACAAACCCTGCTAAATCGAATCGATCATCTTGACTGCTTGGTTTCACAATACGGTTGATCTTAAGAACGACCCTGAGTCATTACTTACTACTATCCATAGTTATAAGTAAAACTTAGGTCCCCAGCTCTATAAATTTAAAACCACCTTCCGATCGCCCGCCTCGAGCGAAAGGTCCGACAACGACAAGGAAGCGATCCCTTGACCGACCGTTCGGGGTGCGATTAGGTTTTTGGCGCCGCTGCCGGGGAATCAATCGTAAGACTCTTAGGCATCTAGACAAACTTTTCTATTTAGTACCACCTGTAAATACCCATAGTTTTCTTTTCCTTGTTCCAACCGAAAATTCCTTCCCACAACACACAACGACGTTCGACCAGATCATCCAGAACTGAACCACTCATTTTCACGCCCGATCCTGAGTCAATTGTCCAAACAATCCGCAAAGAAAGACGCTCTCGCTTCCAACAGATGGCCGCACGGATCACTCTCGCCGATCATACCAAACCGTCTATCGAAGGACGAGGAGGACCCATCAGCTATCTGGTAATCGAAGGCGCATCTTTCGAACTTAAACACCACATCGTTCAACTTATCAAGGACAACTGTCAATTCCAAGGTTTACCCCGTGATGACCCTAATGCCCATATCGACAAATTCATTCAGATTTCCAACTCTTACAAGCAGAACGGGGTTGAGCAAGATGTAGTCCGCCTATACTTGTTCCCCTATTCTCTCGCTCTTCATGCCCAAACATGGTTTGAGGGACTTGAGACCGGCTCAGTCACCTCATGGACGGATATGGCTACCAAATTCCTAACCAAATACTTTCCTCCGTCCAAACAAACCAAGTCCAAGAATGACATCACAAACTTCCATCAAGCTTATGATGAGTCTATCTACACGGCATGGGAACGATTCAAGATCCTTCTGAAGAAATGTCCAAACCACCAACTCGAAAAGATTGCCCAGTTATGCATGTTTTACAACGGTCTCGTTCCAAACCACCGCATCACCCTTGACGCCGCTGCGCAAGGCAATTTCATGCAACTCACGGACGAAGAAGCTTGGAACTTGATCGAGAATATGACGATGCACCATCACGACTGAAAGACAGATGAGCAATCCTCATCACTACCTCTATCCTCCTACAACCAAATCCAACCCGAGACCATCAAATCCTTAAGTGAGCAGATTGAGTCATTGACGAAACAGTTGGGAGAGCTAAAGAAACAACCGCAGCAGATCCACCAAGTTCAGGCTTGCCAGAACTGTGCTCACCTTCCCACGGAAGAATATCAAGTGGAGAACGAAAATCCAGCTGACGGCACGGTCTACTATGCACAATTCCTAGCTCGACCGCAGAATCCACCTGGTTTCGCTCGAACATCTCCACCTAGGACACGAGGCACTCAATTTCCTCCACGAAATAACCAACCAAACTTTCAACCCAAATACCAACCAGGATACCCAACCTACCCATAACAACCACAGCTTACCTACAACCAACCCTTATCCTTAACTGCACGAGATGTCAGCCCACCTAGTGATGCCACAAAGACCATTGTGCCTATCACTAGTCAAGACGATAATCTCACTAAATTTATCGAGGGTCAGACACAATTCAATCAGAAAACAACCGCCAGACAAGACCAAACTGACCTATTCCTTCGAAACTAACTTTCGGTTCTTAAAAGCCTTGAGAACCAAATCGGTCAGTTGGCTCGGCGTCTTGACACCAGACCCCAAGGAACCCTTCCCAGCAATACCATTCACAACCCACACGTAGAAGAGGCCAAACAAGTAACCTCTAAAGACCCAAAGGTGACACCGAGTCAACCTAATACTCCTTCTTCGGTGAAGGAAGAATCTCCTGTCCCGAAGACAGTTGAGACCCCATCCATACCCACTCCTGAAAGAGAAGTAAGAATCCCATTCCCTAATCGTCTAAAGCAAAAGTACAAGGTCAACTCCTTCAAACTCGACTCAAAGTTCTTAGACACCATGTCTAGAATTCCTACCAGTACCAAGTACATTAGACGAATGCTTTCTACCAAAGATAAGATACCCGACGTATCTAAAATCCCTCTGAACGCGGAATGTTCAGCCGTCATAAGCAACCTGCTCAAAAAACTAGGAGACACTGGTCGCTTTACTCTGCCCTGTTCCATCTATCAGTCAGGCATGATCTGCTCCTTGGCCGATCTTGGAGCCAGCATCAATCTCATGCCTTATTCTCTATATGTCAGATTAGAATTAGTAAACCTTAAGCCTACAAAGATGAGCGTGCAGCTAGCCGATCAATCAATTCGATATCCACGAGGAATAGCCGAAAACATAATGGTTAAGGTTGATAAATTCTTTTTTCCCACTGACTTTGTTGTGATGGATATACAGGAAGATATCAATATACCAATCATCCTAGGCAGGCCTTTCATGAACACTGCTCGCGCTATCATTGATGTATACTCGCAGACTATTAGCCTTCGAGCACATGGAGAGACTGTATCCTTCCAGGTTGACCAGGCTGATAGTTATCTACTAGAGAATGTTGAGATATACACAATCTCTACTAGCATAATCACCTCTGACGATGATACATCCGAATCAGAACCTTCAGACTCATATGAACCTGATGATCATACCTGTCTCATCTCTGCAACTGAAGAATCAGATTCAGAAGAAGATGAGATGGAAGACTCAGAGACAGAAAAAGAAATGGAGGAATCCGAAGAAGAGAAAGAAGAGGATGAGCAAGAAGAAGAGCCAGAAGAGGAGGACGTTTATCAATCCACACCACCTCATGAGTACTTCCCTGACTCTCAGCATCAGACAGAAGAGATCATGCAACTCGAGTACATCCAAAATCCAATCATTCTGTCAGATGATGATCCAGAGGAAGACCCATTGATTGATCACTCTCCCTATGAAAAAGACATAGAGATGGACTCTTCTCAGCCAACATCACAAATCACCGACGCATTCCAGCCACCATCCGATACTATTGAGTTCCCTGATTCTCAGGATTCTGATACTCCAGCAAGGGACAGTGACGAAGATGATGTCATCTTCATGGATATTCCGATAGATGTTCGCTCTATCCATCTTCGTGCTCCTTCTTCCATTCCCGACCTTCCTCTCGAGATCATCCAAGTTCAGGTCGTCTCTACTCATGAAGGGATGATCAGTGCCCTCGAAAGATTTAAGGATGATTTTCGGATGATAATGACGGTTATCAGAGACTCAACCAATGAGTACACTCCGCGGCAGAGAGAATTAATCGAAGAAATCGAGGCTGAATACACGGTCTATCGTGCTAATAACTCTCGAAGTCCTCAATTCCTACAAAACCGCATTCATGCCTTCGCCAAAAATCTAGCAACTCAGCTCCTGCATGAACACTCTGATAATGAAGAACCAACTGCAGACGAGTTAGAGTTCTTCGAAGGACAAAAAGTCATATATAGCAAGGTTTATGAAGCCCTCATCAGGTCCGCATTTCCATATTCTAACCAACAAATGAGTTTGCTGCATTCTTACAGGTACAATTTGGACTATGCTTCTGGGAACCCTGAGGAGGAAGTAGACATTCAGATGATGAATGATCTCAAAGGATTGATGGATTCCATAACCGATAACGACCACATTGATGACAGCTCACCACATAGGTTTTACATCGACTGCACCGTTGAACACCACACCCACAAGATCATCGAGAAGCTCGAGTACGTGAGTTTAGATGAAAGGACGCGTGTCATCCCATCTTCCATACCAGATGGAACATTGATCAACACTGTGAACTTTATCACGGAACGACTCTCAGAAATCTTTGGCACTGTTCCCTCAGAAGAACCCAGGCAGCTATTCCATAATGGTCTACGTGAGGTTTACTACAGAATCTTGAACATCTTCCGGGATTCCAACCTCACATATTCCAATCATCAGAGACAGCTTCTCCAGGGTATCCAAGGATCTATCCATGCACTAAGAAGAGAACCCAGCACAGCCGATCATGAAGATATACATATGCGCTTCTTTGGTTTCATGGATTCCTTAAGAGGAGAACGTCCTGAGCATGAGGTTATCAGATCCAATGGGATCCTCATCTTTGATCCCAACGGAGTCATCTCAAATCAGTCGATGATATCACCTGGGATCTCCTTCACTTGCAAAGGGTTGCTGAAAAACACTTTGAAAGCTTCCCTCTTCATGTGGAAAGGATCCCAAACATTACCCAGGTCATCACTCGCCACTTCTTGAGATTCTATTCCAGGGTCCCACCTTCCAGCACCATTGGCCCTGGAAGTTCCGCCACTCACTGATTCTGAAGGAAGGAAAGTCGAACTCTCGACTCTAAAAGCAGCGCTTCTCGGGAGGCAACCCGTGGAATAAAACGTGTGTTTTTGGTGTGTTAATAAGTGAAGATAAATCTCTGAATATCCTTCACACTTGGATATGCCTCAAAAATATTTTCAAAATATTTCAAAAGTCGCAACTCATTTTTTGCAAAATCACTTGTCTCAGATAAATAGGAAAAATACTTTCAGAAAATTAGTTCATATGTTTCGAGCATTTGAGGTACTTGCATACTACTTTTATGCATTATGCTCGAACTCGTTTAAAAACATATGTTCTACAAAATGATTTGTAATAGAAAACATCTTTTTATTCTGAGACAGTGATTCTCTCTTATTGCAAAAATATGAAGTTGGAGTCAAAAGGTATATCCAACGTGTTCACACTTAAGAGATTGATTCACAAATGATGGTTGAAATGGAAGGCAAAGCTCTTAATCAAAGGCAAAATCCCCTAAAGCTGAATAATCCTCATGGAGTTGCCGCAAAACAAAGACTTTCATCTTCTCGGCACATATTCAGATCTTCAGCTTTAGCTATTTGGGGAGTTTCTTCATCCTTTCTCTATTTTTATCTTTTTGCTTTATTGAGTACTGTTAATTAATAAAAGTAATCTATACCATATCCTAAGCTTATCACTAAGTGTGGGATTCCAACCCAAAATTAACACTTGAGAAACATTTTCTTACATGTTCAAACTCTAAGTGTGGGATTCTACTTCCAGTAAAATCTCCAGAGAACATTAGGGACAATGTTCCTCTAAGTGTGGGATAGCGGTATAGAACACCTTAGATAGATTTTTGTGTCCAAATAGCAACTCAGAAAATGTTCCTCACTTTAAAATTTGATCAAAATTTTTCAAAATTTTTGCGTAAAACAAAGAAAAGCATGAGCTAAACTTCGACAGTAGATAGCTACTCATTCAGTTAGCTCTGCTTTTTCTTTGAATTTTAATATTTTCAAGAGGGACCATTTTGAATATGAGTAAGTTATTTTGGAAAGTAGTGTAAATAAGGTAGGAGTTTCTCAAAGTAAGAAATGATAATCTTAGGGGCAGCGCATGACTAAGCACATACAACCCATATTAATTGCAGTGAGGTAACTTGAGCCTATACAAGCATTCATTTTAAATGCTTCACTATTCATTTGTTGTGTGTGCCGATGTATGCATTTCTGAATTAGAACTTGCTCCTGGTATGCATTTCGAGACCATATTGGTGAGTACCGTATGCGGTATACGTACAATTAAATGACCTTGACATTCCCTAGGAAATAAACCCATTTTCTCATATCTCTTCAAGCCTAACCCTGTCGATACTCATTTTTAGTATCGATAATCCGCCTAGTAAACCCTGTTGAGCCTTAACTTTTTCGTTTCTTGAAAACCCTTTATTAAAACCCCATCCACCTCCATACCCACCAAAATTTTATCTTGGAATTTTTAAATTTTTGAAAAATGCTATTTAGGTATTCTTTTTGCTTTCACTAAAAAAAAAATCACAAATTTCGTGTTTTACTTAAAATATCTCGTGTGCGTTTCCATTATCAAAATCTCAAAAAGATCGAGAAAGTCTAAAGGTGTGAAAAATTGACACCAAGTAAAATTCTAAATGTCAAAAGATTGAAAAATGAAAATAAGAAAGGATCTCAAAAGAAAGTAAGAAAGAAAAAAATAAAAATCCCTTAGAAATTCCTTGGCAAAGAAATTCTAAGCCAAAAATAGAAATAAAGCTAAGTGCTTCAAATCTCTCGAAAACTCCGATCTCTGAAAAAATATATTCCGTGTGTTTTCAAAAAGACAGAAGTCAAAATAGCTATCTTTTCCTCCTTACCGTTATCCGTTTCCGTTTTCATTAAAAAGCGTATCTAAATAAAATTTTTCTTATGTTTAAAAGTTCTAAGATAAGCATACCCCTTTAAACCTAAAAATGCCCACTATCCATACCCTTAACCCTCACTTCACACTACAACCCGATGAATGTCTTGGGATAATTAGCACCGTCCTCACCTAAGTGGTGGAGATTTGATTCTCGATCAAGCCTATGACGATGAATGCTGCATGACTGGCTTTTGAGCGATTTCGTTTGTTTAGAATGATAGGAAACCCGATACACTTTTGAGTGAATTGAGTGACCACCTGGTGAGATTGCCTAAGTCATGTGTATGCCAAAGATCACGAGAATCAGAAGCATGCCCAAAGATATTCATTTCTTATTTCTGGAACAATTATCTTATTTATCTCAACTTTCTGAAACAGGTTACTTGTATGAAGGATGGTTGTAACACCCAGTATTTGGGTCTAGTTGTATTTAATATTTTCTGACTGTGAATTATTATTAAGTGTGTCAGAAAATAGGTGTGCTGTATTATTTGAAATAAATAGTGATAATAGTCGAATAATTTATTGTGACTAATAAATTATTGAGTGTTTTGATTTTATTTAGTTGACGGTAAAATAAAATAATGTTTTCCCGCAAATGGTTTTTAAGTTCCAGACAATGAAAAGTATGGGGAATGGAATTTAAACACTTCTAGTATACTACTAAGATATTAGGTCGGTTGTTTATTTGATAATTATCTCCATTTATACACACATATACGTATCATACATCATACATACATGAAACCCTAGATCAAAATCACTTTCTAACATCAAATTGGAGCCTTCTTATTCGAATTCAAGATGCAAACATATGGATTATCACTCTCCAATCCTTCTAGTCATCTTGTAAGTCTTTATTTCTTGATTTTCATAAACCTAAAAATTTGGGGTTTTGAGGGTTATTGATTATAATTCGAAATCAAGGGTTGAGATTGCTAAAATGATGTTATTTGAGCTTATTAATGATGATGATTAACATCAATGAAGCTAGGGTTTATGAATTGATTGAGTGTTCTTGATATTGATGATGATTAAGATAAAAGTTGTTTGATTAATATGAAATTGAAGCTTGTAATGATAATATGGTTGTTAGTTGATGATTATATGTGGATTATAATCTAAACCTAGTTTAGAAATGGTGAATTTGATATATGATCATTAATAAAGTTAAAGGGTTTAGTTGATTATGATTGATTCATGAAGATGATTATGAGGGGTTTGATTAATTGTTGATGTTAGATGTTATTAATCTTGTTAATGGGTTAATTATATTAGTTAACAATGATTAAGATGGATAAAGGTGAGAATGTGATGCTAATGATCATAATTTGGTAATTGATTATGAATATTGATGTTTATAATGGCTATTCATAATCGTGGAAACTTACTTGATTTGATGTTGAAAGATGATCATAGTTTATTAAGTGATTGGGAATTGAGATGATTAAAGTGATTATTCATAATCTTGAAATAATACAATTTAAGTGATTAACGAAATGAGTAATAACTCAATGAAATAGAGATTATGAATCATGTTGTATGACTTTAACATGAGTTAATTATTATGAATGAGTTACTAACTCATTTTGTTTAATTATATTGTCAGATGTGCAGAAGGCTTAGTGATATTAGACTACTGAGTGGATACCTGAGGTGGTCGGTGAGTGGATCTCTAATCCTCAGCGTAACTTGGTTGTAACAAGTTTGGTTACAACAAGTAACGTGTTATTACTTTATTATTTGCATTGGTGTTTATGCGGATAGTAATAATACTGTTGATATGTTGACTAGTTGAATATGTGACTTGTTGATTACGTGATCACTTGAGTTAATTGGCCTTCGGGCATCAGTTGTTAATGAGGCAACGAGTTGTTGAACTGTTGGTTGGGCTAGTTGGTTATCCAAAGTTTAACACATCTCCTGTGTTAGTTGAAGATAATCACTAGCTATCGGTCTCGTCCGTATGGCCATACGGATAGGTTGGGTAAGTGTTCTTGGGGAGCCTCCCGGGTTAATGGTTATCCCCAGAGCCGCCGATCCTCATTATGGTGTTGTTGATTAGTTGAATTGTTGCATTGTTGAACTGATGCGTTACTGATGTGTTGTATTGGGTACTTGCTTGTTTAGTGCTAATTGTTGTACACAAAGTTGTGGCGCTAAGTTAAGTTGTTGATTAGTATCTGCTCACTTAGCGTTATGCTAATCCCCCACATTATCCCTTCTTGCAGGTTTTGGCTATTGTATTGGGTGGGCAAGAAGTTGGACTTGAAGGAATGTTTGACATGCTGACGTGACTCTGACATTTGATTTAAATAAATTAATGATATCTTTTGTTTTATATAACACCCATGTTGATAAACTGTGTTTTGAATTAAGTTGATTTTATACCTATATGAAACAATGTATCTTATAAATGTAGAAATTGGGATAACGCTTCCGGTACAATATATTTAAATGTTTTCAAAATGAGGGGTGTTATAAGTTGGTATCAGAGCATAGGTTTGGGCGAATTGGACATTGCAATGTGTTCAATCCCAAATCTATGGTAGTGTCAAGTCAAACATTCCTGGGAGTGCGGGATTAGTAGTTGCATGAGAAAGTTGTTATTGAATGCGTACTAACCTATAAAAAGTTGCAAAAGTGTTGTTTTGGTTGCAGGGACGGAGGAATATGAGGAACCAATAGGTATTCTCATTGATTCCTCAATACTCGTGGGCTTAGATATGCCAGGTAATTCTCGATAAATTCGATGAATTTAAATAAGTTTGAATTGTTTACTTTGTTATGTTATGATTAGTAGTGAAGTAAGTTGAGTCAAACTGCTCTGATTCCTTAGTGAAGAGTCCTTGATAATAGTTGCTTGTAAATCTGATGAGGAGATACTAAATGAGATGTTTAACATCATAGAAAGGTGTAATAGTTGTATTATGGGGATTTAATTGTGTCTACAATATGAAATTAAAATATGAAATCGGTTGTAGGAATTGTTATGTGAAATAATAATTTTGGAAGTAATGTGATTAGCAAGGTTGAAATGACTCTAGATAGTGAAATGAGATTGTTGGAATATCTCAATCGAGGTAATTTTGAAGTCTTGTTTTTGTTTAAATGAGAAAGTGTCCATTGATTGGGAATGGTATGTTTGACACAGAAAAGTCAAAGTTGAGATTAGTAGAGTCGAATTTGGTAATATATATACCATAAAGTGATGAATATGGTAAGATGTTTATGTGTTTAATAATGATCATGATTGTAATTGAATTATGATCTATATACTAAAAGTGGTAAAATAATGAAGTCGAAATGGTCAACCAAACTAATATGTATTGACAAGTTGTGAAAAGTCAAAGTGATCATGAAATTGGAAAACTTGTTGTGATTGGTCTAAATTTGATGATTTTATGTGAATTTGGTGTTTTAAGAATATCATGAGACACCGATAGCGAAAGTGAAGTTGTTTGACTTGGTAAAGTCAAAGAAGTGTAAAATGGGTGTTAAAATTTGTAAACATATAGGTTGAAACCCAAATGGGTTGTTAAAGTGCCCAAATGGGTCACTGGGTGGTTAAATGGTTAAAATGAGTATTGGTTTGGTTATGACCAATGTAACAGTGATTTTAAGTCCTACATATAGTAGGAATGTGTGTTGAAAGTGTTGAAGTAGTTAAACTAGTAGATTTTGGTAATGGTGCCCAATTGGACCCTCAAACGGGTCAACGAGTCAAAACACGATAGGATGGGTATATAGAGTTGATGAATATGCCCACACGTCACAACTGTATGTAGAAACATGTTGGCAAAGAGTGGAAGTCAGAATGTAAGCCATTTGGAATATGGCGTGTCCACTAAAATGGTCGGAAATGGCCTAAAATGAGTTACACGTCCGTTTTCTCGTAAAATCTAAAAATTGAAAAAGTGTAAAAAGGGAAAGTTGTATTTTGGTATAGTGTAAGTGCATGCAAAATTTCATGACCTAACTCCTTACGGTTTGTGAGATATGCGCGTTTGAAATTCGCATTGTTGCACTAAGATGTTCAGTCTGCTGTGCAGACAGGGGACCCGGCGGCTGGAGGTTATAGCCGGCGGCTGGATGCCCCAAGCCGGTGGCTTCTTTTGGCTTTAAAACGCACTTTTGTTCTGTTTGCAAAAATTGGTGTTAGCCGGCGTTTCGACTCGGGTAGCCGGCGGGTCAAGACCTTTAGCCGGCGGCTAGATATGTGAGCCGGCGGCTCATGTAGCCTAGCCGGCGGTTTGTGGGTATTTACAGGATTAAAAATATTTTTTTTACGTTTTTCGACGTTCGACGTAACGTTTGACGTAGAAATTTCCGCTAGCAAATTTCGGTGTCCGATTAAGACGAAATTTACATGTCCACTCAAAAACGGCCCAACGGTCAAAGATCATTGCGTTGCCATGAGCCCTGTCAGTTTTCGGCACTTCGGGGTCGTTTGGGGCCCGAAAATCGCGTTTTATTGTTTTTCGAACCTTATTTTGAAATTTTAGCTTACGTTTTGTATTGGGCTTTTGTTTTATTGAGCCCAGAGATCATTCCTGTGATTATATGCAATATTAAAACTTGTTTTAAGAGGTCTATATGGTTCATTGTGTATGAGTCGGTTGTAGGCGGTTTACTTAACTACAAAGTATGCCAGTATATGGTATTGATGACTATTGTTAACTAGGGTTAGTAAACATTGATTATGGGATTATGTGGATCATATTATGCGGATAAATTGAAATATGATAAAGTATTGAATCATATAGAGAAATAGAGAATGTTGAATTAAGCGTTTTAAGAAATTACGAAATAAGCATAGGAGCTTATATTGATGTAATAGTTAAGCATGAAATACTCATTAAGGGTATATAGATTGACTATTATGTGTTGAATATTATACATAATATTGATGAACTGTTTAGTACTAAATGTACTATAAGTATTAAGTTATATAAATAATCCTTGATATTGAATCGGGTAATAAAGAAGTTGACTGATGTATTGTGTCAGACATTGGTGTTGTATGCTTGTATTGTTAATATCTACATGATGATATGAGTAGTTTACGTTTAAAGTGATAAGTTGAGAATAGTAACGAGTTAATACATAGTTGTATACCTGTTGCACGATGTTGCTATATATGTGTAAGATGTTGATATCATTGTTGTAAACTATGAGAGAGTAAAGTAATAACTTTGAAAATGAATGGTATGAAGTGACCTGAGAATAAAGTGTGACTGACATAATATGACGACGTCTGGCCAACGTATTTATATTATGCCATTTCACATGGAGTTGTTGAGGTTACTAAGTACCATATAAAGTTAAGTGGTTTTAAAATCACAGATAAGATATGTTGACCTGTAATTGATAAATAGTCAATGTTGAACTAATATGAAAGAGTAATAAATCACTAAGTTGTTGTTGCTAATGTGATATCTATGGCACATTTGATGTGTATGTGTGATTCATTGTCAATAGTAAGAGTTAAAAGTTGATTTAAGCAAAGTAGAAGTAAGTTGAATGTGGATAGTATTGTGTTAATATTGTTGAATAGATGACTAATGTCAGCACCTTGTGTTGTTGAGATACCAATGATGATGTTTGGTATTAACAGGTGTTGAGTTAGCATCCAAGTTGTTGTGAACGGATGCTAGTTGATTATATGAAACTGGTTGTAACGATAAAATAAATTGACCTTTACCTATTGCTTACTGATTTTCTTACTTGGTGATGGTTAAATGATTGTAGATTACTGTCAAGTAAAGGGTTTCATATAACCTAGTCGTGTTTATAATTACAAGTTGTAAGGTTGTAATTAACTAGTTGCAAAAGTGAAAATTCACAGCAAGTTGATAGCTAAAGAAATATATAGTTGATAGCTAAGTTGTTAGTTGTTAATGGGTATGTTGTAGTAGTCAGTACCACTTATTGATGATGTTGTTGTTGTTGTTGTTGTTGTTGTTGTTGTTAGTGTGGTTATTATAGTGTAAAGTTGAAATATTTACATGGATATGTGTTACTTTGATTACTGGTGATTACGTAATTTAAATTGTTACATGACTAAGTATGACTGGTCATGCAAGTGGTCATTTAAATTTATCAGAGAAAGGATGTAAGAGCAATGCTGGTGCATTGGAACATATAGATCATGTACCTTTGGATAGGTGCATGTGGAAAGGATTGAAAACAGGTTTATATGTATTTACAAGTTGCTCAAGGGAATAATACATGATGTGTGTATATATATATATTGTAATTAAACAGTGGATGATGCTACATTGTGTGCTGAAAATAACATCTTGTGCTAATAAATTAAATAGAGGTAAAACACAATTTATGTGTTTAAGTGAGTTCGGTGGAAATACACATTGGTAGTGTGTAAATTGATGTATTAATATCTACCTATATAAGTATATGTTGACATATAGGTACATTTTGTGAGTATATGGTTAAAGATATGCATGAGTGATGGTATGCACAAGTGATTGAACAGGTATACACATCTAGTGTGCATCTAGTAATGAGTAATTATTTGTATGAGAAGTAGAGTAGTATTGAATGGAAATGAAAGTAGTAGTTCTAATTATTCTAGACCGAATAAGTGTGATCAGATTTCGAGGACGAAATCTCTTTAAGGGGGAGAGATTTGTAACACCCAGTATTTGGGTCTAGTTGTATTTAATATTTTCTGACTGTGAATTATTATTAAGTGTGTCAGAAAATAGGTGTGCTGTATTATTTGAAATAAATAGTGATAATAGTCGAATAATTTATTGTGACTAATAAATTATTGAGTGTTTTGATTTTATTTAGTTGACGGTAAAATAAAATAATGTTTTCCCGCAAATGGTTTTTAAGTTCCAGACAATGAAAAGTATGGGGAATGGAATTTAAACACTTCTAGTATACTACTAAGATATTAGGTCGGTTGTTTATTTGATAATTATCTCCATTTATACACACATATACGTATCATACATCATACATACATGAAACCCTAGATCAAAATCACTTTCTAACATCAAATTGGAGCTTTCTTATTCGAATTCAAGATGCAAACATATGGATTATCACTCTCCAATCCTCCTAGTCATCTTGTAAGTCTTTATTTCTTGATTTTCATAAACCTAAAAATTTGGGGTTTTGAGGGTTATTGATTATAATTTGAAATCAACGGTTGAGATTGCTAAAATGATGTTATTTGAGCTTATTAATGATGATGATTAACATCAATGAAGCTAGGGTTTATGAATTGATTGAGTGTTCTTGATATTGATGATGATTAAGATAAAAGTTGTTTGATTAATATGAAATTGAAGCTTGTAATGATAATATAGTTGTTAGTTGATGATTATATGTGGATTATAATCTAAACCTAGTTTAGAAATGGTGAATTTGATATATGATCATTAATAAAGTTAAAGGGTTTAGTTGATTATGATTGATTCATGAAGATGATTATGAGGGGTTTGATTAATTGTTGATGTTAGATGTTATTAATCTTGTTAATGGGTTAATTATATTAGTTAACAATGATTAAGATGGATAAAGGTGAGAATGTGATGCTAATGATCATAATTTGGTAATTGATTATGAATATTGATGTTTATAATGGCTATTCATAATCGTGGAAACTTACTTGATTTGATGTTGAAAGATGATCATAGTTTATTAAGTGATTGGGAATTGAGATGATTAAAGTGATTATTCATAATCTTGAAATAATACAATTTAAGTGATTAACGAAATGAGTAATAACTCAATGAAATAGAGATTATGAATCATGTTGTATGACTTTAACATGAGTTAATTATTATGAATGAGTTACTTACTCATTTTGTTTAATTATATTGTCAGATGTGCAGAAGGCTCAGTGATATTAGACTACTGAGTGGATGCCTGAGGTGGTCGGTGAGTGGATCTCTAATCCTCAGCGTAACTTGGTTGTAACAAGTTTGGTTACAACAAGTAACGTGTTATTACTTTATTATTTGCATTGGTGTTTATGCGGATAGTAATAATACTGTTGATATGTTGACTAGTTGAATATGTGACTTGTTGATTACGTGATCACTTGAGTTAATTGGCCTTCGGGCATCAGTTGTTAATGAGGCAACGAGTTGTTGAACTGTTGGTTGGGCTAGTTGGTTATCCAAAGTTTAACACATCTCCTGTGTTAGTTGAAGATAATCACTAGCTATCGGTCTCGTCCGTATGGCCATACGGATAGGTTGGGTAAGTGTTCTTGGGGAGCCTCCCGGGTTAATGGTTATCCCCAGAGCCGCCGATTCTCATTATGGTGTTGTTGATTAGTTGAATTGTTGCATTGTTGAACTGATGCGTTGCTGATGTATTGTATTGGGTACTTGCTTGTTTAGTGCTAATTGTTGTACACAAAGTTGTGGCGCTAAGTTAAGTTGTTGATTAGTATCTGCTCACTTAGCGTTATGCTAATCCCCCACATTATCCCTTCTTGCAGGTTTTGGCTATTGTATTGGGTGGGCAAGAAGTTGGACTTGAAGGAATGTTTGACATGCTGACGTGACTCTGACATTTGATTTAAATAAATTAATGATATCTTTTGTTTTATATAACACCCATGTTGATAAACTGTGTTTTGAATTAAGTTGATTTTATACCTATATGAAACAATGTATCTTATAAATATAGAAATTGGGATAACGCTTCCGGTACAATATATTTAAATGTTTTCAAAATGAGGGGTGTTATAATGGTTGTTCTTAGAAATATTTTAATTCGCAAAAATCGGACTTAAAACATCTTTTTAAGTGAGAATAATTGAAGTATTGCTTGAGGACAAGCAACGTCTAAGTGTGGGATATTTGATTGAACGTAAAAAGTCACGTTTTAGCGTACATAATTCCCACCTTTTTAGCCCCAAAATGGATGAAAACATTCAATATCAATACTTTTTCACCATAATTCATTGCTAAGGCTAAAAATACGGTGTTGCTTCAAAAATCAAGTAAAATGGCCAAATAACGTACAAAATAGAGCACAAACGATACGTTCACGTTCTACGAGCACTTTTAAAGCATAATACCTTAAAATTCATCTTATATTATCTCATTATGATTTTCAGGTAATTATGATCTCGTGGACATAAAGAACGCTGAAAACGGAGCAAGAACGAAGAAGATAGGGCCAAAACAAGTTACGATCCAGCACAAGACTTACGATCAAGCACACAAGACCACGAACCAAGGGAATACAACCCCACAGGGGCCGTATACACCCCCTAGAGGGCCGTATACCCCCCTTATGGGGCCGTATACCCCCTCTACGCTGTCGGATTCGCCCCGTTTGCTACCTAATACGCCCTATTTGCTACCGAATACGCCCTATTTAGGGTGGTATACCCCCTTTACTGTGTCAAATTCTATAGCTAGGGGGTGTATTTCAGTGTTAAATTGGAGCGAGGGTGCTGAGTGTAACTTCGTGTATTGGAAGGCTATAAATAGAGCATTCAACCTCCTCATTTCAAAAACAATTCATTCATTCAACATTTCACACACTACACACTTTCTCTCACTAGATTAGTTAGTAGCTTTCTCTCTCTAGCACTACTCTTAGGAGTTAGAGGAGAAATAGTAGGAGGGGTTATTCTGTAATATTTGTTGGAAATACTTGGAGGGGTGCTTTTGTAATAGCGGAGGCTCTACTCATTGAAATCTTTCAGCTTATATTCAGACTACGCATTTATCTCGGTTATCTCTATCCTTATCTGTTATAATGCATGCTATTGTTATTATGCTAGATTTAGGATTCGTTACCATGATTAGTGAGTAGTTAGCTTTTGTATTTGTTGTGATGTAGTTAGCCGTTATAATGGGGGATGATGTTAATTTAAATATATAATTGGGATGATATCAAATAACGGAGGTAACGTTATACGGCTTTCATTTGTATAGCGCCGGAAACATCACGAATGTGTGAAGTACGGAACGTGGAAGCTATGAAAGTCGTGGGCACAATCCGTTGTGGAAATATTATTCCCAATTATTACAATATGAAAACTATGTCTGTTTAACTTTTCATCTATGATTATAAACTGTTCATCAAACTATCGCCTTTCCTCCAATAAACGTGGTTAAAACCCTGAAAGACAAGAAGTCGCGAACCTTGTTCTGAGGGTAATTAATTATCTGTGCTATCTATGCATGGTCTGATTTCGAAGCTTTGGAAATACCGCTAAAACCTAATGTATAGTACAACGTGAATAAATCAGGGATTTATTGGGTAATATTAAGTGAGGGCTGGGTTTATATCATAGATGGGTAAGCTTTAATACAAACTATGTTTAAACGGGTTCAGAGTGACCCAAATGTGCAACATGTGTGGAACACCATAAAACGTTCTACTACTTAGTTTAATGCTGGAAGCACCTCTGGTGTAGTACAAACGCATGGAAGCTACGGAACGGCCGTCGGTGTATACACCCTAACTTGCATTAGTGCGCAAGATATGGAATGCCGTAAAATGTCCTAGTACCTCGTGTAAGTGTCGGAACCATCCTTCGGGAATGGTTCCCATACACCCAAGCTATGGAACGGACGTCGGTGTAGACATTCTGAGCAGCACTGGGTCATCCACCAGCTCTGAACCTAACAAACCGTCGTTAAAAAGTTAACAGACGCTTTCCGAATTTGGTCTTAAATGCTCTATTTGAATTAGAATACTTTATGGTATCAAAGAAATGTCAGAAATTAAATATCGGTATGTTACCTTATTCATGCGCCCAGGAGTTAACTCCAAGACGGGTCACTTGTCTTCACAGACAGTGTTGGGGGTAGAGCAGCCTGATCTGATCAGAATCATGACAACCTAGTACTCAGTGACATGCTATCTGAGGAATCAGATAGTAGGGTGCTAGTGTTAACTCCATAAAGTACCTAAAATAGTAGAACACAATTACTTAGAAAGAACATTTTCAAAACATCAATCCAAACATCATCTCCCCTTTAGGCTAATGAAATCACAACAAACACTCCTCTCCATACTGATTATCATCTACTATTTTATTTTGCTGTTTATTTAGTTTAATTTAGGACCTAAGTAATTAAAAAACCAAAAATCAAATCTCCTGTTTACAAACCCTGCTAAATCGAATCGATCGTCTTGACTGCTTGGTTTCGAAATACGGTTGATCTTAAGAATGACCCTGAGTCATTACTTACTACTATCCATAGTTATAAGTAAAACTTAGGTCCCCAGCTCTATAAATTTATAACCACCCTCCGATCGCCCGCCTCGAGCGAAAGGTCCGGCAACGACAAGGAAGCGGTTCCTTGACCGACCGTTCGGGGTGCGATCACCGCGCCTGGCCCAACTCTACAGCTAATTATATAATGGCTTGACCAACCAAAGATAGCGTACCACTTCCAAGTTCTTGAGCATCTTACAATAGGACAATTGAATTTACTCAAAAAAGAAGAAGCACAGATAGATATAGAGCTATCAACTCCATGGTACATAAAGAAAAGTTATTGACTGATATAAGTTCTACAACATCCTTTTTGTACAATATATTGAATACACATCCTAGATGATCACATTTTCAAAGGGCATTATGATTTAATCATCAAATTTTGAGCCTTAATTAGCTTAAGTACAAGGAGACCAAAAATTGAGATATAAGAACAAATTTACTTACCACAATTGTGGGAGAATGTATGCCAAAAAAATGGGACAATATCTACTTGCAACCAGTTCTCAACTACAGATCCAACCACAGCACCAGCAACCAGACCCTCTGTGGTTATCACAGCCGCCTTCCCTGAATGTAGTTACTTATCCATCAACATAATCTTTTAAATTTAACCAATCGATAACTATCCATAGGTTTTGGAATATAATTAATGACAAATTCATCATCAAGAGCCCCAAAAACAGGCATTGTGCTTCACACAGATATACAATAGATATCACTACTAGAAAAACTGGCAGTACCAACAAACAAAATTCGTTGGTAAACAGCCATAATTCGTTGGTATTTCATGTTACCCACGACATTACCAACGATTAATAGGTGTGGAAAATGTGCTCATTGCTAATTTTTTAATAGCAACGAAAATCAGGAGTCGTTGAAAAATTACCAACAAAGATATACGTTGTTGCTAAAATTGAGAAGATAGTCAAGTCGTTGGTGTTTTCAAAATTAGCCACGAAAATGAAGTCGTTGGTATTTAGAAATTGCAAGGAAAAAGAGTCGTTAATGATTAAAAAATCACCACTAATAGAGTCGTTGATATTTTAAAAGTTGCAACGAAAAGCGTCCTTGATAATCGAAATAAATGCCACGAAAAAAGTCATTGAAATTTAGAAAATTCAACGATGAATCGTTGGTGTCTTAAAATAGCAACGACAATACAGTTGCGGTATCTGTGAAACCACAACCAAAATAGTAGTCGATATGGAATATGAAAATAGCATAACCAAATTCATAGAAAATTAAACGAACCAATTACATATCCTACCAATATTTAATCCACTACCAAGTAACTTACATATCAAAAGCATACAATATTAGATATATCTAATATGTACCTGCTAGGCTGCTATACAAAAACACTTCCCAGGTAAATACCAAAAGGAAATAGGATCTACCTAACTACCTCAAACTACAATATGAATCGAGTCATATATGGAACGATTCACATATCGTTTTAAGCCAACCTAGCAAAGGGTCAGTAGCTAACTATATCAACAAAAGCAGTAGCTAACTGAATAAACATCATTAGAAATGGAGCTACTGAAAAGTTTAGTGATCTTATGCCAAAAATAAGCAAGAGCACCATCAAATTACTCGCTAGAAGAAGCGGTATTCTGCTGACTATTTAGTTGCTTTTGAATTTCCTCCATTCGAAGCATACATGCTTGAAGTTCACCTTTTAGCCTGCTGTTGTCTTCTTTTAGCTGAATAACATCTTCCTCACTGATGACTAGAGTGGGTGTAGGGACAATAGGATCCTTGGTAGATGAACTTGCCTGAACTTCACATTTTATTTCTAAAATCTCAACGTTATATTTTTTATTTTCCTTTCCCCTTTATGTAAATTTTATATCCGCGTGGTAAAACTGTAAAACATCTACTCCCTCTGTCCCAGACCGAGTGCATATAGTTTTAGAATTATTCACTAATAATAATTTTCACATATCAAATTTCACTGTTACCCACTAAAGTCATTTTCGATTGGTTAAATATCAAAATGAACATTTATAATTGGAATAACCCAAAATAAGTAATCTAGACACTTTTAGTGGAACGGAGGTGTTTAAAGTTGAGTCTCATCTTATGAATATTCTACTTATATAAAAATGGAGTCTTGTTTTACCAAATTTTAAATCCGTGTTACAAGTTTTAATAAAGATTTTATATGGTTAAATACTTAAATTGAGTAGTTTTATCTAAATTAGTACTCTATTATTTTAATTAATTAATAATTCTCCGATGTGTGTGATTTATACTCCGTAGTTGTAATTTCCCCCAAAAAAAATAATTCCCCGCCCACCTCTTCCCCAAATTTTTTCACCGATTTCTAACTTGCCGCCTTTATTTTTTCCCCAAATCAAAACCCTAATCACCGCCACATCTCATTCTCTCTGCTCTTATCATCTTCCCTACACCTCCAATACCGGCTCTCCCTCCTCGACCTCGTCACTATCGCCCATGGGCCGTTCATTTTCTCCGGTCGAATTTATGCTAAAGCCATCGCAAACCCTCTACTGAGTGAGTTACGATTTCATTTTAGTTGGTATGAATTGACTTTGCTAGATCCTTCCTTTTAATATTCACTTGAATTTTGACTTTGTTAGTTTTTTCATATGGGTGTTATGGCTTAGATCTTATGATATATGATAAACGAAAAGCTACCGGTGAGACATCATACCATGATGTGATTTTCTATTTATTCATTTTATTTTCCTAATCACTTCTCATTATTTTTGGCTTCTGGTTTCACCCAAAAGAAGGCTCGTAGTTTCTTCAAATTTTCGCATCTAAATCTTCAGGTAAATACTACTTTGTTAGCTTATCCCCTATTTTGCTTGTACTTTTGGGAATTTCTTAATTAGTGTATCATACGATGAAGGGACAAGCTGTAAAAATGTGGGTGGTTTTGACGAACTACATCTAGGTTTGCCGTTTCTTCTATGTTGAAGCATATAGACGATTAATATATAACACTTATTTCTCATCATGGTTGGCAGATGAAAATGAATCTTTACATCAGGCTGCACTGGATGCTCACCATATATTAGTTGAACATGTGGCAATTATGTAAGTTATTTGACTTAGTTATAAGACATGGGTGATTTTTTAAACCTTTTTAGGCTCTTTGTATATCTTAAATTGGTTGTTTCACAATATCATCAGCACAGTTAATCTTATTAAATTTGCCATCCCATCTAAACTCTTTCGATGAAAATTACATTTAGTAAATTAATGTGTTTTGTGAGCTATATGTAAACTTAACGTTTACTTCTTTTGGCCACTCCTTTGGCGAAAGTTGCATCTAGACTTTTATGGTCGAGTTTGATCTTTAGATTCCAACTATATATTTTGTATTAATCTTGGTTGCTCTAATTTGAAACCTCTCGAACCATTCCGATGTTTCTCTATTAGTACGCCTATTGTTAGCTATATCGCTAGTTACGTTGCAGTTTGGTTTAGCTTGTTCTAATGCTCTACTTTGTTAACGAGTGTACCTGGCTTTGACTCCTTTCAATATTAAGGATTCATACTGTATGATCAGCCCTTGGTTCTGCCATATATGTTCAATAAATTGGTAAGCCATTCTGCCCTTGTATTTGTTACAATTTATCTTAAATATGGTGTCATATTGTATATTTCTGAAAGCTCGTACAGTTATACTAATCGATCTTAGTGTTCTTGATTATTTGTTTTCGGGTTTAGGCTTTACTCAAGAAGCAGGAAAGGTTAGACTAGTTTACCAATTTTCTACCAAACTATATATCTAAAATCCACAACCACTTTAGTCAACAATGAAGACATCATTTGATGAAAACATGACGCAGATAGATTATGATGCGAACTTGAAGAATTCAAGCTCAAAATGGAGAAACATGACATATCCAACAATCGGCAAAATGTCATGCCTTCGACAAGTAATTTGGTCTTTCATATTCTTTGTTTTATGTGTATGATTACTAAACTTTTTGCTAGCTCTTTTTGTAATGTTTTAGAATTTAGTTAATCCCAAGCTGTAGATAGTTTTTTTAGATTGGTCACTTTGGTACAGATATTAGATGAATGTTGTATGTAATATTTATTTATTGTTGTGGGATGCAATTAATATTTAGATAAATTTCTCTATAGTTTTATTTTTGAAATTCGCATATATGGGTAGCCATGTAATATTGAGAAATTAGTTTTGTTAATAATTATCAAAATGCCAACAATTTCAATTTCGTTGATAATTTTCTAAGTGCCAACGACTTACTTTTAAGTACCAACGACTTCAATTTCGTTGATATATTGTAAACACCAACGACTTGACAGCATTACGAAAGTTACCAACGACAATGTCATTAGTTGGTATTTACCAACGAAAAGTGGATAGTCGTTGGTATTATTCATTTAGCGACGAGCAAAATTCCCACAACCATGTTTTGTTGGTAATGTCGTTGGTAACAGCAATTACCAACGAAAATTGACTGTTTACCAACGAGTTTAGGTTGTTGGCATTGGCAGTTTTTCTAGTAGTGTGCCCATAAGCATTCTTCTTCTTTGGAACTTGCCTGGCTATGCCCAATAGCATCTTCCCATGCTTCAGAATCAAATGGTAGCTCGGGAGGTGCGTCAGCATCATCAGCAATCTCATCGTTACCAATCTCCATTCCATAAACATTTTTCTCTTTGACAATTTTATGGTACTTGGTTCCAACATTTTCAGCCTTCGCATCACACCATTCCCCCTTACCCTTGTTTCGTTTGTGCACCCTCTCAAAGGCTTCAAGTCCTATTGGACTTCTTCCTAATTCAATCTCCTGTGTAATTAAGAATGCAGCAATCAGTAGTGACCAGTTAATCGTGATTAGGTGACATACACGTCATTCACATTTTCAAGTAGCATTCTAGCAGAGCATCAAAGAGTAGAAAAGATAATCACAGTTCATAGTTTATGCCATACTCGGTTAAGACCCATTTTTTGCCCATTGCTAGCTTCCTGTTTCTATATAAACATGACCATGATAATATGCTACAAAGCTAGGACCATCCGTGACCCGTCTCATGTGTAATGTGTTCTCCAGCCCCATTTTCATTGAAAAAAATCACTCGATCACATCTAATAAATTATGCTACTGACCTATGACCCGTATCACATCTAATAAAAATAAATTGTATTAAATTGCATCACATTGATTATGCCACTGACCTACTGACCTATGACCCGTATCACATCTAATAAAAATAAAGTGTATTAAATTGTATCACATAGATTATGCTACTGACCAATGACCCGTATCACATCTAATAAATGTCAGTTAAGGAACAAAGAACATTATGTCGGTCAATTATATATGTGTTCTAATTAAACATAACAGGTTATACGTATGTGTACGTACCAGTTGCTGGCGGTGTATCTCGAAGTTCACCGACCCTCTAGTGTGTCTAACGTACATGCAAGTATCGTCTTCAACTCCGGGAACATGTTTCCTATTTTCAGTGCCCACCCTTGATCGCTTTTGCCATTCTGCTGTCATCCAGCTTTCAAGGATTCCCTCCCAATTATCTTGGTAAATAAACTTAGGACATTACTATTTCCAGTCAGCTGGATTATCACTCTCCGTCTCCTTCTTACATTGTCCCCTAATCCCATTCCATGTACCTCGACAAAGCTCCTTGGCCTTATTCAACCAAACCAATTTGCCCGCCTCAGGCGTTACTAGTGCTCCATCAAATTGATATCGATCCTACAAACATGTAAAATATATAAGTATATTGTTTAAAAATATTATACAGCTTGAAGACATTGAAAAGTAATCACCTGAAAACATTTATAAAGGTGCTCCACCAGATGCTTATCAAACTTATGCCACTGACTATGTTTCCCACAAAAATTCCCTTTGAATATCTTAGTAATATTTCTCGGAACATCCTTATCCAAAAACCTGTACAATTAATAGTTCATATTAAGGTTATTTACATCTTAATGACATTGCAAACTGTGATGAATTAGTACACTACTTACTTTTCACCATAAATATATATGATTTGACGTTCAGATGGATTAGCTGGTATATTATTCAATAAGTAGGCTCCCCTCAGCCCCCTTTGTTGATTAGTGGGGTCTTGATCTATATTTAAACAGATATATGGAATCATTGTAACACAAAAGATAGTAGAAGTTAATATGAATAATAATTCATCTTAGGGGAAAGTACTTATGTTGGAAGCATGTGTAGAACTTGCTCCAGTCTCAAGAGGTGTATCAGATTCATGTAGAGGTGATAACGGTGCACTTCCATTGGGAGTGGACTTTCAGGTGGTGCCAGTAACGTTGAAGGTGGTGTTGATTGGGTTGGCGAGTTAGTAATCAGTGTATCACGACTCTTCCCTCCACAACCACCCCTACCTCTAGTTCCTTTGTAATTTGCTCCTCTAGCCATCTGTCATTAACATACCAGACAATGAAATGATTCAATTACACATAAATGATAATTGTTAAATGCAGAAATGAGCTGTTAAAAACAGCAGCAAAATTTGTTAGAAGGCATCAACGAAACAGTTTAGTAATGGCATTTAAAGAGCATTAATACTATGGCACCAAAAACTGCATAAAATGCAGTAAAATATATCATTACATAAGCAAAAGACAACGTTTAATACAGTTACAAACACTGCAAAAAACAGCATACAATTGAGCAATGAACAGCTTACTAACAACACCGTAAATAATAAAGTCACTCATTATCGCTACTATATGAATCGTAACCAGTTTCTGATAGCCTCACAAAATAACTGTTTTGTTTCTTGCTGTCCATATACACGTGAAAAAATGACAGTTAACAAAAACTATTTTAAGTGACCTTGTGTATTTATTAGATAACTAAAATCAACATTTTGTAAGAAAGTATAAATTTTTACATGGTAATCTTTAGTAATATTATAAACTATTTAGTAGAAAACAAAGTAATGGTTAGTATTAGGGTTAAGTACATAAAAATGTAATTATTTATGGTCTGATGTTCATTGTATGCGAGAAAGTATTTGGACCTCCATTGTGTGTAACAAACTTTCAATTTGTTCCTATTGTATGTATTTAGGTGACGTGGGAACGTGTAATGATGCCACGTGTAACTCATACATTGGACACGTACGTAAAAATACCAAAAGTTGCATACAATGGTACTGAATTGAAAGTTTATTACACACAATGGAGGTCCAAATACTTTCTTGCATACAATGAACATCAGACCATAAATAATTACATTTTTATGTACTTAACCCTTAGTATTATAGTGAGGTCAACGATATGAAGAATTGATAGTATATTACAAGCACCAAATCGAGACATCACAATATTATATAGCATATACAGTCACACAAAACTAGCATATAACAACAAAACCACAGAAATTGTTTCATAAAAATCAGACAATCAATTTACAAAACGAGACAAAAAAATGGCTTTTGTGGAACCAAACAAAACCTTCTTACACCTCATTAGAAAAGTAAATGAACAACAAATCGAAGGAGCAGAAGAAGCAAAACAACATATTTAGCATATACGAAGCACTAATTGACACAAATGTACCACTTAATTACTAGATCGAGTTACACCAAAAAAAATCCCCAAAACAGAAAATAAAACCAAAGCTTGAATGCTCGGAATTAGTGCTAAGCTCGTGGTTGAAATGAAATGGTGACACTACAACCGTGGTCCCGCAATGCCTCGATTGAATTATCTGGTGGTGGGCGCCATGAGAGAAGAGGTAGAGTGATAAAGAGCGCAAGGTTGAAAGTGAGGATTACAGTGTGGTACAACTGAAATCACAGTGTTCTGGACAGTGTTCTAGAGTTTTTTATTATTTGTTTTATTTGATTTTTTAATAAAGATAATTGTATAAATTAATATATAAAACATAAATAAACTAAATAAACAACATTTTATATAAAAAAATGTTTTTTTTACTAAAGTCTGACTCAAAGTCAGCAATGAATAAACAAACAAATTTTCTTTTCTTTTTTACTAAAGTTTAATCACCGGTCCAAGGATGTGTACTTGTTTGTCTTCTCCAAACACCTACCACCAATTTCTTCAACTGCTTCGTACCATTCATCATCAAATCAATGGTGTTTTGAGTTAAATGGAGAAAAAGAATTAAAAAACCCGTGACATACAAACAGAAAAAGAATTAAAAAACAAAAAAAAAGGAGAACACCGGCCAAAGCCAGCGTCTGGAGACGAACGTCAAACACAAGACGCCGTCGAGAACTCCAGCGAGAACGTCGGCTTGGTGCGCCAGAACGCCGTCGCACGGCGTTCTCAAGGGTGAACGACGATGCCACATCACTGCATACCGAGTGCTCTAAGAGCACAGGGTGTGGTGTCGGTGTTCTAGGACAGTGTTCTGGAGAATGTTGAAAGTGAGGATTTTGTGGTGTGGTGAAACTGAATTCTCAATGTTCTGGACAGTGTTCTAGAGTTTTTTATTATTTGAAAAAGAAACGGAAAAACAAAAGGAAATGTTGAACACCGAGTTTCTCCAGCGTCTCTATATGAACGGTGCAAACAAAAATGGGCGAGAACACCGGTGAGAACACCGATGGGGTGTGCCAGAACACTGAAGTACAGCGTTCTCAATGGAGAACACCGATGCCACGTATTAGCATACCTTGTGCTCTAAGGTTTGAGCTCATGGTTAGCTGTATAAGGAATTAGGGCTTTTTGATATTTGCAATGAACATTGGTCTAATGGTTTTAAGTATGTAAGGTTACTTATATTCTCCTTATATACATTGGTGGTTGGTCAAATGTTGTTTTGACCATAAAAATTGTCGTTTCATTTCCAAATTTTTTTATGATATATAAATAACGAAGGAAGGCTTTCAACTAAGGCGGCTGATGGTTTGGTGGTTTTCAAGTGGTGACACATAGGGGTGTCACTTTTATCTGGATCCGAATAATCCATCCGATCCAATCCGATTTAGGTTAAATGGACTGGATTATTCGGATTATGGATTGCTTAAACGGATTATGGATTGCTTAAATAGATTACACGGATAGGATAACGGATCAAAATTAAAATCTTTGGATATATCCGAATAATCCGAATAAGGATTAAGTAATTAAATAATATATTTTTGATAATATATTACCATGTAATGTTTACCATATAAGTATTAATTACAAATAAAATCTTTTATTACACTATATACTACTTCGTAATAATTTTGTACCATCTAGAAGTTTATTTGATTTATAAACTACAAATCTGTTTTTGATTAAGTTATACGTTAGAAGTTAAAATTGGAGTTTAAATGTTATAATATGATCTATCGTTACGTATTATGTTTGTTTATATAATTGTTTTAAACGTAAAATTAGTCTTACTCGATATCGCACGCTCAACTTGAGCTTATTCGGATGAATCCGTTTAATCCGAACACCAATCCGAAACCGTTTAATCCGTATCCGATTAATCCGTTTCTTATTTGGATTGGATTAAGGATCAACTTGAGATTGTCAAAATCCGAATAATCCGAACCGAATAATCCGAAATCCGAATAAACCATCCGAATAACACCCTACTGACACATTGCGCCAGGTCTAGAGTTCGAGACGTCTATCCATTTTTATTTTTTCTATCTGCACTCTTATGAGTTATATAGAAAGAATCAAGAATCATTTACAAGTGAATTGTTGGTTGAATGGTTAGGACTCCATTCATCAACCAAGTTGTTCCTGTTCGAGCCATGGTGGCAACAAATTTTTTTATGTTCTACTACTTCTAATGCTCCCACAAGGCCTAAAGTCAGGTCCAGCCCAACTTACAAATATTTTCATATCATCATATCTATAAAATATACTTAAAGCAAAATAGCTTGGGGCAATCCCAACCCTTAATTGCTTTTTTCCATCTTGATCCAACGATTAAGATTAGTTTAATGATTGTTACACTTAACACCCTTTTATATTTATTTAAATTTAAATTAATAATAATAACTATTTAAATTTTATTAAAAATCATTAAATATTAATATATTTAGTTAATGAAACGATTTTTTTGCAACAGATCCGTACTCCCTTAATTACTTGGGGCTACAATTTTATTAAAACATAAACCGAATGAAATAAATAATTAATAAATTAAATATATTAAGATCTTTCATTTGAATAAAATATTTCACACTTATATAAATATAGAGAAAATCTTAAAGAGTCCAACTAGACTTTACAACTACCTCTTAACCTATATATTGTTCCTATATATATCTTTAACCTCTGATCACCTTTTCACGAAACAAAATCGCCGAACCTTTTCTCGGTAAAAAAAACACATAAAAGAAATAGTATCATATTCAAATTACAATAAATACCTATCATCCACAACATAAAAAAAGCGGCAGGTAATCAGAAGAATACATAACAGGCACCTCATACACGATGTCGATGATGATGACGGAGATGATTACGAGAGGCAACCGGAGATCTCCAATTCCATATAATCATATTCTGATCGGAGATTTTCTGGCCGTGTTTTGGAGATTGCTTAAGGGTATTATTTGTATCTTCTATTTATATTAATTTGCTAACAAAAAGTAGTATCTGTTTATTATAGTGTAGGTGGAGGGATTGACATCTGTGATTAATCGAAAGTGATACCAACAAACCTGATCAAGGTACTTATTAACTCTTTAATTGTTCCATTCATACAAATGATATATGTTTTTTTCTTGAGCTGTTAATGTTTGAAATTGGCACACCAATTATATGCGGATGTTTTCCATGGCTTACAAGGATATTGTTCTTCTTTTACAAAGGGGTTATTCATATGTATAAAGTTGTGCATTGTTTAGAAAAGTTATCATTCTTATGTAAAATTGCAGAATATAAGGGTTTGTTTCTATAAAATGGTTAATTTGATTTCTATAAGAAGTTAAATGGTTTTGCCGTAGATTACAGGAACCACAAAGAGAAGCTCCATGCTATTTTTCTTTATACATGACCAAATTCACGTTAATGTATATTGTGGAATAGTGCATAAATGTTTGGTTAAATAAGCCTATAATTTGAAGTCAAGTATTTGGACAAAACTGTCGTCTATGATTGTGTTTAATGTCAAGTATTTGGATAAAACTATAATAACATTGCGTCTTAGTTGGTATCGTCTATGATTGTTTTTAATTGTACTTTCCATGCCATCATTTTATTCTGTATGTGAATTTTTAAAAATACCAAGGCTAATTTCATACTATTTTTGTTCTTACATTTGGGATGTCCATGACCATGTTGTCAAGCTATATTTTTTTTTTTATTAATAATCTTTAAATATTTTGCAATTTTTTGTTTGGTCTCGGTTGTTTTGTTTTACTTTTCTGCAGGTCATGGATAAGGATTTTAAGGAAATGTCTAAGAGACGTGCAACGGCAGCTAGCTCTTTGATAAATGATTTAGGATGCTACAAGGTCGAATGAGTGATTTTGTCAATGTGCTTTGTGGTAATTTTATAAGATGGATTAATTAGTTATCGTGGTTTAAAACCAGGTACTTTTGAGGAAGCTAAAGTTAAAGAAGGGCAAGAGTCGGATGCTTACTATTTAACAGGATATAATCTCTACCTTTATATAATGTTCCTTTTTCATTATGTCCTATAATGATCCATGTATAATTTCTTCATTTTTTTAAAGTTTTCTTTTAGTTAAAACTTAATTTTTTTGTAGGTGGTTTTTGTAGTTTGATATATGCTCTATGTTATTTATTTATAGTATAAATGTTAGTCTGCCTTAGATTGTGGTATTAATGATTGAATTTATGAATAGTTAGTGGCTGTAAAAAGGTCAACCTAAATGGTCTTTAAGGGAACCAAAATTCATCATAGAGATTCAAATGGTCTTCAAGGGAACCAAGAATTCGTTGTAGAGGTTCTTATGTTGAGTCTACTGCAAGGTGGCGTAACTGCACGATGTTCTGTTGCTTCATCTCTTCGAGAGGTTTACACCTATCCTTTTTCTACTTTTTATGAAAATAGCATTTTAATTTATATTATTGTATACATATATGGATTGGTTTAACTGACTGGGAAAGCTTTAATTAGTGCTAATGGAATTACTTGAATTTTTATCATAAGCTATTTATTAATATGCTCTTTATGGTGATATGAAGTTTGGAACTTTACTGTTTTCTCCTTTGTTGCAGATCAAAGGAGAACAAGTGACCGTGATTGATGTCCTACCAATCTTGCAGCATACACAAGAGATTTTGTTTTCGCCTAGGAATATCTTCAATCACCAATAGCAAATATTATTGAGAGATTGCTACTTGAGGAGCGAGATCTCCTCGCTAATCCCCAAGAGCACCTGCATTTGAGGAGGTAACATTTGTATTCAAGTTCTCTCTTTTTTTTTTTTTTCTTTTCTTTATGTTACTTTCATCAGACTGAGCTTACTAATGTTATAGTTTAAAATGTGTAATGTACATGTATAATCCCATTTTTAGGTCTTTGAAGCCTATATATGTATCAGCATGTTTATTCTATTTTTCTGGAAACAGGTGGAGATACAAGCCCTTGCAGATGCTCTTGAGCTTACAAGACAAGACGTAGTTGTGCACTTTAAATAAAGGTTTATGTTCTGATTTTGAATTTTAATACAATTTCTTAATGTTCTTTTCTATGTCTTTTTCTACTTCTTAAACAGTGATTTAAGGTTCTTCTGATTTTTGCAATCCATTTTCTTTGATTCTGGACTTGGTAGGTAGCTCTTGAGTTGAGCATTGAAACAGCAAGGGTTGTAGTTATGGTCCTCATATGAGTGGTAAGTTTATAAGCATGCTCAGATGTTTTTGTTTTTAAATTTAAAATTTAAGAATTATTATTTTGTGACAAACAAACGGATTTTCTTGATTTGGGTAAGGGATTTACAGTTGGGGGTTAGTAGTCCAACTGGGTTACAGTACTCTCGGTGGTAGTGATGGAGTGCCTAAAGTGAACGAAGATATGTGCAAGTTAGTTTGATATTTGTCTTCAAAATTTCCAATAGGGTAATTTATTCAATTTCATTTTTTTATTTTTATATGTCGTTTGTTTTTCTTCTAACAATAGGTAATATTTTGATCAGTAATTGCTGTCTATTTCTCTAAATGGTATAACCACATCTCACCCTCATGTATGAATGAATTGACTGATTTGAATGCGCTTACTAACATTGCGTTGGCACTCTAATCTGCTTTGTTGCTTGAATGTTTCTCATATCGAATTTCATGATCAATTTTTATTTTTTGATCATATGCAGGGTCGGCAAGTTGCAATTAGATTGTAGTTATTTAATGCATAAAATGTGTTTGATGAAATGCCCGATATAAATAGAGTTATATGTTAAGTATCTGTTAGTTTTTTTGATAATCAAAGTGGTTTCCATGTGTGCATGATAGAGAACTGAAAAGGAGATGGTGACAAGGAACTATCATATGAAATAATTTTGATTTAATCATTTAATTTGGTATGGATATCATTTGTATATTTTGAATTTTTATAAGGTGTTGCACTCACCCTTTGACTTCAAATTTCTTATATATGTCAAACCTTTGTATGGGGATAAGTTGGAAAAAGAGTCACACCTTTTGGTGTTAACTCTAAGGAGGAGATCAGATGATCACCATCTCGCAAAAAACATTGATATGGACCTAACCGTTTAATTAATAAAGAAGAAATGGCTCAAGTATAGGTACGTCTTGAAGTTCTATTGTTCATTAGTGTAACTCGGGTTGAACTTTCAGGTCATCAATCAAGTCACTGCCGTAGATGATCTAACAAATGTAGTTAACCTAGATGGGAGAAAGTCAATCTGAACATGGAATGGCATTATTTTTTCTCTTATGTGATAGATCACATTTCCTACTTTGCAATGTGATATTTAAGTATTTCTGCTTCCATAAGAGATGTGCATTTCTCCAAAGTCATGCATGTGTGTATGACTACATGAACATCGACATTTGAGATATTGGCGGGTCAGAAGATGATGGCAATTTGCACCAAGTGCATAAGC
Source organism: Helichrysum umbraculigerum (assembly GCA_949592205.1). Lineage (NCBI taxonomy): Eukaryota > Viridiplantae > Streptophyta > Magnoliopsida > Asterales > Asteraceae > Helichrysum > Helichrysum umbraculigerum. The sequence continues at coordinate 93,285,429 of CATIUR010000004.1, forward strand.
TTTGTTGTTTGGCATTCACAAGTTTTTTAGGTAATTAATATATTTACAACAAACTTTTGCACATGTACTATTTTGCTCTATGAAACATGAGAACAACACTTCACAACCAGGATCCATGGGGTGCATTTGAGAGAGTATCACATCAGTTACTAATTATTATATTAATATTTAACAGAACAATGTAACACTTACAATGATATTTATGATCGGTATGCTTGATTATGTTATGTATTTTTTAGTAAAGTCTTTAGCATTTTTGTTTGTAGCTTTGTCAAAAATATTTTCATTTGTATAGTTGTTTGTTTGGGTTGCCATCAATTGTGATTATCTTAACTTACTGAAGTCATACAAATAAATTTTGTTAACTGTGAAGTTATCAACTCTTTTGATTACTTAACACTCAAATCATTCATTTCAATTACATGTTGAATATATAAGCCTACAAGGCAACGAAGGGTCACTCTACCTTCTGTCATTTCATTTATTCATATCTCTATGTAATAAATTATTATTTATACTTCATTATATTGACGTGTATTTATTAGGGCGAGTCCTTGGACTACTTTATAGCTAAAAAAAGAAATATCAAAGCCCGCGTTGTCGCGGGTCTTTTATCTAGTATATAACAAATATAAATAAATAAAATGTATAAAAACTACTTATTACGTTATTATAAACTCCTTCTGTCTCAAAACTATTATCCACCAACAAAAAATACACACTTTAATAAAAGTGGGACCACAACACCTTTTAACGAATCAAATAGAATCTTCACCCACTAAACTCTCCTCCTATTGGTTTAAATGAGAAGTGGACAATTATTTTGGTACATCCCAAAAGGAAAGGTGAACTATAATTTTAGGACGGAGGAACTATAATTTTAACATTAATATATAAATACTATTCAATATAATATTTGCTATTAAATCTCATATTATTTAAAAGTTAATACTTTGTCAATTTTATTATTGTATGAAATTTACTCTCCCTCTCTCTTTATCAAAGTTGAAAAAGAACTACTTCAAAAAGTCAAAACATGTCACTTTGAGTAGGACAGATGAAGTGTTTCTTTAAAACGTCCGTCTTTTTTGGGAAATGTATACATATGATCGGCAGGGGCGGAGTTAGGAATTTTTAGGAGGGGGGTAAATTTTTTATTTTTATTTTTTTTATCACATTAGGGGGTCAAAATCCTAAACTGTCACTAATTACCTTAAATAAATTATTTTTTTTTATACTTTTTGATTTCTAGAGGGGACGACTGCCCCCTTTCTAGCTCCACCCCTGATGATCGGAAACTCAATCACAAAAAATCGATCCAATATCTTTTGAAATATGGCTCTCAAACCTTGTAGTTGCCATCTGTCTAGAGGTCATATTTTCTAAATATCTTTGCAGCACATATAGGTTAACCGATATCTTTTAAAATATGGCTTCACCAAACGCTATGTGTATAGAGGCCATATCTTATAACTATCAGCATCTAACTATGCCCGTGTATGTATTAGTTTCATAAATATGTATCCAACTATATTTGCCTATGTATCACTTCGCTATTACCAACTCATACCTGCCGCAAAGCGCAACAACCACACTTGTTTCTTCTATTATACAACAAAAAATAATAATATAATATTAATAACAATAATAATAAATATTGAATGTGCATTACGATTTTACTTGGACTCAAAACTACACTAAATTATAGTAAAGGCCCGTGCGATGCACGGAGTTTGTTAAATTCATATGTTTTGATATTTGTGGTTAATGTTTATTACTTATATGTTTATGATGTCATATACTAACCATTGATGGATAGCATTTTACTATAATATCGTATAATCCATTGATAATGTTTTTATTATGTAATTAGTCTACTATCCAATTATTTTTTTAGTTCGTATCCTTTTGAAAGAATATAAATAATGATGTTGTATTCAACTGGAAGGATTATATAATGTCAGTCAAATAGTCGATCATTGCCCGTGATGATAATTTACACGAGTTAACTAATTACTATCACCAAAAAATGTTGGTAACTACATCTTGTAAAAAAAGGGTGGTGATATATCCACCATCAAAATTGATAGATCCACCAAGTATATGCATTAACAAGTTGTACAGTACAATCTGTTAATGTATATATTTGATGGATCTATCAATTATAAAGGTGGATATATCATTAGCCGTAAAAAAAACAATAAAGTAATATCAAAATAACTAATATTATCATATCATTAAATATATTTAACCTGTAAAAAGTAGCCGAAGAGTTTATGCAATGATTTAATATTGATTGAACCAAATACTCATGATTCAAAATTAAATTACCATTATTTATTATTAAATTACTATAGTTATGATAAGAATTTTTATAGGAGAAAGTTATTGAAATCAAAAGTGACAACAAAATCATATAATGGAGTAATTTTTGCGTGGGAAAATCTAATTAGTGCCCTAAGGGCACAAGTTAGTGACATTTAATGATGTTTAATTTTCCATAAATATAAAATGTAATTAATGATGATGTATAATTGGAAACAAGTGAGTTTAATCAATAAATTTTGTGATATATATAGAAAGTTGTAGTGCAATTAATTAAGCTTATCTTGTGCCCTTTAATGCACAAGTTTAGGTTCACGTAGTATTTTTAGACTACAAAACTCTCAATTAAATCTGCTACTTTAACATGTAATATTTTGTTCACTAAAGATATGAAACATAGAATCTATATAGACTATAAAGGCTTTCAAGTCAAGGTGCTATTTAATGTGACATATATGTTTTATTTTTATTTGCTATATATAGGACATGAACGTTAACAAAACTAAATTAAAGTTATTGTTATATCATTATTTATGTTTGTTTAATGGTTAAGTATTGATTACTGAAGTAACTCATGACAAAATTCATGATTGAAGTTGTAACACCCCAGATTTTAAGGTATTATTTTAGTGTATAAAAATATATATAATTATTTTAGTTATTGTTATTTTAGTGATATAGAGTGATAGAAAAAGTAAATGGTTGTTCAGTTTCGGACTGTGTGAGTTAAAAGAATTAAAAAATATTAGACACAGATACGTGTCCTTCGTAACTCTGTTTAAACATTCCAGAACCAACCTTGTGAGAAATAGAAATCGCATGAAAGAAAGAATCAAGAACAAGTCTTCAATTTCAGTTTCTAATCTTCACTTCAAGCTTCAATCATTCAATTCTTCATCCTTACTTCATCCTTAATCCTTTGTAAGTAAATTCTCTTAAGTATTTAACCTAGAAATGGGTTATTTATAGGTTTCTAAGGGTTTTATATAATTGGTGAAGATTAATTCGAAATTAGGGTTTATGTAATTAAAATTAGTGTTAGTCTAGCTTAGTAATGTTGATTAGTAACTTAATTTCATGTTAAGAAGTGGAAGATGGTAATTAGGGTTCATGAGGTTTTCATGAATCATGTTAAATTAGTTGTTGATAAGTGTGTTGTATGTATATGTGTTAGGTGTTAAAGAAGAACCACTCTCAATTGATCAAATTACTACAAGTTGTTCCACACATCAAGGTGAGTTATATGAAAGTGATTAGATAATAATTAAGTGATTCGGATTGCTTCCAAGCAAGAGATTCACTTAGTTATGTAAAGTGTTGCTAATTAGTTCATCTGTTATGAAATAAACTTAATAAGATTCAAATGACTAGTTGGTTAACTTATGTTAGCCATGTTGTGATTAGAATAGCTAATTGAGATTAGCTATGCCATGATTAGTAGCTAACTTTTGTTGGCTAATTGTGATTAGACTAGCTAAGTGATATTAGCTAGAACCATGATTAGATATGTGCACATATGAAAGTGAAAGTAGATTCAAGAAAATGGAAGTAGCTTTTATACTTTGGTTATTATTTGTTATTATTATAATAATGCATTGTATTGATTTTGTTTAGTTATTCATATTCTCACTAAGCTAAAAGCTTACCTAGTTGAGCTTCATATGTAGGCACAAGTGGAAGTGGCAAGGGGAAAGACATAGCTAAAGGGTAGCGTGGATTAGCTTGTTGTAAGTAAAGTACAAGCTTTCTCTTTGAATTATCGTAATGGTTTCCACTTGTATAAATCGCCCGTCAAAGTATTTTCAGAGTCATGATGTTAGTTTTGATGATTTGATATGGCAAGTGATTAGAAATCAAATAGTGTTTCGTAAAAGATGATGTGTGTGTAAATTAGAAATTTGTAGTAAAGTGTAGAAACTGAACCTTTTGGTAATAGTTAAAGAATTATGTAATTGTTGACTTTGAAATAGTAGTGGATTGATATTTCATGTTGATTGGATGTTAAATTGGTTAAACGTGTCTTAAGGGTTCAAATGGGTCCCTAAAGGACCCCTAGTCTAGAACGAGTTAGAATAAAGTTATAAAAGTGTTAATAGTTTCATTAGGTGTCAAAATACATGTTGTAAGTGTGGCAAAAGTGTGCAAGCTTGAATGCAAGTACTTTATGTTTTGACTTGTGCACCAAAAGTGTTTAAAATGGCCGAAATTTAGTCACAAGTCTATATTTTGCGATTTTGAGAAAATTAGAAAAAGTGTTAAAAGTAAAACTTGTATTTTGATATATGAAGAGCGTTTGTAAAGTTTCAAGTTCTATTAATGTTCGAGTAAAAAGTTATGTAAATTTTAATTTCGTGTTTTAGTAAGAAAATGCTCAGTTTTGGTCATGTATGTATATGGACTGAAATAACAGTAACACGCGATTGCGTGAATGTATATACCCTATCGCGTCAGTTTTAAAAGTTAACACGCGAACACGTGATTTTACCCAATCGCGTGTTTTAGTTCATTTTGACAACAGAAGTTAACTCGTGAAATCCAAACTACTACAATATGACAATACGCGATCGCGTATTTAAAAACCCGATCGCGTCAGTAAGATAAACATGCGATCGCGTGAATGGTTAGGCACGATCGCGTGATATGTATTTCTTTGAGTTTTTGTTAGTCTCGGTACAATTACACTGGTAATGTATAGTAATGAAAATAAGATATAGGACAAGAAAGGGGACCTATCCAGTTATAAAAAAAATCAGGTTAAGAGCGTTTCAAGTTGGTATCAGAGCGATCGTTTAAGAGTTTTATGTAATCCACAGTAGGATTGCCTAAACTTAAAGCACGTATGAATGCATGATTAGATGTTATAGTTTTGTTTTAGTAGCTTTGTTATGTGATTAGTTATGTAACCTTGATAACGGTTCTCCTTGACTTGATTATGTTTAAGAATTTTGAATGGAAATGTGTTATAAGTCGAATATGACTACGTCTGGCCAACGAAGTTATATTATACTAGTATACTTGGGAGATTCAAAGTTGTTAAACATAAGATAGTAAAGTGAGGACTTGTTTTCAATGGTTTGTATTAGAAAGTAGATATGTAATTATTATATTAGGAATTGATATACTAATTCTAGATGCTAATCCTTTTATGGATGCATCTACCGATAAAAATGTTGAGGGATCTCATGTACGTTCTTCCATTCAAGAAGAGAACGTTTCTGGGAGTAATATTAATCTTCAAGATAGAGTTGTGCTGAAAGACATTATTGGGCAGTCCCTTCAGGAATTTACCCCAGCTGTATACTCCTGGATGGAACAGATAATCAGTACTCGATTAGTAGAATTTGAGCAAAGACACCCCATTTTAACATATCCTCAACATAATGCCGAACTTTTAGCTGCTCAAAGCAGATAAACAAAGAAATGGAGAGGTTTGATTTTAAGAATTTTGCGAATTGTACTCCTCCAGAATTTCAAGGAGAAAGAAACCCTATCCTTAGTCATCGATGGTTGAGTAAGATTGAAGAAACCTTCATGATTTGTGACTGCCCTGAAAGATTACATGTATTGTTTGCTGCTCATCGGTTAAAGGGCAGTGCTCAGGACTGTGGGGTACGCAAGTGAAAGCTTATGGTGCTGAGGAAGCAGCAAGATTCCCTTGGAATAATTTCAGAGAAAGGTTTTTAGCAGAATTTGCTCCTATGGCTGAGGTAGAAAAGTTGAAAGGAGAGTTCCTTGCCATAGATCAAGGAGGAATGTCGGTATCCGAGTATACTAACACTTTTAATGATAAGTCTTAATTTGGTCTAGGGTATACTTCAAACATCAAACTTTTGAACGATCATTATTACCGACATTTGAATGTTGATATTAGAGAATCCATTGACCCGACCATTTATGATTCTATTGCAAAGATGATGAATAAGGGGTTAACACGAGAAAAAGAGTTACAGGTTAAAGCAGAGGCAACAAAGAAAAGAAGAGCAGAACAATCAAATTCTTCTCAGACATCTTCTAAGAAGTTTAGATATGGAGAAAAGCAATAGCAACCACAACAAAAATCTCAATCTCAACAACAAACCCGACAGTCACAGGCTCCAACACGGGAATTCCCTAAATGTAATAATTGTGGAAGAAAGCATCCAGGAGAATGTCAGTTTGGGAGTACCGCGTGTTACAAGTGTCACAAACAGGGACATATTGCAGCTAATTGTCCAAATCCTTACTGGTTGTGTTATTATTGTCTTAAAGAATATCATTTACAAGCAAATTGTCCGATGAGGATGGAAGATATGAAAAAGAATGAGCAGAGAAAGGAAGCAGAGAAGTAGAGGGACACATGTTGTCAGAGGTCAAAGAGTCGTTCTTTTCAGATCACAGCAGAAGAGGCTAAGGAGTCACATGACGTGGTGACAGGTACCTTCGTCATTAATGTTATACCTGCCCATGTTTTATTCGAGTCTGGAGCCACAAAGTCTTTTGTATCACTTTCTTTCTGTGAACGTTTAAATACCTCTATTTCAAAATTAGATCACCCTTTAAAAGTTGAAATTGCAGATAGTAAATTGGTAATTGTTAGTGATATTTATAAAGGGTGTAATATTGAGATAGGTGGTGAGATATTCAGGATAGATTTGATTCCCATGCAAATGGGAGAATTTCATGTTGTAATAGGAATGGATTGGATGGGGAAGAATAGAGGTATGATTAATCGTCACGAAAAGGTAGTTCTCCTAAAAGCACCTAGTGGAAAGGAAATTACCGTTTATGGTGAACTTTCTAATCAGTCTATTCCTGTATGTACTTTTGCTCGTGCTAAGAGATTGTTATCTCACTGGTGTCAGGCCTATTTGTCACACGTGGTTGATAACTCTAAATCAGTATCATAACTTTCCAAAATTCCAGTTGTTAATGAGTTTCCTGAAGTATTTCCAGATGAACTACCTGGTATTCCACCTGATAGACAAGTGGAATTTAGAATTGATCTTATTCCTGGAGCCGCTCCAATTGTCAAGACTCCTTATAGGTTGGCTCCAACTGAAATGCAGGAAGTGATGAAACAGTTGCAAGAACTTCTTGATAAGGGTTTTATTCGCCCTAGTAGTTTACCTTGGGGAGCTCCAGTTTTGTTTGTGAAAAAGAAAGATGAATCCGTAAGAATGTGTATAGATTACCGGGAACTAAATAAAGTGGCCATTAAGAATAAATATCCTCTGCCTCGAATAGATGATTTATTTGATCAGTTGCAGGGTGCTAGTTTCTTTTCAAAATTTGATCTTCGTTCTGGCTACCATCAGTTGAAAGTGAAAGATGAGGATATTCCCAAAATTGCTTTTCGCACTCGATATGGTCATTTTGAATTCGTTGTTATGCCATTCGGCTTAACTAACGCTCCAGCGGTCTTTATGGACTTGATGAATAGAGTTTGTCGGCCCATGCTTGATAAGTTTGTTATAGTTTTCATTGATGATATTCTCATTTATTCAAAAAGTGAGAATGATCACGCATTACATCTAAGGCAGGTTCTGGAGATGCTTCAACATGAAAGATTATATGCAATGTTCTCTAAATGTGAATTTTGGTTACGAGAAGTCCAATTCCTTGGGCACGTGATCAATGTTCACGGTAGCCAGGTTGACGCTTCTAAAGTAGCAGCAGTGATGAAGTGGGATTCTATAACACCCCAAAAATATAAAGGTATTATTTTAGTGCACGGAAGTATAATTATTTTAAAGTAGTGTTATTTAAATGATATGAAATAATAAAATACGCGAATGGTTTTCTAGTTCCAGACAATAGGATTTAAAGGGAATAAATTAAATAAACCGACTTATATGAATGTACGGTTCAAAGTTATCTAAATTTCTTTCTGAAAAATACTCCTGACATTTCACGAACTCAAGAGAAAAATCGATGGGAGCTTATTTCATCACAAAAGTTCAATCTAATCTTTCAATTCAAGCTTGTAATCTTAATTAATCATCTTCTTCATCATTTCATAATCCTTGTAATTGATTTCTCATTGTTTTAACCTAAGTTTTTGGGTTTTATGGGGTTTTGTTAAATTGAAGCTTTTAATACGAAATTAGGGCTTTAATTTAATAGAAGTAGTGTTGATTAATGTTTATATGATCATTGTAATCAAATTATATCATGAAAGTGTTGAAATTATAATGGGTGTTCTTGAGGAGTTAATGGGTTTTTATGAAGATTATGAAATTAGCGATTTTAATATGAAATAAATGTATCTAATATGTTGAATTGATATTAGTAAGTGTAACTAGATTAATGATAAATATAAATCAAGTGTAAAGTGAAGAATTAATAAGAGTGTTCATGGTGAATTTATGAGTTATGCTAAGTTTGTTTAAAATTTATGAGAGTGTTCATGGTGAATTTATGAAGAATTAATAAGAGTGTTCATGGCTAAGTTTGTATAAAATTTACTAGATTCATGTAAAGTGAAGAATTAATAAGAGTGTTCATGGTGAATTTATGAGTTATGCTAAGTTTGTATAAAATTATGTTAATAAGCTTAATGATAAAATTAGTGATATTATTAGAGTATGATTATGATGATAGAACAAAGATTAAAGAAGTAATATGATTATGAAGAGTGTAGTCATGTAGTATGATTAAAATTAAACCATGAGGGTAATAGGTTAGTAATGACTATTAAAAGATTATGATGATGATTAGTATCTAAATGTGTCTTTATGTGTTATGTACGAATTATGTAGGTGTTAAAGACGTGGAAGGCTTCAATTGGTCAAGTCTTGTAAATTATCGTCTAAATGTCGAGGTGAGTATTATAGGGACTAATTGGGTAATGATTGTTTATATACCGGATTGCTTCCGAGCAAGAGGTTTGCACAACCAAGTGGATGTTATTTGTAATGTATATGTTTCAAGTGCTAATGATGAAGTATATGAATGATTGTATGTGTTTCTGATTGCTTCCGAGCAAGAGGATCATACAATCAAGTGGAAATTAAATTGTATCTAGCCTTGTTTCTAAAAGTGGATTATGTGGAGATTAGCTAGCGTTGCTAGCATAGACTTGTTTCTTAAACTTGGTATCAATTTCGACGTGATTTGGTGCCTTGTAGCCTTGTTTCTTATGGTCGCGGATCCGCATAGTGTTTGGTGTTTTCATGTTGTTCCGGTGGTTGCTGTATAAGACTATTTATTGATGATTATATGATTCTAGTGATTGTTTTATGTTGAGTTTTTAAAATAAATATGTTGGTCAATATGTAGTAGTTGACTTTGAAAGTCAAATAGTGATGTAGTATCTTGTATATATTTTATTGAAAGGGTATGAACTCATTTGAATATGATTGGTCTTGTTTTGAGTCAAAGTTGATGAATTGTAGTAAGGTGTCAAATTTGATTGGTTGGTTGAATTTGAAGTTGACATATAGTCAACGATGTTGGAATAGTCAAACATGTGTGGAATTGGGTGGTTAATTGGTTAAAGTATGGTCGTTGTGGTAAACGGGTCGAATAGTGTCAAAATGGGTCTAAAGTGGTCGTATGGTGAAATGTGAATGCGTTGGTGTTATGGGTTGATTGTCATATGCTTAAGTTGTGTTTTGATGAGTCAATGAAGTGTGCAAAAAGCTAGAGTCTAAATGTGTATGGTTAGTAAAAGAGGTTGTTGTCAAAAAGTGGCCGAAATGGTCATAAATTGGTGACACTTTTAAAATGGTCGTTTTTGGGAAATTTGGAAAAGTGCATAAAGAGAAAGTTTTATATTGTTATAGTAGATGTGTGTGCAAAATTTCAGGTCCTAACTTTTAACGAGTGAAAAGTTATACGCGTTTGCATTTGGTTAAAAACTGAAGTTTTGTAAGAAGCTGATACATGGGTGTTCTCGACTCCAGACAGGGGTCTTGGAGGAGAGAACTTGAAAAATACAATTTCCTAGTTGGACTTCTCGACTCCAGGTAAAGGTCTTGGAGGCGAGAACTGTCAGATTTCAGAAATTTGAATATTTAAGTGGTAAATAAATGAAGTAGGGATACAAGCAATTAATAGATGATAAACTAATAGTATAAGGGATTGTTTGGATAAAACAAAGGTGTCATACTATAAAATAAATATAAAAATTGAGGCGTTTCAAGTTGGTATCAGAGCAATTAGGTAATCCACGATAGGATCGCCTAGGCTTAAACCATTAGGAATTGTTTATATTGTTAATGAATAATTATGAGTTAAAATTTGATGATAAATACGTGCTGATTTAGTAGTTGAAGTGTTGACTGAAATATTTAGTATCAAGAATAGTTTTGACTAAATTTGTGTATGCTTAAAAGTTGACAGAAAGTGTGGAATTAATAGTGTTAATGTGGAATGTTATTTGCGTTGTGGATTAGAATTCCTTGCTAGTGACTATGTGATTATGTTATTAGAGAATATGTTGTAACTGTGGTCAAACGAGTAGATGAATTATGTGTGACTATGTTTATGAAATAAGAACAGTGTAGTGTGTTTGCATTTGATTGGGGAAGAGGTACGTCTTTCTGGTCAACTGTAAACAAGCGAAAGATGTAGAGATTAAATGATGCTCAGTGCTTACGTGGAATTATGTGATTATGTGGAGTTAAGTATATGAATAGTGAGTTAATGTTTCGGTGCGTATCTGTTGATAAAGGGTTATAAAGTGTGTTTTAACTTATTGTGCTATGTGTTTACGTGAAAATTACATTGAAAATTGATATGAGATAGCCTCAGAAGGAAGTGTGTATGATATAATCTGACTACGCCTGATCAACGTAGTTATATTATGCCATTCCACAAAAAATTGTTGAGGCTACCAAGTATCAGAAAGATTTCATGTAATTTGGGAGATAGGGTGTAAAAGAAGAGTTGTTTAACCTATGTGAAACACGTGTTGAATATGATGATGAAGAAAGATAATAGAGAAAGTAAAAGTAATAAACTTGTGTCTAGTGATACGAATTTCACTAATTAAGTGAAACCAATATGTGAGGGTTATATAATTTTGGGTGTATGCAGATAGTATTAAAAAAATACTAAATAGTGAATTAAATAGAGTTGAATGCACAACATATGTGCTTGTGTTAATTAGTTGTCTATGTTTATATAGTTTTAAGAAATGATTAAATATATGAATGACATACGTTCACGTCGTGACTAGTTGACTATGTGAAGTATTATAATATGGTTAAACTCTTCCATATAAGTAGAGAGAGTGTTAAGACTGAGTACTACGAGTGTCATTCGTGAGGACGCGAATGAATTAAGTGGGGGAGAGTTGTAACACCCCAAAATATAAAGGTATTATTTTAGTACACAGAGGTATAATTATTTTAAAGTAGTGTTATTTAAATGATATGAAATAATAAAATACGCAAATGGTTTTCTAGTTCCAGACAATAGAATTTAAAGGGAATAAATTAAATAAACCGACTTATATGTATGTACGGTTCACAGTTATCTCAATTTCTTTCTGAAAAATACTCCAGACATTTCACGAACTCAAGAGAAAAATCGATGAGAGCTTACTTCATCACAAAAGTTCAATCTAATCTTTCAATTCAAGCTTGTAACCTTAATTAATCATCTGTTTCATCATTTTATAATGCTTGTAAGTGATTTCTCATTGTTTTAACCTAACTTTTTGGGTTTTACGGGGTTTTGTAAAATTGAAACTTTTAATACGAAATTAGGGCTTTAATTTGATGAAAGTAGTGTTGATTAATGTTTATATGATCATTGTAATCAAATTATATCATGAAAGTGTTGAAATTATAATGGGTGTTCTTGAGGACTTAATGGGTTTTATGGAGATTATGAAATTAGTGATTTTAATATGAAATAAAGGTATCTAATATGTTGAATTGATATTAGTAAGTGTAACTATGATTATTGATAAATAAAAATCAAGTGTAAAGTGAAGAATTAATAAGAGTGTTCATGGTGAATTTATGAGTTATGCTAAGTTTGTATAAAATTATGTTAATAAGCTTAATGATGAAATTAGTGATATTATTAGAGTATGATTATGATGATAGAACAAAGATTAAAGAAGTAATATGATTATGAAGAGTGTAGTCATGTAGTATGGTTAATATTAAACCATGAGGGTAATGGGTTAGTAATGATGATTAAAAGATTATGATGATGATTAGTATCTAAATGTGTCGTTATGTGTTATGTATGAATTATGTAGGTGTTAAAGACGTGGAAGGCTTCAATTGGTCAAGTGTTGTAAATTATCGTCTAAATGTCGAGGTGAGTATTATAGGGACTAATTGGGTAATGGTTGTGTATGTACCGGATTGCTTCCGAGCAAGAGGTTTGCACAATCAAGTGGATGTTATTTGTAATTTATATGTTTTAAGTGCTAATGATAAAGTATATGAATGATTGTATGTGTTTCCGGATTGCTTCCGAGCAAGAGGATCATGCAATCAAGTGGAAGGTTACTTGTATCTAGCCTTGTTTCTAAAAGTGGATTATGTGGAGATTAGCTAGCGTTGCTAGCATAGACTTGTTTCTAAAACTTGGTATCAATTTCGACGTGATTTGGTGCCTTGTAGCCTTGTTTCTTATGGTCACGGATCCGCATAGTGTTTGGTGTTTATATGTTGTTCCGGTGGTTGTTGTGTAAGACTATTTGTTTATGATTATATGATTCTAGTGATTGTTTTATGTTGATGATTATGTGATTATTGAGGTTGTTATATGATGTTGTGAATTACTTGGTTAGTTGCCTATATGCTCACTAAGCGGTGCGCTTACCCCTTTCGTTGTTTCATGTTTTTAGGGGAATGGTTCGTTTGAACCAAGTGGATGAATAGTGCTTTCAAGAAGGTAGCGTGGATATGGAGCTAGCTCTACGATTAGATAATGCTCCATCTCTTTGAATCATTGTTATGGTTATCACTTGTATAATTCGCCCAAATTATGAGTTTTTGAAATAAATATGTTGGTCAATATGTAGTAGTTGACTTTGAAAGTCCAAAGTGATGTAGTATCTTGTATATATGTTATTGAAAGGGTATGAAGTCATTTGAATATGATTGGTCTTGTTTTGAGTCAAAGTTGATGAAATGTAGTAAGGTGTCAAATTTGATTGGTTGGTTGAATTTGAAGTTGACATATAGTCAACGATGTTGGAATAGTCAAACATGTGTGGAATTGTGTGGTTAATTGGTTAAAGTATGGTCGTTGTGGTAAACGGGTCGAATAGTGTCAAAATGGGTCTAAAGTGGTCGTATGGTGAAATGTGAATGCGTTAGTGTTATGGGTTGATTGTCATATGCTTAAGTTGTGTTTTGATGAGTCAATGAAGTGTGCAAAAAGCTAGAGTCTAAATGTATATGGATAAAAGAAGTTATTGCCAAAAAGTGGCCGAAATGGTCATAAATTGGTGACACGTTCAAAATGGCCATTTTTGGGAAATCTGGAAAAGTGCAAAAAGGGAAAGTTTTATATTGTTATAGTAGATGTGTGTGCAAAATTTCAGGTCCTAACTTTTAATGAGTGAAAAGTTATACGCGTTTGCATTTGGTTAAAAATCAAAGTTTTGTAAAAAGCTGATACATGGGTGTTCTCGACTCCAGACAGGGGTCTTGGAGACGAGAACTTGAAAAATACAATTTCCTGGTTGGACTTCTCGACTCCAGGTAAAGGTCTTGGAGGCGAGAACTGTCAGATTTCAGAAATTTGAATATTTAAGTGGTAAATAAATGAAGTAGGGATACAAGCAATTAATAGATGATAAACTAATAGTATAAGGGATTGTTTGGATAAAACAAAGGTGTCATACTATAAAAAAAAAAAAAAAAAAAAAATTGGGGCGTTTCAGATTCAGTTTCGAGCCCCACTGAAATCAGAAGTTTTCTTGGCTTAGCTGGCTACTATCATCGATTCATTCAAGATTTTTCTATGATTGCTAAACCTTTGACTCAGTTGACTAGAAAAAGTGTTCAGTAGAAATGGGGAGACGATGTGACACCCGTCAAATTAGGACTAGAAATTAGTGCCTAATCAAGTGTTAATACATGTAATTAGTTCTGTGTTAGGCTAATTGATGTATCAATTAATATATATTGTTGAATATATATACAAGTATGCGATTTGATTAAATCGTACAAGGTTCAAATCGAATGTAATTCGGTTCAATTAATTACGGATGTTGGTGAACAATTTAATTAAATAATATAAACATTATTTAATAACACAATTATATCCAAGGTATTATATTTATAATATTTCGTATTCATTTTGAATCATGCAATCAATGGTCACGCAATTAAAATAATAAACGCGCAAACAAACAAAATAAGTTAAAAGTTATATTTTATAACGCAATTATTAAAATACTTTAACAAAATATGGGGTAATCATTCGCAACTTAAAAAGTACGTTTAAACACGTAAATTAAATAAATTAACGTTTAAACAATCGGGAAAACGAACACCGTACGAAACACAAACACGGAACGAATAAAGTGGAGACCCACACCTCGGTGGGCCCCACCATGATCAGCCAACAAAAAGGGGGGGGAACTCCCACCCTTTCCCCATTCTCACTTTCCACACTCTCTCTCTTCTCTACTTTTCTCTCAAAACAAACCACACCAACAATCCTCTTAAATCGCCAAATTACACCTCCAAACGCCGCCGAAATCTCGAAGCTTTTGTAGAAAAGGAACCACCTCGCGACGATCTACAACCTCATCTTTCCGGATTTTCATTTCGACACCGCGTAAGTTTCCGACAAAAACCCGAAACACTCCGATTTCACTTATTTTTACATGAAAGTTGTTTATATATGTTTAAAATGTCCATATGTGGGTTGGGTAAAAGAATCGGACCAAACTATGGCCGGAAAACTCATTTTTGGCTCAAAAACCCGTCAACAGCTTTAAGTGTCGCAACGAAGCATGCAGTATAGCGTCACTTCGTGCGTCACTTAAGTGACGCATTGAGTGTCGCTAAAAGCCCAAATTTTGCGTCACTTGCCTAAGTGCCGCATAAAACCCTCTTTTTCCGTCACTACCTAAGTGACGCATTTTCAATACCCGTCACTAATGACCGACACTTATAGCGTCACTTGCCTAAGTGACGCCTACAATCAAACCTGATTTCACCCGTCACTCACCTTAGTGACTCATGACCTGTATACCGACACTTACAACCGACACTTCCTCAAGTGTCGCACGCTATGCGTCACTTGCACCAGTGACGCTATTATTCAGAATCAGTCATTTCATGCGACACTTCCTAAGTGTCGCCTAAACCCATGAGTGTCGCTATAAGTGACGCATAAAACAGAATATTTACAACTTTTTACTAAGTGTCGAGACCAAAATTTTATCACTTGATTTCACCCAAATTCAAGTCCAGATGCGTTTTTCCTTAAAGCAATATAGTAGAAATAAAAATTTTCCAAGCTGACCTGGCAGCTCGACCCCAGCCAGGGGCTCTGCCCCTTGGACCCCGCCAGGGGCTGCCGCCCCTTGGACCCCGCTAACCAGGGGCGCTGCCCCCGGACCCCCGTACTTAGATTCCGTAAACACATATTTCACCAAGTGTCAAACTTGTACAACTTCAAAACAATTATACGACGCAACTTTTCAAACATAATGGAAATTGTGTTTCTAAGTGTAACGCTTCGAAATCAATGTGATAACATCAAGACTATTATTACAATTAATCACCAACGGGCCGTACGCGTTTTCAAAACATACTTCAAAGATCAAACAAGTCGTTGTAACTTGTATCAATTTAATCAAACACGTCGAAGTAACTTGTAACAATACAATCAACCAAAGCGGGGTAATTTGGACATCAAGTTAAACAAACAATTTAAATGGTAGTCTTTCGAGATACCGGTACAATTAATAACAATTCAAGTGTCGTGGACACATTCAGGTTTCAAGTCTTTGGACATCAATTCACCGCTAATTACTTCAAGTTTATTAAATTAAACACTTCAAGACTCAGGTGAGTTTCATAGCCCCATTTTCACTATTTTACAACTAGGGGTGTGATAGTACTGCTCTGTTTTGTTTTACAAGTAGAACGCAAGTGCCAACTTTCAAATACGACATGAGTTTCAAGCTAATCAATTTAAAGTCCTCTATAGCATAGTCTCTAATATTTTAGCGTGAATGTTAGTATATGATATCATATGGGATTGACAATCCTCATCCGGGTTAGCACGCACTAACCGGTCAAACGGATGTATTAGCATTTGGGAAGACGAGTGTGGATTAGACACTCGTAGGAGGCATTTCAAGTTAGGTTTCCTTAATTGGGCCTGACAAATCAAGTTAAGGTCAGACTATGTGCTCATGGATTGTATAACTTTTATTTTGCTTCATTGCATCTTAAATTCAATATAAATCTTGCGGTTCTTACAACTATACATTGACATACAAACCTGTGAGCTCACCAGCGTTTTCGCTGACCCATTTTAGTATATATCACAGGTACCCAGCAGTAGGTGGACTGCACAGGGAGGGACTATTAGCTCGAGTCAGCATACATACAACTAGAGATTTGATTGCATTATTATATTTTGTAAAAGTAATTATGCCATGTAATCTCTCAATTTCAGGAACCGAGCTAATGTAACATTATTTTGATGTAAACGTTTATTTTATTAATACAAGTTTAAAACGACGCATATAGTGGTCGTTCATTATATCTTATGTGCTTTGTATATTGATTAGTGACACCCAAATCGAGCTTCCGCAAAACAACAAAAATTGGGGGTGTCACAGATTGGTATCAGAGCCTAAGGTTATAGTGAACTAGGTTGCATTTAGTGGACCTAGACTATGACCGTTAGGCAGTATTTCCTCATTATGCATGACTGGTTGAGAAATTACAACATACGACTTTAATTTAACATAGCCTGATCAACTATGTACAATTAAGGAAAGATGATGTAAGGTCTGAAACGATCATGTTGAACAGGAATACACTAGTTGACTCTGACCTCGAGAGAACCGGGACTCAAACAAGTCTGTGCTAGACACCCAATAGGCTATTATGTGATACTAATTAAACATAGATAGGCCTCGTTACAATCTTAGGCTATATTATATCAGTTATTATATGGATATAGGCCTCATTCTTCCTAACGCTTTGTCTCAGAATGGCAAACACACCACCAAGTTCATCACGCTCTTATCCACATGAATCACGAAACTCAAGGGTAGCTAGGAGGGACACCAGGTTGCCTCGAGCTAGCCCATATCCAACTCATCCCACTCTACCGGGCTTAACCGCTAGAGTACATCACCACGAACAACGACTTAACGCTATGGATATCGAACTCCAAGAAACTCGTGAAATCTGGAGACTCACAGCTATGGAACGAATCGAACAAGTCTCCGAAGATCACGAGCACGCCGTCAACACTGTGAACACTCTTCAAAATCAAGTGGAAGAAACAATCGAAACCATGGAGGTTGTCCACAACCAAGTGATTGGCAACCGAAATGAAATCTCTGTCCTACAATCAAGGCTACTTCAGTGCGAGACACGTCTAAGGGAAACCGAAGACGCCCTCCGAACTGCCAACAGACTTGCAGAGTCTGTGAATCATCTCACTGCACTGCTGCCACAACTCAACTTACGTCAGAATTAGCTTAGGCTGAATCTGTACCCTAATATGCTTTTGTAGGACCTATGTAATTTAACCGGATGTAACAATTCCCGGTGCTTTTGTAAAACATCTAATCCTATAACTTTTGGAACTTGTAATTTGGAATTGTCTATCATCTTTTGAACTCGTAATATCAATTGACAATTCCCCTCGATTACTTTATATTATTGATTTTACATTGTGATGTCGTATGTTACCGCTTTTACATATATACATCTATTGTAATTTTCATTCTGGTACAATTTCTTATGTACCTTTTGTTTCTTTCTTTCTTGAAGAATCATGCCGCCCAAGAAGAAAAGTTACAGTGATGCGGAAATCAATGCTATAGTTTCTCGGGCTGTGGCCGATGCCTTGGCTGCTCGGGACTCGCCTAGAAACTCTCGAAATACTGGTGAAGCTCCCAATAATACCCCTGTCATCAAGCCTTGTTCTTACAAGGATTTTCTCAGCTGCAAACCAATCTACTTCAAAGGCACGGAAGGTGCCATTGGACTAATCCGTTGGATAGAACGGATGGAATCCGTTTTCAACCTCTGCAACTGTACAGAGGAAAACAAGGTCAAGTTCGCTGCATACACCTTTCAGGAAGGTGCCCTTACGTGGTGGAATACCCACGCCAACTCCATTGGTCTTGAGATAGCTAATCAGCTACCTTGGGCCGAGCTGAAGAAGAAGTTGAGGGAGAAGTACTGCCCCGAAGAAGAACTGCACCGTCTAGAGGAAGAGTTCTGGCATTTGACGGTGCAGGGAACTGACATAGCTGGGTATACCACCAAATTCCAGCAGTTTGCGTTGTTATGCCCGGGTTTAGTTGATCCGGAGGAGAAGAGCATCAAGAGATATATCCGCGGCCTCCCTGAGAGCATTCAGGGGAATGTCGCTTCGTCCAAACCAACCACTACAGAGAGTGCTATCCGGCTAGCACATGAGCTCATGGCGCTGGTTGTCAGCCGTGAGACACCCAATACCTCCTCCAACAACAAGCGAAAATCCTCTGAACACCAAAACCAACCAAACAAGAAAAGCAACACCATCCAAGTTTACAACACCAATACTGAAACCAAACGTAGCTACACTGGAGACAGACCATACTGTTCCAAGTGTAACTACCACCATGACGGTCCATGCAGTACTCCCTGCAACAACTGCAGGAGGTACGGGCATTTGACTAGAGACTGCCGAGCCCCCAAATCCAACAACAACACCTCCAACTACAAAACTCAACAACCCAAATCCTGCTATGAATGCGGGGAGATGGGGCACTTCAAAGATGCATGTCCCAAACGAAAGAACAAGGGCAACAACAACAACAATGCCAAGGGAAGAGCATTCGTTCTCAACTCCAGGGATGCCCGTCAGGACCCGAATGTGGTCACGGGTATGTTCCTCCTCAACAACTTAACTGCTTCTGTTCTATTTGATACTGGTGCTGATAGAAGCTTTATTTCTGATGAGTTTTATCCACTACTTGACATCACCCCTGTTGCCTTAGATGTTAAGTACACCGTAGAACTTGCAAATGGTAAACTCATAGAAACCGATAGTGTGATACCTAATTGCACTTTAACCCTAGCCGACGAAACCTTCTCCATTGACCTTATGCCTGTTGAAATAGGAAGTTTCGATGTCATTATCGGTATGGACTGGTTGTCCAAACATCACGCTGAAATCGTTTGCTACGACAAGATCGTTCGAATCCCTCTCGCTGCCGGTAGAACTTTGGTCATACAAGGGGAGACCGGTAGGACGAGGCTAAACATCATCTCTTGTTTGAGAACCCAAAAATTTCTGAGAAAGGGTTACCCAGCAATCCTCGCACACATCCTGGAGAAAAAGTCGGAGGAGAAGCGACTTGAGGATGTACCAATCGTTCGAGACTTTCCAGAAGTCTTTCCCGAAGAACTGCCTGGTCTACCACCACCAAGACAGGTCGAGTTCTCAATCGATCTCGTGCCAGGTGCTGCACCTGTGGCCCGAGCACCATACCGTTTAGCTCCATCAGAACTTCAGGAGTTGTCCACCCAGTTACAGGAACTCCTGGAAAGAGGCTTCATAAGGCCGAGTTCCTCACCTTGGGGTGCTCCGGTCCTATTCGTCAAAAAGAAAGATGGTTCTTTCAGAATGTGCATCGACTATCGAGAGTTAAACAAATTGACCGTCAAGAACCGATATCCACTTCCTCGAATCGATGACTTGTTTGACCAACTTCAAGGGTCGAGTTTCTATTCCAAGATTGATCTTCGATCAGGTTATCATCAATTGCGTGTTCGCGACACCGATATCCCAAAAACCGCCTTCAGAACCCGTTATGGGCATTACGAATTTCAGGTGATGCCATTCGGTCTAACCAATGCACCGGCTGTATTCATGGACCTTATGAATCGGGTGTGCAAGCCCTATCTCGACAAGTTCGTCATTGTCTTCATTGACGACATCCTCATATATTCGCGAAGCGAACGGGAACACGCACATCATCTCAAAACCATCCTAGAGCTACTTAGACATGAAGAGCTGTATGCTAAATTTTCTAAGTGTGAGTTCTGGATACAAACCGTTCAATTCCTCGGACACGTTATCGATAGTCAGGGAATCCATGTCGACCCATCCAAAATAGAGGCTATCAAAAATTGGCAATCGCCAACGACTCCAACCGAAGTACGGCAGTTTTTAGGACTGGCCGGGTACTATCGACGATTCATCGAGAACTTCTCAAAAATAGCCTTGCCACTCACGACACTGACTCAGAAAGATAAAAAGTTTGACTGGGCTGAAAAACAAGAGTTAGCATTTCAACTTCTGAAACAAAAGCTTTGCAGTGCTCCAATCTTATCCCTACCCGAAGGCACCGTTGACTTTGTGGTATACTGCGATGCTTCCCATCAAGGTCTCGGTTGCGTGTTGATGCAACGAGACAAGGTCATTGCTTACGCCTCACGACAACTCAAAATCCACGAAAAGAACTACACTACGCATGACCTGGAACTTGGAGCAGTCGTTTTTGCTCTCAAAATCTGGAGACATTATCTTTACGGCACTAAGTGCACAATCTTCACCGACCACAAAAGTCTCCAACACATATTCGATCAAAAGGATCTCAACATGAGACAACGTCGATGGGTCGAGTTGCTTACCGATTACGACTGCGAAATCAAATACCATCCGGGGAAGGCAAATGTTGTTGCCGATGCCCTCAGTCGAAAGGAACGATCCAAACCAATTCGAGTCCGAGCCCTCAGTATGACAATTCACAATGATCTAAACACTCAAATTCTCGCTGCTCAACTCGAAGCCTTGAAACTCGAAAACATCAAAAACGAAGCCTTGCGAGGCATGGAGAAACAATTCGAAATCAAGCCTAATGGAATTAGGTATTTCTCAAACCGAATCTGGTTGCCTAGTTTTGGGAACCTGCGAGACTTGGTGATGGATGAAGCTCACAAGTCAAAATACTCTATTCATCCGGGATCCGATAAAATGTATCACGGCATCAAGGATTTCTATTGGTGGCCGAACATGAAGGCCGGGATCGCCATCTATGTTAGCAAGTGCCTTACTTGCTCAAAAGTCAAAGCCGAGTATCAAAAACCTTCTGGTTTACTTCAACAGCCCGACATTCCTGAATGGAAATGGGAACAAATTGCCATGGATTTCATAACCAAACTACCAAAGTCATCGAGCGGTTGCGATACCATTTGGGTGATCGTCGATCGTCTCACCAAATCTGCTCACTTCCTGGCAATCAAAGAAACCGACAAAATGGAACGCCTCACACGAATTTACATCAAGGAAATCATTTCTCGACACGGTGTTCCAATCTCGATAATCTCTAACAGGGATAGTCGTTTCACGTCTCACTTTTGGCAATCACTTCAAAAGTCATTGGGTACCCGTCTTGACATGAGTACCGCATACCATCCTCAAACTGACGGCCAAAGTGAACGAACAATTCAAACACTTGAAGACATGCTACGTGCCTGCGTAGTTGACTTCGGTGTAAACTGGGAACAACATCTACCATTGTGCGAGTTTTCGTACAACAACAGCTATCACTCAAGCATTAAGGCTGCACCATTCGAGGCACTGTACGGTCGTAAGTGCCGATCACCTATCTGTTGGACCGAAGTTGGGGACAGCCAACTCACGGGTCCAGAAATCATTCACGAAACAACCGAGAAAATAGTCGGAATTCAAAACAAACTCAAAGCCGCACGTGATCGTCAGAAAAGTTATGCTGACGTGAGACGCAAACCACTCGAGTTCCAAGTCGGGGATCGAGTACTACTCAAAGTTTCACCCTGGAAAGGTGTCATTCGTTTCGGCAAACGCGGTAAACTAAACCCAAGATACATCGGACCTTTTGAGATCCTCGAAAGGATAGGTCCAGTGGCATATCGATTGCAGCTGCCGGCCGAGCTTAGCAGCGTGCATCCTACCTTCCACATTTCAAACTTAAAGAAGTGTCTGTCTGATGAGACACTTATCATCCCACTCGATGAAATTCGAGTTGACGACAAGCTTCACTTCGTTGAAGAACCCGCCAAAATCATGGACCGCGAGGTCAAACAACTCAAACAAAGTCGTATTCCCATCGTCAAGGTTAAGTGGAATTCGCGGCGTGGTCCGGAATTCACCTGGGAACGGGAGGACCAGATGCGACTCAAGTATCCACAGTTATTCACTGACTCCACATCAAACCCGGCTTCAAGCTAAATTTCGGGACGAAATTCTCTTAACAGGGGGAGAATGTGACACCCGTCAAATTAGGACTAGAAATTAGTGCCTAATCAAGTGTTAATACATGTAATTAGTTCTGTGTTAGGCTAATTGATGTATCAATTAATATATATTGTTGAATATATATACAAGTATGCGATTTGATTAAATCGTACAAGGTTCAAATCGAATGTAATTCGGTTCAATTAATTACGGATGTTGGTGAACAATTTAATTAAATAATATAAACATTATTTAATAACACAATTATATCCAAGGTATTATATTTATAATATTTCGTATTCATTTTGAATCATGCAATCAATGGTCACGCAATTAAAATAATAAACGCGCAAACAAACAAAATAAGTTAAAAGTTATATTTTATAACGCAATTATTAAAATACTTTAACAAAATATGGGGTAATCATTCGCAACTTAAAAAGTACGTTTAAACACGTAAATTAAATAAATTAACGTTTAAACAATCGGGAAAACGAACACCGTACGAAACACAAACACGGAACGAATAAAGTGGAGACCCACACCTCGGTGGGCCCCACCATGATCAGCCAACAAAAAGGGGGGGGAACTCCCACCCTTTCCCCATTCTCACTTTCCACACTCTCTCTCTTCTCTACTTTTCTCTCAAAACAAACCACACCAACAATCCTCTTAAATCGCCAAATTACACCTCCAAACGCCGCCGAAATCTCGAAGCTTTTGTAGAAAAGGAACCACCTCGCGACGATCTACAACCTCATCTTTCCGGATTTTCATTTCGACACCGCGTAAGTTTCCGACAAAAACCCGAAACACTCCGATTTCACTTATTTTTACATGAAAGTTGTTTATATATGTTTAAAATGTCCATATGTGGGTTGGGTAAAAGAATCGGACCAAACTATGGCCGGAAAACTCATTTTTGGCTCAAAAACCCGTCAACAGCTTTAAGTGTCGCAACGAAGCATGCAGTATAGCGTCACTTCGTGCGTCACTTAAGTGACGCATTGAGTGTCGCTAAAAGCCCAAATTTTGCGTCACTTGCCTAAGTGCCGCATAAAACCCTCTTTTTCCGTCACTACCTAAGTGACGCATTTTCAATACCCGTCACTAATGACCGACACTTATAGCGTCACTTGCCTAAGTGACGCCTACAATCAAACCTGATTTCACCCGTCACTCACCTTAGTGACTCATGACCTGTATACCGACACTTACAACCGACACTTCCTCAAGTGTCGCACGCTATGCGTCACTTGCACCAGTGACGCTATTATTCAGAATCAGTCATTTCATGCGACACTTCCTAAGTGTCGCCTAAACCCATGAGTGTCGCTATAAGTGACGCATAAAACAGAATATTTACAACTTTTTACTAAGTGTCGAGACCAAAATTTTATCACTTGATTTCACCCAAATTCAAGTCCAGATGCGTTTTTCCTTAAAGCAATATAGTAGAAATAAAAATTTTCCAAGCTGACCTGGCAGCTCGACCCCAGCCAGGGGCTCTGCCCCTTGGACCCCGCCAGGGGCTGCCGCCCCTTGGACCCCGCTAACCAGGGGCGCTGCCCCCGGACCCCCGTACTTAGATTCCGTAAACACATATTTCACCAAGTGTCAAACTTGTACAACTTCAAAACAATTATACGACGCAACTTTTCAAACATAATGGAAATTGTGTTTCTAAGTGTAACGCTTCGAAATCAATGTGATAACATCAAGACTATTATTACAATTAATCACCAACGGGCCGTACGCGTTTTCAAAACATACTTCAAAGATCAAACAAGTCGTTGTAACTTGTATCAATTTAATCAAACACGTCGAAGTAACTTGTAACAATACAATCAACCAAAGCGGGGTAATTTGGACATCAAGTTAAACAAACAATTTAAATGGTAGTCTTTCGAGATACCGGTACAATTAATAACAATTCAAGTGTCGTGGACACATTCAGGTTTCAAGTCTTTGGACATCAATTCACCGCTAATTACTTCAAGTTTATTAAATTAAACACTTCAAGACTCAGGTGAGTTTCATAGCCCCATTTTCACTATTTTACAACTAGGGGTGTGATAGTACTGCTCTGTTTTGTTTTACAAGTAGAACGCAAGTGCCAACTTTCAAATACGACATGAGTTTCAAGCTAATCAATTTAAAGTCCTCTATAGCATAGTCTCTAATATTTTAGCGTGAATGTTAGTATATGATATCATATGGGATTGACAATCCTCATCCGGGTTAGCACGCACTAACCGGTCAAACGGATGTATTAGCATTTGGGAAGACGAGTGTGGATTAGACACTCGTAGGAGGCATTTCAAGTTAGGTTTCCTTAATTGGGCCTGACAAATCAAGTTAAGCTCAGACTATGTGCTCATGGATTGTATAACTTTTATTTTGCTTCATTGCATCTTAAATTCAATATAAATCTTGCGGTTCTTACAACTATACATTGACATACAAACCTGTGAGCTCACCAGCGTTTTCGCTGACCCATTTTAGTATATATCACAGGTACCCAGCAGTAGGTGGACTGCACAGGGAGGGACTATTAGCTCGAGTCAGCATACATACAACTAGAGATTTGATTGCATTATTATATTTTGTAAAAGTAATTATGCCATGTAATCTCTCAATTTCAGGAACCGAGCTAATGTAACATTATTTTGATGTAAACGTTTATTTTATTAATACAAGTTTAAAACGACGCATATAGTGGTCGTTCATTATATCTTATGTGCTTTGTATATTGATTAGTGACACCCAAATCGAGCTTCCGCAAAACAACAAAAATTGGGGGTGTCACAGACGAGCAATCTAAAGCATTCCAGATGTTGAAATAAAAGCTCAGTCAAGCTCCTATCCTTGTTTTACCCGAGGGTAATGAGGATATGGTTGTTTATTGTGATGCCTCTAAACTCGGATTAGGTTGCGTTCTTATGCAACATGGAAAAGTTATTGCTTATGCTTCACGCCAATTGAAGCCACACGAGCAGAACTATCCTACTCATGATCTTGAGTTAGCGGTTGTGGTCTTTGCTCTTAAAATATGGCGACACTATCTTTATGGTGTTAAATCTACCATTTATACGGACCACAAAAGCCTTAAGTATTTCTTTGATCAGCGTGACTTGAACAATCGTCAGAGAAGATGGTTAGACTTAGTAAAAGATTATGACTGCGACATACTTTACCATCCTGGTAAAGCTAATGTTGTAGCTGATGCTCTTAGCCGAAAGGCTACTCATTATGCTCTTCATGTAAAATCTCTCAGTATGATTATATTGCCTCAGTTGCTTGATTCTATCAAAGTTGCCCAGATGGAAGCTTTAGCCTCTAATGACCCAAACAAACAACGATTAGCAGGTCAACTTTCTGAATTAGTCGATGATTCTAGAGGTTTAAAGACTCGTTATGGTAGAATCTGAATACCTAGAACAAGTGAAGTGAAGAAATTGTTACTCGATGAAGCTCATAAATCCAAATATTCTATTCATCCTGGTGCTACCAAGATGTACCGCGATTTAAAGCATGACTACTGGTGGCCAGGTATGAAGCGTGATATAGTGAAACATGTTCTGAACTGTCTCACTTGTCTGCAAGTTAAAGCTGAGCACCAACAGCCATATGGGAAACTCCAACCATTGGAAATACCATTATAGAAATGGGAACACGTCACTATGGATTTAGTTACAAAGTTACCAAAGACCCCTCTGCAACATGATGCAATATGGGTGATTGTGGACCGACTAAAAAAAGTGCTCTTTTCCTCCCTATTTGAGAGACTTCTTCTGAAATGTTAGTTGACATTTATGTTAAAGAAGTAGTCGCTAGACATGGGGTTCCAGTTTCCATTGTTTCTGATCGAGATACTCGTTTTACTTCTCGATTCTGGAAGAAGTTACAAGAAGACATGGGAACTCAATTGCATATCAGTACAGCTTTTCATCCTCAAACAGATGGTCAAAGTGAACGTACTATCCAGACCTTGGAGGATATGCTTAGAGCTTGTGCCATTGATTTTGGTGGCAGTTAGGATACTCACCTCCCACCGGTAGAATTCTCATATAATAACAGTTATCACTCATCCATGAAAATGCCACTATACGAAATGTTATATGGTAGAAAGTGTCGAACTCCAATTTGTTGGGGCGAGATCGGTCAACGGGAACTTGGTAGTACAGATGTAGTGCAGTTGACTACAGAAAAGATTGATAAAATACGAGAAAGATTAAAGATGGCACAAGATCAACAGAAATCTTATGCAGATAAATGTAAAAGGCCTATTGAATTTCAGATAGGTGACAAGGTGATGCTTAAAGTTTCACCATGGAAAGGAATCATTCATTTTCGTAAAAGGGGAAAATTGAGTCCAAGGTATATTGGACCTTTTGAAATTGTAAATAGAGTTGGAAGAGTTGCTTACCGACTACAGTTACCAGAAGAACTCTCGATGGTATTCAAGACACGTTTCACGTGTCTCAGCTTAGAAAGTGTTTAATTGACGAAGCTTCTTATGTGCCATTGACAGAAATAGAAATAAATGAAAAGTTAAGTTATATGGAAGAGCCAGTTAAAATCCTTGATCAGAAAGTAAAGCATCTCAGAAATAAATCAGTCTCAATAGTTAAAGTTCAGTGGCGTCATAGGAAAGGTTCAGAATTTACTTGGGAACCGGCAGAGTGGATGATGATGTACTACCCTGCGGTGCACCAAGAATGGTTCGTGGGAACACGAACGGAATAAGTGGGGGAGAATTGTAATACACCGGATTTTAAGGTATTATTTTAGTGTATAAAAATATATATAATTATTTTAGTTATTGTTATTTTAGTGATATAAAGCAATATAAAACGTAAATGGTTGTTCAGTTCCAAACTGTGCGAGTTAAAAGAATTAAAATATATTAGACACAGATACATGTCCTTCCTAACTCTGTTTAAACATTCCAGAACCAACCTTGTGAGAAATAGAAATCGCGGGAAAGAAAGAATCAAGAACAAGTCTTCAATTTCAGTTTCTAATCTTCACTTCAAGCTTCAATCATTCAATTCTTCGTCTTTACTTCATCCTTAATCCTTTGTAAGTAAATTCTCTTAAGTATATAACCTAGAAATGGGTTATTTATGGGTTTCTAAGGGTTTTATATAATTGGTGAAGATTAATTCGAAATTAGGGTTTACGTAATTGAAATTAGTGTTAGTCTAGCTTAGTAATGTTGATTAGTAACTTAATTTCATGTTAAGAAGTGGAAGATGATAATTAGGGTTCATGAGGTTTTCATGAATCATGTTAAATTAGTTGTTGATAAGTGTGTTATATGTATATGTGTTAGATGTTAAAGAAGAACCACTCTCAATTGATCAAATTACTACAAGTTGTTCCACACATCAAGGTGAGTTATATGAAAGTGATTAGATAATAATTAAGTGATTCGGATTGCTTCCGAGCAAGAGATTCACTTAGCTAAGTAAAGTGTTGCTAATTAGTTCATTTGTTATGAAATAAACTTAATAAGATGCAAATGACTAGTTGGTTAACTTATGCTAACCATGTTGTGATTAGAATAGCTAATCGAGATTAGCTATACCATGATTAATAGCTAACTTTTGTTGGCTAATTGTGGTTAGACTAGCTAATTGATATTAGCTACAACCATGATTAGATATATGCACATATGAAAGTGAAAGTAGATTCAAGAAAAGGGAAGTAGCTTTATACTTTGGTTATTATTTGTTATTATTATAATAATGCATTGTATTGATTTTGTTTAGTTATAGGCACAAGTGGAAGTGGCAAGGGGAAAGACATAGCTAAAGGGTAGCGTGGATTAGTTTGTTGTAAGTAAAGTACAAGCTTTCTCTTTGAATTATCGTAATGGTTTCCACTTGTATAAATCGTCCGTCAAAGTATTTTCAGAGTCATGATGTTAGTTTTGATGATTTGATGTGGCAAGTGATTAGAAATCAAATACTCCCTCCATCCAAATTTTATTGTACACAGACAAAAAACAGGCAGTTTAAAAAAAGTGTACTTGTCGTACTATACAATCAATTAGATTTAATCTCTCACCACATTCAAATAATTTGATTGGTTGAAAGCACAAAGTGGACAATAAAATTGGGACATCCCAAAATGGAAAGGTAGACTAAAAATTCGGAACGGAGGGAGTAGTATTTTGTAAAAGATGATGTGTGTGTAAATTAGTAATTTGTAGTAAAGTGTAGAAACTGAACCTTTCAGTAATAGTTAAAGAATTATGTAATCGTTGACTTTGAAATAGTAGTGGATTGATATTTCATGTTGATTGGATGTTAAATTGGTTAAACGGGTCTTAAGGGTCCAAATGGATCCCTAAAGGACCCCTAGTCTAGAACGAGTTAGAATAAAGGTATAAAAGTGTTAATAGTTTCATTAGGTGTCAAAATACATGTTGTAAGTGTGGCCAAAGTGTGCAACCTTGAATGCAAATACTTTATGTTTTGACTTGTGCACCAAACATGTTTAAAATGGTCGAAATTTAGTCACAAGTCTAGATTTTGCGATTTCGCGAAATTAGAAAAAGTGTTAAAAGTAAAACTTGTATTTTGATATATGAAGGGCGTTTGTAAAGTTTCAAGTTCTATTAATGTTCGTGTAAAAAGTTATGTAAATTTTAATTTCGTGTTTTAGTAAGAAAATGCTCAGTTTTGGTCATGTATGTATCTGGACTGAAATAACAGTAACACGCGATCACATGAATGTATATACCCGATTGCGTCAATTTAAAAAGTTAACACGCGAAAGCGTGATTTTACCCAATCGTGTGTTTTAGTTCATTTTGACAACTAAACAACAAAAGTTAACTCGTGAAATCCAAACTACTACAATATGACAATACGCGATCTCGTATTTAAAAACCCGATCGCGTCAGTAAGATAAACACAGGATCGCGTGAATGGTTAGGCACGATCGCGTGATGTGTATTTCTTTGAGTTTTTGTTAGTCTCGATACAATTGCACAATTGCACTGGTAATGTATAGTAATGAAAATAAGATATAGGACAAGAAAGGGGACCTATCCGGTTATTAAAAAAAAAAATTAGGTTAAGGGTGTTTCAGAACTCTTAAAATTCTTACTACCATTAAGGTAATTAAGTGTTGACTGTTCACTTAACTCATACTCCCTCCGTCCCAAAATAATTGTCACCCGACAAAAAATATGCAGTTTAATAAAAACATAATCATTACTGCTTACTCTTTCTTACTTTTTTCAGAATAACAGTTTTACCCTAAATCAATTAATTACTGCTTCTTGAAAAGTTTGTAATAACAATTTCAATTAAGGGTAATATGGTAATCACGATCAAACTTTCCTATCTATTTTTGAAAGTGGACAATTAATTTGGGACATCCATAAAAGGAAAGATGGACTATAATTATGGAACGGAGGGAGTAATAAAAAATGAAATTGGAGAAATCATTATTGAGTACTTATCATACTATTAATTAGAATTGGAACTCAAAAATTATAGGATAGTAGATATTAAATTAGTAACAGTTATATTAATTAATTAACTATATATAAAGTTGTCAAATCAATTGAAAATGTGTATATGTTAAATTAGTAAAATATTTATTGTCATAACTTCTCTCTACTTTTTCATAAAAAAATAAAGGTAAGTGTTACACTTCTCATTACTAGAGATGAGTAAAACAGTCTAAAACTGAAACTGGTCCTGAACCGGACTGGGACCGGTCCTAGAAAAACTGGATTGGAAAAAAGACTGAACTGGTCCTAAGACTGCCTGCCAGTCCTAATTCAGTCCTACTTTTTACTCAGAAGACTGGTTAAAAACTGGACTGAAATCAGTTTAAACTGGTTAAAGTCTGAAACTGGTTTAAAACTGACAAAAAGACTGAAATGTATTATAAGCTATTTATGTTTATTTATTGTTTTTAAACTTTTTTTCTTTCCTTCTAAAATTTAAATTTAGGTCAAATTGTGTTTGATACATTTTTATTTCTTTATTTATAAACTTTTATTAATTTTCACATCAACAATTTCAATTATATGCATTTTAATTTAATCATACTTCACGTTTATTTATTTTTTCTATTGGTTTTAAAATTTTGTTCCATGAAATATGAAGTTATATTATTCGTCAAAAGTTTCTTGTTAAAAATTATCAATAAAATCTCGATAAAAAAATAAATAAAAGTTCAAACTGTAATTATTGACAAAATTATCGATCATAAAAAAAAAGACTGGAAATGACTGAAACTGGACTGGGACTGGACTGAAATTCAAAGAAAAACTGGCAAACCCGGCAAAAAACTGGACTGAAACTGGACCAGTCCGAGAAAAGACTGATTTTTAATTTTCTGTTAAAAAACTGAACTGTTTTGAACTAGTCTGAAAACCAGTTTTATCTGGTCCTTGCTCATCTCTACTACGCGCACACGAATATCGTATCTAACTTGATCGAATAACACTAGTAGTGGTATATATAAACAAAACGAGACAATTCACGATTTACTTGAGATCGATAAGAGAAATACTAGAAATCAACTTGGTACAAGTCAAGTCAAGCTATAGCTATGAAAGTATCGAATCAAGCCGGAAAGTAAAAAAGTTGAGTCGAGCCTGAAATTATATGGTCGAGTCAAGCTAGAAAGTTTCAAGTCGATTAATATTACTTCTAATTTACATAAAATTGATATTATAAGATTGATAATCGAGTCGAACTCGAATGTATCAGTTAATCAGTCAAGTTGATCTTGAAAATACAAGCATGACCAAGCTCCAGTCGAGTTTCGAGCTTTGAGTTTTCTCATATTTATTTGATTAATAAATCTTAGTTGGAAAATAGTGGGCTAATGTCAAAGTGAAGGTAACATAAGATTCAATCAAGCTCGATATGAGAAACCAAAGATCATCTTGCACAATAATATGACTCGATGTTCAATTTCAATAATATTGGATGTTCGATTTCAATAGACGAACCTTCTAACAAGCAGAATAGAAGGTGACCACAAAACCATCTCTGTGGGAGGTTGTTGCCCAAAAGGCCTTACCTAGCCGGCATGGGAAAGAAAAGCGGCGGACAATCGACTGAACTGGGGAGCATAACTGGTATTGAGGATGAGTCCACCGGTGGACAAACAACTTCTATCTACAAGTGCTTTCAGTATGGATCGGTCGACTTGTCACGATAGATTGCTCATACACTATTAGGTTAGGCAGGCTTGGGGAGGTGATCTGAATCGTGATCGATATGATGGCGGGCTTATTTGTTGACCGTAACGAACCCCCTAAAAAGAGCGAGGAGACCTTTGACCTGCACGGGGGGATTGGGGTTGCTTCACTTTAGAACTTTAGTTCGTAACAAAGCTCCAAGACTCAATAATACTAGAAGTTTAATTGGTTACGAAAATAATGTTGGATATTCAATTTTGTCATAAACAATGTTATCTACCCATTCACGTGAATGTTTAGCTAATTTTCATATCAGAAAACTGTATGTATAAACTAGCAATGTATGTCGATCATGTGTATGATCGGTGACGACCTTGTGCTATTTGCATCAAAGATGCCCCCAACCATTTCCGATAAGCTTCGTGTCATTAACATTTACTCTATTTAGCTATACTTATAAATCAATAAAGCTTAGTTAAATATTAAACTTACTAACATATGCTACTGAATGTGGAGGTTAATGGTGGTATATCGACAATTTCGAGTATATAAATTTATAAGGATTTGATATTTCATCCAAATATTTGCAATATAGTGTATACATATACCGGTATTATATATATATATATATATATATATATATATATATATATATATATATATATATATATATATATATATATATATATATATATATGGAAAGGATCAAGAGGGAAGCTCTTAAATTGGGGGAAGGAGGGAAGTAAATCACAACCACTTATTTTCTCACATCATCTACAATATTCATTTTCTCAATTTATGCCTAAAATCCAAAATTAAAGCTTGTAGTTCAATGACTCCTTCAATCAAAAACATTGTAAATCTTCAAATCCATCAAATACATTCATACACATCTTCAATTCGTCATAATTCGGATTTATCCAAAATTATGAATTTGGTGTAACTTTTGGGTTTTTTGAGAAAATTTTGATTTGGTGATGAAAAACAACATAATTAAACGAATTTCTTTGTAGAAAACATATAAACGAGTAATTAATCAAATTATGGTCATCATTACATTCGAATTTCACAAATTCAAAAAATTCCTAGAACGTTAACATTCATTTGAAAAGCATGTTATCAAAATTACAACTTCATAGTTCTGAACATTCATTTATGATGAATATTAATGTATATATGCTATTACACACTATTAAATGTGATAACATAACAATCATTAGTGTATAATAATGTATATGAGTTACATTCATCGTAAATGAATGTTATAATTTTCATGGTGTATAATACCATGTATTATTTAATATGCATTGTAAATGAATGTTAAAGGGTTCATCATTGTCAATAATACATATAAGCTAACATTCATCACCAGTGAATCTTAAAAACTAAAAAAAAGTAAGATATTAACATATTTTAAGATGAATATTAACTAATATATTATTATACAGTAATGAATGTTAAGTTATGATATTAATTAATATAAATAACATATATAAGTTAATATTCGTGATAAATGAATGTTTATGCAAATTAAATTGTAATTTGATTAACATGCTTTTGAAATGCATGTTAACGTGCTGGGAGGTGATTTCAAGTTATTTACAAAAATGTCATCGCGTTGACTTTTGAGTTGACCAGAATGTGTGGCTGAGAATAGCTTCCCTCCTTCCCCCATTTTTTAACTTCCCTCTTGATATCCCCCCTATATATATATATATATATGTAATTGTTGGAAAATGACCATGTTAGATAAACGTATGTCCGGAAACGTTTAAGCCTACGGGGTCACGCGCGTTAACACGCAGATACCGCTTATTTAACCAAGTTAAGTTAACTGTAATAACTAGTTGAGTTATTTAATTAATTTGAGGTCATTTAATAAATGTTATTAAGTGATAGAGTACAAGGTGAAAGTTATTAGGACTAAACTGTTACCTCTAATTACTTAAAGGGTTTATAATTAATTAATAATAAAAAGTTATTATTATTTAATTATAAAAAGATTACATTAATATATATATATATATATATATATATATATATATATATATATATATATATATATATATATATATATATATATATATATATATATCACCCTTGGCCTCTATTCGATTGAATATCTCTATGTTTTTGTGTGGTTTTGCCAACGGACGAAAAGTCAAAAGAAAACCCCACGTGGTTTGTTTTTTTTTTGCGTAAAACACAAAAGGAGAAGAAGGTATTAAATTGGTAAATTGAACTGGCATTCGGGTAGTGATCAACAACGTATTGTGTGTGCGATCGTAGAGGCGCTTTACTTTAAACCCTAACTAACTATATTTTTATAGTTTGATTGGAGCTTTGCTAAAAGGTACACATCTAGATCTTAACTAATTACAAATACGTGTTCATATGCTTCCGCGATTATGTGACAATTTGAATATATCTGTTTGCAATACTCTAACAGTGGTATCAGAACCACACGTATGTTTGTAATTAGTTACATCAGTTAACCATCAAATTTGGTGAGGTGTGGTTGTTTTGATTCGACCAACACAAAGGATAAAATTGTTTTTGGTTGTGTGGTTTACAAGACGAAAAAACAAGAAAATTAAATTTTGGTTCCAACAGGCGGTTGGACTTGGATTATGGGGTTTTACGTTCGGCTAAACACAAAGGAAAAGTGGTTTTGGTTGTGGGGTTAAGCCGGTCGACAAACAACATAAAGAATTTTTTTTTTTTTTGAGATGGTGATGGGATCAAAAGTCAACAAACAAGAGAAGGATTTTTTTAACGTATGGACGAAAAAAAAATTTTATTTTTTGTTTTTGGTTTATGAGATCTAGTCTAATACAAAGAAAAAACAATATTTTTTTGTTTGTTTCGTGTGGATCCGGTCGACAAACAGGATCAAAGGAAACAAATAAATTTTTTTTTGTATCTGTTAAACTTTATAGTAAAGGTGTTAAAACTTCTCAATCCTATTGTAAAATTTGATGTTTAACTAGAATAATAACGTGTTTAATGTAAATTACTTTGTTATTAGTGTACTTATAATTAGCTAAATAAAGGGTATCCATGAAATTTATGCATAATTTGTCATGGATATCACTTTGATATATTGATATGCTAGTTAGAATTAATTGTTAATTGAGATGGCATGCTTAAAAATTGATTAGTGTAATTATGTGTTACTTGTTTATATTGTTTAATTGACAAGGATTACATGTCCCTAGTTTGCCATGCTCTAGGGTTTCACCCACCAAAACTTGCATGAAAATTAATTGTTAATTGCTTAATAGTTTATTAATTTTAGTAGTTTTTTTATTTTGCTTATTTATTGTAACTTGTAAAGCAAAATGGTTTTATGAAGAAAAAAAAATGATAAACTTGATTAATAACTATGAAATAAGATTTATTATTTTCTTGCAAATCTTATATGTCAACTCGGGTTGGGTTCACATACCGTAATTTTCTTCCACGATGAGATTTGCAAGTTAATAATTTGTTTTAAACCACGAATTGGAGCTTGTGTAAGAGAGGTATCTTCGGCTTCGTGTCTAAGATGACGGGTTGGATAACTGATATAAAGATCCTAGCCCTTCCTCTGGCCTCTCTTATACATGGCCGAAAAGGTTTGAAATATGTTGAATCGTCAATTTTAATAAAAGTACAATCTCTAATTTAATATGAATATTAAATTAGACATCTTGACGCACGTTAACAAGTGGATTAACTGGAAAATTTTTATTAAAATCTATGATACAAAAATGTGTGCATGTTTCTTTGTACATATATGATACACATTATCAAATAAATTACCCATTTAAATTAAGTCATATGCCATCCAATCGTAAGAACACTTGCAGTTGCTTTTTACTCTGCGTGAGACGTAGGTAAATTGCAATCTCAAGGTAAATTACCACTCATCATGAGACGGTGGTGGACTATTTACAGTTCTTAATTGGAAGACTTAAAATAAATTAAGCGGTGAGATCCTTAAGCCCGTGTCAAAAGATGAGATGAAACATGTTTACTAATTCATTTATGCTTGCTTCATAAGTATTATTTGTAAGTCCCATAATTCTAGGAATTACACTTGTAATGCAATTATTGATCGTCACTTACCTTTTGAATGCACCATTGCTAGCAGATCAACTGATGTGATGGTGGTATGTCAATTAGGATCCTAGCCTTAAGAAAATTAATTGTTTATATATATATATAAAAACATTTAGGTATTTAATTTTCTTTTAAGGATGTATTATCGAAAATACTATATTCGAACTTTTATCTAGTTGTAGATGGCAAATCCTGCACCGAACTCGAATTATTCGGCTTTCAAGCAAATGCTAGAAAAAGAAAAAAGTTTCTGGAATTAATTTCAATGATTGGTTTTGTCAACTAAGGATTGTCCTTCGTGTTGAAAGGAAAACATAGCCCACCTACGGTTTCTTCTCCGGTGAAGGAACCACCTATTGTCCCATCGACAATGGATTTAGAGTCTGCACCAAATAGGAAAGCAAACATTCCATTTCCGGCTCGTCTTAAACAACGACCTGACAAGCTTAAGTCTTTTCAGCTTGATAGGAAATTCCTAGATACCGCCTCTGAAGTTCACTCCAAAAAGTACTTTAGAAAACTTCTTACAACCAAGGATAAGGTACCCGAAGTACCCAATGTCCCGCTGAACGAGGAATGTTCAGCTATCTTGAAAAATATCATTCCTGAAAAACTCGGAGACACCGGACGTTTTACTCTCCCTATTTCCATCTACAATTCAGGCATTATCTGTTCTCTCGCCGATTTAGGAGCTAGTGTTAATCTTATGCCATACTAGCTTTTCAAGAGGCTTGAGTTAAAAAATCTTCGACCTACCAAAATGACAATACAGCTTGCTGACCACTCGGTCAAGTACCCTAGGGGAATAGCTGAAATTGTTTTAGTTAGGATTGACAAATTTCTTTACCCAGCAGATTTTGTAGTGATGGATATGCAGGAAGACGTACACATCCCAATCATACTAGGAAGACCTTTCATGAATACGGCGAAGGCAATCATCAACGTCTTCGCACAAACCATCAGCTTGCAGTCTCAGGGAGAAACCATCACTTTCCATATCGACAATCCTAATGCTGAAAACCAAGCTGATATGTACATGATCTCCACGGATAAGACCATAGAGGACAAAGAAACTGCAGAGTCAACAAGTGAAAGTAAATCTAGTAAGGAAATGGCAATCACGCCATATTTTCCGATTGACCTCCGATGAATAGGACAAGAGATGAAAAATGCATCTCCATCAGCAAACAAACCAACGATGAAAGAAATTGGGAAGATAAAGATTGAAGAAGAAAACAAAAGAAGCACACCGCCAACTAATCCATTTACCACGGAAGAAATGGCGGGAAGTAACCACATTCATCCCACGAGATGAAAAACACTGGAGGAATATTCCAAACGCACAAGATACCAACCGCAAACCATCATAGAACACAAAGTGCTCGAAGAATTCATCCAAAGATTTGACAAAGTAGTAGGAGGAATAAGCGGCGTAGTCAACATGCTTGCTCTTTCCCCTACTGAACTGCAATTCTGTCTACAACAGAAACGGACTTACGCTAGAATCTACAATGCCCTTAAAAGATCTAACATCCCATTCAACTCAACACAATAGGAGATGTTAGGATCCGTTAGAGCGCATATGAAAGAGAGTACCGGACATCCGAGCAGTCGTGCCGACATCTTGATAAAAAATGACCTCACATCATTGCTTGACTTGTTAAATAGAGAATATCACCTTAGTT
The DNA here is from genome assembly GCA_949592205.1 of Helichrysum umbraculigerum. Taxonomy (NCBI): domain Eukaryota; kingdom Viridiplantae; phylum Streptophyta; class Magnoliopsida; order Asterales; family Asteraceae; genus Helichrysum; species Helichrysum umbraculigerum. The sequence continues at coordinate 93,323,094 of CATIUR010000004.1, forward strand.
CCAAATAAAGCGGATATATGGTTATCAACTCCACTATTGAAAAACAAGTTGAGTTATTGATTGAAGAACTTAGTGATCTTGTTTGGGAGGAATCAAGGCGCGAACGACGTTTTAGGGCTACATATGAATCACCACTTGATATCGCTACTTTTGTTACGATCCATCTACGGGAGATTCAACAACGGAAAAGTAACTCCATAACGAAGTTCATATTCTACTTAGGATGCAAGGAGATACTTCGTCAGCTTGTTCTAGTTTTCTCAGAATCCAATTTCCCATTCAACAACCATCAGCACCAGCAAATAGAGGACATGTGCACATGCATAAGAAGATTCAACGGAGACCCAAAGACCGAGAATTATGAAGACATAAAACTGTAATTCTTGGCGTTTGTTTGCTCTCTGGAAAAACCCACCGCCAAGAGAGGTTGTTAAGACAGACACAACCACCATGACCGACCCTAGTGGGAGTGTCACTAAAGCAGTCGACTACATCACCTTCGGACTTCACGGACTTGCGAGGACTACTTCAGAGCATCTTCAGAACTACAAGTCAGAATCGAGAGATAGTCCATTTGAATTTATTTCGATAATAGTCAATCATTTCATGAGAATCTATCCACCTGGATACACTTTTCCGCAACCTAGGGCCCACAACATCAACAAAGGGGATCCCATGGATGCATCCATCTTCATCTAGCTAGGAGAAAAGAAGTCGAGCTCTCGACCTTAAAAGAGCGCTTCTCGGGAGGCAACCCGTCCTTTTACATTTCCGCAATTTTACATTTCAAGAAGTGATGAAATCTCCGACTATCTTTCACACTCGGATAATACAAAGAATGCTCCAGCCTGCAAGGAAGCATCAACAACCGAAGAATCGTATATCCGACGTGTTCACACTTACGAGACCAATCACAAGAAGACTTGATTAAGAGTGAACCCAACAAGATGAAGTTCGGCAAACGCATACCAAGGAACACTGCAAATACCGGGGAGTACTTCTTTACCAGTCTCTTTCCTTCGTTTTAAATATGCCATATCCACTATGCTTATCACTAAGTGTGGGATTCAAACCCAAAACACACTGCTAAAAGAATACGTCTTAGATGTTTAAATTTCTAAGTGTGGGATTTTATACCAATCAGAGCTTAGAATAACATCGAGGACGATGTTCCTTTAAGTGTGGGATAGCAGTAGTTGCACTACTGTAAAGTGGATAATGGTATATGCTTGATTCTAAGTTGTTGCTCTTTAGACCCTGCTTCTCCAAAAGTAACTCGAAAATTTAAAATTTTTTTCAAAAATTTAGTTGAAAATGAAAATTTTAGACGAAGAATGACTTACTTTGAGGAAGAAGGACGAATAAAATATAAATTCTTTTGAAAAATTAGTTTAGCAATCCCGTAAAGAGCATCGCATGACTGGGCTCACAACAAACCAACTTTCGATTCGTGAGGTATCTTGAGCCATATAAAGCATTCATTTTTAATGCTTCACTTTTTCGATTCTTGAGTGTGCCGATGTATGCGTTTAGAATCAGAACTTGCTCCTGTAATGCATGTCGAGTCCAAATTGGTGAGTAAAAAGGAGACCGAATCACATCATTCTTGAACCCCTCTACACACCCCAAAATAAACACGTTATCCCATACCTACTCAAAAGCATCCCTCAAACTTCATAAAAGTTCCAAAGATGAAAGAAGAAAGGCTACAAGGATACGAAGTCAAAAATTCCCAAGAAAATTCGAAGAAAAGAAAGTCAAATGGAGAAAAAGACTCCTTCCAAATACCGAAAGAAAAGGGCGTCAATCATCCCAAAAAGTCAAAAATTTCAGCTTTCCAACTTCACCAAAAAGAAAATCCAAAAAAACACCCTCTCATATCACCAACGCCTCACTCCAAAACCCTACATCACTTCCCCTAGAATAATTGTGGCTAGATCGACTTCACGCGCACCAAAAAGGTAACGATTTGATTCTCGATCAAGCCTATGACGATAAACGATACATGACTGGCGTTCTAAGTTATTGATAATTTTAGAATAGGAAACCCTAAACACTTTGAGTGATTAGAGTGACCACCTTGAGAGGATCGCCTAGTCATGTATCCAAGATCAAAAATCAAAAGCATGCTCCCAAAGATTACAACCTTGCTTTCTCAAAGAACAAATATTTTATTTTTCCAAAACCCCCTTAGCAAAGAGTTCCGCCTTAAAATATTTCATTATCTTCTTATCTTTAACCATGTTGAATACTAGTTTGCTTGAGGACAACCAAAGTTCTAAGTGTGGGATACTTGATATCGCGTAAAAAATCACGTTTTTACTACCGATATCTCTCTCATTCTGGAACGATTCTTGGCATTTTGAACTCAAATATGGTTCAAATCAATGATATTATGCCAAGGTGGTCAAAACAAGGTTGCACGATAAAAATTAAGCAAAACTGATGAAAAACGAAGATTCCACACACGTTTGAAGATTCAAAGCATCAAAACGAGATTTCAAGACTAAAGTGCCCATCACCAACATCTATCTTATCCAAGATGTTCGTTTTCAAAATACGAATCCAACAGAAGAAGAATCTACAAAAATGGACGAAGAATGAAGATTCTACGTACACCGGAAGATTCAAACGATTCGCACAACACATCAGAAGATTAGAGACATAGTTTTGGGATATCTTTGCATCAAAGTGTTCGTTTTTGAATTATGAATCCAACGCAAAAATAATCGACTAAAACGGACGTATAACGAAGAAGATACGCGCGAATTAAGAAACCAAGCAAAAGATGACGAACGGGACGGGGGTGTGCCCCCAGCCGCCGGCCAGCAGGCCCCCGCCGCCGGCCACAGGCCCCCAGGTGCCGGCCAGCCACCCCCTGCAATGGTTTCCTCTTTTGGCAAGTTTGCGTACCTGGTGCACCACCTTTCCGCGTTGTACAGTACCCGGTGCGCCTTCTTTCCGCGTTGTACAGTACTTAGTGCACCTTTTTTCCCACATTGCACTAATGTGCACCCCTTGATGCTAATGTTAGCCTAAACTCACCTATAAATAGAGGGCTTGGGTTTCATTTGCAAGACACACCATATGCACACACATTAAGCATATTTCTCTCTTTCTTTCTCTAGAATTTTCTCTCTAGCACTACTCTTAGGAGTTAGAGGAGAATTATTCTTGTAGTTAGTTCCTCTCTCTAGTTTCTCTCTCTAGCACTACTCTTAGGAGTTAGAGGAGAACTAAAGAGATATAAGTGTAGGAGCTTGTTTAGAATAGAACGAAAGCAAGAAACGCATTGTAATCTTCAGTGTATGCTCGGAATTGTGTCAATTAATTCAAGTCTACTTTCACCGCATGTAATCCTGGTTCTTTCTATCCTTATCTATCTTAATTAATTACGTTTATATTGATTATGTTAGATTTAGTTATTGTCATGATTAGAGAGTAGTATACTTGTTGTGTTTGCTTATGATGTAGTTAGTTAATTATGGGATGATTTATGATTAAATATTAAAGATCGGTAATGTTACTTTGATCGTCTTATTGCATGTTCTTGTTTGATGGTTGCCTTAGGATTATCATAGTAGTAAAATATAACCGTTCTTAATTATCACAAAGTAATATGACGGCCCATATTCTACTGTTATACAGTATAGCGTTGGAAACACTTTAGGTGTAGTACAAACACGTGGAAGCTGTGTAACAACCGAAGGTAGTTATATTACGAACTAATTTATAAAATGAGAAACCTAGTTTAATCAACCTTTCTAAATAGACTTTTAAACTTCAAATTAATCTATCGCCTTTCCACCAATAAACGTGATTACAACACGTTTTTACGACGTCCAATTAAAAGGTAGTCAATTATCTGTGTCAATATAATTTGTCAAATGTATGAAACTATGGAACCGCAAGGCTACATGGGGGATTATCATAGGACAAGACATGGCCAAGGTTTGAAGCGGCGGAACCACTTAAAGTGAGGAACGCTGTGGATAATTAGGGGATTTATTGGGTAGTCTTATGCAAGGGCTGGTTTAAAGTCATAAATGAACTGTTTTAAATACATGAATCTGTTAGGATGACGAGGAATCGTTATATGATTCAGTAATGTCTAGTACCTTAAGATTTTGTTCACGTTCATATGAAAGTATTATTAAACCTTAATTAAGATTTTGCTTATTATTCAAAATACTTTGTAATGTTACCATAACCTAGCTCCCAGTGTGACATGCTAATGGGAATTTAATTAGTAGGGAATCTAATATTTACATGCAAGTATTCAAGAATGATAATTAACTAATATCTTTCAAAATAGTTTCTCCAAATATCATCCCATAACTTAATTAACGAAGTGTCAGCAAACACTATCTTTATATATCTGCTTTAGGTTTTACTTTTATTTCGCTTTTATTTATTTACTTGCCTAAGTTAGTTAATATAAAAACCAAAACCCCCACTATTTTATAAACCATTCACTAGTTTGAAAGCCCTCATCTGCCTCGCCTTAGTTTCAATTCAGTCGGTTTGAAGAACGACTCTAGGTCATACCTACCACTTGCTCACCCTTAGGATTAGCATTGTTAGGAAAAACTTAGGCCCCGCAATTACAAATTTAAAACAACCCACTGCTGGTGCCCGGTTAGTAATCGTTAACGACACCGACCTGATCGGGCGCCAACAAGTTTTTGGCGCCGCTGCCGGGGAACCAACTGTACGATCCTTAGGCGTCAAGATGAACTTACTCGCTAGTGAACCTTTAGGATTAACTCTTCTCCTTAGACCCCTACGTCTTTCTTTGTTTTTCCTTACTTTTAGTACTTTTATAAATTACGTTATCCCTATCCACTCAACCAGTCAACCACCTGCCAACGAGACTATGACAACTACACGTATAACTCTCGCTGAAAACTCTAAACCTCTGATTGAAGGTCGAGGAGGACCAATTGTCTATCCGGAAACCGATAGATCTTCATTTGAATTAAAGCCCCATATTGTTCAGTTAGTCCAAAACCTCTGTCAATTCCGTGGCCTACCAAATGATGATCCCAACTCCCACCTTGACAAATTCATTTCCTTATCCAACTCTTTTAAGCCGATTGGGGTTAATCAGGACATAGTCTATCTATACCTATTTCCCTATTCACTCACTCTCAATGCACAAACCTGGTTTGAGGAACTAGAGATTAACTCTATAACCTCTTGGGTAGAACTAGCAACCAAATTTTTGGCCAAATATTTCCCCCCATCAAAACAAGCCACGTTTAGGTCCAACATCAAAAACTTTCGTCAAGTGCATGATGAATCAATCTTCGATGCATGGGAGCGCTTTAAGAAATTGCTTAAGAAATGTCCAAATCATCGTTTTGAGCGTTCAAACCAGTTGCGCATTTTCTACAATGGTCTCTTCCCACATCACCGTCCTTTATTTGATACCGCCTCTCAAGGTAGTTTCATAGACTGTACGGCAAATGAAGCTTGGAGCCTTATTGAGAAAATGACAATACACAACCATGACTGGAACAGTGAAAATCACCCCTCGCTAGTGAATTCACCTACTACAATCGGGAATGAAGCTATCAAAACCCTCACTCAGCAAGTGGCAGACCTAACCAAGGAGATTAAGGAATTGAAAAGTCAACAACAACAAGTCTGTCAAGTTCAAACCTGCCTTAATTGTGCTAATCTGAACCACTCAGCCCAAATTCCTCAGTTTCATCTAACTTCACACAATACTAACCCTTCTTTTAACCCACCTAGGAATAGCCCACTAACTTACCAACCTCAACCTTTGGAACCCTCTTCCTCACAAACCTCTAGTTTTGACGACACCCTGATACAAGTCATTCAAGGAATCTCAGCTAGACAAGACCAAACTGATATCTTCTTAAGAGATCAACTGACTTTGTTAAAAGCTCTCGAATCCCAATTAGGACAATTAGCACAGCGTATTAATGCTAAACCTCAAGATAGTCCAACTAGTTCCCATAAGGAGGCTTCCCATATTCACGACTCTCAGGTAGCACATAGCCCACCTACGGTTTCTTCTCCGGTGAAGGAACCACCTATTGTCCCATCGACAATGGATTTAGAGTCTGTACCTGATGTGACTCAAAGAGTCATGTTTTTAAGGGCAATATTCCGCACTTTTTGGACGTATCTTTAGTGAAAACATTCCAAAATGATCATTATTTACTAAAATTCACTAAAGTGGTCTAAATATAGGCGTTGCTGCAAAAATCACCTAAAACGTCCAAATAACAAGCAAATCAGGACGAATAAACGTGCACAAAATCATCCGGCCTCATTTACCTTATATAGATCACATTCTAACTTCATCATATGATAAAACAGGTAAAATCGAGACGGGAAAATCAAGAATCATGCAAATCGGATAAAGAACGGAGAAGACTGAGCAGTATCAGACCCTATAAAATCATTTTGGCTATGCTTGAGCTATACACATCCAATTTCAGTGAAGTTGGCATCATTAGAAGCGTGACGGAATTACAAAACCACAGGCGAAAGAATCGGGTCAAACGCACGCATAACGAAGGACATACGCGCATTTTAAGCAACGAACGAAATCAGACAGACACCGTATACGGCCCTGGGAACCGTATACGGCCCTATACAGACCGTATACGGCCTTGTATACACCGTATACGGCCCTACCAAGGCCGTATACGGCCCCCTTGCCCCCGTATGCTGCTTTGTTTGCTTGTACGTGCTGTCTCGCGAGTTGTACGTCTGATTTTTGAGCTTTGCCTATAAATAGGGGATCACTCCTCCTCATTTTACACACCTAAACACATTCACACATTTCTCATTCTCTCACTTTTCTTATTTCTCTCTTTTCTTTCACTTTCTCTCTCTAACTTTCTCTCTCTAGCACTACTCTTAGGAGTTAGAGGAGAAAGGTTAGGGTTGAGCTTACGGTTCGAGTCTAGAGGAAGTTTTAGCTTGGTAATCTTGTTGTAACGAGTTTTTCAAGTTCAGACTATTTGTAATCCTCAGTATTACGCTGCTGTATTCCCGGTGATATCTAAACTTTACTTACTGTTATAATGCTTGTGCTTTATGTTATTTCAGTTTGTATTCTGCATATTGCCATGTTTATAGAGTAGTTTAATATTGTGATTGTTGAAATGTAGATATTAGGAGTAGGGATGATGTTAAATTAATGTTTCATTTATACGATTGGAAATTGTTATGCTATGTATCTGGTTAAGCTTATCCTGAATATAGATCTAGTCTCTCATCACCCTTTCCAGACTTTCACGTGACTGTTGCCCTAGGATAGGATCTGATCAACCCTAATACTATGAATATAAAGTTATCTCCAGTTACAGTATGAAACTATGAACTTTCCTTTAAAAGGCACGGTACTTCGTATAGCGTTGGAAACACCTCGTGTGGAGTACAAATACGTGGAAGCTAAGGAAATGCCATGGATTGTTTCATCGTGAATTACCTAGAAGTGACCCTTCTAGAACTGTGGTCTAGGAATCAAAGCTGTGGAAATGCTTGTTGCACTGTACACCGTTAGTACACCTAAGATCTGGAACACTGTGGAAATGCTTAAATGCTCAGTACACCGTCAGTACATCTATGTTAGTCCCTGTTTAACTTAATAAACAATCTTACTTAATAAGCCTTGAATATATTATTGAGAAGTTGCGGAATCACACTCAATAATATTAAGAAGATCAATGAATATTAATTAATTTAATGAACACACAATATACCGAAAGCTTCAATCTTATTAATAATATAAGACGAATACACTTGATGTATTAGGGTTACAGAAAACCTTGAAGCTGCGCAAAAATCATTAACCTATCTAGGTCTAAAGAATCTCTATTTATAACATATAGAGTCCTATACAATCTCCTACAAATATGGAATAAAATAACTTCCATAACCGACTCATACTTATCACAAAATCATAAACAGTTTTAACTACCATTCTGATGTAAACAGTTGTAACTGTTACACATTCAGTGGTAACTGCTTCAATTGTAATATACGACTAAGTACAAATATATAATCAGTGTTAACTGTTTCATATATAACTAACAGTTACTAATACATAAGCAGTTTTAACTACTTACAGACACATAACTATCAGTTGTAATCTATCTTCAATCAGTTGTAACACTTGTCTTCTCTTCAGTTTTCTTCTATCAGTTGTAACTTCATAAAGACAGTTTTAACCTTCAAAGCAAACAGTTTTAATCACTTATACTCTGTCTTCTCATCAGAAATTCAACTCAGACCTGAAACAGTTTTGACCCAACAATCTCCCCCTAAACTTAATCTGTCCTTCACAGCATTAAGTTTCTTCTAATCCTCCATTATAAGCTTCACAAAATTCTTTCAAAACTGTTAGTCATTTCTTCTCTTCTTCCTATCAATCTCCTCCTTCTTATGAATCTGATTCAGCACCATATATACCAATTCCAGAGCTACATCATCTAAAACTGCAGCTTGTAGCCTTGCATTTCTCAAGCCCATCAAAAATCTCAGATTGATATCATAAAATCTATCTGTCAATAACCACATAAACACTGCATCCTCCATAACAATCTGATGTACTCCAGGTTTGGCATGATAAATCCAATTTCTGACCTTGCTAAAAGTAGCAAACTGAAATGGAAACTCTTCTGGCTCAAACATAGCTTTAATCCAATGCCATGTAACTTTTTCAACCAGATTATCAAACCTTTTCAAATCTAAATTCTTTTCCATTCCAATCTCATACATTCTCACCAAATCAGTCCTACTAATCCTCTTTATCAAATCCCTAAAAGATCTCCACCAAGATATATTTCCATCTGCTCTTTCAATCTTAATCTTGTGAATCTTAACAGGATTGACAAATTGCTCAATAGACCAATCAATGATACCAGGTAATTCAACATTCATTACCTCAGATTCCATAGGCTGTAATAGAATAAACTCCTTCAATTCATCAATATTCCTTTCTCTATCAGGAATTTCATCTAACTCTCTCTTCTTTTGCTCAAGTTCATCTTTCCTCCTCTTCTCAGCTTCTAACTTTTCTCTCTTTTCTTTTTCTTCCCTTTCTTTCAATTTTCTTTCTTTTTCAGCCTCTTTCTTTTCCTTTTCAACTTCCTGCTTTTTCTTCTCAGCTTCTTTCTTTTCTCTTTCTTTCTTTTCAATCACATCAGGATTCAACTCATCTTTATCCCATAACTCTTGCAATCTCTCTAAACTCATCTGTTTCAAAGCATTCAAAGGAATATACCCACCTTTCAACTTTGCAATTAAATTCTTCTTCATTTGAGCTTTTGTTGGTGGTTTTGCAGCCTTCTTCTTTCTTGCTTCTTCTGCTTTCTTCTTCCTAAGCTGATCAACTAGATATTCAATATCATCCTGTCTCTGCTCTTTCAACAAATACTCATCCCATTCTGCCACTTGCTCTTTTGTCATTTTTACAAATTTTCCTTCCTCAATCTCAACATCAATCAAGCCCTCTGCATTTAGCTCAGCCTGTAATCTTTCTGCATATTCAGTATCATGAGCAGTTACTTCTGGTGGCACTGGTTTTTGCTTTTTCTTCTTTGGTTCTTCTACCAGTTTTCCCTTGCCTTTATCTTTTGGATCAATCTTTGGCAATTCTTTCTGTTGAACAGGAACAGCAGCAGGTTCTCTAATTTGAAAACCAGGCAAAGATGGTTGTTGTGAAGATTTCTTCTTTGGAGTTTCAACCTTCTTTCCTGTACCAGTCATCTTAGCAGTTTTAACTGGAATGCTCTTCTTTCTAGTCTTTTCAACTTGTTGAGCATCAGTTTTAACATCAGTCTTTACTTCTTCTTTTTCAACTGCTATCTCAGGTTTACTCACCTCTTCACCATCATCCTCATCAATTTTTAACTCCTCAGTCTTATCATCCAAATTAACCTCTACAGTCTGCTCCACTGACCCAACAACCTCAGTATGTTCAGAATTATTTTCATCTGCCACTGGGTCATTCATCTCTGTTTCCACTGTTTCAAACACTGACTCATTAACCTCTGGCTCAGTAGGTGGTGTTGGAGGTGTATGCACAAATTCATCATCCACTGATTGTTCCATTTCAATCTCTTCATCAACTTTTTCATCATCAGACACAACCTTATCATTCTCACTCCTCTTATCACCCAAATTTGTCCAGACCTTCTCCCCCTTTTTGAAAGCATTTTGTTTAAAATTATAAGTCTCCTCAGGTTCTGAAGTATCATGAACCACATATTTCCTCCCTTTCTTCAAACATTTAATAACAATCCTCTCTAACTGCTTCACTTTCCTCTGCAACTGAGTAATAACTTCATCCTTTGCCTTATTCTTCTTCCTCTCCTGTACAAACTCAGCCCATACATAATCAATCATTTTCGTCAATTCCAAGTTAGTTCTAGCCTCAACACCTTCAGGATGTGAATCCTTTGGTGAATCATTGACATCATCAAACTCTGACTCATGCCTAGCATGATCATCAAAGTCCCCTTGGTTCTTGGTACTGGGACCACTAGGATCATCTACAGGTGTAGAATCATGTCCATGTGTTGCCTCTGATTGGGTCTTATTAATGTTACTTCTGTCCTGCTCTGCCAGTGGACTAGAAGCAGTAGAAGCAGCCCTCTCAGAATGATCATTCTCCTCCTCATTGATCATCTGCTGTGATGAATCATTTGTCTGAGACGCCTGAGCAGCAGCAGCCTCAGATGCCTGTTTTTTAGCCTTTTTGGCTTTATTAGGTTTAGCTGTTGTGGTCCCTTGTTTTCTCTTAGTACCCCCAACTACTGTGGGTTGAGAAGTGGTGGGTGGAACCATTCTCTCAGTAGTTGGTTCAGCTTCAGTTGGTAGTACTGATGCTGTGGTGGAAGGTGCAGGAAGCATTGTAGAAAATAATGCTGAAACCTTCCCAGAAAATTTAGTATCTCTCTTCATATTTACAAAAACTTTTGGCTTAAAAGAGACAATACCAATAATTTTTTCAAGTGCAGTTATATTAGGAATTTGTTCATTTAAGAACAACTGCACAAAACGTGGATACATCAAAAACTTAATCTTTGGCTGCTCAATGTTTCTAAGCATACCAGAAAATATCAGATCTGAAAAATTAAACCTTTGACCAGTTGCAAGACAAGCAATTGCATAAGCAATGTTGCTTCCAAACTGCTCAAAAGATGATCTCTTAGATGATAAGCAGTGCAAAATTGTATGTATTAAAAATCTCCACTGATGAGAAAATAAGGTTTTCTGAAAAGTAAAAATTTCAAAAGAACCCTCATAACCCATCAATCGTAAAGTATCATACATAACAGTATCCTCTAAAAAAGATATACCTGCCTCATCATCTAGTTGTAATGAAGCTCTAACAGTAGCTTCTGTGATTACAACACGTGTATCCATAACTTCTGAAACGATTCTTTTAATCCCCTGTCCCTTTTCTATTGATGCATTCACCCAGAAATTGTTGATATGATCGTGAGATATTCTGGGTGCTACAGTGAGAGCATGACGAATATGTGAAGCACGAAGGAAATCGATGATTTCCACATACTCGTTTGCCTCTGCAGGTTTCATTAAGAATGCAATCATATTGTGATCTTTTCCAATCGGTAGTTGAACAGTAGACGAAGTCGATGCCATGATAAGAAATCAAGTAATCGAGAAGAATCGAAGATAATTTTACAGAATCGAAAATCAATGAGACTTATCGCAGTTGTTTGTATGTGAAATTTTGAAAGCGTAATGAGAAACCCTAAGTGTTGAGAGTTAAATACTGAAATTAAATCAGTTGTAAGCCCTAATTTGATCAGATCCCCAATTATAACTAAAACAGTGTTAAGTAAATAAAATAACACGTTCAGTGATAACTGTGAACATAACCATCAGTGGTAATCAACACTTGGTTTCTCAAATGCATCATTTACATAATTAAGCTAGCAGTGCTAACTTGTACAAGCAGTACCAACCGACCAAGGCAGTGCTAACTTAATACAAGTAGTACTTCAGTTCTAGCAAAATCATATAAACAAAGCAGTGGTTGAAATTTTTTTTATTTATTTATTTATTTATTTATTATTATTTTTTTTTTTGTCCACAAGCAGTGACACTTCATAAACACATGCATAAGTTAGACTCCAAAACCTAGCAATATAACCTGCAGTGGTAATTCCAAACAAAAATACAAGTATACAGTGTTAACTATACACCAACAGTGGTGAAGTGATTATTACCACTGTTTATAATAAAAGTAAGAAACAGTGATAACGATACACATTACACACAATCAGTGTTTAATTAACAAATCAGTATTAACCCAAATTGAAATCACAGTAGATGTTATTCACAGAAAGCAGTAACAAGAGAAATAACTTATGACAAATTGATCATTCCAATACTAGTAACCAAGAATGTGAATCTGCCTACATCAAAAGCTTTTGTAAACAGATCAGCAAACTGATTATCAGTATGAACTTTCAAAATTTGAATAAGTCTTTTCTCATTACAATCTCTAATGAAATGATATCTGATTTCAATATGCTTTGTTTTAGAATGTTTAACTGGGTTATTAATAATACTGATTGCAGAGCTATTATCAATAAAAATAGGAGTATTAAGAAAGGTAAAACCATAATCTAGCATCTGATTCTGAATCCATAGCACTTGAGCACAGCAACTTGCAGCTGCTACATATTCTGCCTCTGCTGTAGATGTAGATACAGTGGTTTGTTTCTTGCATTGCCATGAAACCAATCTTTCTCCCAAAAATTGACAACCTCCTGATGTAGATTTCCTGTCCAAATTAGCTCCTCCATAATCACTATCTGTGTAAGCTATCAGATCAAAAGAATTAAACTTTGGATACCAAAGGCCCAATTTTGATTGACCCTTCAAATATCTAAAAATTCTTTTGACTGCTAGAAGATGTGATAGCTTTGGATTAGCTTGAAACCTTGCACATAGACACACTGCAAACATGATGTCAGGCCTTGATGAAGTGAGATACATAAGAGACCCAATCATTGATCTGTAAAGATGTTCATCCACACTCTCCCCCTCAAGATCTGCATGTAATTTCTTGTTTGTCTCAACTGGTGTGCTTGCAACTTTAGCATCTTTGTACCCAAACCGATCCAGTATATCATTCACATACTTACTTTGATGAATAAAGATTCCTTCTTTCTGTTGCTTTACTTGTAGCCCCAAGAAAAATGTTAATTCCCCCATGGAGCTCATCTTGAACTTTTCATGCATCAATGATTCAAACTCCTTGCAAAGACTATCCTTTGTTGAACCAAAAATGATATCATCTACATAAACTTGAACCAGTAGTATATCATTCTTAATTCTTTTAGTAAACAAAGTTTTATCTATTGCACCCCTTTTGAATCCATTCTGCAACAGATAATCTGAAAAAGTATCATACCAGGCTCTAGGTGCTTGATGTAAACCATAAAGAGCTTTATCCAGTTTGAAAACTTTATCAGGAAATTTAGAATCTTCAAACCCTGGTGGTTGACATACATAGACCTCTTCCTGTATAGTGCCATACAGAAAAGCACTCTTAACATCCATCTGATACACAATGAATCCCTTGAATGAAGCATAAGCCAAAAACAATCTAATTGCCTCTATCCTTGCAACAGGTGCAAAAACCTCATCATAATCAATCCCCTCTTCTTGTGAATACCCCTGTGCAACCAATCTAGCCTTGTTTTTGATCACTATACCTCTTTCATCCTTCTTGTTCTTGAAAATCCATTTAGTACCAATTGCCCTCTTCTCTTTAGGCAAATCAACCAATGTCCAAACTTCTTGAATCTTAAACTGAAGCAACTCCTCTTGAATAGCTTCAATCCAACTAGGATCTCTCAAAGCTTCAGTAACCTTCTTTGGTTCTGTTTGAGACAGAAAACAGGCAAACAAAGAAGTATTTACAGCTTCTGTATCAAGATTTACTTCTTCCTCATTTGCTGAAGCTTCAAACACCTGACTTTGATTTCTTGTTTTAACAGCTGATTCAATATCTCCTATTACATTCTCAAGTGGATGATCTTTATGAGTAATGTATTTAGATGCTGCTGTTTCTTGAATACTCTCCTCTAAGTTGGTAAAATTTCCTTCTTGACCAGACTCACTACTTGACACTTCTCTTGCAATTCTCTTTGACAAAGGAGTAGAACTCATCAAATGTAGATAATTCAAATGTTCCTGCTCTGTGTCAAGATGCTTTGTAGGTGTCTGATCAACATTCACACCTGCCTTTGTATTCTTCTGTACTGGACTCACATCACTGTCTTCTGTACTGTCTTCAATAACAGGTCTATCAGAATCATCAACATGAGAAAATGATCTTTCATCTGATTTTCCTGTTTCCACATCCTGTGATGTCGTTGGTTGATCAGTATCAAACACTTCTGGAGGATCAGGAGACCAAATTGGAAATAATATATATTCCAATGAATCATTCTTCATTCCAACTGATATTCCTGATTTTGCTCTACCTTCTTCATCACCTGTTCCTGCACTTGTACCTGCACTAGTATCCACATTTGTATATCTAAAAGCAGTATTAAGTGCATCAATATCAAACAGTGATTCAGGACCTTTTCCCTCAGGATTAACAGTGTTTTCATTAAAAGTAATGTGCACTGTTTCTTCTATGATTCTGGTCCTTTGATTGAATACCCTATAAGATTTACTTTGAATAGAATAACCAACAAATATCCCCTCATCAGCCTTACTCTGAAATTTACCTAAGTGATCTTTGGTATTTAAGATTGTACAAGGACACCCAAAATATTTTAAGAAACTAACCAAAGGCTTTCTCTTAAACAACAGTTCATATGGTGTCTTGTTATGAGGCTTAACAACTAATACTCTATTCTGAACATAACAAGCTGTGCTAACTGCCTCTACCCAAAAAGACATAGGTAGCTTTGCATCAGATAGCATGGTTCTAGCAGCCTCAATCAGTGTCCTATTCCTCCTTTCAGCTACTCCATTTTGTTGAGGAGTTCTAGGTGCACTAAATTCTCTCTTAATACCTTTAACTTCACAGAATTTATCCATCTCATGATTCTTAAATTCTGTTCCATTATCACTTCTGATGATCTTTACTCTTTTATCCAATTGATTCTCCATCTTAGTTATAAATGATCTAAGTATTTCACCTGTCTCATCCTTTGTCCTAAGAAAGAAAACCCATGTAAATCTAGAATAATCATCAATAATCACAAGACAGTAAGACTTTTTCCCCATACTACTTATACTGGTTGGTCCAAATAAGTCCATATGCAATAAGTGTAAGGGTGTGCAATTTGTGTTCACAGATTTGGACTTAAATGAGGATTTGTGTTGCTTTCCCTTTTGACAAGAAACACAATGATCATCACATGAATAGACCTTTTCATACAAACCTCTAACAAGCTTGTTTTTGACAAGTTTATTAATGGTTTTGAAATTCATGTGACACATCCTCCTATGCCACAGTTCAGATTCATTCACACTTGCTTTAGAAACAAGACAGTTTAAATCAGGTTGAGGTGTCATATTTACTAAGTCACACTTATATACATTATCTTGTCTTGGAATTCTCATCAAAATCATGTTTTCTGGTATTTTGAATTCTTTGGACAAGATAAGGCATTCAGTGTCAGTAAAAAGAACTGGGTTCTTTTTGTCTGTGATTTGACTCACACTTAGTAAATTATACCTCAATTGTTCCACAAAATAAACATTATCAAAACTTAGCTTTTCACTCTGAACTGTTCCTTTCCCTGTGATCCTTCCTCCTTTTGGATTGCTTCCAAAAGCTACATATCCTCCATCAAAAGATTTAAAGTCCTGCAGCTTTTCTTTGTCTCCAGTCATGTGCCGTGAGCATCCACTATCAATATGCCATAAGCTCTTAGGCTTGCCCTGCACAAATAGTCAAAAAAGAGAATTAATTTCTCTTGGGAACCCAAACCAATTTGGCTTTGGGTTTCCCATGTGCATTCACATAATCAACTTTCTTAAAGATTATTGATTGTGAAGCACTGTTGGTATTTGGATCTGTTAATTTATCAGACTTAATAGGTGTCCAAATCCAACTAATTTTAGACTTAACAGTGTTCTTTGGCTTAACAGTTTTAACTGTTTTACCAATTGAAGATTCAGTGTTAATTTTGTTAACACTGTTTTTGAAATCAGTTACCACTGTTTTAGTCTTTGAGCTTTTGGCTAATTTTGTTATTACTGCTGCAGTAGATTTACCTGTAACAGTGTTTAACATGGTAGCCTTTGAGTTTATCTTCTGAACTCTGGCAGTACGATTAACTTTTGATTGAAAATTTTGTTTGTTAATCATATTTGCTTTTGTCCATGACTGTTTTCTAATCCTTTGAACATTCTCAGGATTATGATAGCAGTCATATTGAAGATGACCCATTTTTCCACATATAAAGCAAGACATTTCTTTAATCACAGTAACATTATTACCCAGTTTTTGTGAAATCATTTGATTCCAATTTCTTTGATTACCTCTGGGTTTTTTATTTTGAAAACTCTGTGAAGAAGAAGCACTTGCTTTACATTTACAATTCACACAGTTATTCACAACAGATTCAACAACAGGTTTAGTAACTGAGTTAACTGTATTACTAACATATCCTAACCCATGTTTAGATTTGTTAGTATTCAAGCTCACCTTCTCTAAGTCCAGTTTAACTCCTTAAACATTTTCTTTCCCTCTTCTAGTTTATCAGTTTTAAGATTAACAACTAGATCAGTAATTACTCTCTTCACATCCTCACATGTTGACTCAGACTTAGATGATTCAGATTTCACACTCTTCTCACTATCAGATGTCTTATCACTCTGATCATCTTCTTCAGTCCAGTCACTAACTTCACCTTCTACAAACAAATCATCATCAGATAAACTTTTAATTGGATCAGCCTTTTTAACCTCATCTACCATTTCTCTTTTAAGTGAATTGATATCAATTTCACTTTTGGGAGGAAAGTAGGTGTGATTATAAGGTGGAGGTACATTATTGTATCCTAATCCAGTCTTAAGTTTATCATGAATCTGTGAATTAATAAGTTTATTTACACTCTTTGAAGCATGTTCTAATTTACTTACATCAAGCCTTATACTATCTCTTTCACATGTGACCTCAGTAAGTTTCTTAGATAACAAATCAACTTTATCTTTAAAAGAGTCTCTCTCCCACCTAGCATATTCAATGTCATACTTAAACTGTGTTGCATTGACTTCATATGCCTTTATTTGATTTTCCAGATTTTCAATGACTGCTATGGTGTGTTTACTTTTGATTTCCCATTGTTTTAGTTCCTCACACACTTTTATATTATGATCTCTGTAGTGTTTAACAGTTTGTTTACAAACAGCAGAACATAATTTATTTTGTACCTCAGTAGGAACTTCTGACTTTTTGTCAGATTCTGCAATGGACATGAGACATTGATTCTTCACAACATGCTCTTCTTGATCACTCCAATCCCATCCACAGCCATCCATAGACACCAAAGCATTTGCTGAAGCCCCCTGAATTGGAATGTTTCTTGTCTGTGTTCCAGTGCTTCCAGATCTCTGACCATTACCATTCTGCTCTTGCCTAGGGTTTCTGCATTCTCTGGCAAAGTGTCCCATCTTGTGACAGTTGAAACACTCAATCTTGCTCTTATCAAACCAATTTGCATCATTCCTCTTGTATGCAAAGTTATTTCTACCAGTCCTCTGCATGAACCTTTTTGCTCTCTGAGTAATCAATGCAATTTGCCACTTGATGTCCATCTCCTCTAGATCATCACCATCAAATTGTTCCAGATCTTCATTAGTAAGTGAAGAATTCACATTACTTGCAAAGAAAGATTCTAATATTTGATCATTAGAACTATTTGATGAAGATCCTGCTCCCCCTGAAACATGAGTAGAACCTATTTGACTTGATTCTGCTTTTGTTCCAGCCATAGACATAAAAGCAGCATTATGACTGTATCCAGTTGTTTGTTTCTTACTTTCCACCTCAGACTCAAAGTTCCTCAGATCATTGTATATATCTTCTAGTTCCTTAACTTCAATGTCTGAACTCTACCTCAATCCAACAGTATAGATTGTCTGTTGAGACATAGATTGTGACAACAGATCTAGCTTGATATAGGACTAGTGTAATTATTGTTACGTTTGTATATTGGTTTAGATTTGTAAATAAATATTTGTTTTGTTAGTAATATTCGTTAAACATATTATTGTGTTAAGTTAGACGAATTATTAAATACGAAATAAATACATTCTGTGCGAGTCGAGTTCTCAGGTCGCGAGATTAACGAGCTGAGATGAGAACTGAATTCGTGGAAGTCTGGCGAGCCGAGTTCTGAGTTGGGCTTGGGCTGCGAGTTGGACCGAACTCGCAGGCCCTTGCGAGTCGAGACGAGCTGGACATATATAATGTTTTTCAATCGGTGAAAAACATAACTTTTGCATTCTGATTTCAATTGCTGCGAATTCAACAAACCAGAGAAAAACATAACCTAAGGCTAGGCTTTGACGATTCGTTGTTTAAAGCTAAGTCTAGTTAAAACGCAATACGAACATATTCGTTGTTAGTAAAATAACACCGTATTGAGGGATTCCGCACCTTAATACTACAGATAACGAAGTTATCGATCCTAAAACTAGGGGACTTACATCTGGTATCAGAGCTTTCGGGCTAGATACGAGTGTGTTCGTGAGTTTTAGTTTATTGCGTTTTTGATTCGGGTCGTTTTTACGTGCATTATTGCAATACTAACGATCAAAATCATTCTCTGGAAGTTTTAGGGTTAGTTTACAGTCGAATTTCTCAGTTTCGTTCGTAAAAATACCTTAAAATTCGTTTTTCGGGTTTAACAGCCGTTTCGCGAGTCGAGATTAGGGTTCCAGCGTCGCCTGCGAACCGAGTTGAACTAGCGAGTCGAACTGAGGCTTGCAAGTCGAACCGAGATCTCTCGCGAATCGACATCACTTGCGAATCGACATCTTTTAGCAATCCGAACTGAGGCTTGCGAATCGACAAATTCTGCGAGTCGAGCTGAGATTGCGAGTTGAGCTGAGTCTTGCGAGTTGAGATTTCTGAATTCGCTGAAACAGTTTAATTTTACGTTTTTAAGATGTCTGACTTAAGTAGAATGATCGAAATGGACCACGAGGTGGGAAAGTCAAACGTTCCACCTAAGTTGTTAAGAATCGAGGATTACTACAATTGGAAGGACAGATTTGAATCTTACTGTAGATTCCATGATCTGTCTATCTGGATGTGTATCAAGAGTGGATACACCCCACCTACTCAAACTGTTCAAAATGCTACTGTAGTTCTTACCTATGCAAACATGAGTGATCAAGAGAAGGAAGCGTACAGAAATGAGAATAAATCACATTCTTGCATAAAGATGTGTCTTCCTAAATCCCTTGCTCATCAACTCAAGTCTTTTCATACTGCTAAAGCGCTCTGGGAAGCTTTAGAGAAAAGAGGTGAGGGAAGTCCACAGGTGAGAGCTGGCAAGAAGAGTCTTCTTAAAAAGCAGTTTACTATGTTTAAAGCTTTAAAAGGAGAAGATCTTGATGCCTATGTTACACGATTCTACCATCTGCTAAGTGAATTAGAATACCATGAAATTTTTGAAGAAGAAGTATCTAAAACCGACAAGTTCCTTGAGGGTTTGCCTTCTAAATGGGAAATGTATGGTGTTATGATTAAGGATAACGAAACTAGGTATTCTACTATGACCTTAGAGCAAGTCATTGACAAGCTGAAAGGTTATGATTTCTCCAAGAAGTCAAGAGATAGTGATTCTGATCAGGTTCAGAACCCTGGGCTGTATCATGGAAAGTCAAGTCTTTCGACTGCGTCATCGAGTTCGACCACTGCACTGTTAGTTGGTGATACTAATGAAAATGGAGAGATGATCACTGAAGATCTGTGCTTTATTTCCTCCTCTGGTGATGAGACAAAGGGAAAGAATTCTGAGAAGTCACCTCAAGAGCATCAGAAGATGCCGATGAGTGTGAAATCTGCTGAACAGCAACTGTCTGTTCTTGCTTCCTTTGTGGCATCATATGAGAACTACATAGAAGGAAAGATCAATGATCCTATTCTATTTGATGAGGATTATGAGCAGATAGATTCTGATTATCTTGAGGAACTGGAACTTCAAGATCAACTAGCGTTGATATCTAGAAAGGTGAAGAATTTCCTCAAGAAAACTGGTAGAAAGGTGTTGGGCAATAGATCAGGGTTTGATAAAACCAAGGTCAGATGCTTTAACTGTCAGGGTATTGGTCATTTTGCTAGAGAATGCCAAAGACCTAAAGTAGAAGCACAAGGAAAACAAGGTTCGGGAAGTACTCTTGCTTCCAAAGCCTTAGTGGTGAAGCAGTTGGATGGCTCGTATGATTGGCAAGCTCATTCTGAAGAAGCTTTGATGGCCGAGATCGAAGAAACAACTGCTGGATCAGTGTCCTACATGCCCACTGACATGGAACAGAGAGTAGAGGTGGCTGAGTCTGAAAAAAGGGCAAGTGATGATGATGTGCTATATATGGATTCAACTCCAGATATGAGTCCTGAAGAATTAGTGGCACGTATGGCTGAATTACAAACTGACAAGAAGAAGGTATGTTTAGATATTCTTAATCTTGCTGATGTTTGTTACTTAGTTACTGATTTACAGTCTCAGAATAGTGTCTTAACTGTGTCAAATAGTAATATGTCATCACAATTAAATATGGATAAGGAATCTTATAAGACTGTTAGATCTGAACTTGATCAAGCTATTATGGATGTTCGTAGATTAAGTGATGATAAACAGGTCTTAAAAGATAAAATTAAGTCTGATGCGTTGGATAGAACAAAACTTAGAGAAACCATAAGTGAAAAATCTGTTGTCATAGATGGTCTCTATATGAATATCAAAGACTTAAATGAGACGATTGCTAGTAAGGATCAGGAAATAGTGAACCTTAATTTAAGGTTAATTGAGCAAAACCGTAAACTTGAGAATTATAGGACATCTCAAATGGATAAAATGTTAGATGCTCAACGTAGTGTAAAGGACAAGACTGGGTTAGGTTACAATGATGTATCCCCGCCTTTTAATGCCAATTACACTCCTATTCCTGAGGACTCTGAGATGACTGAAGTTAATCCTGAGATTTTAGTAGCTGATAAACCTGAACAGTCAGAGGCACAGAAAGATGTTATTAAGAACGTATCATTAGATAATAGCAAGGCTTCTCAGTTCACCAAAATACATTATGTATCGGGTGGAGTGATTAACGATGCTAAGATTAATGATAAAGTTGATAAGGAACAGCTTAAACCTTTAGTGCCTAAGACTCCGGATGAGAAAGCAAAAGTGAGCAAATCACGCAAGCAGATGTCATGTTTCAAATGTCATCAAAAAGGACACGTGGCTTCGTGTTGTCCTAACAAAAAGCCTGAAGCACCACATAAGCTTGTGATTGAGGAAAAGACACAGACCGACTCTAATATGACTGTAGACGGGTTAGATACCAAACCTAAGTTAGGTAATAAACCTGTGAACATTCTTAAAAGAGATGGTAAGCATAGTGTCTCCCCACCTAAACCTAAACGGTCATATACTCAAAGTGATAATTATGTCCATAAGTCTAGGGATGTGACACCGTCGAGGTTTAGAACTCCAAGTAGAGGCCATAGTCATTATGAAAGTGGCACTACTTCGCGATCACATGAGTTTAATTATAATTATCATAATAGAGCTCATACTTTTGTGCCTAAGAGGTTCTCCTCAAATTCACCTCTTAAGGCTGATCGTCCACAAACTCAAGCTACTTCGAAAGTAACCAAAGCTCCTGATGGGAAGAATGGTTATTTTAAAGAGCTTAAGTTTGTTGATGATAAGGGACAAACCAAGACCGTAATGGCTTGGGTCCCTCTTGATAACTGATCGTGTTTTGTGTTATGTGCAGGAGCATGCTGTGAACAAGGACAGTTGGTGGTATGTAGACAGTGGATGCTCGAGGCACATGACCGGTGAAAGAAGTCTACTGAAGGACTTCAAGGATAGTCTCAAGCAAAAAGTAAATTTTGCAGGAGATAAAGGAGGAGTAATTTCGGGAAAAGGAAAAGTTTCAAATGGAACTTTGACTCTTGAGGATGTGAACTATGTTGAAGAACTTACACACAACCTAGTGAGTGTTTCCCAAGTCTGTGATAAAGGTCATCCAGTTTATTTCAATGAAAAGGAGGCCTTAGTCCTGAAGCCAGGTTTTAAAATTCCTGATGAATGGATATTGATGAGGGCGCCAAGGAAGAAGGACATCTATGCTATCAACATGGGTGTTCCTAACTCTTCAATGGTGTCTACATGTTTATTGTCCAAGGCTTCGGAAACAGATGCTCTGTTATGGCATAGGAGAATGGCACATCTAAACTGGAGAAAGATGAATTATATAACCAAAAATGGTTTGGTTCTAGGTGTACCACAAAAACGTTTCGAGTCTGAGGATAAGTGTGTTCCTTGCATGAAAGGAAAGCAGCACAAGAAACCACACAGACCTAAGACTGAAAACTCTATCTCCTCGCCATTTGAATTGCTACATATGGATCTCTTCGGCCCTATAAGCAAGAGAAGTCTAGGTGGCAAATGGTACTGTTTGGTTGTCACAGATGACTATTCTAGATTCTCATGGGTATTCTTTTTGGGATCAAAGGATGAAACTCCTGGAATTCTAATTGAGTTCTTTGATCTAGTAGAGAATGTCTATAAAAAGAGAGTTAAGCGTATTCGTAGTGACAATGGAACAGAGTTTAAGAATTCAACGTTGAATATCTATTGCTTAAGCAAAGGGATATTACATCAATTCAGTGCACCTTATGAACCTCAACAGAATGGTGTTGCTGAAAGGAAGAATAGAACGTTGATTGAAGCTGCTAGAACAATGCTTGCTGATTCAAAGCTTCCGGTCATCTTTTGGGCAGAAGCAGTGAATACAGCATGTTATGTTCTTAATAGAGTTCTTACGGTTAAGAGACATAACAAGACTTGTTATGAGCTTTTGAACAATAAGAAACCTAACTTAAAAGGGTTTGAACCCTTTGGAGTTTCATGCACCATATTAAAGACTGGACATCAAGCAAAATTTGGTGAGAAGGCTGACGAAGGATTTTTCCTAGGTTATATGCCCAATTCGCCAAATAAGAGAGTCTTTAATAAAGTCACAGGACGTTTGGAGGTAGTTTATAATATTGAGGTTACAAGCTATTCACCGGATGTTCATAAGGGCTTAGATTGGCAATTTGATTATTCTGATCTTTTTGCATCATTTAAAGTTCCTATTAGTGACTATGTCAGTGATTCAGAGATAGCTGAACATTTAGTGTTTGAAGATGAGAATATTGGTCCCGCTTCAACATCGAGTGTTAAGCAGTCTGGAATCAAGACTACTGTTGACTCAGATAAAGCTTCCACAAGTGAGTCACAAAAACCTTCAGAGGATAAGTCTCTAGAAACAGAAGATCTTGATGATCTTCATACAAAGTTTGATGACATACTTACTCCTTTGAAACATCTAAGAATATCTTCAGCACGTACGGAAGATGTACCTGAATTGGAAGAAATTGGTACTAATTTGGAAGATGAGATACCAGTTGAACCAGTTACTACAACTAGAACGAGTAAGAATCATCCAGTTGAAAACATCATCGGTGATATTAATACTCCGGTTCAAACTAGGCATCAATCCAGAACTAATACGTCTGAGAATTCTGAATACCAAAGCTTGTATACTGCAATGAAAGAGACAGGGATTCCTAATCAATGTCTATATTCATGCTTTATCTCACAAGTCGAGCCTAAAAATGTTCAAATGGCTTTAAAAGAAAACTCGTGGGTAGAAGCAATGCAAGAAGAACTATCTCAGTTCTCTAAATTACAAGTATGGGAGTTGGTTGACCTACCAAAGGGAGAATATCCAATTGGAACTAGATGGGTATTTAAGTGTAAGAGAGATGATAAAGGTATCGTTACTCGCAATAAAGCTCGTCTAGTGGTTCAAGGTTTTAATCAACAAGAAGGTATTGATTACAATGAAGTGTTTGCACCAGTTGCTAGGCTAGAAGCAATTAGAGTATTCTTAGCATTCGCATCATATTATGGTATAAAAGTGTATCAGTTGGATGTTAAGAGTGCCTTTTTGTATGGCAAAGTGGAAGAATTGGTGTATGTTTCACAACCGCCAGGGTTTGCTAATCCTGAGTATCCAGATAGAGTATATCGTTTGAATAAGGCTCTATATGGATTACATCAAGCACCTAGGGCATGGTATGGAACACTATCAACGTATCTACTTGAGAATGGATTTACAAGAGGATCAATTGATAGTACACTATTTGTGAAGTGGAAAAAGAAAGACTTTCTTCTTGTACAAGTGTATGTTGATGACATTATCTTTGGATCGTCTGATGAAAAGATGTGTCAAGAATTTGAGAAAGTCATGAGAAAAAGGTTTGAAATGTCTGCAATGGGAGAGTTGAATTTCTTCTTAGGATTACAAGTTGATCAAAAGAAGGATGGATTCTTTATTCATCAATCTAAATATACATATGAGCTATTAGAACGTTTCAAGATGGATGAAAGTAAGGTCTACAATACTCCAATTCCAGTCAATCATGGATTAGGTCCAGATACATCGAGTGATAGCGATGTGGATCCAACTCTTTATAGAGCCATGATCGGATCACTAATGTATCTTACAGCCTCTAGGCCTGACATCATGTTTGCTGTTTGTTTATGCGCAAGATATCAGGCTAATCCGAAAGAGTCACACATGCAAGCTGTTAAACGAATCTTTCGTTACCTCAAAGGGAAACCTAAGCTGGGTCTTTGGTATCCGATTGATGGAGACTTAGATCTCGTAGCTTATACTGATTCGGATTATGGAGGATGCAATCAGAATAGGAAATCTACGACTGGAGGATGTCAATTCTTAGGAGGTAGATTAGTATCCTGGCAGTGCAAGAAGCAAACCTCGGTAGCCATTTCTACATGTGAAGCTGAGTATGTTGCAGCTGGCAGCTGTTGCTCGCAAGTTCTTTGGATTCAACAGCAACTGCGGGATTACGGGTTAAATATAACCAATACTCCTATGATGATTGATAACGAATCTACTATGTCGATCACCAATAATCCAGTAAAGCACAGTAAAACTAAGCATATTGATATTCGACATCATTTTATTAGAGATTGTGCTGAAAAGAAATTGATAAAGTTAGTTAAGGTTCCATCATTGGATAACTTAGCAGACTTATACACAAAGGCGTTCGACAGAGCAAGATTTGAGACGTTGGTTCAACTAAACGGAATGAGAAATCCAGAGTGATTAGTCTTCCAAGGGTATTCTTGTAATAGTTAGTATTTATGTGTTTATTAAAAAAAAAAAAAAAAAAAAAAAAAAAAAAAAAAAAAAAAAAAAAAAAGGGGCGTATGGCATTCATTTGCTTGTTACCTAAGGGGAATCGCCTTCATTTAAGTTTTTATTTGCAAAAACTACGGGAAATGATAGTACATTAGGAGAATAAGCTTCACAATAATAAAGCTTAAGTCCTAAGTATGATATGGTAGTAGGTTCAAATAAAGTTGCTTTAGAACTACAGCGGTTCTATCAGGTATGTGTTTATATTTATTTGATTATACACCTATATCCACAAGTTATAATTTGTCTATTTTTAGTAAAATTTTAGATGGCTTCATCATATGATGTACTGGTAGGCAAATTATATGAAATTTTCTAAGTCTTAAGAATTTAATTAACTACTTGTTTATTATTTTGTGTAACTATTCTATGATGTATGACATTAAGTCTTAAATGTTGAATGATGGTATTACCATACACTGTTATCATGCATTTTAATTAAAGTGACAAATAGTAGCAATATGGGTATTAATTTAATTACTGGTAACTATGTTGTACTATGTACAGAACTGAAACCTTTAATTAAATTAATATTCTCAAATATATTTTGAATTATGCTAGAAGGAATCTTCTGTTGTACTACGTACAGACTTAGATAACATAGCATATTCAAAGTATGTTTGATATTTGTCTAACCGTAAAAATTCAAGTGTATGTTATATGTTTCGAAAAGATACATCATTTAGTAACCGCTACCTTGAAAATTTAATGATGCAGTGTTATGTGTTTTACTTGAATTCTTCAGTATGTCATATACTAGGAAGCACTTGATAATTCTCATACTAACAATAAAGAGTTTGCTTAGAAAATTGAGTATAATTTGTTTATGTGGATCATATACTGGTAATCGTCTTGAACTATCTATAATTAAAATATTTACTTTATGTGCGTAATGCATTTATTAATTATGCTATGTGGATAAAGGTACCTAAGATATAGTTTTATAAATATAAATGTATAAATGATATATTTAGTTGTAATTTTATAGTAATTTATTTGAATTTCATGAGGTATGTATACTACCAATCTGCTTAAACTTTTTAAATATATCATGAATTGCTTATTCTTACTAATATGATCCCTAAGCAGATAAATTCTTATTCATTTTATGTATGTATTTTATTTTGTTTCAAGTGTTTAATAAAATGGTACTTGATACCTATGATTATGTAATTTTGTTTTAGTTTTTAATTTTTGTGTTAATTATGCTTACCCTTCGGAATTAAATCATACTGAATGTTTTTGAGTTGAACAACGTGACAAATACAAGTGAAAATTAATTATAATTTAGACTTGTGAAAATATCGGGTTTTTATTTATACTTAGAATTAAAATTCGCGTTTTTAATTATTTCTGCGAGTTGACTTCGACTTGCGAGTCCGCTTCAAATCTCGCGAATCGAATGTAAAGTATAAAGGTGGTCAAACGAGTCAGACCAACCCACCGAACCCACATACTTCGCGAGTTCAGTAAAGCTTGCGAATCCGTCAACAAGGCGAAACGAGGCGATTTATTGTTTTCGTTTGATTTCGATTCTTAGATTACGGGAACGAGTTATTCAATCCGAGGACTTTATACATCTTCATATTGCGAACATTTTGAGGTATAAACCAACGGATTTCACCGTGTAAATAACAAGAAATCGAAGTTTTTATAAAACTTAGGGTTTCGGGTTAAAAACTAAACGATTTGCGTCGATTACGATGTTATTGGACATAAATCCTTGTGGTTTATGTTAAATGGATGTTAATAAACGTAAATCAATTGATAGATCATGTTAAATTCAACAGATTAATCGATTTTAATTAAAAATTATCGACGGCTGTTCATCGAACGAGTTGAGATTTTACCTCGACTCCCTGATTGAATGAAACGAGTTGACATTGTGAATCAACTCGCAGCGAGTTGACTAGCGAATCCATGAGATTAGCGAGTTCACTTCAATAGCTGCTTTATAAGTTTAGCGAGTTCATAAGCAAAACGAGTTGACCTCACCTCGTTAGGCCAGTTTATGCGAGTCCAGTACTTAGAAAAATTTTATTTTTTAAAGTAGTGATATAAATGTTAAGACTTTTTAAGTAATAACTTTTATGAAATGGATTTGTGTTAATTCTTATATGATTATATCGAAAGTCTACTAATTTAAGAAGAAAATTAGTGGCGTGTCCTAATTTCACATTAGCGGTATAATTTTTAACGTTAACGACTTGAGATTTTTATTAAAATAACAAGTACCTAACGTGATTTAAATTAGACTTAAGACTTTTTAGTTATAAGTAAAATTTTTATATACGACTTGAGATTATTTTTGTATCAAGTTATATATAATTACAATTTTAAACTAAGATGTTTGATGAATCTCGATTCATAATACATAATAGTTTAAATATTTTTTATCGTGCATTAAATTATATCTGTTGTTTGTATTTATTACAGATATGGCTAGAGCATTTGATAAGGGTCACAACATCCTGGTTGATCTGAACCTTGAGGCCAAACGGGCTGACAGGGTTGCTGATATATTACGTTTTCTAGCACAATCAAGGATTAGATATGCCATTACGGCCAATCCTCCTATCTCACAGACTATACTGAACGATTTCTGGACGGATATTGTTTATGACGAATCTGTCACTCCGCCAGAGATTCGAGCTACAGTTGGTGGACAACCTGTTACCTTTTCAGCTGGTAATCTTCGTGAGATTTTGCAGCTAGGTACGGTAGAACAGGAGAACGGGGATATTGAGTATCCTATGGACTTTATTGAGGGTGCTATTGGACGTATGGGATATACAGGAGACAGGCGTGGACGTCAGTTCCAGAAGCCTCTGGTCATTGGTCAGTGGAGGTTTCTTTGGCACGTGATGAATATAGTCTTCGCAGCAAAGAAAGGTGGCTTTGATGAGTTGAGCCCTGCGATTCTATCGGCTGTACTGTCACTGGTTTACAATAAACCATACAGTTTTTGTGATTACATTTTTGGAGAGATAGCTAGACAGATATCGGGTTCTGTTAGATCTAGATTTATGATCTACCCGAGGTTTTGTATGCTTATCATACGTGCGCGTCTACCGAACTTGGTTATTCCTGAGCCGTTTTTATCGGTGAATACCATTGATCAACGTGGTTATAATGCCATGTTTATGCAGACGATTAGGAAGGAAGGAGTGGTGAAACCGGAAATTAGACCACTTTTTGGATATATTGTTGATCCGAACTACGTTGCACCGCCAAATCATGGGTGGTTGGACGTAGCTCCTGCTGCTGTTGTTGCTCCTGCTGTTGCTGATGTTGTACCTGCACCTGTAGCTGAGGAAGCTCAACCTGAAGATCCACAAGGGCTCCTTGAGGATGTTCTTATTCAGGCTGGTCAGGTGGATCAGCAGGTGAATCAAGAGGTTGCTGCACAGGTTGTGCAAGAAGTTTTGGAGCAGAATGATGATGAGACAAATCCTTTGCTTCAAGACATTGAGAGTTACTTGGCACCACCTGAGGTAATCTGTTACTTATGTAATAATATAGATGCTTAGTTGATAGATTGTTTTTATTGATCATAGATGCATAATATTATTATATAATGATTCTGATATTAGATATTTAGTAAATTGGATATTATTTCTGATTTTAAAAATATAAATATCATTATACGAACAGGAAGCTGAAGCTGAGGCTGCACATCCAGAAGTTATATTACTTGAGGATGAGCAGATACAGCTTGATAGATCAGTTGTTGTACCAACTGAGGTATTATATCTGATTAATCTTAAATATATAGAACTTGTATGATAGAGCTTACGCTAATCATAAATGTTTAATATATTTAAAATTTAGGATCCTGTTAGATCATCTAGAGGTCGTGATGGTGAGACGGCTTCAGATAAAGATTCTGATAATACACCTTCTCCTCCTCCATCTGCTTCTGAAAAGAAGAGGAAGGGTAAGAGTATTCTGGAGGAAGGTACTGAGGAAGTTGAGATTCCTTTGATGAAGCGTCCGAGAACGCTTACTATTCGAGAAGGTTAGTATTAATTAAAGTTAAATAATCTTAACTTGTTGTTTATCAGGAGTTGAACTGAGACAGTTAATTCTGTATACAGTTTCTCAGGATACACCACAGGTAGAGATGGTTGCACCGGTGGTTACGGAATCGATGTCTTTACCGCTTCAAGTATGAGATATAAATTCTATAACTATGAGTGTTATGCAATTAATTAGAGTTTGAGACAGAGTAATCTGTAACAATAACTGATTTTAATTGTGTTTAACTTTACAGCATGAGGTTGCTGATTTAGTTCGTGGAGCTAATTTTCCGACGAACAAAACAGCTAGATTTGTGACAAGTTTGCTTACGCAAGCTTTGTCTCAACCTCATACACCGCTTACCAGAGACTGGCATATTGAGTCTCTTACACCGCCTGGACCCAGAACGATACCTGTTACTCCAACGACTGATGCTGAAAGGATTACATCCTTAGAGTCGAGGGTAAAGGATTTGGAGAAGCTTACTTCTCAGATTCCAGAGCTGGTGTCGAGCAATCTTCTTCTTTCACAACAGATACTCAAGCAGAGTGAATCGTACAATCTGTTGATGAAGACTCATGAGACGTTACTTGCGGACTTCACTGTACAGAGACTGAAGTTATCTTCTTTAGAGAGTCTGGTCTTGAGATCGCATTCAGGACAGCCTGCTCAGGGGGAGATATTGGTATATCTGGAGTCTTGCAGAGAGAATGAGTTGAAGAGAAAGAGAGATCAAGACAAGGACGATGATCCCAATGCACCGAGTGGTGAGCAGACTGGTCCTTCAAAGACTAGTGAGCAAGCTACTATTCAGGGGGAGTCTGGTGCTGGTGCTAGTGGTTCTGGAGTGGGTACAAGTGCAGATAAGACTGTATCGGGTGATACTGAAGCTGGTAAGATAGCTTAGTATTATCTTAGTACTGTAATATTTGTAATAGTTTGTAGTGAACAAGTGTAAACTTAATTATTGTGTAAATATATTTGGCTTAGGGTTATTATTATTTTAAGTAAAATATGTTTGGTAATTTAAGTTTATAAAATTATGTTAAGATAAAATAGTGATCGAAAGACTTCTGACTTATTGAGTAGTCGAGCGGCGTGTTCCGATTAATTTCGGCAGTCATAATTTTATAATAACATATGCATTTTAGATTTGATTATAGACTTAAGACCGTAAGGTTTATAAGTAATTAACAAGTTAAAAATGTATTCGTATTAACTAGACAAATGATATATAATTTAAAGGTTAAATTGATAATGAATGAGATCAATTAACACTTGGAAATTATATAAGGTAATTAATAGTAAATTTAAATGTTTGGTGATTATTCACAATGCATTAGAATTTAAAATTAATTAATATTTGTTAAGTAGACTTAAGAGATTTTAGATTGATTCAGGGTAATCAATAAAAGATTTTATAAGTTATATTTATATTGCGTTTATATGTTAGGTTAAAATATACAAAAGAATTAATAAAGAAATTCTTAGATTGGTTCAGGGAAATCAATAAAGAATTTGAATTATTAATATATT
Organism: Helichrysum umbraculigerum; assembly: GCA_949592205.1. Classification (NCBI taxonomy): domain Eukaryota; kingdom Viridiplantae; phylum Streptophyta; class Magnoliopsida; order Asterales; family Asteraceae; genus Helichrysum; species Helichrysum umbraculigerum. The sequence goes on from CATIUR010000004.1 coordinate 93,354,162, forward strand.
TGTATTTATGTTTTTCTCTAGGAATGGAAATGCTTAATCTATCAGATTCGGAAGATGATATTCTGGATGAGATAGATGAAGAGATTGATTATGATATTGAAGAAGGAGAGTTCAAACTTCCTGAAGATTGGACTGCAGTATTTGAATCAGTGATAGATGAAGGTGTTGATCTGGATGCAAATGTAGATGAACATGTTGTGAATCCATCAACGACTGAATTTGTTTTTGTAAATGAACAAGGAGAATCAGTTATTGATTTAGAAGCTTTTGAGAATGCTTCTGAAGATTCAGATACTGAAGTTGAAGAAATAGAGGACAAATACAAACATATGGTTGGTAATCCTATGTTTATCCAAGAAATGCTGAAAAAGAAAAAGGAAAATAAGCAACGCATTTTGAAAGAAGTTGATATTACTGGAAAGCGTGTACTTAAAACTGGCATTATTGGATGGTATTATGACTCTGACCTGAAGCTCTTCGCGATCAAAAGGTTTGACGGGGTTCAATATTTTGAGAAGAAGCTTACCGTGTTTAGTTCATTGCCTCGATATGAGATTCGAGACTTGGCTAGATTAGATATGAAAAATCCAAGTGATGATGATTATGCTAAGTATGTTGAGCGTATCATTAGGACTGAAGGATTATCTATGAAGTTTTCGAAGATTAAGCCAAGGAAAGGAAAAATGATAAAGCTAAACGAACTTAGTCAGAGAACTGGAAGAAGAAGAAGGAAGAAGGTTTATCCAGCGGTCAAATGCATTAAGCAAATACCAATGAAGACTATGCCTCAGAATATTTTGGGAAAATTGAAATATTGGGGGGTAGATGCTGGAACAGGAGAAGCCTTTATGATTGAAGCTGATGATGATTATCCTAATGGCGAAAAAGAAATTCTTCGTGTATATGATCACAGACATTTGATGAATTTATCAAAGGAAGATTTGATTATGTTATACAAGAACAAGATCATATCTACTGTTGGTTGGGGTGATTTAGCACGAGATTATCATAGGATGGTTAAAACATGCATCAAGCTTAAAATTTTTGCAGGAAGTAAGATTTACAAATGAAGACCAAAGACAGCGTGAAGATAAAGACGCTAGAGCTATTGTCAAGGGGGAGTCTGTTGAGACATAGATTGTGACAACAGATCTAGCTTGATATAGGACTAGTGTAATTATTGTTACGTTTGTATATTGGTTTAGATTTGTAAATAAATATTTGTTTTGTTAGTAATATTCGTTAAACATATTATTGTGTTAAGTTAGACGAATTATTAAATACGAAATAAATACATTCTGTGCGAGTCGAGTTCTCAGGTCGCGAGATTAACGAGCTGAGATGAGAACTGAATTCGTGGAAGTCTGGCGAGCCGAGTTCTGAGTTGGGCTTGGGCTGCGAGTTGGACCGAACTCGCAGGCCCTTGCGAGTCGAGACGAGCTGGACATATATAATGTTTTTCAATCGGTGAAAAACATAACTTTTGCATTCTGATTTCAATTGCTGCGAATTCAACAAACCAGAGAAAAACATAACCTAAGGCTAGGCTTTGACGATTCGTTGTTTAAAGCTAAGTCTAGTTAAAACGCAATACGAACATATTCGTTGTTAGTAAAATAACACCGTATTGAGGGATTCCGCACCTTAATACTACAGATAACGAAGTTATCGATCATAACGAAGTTATCGATCCTAAAACTAGGGGACTTACATTGTCCATTCATCACCTAATGATCTCAAGAACTTTCTGTTAAGATCTTCTTTGTCAATATTAACCTTGTGATTTTCCAATTCTCCAACCAATTTAGTAAACCTATCAAAGGTTTGAGTTAGAGTTTCAGATTTCACATGGCTAAAATTTTCAAATTGTTGTTTTAACAGAGATCTTTTATTCTTTTTGGTGTTATCATTACCACCAAACCTCTTCTCAATTGCCTCCATCAGTACCTTGGGATCTTCACAATTATCAAATCTGCTCTGATGCTCATTCGGAATGGAAAGCAACAGAGTACTAAGTGCTTTGTACTCAGTAGATCTGATTTTCCTCTCTGCTTCAGATGTTGGTGGTGCTCTTGGTTGCTTTACTCCATCTCCATCAAGCGTTACTGGTATACCATTAACAACAACTTCCCACATCTGATAATCCGTGAGAAGCATATATTGCCTGATTCTGACCTTCCATAGGTCAAACTCATCAGGTTTAAGCATTGGTATCTTAGTTGCTTGAATTCCTTCATTGCCTTCAGACGCCATTGAAATCAAAACTTAATATCTGAACTAAACTCAAATACTAATACTAATACTCCCAGATCTTCCTGTCTTCAAAGCTTCACAAGCTCTGATACCACTTTGTTAGTCCCTGTTTAACTTAATAAACAATCTTACTTAATAAGCCTTGAATATATTATTGAGAAGTTGCGGAATCACACTCAATAATATTAAGAAGATCAATGAATATTAATTAATTTAATGAACACACAATATACCGAAAGCTTCAATCTTATTAATAATATAAGACGAATACACTTGATGTATTAGGGTTACAGAAAACCTTGAAGCTGCGCAAAAATCATTAACCTATCTAGGTCTAAAGAATCTCTATTTATAACATATAGAGTCCTATACAATCTCCTACAAATATGGAATAAAATAACTTCCATAACCGACTCATACTTATCACAAAATCATAAACAGTTTTAACTACCATTCTGATGTAAACAGTTGTAACTGTTACACATTCAGTGGTAACTGCTTCAATTGTAATATACGACTAAGTACAAATATATAATCAGTGTTAACTGTTTCATATACAACTAACAGTTACTAATACATAAGCAGTTTTAACTACTTACAGACACATAACTATCAGTTGTAATCTATCTTCAATCAGTTGTAACACTTGTCTTCTCTTCAGTTTTCTTCTATCAGTTGTAACTTCATAAAGACAGTTTTAACCTTCAAAGCAAACAGTTTTAATCACTTATACTCTGTCTTCTCATCAGAAATTCAACTCAGACCTGAAACAGTTTTGACCCAACAATCTAAGGTTTGGAACACTGTGGAAATGCCTAATTGCCCTGTACACCGTGATTATTCCTAGGGATGAACACCTGACTGTAAAGGAGGGTCTATATTTATGATGGTTAAGTATGTGCTTCAATAGAAACAATACAGGGTAGTGTCAATCATATACCTAGACAAGCAAAAACCCTAATCACACCAATAGTTTAACATACAGAGGATACAATCAGTATTTGCTATAATGAAAGTAAATAGACGATTAGGTGTTAAGAAAGGTCAGTAAATACAATTGCGGTCTGTTGCCTTATGCCTGATCCCTAAAACATTTAGGGTGACTTTGTCTTAGTTAAGCAAAGGCTCAGGATGGTTTGAAAACAGCCTGATCTGATCAGAATCATGATAACCTAGGATTCCAGTGACATATGTTTCTAGGGTTTCACCTGAACGTAGGGTCCTAGTGTTTACACCGAAAGTATGTCTACTCTTATTATGGTAAATCTCCAATCAATTTTATAATGAATATCATCCCGAAACCTTAGTATCCAAGTTTCAGCAATCACATCTCTACCTGTCTGCTTAAACCCTAATTTCATTTCTCGTTATTTACTTTTCTGCATTTAGGATAATTAGAAAACCAAATCAATCCAAGATCTATCTACCTACCCCCATCCTAATTGCGACCATAATCTTTGGTGACCCACTTTATTTCAATTCGCTCCGATTTAAGAACGACCTCGAGTTATACTTACTGCTTGCTCCCAAGGTAGGTAGTACTTATAGTTTGAGCCCCAGCTCATATAAATTTAAAACTCACTGTCCGCCGCTTCTGTTGCTGTTGGAACAACGACCGGAGTCAAATCCGACCGACCGATAGGGGCCGCGACAAGTTTTTGGCGCCGCTGCCGGGGATCGTAGAGCGTTACGATTTGAAGCCGCCTTAGATATTCTAGCTTTTAGGAGATCCTTTCCAATTAGGTTTTCCCAAACTTAGTTGGTAGTTATTTGCTTTCCTTAGAATAATTTAGATAGTTTAATTAAAAATGAAAAATACAAAAACATCTTTCTATGATTCATTTCCGTCTAGCCCCATTTCTCCACTCGCCCTCAAGACGTCCGAAGAAATGATGGCCATGGATGATGCTGAGTTCTTCGCCTGCTTAGAACAAGAGTTAGAATCTGAAGTCTACTCTTCATCTTTATCCTCTTCCGAAGTTATCTCCGCTAATTCAGACGATGAATCTAGAACCATAGGGCAATTCTTAGATCTTGACTTAGGAAACCATGATTCTCATCAGAAGATCTCAACTTCTGCATCTAGCATTCTAAGCTATCAGGTTATACCTGCTCCTGATATTTCATATTCCTTAGAAAACTTCTTTCAATTCCCTACCTCATCTGGTTTTGTCGAGAGTAACTCTGAACATCTTCAACCCTTTCATTTTCCACCCATTGAAGAACGTCTTCCACCATGGGACGAAGAAGTTTACGAATACCCTCCAAAATCCCCTATCTTTTTGAACCTTGTACCCGAACCCGAGTACACCATCTATCGTGTTGTTGATAGGACTTTACCAATCAAACCTGAAGAAAATATCCGCTACGTAGGTAACTCTTTTGATCCTGATAGGAGATTAGATGTTTGTCGGGCATTTGCCAGACAACTCAAAACGTCTGACTTTCCTTTTTCAGTTGAACAAAGAGAAGTCGCTCGTAGGATAAAGAAACAGGTTGGTATTCTCCACCATCTTCCAAATCAAAAGGAGGAAGGTATCTTCACACATTATCGAGAGCAAGAACTAAAGCTTAAATCAGAAATAGACCTACTAATGGATCTATTCGCCTGCACCGATTATCAACCGGTTTCCCAAACCCTAATTAATCGTCATGTTGCAGCTATGATTTATGAGCTTGAGTTCTGGATCAGCAAAGATCCCGCTATATCTCTCGTCATTTCTGATAAAATTCCATTTTTCGTTGACCCCGCTACTTATATGATTGACAAGTTGTTAGAAATATTCCCTGGAGCCACTGACGATAACATGGAAGCTACTTTCTTTGCTGGAAGGAAGGATATTAACGTCTCACTCACTTTGTTATTTGCTCAGTCAAAATTTCCTTTCACCGTTTCACAAACATCTTTAATCGAAGAAATCACGGAGTCAGTTCACACTACCACCGGAGATCCCGATTCAAGAGAAGAATGGAAATTTCAACAAGCCCTAGGAATGCTTCTTCATGACTTAAACCATATAGATGACGGATCACGAAACGGAATTTCAAACCCTAAGAAAGTTAGAAAGGAATTTAACAAGTTTATTGACAATCTTCTAGATCTAGGCAAAAAGGAACGTATGTTTCTCACTGAACACGAACGATTCTCGTTACATCCCGCAGACCTAGTTGATTCTGTCATTAAGATTCTCACTTGTGACTTTATTCCTCGCTACACTTTCCCTCAACCAAGAGCACCAAATTCACTTAAACAATTGCTCTTGGGCAATATTCAATAAATTTGTCCAAAAGTCGAGCTACCGACTTTAAACAAGCGCTTTTTGGGAAGCAACCCAAACTTTAGTTAATTTAGTTTTTATTTTAAGTATTTAGGCTAAGTAATATAAGTGGTTTATTTTTAAATTTAAAAGCTTGCATTTAAAAATACAAGAAAACGTTCTTTTAAAATTCAAATTCGCACAACACAGTAACGAATTTCAGAGATTTTCAGAAAGTTCGAAAAAAGTTTATTTTTAAATTTTGAAAAATTTATTTTGAATTTGTCTTGAATTTTAAAGAACACAAAAAGATTGTCTTGTTTTAAATAAAAACGTATACGATTTCGCATACGATTCGCAATATCTTTTCAGACTGCGCGTAAAGATTCAGAAAATTACGAACATACTTTTTAAAATTGTTTTATTAAAAATTTTTAAACTTTGAAATTTTACTTGTATGTTTCGTATCTTTCGCAAATTTTAAATCGCGTACGTTTAAAAGGGTATAAAAAGGACTTTTGGCCACACAGATAAGACAAAACATTAAAAACTTCATCTTCTTCCTCCTCCCCACACCCAAACCGTCGGCCATCACCTCCATCACCACCAAACCTTCATTACTCAACCATTTTGCATGATTCCAAGCTCAAAATTCATCATTTTATGATCTTTCTTGCATCCACAACATCATTACATCAAGTTTAAGGTAATTCTTGACCTACTTTTGTGATTTTCATGAAACTTTAAAAATTAGGGCTTGTAACTCATTTTCATAGATTTCATGGTTAAAAGTTGCAATCTTTAGTGTTATTTCATGCTTACCTTGATGCTTAACATGATTACAAGCTTAATCTAGTGATTTGTTGGCTTGATTGCAAGATTGGGAATTAAAGTGTTGACTTTTTGATGAACTATGGCTAGTTTGACTTTTTGGTTGATTAATTGTTTATGTTGACTTTTGTTGATTGAGTTATGCTTAAATATGATAGGTTAACATGTTTTGATTGATCATTTGCGATTAGAAAAGGGTTAAGCTAGTTTTTGGTAATTAAAGTAAGCTCATTTTTAATAAAATCATCATAAACATTATTTTTACTTAAAACTTTTATTTTAAAACCATGTTTATGACTTTTCTAAACTTAAAAAGCTTACAAGATTATCAAAGCAAGCTTCGGTTTATTTAATCATTTTTTTTAAGTTTATCACTTTAATTAATAAAGTGTATGACTTTGAAATGAAACCCACAAAAACGCCATTTTCTAAAAACTACCATCTTGTCAAATAAGTTTACTTCCGTCATTTGCTTGAAATCATGTAAATAAAGCTTTATGTCTTTTGGAAATTACGGAATATTGGATTGCATATTTAATTGGTAATATGCCCTTTTATGATTAATTGATTTACTTGAGGTAACTATATGACCTTGGACTTAATCTCATTTAGATTGATTAACCATAAACATGAAGTATTTAAGTTTTTAGTGCTTGGGATAATTAAGTTAGGTACCCTGTTGACTTGCTTTAATTATGCTAGGAACTTGAAGCTTTGTGCCACTTACCCTTATTTAGACATAAGCTGATAAAAGTTTTTGGATTTGTGATTGGTTGCGGTTAGGTTTAGCAATTTTAAAATTTCTGGATATGCCCATTTCTAAAGCCTACATTTCCAATTTTTTTCTGAAAATTTGGAAGTACTTTAGCATATCCATTAATATATCACTATTATGGCCTAATCTTTTCTTGTCTTTTATCACAGATGGAAAATTGCCCACCTTCACTCAGTGTTGAGACCTGAGACACTGCTAGATTTGCTCAGAATACAAGTATCATGTCGCTGTTGGTATAAGACTTCAACCACTGTTAGTAGAAGTCAACCACTGTTAGAAGAAGACAACCGCTGTTAGTACATTTGTCTAACAGGGCCACTGTTGGTATATGTAAAGCGTTTTGTATCAAGTACTCAACCACTGTTAATGTTATATGAGTACTACCCCTGTTAGTTATATACTCAACCACTGTTGGTTAGTCGGTTAGAGAATTATGGAATAGATAGGATTTCCATAATAGTTTGATTCTGTAAAGGACTCTATGTATTATAAATAGAGATTCTGTAAAACCCTAGAGGTAGATAGGACGATTTCATTCTAGTTATTAGCTTCAAGGTTGTAAACCCTAACACAAGTTGTGTGTTCGTATTATTAATAATATTGAAGCTTTTGGTTAGATATTCTGTTATATACAAGTTTGTTCTTCAAGTTATTAATAAACTATTCCGCAAGCTTATTAATAATCAATCAAAGTAATACATACTAAGATCTCTAGCTGGGATTATCAAGTGGTATCAGAGCAAGATATTACTTTGATCTTGAAGAAGGTAATTGAATTTCACAGCTTTTTCAACAAATAAAAAGATGTCTACTGAATCAATGGAAGGTATTCAAGCTACAAAGATTCCCATGCTCAAACCTGATGAGTTTGAGCTATGGCAGACTAGGATTAGGCAATACATGTTGCTTACGGATTATATGATGTGGGAGGTGGTTACTAATGGACCAAACTATACTAAGGATGCAGATGGTAAAAAGGAAGAAAGACCACCACCAAAGTCTGATGCAGAGAGAAAAGAAAGAGCAACAGAGTGGAAGGCATTAAGTACTCTACTTTTGTCTATTCCTAATGAGTATCAAAGGAAGTTTGAAAACTGTGAAGATGCTCAGGTTCTTATGCAAGCAATTGTTAAGAGATTTGGTGGTAATGATAACACCAAGAAGAATAAGAGATCTCTTCTCAAACAACAGTTTGAAAACTTTGCAGGTGTAAAGTCTGAAACTCTGACTCAGACTTTTGATAGGTTTCAAAAACTTGTGGGTGATTTAGAAAATCACAATGTCAAGATTGATAAAGATGACTTGAACAGGAAGTTTCTAAGATCACTTGGTACAGATTGGAATATGTACACTGTGGGACTTAGACAAAGTCCAGATCTTGAAGAGAAAGAGATTGAAGATCTGTACAATGATCTGAGGAATTTTGAGCCTGAAGTTCTAGCGTTGAAACAGTCCAATGGTAGCTCTAACAATGCTGCTTTTGTTTCTGTTGGTGAATCTGGTAGTTGCAGCACATCTGATGCTAATGATAATGTATTGGAAGCATTCTTTGCAAGCCATGTTAATTCATCATTAACTACAGAAGATTTGGAGCAGGTTAGTGAAGAGGACCTGGAAGAGATGGATTTAAGATGGCAGATGGCCATGATTACAATCAGGGCAAAGAGGTTTATGCAGAGGTCTGGGAACAGAAATTTTTCTTACAAGAGAGATGGTGTAGCTGGTTTTGACAAGAGCAAGGTGGAGTGTTTCAACTGTCACAAGATGGGACACTTTGCTAGAGAATGCAAGAACACACAGGCTGGAGGATCTCAGAATGGTATTATGAGAAATAGTTCTGCTCCACAAAGAAGATTGGTACCTGTTCAGAACACCACTTCTGATTCATTGGTTGCTCAAGATGGAATGGGAGGATTTGACTGGAGTGATCAGGAAGAGCTTGTAACCACAAATCAAGCTTTGATGGCTGTCACAGAAGAACCAGAGCCTTCAGACATTCCATATGAGGTACAATCTAAATTATGTTCTCCTGCATGTAAGAAAATGGTTAAATTTTATAGGGATCATAATATGGTTGTGTGTAATGAATTAAAAGCTTGTAAGGAAAAGAGTCAACATGCCACCTTAGCTATTGAAAACTTAGAAAATCAGATAAAAGCTTATGAAAAGAATGAATCTCAATTTCACTTAGATATTAAGTATATAAATTGGGAAAAGAAAGCTTTACAAATAAAAGTTGATATGCTAAGTGCTAAGTTGGCTGAGGCAATTTCTGATAAGGAGTCAATAAAATTGAAAGTTGATGAATTGGAAAATGTTTCAAAAGGTGTTCAAAACTTAATCAAGTCTCAAATTCATGATAAATTAAAACTTGGATTAGGTTACAACCTTAATGCTGTTCCTCCACCTTATAATCATACTTATTTCCCACCTAAAAGTGATTTTGTTTTAGAAACACTTAAGGTAGGTGTGTCTGAGGAGGTTAAAAAGGTAGATCCAGTTGTTAATTGTGATGATAATGTGAATTTTGATAAAGTTGAGGTATCTGATTGGACTGAGGAAGATGAGAGTGATAGTGATAGCTCATCTAGTGGTAATTCTGTGGATGATTGTGTTAAGCCTATTACTGGTCTAGTTTCTGAACTAAATAGTACTAAACTAGAAGAGGGTAAAAAGATGTTTGTTGAGAAAGCAAAAGCTCAGTTAGATCAAGTCAGGAAAACCAACAAGGCTAGTTCAGGTTTAGGGTATGTACACAAAAAGGTCAATAATGAATCAAAAGACAAGTTGAAATCTGAGTGTGATAAGTGTACATGTAAATCAAAGAAGTCTGAGTTACATACTGCAAGTAATGTGAATAAATCCATTCCCAGGGGTAATCAAAGAAATTGGAACCAATTGGTTTCACAAAGGTTGGGTAATGGGTTTGAATGTGTGAAAGGAAAGTCATGTTTTATTTGTGGTAGATATAATCATCTTCAACAGGACTGTTACTACAATCCTAAAAATAATAGGAACAGTGGTACAGGTCATGTGTTGATAAATAAGCCTAACAGAGGCAAGGCTGCAGCCCCTGTTAATGCTACAGCAGTGCCCCTGTCAACGGCTAACAGAGGCAAGACACGAACAGGGGAGGGTTTGACCACTGTCAGGCATGGTACCTCTGCTGGTATTAAACATTTCAAAAGAATGTATATACCAAGTAAAGCTACCACTGCCAGGGTAATCAATACAAACTTAAAGGTGACCACTGTCAGACCATTAACCCCTGTCAGGTCTAAAACAGATTGTTTTTGGAGACATACAAATGTATCTACATCTAAAGTTTCCAAAACCAATGCAGCACTGAGATCAATCATTGTCAAAAGGGTTGATGTCAAAGGTGCTCATGGGAAACCCAAAGCCAAATTGGTTTGGGTTCCCAAGAAAAACTAATTGTTTTTCTCATATATGTGCAGGGCAAGCCACCAAGCTTATGGCATATTGATTCTGGCTGTTCAAGACACATGACTGGAGACAGGAAAAAGCTACAGGACTTTAAAGCGTTTGCTGGAGGAGATGTAGCATTTGGAAGCAATCCTAAAGGAGGTAAAATCACAGGTAAAGGTAAGGTAAAAAACAGTAAGCTTACTTTCAATGATGTTTATTATGTTGAGCAATTGAGATACAATTTGCTTAGTGTGAGTCAAATCACAGATAAGCAAAATCCTGTATATTTCACTGACACAGAATGCCTTATACTTTCTGAAAAACTCAAAATATCTGAAGATAAGATTTTAATGAGAGTTCCAAGAAAGGATAATGTATACTGTAGTGATTTAAACAAGATGGAATCTCAAAATGTTAACTGTCTCATTTCTAAAGCTACTGTATCTGAATCTGAATTATGGCATAGGAGGATGTGTCACTTGAATTTCAAGACCATGAATAAACTTGTTAGGAATAAGCTAGTGAGAGGCTTACCTGAAAAGTTATTTGCATGTAGTGACCACTGTGTAGCATGTCTCAAAGGCAAGCAACACAAGACCTCTTATAAGACCAAGCTTGTGAATACCAATACCACTCCCTTACACCTGTTACATATGGATTTGTTTGGCCCTACCAATGTAGCTAGTCAAGGGAAGAAATCTTACTGTTTGGTAATAACTGATGATTACTCTAGAATGAGTTGGGTGTTCTTTCTTAGGACTAAGGATGAGACAGGTGAAATACTTAGATCATTCATAACTAGGATTGAGAATTCAACTAATCAAAAGGTTAAGATCATCAGGTGTGATAATGGGACAGAATTTAAGAATCATGAGATGAATAAGTTCTGTGAGGATAAAGGTATAGAAAGACAGTATAGTGCACCTAGGACTCCACAACAAAATGGAGTAGCTGAGAGGAGGAATAGGACACTAATTGAGGCTGCTAGAAGCATGCTAGCAGATGCTAAACTACCAATGTCCTTTTGGGCAGAGGCTGTTAGCACTGCTTGTTATGTTTTGAATAGGATTTTGATTATTAAACCTCATAACAAGACACCCTATGAGTTATTCTTTAAGAGAAAACCTTTGGTTAGCTTTTTAAAACCATTTGGATGTCCTTGTACTGTCTTAAATACCAGAGATCATCTTGGTAAGTTTCAGAGTAAGGTAGATGAGGGTGTATTTGTTGGATACTCTATTCAAAGCAAGGCTTATAGAGTATTTAACAAAAGGACTAGGATCATAGAAGAGACCATGGATGTGACCTTTAATGAACATACATCAAATGTAGAAGGAAAAGGTCCAGAAGTTTTGTTTGATATTGATGCACTAACCCATGCTTTTAGATATCCAGATTTGTCTATTAGTGCAGATACAGATGCAGGTACAGATGCAGGTAATGATGCAGGTAAAGATGGGAATTCAACCTCAAGTCAAACCAAAAAGGATGACTTGAAGTATGTCTTGTTTCCTATTTGGACTCCAGATCCACCAGAAGTATTTCAACAGGATCAGGATCAATCAGAGAAAGATGCTTCTTCTGATGATTCAAATGGTTCACCAGGTAAAACTGGTGCAAGCAAGGGTCCAGATGATTCAACTTCACCAGATCATCAACCATTCACTTCAAAGGGATCTCATACAGATCCAGAGCATGATTCAGAGGAAGAGCATGATTATTCAAACTATTTTGAACAAAGTCCTCCATTTCAAGTCTTGGAGAGGACTTCTTTGTCAGATTCTGAAGCAACTCCAAAGCCATCAAAGGAAAGAGAGGAAAGAGAGTCTTTTTCAGACTCTGAGATAGATAATCTTTTGGGTTCTAATTTGGAAAGAGAACTACTTGATACTTCTACATCTAAGTATGTGGTTCATAAAGATCATTCCTTGGATTTGATCATTGGTGACATTAGTACTCCTGTTCAGACTAGACACCAAACCAAGGTAAGAGAAGAAGATGTAAATACTTCATTATATGTATGTTTTCTTTCACAGATGGAACCAAAGAAGGCAGTGGAGGCTCTCAAAGATCCAAGCTGGATTGAATCTATGCAGGAAGAATTGTTGCAATTCAAACTGCAAGATGTGTGGGATTTGGTTGATCTTCCAAAAGGAAAGAAAGCTATAGGCACAAGATGGATCTTCAAGAACAAGAGAGATGAAAGAGGAATAGTGATCAAGAATAAGGCTCGGTTGGTAGCACAGGGGTACACACAGGAAGAAGGCATAGATTATGATGATGTCTTTGCCCCTGTTGCTAGAATAGAAGCTATTAGATTATTTTTAGCTTATGCATCTTATCAGGATTTCAAAATCTATCAAATGGATGTGAAGAGTGCTTTTCTTCATGGTCTAATTGATGATGAGGTGTATGTTTGCCAACCACCAGGGTTTGAAGATCCAACATATCCAGATAGAGTGTGTAGATTGAAGAAAGCATTGTATGGATTACATCAAGCTCCAAGAGCTTGGTATGATACTCTATCTGAGTACTTGCTCAAGAATGGATTCAAGAGAGGTACTATCGACAAGACATTGTTTACCAAGAGGGTTCAAAGAGATATATTGCTGGTACAGGTGTATGTTGATGATATTATTTTCGGGTCTACAAGGGATTCATTGTGCAAAGAGTTTGAGGATTTAATGCATAAGAAGTTCAAGATGAGTTCAATGGGTGAACTCACATTCTTTTTAGGATTGCAGGTCAAGCAAAAGTTAGATGGAATCTTTATTAACCAAGGGAAGTATGTGAAAGATATTTTGAATAAATTTGGTTATAAAGATGTGAAGGTAGCTAGCACTCCCATGGAGGCACATAAACATCTTAATTCTGATCCTGAGGGGGAGGAAGTAGATGTGCACTTATACAGGTCAATGATTGGTTCATTGATGTATTTAACTTCATCTAGACCTGATATAATGTTTGCAGTGTGTCTTTGTGCTAGATATCAGACCAATCCAAAGCAGTCACACATGTATGCTGTGAAGATGATCTTTAGATACTTGAAAGGTCAACCAGACTTGGGCCTTTGGTATGCTAAAGGATCAGATTTTGAGCTAAAGGCCTTCACAGATAGTGACTATGGTGGTGAGAATATGGATAGGAAATCGACTAGTGGAGGATGTCAATTTCTTGGAAATAGGTTAGTGTCATGGCAATGCAAGAAGCAAACCACAGTTTCCACTTCTACAGCAGAAGCAGAATATGTTGCAGCATCAAGTTGCTGTGCACAGGTTCTTTGGATTCAGAATCAAATGCTGGATTATGGTTTGACTTTCATGAACACTCCTATTTATATTGATAATACTTCTGCTATTAGTATCATTCAGAATCCAGTTAAGCATTCAAAAACCAAACACATTGAAATCAGATATCATTTTATAAGAGATTGTTATGATAAAAGATTGATTCATATTTTTAAAATTCATACTGATAATCAACTTGCAGATCTTTTTACAAAAGCATTTGATGTAGGAAGATTTACATTTTTGATAACTAATATTGGTATGATCAATCTCACGTAGTGTTTTGGTCTGGATTTGATACTAATAGGGGTAAAATATATTGTATGTGACAGGGTCAGGTGTTGCCACTGTTAGCTTCATCATGATAACAGATGGTGCCACTGTTAGTTTACCTTTGCCACTGTCAATGTATTTTAAACCCCTGCTGTATATGTGTGTAATTTAACCCCTGCTAGTTGTTTTTCTTAGTTTAATATTGCAGGTTTCAGCCACTGTCAAGAGACATCACTTGAGCTGAAATTTAATGTTTTATTTGTTTCTTCTTATTCTTTTGGTTAAAAAAAAAAAAAAAAAAAAAAATCGTTGTCTAACTAAGCTAAGTTTATGCCCCTGTTAGTTCTAAGTTGGTGTTTCCTTGGTCGGATGCCCCTGCTAGACTATCAGCCGCTGCTAGCTTTGTTAGATGGTTAGAAAGGGTTGACTATAAATTGATCAAGTGAGGTACCCCTGTTGGGTTTGTTTGTAAATTGTACCCCTGTTGGGTATAACCAGAAGTGCCACTGCTAGTTCTATTTTTAGGGCTTGGCACTATCATCAAATAAATACTCAAATACTTCACTTTTTCAATTACGCTTTCAAAATTTTCAAAACCCTTCAATAATCGCTCTCGCTTTGAGTTGTTTATTGTAATTCACTCTTCGTTCGTTCATCAATTTCTTCAATGGCATCGTCATCTTCGTCTGATTCTGGTACTTCTATGCTAAGTGTTCATTCTGAACACAACATGAGGGCTTTCTTGAATAAAGAACTTGCCGATGAGTATTTTCACCCTATCGATTTCTTGAGTAATTGTCCAGTTACTTATGCCCTTACTGTCGCTCCACGATTGATTCGATCACATATTCAGGAATTCTGGCAGAATGCAAAGGAAGGGAATGTTAATGGCATTACTCACATTCATTCCACTGTCAAGGGTCAGAAGGTAATGGTTACTGAGATTGTTCTAAGAGAGCCTTTACAGTTTGATGATGAAGGTGGAATTCTGGAATTATCGAGAGAAGATTTGTTTAAAGGTATTATGGATATGGGGTATGAAGGTTCAGGAAAGACACGATCAGAATATACTTTCTTGAAGTCATGGTTTTGTCCTCAATGGAAGTTCTACATTCATACTTTTCTGGTATGTTTGTCTCAAAAGAGAACTAGTTTTAATGAATTTAGTTCTACTATTGCATATCCTATTATCTGCTTGGCACAGGGTATCAAATTTAATATGTCTAGATTTATCTTAGATAATATGGTTAGGAATGTAAAGGGTGATACATTCGTTATGTACCCTAGATTTGTTCAGCTTTTGTTGAATAATCAATTGTCAAATCTGCCAGCAGAGGATAGTGTGATTGTTAGTTCTACTCTATCTTTGAGGACTATTCAGGCTATGAATAAGTATCAAAATGCTTTTTCTAAGAAGGAAACTGCATTATTTTCTACAATGCTAGTTACTCCTTCTGCCACTGGTGGTGTATTACCAACACCATCTGGACCAAATGATGACAGACCAACAACACAAGTTGGTTCTGAACATACATCAAGAGGTGGCATCAAAAGAAAACAAGGGAACAAACAGCCTACCCAATCTAAAGCCAAGAAATCCAAGAAGGCTACACAGGCTATGGAGATTCCTGTTTCTCCACAGTCTCAGTCAATTGTCCAAACACAACAGGTGAACATACTTGATGAAAACGTTCATTCTGGAAGGGCTGCCACTACTGTTTCTAGCCCACTGGCAGGGCAGGATAGTGGTAACATTAATCAGACCCAACCAGAGGCAACTATGTTTGATGAACCTATGGGTGATGATTCAAATGTAGGTCCCAGTACCAATAACCAAGGGACATCTGCAGTGGCAGATGTGGGCAAGGATTCAACTAAGAGGTCACACTCTAATGTTGATGAGCCTAGTGATACTGATGAATTGACGATTTCCTATCTTGTACATGATGTCAATAAACTGTGGAGCAAATATGAGAGGGAAAGGGCTTACAGAAAAGAGGCTCAACAGAAAATTCAAGCTCAGGATGAGTTAATTGCTAAGCAGAAGGAGATCATTGATCATCAGAAGGAAGAGTTGCTTGATGTGACGAATAGATTGGTAGTACTTGAGGAGGCTGTCAACAATATTCTTCTACCTGCAAATAGGTTAAAGGAATCTTCAGGCAAGGGGGAGAAGAAAGCAGATGATGATATTATGCCTGAAGATGATGGTTCAAGAAAAGCAGGTGATGATGATGATGATGATTCACATGGATCTCATTATGATATGGGTGGAGAAATGATAAACATTGATGAGATGAATGATGATTCTGCAGCTACAGAGGTGTTTGATGATAATACAGCTACAGAGGTGCTTGAGTTTGATGATAATACAGTTGAGATGAATATATGTGGTAGTGATGAGGCACAATCAGAAGACACTGTGGAGTTAGTGTTTGATGATAAAGATGATGATTATGTGCAGAGCAGGGATAAGGCTGAGGAGGAGCTAAATGTATCTGATTATGTGATACATGAAAGTTTAGATGATGAGGTAGTTGATGGTGCAGGAGCAGAGCAGACTGATGAAACAGTTTATCAGGTATTTCCATTGAATAAAGGGTTGCCTGAGAAAGCTGCACTTAGATTATATGTTTGGGATGTGATGGGTGCTAACCTGGATGATAAGAAAAGAGTTAGTTTCAGTGATAGGTCAGTGTATGAGTTGGTTGATGATGTTGAAAAAGAGATGAAAGAAGGAGAAGTTGAGGTTAAGGGGGAGCAATCAAAGTCAATTGATGAAGAGAAGAAGTTGCAGACTTTTACAAGAAAGAAATCAATTCCAAGAAGAAAGCCAACTAAAAATTTATCCCCTGTCAAAACTTCTGCCACTGTTGTCACAATTTCAACCACTGTCAACACTAACACAACCACTGTTACCACTGTTACGTCTACCCCTGTTAGTACACCAACACCTACCACTGTTAATACACCAATCACCACTGCTGTCATATCAACCCCTGTCACAACTACAACAACAACAAGACCAAGAGAGGTACATGTTACAATAAGAGAACCAACTTCACCACTTAAACCTAAGTCTAAATTGCCTGTGATTGATCCAAAAGACAAAGGTAAAGGAAAGTTGAAAGAAAAATCAAAGGTGAAAGAAATTAAAGAACCTCATATTGAGTCTCATGATATGCTGAGGATGCAAGTAGAAGAAAGAGAAAGGTTGATAAGGAGAGCTGCAGAAGCTAAAGCTGAAGAAGAGGGTGATGATGTGAAAATGATTTTGGATGATCTGAGTGTAGTGACTATTACACAGAAGGCTGCAGAGATTGTTAAAGAAAAGACTGCACAAGGATTAAAGCTTCCTGCTCAGAGAGTTCATGATTATTTAAAGAAAAAGAAAGGTAATGAAGAGGAAGAGTTATCTTCTGGATTTTTGTTGATGAAAAGATCAAATGAGGAAAGGGCTAGAAGGAAAAAGCAAGAGGAATTAGCCAAGAAGAGGAGTAAACCTTTACCATATGCTGAAAGGAGAAGACAAATGATCAATGCTCTGTCTGAAAATTATGCTCCAGCTAAAATTGTTAGAGGATGGAATATGCAGAAGCTGCAACAGGCATATGATAGGTATATGGGAAGAGATGAGGAGTGGACAAAGAAAATGGAAGAGAATAGGCATTTGAATGCATTGATGAAGGAGAAGAAAGAAAAGGCAGATAAGGAAATGATAAAGTTTTTGAAAGAAGAAGAAGAAAGAAGAGAAAAGGCAGCTGCTGAGGCAGCAGAGAAAGCCTTAGAGGATAAGCAGAATGAAGTTAGAAGAAATTCATGGAAAAATCAGATTTCTAAAGATAATGTTATTCCTGATATTCCAAGATTTGATCCAGAACTGAAAAAGAGAATCAAGATTCTGACTGATAGCAAGGAGATTTCTGAAGGACCAAGAAAGGCTAGAATTATAAATTGGGAAGGAGTAGCAATTGATTATGGTTTCAGAAAAATGATCCTTGAGATCAAGATTGAAAGGGAAAGAGGATTTGATGATCATGTTGGGAGTATGGTTGATTTGCTCAGAATTTGTACAAGAGATGATCTTATGGAGTTGTATCAAGTGAGCAGAATCAGGAATAGAAAGAACTCTGAAGCAGTGATTGAAAGACAAATGATGGAGTTATTGCAAAGCCTGTTTGAACCAGCCAGCTTGTATCACTTATTCTTTCATTGTTATCAAAGGGTTATAACCTGGAGATATTTTGCCAGAGCTGGAGTACACATGGTAGTATTTAACAATGGGCAGGTGATCTACATGTTTGATGATCGACATTATGTGCTGGGAACAGGGCTGCTGAATAGATTGGTTGATTTGAAGTTATCTACAACCATCATTACTGAAGGAGCTTACAGAGCATTATACATGGTGTTCAATCAACTGCATAAGAGGCAAACGATGAAGGAGAAAGAAGAAGAAAAGAAGGACTGAAACTTGAATCATTACTCTGAATGATCAAGTTTAGGGGGAGATTGTTGAGACCTGAGACACTGCTAGATTTGCTCAGAATACAAGTATCATGTCGCTGTTGGTATAAGACTTCAACCACTGTTAGTAGAAGTCAACCACTGTTAGAAGAAGACAACCGCTGTTAGTACATTTGTCTAACAGGGCCACTGTTGGTATATGTAAAGCGTTTTGTATCAAGTACTCAACCACTGTTAATGTTATATGAGTACTACCCCTGTTAGTTATATACTCAACCACTGTTGGTTAGTCGGTTAGAGAATTATGGAATAGATAGGATTTCCATAATAGTTTGATTCTGTAAAGGACTCTATGTATTATAAATAGAGATTCTGTAAAACCCTAGAGGTAGATAGGACGATTTCATTCTAGTTATTAGCTTCAAGGTTGTAAACCCTAACACAAGTTGTGTGTTCGTATTATTAATAATATTGAAGCTTTTGGTTAGATATTCTGTTATATACAAGTTTGTTCTTCAAGTTATTAATAAACTATTCCGCAAGCTTATTAATAATCAATCAAAGTAATACATACTAAGATCTCTAGCTGGGATCATCACTCAGCTACTTGGCCAAATCTTCAAAGCATAGGTCACTCATTCGCCAGTGGTTGCAGCGACCGATAGGCAGTAATCGATATGTGGTATGGAAAGACATGATTAAGCTAGGGATCAGGGATGAGTTGAAGAGTTTGTTGATGTATGAGACCGAGGGTCAAGTGAACAATGCCTTTCTCCGTCTCTTCGATATAGATGAGTATGCATACCGAGAAGTAGTGACAGAGTTCATGATGACTTACCAGCTGAACCCAAAGATGAGCGTATCCGACAAAAGAAAGATTTCATTCAGGTTTCAGGAACAGATTCATCATATCTCAGTTGCCGACTTAGGAGTGTATCTTGGTTTATATACAGAGTCTCGGGTCAACTCTGCATGGTTCAGAAACAATGTTCAAGACATCTCCAGCCTACCAAACAGGAACCATAAGGATATTTGGATGAATTTAGCAGGATCAAACTTTAGGAGCTGTGTTAAGTCATCCACTTTCATCAAGCCGGTTCATCACATCCTTCACAAGTTGTTAGCATGTTCTATATTTGGAAAGAAGGAAGGTGGTGCTGTGAGTGCCGAAGAGTTGAAGTTCATGGAGGCAATCATAGGAGGAAAGAATCTGAATGTTGCTTTCTTAATCGCTGAGAGACTTGGAGCTGAGACAGACATGGATAGGCACATGTTCATGGGGTCGATTATTACTAGATTGCTATATAGTATGGGATTGTTGACTGAGGCCCACACCGAGGAGTTTACTGTTTGTTCTCGTTCTTTGCCATTCAACTTGGACTACTGCAAGTTGATCCATCTTGTTGAGGTAGATGAGCAGAGACAGTGCCTATGGAAGAACACCAAACAGATCATTCCAGGATGTCGTCTCCCTAGGAAGCGTGTTAGAGGATCCTCACTTGTTGCAGATACTGAGGATGGCCCATCTGATAGAGCCCAAGCACCTACTACTCATGCTAGTGTCCCGCATAGAGGAGCTGAGACAGCCGAGCCACCAGCTCAGGCTACTGTTCACTACACAGATCCAGTGACCTCGCTGACACAGTATTATCTTTTGCATGCTCTTCAGGTTAGCCGTTCCCATCAGCTGTTGATTTCCAGGAAACTTGGTATTCCTGACCCAGAGCCTTACTTGTACTGATGCGGTCCACCACCACCAGCCATAACACCACCACATACATCCATCCCATCACATAGCACCCATACACCATCACCCGCTATCCGGACCACACCAGTACCAGAGCAGGTCCAGTCAGTTGAGGCCGAGATACCGGTAGTTCAGCCAGTGATTTCTGCACCTGTGATTTCTCATCCTGCCCAGCCAGTCGCCAGTGGATCTTACCGTGCTGACACAGTCTACTTGGGCACTGATGCTGTATCTTTTGACACTTCCGGGATGCCATTAAACTTGGGACCGATCTCTTCCTCAGCTGTACCGACAGAGACTATGCTACGCCAGGCTTACATGACCTTACTAGAGCAGGCAGGGGTTACTTCGGCTATTTTGTTAGAGTGGGGCTACACTGATCCGATGAGACTGCCAGCAGCTACCCTCAGAGACATATTGATTCAGCTCAAACTGATCAATGCTGAAGAACAGGGACAGAGAGTACCTAGTGGCCAGCAGTCAGTCGTAGGACCATCCACAGCACCAGCTCCTACTCAGCATATTGATGCACCTGACCAGGGATCCCCAGCCTCATAGTTCTACCCCATTTGCATCATCTGACTTTGGTTTCAGACATTATCATTATTATTATCTTGTGTTTGTTTGGCTACTGTTAAACCTTACTTTTGGAACTTATTTGTATCAGCCACTAGTTGGTTGATCACTCTATCCTTATCTATATTATGATATTACTTATTATGTTTCATTTTCTTTCTGTTTAATAAGTAGAAATGTTGTGATGTATGAACGTGGAAAAAGGGCGAGATGACGCACTTTCAAGAAGAAAATCCGTGAAGTCAAAAGGCAACCCGAACCAGTTTTTAATATTTGCAAACTGCGGAACATTCAAACATCTCATGGAGGGGCCTCGTTCTTCTCAAAACTTCCTTGTATCCAAGCACTTCAAAGAACTAAGTGTGGGATCACTCCCCACACCGCAAACACTTATCAAAATCACTCCAACTTCTTCAAAACCTAAAGTATGGGATTCTACACCATAAGGATCCCCACTTAAAAGAATTGAAGTTGATTTCTGATAACGTTGGATACATGACACCGGATAACCCCGTATGAAGCTTGATGTCCTTCAAGAAGAATGCAGAAGAAAGCTCACTTCGACTCTCTCTCCTGCAAAATTTCACATGCTTCAAAACGTTATCTGGGGAGTTTCTTAACCTTCTATCCATTTCATGATCACAAATATTCTGTCTCGTTAGCTTGTTATATTCTATACCCTATCCTGAGCTTATCACTAAGTGTGGGATTCAAACCCAAATTTAACACTTAAGAAACATTTTCTTACATGTTCAAACTCTAAGTGTGGGATTTTACCTCCAGTAAACACTCAACTCAAGAGAACATTAGGGACAATGTTCCTCTAAGTGTGGGATAGCAAGGTATAGAATACCTTGGATAATTTTTAGGCGATTTTTATGTCCAAAATAGCATTACTCAGAAAATGTTTTCCCAAATAACGAATTTTTCAAACAAATTTTTTCAAAAATTTAAAATTATGAGTTAAATTATGAAACTAAACTCTAAGTTTTCGAGTTAAATACTTTCGAAAAAGAATCATTCTCGAAATATGAGTAAGATATTTTGGAATATAGGGAAAATAAGGTAGAAATTTCTCGAGCAAGAAATAATAATCTGAAAGGAGCATGGCTAGGCACATACAACCCTATTTTGTAGTGAGGTATCTTGAGCCTAAAAGCATTCATCTTTAATGCTTCACTTTCATTTCTTGTGTGTGCCGATGCTTGCATCTCTGAATTAGAACTTGCTCCAGACATACGTTTCAAGACCACATTGGTGTGTACCGTACGCGGTATAGGTGCAGCTAGATGACCTTGACATTCCTTAGGATTTAAACCCAATTTTTACATATCTCTTCAAGCCCAAAACCCTTCCGATACTTATTTTCAGTATCGATGATCCGCCTAGTAAACCCTGTTGAGCCTAAACCTTTCATTTCGTAAAACACCCTCGTACTAAACCCCTACTCACCCAAAATTCCCAAAACCTTATCTTAGAATTTCTAAGGTCGTGAAAAACATCTTTTGGAACATCCTCTTCAATTATGCTCTAAAGTCTTCCTCTTCTATGTACTCTAAAAAGTCAAAAGTGTGAAAAATTGGCACGATAAAAGAAATTGAAGTTCAAGATCAAAGATCATAATTCCGAAAAGGATTTCTGAAGGAATCAACATAAAATATCCTTAGAAATTCTCTGGCAAAGAAGTTCTGAAGAAGAAAAGAAAAATAAAAAGTAGAAAAATCAAGAAAAGAAAAAGAAACAGTTCCATCAAATAAAGCTGAGTGCTTCAAGTATCACCTTCTCAAGAAAAATTCGATAGAAGACGAGCAGCTACAAAATCCTCCGTTCCGTTCTGAAATAAAGTTTTTCACTATCTTTGAGTTTTAAGATAAGTCAAACCCTTACAACCAAACATATACCACTACCCATACCCTTAAACCTCACCAAACACTACCACCCGTTGAATGTCTTGGGATAGTTAGCATCGTCCTCACCTAAGTGGTGGAGATCCGATTCTCGACCAAGCTTATGACGATGAGTGCTGCATGACTGGCTTATTTGAGCGATTTCAATTGTTCTAGATTGTTAGGAAACCCGATACACTTTGAGTGAATTGAGTAACCACCTATAGTGAGATCGCCTAGTCATGTGTACTCCAAGATCACGAGAATTGGTAGTATGCTTGATGATAATTGCTTCTTGCTTCTGAAAGGATCATCTTATCCTTTCCCTTATTCTTAAACAATCATAATCATATTAGAAGTGGTATCATTTTGAAATTATTTTGACTCGCCCCTTAAAAACCCATTTTAAATGTTTTTCTAACTGAGTGTTGCTTGAGGACAAGCAACGCCTAAGTGTGGGATAACTTGATGTGACTCAAATAGTCATGTTTTTAAGGGCAATATTCCGCACTTTTTGGACGTATCTTTAGTGAAAACATTCCAAAATGATCATTATTTACTAAAATTCACTAAAGTGGTCTAAATATAGGCGTTGCTGCAAAAATCACCTAAAACGTCCAAATAACAAGCAAATCAGGACGAATAAACGTGCACAAAATCATCCGGCCTCATTTACCTTATATAGATCACATTCTAACTTCATCATATGATAAAACAAGTAAAATTGAGACGGGAAAATCAAGAATCATGCAAATCGGATAAAGAACGGAGAAGACTGAGCAGTATCAGACCCTATAAAGTCATTTCGGCTATGCTTGAGCTATACACATCCAATTTCAGTGAAGTTGGCATCATTAGAAGCGTAACGGAATTACGAAACCACAGGCGAAAGAATCGGGTCAAACGGACGCATAACGAAGGAGATACGCACGTTTTAAGCAACAAACGAAATCAGATAGACACCGTATACGGCCCTGGGAACCGTATACGGCCCTATACAGACCGTATACGGCCTTGTATACACCGTATATGGCCCTACCAAGGCCGTATACGGCCCCCTTGCCCCCGTATGCTGCTTCGTTTGCTTGTACGTGCTGTTTCGCGAGTTGTACGGCTGATTTTTGAGCTTTGCCTATAAATAGGGGATCACTCCTCCTCATTTTACACACCTAAACACATTCACACATTTCTCATTCTCTCACTTTTCTTATTTCTCTCTTTTCTTTCACTTTCTCTCTTTAACTTTCTCTCTCTAGCACTACCCTTAGGAGTTAGAGGAGAAATGTTAGGGTTGAGCTTACGGTTCGAGTCTAGAGGAAGTTTTAGCTTGGTAATCTTGTTGTAACGAGTTTTTCAAGTTCAGACTATTTGTAATCCTCAGTATTACGCTGCTGTATTCCCGGTGATATCTAAACTTTACTTACTGTTATAATGCTTGTGCTTTATGTTATTTCAGTTTGTATTCTGCATATTGCCATGTTTATAGAGTAGTTTAATATTGTGATTGTTGAAATGTAGATATTAGGAGTAGGGATAATGTTAAATTAATGTTTCATTTATACGATTGGAAATTGTTATGCTATGTATCTGGTTAAGCTTATCCTGAATATAGATCTAGTCTCTCATCACCCTTTCCAGACTTTCACGTGACTGTTGCCCTAGGATAGGATCTGATCAACCCTAATACTATGAATATACAGTTATCTCCAGTTACAGTATGAAACTATGAACTTTCCTTTAAAAGGCACGGTACTTCATATAGCGTTGGAAACACCTCGTGTGGAGTACAAATACGTGGAAGCTAAGGAAATGCCATGGATTGTTTCATCGTGAATTACCTAGAAGTGACCCTTCTAGAACTGTGGTCTAGGAATCAAAGCTGTGGAAATGCTTGTTGCACTGTACACCGTTAGTACACCTAAGATCTGGAACACTGTGGAAATGCTTAAATGCTCAGTACACCGTCAGTACATCTAAGGTTTGGAACACTGTGGAAATGCCTAATTGCCCTGTACACCGTGATTATTCCTAGGGATGAACGCCTGACTGTAAAGGAGGGTCTATATTTATGATGGTTAAGTATGTGCTTCAATAGAAACAATACAGGGTAGTGTCAATCATATACCTAGACATGCAAAAACCCTAATCACACCAATAGTTTAACATACACAGGATACAATCAGTATTTGCTATAATGAAAGTAAATAGACGATTAGGTGTTAAGAAAGGTCAGTAAATACAATTGCGGTCTGTTGCCTTATGCCTGATCCCTAAAACATTTAGGGTGACTTTGTCTTAGTTATGCAAAGGCTTAGGAGGGTTTGAAAACAGCCTGATCTGATCAGAATCATGATAACCTAGGATTCCAGTGACATATGTTTCTAGGGTTTCACCTGAACGTAGGGTCCTAGTGTTTACACCGAAAGTATGTCTACTCTTATTCTGGTAAATCTCCAATCAATTTTATAATGAACATCATCCCGAAACCTTAGTATCCAAGTTTCAGCAATCACATCTCTACCTGTCTGCTTAAACCCTAATTTCATTTCTCGTTATTTACTTTTCTGCATTTAGGATAATTAGAAAACCAAATCAATCCAAGATCTATCTACCTAGCCCCATCCTAATTGTGACCATAATCTTTGGTGACCCGCTTTATTTCAATTCGCTCCGATTTAAGAACGACCTCGAGTTATACTTACTGCTTGCTCCCAAGGTAGGTAGTACTTATAGTTTGAGCCCCAGCTCATATAAATTTAAAACTCACTGTCCGCCGCTTCTGTTGCTGTTGGAACAACGACCGGAGTCAAATCCGACCGACCGATAGGGGCCGCGATAGTACCAAATAGGAAAGCAAACATTCCATTTCCGGCTCGTCTTAAACAACGACCCGACAAGCTTAAGTCTTTTCAGCTTGATAGGAAATTCCTAGATACCGCCTCTGAAGTTCACTCTAAAAAGTACTTTAGAAAACTTCTTACAACCAAGGATAAGGTACCCGAAGTACCCAATGTCCCGCTGAATGAGGAATGTTCAGCTATCTTGAAAAATATCATTCCTAAAAAACTCGGAGACACCGGACGTTTTACTCTCCTTATTTCCATCTACAATTCAGGCATTATCTGTTCTCTCGCCGATTTAGGAGCTAGTGTTAACCTTATGCCATACTCGCTTTTCAAGAGGCTTGAGTTAGAAAATCTTCGACCTACCAAAATGACAACACAATTTGCTGACCACTCGGTCAAGTACCCTAGGGGAATAGCTGAAAATGTTTTAGTTAGGATTGACAAATTTCTTTACCCAGCAGATTTTGTAGTAATGGATATGCAGGAAGACGTACACATCCCAATCATACTAGGAAGACCTTTCATGAATACGGCCAAGGCAATCATCAACGTCTTCGCACAAACCATCAGCTTGCAGTCTCAGGGAGAAACCATCACTTTCCATATCGACAATCCTAACGCTGAAAACCAAGCCGATATGTACATGATCTCCACGGATAAGACCATAGAGGACAAAGAAACTGCAGACTCAACAAGTGAAAGTAAATCTAGTAAGGAAATGGCAATCATGCCAAATTTTCCGATTGACTTTCGACGAATAGGACAAGAGATGAAAAATGCATCTCCATCAGCAAACAAACAAACGATGAAAGAAATTGGGAAGATAAAGATTGAAGAAGAAAACAAAAGAAGCACACCGCCAGCTAATCCATTTACCATGGAAGAAATGGTGGGAAGTAACCACAATCATCCCACGAGAAAAGAAACATTGGAGGAATATTCCAAACGCACAAGATACCAACCGCAAACCATCAAAGAACATAAAGCGCTCGAAGAATTCATCCAAAGATTTGACAAAGTAGTAGGAGGAATAAGCGGCGTAGTCAACATGCTTGCTCTTTCCCCTGCTGAACTGCAATTCTATCTACAACAGAAACGGTCTTACGCTAGAATCTACAATGCCCTTAAAAGATCTAACATCCCATTCACCTCAACACAATGGGAGATGTTAGGATCCGTTAGAGCGCATATGAAAGAGAGTACTGGACATCCGAGCAGTCGTGCCAACATCTTGATAAAAAATGACCTCACATCATTGCTTGACTTGTTAAATAGAGAAGATCACCTTAGTTCCAAAGAAAGAGGATATATGGTTATCAACTCCACTATTGAAAAACAAGTTGAGTTATTGATTGAAGAACTTAGTGATCTTGTTTGGGAGGAATCAAGGCGCGAACGACCTTTTAGGGCTACATATGAATCACCACTTGATATCGCTACTTTTGTTACGATCCATCTACGGGAGATTCAACAACGGAAAAGTAACTCCAGAACGAAGTTCATATTCTACTCAGGATGCAAGGAGATACTTCGTCAGCTTGTTCTAGTTTTCTCAGAATCCGATTTCCCATTCAACAACCATCAGCACCGGCAAATAGAGGACCTGTACACATGCATAAGAAGATTCAACGGAGACCCCAAGACCGAGAATTATGAAGACATAAAACTGCAATTCTTGGCGTTTGTTTGCTCTCTCTGGCAAAACCCACCGCCAAGAGAGGTTGACAGACACAACCATCATGACCGACCCTAGTGGGACTGTCACTAAAGCAGTCGACTACATCACCTTCGGACTTCACGGACTTGCGAGGACTACTTCAGAGCATCTTCAGAACTACAAGTCAGAATCGAGAGATAGTCCATTTGAATTTATTACAATAATAGTCAATCATTTCATGAGAATCTATCCACCTCGATACACTTTTCCGCAACCTAGGGCCCACAACATCAACAAAGGGGATCCCATGGATGCATCCATCTCCATCTAGCTAGGAGAAAAGAAGTCGAGCTCTCGACCTTAAAAGAGCGCTTCTCGGGAGGCAACTCGTGCTTTTACATTTCTGCAATTTTACATTTCAAGAAGTGATGAAATCTCCGACTATCTTTCACACTCGGATAATACAAAGAATGCTCTAGCCTGCAAGGAAGCATCAACAACCGAAGAATCGTATATCCGACGTGTTCACACTTACGAGACCAATCACAAGAAGACTTGATTAAGAGTGAACCCAACAAGATGAAGTTCGGCAAACGCAAACCAAGGAACACTGCAAATATCGGAGAGTACTTCTTTACCAGTCTCTTTCCTTCGTTTTAAATATGCCATATCCACTATGCTTATCACTAAGTGTGGGATTCAAACCCAAAACACACCGCTAAAAGAATACGTCTTAGATGTTTAAATTTCTAAGTGTGGGATTTTATACCAATCAGAGCTTAGAATAACATCGAGGACGATGTTCCTTTAAGTGTGGGATAGCAGTAGTTGCACTACTGTAAAGTGGATAATGGTATATGCTTGATTCTAAGTCGTTTCTCTTTAGACCGTACTTCTCCAAAAGTAACTCGAAAATTTAAAAAAAAAATTCAAAAATTTAGTTGAAAATGATAATTTTAGACGAAGAATGACTTACTTTGAGAAAGAAGGACGAATAAAATATAAATTCTTTTGAAAAATTAGTTTAGCAATCCCATAAAGAGCATCGCATGACTAGGCACACAATAAACCAACTTTCGATTCGTGAGGTATCTTGAGCCATATAAAGCATTCACTTTTAATGCTTCACTTTTTCGATTCTTGAGTGTGCCGATGTATGCGTTTAGAATCAGAACTTGCTCCTATAATGCATGTCGAGTCCAAATTGGTGAGCAAAAAGGAGATCGAATCACATCATTCTTGAACCCCTCTACACACCCCAAAATAAACACGTTATCCCGTACCTACTCAAAAGCATCCCTCAAACTTCATAAAAGTTTCAAAGATGAAATAAGAAAGGCTACAAGGATACGAAGTCAAAAATGCCCAAGAAAATTCAAAGAAAAGAAAGTCAAACGGAGAAAAAGACTCCTTCCAAATACCGAAAGAAAAGGGCGTCAATCATCCCAAAAAGTCAAAAATTTCAGCTTTCCAACTTCACCAAAAAGAAAATCCAACAAAACACCCTCTCATATCACCAACTCCTCACTCCAAAACCCTACATCACTTCCCCTAGAATGATTGTGGCTAGATCGACTTCACGCGGACCAAAAAGGTAACGATCTGATTCTCGATCAAGCCTATGACGATAAACGATACATGACTGGCGTTCTGAGTTATTGATAATTTTAGAATAGGAAACCCTAAACACTTTGAGTGATTAGAGTGACCACCTTGAGAGGATCGCCTAGTCATGTATCCAAGATCAAAAATCAAAAGCACGCTCCCAAAGATTACAACCTTGCTTTCTCAAAGAACAAATATTTTATTTTTCCAAAACCCCCTTAGCAAAGAGTTCCGCCTTAAAATATTTCATTATCTTCTTATCTTTAACCATGTTGAATACTAGTTTGCTTGAGGACAAGCAAAGTTCTAAGTGTGGGATACTTGATATCGCGTAAAAAGTCACGTTTTTACTACCGATATCTCTTTCATTCTGGAACGATTCTTGGCATTTTGAACTCAAATATGGTTCAAATCAATGATATTATGCCAAGGTGGTCAAAACAAGGTTGCACGATAAAAATCAAGCAAAACGGATGAAAAACGAAGATTCCCCACACGTTTGAAGATTCAAAGCATCAAAACGACATTTCAAGACTAAAGTACCCATCACCAACATCCATCTTATCCAATATGTTCGTTTTCAAAATACGAATCCAATAGAAGAAGAATCAACAAAAACGGACGAAGAATGAAGATTCTACGTACACCGGAAGATTCAAACGATTCGCACAACACATCTGAAGATTAGAGACATATTTTTGGGATATATATGTATCAAGGTGTTCGTTTTTGAAATACGAATCCAACGCAAAAAGAATCGACTAAAACGGACGTATAACAAAGAAGATACACGCGAATTAAGAAACGAAGCAAAAGACGACGAACGGGACGGGGGGGTGCCCCCAGCCGCCGGCCAGCAGGCCCCCGCCACCGGCCACAGGCCCCCAGGCGCCGGCCAGCCACCCCCTGCACTGGCTTCCTCTTTTGGCAAGTTTGCGTACCTGGTGCACTACCTTTCCACGTTGTACAGTACCCGGTGCGCCTACTTTCCGCGTTGTACAGTACCTGGTGCACCTTTTTTCCCACATTGCACTAATGTGCACCCCTTGATGTTAATGTGAGCCTAAACTCACCTATAAATAGAGGGCTTGGGTTCCATTTGCAAGACACACCATATGCACACACATTAAGCATATTTCTCTCTTTCTTTCTCTAGAATTTTCTCTCTAGCACTACTCTTAGGAGTTAGAGGAGAATTATTCTTGTAGTTAGTTCCTCTCTCTAGTTTCTCTCTCTAGCACTACTCTTAGGAGTTAGAGGAGAACTAAAGAGATATAAGTGTAGGAGCTTGTTTAGAATAGAACGAAAGCAAGAAACGCATTATAATCTTCAGTGTATGCTCGGAATTGTGTCAATTAATTCAAGTCTACTTTCTCCCGCATTTAATCCTGGTTCTTTCTATCCTTATCTATCTTAATTAATTACGTTTATATTGATTATGCTAGATTTAGTTATTGCCATGATTAGAGAGTAGTATACTTGTTGTGTTTGCTTATGATGTAGTTAGTTAATTATGGGATGATTTATAATTAAATATTAACGATCGGTAATATTACTTTGATCTTGTTATTGCATGTTCTTGTTTGATTGTTGCCTTAGGATTATCAAAGTAGTAAAATATAACCGGTCTTAATTATCGCAAAGTAATATGACGGCCCATATTCTACTGTTATACAGTATAGCGTTGGAAACATTTTAGGTGTAGTACAAACACGTGGAAGCTGTGTAACGACCGAAGGTAGTTATATTACGAACTAATTTATAAAATGAGAAACCTAGTTTAATTAACCTTTCTAAATAGACTTTTAAACTTCAAATTAATCTATCGCCTTTCCACCAATAAACGTGATTACAACACGTTTTTACGACGTCCAATTAAAAGGTAGTCAATTATCTGTGTCAATATAATTTGTCAAATGTATGAAACTATGGAACCGCAAGGCTACATGGGGAATTATCATAGGACAAGACATGGCCAAGGTTTGAAGTGGCGAAACCACTTAAAGTTAGGAACGCTGTGGATAATTAGGGGATTTATTGGTTAGTCTTAAGCAAGGGCTGGTTAAGATTTTGCTTATTATTCAAAATACTTTGTAATGTTACCATAACCTAGCTCCCGGTGTGACATGCTAATGGGATTTTAATTAGTAGGGAATCTAATGTTTACATGCAAGTATTCAAGAATGATAATTAACAAATATCTTTCAAAATAGTTTCTCCAAATATCATCTCACAACTTAATTAACGAAGTCTCAGCAAACACTATCTTTATCTATCTGCTTTAGGTTTTACTTTTATTTTGCTTTTATTTATTTACTTGCCTAAGTTAGTTAATATAAAAACCAAAACCCCCACTATTTTATAAACCATTCACTAGTTTGAAAGCCCTCATCTGCCTCGCCTTAGTTTCAATTCAGTCGGTTTGAAGAACTAATCTAGGTTATACCTACCACTTGCTCACCCTTAGGATTAGCATTGTTAGGAAAAACTTAGGCCCCGCAATTACAAATTTAAAACAACCCACTGCTGGTGCCCGGTTAGTAATCGTTAACGACACCGACCTGATCGGGCGCCAACAGGCTACATCACAAATCCTTGCGATTAAGAATGGAAAGCTCTGGAAAGATAAGAAACCGTAAACTAGGGGAAAGGCTAAGGGAAAGCAAGGTGCTTATGTCCCTAAACCTAAGCAAACCCCTCCAGCAAAGAAAGAGCATCCGGCTAAGAATGTGGCGTGTCACCACTGTGGGACACTGAAAGAGGAATTGTCCTGCCTATCTTGCTGAGTTGATGAATAAGAAGAAGAAGCTAGCCGGCTCGACCGGACCCTTAAGTATCTTCACAATAGAATTATATTCTTTCTCTAATAAATACTCCTGGGTATATGACACTGGTTGTGGTACTCACATCTGTAATACCCTACAGGGATTTATTGGAAAGAAGAAACTGAAATATGGGGCTCTCTACTTGTACGTGGGAAATGGTATACGTGCAGCTGTAGAAGCCATTGGAAGTTTTAATTTCATCTTACATTTGGGTTTAGTAATTGTATTAGAAAATTGTCACTATGCACCTACTATTACTAGATGTGTTGTTTCAGTTTCACTTTTGAAAGATAATGGTTTTATCAGTGTATTTAATGATTATGGCATTTCAGTTTCTAAGGATAATGTTCATTATCTTAATACTATTCCTTGTGATGGTATTTTTAAAATTGATATGCATGATCATGTTTCAAAAGTTAATTCTATGTATTCTGTTAGCAATAAAAGAGCCAAACCTAATTTGGACTCTACCTATCTTTGGCATTGTCGTCTTGCACACATTGGAAAGAAACGCATTAAAAGGCTTCAACGTGAAGAGCTTTTTTCAAATGATGATGGATCCTTTGATAAATGTGTATGTCGCACCCCCAAATTATGATGCGGAAGCGGTTCGGGTCGGGGCGCGACTAATCAATAATCATAGCACATAAGATATAATGAACGACTCTATATGCGTCGTTTTACAACTTGTATTGATAAAATCAAAGTTTACATCAAAATATAGTTACATTAGCTCGGTTGAAATTGAGAGATTTAAGTACATAATTAATCTACACAAAATATAATAATGTAGCTAAATCTCTGATTGTTTGCATGCTGACTCGAGCTAATTGATCCTGATTGAGCAGTCCAACCTACTGCTGGTTACCTGTGATACATGCTAAAATGGGTCAGCGAAACGCTAGTGAGCTCACAGGTTTGTATGTCAACACATAATTGTATGAACCGCAAGATTTATAATTGAATTTAAAGTGCAATTAAGCAAAATAAAAGTTATACAGCCATGAGCACATAGTCTGAGCTTAACTTGAGTGTCAGGTCCAGTTAAGGAAACCCAACTGAGGTGCCTCCTACGAGTGCCTAATCTACACTCGTCTTCCCAAATGCTAATACGTCCGTTTGACCAGTTAGTGCGTGCTAACCCGGACAAGGATTGTCAATCCTATACGATATCATATACTAACATTCACGCTACTACGTATTACCAGACTATGCTATGGAGGGCTTTAAATTGATTAGTTGAAGTAACTCATGTAGTATTTGATTTTGATTTGAACTTGCGTTCAACTTGTAAAACAAAACGAGCAATAATATCACACCCCTGATTGAAAGGCGGTAAAATAGGGGCCATGAGACTCACCTGACTCTTGTTTATTGAAATAAACTTGAATTGATTAGTTGTGACTTGTTGTCTGAAGACTTGTAACCTAAAGGTGTCCATGACACGCGATGGTTATTAATTGATTAGGCATCCCGAAAGACCACCTTTGTAGTTGTTTGTCCAAATTACCCTGATTTGGTTGATTGACTTGAGTTTTGAAAGTGTGTACGACCCGTTGGTGATTGTTTGTAATAATAATCTTCAACATTATTATTTTGATTTTGAAGTGTTGTACTTAAAAAGTGTTTACAAACTTTTAGGTGATGGGGGTCCGGGGGCAGCGCCCCTGGTTAGCGGGGTTCTAGGGGTGGCAACCCCTGGCGGGGTCCAAGGGGCTGGCCCCTGGTTGGATTTGGGTGAAATCAAGTGATAAAATTTAGGTCTCGACACTTTGTAAAAATGAGTTGTAAACATTCTGTTTTCAGCGTCACTTATAGCGACACTCAAGGGTTTAGGCAACACTTAGGAAGTGTCGCATGAAATGACGGATTCTGATCTAATGGCGTCACTTGTGCAAGTGACGCATAGAGGGCGACACTTAAGGAAGTGTCGGTTTTAAGTGTCGGTATAAAGGTCATGAGTCACTAAGGTTAGTGACGGATGAAATCTGTTCTCGATTATAGGCGTCACTTAAAGAAGTGACGCTATAAGTGTCGGTTTATAGTGACGGGTATTGAATTTGCGACACTTAGGCAAGTGTCGGGAAAAAGGGGTTTTATGCGGCACTTAGGAAAGTGACGCAAAATTGGGGCTTTTAGCGACACTCAATGCGTCACTTAAGTGACGCATGAAGTGACGCTATACTGCAGTCGTCGTTGCGACACTTAAGGCTGTTGAACGGATCTTGAGCCAAAAACGAGTTTTCCGGCGACCATTTGGTCTGATTCTTTTACCCAACCCTTATTTGGACATTTTAAGCTTATCTAAACCAAAATCAAGTATTACAACAAAGATTGGAGTGATTTCGAAAATTTGTCGGAAACTTACAACTTAACGCCGGGAGAAACCGAAAAGGTAGGAATGTAGATCGAGACGCGGTGGTTCTTTTCTTCCAAATGAACGATAAAAATCGAGGTCGTTTGGTGGTGTAAATTGATGATTTTTGATGATGGTGGTGATGGAGGTTTTGAGAGAAAAGAAAGTGAGGAGAGAGAGAAAGAAGATGAGAATGAGAAAAAGGAGGTGGAATGGGGGGTTTAAGCCTCCCATTTTCAGTCTCCGTCTCCGCGCTCCGCACGGTGTTCGTTTTCCCGATTGTTTAAACGTTACATAATTATTTAAAACATTTAATTATGCGTTTTAAATTGAAAATAATTACATGATAATTTTTGGTTGAAGTATTTTATCAAAATACTAAATATTGTAGTTATAAATTATAACCTTGACTTGTTTCGTTTTGTTCGCGCGTTTATCGTTTTAATCACGTAAATTGCTATTTGTACGACACGGATATAAATTGAAATATTATAAAAATAATATTTTGGATATAATTGTGTTATTAAATAACGTTTGTATTATTTAATTAAATTGTTCACCAACGTCCGTATTAATTGAATCGAATTACATTCGATTTGAAACTTGTACGATTTAATCGAATCGCATACTTGTATATATTCAGCAATAATGCAATATATATTATTATTTGATACACAAATTAGCCTAATACAGAACTAATTACATGTATTAACACTTGATTAGGCACTACTTTCTAGTCCTAATTTGACGGGTGTCATAGTGTATCTTATGTTTCAGGCAAGATGACAAAGAAACCCTTTTCACATCAAAAGCAAAGGGCTAAAGATCTACTTGGAATTATACATACGGATGTTTGTGGTCCATTTAGACATGTGTCAAGACAAGGTGCTAGCTACTTCATCACTTTTACTGATGATTTCAGTCGTTATGGTTATGTTTACTTGCTTAAACATAAACATGAAATCTTTGAAACATTAAAAGTGTTTAAGAGTGAAGTAGAAAATCAACTTGGTAAGACCATTAAGATCCTCCGTTCGGATTGAGGTGGTGAATACTTAAGCCAAGAGTTTAAGGATTATCTAAAAGCGTGTGAAATTGTCCAACGGCTTAATCCTCCATACACATCACAACATAATGGAGTATCTGAGAGGAGGAATCGAACCCTGTTAGACATGGTAAGATCCATGATGAACCTTACAACTCTCCCATTATCATTTTGAGATTATGCTCTAGAATCTGCTGTACGTATTCTGAATATTTTTCCAACCAAGAAGGTTGATAAGACACCACATGAATTGTGGCATGGGAAAGTCCCTAATTTGTCTTACTTAAAGGTCTGGGGATGTGAGGCACTTGTGAAGCGGGATACGCCTGACAAACTCAAGCAAAGATCTATTAAGTGCATCTTTGTAGGATACCCAAAGGAAAAAATGGGTTACTACTTCTACAATCCTTCTGAAAATACTGTTAAAGTTGCTAGATATGCTGAGTTCTTTGAAAAGAATCTCATAGCTCAAGAAAACAGTATGCATCACCTTCTACAAACACTAGCGAACATCAACTTGGAGAAAGTATTCAAAGTGTTGAACCTCAAATTGATGTTGTTCCAATTCGTAGGTCCGCAAGGACAATACTTGCTTCCAAAAAGTTGTGTCTAAATGTAGAAACTAAGGAGCACATGTTAGGGGATCTTAATGAACCTCCTAATTTCAAAGCTGCATTATCAGATCCAGAGTCTGAAAAATGGCTTGAAGCTACGAACGTGGATGGGAATATACACACCTATAAAGCTCGTCTCGTAGCGAAGGGTTATACTCAAATCTACGGAGTTGACTATGATGAAACCCTCTCTCCTGTAGCAGACATTAGAGCTATTAGGATTCTCTTAGCCATAACAGCATACTATGACTATGAGATATGGCAAATGGATGTCAACACTGCCTTTTTGAATGGTTACTTAGACGAGGATGTCTATATGGTTCAACCTGAAGGTTTTATTGATCCAAAACATCCCAGCAAAGTATGCAAGCTTCAAAAGTCCATTTATGGACTAAAGCAAGCATCAAGAAGCTGGAACAAGAGGTTTGATGAGGAAATCAAAAAGTTTGGATTTACTCAAAACCCTGCTGAGCCATGTGTATATCAAAAGGCTAGTGGGAGTAATGTTACTTTCCTTGTCTTATATGTTGATGACATATTGATCATAGGAAATCACATTCCAATTTTACAAGATGTAAATCCTACCTTGGAAAGTGTTTTGATATGAAAGACTTAGAAGAAGCAGCAGCATTTATTCTTGGAATCAAGATCTACAGAGATAGAACTAAGCGGTTAATTGGACTAAGTCAAAGTGCTTATATTGATAAGATCTTAAAGAGATTTAAGATGGAGAATTCTAAGCGTGGAAATGTTCGGATGCAAGAAAGATTTGACTTAAATAGCAAACAGTGTGCTTCTACACCTGCTGAGGTGGAGCGTATGCAAAGGGTTCCTTATGTTTTGGCTGTTGGATCTATTATGTATGCACTAGACCTGATGTGGCGTTCACACAGAACATAGCCAGCCGTTTTCAACAGAATCTGGTTGAAAGTCACTGGACTGCTGTGAAGAATATTCTTAAGTACCTTAGGGCTACTAAAGATATGTTCCTTGTTTATGGTAGAAATCCTGAAGCTAAGATCAAAGTGACTGGTTATTGTAATGCTGGATTTCAGACCGATATAGATAATATGAAATCTTAGACAGGATACGTCTTCGTCTTGAATGGAGGCGCAGTGGAAAGCAATCCAAAACTGTTTTGTCTACAACTGAATTAGAGTACATAGCATCTTCGGAAGCTGAGATGGAAGCTGTTTGGAATAAAAAATTTATTTCTGGGCTTGACGTGGTACCCACAAATAAAAACCCTATGGAGTTATACTGCGATAACTCAGGAGCAATTATCATTGCCAATGAACCTGAAGTTCCGAATGGGGCCGGATATTATCCTAGAAGATATCACTATGTTCGAGAGCAGATCGAATTAGGTGAAATCAATCGACTCAAAGTTCACACAGATGATAATCTAGTTGATCTATTTACGAAGGTTTTACATAATGGAAAGCTTAATCAACATGCCGAGGGCATAGGACTTCGTTATCTCATGTAAATCTGTGTTTTAGTATTTGGATAAAGGATGTTAAACAATTATTATCCAATAAATGAATTAAAGTACCTAGGTATGTTTGTTTTCATTTGATAATTAATTGTATCCTATATTTGCATGTTTAATCCATGAATAATTTACATTATTCTAAAATGTTTATTTTCGATTAACTATATGGGAATACAGTTAAATTAAGATAAATCTGAGTGATTGGTATGGATGGTCCCACCAAACTCACATGATATTCATGAGATGCATGTCGGACTACCCCAACTGACCATTATCATGTAAAACTTGTAAATGGTTTCTTTATGATGCGTGTGAAAGCGCGTCTTTGTTTTATTATTTATAAAGTACAGGAAATACCAATCACTACTATCACACAACCAGGCAAGAATACCTTATCGAAATAGTATAGCTATGGTAACTCCAAGTCGATCTCAGGAACACAGGAACGGGTAGTTTATTTATTAAATAAGAAATAACTATTAACTAAGAAAACAGTAAATAAAGGGGAACGTTTTAGTTCCGTGCGAACATTCAATATTAACTAAATAACAAAACCATTCAACATAAAACAAGATAGAGTGAACAGATAAACAATTGGAGATAAACATGTAATTGCTCAGAGTCTTCACACTCAGATTCATATTATCCGGTTCATGTGTTTTGATTGTCTGATTGTGATTTCTTTTATATTAACTTAGATAATAATCAAAGAGTCCAAGTTAAATGTAAATTAGCCAACTTTCCGGGTCCAACTAATTTCTACAACCTAGATTCCCACATTAAACATCGATCCGATGTCGCAAGAATGTTGCTCTATTACGTGCTTTTCCCTCGATTGTGCATTAAGTATTCACAACTTGATATGATTAACCCTAATGGTATGACTCAACAATACCTAATAATTTCTTATTGTCTTAATCATTTTAGATTGTATAATTCATAACTTCTTAACCTCTCAAACTCAATATATTAAGCAATGATTAATAAATCTAGATTCAATAACCATCAATAATCAATAATATTCAAGGAACTCAATCTCATCAATACTATTAATCACGTTAAGAATTATTAACTAAAAATCCCCAACAATTAAGGTTCAATGGGTAACATAACAATATTCAATCAGACAAATCATTCAAAACACAATTATAACCTTCAAACAATCATAATCAATGATTATTAAACTAAACAATTAACAATAATTCTAATCCATGACTCAATCATACAAAATCAGATTCATATCCCAAAACAAAACACATAAACATGTTTGAATTGAAATCGGAACAAGATAAGCAAACCAAATCATAAACCGAATGAAGTAGAATCAATAGGAATTGATCCTAGCCTTTCCGCCTCCGAATCGCCATCGTTTCGCCACCAAAATGGGGAAAAAACCCCCTCTGGTCGTTTGTAGTCGTATTAGGGTTTTTGGTATGAAGTTATGGTTTGAAAACCCTAAAATCAGACTTAAATGGCTGAAAAAGTCATCCATACGGCGTATGGAAATTCCATACGGCGTATGGATGTAAAAAAGCCCATAAATCCAGCCCGTGATAACATGTTTCAGCCCAGTTTTCAATCCATACGGCGTATGGAATTCCATACGCCGTATGGATGCAAAATTAGTCCAGGGTGTAAAAACGAAAGTTGTAGCCCTGTATGTTAGCTAAATTCTACAAGTTGAACCACCCCAATCGGAGTTCGTATGAAGAAGTTATGACCAAAATACTAACAGCATATCCGAAAACTCAGATTTTAC
Source organism: Helichrysum umbraculigerum (assembly GCA_949592205.1). Lineage (NCBI taxonomy): Eukaryota > Viridiplantae > Streptophyta > Magnoliopsida > Asterales > Asteraceae > Helichrysum > Helichrysum umbraculigerum. Next base: position 93,393,145 of record CATIUR010000004.1, read on the forward strand.
ACTTTTCTTCATTTTCAGCTCATCTTTCGTTCTCTTTCTGATTCGAGCTTCATTTACACCTATTCCAATCCAATATTGCCTATCTTCACTCTCTTAGCTTCTTTTCCTCGATCCAATCTTCTCTTGTCCAATGTTTTATTCTTTTAGCAAATTTTCTTCGCAATAAGCTCGTTTTCTGTTTCTTTTCGATCCAAGCTCCAAATAAACTCCTAAATGCAAATATGAACGAAATAAGTATCTTATTCATACAAAATGCATTAGAAACCTAACTAAAAAAGGGGTAATTAGTACTATAATATAGTACTCCCTCCGTCCCATTATAAATGTCCACTTTGACTTTGCACGTAGTTTTAGGATTCTCCACTAACTACATTTTTCACCAATCAAATATTAAATCCACCCACTAAAGTCTTTTTTGATTGGTTAAATATCAAAGTGGACACTTATAATGGGACATCTCAAAATAGTAATGTGGACATTTCAAATGGGACGGAGGGAGTACATTTTTGCGTTTATCAAACATCTCCCACTTGAATTCTACTTGTCCTCAAGTAGACTATCGATTTAAAACTTATAAATGACAAAATTTAGTATGCAGACAATGGCGCATTGGGACTTACATACAAGCTAGCATTTTGCAAACCAAATTTTAATCTTAAAAATAATTCTACCTTAAGATTTAGCAATCAAGAAACTCCTCTAGGACAACAATTTCCTCATATATTATTATTAGGCATAAAAGATAACTCACAAGGATTATCGATATTGTTGTCCACCTAAACAATCTATATTTCAGAAATTGAGCTTATATTATTATTATTCTAGCAGCTTTACCCTTGATTCCCATTTGCAAAATACCCTCATACATATAACGTGCTAATATTACACAAATTATGGATATCCAATTAAAATAATCATTTTTCAGGTCAAGACATTGGTGACAGGTCTGTGCCTTAACACAACAGAGCGACATAACTTGACCTTGGTTTAGCATAATAACTTTTTTAGTTAAACCATTGGTGGCAGGTCTGTACCTTAGTACAACAAAGCGACATAATTTAACTACATTTTAAAATCTTGAGTTCATTTAAACTCATTTTGCTCTTTTTCATTAAATATACTGGCGGAGACCAGGTTTGTACTTACGTACAACAGAGGAAACAACACCCAGTATATCCCCAAATGATATTAATTAAATTCCAAAATCATGGCATATCGCACGCTATCATATATAAGAATTAAGAATAAAGTCATACATTGCTAAAGTTTCTCTCGGAATATCGCCTACTTCTTACATTAATTTTATTTAATAACTCAACAACCTACAGATAGATTGCCTATCGATACATCACATGATGAACTATCTAATATTTCAAAATTTAAGTTCAAATTATCCTTTGAATTTCCCAGATTTGTTACAAGATTTTCTAAACTTAAAGAGAATACATTTTTAAATGAAAAATTTGGGTTGAAAAATGACTAACATAGAATGCCTTTAAAACAAAGTTCTAAAGTCTACCAATATTTATCGATTTATAACTCATGACAAACACACTTCTTTTCCCCCATCCCCCACTTAAAATAAAGCAATGTCCTCATTGCAAAATAAGGAATCGTAAAATAGGGAATAGAAAAGAAGTGAACAGAAAACTCCCCTGATCTTGAAGAAAAATGCTTTCTTGATCTGATTATGAAAATATACAACAGCACACTTCCGTAGGCATCACGGTTGCATTTAGCATATGCAACAAGCCTTTAAACCCCTCAGTATCCCGAGTGGATGAGTTATAGTCTCGTGAGGGTTTCCAGGGAACACACCCACAAAGTTCAAAACTGCAAACAAAAACAAGAAAACAACAAGTAGAACAAGAAAACAAAATATAAAATAACTAAAAAATAAAACTACTTATTAACAAATAGAGCAGACAACAGAATCTCGTCGCAAAAACAGCCCTTCGAACCGCCGGCTGGTGCGCACAACCACCGGTTGAGAGTCTGTGCTAACCAAATTCAAAATCTTCGCTCCATTAAATATTAAACTATATAACAAGCATATACATATAATTAACATATAAACAATTTTATACAAAAAAAAAATTTAGTTTTTTTTATAGTTTTCCAACTTAATCGAATAAGCACCCGTTCCCCGATAGAACATCAGTCCAACCGGTTAAGTGTTCCCCGGCAGCGGCGCCAAAAACTTGATGCGTGTGAAAGCGCGTCTTGTTTTATTATTTATAAAGTACAGGAATACCAATCACTACTATCACACAACCAGGCAAGAATACCTGATCGAAATAGTATAGCTGTGGTAACTCCAGGTCGATCTCAGGAACACAGGAACGGGTAGTTTATTTATTAAATAAGAAATAACTATTAACTAAGAAAACAGTAAATAAAGGGGAACGTTTTAGTTCCGTGAAAACATTCAATATTAATTAATAACCAAACCAAACAACATAAAACAAGATAGAGTGAACAGATAAACAATTGGAGATAAACATGTAATTGCTCAGAGTCTTCACACTCAGATTCATATTATCCGGTTCATGTGTTTTGATTGTCTGATTGTGATTTCTTTTATATTAACTTAGATACTAATCAAAGAGTCCAAGTTAAATGTAAATTAGCCAACTTTCCGGGTCCAACTAATTTCTACAACCTAGATTCCCACATTAAACATCGATCCGATGTCGCAAGAATGTTGCTCTATTACGTGCTTTTCCCTCGATTGTGCATTAAGTATTCACAACTTGATATGATTAACCCTAATGGTATGATTCAACAATACCTAATAATTTCTTATTGTCTTAATCATTTTAGATTGTATAATTCATAACTTCTTAACCTCTCAAACTCAATATATTAAGCAATGATTAATAAATCTAGATTCAATAACCATCAATAATCAATAATATTCAAGGAACTCAATCTCATCAATACTATTAATCACGTTAAGAATTATTAACTAAAAATCCCCAACAATTAAGGTTCAATGGGTAACATAACAATATTCAATCAGACAAATCATTCAAAACACAATTATAACCTTCAAACAATCATAATCAATGATTATTAAACTATACAATTAACAATAATTCTAATCCATGACTCAATCATACAAAATCAGATTCATATCCCAAAACAAGACACATAGACATGTTTGAATTGAAATCGGAACAAGATAAGCAAACCAAATCATAAACCGAATGAAGTAGAATCAATAGGAATTGATCCTAGCCTTTCCGCCTTCGAATCGCCATCGTTTCGCCCCCAAAATGGGGAAAAAAACCCCTCTGGTCGTTTGTAGTTGTATTAGGGTTTTTGGTATGAAGTTATGGTTCTAAAACCCTAAAATCGGACTTAAATGGCTGAAAAAGTCATCCATACGGCGTATGGAAATTCCATACTGCGTATGGATGTAAAAGCCCATAAATCCAGCCCGCGATAACATGTTTCAGCCCAGTTTTCAATCCATACGGCGTATGGAATTCCATACGCCGTATGGATGCAATATTAGTCTAGGGTGTAAAAACGAAAGTTGTAGCCCTGTATGTTAGCTAAATTCTCCAAGTTGAATCACCCCAATCGGAGTTCGTATGAAGAAGTTATAGCCAAAATAGTAACAGCATATCCGAAAACTCAGATTTTACACTTTTCTTCATTTTCAGCTCATCTTTCGTTCTCTTTCCGATTCGAGCTTCATTTACACCTATTCCAATCCAATATTGCCTATATTCACTCTCTTAGCTTCTTTTCCTCGATCCAATCTTCTCTTGTCCAATGTTTTATTCTTTTAGCAAATTTTCTTCGCAATAAGCTCATTTTCTGTTTCTTTTCGATCCAAGCTCCAAATAAACTCCTAAATGCAAATATAAACGAAATAAGTATCTTATTCATACAAAATTCATTAGAAACCTAACTAACAAAGGGGTAATTAGTACTATAATATAGTACATTTTGGCGTTTATCACTATACTTATCCTTAAACTTGAGATATGATAACATCAAATAATGTGATATTTATATATTTATAATCCATATATTTCATATGTCTTTTATTGCATTTATGTTAATTTAGATACTTAATTTGTTTGTATTTGCAAAATAGGTATAAAAGATGAAGATTGAAGGAAAGAACGGAAAAAGCAAAAGAAATAAAGAAAAACTAAAAAGAAATGAAGACCTTGAGAAAATGGAGCTTTAAAAGAAGATTAAAATGACATTATTAAAGAAATGGGCCAAGAAAAGAGTTAAGATCCGTAATTGGAGTGAAGGAAGCCCAAGAAGAGGCCTGGCCTGAATTTGAAACATTCTGGAAAACAAGACCAACCGGCGGTTGGAATTACCGGCCGGCGGTTGAATATTTAAATTAAAGTCGGTAAAGATCGTAGAGTTTGACTTGGAGAACAAGTACTCCAACCGGCGGTTGAGAACTCCAACCGGCGGTTGTACTGGCGGTTTGAAAAAACTATAAATAGAGGCTTAGTTTAGACTAAACCATATACGATTTCAATTACCAAAATTCGACTTTAGGGTTTAGGTTTCGACTAGAATACGAATTTGGAGGGTAAGGAGCTAGGGTTTGAAGGTTTTTAACCCTAGAAGAGCTGATTCATTAATTGGGTTCGATTCTTTATCCTTGTATTCTTAAATATGCTATTTAATTATATTTGGGATATTGTTTATTTAACTTTGATTATGAATTAAGTTTCTTATTGTGTTTATTTAGATGAATGTTAATTGAAATTATATTTAGAATTTATGTTTACGTTGTTATGAATTTATTAAATATTTATTATACTTTCCCGATAATTGTGTTAAACGTATGCTTAAGTTGTTTTTAACATAGTTAATTAATTTATATGCTATACTTAAATTAATTATGAACTTGAAACTATGACTGGTAATAGGTTAAGAACATTAGACTTTTGAATATATTTAATGTGGTTATCATAAACTCTTGTATGCTACAAGGTTGCCTATAAGGTTATAATAGATTGCTGAAAGGTTTAACTGAATATTATTTGGGTGAGTAATGCTACTAAGAGGGACCTCTATAGCATATTTGTAATGAATCTAGTACTTTTCCTTAATAATATAAGGTAGTCCACTTTGTTTAAAGAGATTATCTATATTCGTGAATTCACCAATATATTAGACAACGATAAAATAAATGTAAAGGAGAATTAGAAGATTAGGTTAAAGATAGTCTAAGTAAATACAATCTTCTCTCTGCAATTATTATTTCTATTTGTTCCTAATACCTTAGTTGAACTAGTTATTTGTAAATTAGTATCAATATGAATATACATCCATACGGAATTAAAACGTACCCCCTTGAACTGTATATTCATTGTAAATAATTGTTAATAATTGTAATATTAATATAGGAAGTAATTAACTATTTTATTTTCTCGTTCCCTGTGTTCGATACCTAGACTTACTTGTAAAAGCTATATTATACGAATGGGTATTCTTGTCTTGCTTGTGTGATATTATTATTTAAGTATTTCCACTTTATTAAAACTTGTTATTTTGCACTCTAATCACACGACATCAAGATACAAGTAGGTCTTGTATGTATGGATTACATCTTCTTGATATAGTTCTAGCTATCCTGAATAAGATAGTAATAAATGACTATTTTCAGAAGTGTAGTGAAATACATGACTGACATGTGTAGTCAAGATAGAATTTGTTCCTTCAATTAGCTATTGAAGTATGATACCACTGGGCCCCCTCATTAGAATTAATTAAGATGTGTGTATGGTCATACCCAAATAAAATCCAGATGTGTCTCGATTGATTTGGTAATCTTAATTGATTATTGGAATGAGAATCAGAATCATTAAATTATGGAATGACTTTGATCCATATTCATGTTTAACAAAGGTATCTGAAACAAAGGGATAGTAAACACTGAAATCATTTTAATATATTTTAAGAAACTATACTTAAATATTTTCTGGGAGCCTTGGCGTGTTGCTAGATGCTTACCAATGTTATTGCCTTTATTATGACATGCTAAAGTGGGAGCTGTTGAGAAATGACCATGTCAAATAAACGCATGTCCGGAAATGTTTAAGCCTACGGGGTCACACGCGTTAACACGTAGATACCGCTTATTTAACAAAGTTAAGTTAACTGTAATAACTAGTTGAGTTATTTAATTAATTTGAGGTCATTTAATAAATGTTACTAAGTGATAAAGTACAAGGTGAAAGTTATTAAGACTAAACTATTACTTCTAATTACTTAAAGGGTTTATAATTAATTAATAATAAAAGGTTATTATTATTTAATTATAAAAAGATTATATTAATATATATATGACCCTTGGCCTCTATTCTATTGAATATCTCTCTTTTTTTGTGTGGTTTTGCCGACGGACGAAAAGTCAAAATAAAACCCCACGTGGTTTGTTTCTTTTGCGTAAAACACAAAAGGAGAAGAAGGTATTATATTGGTAAATTAAATTAGCATTCGGGTGATGATCAACAACGTGTTGTGTGTGCGATCGTAGAGGGGTTTTACTTTAAACCCTAACTAACTATATTATTATAGTTTGATTGGAACTTTGCTAAAAGGTACACATCTCGATATTAACTAATTATAAATACGTGTTTATATGCTTCCACAATTGTGTGACAATTTGAATATATTTGTTTGCAATACTCTAACATATATATATATATATATATATATATATATATATATATATATATATATATCATTTCATAATGTAAAATAATGTGTATACACACAAGAATGGTTACCAACGACCAATAGTCGTGGTTGTATTATCCAAAAAATTGTTGGTAAAAGAAGAGGGAACTTTTCCCCCAAAATGAAAAAAATCTCCAACGAATTTTGCAACAAATTCATTATTGCTGAAAAAGGCGGGATTTTTCCCTCCAAACAAAAAAAAAAAATTCCAACGAATTTGTCATTGCTAAAAAATTGCGGGATATTTCCCTCCAAAATAATAAAATTTTCAATGAAATTTGCAACGATATCTTTTGTGGCTAATCTCATTCAAAAAAATATTCAATCTTCTATTATGAAAAATCATTGGTAGAATCGTTGGTAAATACGCCAATTCACCAATGAAGGCTTGGTTGTGGGTACATAACGTTGGTAAATTAATTCTCCAACGACCTTATGTTGTTGATGATTATTTAATTCAAGTTTACCCACGATTATGAATGAAAAAGTTGTTAGTAAAATTAGCGGGAAGCTTCCCTCCAAAAATTTGGAAAACTTCCACGAATTTACCAACGAATTTGTCGTGGTTAAATTAAAAAACTGATTTTATCAAAAGTTGTTGATAAAATCGTTGGTAAAATGATAATTTACCAACGATTATATAGTCGTTGATAAAGAAGTTGTTGGTACTGCCATGATTTCTAGTACTTCCTTTTTGAGATGTCCTACAAAAAAAAGTAACATTTCCATTTCTTGAAAGTTGCCAAGTTGAAATTTCCTACTTGTCTATCATCATTAGAGGTTGCAAAATGAACTGGCTAACTAACGGGTGGAAATGTGTAATTTGGTGCCAGTCTGATGGGTAGTATCAGGTTGCGCCGTTTGGGTGACCCACAAACATGCTTTTCTCCACTTATAAAGTTAATATATTTTTAATACATACATTCTAAAAAATTTGGCACATCTTCTTACTTTTCAAGTACTTGAAAGTTGAAATCACCTTATACCTTGTAATCAATAAAAGCAAGCCAATGCAAATTAAATGTTCACTCCTATATATAAAACCGAAATCAAATTAAGATGATTAACTAAGCACACTATATTTAGACAGATTTTAACATTAGGTTATGAAAGTAAATACAACCCAAACGAAGTAATCCAGCAAAAATGTAACTCGAATCAATTACTCGAATAAATTTACTTTATGCATCATATAATTAAAAAAAATTACGAAATAGTTATTAACTGCTTTTTGCGAATAACCTGTAAGTAATTAATGAACTATATATGATTACAAAACCAATTGGACATTTTCAATATTGTAATTAAAGAAGTAATACAATTTTAATACCCTTAATTTAACTTTCAATCCATTTGTTTATTAAGTTTAATCCTTTAGCCAAACCCATTTGGCAAGCTAGAGATAAAAAAAACCCATCCTCATTTATATATCAATGGGTCACAATTGTCAACTCTACTTATCATTGTTACAAAGAAACAATTAGGAACCATTGAATTCCACTATATGTCTGTATTGACCAATATTTCGACTTCAAAAGGTAGTCAAATACTTTCATAGACCTATTAGTCAAGTCGAACTTCAGAATTTCTACGGATGAAAGGAGTGATGGTAAGATACTTTAAAGGGGTCTATAATGATACATTAACAGCATCAGCAGCCAATGAAAAATTAGCTGATAAGCGAGAAGTGTCATACCTAGCTTAACATTTCGTTTGGTCATGAAATATAACGAAGCTCCAAAACTACTTGCTAAGATAAGCCCGGGAACATCTACAGCAGAAAGAACACCAACTGGTGAAGAGGAACCATTAACATAAGTTAACACAGCTAGAGCTCCATACACTCCTGCCTCGATGCTCAAATCACGAGCAGATGGTGCTTCGACTGAAATGGGTGGATTCTTCATGGAACCTTGTACCCACTGAGGCATTGATCCCATTTGCGGAGCATTTACGTATTTAACATCAGCATAACGAATGCTACTATTTACAACTTTCCATGCTCTCCTCTGTGATAAGCTCTGCATCATCAACATATCATAGGCAGCCTCTACCTGGTAAGTAGTTGGGCTGTATTAGTATAACTAGAAGTAGACAAAACACTTGTAACTCAGCAGATTGAAAGGAAGAATTACAAAAAGAATGTTGCCATATCGAGGCATCAACTAAACTATAACATCACTTCACTGGGGACCTAACCAAGTATCAAAACGCAGATCCTACCCTGTACTGTACACATATCAGCCCGTTCCTACTAAATAATCAACCTCAATAAGATCATGAATGCGGCTCAAAATCCCATGATTGAATTTCCCAGAAATTATATAGTGATGCATTGAGAATAAGAAATTTAATTGCCCGCTGATAAATCCAACCTTAATTATGTTACAAATTGCCCATATCTCTCAGGCATCACCAAGAAATAACTGTAACTATAAGCAAGTTATTCATATTCTTGTATTAATGCCCCATATGCACACAGTATCTTATCTCAGCAAGATAGCAAAGTTTCTAGAATAGAATTAAGGTAAAAGGATTATAATATCAAGCCACGTATGCATATACCATAAAAATATGAAAAATACGACCATAATAGCCCTAAATCTGAAATTAATACAATCCAAAACCACTACCAGAAAAATGGGTATTTGGGAGGGGGCAAAAATGTGCCGAATGCACAAAAAACCGTGCCAAATGGTATTTGGCACACCTTTGGTACGGTTTTGGCTTTGTCATAAATACGAGGGTACCAAATACATTTGATTCTGCATAAAACTGTGTCAAATAGTATTTGGCACAACTTTTAAGTCGATGTGCCAAAGATTGGAATTTGGCTCGGTGATGGAAAACCTGTACCAAATGCACATTTGGTATGGTTCTGTTCCCTTGCCAAAAACATTAGGCACAATTTTTATTTCCTATTCCAAAAGCATTTGGCACACTTTTGTGCTTTTGACAAACACATTTGGGCATATGGCACGATTTAGTATATTTTTGTAAATTCAATACTATATATATATATATATATATATATATATATATATATATATATATATATTGGGAGGATCCAGAGGGAAGCACTTTTTTTGGGGGAAGTAGGGAAGTGTAATATTCATTATGATGCATCTTAACTTCGTTAATACATTTGTCGAAAATTCAAAAGTGAAATTTAATAAATGTTAATCAGAATGGATGTTATGAATGTTAAGCTTCCATGATAAATTCTTTTTGTAGGTTATAACATCAGTTGATGAATTTTATATCCCAATTCGTTAATATTCGTCGTGATGAATGTTAACTTAACTTTCATCACGATGAATGTTAAAATAAAATTAATGTTACTTTTTAACATTCATCGTGATGAATGTTAAGTTAATATTCACCACGATGAATATTAACGTTTTATTAAATAATTATTCATAAACTAATGTTATGACTTAAAATTGACTTTCATATGTTAATATATCTTTATATCATCGATTTTGATTACTATATATGAGTAAAATTAATTCTATCTTTGATATTTGTATTGGCGAATTTAAGATGCTTTGTGATGAATATTACACTTCCCTACTTCCCCCAAAAAATTGCTTCCCTCTTGATCCCTCCCCTATATATATATATATATATATATATATATATATATATATATATATATATATATAACAAAAACTCATGATGTAAATCTAATTCAACTCCATATATTATTGAAAATAATAATCATATCATAGTTACAACAAATAACATTTACATGACAGAGACATCATAGTTTACATAGTTATAATGATATCTACTACTCCAAACAAACATATAGATCGAAGTTATCTAATATTTTCGACTATTGAATAAATCTCATTTTGTTTTGCCGTCCTGTTGTTGCTTGAGAATTGCTCCATATCTTGTTTTCATAAACATGTCAAGGCTAAAGCACAAGCCAGTAACCCAGTAGTCAAACGTAGTTATAGCCCAGCTGATACATTTCCGTAAGCTATATGAATGATCTGTTACGAGAAAAACATAAGACAACAGACACATCAGAGGTCAAAATCACCACAAAATCACCCCAACAATTTAGAATACCATAAGGACTTCCATGTTAGTATCGACTATGGAAGGTCCATTATCATCGTGAAGTTCACACTCATCTCCATACCATTCTTTCACAATTTCATCTTCACCCTCTTGACCTGCATACAAGGTTATAAGACTAATAATATACTATCACTTAATAATCAAGTGATTGAGACACATTACCATCATAACTGATATTATTTATAACATTTTAAACTTGCATATTATATAATTCATTAAACATCAGAAAGATCACAACAATGGAAGCTAATACCCGATTGGGTATTACACAAGTACTAAACCAAATTTAAAAAAAAAACATGCATATACACAAAATACAGTGGTCATGTTGACAATCGCGAAAATGAGTGTATATGCGCATGATAAAAAACTTCAATTCACAACATAATAGATCATCATCTACAATAACTAGATCTGAATGGATGATTACAAGAGGAGCAATTGAAGTTCCGCATCCTATGAAAATAAAATTTACCATATATATGGCCACCGGGTAGTGAAACTGTCAAAGTTGACTTTACCTATTAGCCATTCGATCACACTGACTTTCAATCCGGACCGTCTGATAATGGATTTTCGGTTTTCTCGGCGGTTATCACAATCTCTCCTGCGTCTACAACCGCTCGCACGTTCCTTAACCGTCCGGATGCCATTCCGATTAAAGCCTGCTATCAATTGCTAAATCATCAATTAACTCTTTTCTCTCTCAAAAACAAAATCAACATTAAATCTAGGGTTGCGAGCACCATATCGACATGTATTGTGCCGGGGGAATTCTGTGACTTTTTTTATATCTTATCTTCTTCAATCGCAATGATTTGGGTAAACTCTTCTGAAATCAATGATTGATTGTGGGTTTTGAAGTCTTCGTGATGATAAAGAGTTTTCTCACACCCGGTAAAATGTTTATGTTTCTTTATATTGTATATTGTATGGTTATGAACTTATGATTCATTAGAAATAACTTAAGTTTTACAAAGTTTGCTGTAATTTTTGATGAATCATTCTTTGGAATCTGACTTTATATTATCTTACTGATCGAAAGGTTATTTAATTTATGTATAATTGTAATGCACCTGAGTCATTTTTTGAAATTGTTTCATACTATTTGAGGTTGAATCACCTCTTTTGTGGTTCTAGGCTCGTATTCAAGAACTGCGTTGACTTATTTGGACAACGAGGGTATTCATCTCATGTATATAAGTATATCGCTGCTCTGTATTTATCTCAGGCGAACACAAAAGTAGGAGAAACTGCACCAGGTGTGGCAACTGGGATGAATATTGTCCCTTCGTGAGAGGTTATCAGTTGACTCTGTCATATGTAATTTTTTTTGTTGCTAATACTGAAATATAAATGGTATCTCGATTCAAGACTCTTGACTTATTGCTACGTTATAACTAGCAAAATGTTGTTGAATGTTTTTCTCAATCTGTCAGAACCTTGACTATACATTCAACTAGGACTGATGATGATTCTAACCCTTACGGAACATCATTGTTGAATGGGGAAATCTCATTTATCAAATAATTAACTTTGATAATTTTATGCGTATATGTGTTATCCCTTATGATCCTTATTAGTACTATCATAAAGTTAATTTCTTTCATTCCAGATGCTTGGATGGTCATTGATAACTTTATTCCGAGGCATGCCTAATTCAACATGACTTTTCGTCTTTTTGTGGTAGATAACTTCCGTAACTCATGGCTGTAGATTGCTTGAAAATCTTCTGCTATTGTTCTTATTAATGGTCTTACAGCTATTCATATTGGTATTGTAGGATTCATGCTATTTACACTATGAGAAGCAAATATTTGAAATTTTTCTACATGGTATGAGGCCTCATTTTTACAATAGTCTTGCACTGGAGGTAAATATTTGAAATCTTTCTACATGGTATGAGGCCTCATTTTTACAATAGTCTTGCACTGGAGGTAAGTTTTTTGTTTAAAATAGAATTTTAAAAGTCAGATGTTGCATAAAGGGGCTCAGTAACGACTAACGAGTCTAAATAGCTTGATGTTCAGAGGGGTATTTTTAGTACGGGTCGATCATATCGGGATGGGCTAAGGTAATTTGAAAGACATTTTGTCAGCATATTATTATAATGAAAATGGGCCAACTTGAGTTGTATCCTTTGTATAAATATCATAAGGATTAATAGAAAAAGTTAGCTATACACAAAAGACAACACTAATTATTATTATTAGTTTTGTCTTTTGTTTATTCTATTATTTGTTATTTGTACCACTTAATATATATATATAATCATTAACAGGGAAAGGTGTGATAGAGTAATAGAAATTACCAATTCTTGAGTTGTAGATTATATAATGAGAGGGGGAGTGGATGATGGACCAAGTAAGATTGTGAATATTTATAATATGACTGGTATTTTTTTTCATTAAAAATTATTTTGGATGCTGAGAATCCAGTTATTAACAACGTAGCCATCATGAAATAAAGACAATTGATTACAGAAAACATGATTGGTTCGATTTTAAAATCAGACATGGAACATAGCATTCATGGCTCCAAATCACTCATGATGCTAAATGTGAGTACCACTGTAGTATCTTACCATTTGTGTTTATATGATTTGAGATTGTGCTAATTTATGTTCATTGTGGTCTTTTTTGGCCTTCAGATGTGATGAACACTCAAAAGATGATGCACCAACTAAAGCCTGTGTCTCGATTTGCCACTGCTGCTACTGATAATGGAAAAGGTTGTAACTATCACCAATCAAAGTCAGGTAACCATTGGCAACAAAAGTGTTACTCCCAAAATATATCATAATGGAAAAACAGGTCAAAGGGGCCGAATAGGTCAAAAATCGCCCAAAGTGTATCGCTAACATGTACATCCTACTAAATTGCATTACTTAGACATAATATATTCGTTGTGTATTAATACATTTTGCGAACCATATCTACTCAAATTATATGTACATTTTTTTTTAATAAAATTCGAGAAAAGTGTTGCTGGTTAAACTAACCCAGCCTGTTTCGAGACTTACAATTATTACCCACTTTGCCACCTCAGTATTAGATCTTGGAAAAACTATTGGCTGTCATTGCATAAAACTTGTGCATGAAGCGCTCAAACATGCATTCGATGGTCCCACATCTAAAGTGCATCTTTTGGTTCATCATCAGGGTGATTGTGTGATTAAATTATGTGAAATTATTTTCCAGTACTCCCAGCAATCCAGCATACATTGTATGATCGTAAAACATGATAGACGACTTTTAATCACCAATATTTTCTCGAGTAATCCCAACCTCCATCATGTGGTCCCACGATTTTAGGCATCTTATGAATGTGATTAGTTGATCAACTTATGTGGAATTTTGCCAAGTGTCTCTGGCCTACATCGTCGTATGATTATAAAACCTGATATAAGTTGCTAAAGGATATTGAGATACTTGGTCTTAGTTTTTGTTCCAATATGAATATGTTTATGGTGTCTTAACTTTTTCATCTTATAAGATATATTATCCTAATATATATGTGGTTATTGATTATGTTTCTTGACCCGTGGCTAGCTGTTTGGTTGGGGCGGCTCCTCCGTTGTGGGTAAATAGGAAATCCGACTCTAAAATTACATGTTTATATAGCCATTGAATAAGTGATTGCAATGCCGAAGGACGAACTTGAGCTTACCATGGCTGTATCTGTTGTTTGTCCTACTTAATGATATTTATCAGAAGAAACGCAAAACTCATATCAAGCTCGATTGAGGGTTAGATGTGGCACACATATTTGATTCATTTGTTATAATATTAAATACATTTCTTATACATGTTTGATAATAATTGAATTGTTTAATACTCTCTCAGGTATACACACATTAGTTGATTATTTCATTTATGTTTGGTAACGTCGTAACGATATATTATATATGTGCATTAACTTATCAAACAAAAATGAAAACATACACATAGTTGTGGATATATGTCTGCTATGTATATGTATATGATTCAACGAAATTGATAATTGGGCAAAGCGCGAATATAACACTAGAGTTTAGGGAAACTTTTACATATATGTGTTTTGTGATATTATCATTTGTTTTCTTTACGATAGATTATGTCATTTTTTTTTGGAATTATTTAGTCACATGTTTAGTTAGTAGCCAGTTAAACTGGGCAACGCCCGGGTATAAAACTAGTTTTGTTATTCTATTCAAGAGTATCGAGCACAAAAAGATTATAATAGAAGAAAAATGAGAAAATAATACCTGATTAATAATTTTATTAATGTGTGACTTTCTGATCCTTCAAATAAAAATAATACTCGATGGGAAAGCGTTACCATAAGATGCAAATGCTATTACAAACCGTACCTTTGAACGTGATGTTGTGGGCGGCGGCTATGGCGAGAGATGAAAGCAACGATGAGTTTGGAGCCCTATTTTAATTTGAGGGGTATTTGAGTTGGTATAGATTCGACAAAAGAGGAAGATCTGAAATTGGTCGAATATTTTGGGGGGAGATTTATGAGTTTTTGGATGTGAAAAAATTATTTAATGTGGACAAAAATTTGGGGGAATTCAAATGTTGGGCTAAAATATTTTGTAGATCAAGTGAAGAAATACTCTAAGTGATTTAGCTCTGATGAGGTTAGTTCTGCTAGTTATTGAAAGCATAGTTCTGCTGGTGGAGATAGCTCTGTTCATTTGTTGAAGACAAAGTTTTCCAGAGTTAGCTCTGCTAGTCCTCTCTACATTAGCTCTGTCAGTCTGAAGAATTTCCAAGCTTAGTTCTGCCGGTTAGTTATGCTAGTTCTGCTCGTTATGTTTAATAGTTCTGCTTAGTGGAGTTTCTTTTCACCAACCCGGTAGTAAAAGTACAACCACTGCAGACCATGCTTTTGAGGTACAGCACACGCAGCAGACAAGGAGTTGTAATGCATTTAATGCTAGCACGTTCTCTTGGAAATCTATATTTTGACAAGATGTAACACCCCCAAATTATATCGTTTAGCGGAAGCAAGATTTGGGTGTTAAGAATCAATAATCACAACACAAAGATATATAATGAACGACCACTATATGCGTCGTTCTGGACTTGTATTGATAAAACAGAAGTTTACATCAAAATATGTTTACATTAGCTCAGCTTTGAAATTGAGAGATTTAAGTACATAATTAATCTGTACAAAATATAATAATGCAGCTAAATCTCTGATTGTTTGCATGATGACTCGAGCTAATTGATCCTTACTTGAGCAATCCAACCTACTGCTGGTCACCTGTGATACATGCTAAAATTGGTCAGCGAAACGCTGGTGAGCTCACAGGTTTGTATGTCAACACATATGTTTGTATGAACCGCAAGATTTAATAATTGAATTTAAAATGCAATTAAGCAAAATAAAAGTTATACAGCCATGAGCACATAGTCTGAGCTTAACTTGAGTTGCCAGGCCCACTTAAGGAAACCTAACTTGAAATGCCTCCTACGAGTGCCTAATCCACACTCGTCTTCCCAAATGCTAATACATCCGTTTGACCAGTTAGTGCGTGCTAACCCTGATGAGGATTGTCAATCCTATATGATATCATATACTAACATTCACGCTACTACGTATTACCAGACTATGCTATGGAGGGCTTTAAATTGATTAGCTTGAAACTCATGTAGTATTTGATTTGATTTGTACTTGCGTTCAACTTATAAAACAAAACGAGCAATAATATCACACCCCTGATTGAAAAGCAGTAAAATAGGGGCCATGAGACTCACCTGAGCCTTGATTGTTTATCGAATAACTTGAACTGATTAGCTGTGAATTGATGTCCGAAGACTTGTAACATGAGTGTGTCCACGACACGTAATGGTTATTAATTGTACAGGTATCTCGAAAGACTACCTTTGTAATTGTTTATTTATCTATGATGTCCAAATTACCCCGATTTGGTTGATTGACTTGTCCAAATTACTAAGATTTGGTTGATTGATTTGAGTATTTGAAAACGTGTATGACCCGTTGGTGATTAATTGTAATAATAGTCTTGATGTTATCACATTGATTTCGAAGCGTTATACTGGAAGGGCAAATTTCATTATGTTTGAAAAGTTGTATCGTATAAACGTTTTGAAGTTGTACAAGTTTGACACTTGGTGAGAAATGTGCTTACGGAATCTAAGTACGGGGGTCCGGGGGCAGCGCCTCTGGTTAGCGGGGTTCCAGGGGTGGCAACCCCTGGCGGGGTCCAAGGGGCTGGCCCCTGGCTGGGGTCGAGATGCCAGGTCAGCTCGAAAAATTTTTATTTCTATTAAATTGCTTTGGTGAAAAACGCATCTGGACTTGAATTTGGGTAAAATCAAGTGATAAAATTTTGATCTCGACACTTAGTAAAAAGTTGTAAATATTCTGGTTTTGGCGACACTAAGATAGTGTCGCTACGGCTTAGGCGACACTTAGTAAGTGTCGCTATATTTCTGATTTTTGATAGCTGGGCGACACTTGAGTAGTGTCGCTATGGCGACACTTATGAATTTCGGCGTCACTAAGGGAGTGTCGCTAAGTTAAATCTGGTTAAGTAATTCAGCGACACTTAAGTAGTGTCGCTATAGGGGCGACACTTATGCATAGCGACACTTGGCTAGTGTCGCTACTACTGTTTTTGGCACACTAGCGACACTTCCAAGTGTTCGTCGGATTTTGAGCCGAAAACGTGTTTTTCGGCGACCACTGGTTCCAAAACTTTTACCCAACCCTTACATGGACATTTTGGACAATTATCAACCATAAACATGTAAAAATAATCGAAAACGGAGAGTTTCGGGTTTTTGTCGGAAACTTACGCGGTGTTGAAATGAAATTCCGGAAAGATAGGATTGTAGATCGTGACGCGGTGATTCTTTTTCTCTAAAAACTTCAGCGATTTAAGGTCGTTTGAGGTTGTGATTTGGGGTTTGAAGGTGATGGTGGTTGTGGGATGTTTTGAGAGAAAAGAAGATAGAGAGAGAGTGGAAATGGTGAAAGTGAGAGGTGGGGAGGGTTTCCCCCTCTTTTTGGCTGAATTTCGGTGGGGTCCACCGATGTGGGCTTCACAAATTTTTGCTCCCTGCATTTGCGCTCCGTGCGGTGGTCGTTTTCCCGATTGTTTAATTGTTTAATTAAATTTAGTTACTTTTAAATATACTTTTTAAAATGCGAATAAATCCCCGATAAATTGGGTTGAAGTATTTTATCAAAATACTTTATGTGGTAGTTATAAATTATAACTTAAACTCGTGTTGCTTTGTCGCGCGTGTTTATATTTTAAATCAAGTAAATTGTTATATATATACGATACGGTTTGAACTTAAATATTATAAAAATAATATTCTCGAGATATAATAATTTCATTAAATAATGTTATGTTATTTAATTAAATTGTTCACCAACGTCCGTATTGACTCGAATTATATTCGATTTGAAACTTGTACGATTTAATCAAATCGCATACTTGTATATATTCAACAATATATATTATTTGATACACAAATTAGCCTAACACAGAACTAATTACATGTATTAAAACTTGATTAGGTACTAATCACTAGTGCTAATTTGATGGGTGTCACACAAGAAGATTTTGTTTTAGATTTGGTTGACTAAGTATTTAGTGTATAAATTAGTCCAATGGTTCATTGTTGTAAGCAAGTGTCCATTCACAAGTCATACATGTTAGCTTCAAGGTTTGCTTTGTAACCCTGATACAAATCAGTGTATCCGTATTATTGAATCAATAATATTGAGGCTTTCGACTAGTAAAATATTTGTGTTCTTGTTATACTTTTAAATCTGTTACAATCATAATACAAGTATAATACATTTAATCTTCCTTACTTAACAAGTGTTATCCCGCAAACTTCTTGTTAAGAATTCATTGTTTAAAACAAGTGTTGTTGTGGGACTTCACAATTGGAATCAGAGCTTGTGTAAGCTTTGGATTCAGGAAGATCTGGGATAGTATAGTCAATAGTTTAAGGTTTAGTTCATCCTAAGTTTGATCTGTTAGCATGGCTTCAGAAGTGGTTGATGGTATACAGGTGTCTAGAATTCCTATTCTTAGACCTGATGAATACCATATGTGGAGAAACAGAATCAAGCAACACATGTTGCTTACTGATTATCAGTTATGGGACATTGTAGAAAATGGTCCAAAGTACAAAACGGATGCCAACGGTGTCAGATTGCCAAGAGGTGCACCAACTACTTAAATAGAAAGAAAAGAAAGAGCTACAGAGCTAAAGTCACTAAGCACTCTGCTAATATCAATTCCAAATGAGTATCAAAGTGAGTTTGAGCATGCAGAAGATGCTAAAGTGCTTATGGATGAACTGGATAAAAGGTTTGCACTTACTGTTAACCCTACTATTTACATTTCACATGTTAATGACTTCTGGACATCTGCCGTGTTGTCAGAAGAAAATGGGGTTAAATCAATAACGGCCAAAGTAAATGAGAAGGATAATTCTGCTAGTCCAAATCCAAAAGTTAGTTCTTCCATGGCTGAAGCAGAACAAACAGCTGCAGATGCATTGCTAAAAGTTGCCAATGAACCAATCAGAAGTTCTGCTGGAATAACAATTAGAGAAATCCAATATCCAGGCACAAGACCAAAAGCTGTGGAAGAAGCTTTAAAACAAAAGGAGATTGACCTAGCAAAGGCCAAAGGAAAGGAGACATTGGTTGAGCCTGTGAAGCCTCTAAAGAAAAAGGAGTTAGAAGCTATGAGTGAGAAGGTGGCTAGAAACCTACAAGCACAGTTTAATTCTGAGGACAGGGACAGATTCATTGAAGTTGATATGGGTGATGATGTGAAAGTTATGATGACTCCAGAAGAGCAAGTTTTCTTTGATCACTTGTTGGCTGATGGGACCCATAAAGCTCAGATGGAAGAATTTACCTCTGATCAAAGACTAGTGTGGCTTTTAGATATCCTTGAGCAGAGAAGAAAGCATGAGACAGAAAAGAAAATGGAGGAAAAGAGAAACAGAGCTCCTACTCAGAGGCAACTCAAAGATAGATATGCCAGAGTAGTAAAGAACCAAACTGGAAGAACATTGAAAGAGCTTATGTCAATGGACTTCTATGATTTTGAAAGAATATATCTAAGACTCCACTGAGAAATGGATGAAAATACAAAGAAACATAAAGAAGAAGAAGCAAAGAATTCATCTGCTTCTAAAGTGAAAGAATTGACAGCTGCAGAGAAAGAAAGAGAGCAAAGAAAAGCAGAAATCAACAAAGCAAAGGCTGAGATGGAAAGGAAAGAAAAAGAAGATCTTGATGCCCTAAAAAGAAGCATTCCAAAGGAAACCGTTCATTCTCCAGAAGAAGAAAAAGGATGGCTGTTAAAGGTGATGATGATGACATAGAAAAGGATGCTAGTGAGTCTAAAGTTGAAACAGAAGTGCATACTTAGATGCATTCTACATCTGAGCCTGCACAGTCTACTGAAGAAGAGGTGGTTGATTGGGACAAGATCAGAGGAATGGTGGAAGTTGAAGAGCCTAAAGTACCAATTGCTGTACACTTTCCTATCATTGATTGGTACTTCACAACTGATGAACAACTGAAGAAATGGCTAATACTTGTGAGAGCTGGTGATTCTGAGGAAAAGTTTCTATCCTTCTACAGGTGTATTAAAAAGATTTCCAGGGATGATCTGGATGATATGTGGGAGATTGCCATGAGAAAGTATCAAAATGCCAAGAAATACAGTGATGAACAGATTGTTTACAACCATCTCTCAATCATGTATGAGATCGATGCTGAAAACGACTTTTACAATGATACCACACGTGCAAAAGCATGGTACTGTCACTCTCACAATGGAGTTCATTTGGTGCAGCTTCATAGTAGTGTATGGGCATACTTCTTCATTGGCACAGAATATCCATGGACCTTTGGCCAGTTAGACTCTATGCTCAAACTAACTATCAAATGTGATGATCTGGATACAGCTGCTTCTTTGATTCATGAAGTTAAGCAATATTACAAGAAGGCTGCTGTAAGGCATGAGGTTGAAAATGAAGAAATCAGAAAGAAAAGGGCTGGTGAAATCAAAAGAAGCTTCAAGAAGAGTCTGAAAAAGAAAACTTGATTCTGTTCATGAAAAGATCAAGTTTAGGGGAGATTGTTGGGCTAAAATCTTTTGTAGATCAAGTGAAGAAATACTCTAAGTGATTTAGCTGTGATGAAGTTAGTTCTGCTAGTTATTGAAAGCATAGTTCTACTGGTGGAGATAGCTCTGTTCATTTATTGAAGACAAAGTTTTCCAGAGTTAGTTCTGCTAGTCCTCTCTACATTAGCTCTGCCAAGCCTTCCACAGATAGTTCTGTCAGTCTGAAGAATTTCCAAGCTTAGTTCTGCCGGTTAGTTTTGCTAGTTCTGCTCGTTATGTTTAATAGTTCTGCTTAGTGGAGTTGCTTTTCACCAACCCGGTAGTACAGTTACAACCACTGCAGACCATGCTTTTGAGGTACAATGCACGCAGCAGACAAGGAATTGTAATGCATTTAATGCTAGCACGTTCTCTTGGAAATCTATATTTTGACAAGAAGATTTTGTTTTAGATTTGGTTGACTAAGTGTTTAGTGTATAAATTAGTCCAATGGTTCATTGTTGTAAGCAAGTGTCCATTCACAAGTCATACATGTTAGCTTCAAGGTTTGCTTTGTAACCCTGATACAAATCAGTGTATCCGTATTATTGAGTCAATAATATTGAGGCTTTCGACTAATAAAATATTTGTGTTCTTGTTATACTTTTAAATCTGTTACAATCATATTACAAGTAATACATTTAATCTTCCTTACTTAACAAGTGTTATTCCGCAAACTTCTTGTTAAGAATTCATTGCTTAAAACAAGTGTTGTTGTGGGACTTCACATCAAATATATGTATGTACTCAAACGATGAAATTTGTCAATTTCGTTTACAATGGTTACAATACAAAACCATTTAGACTATTCCCGTTAATAACCAAAACCAACCCAACTATTTATTAAAAAATTAATTTCTCTCTCTTCCACCTATCCAACCAAACTAAATCCAACTTTACACTCCCATTAATAACCCACCTTTTAACCCTTTTTTTATTAAATAATTTTGTAACATCCGCAAATCGGGCCTAGAAGTTTTATACTATTTTCGGGATTTAAATGAATATTTAAAGTGATAGAAAATAGTTTTGGTTTAGTTGTTCGAAAATAATTGAAATAGGAGTGAAATATTTCATTGTGATAGATAAAATATTAATTGTTATAAATTAATATAGTTGTCGGTAAAATAAAATGTTTGGACTCGCAAATGGTTTTCGGGTTCCAGACAATAGGTTGAGAAGGGGTATTAAATTATACCCAAAAAGTTAGTCGGTCCGGGGAGGAGCCGACCTCCTTCCTATTTCTTTTCCCTAATTTGTGTTCTTTCTCATTTGCAAGTAAAAACCACACACACTTCTTATGAAATTTAAAAGAGAGAAAGTAAATGAGATTGCTTGTGATCTTGTTTGATTCATCATCATAATCAGATTATCATCAACATCACCATCTTGTTATAATTAAAGTGTAAGTGTTCTTTATGGTTTATATTTGAACTTTTCTTGAAATCTTAGGGTTAGTGATTATATATGTAATTGATGGTTGATATGATGATAGGTAATGTTAGTTGTTGTTAGAAATCGTTATTTGTTGCCTATAATCGATTCAGATACCTGAGTTTGTGATTTTGTGGATTTTGGTTCGGAGATAAGTTAGAACAGTAGGTTCAGGTTCTGGACGACAGGGGGAATCCGGTCAGATTCATGGGAATCCGGCGGATTCCGAGGAATCCGGCGTATTCCGGACCGGATTCAAGAACGTATTCCTTAGAAATTCGGCTGTTTAAGAATTGGGCTGGGAATCCGGGCGTATTACGGGGAATACGGACGTATTCCCTCTGATTCAGGCAATATAATTCAAGTTTTTGTTTGGCAAATTCTGAAAATGCATAAGTGTTAAGTGCCATCTTTGATAATTTTTATTTTCACTTGAGAGGTGCTTTAGTGGCACTTAACAGTAGTTTTAGTGGCACTTAGGCGGTGTTTTAGTGGCACTTTTATTTGAAGAAATACATAATAATGTGGACGATTTTAAAGGGTTACGGGACTAAATAGAAAAGTTTAAAGTCAGCTTGGTATGGTGTATGATATTGCTTTAGTGGCACTTTACTGACCCTTTTAGTGGCACTTTTTATTAAAATATATGTTTTGACATATATGATATGTTATATTTATGGGATAAGTTGTATACTTATAAATGAAATGATATAAAGAGATTATTTCGTTTGAGTAGCATTTATTATGTTGATACGTTGAAATATTGAAACAAGTTACTAACTTGTGATATTCTGTTGTATTCTCAGATCAGCAGAAGACTCAGTGACATTAGACTACTGAGTGGACATCTGAGGTATCGGTGAGTGGACCTGTACCTTCAGTACGATTGTGTTATAACATGTTTGGTTACAACGGGTAACCGTATATGTTATTGTTGATTGATTATTAATCTGATTATGGATTATATGCTATATGGCCTTTGGGCATATATGTGATTATAAAGAGGTCAACGTGTGTTGGGCATTGGTTACTATTGTTTGGACGATGAAGGATTCCTTGTACACATCGTTAATGGGAATGCAAATCGTGTGAGATAATAGTAACAGGCTATCGGTAAACCGCTGTATTTTCCTGCAGCTCAGTGGGGTTTATAAGTGTCGCTTGAGGGCCACCGCGGCTTAATGGTTCCTCAAGGACCACCGGTCCTCTTTGATGCTTGTGTGTTTACAGTGCTTGATGATGTAAACATTGATTGTGGTTGTGATTACGATTATTTATTGTAAGCTGATGTGTTATATCTGAGTTGGACTGTCGGTTACAGTTCTATCTCACTTAGCTTTGAGCTAACCCCCGTTTTCCCACCTCTTGCAGATTATGATTGTTAAATATGATGGGCAAGATGCTGGTGGCTGGAATGGATTGTTTGACGACCTTGCGTATTACTCTGATATTGATTTTGTTAAATCAATGTTGTTTGTATTTTTCGTTAACACCCAACTCTTGTAATTTGGTTTATATAACTTTATGAACATGTTGAAATAAGCGGGATTTTATGTATATAAAATGAAAAGCTTATTTTGGGACTTGGGACAATCACTTCCGGTTTAAAATACATTATTGTATTGTTTGAAAAGGACGGGTGTTACAAATTTCTACCATAGTATAA
Source organism: Helichrysum umbraculigerum (assembly GCA_949592205.1). Lineage (NCBI taxonomy): Eukaryota > Viridiplantae > Streptophyta > Magnoliopsida > Asterales > Asteraceae > Helichrysum > Helichrysum umbraculigerum. The sequence continues at coordinate 93,417,237 of CATIUR010000004.1, forward strand.
GGTTTATTACACAATGTACAACTCAAAACCCATCAACAATATTATTTAAATGGTGACCGGGCGGTGAGGTTGTGACCAACCAACCCTTTTGGTTGGTGATGTTTTAATTTTTTATTAATTTTATTTTACTTTTGGGTGACCGACTTTTGTTTGGGTTTGTGAATGGCACTAGTCTTAGGACTTAATAATTTTGTTAACATTCTAAGAGGTGCCGCGATAATTTTGTCTAGGGTGTAAATGAGTTAAATTACTCAAGAGCTACTCAAATCGACTTGTTAAAATCTCAATTTAAGTCGATATTAAATGAGCTTAAGCCAGGCTTCTTCTATTGAGTTTAGATAGACTCACAAGCCTAAATGAGCCATCATCTATAACAAAAATAGTTGTAATAATAATAATAATAATAATAATAATAATAATAATAATAATAATAATAATAATAATAATAATAATAATAATAATAATAATAATAATAATAATAATAATAATAATAATAATAATAATAATAAATACTATATTTATATAATACTAAAAATAAGAATAGTAAATCTTATTATTTATAGTAATAAACTAAACAAAAATAAAATAAATATTATATGTTTTATAAATTAAATGAAATATATAATATTATGTTAGCGAGTCGAGGCCTACCCGAGCTCGAACATATAAAAAAAAGGTCTAAGTTCGAACTTTACATATTTGGATTGAAACGAGCCGTGGTTAAATTCGAGCTTTTTGAATTTAAACAAATCGAGCTTGCACTCGGCTAAGCTTGGATACACCTGTAACATTGTTTAGAGGTAATTGTGTATCTACAAGACTGTAAATTTAAAAGACATTTTCTTATGCAAGGATTAATTTAACTAAACCTCGTCGATATTTTACGGTCGTGACATGACCCATTTTGTTTGTGACTTTTATCATTTATCAAAATGGATCACTCGTTATTAATGCAAAAGAAACGAATGACCATTATCAAGTATTTACTTATAGATGTGTAATATGTTTGTTGTTTGTCTAAAGGACATGTAAGTATACGCTCCAAAACTGTGGGAGGGTCATCACGGCGATAGTACAATCTGTATACTCAGTGGCTAGAGTCACCTAGCTAATTGTTATAGTTTGCATAACATAAGGTCTTTTATGCATACATTGTAAGTCTTGGTCCGTACCAGGATTCGTTGTCTAGTTCCCCAAAAATAGTATGAAAATGCTATTTCATAAATAAACAGTTTTCATAAAGGCAGAAAAGCATTTATAAATAGTTATCGCATGTAGTAGCAAAACAGTTGCTATGTTTTTCACCCCTAGTTTGAAAGCATTAAAACAGTAAAAATAGGGGTTGTGAACTCACCTTGTGAACAATGAAGTGAGAGCTAGCGTGTAGTAGTAAAATGTCACCTAAATAACGTCCCTTAACGTCCTAAATGCAAGAGATACTAACATAAGTAATTGACTAAACGTCAAACTACGTTAATGATTCACTCGTTTCGAAAAATCGTCTTATTTAAAAATGTGTACGATTCGTTAGTGATATTCCGAAAATAATTTGTATTTCCAGAATTGGATGTATTTGTTTTACAATCTACAATTGTATTAATCGTTGTATACAAACATTATATAATTATTTGTTGCGCGTGAGTATATATATATATATAGTTATTTCGTTATATATATACATAGATATAGTCGTTGTATATATATATATATATATATATATACATTTAGTACGCCGTATATGTATAATTATATAGGTTTCGTTCATTGTGTAAATACTTATCTGTAAGTATATATACACATGTAATATTTGTCGTTGTGTGTGTGTATATATATACAATACAAAGTTAATTATTACGTATACAAAGAGTCAAAGATACCATTTACTCTATTTATTTAGCTACTAAAAGTTATCATTTGAAAGAATTTTAGTGTACATTGAGTTGTACCTCTGTGATGAATTTAAACTAAAATACGCGATCGTGTAAAAGTATGCGATCGCGTATTATTTATTTATTTCGAGATACGCGGACTGACAATTATACGCGATCGCGTAATAGTTTAAAAAATATACTACGCGATTGTAACTTATGTATATACACGATCAAGGTCTAATAAAAATATCACGCGATCATGTGGATTATATCACGCGATCATGTGACAGTATGTTCTTGCAATATGATACTAGTACTTTATTCGCCAATTATGAAATCAGTATACGTTTTAAATTGAATCACGTTCACATGAAATGAAACCAAAAGAATAATTAAAATGCTAGTGTAATTAATCGCAATATTTATAGCATTCGTGATCATGGAGTTATAAGCCACGCGATCCCGAATTTAAATATACGCAATCATAGGGACGAGTTCACGCGATCATGTATTGTTGGATACAAAACTACGCGACTACGAAACTTGACTTACGCGACCCTTATGTTTTAACTTACGCGATCATGAAGTTTATGTTACGCGGTCATGCAATTAAAAACACGCGACCAAGAGGTTTATATTAATCGACCATGAGTTTAGTATTACACGATCATGAAGTTTTATATACGCAATCGAACTTTTTAACCCACGCGATCGAGTATTAACTATAATACGTGACTTTTTCTTTGGAAGCCACGCGATCAAGTAAAAACTTAATACGTGATTTTACCTTAAATCACGCGATCGCGTAAATATTTTTGTACAGTTAGTTAAGTTTGTGGTAACGGAATGTGTTCATATTTTTCAAAGTTTTTGGGTGCGATCTTTCACGAGATGAACTATTAACAAGTTATAGCAAGTTTTTCAAAAATAAAGCGAAGGTCTTTGTGTTCTTACAATTTGGAAAGAAATGATGACAGAGGAAAAAGGATGGTGGTGATGCTACAGAAGATGATGATGATGATCCTTGTGCTTGGTTCTCCCCTTCTTTGTAAAATGCTAGTAACAGATGATAATTTTTTATGGAAATTTTTGGTGGATGATTTCTTCAAATCTGTGGAGTCGGATGAGAGCAAAACTGAGAGAAAAAGTAGGTGATGAAGTGTGATGAAATGATGAAGTGTTGGGGTGTTTGTGTAGATGAAGTATAGAGTTCACATGCGGGTATGGTGGAGAACGGTACAAAGGTCAAATGAGCGTATGGCTTCTCACAATTTTTGTCTCCGTATTATTGTGTAACCATTTAGGTATTTTAACCGTTAATCCTGTGTACGTTTTGAATTTGTTACCAGTTTATATTTTTCGAAGTATTATTTCAAATATTTTGTTTTAAGTTTACCAAATATAAACTTTTATTTTATTTTGTCGTCGGGTTTGTTTTGCGTGCTTTTGTCGCGTACGTTACGTTTTATTGTAAACGTATAATAATTTACATTTTATCGTTATGGGTTATAGTTCGCATAATAGTTCGAACAAATAACTATTTTAAAATAGTTTCACGTTATTTATAAACTTTATATCACCAACGATCATATTTGTTTTTGTCGGACTCATTCCGTTAATTTTTCGTGCAATTACAAATAATTACGAAACTCGTAATACATCTTATATTAAAATCGTGGGCACGCTAGACTTATCTCACAAAAATAGTTTAGTTTTCTTTTTCGTAGGGAATTAGCGTAAGAAATGCATGTGATTAAATATAAATTTATACCGTAATTAGAGGAGTGTCACAACTCATCTCCGACCTCTTTTGAAAATTCTTCCAGTTCATCTACATCATCTCCAACTCATTCTACCCCTTTACGCACTCAACCAATGGTCACTCGCTCCCAACATAGTATCCACAAACCCATCCAAAAACATAACCTTCATACCACTACTGTCACTCCTTCCACACCCCGCTCATACACCCAAGCCTTTAGGGATCATCATTGGCATGCAGCTATGCAGACCGAATATAATGCTTTAATTAAAAATGAAACTTGGGATCTATTTCCACGACCACCTGGAGTTAATGTGGTCCGTTCTATGTGGTTATATAAACGCAAATTGCGTGTTGATGGCTCACTTGATCGATACAAAGCCCGTTTGGTGACTGATGGGACAAGCCAACAGCTTGGCATTGATTGTGAGGAGACTTTTGCCCGGTTGTCAAACCGGCTACCATACGTACAGTTCTCAGTATAGCTCTCTCTCGCTCTTGGCCGATACATCAGTTGGATGTACAAAATGCGTTTTTATACTGTTCACTACAAGAAACCGTATATGCTGCAACCCCTAGGGTTTGTCGATCCTTATCGCCCAGGTTATGTCTGTCACTTGAAGAAGTCTTTGTATGGTCTGAAACAAGCTCCTCGTGTTTGCTTTCAGCGGTTTGCTTCATATGCTACGAGAGTCGGGTTTCAGCACAGCAAAACCGACTCGTCGCTGTTCATTTTCGCAGAGGCTCAGATATTGCATACTTATCGATATATGTAGATGATATTATCCTAACTGAATCATCCGATGCATTTTTATATCGAGTAATCTCCTCCCTAAATGGAAAATTTTCTATGACGGATTAAGGGCCCCTTAACTATTTTCTGGGTATTGCAGCAACTCGAACTTCAGCAGGCATGTTCCTTTCTCATAAGAAATATGCTATGGGCATTCTTGAACGGGAAAACATGATAAACTGCAATCCTTGCAAGACTCCGGTTGACAAGTATTCTAAGCTTAATGACACATATACTCCAGTTGCTGATCCTACTTTATACCGTAGTCTTGTGGGGGGCATTACAGTACCTAACATTCACAGGCCAGATATTACTTATGCAGTTCAGCCGATTTGTCATTTCATGCATGATCCTCGAGAGCCTCACTTCCATGCTCTTAAACGTATTCTTCGATATGTTCGGGGCACCATTGACCATGGCCTTCAGCTGTATTCTTCCTCTACTACTCAGCTCACAGCATACTCAAATGCTGATTGGGGGGATGCCCCACTACACGGCAGTCTACATCTGGTTATTGTGTTTTTCTTGGTAATAACCTGCTATCTTGGTCTTCAAAACGCTAAAACATAGTGTCTCGTTCTAGTGCTAAAGCGGAATATAGAGGGGTGGCTAATGCGGTCGCCGAAACATCATGGTTACGAAATCTTTTAAGGGAGCTTACACACCGTTGTTCACTGCAACCATTGTCTAGTGCGACAACGTTAGTGCTGTCTACATGTCCTCTAACTCAGTTCAGCGTCAACGGACCAAACATATTGAGATTGATATCCATTTTGTTCGTGATAAAGTTGCTAATGGTCAGATTCGTGTTCTTCATGTTCCATCTCGCTATCAGTATGCATACATTTTTACAAAAGGACTTCCTTCACCTCTGTTTACTGAGTTACGATCCAGCTTGAGCGTTCGACAGCCTCCTCCCGCTCAAACTGCGGGGGCATATTAGTGTGTGTATTATTATTTATATATATATAGCCCATTAGTGTTTTTGTATTTAGCCCAATATAAAGCCCAATGGGCTCGCGGGCTTTAGGTTTTTTGTGTTCCTTGCTCTATTTATATGAGTCTCATGTAACATTTCATCCAAGACGTAATCAATAAGCATTAACAATTTGCATCGATAAATTTAATATTTCAAAACTATTGTATAGGTTTGGAATTTTGGAAAGTTTGAATTTTGAATTGTATGTAATTTGTAAAATTTTGATAAGAATGTACAACTTTTAATGCAAACGTACAACTTTTAAGTTGTATTTACAAGTTTTTGTAAAGCTGTTAAAAGTGGAACAAAAGAAAAAGAAAAGGAAAAAAAACATGTGAGCCGTGTCACTACTAACGAAAAGAAAATGATTGAGGGACCTAATTAGATAGACCTAAATGTAAGCCTAATGCTGTAACAGTGACACATGTCAATTTGAACCAATAAGATTAGGAGAGAGAAATTGTATTAACCAATCAATGCATTAGGCTTACATTTAGGTCTATCTAAGTAAGTCCGTATAGCATTACTCCTAACGAAAAGAGAAATAAAGAGGTGAGTGGATACCACCACTACACCCGTTCCTTACTGGATATCTTTGAAGACGTCGTGCTTAGGCCCCATAATTAAATAAATATAAGAAAATTTTTAATCAAATAATCGGGTTATTAAAATGTTAAGAAAAAGCCTATACCGATGACATCCATTAAAATTTGATGTTGTTTACACCTAAATACGGATTTAATAGGTTTAAAAACTTAACAGTGAAAATAAATTTGTAGGGACGAAAACTTCAATGTTAGGAGTTGTACTTGATTTGTATACCGTTGTAACAAATGTTTAGCGCAACATTGCAAAATATAAAATCTCACCATCCAAATTGATAACTTTTTATTCAACAGGAATGGCGTTAAGTTAGTAGTAAAAAAGTTTTTTTTCACGTAAATAGCTATACGAATCATTTTAACTTAACTACACTTTTTACCGTTTAAATCTAAAATTTAAAATTACACACAGAGTAGTTTTAAGATTCTTTACTAACTACATCTTTTACCATTTAAATTTAAAATCTATCTATTAAAGTCTTTTTTATTTGTTAAAATACTGTATCAAATTTAACGGTTATACTTTTAGAATTCTATTGTGCATCGAAAATCAGAGGGAACAAAATGAGTGATGGTGGAACCCACGAGTACGTGTTATTTGCTTTTGCTTTTGATCAACTTTTTTCTAACTTTTTTTATAAAATTACACTAGTTGTGTGGTTTGTCTAAACTTTCACCGGTCATCCTTGTAAGTTGTTTTTTGTGCTAGTCGTCCTTGTGGTTGCTAGTTGTTGCATTCCTAGTCCTTATCACTAACGGCCGTTAGTTTTCTTCGTTAAAATATCATCCGTGTCATTTTTTTTCAAATTGTAAGTTTATTTAAATTTAATATTATTTTTAATTGTACTTAGTTTTATTTTTTGAATAATCTAATCAATTTAATTTAATTATTTTAATCAACTTTTTTAGTGACAATTAATTTATTCTATTTTTTTTAAGTGTCTCAATCTATATAAATCCACTAAAAATATAATAGTTTTTTTAAATTGTTTATACTCTTAATTTTGCAAATCATCGTTGATTTTATGACATATAGACAATTCTACATGCCTACATATATATTGTTAATAGTTTTGTATATTATGAACGTACTCATATTGCACATTATCAATATGTAACATTTGTTTTTGAGTTAATTGAAGAAAAAATTGTAAAATACTAAATTGCAATAACTACGTAGCGTATAGTATTATTATACTCCGTATGTTGAACATTATGTGTTTTTTTCTTTCAAATAACATAAAAAATTATACGGATAGTACCTGACAATTTTTTACATTGTTTTTTTTTTTTTTTTAATTATGGTATTCCTTAATGGATCGATGTAGATTATGATACTTACAAAAATTAGAATAAAGAAATATTTAAATTAATCATTTTAATTGTAAAAAATATAATAACCGTTACTAAAAAAGAAAATTAACTAAATATAGTTATTTAATACTATACGCTACGTTGTTATTGCAATTTAGTATTTTATAATTTTTTCTTCAATTGACTCAAAAACAAATGTTACATATTGATAATGTGCAATTTGAGTACCTTCATAATATACAAAACTATTCGCAATATATATGTAGGCATGTAGAATTGTCTATACGGAGTCATGAAATCGACAATGATATGCAAAATTAAAAGTATAAACTATTTAAAAAACTATTATATTTTTAAACTATTATATTTTTAGTGGGTTTATATAGATCGGGATACTTAAAAAATAGAATAATTAACTGTCATGAAAAAAGTTGATTAAAATAATTAATTTATTCAAAAAATAAATTAGCTACGTACAATTAAAAATAATATTAAATTTAAATAAACTTAAAATTTGAAAAAAAATTACACGAATGGTCCTTTAACGAAGAAAATTGACGGCCATTAGTGACAAGGACTACGAGTGCAACAACTAGCAACCATAGCGACGACCAGTGCAAAAAAAAATTTACAAGGACGATCAGCGAAATTTTGGACAAACCACAGGGACGACCATTGTAATTAACTCAACTTTTTTTGCTGGCATCTGATTTTGAATCGTACAGTGTCATTTTTAACTTTAATCAATTTTTTTTGCTTTTACGTTTGAAAATAAAAAAATTTCTAACCTTTTCTACTTTATAAGTTCATAAATGTAATGTTTCCTAACTTTTTTCAATCTATAAAAAAAAATTCCTAACTTTTTCCACTCTATAATAATAATTCCTCCCTCCTTTGTAGTAATTGTATGTATGTATTACTAATATATTATTTTTTTTACCTATAATTCAATCTTATAATAGTAACAAAATAATAAAATAAAACAATGAGAGAAACAATCAATCATACATCAATGGAATTAATTAACATTTCACATCCATCTAGATGCACAAACTCAAAAGTACATACAAAGTGAACACAAATTATTGTATTTCGTATTGAATGTTTTTAGTAGATCTTTATATTATTATTTATCAAGCGAAAAACGAAATGACAAGTAAAAATGTGTTTAGACTTGCCCGAGTAAAAAAAATTTCTTTGATGCAATATTCGGTAGTGATCGCAAGAAACTACTGAGTAAGCGTTGAAAATCGCAAAAAAATCGTCACCGTCGCTTTGTGCGGGCACAATGCTAGCACCCCTTATAATTCATATTCACTTCTTCCTAAAAAAACTTATCAAAAGGGATATCTAAAACCCTAAAATACCCCTAGCACTAATCTATACTACTATATAATACATTTAACCCTCTCTCTCTTAAAAATTTTTTAATACTAAATAATATGGGTTCCACTTACTACTTATTCCCTACTAACTAAATTTTTCATCAATCAAATATTAAATCTACCTACTATAGACTTTTTTGATTGGTTAAACATACACTTAAAATAGGAATCCCAAAATAGTAATGTGGACAAATATGTTTTTATTTTAAAGTATTCATTTGCACCTCCACCAACCGTCATCACTTTCACCACTGCATTACGCGGGTATAATGCTAGTATATATATATATATATATATATATATATATATATATATAACAGGGGTGAGCTAGAAAATTGAAATAATCGAATCGTAACAAAATAATCAAAATAACCAATCGAAAAATCGAATGGATGTAAAACCTAACTGTTAATAACTAACATATTTCGGTTCGATTAGGGTTATACGTAAAGATCGAACCGATAATAACCGAGCCTTATTTTTACCATTAATTATAATACTTATATTTATTTAGTATTTTATATTCAATATTGTTAATATTATTTTATAGAAATAACAATGACTGATAATTTAGTCAAAATATATATATATATATATATATATATATATATATATATATATATATATATATATATATATATATATATATATATATATATATATATATATATATATATATATATATGTATATACATTATTTAATAGATTATATATGATTAGTACATTATCATTTATCAAATACTCCATCAATCAATTTTGATGCTCTAGTCTAATCCATAGTTCCTAATTAACTGAACTAAGACTCAATTAATAACTACATTGTTATAATTAAGCTATAAACAGTCAAAAGTAAAACAAATTAACTAACTACACAACGAAAATAGAAAAATTAAAATAACCCTTAAAAGTTTTATTTTGATCTAAGTTTGAAACTCGATTAATCGACAATAACCGAATCGAAATCGAAAAAATGTAAAACTAATCGTAGAGAAATCGAAACCGAACGATTTTGATTTTTAAAACACCGAAATATACGATTCGATTCGATTTTTTTCAGAAATCGAATCAAACCAAAATGTGAACATCCCTAATGGAGTATAAAGAAAGTTAGGAAAAAACAAAATGAAAACCACTATTCACGACGTCTAATCAACTTCGCCCATTGATTATATATATATAGGTTCATTGTTTCGTTATATATGTAACTTTACACTTTTTACTATAAACGTTCAATACATACAATAAAAGTTTTCAAAGTTTAACTCATACAATAGTAAAAGATGTAAAGTTTAATACATAATGAAACAATTAACCCACTTTTGAATGACTTTTGCATTATAAGGCACTACAACAAAATGGACTTTTTAGGACCTTTTTCTAGGACGCTTTTAGAATAGGCGTCCTAATAAACAAGATAATAGGACACTGTATCATTTTGGTCATATTATTGTGGAACTTAAGAGGACACCTACCATATTGGTCATATTATATATGGTTATTGGACATTTATTCATTTGGGTCTTATTATTATGGAGGTCCAAAAGGACACTTGATATAAGAGTCTTATTAATTCGAGTTTAAAAGGACGCTTATTCGTTTGGTCTTATTATGTAGAAGCCCTAATAGGACGCTTGGTATGCGAGTCTTATTACATTGAGTCTTAAGGACTTTTGTTCGTGTAGGTCTTAAACATTTAAGAGGTGGGCACTACTAGAAAAGTGTTGAATACTTCCGGATACGTGTTACATAATAGGCCGTATTATATTTCCTACGAATTTCTTGCGAATTCCTAACGGACTTCTTTAAAAGGTTTTGGCTATAAGATTTTTGTAACGGACATATTACGGATTTTCAACGGAAAAAAATGTAAGAAATCCGTTAGAATTTTCCAACGGATTTCGTTCGGATCTTGATTATTCGTAGAAAATCCGTAGAAAAACTAAGTATTTTTTGTTTTAAATTTATTTTTCCTAAAATTGGTAAGAAACCCGTTGGAAATGTGTTAGTTTTCTTACGGATTACCTACGGATATATAATAGTGATATAAATATATATTAATAAAAATGATCCGTAGAAATCTGTAGCATGTTTTCTACGGATCCTTTATTACATATTTTTATTTATCGTTTTGAGCGTAAATGTATTGATTAAGTTACAATTTAGTTCTCGTTAAAGAATCACAAGTGAAACAGACGTGGTATGTAATGTCGTGTTCCTACCAAACGAGCCTAAGCTTAATTGGTACCAGTGCGCACCACGAGTAAGCGCCGTTGACTTGGTCAATGGGGACTTTGCTAGAAAATTGTCACGGCTTCGAATCCATTCCCACCATTGTTCTTCCCACCATTGTTCCAAGCACAATGAGGTCTTCAAACTCATTGTTCCAAGCACGGTGACACGGGGCCAGGTTTCCCCGCCGATCTAAACCTTTTGCTAGAATGCCGTGTTCCTAAATAAAGTAGTGTCTATTGGTAAAACCGACATCATGAGCACATTTACATTTACTATTTATTTACCATTTACAATTTTAGTATTAAGTCATCAACATGCCCAAACACTTTGGCAAATTGAGTACCGAACCGTTAAATTATTATTAAATTTTATGGTTCACAAACATGTTTTTTTGTAGGTTGTGATTAATGATGATCTATTAATGTCGATGATCATAAAATGTTTCAAGTGAACTAGAATATCCGGTGTTTAAACAAGAATTTAAAAGAGCTTATGTGGTCAAAATGTAATCTTCATGATAGAACGGCATCTTTAAACTAAACTTATGAAATGGATCACAGGAGAATGACTTTTTTTGAGGGAATGGTGGGCAAAAGCATCATGACTGTCCGTTTACAAGACCGATTGTTCAGATTGGTGAGGGGGGTGTACTGTAAATATGTAAACTGATGGATTCAAAACATAAATCTTTTTAATGAGCCAGGGGTAAAGTTATCTTTATCAAACAAAGATGTAGTGATTTTAACTACGTCCTAAATTAAAGACAAAAGTAGAATGACCAAACTGCCTCTAATGAGATTCTTAATATATTGAGGTGGCAACATATGATTGGCTGCCTTTTCTTCTTCTAAATAATTTTTGTTGATCAAAGTTTAGAATTAGAAAAATAACATAAAATCATCAAATCGGAACTGAAAAATCAACTTGTAAAAAATCAAAATCGAATGATTTTGATTTTTGAAAAACTGAAATATCGATTCCGATTCGATTCTATTCTTGCCCAAACCAAATCAAACCGATCGGTGAACGCCTACCCATAAAATATACTCCCCAAAATTTCCCGCCCCCAATGTTCCCCCGAAATTCCCCAAAAATTTTCCCCCAAAACTTGAATTCCCACTATATCTTCAATTTTTTTTAATTCCCTCTAAATCCCCAAATTGTTCGGTTCCCTCTAAATCCCCAGTCTTTTCACTCTCAAACCCTAGCCCAATCGCATATTTCCCTCTTTCTCTATAATCCTAGCACGATTTCCTTGTGATCATTCTTCGTCAATAAGTTGTCATCCTCATCAGACTAGCGATTTTGCTTGTTTCTCACAGCTGGTATCTTTTGTTTTATACTCCGTCTTTCGATTTCAGGATACGAATTTATGTCAAAATATTCTTATACCTAGAGGTGTTCTATGTGCAATTAGTTGTTTACATAAGGATTTCAGAGTATAAACTGTAGGATTAACAAGTTTTCACAACATTTATACTTTTCTTACTTCTACTTTGTGCCAAGATCGATTAGTTTTGTGGCTATTGGTTTATTATATGTGATGTGGTAATTTAATATGTGTATATTAAAATAACCCTCCAAGTGTTTGTCAAAATGCCCAGGTGAGTTATTTTTCTTTGTTTATATTATAGGAATTATATTTTAGATTGCTCATAACATGTTTGATGAAATGCTCAAGTATACACTAATGTTTAAATGTGCTCTTAAAAGATTATATTTTAATTTATCGAGAAACGGATTCTATCCGAGTTGGAATTCAGGAAGTTATTCATGGTGCATAGTTATATTGGACGGTTAGTTGTGCTCTTTTTTTTTTGCTACTGATGGATCGATTTTGTGATGTGTATGATCTTAACTATTTAAGGCATCGATGAGAACTAAGCGAATGTCAGATTTTGAGGATTTGTTTACTTGAAACTTGCAGCCCAAAGATATGCCAGCCTTTCCTGTATACAAGGTTAGTCTGCTATTATAATTAATTTTCTACGTTAGTTACTGATTTCATGTAATAGAGGACTTGATGAATTGCGATCAGCTGTGAGTGCTATTAGTTACTGATTCCCCGAACTTTGATTCTAAATATAGTAGCCATAGAACTCCAGTTCAACAACATAGTTCAGGTTTATCTTGTTTTAGTTTGAAAGATTCATTTCCTACTTACGGGCCAAGTGCCTGCCACAATGTTTCACCATACGTAAAGCAATTTGTAACCTCACCTATTTCTAGTTCTCCTGTCCAAAAGAAACTTAAGAAGTCGAGAACCAGATGACAAGGGATCCACTTCGTCTAAAGGTATTGAAATCGCGATTATGGCTATTATAACTTATTATTAATCTTGGCTATTATTAATCAATTGAAACAAATGCTCGATGGGAACAGAATATAGCCTCACCAAGTGATGGCTGGCTTTATTTTTTGAGGAAAGGACAATCACGAACAACACAGTTTCCTCATTTTGACTGGATAGGGTATTCTTTATGACATAGCCTTTTGTTTTATCTAATATTCATTGTTAGATTAGATAACATTCGTAACTCTTAAGACATATTTGAATTAGGAACTCATTGTTGTTAGTATTGCAGGTTAGTTAAGGGGATTTTATTTAATGCTAAAGCTGTTTTATTAAAAAGTTAAATATTTGAGATATGTATACAGTATACCTGTTATCTGATGACCAATTTGAATATAAACCTTTCTCTATACGTGAATAGTCATTTGATTATGAATAAGTTGCATATACTAAAAACAGTTTACAGATACCTATATTTTTGGATAACTAACTTGGACTCTTATATCTGTTTGGAAATGGAAAATGATCTGTAATTTTCACGTTTCACATATAACGAGAAAAAAATAGAATTCAATATTTCATCCTTTGGAATTTAATGTCTCAGTGAAGTAAAGATCTAAAAGGAATTAGTCTTGAAAATATGATTCAAAAGTTTATTAATTTTGCTGCTTAATCCCTTTTTAATGTTATACATTTCTGTTTTGGCAGACCATTTAAGGCCATATCCCATATCAAAAAAAACGTGTAGTACCTGCAGGCATCGAGCTACCTGACTGGGTTTTTGATGTGAGTTGGTGGGATGATGATTGAACTTTTGTTTTAAGCTTCTGCTTTCATTTATTATGCACATTGAGTAACCAGGTGATATTAACTGTGTCTCTTTTCAGGGAATTCCCAAAATCAAGCCTGCTAGTGATCTGCAACATGTTGTCGAGGTAGTCATGCTTTTGATGTTGATGTTGGAGAAATGTTCTGTTTATCCATAGTTATCTTATGCACTTTCAAAATGATTTTGTTTTGAAGATTAAAACTCCAGAGCAAATTGAGAGAATGAGAGAAACTAACCGAGTAAGTTCTTTTTGCTTTTCCTATTACTCTTTATCATCCAATGCTATTATCTGTATAGAAATAGTGAAATACAATACTTGACATTATATTACTATGAGCAAACAATAATAATTTATATAGTGATGCTTATAAATCATATTTCCACAGATAGCAAGGGAAGTATTGGATGCAACTGCTGGTGTTGTGCGCCCTGGTGTCACTACTGACAAAATTGATGCCGTGGTTCATGAAGCAACCATTGCTGCTGGTATGTCAACTTCTCCTACTTTATATATTTATCCGTAATATTCAGATCTGCTATATGCTTACTGTGGTCTAATTGTTTATCTATTTTGTGTCCCATGTCTCAAAGTGATCAAATTTATCTGCAATGTCGTCGGAAGGCCACGTGCAACGTCATTGTACAACTAACTGTGGAGATGCTAGTGTCATTTAGCTAGGCTCAGGTTTGATGACAGATTCAACTTGGTGCATTTGGTGGAAGTGTTACATGGAAGGTCATGATTGTGCACGTTAGTTTTAGTGGGTGTTTTTAAGTGATGTAATTTGGTCATGTTAGTAATTTCTGCAGTATCGTTCGTTCAGTTTTTAGTGGAATGAATTGTTTGTATCAGGATTGAATTTTGTTTTTATTATCTATTGAATGAAGTTTGGGATGCCATAAACCTTTGTATTATAATCTTTTTATTGATTTTTGATTCTCATACTAATAATAATGGAACATATGGTTTCATACTATTTGACATTTTAGGACGTTTATATTTGTCTTAAGATACAATTGTAATTAATTATGTATTATATTTGAAACACTAAAAAACGTCCTATTTTGTGACTTGTTAGGACACTAGTTGTGTTTATATTAGACATTTTATGGGACTACTAAAAATGTTACATAATGTATATTAGGACACCTAATAGAAGTGCCTTATAATGTATATTAGGACACCTCATAAAAGTGTCTTATAACGTATATTAGGACGCCTAACACTTATTACAACGCCCTTACATGAGACGCTTGAATTTTGGTCCTATTAGATAAAAGGTCCTATAAAGTCACATTTTGGGACACTAACTGGTGTCGTGTAAGATCGTTTTTGATGTAGTGAGCATTATTGTTTGGTTATGCACTCAACTTTACACTCATGACCATTGTACGCGTTCAACTTTCATACCCTCTGTTGCATGAGGTGAACCTTCTACAAACTCTATTGTATGTTCACAACTTTCATACCCTCTATTGTATGAGGTGAACCTTCTACAAACTCTATTGTATGTTCACAACTTTCATACCCTCTATTGTATGAGGTGAACCTTTTAAAACTCTAAGTAATATGATATAAATCAGACATTCTAAATACTCTATTAGAAATGTTCATTTCATACAATAGAGAGTATAAAAGCTGAGAGCATACAATAGAGTTTTTGGAAGGTTCACCTTATAAAATAGAAGGTACGAAAAATAGGAACATACAAAGTAAAAAGTGTAAAGTTAAACACATAACGAAACAATAAATAAACCCTACATTATAATACTCCCCCGTTCCATTTCAATAGTTCCCCTTTTTTATTTCTAGTTGTCCACTACAACCAATCAAAAACGATTTTAGTTGATAGATATAATATTTGATTGGTGAAGATTGTAGTTAATATGTAATTCTTAAACTTCGTGTCAAATTAAAGTGGACAGTTTGAGTGGGACGGAACGAGTATTGAATTGTAAGTCACTGATAGTATTCACTATTTAAGACTTACGGATTTACTAAAAATGATTTTTATATACTTTCTTCGTCTCACCACAAGTGTCCATATTACTATTTTGGGTTGTCCCAAATAAGTGTCCACTTCCATATTTAAACCAATTGTACATACTTTAGTCGGTAGATATGTTATTTGATTTGTGGAGAGTATAGTTAGTGGAGATTCTTAAAACTGTGTGCAAAGTTAAAGTGAACTACTCCCTCCGTCCCAAAATAATTTTCAGCTCACAAAAAATACACAATTTAATAAAACATAAGAGAAGAGTTCAATTGAGACCATTTATTTTGTGTGAGAATGGGGGAACCAACCACAATATGCCATGTGTCACTTTTTTCTCTCTCATCCACGTTTTTAAAAATTAAATATCTCACAAACGACAAGTCGAAAAATCATGAAAATTGCACCATATTTTTCAGCGTTTTATCCTCTTCGATTTGCCGTCCATCAAGGCATACTTCCGACGAACTTTTTTTTTTCATTTTTTGGTGGGTTTTACATATTAGTAACACATGTGTTAGTGATTGATTATACATTTGATTTAGAGTTTAGGGTTAGGGTTTAGAGTTAGGGTTTAGCAGGGTTTAGAGTTAGGGTTTAGCAGGGTTTAGAGTTAGGGTTTAGCAGGGTTTAGTGTTAGGGTTTAGCAGGGTTTAGGGTTTAGGGTTTAGTATGATTTAGGGTTTAGAGTTTTATAAAGCGTTTAGGGTTTAGGGTGTGACAACTCTCCAAATTAGGTATTAATTAACATTTAAGCATGTGCATTCTTACGCTAATTTCCTGGTTAAGTTTTAACAAAACTTTTTGATGTGATGTAAGCCTAGCAAGCCCGTACTTTAAACAAAAAGTAAAATGTAATACGTAAGTAATTATTAATTACGTACAAATATATCAGAACGAACCCGACAAAAATAAATGACAAAAGTTTCGTGATACAAAAATAATTAATAATATAATTATTAATTACGAGTATTTACATATCTATAACATGTAGATATAAAGGTCTAAATATACGTTTAACATAAAACGTATTATAACACGAACAGAAACAATTCTAAAACGCTCATAAAAGGTCGAATCATAAAAATACAAATTTTCTCATTCGTTTGGAGGAAGTTAGAACATTACCTCAAAATATGAAATCCTAAATTAACTGAAATTTTGCGCTCAATTAACTGCGCGCAGTAAAATGTACAAAATGTACATCATTTTAAAATAATGATAACATCACTATTCTGATTATAAAATACGAACCAGGAGAACACCTACAAAATAAAAATATAAAAAGTTTACGTTTATATTGCTAAAATTATACCCGTACTCGAAATTAGTGGGACTAAAGTCCCACCAACCTCCAATAATACAGAGACAATCTCTGATTATCAACCCATACTCGTTTGAAATATATTACTCCTTCTCCTTCTCCTTGTGATCTATCGACATACACACACACATAATCACCACCAATAATTCACTTCATTTTCTTTCTTCATCTGGAACAACAACAAGATCAGAATCAGGAAGCAGTAGCAGGAGTAGAACATCAAGTCAGAGACTTGATCATCTTCATCCTCATCATCGATCATCATTCTCACCACTTTTCTCTTTGTAAGGAAACTCTAAATTCTTAATTCCTTTAATTTGATTTCGTTTTCTAACTTGTAAATGCATCATAATCTAAACATATAACATATATACATGAAAGATTGATGATTGATTCTTGAAAATGGTTTATAAAACCAAAACTTCAAAACTAAAATCGACACACAAAAACTTGTTAAAATATAATGTTAGGATGATAAAAACGTTATATTGCATCATTATAAGCTATTGGTAACATGGTAAAAACGATTTGGAACCAAAAGATCGTGTATGTGTTTTGCCCTGTTCGAACAGGCCCTGGAAGTAACATGAATCCGGCGGATTCATGCTGAATCCGGCGGATTCCCCTACGAAACTCGCACACCCCGTAATCGGTTAAACATTTGTGAACGAGTAAAAGACACGATCGAATCCGGCGGATTCACCTAAATCTGGCGGATTCCCAAAGCTTCACATGAACGTTTTGTGAACACAAAAGAATCCGGCGGATTCACTTAATCTTGACCCGACCCGGCGGCTTGAACCGAAGATCCGGCAACACCTTATCCATTAACGAGAATCCGGCGGATTCAAATAGAATCCGGCGGATTCACATACTGGGCTGGGCTTCAGGCTGGGCCGGTGGTCTTTTGGGCCAATGTAATGGGTTAAACCAAAGATTAAATAAATGGGTTATATAAACGAGTTAACGGACCAAACGAGTTACATTATTATTAGTGGGCCAACGAATCGGGCCGAGCCCAACAAACTATAAAACACTTGACTTTTATTTTAAAACACAAAACAATTCCGTTAACGACTACAATTATACAAGACATATACGAGACATGATAAATTGTTGAATGACATTATAAAACGAGACAAACTATGATTACGGACATTGGACTTAATTAAACTCGTACGAACAAACGATATATGACCTATATATATATGAACTTTATGAACTATACAATTTGAATACGATTATATTATCGGGATATTCAAGACTTACTAAACAAACGTAGGGATATTAAAAACAAATGACATTCGTTTTATAAAAACAATCTAAGTTTTAAAACAAATAAAACTTGCAACCTTTTTAAAATACGAAACGACGTATTACAATATATATATATATATATATATATATATATATATATATATATATATATATATATATATATATATTCGAGAACACACAATATATATAGACACAAACGTATATGTTTTCTTAAACAAATGGAAACTTATATATATATTAATATACGAGAACAACGTATTGATTAAATAAATATATACGACACTTAAGGAATATATATTCACAAATATATATATACACAATAAACTTCACGTTTAACCAACGTGTAATCTAATAATATACGACAAGTATATTACATAAGTATACATATATAGAACAAATATATGTACATACAACGATATTGGAATAACATTCGAATTATACGTACAACTGTAAACAAAGTATATGTACAAATGAAACAAAACGACCTTCCGATAAATAAACAATTACATATTGGTTTGTACACTTACAAGTGTACGACTGAGAAATAATAACGTTATTTCCACACCATGTCACTAGCAAAGTTAATAACTTACATTAATAAGAAATCAACCATTTCTTCAAACAAAACAAACTGTTAACATAAGTGATTAAAACAAATCAAACGTATTTATGTTAATATATTTATTTTATATAGGTTAACAAACCTTGGGCAATTATCTGTTTGGCAGCTAGCTTTCATACCGAGCAAACTACAGTGAGTTCACAGCCCCTACTTTGCAAATGTTTTATGCTTTTAAACATAAGGGTGTAAACATAGAAACTGCATGCCAACACATGCAGCAAATTATATAAATGCTTTATTGCTTTATACAACTGTTTGATATGAAATAACATTTTCACAACTGTTTTGGGAATTAGACACTGTATCCTAGTATGGACTAGACTTGAGATGTGTGCATGAAAGACCTTATGTCATGCAGACTATAACCATTAGCTAGGTGACTCTAGCCACTGAGTATACGAATAGTACTATTGCCGTGACGACCCTCCTGTGGATGGAGCGTATACTTAACTGTCCTTCAGGCAAGAAACATAAGTTTTGGTTGTGGTTTGGTTATAGGGTTAGGTCGCGTTACTTTAACCTGCGAGGTTTAGCTCACCTTTCAGGGGATTATAGTCTAAGCATTCCCACACTTATTATTTAGGATGAACATATCCTACAACTGCTTTATTTCAGTATACGTACTGATTATATTTATATTCTGGTAAACAACCAGACATATGATTTGGGTAACAACCCACATAAAACTATATTTTAGGGTAACTATCCCTATCATCTTATAATTTGCAAAACCTGCAAACATTTATTTATTGAATAACATTTCAATAATTTAAACATAAATGGTTTAACATACCACATATTTATACAAAACCTGTGAATTCACTCAACATATTTGTTGACGACTTTCTTTCTATGTTTTACAGGAAATTAGCCATGTAAGTAAGGATCGCATGCATTCAGGATGGACAACCCTGGACTACTTAGGATGCCATATATTTTTGGGACAGCTTTTGAGGATTTCCTCTGTATTACTGCAGACATTGCAGTTATACTCATGAAATCTTATCTTAACATAAGTATTGTAAAACTTAAATGTTTTAAACTCTATTACTACTGTATGACTTACATAGTCGTACTACTTTTGTAACAACCGTTTAAACTAGCATCCTTAATATATTATGTTCAGTATGATCATATGCTCTGATACAATGAATGCACAATCGTAAAGTCATCACCCCCGCTGTTAAACTGTTTACACATGATGCTTCCGCTAATTATAACTTGCTTCCGCTAAACATTAAATAAACACAATTACCGATTTTGGGGGTGTGACATAGGGTTTGGGGTTTAAAAAAAAGGGTAGGTGGAGGATACCCTCTGGATCCCGGATCCGTAGATCCGCAGTGTCCCACCCGCAAGAGACGATCTGCCCGGCTAAACACCTGTCCACAGTGACCCCACAACCGGGGCATGGGATTTTAATGCCCAGATGCTAGAATCCGGGTGGGACGTGTGGGTTAGCGGCGGCGGTACCTACCTTGATAAATGTTTACCCAGAGCATGGTTCGAACCCCTGACCTCTAGGAGGCCAGGTGAACTCCCTACCACTGGGCCATTTATGCAAGTGGTTCCGAAACCCCAAACTTCCAACCCTAAACCCTAAACCCTAACCCCTAAACCCCAAACCCTAAACCCTAAACGCAACACTGTAACACACGTGTTAGTAATGTAAAACCCACTAAAAATAATGGAAAAAAAAACTCGTCGAAAGTATGCCTTAATGGACGGCAAATCGAAGAGGATCAAACACTGAATCTAATGGTGCAATTTTCATAATTTTTCGATTTGTCGTTTGTGAGATATTTAACTTAAGGGGTAAATGGGTTTTGTATTCTCTTTGTACACATGACACCATATCATTGGTTCCTCTATTCTCACACAAATTTTTATAGTCTCATTTGAACCTTACCCTAAAACATAATAATTACTTTTTTTCTTTTTTGTACTTTTTGCAAAGATATAGTTTACCCTTAACTAAACAATAAACCTTATATATCGATTAATACAATCAAAGTGAGTGGAGGGGACATGCAATGGTAGTGCGCATGGAAAGGAAAAACAGACAATAGGCTGAAGTGTCGGTAGTTCTACGAAATTACTCTACTAAAGTGAAACCACGTTTTATTTACATTCGCTCAAATATTATCTCCCCAATTGTTGTGGTACTCAAACAAAGATTTTTGGTCTTCGTCAACTGAAAGTTACAATCACACCCCTTCCTTCCTCCTCAAACCTTTACGGATCATTTATACGTGAGTTGGTGTATCTTTTATCTTCACACCTCATTATCTTTTATCTTATTATTAGATATTACTAATAACATCCTTCTCACTACAAGAAAATAAAAAGAAGAAGATCCGAAGAGAAATTAAGACAGGTATCCTCTTTAATTTTATATGTTGATTTACAACTAATTAACTCTCCATTCATGTTGGTTTTTGGTATAATCATATAGTATTATTTAGCTTGCTTAGTTATGTATGCCATCCATAGATTATATACCATTAATTAATTGTTCTCTTACATGCTTGAATTAATAGTTGAATATAAATAATTATTGCGGGAGTCCTGTTTAATGTATGTAACAACAATCTATAGATTCTGTGGTGGGTAAATAAGATGAAAAAAAAAAAAGTACACGTCACGTTCTATTTATATTGCTAATCGTACGGTTTTTCTATTTATCATAGCAAATCTCTAATTAAACCAACGATATAGTATAAAGTAACTATATTTCAATTTTAGTCCGTTTTATCTGTATACTTCGGTCAGCCTCGTGTTTCCTAAATAGTAAGAAAGCCAAATAAGATTCGGGTTAATCGGTTTCGGGTTATGTGTTAGTGACGGTGTGACCTGAATAACATGGAATTAAAACTTAAAACTGTTTTTTTGCTTAATTTCTGTCATCACCTTAGTCTTCTTAATCTGGATTTGGGGATAATTGAATTTAATACGAGTATTTTGGTGTTAGCTGTGTACGTAGAAATTGCATATAATAAGAGTATTTTGGAAAAGGCCGTAAGGTACAAAAAATGGGTGGCCACTTCTATACCATCGAATTTTAGCCATAAACTACCAATTAGATCAGTAAAAAAATATTCCCTACGTCCTAATTTCATCGTCGGGTTTTCCTTTTATGGATGTTTAAATTTTATTATCCACTTTCATAAATAGATAACAATAATTAGATAAAATCTTTTATATCCCTAATGTATACATGTAAGACATGAGGGTAGCTAAAAAGTAAATGGTAAAACTGTCATATCAAAAAGTAAGAGTGATTATTAAGTTTTCATAAACTTTATGTTTTTTGTCCAAAGACAATAAAAATTGGGACAGAGGGAATATATTGAAAGTGTACAACTTTTTTTGAAAAATATACCGGTCTGTTTGGCAAAGAGTTTTTAAGAGCACAGGGTGTGGTACACAATGTTCTGGACAGTGTTCTGGAGAATGTTAAAAGTGAGGATTCCGTGGTGTGGTAAAAAGGTGAGAACTTCGAACGATTTCAGCGTTTGTAGATGGACGGCGGCGGAAAAACGTTGCGAGAACGCCGGCCCGGTCTGGCAGAACGCCGGCGCACAGCGTTCTCGCCTTTGAACGCCGACAAAAACGTTTACGTACCCTGTGCTCTAATAGTTTTTAGATTTTAGAAGCTATAGCTTTTAGTCTTAAAAAAAAAACTCCTATCAAATTAAAAGCTTTGTATTTAGCTTATTTCAAAAGCTCCTAATTAAAAGCTTTGTGGTGGTAGCTGTGTACGTAGAAATTGAATATAATAAGAGTATTTTGTAAAAGGCCGTAAGGTAAAAAAAATGGGTGGTGACTTATATACCATCAAATTTTAACCATAAACTACCAAGTATTCTTAAAGTATTGTACAGTTTGATACATAAATAATTGTGTATGACTAAATTTGATGGTATATATATTATTGTTTGGTTTTTCTTTTATGGATGTTTCAATTTCACTGACTACTTCCATAAATAGATATGAATAATGAGATAAGTCTTTTATACCCTCATTGTATACATGCAAGACAAAAAAAAAAATAGGTAAAAAATAAATGGTAAAACTGTCATTTTATCAAAAAGTAAGGGTGATGATTATATTTTTATAAACTTGCTGTATTTTGTCTGTGAACAATAATATTGGGGCGGATTAAGTACATCGAGAGAGTACAACTTCTCTTGTGCTACTCCACCTCCCATGTGCTACAGCCATCACGATCATTTTACCCAACATGACATGACCTGACAGATGGACTAACTTTATTGTTTGGTCCCCTATGTCGGTTTGGCAAGAAGCTTTTTGTAGCTTTAGCTTTTACTGGTAGTTTTTAAACAATAACTCTTGTCAAATTAAAAACTTTGTTTGGATATAATTATATTAGCTGTTTGCTTATTTCCAAAGCTCCTTAAAAGCTTCCATGTGAAACACCGGATGAAGAAGCGTTTGAAATTTCATATAGCTTTTCATATTTTTTGTATATATGTAAGTGCCCCCTACAAATCAAGTTATTAACCGGAGGTTTAGAATCCAGAGAAGAATTCAATTGAGACCATTTATTTTGTGTGAGACTAGGGGAACCAACCACAATATGCCATGTGTCACTTTTTTCTCTCTCATCCACGTTTTTAAAAAATAAATATCTCACAAACGACAAGTCGAAAAATCAGGAAAATTGCACCATATTTTTCAGCGTTTTATCCTCTTCGATTTGCCGTCCATCAAGGCATATTTCTAACGAACTTTTTTTTTTCATTTTTTTGGTGGGTTTTACATATTAGTAACACATGTGTTAGTGATTGATTATACATTTGATTTAGGGTTTAGGGTTAGGGTTTAGAGTTAGGGTTTAGCAGGGTTTAATGTTAGGGTTTAGTGCTAGGGTTTAGCAGGGTTTAGGGTTTAGGGTTTAGTATGATTTAGGGTTTAGAGTTTTATAAAGCGTTTAGGGTTTAGGGTTTGGGGTTTAGGGGTTAGGGTTTAGGGTTGGGAGTTTGGGGTTTCGGGACGAAACCCCAAACTCCCAACCCTAAACCCTAAACCCTAACCCCTAAACCCCAAACCCTAAACCCTAAACGCAACACTCTAACACATGTGTTAGTAACATATGAAACCCACCAAAAAAACGAAAAAAAAAATTTCGTCGGAAGTATGCCTTGAGGGACGGCAAATCGAAGAGGATCAAACGCTGAATCTAATGGTGCAATTTTCATAATTTTTCGATTTGTCGTTTGTGAGATATTTAACTTAAGGGGTAAATGGGTTTTGTAGTATGGAACATTCTCTTTGTACGTGTGACATGATATCATTGGTTCCCTTAGTCTCACACAAATTTTTAGTCTCATTTGAACCCTACCCTTAGAATCCATTCCGCCAAAAACTTTTCATGTATTTTGTTTGTGCTTTTCTTCTCTCTGTTTTTAGTATTATTATTTATACTTATATCAATAAAACTATCATAATACTTTTCACATGTAATATAAAATGAACATTACCGTATACAAGTTTTATTGATCTCTTTTAATGTTATTTTACAAAGCAGTTTTATACAAGTAATGATACAGCTTATAACCTACAACTACGGTGTACAGACGTAGCTGTAGCTACGTCTGCAACCTAGGACTATTTTACCAATGAGACCCATAAAGCAGTTCCTAAGGGATGATGAATATAATGATGATGATGGTGACTGGTGAGTAGGAATAGTAGTTTAGGGTAGCCATCAATTAAAGATTTATAAATATTTCACCGACCATGGAATAAAAATCTTTAAAATGGTGTTGGAACATACGTTTTTTAAATTGTCACTTCATGTTGGAACGTACCATATTAATGAAATAAAAGTGACGTGACGAGCTTTATAATTTATACTTCATGTAAAAGTAAAGAAAAACCCATTTACTTTCCAATTTCCGATATATATGTATAACTTAAAGTGCCAAACGTATGGCAAAATATAGACTATAAGAGTTTTAAATTTTTTATTATATTCTAAGTTGCTTGTACTTTATATTTTATTGGTTATACTTTATGCGAATTGAAACAAAATATAATGACATTTGCACACTTCAAAATAAAATTTGAAAGTTACACACATTGAGTATATAAAAATACATTGTGCACATTTGTACATTTTCACATGTACAATATATGTTTTTTTTTTTTTTTTTTACACTTAATTTTTTCATAATTTAGTAACGGAGACCTAAAGTTTCCAAACCCTCCGTTACAAAGAGAAGTCGTGAAAACATTTTTGGATGTGTTCCTATATATACAGATACTGTTAGGCCATATATATTTTAAAAAATACGTGTTAGAAATATATGTAACTATACAAATTTGTAGATTATGTTTTATATATTTTTCGTTCTTATAAAGTTGTAGACGAGTAAAAAATGAGGTACGAATATAATACAATGATGTGCCACAGAATCATGAAAAAATAGAGTTTAAAGATAAAATAATTTATGTGACTGACTAGCTCATTTCATATGTCACTTCATAGTGAAATTATATTTGTAAATTAAATTTATTTTAAATATAATTTCTTTTCGGATGATTCAGATTTAATAAAAAATGCTTTAGATAGAAAATTACATCAAATTTCTAGTTTTGAATATTTTTTTCTTCCATCCTAAACAACTCGGGAAAACGAACTAATTAATTTAACTAATTAATTTCATCTTTTCAGTCCGTTTATTTTCCTCCTAGTAACAAACTCTTAAGCACAGCTTTGAACCGATTCTTTTTTTTTTTCTTTCCACAAAATTAAAAAAGTAATTTGAAGGGTAAATGAAAATTATAAAAAATCAGACGTCCAAAACTACCATTGGGATACCAGGCACTTGGGTTGACACTGCACATTAGTGGAAAGTGGAAACTTGTTTAAAAACAAATATATCTATCTATCTGTTTTGAAATGTTATCAAGTCTGATGTACTCCGTAATTAACAGATAGCTAACTGCTCCCATGACTGCAGTTCTTCTATTTTTGTTCTTATTTATTCTATTTTTTTATAAAACCGCAGATTTGGAAAATGGAGGTTGTAGCTCAAGTTATTAATCCTGTTGTCAAATTTCTGATGGTCACGATTACCAAACATGTGGGTTTCTTTGTTTCCTCCACAAAGAATGTTAAAGCTATGGATGCCAAAAAGAAGCAACTGAATGACAGAGAACATGATATGCAAGCCCAAAAGGAGAGAGCTGATGCAAACAACAAAGTGGTGTCTGAACGTGTGTCACCATGGTTAGAAGATGTCAGAAAGTTGAATGAAGACGCGGAAAATATTCCACCAGGTAGAATTGGATGCTTCAATGTGGCAAAGAGATACAAAGCGGGAAAAAAATCTTTCTATATTCTCAAGAACATAAGTGATCTTGAAACACGGGCATCTGAAATCGAGTGGACTGATGAACCAGTACCACTTGGTATGGTGGTTAGTTCTACCAATACCACTTGGTATGGTATCCAGAATGAATTCGAGTCCAGACAATTGATACTCAAGGATGCATTGGAATTCCTTAGGTCAAATGATGAGACCCAGAAGATGATGGCTCTATGTGGAATGGGCGGTGTGGGGAAGACTACAATGATGGAAAAACTAAGGAAGGATGTCACAGATTCTAAAATGTTTGATTGGGTTGTGAAGGTGGTCATCGGGAGAAACCCTGATACGATAGCTCTTCAACAAGCTATTGCGGAATATATGGGTGGTGAACCTCTAACCGAAACAGTTAAAGAGGCAAGGGCTGATCGTCTTAGTAGGAGGTTTGCGGGGATGTCAGAAGATGGAAAAAAGAAAATTTTGGTAATAATGGATGATCTTTGGAATGAGGTCGACCTCAAAGATGTTGGATTACAGAGTCCTTTGCCAAAGGGACTCAAGATATTGCTCACATCACGATCTAAAACCGTTTGCTCTCAAATGGAAGCCAATTCAATTTTTGAAGTAGGCATGTTAAGTGTTGAAGAAGCAAAAACTTTGTTCTTTGGAATTGTGGGACCACCTGTTTCGGATGGTAATGATCCTGGGCTCCAAAAGATAGGAGAAACTATTGTGAAGAAATGTTGTGGTTTGCCCATTGCCATAGTAATCATTGCCAAAAGTCTTAAAGGTAGCATAGAGGATAGATGGAAAGCTGTGCATTCCCGCTTAGAGCATTATGATCTTGAAGACATTGAGAGTATTGTCACAACAATATTTGAGGTGAGCTACGAAAATCTCAAAGAGGCTCTTGATAAAGCAATTTTTCTTCTCAGCGGTTTATTTCCCGATGACTTTGATATTCCTACTGAGGACTTGTTGAGGTACGGATGGGGATTGGGTTTTTTTAAAAAACTCAATAATTTGGCGATAGCGAGACGCGATATTAAGATCTGTGTTGACAATCTTATACGCGCAAACTTGTGGAGTAACAGTGATCGCATAGGATGTGTCAAATTGCATGATCTCGTGCGTGCTTTTGCTCTGAGTAATTTTTCAGAACTCAAACAAGGTTCTATTGCCAACCATGATAATATGTCAGAGTATGCAAATAAGTCTTACGAAAGAATTCTATTAAACAGCAAAGGTATGTCTGCGTTTCCTACAGGCTTTAATTACCCAAACCTCTCTGTTCTGATGTTAATTGGTGGGGATTCTAGCAAGCATCTCAAGTTTCCGCAAGATTTTTACGATAAAATGGAAAAACTTGAGGTTGCATCTTATGAGAGTTTACGTGCTCCGTTGCTTCCGGTAACATTTGAAAATGCAACCAAACTCCGAACACTGTGTCTTCGTTCGTGTCGATTGATGCATGATTTGTCTTTTCTTGGAAATCTTAGCAACCTAGAAACACTAAGCTTTGCTGATTGTGGCATAAAAAAGTTACCATCGACAATAGGGAAATTGAAAAAGCTTAAGTTGCTAGATTTAACAGGATGTGTCAGCCTTTGTATTGATGATGGTGTCTTAAAAAACTTGGTTAGTCTTGAAGAGCTTTATCTGGGAGCTTCTGAAGGACATCCTATTAAGTTCACAGATGCCAACTGTGATGAGCTGGAGATACTTTCAAGTGGTCTTCATGCATTAGAGTTGGAGTTCGTTGAGAATTCAAAACCACAACCGAAAAAGGTGTCATTTAAGAAACTCGAAAGGTTCAGGATATCCATAGGTGGCCCATTGGCAAAAGTTTATTACGATGGAGAATTCTCATTCGAAAACACATTGAATCTTGTCTCTAACTGCAATGAGCTTCAGGAGTGCGAAATTAGTGGGTTATTTGATAAAACGGAGAAGCTTCATTTACAAGTGAATGATATGAACATTATTGAAGATGTTTCAATGCATCACTCATTTTCCAACTTAAGTGTCCTCAATGTTCATGATTGTGCTGAGTTGACGTACCTCTTCACGATTCCTGTGGCAAATGGTTTGAAGAAACTTACTCACCTCACAGTTCGTGAATGCCCTGTTATGAGAGCACTGGTTGGTGGTGAGATTAGTGGAGTTGGAGTGAATAGATTTCCAGAGTTAAAGTTTATGCATTTGGGTAGTCTACCGAAGCTAGTAAGTTTGAGTGACAATGTAATAGACTTGCCACAAATGGTGAAGCTGCGACTTCATGGCCTTCCCAACTTTACCAGCATTTTTGACGACAACAGTAATACACAGGCAATGCAACCCGTCTTGAGAAAAGAGGTACTTACATACATATATTTATATTTATGTTAACATTAGAACTTACAAATGATTTATGATTTATTGTATTGAGAATACGCTATTTTAGGATCCGTGAATCATTGTTGTAGGTTGTGATTCCTAATTTGGAGAGATTAGATATCTGGAGTATGGATAACTTGAAGCAGATATGGCCGTGTCAGATGACTACTGCTGAGAAAAATAATGTTTCCATGGTGAAAGAGATTGAAGTGAGTTATTGTGATAATTTGGTGAATCTTTTTCCAAGCAATCCATTGCCATTACTGAATCATTTAGAAGAGCTTAAAGTTGTCGGATGTGGTTCCATTGAAGAAGTATTCAACCTGGACTTGGAACATGTGTGTGAAATGGAGGAAAACATTAGCAGGTTAAGACACATTGAAGTGAGTCGATTAGGAAAGCTAAGAGAGGTGTGGAGGATGAAAGGTGTAGATAACTCTGATATCCTCATCAATTGCTTTAAAGGCATGCAATCTCTACAGATAAGGGGTTGTTATGAATTGAAATATATATTCACACCTGCCACAGCCAATTTTGATCTGGGAGCACTTACTAAATTCCAGAAGTGGCATTCTAATAGAAGATTCTTCGACGCAATTCAAGAGGTATGCCATCTCATATCATCTTATCTATATGGCTTTCAATTTTTCTTTATGAACTTATTATTAATTTGTTTTTGTTTTTATTATTTCAATTTTAATAAACTAGTATTTGAAAGAAAAAAAATTCAGACAAAAGCATATGTTTTGGTCATAGTATAATCTGTTATAATTAACATTAATAATTAAAAATAAATTTTCTTTCTATTGCACTTAAAATGTTAACTCTAACTATACACACAATTTTAAAAATCTCACTAAATAGATTTTTCATCAATCAAATAATATCTCCACCCACTAAAGTTTCTTTTGATTGGTTGGTATATGAAAGTGACAAGGACAAATGAAAAAATATACAAAAATAAAATGAACCATCCCTAATGGATGTTCGCAAACATAATTGAATGAATGAAGATATGTCCGTATTTGTTCATTTAACACTAAGTAGCTTATGAAATTATTATTATTATTATTATTATTATTATTATTATTATGTCATGTTTTTAGATAACTTTGTTTTTTTGTTATTATATATAATAATACTCCATCCGTCCCATTTTTATTGTCATGTTTTGACTTTTTAAGCCTTTCTTTTTCAACTTTGACCTTATATAATTTTTGTTTGTGTTATATAAATGTTGATGCAAACGTTTTCAAAAGCTTATTTTAAATGTCTCATTAACTTACTTAAAAAAAATCATAGATTAAAGATACAATACTTGGAACGTAAAAATGATTGCTTTCAATTTTTCTTTATTAACAAAATTCAAGAGGTATGCCATTTCATATCATCTTATCTATATGGCTTTCAATTTTTCTTTATTAACTTATTATTTATTTGTTTTTGTTTTTATTATTAGTATTATTGGATTGTTAAATAAAACTAACATGATTGCTTTCAACAACGGTCAAAATAAAAAAAGATTTTACATCTTGATTTTTAATGATTAAGAAATAACGAATGATTACCCTTTTAATTTTGTCTTCGAAGTTGTTTGCTCTGGTATAATATTCTCAAATAAAAACTTGTACTGTTAGAACTCAATCTAAAACTTGACATGTGATACACGAGGGTGTTTGAGATTGCTTATTTTATGTGCTTATGTGCTTATTGTTTAATTTTGCGGCACATAATCAGAAACAAATAACTCTTGAAAACTGTTTATATGCTTATTAATAAGCACTTAAAAATAAATATGGAGTCCGTTACATATTTCTTAAGGAAAAAATGCTTACAAATAAGTAATCCCAAACACCCCTACATCGAGTCAATAACCTAAAAGAAATCTCGGTGATGGAAGTTAAATGTACTCTTACAACTCAATCTAAAAGCTTTGTAAAAACTCAAGAATTTGAATTGAATAAAACTAGTATTTGAATTTTTTTTTTCCAGACAAAAGCATGTGTTTTGGTCATGGTATAACTTTTATAATTAACAATAATAATTAAAAATAATTATTCTTTCTATTGTAGTTAAAGTGTCAATTCTAACTATGCAAACAGCCCCAATCAAATAAAATCTCTACCCACCACAGTTTCTTCTGATTGGTTGTTATATGAAAGTAAATACCTATATGATACAATTATGAGGTGACATTTGAAATGGGATTGAGGGTATATATGTACAATTTGTTTTCTACAGATGAGTGACAAGGACAAATGAAAAAAATATACAAAAATAAAATGAACCATCCCTAATGGATGTTCGCAAACATTGTTGAATGAATGAAGAGTGTCCATATTCGTTCATTTAACACTAAGAAGCTTATTATTATTATTATTATTATTATTATTATTATTATTATTATTATTATTATTATTATTATTATTATTATTATTATTATTATTATTATTTGTATTATTATTTGTATTATTATTATTATTATCATCATCATTATTATTATTATTATTATTATTATTTGTATTATTATTATTATTATTATTATTATTATTATTATTATTATTATTATTATTATTATTATTATTATTATTATTATTAATGGGTGAGGTTCTGAGTATAGCAACTTCTTTTGAGAATGATGAAATCAGTAGAAATACGTCAAGTGTTACTAAACCCTCTTTCCCCACATTTATAAAAATTAAATGTTTATCAAAAGGTAAGTCGAAAAATCACATAAAATTCAACAATAAAAATCAGCGTTTTGTTCTCTTCGATTAGAGATGTGACAAGGTATACTTTCGATGAATTTTTTTTTCGTTATTCGGTGGGTTTTAAAAACAATTAACATATGTGTTTCCAGCGAGTAACACATGTGATACGAGCTAGTAACACATGTGATACCAGCTAGTAACACATGTGTTACTAATTTTGTACAATTTGTAAAACCCAAAAAAAGAAAGTCGTCGAAAGTATACCTTGTGTTATGGCAAATCGAAGAGAAAAAATGCTGATTTTTATGGTGTAATTTTTATAATTTTTCGACTTACCGTTTGTGAGATATTTGATTTTAAAAACGTGGCCGCCGCCGCCATTACCACCACCACCACCACGTTGTTAGATAATTTTGTTTTTCGTTATTATAAATAATACTCCATCTGTCCCATTTTTATTGTCATGTTTTAACTTTTGAAGTCTTTCTTCTTCTACTTTGACGTTAGATATTTTTATTTGTGTTGTATAATACTTGATGTCAAATATATAAATGGATTGAGTTTTAAATGTATTTTCATTGGGTATCATTTCATCTCATATTTTCATATGAGATCAATGAAACTATCCGGTTAGACATATATTTGGCATCAAGTATTATAGAACACAAACAAAAATATTTAAGGTCAAAGTTGAAAAGAAAGACTTCAAAAGTTAAAACTTGACAATAAAAATGGAACGAATGGAGTAACAGAAAACCTGTATAATAATAATATAGATAATATTGTTAGTTGATGTATCATGCGGGATTATGCCTTGTTGGTGATGCTTACAAATAAAAGACAAATTTGGAACTAGTAGGACTCTGTATTTATCGACATTATTTAATAACGGTATAACAATATATTTCATTAACAGAATTCTATCTAACTAGATTTTAAACCCTTGTATACATACGACCAAATACGATAACATCATAGATCTAGTTAACGTCAATTTATATTATAAATTGAACCATGGACTAAACATGTAAGATTTAGTATTTTGATACATGCGATAAAACAATAAATCAAATACTTTTGTACATAATTTATTTATAATTAGCAATATGGCCGTCATGATTAACTGGAACAAAATAAGAAAAAAACCGAAAGAGTATTTGACAACTTATTTGACATTCATTAAAATATGAATGATGACTTATTGTAACTTTTAAAATATACTGGTATGAAATAAGATGATGAACGAATAATTGAACTTTATATAAGTAAC
This sequence comes from Helichrysum umbraculigerum, assembly GCA_949592205.1. Classification (NCBI taxonomy): domain Eukaryota; kingdom Viridiplantae; phylum Streptophyta; class Magnoliopsida; order Asterales; family Asteraceae; genus Helichrysum; species Helichrysum umbraculigerum. The sequence goes on from CATIUR010000004.1 coordinate 93,450,209, forward strand.
AATTTTGTAAATTCTTATCCTTTTTCAAAAAAAAATTTATTATCAAAATATGTAAATTTAATAAATTGTAGAATTTTATTAATTTTGTGTTACAAACTTTCAAATAAAATAAAATATTATGCCTTCAATAAGATTCTCAAATAATTTTTCTTCAAATTTTGGGATCGCTTAGGTATTAGTATTATCATATATATAAATTATTTATCATTAATATTAATTGATTTATCGGTTAATTGTATGGATTAGACAAAAGTTTATAATATGAATATGTTTCTAAATTTGGATATAGATGTATTTGAATATGTTTGTATCTTCCAATATTTCTAAATTAGTAGGTCATATTTGCGTTTTTATAAGGGAACTGACCAGAGAAGAATGGGGAAGGGAGGAGAGACGATTTTGAAATTTTAATTAAGTTATGGACCTGCTAGAAAAATTGCCCGAAAAAATACCCAAAAACTGCTCAAAAAGTTGTTCAATCATATAACTTTTTAATATGCAAGATTCAGTTTAAAATGCTAAATAACGTAAGATGCGGTAACAAATATACAGGATGTAGTAAACATGAAATAGTAGTTTTTTAAATTTACAAATAAATCAAGATTTACATAAGATGCAGTAAAATAAGTATAAGTAGTTTTTCCTTCAACACATAAAATGCTAAAACAACATAAGATGTAGTAACAATAGACAAGATGCAGTAAAAAAGTATTAGCAATTTTTCGATTCAAAAATAAAACCAAAGCTGTAGAAAATCATAAAAAATTGCTAAAAATCGTAAGATGTAGTAAATAATATACAACATGTAGTAAACAAGTACTAGCACAATATATACATTAATTGCATTTAAGATGCTATAATGTAAGATGTAGGATGCAGTGATCTAAAAAGTAGATCTAAATCTGAGATCTACTTTTCAGATCAACTATTTAGGTGTAAATCTACGAATTTTCAGATCTATTTCCTCTTAGATGTAAGTGTTTTTATAAAGTGATGGTGTTTTTAAGATGATGACATAAGAGCGGCGGGAGAAGATGGAGAAAATCATGGTTGGTTACATCCGGTGGATGCCGGTTCACTAACAGTGGTGATTCGCATCTCAAGTCTCTAACAACAAACTCGTCATCGTTTCTCCGCTTTTTTTCTTCGGTCACGAACACCAAGGCGGTGATGGTGGAGCGACGGTGATGGTGGTGAACGGTGAAGGAGGTGGCAGCGGTGGTGAACGGTGAAGGAGGAGGTGGTGGTGGTTTGTTAGTGTATGAGTGTTTGTGTGTTTTGTGGAGAGAGATAGAGAGAGATAGAGAGAGAGAGAGAGAGAGAGAGAGAGAGAGAGTGTATGTGTGTGTGTGTATTTTGTGAAGGATGAGAGAAAGGGATTGAACAAATGGCTGCCTAAAAAAGTGCTCCCCTCAATTTATTTTACATATATTGCAAATTAGTCCCTCCTCCTAAAAATATATACAAAATAGACCGCATGTGACTTTGTTTGATCTTGACCATTAATGTAGGGATTGGATGGTCCAGATTCCCTTTCCCTCCTTACCCTCTCTAACTCCTATTGCCCTATGATATGAAATCTTTTTATAATTTATATTTAAGCTCAAGTGTCGTTGTATAGTTCAATTATATTTCTAAATTAGAATATTTTTGGTTCAAGTATAGCTCTTTAATATATACTAGTGTTAAACTTGTGCGATGCACGGCTAGAAATATATAATGTCGTAATATGTGGATCGTAAGTTAAAACGGTATATGAAAGGTTATAAATATATTCTTATGTTGTATAGAATTTATATAAATGTGATGATTAATACATCGTAATTTTTTATCCATACATCATCAATTACTCTTTAAGGTACTGTACAACTGTGTAAATTATGTTCATGGTGTACGGCCAAAAAAATTATGTGTACGAATCGCTTGAAATGGAAAGGTTTAAACAAATGCTTATATTATAAAATGACCTTTTTCTAGCAACAAATAATTGTTTGGTCATTGTAATTTCCAGTAGTTATAATATGTTAATGTTGTAACAATTTGATGAACAATGCGTATTTTCATAGTCTTGGAAACATAAATTGTAACAATTACTATAACAATTTAGAAGTCTTATTAAATAACTAATGTGCATATATATGTACAAAACATAAATCATTCTATATCGATCAAATATATACAAAATACATAAAATGGTCATTATATAGATTTGAAAAGTAATATAGATATTATAGAAGTACACGTCTTATTAGTCGCATTTTGAATTGTAATTGAGTTGTGATTTAAACTAAAAAAACTCCAAGAAATGATGAACTTGATCTACCTATCCATAAAGTTTGTATTTAGATTACAAAATAATCGAAATTGAGTACCTTCATTCTTTAAGATGATAACAAAAAATTTCAAACTAACAAAACTATAAGAGCATCTCTAATGTAAGTACTAAAATTTAACACCAAGATAGTGCAAAAAAAGAATCTTATTAGAATATGCTTGCACTAAATAAATTTCATTCCAATGTATACACTAAATTTTTGCACTAAATGTTCTTTTTAACGATTTAAAAGCATACTTTCACAATATACATAGAAAATAAGTAATATGAAATATAACAATATTGAGCTAGTTTTAATGGTATTAAGAAGAAACATATACTTTTTTACTTTATATAAATTAATTTTCATTATTTGTATTAAATAATAAAGGAATAGTGTTTAGTGCAAAAGATAGTGTTGCACTATATTTAGTGCAATTTGATCCATTTTTAGTGTTGCACTATAATAGTACTAAGGTTTAGTGTCAACATTGGAAAGTTTTTTATCTACTTTTTGCACTATTTTAGTGCAAAAGGTACATATAGTGCTAACATTGGAGATGCTCTAATGAAAGCTATAATGACATTAAAAGTAAGTTCTCACAACTCACTAAAAGTTTATTTATTTATTTATTTATTTTTAAGAGAGAAAGAGAGAGAGAGAGAGAGAGAAAGAAGAGTCAAGATTATAATGAAAAAAACTTAAAAATTCTATAAATCAAAATGAGAGGGAAAAAATAGATTAGATGATTAATTAAATTGGTTATAATTTTAATTTTATCAATTACCTTATAAAATGAAATTAGTTATGATATGATTTTTAATTAAATATTACCTTATTTAGAGTAAAAGTGTAGGAAAATCCACATCATCAAGTAGTTTATATATGGTGATGACACATAGGATTTGTATAATGTTGCATGGGTAAATATTTGACAAATAATTGAATATCTCATCCTTTAGTTATAAGAATGGAAATGGATCGATATATTAGGATTTCGGGATGTCTTTAAATCTGGATATAGATATAGATGCCCTATTTTTGTATACATGTTATTTATTTGAATTTAATTATTATTTTATATGATGTTTTATGATGTCATAATCTCCTTAATATTAGCCAATTTGATAAAATTAAACAGTTTGATTAGGTAATTAAATTTTTAATAACATCATCAAGGGTTTCCTATATTATATTCAGGGGCGGACCCACGTTATAGTCAGCGGTAACACGTGACATCAGTCAATTAAGTTGACTTACTGTAAACTTAGTTGAAAAGTTATTGATTTTTTAAGAGTGATATCACTCATATTTAGGCGATGCACCTCATGTTTAGTTAAACTTGATAAACTACCAAGTCAAGATAGCTTCAAAATTTTTGTGACACCGGTGACTAAATTTTCTGGGTACGCCACTGATTATATTTATTTATTATTAAGAAGATTCATACGTGTACTCCAATTGATAAAATATAATAATGAAAATGTTTTTCTAATTCATTATTTATGATATCATTATATCCTTAATTGTAGTGATTTGACCAAATTAAATAATCCTATCGACTAATTTATTTTTTGATAATAACATAATCAAGGGTTTCTATATTGTATTTAAAATGTGGTTTTACGCTATCTTAGTATAGAAATTACAAAAAGTTACATTCAAATTTTAACTATACAATATACTATTTTTTATGTAATTAATATATTGAAAGAAATAAAAAGATTCACAAACAACATATCTAAAACTACAATACGTAAACTAATTAACACCTAAGTAGAACTATAGACTAATTTAAATGAAAATGTTTGCAAAAACTTAATTTAAATGTCTCATTAATTTACTTAAAAAAATCATAGATTAAAGATACAATACTTGGAACGTAAAAATGGGTTTGAGAATAGAAATGAGAAAAACATCTTTGTCATTAATGTTATTGGGTGATGATAAATCCACCAAAGTTTTTGATAAATCCACCATTACCGTGTAGTACCAGTTTGTACAGTACAAGCTTTCAATGCATAAATGTGGTGGATCTATCAAAAAGTTTGGTGGAAATATCACCACCCATTGTTATTTAGCAATAAGGTTCAAATAAGTACATGTACATTTGATGTGAATGGAGGAACCAATCAGAGAGCTCCATGTATAAGGGTACGAAAGTCATTTAACAAAACTCTCACTTTCTCACATGTGTTTAAAAATTAAATATCTCAAAAAAGACTAGTCAACGATTAATAAAAATTCACCATAAAAATAACGTTTTTTTTCTCTTCAATTAGACATCTCACATCGTATACTTTCGATGAATTTTATTTTTCGTTGACTAGTCGTTTTTGATAAAATTGAATGCCTGAAATTGATTCCCCTCCAGGCCTCCATTCTCATCGAAATTTTTATTCACATCTAACACAACTTTATATTTCTGATAATTATAATAAATAAAATTTACAAAAGATGTAGAGAAATTTAAAAAAAATAAAAAATAAGAGATGAGAACATATAGCAACTGGCAGGCATAAATGTTTTTATATTTTTTGAATAAAACAAAAGAGAGAGTCAGCAAAAAGAAACAACTTTTTTTACAACTAATTTTTTGAAAACAATCCTAGTGTCATAATTTTTCCAGGAGAAATGGCTAATTACATTTAATGTTGGGATACATGCAGAGTGATGATAATACCCCTGATGTCACATCTCAACTTCTGCACACCTGTCATCACCTCCAAAGTCTTGAATTATATGATGATAAACAAGTGGAGGTAGTGTTTGATATGGACAGTCCAAGTAGTAGTAGCCAATTCTCAACAAATCGAGATACTCAACAACCACTATTGCTACTTCCCTACCTCGAGGTTCTAACCTTATTTACTTTACAGAATATGAGTCATGTGTGGAAGTGTAATTGGAATAAATTCTTAATTCCTCAACAACCACCTTTCACATATCCATTCCACAACCTCTCAGATATAAACTTGATGTCTTGTCGCAAAATAAAGTACTTGTTGTCACCTCTTATGGGGAAATTTCTCTCCAACTTAAAGGATGTGACAATAAGGAATTGCGATGGTATTGAAGAAGTTATTTCGAGCAGAGATGATGAAAAAGCTACATCCAAGTTATTCACCTCTTCCTATACAATCGTCACATTATTTCCTCATTTGGAGACTCTCAAGCTTTATAATTTGAAATGTCTACAACGAATTGATGGTGGTGATACGAGATCCGTACATCAGTTCCAGGTATGCTTTCCTTTCTAATTAAGTATATCGTTTCTGATTCAGCTAGTTGCTTTATGTGCCATATCCTATGTATATTGAATAACATTTCAAATGGAAAGTCTTTCTAATATCAACATACAATATAAGTAAAAGGATTTACGAGCTTTCATAATGTTTCAATTGTATTTATGTGCCTAATTGATAAAGATTCTTTGGCCGATAATGCTTATTTGTAACAAACTGTTACATCACAACCAAGTCTTTAGGAGAAATAAGAATCAAACCACATGTACACATTATATAAATAAAAATTGATTGGTGATTCATTGCAGAGTATAAAAATTGAAAGTGAAACGATCAACAACATCGAACTTGATGATGAAGGAAGTGCAAGTGGTGGTAATACATTAACGAGTCCAATGCTAAAAAGTGTTACTGTTGTTCCTCAACCGTCCAACCTAAAAGTTGTGGATATTCATAACTGTGACCTTCTGCAACATGTATTCACATTCTCTGCTCTCAAAAGCCTCAAGAAACTGAAAACATTGACAGTACATAACTGCCCTACAACACAAGTGATTGTGAAAGAAGAACATGGAGAGCAAATGACGGCACCAAAAGAATTTGTCTTTCCTCATCTAGAGACTGTTGAACTTGTCAATCTATCAAACCTCAAGGGTTTCTTCTTGGGGAAGAATCATGAATTCCAATGGCGCTTATTGAATGATGTTATGATCAGTGGTTGCCCCAATATGATTGCTTTTACATCTGGTCACTCAAAAACTCCAAGCCTCAAGTACATACGCACAGAATTTGGCAAACATAGTCTTGAATGTGGCCTCAATTTTCATGGGAACATCAATCAGCGCCATGATCAGGTACGTGTTTTGTTAATCCTGATTTTTTTCATTTGTTTCAGACTCTTTAAATTTTTTGTAGGGATATGAATATCAGCACAATTAATAACATTACCAATTGAGTAACAAAGTAACATTCTCATGGAAAACTAAATTACGAACCATAGTTAAATAATTTTTAATTAACAGAGAGGAAAGCCAAACTACAAAGTGAAATGAATAAATAATTATTTCAACTTCAATTCAATTTCTTTCGAGAAAACAAGAAATAAATGTTTACTTATTAAAACTGAAATTAACGGATCATATTTTGTTAAATTCAATCTTAAAGATTGAAAGAAAAAAAGGATTAGCGTTTAGAAATGTATCAAACTTGTACCCAACTTACGATTGCTATATTTAATGTATCCAACTTTGCAAGAAGTGTGTTTACATGTATTTTATTGATGTGTCATCCGTTTAAGGTGCCACGTGGCATCCGAAGAGGTTAACACATAAAAATTGAGGATATTTGCGGGTAGTGGAATTTTTTTCAAGCTCCATTGCCATTCTGGTCTAGTCGGTTTGATATACATTCATTCCACAAAATGCAAAACTCGAAGGACGAAACAAGTTGTATGTTTAGGGAAGGAGAAAATATATATAATTAAGATAAATAGGTCTTTTTCCGTAATTGTGGAAGCAAACAATTTATCATTTGTGACGGACTCATTTTGTAGGGATATGTGAAATATTATATCTGAGAGATGTTTTATTTGTGTTATTATTTTTTGACTTTGCAGACCATGTTCCCAAGTTCAGATACTACTATTTCAGAAGGGACACCTGCTTGGTCTTTTCATAATTTGATAGAAATAACTTCCTGCAAAGAAGATAAAAAAATTATTCCATCCAATGCTTTGCAACAATTGCAAAAGCTTGAAATTATTCATTTAGATTCAAAAGATCGGGTGGAGGCGGTATTTGAAGTAGAAGCATTGGAAAAAACAATTAACGATAGTGGTTTCATTGAATCACAAACTGTTGTGGAAATTCCAAACCTATGGGAGGTGGATTTGAAGTGGCTACATGATCTCAAGTATTTATGGAAGAGCAACCGAAGGACGGTACTCGAGTTTCCAAAGCTAACACGTGTTTCTATTAGAGATTGCCACAAGTTGGAACATGTTTTTACATTTTCCATGGTTGGTAGTCTAGTGCATCTCCAAGACCTGCATTTTTATAAATGTGAAAAGATAACGGTAATTGTCAAGGAAGAAGAAGAAAAATGTGTTGCCAAAGTGAATGATATCATCGTATTACCTCGTCTAAAGTCCTTAAAACTAATAAATCTTGAAAGTCTTGAGGGATTTTGCTTAGGGAAGGAGGCGTTTTCATGGCCATCTTTGGATACTTTACAAATTGTAAAGTGCCGTGCAATTACGGTATTCACCAAGGGACATTTAGATACCCCGGAGCTGAAAGAAATAGATACAAGGTTTGGGATATGTGATGTAAGTGAAGAAGACCTCAACTCCTTTATAAAAACCAAACAAGAAGAGGTACATGCTTTGTTATTCCCTACTTTTAATTGTTCCTTATAATGTCTATTGCATCGCGAATAATTTCTCATAAATTATCTGCAGGGTTATCAATTTTGAAACACGGAGAGCGTATGTTTTCTTTGCAAGGTTTTATGGTGTCAACTCATGATAACTTCTCTTTTTACCTTTTTTTATTTTTTTACGAATAATAATAACTAGTTTAGGACCCGCGAAATTCGCGGATTCGTCTATGAAAAATATTTAAGTACTCATATCCATAGCTGTATAATTGTTATTATTATTTTGAGTTTTATATACTATATATACGAAATTTTTTATATATAATAAGATAGTGTACATATCAACTGGTGAACCTTATACCATACGCTATTATATTTGGATTTTAATGATTATTACATTTTAATTTTATATGATATGCAAACATGAAATTATTCGTTATCTTGAACGTACCGAAACTTTGAATTAGTTAATTAAAAAGTTTAATTGTTAGATTTAAGATTTTTAAATCTTGAATATACTATAGTTTATGGTATTTTGGTATGGTTTTTTTTCCGTGTTTCAAATTTGCGTCGTATATTCAATAACTAAACCTTTTTTTTTTTTTTTTGCAAAATTACATACATGGGATAATCGAAACCCGCAGATAAATATGAAAAACCGATGTGGTAATACTAATTGGGTACCCAATGGGTATTGGGCTGGGTATGAGTACGAATATTTTAAATGGGTATGTGTACAGATACATCAAAACTCGCCGAAAACCGACCCGTTGGCATCCATAATCCAAGCATTATAAATTAGAAATTGATAATAGAATTTAAAAAAGGCAATGGTATGGGTACAGATACACTAAAATCCACCGGAACCCGACTCGTTGGCATCCATGATCCAAGAATTGTAAATTAGAAATTGATAAAAGGATTCAAAATAGTAGGTCGTAAAAGAATTTAAATCACTGGGCGATGGAATAAAGTTATAAATTTTTTGGAATTTAATATATTGGGGTTTTTTTCAAAAAAATAAAATAAATAAGATTGTAGGAAGAGTTTGAATTAAAGAAGAAATAATAAATTAGTTATTAAATTGAAATTTCCATAAAATATTTGGAGAATTATCTACAATTAAAGGAAAAAACAGAGGATTTATATTGTAAATATTGAATGGTGTATATTGTAAATATAGAAGGGTAAATTAGTCTTTTAGTCATATGAAATTGGGATTAATGATGTCATGAAATAAATTAAGAGTTAGATCTTAATTGTTGATCTCCATCTAATGGTCATTATTCTCTCAAGATTTTTCTTTTAATATACAAGATAGATAGATAGATAGATAGATAGATAGATAGATAGATGTGAGAAAATGACTTATTTTGATCTTATTGTTTGGTTATGATAAACTTGGATCATTTCCAATGTATGGATCAAAACCTCAAATTGAATGTTATGATGTAAAACCGTCTCCAATCAACACAGCAAGTTTGGTGTCTTTTTTCTTCAGCATCGAGTTTATTTGGATACAACTCCCATTGATTATTTCCACTAAACGTTCAGCATAAAAAAATATATTAATTTTTTTGTAGTGAAAATCAAATTTGGCGTAGATAAATTCTAGTTTAGATTTGATGGAACTTCTAGTTCATACATTGGCAATGTTCTAATTTTTCGTCACCGATATATAAAATCGTTAGTTAGTTTTAATATGCACTTCTAAATATGAAAAGATAAGTTAGATTAAATGTAAATTAAACCAAATATATAAAGTTCTTGAATAATGTCGAAGAGTAAGGTTCAAATGAGTACACCAACTTTGAGTGAGAATGAGAGAACCAACAGATTTATGTCATGTGTCACTTTATCCTCTCTCCTTCACATTTTTAAAAATTAAATATCTCACAAACGGTAAGTCGAAAAATCATGAAAATTGCACCATAAAATTCAGCGTTTTCTCCTCTTCGATTTGCCGTCCCTCAAGGCATACTTTCGACAACTTTTTTTTCTTCCATTTTTTGGTAGGTTTTACAAATTAGTAACACATGTGTTAGTGATTGGTTATATATTTAATTTGTGGTTAAGGTTAGGGTTTAGGGTTTAGTAGGCTTTAGGGATTATGGTTTAGTAGGGTTTAAGGTTTAGGGTTTAGTATGATTTAGGGTTTAGAGTTTTGTAAAGCGTTTAGGGTTTAGGGTTTGGGGTTAGGGTTTAGGGTTTAGGGTTTGAGGTTTCTCACCCGAAACCCCAAACCTCAAACCCTAAACCTCAACCCCTAAACCCCAAACCCTAAACCCTAAACGCAACACTAACACATGTGTTACTAATTTGTAAAACCCATCAAAAAATGTAAAAAAAAAAAGTTGTCAAAAGTATGCCTTGAGGGACGGCAAATCGAAGAGGATGAAACGCTGAATTTAATGGTGCAATTTTCATAATTTTTCGATTTGTCGTTTGTGAGATAATTGATATTGGGGGTAAATGAGTTTTGTACATGTGGAGCATTCTCTTTGTACACATGACACAATATCATTGGTTCCCCCATTCTTACACAAATTCCTATTCTCATTTGAACCCCACCCTAATGTCGAAAATGAAATTAAAATGTATTAAGATGGATTATATAGATCTTTGCATCCAAAATATTGGAAGAAAGAAATGAGAACATGCTATACAAGTGACAATTGTAAAAAGTAACTACCAATTTTTTTTAAAATGAATCATTTTTATCAACAATATTAAAATACACATAAATTTATGTTGACAATATTTGTTTTGATATACTGATACAAGCTTGGTGTTGAAACACATTTCATATGTCACTGGAGAAGTACAATAATATTTTGCGACTAAAGTGGAAAGAGTACAACTTCAAATATTGGACGCTTTAACATTTGATAGAATGTTTAAAGCTCATCGTGAAATTTATGTACAACTTGAGGAAATTGGATGCTTCAACAACGTTTGCAATCGAAACAGGTTCAGATTATTAGGAAGAATCCATCAACTTTGAAACTCAAAACCAAAACTTGTGAACATTGATTTTGCTTGCAGCGAGGTTCATGTGCCACTATATCCAAAAGTCCACTTTCGTAGTGATTCTGAACTTTGTTCGACTCAAAAGCCAAACTATACGTATATTATTGCCACATAAGACCAAGTAGTTTTTCCAACTTCACAACGATGCTCGTACTACTTTTATAAAGAGTACATCATGCAGTAAAAGTTGGAGGATGCTCTGGAGTTGGTGGGTTTCATTAGTCGTGAACATAATCGGGTTTTGGCCCGACCCGACCCGACCCTACCCGAAAACCTGAACCGGGTATTGGTCAAAGATCAAAAACCGGGTTTTGACCAACCCGACCCGAAACCGACCCGGTTTTGGGTGGGGGAAAACCCAACCCTATACTAACCGGTTTGTACCGGGTTGAAACCGGTTCGGGTCGAAAACCCGGTTTCAAACCGGGTACGGTGTACCCGCCGGGTATCCATAGTTCCCGCCGGGTATACTGGGTTCCTACCGGGTAGACATTGTTCCCGCCGGGTACTTTGGCTGGATACATTTCTGTCAACATTTTCCAAACACTACCCGCCGGGTACAAATGTACATGTCGGGTACTAAAGGCATGATCCAGCATTACTGACCATTTTCCGCTGAAATTTCACCTAAATTCTAATAGAAAAGTGTTTTGGGATGTCGTTGTACAAAAACATACCCAAACGCCATCCACAGTCAAGCATTCCAAAATATCCAAACATAAAATTAAAAGTACTTAAATAAACCGTAATCAAATTGTCTAGAAAAGTGTCTGAATCACATGAGGCACGCAAGCACTCAAAATGGGGAATAGTCATAGGGGAATCCACGCTCCTCTTGCTCTCTCTCCTGCTGCCTTCGATACTCTTCCTGCAGCTCTGCCAAGGCGGCACCCTCGTCATAAACCAGTGGTGGATAGCTTGCTCCAGACTGACCCCACATGGGTGGGTAGTGATAGTCCCGAACACTTCTAAGATCTGATCGGATCGTTTGATCGATTGCTATTGCGGAATGATAAACAATCAATATAATGAATCACGAACACAAACGATTCTATAACGTTTTCTGTATATTGACAATTGAAGTATAATCGTTACAATCACCAAACACGATTTCTCTGCCTCTCTCACACCAAAAACGGCACACACTTTCTTCACTATGTCCAACCCTAAATCTGACTTGTAACTCACTATTTATATCGACCTAATAGGCCCTGCGACGTTAGGCCCAACGTCGCAGGCCAGGCCCAATGCGACGTAGCCCATGTCGTCGCAGGCCCAATTACAATGTCACCATTCTATGTATATTTCATTTACATACTCGAATACACACTCTAAACACTATACATTCGTAGACTAATTGACTTTGACAATTACAATGGTTTGACCAACTGACTGACACACAAAATGCACCAACAAACTCCCCCTTGTCATCAGCTTGGTCAAAGAAGTCTTCAATTAGTCTTCATCAACAAACTCTTTCATGTCTTCAACAATCAGAAACTCCCCCTTAGAGATAGCATGGTCTTCCAAGAAATCTTGATGTCCAAATTCATGTGACTGACACAAATTTATCATACAATAAGATCTTCAAACTCAGTGACCATCTCTCAATCATCAGCAACTTCTCCGATAGAATTATCTTCACAAACTTTGGAGAATAGCTGACATCCTTTACATCTTCAATATTTGACTTTAACAAGATATGTGATATTGAAGAAAATAACATAGAAATAAAATCTTTTTGTATTTTTCTTTATAAATGAAAAGTAAAGAACGAAGATTAAAATAACATTGGGGATAGGATTGTTTTAAGTCTGCTTAGGGATCATATCAGGCCAACATTGCAATTATTAGCAAATAGTAAGTGTTATTTCGATCATCAGTATATTTGTCCACTTTAAATTTACTTGACATATTTAAAGCACCTTTTATAAAAATTAGTTCAAGACGATCATCGGTATTGTTTGTCCACTTAAACATGTTACATCCGTATCTGTGAGTTAACCTTTATTGTTAGTATGAATATTAACTTTGAGAAACCTATTATATGATATACTGATAAACTTCAGTAAAACGAACACTGCACATTCACACAAGGTAGAGATTACAAGACCAAGTTTATCTCGGTTTTCTCGTAACATACACTTGATATTTATATTTAGGCATACATCAAACCGACTATGAAGATACTAGTGGCCCCAGATCTGTACAAAGTACAACAGAGGGTCCCTTAGTATGAACATAACAAGTTTGAGACTATTTGCATAACTAATGGATTCAGGTCTGTACGTGAGTACAACAATAGTCACCATTAGTTAGGCGAATAATCATATTATCACTATATGCCCATTTTACATTTACATAATTATGACAGTGTATGATAGTACTTCCATTTATCAATTAAGACTTATGTCATACATCATATAACATTTTTCTCAAAGTAATAGACAAGTTTTATTATTACTTCTTACTCACTCACAAACCGGTGTGTACCATGCCTACCAATACATCATATGATGAAGCTAATGTTTATAAAAGATGTGTTAAATATACCAGATAAACCTACTGACACATCAAACATAAACCTTAAAATTTCCATTTTTATGCATGTCACCCGATGTACTATCATATCCCAAGTTGTTTTACAGACACACAATCCAACATCTTTTCAAGAATTAAGAATCTTGTTGTTCACATTTCTGAATTAAATAATCAGAATTTTTAATATTCAGAATTACTCCCCCTGAACAGCAAATTCTTATATCCAATCCAAAAAATACTCCCCTTAAACATTAAACATATTTTTGTATTTTTTTTTTTTTAATCGAATAAATTTCGCAACATTGCATTTCTTTAATACTAAAAAGTATAAAGAATGGCTGTTGCATTAATAATAAATAAAAATAGATAATTATCAAAATCACATATCAAGTTAAGTCAAATGCCTTTAGCACTTTTACCACCTCATAACATCGAAATTATCATCCAAATCACAAATCATCATCGCATTCTTCCAACAATATCAACATCCTTGCAGTCACTAAAAATATTAGCTATTAAAACCTGACTGCACCACCACAAACAATTAAACGTTAGTACTTATGGGACACCCAAGCCTTGATAGACTTGGGTTGTCCATGATCATCCATAACCATCACATCAATGAGTTTATGATATTTTAAAAACTCAGAAGATTTCATTGATGCGTTGTTTGTGGATTTGGGTTTCCAAACCTTAGTAGGTTCAGATGAGTTGTTTTCAACAATGTTGTGCTGTTGAACTTGAGGTTTACTAGGCACAACTTTGTTTACTCTAGCCACGGGTTTTGGAGAAGAGGATGCATATCTTGATATAGGCGAATACGAAGCACGTCTAGAAAACGATTTTGAATAAGAATTCCTAAAGGAGGAAGTTCTTGGCATCCCTCTACCAAACCTATCTAGGGATAATAACCGACAATCCCTAATTATATGTCCCTGTTGACCACAACGAAAACAAGAACGTCTCTCAACATAAGATTGATTCCAATGAGTTCCCTCAAATCGTTTCGGTGGAGGACAATACACAGAAGGTCTATGACCAGGAACATTTGTTGAACATGCACTCTTAGGAGAACATGTTGAAGTAGATGTTCCTGAGGTTGAGTTAGTTGATTTTGAAGGTTTATTCTTTTCAGATTTATCAACTACAACTTTTGAGGATTCATTGTCAACCTTAGCTTTGCCTTTGCATTTAAAATAATCATCATTTTCAGTTGTAATGATGAAATTTTCAGGTTTGACATTTATTTTCTCAACCTTAATGGTAGACTCTTCAGGTATATCTTCTACCTCAACGACCTCCTCAACACTAACTGAAGGTGAATTATCAGACTTAACAAAAGTGGGCAAAGGATACTCTGTCCGATTGGTTTTCTCCTTTCCCTGCCTCTTAGGCTTAGCTTCTTTATCTTTGGTAGCTGACCAAGACGAGTAGTCAGCTACTACCTCTTCAATCCCTTCCTTAACAGGCTTAGGATAATAGTTAGTGGGAGGTGGATACCCAAGTCCCGCTTTACTTTTATCTGTCCTCATCTTATCAACCATTTCATCGAAGAGTTTATGAGAATTTGAGAAATTTGTGATCCCCTTTTTAAAATTGTCAGACTCAGACTTTAGCTCAGAAAGTTCTTTATTCAAAAGTTCCATTTCTTTAAGATAGCTATTAATAGCATCCTGTTGGCTAAAAACTTTAGACTTGTATTTTTCAGTGTCTAACTTATAAGCCTCAATTTGTTTTTCATAAAGAAATTCATTAGCTTTCAAAAACTTGTTTGACTCGGTGAGTTTAACAACTTTTTCTCGCAACTCTAAATTGTCATATTGATAATTCTTAAGAGATTCAGTCAATGTTAAACAAGAAACACAGTTTATGGGTACCTTAGGTTCATCATGTACCGCATGTATCTTTGCCAAAAGCGCACTGTGTTGAACCTCTCCTTGAAGTGCACTAAAATCAAACACTCCCTGAGAATACACCGTCATAGCCTGTGATGTTGTATTCTTCTCTGGAGTCGTTGGAGCTGTAGGAGTAGTGAATCCAGATGAAGGATATTTTACTTTCTCACACTCCTTAGCAAAGTGCCCATGAATCTGACAGTTCTTGCATTTCACTTTGCTTTTATTAAAACCAAGACCTGTATCACCATCATCATCCAGGTCTTTTCTACCCGTTCTCTGAAGAAATTTCTTAGTTCTTTGGGTTATCATGGCCATGCTCCATTTGATGTCCATTTGCTCGAGATCATCAGAGTCGATCTGTTCAAAGTCTTCCTCAGTGAGCTGCAGAGTACTAGCCTTCTTGGAAAGAAAATTCTCATACGAATTGAGGAAAGCTGCAAAGATTGTAGCATGATCCTCAGTAGCCTGTGAAGGAGCTGTTTGAGAAGTATAGGAAGCATATGAAGTGCTACCAGAAGAAGATGTAGCTGACTTGGAATTAGATATGGAAGTTTCATTGAGACTAGGATTTTGAGTGGAAGCCGCTGACATCTTTTCTTTCTTCTTCATGTCAAGAGCATCAGCCTGTAACTTTCTAATGAGTTCTTCCAAATCCATGATTTCAATTTCTGGATCTTGTTCCAAAATCTCCACATTGGTAGCCCAGTCCTTAGGTAATGCCCGTAATAGCTTCTTATTTACCTCTCCATTATTAAGTACTATTCCTCCATCAGCCACTTCATCTACGAGTTGGGAATATCTTTTGAAGAGTGCTTCTAAAGATTCATTTGATAGTAAATCAAATGTGTCAAACTGTTTCTTGACAAGTTCCACTCTATTTCTCCTATATTTTTCATATCCACCACATCGTGTTTCAATTGCATGCCAGAGGTCGTATGCAATAACATAATGTTTAAACATTTGTTGAACTTCCTTTGATAAGCATTTGACAATTGTTGAATAAGTTCTCCTTTCGGTATCGAATGCTTTTCTTTCCTCTAGTGTCATGCCAATGTAAGACTTTTGTGGTGATACTCTTAAATTCTTTGTTCCAACTACTGGTCTTTCATATCTTTCAACCAATGAGTTCCACATATCTGGATCATTTTCAGACATAAAGGCTTCGAACTCAAATCTCCATGTAGCATAATCAGTATCATCTGTAAGCATGGGGGGTTCAATCTCACTAACAGCTCCACTATAGCAACGCATATGAGCTTTAGAAGACATTTTCAAACCAGAAAGGTATTTGGCCTCTTGCGACTTTTCCCTCCAATACTGAATTCGAATAATTTTGACGACTACCCGAGTATAGCGAAACTTTTCCGACACTAAAATGAAGCAATTCTAAGCCTAAAAACAAAATTTGAAATTACAAAATTTTTCGCGTTTTTCCCGCCAAAATTTCGTCCGAAAACGTCAAAAACTGGCCGGGTAAAATGAAACTTTTTCCAGACTAAAATTGAACACTTTTAAGCCTATGGAAAAAAATTTGAAAACGCAAAATTTTTTCGGAGATTCCCGCCAAAAAACTTTTTTTTTTTTTTTTTTTTTTTTTTTTTTTTTTTTTTTTATTTTTACGAATCTAGAACGAGGTTAATGTCGGAGAAAAATAGCAACGTCGCAGAAGTCCGATGACTCAATTAAGAATCGAAAATGCGACGTAGCGTCCTACGTCGCAGTCCAACGTCGCAGAGCCTAGCGACGTCGCACCCTACGTCGCAATAACCACTTAAGGTCAAAATAACGACGTCGCAGGTAACGTCGCAACTCTACGTCGCAAAATCAGTTACGTCGCACGCGACGTCGCAGGCTACGTCGCACAGTCGGGCTGCAGCGACCAAAAACCCCAAAAATCGAAAATTTTCGAAACCCTAACGAAATTTCGAAATCCAAACGTCGAAATAACCCAAAAACAATTCCAGAAATCGATTTCTTCAAGCAAACTAACTCAGAAACGAAGATTAATCAATTAAACCTTTGCGAATCAAACCAAAAACGTTCAAAATAACGATCCGAAACCGACGAATCCTTGATTCTACGGCTCTGATACCAGTTGATAGTCCCGAACACTTCTAAGATCTGATCGGATCGTTTGATCGATTGCTATTGCGGAATGATAAACAATCAATATAATGAATCACGAACACAAACGATTCTATAACGTTTTCTGTATATTGACAATTGAAGTATAATCGTTACAATCACCAAACACGATTTCTCTGCCTCTCTCACACCAAAAACGGCACACACTTTCTTCACTATGTCCAACCCTAAATCTGACTTGTAACTCACTATTTATATCGACCTAATAGGCCCTGCGACGTTAGGCCCAACGTCGCAGGCCAGGCCCAATGCGACGTAGCCCATGTCGTCGCAGGCCCAATTACAATGTCACCATTCTATGTATATTTCATTTACATACTCGAATACACACTCTAAACACTATACATTCGTAGACTAATTGACTTTGACAATTACAATGGTTTGACCAACTGACTGACACACAAAATGCACCAACAGGTAGTGGTAGGATGTAGGTCGGTAGTTGGGCACCACTTTAGAAAGTCTTTGTGTGTTGTGTGCCGACCAAGCGTTGTGGTAGCGCTGTGCTCCAAGCTCATACCTGACTTCCTGCGAAAAATCATTATGGCTAACCTGAAGGCCCTGAATACCATGCATAATATTCAGCATGGATGGCAGTGCTGCGCCTTGCTGCTGGAAACCTCCCTGCTCATATGCAGCTTCTTCATCTTGGTGTTGTTCATGTTCCACCTACTGTTGTCTTTTTCTTCTTCTCGGTGTATGAGCCGCTTGCTCCTCTGGTGGTGGTTCCTTGTAGGGCACGAAATGACCATTGACAACTGAGACAGCCTGTGCCCCCTGAAACTGAACTAGCCCTACTGTTTTTGGCCTAGTCGTCACTCGCTCTAAATTCTGAAAACTGATGTTGAAGGACTTAGCAATCCTAGTCACAAATTGTCCTCCACAGATAGGGGATGCCCCTCTAATCCCGCTAGCATTATGATGTAAATACCAGGCAACAGCGTATGGAACATTGATATTCTCCTCCGCTACAAACTTCCTCATATACCATAAGTCGGCGAAACCGACTCTCTCTGTGTTCTCCCTTCTATGCGAAATGGTGTGCGCAAGACATCGTTGGATAACCCGCAACTGCATGTCCTCTATATCTTTTTATGAATTTCCGCCTCTAGCGTAAGGTTTTTGTGAAAATTCGTGCCACACATCCTTGGGAAAAAATTTCGTCTCGATCATCTCACTAGCCATCAAATAATCCTCAAAATGAGTTGCATCCAGCTGCTCTCGAGAATAAATGCCCAAACAGGCAGCAAGTTCCACCATACTCATTTTCCTTGGTTGACCTCCCAGTCGGAAAGTCATGAAATTTTTATCAGTCGCCGACTCAACATCCTCTTTCATTTCATATGTGCAGTGGAATTCCACGCATAGCTCTTTGTATACCTGCTCATTAATCTGAAATATGCCTTCCCAATCTTCATATTCGAATGGTATGTGATCCACGAAATAACGTTGCCTAATCATTTCCTTAATTCCGGCGGCTACCCCTGCTTGTTCTAGTGGTTCCCAATTGACCACCCTAGATAAATCAGTCTTTCACCCTCAATAAGTTCAGTTTCTGACAGTATATATTGTACTTTGTTAACCTGTTACTAAATTTAAGCCATGGGTGAATTGTCTCGGGAATAAGTAGAGCATCAATGCTCATCGGCTGAGGGCGGTCACCCTCTTCATCGTTAGCAGTCCCAGAGGTGCTGCCTTTTTGTTTCTTGCTTCTTCCCTGCAAAACACAACACAAATGAGAGAATTGCCTTGACCAATTCATCCATGACCTAAGGTAATTGCACAATCATTCCCACATTTTATTTACAAAGCTCAAACTCATCCTCTTTCACAAATGCCCTAATATCAGACTAAACTCGAATTATGCAATTAAACACATAATTTGATTCAAGTGAGCATTACAATCGTGAGTATTATGTAAATAGATTACAATTTTAAGCATATCATTAAACAGAATTAATTTTCCCCAAAATTTGTTTCAAGAACCCTAAATTCGTATTTTTCATAATCATGTAAATTAAACACGAATTCACGAAATAAGAAGGTGTGAGTACATATAACTCACAATATAATCAGAAATAAAAACAACTAAAACTTCCCCACATTCAATTTCAAGAAAACCTAAATCTAAAAACTTCAATCAATCCATGAAAATTAAGTGTTTTGAATTAAAAAGTTGTTAATCATACCTTAAACATGCTATAGAAGTGTTTTGCCGGTTTAATTCGTGAGTTTTTGTTTCAAAAATGGTTGAGTGGGGGGTTTGGTGGTGTTTCTCCCGTTTTTTGGAGAGAAAAATGGGTTTTTGGAGTGTGTGGAAAGCGTGGAATGCAGCAGGGATAACCTGAAAAACGCGAATACCCGGCGGGTACAACTTATTCCCGGCGGGTACTAATGTTTAGTTCCCGGAAAAAGATGAACTACCCGGAGTGAATATAAACGGGTAAATACATAGTACCCGACGGGGACTCTTTGTACGCACCGGGTACTCAAGGCTATCTAAATTCTGTAATGGAATTAACCTTTGTACCCGGCGGGTACTATTTGTACGCACCGGGTAATGTTTGGTATGCAGAATTTTTAGAAGCGAAATTCCGACGCGCATAACTTTTGACTCGTAAATACTTAGAAGCTGAAATTTTGCAGACACCTCCACTATAACAAAATAAAACTTTCCATTTTTACACTTTTTCAAATTTCACGTTAACGAAGAATTCGGACGTGTGACCAATTTTTGGTCATTTCGGACACTTTTGGTGACCATACCAAATCACAAACGCCTCACATTCAGAATTTCATTTTTTACCAACACATTTTAACATACATTTAACACCTAAAGCAATTGCAATCCGCTACATAATTACACCATCGCTCGTTTTGACATAACCACACTTTCATGAACCATTTGGACACCTTTTGACCCGTTTACCATAACAACAACACTTTGACCATAACAACAACACTTGATCATTGCATAATCTTCATAAAAAATAACAAATTCTTTAACTTAAAACATATACTTAACCATTTCACAAAATCTTCAAGTTTTATTAATCTTCAAGTCTTCTAACATCTTCAAATGCGTAGTCTTCATTGTTCAAAGGTCGAAATCTTCATCGGTGTTAGCCTCTCGCGAAGCTTCATCAAAAGCAATTTCTTCATCGGAGAGTGATATTGCCATACCCGCTTGCACCTCGATATCGTGTATATCTCCTTCATATTCCATTTCACCTTCATGACTAGAAATGTGTTGTATACGTTCCGCGGCGTCTAAGTGATCCTTCAAGTAAATGCACATCTCTAATGAGGCCGGTGTGAGTCTTGTTCTTCGTATAGATAGTACCCTGCCACTAAGAGAAAAAACGGATTCCGAAGCTACCGTAGAAGCTTGGACGGTTAGTAAATCTCGAGCCATGATGGTTAGAACGGGAAATTGAGATTCCCTCCCTTTCCACCAAGCCAAAATATCAAATTGTGCGAATTCATCGGGTTGTATAGTGTTTAAAAAATCGGTTCCGGTATACCTCCCATATTCGCTAGTGTTCGTTTGATTACCTTCACCCCTTGCCCGTTTATGGTTTTCTTGTCTTAAACTATTATTTAAGTTAAGCATTGGATCGCGAGAGGAAGATGAACCAAACATTGTGGAAGCCGAACTAGAAGAAGGATTTGTTGAACCATATAATTGAAAATAATGAGTAAATAAATCTTGAAAGCATTTGTTAAAATGTTTTTTTGTATTTTGTGAAAAAAATGGGTCCTCGTCATTCAATTCCAAATCGTTACAAATGTTATCGATAAGCAATTCCACCCCGGAAACGTTTAAGCATGGGTTTATTGCGGCGGCACAACTAATTACCGGTGGCATTTCTTTAAAATATTTTCTTAGTTTTTCTTTCATGGGAGCCACCATTAGTGCGTATAAATTATCAATAAATTCGTATTCGCTTAGTTTTGAACACATTAAGAAAATTTGGTTAAGTACCAAGTGAATCGTGGGATAATAAACACCCGATAACAAAGTAGTTGCGGTTTTAAAAAGTTTGAGCAATTCGGTTATCTTTTCAATAACATTCCAAGATCCGCTTGGAAATTCGTTTATAGCATAACCCCTTTGGACAAGTTGTAAATGAAAAGCTTGTAAAGTCTCACGTTGGCGTAAACCACATACAAACATGTTGTATGTCGAATTCCATCTTACGGGCATGTCCCAATTAGGGGTTAAAAAAATGTTCTCCGTATCCTTACACAATTTCATATAAAGTTTGTATCTAGCCTTACCCTTACAAAATATATCTTGCAACATGTTTTTATACGCGTCTTTTACTTCACTTATTTGTCGAACAGCTAACCCGTCTTGCACAACCAAGTTAATTATGTGTGCAACACATCTACTATGGTAGAAAATGCCTTTCAAAGGTGGGTTGTATTTTAGTATTAATTTTTGAACGGCGTTTGTGTTATTACTCGCATTATCAAACGAGATAGAAAAAACCTTTTGTTCTAATTTAAACATTTTCATTACATCCCGTAACATGCAAAATAAATTTTGACCCGTGTGAGGATACTCAAAGTCTTCAAAAGCAATGGTACGTTTCATCATTTGCCAAGTTGAGGGATCAACCCAATGTGCGGTAACACAAAGGTATGAACCGGGCAAACCATGAGGAGCCGACCAAACATCGGTTGTTAGTGATACACTTGCAGTTAAGTTTTCAAAACCGGTTATTAGTTGAATTTTAGCATTTTTCCACAATTTAAGTGCATCACGTCTAAGAGTAAGACGTGATACATGATTATATCGGGGTTGAAGAGTATTTTGAATAACCTTAGTAAGCCGAGGGTTGTCGAAGTGGTTGAAAAGCAAAGCTTCTTGAATCACAAAGCCGGCAAATGCTTCTCGACAACGATCCGCTTGGTATGTGAAAATACCTCCATCCCGTGACATGGTTGCTTGACCCTCCTCCGGATTAGTTTTGTTTGCACTACAATACTTTAAAGTATGTTTGCTCAACGTTGAGTTGGAGTCGGCTTTTAAAAAACTCCCACATCGTTTACAATGTGCTTTAGTCGAACCATCCGACAACAACACTTTGTCAAAGTTACACCAAATCTCCGGATTACGTTTTGTTGTAAAGACTTGAACAATGGTTGGTGCATTTGACACATTTGACGAACCAACAAAATCGTTAGTTGAGAAACTTTGAGTTGCCATTATGAGAGCGTTTTGAGAGGATGAGAGTAATGTTTTGAGAGTTTCGTATGTAAATCGTAAGCGTTTTGAGTGTTTTTTCACTAGAATGAGTGAGTTTGAGTGTTGTAACTAACCCAAACCCAAGGTATCTAGTTATACTAGTTTTAGGATGGCAAAATGGTAAAAAAAAAAGCAAAAAAAAACGGATATAGAACGGCTAGGAGCTCAAACACAACGGCTAGTGTAAAAATCGGGTACAAATCGGGTATTAAAACCTGTTTTTAGAACCGGTTCGGGTACAACCCGGGTCCAACCCGATTTGAAACGTATGGGGGCGTACCCGGTTTGGTACCCGGCGGGTACTAGTAAAACCCGAATCGGGTAGAGTCTACCCGGGTATTGACCGGGTCGGGTTTCCGGGTATTGACCGGGTCGGTTTCCCAACCCGGTTTTTTTGGTCACGCCTAGGTTTCATCCCAGGGAAAGGGAGGATTAGCTTAAAGGAAAGAAAACCCTTAGATGCAAGATACAACTAATAAGAGACGAGCAGATCAGGCAAAGACAGAGCCCGATAAGGCTTGGTCTCGGTAGGGGTGTCATTGGGTCGGGTTAATCGGGTTTCGCGTTATTCGAGTCGGGTTATTCGGGTTTTTAAGTTTTTAATCTAACCCGTAACTCGATTCAAATAAGGTTGGGTTATTCGGGTTCGGGTTATTTAGATTCGGGTTGGGTTCGGGTTATCCATTTAAACCCGAATAAGAGGATATTCTAAATTTTCGCATCTTGAACAAAACTTAAATATTACAATGGGACACTAATAGTTTAAATAAACCATCATAAGTAACTTATATGTATATAATATATGGATGTATTCATATAAATCATAAAAAACTTATACATATAAAGTTATATTTGTATATTATATAGCTTATGTGCTTATTCGGGTTACCCGAATTGTAAAATATTTATCCAAAACCCGATTCAAATAAGACTCGGATTATTCGAATTCGGGTTATTTGAATTCGGGTAGCCAAATAAGCTTCGAATTCGGGTTATTCAAGTTTGGGTTCGGGTTAGTTATTCGGGTTCGGTTATTTGTGACACCCGTAGGTCCCGGTCTTACCTGGCCCAGCCAAGCCTAATTCAGGCCGGTTACCGGTTCAAAGCATGGTCAGGAAGTTGTCTCCGTGTATTGCCCACGCCTGTCCTTGGCCCGGTAAGAATCTGGAAGTAACCTCCATGTATTATGCAATAATTTATCACTGGATAGCCGAAACATCAACAATTTCTAGTACTATCAGCTGCTAGGAGTTTGTAATAGGGTGATGATAAATCCAACATCATTTTTGATAGATCCACCATCATTCTGCATTATTTATTTGTACTGTACAACTCTGTATTGCACATTGTTGGTGGATCTATCAAAATTGTGGGTGGAAATATCATTGATGCGTGTGAAAGCGTCTCGTTTTATTATTTATAAAGTACAAGATATACCAATCACTACTATCACACAACCATGCAAGAATACCCGATCGGAATAGTATAGCTATGGTAAGTCCAGGTCGAACACAGGAACACAGGAACGATGTTATTCAATTAAATTTGAATTATTAATAAAGCAGTAAAATAGGGGTTACGTTTTAGTTCCGTACGAACGTTCAAGATGAACTAATTAACTAAACCAACAACATAAAACAAGATAAAGAGGAAAAGATAAACAATTGGAGATAGACATGTAATTGCTTAGAGTCTTCACACTCAGATTCATATTATCCGGTTCATGTGTTTTGGTTGTCTGATTGTGATTTCTTTTATATCAACTTAGATACTAATCAAAGAGTCCAAGTTGAATGTAAATTAGCCAACGTTTCGGGTCCAACTAATTTCTACAATCTAGAGTCCCACATTAAACATCGATCCGATGTCGCAAGAATGTTGCTCTATTGCGTGTTTTTCCCTAGATTGTTCATTAAGTGTTCACGACTTGTTATGATTAATCCTTGCGGTATGATTCAACAATACCTACTAATAATCTCTTATTAGCTTGCTCATTTTAGATTGATTAGTTACTAGTCTCTTAACTTATCAGACTCGACATATTTAGCAATGACTATAAACCTAGATTCATAATCATCAATAATTAATAACATCAAAGGAACTCAATCGCAATGACAATATCAACCACGTTAATTAGTAACTAACAACCACCAATAATCAAGGTTCTACGGATAACATAACAATCTTCAATCAGTCAATTGATTCAAAACACAATTATAACCTTCAAACAATCATAATCCAAGGTTATTAAACTAAACAATATACAATAAGTCTAATTCATAATTCGATCATACAAAATCAGATTCATAACTCAAAACAAAACACATAGACAATGTTCGAATTGAAATCGGAAAATGATACGCAAACCGAATCGTGAACCGAATGAAATAGAATCAATAGGACGATCCTAGCTTTTTCCGCCTCCAAACCGCCATCGATTTGCCCCCAAAATGGGGGAAAAACCCCCTCTGGTCGACTGATGTTCGTGGTTTAGGGTTTGTGAAAAGTTAGGTTAAAAATGAGGAAAATAAGAATTTAAGGGTTTGCTGGCCGACCAATCCATACGCCGTATGGAATTTCCATACACCGTATGGATTCAAAAAGCCTAAAGTCCAGGCCCGCGTAACTGGCAGCCCGACTCACTCAATCAATATGCCGTATGGATTTTCCATACGCCGTATGGATTGAATTTCCAGATTTTTCCCTTTTTTCTTCATTTTGATCATCTTTTACTCTGATCCATTCTTCTCTTGTCCAATGCTTTATTCTTTTAGCAACTTTCTTCGCAATAAGCTCGTTTTCTGTTTCTTTTCAATCCAAGCTCCAATTAAACTCCTAAATGCAAATATGAACGAAATAAGTATCTTATTCAAATAAAATGCATTAGAAATCTATCTAACAAAGTGGTAATTAGTACTATAATCTAGTACATTTTGGCGTTTATCAATCATCACCCTTTGTAATAGTAAGGTGCTTTTCTTAAAGACTTGTGATATCAAAATCATATGCCTTAGCTTACTTTGAATAAATACAAAGTACAGTCCCTTAAGCTTGTATCCTAAAAGATGGAAATTTAACTATAGTCTCATTGTCAAACATTTAGAGCACAAGGTGTGCTAATACGTGGCATCGGTGTTCTCCATTGAGAACGTTGTACTTCAATGTTCTGGCACACCCCATCAGTGTTCTCACCGGTGTTCTCACCCATTTTTGTTTGCACCGTTCATATAGAGACGCTGGAGAAACTCGGTGTTCAACATTTCCTTTTGTTTTTCCGTTTCTTTTTCAAATAAAAAACAAATAATAAAAAACTCTAGAACATTTTCCAGAACATTGAGAATTCAATTTTACCACACCACAAAATCATCACTTTCAACATTCTCCAGAACACTGTCCCAGAACACCGACACCACACCCTGTGCTCTTAGAGCTTTATTCACTAGCGACAATTGAACAAATACTTTTGAGTATGTGAACAAATACTTTTGTTTATGCAAACAGAATAAAATTAACAAGGATAAAAGAAATATTAACTTGGGTTTACTGTTTCAAAGCGTATTATACTTTGTCTCTTTTACTATTGTATGTGACGTAATTTCATTTGGTCTATAGTATGTATTAATCTTGTCAATTTCGTCTATCGTAGGTACACTTTGCTTTTTTATGTTAACAAAAAAGGAAACTGGCTTAGCCAAAAAAGGAAATTGTACGTACAATACACGAAATTGACACAGATACAATAAATGTTTTGAATGTACACTTCATGCAATAGTAAAAGAGGTAAAGTAAAGTACACTTTGAAACAATAAACCCTATTAACTTCTCGGTTCATACCAAGATACAATATTAATGACATGAAAACTTAACTTCACTTCATTGATCAGAACCACAAGATGGCTACTTAATCATCTTTATGCGTTAACAAAAAGATCAAGCCAGCCACAAAAGGCTGGGGCAAAAATGGGCATCAAATGGGGCCTGAAAAAGACCAGGTGATATCGCGTAAAAAGTCACGTTTTTACTGCCGATATCTCTCTCATTCTGGAACGATTCTTGGCATATTGACTCAAAAACAGCACAAATCAGTAACATTATGCCAAGATGGTCAAAACGAGGTTGCACGATAAAAATCGAGCAAAACGGCCGAGAAACGAAGATTCCACATACGTTTGAAGATTCAGGGCTTAAAAATGAGATTCCAAGACTAAAGTGCCCTCCATCAACATCCAATATTTACAAGATGTTCGTTTTTAAAATTCGAATCCAACGAAAGAAGAATCAACCAAAACGGGTGAAAAATGAAGATTTCGCGCCCGCCGGAAGATCCAAATGATCTGTACGCAATATCTGGAGCTAGGGACCTCATTTTCAGGCATATCCTATGTCAAAATCTTCGTTTTTGAATTACGAATCCAACAAAAAAAGAATCAACTCAAACGGACGTATAACGAAGAAAACACGCACGAATCGAGAAACGAAGCAAAAGATTGCGCAACGGGGCGGGGTGGGGCCCACCGCCGCCGGCCACCAGCCAGCCGCCGCCGGCCACCCTACCCCCGTCCCGGTTTCTGTGTTTGGCAAGTTTTGGTACCCGGTTCGCCTACTTTTCGCGTTGTACGGTACCCGGTTCGCCTACTTTTCGCATTGTACAAGCCACTTTTGGAAAGTCTTCTAACATGAGCCTCAAGGATAACTTGTGCTAATGTGAGCCAAAGCTCACCTATAAATAGGAGGCTTTTGGTTCATTTGAGAAACACCACACACCAACATATGCACACTTTCTAGCATATCTCATACTTTCTCCATTCTTTTCTTTCTTTATTGTAATACTTCCTTGGTTAATTAGACTAGCTAATTAACTTGTCAAGGAAGACTTGTACGGAGGTGCTCCGGGACGCATTTGTAAGCTACGAGTTATTGTATTTTTTTATCAGGTTTTAATCTATCTTCCATATTTAATTATGTTCTTTCTTTCTTTAATAAATTTAAATATGCATGCTAGAATTGCCATGATTTGCTAAATAACTCAATTGTCTGCTATGATAGTCGTTTAGGAAAAATTTAAATATGTGATTATAATGTATGCTGTGAGATTGCGGGTGCTTTGTATCATGAATAGATGTAGGAACTGAATCTTTATTGTTTATTTGCCCAACTCATGTTGTGACTAAAACCTTATTAAGATTTAATTCAGACAGAAGGTATTTTTGAGACAACTTTCGGAATATCCTCGATTTAATTAATACATTTGTATGCTTAGGTTTAACTATTGTCTCGATTGTCTTATTGCATGTTCTTGTTTGATTGTTGCCTTAGGATTATCGTACTAGTAAAACACACCTAGCCTTAATTGTTGTGAAATAACATGACGGCCCCTATTCAACTGTTCTTCGATATAGTACTGGAAATGCTTGTGGCAAAGTACAAACGTATGGAAGTTGAGAACGACCGAAGGTAGTTGTGTTATGGATCAATTAACAAACGTATTACTCGAATTTCTATTTGTAATATAAACCACCCCTATCTTGCTACATACTTGAGTAATGTTGATAATTCATACGAATAAGTGATGACATCCTATCTGACCGCTTAGACCAGTTCTTCCAACTTATTCCAACGAGGGTAAAACCCGTTTACAAGATTTTTTATTCAACAAACTGTGCCATGATTCGGACGTCTACAATGACCGAGATTGGGGAATAGGATTCGAGATTAACTGTCAGATAATATGGACATGCATTTGAGAGAACTTTCGGTGTATGTTTTAATATATTCTGCAACCCACGTGACATTCTATTTGCCTGATTGTGGACACTTCCGCGTTGGCCCGATAGTAGGATTGTAGCAATAACTCACATTAACTTATGACTTATCTTCATTAGAACTCTTTACGCTTTAATATCACCTGAACCACTTCATAGTAGACAATCGCTTTAACTGCTGAACACCCGAAGTAACCTCCATTTCTGATTTAATTTAGTTTAATCTTAGAATAAAAAAAAAAACTCAAAACCCAAACCAACTCTCTTCCGCCCTAGCTAAATTCATAAAAGTCTCTTAATTCTCCTGGTTTCAATTCGTCGCGCTTTGAAGAACGATCCTAGGTCATACTTAACCTTGCTAGCCCTTAGATTAGCAATAATAGTAACCCTAGGCCCCAGCCTTATAAATTTAAAACCCACTGCTGGTGCCCGGATAGTCATCGTTAACGACACCGACCTGTTCGGGGGCCAACAAGTTTTTGGCGCCGCTGCCGGGGAGCGTCGGCGACCGATTTTAGGAAGTTATTGACTTTAGTAGTTAGCGATCCTTTTGAAAGATTAACATCAATCAAAAGTTACTTTTTTGCATTTAGTATTAGTTTAGGATTATAACAGTTTTAGTTAACCACTTTTCATCAACCATGTCAACACCTTACCCTGATTGGACTCAGCTTTTGGGTGTTCCTTCACCTATTAAACGCTTACCTTCCTCAAAACAACTTTTATCACTTTTTATTCTTGAACAAATTCTTGTAAACAAAAGGAATGACGAGTTTCAAGACAACATAGATGCCATGATAAAAGTTTCCAACAAATTAATTTCTAACATGGAGTCTATTCTGGAAAACTTGAACTTTATTGAGGAAAGTACGTCGGCAACTACCATTCAACCCAATGATGTGTTAATTGTCACTAGGGGAGGAAAAATAACCAAAGTTGATCCACCACCACCAGATAACACCCCCGAAAACACTTCTTCGCCCACACCTACACCGAGTGAACATGTGTCAATTGACATCCCTGTCACAACACCTGACTCATCACCAACCAAAACTCCGGATTATGTACCTCACACGAGAATACCTTATCCCGGTAGACTTAAGAAGGAAAAGCAAGAAGCCCAATTCGGTAAATATCTGGAAATGTTTAAAAGCTTGCACTTGAATGTTAGACTATTAGATGCTTTAGTAGAAATGCCCACATGTGCCAAATTCTTTAAAGAACTTCTTTCAAACAAAGAAAAACTTAGACAAATAGTTAGTTTACCCTTAGATGCTGAATGCTCTTTAATTGTACAACATGGTCTTCCACCTAAGTTAGGAGACACTGGACGTTTTACAATACCTTGTTTTCTCCAAGATATCCAAATTAGTAATGCTTTAGCTGACCTAGGTGCTAGTGTTAATCTTATGCCTTATTCCCTCTATAAGAAATTAGGATTAGACAACCTACTGCCTACTCGTATGACCATTCAATTAGCAGACAGATCAGTTAAACTCCCTCGAGGAATTGCTGAAGATGTCATGGTCAAGGTCGATAAGTTCGTCTTTCCAGTAGACTTCATCATCATGGATATAGAGGAAGACACCCACATCCCACTCATCCTTGGCAGACCATTCTTAAATACTGCCAAGGCCGTAATCGACGTAAACAAAAAATCTTTAAAACTAAGAGTCGGGAAAGAGGAGGTCACCTTTAATGTCGATCGATTAATGAAGCAACCCCTGGAAGAGGACCTTGGTTTGTGCGATACTATGCATGACATCTTTGATGAACATCTCCACGAAGTGTTGGCACTATCCAGCCAGAACCCGATACCTACCACGGTAGTCACCGTTCGAAGATTATATAACGAGGATCCTGGGCTGCAGTCCGCAATCACTTCGCCAGCAACTTCTGAAGAACTTCTATTTCCCTTGTTTGAAAAGAAGCTATCTTGCACAAATGACAAAACGATAGCCGTCCCATTGGGATGCGGTACACCGATACCTTGGCTAAAAAGAGATACATCCACACTCGATGCCCCGAATCCAGCTCCTTCAATTAAAGAAATCCTGGATTCCTTCAAGGGAATGAGTATTGAGCCACCACCATTTGAATCTCAATTAATCAACCAACCCGAACCTCTATCATTTCCGAACCCTGAATTAACCATAACCCAATCCTCAACCGCTCAATTTCAAGAATTCCAATTCACCAACAACGGAGAAGTTATTCTCACCCAAAATGATGAAGTGTCCTCATCATCGGTCAACAAATACGAGCTAAAAATGAACGAATTTTCAAACCAAACCGAATGGGTCGAAATAGCATCAATCTCTACATCCGAACCTGAGATAGACGAGGCACCTTTCCAAGCTGAATATGAGAAGCTGAATAGAGACGAAATAGCTAGAATGAAGCCATCTATTGAGGAACCACCAAACTTGGAATTAAAAGAATTACCACCTCACCTTGAATACGCTTACCTCCAAGGAACCTCCCAACTCCCGGTGATAATCTCAAAGGAGTTGAAACCAAAAGAGAAAGCCCAGCTAGTTGATGTGTTGAAATCACACAAGAAAGCAATCGCATGGAAAATTTCTGACATACAAGGAATTAGTCCTAACTATTGTACGCATAAGATCCTAATGGAGAACGATTTCAAACCATCCGTTCAAAGGCAGAGACGAGTAAACCCTAAAATTCAAGACGTAGTGAAACAAGAGGTTATCAAACTCTTGGATGCTGGACTAATATACCCAATTTCTGACTCACCTTGGGTTAGCCCTGTTCAAGTCGTCCCAAAGAAAGGAGGAATGACGGTCATTACAAACGAAGAAAATGAGCTCATACCAACTCGGACCGTCACCGGTTGGAGGGTTTGTATTGACTACCGGAAGTTAAATGAAGCAACTCGCAAGGATCACTTTCCACTTCCGTTCATTGACCAAATGCTCGAGAGGCTATCAGGAAACGAATTCTACTGTTTCCTTGATGGATTCTCCGGTTATTTCCAAATTCCGCTCGATCCAAAGGACCAGGAGAAGACAACGTTTACATGCCCGTATGGAACATTCGCATATCGACGAATGCCATTTGGATTATGCAATGCACCTGCAACATTCCAGAGATGCATGGTTGCAATTTTCCATGACATGATCAAGCAATGCATGGAAGTCTTCATGGATGACTTCTCAGTCTTTGGAGACTCTTTCACATCATGTCTATCCAACCTCGATAGAATGCTCGCCAAGTGTGAAGAATCAAATCTCGTTTTGAATTGGGAAAAATGTCACTTTATGGTCAAAGAAGGAATAGTCTTAGGACATAGAATATCAAAGTCAGGAATCGAAGTAGACAAAGCCAAAGTCGAAACTATTGCGAAACTCCCACCACCCACCAACGTTAAAGCCATTCGAAGTTTTCTAGGCCACGCTGGGTTCTACCGTCGTTTTATCAAGGACTTCTCCAAAATCTCTCGACCAATTACCCACCTGCTAGGAAAAGATATCAAATTCGCATTTGACGAAAGTTGTATGAAAGCCTTTGACTACCTAAAGAAAGAGCTAACTAATGCACCGATCATGGTCACTCCAGACTGGAGCCTTCCATTTGAAATCATGTGCGATGCAAGCGATTTCGCTGTAGGGGCAGTTCTCGGGCAACGGAAGGATAACCACTTTCGACCAATCTACTACGCTAGCAAAACTCTCACAGATGCTCAAGAAAATTATACAACCACCGAGAAGGAGCTGCTAGCTGTAGTATTCGCCTTTGATAAATTTCGATCCTACCTGATATTGTCAAAGACAATAGTATACACGGATCACTCAACTCTGAAATATCTCTTCAAAAAGCAAGACGCAAAACCACGACTGTTACGATGGATTCTACTCCTACAAGAATTTGACATTGAAATAAAAGATAAAAAGGGAGCAGAGAATGTCGCCGCAGATCATCTGAGTCGACTTGAAAATCCATCAATGGAACAACTTGCAGAAGGGGACATCAAAGATCGATTTCCAGAAGAGCAGTTAATGAGTTTAGGAGGACAATTGCAAGGATCACAATTTACGGATGATCCTTGGTTTGCAGACATAGCCAATTTCGTAGTTGGAGGGATCACAAGAAAAGGAATGCCGTCATTACAAAGACAAAGGTTCTTCCGTAATGTCAAGCACTACTTTTGGGATAATCCATATTTGTTTAAGGTCTGTCCCGACCAGATTATAAGAAGATGTGTCAACGGAAAGGAAGCCGAACACATTCTTCATCAAAGCCATCATGGACCCACCGGAGGACACCACGCAGCCAACTTGACAGCAAAGAAAGTATATGACTCAGGATTCTATTGGCCAACTATTTTCAGAGACGCACAAGACTTGGTGAAACGTTGCGATATTTGCCAAAGGTTTGGAAATATCACAACGCGTAACGAAATGCCGTTAACGAATATCCAAGCATGTGAAATATTTGATATATGGGGATTAGATTTCATGGGACCATTTCCGAAATCTTACGGAAAAGAATACATTCTAGTAGCTGTCGATTACGTGTCAAGATGGGCAGAAGCTCAAGCCTTTCCAACAAATGACTCAAGAGTAGTGACCAAGTTCTTAAAACAGCTGTTCTGTCGGTTTGGAACACCTCGGGCGATCATCAGTGATCGAGGCACGCACTTTTGCAATACTCAGTTTATGAAATTATTGCAACAGTATGGTGTTACTCACAAGACCTCTACGGCCTACCACCCACAGACGAATGGGCAAGCAGAAATTACAAACCGAGCACTAAAAAGAATCTTGGAACGAACAGTAGGTCAACACAAAGAAAGATGGGTAGATAAGCTAGATGATGCTTTATGGGCATTCCGGACAGCCTACAAAACACCCTTAGGAACAACTCCCTATAAGCTCGTGTATGGTAAAGCATGTCATCTCCCGATCAAACTCGAATACAAAGCTTACTGGGCACTGAAGAACTGTAGTTTAGATCCAACGATAACGGGAACACACCGAAGAATGCAACTGAATGAACTAGCGGAGTTACGGGATCAAGCCTACGAAAGTTCCTACAAATTTAAGGAAAGAACCAAACTGTTTCACGATTCCAAGCTCCGCCCCACACGCTTCAATCCAGGTGAGAAAGTTCTACTCTTTAACTCCCGATTTAAAAAGTTTTCTGGTAAGTTCAAAACACGGTGGAGCGGCCCTTTTACAATCTCTAAAGTATTTCCTTATGGTGCCATAGAACTCGAGGCTCCAGACGGAAATTTCAAAGTAAACGGTCACCGATTAAAGCACTACGTAGAAGACTTTCCCTCAACTGAGGAAGTCTACAACTACGAATCATTTTAACATTTTAGTGGAGTCAAGCTACGAGACTCGATAAACAAAGCGCTCTTGGGAGGCACCCCAAGCCTATCTTATGTTTTCAGCATTAAATTTATCTTTCTTTTGTGTTTAAGCTAATCAAATTTTCTATGCAGTACCTCATAAAGGACTAATGATTTTAGACCATTAACCTTTTATATTTTACAGGATGAGTTCGCAGTCAGACAGAGCACGAGCCCCCAGACAGAGACGCTCGCGTACCATGCCCCATTCCCGGAGTTCATCATCGGGTAGTAGCATGAGGACTGTCAGAGGATCCCAGTCACCACCTCCTAGTTTGGATGAGATCTCGGCAGACTTGGTGGAGGTGTACGTTCAGGAGTCATTCCTGTTACGTCCCATCCAGGCCAGGTTACCTTCATCTCACCAACCAGCGGGGCAGACCGCAGGGACCTCCAGAGTACCCATCTTTGAGCATGGGGTTACTACTGCGGACCCTGCTGTCACTTGGTCTATACTGAGAGCCCAGATCCAGCACACCGCCATCTCTGAGATCCACACTACTTTAGGCTTTACCTCTACACCTGTGTGCCCCTTTCAGATGGGACCTGATCCCGCTCCGCACATTCCACCATGGGATTTATTCCCATCTTGGAGCTTGACTGCGCAGGACCACCCCACTTTTATGGTCCCACTAGAGGAGGAGATTGCTGCACTGGACGCTTGGATCCAGGATCCAGAGGATGGTGCTGCATCTCCTGTCTATACCATCGAGGAGTCAGCATCTCCTACATCGATCGTGGAAAACACGATCTTTATGGATGATGACTTCACCGACTGGGAGGCGCTCTATGCTGACACGGATTAGCTACTTTTAGTTATTATTATTATTTATGTTTAGTATTAACTCGTATTAACATTTGTGTCTTATGAAGGTTGTGTACTATGCAGAATTGAAAATAGAATTTGCGGAACAAGTTCATTCTTAATGAGCCTGGTCAATCTCTAGCAAATTCACATACACTTGAACCTGGTCCCTTAAATCCAGTGGCATCACACGTAGAGCAAGGAAGTATCTTTTCTAACCTTACTTTGCTTGAACCACACAAAAATTTTAAGAAAAACTCTAAATGTGGGATTATTACCCACAAATGGAGAATAACTCTGAAAATATTGATCCGTATTAAAACTCTAAGTGTGGGACTAACCTAACTTAGAGAACATTAGGGACAATGTTCTTTTAAGTGTGGGATAGTAGCAGTAGCATTCACTACTGTATTGCAACATAAACGTTTGATCAAACTTCTTAGCAAAAATTTTCAAAATTTTTCATGGAAAGCCCAAAAAGGGTATTTTCGGTCAACAAAAATCCGAATGGTTTGGCAAATCGACTACGACAGGTAAAACTCTTTGGTAAATTTCCAAACTGAGTTTCAAACAAGCAATCGCATGACTAGGCACAAAGCCACCAAAATTAAGTGAGGAATTTTGAGCCATGCAAAAGCATTCACTTTAATGCTTCACTTATTCGTTTGTGAGTGTGCCAATGTATGCCTTCCTGAGTCAAAACTTGCTCGATGAATGCAATTCGAAACTACAAAAGTTAGCGTTATACGTGACGAAGGTGCAATTAGAGGATCTTGACATTCACTAGGATATAACCCTCTCGTGAAACCCCCGTTTTCAAGACTAACCCTGCCAATGTCCATTTTCGGCATTGAAGATCATTTAGAAAACCTGTTAAGCCTCAGCCTTTTCATTTCAAATACTCACTTCAAAAAAAAAAAACAACCCTCTCTTTTTACATCTCTTGGCCATACCCTAAGTGTCTTTTCTGTCAGCAAAACCACTACAAGAGGAAAGGTTCTAAAAGGAATCCCCAAAAGAACGTCATCCATAGAAGGACTCCAAGGAAAGCAAACAAAGCTGCCAAAGAAGTTAAAAACCACAAGACCCAAGGATCATTTAAAGCCGAGGGAAATGTTATTCAAAGAAGAAAAAGTTACGAAAAGAAGGCTCTCAAAGAAAGAAATTCATAAAGAGGTACTATCTTAAAAACGTAAAAGACAAGTCATTACAGACAACTCTTAGGCTATATTAAACTCCAATTCAAACCACCTACCAAAATCCTTATCCCATACACTGTCTTCACCCTCTTACAAATGTCTAGGGATAATTAGCACCGTCCTCACTTAAGTATTGTAGATTTGATTCTCGATTAAGCTTATGACAACGGGAGAGCTACATGACTGGCCCTGAGTGATTTAGAAGTTAGGAAACCCGATACACTTGAGTGAATTGAGCGACCACCTGTGAGGGCCCCAGTCATGTATATCTTACATTTATGAAGATTGAAAAGAAAGCTTGCTAGAACCAAAAGTTTGGGGGAACATCAAGGGATGGAACTTCGTCCGAAATCTTTTTACCAATCCTGCGGGAACCAAAGTTCTCCGAAACACGAAGACACCCCTCCAGTTTTTTCCAGAATTAATGAAGATTTGCTTGAGGACAAGCAAAATTCTAAGTGTGGGATACTTGATATCGCGTAAAAAGTCACGTTTTTACTGCCGATATCTCTCTCATTCTGGAACGATTCTTGGCATATTGACTCAAAAACAGCACAAATCAGTAACATTATGCCAAGATGGACAAAACGAGGTTGCACGATAAAAATCGAGCAAAACGGCCGAGAAACGAAGATTCCACATACGTTTGAAGATTCAGGGCTTAAAAACGAGATTCCAAGACTAAAGTGCCCTCCATCAACATCCAATATTTCCAAGATGTTCGTTTTTAAAATTCGAATCCAACGAAAGAAGAATCAACCAAAACGGGTGAAAAATGAAGATTTCGCGCCCGCCGGAAGATCCAAATGATCCGTACGCAATATCTGGAGCTAGGGACCTCATTTTCAGGCATATCCTATGTCAAAATCTTCGTTTTTGAATTACGAAATCCAAAAAAAAAAGAATCAACTCAAACGGACATATAACGAGGAAAACACGCACGAATCGAGAAACGAAGCAAAAGATTGCGCAACGGGGCGGGGTGGGGCCCACCGCCGCCGGCCACCAGCCAGCCGCCGCCGGCCACCTGGCTGGCGCCGCCGGCCACCCTACCCCCATCCCGGTTTCCGTTTTTGGCAAGTTTTGGTACCCGGTTCGCCTACTTTTCGCGTTGTACGGTACCCGGTTCGCCTACTTTTCGCATTGTACAAGCCACTTTTGGAAAGTCTTCTAACATGAGCCTCAAGGATAACTTGTGCTCATGTGAGCCAAAGCTCACCTATAAATAGGAGGCTTTTGGTTCATTTGAGAAACACCACACACCAACATATGCACACTTTCTAGCATATCTCATACTTTCTCCATTCTTTTCTTTCTTTATTGTAATACTTCCTTGGTTAATTAGACTAGCTAATTAACTAGTCAAGGAAGACTTGTACGGAGGTGCTCCGGGACGCATTTGTAAGCTACGAGTTATTGTATTTCTTTATCAGGTTTTAATCTATCTTCCATATTTAATTATGTTCTTTCTTTCTTTAATAAATGTAAATATGCATGCTAGAATTGCCATGATTTGCTAAATAACTCAATTGTCTGCTATGATAGTCGTTTAGGAAAAATTTAAATATGTGATTATAATGTATGCTGTGAGATTGCGGGTGCTTTGTATCATGAATAGAT
Source organism: Helichrysum umbraculigerum (assembly GCA_949592205.1). NCBI lineage: Eukaryota > Viridiplantae > Streptophyta > Magnoliopsida > Asterales > Asteraceae > Helichrysum > Helichrysum umbraculigerum. The sequence continues at coordinate 93,487,776 of CATIUR010000004.1, forward strand.
GTAGGAACTGAATCTTTATCGTTTATCTGCCCAACTCATGTTGTGACTAAAACCTTATCCAAAAATGAACGTAGCTAACTCATAGGGTATAGGTCACTTAGTTATACTATGTTTGATTGAATCATTGAGCTCGGCATGGCCGGTGTTCTCTAGACCAAATTAGGATCCAAGAGACACGGAATATGGGAATAGAGGTAGATTAATATTTAATTCGGACAGAAGGTATTTTTGAGACAACTTTCGGAATATCCTCGATTTAATTAATACATTTGTATGCTTAGGTTTAACTATTGTCTCGATTGTCTTATTGCATGTTCTTGTTTGATTGTTGCCTTAGGATTATCGTACTAGTAAAACACACCTAGCCTTAATTGTTGTGAAATAACATGACGGCCCCTATTCAACTGTTCTTCGATATAGTACTGGAAATGCTTGTGGCAAAGTACAAACGTATGGAAGTCGAGAACGACCGAAGGTAGTTGTGTTATGGATCAATTAACAAACGTATTACTCGAATTTCTATTTGTAATATAAACCACCCCTATCTTGCTACATACTTGAGTAATGTTGATAATTCATACGAATAAGTGATGACATCCTATCTGACCGCTTAGACCAGTTCTTCCAACTTATTCCAACGAGGGTAAAACCCGTTTACAAGATTGTTTATTCAACAAACTGTGCCATGATTCGGACGTCTACAATGACCGAGATTGGGGAATAGGATTCGAGATTAACTGTCAGATAATATGGACATGCATTTGAGAGAACTTTCGGTGTATGTTTTAATATATTCTGCAACCCACGTGACATTCTATTTGCCTGATTGTGGACACTTCCACGTTGGCCCGATAGTAGGATTGTAGCAATAACTCACATTAACTTATGACTTATCTTCATTAGAACTCTTTACGCTTTAATATCACCTGAACCACTTCATAGTAGACAATCGCTTTAACTGCTGAACACCCGAAGTAACCTCCATTTCTGATTTAATTTAGTTTAATCTTAGAATAAAAAAAAAAACTCAAAACCCAAACCAACTCTCTTCCGCCCTAGCTAAATTCATAAAAGTCTCTTAATTCTCCTGATTTCAATTCGTCGCGCTTTGAAGAACGATCCTAGGTCATACTTATCCTTGCTAGCCCTTAGATTAGCAATAATAGTAACCCTAGGCCCCAGCCTTATAAATTTAAAACCCACTGCTGGTGCCCGGATAGTCATCGTTAACGACACCGACCTGTTCGGGGGCCAACACCAGGCCAGGACCAAGCCAGGCCGCGCCTGGCCCAACTCTACAGCTAATTATATAATGGCTTGACCAACCAAAGATAGCGTACCACTTCCAAGTTCTTGAGCATCTTACAATAGGACAATTGAATTTACTCAAAAAAAAAAAAAAAAAAAGAAGCACAGATAGATATAGAGCTATCAACTCCGTGGTACATAAAGAAAAGTTATTGACTGATATAAGTTCTACAACATCCTTTTTGTACAATATATTGAATACACATCCTAGATGATCACATTTTCAAAGGGCATTATGATTTAATCATCAAATTTTGAGCCTTAATTAGATTAAGTACAAGGAGACCAAAAATTGAGATATAAGAACAAATTTACTTACCACAATTGTGGGAGAATGTATGCCAAAAAATGGGACAATATCTACTTGCAACCAGTTCTCAACTACAGATCCAACCACAGCACCAGCAACCAGACCCTCTATGGTTATCACAGCCGCCTTCCCTGAATGTAGTTACTTATCCATCAACATAATCTTTTAAATTTAACCAATCGATAACTATCCGTAGGTTTTGGAATATAATTAATGACAAATTCATCTTCAAGAGCCCCAAAAACAGGCATTGTGCTTCACACAGATATACAATAGATATCACTACTAGAAAAACTGGCAGTACCAACAAACAAAATTCGTTGGTAAACAGCCATAATTCATTGGTATTTCATGTTACCCACGACATTACCAACGATTAATAGGTGTGGAAAATGTGCTCATTGCTAATTTTTTAATACCAACGAAAATCAGGAGTCGTTGAAAAATTACCAACAAAGATATACGTTGTTGCTAAAATTGAGAAGATAGTCAAGTCGTTGGTGTTTTCAAAATTAGCCATGAAAATGAAGTCGTTGGTATTTAGAAATTGCAAGGAAAAAGAGTCGTTAATGATTAAAAAATCACCACCAATAGAGTCATTGATATTTTAAAAGTTGCAACGAAAAGCGTCGTTGATAATCGAAATAAATGCCACGAAAAAAGTCGTTGAAATTTAGAAAATTCAACGATGAATTGTTGGTGTCTTAAAATAGCAACAACAATACAGTTGCGGTATCTGTGAAACCGCAACCAAAATAGTAGTCGATATGGAATATGAAAATAGCATAACCAAATTCATAGAAAATTAAACGAACCAATTACATATCCTACCAATATTTAATCCGCTACCAAGTAACTTACATATCAAAAGCATACAATATTAGATATATCTAATATGTACCTGATAGGCTGCTATACAAAAACACTTCCCAGGTAAATACCAAAAGGAAATAGGATCTACCTAACTACCTCAAACTACAATATGAATCGAGTCATATATGGAACGATTCACATATCGTTTTAAGCCAACCTAGCAAAGGGTCAGTAGCTAACTATATCAACAAAAGCAGTAGCTAACTGAATAAACATCATTAGAAATGGAGCTACTGAAAAGTTTAGTGATCTTATACCAAAAATAAGCAAGAGCACCATCAAATTACTCGCTAGAAGAAGCGGTATTCTGCTGACTATTTAGTTGCTTTTGAATTTCCTCCATTCGAAGCATACATGCTTGAACTTCACCTTTTAGCCTGCTGTTTTCTTCTTTTAGCTGAATAACATCTTCCTCACTGAAGACTAGAGTGGGTGTAGGGACAATAGGATCCTTGGTAGATGAACTTGCCTGGCTATGCCCATAAGCATCCTTCTTCTTTGGAACACCAATAGCATCTTCCCATGCTTCAGAATCAAATGGTAGCTCGGGAGGTGCGTCAGCATCATCAGCAATCTCATCGTTACCAATCTCCATTCCATAAACATTTTTCTCTTTGACAATTTAATGGTACTTGGTTCCAACATTTTCAGCCTTCGCATCACACCATTCCCCCTTACCCTTGTTTCGTTTGTGCACCCTCTCAAAGGCTTCAAGTCCTGTTAGACTTCTTCCTAATTCAATCTCCTATGTAATTAAGAATGCAACAATTAGTAGTGACCAGTTAATCGTGATTATCTGACATACACGTCATTCACATTTTCAAGAAGCATTCTAGTAGAGCATCAAAGAGTAGAAAAGATAATCACAGTTCATAGTTTATGCCATACTCGGTTAAGACCCATTTTTTGCCCATTGCTAGCTTCCTGTTTCTATATAAACATGACCATGATAATATACTACAAAGCTAGGACCATCCGTGACCCGTCTCATGTGTAATGTGTTCTCCAGCCCCATTTTCATTGAAAAAAATCACTCGATCACAAACATATAAACATCACCCATTTGACCCATGACCCATATGGCACATTTTCTGCCCATGATTATGATACTGCACACTTGCATACATATATATTAGCCACACACATATAGAAACATCACATGATTATACTACACACATAGATGCACATAAATTATGCTACTGACCTATGACCCGTATCACATCTAATAAAAATAAATTGTATTAAATTGCATCACATTGATTATGCCACTGACCTACTGACCTATGACCCGTATCACATCTAATAAAAATAAATTGTATTAAATTGTATCACATAGATTATGCTACTGACCAATGACTCGTATCACATCTAATAAATGTCAGTTGAAGAACAAAGAACATTATGTCAGTCAATTATATATGTGTTCTAATTAAACATAACAAGTTATACGTATGTGTACGTACCAGTTGCTGGCGGTGTATCTCGAAGTTCACCGACCCTCTAGTGTGTCTAACGTACATGCAAGTATCATCTTCAACTCCGGGAACATGTTTCCTATTTTCAGTGCCCACCCTTGATCGATTTTGCCATTCTGCTGTCATCCAGCTTTCAAGGATTCCCTCCCAATTATCTTGGTAAATAAACTTAGGACATTACTGTTTCCAGTCAGCTGGATTATCACTCTCCGTCTCCTTCTTACATTGTCCCCTAATCCCATTCCATGTACCTCAACAAAGCTCCTTGGCCTTATTCAACCAAACCAATTTGCCCGCCTCAGGCGTTACTAGTGCTCCATCAAATTGATATCGATCCTACAAACATGTAAAATATATAAGTATATTGTTTAAAAATATTATACAGCTTGAAGACATTGAAAAGTAATCACCTGAAAACATTTATAAAGGTGCTCCACCAGATGCTTATCAAACTTATGCCACTGACTATGTTTCCCACAAAAATTCCCTTTGAATATCTTAATAATATTTCTCGGAACATCCTTATCCAAAAACCTGTACAATTAATAGTTCATATTAAGGTTATTTACATCTTAATGACATTGCAAACTGTGATGAATTAGTACACTACTTACTTTTCACCAGAAATATATATGATTTGACGTTCAGATGGATATGGAGTAAAGATATTATTCAATAAGTAGGCTCCCCTCAGCCCCCTTTGTTGATTAGTGGGGTCTTGATCTATATTTAAACAGATATATGGAATCATTCTAACACAAAAGATAGTAGAAGTTAATATGAATAATAATTCATCTTAGGGGAAAGTACTTGTGTTGGAAGCATGTGTAGAACTTTCTCCAGTCTCAAGAGGTGTATCAGATTCATGTAGAGGTGATAACGGTGCACTTCCATTGGGAGTGGACTTTCAGGTGGTGCCAGTAACGTTGAAGGTGGTGTTGATTGGGTTGGTGATGAACGCCAAAATGTGCTATTTTATAGTACTAATTGCCCCTTTATTCAATACATTTCTTATGCATTTTAATTGAATTTGATACTCATTTCGTTCATATTTGCATTTAGGAGTTATTTGGAGCTTGAATCGGAAAAGAAGCGGAAAACGTGCGAGTATTGAAGAAAATAGCTAAAATGGTTGAAGTTTGAAGAATGGAGGTCGGCTAGCTGAAAAGTTGGATTTTTCAATCCATACGGCGTATGGATTTCCATACGGCGTATGGATGTTGTGAGCCGGGCCGCCAGTTTACGCGGGCCTGATCCATGGGCCAAATCAATCCTTACGGCGTATGGATGTCCATACGGCGTATGGATTGCCTCGGCAGAAACCCTAAATATTTCATTTTGTTCTCATTTTTAGGGTATCACCCATATTTTTCTTCCAGCGATTTTATCACTAAAAAATCCTAATATCCAGAGCATTTTGGAAGAAAAAGATCAAGAAGAATTGAAGCTTTTCACTCGTTCAATCCTATTTTCGGTTTCTCGGTTCGAATACGTTTCTTCTTTTCATTTGATTTGATTTTGGTTATGAATATGAATCTGAGTTTCTGTAATATTATGATTGGCTAATTCTTTATTGTATTTGCTTGGATAATGATACCTAGATTACGGATTGATTATTGATTTGCGGATTTATTTGGATTTATTGAAGGTTTACGTGTTTATTTGACGATCCTTGGTTATTGAATGATTATTAGTAATTACCTAACGTGGTTTTATTGTTAATTGAGATTGATTTCCTTTTAATTATAAGATTATTGATAATTGTTGATTTCAATTGACGATTGTTGCTGAATATATTGAGTTTGACAGGTTAGGGTTAATAATTGATAATGATCATTGATGAACAAGATAGCTTTAATTAGTTATAGACTTTGTTGATTCAAGTCAAGAAAATAAATCACATAAACGGTGTTGGTTTAAATTAGAATACAATTTGGTGGGCAACGTTAAATTGAACTGTTAGCGTGTTGAAAACAACTTTGTGTCTTTCTTAGTTGTGTTTATATCAATCTATCTTGTAAGGAAGATTGGTAATATTTGTCAAATCACCAATAAATCCATATGTTAGCAAATCAATAAAATGATTTTCGGACTCTAAGGAAAGTAATCCAAGCAAATACATTTCTTTTATTATTTGAATTAAATAATCTTTTTAAGTAATTATTTTATCATTTCTTTATTTTATTATTAAGTTTTATTTAATAAATCATTTTTCATAATTGTTTGCCAATTGTTCGATCGGAACTAAAACGCCACCATTATTTATTGTTTTCATTATTTGTATCAATTTCTAATTTATTTAAACCCTAATTACGTGTATTTAGATGTGATTTAGGCTAAATACTTGTAATTACTTGTAACTATTTATACGTTATTGTGAATATACACCTACGTAATTGTTTTATATTACGCTTACGTACTTATTTGTAATTACGCCAAACAACCGGACGGAGTCCGACTAATTATACGACGTTGGTGAAAATATTTTCTATAAATAACGTAAACCTATTTTATGAATTAAATAGTAGTTATTTACCCTATATTATCATTTTGAATAATAATACGCAAAAAAAAAAAACCTAGACGTTTTGCTTAAAACGTAACAAACGCGACGAAAATGCGCAAATCGAGTCAGACAACCAAACGAAAGTCAATAAATATTTTGACAACTCAAAATAAAGTATTTTAATAATACTTCAATGGAAAATAATCTCAAACATATCGTTAATTAAAACAACACGAGAAAACGCTAACGAAAATAACGAGCAAACGACTAAAATACGTAAACACGGTCTGAGACTGAAAAATTAAATCACAAACCCATGGGTGGGGCCCATGTGGGCCGGCCACACCACCCACATCACCCATTCAAAACTCATGCATTTTACAATGATTTCATTTTGACTCTTACCTCCACATTAGCTACATGCAACCAAAGCCATCCATTCACTTCACCTCTCTCCACTCTCAAACTCTCTCAAAACTCTCTCCAAAATCTGGAAAAACTCAGCCCTTAACACCTCCCTAAAACCATAATAAACCACCATAACACCACCAACATCCACCTTGAAGATTAAACTAAAATACCTAACTTGTTGTAATAATAAGGAGCTCTAGAACATCATCATCATCATCACATTCTTCACCTTCACCACTTGTTTTTGTAAGAATCCAAGTCCTATCTCTCTTTAATTTTACTTGCATGCTACTGATCTTGATATTATATTGTTCATCTAACTTAATTATGTCCAAAATATAAGTTAAAAATATTTTTTATAAAGCATACATGAATTTACATAATCTGTCCCAGAAAACTCAGTCTACTAAAACGATCATATCTTGAGTTCTAAGATGAGTTAGACAACGAATTTTTTTTAAAAGTTGTGTATTGAAAAGAGCTACAACTTTCGTGTTTTACACTTTTTCCATATCTGTACGTATTTTCGTGTATTAACTGATATTTGAGACTGACCTGAGAGTTTTCGATAAATATGTTCGGTTGTTACGAGAAATTATTTAAATATCTAGATGGACCCGATAATTACCGGAAAAATTACGTTATGAACTAGACACTTAGAAGATCAGTTGGTAAATATTGTGAGGTTAGATTTTGACCATTAGTAGGAAAAATCTAGTGGTGAACTAAACCGACAAAAGTCGAAACTATAAAAATTTGAAGTTTTAAGTTGCGTAATAAAAATTGACACTTCGAAATAACTCCGACACGAACCGACAAATTATTTGGACTCTATTAACTGAAATATGGGTTGGGTAAAAGTTTCGGGTTAAACCGAGTAGGTTTGACCAAGTCAACAAAAACGGGGCTCGATTTCTAAAAACCGATAAACTTACTATTTTTGGAAAGTGGTAACAAAAATGGGTTTGGGTGACTAAATAAATGACTTTGACCAGCTTTGACTCAGTTTGACCAACTTTGACCAGGGTTGACCACCTTTGACCAGTTTTGACTCAGTTTGACCAGTTTGACCAGTGTTGACAAGCTTTGACCAACGTTGACCATTTTGACCAGGGTTGACCAGCTTTGACCAGCTTTGACCAGGTTTGACTCAGTTTGACCAACTTTGACCTTGACTCAGTTTGACCAACTTTGACCTTGACTCAGTTTGACCAACTTTGACCAGTTTGACCAGGTTGACCAGCTTTGACCAGCTTGACTAGTTTGACCAGCTTTGACCAATGAGTTGACCAACTTTGACGTACGGTTTGAGGTTTTTACGAACTAAATAATTTGTTAGCAACACACGATATATACTAATGAATAATGTACAACGAAGTTAGCAACACACGATATATACTAACGAATAATGTACAACGAAACAAACTTAATAATAATGTTTAAACGAATTATTATTACAAACTTTTACCAACGGGTCGTACACGCTTTTGACAAACGAACTTGAAGAACTTATTTGGACATACTAGTTGATGAACTAGCTTTAGGTGGACATTAACCCTCCACCTACACGATTGGCTTAAGTGGACATTGACCCCCACTTATACAATCGCTATAGATGGTCATATGAGACATCTACTTACATACAACCTTATACGTTTAGGATGTTAGAAGGTTGCACGTTGGATACACTCATTGCTTGCTTATTTGATTATTTGCTAGCTGCTTGCTAAACTCAGGTGAGTTTCATAGCCCCCTTTTTACTTGTTTGAACTGTTTTTGGGGTGAGAATACATGCACTATTTTATGAACTGTGATGTGAACTGTTTTATGAACTGTTGTTAGGAAAACACTTATACGTATTGCATGAGTTACTTTCTTTTCCACTAAGGCCAATACAATCATATAAATCTGTTGATTTACGCTTGCAATATTGCGGTAAAGCAATACAAAACGATATTGCGGTAAAGCAATACAAAACGATATTGCGGTAAAGCAATACAAAACGATATTGCGGGTAAAGCAATACAAAACGATATTGCGGTAAACCAATACAAAACGATATTGCGGTAAAGCAATACAAAACAATATTGTGGTAAAGCAATACAAACATTTCGATATTGTGGTAAAGCAATACAAACTATTAAATCTTGTGATTTACAAATACGATATTGGCAATAGTATACAGAACTTGATTTATACAGAAACTCTGTTTTACATAACTTTATTTTACAGTACTTTATTTTACAACAAGAAAATCATGTGTTTACATTATTACTTTACAGATTAAACCTATGAACTCACCAACATTATGTTGACCCATTTTAGATTGTATTCTCATGTTCACAGATGCAGTAGGACTACTCACACGAAACAACAAACTAGAGGTCGTTCGATGTAATTTTATGTGATGATACTTGATTTGGTCGGCGCCCCCGTGACACCTCTTACTTCCGCTGCCACGTGTTTTGGGGGTGCGACAGATTGGTATCAGAGCCTAAAGTTATAGCGAACTAGGATTGCATTAGTGACCTAGACTATAACTGTTAGGTTAGTATTCCTCATTTGGTATGACTGGTTCAGCAATTCCATCATTCGAACTTAATTTAACATAGCCTGATCAACTATGTACAATTAAAGGAGATTCGATGAAAGACCTGAAATGGTTATAGTGAATAGGAATACATTAGAAGACTTTGATCAAGGTTAGAAATGGGACCAACCTTTATACGTGCTTATGTGCTAGGTTTTTATATGTATATGTGTATATATATATTACCTTATGTATACAAACTTATTTGCCATTCTTCACGGCAACCACTCCCATAACTACGTCACCTGACATCGAAAACGAGGCTCTAGCCTTACATACTACTGTGGAGATTTCCACGGTACCCACTCGCCCAACCATATCGGGCAACGAAATAATCGAATAGGACTCACTTGAGGAGAATCCACCAAAGGATTCACCACCCAAATAAGTGACGCCTACTTCACCCTCTTCTTTCCGCTCGAAACTAAATCACTCGGGAACACGTATAGAACTTAAACCGTACGATACTTCGACACCTAGATGAACTACACCTCCTCCCGTCACTTCGCACTATTCGTTCCCACTTGTATCATAGACCAATGGAGAGAGCGTGCTACACACGACCAGAAGAACAGACACACCACCTCGAACTAGAACTTGTCCTATTCATACCACTACTACTGATACTCCAACCACTAGGACCCGTAGTAGGGCAGATGTCCGCCAATGGAATTGGTTAACCGCAACACTTGAGACTTGGAGAACTGAAGAAGGAATATAGGTTTCTACAGAGGACAAAGAAACTATCGACATGCGAACCTCTCTATATGCACATGAACCCACTTACCATACCGTTCTGGTACTAGCTGCTAGGCTACGCCTCCACGAAAATAGAATAGACACTATGGAGTTAGAACAACACGAAATCCTTTTAGGTTGGATGCACCTGGCATAGGGCCGAGTTGCACAGATCCTTGAGGATCGACAAAATCTTAGCGAAACCATAGAAACTATCCATCTTCAGGTGATAGAGACTAGAGACGAAGTCGCTGCCTTACGATTAAGACTAGTGTGCAAAATAGAACTCGCTTAGGACTAGTAGAAATTCCACTAAACATGTACTGTGTGTAGGAAACAATTTTCAAATAAATCTTTCGTCAGACATTTTCCACGAATTATTCACAAACATAAATCTTCCAACAGATTTTTGACAAACAGAATTTTCAACACTTTTTAATGACCAGAGTTTTCAACGTATTTTCATCTGTTTGAGCCTTTAACGAATTTTCATCAAGCGGTTACTCGAAATTTCCACAACTTCAATTTTTCAATGGATTTTTGATAATCAAAATTTTCCTCGTTTTGTTAATGACAAGAGTTTTCAACAGACTCACATCAGCAGCGATTTTAAACAAAATTTGCCACAAAATGTTTTTACAGAATTTTCAAAATTCATAAATTATTAACAAAGTTATCAAAAATTACGATGACATTTTTGGCAAAAGAAAACCATATATATCAACAAACACTTGATTTTCACTCAATCTTTCTCTATGATCTAACATTTATTCCCATTTTGAAACTAGAATACCGATTACACCTGAAACATTGCTAAGGAAATTCTAAGATAAGAAGTTGGATTGTGGTTTTCCAATAAAGGCATAGGTACGATAGACTAGTACGAAATAAGATTCTATTCGTAGTCGGTTTGATAGTAGCAATATTCGATCTTGCAAAATCGGATGAAGTTAATTCTTATAGAGACAAACCAAGACGTTAGTGATAGAGGTGACAACGACCAATACGAAACTATTAGAGGATAAAACTAAAGGAGACAATGACATAATTATTTCAACCTTATACGATACCGGATTAGTTTAGTCCAATACACAATCACACCCCACCGATCTAGGTGCCAAGCACATCGTAGAACTTGCACTTTGAACTTAGCAAGCAAATTCTTCCATATACCTCTTGGGATTACGACTTACGTTTTCTGACGACTTTTACATTAGACCATCTTTGGTCTCTTAACAGTTTACTTATTGGAAATGCGTTTCCAGCAATTTATATTGGATATAATCCAACTAACTGTTCACACTCACACGAACTACAAACCATATAGGAATGTTTTCCTACTACGAACTATATAGGAATGTTTTCCTGCTACGAACCATATAGGAATGTTTTCCTACTACTACGAACCTTATAGTAAATGACCTTACTACGACTGACTATTTAGGAATAATTGTCCTACTAATAGTACACGGAGATAATTCTCCAAACGAATACAAACGGATGTGTTGCATCACAATAACGAACTTTCCTTTCATGGACTTAGTTAAACGTCAGAAATACTCACACTTTCGCTAAATCCCACACAAACTATGACTACGAGCAAATTTCGGGACGAAATTCTCCTAACAGGGGGAGAATGTGACACCCAGCAATTTAGGTTAACTTTTAAACTTAACCGAAACCCTAATTACGTGTATTCAGATGTGATTTAGGCTAAATACTTGTAATTTCTTGTAACTATTTATACATTATTGTGAATATACACCTACATAATTGTTTTATATTACGCTTACATACTTATTTGTAATTACGCCAAACAACCGGACGGAGTCCGACTAATTATACGACGTTGGTGAAAATATTTTCTATAAATAACATAAACATATTTTATGAATTAAATAGTAGTTATTTACCCTATATTATCATTTTGAATAATAATACGCAAAAAAAAAAAAAAAAAAAAAAAAAAAACCTAGACGTTTTGCTTAAAACGTAACAAACGCGACGAAAATGCGCAAATCGAGTCAGACAACCAAACGAAAGTCAATAAATATTTTGACAACTCAAAATAAAGTATTTTAATAATACTTCAATGGAAAATAATCCCAAACATATCATTAATTAAAACAACACGAGAAAACGCTACGCGATTTAACGTTTTAACGAAAATAACGAGCAAACGACTTAAATAAGTAAACACAGTCTGAGACTGAAAAATTAAATCACAAACCCATGGGTGGGGCCCATGTGGGCCGGCCACACCACCCACATCACCCATTCAAAACTCATGCATTTTACAATGATTTCATTTTGACTCTTACCTCCACATTAGCTACATGCAACCAAAGCCTTTCATTCACTTCACCTCTCTCCACTCTCAAACTCTCTCAAAACTCTCTCCAAAATCTAGAAAAACTCAGCCCTTAACACCTCCCTAAAACCATAATAAACCACCATAACACCACCAACATCCACCTTGAAGATTAAACTAAAATACCTAACTTGTTGTAATAATAAGGAGCTCTAGAACATCATCATCATCATCACATTCTTCACCTTCACCACTTGTTTTTGTAAGAATCCAAGTCCTATCTCTCTTTAATTTTACTTGCATGCTACTGATCTTGATATTATATTGTTCATCTAACTTAATTATGTCCAAAATATAAGTTAAAAATCTTTTTTATAAAGCATACATGAATTTACATAATCTGTCCCAGAAAACTCAGTCTACTAAAACGATCATATCTTGAGTTCTAAGATGAGTTAGACAATGATTTTTTTTAAAAAAGTTGTGTATTGAAAAGAGCTACAACTTTCGTGTTTTACACTTTTTCCATATCTGTACGTATTTTCGTGTATTAACTGATATTTGAGACTGACCTGAGAGTTTTCGATAAATATGTTCGGTTGTTACGCGAAATTATTTAAATATCTAGATGGACCCGATAATTACCGGAAAAATTAAGTTATGAACTAGACACTTAGAAGATCAGTTGGTAAATATTGTGAGGTTTGATTTGGACCATAAGTAGGAAAAATCTAGTGGCGAACTAAACCGACAAAAGTCAAAACTATAAAAATTTGAAGTTTTAAGTTGCGTATTAAAAATTGACACTTCGAAATAACTCCGACACGAACCGACAAATTATTTGGACTCTATTAACTGAAATATGGGTTGGGTAAAAGTTTCGGGTCAAACCGAGTAGGTTTGACCAAGTCAACAAAAACGGGCTCGATTTCTAAAAACCGACAAACTTACTATTTTTGGAAAGTGGTAACAAAAATGGGTATGGGTGACTAAATAAATGACTTTGACCAGCTTTGACTCAGTTTGACCAACTTTGACCAGTTTGACCAGGGTTGACCAGCTTTGACCAGTTTTGACTCAGTTTGACCAACTTTGACCAGTTTGACCAGTGTTGACCAGCTTTGACCAGTTTGACCAACTTTGACCATTTTTACCAGGGTTGACCAGCTTGACCAACTTTGACCTTGACTCAGTTTGACCAACTTTGACCAGGTTGACCAGCTTTGACCAGCTTGACTAGTTTGACCAGCTTTGACCAACGAGTTGACCAACTCTGACCTACGGTTTGAGGTTTTTACGAACTAAATAATTTGTTAGCAACACACGATATATACTAATGAATAATGTACAACGAAACAAACTTAATAATAATGTTTAAACGAATTATTATTACAAACTTTTACCAACGGGTCGTACACGCTTTTGACAAACGAACTTGAAGAACTTATTTGGACATACTAGTTGATGAACTAGCTTTAGGTGGACATTAACCCTCCACCTACACGATTGGCTTAAGTGGACATTGACCCCCACTTATACAATCGCTATAGATGGTCATATAAGACATCTACTTACATACAACCTTATACGTTTAGGATGTTAGAAGGTTGCACGTTGGATACACTCATTGCTTGCTTATTTGATTATTTGCTAGCTGCTTGCTAAACTCAGGTGAGTTTCATAGCCCCCTTTTTACTTGTTTGAACTGTTTTGGGGTGAGAATACACGCACTATTTTATGAACTGTGATGTGAACTGTTTTATGAACTGTTGTTAAGAAAACACTTATATGTATTGCATGAGTTACTTTCTTTTCCACTAAGGCCAATACAATCATATAAATCTGTTGATTTACGCTTGCAATATTGCGGTAAAGCAATACAAAACGATATTGCGGTAAAGCAATACAAAACGATATTGCGGTAAAGCAATACAAAACGATATTGCGGTAAAGCAATACAAAACGATATCGCGGTAAAGCAATACAAAACGATATTGCGGTAAAGCAATACAAAATGATATTGTGGTAAAGCAATACAAACATTTCGATATTGTGGTAAAGCAATACAAACTATTAAATCTTGTGATTTACAAATACGATATTGGCAATAGTATACAGAACTTGATTTATACAGAAACTCTGTTTTACAGAACTTTATTTTACAGAACTTTATTTTACAACAAGAAAATCATGTGTTTACATTATTACTTTACAGATTAAACCTATGAACTCACCAACATTATGTTGACCCATTTTAGATTGTGTTCTCATGTTCACAGATGCAGTAGGACTACCCACAGGAAACAACATACTAGAGGTCGTTCGATGTAATTTTATGTGATGATACTTGATTTGGTCGGCGCCCCCGTGACACCTCCTACTTCCGCTGCCACGTGTTTTGGGGGTGCGACACTATGTTCGATCCGGACTTATCATACTATACTATTATATGACCAGGTATTCTTGCCTGAGTTGTGTATAGTTAGTAAGGTAATTTCCATTTTAAAATAAAGCTTTGTTTACACAACATCAAGTTTTTGGCGCCGCTGCCGGGGAGCGGTTTGATTCAATTAAATAAGCTGGAAGTTGTCTTTTGTTTATTTGTGTGTGATTTTTGGTTAGTTCATCTTTTATTTGGTACTTTGATTAGTTATTTTTCCTTTTTAAGGTTAGTTTATAAGTTAGGGTATTTTAGTAGCCTGTTCTACTGAGTTGCAAAGTTCATTGCAGGAGTTTATGACCCGAACAACAGTTCCAGACCCAACCGACCCTTTTGAAGAACCCGAACGTATATTTCATCAAAGAAGACGCGCTGCTTCCGCACCACCAAACTTGCCGTTAATCAACACTTTTCTTAGCGACGATTTCGAGGTTTTTACCAATAACCTTTTCACCCCGCGAATCAGAAACTACCATTCGTATCTAGAAAGCGATTTCGGAGAGTACCTAAAATTCCTTTTTATAGAGATCAAGCAGAACAGGATAGTACAATGGCAGACGATATCGCCAACATAACTCTCGAGGAGTATTCGAGTCGAATGCGTAATGACCGAGGCACTGGAGTAGTAAGGCCGCCAATTGCGCAAGATGTGGAGTTTGAAATCAAAGGACAGTTCCTCAAGGAGCTTAGGGAGAATCCTTTTCGTGGAGAAGAAAGGGATGACGCTAACGATCATGTGGAGAAGATCGTGGAAATAGCCGATATGTTCAACGTTCCTAACATTACGCGCGATCAAGTCATGCTCCAAGTATTCCCAATCACACTCAAGGGAGCCGCTAAAAGATGGATTCAAAACGAGCCAGCTGGATGCATCACCACATGGGAAGACCTTCGCACGAAGTTTCTTAAGATGTATTGCCCTCCTTCCAAAACTTCGAAGATGATCGATGAGATTAGAAATTTCAAGCAAGAAATTGATGAGTCGTTTGTAACATCCCAAAATCCAAAAGTAATATTGTGAATAAAGTAATAGTAAATGTTTTAAGTTATTTTTACTCTAGGCGAAATAAAATAGTAATAATTGTAAGTCGGTTTTAAAGTTCCAGACAATGATAATCACGGGAATAAAATTAATACATATATATCTGTTACTACCTACATATGTACGTATCATATTTATCAACTCCTAAAAACATCCAGAAGTTTCAAACTCGTATTAACCCTAAACCCTAAATTAAAATCATGTGAAAACATCAAATTGAAGCTAGAGAATCATGGTTCTTCAATGATTAATCGATTCTAACATAAGGTAATCTCTATTTTTGAATTTCTAAACCTAGAATCTTGATTTCATGGGTTTTCATGGGGATTTTATGGAATTAATGATTTTAATACGAAATTAAGTATGAAATATGTTGAATTGATGATAGATAAACTTACTAGTAATTGTGGAATCATCTAAAATGGATTGAAATTAAGAATCATGGATGGTGTTCTTGAGGGTTTGGTGGGTATTGATGGATTATTGATTTTAATTCGAATTAGGGTATGATAATGATTGAATTATGATATAGGAGTGAAATAATTATGGTTGTTAACATTAACTCACTCTAGAATTTGATAAATTGAATTTGGTATATAGTGATTAAAGTGGGTTTTTTGTAAATGATGATGAATTGGTATTAATACACCTTAATTGGTGTTTAAAAAGGTTATTGGAATATGATTAATAGATATTGAAGTATTGAATCAAGAGAATTAAGCAATATGATTAACTATGATTATAAGAATGATTATGATCAAGTGAATTGAAATGATTATGGTTATCACTAATGATGATCAAAATGGAATACAAGTAACCAAGTTATGTATTGATTATTATGATAACTAGTAGTTAAATGTGTTATTGTATCTATGTATTATGTACTAGGTGGTCAAGAATGATGGATTGGCTATTCTAGAGTGATATCATGTGATTCCTTAAAAAGGCAAAGGTGAGTGATACAAGGATTAAATGAATAATGATTGTATGCTCCGGATTGCTTACGAGCAAGAGGTTCATACAATCATTTGAAATATTGTTTGTTTCTTATAATGGTTTCTCATGGTTATTATTATGTTGTATCATATTTTCGTATCTTAGGAAATATTGTTGTTGATCTTGGTGTTAATGGTTGTTAGTTGTTGAGTTATTTGGAAATAGTATAGCATTATTTGGATTATGTGAAGGATGTGGATTATGTGAATTATGTTGATTGTGTGGATTATGTGAATTATGTGGATTGAGTATTGTAGAGATTTATTATTACGAAATAAATGAGTATCACGAAATAAGTGCTTGGCACTAATTGGTATCTATAAAGCTTGGTACCCATATATGATTGGTGCCATGCTTATTTGTATCTATTGGATCATGAATCCGTACAAAATATGGTGAAATCTCTACTGTGGCTCAATACGATTTATTTAAAAGAAATAAGTGGTTATTTGATAATTGTATTTTGTTGGTTGTTTTGGTGAATTATTTATTTGATTGCTTGTATACTCACTAAGCTTTATGCTTACTCGTATCAATGGTTTTATGTTGTAGGTGTTTGGTTTTGTTGAACCAATTGGATGAAAGGATTCAAGAAGGTAGTGTGGATTGAAACTTGTAATGTTATTAGACAAGTTTCTCATTCTATTGAATTGTCGTTTTGAATTACCATTGTATAAATCGCCCAAACTATTATGATTTTGATATAATGTATCATTGTTGTATTCATTTGAATATGTAAAATCAAATGTGGATTTCAAATGGAATAGAATGTAGAATTTAAATGGGACCAAAATTATGAATGAGTTTACTTTAAAAAAAAAAAAAAAAAAATCTGCTGAATTTGGGGCGTTTCAAGTTGGTATCAGAGCGATGGTTTAAGAGAATTAGGTAATCCACAATAGGATTGCCTAAGCTTAAACCTATATGAATTATTTGAATTGTTATCTTAATTATGAGTAGTAATAGAATTGATTGATTGAATTGATATGATTCTCTGTAACGAAATATTTGATGGTTAATATGTGTAGAATTAATAATAGAACGTTTAATGAGGTCTAGAACCTTATGTAATAGGATTTGGAATTTCATGATTGGTTAAAATAGAAATTAGCCTAGTCGTTCAAAAATGTATCTTTGAATTGAAAGGGTCAAACTGGAATATGAGGGTGTCAAATTGGGTAATAGAAATATTATATAGTGATAACATGGTTAGATGTTGAAATATATAGATATTGATCATAGTTTTGGTGAAATTGTGATCAATGGGTTAAATATTGAAATATGGTCTAATTGGATGATCATTAATCAAGAAATATGGTATGATGTTAAAATGAATCGAAATTAAGTGTCAAATAGTTAAATTGTGCTAGAACAAATGAAAGTGTCTAAATGGACCCCCAAACGGGTCAAGGTGTCAAAATGAGTAATGATTCAAGTATGGTAGTTGTGATCATTGCTTTAAGTCACAAATGGATGCAGGAATATGTTGGCAAAAGACCAGAATCTAAAACCAAGTGGTTTGGAATATGGGTTGTCCACCAAATTGGCCGAAAATGGCCTAAAATGAGTCATGTGTCCGTTTTCTTGTAAAACGTGTTAATTGAAAAAGTGTAAAAAGGGAAAGTTGCATTATGATTGGATGAACGTGCCTGCAAAATTTTAGATTCTAGCTCTTTACGGTTTGGGAGATATGTGCGTTTGAATTTCAGGAAATTGTTTAAAGTTGCAGGTCTGAAAATACATAGGAACGCGATCCAGGCTTTGGATCCGGATCGCGTTAGTATGTTGAAATTGGTTACAGAACGTTTTGTGCTAGGGAACGCGATCCAGCGTTCCTTATTACGGATCGCGTTTGCAAGACTAAATTTGACAAATTTTTGCAAATTCCAAAAGTGCATGTCTTTAGTAGTGTTTTTAGCGACGGAAAATTTGACAAATTTTCTATAAACACGGATTGGGATGAAAATTACACGGTCACTCGAAAATGGTCCAATAATCAAAGCTAAGTATCTTAGCCTAGGCGGTTTTTGGCCATTCGGGGTCGTTTGGGGCCCGAAAATGGCATTTTACTGTTTTTCGGACCTTGTTTCGGACTTTTGATTTACGTTTCGAATTGGACTTTTGTTTCTTTAAGCTTAGGAAGCATTCCTGTGGCTAAATGTAAAAAAAAAAAAAAAAAATTTAATTGTGTATTGAATCAAATATGTATCTGAAATCTATTCCTAGTGATCTACAGATTTGGAATATGAATTACATTAATGAGAAATAAGTAATCCATCATATAAATGTGATATGATATTGTAAGATCCGATTAGTATTCTTTATGTATTATTTTAAATTGGAAATAATTGTTCCTGAGGGAGAATACATGTATATGTGGTTAGTGAATTTGTTTTGACTATGGTCAAACAATTAACGAAATAAATTGTGGATATGTTTACGAAATATACAGATTGTGTTATTATTTTAAGCGATTAAAGAAGACGTTTTATACAACTATTTATTTGTTATTATCATTGTACCTTGTGAATTTAGTATAATGATATGTTTTTATTATGAATTGTGTATTGAGCTTTAGTGTAGAGATTCTTTATTACGAAATAACGATCATACGAAATATTGATTATTCGAAATATGTGCTAAGCACAAGGATATTTTATGGACTGCGGGTCTATTTGGAAGTTTAATCTCTACCTAAGCTCAATTGTTGTTTGATTTTAACTATATGTGTAAGTGTGAAATAAATAATGTGAAATACTGACATGATTAATATATATTATTCTTATGTGATTAATGGTTGTGTGATCAGAAATATATGTGTTTAATTGACCGATAAATGAATCAAAAGATAAATTCATCAGAGATAAGTAGGAAGATGAAATAAATGATATTGACTGGAATATGTGAAATTTCTTACTTATGTGAAATCTATTAACTGAAATAAGTTGAATATATGTGATCAAAGTGTTAGCAAGTGTTTGCTTGTTGGGGATCATTGTATTATGTGTTTATATGGAAATTACATTAAAACTGGATGGTGTGAAATAGCCTGAGAAGGAAGTGTGTATGACATAATCTGACGACGTCTGGCCAACGTAGTTATATTATGCTATTCACATGGAATTGTTGAGGCTGCTGAATATCAAAAGGGTTTAATGTAATTTTAGAAAGGTATTATTGAATTGTATCGGATAAAGACATAAACATGTAAGCCTATGCATTATAAATGAATATAGTATCAATATGATGTGATTTTAGTATGGAATACAGAAATAGTAAACCACTAGACTATAGTCATAATGTGGTACCTATTATAAAAGAAATAGATATTAGTCGAAATAAAACAGTGTTCACTCCTAAACTATTACCTTATTATGAATTCTGTTATTAAAAGTAGTAGGATGAATCTTAAGTGGGGGAGAATTTTATTAAATGACACGTAATATGTTAACAGAAATAGAATTTGATTGCGAAATAACATAATATAGAAATATTGTTATGGATTTATGATTGATCATTGCTAGATGCGGGCTAACTGCGGGTAGTACTGATCCTGTATTAGAGTTAATTACGAAATATGATGATCTTGATAATCATACTTTGTTGACGTAGCTAGTATAATACGAAATATGTTGTTGTTAGTACTCATGTTAGTGTAGCTGGTGCTAACCTGTGTTGTGTCTAGTATCTACTTCAGTGTGAATTGATGCTAAATGATTATGTAATTAAGGTAATATGTGAGTACTAGCTTATTGGCTAGTTATGATTCGAATTAAAATTTTCATTGTTGAAATATGTATTGTGGTTTTTATAACCACTAATGTGATCATTATAAAGAAATAAATAGTTATGTGTTTCACTTATATCAAGTGACTATGTGTTTCAAAATATCTATATTATAAGTTACTCAATTGAGTGACAAATGTTATGTGTATTAGTTATGATGAAATAATTGGTATTATTGCACATTGTGCTGGATATTGTACTCTGTGCTCGCAAGATGAATAGAATTAAAAGAACAAATTATGAAATAAAATGTATATATATAACTGAATTATTAAGGATGCACGTATTGTGCTTAATTGGATAGAAGTATATACCTCTGTATCTAAGAAATATATGCACACCTTATGTGCATATGATGAATTGTTAATTATGTGATTAAAGTTGTACGAAATAAATAGTTGGCAAGGTATTAAGACTAATGTAATATATATATTTAGCTGTCTGGAACTAAAATGAAATGTGAATCAAAGAGATTTTGTGGATACATGAGTGGTGTACATTCATGTTATGAATCAATTAATTGTATAAAGTACCATATATGAAATAAACGCTTCCGCACCTGTAGAGAAAGTATTAATCCAAATTTATATGCTTGACATTCGTGAGGACACGAATGAAATAAGTGGGGGAGACTTGTAACATCCCAAAATCCAAAAGTAATATTGTGAATAAAGTAATAGTAAATGTTTTAAGTTATTTTTACTCTAGGCGAAATAAAATAGTAATAATTGTAAGTCGGTTTTAAAGTTCCAGACAATGATAATCACGGGAATAAAATTAATACATATATATATGTTACTACCTACATATGTACGTATCATATTTATCAACTCCTAAAAACATCCAGAAGTTTCAAACTCGTATTAACCCTAAACCCTAAATTAAAATCTTGTGAAAACATCAAATTGAAGCTAGAGAATCATGGTTCTTCAATGATTAATTGATTCTAACATAAGGTAATCTCTATTTTTGAATTTCTAAACCTAGAATCTTGATTTCATGGGTTTTCATGGGGATTTTATGGAATTAATGATTTTAATACGAAATTAAGTATGAAATATGTTGAATTGATGATAGATAAACTTACTAGTAATTGTGGAATCATCTAAAATGGATTGAAATTAAGAATCATGGATGGTGTTCTTGAGGGTTTGGTGGGTATTGATGGATTATTGATTTTAATTCGAATTAGGGTATGATAATGATTGAATTATGATATAGGAGTGAAATAATTATGGTTGTTAACATTAACTCACTCTAGAATTTGATAAATTGAATTTGGTATATAGTGATTAAAGTGGGTTTTGTGTAAATGATGATGAATTGGTATTAATACACCTTAATTGGTGTTTAAAAGGTTATTGGAATATGATTAATAGATATTGAAGTATTGAATCAAGAGAATTAAGCAATATGATTAACTATGATTATAAGAATGATTATGATCAAGTGAATTGAAATGATTATGGTTATCACTAATGATGATCAAAATGGAATACAAGTAACCAAGTTATATATTGATTATTATGATAACTAGTTGTTAAATGTGTTATTGTATCTATGTATTATGTACTAGGTGGTCAAGAATGATGGATTGGCTATTCAAGAGTGATATCATGTGATTCCTTAAAAAGGCAAAGGTGAGTGATACAAGGATTAAATGAATAATGATTGTATGCTCCGGATTGCTTACGAGCAAGAGGTTCATACAATCATTTGAAATATTGTTTGTTTCTTATAATGGTTTCTCATGGTTATTATTATGTTGTATCATATTTTCGTATCTTAGGAAATATTGTTGTTGATCTTGGTGTTAATGGTTGTTAGTTATTGAGTTATTTGGAAATAGTATAGCATTATTTGGATTATGTGAAGGATGTGGATTATGTGAATTATGTTGATTGTGTGGATTATGTGAATTATGTGGATTGAGTATTGTAGAGATTTATTATTACGAAATAAATGAGTATCACGAAATAAGTGCTTGGCACTAATTGGTATCTATAAAGCTTGGTATCCATATATGATTGGTGCCATGCTTATTTGTATCTATTGGATCATGAATCCGTACGAAATATGGTGAAATCTCTACTGTGGCTCAATACGATTTATTTAAAAGAAATAAGTGGTTATTTGATAATTGTATTTTGTTGGTTGTTTTGGTGAATTATTTATTTGATTGCTTGTATACTCACTAAGCTTTATGCTTACTCGTATCAGTGGTTTTATGTTGTAGGTGTTTGGTTTTGTTGAACCAATTGGATGAAAGGATTCAAGAAGGTAGCATGGATTGAAACTTGTAATGTTATTAGACAAGTTTCTCATTCTATTGAATTGTCGTTTTGAATTACCATTGTATAAATCGCCCAAACTATTATGATTTTGATATAATGTATCATTGTTGTATTCATTTGAATATGTAAAATCAAATGTGGATTTCAAATGGAATAGAATGTAGAATTTAAATGGGACCAAAATTATGAATGAGTTTACTTAAAAAAAAAATCTGCTAAATTTGGGGCGTTTCATCGTTACACCAAGCTTGGGAAAGATATAAGGACCTGATGCATAAGTGCCCGCAGCACGACCTTAACGATCAGCAAATCGTGAGTATTTTCTACAAGGGGGTGGATCATGCAATGAGACAGCAACTGGATGCACAAGGGCCTATTCCTAAAAAGGTTCCTCGGGATGCTTTAGCTGCTATTCGTGACCAAGCAAAGCACTCTCAGCTATGGGATGATGGTACCTCTAGAAGGAAGAGGACTGTGGATAATGAAGATGGGCTTGCAGCCATCACAGCTAAGCTAGACAGCATGGGTAGAGATATAAAGAAGGTCACGGAGACTATTCATGATATCCAAGTAGGATGTGACAACTGTGGAGGAACGCATTTAGTAAAGGATTGCCCTGAGATGGGAACTGGAGAAGTGACTGAGGAAGTTAAGTTTGGGGAAGCTCAAGCACCATATCTTCAGGGCGGTGGAACATTCTTCAGAAAACCATACCAAGATGGAGGTCGTCAGTTTCGCCAAAATCAACCAGGATTCTACACCAAGGAGCAACAGACTGCACCATTTTATGATAAACAATCCAACTTAGAAGAGATGATGGGAAAGTTACTCACCACCAATGAGAAATTCATTGCCAATTCTGGACAAAGGATGGATGCCACTGATGCAGCATTAAGAAACCAAGGGGCTGCAATCAAACAGATTGAAGGGAATATTTCCAACATTGCTAAAGTTCTTAAAGAGAGATTTCCTGGAACTCTCCCTGGATACACTGAAACCAACCCACGTGATCAGGCTAAGGCTGTGATCACCAGAAGTGGACAGATTCATGAGGATCCGGTTGTCAAGAAGAAACCTGTTTCTCAACCCCTACCTGAGAAAGAGAAGGAAGTAGAAGTTGAAAGTCCTAAGGTGGACACTGAGGCTGATTGAATTGCTAAAGATAAGAAATATGCAAAGGATCATGCACCGCCACCACCTTATCCAGCAGCTTTGAGAAGAGGGAAGGATGATGCTCAATACCACCAGTTTCTAGAGAATCTGAAGCAACTCCACATTAACATTCTGTTTGTGGAGGCCATTTCTCAAATGCCCAAGTATACAAAGTATTTGAAGGAACTGTTGACCAACAAGAGCAAGCTAATGGAGGCAACTACAGTAACGATGAACGAGAGATGCTCAGCGGTGATGCAAAACAAACTTCCGCCGAAAATGAAAGACCCTGGGAGTATCACTCTTCCTTGTCTTATTGGAAGTTTGGATATAACTCATGCACTGGCTGACTTAGGAGCAAGCATATCAATAATGCCTTATACCATGTATGCTAGACTCAAGTTAGGGGAACCAAAGCCAATTAGAATGTGCATTGAGTTAGTGGATCGTTCGGTTCAATATCCTAAAGGAATGATCGAGAATGTGTTGGTCAAGGTAGATAAGTTTGTTTTCCCTTGTGATTTTGTGATTCTTGACATGGTAGAAGATTCAAAGGTACCTATCATCTTGGGAAGACCTTTTCTAGCCACTACAAAGGCATTGATTGATGTTTTTGATCGAAAGATCACTCTGAGGGTAGGAGATGATGAAGTAGTGTTTGATGTTAACAAGTTAATGCAATATCCTGCTGCAGTTGATGATACTTGTTACTTTGTGAGTGCTAGAGAAATGTCTGATGATGAGGAATTTCTACAAAGTCTCATGGAAGATGAAGATCTTGATCCCATAATTCTTGAAGGATGGACGGGAAGTCTAAAAGCAATCCGTGATATCGAAGAATTCGATAAGTTGCTGGAGGAAATGGAAATCACGAGTGATGAGGAGTTAGAGAGTGATGAAAATAAGCTGATGGAGAGCGAATAATCGGTCTTGACTGATGGTATTGTAATTAAGAAAGAGACTCGCATCACTATACATGGGATTCCTTGCTCAAAAGAAGATGTGTTGGCAGTTAAATCTTCGTTTGAAGAACCACCAAAGTTATAATTGAAAGATTTACCGACCCATTTGGAATATGCATATTTGCAAGGAGAGTCGGACCTGCCAGTTATCATTTCGTCTCAACTATCAGCAAACGAGAAAGAAAGTTTATTGAAGGTTCTGAAGGAGCATAAGCATGCTATAGCATTGACGATTGGTGATATCAAGGGAATAAGCCCCTCTTACTGCACTCACAAGATTCTCATGGAATCTGATTTTAAGCCAGTTGTGCAACCATTAAGACGGCTGAATCCTAAGGTTACTGATGTAGTGAGGAAGGAGATCATTAAGTTGCTTGACTCTGGGTTGATATACCCAATCTCCGATAGTCCATGGGTTAGTCCCATTCATGTTGTGCCCAAGAAAGGAGGTATGACTGTGGTTGCTAATGAGAAGAATGAATTAATCCCCACCAGAACAGTCACTGGATGGAGAGTCTGTATCAATTATAGGAAGTTGAATGATGCTACACGCAAGGATCACTTTCCTTTGCCGTTCATCGATCAAATGCTCGAACGTCTAGCCGAAAAAGAATACTATTGCTTTTTAGACGGTTTTTCCGGGTATTTCCAAATTCCGATATATGCAAATGATCAAGACAATACCACATTCACATGCCCATTTGGAACTTTTGCTTATCGGAGGATGCCTTTCGGTCTGTGTAATGCACCCGCAACATTTCAAAGGTGCATGATGGCAATTTTTGATGACATGGTAGAGGATAGTATGGAGATATTCATGGACGATTTCTCAGTGTTCGGAAATTCGTTTGATGAATGCTTAACAAATCTGAAAAAGATGTTGCAGAGATGTGAAAGTTCAAATCTTGTGCTAAATTGGGAGAAGTGCCATTTCATGGTACGTGAAGGAATTGTTTTGGGGCATAAAATTTCAAGTGTTGGTATTGAAGTAGATCAAGCTAAAGTTGAGGCCATAGCAAAGCTACCTCATCCAACAAATGTTAAAGGAGTACGAAGTTTCCTAGGACATGCTGGGTTTTATAGAAGATTCATCAAGGATTTTTCAAAGATAGCTCGTCCGATGAACAAGTTACTGGAGAAAGATGCTAAGTTTGTGTTTTCAAAGGAATGTCAAGATATATTCAATTTTTTAAAAGAAAAGCTGGTATCCGTGCCCATTATGATTAGTCCAAATTGGGATCTCCCATTTGAGTTAATGTGTGATGCTAGTGACTATGCTGTTGGAGCAGTTTTAGGTCAGAGGGTTGATAAGAAGTTTCAACTGATCTATTATGCAAGCAAGACTTTGACGAGCGCGCAATAGAATTACACGACAACTGAGAAGGAATTGCTTGCTGTTGTTTTTGCGTTTGATAAATTTCGATCTTACTTGGTTTTGTCAAAGACGGTAGTGTTTACCGATCATTCAGCATTAAGATATTTGTTTAGTAAGCAAGATGCAAAACCGAGGTTGTTGCAATGGATTTTGTTGTTGCAAGAGTTTGACATCGAGATTCGAGATAAGAAGGGAGCTGAAAATTTGGCTGCCAACCACTTATCACGATTGGAAAATCCAGAGCTGGATAAGTTAGATGAATCGGAAATTCAGGAAAAATTTCCCGATGAAAGCTTGCTAAAGGCAATTTTGAATGAATTTCCATGGTTCGCCGATATTGCAAACTTCCTAGTTACAAACACTCTTCCGTCTGGATTGGATTTCAACCAACGAAAAAGATTTTTCTCATCTTTACGATGTTACTTCTGGGAAGATCTGTACTTGTTCAGACAATGTGCTGATGGAATTGTTCGAAGGTGTGTAGCTGGAGAGGAATGCGGCATAATTTTAGAGCATTGTCATGATGGTCCGGCTGGAGGACATCATGGTCCTAATTATACTGCAAGAAAGGTATTTGAGGCAGGTTTTCACTGGCCAACTGTTTATAAGGACGCATTTAAGTATGTGAAGGAGTGTGATGCCTGTCAACGCACTGGGAGAATTTCTAAGAGAGATGAAATGTTGCAAAATCCAATAATGGTAAGTGAGATTTTTGATGTCTGGGGGATAGATTTTATGGACCCGTTTCCACCTAGTAATGGAAATAAATACATCATTGTGGCTGTGGATTATGTTTCTAAGTGGGCCGAAGCAAAAGCATTACCCACAAATGATGCTAGAGTTGTGGGGAAATTTCTTAATCAGTTGTTTTCGCGTTTTGGAGCACCGAAAGCTTTAATTAGTGATCGGGGGACGCACTTCACAAATGCTCAATTGGAAAAAGTGTTGCGGAAGTATGGAGTAAATCACAAGTTTTCAACTGCTTATCATCCACAGACAAGTGGCCAAGTGGAAGTGACAAATAGGGGATTGAAGCGTATTTTAGAACGTTCAGTTGAAGGAAATCCTAAGAATTGGTTGTATAAGTTGGATGATGCATTATGGGCGGCACGAACAGCTTTTAAGTCGTCAATTGGAACAACACCTTATCGTCTTGTTTATGGGAAGGCTTGTCACTTGCCTTTTGAGTTGGAGCATAAGGCATACTGGGCTCTAAAGCAGTGCAATCTTGATGATTAGTTAGCTGGAAAAGAGAGAATGGCATAGCTAAATGAGTTGGATGAGTTAAGGGTGAATGCCTATGACAATTCATGCATGTTCAAGGAGCGAACAAAGAAATGGCATGATGCTCGCCTTAAGTCGAATCATACATTTGATAAAGGTGATAAGGTTCTATTGTATAGTTATAGGTTGCATTTGTTCCCTGGTAAGTTAAAGACAAGCTGGACAGGTCCCTTTTGTGGTTGAGAAAGTTTATCCTTTTGGTGCTGTTGATCTACAAGGTCATTCTGGAAAAACCTTCAAGGTTAATGGAAGTCGTCTGAAGAAGTACTATGGTGATGTAAGGGACTCCAAGCGTGATTTGGAGATGAATTTGAGTTAAGTTATGAAGTGAGAGTGTCGAGCTTACCGACGTGATAAACAAAAGCGCTTTCGGGAGACAACCCGTCATTTTGTTATTTGTTATTTTGTTTTATTGTTTTTGGTTTGTAGGTTGAACTTTGTGGGTGTGTACCCTGGAAACCCTCACGAGACTACAACTCGTCCACTCAGGATGCTGAGAGGTTTAAAGGCTTGTTGCATATGCTAAATGCAACCGTGATGCCTACGGAAGTGTGCTGTTGTATATATGTAGAATCGATTCTTCGACGCATTTTCTTCCAAATCAGGGGAGTATTTCTTTTCACTTCTTTTCTATTCCCTATTTTTATTGTTTTCTTTTGCAATGAGGACATTGCATACTTTTAAGTGGGGGATGGGGGAAAAGAAGTCTATTTGTCCTTAAGATATGAATGGTAAATATTAGAAAATTTTATTGTTTAAGGGCATTCTACATGTTAGTCATTTTTCAGCCCAAATTTTTGTTTTAAAAATTGTTTTCTACGTAAAGGTTAGCGAATCTTGTAACATATTTTGGGAATTCAATGGATGAAATGAATTTAATGTTTATATATTAGATAGTTCATCATAAGATGTATCGATATGCAATCTATATGACGGTTGTTGAGCTATTAAGAAATTTAATACTTTAAGTACGGATTTATCTTAAGAGGATCTTTAGCAAAGTATGATTTTAGTCTTAATTCTTATATGATAGCGTGTTATAATCCATAATTTTCGGATCCTAATTATCTTCATTTGGGAATATATTGGGTGTTAACTCCTCTGTTGTACGAAAGTACAGACCTGGTTTCCGTCAGTATATTTGATAAAAAAAATAAGAAAGAAAAGAGTAGAAAGGACTCATGAATTGAAAAACCAAAACCAAGTTATGTCACTCTGTTGTACTGAGGTACAGACCTGTCACCAATGTCTTGGTTTGAAAAATGATTGATTTATTTGGATGTTCATTATTTGGATAATTGTGACACATTATTTATATAAGGGTATTTTGCTATTGGGAATCAAGGGTAAGGCCTGCTAGAATAATAATAGTTGAGCTCAATTTCTGAATTTTAGATTGTTTAAGTGGACAACAATATCGGTAATCTGAGTGAATTATTTCTTATGCTTAATAATAATGTATTAAAGTTGTTTCTTTAGAGAGTTTCTTGATTGCTAAGCTTTAAGGTAGAATCGATTTTAAGATAGGAATTTGGTTTGTCGAGTGCTGTGTAGTATGTAAGTCCTTTTACACTTTTGTTTGCCGTTCATATTTCAAGTTTTGAAGTTTTTGAATCGAAAGTCTACTTGAGGACAAGTAGGATTCAAGTGGGGGATGTTTGATGAACGCCAAAATGTGCTATTTTATAGTACTAATTGCCCCTTTATTCAATACATTTCTTATGCATTTTAATTGAATTTGATACTCATTTCGTTCATATTTGCATTTAGGAGTTATTTGAAGCTTGAATCGGAAAAGAAGCGGAAAACGTGCGAGTATTGAAGAAAATAGCTAAAATGGTTGAAGTTTGAAGAATGGAGGTCGGCTAGCTGAAAAGTTGGATTTTTCAATCCATACGGCGTATGGATGTTGTGAGCCGGGCCGCCAGTTTACGCGGGCCTGATCCATGGGCCAAATCAATCCATACGGCGTATGGATGTCCATACGGCGTATGGATTGCCTCGGCAGAAACCCTAAATATTTCATTTTGTTCTCATTTTTAGGGTATCACCCATATTTTTCTTCCTGCCGATTTTATCACTAAAAAATCCTAATATCCAGAGCATTTTGGAGGAAAAAGATCAAGAAGAATTGAAGCTTTTCACTCGTTCAATCCTATTTTCGGTTTCTCGGTTCGAATACGTTTCTTCTTTTCATTTGATTATGATTTCGGTTATGAATATGAATCTGAGTTTCTATAATATTATGATTGGCTAATTCTTTATTGTATTTGCTTGGATAATGATACTTAGATTACGGATTGATTATTGATTTGCGGATTTATTTGGATTTATTTGGATTTATTGAAGGTTTGCGTGTTTATTTGACGATCCTTGGTTATTGAATGACTATTAGTAATTACCTAACGTGGTTTTATGGTTAATTGAGATTGATTTCCTTTTAATTATAAGATTATTGATAATTGTTGATTTCAATTGACGATTGTTGCTGAATATATTGAGTATGACAGGTTAGGGTTAATAATTGATAATGATCATTGATGAACAAGATAACTTTAATTAGTTATAGACTTTGTTGATTCAAGTCAAGAAAATAAATCACATAAACGGTGTTGGTTTAATTTAGAATACAATTTGGTGGGCAACGTTAAATTGAACTGTTAGCGTGTTGAAAACAACTTTGTGTCTTTCTTAATTGTGTTTATATCAATCTATCTTGTAAGGAAGATTGGTAATATTTGTCAAATCACCAATAAATCCATATGTTAGCAAATCAATAAAATGATTTCCGGACTCTAAGGAAAGTAATCCAAGCAAATGCATTTCTTTTATTATTTGAATTAAATATTCTTTTTAAGTAATTATTTTATCATTTCTTTATTTTATTAGTAAGTTTTATTTAATAAATCATTTTTCATAATTGTTTGCCAATTGTTCGATCGGAACTAAAACGCCACCATTATTTATTGTTTTCATTATTTGTATCAATTTCCAGTTTATTTAATTAACCATCCGTTCCCTGTGTTCGATCCGGACTTATCATACTATACTATTATATGACCAGGTAATTTGCCTGAGTTGTGTATAGTTAGTAAGGTAATTTCCATTTTAAAATAAAGCTCTGTTTACACAGCATCAGTTGGCAAGTTAGGTATCAGTGTATCACGACTCGTCCCTCCACAACCACCCCTACCTCTAGTTCCTTTGTAATTTGCTCCTCTAGCCATCTGTCATTAACATACCAGACAATGAAATGATGCAATTACACATAAATGATAATTGTTAAATGCAGAAATGAGCTGTTAAAAACAGCAGCAACATTTGTTAGAAGACATCAACGAAACAGTTTAGTAATGGCATTTAAAGAGCATTAATACTATGGCACCAAAAACTGCATAAAATGCAGTAAAATATATCATTACAGAAGCAAAAGACAACGTTTAATCCAGTTACAAACACTGCAAAAAATAGCATCCAATTGAGCAATGAACAGCTTACTAACAACACCGTAAATAATAAAGTCACTCATTATCGCTACTATATGAATCGTGACCAGTTTCTGATAGCCTCACAAAATAACTGTTTTGTTTCTTGCTGTCCATATACACATATGAATATATGACAGTTAACAAAAACTATTTTGGTGTGACCTTGTATATTTATTAGATATATTAACCACTAGTTAACTAAAATCAACATTTTGTAAGAAAGTATACATTTTTACATGGTAATCTTTAGTAATATTATAAACAATTTAGTAGAAAACAAAGTAATGGTTAGTATTATAGCGAGGTCAACGATATGAAGAATTGATAGTATATTACAAGCACCAAATCGAGACATCACAATGGAGTATTATATAGCATATACAGTCACACAAAACTAACATATAACAACAAAACCACAGAAATTGTTTCATAAAAATCAGACAATCAATTTACAAAACGAGACAAAAAAAATGGCTTTTGTGGAACCAAACAAAACCTTCTTACACCTTATTAGAAAAGTAAATGAACAACAAATCGAAGGAGCAGAAGAAGCAAAACAACATATTTAGCATATACGAAGCACTGATCGCACCCCGAACGGTCGGTTCAGGAATCGCTTCCTGTTGTCGTCGGACCTTGCGCTCGAGGCGGGTGATCAGAGGGTTTTAAATTTATATTTTGCTGGGAAGCCTAAGTTTTATTACTACCTACTGCTCTAAGGGTATTAGGGTAGTAAGTGGTAAGTCTGACTCAGGTGTCGTTCTTAAAATCGTAGCGAATCGAAATGAATTAAATACCTCAGAAAATAGTAGCTAATAGGATGAGTTTAATAGATCAGGTAGGGTTTGTTTTTGGTATTTTCTAATTTAACTAAAATGCAGGAAAGTAAATACTACACTATGGATAGGGTAAGCAGATAGATAGAGTTGTGATTGCTGAAGTTTCAATATTCATGTTTCAGGATGATGTCCATTATAAAAGATGATTGGAGACTTGCCTTAATTAAATCAACAGAGGTTTGGTGTAAACACTAGCACCCTACGATTTAAAGTGGAAACCCTAAGTCGTATGTCACTGAGTACTAGGCTATCATGATTCTGATCAGATCAGGCTGCTCAACCCCCAACACTGTCAGATGAGGACAAGTGACCCTTCTTGGGATTAACCCTGGGTGCATGAATAAGGTAACAGACCGATATTTAATTTCTGACCGTTCTTAACACCTAGTTCTAATTGATTTTATTAAGGCTTGTACTAATTGCTTGCTATTGTACATTAAACTGTCGGTTATGTTGGATAAGGGGGTTTAAGCATCTTACACTACAGCTGAATGTTTGCTTTCTTTTCCAGATCCCTTAAACTTAGTTGAGGAGCACAAGTACTTCCGTCAAGGTGTAGACCCTCCTTTGCGATCAAACGTTCATCCCTAGGTTTGTTTCACGGTGTATACTACGTTTTTCAGCAGTTCCACAGCTTTGTATATACCTAGACCATGTTCAGGAAGGGTGACTTCCAGGTATCCACGGTGTCATATGCTTACGACCGGTCCGTAGCTTCCACGCATTTGTACTCCACCAGAGGTGTTTCCAGCGCTATACTAAGTACTGGGCCGTTTTACAGCATGTCCACAGCTTCAACAATAACACAGATAACTATCTACCAATACTAGGGTTGATCAGGTCCTAATACTAAAGTAATAGCCACGTGAAAGCTTGGAAAGGGTGTATATGGTGGTTTAGATCTACCGCTTGAAAAGTTTAACCCGATACATAACATAACAATTTCCAATCACATATTTAATTAAAGATTAATTTAACATCATCCCTACTCCTAAATATCTACATTCCAACAATCACAATATTACACTACTCAATAAACATGGCAACAAATAAAGCACATACCATAATATTACGCATGGATAATTCAGACATAATAACAGTATGAGGGAATAGATATCACCGGATAATAGAGCAGCGTAACAGAGAGAAAATAATTGCAATCCTTGAATACCAGCTTGAACAACAATACTCCTTTATTACAAAGATTATCTCTCCTCTAATCTACTAGCTACCCTCTAATTTCTCCTCTAACTCCTAAGAGTAGTGCTAGAGAGAGAAACTAGAGAGAGAAACTAACTAAGAAATAAAATTACAAGAAAGTGTGTGTGAAAGAATGAATTGTGTTGTGAATGGTGAAGGTGTTAAAATGAGGAGGTTGATGCCACTATTTATAGGCATATAAGATACGATTTTACACTTAACACCCTTGCTCCAATTTAATACTGAAATACACCCCCTAGCTATGAAATTCGACACCGTAAAGGGGGTATACCACCCTAAATAGGGCGTATTCGGTAGCAAATAGGGCGTATTCGGTAGCAAATAGGGAGTATCCGGCACCGTAGAGGGGGTATACCACCCCTAGAAGGGGGTATACCACCCCAAACAGGGGGTATACGGCCCTGTAGAGGGGTTATACGGCCCCTGTTGGGGGTATACGGCCCCTAGAGGGTGGTATTCCCTTGGTCCGTGGTCTTGTGTGCTGGATCGTAAGTCTTGTGTGCTGGATCGTACTCGTTTGGCTCTAACTTCTTCGTTCTTGATCCGTTTTCAACGTTCTTTATATCCACGCGTTCGTATTCTCCAGACCTACATTTTAAGATATTTATTAAGTCCCAGATCGGAGTTTTACGATAAAATAGCGTGTCGAACGAATTATGCCTATTTAAGTGTGTTTTTCGTCCATTTACCGTTGTTTTTGAAATATTTATAAAGTTTAGACCTTTTTAACAAAATGTGGTAAATGTGAGCTTTATTGGCATGTTTTTGTTTAATTAAGTGCCAAATATGAGATAAAAGATGCGCGTAAAACATGACTTTTTACGTCAAATCAAATATCCCACACTTAGACTTTGCTTGTCCTCAAGCAAACCGTATCTCATTTTGCTCCAGGTTTTGAGAAGATAGACCATTTGACGAGAACGAATATTTCCTAAGAACATCAACTCCTCAAAATAAGTAAACTATTTCAAAAAAAGTAAGCATTAGTAGAATAAGAAATCTTAAAACTGAACTGGTTGTCCCTTTTTTTGCATACTTTTTCAACTCTCGAGATGTAGAAGTACATGACAGGGCGATCCTCACAGGTGGTCACTCAATTCACTCAAGAAGTGTATCGGGTTTCCTATCATTCTAAATAAACGAAATTGCTCAAAGCCAGTCATGCAGCGCTTATCATCATAGGCTTGGTCGAGAATCGCATCTCCACCACTCCAAATGAGGACGGTGCTAATTATCCCAAGGCATTTACGTTGGGTTGTAATGTTCGAGTGAGGGTTAAATGGGTATGGAAAAGGGTTGTTTTAAAGTTTAAAAAGGGTTACGC
Source organism: Helichrysum umbraculigerum (assembly GCA_949592205.1). NCBI lineage: Eukaryota > Viridiplantae > Streptophyta > Magnoliopsida > Asterales > Asteraceae > Helichrysum > Helichrysum umbraculigerum. The sequence continues at coordinate 93,522,501 of CATIUR010000004.1, forward strand.
TTATCTTAGGAATTTTCAAACATTATGAAAAACTTTATTTAGATATGCTTCTTAATGAAAACGGAAACGGATAACGGAAAGGAGGAAGATAGTTATTTTGACTTCTATCCTTTTGAAAACACTTGGAGGATTTATATCTTTCGAAGATTAGAGTTTTCGGGAGATTTTGAAGCACTCAGCTTTATTTAGATATATATATTTTTGGCTTAGAATTTCTTTGCCAAAGAATTTCTAAGGAATTTTATTTCCTTACTACCTTTTTGAGATCCTTTCATATTTTTCATTTATCACACTTTTTGACATTTCGAATTTTACCTGGTGCCAATTTTTCGCACCGCTAGATTCTCGATCTAATTTGATTTCTGAAACGCACACGAGAAGTTTTAAGTAAAACACGAATTTTGTGATTTTTTGAGTGGAAGCAAAAAGAATATCTAAATAGCATTTTTCAAAATTTTAAAAACTCTAAAATAAGGTTTTGGTGGGTAGGGAACGGAATGGGTTTTTAAAATATTTGGGTTTTTAAGAAATGAAAAAGGTTAAGGCTCAACATGGTGTACTAAGCGGATCATCGATACTAAAATTGAGTATCGGAGGGTTAGGCTTGAAGAGATATGAGAAAAATGGGTTTAATCCTAATAAATGCCAAGGTCCTCTAATTGCACCTATACCGCGTACGGTACTCTTTGGTATGGTCTCGAAGCGTATACCAGGAACAAGTTCTAATTCTAAGACGCATGCATCGGCGTACACATAGAAATGAATGGTGAAGCATTAAAATGAATGCTTATTAAAGGCTCAAGTTCCTCACACAACAATATAGGGTGTATGTGCCAAGTCATGCGATGCTTCGAAGATGACCATTTCATTTTTAAGGGATTCTTATTCTGCCTTATCGTACTTTCCAAAGTAACTTATTTATTCTGAAAAAGTGATTATCCTTAAAAAGTATTATTCTTACCAAAAGATCAAAGAATTTTCAAAAGTTGACTGATAAATCAGTCGAGTTTTCGAAAAAATTTTGAAAAATTTGAGCAGAAAACGAGTTACAAGTTATCTTTAGAGGACAAAAGGTCAGAAAACTTTACGATATAACATACCGTGTATCCCACACTTAAAGGAACATTGTCCCTAATGTTCACTACTAAGGCGTAGATCTTTTTGGGGGATCCCACACTTAGAGTTTGATTATAGAAAATGCTCACTTTATTGTGTTTTTAAGATGGTGGAATTAAAAATCCCACACTCAGAGATTAGGCATAAAGGATATGGTATGAATATTTCGGGAAGACAACGGAAAAGAACGAAAAACTCCCCTCACGGATTCACGAGATGAAAATGTTTTGGCTGAAGAAGATGTTTTGGCTTGCTAGAGATTCCAGCATGCTTCCGTCTAAGAACAGCCGTCCGTTTTAGTGCGCGTCATCTAGTCGTGAATTGTTCCCATCATTCTCAACAATCAATTCAACCACATTTTATTCTACTAAAATAAACAAAGAAAACGTAAGCATAATAAAGATAGATAGATAGATCATCCAGCTGAGTAGCAAGCTAGATGGATGGTTCCAAAAAGTAAACAAGTCCACAAATCATCCCAACTAGTTAGTGTTAATACAGACCAATAGTAATAATAATGATAAAGTACTTGGAGATGAAAAATAAGTCTAAGGACGAGGAGACCCCTGATCAGTCACACGAGGATCAACAACAGAAGTGGAGGGATGCATGCCCGCAGCTGAGTGCTCCCCGCTAGCAGCTCTCCCAGATACAGACTCTGATACAATAACTCTGTGCTGTCTGAGGATGGCCTGCATAACATGGATAGGCAAGTCCTTTGTGCTGTCAAATCCCCACTCCTGCAAACACTGTTGTGTCATGTGTGTCTCCTCAAGTAATATCTGGTATCCTCTCCTGATGTCGCTCTCATTTGGGATCTCAGAGTCAGGGATAGGCTCGAGGTTGGACATCCACGAGAATCCTAAGAGTGTGATGCCCTGTGCACTAGTGGTGGTCATAGCTGGGCGATAGACATGTGGGTCATCAGGTATCGGGATCTCATAGGTCGGCGATAAGACATGGGTAGCTGGGGGTGGTTGTCGTGAAGTGGATGGAGCAGCTGAGGTGTGTACAGAGTATACTGGCTCATGGTGAGATGTGGTGGGCATGGTGTATGGTGGAATAGTGGTGGTGACTGGTGGAATGGGAAAGACTGCTGGTGGTGTCTCACATCTGTACATCAGTGGCTCTGGTATCGGCAATCCAAACTTACGTGCTACATTGATATCATGAGCATGTCTAACCTGAAGTGCATGAAAAGTCCAATACTGAGAAAGTGGAGTCACTGGTGTAGTCCAGTCAACAACACTCTGAACCCTAGATGTAGAGCCAGATGCCCTAGTATCAACCTGTGGCACTCTAACATCGCTGTCATCATCCTGTATCTCAATCGGCTCATCATCCTCAACATCCCTGTCTCTCTTACTACCCTTCCTCTTCAGAACACAACCAGGAATAGCCTCTTTGGTAGCTTTCCAGAATGCCTGCCCGCTCGAATCAGTAGTGATCAACCAGATAGTCCGAAAATAATCCAAGTCGAACGGCAGGGATCTAACATAAGGTGAGCTGGTATACTCACTCATGTGATCCTCCATGAGCAAACCCATACGGCTACAAATCCTAGTAATGAAAGCTCCCATGTAGATATACTTTGTCATCTCAAATTTCGTCTCTCTCTGAATCCTCTCAGCTACTAAGAAGGCCACATTCATGTTCTTCTTCTTAATCATGGCATTCATCACAAAGAGATCATCAGCTCCTACAGTTCCTCCTGTTTCTTTCTTTCCATGTAGTGATACAGCTAGTAGCTTGTGCAGAAGTCGATGCTCAACTTTGAAGAACGCGGAGGCTTTCACATTTGAATGAAAACTAGTACCCGTTAGATTATCCCAAATCAGCCCATGATCTTCATTACTCGAAATACCCCGTGAACTATCGAAGAATAACTGAGAATGTGTCTTCTCCTCAGTGTAGAAACCAAGATATACCGCTAGCTCAGCCAAAGACACATGCTGCTTCACCCCTCTGTAATTGAAACTAATCAACCGCTTATCTGTAACATTGCTGATGCAGGGGTTGAACTCATAGGTCAACATGAACTCAATAACTAGCTCTCGATAAATGTCTTCATTGAGGGCGAACATTTGGTACCAAGCATTCATTTTCTCATGATTGATCTTGAACTTCACTAGATTTCTCAACTCTCTTTTATAACCAATCGCCTTTACATCTCTCAAAACGATAAATCTGTTTTTACCAAGTGGTCGGCTCATCCAATCCCTAATCAATTTCTTCTTTTTGGCGGAAGTGGCCAAGTGTTCCAAAGTAGGATGGATAGCTGTAGAATCAGACCTCATCTGTCAAGATAAAAAGGTAATTAGTGTGCATCATGATCATAGGTATATGAATTCATTAAGTCATTTCAAATTTTTAACAAAAATTCGAAATGTAGGCTTTAAAAATCGAATAATCCATAACCTAGAAAGATACATATTCAACCAAACCGCAATCACCAAACTTCAAATTTCACATCAATAAGTTTCTTAAGCTATGGTAAATGTCACAAGCATGTTTCTAGGGCAAAAGATCTTACTATATAAATGATTCCTAGAAAAGGCTCAAAACACCCGAAAATGCATTGTTAAGTGACTAAGTAAGCATTAAGATTTAAAAGAAACCTTGTAATTACCTTACTTTAATCAAAACTTTGCATTTTAACATAGACTTAGAAAACTAGTGATGAAACTTTGACCATATTATGTATTTAAAGATTTTAACATTAAGCGTTAGTCAAGTTTTTTTTTTTGCAAAATGATTAATAAAATCAACCAACAACTTAATGCTTAATCTACAAATAACATAATTTTGATATTGGTTTATTTAGAAACATGACTAGTCATTTTAAAAGATTTATGCATTTTATTTATTAAAATGATGCTTCTTTAAAAATTGAAACTAGTCGTTTAATACTATTAAAGCACGGTTTTGAAAATTCAAGCAACCATTTAAAGTTAATATTTGCATAAGTACCATTTAGTTTGAAAGTTTTTAATTAAAATAATGATACTCCACAAATATTCATAAAAATGCTTACTTTAAATTTCAAAAGTCATTAAACCAATCAATTAACTTATTCAAACTAGTTTACTTATGTTCAACACATCATTATAAGCACATTTAATCAATAAAAGTCAAACATAGGCAATTCTAGCTAAAAAGTCAACAAAAAGTCAAAGTTCATCACTTTGAAAATCAAAGTTCACAAATCTCACATGAAATCACTAGATTACTATCATATATCATCATTCAATCATCATAAGTAAGTAATAACACCAAAAGCCCTAATCTTTAGCCCTAAATTTCAAGTTTCAATTTGAAACCCTAACTTTTGGGGAAAATCATGAACTAGAGATTTTAAGTTAGTGATTTACCTTAGAAATGATGCAATGATGATAGATGAAGCACACAAGTAATGAAAATGGAGAATATAGAGCTTGAGATCTTCAAAAATGGTGAAAATTTGGTGATGGCATGGTGGTGGTGTGGGTTTCGGCCAGAAAAAAAAAGAGAGGAGGAGGAAGAAAGTGAAAAATGTTTTTCATTTTTGCTTTTTAACCTCCTTCCCATTTTTACTTTTTACCTTTTTACCCTTTTGAGGTAATTTAGTGAAAGTAAATGGTAAAAATTGGTAATTAGGTCAAAAAATGGTTTTATTAAAAACTTTAAATATTTTTGTGTTCTAAAAATTAAATCTCATTTAACAGTAGCTAAATTTTGCCAATTGTTTAATTGAAATTAAATAATTAAACAAAACTTAAACATTGAGTGATAAATGATGAGACAAAATTTAAAGAACGTTTTTAAAGATAATTTTAAAACATTAAAAATTTAAAATTTTTTAAAATCCTAACTTTTACACAGAAAGTAAATAGACTGAAAATTTAAACTACTACGCGATTAACTACGTAACTTATTTATTAAAATTGGGTTGCCTCCCAATAAGCGCTTTGTTTTAAAGTCAACGGCTCGACTTTTCAAAAATTTAATTCGGGGCCCGAGGCTGAGGAAAAGTGTAACGAGGAATAAATGAAAATCGGAGCACTTTAGTGATGTGATAGATTAGGTCGGCGGAGTTTAAGAAAAATAATTCAAATTCGTTTAGAAAACTTCTCTCCTCGTATCCTAATGTCATAAGTGCATCAACGAATTTATTAAATTCTCGTTTAACTTTCTTGGGATTTGAAATGCCATTTCGTGGTCCGTCGTCTAAAAAATTAAGATCATGAAGTAATTCTTCCAATATTTTTAAAAATTCCTTCTCTTCTTTTGAATCAGGATTTCCGGTAGTAGCGTGAACTGCTACCGATAATTCTTTAAAAAGTAGTTTTTGTTGAAGCGTGAAAGGAAATTTTGATGTTTGAAATAACTGAATCAGCTTAATGTGAATATCTTTCCGTTTAATACAGAAAGATCTCTCAATAGCTGCCTTAGTTGCATTTGGAAAAATTTCTACCAGTTTATTGATTAAATAGACGGCAGGATCAACAAAAAATGGTATTTTCCTAGGAAGTAAGGTTGGAATTATAGGGTCACGCTCTATCCAAAATTCGAGTTCACTAACTAGATCCGCAATATACCGATTAATCCGTGTTGATGAAACAGGATGATAATGTAACACCTGCCTAATTAGGATAATTAATTATGCCTAATTATCTGTAACTAGTTGTGATTAGTATGTGATAGGACTAATTACAGACTCTATCTGTATACATAAGGTGATTTATATATATGTGTGTACTCACGCGATTTGGATAAATCATACAAATTAACCGAACGGAGTCCGACACAGTTTACTTGGACGTTGGTGAACAATTTTATTAAATAATATAACATTACTTAATAACACTATCATTTTATCTAAAATATTATGTAAATATATTACATAGTTATTCCATAACGTACAACAACGCACAAACAGTTAAAATAAAGTTAAGGTTTACTTTATAACGCAAATATTAAATACTGAATGAAATACTCCAACAAAAATACCAAACATATATTCGTATTTTAAAACGTATATTTAAACACGCAAAATGATTATTTAACGTTTAAACAATCGGGAAAACGAACACCGCACCGAGCGCGATTACAGTGAACGAAATTGGTGAAGTCCACACTCGGTGGACCCCACTCGAAATCAGCCAAAAGGTGAGGGTCACCACCTCCCTCACCTCACTTCCACCTACACCCTCTCTCTTTCTTCTTTCTTTTCTCTCCAACCAAACCACCACACCACCTCCACTAAATCACAAATTACTACACCAAAACGAACTCGAATCTTCAAGCTTATTTGAAATAAAAGAACCACGGACTCACGATCTACAACTCTATCTTTCCGGATTTTCATTTCGCCATTTTGTAAGTTTCCGACAAAACCCGAAACTCTCCGTTTTTACTCATTTTTACGTTTTTATGGTTTATATATGCTTAAAATGTCCAAAAATGGGTTGGGTAAAAGATTTGGACCAAACGGAAGCCGCTCGGCCGTTTTTCCGGCCACCGGAATCGTAACAGACCCCGACGTCGCATTTGGTTTGGCCCGATTGCGACGTCAGCCACAATGTCGCAAAAACCCATCACAACGTCGCATATAGCGACGTCACCACTAACGTCGCCTTAATTGGCCAACGTCGCACATAGCGACGCCACCCACAACGTCGCATTAAATTGTGAAAGACGCACATAGTGACACCATGCTCAACGTCTCAGTTAGGACCTGCGACGTCGCACCCAACGTCGCATAAAACAGAACCCTGAAAATTCAGATTTTTACTAAGTGTCGGAACCAAGATTTTACCACCTAATTTTACTCCAATTTCAAATTTCGGATACGTTTTCACTAAAGGAAAGTGGTAGGAATAAAAATTTTCCAAGCTGACTTGGCAGCTCGACCCCAACCAGGGGCTCTGCCCCTTGGACCCCGCCAGGGGCTGCCGCCCCTTGAACCCCGCTGCCAGGGGCGCTGCCCCCGGACCCCCATCATTAGATGTTGTAAATACTTTTCACACTAAGTGTCGAACACCTACAAATAACGAAACCTGATTCAACGATACATATAATGATAACACTTTGGACTGTTATTACAAACCGTCACCAACGGGTCAAACATGTTTTCTAAAGACAAACGATTACGAATACTTAAACCAACATCGGGCATACTAGTTGTATACAACTAAACGAAACGTCTTGCGAGACACATACTTACATAACCTTACGTGTTTAGGCATTTGAAGGTTACGGGTTCGGAGAACCTACATACTACTTACTGTTTGCTACCGCTTACTACTCGACTCAGGTGAGTCTTACAGCCCCACTTTTACTGTTTTACATACGGGGTGAGATACATTGCTTAACTATTTTCTTGAACACAAGTACGAACTGTACATTTACTATACCAAACGGAATTGCATGAGTTATTTACTACTTACAGAAGTCTCTCCATCATATATCGTTAGTTATGAACTTAAGCGCGAACACTAGTTAATGGATCCATTAGGGAAATGACCCTCCCCGCCCGGGGTAGTAGCGCTACCACGAACCGTTATGTATAAACGGGCTACTATTATTCGTTACTTATGCTTTCTCAGTTACGAGCATGTCACGGGAGCAACTTATTACTTACGGGTTAAGCTTCGATTATGAGCCTCATGGCAACGGTATAACTTACTAACTTTACATTTGCTGGAATGCAAATACTTGATTTACGCCTGCGGGTACAACTGATGAAATCTTGTGTTCAAAAAACTGATATTACTTACAAACCTGTGAGATTCACCAACATTCGTGTTGACCTTTTAGCATGTATTCTCATGTACCCAGACGGAGTAGGATTTCTCCAGGACATAGCTAGAGTCGCATGATTTCAACTAAATTGCATTAACGGAGATTCTCAGCATTATCTTTTGTACATTTTGATTATGTAATAGAATCTCCCGCTACACGCGTGGACTCTAGGGAACTACATTTTGTATACGAAAACGTTGAGTTTTCTAACATTTATTTCATATGGAATCGTTTTACAACGTCTCATTTAGAGGTCGTTTGCTGTATATCTTGTGCTTTGTATATTGATTAGTAACACCCAAGTATGCTTCCGCAAATCATTAATTTGGTGGTGTTACAGATAATATGTATTAGCAAGTAAATTCATTAACAGGTCTAGATCTGATTTTAGTAATAACTCATCTTTTCTAGTATAATTAGCGCGGAGTCCTAAAATTCTGTGTTTGATAATCACGAAGGTCTTTCTTTGGTCAACCGAAAAAGGGAAATCAGATATTTTAAGATATTTCAGAAAATTGGCACATATATCTATTCTCCTATCTGGTTTAAAAGAATTTCCGACATGACGCTCGGTTTCAGTCTCGGGTGGAATATCTGTGATTTCAATGATGTCAGTGGGTGGTCCTTCCAATATAGTTTTAGCTATGGTGTACCTAGGTTGGACTGGACATCTTTGAAATGGTTCAACTATGTAGGTGGCTCCTGATTTGAGTGCATGATCATCCGAACATGAGGGATTCTTATCCTGTGTGGTAGGATAGGTTTTCAAAATGTCAGGAAGATCATATTCAAAGTATTCATCCAAGCAGTGGAGGCGTTCATTTCTAACTAAACCTAAAATGGGTGGATAAAAGTAAACTTCAGTGCCGAATGGTACTTCTTCGGGAAGGTCAGGTCGTCTAACATAGTGTGGGTATTTGGCCAGAAGTGAAGAAATCTCAGGTTCAATGGTAAGTTGACTACTTAAAGTGTGAGTAACAGAAGTTGATATCTTCTGCTGAGATTCCTCTAATTCTAGGTCAAAGTGTTTTTGCCGGATCCCGATTTCTTGGACGTTTGAGATTTCTTTAACTTCGGGGAATGAAGAACAAGAAGAGTTATCCTCTAATTCTTTTTCCATAAAATCAAAAAATTCAGAATCATCCATTGCCATCATCTCATCTGCTGTCTTGTGAGAAAACAGAGAGACTGAGCTAGAAACAGAATCAGATGGTTTTTGACTTTTCATATTTTTATGGTTTTTGTACTAAACTAAACTAGTCTAAGAAAGCAGTAACTTTCAAAAAAGATAGGCTTAAACGAAAGGTTCTCCTAAAGGCTTCTAATTCTAAGGTATATTTATCAAATCACAACGCTCTGCGATCCCCGGCAGCGGCGCCAAAAACCTGATCGCACCCCGAACGGTCGGTTCAGGAATCGCTTCCTGTTGTCGTCGGACCTTGCGCTCGAGGCGGGTGATCAGAGGGTTTTAAATTTATATTTTGCTGGGAAGCCTAAGTTTTATTACTACCTACTGCTCTAAGGGTATTAGGGTAGTAAGTGGTAAGTCTGACTCAGGTGTCGTTCTTAATATCGGAGCGAATCGAAATGAATTAAATACCTCAGAAAATAGTAGCTAATAGGATGAGTTTAATAGAGCAGGTAGGGTTTGTTTTTGGTATTTTCTAATTTAACTAAAATGCAGGAAAGTAAATACTACACTACGGATAGGGTAAGCAGATAGATAGAGTTGTGATTGCTGAAGTTTCAATATTCAGGTTTCGGGATGATGTCCATTATAAAAGATGATTGGAGACTTGCCTTAAGTAAATCAACAGAGGTTTGGTGTAAACACTAGCACCCTACGATTTAAAGTGGAAACCCTAAGTCGTATGTCACTGAGTACTAGGCTATCATGATTCTGATCAGATCAGGCTGCTCAACCCCCAACACTGTCCGATGAGGACAAGTGACCCTTCTTGGGATTAACCCGGGGTGCATGAATAAGGTAACAGACCGATATTTAATTTCTGACCGTTCTTAACACCTAGTTCTAATTGATTTTATTAAGGCTTGTACTAATTGCTTGCTATTGTACGTTAAACTGTCGGTTATGTTGGATAAGGGGGTTTAAGCATCTTACACTACAGCTGAATGTTTGCTTTCTTTTCCAGATCCCTTAAACTTAGTTGAGGAGCACAAGTACTTCCGTCAAGGTGTAGACCCTCCTTTGCGATCAAACGTTCATCCCTAGGTTTGTTTCACGGTGTATACTGCGTTTTTCAGCAGTTCCACTGCTTTGTATATACCTAGACCATGTTCAGGAAGGGTGACTTCTAGGTATCCACGGTGTCATATGCTTACGACCGGTCCGTAGCTTCCACGCATTTGTACTCCACCAGAAGTGTTTCCAGCGCTATACTAAGTACTGGGCCGTTTTACAGCATGTCCACAGCTTCAACAATAACACAGATAACTATCTACCGATACTAGGGTTGATCAGGTCCTAATACTAAAGTAATAGCCACGTGAAAGCTTGGAAAGGGTGTATATGGTGGTTTAGATCTACCGCTTGAAAAGTTTAACCCGATACATAACATAACAATTTCCAATCACATATTTAATTAAAGATTAATTTAACATCATCCCTACTCCTAAATATCTACATTCCAACAATCACAATATTACACTACTCAATAAACATGGCAACAAATAAAGCACATACCATAATATTACGCATGGATAATTCAGACATAATAACAGTATGAGGGAATAGATATCACCGGATAATAGAGCAGTGTAACAGAGAGAAAATAATTGCAATCCTTGAATACCAGCTTGAACAGCAATACTCCTTTATTACAAAGATTATCTCTCCTCTAATCTACTAGCTATTTTCTAATTTCTCCTCCTACTCCTAAGAGTAGTGCTAGAGAGAGAAACTAACTAAGAAATAAAATTACAAGAAAGTGTGTGTGAAAGAATGAATTGTGTTGTGAATGGTGAAGGTGTTAAAATGAGGAGGTTGATGCCACTATTTATAGGCATATAAGATACGATTTTACACTTAACACCCTTGCTCCAATTTAATACTGAAATACACCCCCTAGCTATGAAATTCGACACCGTAAAGGGGTATACCACCCCAAACAGGGGGTATACGGCCCTGTAGAGGGGGTATACGGCCCCTGTAGGGGGGTATACGGCCCCTAGAGGGTGGTATTCCTTGGTCCGTGGTCTTGTGTGCTGGATCGTAAGTCTTGTGTGCTGGATCGTACTCGTTTGGCTCTAACTTCTTCGTTCTTGATCCGTTTTCAACGTTCTTTATATCCACGCGTTCGTATTCTCCAGACCTACATTTTAAGATATTTATTAAGTCCCAGATCGGAGTTTTACGATAAAATAGTGTGTCGAACGAATTATGCCTATTTAAGTGTGTTTTTCGTCCATTTACCGTTGTTTTTGAAATATTTATAAAGTTTAGACCTTTTTAACAAAATGTGGTAAATGTGAGCTTTATTGGCATGTTTTTGTTTAATTAAGTGCCAAATATGAGATAAAAGATGCGCGTAAAACATGACTTTTTACGTCAAATCAAGCACTAATTGACACAAATGTACCACTTAATTACTAGATCAAGTTACACCAAAAAAATCCCCAAAACAGAAAATAAAACCAAACCTTGAATGCTCGTAATTAGTGCTAAGCTTGTGGTTGAAATGAGATGGTGACACTACAACCGTGGTCCCGCAATGGCTCGATTGAATTATCTGGTGGTGGGCGCCATGAGAGAAGAGGTAGAGTGATAAGGTTTGAGCTCATGGTTAGCTAGCTGTATAAGGATTTAGGGCTTTTTGATATTTGTAATGAACATTGGTCTAATGGTTACAACAAAAAATAATAATATAATATTAATTAATAACAATAATAATAAATATTGAATGTGCATTACGATTTTACTTGGACTCAAAACTACACTATACCAATGGTAAAGGCCCGTGCGATGCATGGAGCTTGTTATATTCATATGTTTTGATATTTGTGGTTAAATTTTATTAATTATATGTTTATTGATGTCATATACTGACTATTGATGGATACCATTTTACTATAATATCGTATAATCCATTGATAATGTTTTCATTATGTAATTAGTCTACTATCCAATTAATTTTTTAGTTCGTATCCTTTTGAAAGAATATAAATAATGATGTTGTATTCAACTGGAAGGATTATATAATGTCAGTCAAATAGTCGATCATTGCCGGTGATGATAATTTACATGAGTTAACTAATTACTATCACCAAAAAATGTTGGTAACTACATCTTGTAAAAAAAAAACACTAAAGTAATATCAAAATAACTAATATTATCATATAATTAAATATATTTAACCTGTAAAAAGTATCCGAAGAGTTTATGCAATGATTTAGTATTGATTGTAACCAAATACTCATGATTCAAAATTAAAATTACCATTATTTATTATTTAATAACTATAGTTATGATAAGAATTTTTATAGGAGAAATAGTTATTGAAATCAAAAGTGACAACAAAATCATATTATGAAGTAATTTTTTGCGTTGGGTTCACATAGTATTTATAGACTACCAAACTCTCAATTAAATTTGCTACTTTAACATGTAATATTTTGTTCACAAAAGATATGAAACATAGAATCTCTATCTTATCTTATCTTATCTTATCTTACACTTATATAATGCATTTGTACCATTTCTTCTTTTAAGAGATTCAGTTTCAACCGATACTAGATCCTAGCCATTGGTTTGAGTCAAACTAATCTTCACCCTCTATTTTAAATTCACAAAATGATAAATATATATCCCCCAGCAACCCTAATTTAACACTCACTGTAACACTAAAAATACACACTCCTGCATCTCTCTCCCTCTCAATCAAAGCCCTACCATTCTCTATTCTCTACCCTAAAACACCAGCTACAAAAAACCGCCGGCTACCTAACATTGCAGCCATCAACACCGTAAGTCACCATAATAACCATACCTTTCTTCGTCGGAAATCACTGGCGCCACACTTTAACATTAGTTTTTCTTTGGGTCCAACTTAATTGACAAAGGATATGGGTTTCCACCTCTCGGTGTTGAGACCCAACGAGTTTAGATCCATGGGTCATGAGAACCAACGGTGTTTAAATCCAACGAGTTTTTCGACCGTCATCGTTTCTAGCCGATTTTTGTCGGTAGCTCTGTAGATCCGTGGGTTTTAACTGTTTGTTGTTGAGAGCCGACTAGATCTACGGAGATTTATTATTATTATTGCCTTCTATGTCGGTTTTTGTTTATATTTTCTTGATATTTTTAAAATCCATGTGTTTCAATGTTAAATGCGTTTTTGAAATCAGTGCATAAATGGGTTGGTTGTGGTTTTGTGTTTGTGGGTGTCTGGTTCTTCAATGGTTGTGTTCAGGGGCGGAACTAGTAGGTCGGCGGCGGTAGCACGTGCTACTGGTCAAAAAAATTCGAGTAGTGCAAAATTTTTAAAAATTATATATTTTAGTAGAATTGCAACTAATGAAATTTTTTTGTGCTACTAGTGAAATTCTTTTAGTGCATCTTATTCCTTGAATAATTACTAACTAAAGTACTAAATTACGTGTCTACTTTTATTACAAAAAGAATAGCCCAATATATATAGACTAAGTATATATCCTTCAATGACTCTATGTCCCTATACTTAATTGGAAAAGGGCTCACAGATGTAATGTCACGACATCTTCAACAACAGGATCAAGATAAATTGCAAGCAGCTTTTCGTTAGAGGAATTAAACAAGCATTACAAGAGTTTAGAAAAACGGGATTTACATTAATTTTGAAGAAAGTCTATTCTTTCTATCAAAAACATGATTCTCCTACGGTGAAAATGACAGATTTGTATGTTGCTCCAAGAAGTTGAAGGATCAAGATCACTAATCAGCATCAATTCGACGTTGATATTTTTAACACGCTTTTAGATATGCAAATTCAAGAGTTTGGTGATTATTTTAATGAGGTAAATACTGAATTGCTTGAAACTATTGTAACACCCCCAAATTTACGGTTTAGCGGAAGCAAGCTTTGGGGTGCTACTAATCAAGTAATCAAGCACAAAGGAAAATAGTGAACGACTCTATATGAGACATTCGAAAGTAATACATTACATAAGTATTCAAAATACATAAGTGTCGAGTTCGCTAGTAAAATCTAGAGATTTTAATACATAACATCTATTACAAAAGTAATGCAGAAAAATCTCCAATGTCGGTAAATGCATGCGACTCGAGGTAGTAGGCACATCCTGCTGGGCAACCCTACTGTTGTTGTGTACCTGAGAATGCATCACTAAAAGCGTCAACCAAAAGGTTGGTGAATCTCACAGGTTTGTAGTAAATAGTCAGTTTGAACACATCAAGTAGTAAAAGTATCAGTACAGTTTTAACCAGGTAATAAGTAATGATTACACGAATTACAATCGGGTTGATATACATTTCCATGAGCATCATAGTCGAAGCTTAACACGTCAGTAAAGTACAATCAAGTACAAGTAATTTGCCCCCGTGAGTGCTAATCCAAAAACACTCATAAGTAACGAGTAAGAAACGCCCGTTTATACAGTACGGTTCGTGGTAGTGCGTGCTACCCCAGGCGGGGATTGTCAGTCCCATATGGATCCATATACTAAAACTCGCGCTTATCCTATAATTAACAACTATGATTCAGAGGCCTTCAGTGGATTAATCGTAACTCATGCAATTTAGTATATCCGTACGTCTGTAAATCTGTATGGTTTGTATAGTTTGTACATGTGTTCAAGTAAAAACAAGTAATGCATCTCACCCCTGAGTAAAAATAGTAAAAATAGGTGCTGTGATACTCACCTGAGTCTAGTAAGTACGTATGGAAATCAAGCAAGTAACGCGGATGTAAGTCCGTAAGTAAGTCGGTTCCCAGAACCCTGCAACCTTCTGGCGTCCGAAACGCACAAGGTTGTAAGTAAGTAAGTAAATAAGTTGGTGTCTAAAAGACCACCCATGCTGGTTATCCACTCAACTAGGATATGTCCAAGTGTTTGTTTAGTAATCCGTTTGTAGTTTGAAAACAAGTATGGCCCGTTGGTGATAGTTTGTAATAATAATCCAAAAGTGTTATTATTATATGTATCGTTATATGTGAGTATTCAACACTTAGTGTAAAAAGTATTTATAAGTTTCTGGATGACGGGGGTCCGGGGGCAGCACCCCTGGTAGCGGGGTCCAAGGGGCGGCAGCCCCTGGCGGGGTCCAAGGGGCAGAGCCCTTGCTTGGGGTCGAGCTGCCAAGTCAGCTTGGAAAATTTTTATTTCTACTATATTGCTTTATCAAAAACGCATTTGAAATCTTATTTCGGTGTAAAATCAAGTGATAAATCTCAGTTCATATTAGTGCTTTTATTACTGGGTTTGGGTTCGAAAGACAAAGTGGGCTGCGAACCGAGTTGAGTTCGCAGCATAGAACTCGACTCGCAGGCCAACACGACTCGTGGGTCAGTTCGGTTCACAGGTCAACTCGACTCGCAAGTCAACTTCGACTCGCAGGTCAACTCGCAAGTTAACTCGCAGGTCGACTCGCAAGTCAACTCGCGAGTAGGTTCGGTTCGCGGTTTGGCTTCTAGAGTCGAGATCTCGGTTCGACTCGCAGGACGACCGAGATCTGGGATCTCAACTCGCGAGATGAACTGTCAGCGATTTTTAGATGGGTTTCGATTTTCAAAGCATTTTTAACGGGATTTTTGGGCATAATCTTGTTGAGTGGACTCATTATCATGTAAATAAACACTTTTAAGTAATTAAAAGAGTTCTAAAGCTTCATACCAAGAAATCGAAAATGGGGAAGATGGAGATGGAGATGATCTTGATGCCTCTTCTTGGTGATGATGATGATTCCGACGGTGGTGGTGGTTCGGCGGTGGTGTGGTGGTGGCTCTTGGAGCCGTTTTGTAGAGAGAGAGGGGGGAGAGAAAGGTGTGGTAGAGAGAGGAAGTGATGGTGGTAAATGAAATGAAATGAAGAAGAAAGAAAGAATAAAAGGGGTTTGGGTGGGTCGGTTTGGGTTCTCGGGTGGACCGACCCATTCGGGTCTCGGTCTCATGAACTCTTCCCTCGAATTTGCGTTACGTTCCGGAGTCAATTAAATGTTATTTCACTTTATTTGATTAATATAATATGTTTCATCAACGTTTTTAAAACACGATATTTTAAATGGAAGTTTTATTTAAAGTGACGTATTTTAAATTATAAATTATAACTTTGTTTTATTTTGTCTGCCGGGCGCGTTTCACATGTTTTCGTCGTGTGTGGTAATGTTTTAAACAAAATGTGCATTTTTGTTATGTTATATGTTATAAACATAATATGAAGTAATGCTCAATGTTATTAAATAATTCCATATGATTTAATAAAGTTTCACCAACGTCCGTAATGTGTCGTTAGATTTCTATCTGACACCGTTTGTACGATTTGTTCAAGTAGTATACGTGTATATATATATATATATATACAATCATCATATATATATAATTAAGTAAGTACTGTACTTAGTCCTATTTCGTACTAAATACACGTAATAAGCACATAATTAGGCACAGTAATGATAGCCTAAAATGTCGGGTGTTACAACTATGATGGCTTTAAGTCCATGCGATTCATTCTCTAACTTTGACGCATCAAAGTTCGTAAAGCTTAGCGAGATATATCCAAATTATTTTAGTGTCGATGATAGGTTATCTCTCATGTCTCAAGGTGAGGTTTGTTATCAGATTATGAAGAGTGGTAACAGGTTTGCTAACTTGAATAATATAGCTGACCTTGTTCGTGTGATGGTGAAAATGAAAATGCATCTTTCTTTTCAGGTGGTCTATTGCTTGTTAAAATTAGCTTTGATTTTGCCGGTTGCAACTACGACTGTTGAAAGATATTTTTCAAAAATGAATCTTGTGAAGACACATTTGCATAATAGAATGGGAGATAATTATGTGAATAATGTTTTGGTTTGTTCTGTAGAGAAAGAAGCACTTGACAATGTTACGACTAAAGTTATAATTGATCGTTTCCATCATCTAGGTGAACGTCGAGGATAACTATATGTTGTAATATGTTAATTTGTTTCTGTTTTACTTTTGACTTCACAACAAATTCATTGTAATAATACTTTTGGTTGAAATCGCACTTTTTGATGTCATATCTTTTATTAAAATTGTACGCTCATAATTGATTATGTTTTATTTAAATCTTAGAAAAAATTTTGTGCTACCCCTGAAAATCAATCCTAGTTCCGCCCCTGGTTGTGTTGATGTAGTTTTGTTTCATGATATTAGCAAAAAGCTGGTTGAACCCCTACATGTCCAATGCAATCAACAACACATAATCTGAGATATTTTTTGGCACTGGTTTGCTACGTTTAATTTGGGGTTAAAATGTTTCAGTCTTTTTTGTGATATTTATTCATTTTTAGTCTTTTATGATGGCGTAGCTTTGCAAGGGTCTGTTTTACATACTTAAGAATTGGAGTAAAAAGAATTACTTGGTGTAGCACCAGATGAATTTTCAATTTTTATATTTTGTCCAACTTCTGAGAATTATACAATTGACGTGCCACCCTAAATTTTTTAAAGTAGGTTTGAAATTTGTAGGTTTAATAACAGAAGATAAACTATTAAAAAGTACACTTTCTGATCAGGCATAAATTTATACCTGAGTGCGAGATGGATTGGGCCGACTCGTTACTCTCCGCGACTTGCGTAAGGACCAGTTATAGTGTATTGAACAACAATAAGGGTGGTAGGAATCGGTGATAGGAGATGAACAGTAATCTCCTTATGATGATAAGAGTAGGTGATGAATAGTGATGAAGGTGTATTATGAGGTGTTAGGGCATGAATAGTGATTATGCCCATTTATTTATAGTGACCTTCCTCCACCTTGGAGGGCAAGTTTTGCCAAGTGTCATCATCTTATGGCTTTAATCGTACGGTTGAGTCACCATCTAGTGATAATGTTCATCGTACGGTTAAATCATGATCTCATGGTTTTGATCGTACGGTAGAGTCTCCATCTGGTGGTACTTTAGATCGTACGGTTAAGATACGATCTTGGTACTTTAGATCGTACGGCTGAGATTAACACGTCCTGAGTGTGGGTCCCCTGTAATGACGTGGACCAATAATATGTAAGGATGAAAACCCTTGTCGGCCATTGGGGAGACCACCACTAACGTGGGTGGAACCCGTTATAAGGTTGTCCCCTGCCAGGGGACATAAACCCTATTTTGACGGGCTTACATCATTTGCTGGGCTTTTAGGTTTATGGGCCTTCCTGTGGGTTACACAGGACTGTCAATATTTTGTTGCCTGCTATTGAGGTCCCCTGTAGTGTGGCCTCTCCTGTCGAAGTTTATCGCGTAGATATGCCTGTCTGTTGGGTCGTCCTGTGAGTAGCTTTTGCTTGCGTTTTGTGAGGCCCATTCAGGATGGTACACGATTAAGTCCCCCCAGTTTAGTTTGCTGAGGCTTGCATCAGGGAACTGAACTCAACAGCTTTTGGTACAGGAATAAAGTTTGCAGGCAACTTTTTGCAGGCCGCTAAATTGGAAGTTGTCCCATTTTCCGGACTGATAGCCATATTTCAGGGAGGTAATTTTCGTAGAATACTTGCTATTTTATGCATGCATATAGTTTACAGGAAACCCTTTGGTCAGGAGATACCCATGATCAGGAAGGACGTGGCTAAACCTTGACGTTTCGTTTTTGACTGATGGTGTCCCATCAATGTGTCAGGGTACAGTATTACTTTTGATATATCCAAGACGTTAGCGCGTGTTGGAATTCATGTAGACGGCTGTATGTGTACATGTGGCATTAATTGGGGTTTGTTACGCGCGTGTCTCCCTAAGACGTTGTGATTGCTGTACACGTGTAGGGCTCAGATTGAAGCCCAAAGGCCCATGGGCCTGTGGCGGTTGTGTTGCCCTGCTATAAATAGGGCTTAACCCTTCATATTTTACTTTTGCGCTCTCTTTCTAACATTCGAATTTTTCCGGTCAATCAAAAATTCTCCGCTCTTCATCGTGCGATCAAGTTTCCGGCGACTGTAGTAGGTTCGTTTCCTTCGTTCTTGTGTGCTTGTATTCATTGTCTTTGTTCATATATTTTTTAAATAATGGAATCGTCACCGTCTACCACCACTTCCGCCCCTTCATCTGCTTTGATCGGCCCTTTGGCCAAGGTGACCGCCCAATTTTCCGGCGGTACCGTAGATAGCATTCAAAGTATAGTGGATGGAGATGCTATTCTAGGGCTTAGTGTCCAGTACCCCTGTATAGATCTGTTTGAGGCTATTGCGCCCTTACCTTCTCAACGGGCCCATTCGCCGCCTGCTGGGAAGGTAACTGTATATTCAGACTGGTTCTCGATTAGCAACTTCAGGCTTCCCCCTACTTCTTTCTTGATTTCTCTATTGGAGTATTACGGGATCGGTTTTTCCCAGCTTCATCCCTTAGGGCTCCAAAAGATTGTTATGTTTGAGATATACTGTAGATTACATAGGAAGGAACCTACGTTGTTGTATTTTGCATCTCAGTTTACAATAACCAATTCCCCAGAGAGTTGGTTTTCAGTAGCTAAGCGTGGGGGTAAAAACACGAATTTCTGTGGTCCCAGGGCTGATGGTTTAAGGGGGTGGAAGGAGGGTTTCTTTTATGTAGATGACAAGGTAATTCCGGCTGGTAAGAGGAAGGTTCTACAGTGGGTGAATCCGCAGGCCTGGGTTTCTAGGTTCGCGCCTATGAAAAATGTGAACCCTGTGATTCTTGATTCAAATCCAGATGTAGATATGGAGTTCCTACGTCTGCTGAGACAGGGAGGAGTAGTGATGAGGCCTTACCCGGAATCCGTCCTGGCCATGGCCTGTATGAGCAGGAACTGGAACAGGGAAGGCCGTGTCCTCATATGTCGGTACAAGAATAAAGGTAGGAAGTGGTGATATTTAGGCGGTGACGTAATATTAAATATTATTCTTATGTTTTGTCCTTCCTGCAGTGATGGATTTTAATAGCTTCCTGGCTGCTGATGACCTTTCGGGAGTTGAGATTGGTCATACATCTGCAAACAACATCCCCGTCAACCCCGACGGCTCCCCCCAGCAGAGCATTCCTGCAGGATCCGACATCCCTGGTGATTACGAGATGGTCGATGATCTAGGGGTGTCTGTGGGGAAGAGAAAGAAGAAAACTGCCCCTGGTGGCAGGCCGAATAAAAAAAGGACTAACAGCCGCCCTATTTCTTCCAGTGATGCTGGGGGTTCGGAGGATATTGTGAATATTTCTCAGCCCCGCAGACTGCATGACTCTGCCACAGGTATATATCATTCTGCAGGCTTGCTTTAGCTTTAACGCTACGTGTGTAAATTAAGAATTCTTTTTTCAGATGAGGAGGAGGGAGATGTTAATCCTGCTCAGCACAAGAAGAGCCGGATCAGTTTTAGAACGGATGATGACTCTTCCTCCAAACGCCACTCCGAGAGCTCCACCAGCCTTTCCTTTGTGAACAGGGAGGCCAATGTTGATGACGACGCCGTTGATTTTTTGGGCAGCGCCCATGGTGCTATCCCTAGTGCTCCCGCTGACGACCTTTCCGGCTTGCCTACCTTTGTTCCTGGTTGGTCCTTCCAGGGCGACAATCCAGGGCGTGATCTCCAATCTTGTAGGGATTACGTCCAGCATGCGATGCCTCCTGCGATTAAGAAGAGAATGGCTTCTCTAAATGCTCGCCAAAGCATTAACCGTGGAATCAAGTCTACTTTCGACTCCTTCATGTGGAATATCAACACCCTGAAGGTTGCTGATCGTTTGGAGGTGCTCGCCAGGAAACTGAGGATTGACTTGAAGAACGAACAGGCGAAGGTTGCTAGGGAGAGGGAGCAATTTGAGAAGTTCAAGGCTGACCATTCCGACGATATTGCCAAGGTTGGCCAACTGAACTTGGAGATTGAGGGTCTGAAATGCCAACTGGCAGAGCAGGTATATCTCCACTCACCTTTTTCTTTCCATCTATCTATTTAATGTTTATTACCCGAAGTGTTACACTTGCGCAGGCAAAGAAAGCAGCCGACATGGAAGCCTCCCTACAACGAAGTGGTGAGGAGTTGAATGCTGCTATGCGGCAAAGGGATGAAGCTTTGGCCGCCAAGGACAGGGTGAATGAGGAGATGAATCAGGCCATCTTTGAGAGGGATGCCGCAGCAGAGGAAAAGAGAAAGCTGCAGGCCGGTCTCCCTGACCTGATCATAACTTCCATGACCTGTCCTGGGATTTTAAATCCTTTTGGCAGGTTGGTGCAGTGCTCCAGGGGTCAAGGTCGACACGAGACGGCTACTGTGGCTGCCCAGTTTTTAAACCCGTTGCCTGAAGTCCTTGCTAGTAGGATTGACCCTGCTATTTCAACGAAGCTTGAGGAGGCTAAGACGACTTTGAAAAATCTGTCTACATCGCCATTCCTGGAGAAGCTGGTTGAAGACCTTAACATGCCAGTAGACGCGATCTTGGCCATGAGGCCTTAGTTTGTTTTATTTATGGACAAGTTTATGTATTAACTGGTCAGTGTTTCCTGGATATGTATATTATTATTTTTGTCTGTAATGTACGTACATTTCTCGTCAAGTGCTTACTTGCAAGTTTTGTTTTGAATGTTTATGCTTGCTTTGAGTGTGTTTTGATTTGTTGTGATAAGCAAGAAATCTATGGGATAGGTCATGACCTGGCAAATTCTAGTTTGCGGGCTGTGCAGGGAGGTTCAGCTAGCAAGCCTACTGGCGAATGCCTGTGTCCTTCCTGCCCTGATCTGGTTCAACGCTTTGCCAACCTACTGGTTGAGGTGAACCTCTGCCAGGGATAGGGCTAGAATTCACCTTCCACTATGGCAGGATCGTCACTCCTGACTGCTTTTTTACGGTGAGTGTATCACCTGTGTGCAGGGAGCGAGACATTGTGGAGATGCATCGTGCAAGTCCGGCCAATATTTGGGCCTTGTGCATATGACATTCCTTGTATAAAGGTGGTATGTCCCTGGCACATTTGTGATAGTTGTATGAACATAACATGAAGTAAAATAACTTTAATTTGGCACGAACAACTTAGTTTTATTGATAAAAAGGAGGTGATTCAACAAAACATGCCAATCAGGAGGGGTGATCAAGCCCTCCTAGGCTTACAAATAGTTGTTCAGACGTAACATTTTTTCAAGTTTGTTGCGTGCCATGTTCGTGGAACAGGAGTACCGTCCGGCTGAGTTAGGCTGTAAGCTCCATTGCCGTGGGCCAGTGTTACTTGGTAGGGTCCTTCCCATTTCTGTCCGAGCTTTCCTGTGTCTTCAACCCTGGAAGCTTCGTTTTTTCTCCATACATAGTCCCCGACTTTATACTGTTTGTTTTGCACCTTCCTGTTGTAGTACCTGGCCATTTTTTGTTTGTTTCTCTCTTGACGGACAGCTGCCATTTCCGTGATTTCTTCTGTTAGATTCAAGTTTTCTTGTAGGGATATCATATTGGCGTCTTCTTCAAATGTTAGGACCCTCTCTGTGGGGACACTGATCTCTGCAGGGATTACCGCCTCTGTTCCATATACTAAACTGAAAGGGGTAACCCAGGTGCTATCATTCTTTGACAATGTTCGGTGTGCCCACAGGACGTTCGGGAGTTCCTCGACCCATCCAGTCCTGTACCATGAGATCATGATTTAACCGTACGGAGCATCTTTTTTTACTTGAATAGCAATATTTATACTAATTACTAATAATGTTGCGCATGGTGCAAGGATATGTAGTGATAATCAAGATTTCTGCCTTTTTAATTTAGTAGGCTACGTAGTAAGCATGTAATCTTAAATTATGAGTAAGCTCGTGCATTAAGCCTTTAGTATTTTGAAACAAATCAAGCCCCATTCTTTGTTTTTTCTTCGATTTTAGTTGTCCTTTAGAAGTAACAGAGTGCAATTGGCTGAGTTGTATGAGTATAACTTATAAGACTAATGGCAAATTACCAATAGCTAAGAAAAAACCTCCAAAAGTTTCAAATTTAACAAGAAACAAGAATTTCAACCATGGTATGGTTTATAATAATAATTATAATAATTATGATCCTGTTAATGTTGTTTCACGTAGAGTTTGTTTGATTATTTTATAAAATTTTGGTTAAATGTATGAAGGAAACTAAAGAAGAGACTTTTAATCAAACGTGCCTTTTGATGTCTTTGGTCAAAATCAGATTTAGGAAATTCTGACAGCTTTATTATGAACTTCATACTTTACTTTAACCAAAGCATATGACAACTTTTCTTACAAAAGAAACATAAAAAGATTTGGAGATTTTCAGCATTTTCAAAGATGAATTCAAATTTTATCAAAAATGTTGTAACCTTTTTTCCGGTTGTTTGAGAACTACGACAGGTAATATACTAATATCCCATATTTTATAATTATAAAGCAGAAATAATGACGTTAGAAGTCTAAAGGTTGTGTAACAACTTGTTAAATAATCAAAAACATTAAGAGAACCCGCCCTAAAATTTTAATATCAAATTAGTTGTTGTGGAATATACCATTTTTGACATTGATACGTAAGAAACCATTCGGGATCTATGTGATAACTTGACGACCACTAGGGGTGGGCAAAGTCGGATAATCCGAATTTCGGATATCCGAAATTTCGGATACCTGATTTTGCTATCCGAAATCCGAATCCGAAATTTCGGATATCCGAAATTCGGATATCCGAAAATTCGGATATCCGAACTCGGGTATCCGATTATCCGAAATTCTACACATTTTTAACACTTCAACATCCAATGATAAATCTGTAACACCCACTTATAATAAATAATTGGAATACAAAACAAGATCGTAAGCATATAATCGCAACTTATTTAACTTCTGTTGGATATCAACCTACTTTTAAATTAATTATAGATATGAGCCTAGCATATGATTTAATGATTTATAAAACAAATAGAAAAAAAAAACTGAACAAAGTAATAATATATGGTTTGGATATGTTGTTGTGACGAAAATGGAGGTGAAGCAAGTGATGGCGGAGGCGACACAGAAACTGATAGATACGTTGAACGAGGAATCAGTAGAAAATGATGCATCACAGAGGGCAAAAGACCAACTTCGTGTCCTTTATGAAATTGAAGATGAGATAGAGAAGTTCACGTTTCAAGTTGGTTGACGAAGAATGAGATTTGACGGTGATCTTGAGTTGATGTGGTAGGCGGTGGAAAATAAAATACGAGAGGGGAAGTAAGGGTTTAGGTGTACAGATCTTTCAAACCTATTAATATTAATATTATTACAATTTAAGAATAAAATAATAAAAACAAAAAACAAGTTTCGGATTTCGGGTATCCGAACTATCCGAATTTTTTGGAAATTGGTATCCGAATCCGAATCCGAATCCGAAAAATCGGATATCCGAAATTCGGGTATCCGAATTTTCGGATATCCGAATTTTCGGATAAATTCAGATCGGATTTTCGGATTTTCGGGTAACGGATTCGGATACGGATATTTTTGCCCACCCCTAACGACCACATGAATCACTGGAAAAAAAGAAACCCATACAAAATATCGTAAGTGTTAAAAATTATTTGGTGTCGTCGCTTTACGCAGGTACAAGGCTAGTAGACTATAAAGGCTTTCAAGTCAAGGTGCTATTTAATGTGATATACATGTTTTATTTTTATTTGCTATATAGGCTACGAACTTTAACAAAACTAAATTAAAGTTATTATTATACCATTATTTATGTTTGTTTAATGGTTAAGTATTGATTACTCAAGTTACTCATGACAAAATTCATGATTGAACTCTTAAAATTCTTACTACCATTAAGGTAATTAAGTGTTGACTGTTCACTTAACTCATAATAAAAAATGAAATTGGAGAAATCATTATTGAGTACTTATCATCCCATCTTAACTTAACCCCTTTATTAATCATTTGACACATTGGCCGAAAACTTATCAAAAGGGATATCCAAAATTACGTAAATACCCCTGTTGTAAATGTTTGTCAATTGTGTCCACAACAAAACTTATTCACGAAATAAAGTAAGCAATTGCTAGGGTTTAATTCCTCGACCATCGCCCTCTTCATCTCTATCATTAACCAATTTCTGGCAGCCGTATACGCGCGTTTAGTGCTCCATCTTAAACTTTAACAACCGCCGATATCGAGATTGACGGCAACAAAGGGAAGGGGGAAATAACTAGTGGAGTATCGATAATGATGCTGCGAATGAAAAGCAATGGAGAGGGAGAGTGAAAGCGATGACGGAGTTATGGTTTCGGGTTAGATGTTGATCTGATACGGTTGCAAACTCAGGTATCAATATTTATATTTGCTTTTGTTTTGGGGTTCTTTAATTAGCGTTTGTCAAATATATCTTACGTCTTTGATTAGATTTTTTTAATGTAGTGGCGTGCGGTGGTATTGATGGCGCTTCGAGAAGATATAGTACATCAAACAAGGAGAAGTCGATTCGTGACCGAACTTCCATCTCCTAAGTACTATATATATTTTACTTAATTTATTCTTTCCTTGTTTTCGATTTCGATTGTAATTTTTATAATGGAAATGATGATGATTAGGTAGCTTGTGTGAAGATGGGATCAAAAAGTAGGTTCTTTTCCGAAAACAAGGTTAAGTTTGGTATAATATGATTTCTTTGATGCATTGGTGATATTGTCAATGTAAGTTACACATAGTTATGTCTCTGTATGTGTGTGTAAAATCTAAAAGAAGAGTACTTGAAAATGTATAATGTGTTATGTTATTTTAGACAGTCAGCAAGGTTATAAATCAGTGCAAGGCCCCCCAATATAAATGATATTCTGTACTGCAAAGCCGTTATCACCAGGAAGTTCAAAAGATTGAATGGGTTTTGTTGCATACGTCTTCACTTCTTACATTTCAAGGTAATATGACCTATATGCATATGACTTATTTCCTTTTAAAAAGTAATAGTTGCTTAGGGGGTGTTTGGGGGAGCGTTAGTAGAGGGCTTTTTAGCTTTTGTGTTATCATAACGCAGAAAAGCTCTTTTTTAGTGTTTGGATGGAGGAGCTTTTTACAATTTTAAAGGGTTAAAAAGCTAAAAGCTAAAAAGCCAGGAATTTGGGGTGGTAAGCTAACGCAGAAGCCAAACTCCTACCGCCCGGCCAAACACCCTCTTAGTTTCATTAGTCGACAAAACTTATTTTTGACCACTTAAATTGCAAATGTATTATGTTATTTTAGACCAGTAATCTTGATCACTTAAATTGCAACATAAAGAGGTTCAATTACTCAATCGTACAAACCACTATTAGATCGTTTAATTATTGATAAAAGTCTTTTTGTCAACAATAACTATAAACCACTATCTTATTACCATTACCAGCAAGCTTAGTTTTACCTGTTTGATTAGTTTGTAAGTAAGTTTTAGCTATGAATCATGGGAAGGCCATAAACTTAGATACATATGGTCTTAAAATTAAGGATTTTAGTTTCACCTCTTATTTCGATGATCTTCCATTCTTTCAGCTCGTATTGAGTTTACGATGAACTGTATGTGTGTGATTGAATCTCTTTATTGCAGTGGATGTACATATTGCGATGAATGATGGCCCAAAGCCATAAACATGCCATAGGAGGAACAATAAACATGCCATAGAAGGAACAGAAAGTGTACAAATCCATTAAATGGATGTGGTGTAGCTCTTTGGAGATGAACAACAACTAAACACAAAGATTGATGGTAAATATTAAGTCTATATATCTAACTGGATACCATGAAATGAGTGCATATGAATACATAGATTAAAATGAGGGTCTTTAGCCTAATTGTATGTGAGAAGTCTCATTTAAAAAAAAAAAAAAAAAAAAAAAAAAAAGGTTATTGGAGGGAACCTTTAACCCCGGATCCGTAGATCCACGGAGCCCCACCCGCAAGAGGCAACCCGTCCGGCTAAACACCTGGCCCCAGTGACCCCACACACGGAGCATAGGATTTTTTGTACTCCCAGAGGCTTGAACCCGGGTGGGGCGTGGGGATTTGCGGCGGCGGTACCACTGAGGCAAAGCTTAGGAGACAATTTGTAATATCCTCCTTTTTTTATTAATAAAATTAAATATTTTTTTAGTTGTACCAAAAATATATAGATTAAACTATTTAACCTGTATCACCCTTTGACACACCAATCATCCTACACAGTCTAAATTAAATGTTTTTAAAGAATTCAACATGTATCCCCTTAGACACCTGAATCTTCCTACTTGACCCATATATTCGGCTCCCTCTACATATACTATGCATGTTTTGTCACTTCTATTCATTTCTTACATTATATGTCACACCCCCAATTTCATGATTTGCGGAAGCGATGATTTGGGGTGTGACTAATCAATAATCAAATCACCAAAGTACAAGCAAACGACTCTAAATGAGACGTTTTGAAAATAGATATTACATTACCAAATAAGTTTTACAAAGCTGTGAGGTTTATAGGTAATTTCCAAATACATAATTTGAAAATACAAAAGTAAATGCAAAGTGGTCCCAAATGTTTGAAAGCATGCAACTCGTGATAGCTAGCTTATCCTGTAGGTCGTTTCTACTGTTGATGAGCACCTGAGAATACAATACTAAAAGGGTCAGCTATAAAGCTGGTGAATCTCACAGGTTTAATCATGAACATTGATGTGATCAATATGATTATCTGACGAAAATAAAATGTTATAGATGAACAGTGATTTAAACAATTTACTCAAACAATGATTTAACCATTTAAGGTTACTAAATAATGATTTGAACCAACGCAGGTTCTCCAAACAATAATGAATTTAACAGTGATGAAACCAACGCAGGTTTCGTAACATTGAACAAAATATGTAAGTTTTTCTCAAACAGTGATAAAACCAACGCAGGTTTTCTAAACGATGATTAAACAATTAAGCTTTCAAAAATGATGAAACCAACGCAGGTTTTCGAACAATGTTCTATTATGATTTTTATATTGCACTAAGCTATGATTCAAAGCCTAACCCGATCTTTGCCTCCCGATTTGGTGACACACCCATGACAATTACTAAAGTGCCCGTTTTTAACTTGGTTGTAGCTAGCAACCCGGACGGGGACGTCACTCCCATGATAGTACTATCCTTTAGTAATCGCGCCTTATTAAGTTAATGAATCATACACTGATGAGGACTTTACCGAATTAAAACACTTGTGCAATACCGAACAATGAAAATCAAGACCAATAATGGTAACCGAACAATGTAACTTATCAAAGTTAACTGAATTAAATAATCATTTAATTCCATGAGTTAATAATCATGTTAACTAATCAAATAACACTTGATCACGAAAACATGTAAGCATTGTATCTCACCCCAATATTTAAAAACAGTAAAAATGGGGCTGTGAGACTCACATGAGTCTATCCGAGCAGTGAATATATCCAACGAGGAACGTACGGTCCAAAGTCTCCTAATGTCCTAAACACGCGAGATTCTAATGAGCATTTGATTGTATAATCTTTATTTGTATTAATATGTATTCGGTCGTATTATATCTTATTGTTTAACTTTGTATTTCCGTTTCACTTTATCTCATAAGTTACAAAATTTAGCACGAGTCCGAAAACCGAAATATGCCCTTTTCGACCCCTAGACGACCCCGGATGGCTTAAAACTGGCTAGGCTAAGGTACTTAGCCTTGACCATTTAGCTGTTTTTGAATGACCGAGCGAATTTGAGCCCAATCCGTTAAAATAAATTTTTCATCGAGAAGCTACCCTGTTTTAAGTTGTTAAATCGTCGACTTTTTCGAAAATTTACTTGTTCTGTTTTAGCTAGAATTCGTCGGGCTAGTTTATTGATCCGTTGGATCATGAAATATAACGGGGGAACTGCCATTTAAAGGACGCGCCGTGTGCATGAGGACGCGCCGCGTCCAATATGATTTTATGAGGTATACGCCGTGTACTACATGTACACGCCGTGTACTTTGTTTTAAGAAGAACGCGCCGCGTTCTAGAGGACGCACCGCGTTCTTTGGTTTTCAAGAAGGACGCGCCGTGTTCTAGAGGACACGCCGCGTGGATCATACGTTTTTGCAGGTCTGTTCGTTCCAACTTTACCCAAACCGATTTTTAATCCATTCTTTTGATATATAATACTTATACAACACTAATACATACTAAAACAAGTTATATTACATATTGAAAACATGAAATTAACGAGAATTAATTAGTGTTCTTACTTAGTAAAATTTGGAAACCGAGAGAATGATGATGATGATGATACGATGACGATGAAGATTATGATGTTGCTGCTGATTGTGATCTTGTTATTGTTATATGTTGTTGTTGTTTGAATTGGAACCGAGAGGAAGAGAAAGGAGGGAGCCGAGAGAGATCAAGAGTGTGCGTGTGTGTGAGTTAATAATTGAGGTCGGTTGATATAACCGGCCTCAATTATTGAGGTGGTTGGGTATTTCCGACCCGTGTTTGCGTACCCGATCGTTATTTAGTAAAATGTTTTCAAACGATAAATTTCTAAAATTGAAATCGTATAAGTTTTTATTTGAAGTATTTCACAAAAATACTTTTAGTGTGATACTAAATTATATCGTTGGTTCACTTTGAACTTACGGATAGTTTTAATTATCCAAAAAGAGTTTTGTAAATTTTCCGAGTACCGTAATATTATTTCTGTTAATAATATTCTATTTGGAGATGTTTTGGGACAACTTTTATTTTTATGTTTCCTGAGTGGTTTCAGATTTGTTCGCATTGTAAATAATCATTTCGTGTTATATATATATAGTTATATATATATTATCCGAATACTTTGTTTTTGATTCGTACCGAGTACGAATAATTAAAGTTTAAATTGGGACCCAATTTTGGGTTATTTTGACCGGGTGTCACATTATAACTTGTTCTTGTTAAAATGGATTTGCAGATTAAGGTTCGTTGCTGATGAGATGTTGGGAATTGAAATAACCGACAAAAGATTTAAGTGTAGTTTGTTCAACTTTCTTGCCATCCTTAAGCGCTTTCTAAGTTTGTTCAACTTTCGACAACGATTTAAGTATAGCTTGTTTTGTGTGGTTGTTACAACTTATAAAATCAAGATTCTTAAATATTCATGTTGAAGTTTACTTTTTAAACTTATATACGATAGGTCTTTTTGGCAAAGTCAAACGTGTGCTCTTGTTTGTTTGTGTTTGATTTATGTACATGTGAACGCATACGATGAAGAACAACTGGGCAAACTGTTGTCTCTTCTCATTTCAGTGTTGCAAGTCATTATCATTGTCATTCTCTCCTCCCTTTATTTGGTACCACCGCTACATAGCGCGGGTCCTTTGCTAGTTAATTAGGATTGGAACTCAAAAATTATAGGATATAAGTAGATATTAAATTAGTAATAGTTATATTAATTATTAATTATATATAAAGTGGTCAAATCAATTGAAAATGTGTATATATTAAATTAGTAAAATATTTATTGTCGTAATTTCTCTCTACTTTCCCATGGAAAAAAATAAAGGTAAGTGTTACGCTTCTCGTTACTACGCGCACACGAATATCGTATCTAACTTGATCGAATAACACTAGTAATGGTATATATAAACAAAACGAGACAACTCACGATTTACCTGAGATCGACAAGAGAAATACTAGAAATCAACTTGGTACAAGTCAAGTCAAGCTATAGCAATGAAAGTATCAAATCAAGCCTGAAAGTAAAAAGTTGAGTCGAGCCTGAAATTATATGGTCGAGTCAAGCTAGAAAGTATCGAGTCGATTAATATTACTTCTAATTTACATAAAATTAAAATTATAAGATTGATAATCGAGTAGAACTCGAATGGATCAGTTAATTAGTCAAGTTGATCTTGAAAATACAAGCATGAGTGCATGACCAAGCTCCAGTCGAGTTTCGAGCTTTTAGTTTTCTCATATATGAGTCCACTAGTCGACAAACAACTTCTATCTACAGGTGCTTTCAGTATGGATCGGTCGACTTGTCATGATAGATTGCTCATATACTATTAGGTTAGGCAGGCTTGGGGAGGTGATCTGAATCGTGATTGATATGATGCGGGGCTTATTTGTTGACCGTAACGAACCCCCTTAAAAGAGCGAGGAGACCTTTGACCTGAGCTGGGGAGGGATTGGGGTTGCTTCACTTTAGAACTTTAGTTAGTAACAAAGCTCGAAGACTCAATAATACTAGACGTCTAATTGGTTACGAAAATAATGTTGGATATTCAATTTTGTTATAAACAATGTTATCTACCCATTCACGTGAATGTTTAGCTAATTTTCATATCAGAAAAGTGTATGTATAAACTAGCAATGTATGTCGATCATGTGTATGATCGGTGAAGACCTTGTGCTATTTGCGTCAAAGATGCCCCCAACCATTTCTGATAAGCTACGTGTCATTAACATTTACTCTATTTAGCTATACTTATAAACCAATAAGGCTTAGTTAAATATTAAACTTACTAACAGATGCTACTGAATGTGGAGGTTAATTGTGGTATATCGACAATTTCGAGTATATAAATTTATAAGGATTTGATTTTTCATCCAAATATTTGCAATATAGTGTATACATATACCGGTATTATATATATATATATATATATATATATATATATATATATATATATATATATATATATATATATATATATATATAGAGTAACGGGATCAAAAAAGAAGAAAAATTATATGGAGAAGAGGGAGAAAGCAATATGATTCAGTATTTTTATACTATGATTCATTTTTTTATTATTATAATAAAAAAATGAATCATAGTATAAAAATACTGAATCATATTGCTTTCTCTCTCTTCTCCACCTAAATTTCCTTCTCCCTTGATCCTAATCCTATATATATATATATATATATATATATATATATATATATATATATATATATATATATATTGTAAAATACATGTATATACACACAAGAATGGTTACCAACGACCAATAGTCGTTGTTGTATTATCCAAAAAATTGTTGGTAAAAGAAGAGGGAACTTTCCCTCCAAAATGAAAAAAAATCTCCAACGAATTTTGCCACAAATTCATTGTTGCTGAAAAAGGCGGGATTTTTCCCTCCAAACAAAAAAAAAAATTCCAACGAATTTTGCCACGAATTTGTCATTGCTAAAAAAATGCGGGATATTTCTCTCCAAAATAATAAAATTTTCAATGAAATTTGCAACGATATCTTTTGTGGTTAATCTCATTCAAAAAAATATTCAAACTTCTATTATGAAAAATCGTTGGTAGAATCGTTGGTAAATATGCCAATTCACCAACGAAGGTTAGGTTGTGGGTACATAACGTTGGTAAATTAATTTTCCAATGACCTTATGTTGTTGATGATTATTTAATTCAAGTTTACCCACGATTATGAATGAAAAAGTCGTTAGTAAAATTAGCGGGAAGCTTCCCTCCAAAAATTTGGAAAACTCCCACGAATTTACCAACGAATTTGTCGTGGCTAAATTAAAAAACTGATTTTATCAAAAGTTGTTGATAAATTCGTTGGTAAAGTGATAATTTACCAACGATTATAGTCGTTGATAAAGAAGTTGTTGGTACTGCCATGATTTCTATGTAGTGATACTTCCTTTTTGAGATGTCCTACAAAAAACACAACATTTCCATTTCTTGAAAGTTGCCAAGTTGAAATTTCCTACTTGTCTATCATCATTAGAGGTTACAAAATGAACGGGCTAACTAATGGGTGAAAATGTGTAATTTGGTGCCAGTCTGATGGGTAGTATTAGGTTGCGCCGTTTGGGTGACCCACAAACACACTTTTCTCCACTTATAAAGTTAATATATTTTTAGTACATACATTCTAAAGAATTGGCACAACTTCCTACTTTTCAAGTACTTGAAAGTTGAAATCACCTTATACCTTGTAATTAATAAAAGTAAGCCAATGCAAATTAAATGTTCACTCCTATATATAAAACCGAAATCAAATTAAGATGATTAACTAAGCACACTATATTTAGACAGATTTTAACGTTAGGTAATGAAAGTAAATACAACCCAAACAAAGTTATTCATATTCTTGTATTAATGCCCCATATGCACACAGTATCTTATCTCAGCAAGATAGCAAAGTTTCTAGAATAGAATTAAGGTAAAAGGATTATAATATCAAGCCACGTATGCATATACCATAAACATATGAAAAATACGACCATAATAGCCCTAAATCTAAAATTAATACAATCCAAAACCACTACCAGAAAACTAGGTATTTGGGAGGGGGCAAAAATGTGCCGAATGCACAAAAAACTGTGCGAAATGGTATTTGGCACACCTTTGGCACGGTTTTGGCTTTGTCCTAAATACGAGGGTGCCAAATACATTTGATTCTGCATAAAACTGTGCCAAATAGTATTTGGCATGACTTTTAGGTCGATGTGCCAAAGATTGGAATTTGGCTCGGTGATGAAAACCTGTACCAAATGCACATTTGGTATGGTTTTGTTCCCTTGCCAAAAACATTAGGCACAATTTTTATTTCCTATTCCAAAAGCATTTGGCACACTTTTGTGCTTTTGACAAACACATTTGGGCATTTGGCACGATTTAGTATATTTTTGTAAATTCAATACAATATATATATATATATATATATATATATATATATATATATATATATATATATATATATATATATATATCACAAAAACTCCTGATGTAAATCTAATTCAACTCCATATATTATTGAAAAAAATAATCTTATCATTGTTACAACAAATAACATTTACATGACAGAGACATCATAATTTACATAGTTATAATGTTATCTACTACTCCAAACAAACATATACATCAAAGTTATCTAATATTTGTTGGACGATAATATCAAACGGGCCAAAACTTTCATGGATCGTATAAGTATTAAAATACGTATTGGTTATAGTATTAAATGAAAGCCCGTTGTAAGTTTACTTTGGTTTGGGCCATGGGGCCAACAAACCATATGATGAAAAACGGTTAGGGCTGTTAGTAAGTTAAGGGTTGTAACGGTTCATTAGAACCGGTTAGTGTGAAGCAATACGTATGTTCAAAGTGTCGGTTAGTATAATATATATGTATGTATCTGTACGAACCAGAAGGTAACCCAGATTCAGTTTTATATCGATTATATTTAAAGGGTTCATCCCCATGTTCTTGTGTTTCTATGACGATTCTTGAATGATGATTGATACAAATATGATGCATGATGTTTGATGTGTTTATGATCCTGGAAAGTATGTAAGAGTATGCCCGTGATTCTACAGTGGTATCAGAGCGAGGAATCAAACATCGAATAAATCATGTTACAGTTATCATTCAAGGAATCAACGGCAAGAACGAAAGAAAGAAGAAAGCAGATTTGATTCAAGTTGAATCAATCAAGTAAGAAAGAAAGACCGAAGGATACCAGAAAGCAATCGATTCAGGAAGAAGACCAAACCAAGCCACCACCGCCGTGAACTTTGGGGCAAGAACACAGAGACGAGAGGAGCATCGAACCAGAAAAGAAAAGAAAAGAACGACTGGGTGAAGATCGATTGATATGGTTTGTGAGGAAGATAGATTAAAAACTCGCAACAGAAGAATAGTATGGTATTATTCACTTTTGACCTTTTCTGAAAACTGATCGATATCATTAGATATAGGTTGTTAAAAATAAGGAAAAAGTAAAGCGATAAAGGGAAAGTAGGAAAGGGTACAGTTTTGTCTATAGGATTTGGGAAAATTGAAAATTTAAGTATGTGTTTATTTTTCTTCTCAATTTATATTATTTATTGATTAGAAAATCAAAAAGGATATAATCCCAAATCATTTATAGAAAGTAAGGAAAATAAATTTTGTACTTTTATCTAAGGAAAAAACCCTTTCACTTTAGATAAAAATTACAAAATAGCAAGTAAGAAGCCAAACCATTGTGGTTCACACAACAAGTAAGAAAGTAAGAAAACCGAGGAGTTGCAAAAGACCGGGCCACACCTAAACGGAGTAAGTTCAGTACGAGTATGAAATAGACAACCATGGCCGGCGGATTGTCTAAGTAAGAAAGTAAGACAGAAACCTAGTATTGTTAGAAACCTTAGCGTTTCCAAGTAAGTAAGAAACAACTCTAGCGTTTCAAAGTGAGAACGTAAGAGAAAACCTAGTGTTTTCAGAAACCATTGTGTTTCAACAGTAAGAGAAACCATAGCGTTTCAACAGTAAGAGAAATCATAGCGTTTCAACAGTAAGAGAAACCATAGTGTTTCACAGTAAGAGAAACCATAGTGTTTCAAAGCAAGTAAGAATTTGATCATACGATCGGAAGAAAGAAAGTAAGAAGTAAGGGTGATCACAAGCAACCAAGTGAGCAAGAAAGAAAGCAACAAAGCATGAAGATTAGGAGAAGCATCTACACCAATGCACGACCAAAAGTAATAAAAGAAGAAGATTGAGCATTTTGGAGTAATCTTGGATAACGAGTATGAAGAGAAAGTTTTAGAAGGTAAACCAACCAAAGAAAGAGTGCAAGCACCCGAACCCACTGCCATAATAAAGGCAGAAATTATTGAAGCATCAAAAGGGGTATAAAGTGGATATTTTGCTAAAAAGATAGAGGGCTGGAAAAACAAACAAGCAATGGAGAAAGAGAAGACCGAAGACAATGCAAGTACGTCAAGTAGTGATGGTTTGACCATCATCACATAAGGAAGAAAGCGAAGATCATCAAGGTTTTGGCGTTTGATATTGTCGCACCCCCAAAATTAAGCTTTGCGGAAGCGAGTTTTGGGTGCCACTAATCAATAATCAAACCCAAAGTACAAGCAAACGACTCTACATGAGACGTTATAAGTATTACAAAAGAATTACAGAGTTTAAGTCATAAGTTTGAAACATAGTAGTGAGTTCGCAAAATGATTTCAGAAGATTTTAATACATAACCATTATACAAAATATAATGCAAGAAAATCTTCATGTCTAAATGGATGCATGCGACTCGTGATAGCTAGCTTATCCTGTAGGCCATTCCTATTGTTGATGAGCACCTGAGAATACAACACTAAAAGGTCAGCTATAAAGCTGGTGAATCTCACAGGTTTAAAATAAACATTGATGTGATCAACATGATTATCCGACGATAATTAAACAATATAAACCGAACAATGTTAAACAATATAACCGAACAATGATAAACCTATTAAGGTTTCCGACCCATGATATAACCGACACTTGTATTGCACTGAGCTATGATTCAAAGCCTAACCCGATCTTTGCCTCCCGATTTGGTGACACACCCATGACAATTACTAAAGTGCCCGTTTTTAACTTGGTTGTAGCTAGCAACCCGGACGGGGACGTCACTCCCATGATAGTACTATCCTTTAGTAACCGCGCCTTATTAAGTTAATGAATCATACACTGATGAGGACTTTAACCGAATTAAAACACTCGTGCATATACCGTACAATGAAAATCAAGACAACAATGATAACCGAGCAATGTAACCAATGTGATTAACCGAATTAAATAACAATGCAGATAACTTGAGTTAATACTAAATTAACTAACCGAATACCAGTGATCACGAAAACAATTTGTGTTGCATCTCCCCCACTTATTAAAACATGTAAACATTGAAAATGGGGCCGTGAGACTCACCTGAGTCTAGTAGTGTAATAGCAGTAAGCAAGCAATGTGGTTCTCCGAACCAGTGACCTCTAGCGTCCTAGACGCATAAAGTTAAGTAAGTAAATGGATATCTTAAAGATTATGCATGCTAGTTGTCCACTCAACAAGTTAATGTCCAAGGTTTGTTGGTAAAAGTGTAACTTCAATATTTTGTGTTAACATCCTTAACGTTTTTCAAGTAGTTTTGTGTTTATCGTTTTGGGGCTCGTTTTTGTTGACTTGGTCAAACGGGTTTCGTTTGACCCAAAACTTTTACACGACTTCCATTATGTTATAAAACTTATAGAAAACAAGTTTCATGACTTTTGGTGACCCACAATTGTCGTTTTTAAACCGAATACGAAAACAGCCCTTAAAGTCATTTTTAGTAGGTTTCGGTCTTGTTTGGGGCCTCGTTCTAACTATGTTCTAGGCCGAGATCAGTTCCATAAAAATTATATGTTATTCCCATATGTCTAAACTTTCCAAAACATATTTTTATTAAGTCTAAAACCAAACACAAGTCGAGAAATAAATTTGTAAAGTATAAGTGTTCCAGCAGCTATTTTCAGTGACACATGTTCAATGTTTCGATCATATCTTACGTTTTACAAAACTTCACAAAGTGTGTGAGTATGGGATTTAAAGATAACAAAATTTCCAAACTTTTTCCACTGGTTTCAGCTAAAATGGTTTCGTATTATCCAAGATATGCCCTGATACATTTGACCAAAATTCTGCTCAGGAATCTCAGACCTGCTATGTACTTTTGTTCATTATCTTAAAAATAGAAAAAGACCAGATTAATTCGTAGGGTTTACATATTCATGAAGTAGACTCAAAATACTTGATTTTAGGCTCAAGAAACATAATATTTCATCAAGAAATGGTTCGGTTAAGGCCGATCTAATCCGATCTATTTTATTGTCCAGTGGGTAAAGCTTTTATCCGATGGTTATTAGCATATTCAAACGATTTTAAGCAAGATTATGGACATAATC
The DNA here is from genome assembly GCA_949592205.1 of Helichrysum umbraculigerum. Lineage (NCBI taxonomy): Eukaryota > Viridiplantae > Streptophyta > Magnoliopsida > Asterales > Asteraceae > Helichrysum > Helichrysum umbraculigerum. The sequence goes on from CATIUR010000004.1 coordinate 93,560,185, forward strand.
AGTGAGGAATGAAACACTAGCATGTACATATATGTTATGCAAGTAGATATAACGAAAATCTAAAGGGATCTTACAAGAAAAAGTCGAGTCTAGAGCTAAAACAAAAGGGTAGCTGCTGTTTCTTGTTTCGGTTCGTGTTCCTTGCTCCTCCTTGCTCAAAACGATGGATGATGATGTTAGATAAGTAATGGAAGTGTAAGGTGGTTCTTGGAGGTGGCTAAGGGTCGTGGTGAAGGTGGTGGTGTGGCTGGAAATATCAGAGAAATGGAGAGGAAAGAGATAAGAGTGTGATGGTGGTTAAGTGGTAAATGAAAGAGTTTGGAGTATAAGGTGGATTATATATGGTGGAGGTTAGGGCTGGCCTTTTTGGGTCTCATCTGATCCGTGGGCCTGGGCTCAAGGGCTTAGGCTCGTGGGTTTGGGCTCGCAACCCGTTCCTCGAATCGGGTTACGTTTGTTAGCCGATTAAGCGTTATACGTGCGAGTTAAGAGTTAATAATTGACGTTAGGTTTTTCGTGTACATTTTTAATATGTAATGATATATAGATTGACTAAATATTTTTAAAACACTTAATTTGAGTTATCAAAATATATATTATCAGATTACTTTGGTTTTAATTCATACCGAGTACGATTATTTAAAGTTTAAATTTGGACTCAAATTTGGGTTATTTTGACCGGGTGTCACATTCTCCCTTTGTTAGGAGAATTTCGTCCCGAAATTCATTTGAATCCTATGCTCGCGTGTTACTAAGGCCGACTATGTGATATGTCTAATACTAAGACATCCGATTTATCCTTCTCCCCTTGTTAGGCTTAAACCTACTGATCTCAAATGAATAATGGAGAAGTCCGATTCTTTACCCGACCGTTACCCATGTGACACGGTCGGTCCGTCTTAATAAGTATCACTATGATTTGTATTTACAATCCTCCGAATTCGGTGAGTCGTAATGTGTTCATACAATTTGTAATAGTCAGTAGGATTGTTGCGTAAACTAGACTCTATCAGTCTCCTACAGAAACTAAATTTAGCATACATTAGTTTTTACGTGGAATGTTACTCAGTGTATAAAAGTTAACCGGTATGTTTTCCGGTATACACACTGTAGGATATGTTATTCCTATACCTATGTAAGCTAAACTTCATCTCATAAAGAAACTATAACTTGTCGTCTTTCCCTAACTCTATCGTGCAGTTAGGATTTAGGGAAAACATAAAAGATATCAAGCAGCAAGTAATATCTATCCATGTAAACAGTGTAAAGAAATTAGGTCATTATTGAGTGACCATATCCGTGTTGAGCAAGTCAATGAGTCTAGGGTTCTGGTCGTCTTCCCTAGTTCTGAGTACATAGGCTCTTCCTCGAGCAGGGCCGATGTTCTTGTCCTTTAGATTCGGACAGTCACTTCTGTAGTGACCTGCAATTCCACATTCGAAACAGGCTTTCGCTCGGCAATCCTTAGCTGAATGACCATAACGCTGGCACTTGTCGCAGGGGGTACCACAAGGCCCGTCATGGTGACGTTTACACTTTGAGCAGTAGGGTTTGGTTCCAGTGTACTCTTTCTTGTTTTCAGACCCAGAGGTGTTGGCCTTGATGGTTGCAGACTTTTTGGTAGCCGGACTTTGATTATCAGGATTTCCCTCAGGTTTTCTCTTGTTATCACTAGGGTGGTTTACAGTACCCTTGACAACAGACGTTCCTTGGCGAACGATCTGTGTCATCAGCTTATGTGCCATGCGCACAGTACCATGAAATGTAGGAGAGTTGGATGAAGTAACCATCCCTTGAATTTGTGGAGGAAGTCCCCAGACATAGCGCTCTATTCGCTTGGATTCTGTATCCACCATAGATGGACACAGGTGCGCCAACTGATTAAATCGAGAGGTGTAGCTGGCAATGTCGTTCCCTTGAGTGGAGAGATTCCAGAATTCTGCCTCAAGCTGTTGAATTTCATCCCTAGGACAATACTCATCCTTGAGCATTTTCTTAAGCTCATCCCAGGGAGTTTCCAGAGCAATGTCTTGGCCTATGGAGTCAGCATAAGTGTTCCACCATGTCAGAGCATCATCCATGAAAGTGTAGGTGGAGAACTTGACCTTACAGTTCTCAGGGCAGCTGCAGATGCGAAAGACGGCCTCTGTCTTCTCCAGCCATCGCAACAACCCAATGGAACCTTCTGTGCCTTTGAAGCTCAAAGGATTGCAGTTAAGGAAGTCTTTGTAGGTGCAGGGTTTCACTACAGGGGCATTTGGTGGTGTTTCAGCGTCGCTGAATCGTTGTCGCTCAGCACTTAGTGCGTCAGCAACCAGTCGATCGACCTGAGCTTGAGTGAACTTTTGACGACGTGGAGGCATGTTCCTTCAATGAAGATAAGGAATACGTCAGAATTTCGTATAAGAATATGATCATCGTAGTTGTATATATAACAATAATATACCACAACACAAATGACAATCAATAGTGTAGAATAATAATGGTTGCAATCACTTAACTTGCGAGTTCAAATGATTACGAGTATTGAGGTTTATAAAGGTGAAGGGATGTTATATCCGAGCCGGAATGTGAAAGGGGTAGGAAAGGATTTGTACTTAGAGAAATATTGGATTTGAAAGTTAAAACTGATAGGTGAACGAATGATGGTCCTCTGATGACCAGTTGGTGTAGAATAAGGTGTCGAAGTCCTTAATCTCTACCTAGGGTAAGTCTATTTCGAAGAGATGACCCTCTAAGCTTAGGCACATCCCGGTACTATTTTCCTGACTCGATCAACTTACCATAGGCAAATTCTAAGATGTATCTAATCATTGATTATGTTAACAAGTATCTGAGGCATATTATTATCCATACTATATAATAGCCTAATTGTATAAACCATATATACATATCGTCCACCTAGTCGTGTCTAGCATAAAACAATTATGAGTTCCGGTTCTCTCGTGATCAGAGTCAACTAATGCATTCCTGTTCAACATAACTCCTTTCAGATCTTACATCATCTTTATTTAATTGTACATAGTTGATCAGACTATGTTAAATTAAACTCGTATGACGAAATTTCTGAACCAGTTATATCTAATGAGGAATACTGCCTAACGGTCATAGTCTAGGCCCACTACATGCAACCTAGTTCGCTATAACCTTAGGCTCTGATACCAATCTGTCGCACCCCCAAAATTAAGCTTTGCGGAAGCGAGTTTTGGGTGCCACTAATCAATAATCAAACCCAAAGTACAAGCAAACGACTCTACATGAGACGTTATAAGTATTACAAAAGAATTACAGAGTTTAAGTCATAAGTTTGAAACATAGTAGTGAGTTCGCAAAATGATTTCAGAAGATTTTAATACATAACCATTATACAAAATATAATGCAAGAAAATCTTCATGTCTAAATGGATGCATGCGACTCGTGATAGCTAGCTTATCCTGTAGGCCATTCCTACTGTTGATGAGCACCTGAGAATACAACACTAAAAGGTCAGCTATAAAGCTGGTGAATCTCACAGGTTTAAAATAAACATTGATGTGATCAACATGATTATCCGACGATAATTAAACAATATAAACCGAACAATGTTAAACAATATAACCGAACAATGATAAACCTATTAAGGTTTCCGACCCATGATATAACCGACACTTGTATTGCACTGAGCTATGATTCAAAGCCTAACCCGATCTTTGCCTCCCGATTTGGTGACACACCCATGACAATTACTAAAGTGCCCGTTTTTAACTTGGTTGTAGCTAGCAACCCGGACGGGGACGTCACTCCCATGATAGTACTATCCTTTAGTAACCGCGCCTTATTAAGTTAATGAATCATACACTGATGAGGACTTTAACCGAATTAAAACACTCGTGCATATACCGTACAATGAAAATCAAGACAACAATGATAACCGAGCAATGTAACCAATGTGATTAACCGAATTAAATAACAATGCAGATAACTTGAGTTAATACTAAATTAACTAACCGAATACCAGTGATCACGAAAACAATTTGTGTTGCATCTCCCCCACTTATTAAAACATGTAAACATTGAAAATGGGGCCGTGAGACTCACCTGAGTCTAGTAGTGTAATAGCAGTAAGCAAGCAATGTGGTTCTCCGAACCAGTGACCTCTAGCGTCCTAGACGCATAAAGTTAAGTAAGTAAATGGATATCTTAAAGATTATGCATGCTAGTTGTCCACTCAACAAGTTAATGTCCAAGGTTTGTTGGTAAAAGTGTAACTTCAATATTTTGTGTTAACATCCTTAACGTTTTTCAAGTAGTTTTGTGTTTATCGTTTTGGGGCTCGTTTTTGTTGACTTGGTCAAACGGGTTTCGTTTGACCCAAAACTTTTACACGACTTCCATTATGTTATAAAACTTATAGAAAACAAGTTTCATGACTTTTGGTGACCCACAATTGTCGTTTTTAAACCGAATACGAAAACAGCCCTTAAAGTCATTTTTAGTAGGTTTCGGTCTTGTTTGGGGCCTCGTTCTAACTATGTTCTAGGCCGAGATCAGTTCCATAAAAATTATATGTTATTCCCATATGTCTAAACTTTCCAAAACATATTTTTATTAAGTCTAAAACCAAACACAAGTCGAGAAATAAATTTGTAAAGTATAAGTGGTCCAGCAGCTATTTTCAGTGACACATGTTCAATGTTTCGATCATATCTTACGTTTTACAAAACTTCACAAAGTGTGTGAGTATGGGATTTAAAGATAACAAAATTTCCAAACTTTTGCCACTGGTTTCAGCTAAAATGGTTTCGTATTTTCCAAGATATGCCCTGATACATTTGACCAAAATTCAGCTCAGGAATCTCAGACCTGCTATGTACTTTTGTTCATTATCTTAAAAATAGAAAAAGACCAGATTAATTCGTAGGGTTTACATATTCATGAAGTAGACTCAAAATACTTGATTTTAGGCTCAAGAAACATAATATTTCATCAAGAAATGGTTCGGTTAAGGCCGATCTAATCCGATCTATTTTATTGTCCAGTGGGTAAAGCTTTTATCCGATGGTTATTAGCATATTCAAACGATTTTAAGCAAGATTATGGACATAATCAGTGAGGAATGAAACACTAGCATGTACATATATGTTATGCAAGTAGATATAACGAAAATCTAAAGGGATCTTACAAGAAAAAGTCGAGTCTAGAGCTAAAACAAAAGGGTAGCTGCTGTTTCTTGTTTCGGTTCGTGTTCCTTGCTCCTCCTTGCTCAAAACGATGGATGATGATGTTAGATAAGTAATGGAATTGTAAGGTGGTTCTTGGAGGTGGCTAAGGGTCGTGGTGAAGGTGGTGGTGTGGCTGGAAATATCAGAGAAATGGAGAGGAAAGAGATAAGAGTGTGATGGTGGTTAAGTGGTAAATGAAAGAGTTTGGAGTATAAGGTGGATTATATATGGTGGAGGTTAGGGCTGGCCTTTTTGGGTCTCATCTGATCCGTGGGCCTGGGCTCAAGGGCTTAGGCTCGTGGGTTTGGGCTCACAACCCGTTCCTCGAATCGGGTTACTTTTGTTAGCCGATTAAGCGTTATACGTGCGAGTTAAGAGTTAATAATTGACGTTAGGTTTTTCGTGTACATTTTTAATATGTAATGATATATAGATTGACTAAATATTTTTAAAATACTTAATTTGAGTTATCAAAATATATATTATCAGATTACTTTGGTTTTAATTCATAACGAGTACGATTATTTAAAGTTTAAATTTGGACTCAAATTTGGGTTATTTTGACCGGGTGTCACATATATTAAGGGAGAAAATGTTGGACGATAATATCAAACGGGCCAAAACTTTCAGGTTTTGGCGTATAAGTATTAAAATACGTATTGGTTATTGTATTAAATGAAAGCCCGTTGTAAGTTTACTTTGGTTTGGGCCATGGGCCAACAAACCATATGATGAAAAACGGTTAGGGCTGTTAGTAAGTTAAGGGTTGTAACGGTTCATTAGAACCGGTTAGTGTGAAGCAATACGTATGTTCAAAGTGTCGGTTAGTATAATATATATGTATGTATCTGTACGAACCAGAAGGTAACCCAGATTCAGTTTTATATCGATTATATTTAAAGGGTTCATCCCCATGTTCTTGTGTTTCTATGACGATTCTTGAATGATGATTGATACAAATATGATGCATGATGTTTGATGTGTTTATGATCCTGGAAAGTATGTAAGAGTATGCCCGTGATTCTACAATATTCTCGACTATTGAATAAATCTCATTTTGTTTTGCCATCCTGTTGTTGCTTGAGAATTGCTCCATATCTTGTTTTCATAAACATGTCAAGGCTAAAGCACAAGCCAGTAACTCAGTAGTCAAACTGTCAAACGTAGTTATAGCCCAGCTGATACATTTCCGTAAGCTATATGAATGATCTGTTACGAGAAAAACATAAGACAACAGACACATCAGAGGTCAAAATCACCACAACAATTTAGAATACCATAGGTTACAAGGCAATTCATATCTACGAAGTACTGAGATCATTTATTAAAGGACTTCCATGTTAGTATCGACTATGGAAGGTCCATTATCATCGTGAAATTCACACTCATCTCCATACTGTGACAATCCTCCATTTAGGGTATTAATCCTTTCTTAATTGCATGCATTACCTAGAGTAATTCCCTGATTAGTGAATTCAAAACGATTTTTATGTGTAAAGTTTTGTAAAACTTACTATGTGATACGTGACGTATTAGACTTGTAGTTATATGTATATATAATTACGTACGAAATGAAAATATTAAACTCAACAAACTGAATACAATATAGTTGGTGATACGAAATAATTAATAATTCGAAAATTTTTAATTACAAATATTAGATATTTATATTATTGAAATAATATAATAACTTATACGTTTTATATTAAACATATCAAACGCGAATCATAAAGTTCCAAAAAGAACTTCAAAATACTTTTGAATAATTTTTATTTGAAAATATTATGGAAAAGAGTTAGAACGAAAATAAAACGAAAACATTTAGATGACGATTTAGAACGCGTTATACACGAACAGAAATAATTACAAAACGTACCTAAAGGTCAAAAAATAATAAAAGTATTATTTTTCTCATTCCTGTTTTAGTATTTGAAACATTACCTCAAGATATAATTTCGAAATTCAACTGAAATTTAACACCCAATTTAACTGTACAGTATCACTACTGTGAATAATTTTATTAATCATTTTAATAAAATATTTTATTTCTATAATTTTCAATTATTAAGTTTAAAATATAAATTAAACTAACACATAATTGATTGGTATACGGGGTACCACTAATTATACCCGTACGTAAAATTAACGGGCATAAAAATAACAACTACCATCAATAATGCAGTCAACACCCTACTCTTTAACACCTTACCGTTGAGATTTTCTCTTTTATATGATTCATGTGGTTTTCTTCTTCAGACTCAACACACACACACACCCATACTTCAATTATTATTATCCTCTACAATTCTCATTCTTCAACTGGAACAAATAAAAGTAAAAAAAAAAAACACATTACTAGCTACAGCAGGAGCAATATAACTTAAAAAGCGTAATAATAATCGTCATCTTAATTAGTGCTTCATCATCATCATCATCATAAACTCATTGTAAGGGAATCTTTAAACTTTCAAATGTTTACTTATTTTTTTTGTTGTATAGCATGTTCTTATATCATAATCCAAACATATAACTCAGAAAATTGTGGGTTAATGGTGATTATTCTTGAAATGAAATTTTGAAACCAAAACTTAAATGTGGTTTCACAGGTCCTTAGATGTGTTTTTTTATGAACACAAATATACACAGAAAGATGATGGGTTTTGTAGAAACAAATATGCAGGGAGAAAGTTGATGGGTTTTACAAAATAAAGAGAGAGAGACGATGGGATATTTTAAAAGAAAGCACACACCACTCTTATTTTATTCATCTATAAAAAGTCTATAAATAGACTTACACTTACTGATTGATTACATGCAAAACAAAAGTAGGACACATATATTGACCAACTATTACACATCCATGCCTAATACTCCTATTACAAATACATGCGGATGAATCAAATCTCATTCTATCTTATCTTTCCATGCACATGCAATGCACTATTTCAAATCATGCTTTCTAACGACATCTACACATGCACGCCGACTTTTTTATTCTTCTTAATTCAAATAACAAAACAAAACATAATAACCAATTATTAATTCTGGATTATTCCAACATTTTCCCCCTTAATCCAGAATCAGACATGCTCTTTACTCCAAGTAGTCTCCTCATCTCCATGAACTGAAGTCTAGCCAAAGGTTTCGTGAGAATGTCGGCTCTTTGCTCCTTGCTGCATACAAACTTCACTGTCACATCTCCGCGTTCAACACACTCCCTTATGAAATGATACCTGAGATCGATATGCTTACTTCTTCCATGGAACACCAGATTTTTTATCAAATCTATGGCCGACTTGTTGTCTAGATAAAGCGTGACTGGACCAACCTTCTTTCCCATTATCTCTTGAACTAAACGACTAACCCAAATGCCTTGACATGTAGCAGTCGTTGCAGCCATGAATTCAGCCTCGCAAGATGAGAGTGCTACACACCGTTGCTTTTGTGATCCCCATGTGATCACATTTTCGTTCAAATAGAAAACCATACCCCCGGTACTCCGTCTATCTTCTACATCCCTTGCATGATTGCTGTCTGAATAACCTGTAATTTCATCATCTTGTCGATCATTCACGTAGATAAGACCATAGTCCTCCGTTCCTCTTACATACCTTAAGATCCTTTTCACAGCTTGCATGTGCTTCACGGTTGGCCTTTCCATAAAACGACTCACTATTCCGACAGCGTATGCAATGTCAGGTCGGGTGTGTGTGAGATACCTTAAACCTCCAATAATGCTTCGAAACTGCGTCGGGTCAGCTGGAACTCCACCTTCATCCTTTGTGAGCTCCTCCTTGTGTTCCATTGGAAATTGGGATGGATTGCAATCTGCCATCCCAGCCTTTGTGAGAATATTTCTTGCATAAGCAGATTGTTTAAGTGTGATGCCATCTTCATGTTGTGTCACTTCGATTCCCAAATAATATGAGAGTAAGCCAAGGTCACTCATCTCAAATTCTTTGTTCATTTGTTGCTTGAAATACTTGACATCTGCATCACAACTTCCTGTAACAATTAAATCATCGACGTAGACACCAACTATCAAGACATTACCATTCTGCTTTCTTGTGTAAACAGCATATTCCAGCCCACGTCTCTTAAAGTTCAGCGCTTTTAGGCATTTATCCAGCCTTGAGTTCCATGCTCTAGGAGCTTGCCGAAGCCCATAGAGTGCCTTTGACAGTTTATACACCTTCTCCGGGTAATTAGCATTCACAAATCCCTCAGGTTGAGTAACATAGACTTCCTCCTCCAATGTCCCATTCAGAAATGCTGACTTTACATCCAAGTGGTATACCTTCCATCCATGTGAGCTTGAAAGAGCTAAAATGATTCTTATAGTTTCAAGCCGAGCAACCGGTGCAAAGACTTCATCAAAGTCAACTCCGGGCTTTTGGACATATCCCTTAGCGACTAGTCTTGCCTTGTGCTTCAATATATTACCACTTGGATCTTTTTTCACCTTGTAAACCCACTTAAGTCCAATGGGTTTACGTCCTGCAGGTAAATCAACGAGACTCCAAGTCTGATTTTTCTCAATTGCCTCGATTTCTTCGTCCATGGCTTGTTGCCATTGTGGTTCTTTAACAACTTCTTCAAAAACTACCGGATCACAACCTGCAAAAAGAGCAAAGTGAACAAGTGGGTCTTCAGACTGATCAATTCCCGTTACTACATAATCATTCATCCATGCTGGTGTTCGCCTATTCCGTGGCGATCTTGGCTCTATTTGCTCAATGACCGGTGTTTCAACAACAGGTGATTCATCTGGGGTTTGTTGAGACTCTTCATTACTTAACTCATTGATATCATGGGATGACTCGACTGTTTCATCACCTTCTGTCTCTACTTCAGGATTCTCATTTTCATAACCTTCAAGGGTGAAGGTAGCACCCGAGTTACCTTTAAACATGATCGTGTCTTCCCATTGCCATGCCTTGTCTTCTTCGAATTGTACATCTCGACTAACTCGTATCTTGCCTGAAATTGGATCGAGAAGTCGATATGCCTTGCTTCCTGTTTCTGTACCAAGATGGACTAGCATTTCACTACGGCTATCGAGCTTGTTTTGATGGCCCCTCAATATTTTCGAGTGTGCCACACAACCAAACACCCGAAGATGCTCAACATTTGGTCTTTTGCCAGACCATGCTTCATAAGGAGTCATGCCATCAAGAGCTTTTGTTGAGACACGATTGAGAATATATACCGCTTGTCGTACAGCTTCTCCCCACAATACATCAGGCACTTTCATATTCTTCATCATACTTCTTGCCATCTCAATTACCATCCGATTACGCCTCTCTACAACACCATTCTGCTGCGGGGAGTATGGTGCTGTGAGATGTCGTTTGAGACCCGTTTCTTCACAATAGGTAGTGAACGACTTCGAAAGGAACTCACCTCCACGATCAGATCTCAAGGTCTTAACCTTTTCACCTGTTTCATTTTCAACTAGCACACGAAATTTTTTAAAGAAACCAAGTGCCTCATCTTTTGTTTTTAACAAATAAATCCACATCACACGACTATAGTCGTCAACTAGTAAAAGAAAATAACGATTCCCTGAGGCTGTAGGTGGTGAGATTGGTCCACATAAATCGGCATGAATAAGTTCCAATCTCCTTTTTGCTCTATAAATTGCGTGTGCTGGATAGGTGTTTCGGGCCTGCTTTCCTTCCATGCAACTCTTACATAACGTGGAGGGCACTTTAATTTTATCCATACCATGCACCATGTCTTTGTCATGCATTTGCTTTAACATTTGAAAATTCACATGTCCTAGGCGTGAATGCCAACGCCATGTTGAATCTTCTTTTTCATTCAATAAACAATGTGACTCAAATTGGTTCAATACAATTTTGTATAACCGATTTTCAGATTGTTTTACCTTCATCAGCAGCCTTCCCTTTTTATCATGAATCCACAAGTAGGACCCAAGCATGAGTACTCTATCACCATCTTGTGCGAGTTGTCCTAGGCTTATGATATTATTGCATAAGCTTGGGATGTAATACACGTCCCGTAACATCCGTTTCTCACCATTTTTGCACATAAAGATGATGGCTCCTTTTCCTTCGATACACACCTTTGAATCATCTCCAAATCGAACATAGCCCCTGATGGATTGGTTCAATTCTGAAAATTTTTCTTTATCTCCTGTCATATGATTGCTAGCCCCGTTGTCTAGGAACCAAATTTTTGATTTATTGGTTTCCTCATCAAGACACCTTAACTTTGGAGTCACATGTTTCTCATTCAAATATACCTCCTCGACTGCTTCTTGAACTGTATTGGAAGCGGCAAAAAGTAGTGCATGTTCATCATCTCCTTTGGTCAAGTGAGCCTCCTGATTTCTTTCTTTTCGTGGGTTTTTGCATTCAAATGCAAAATGACCAAAACTTTGGCAATTGTAACATTGAACCTTACTTTTGTCACGATTGCTTGACCACCCACGATCCCTATCTTGGTTTTGTTGTGTACCACCACCTTGACGTTCACCACGGTTGGAACTATTTCCACCTCTTCCTCGTCCTCTTCCACGACCACGTGAACTAGAACCTCCCGACCGTGAACTGTTCTGGGAGTTCTTCCGTTCATCTTCACTTTTCTTCTTAGTCTTCTCGACCCATTCCTGATGTGTTAACAGCAACTTCCCATCACTGTTTTCAGTTTGTCCACGAACTCTCTCCTCATGCGCCTTTAACCGTCCTATGACTTCTTCAACGGTCATATTTTCGAGGTTTGCGAATTGCTCTATAGTTGAAGCAATTTGCAGAAATTTATTCGGAACGGCACGTAGCAATTTCTTTACAACATACGTCTCCTCCATCTTCTCACCTAAGGCTCGAATATTGCTTACTATGTTGTTCACCTTCATAGCAAAATCATCGATCACCTCCGTCTCCTTCATGCTAAGAGTTTCAAACTCAGCTTTCAGAGTCTGAACCTTCGCGGTCTTGACTCGATCTGCCCCCATAAACATTATTGTGACAACTCTCCAAATTAGGTATTAATTAACATTTAAGCATGTGCATTCTTACGCTAATTTCCTGATTAAGTTTTAACAAAACTTCTTGATGTGATGTAAGTCTAGCAAGCCCGGTACTTTTAAACAAAAAGTAATACATAATACGTAAGTATTTAAAATTACGTACAAATATATCGGAACGAACCCGACAAAAATAAATGACAAAAGTTTCGTGATACAAAAATAATTAATAATGTAATTATAAATTACGAGTATTTATATATCTATAACATATAGATATAAGGGTCTAATTTTACGTTTAACATAAAACGTATTATAACACGAACAGAAACAATTCTAAAACGCTCATAAAACGTCGAATCATAAAAATGCAAATTTTCTTGTTCGTTTGGAAGAAGTTAGAACATTACCTCAAAATATGAAATTCTAAATTTACCGAAATTTGGCGCTCATTTAAGTATGCGCAGTAAAATGTACAAAATTGTACAACTATTTAAAATAATGATAACATCATTATTCTGATCATAAATAACGAACCAGGAGAGCACCTACAAAATAAAAATGTAAAAGGTTTATTTTTATATTGCTAAAATTATACCCGTACTCGAAATTGAGGTGCCAAAATCTGGCACCTAACTCCAATAATACAGAGACACTTTCTGCTTCAATCCCATACCCGTTTGAAATATATTACTCCCTCCTCTCTTCTCTCTGTGATCATTCAACACACCCACAAAAATCATCATCATCTATCAATCTTATTTTCTTTCTCACTAAGTAAAACACAACAAGATCAGAGGCAACAACAAGCTGGAGCAACAACATATCCATCATCATCCTCATCATCGTTCATCATCATCCTCACCATTTTCACTTTGTAAGAAAATCTCAAATCTTTAATTTCTTTACTTCAAATTCGTTATATAACTTGTATACATATCATAATCTAAGTATATAACACATAAAGGTGATGATTACTTGATTGATTCTAGAAATGGTTTATAAAACCCAAAACTTCAAAATAAAAATCGTTATATGAAAACTTGTTAAAATGAAGTTATAATGTGTAAAAATGACACATAACACTTATATAAACATTTGGAACTTATGTAATATGGATTGGAAACAAACACTCGTACGTATATGTTGTATCAGACGCGAACAGGGGACTGGAACGAGCCACGAATACGGCGGATTCCTTTGAATCCGGCGTATTCCCAACCGAAAACCAAACGAATCCGGCGTATTCACGGGAATACGGCGGATTCCCGTTTCTAAACAAGTCGAATACGGCGTATTCCGTTGAATCCGGCGTATTCCCGAACCTTCACACGAACTATCTGATGAACACAAACGAATCCGGCGTATTCGATTGAATACGGCGGATTCCCCCGAACTGGATTGAATACGGCGTCTTCATTTAAATACGGCGTATTCCCGAACCTAAAACGAAACCACATGAAAACCACGATGAATACGGCGGATTCACCCGAATCCGGCGTATTCCGAACTTTGACTTGAATCCGGCGGATTCAAGGGAATCCGGCGGATTCCCACACCTGGTCAACAACTTTGACTTTGATTTTTAAAACATAAACGTTTCCGTTAACGATTTCATTTATACGATACATTCACGAGACATTGTAAACTATTAATAAAACATTAATGTGATATATCCGAGACACGGACTTTGGACTTATTTATTTCGTACGAACAAACGATATATGAATAAATACATATATGACATATATATGAATACGAACTTTGTAAATTATACGTTTTGGGAAAACGATTACAATCGGGACATTTAAACTTCTTAACATTTATTAAACAAATGTAATGATATTAAAAACAAATAATATTTATTTTATAAACAAAATAAGTATATTATCAAGTTTTATATAACAAATAAAACTCGGCATGTTTTAAATACGAAACAACGTATTACAATATATATACATATATTCGAGGACACACGATATATATAGACACAAACGTATACGTTTTCTTAAACAAATGAAAACTTATATATTTTGATATACATAAACAATGTATTTATTTAACATATATACATATGACAATTAAAAATATATATTCACAAATATATATATATACACAATGAAGTTCACGTTTAACAAACGTACAACTTAATAATATACAACAAGTATATTTACATACGAATACATATATAAGACAAATATATGTACAAACAATGATATTTGAATAACGTTCAAATTATACGAACAACTACATACAAAGTATGTGTACAAATGGAAACAAAACGACCTTCCGTTAAATTAGACAATTACATGTTGATTCATATACTTAACCAAGTATACGATGAAAGAAATAATAACAATATTTCTACTCAATGTCACCAACAAATACAACAACTTACATGATAAAGAAATCAACCATTTCTTCTAACGAGCAAACTGTTAACATAAGTGATTAAAACAAATCAAACGTACTTATGTTAATATATTTATTGTATAGGTTAACATACCTTGGGCTTATAGCTGATTGGCTGCTAGCTTTCTTTCCGAGCAAACCACCGTGAGTTCACAGCCCCTACTTTGCAAATGTTTTATGCTTTTAAACATAGGGGTGTAAACATAGAAACTGCATGCTAAACACATGCAGCAAATGATATAAATGCTTTATTGCTTTATACAACTGTTTTGGAAATTAGACAACAAATCCTAGTACGGACCAGACTTGAGATGTGTGCATGAAAGACCTTATGTCATGCAGACTATAACCATTAGCTAGGTGACTCTAGCCACTGAGTATACGAATAGTACTATTGCCGTGACGACCCTCCTGTGGATGGAGCGTATACTTAACTGTCCTTCAGGCAAGAAACATAAGTTTTGGTTGTGGTTTGGTTATAGGGTTAGGTCGCGTTACTTTAACCTGCGAGGTTTAGCTCACCTTTCAGGGGATTATAGTCTAAGCATTCCCACAATTATTATTTAGGATGAACATATCCTACAACTGCTTTATTTCAGTATACGTACTGATTATATTTATATTCTGGTAAACAACCAGACATATGATTTGGGTAACAACCCACATAAAACTATATTTTAGGGTAACTATCCCTATCATCTTATAATTTGCAAAACCTGCAAACCTTTATTTATTGAATAACATTTCAATAATTTAAACATAAATGGTTTAACATACCACATATTTATACAAAACCTGTGAATTCACTCAACATATTTGTTGACGACTTTCTTTCTATGTTTTACAGGAAATTAGCTATGTAAGTAAGGATCGCATGCATTCAGGATGACAACCCTGGACTACTTAGGATGCCATACTTTATGGGACAGCTTTTGAGGATTTCCTTTGTATTACTGCAGACATTGCAGTTATACTCATGAAATCTTATTTTAACATATGTATTGTAAAACTTAAATGTTTTAAACTTTATTACTACTGTACGACTTACACAGTCGTACTACTTTTGTAATAACTATTTAACTGGCATCCTTAATATATTATGTTCTGTATGATCATATGCTCTGATACGATGAATGCATAATTGATACGTCATTACCCCGCTGTTAAACTGTTTAAACAAGATGCTTCCGCTAAATCTTAACTTGCTTCTGCTAAAACATTAAATAAACACAATTACCGATTTTGGGGGTGTGACAGACTTGGTATCAGAGCCATTGGTTATAGCGAACTAGAAGTCTTTAGGTGAC
Organism: Helichrysum umbraculigerum; assembly: GCA_949592205.1. NCBI lineage: Eukaryota > Viridiplantae > Streptophyta > Magnoliopsida > Asterales > Asteraceae > Helichrysum > Helichrysum umbraculigerum. Next base: position 93,576,097 of record CATIUR010000004.1, read on the forward strand.
TGAAAACCTTAGAGACCTAGACTATAGCCTTGGCTAGAACATTCATGCATTCATACATACGTTTGCATACATCCAACAAACGACTGACATGTCACACACAATTTCCTTTGTCACAGTATGTCTAGTCAATCAGTTTACCATGTTTATGCTTCGGACGAAGAGCCGACTGAGGCTCCTTTTGAGGGTCCCGCGATCACTGTAGGGGATGAGTCATCTGTTCACTTGAGAGACATGTCAGACGACACTAGTGACGCTTACATCGCGCCACCACCGACAGCACATGAGGTTACCCCTATCACTACAGGTATTCACCATCAGGCCGGTGAGACTTCTCGCAGGCCTGTATATAGGAGGACACCGAGGATGTGTGTCAGAGATTTTCCTATAGGTCCGTTAGCACCAGCGGACGAGTCTGTTGAGTCTCCACAGAGGGCACCCAGGTTTGCTCATCTAGAGTGGATGACTCCTATGCTGAGGCACTGGAGGTCATTAGAGGGTTTTCCCTCTACCTTTGAGACAGGAGAGTCCTCACGACCCCCAGCACCACTGTCTACCACTGGAGAGCCGATAGAGCAGACTCTCCCTACATTAGTTGCTGTTATGCGTACATTGTTCTGTATTACTTCTAGCAGGGGTTCTCACCTTGGACAGGTACAGGATGAGATCTCTCGTCTGTATGGGGACATGGCTGGTATGCATGAGCATCATCACTTTTTGTTGAACCATGTGTTTACTGCCCAGGAGATAGCTGAGTCCGCACGTGCTCGTGTGAGGACACTTGAGAGACATGTTAGGATTGCAGGGCTTGTGATTGGTGCTTGTGTGGTGATGGCTGTGTTGAGGACAGCCGTGGGATCATTTCTACCGTATTTCCGTTAGACCTATGTAGGGCGAGTTGTGCCTACTTAGAATTGTATATATACTATGTATTAGATTGGGAACTTTGGTTCGACGGGTATAGACAGACCTGTCATGTTTTGTAAATCATTTGGATCGACGGTGTGTAGACAGACCCATCATGCTTTGATTAGTCTTTGGATCGATGGATATCTAGGATAGATCCATCCTGTTTTGTATAAAAACTTGTGAACTAACTATGACCAGTTATATGATACGACATATGTATTTGGTTTATTATTATTGTTTATGTTACTATGCGTTGTGATTGGATTATATATTGACAATAGATACTACATAATTGTGGATACTGAAATATGTCTTTGTAACCTATAGATCTCTTGAAACTGGAAAAATGACAGAACCTGTCATAAGTGAGTACTCATCAGATGATGACATAACCATCGACGAGCAGATACAATATGTATATGTCGATATCGAAACAATTCCGATAGTGGAACTGGTGGAAGAAGAAATTGAAAACCACCACTTTGGATTGATTGACATAGAGGAATATGAGAGAGTTAGAGACCAAGTTGAAGAGCTAGATGGTCAAAACTGGGAACTTGCATCTAAATGCAAGAACTATGAAACTGAGTTGAGAATCCTAAAGAGGCCTATGTCTGTCCGAGTTAAGGATAGAATTCGCTTCTGGAAGAAAGTAGCTAGTGATCGCAAGAAGAGAGTCAAGACTTGGATTAAACGTCTGAGCAAGTGCTCAACTGAGAATGAGGTGATCTGTCATACGACTCTGCGATATAAGACTATGCTAGAAACGCATTACTCCTCTCCTAACCTGGACCAGGAGTGAAAGGAAAAGAACTGCACTACGACAGAGAACATAGCTAAAGATAGCTTAATAAAGAACTGATGAAGAACTGTCGTAGGAATATAATTGTTTTGTTAGGATCTAAGTATAGCTAAGTTTAGTTTAATTAGTACTGTAACAACTCGTGTTGTATTGGAAATCACTCTTGATGGATATAGAAGATATCATCAAGTTTTGCAATGAAACGATGTAAGAACGTTCTAGTTAATGTATAATATAACTTAGGTTCGATTCGAAATTTCGTGCGAATTATATTCATCTCTATATACAGGTGATAGAAAAGTTATCACGTAATAATTGTTGAAGCCATTTCTTGCAAACTTTGAAAACCTACTACACTTTGAATTATTGATTTTATCTTAAATTCCCTAAAACATTGTTTGCGCTTGATCGATGATGAAAAGAAATATGTATTTGGCATTATATAATGACGCCTGGCCAACGTGATTATATTGTGCAAAGTACATATGGGTGTTTCAAAGTCGTGCGATATACAATGTGAAACATTATTCTCTCAAATTCTCCATACTATTCATTTGATAGACAATGTGAAATCTTGTTCATCACATTCATTATCTTGGCATTGACTTCTGCATTTTATTCATCGCAGAACTGAATCATGCCGCCAAAACGACGAATTACTAGGAACAGTCAGAAGACAACTGTACCTCCTACATCTGAAACCATTCCACCCCCTAACACTGAGGAAACTACTGAGCAGATAATAGCTAGACGCATAGCTGAAGGTATTGCCGAGTATGAGGCAAGCCGAAACCGTGAGACTGGAGTTAATAACAGTGGATCGACCCCTGTTATTGCTGAGACTGTTGTGAATAACCGCAAAGGGTGTTCATATAAGACATTTCAGGCATGTAAACCACCTCCTTTCTGTGGCACTGAAGGTGCTATTGGTATTATACACTGGATAGAAAAGATGGATTCTGTGTTGGACATCAGTGATTGTCTACCAGACACTGCAGTGAAGTATGTTGCCTGCACACTAGCTGATAAAGCTTTGACTTGGTGGAACAGTCAAGTTCAGTCGATGGGACGACCAGCTGCTTATTCCATGACATGGGAAACATTGAAGAGTATGATGATGGAAGAATTCTGCCCTCGCAGTGAGATGCAGAAAATTGAGACTGAGCTGTGGAACATTGCTATGATTGGTGCTGATATCACTGGTTACACAACTAGGTTCCAAGAACTAGCTCGTCTTGTGCCACATATGGTAACACCTGAGTATAAGCGTATTGAACGCTATGTGTATGGACTGGCACCACAGATTAGGAGTTTAGTTACATCCTCCAAACCTGACACTTTCAGGAGCGCTGTTACCTTAGCGCAGAGTTTGACTGATGAAGCAGTTAGAATGGGGACACTGACCAAGAAGACGGTGTCGGTTAAGGTTGAGCAGAGCAGTGCTGAAGCTGGTAGTTCTGGAGGTAAGAAGCGTAAGTGGAATGACCGTCAGGGTCAATTCAACAAGAAAGGATCTGGAAATCCTAAGTCTTACGCTGCCACCATTGTGGAACCAAAACCATACTTGGGTAACAAACCTAAGTGTGATAAGTGTAGCAAACACCATGAGGGTGAATGCTGGTTTTGCGACAGTTGTAAGGGATGGGGTCACAAAACCCAGAACTGTAAGGTAAACCCTACCCCTAAGGGAAACAATGTTCGCCAAAACCAGGGTTGTTTTGAGTGTGGCGACACGAGGCATTATCGGAACCGTTGCCCTCGACTCAATAACCAAAACCGTACCGCCAACAACGCTCGGAACCGCAACAACAATGGAAACAACCGCGGTAACAACAACAACCGAACCAACAACAACAATGCTGACAACAACAACAATCAGCCAGCTCGTGGACGCGTGTTCATGTTAGGAGCACCAGAGGCACGTCAGGATCCTAACACAGTCACTGGTACGTTTCTTGTAAACAACCACTTTGCTTCTGTGTTATTTGATTCCGGTGCTGATTTAAGTTTTGTGTCCACTGAGTTTAGACCACTATTAGAGATCGAATCCCTTAAACTAGACAACAAATACACAGTAGAGCTAGCCGATGGTAAGTTGATTGAATCAGGAGAAATAGTACCAGGATGTTCCTTAACGTTAGAAGGTCATTCTTTCAAAATAGACCTACTACCGGTAGAACTAGGGAGCTTCGATATAGTGGTTGGCATGGATTGGTTGTCACTGAACCGCGCAGAGATCATCTGTCATGAGAAGATTGTACGGTTACCTTTACCGTCAGGTTAAATGTTGATAGTTCAAGGAGAAAAGAGTAATCGTGTGGTGAAAACGATTACATGCATGAAGGCAAATAAGTATCTACGAAAAGGGTACCAAGCATTTTTGGTACATGTTGTGGATAAGAAAACCGAGGAGCGATGCATAGACGACGTGGCCGTAGTACGCGAATACTCAGGAGTATTTCCTGACGAGCTACCAGGGTTACCACCTCCACGGAAGGTTGAATTTCATATCGACCTAGTGCCGGGAGCTGCACCGATTGCTCGTGCGCCTTACCGTCTAGCTCCATCAGAAATGCAGGAACTGTCTGCACAGTTGCAAGAACTGTTGGATTTAGGATTCATCCGACCGAGCTTTTCACCGTGGGGAGCTCCGGTGTTGTTTGTCAAAAAGAAGGATGGATCAATGCGGATGTGTATCGATTATCGAGAACTGAACAAAGTGATGTTCAAGAACCGATACCCATTGCCACGCATCGATGATTTGTTTGACCAGCTGCAAGGGTCAAGTTATTACTCAAAGATCGACTTGAGATCGGGTTACCATCAACTGAAGGTACGGGATGAAGATATCCCTAAGACTGCGTTTAGGACTCGATATGGTCATTACGAGTTCCTGGTTATGCCATTTGGGCTAACGAATGCGCCAGCAGTGTTCATGGATCTAATGAATAGAGTATGTAAACCTTACTTGGATAAGTTCGTCATAGTGTTCATTGACGATATCTTGATATACTCAAGAACGAAGGAAGACCATGAACGACATCTGAGGCTGATTCTTGAATTACTAGAGAAGGAGAAGCTTTATGCAAAGTTCTCTAAATGCGAGTTTTGGATGCGTGAGGTTCATTTCCTTGGTCATGTGATCAATAGCAAAGGAATTCACGTGGACCCATCCAAAATTGAGGCGATTAAGAATTGGGAAGCCCCAAAGACCCCAACTGAGATACGAAAATTTCTTGGGTTAGCCGGTTACTACCGAAGATTCATCGAGAATTTCTCGAAGATAGCTCAGCCACTTACCGCCCTAACGCAAAAAGACAAGAAGTTTGATTGGGGCGAGAAGCACGAGAATGCTTTTCAAATGCTGAAAGAGAAATTGAGCACCGCACCTATCCTATCCTTACCAGAAGGAGTAGAAAACTTTGTTGTCTACTATGATGCTTCACATCAAGGATTAGGTTGCGTGTTGATGCAAAACGACAAGGTCATTGCATATGCGTCTCGTCAATTGAAGATTCACGAGAAGAACTATACGACGCATGACTTAGAGCTAGGAGCAGTCGTTTTTGCACTTAAGATTTGGAGACACTACCTATACGGTACAAAGTGTACGATCTTTACCGATCACAAAAGTCTCCAACATATATTTGATCAGAAAGAACTCAACATGAGACAGAGACGTTGGGTTGAACTGCTAAATGATTACGACTGTGAAATCAAGTATCATCCAGGCAAAGCTAATGTAGTAGCGGATGCCTTGAGTCGTAAGGAAAGAGTAAAACCTCGAAGAGTTCGAGCCTTAGGACTGACAATCCACTTGGATCTAATTAACCAAATTCGTGATGCTCAACAAACAGCCTTTACTCCAGAACGCATGAAGGACGAATCCCTCAAAGGGATGGAAAAGCAACTGGAGTCTAAGGAAAATGGAGTAATGTACTTTATGAATCGAAATTGGATTCCTTGTGTTGATGAGCTACGTAGCCTGGTATTGGACGAAGCTCATAAGTCCAATTACTCGATACATCCTGGTGCTGATAAGATGTACCACGATCTGGAAGGATTTTACTGGTGGCCTGGCATGAAAAGAGACATTGCCACCTATGTTAGTAGATGTCTGACTTGTGCAAAAGTTAAGACTGAGTACCAAAAGCCGTCCGGGCTTTTGCAACAACCAGAGTTGCCCAAATGGAAATGGGAACACATCACGATGGATTTCATTACGAAGTTACCGAAAACATCATCTGGGATGGACTCCATATGGGTGATAGTCGACCGACTGACGAAATCATCTCACTTTCTAGCCATCAAAGAGACAGATAAGATGGAAAAGTTGGCTAGAATCTACATAAAAGAAGTTGTTTCTAGACATGGAGTACCATTGTCCATCATCTCTGATAGAGATGCACGTTTCACCTCTCGCTTCTGGCAAACACTGCAACAAGCTTTAGGCACTAGACTCGACATGAGTACCGCCTACCATCCACAAACCGATGGTCAAAGCGAGCGAACGATACAAACGCTTGAAGACTTGCTAAGAGCTTGTGTGATTGATTTTGGAGGAAACTGGGATGTTCATCTCCCTTTAGCCGAATTCTCGTACAACAATAGTTATCATACGAGTATACAGATGGCACCTTTTGAGGCGTTGTACGGACGCAAGTGCCGATCCCCACTCTGTTGGGCAGATATGGAAGACAAACAGTTATCAGGTCCTGAGATAGTCCAAGAGACAACGGACAAAATATCTCAAGTGCTTAATCGATTGAAAACGGCACGAGACCGACAAAAGAGTTATGCAGACAATAGACGAAAACCTTTAGAGTTTCAAGTAGGTGACAGAGTCCTACTAAAGGTATCTCCTTGGAAAGGAGTTGTGAGATTTGGGAAACGCGGCAAACTGAACCCACGTTACATCGGACCTTTTGAGATCCTAGCAAGGATTGGTCCTGTAGCTTATAAGCTTAAACTGCCGCAAGAACTTAGTAATATTCACGACACGTTTCACGTGAGTAATCTTAAGAAGTGTCTATCCGACGAAGCGTTAATCATACCTCCCGACGAAATCTACGTCGACGCAAAACTCAACTTCGTGGAGGAACCGCTTGAAGTAATGGATACGAAAACGCAGAAACTCCGAAACAGTCGGATCAAACTTGTCAAAAATTCGATGGAACTCGAAAAGAGGCCCAGAGTTCACCTGGGAACGTGAGGACGAGATGCGCAAGAAGTATCCCCACCTATTTGAACCCGTGACCACGAATCACGACACAAATTAAATCTCGGGACGAGATTTCCCTAACGGGGGGAGAATGTGACAACTCTCCAAATTAGGTATTAATTAACATTTAAGCATGTGCATTCTTACGCTAATTTCCTGATTAAGTTTTAACAAAACTTCTTGATGTGATGTAAGTCTAGCAAGCCCGGTACTTTTAAACAAAAAGTAATACATAATACGTAAGTATTTAAAATTACGTACAAATATATCGGAACGAACCCGACAAAAATAAATGACAAAAGTTTCGTGATACAAAAATAATTAATAATGTAATTATAAATTACGAGTATTTATATATCTATAACATATAGATATAAGGGTCTAATTTTACGTTTAACATAAAACGTATTATAACACGAACAGAAACAATTCTAAAACGCTCATAAAACGTCGAATCATAAAAATGCAAATTTTCTTGTTCGTTTGGAAGAAGTTAGAACATTACCTCAAAATATGAAATTCTAAATTTACCGAAATTTGGCGCTCATTTAAGTATGCGCAGTAAAATGTACAAAATTGTACAACTATTTAAAATAATGATAACATCATTATTCTGATCATAAATAACGAACCAGGAGAGCACCTACAAAATAAAAATGTAAAAGGTTTATTTTTATATTGCTAAAATTATACCCGTACTCGAAATTGAGGTGCCAAAATCTGGCACCTAACTCCAATAATACAGAGACACTTTCTGCTTCAATCCCATACCCGTTTGAAATATATTACTCCCTCCTCTCTTCTCTCTGTGATCATTCAACACACCCACAAAAATCATCATCATCTATCAATCTTATTTTCTTTCTCACTAAGTAAAACACAACAAGATCAGAGGCAACAACAAGCTGGAGCAACAACATATCCATCATCATCCTCATCATCGTTCATCATCATCCTCACCATTTTCACTTTGTAAGAAAATCTCAAATCTTTAATTTCTTTACTTCAAATTCGTTATATAACTTGTATACATATCATAATCTAAGTATATAACACATAAAGGTGATGATTACTTGATTGATTCTAGAAATGGTTTATAAAACCCAAAACTTCAAAATAAAAATCGTTATATGAAAACTTGTTAAAATGAAGTTATAATGTGTAAAAATGACACATAACACTTATATAAACATTTGGAACTTATGTAATATGGATTGGAAACAAACACTCGTACGTATATGTTGTATCAGACGCGAACAGGGGACTGGAACGAGCCACGAATACGGCGGATTCCTTTGAATCCGGCGTATTCCCAACCGAAAACCAAACGAATCCGGCGTATTCACGGGAATACGGCGGATTCCCGTTTCTAAACAAGTCGAATACGGCGTATTCCGTTGAATCCGGCATATTCCCGAACCTTCACACGAACTATCTGATGAACACAAACGAATCCGGCGTATTCGATTGAATACGGCGGATTCCCCCGAACTGGATTGAATACGGCGTATTCATTTAAATACGGCGTATTCCCGAACCTAAAACGAAACCACATGAAAACCACGATGAATACGGCGGATTCACCCGAATCCGGCGTATTCCGAACTTTGACTTGAATCCGGCGGATTCAAGGGAATCCGGCGGATTCCCACACCTGGTCAACAACTTTGACTTTGATTTTTAAAACATAAACGTTTCCGTTAACGATTTCATTTATACGATACATTCACGAGACATTGTAAACTATTAATAAAACATTAATGTGATATATCCGAGACACGGACTTTGGACTTATTTATTTCGTACGAACAAACGATATATGAATAAATACATATATGACATATATATGAATACGAACTTTGTAAATTATACGTTTTGGGAAAACGATTACAATCGGGACATTTAAACTTCTTAACATTTATTAAACAAATGTAATGATATTAAAAACAAATAATATTTATTTTATAAACAAAATAAGTATATTATCAAGTTTTATATAACAAATAAAACTCGGCATGTTTTAAATACGAAACAACGTATTACAATATATATACATATATTCGAGGACACACGATATATATAGACACAAACGTATACGTTTTCTTAAACAAATGAAAACTTATATATTTTGATATACATAAACAATGTATTTATTTAACATATATACATATGACAATTAAAAATATATATTCACAAATATATATATATACACAATGAAGTTCACGTTTAACAAACGTACAACTTAATAATATACAACAAGTATATTTACATACGAATACATATATAAGACAAATATATGTACAAACAATGATATTTGAATAACGTTCAAATTATACGAACAACTACATACAAAGTATGTGTACAAATGGAAACAAAACGACCTTCCGTTAAATTAGACAATTACATGTTGATTCATATACTTAACCAAGTATACGATGAAAGAAATAATAACAATATTTCTACTCAATGTCACCAACAAATACAACAACTTACATGATAAAGAAATCAACCATTTCTTCTAACGAGCAAACTGTTAACATAAGTGATTAAAACAAATCAAACGTACTTATGTTAATATATTTATTGTATAGGTTAACATACCTTGGGCTTATAGCTGATTGGCTGCTAGCTTTCTTTCCGAGCAAACCACCGTGAGTTCACAGCCCCTACTTTGCAAATGTTTTATGCTTTTAAACATAGGGGTGTAAACATAGAAACTGCATGCTAAACACATGCAGCAAATGATATAAATGCTTTATTGCTTTATACAACTGTTTTGGGAATTAGACAACAAATCCTAGTACGGACCAGACTTGAGATGTGTGCATGAAAGACCTTATGTCATGCAGACTATAACCATTAGCTAGGTGACTCTAGCCACTGAGTATACGAATAGTACTATTGCCGTGACGACCCTCCTGTGGATGGAGCGTATACTTAACTGTCCTTCAGGCAAGAAACATAAGTTTTGGTTGTGGTTTGGTTATAGGGTTAGGTCGCGTTACTTTAACCTGCGAGGTTTAGCTCACCTTTCAGGGGATTATAGTCTAAGCATTCCCACAATTATTATTTAGGATGAACATATCCTACAACTGCTTTATTTCAGTATACGTACTGATTATATTTATATTCTGGTAAACAACCAGACATATGATTTGGGTAACAACCCACATAAAACTATATTTTAGGGTAACTATCCCTATCATCTTATAATTTGCAAAACCTGCAAACCTTTATTTATTGAATAACATTTCAATAATTTAAACATAAATGGTTTAACATACCACATATTTATACAAAACCTGTGAATTCACTCAACATATTTGTTGACGACTTTCTTTCTATGTTTTACAGGAAATTAGCTATGTAAGTAAGGATCGCATGCATTCAGGATGACAACCCTGGACTACTTAGGATGCCATACTTTATGGGACAGCTTTTGAGGATTTCCTTTGTATTACTGCAGACATTGCAGTTATACTCATGAAATCTTATTTTAACATATGTATTGTAAAACTTAAATGTTTTAAACTTTATTACTACTGTACGACTTACACAGTCGTACTACTTTTGTAATAACTATTTAACTGGCATCCTTAATATATTATGTTCTGTATGATCATATGCTCTGATACGATGAATGCATAATTGATACGTCATTACCCCGCTGTTAAACTGTTTAAACAAGATGCTTCCGCTAAATCTTAACTTGCTTCTGCTAAAACATTAAATAAACACAATTACCGATTTTGGGGGTGTGACAATTATCTTCAAGGTACCCCATGCTTCTTGTGCTGTTTGCTTCTCCGCTAATGACAACAGCAAATCCTCCGGAATTCCTTGATAAATGGCAGCCAATGCCATTTTATCTTTCTTTGCTTCGACAACTTCCTCTTGGTTCTTGGGTTCGACAGCATCCCAGACTCCCTGGGCTTGCATAAATACCTTCATCTTGATAGCCCAAGCAGCATAGTTTGTTCTTGAAAGCATAGGATAATGGAGAGTAACTTGGTTGTCTTTCTCGTTTTTGTTTGCCATTTGTGTAGTTTTTGGTTGGTATTTGGGCATAAGTTGGCTAGCTCTGATACCAAATGTGGTTTCACAGGTCCTTAGATGTGTTTTTTTATGAACACAAATATACACAGAAAGATGATGGGTTTTGTAGAAACAAATATGCAGGGAGAAAGTTGATGGGTTTTACAAAATAAAGAGAGAGAGACGATGGGATATTTTAAAAGAAAGCACACACCACTCTTATTTTATTCATCTATAAAAAGTCTATAAATAGACTTACACTTACTGATTGATTACATGCAAAACAAAAGTAGGACACATATATTGACCAACTATTACACATCCATGCCTAATACTCCTATTACAAATACATGCGGATGAATCAAATCTCATTCTATCTTATCTTTCCATGCACATGCAATGCACTATTTCAAATCATGCTTTCTAACGACATCTACACATGCACGCCGACTTTTTTATTCTTCTTAATTCAAATAACAAAACAAAACATAATAACCAATTATTAATTCTGGATTATTCCAACATTAAATTCATGAAATGAACATGTAAAACAAGTTAATAGGTGAAATTTGGTGGTTACGAACAATTAAAAACTTGATATAAGTAAATTTGAAATCTGGATACGTTGATTTGGAACCAAAGACGAACGGGTATACTTGTATATAAACTGAATAAACGAAGGATCAAACTGCTACAGTACGCAATCAAAATGATGCGAGTCGCATACTTTTTAGTTCATGTTACATGCGTGTCGCGTGGATATCCTAAAACAAAAACTCAGAAACATAACAAGGACGCGAAACGCATCATTTCGAACTCAAAAGTATGCGAGTCGCGTGGATACAGGAACTCAGAAACAAGGATTTAAAACAATGCGAGTGGCGTCATTTTGTTTGTAAAATATATCAAATAATACAAAGCATTAAAGGATATATATATATTAATCTTGTGAAAGTAATAACAAAGACGCATCTAGATCAAGTGGTTTGGTTTGTTTGGTGACAACCGAAAGTGACCTGTGTTTTTCATGTGTTATATTTTTCTTTTCTTCTATTTATTTACTAATTAATTAACTGTAATCCATTTCTATTATAATTTAAGTATAACTTTGGAGACAAACTTTTTACCAAACTAAATTTATACGACAATTAATATGAAATATAACTAACTTTTTATGCAAATTGAGTACGACAAATATTAACATTCCAAACTTTGGGCCGATTAGTTTAAATGTTAGTTGGGCCGGGTAATTTAGTTAGTTAATGGGCATAATCTATTGGGCTAAAACTAATAAATATATAATGGGCCAAAATGATTTAGTAATATATTTTGGGTCATATCAATTGGGCCACAACTATTGGGCCTTGTTAGTGGGTCAAACTATTTGGACTTGTTATTGGACCGAACGAATTGGGCCAAAGCCCATTGGGTCGTGTAATTATAAAACGCAGACTTAAAACCGGTTTATATAGATATAGAACGAACATTTTGATATATATAATTGCGAACGACAACTTATATATATATATATATATATATATATATATATACGACATTTCGACAAAGTGTATTTATTTATATATATACGACTGAAAGAGATTATTTTTATAACGAATATATTTATGTATTTAAAACATAAACGATAGTGATAAACTATATATATATATATATATATATATATATATATATATATATATATATATATATATATATATATATATACGACGAGAACAATTGATATATATAAGAATATGTATATTCAACTAAAAAGTATATATAGGTATATACTTACACGCAACGACTATTTCAACGCAATTATCACCAACAACTAAAATTGTATAAACGTTTTAACTTAGCTAGTAGTCGAATACTTATATAAAGTATGTCTATTGGCGTCTAGGTATTTGAGGGAAGCACTCAGACGACTACTATTACTAGCTGTTATATTCGCTGAAGACTGCTACCAGTGAGTTCACAGCCCCTCTTTTACTTGTTTTAAATGCTTTTAAAATCATGGGTGGAAAACATAGAACTATGTGCTATAACATGCTATTTGTTTATATAATTGCTTGACATGCTTTTATATCGAATTGATTTGTATAAATGCTTTATGCTTTATAAATCAACTATTAACTATATGAAAAGTTTTCACAACTTTTTGGGAATAAGACAACAAATCTTGGTACGATCCTAGGTTTACGTGAAGTAGTTGTAGTGCACATAAGTCTCAGTGCTTGCAACCTATAACCATTAGCTAGGTGACTCTAGCCACTGAGTATACAGATAGTACTATCGATTTGACAACCCTCCCAGGATATAACTCGTTGGTCATTTCAACCACACGACGGCAGTCGTAACGAGGAGTGTATACTTAAATTGTTACTGAGGCAACAACATCAACTAGTCGTGGATTGGTTATAGTACTAGGTATCGTTACTTTAACTTTAAAGGTGTCGCTCACCTTAGAGGGATCATAGTCTATATTTCCCACACAACTAAACTACAACTTGATTTGGGAAGGGTATTCCTTGTGATAACTAATAGGACAGGTGTTCCTACGCTTGATTACTTTTAGGAAACGTTTACCTTGACTGGATAAACGTGGTTTCCCTACAAAACAACTACTTTTAGGAAATGTTTACTTGATTGTTAAACCTGTGTTTCCTACAACAACTTATATGGGAATGTTTACTTAAATGTTAAACTTGTGTTTCCTGCAACTATTATTTGAAAACGTGTTGATTAAACCGGTGTTCCCTACACAACTATTACTTGAAGTAAGAATGACATTCTTACAGTAAAATAGGAAATGTTTTCTTTAATTAGAATACTTGTGTTTCCTACTATACATATAAACATTATGTTTGTGTACATGAATGATTTATACAAAACTTGGTTTAACTACGTATATACTAAACCTGTGAATTCACTCAACATTCAATGTTGACGGTTTACTATATTTTTCAGGGAATTAGGACTCAGGTACTACGCATGCATAAAGGACGTAAGCTACCCAGACTGTTTAGGATGCCACTTTTGGGACACTTGGATTTCTTCTGTATTACCAATCTCATTGGTTATACTTACGAAATCCCACTTTTATAAACTTGTACTTATTAAAACTTATGTTGTTCTACAACACTACTACTTGTACGACTTTATAAGTCGTACCCTTTTGTAATAACTTTAACTTTGGCATCTTAAATATATATGTTATGTATGATCATATGCTCTGATACAGTGAATGCACTATTGTAATGTCAGCACCCCGCTGTTTTAACTAATATTAAAAAGCTTCCGCTAAATAACTAAAGCTTCCGCTAAACCATTAATAAACGCGATTACCGATTTTGGGGGTGTGACACATACCATTCTTTCACAATTTCATCTTCACCCTCTTGACCTGCATACAAGGTTATAAGACTAATAATATACTATCACTAATAGTCAAGTGATTGAGACACATTACCATCATCATAACTGATATTATTTATAACATTTTAAACTTGCATATTATATAATATAATTCATTAAACATCAGAAAGATCACAACAATGGAAGCTAATACCCGATTGGGTATTACACAATTACTAAACCAAATTAAAAAAACATGCATATACACATAATACAATGGTCATGTTGACAATCGCGAAAATGAGTGTATATACGCATGATAAAAAACTTCAATTCACAACATAATAAAACATCATCAACAATAATTAGATCTGAATGGATGATTACAAGAGGAGCAATTGAAGTTCCGCATCCTATCAAAATAAAATTTTGTTATTCTTTTTAAGAGTATCGAGCACAAAAAGATTATAATAGAAGAAAAATGAGAAAATAATACCTGATTAAAAATTTTATTAATGTGTGATTTTCTGATCGTTCAAATAAAAATAATACTCGATGGGAAAGCGTTACCATAAGATGCAAATGCTATTACAAACCGTACCTTTGAACGTGATGTTGTGGGCGGTGGCTATGGCGAGAGATGAAAGCAACGATGAGTTTGGAGCCCTATTTTAACTAGTATTTTAACCCGGGCGTTGCCCAGTTAAATGGCTGCCATAAAACAAATGTTGAACGTTGATATCGTAAACTTTATGTACACAGAAGTTTCATGTGCCACTATGCTATATACGGAGTAATAGTTATGTGTTTCATTAAATCATATACGTAGCAGTTGTGTATATACAACTATATAATGTATACGTTTTCTATTTTATACTCCACATGTTTGGATGGAAACAAAGTGAAGACTGATAAGGGATTTACGTAGTTTCAGATGAAAAAATTATAATAACACGTATGTAATGTTTAATTAATGTGTGTTTGCTTGAGAAAATGTAACAAATAAAATTTTTAGTGTTATGTACAAAATAAAATAATACATTTAATTATACATAAGGGAAATAAATTATTGATAGTTGGTGAGATTGTCAAAAAAAAGTTAGTGAGACATTTAATTTCAGATGGGGTAGTCTATAGAGAATAGTAAGTTCATTCCATACGATATAAATTCGAGTAATTCGCTACATACAATAACGTCAGACTATAGTTTGATACATTTGTGCAGAATTAACCCTTTAATTTATCTTATACGAACTTTATATTGAATCATGTCAAAAAGAGAGAACCAAGCCACCAAACTCGAATCCTACAAAAGAGCAGAAACCGAGGGGGACAAAACATAAAACAAAACACGTACTCAATAAGTTATGTATACAGTCACACCAACAAATTATGTGATATACTACTGCTATAAACTACACTATTTTGCCTATTTTAATTTAGTCAACCCTCTTATAGTTGGTAAAAAGGGCTTCACCACAATTGCCAAGGGTTGTAGAAAAGCTAATTGGGTCGAATAACCGTTGATGCCAAGCTATCTGACCTTCAGCCTGCCCAATAAGACATACCTACAATTAAAATCCTGCAATAGGATTAACACTTTTCCATTAATAAAAGTCACTTTATGTGATTCTAACTACATATAAATAAATAAAGCTATTATAATACATGATCAGGTCAAATAAAAGACGTATAATAGAAAACACGGTCACCAAGGTCATCACATTCCTGGTGGGGGGTTTCAAAATAATAAACATCAGTGTAGGCTTATAATATAGAATTAAACAAATTCATCATCAGTGCAGGCTTAAAAGATAAAATCAACAAACAAAACAAAAATAATTAAACCTCTTAAAAACTAAATTAACTACGCAACACAAAACTTGAATCATGGACTCAATTTTATTGCTAAGTGCTAAATAACCATAGAAATGTTAATTTAAGTTAGTCTGTAGAGGCTGCCGCATCATTAGCGACTTGTTGGCCTAACAAATCAAGGATAAGATGAAAACAAAACTCATGTACTTCATATATGTAGTCTAGTTGACCTGTCAAAAACGTATAAAGGTAGTCTTTCTGTGTCAAGAATTGCTATTTTATTATACAATAAATAGAAATAAATAAGAGAAAGAAAACGACACCCATTGTATAATCATACTTACCGAAAACCAACAAAAAAACTAAAATAGATTGAAATATTGTAAGATTAGTTTAAAATAGATTAAAATATTGTAAGATTAGTTTATATATTTCTATCGGTGATGATTAATGAGTATACAAATGAGTTTTGTGTATTAAATATAACTTGTATGTAAATTATTGATACATTTATGTAGACTAATATAAGATAAACAATAGTAAATTAAGTGCCCGAGAGTACATGATACATTTTTCACCATATCACATTTGCTTCCAATAACAGTTTTAAAAATCCTAATGTAGTCCAATTTGCATATGAACGTGACTCACTTGAAGAAGAGAAACATTAACTTTTGACCATTAATCTTCTCTGAAAAAATGTTGAACATCACATTCCAGGCTTTGAAAACTTATATTTGCAGTCACACAAGTCAAACGGGTCATAAACGAATTGAGAAGGCCAGATTGGTCATTTGGGTCAGCTTCAACCATCTAAACAGCCCAAAAACAAATGCTATTATTAGATTATAACAATAATCCTTTAGATAGTTAACACTTTATCAAAACTTATTAGTCACCCACAATGTCCACCCGTAACCCCTACTTGATGAGACCCACCAACCATTGCCTTTAGGCGATACCGTTCAGCTCTAGAGCCAATCATGTAACCCAAAACAGGAGCTCCTATTGTAAAAGCCATAGCTGATTTGGGTATCAAAAGCAACTTTCTAAGCATGGCAATAAATGGAACGGCTGCATGAACCACTCAAACCAAGAAGATGATAATATTTCAGTGAGCTATCTCCATAATTCTAATGGCACATTAGCAGCGATAGCCCTGAACCAATCAGGAGTACTTTTGCAGGCAACGGTTGGGGGGGCAGGTTATTTGCGAAGGTGGTAGTGGCTAGAGCCGGTCTAGCACCAGTTTATGCCTGATGGGAGTTTAAATGCATGAATATAAGATCGATTTGAGTGCATAAATATGCTCATCTGTCATCACAACTACCCCTAATCTAAAGCACATGACCCAACAATGCAACTACGAAAGAATTTACATATACAATATCACTTTTAGAACATACAGTTCTTTCCATGGTAAGATGTTACACAAAGGGTGCCCTGGTCTTATAAAAAAAGTATTCCCTCTCAGCATTATATTCCAATTCATCTTCGTTGTGCCAATCATAAATTAATATGGGTACATAAGTAATTATTAGCAAAATCATCTCTTTATTTATGATGCTAAGTGGTACTGCTTTAAAAGTAGTTTCTTGCACCCTTTTACTACGCCTTTTCCCTGGTCCCTGTTTTACACATAACACTACTCTTCGTATCATCCTTACCTTCATATCTTCCTTAATCTTTCCCGGTTCCTGCCAAAAAATTAAAAGATTATTGAAGACTCACAAATTCTAGTTATAATTAAAATAAATTGCACCCAAAAAACTAAATAAAATAAAGAAAATGTATCACCTTGTACAAATGTTTATGATCCAAAATAAATATGTATTGCCACCAAGACTGTGGCTTCAGGAAACCAATACGCTCGACAACTCCTATTCACAACACCAACTGGTTATGACAACAATCAACCTTACAACATCCACCAGTAACCTAATTGACAATAACTATGAATCTAAACTCATTAAATTAATCAAAATTCAAATAGAATAGAGATATACCAAGCCAGACAATTGACAAAATTCGAAAGTTTAAAATCATATTGTAAAGGTTCGAAAGACTAAAAGAAAAGGTCAGCTTATAATATTCATTTACTCCAACATGAGCATCAATCTACTACAGTTATGAAAAATATGTCATTCACCTTTTTCATATATATGTGCAAATTCAGTAGTCAACAGAAAGAAAGCACATGTACCTCTACATTTGGTCTGATGTCATCACCTCCATGAAATGGGAAGATTTGAACAATGTAACTTGAATATGCAGACAATCAACACATAATATTAAAGCAAATTTAGTTATCAAGATTCAAAACTAAAAAAGTGTTAGGATTATAGAGAAGGATAAACCTTTTATACCTTACCAATTAACACAGACATCAAGATGGCTGAGATAATTTCGCCATCTTTGAGCAGTTTCTACAACAACCGATTGAGTCGTCATCTGAAATACTCGAACTGATCACTTGATATCTGATTGAACAATTACGTATTTCGAATATAATCATAATAATGACTGCTGCAATTCATAGATTATCTCCTCGCTCTGTGTCAGTCACATAATTAATAAATTCGCAAGCTAGAAAATTTAGTATATATATTTTTTATACGTAAAAACCTGTTTTAGTAACTCTGCACATGATCAATTTGTTGTCCATTGGAGACTGGAATGCCTTTTCTAGGGTTTATGACATCAAAATATTGGGGAATGGTAACTGAGAGGAAGTTAATTTCAGAACAAAAACGTAATAGAAGTGAACAGAATTGGATTGTGAATCGCTAATTAATCATATCACTCCCGCTGAAATCGAAGAACGTGAGAACGGTTGCTAATAGCCCTGAACCAAAAGATAACCGCAGAGAAGGAGAAACCGCCTAGAAAAAAACTGAAACCCCTCTTTATTAGAGGGTCCAGATTGAAAGTAAACACGATCTGACCCGGAAACCATACAAATAGAAGCGCCTGTCATATGAAAATAAAATCAAAAATACAATTTGGTCGTGATTTAGAGAAAATAATTGATGAGCAAGTACAATAAGACATACGTAATCACTCTAAATTGCATCCAGAAAGCTCTTTAAACCCAAAAGTTGTAAAACAACTTCCATCTACAAAGAGACTATGAAGTAATCGGCATGAAAAACTTTCAAAAGAAACAGCCTTTTGAAACAACTTAACTCTTACATATATATCATTAGAAAATATGTACCAAATCAAAACATACTTGAGTTTATTTCGTGGAATTATCGTAAGCTTCTGTTTAATCGGACCATTCATAACCGTACAGGGTCATCAGCAGCCATGATAATAAAAAATTAATAAAAGATGGAAAAAAGTGTTTACCTTTGCTTATGCAGTAATCGCATTGTTCTTTCGATATTCACACATCAACAACACCTCGCAAACATCCAATGTCTGCATCATGGGACATGTACTACCTAAGAAAAGCAGATTATACCACATACACCAGGATGTAATAGGTTGCTAACCTTTTAACTATCACAATATACACACTTTAATCTAACAAAAATCTATAAAACTTGTAGAAGAACCTTTTAGTACTTTTTTCTGTAATTTAAGTTAGTGATGAAACGTAACCGCAAGTGACCCATAAATACCCTGATACAACTCGACTAAAGGTGTATACTAGGAAACAGAAACGGGTCAAAACATTTGACCCAGTCTTAAATGAACCGGATCAACTTAATGCTATTTTTGGGATTTGGTTGGATCCATTGGGTCAACCAAATAACGAAATTGTGGAATGGTGGGGAGCAGTTAACACCTAGTTTTCAGGAGCAGTTATTCGCAGTAGAAGTTATTAGTAGCAGACTATGTTTATTTTATTTTATTAAGCAGTAAAACTCAAACTTTGTTCTTTTGTATTGGAGATCTTGCCCCTCTCGAATCGGGCCTAGTGTTTTCATTTAATCAGATTGCCTGTTTGGTTCTTTTGAGTTCCTATCATTGGTTCCATTGCCGGGAAACGAAGAAGCAAAGATGGTGCAAACCCGGAACAGTTCCGACACTGGTAGCGGTGCAAATGATCCTATAGCTACCCAATTAACGGCGATTGCTGCTAAACTTGAGGCTATGGAATCCTTAAAAGAGGACATAGCTGATTTGAAACGCCAAGCATCGACCAAGGAGAGGTATGGTGGTGGGGGTAGCAGATATGACGAAGGGGAATCAAGTCATCCCAATTACAACCGCCGACCATTCCATAAAATCGAATTCCCAGCCTTCAGTGGTGGGGATCCAAGAGGTTGGAAATTGAAAGCAGAAAAGTATTTTCGATTTTATAATACCCTTGATGAAGAAAAGGTGGATGTTGCGGCTATGCATCTAGAGGGGGACGCCTTGGACCTCTATTCATGGATGGCGTCCGAGCATGAGATCCTTTATTGGGAGGAATTAATAAACGTTTTGCAGAAGCATTTTGGACCACCTGAGTTCCAAAATCCAGATGAGTATTTGTGTAGCATAAAGCAAACCGGTTCTGTCCATGAATATAGACAGGAGTTTGCACGACGATCAGCCCGTGTTTCAAACTGGCCTGACCATTGTCTGTTGGGAGTATTCCTCAATGGACTTAAGGATGAGTTGAAGGCTGATGTTACAATACATAAACCACGCACGGTTTACAAAGCGATGAGTTTGGCACTTGAGTTTGAATCCAAAATCAACCATTACCGCCCAGAAAAGAAAACCACATGGAATTCCCAATTAAAACCTGATTCAAAACCATTTACCCCGGGCTCATACTCACCTGTTCTCGCAAATCAACCTAAAGCTGACCCAAAATCTAATTTACGAATCACAGATGCTGAAAAACAAAACCGCTTTTTAAAGGGGGAATGCTTTAGGTGTGGAGATAAATATGGACCGGGCCATCGCTGTAAAACAGGAACATTTAAGGTGCTAGAAGGAGAGGAGGAGAATGGGGAACAACAGGAAATCGAGACCACCAACCTCGATATCGACCCCTTCGAAACTGCTGGAATCAGTCTACACGCGATTTTCGGGAAGCAACATCCAACTACCATG
This sequence comes from Helichrysum umbraculigerum, assembly GCA_949592205.1. Lineage (NCBI taxonomy): Eukaryota > Viridiplantae > Streptophyta > Magnoliopsida > Asterales > Asteraceae > Helichrysum > Helichrysum umbraculigerum. The sequence continues at coordinate 93,597,288 of CATIUR010000004.1, forward strand.
AAAGTTCATGGTAAGCTTAACTCCACTGAGGTTTTAATTTTGGTAGATGGAGGTTCGACACACAATTTTATTTCGGATATTTTGGTCAGCGAGTTGAAACTGGTCACCCAATTAGTAGCACCATTTGGGGTACAAATCGGTAATGGTGATGTAATTCGATGTGGTCAAATTTGTAAGGAGCTTTCCTTACAAGTAGATGATCTTAAGATCATTCAGGATTTCCATCCTTTTTCTCTTGGCGGAGCAGATTTGGTGTTAGGGATACAATGGTTAGCCACTTTGGGAACGGTCCAGGCAAATTGGAAGGAACTGTTCATGATTTTTACAATAGACGGAAAACGATACAAACTGCAAGGAGTGCACTCTGGCCCCCAAAAATCTTCCAGTTTTCAACATTTAGCCATTGAACCTGAACTTACCCCCCCAATACCGACTCTATTACAGCCTGTTATTGCTCGTTATGGCCCCATTTTTAATGAACCACAAGCTCCACCCCCTAACCGTTGCCAAAATCACTACATCCCTTTGATACCGAATGCAACTCCACCGAATATCCGCCCTTACCGTTACCCACATTCGCAAAAGACGGAAATAGAAAAGCAAGTAGAACAACTCTTGGCAGCCGGGTTTATACAACCGAGTAATAGCCCGTTTTCCAGCCCAGTTTTATTGGTTAAGAAAAAGGACAACTCGTGGCGCATGTGTGTGGACTATCGAGCCCTTAACAAGATCACCGTGGCTGACAAATACCCCATTCCCAACATTGACGAATTATTGGATGAATTATATGGGGCTACCATTTTTTCTAAACTTGACTTAAGGTCGGGATACTACCAGATTAGAGTGGCTGAGCAGGACGTCCCGAAAACTGCATTTCGCACTCATTCCGGGCATTACGAGTTTAAAGTTATGCCTTTCGGCCTCACTAATGCACCCTCGACCTTTCAAGCGGTAATGAATGACCTTTTTCGTCCATTTTTACGCCGTTTTATACTGGTTTTCTTTGATGACATCTTAATTTACAGTCAAGATATCGAACAGCATGTGTTGCATCTAGAACAAACTTTGAAACTGTTGCATGATAATCAATTTTTTGTTAAGTTGTCTAAATGCTGTTTTGGGCAAACAAGAGTTTTATTTCTCGGGCATGTGGTTACTTCCGAAGGGGTGCAAGTAGAACAAGAAAAAGTCTCAGCTGTTCAATCATGGCCAATCCCTACCAATGTCAAACAGGTCCGTGGATTTATAGGTCTCACCGGATACTACAGAAGATTCGTGAGAAACTATGGGGTAATCGCGCGACCACTAACAGTCCTTACCAAGAATGACGGGTTTATTTGGTCCACAGAAGCCTTGCATGCGTTTAATACTCTGAAACAGGCCTTGCTCACTGCCCCTGTTCTTCGCCTTCCAGACTTTTCAAAAACTTTCGTGGTGGAGTGTGACGCATCCACCGATGGAGTAGGGGCCATTCTCTCTCAAGATGATCATCCAGTCGCTTATTTCAGTAAAGGTTTTTCTCTATCCAATAGGATAAAATCTGCTTATGACCGTGAGCTACTGGCGTTGGTGTTAGCGGTACAAAAATGGAACCATTATCTATTGGGCCGTCATTTTATAGTGCGTACAGATCATTACACACTGAAATTCTTACTTGAGCAGCGCATTACCACCACTGAACAACAACGACTTTTACTTAAGCTCATGCCATATGATTTCTCGATTCATCATCGAGCTGGAACAGAGAATAGAGGGGCAGATGCCCTCTCTCGTATGCCACATTCTGGTGAGTTATTAACTCTAACCATTCCATATTGTGTTGAAGTTGCAGATATCAAATCAGGGCTTCAGACCGACCCGTTTACAAGTGACATTATTCAACGATTATCATCCGATCCAAATGCAGTCCCTGAATTCCAATTGGTGGACCAATTTCTGTTTTATAAGAATCGTTTAGTGATACCGGAGGTACCCAACCTCAAAGTTAAGTTGTTGCAGGAGGCTCATACCTCCCCAATCGGTGGACATGGTGGTTTTCTTAAAACAATGAAGCGTTTGACTGTTCAATATTTCTGGCCTAAAATGAAGCAGGAGGTTCGGCTTTTTGTACAACAATGTGTGGTTTGTCAACAACAGAAATACCAAACTTTATCTCCCGCAGGTTTACTCCAACCCTTACCAGTCCCAAAGCAGATTTGGGAGGATATATCGATGGATTTTATTGTGGGTTTACCTCCATCTAATCGGATTGATACGATCCTCGTTGTGGTGGACCGTTTGAGCAAATACGCCCACTTCATCTGTTTATCTCATCCTTTCACAGCCAAGAGTGTTGCCTCGGTATTCTGTAAAGAGATCGTACGCTTACATGGCTTTCCTCGTTCTATTGTTTCGGACAGGGATGTGATCTTCCTCAGTAATTTTTGGCAAGAGCTATTTCGTTTGAGTCAAACCAAGTTACAATTAAGCACCAGTTACCACCCACAAACGGATGGGCAAACGGAGGTGCTCAACCGTTGTTTGGAAGCCTATTTACGATGCTTTGCTAGTGAACAGCCCACAAAATGGAGTTCCTATTTATCCTGGGCTGAATTCTCCTACAACACTGGGTATCATACTTCCACGGGCACCACCCCATTTTCTGTGGTTTATGGCAGGGAACCTCCACCTCTTTCTCTTTATGTTCCAGGAGAAACAAAAAATAATGCATTGGAACAACAGCTAATCACTCGCGATGACATGCTCAAGCTGATTCGTCTCAATCTTAGCAGGGCCCAAGACCGTATGAGGAATCAAGCTAATTCGAAGCGAAGGGAGTTATCATTTCAAGTAGGAGATTACGTCTTTCTAAAAATTCAGCCATATCGCCAACGAAGTTTAGCCAAACGTCGATATGAAAAGCTCTCCCCGCGATTTTTTGGACCATATCGTGTTAAACGAGTAGTCGGCCCTGTGGCCTATGAGTTGGAGCTGCCCTCTGATGCAAAAATTCACCCTGTTTTCCACGTTTCGATGCTCAAACCAGCTCACGGCTCCTTTGATGATACTGCTATTAATCCTTTACCAATTACTAAAGATTGGGAAATAGATCTACAACCTCATTCTGTTATTTCACACCGTTGGGTTTCTGAAGCAGGTAACCTTGTTCTAGAGCTGCTGGTTTCTTGGTCTAATCGACCCGTCGAAGAGGCTACTTGGGAATCTTATGATTTGCTGAAGGAACAATTTCCTAACTTTCGCCTTGAGGACAAGTCGTTTTACCGGGAGGGAAGTAATGATACAACTCGACTAAAGGTGTATACTAGGAAACAGAAACGGGTCAAAACATTTGACCCAGTCTTAAATGAACCGGATCAACTTAATGCTATTTTTGGGATTTGGTTGGATCCATTGGGTCAACCAAATAACGAAATTGTGGAATGGTGGGGAGCAGTTAACACCTAGTTTTCAGGAGCAGTTATTCGCAGTAGAAGTTATTAGTAGCAGACTATGTTTATTTTATTTTATTAAGCAGTAAAACTCAAACTTTGTTCTTTTGTATTGGAGATCTTGCCCCTCTCGAATCGGGCCTAGTGTTTTCATTTAATCAGATTGCCTGTTTGGTTCTTTTGAGTTCCTATCATACCCCATGACAAGCCAAACCAAAATTACCATAATGACAGTTTAAACTGCACCCTTCCATGACAGTGGCCCTATAGCTTATCAAAAAATTATTGTAATCTCACATCATCTCGCATTCCAGCTATCAAAAAATTTACTAATTAAAAAACTTCTTAAACAGCCAATTTAGGACTAATGTAAAAAGGCTTTAACTCACATTAAAGCGAACTGTTATGAGAACCTCCAATTGCAACCTTCAAGTTTATATCATCTCGAACAAATAAGTGCAACAAAGATGATAAAGAACCTTAAATTTATGCCAAAAAGGGTCATGTTTATTAAATGACATTTTTAATAATTCAAATACATCAGTCATATGAAAATGTTACTACTCTGTATCAAAATGTGTATATGCATAAGGTTATTATGAATAATACCAAGCTTTCCATAATCAGTAGAAATACAGTAGAAAGATAATCACCCCATGGTCGCGTATCCTTAGCTTGACCCACCATCATCACCTGTGCGAATTGAAAAGGTTAGTTATAAAAAAAAATAAAAAATAAAAAAGTCTCAATTCTATGAGCACCAATAATTATCAAAATACCTTATTTGTTTCTTGTGAAATTCGGAGGAAACATCAACAACTACTTCAACATGCGTCAAAGTTTAAGAATTGTTGTTATGCTTATCAAGAAACTCTTTTCAGCCCAACACTTGTAGTCCCTTGAAATCTCCTTGAAAGTACAGAATCTCTGCTATAAGCTTCGGCAATTAGGCAGAAAACTCGGTTGCTTAAACATCATAGACATTGGTGTTCATTAGATAGCTATAACTCATCACAAATAATGGACTACTTACTGGTTACTGGTTGGTTAAACATCCTACAATCAGAAACAAAAGACTAAGAATTGCAGAGAATTTAAAACTAAATAAGACGATTCAACCAAAATAGTTTCAATTTCTGTTTTTGAAAGGAAGACACGCATTATACCTTAAGCGCCAAACAATCAGCATATTCTGATATTCATTCGAATGAAAGAAAGCACATAGCAAAAGAACCACACTACACATATAAAAGAAAGAATCAAACACAATTAAAAAATTCCATTGTAACTCCAGTAGACTTAAATGTTTAATCTAAACATTTAAATTCAACCTATAGCTGGGTTCTCAACAACATTGATACAAACATGTACATACCTTCGATCATGAACTGAATCGATGAACCATATGCAAACACGCTTACACATCCCCAAAATGGTCAAAACACACGTACATATACATACACATTTACTTTCGAAACCTGCAAAAAGAAATAAGTAAGTCACCTGCACAAAAAACGACATGCGGTAGGATGAAGGAAGATGAACAAACAAAGGTTTCTTAAACTCTGAAAATCGAATGGCAAAAAGAAAGTAAGCTTAACCCTTGAAAGAATGTAAGGAAACCCTAATGCAAATAACTGATCAAAGACTTACCAAGTTACCAGACTACAATTCCTATTGAAACAATCATGAAGTTGAGGATCGAGTCGTCAAGATGTAAATGGAGATGAGAATGAGAAAGTACATGGAAGTAAAAGAAAGATGATGGAAAATTAAAGAAGAGAGGAAGTGTTCCGATTTCTATTATAAACTGACAAAATCAACAGCATGTTTTAAGTTTTCTTCTATAGAAGGAAGAAGTTGCTCCAGCAGAAATTTGGAGACCTGAAATAAACATTACTGTAACTGATCTTCACTAAGACCTCAACTCACCAGCAAGCCCAAATTTTCAGCATTTTCAACCCTGAACCTAAAAGTTATAAATAAAGCAACAATTAAGAAAACGCAGATGCCCAAGAGATATATTCTTTTTACCTCATATCCAGGTCCACTGATTGCATACTTGTCTCATCCCATTCCAGCAAGCTAATTAGGTACAAAAGATTACTATTATTTTATCATTAATATATACGGTTAGAATATATAAACAGGGATTGGGTATATTTCTTTAAAAGGAAGGAGCATGAACCTCAAAGTTAATATTTATGACAACTGAAACCTCCCCTTCACCAATGGCAAACACACTCCAGCTTCACTTTCAATAAGTTGCGATGCCTGTGTATAAATCAATCACGAACACAAGAAATGGGTTAAATCAAAGAATGAAAAATAATGTGAACTGGATGAGCTAATGATAATTCTTAACATCTCACTGTCTATATCAAGGCAGACAGTACATTATCAACGAATACATATGTGATGCGGCTACAAATATCAGTTAATTACATTATTTTCGGGTGAACGAAAAGCCAACCAAATTCTTCTGTAAAACCAACCACAAAGATTTTTACTTGTAATTAAAATTGCAATTGCAGGTTCAGAATGCTCTAATTCCTGCAAATTAAATCGTACCAAAGCCAACAGGAGGGATTATACATAGAATAACCATAGTTTCATTTAAATTTGATGAAAAGGTGATTCAACCTCATATAACATGATATTATACACAATTATATAACATAATGATGTATGAAACAATTTCAAAAAATGACTCATGTGCAATACAATCACATAAATTAAATAACCTTTCAATCAGTAGAATAATGTAAAGGTCAGATTCCAAAGAATGATTCGTCAAAAAGTACAGCAAACTTCGTAGAACTTAAGTTATTTCTAATGAATCATAACCATAAGCATACAATATAAAGAAACAACATAATTTTACCAGGGTGTGAGAAAACTCACCTTTATCATCACGAAGACTTCAAACCCACAATCAATCATTGATTTCGGAAAAGTTTACCCAAATCATTGCGATTGAAGAAGATAAGATATAAAAAAGTCGCAGAATTCCCCCTGCATAATACCGGTCGATATGGGGCTCGCAACCCTAAATTTGACGTTGATTTTGTTTTTGTGAGTATGTTAATTTGTATCGGAAACAATTTAGGGATAAGAAATCGAGATAAAGATTAACGATTGAATGGTGAATAGGATTGAGAAATTTACAGGATGCTTCTTGAGAAGAGAGAACGTGGGGAGCCAGAGAAAACTGCTTCCGGCGCAAAATAACCGAAATGATTGAATAACAAATGGATGGGATTTAAAGTCAATGGGATCCAATGGTCCACGATGCAAGTCAAAGGAAAAAAAAACTGTCAATACAGTTACACTACTTCTGGGCCATAGATAAGGAAAATTTGAGGGGTATTTGAGTTGGGATGTATGTACTCAAACGATGAAATTTGTCAATTTCGTTTACAACGGTTACAATACAAAACCATTTAGGACTTAATAATTTTGTTAACATTCAAAGAGGTGCCGTGATAATTTTGTCTAGGGTGTAAATGAGTTAAATTACTCAAGAGCTACTCAAATCGACTTGTTAAAATCTCAATTTAAGTCGATATTAAATGAGCTTAAGCCAGGCTTCTTCTATTGAGTTTAGATAGACTCACAAGCCTAAATGAGCCAAAATCTATAACAAAAATATTTGTTATAATATAATAATAATAATAATAATAATAATAATAAATACTATATTTATATAGTACTACTAAGGGTATGGTTCTAGGAAGAAGTCAAAAAAGGAGAGAAGGGTACGGAAGAGTGATCTCAGCCATCAATTTGAAAATTAGATTTAATCTACGGATCAAATTGACACGGTAGCATTTTTGTAATTAATATCAACTTTTAAGATAGGGACTTTTGGGCAGTTTGGTCCTCACACCTGCAAAAACCATTAAATCATTTTGACTATTTGTATATCGTTCCTCTAGAAACCATAACACACACACAACCATCACACACATGCCTCTCTCAAATCTCTAAAATTTGAGGCGATTTTCATTGCATATAAACCCTAGATTTCAAAATCAACAAAATTACGTGCGTTTTGATCGATTCATGATTGTTTGTAAAAACTGCTATTATAACGTTGATGAAAAATGTGCATCATAAAGTAAAGCTGGTAAATCACATTGTAAAAACGGTGCATCAAAAAGTAAAAACATGATGCATTACAGAGTATAAAAAAATGGTACATCATAGCAGATATTAAGGTTCTTCATAATAGATAAAAAAGTGCATAAAGAAGATACATCACATCGTAAAAAACGGTGCATCAAAGAGTAAAAACATAATGCATTACAGAGTAAAAAAATAGTGCATCATATCAGATATTAATGTTTATCATAATAGATAAAAATGTGCATCACAACTTTAAATTAAAATCAAATCGTAAAACAATAATGCACTACTATCTCTCACAGAAATGAACAAAAACATCAACCAACAATATCTTTGATTCAACAAATAACTTCACGCATTGCTTGATTCTTCAATAGCCTTGGCCTTCTTCTTCACATTACCATCACACTCCCTCAAGTCCACATTACTTGGAGAAGATGAATCCTCAATTACAGGAGTCGAAAACACGTCAACTGTCATCATTGACAAATGAATGGATGAATGAATAACTAGCAGCTTCAATTGCGGATTTCGTAAACGATGATATACCCTAAAAATGCGAAATTACGTACTTACTTAGCCCATTGAAGAAGATAAACACAATTAAGATACAATATATACCGATTCGTACTTTAAATCGCAAAATATAACTTAACGATTTGGATAGAGAGAAGATTTGGGAGGATTTGAGATGAACTATGGTTTAGAGAGAGAAAAAAGAAGGACTTACGGGTAGAATTTGGGGCAGGGGGTATTTGTGAAAATTATGAAATGAGGTAAATTGTTTTCCAGTTGTCAAAATATAATTGGCTTCTCACACTTGCGTCCTTTTTCACTTTGCCGTACAGGAACCAGTATCTTCTAAAAATAAGATTAGTAAATCTTATCATTTATGGTAAAACACTAAACAAAAATAAAATAAATATTATATGTTTTATAAATTAAATGAAATATATAATATTATGTTATCGAGTCGAGGCCTACCCGAGCTCGAACATATAAAAAAAAGTTCTAAGTTCGAACTTTACATATTTGGATTGAAACGAGCAGTGGTTAAATTCGAGCTTTTTGAATTTAAACAAATCGAGCTTGCACTCGGCTAAGCTTGGATACACCTGTAACATTGTTTAGAGGTAATTGTGTATCTACAAGACTGTAAATTTAAAAGACATTTTCTTATGCAAGGATTAATTTAACTAAACCTCGTCGATAATTTACGGTCGTGACATGACCCATTTTGTTTGAAACTTTTATCATTTATCAAAATGGATCACTTGACATTAATGCAAAAGAAACAAATGACCATTATCAAAGTATTTACTTTTATATATATATATATATATATATATATATATATATATATATATATATATATATATATATATATTTACACCATGTTTGGATGTTACAGTAGTTACAAAAATTAATCACAAAATATTAACGATAGTAAAAACAAATATATTTTTATTTCATCATAAAACAATAATCTTAAATTATATATAAGACACATGTGATGATGTCATCTTAAATCTAATTAACCAATAGAATTACTCAATTTTGTCCAATTATCTAAATTATAGGATGTAATGACATCATAAATCATTAATTATTTATTAAATAAAGAATATTAATTATAATAACTTTATCCAAATAGGTATTCCTTAAACATTAGGATTATTATTATATTACAATACGTATTCCTAATACATTAGGACTATTATCATATACAATTTAATGACGTTGATGGATTTAATCCTTCATATTAACAACTTTTAAAATTTATTTGTTTTCGTCCAACCCGTGTAATACACGGGTATAAGGGCTAGCCAATGATGTCATCAAATTATTAATTAGCCAATGAGATTGTTCGATTTTGTTAAATCAACTAAAATTAAGGAGATTATGACATCATAAATCATTATGTAAAATAATTACAATAAAATTTAAATATTATATTAGAATTAGATTTTGAATAACTTACAGATATCTTTATTTTATCCAATTTAAAAGCTAGCTAACGCAACATATACGTGATACGTGATACCATATTATATTAGGATTATGTCTAATAACATTATTCCGTATTAAAATATTACTTTATCTTTTACTTTAACACAAATACTACAACTACAATAACAAAATTAAGTTTTATACGTAATAAAGTTATTAAAACAAAATAAACAATTATCATTCAAAGATGTCAAATATATATTACGTAACTATGTAAGCCTCAGCAACCCAAAATCAAAATTATATAACTCATTATTAGTCTAAAATAACTTTACTTAATGGTAATATATATATCAATGATTACTCATGTACGTCAAGTAATATACTCACTTTCACACCTATGTTTACTTAATTAAAGATCATATAACTTTTGAATATCTACATATATAAATTCGTATACATGCATGCATAGAGTAATATTAACATGAAACCAATTATATACTTATATACATACTAAGTTACATACTTTATAATTAAAAACAAGATACCAAATATGAAATTTTATACAAACAATCAATGTCCCATGTGTATATGCAGATTTAAAATCTAGAAACAAGATACCGGATACGAAATTTCATATCAACAATCAACGTCCCGTGTGTATACACGGGTTTAAAATCTAATTATATATAAGAAACGTCTTTATGATGTCATCATTCTAATTAAGTTTTGATTTGTCAATTAAGTCTTTTAATTTTAGTAAATTTTAAAATAAGATCCCTAACTTATTAAAAAAGAATTTTTTTTAATCAGTTACTTACATATAAAAAGAAATTTAATGCATTGATTAAAACATTACCCAAATCGATCTATAGTATTTCTATTATTAATTCACCGAATAGGAATAAAATTACTTGAAAATGTTAATATAGAGTTACAATACTTAAATTTTTCACTAACTTGCTTTCAAAATCTTTTAAATTTTACACTTTATTATTATAAACAAGATACCAAATATGAAATTTCATATAAAAATTCAACGCCCGTGTGTATACACGGGTTTAAAGTCTAGTTAAGGTATATGAAGGAATCATCTATACTAAACGGATATAATAAGGTCTTTTTCGTAGATAGATATTGAAATAGTCGATGTGTGGAATAAAAGGATAAAAAAATAAATTAAGCATAAAACACATGAATCACAAAAAAATAACAATATTAATATTGTTAAATATGACGTATGTTTGTGTATAGCCCAATATATATTAAGTATTGAATAAGGGATTATTGGTTACAAATCAAAAAATATTTTACTACGACTTTAATGTATTCATCATATATAATATATTAAGTTGTATAGTAATATGGATGATCAGTTTTTAGTGTATATAATTTTGATAAAAAAAATCATGTTATTAATCAATATAGATAAATCTTTCATTTATAAATTAATGGTTAAAATTTTACTTAAACTACAAGGACCGAATAGAATTAGGGAAGTACTGGAAGTGATAATTCAAAATAATTGTGGGTACAGTTTTATTGTGAGTTTGGAAGTTATTATCTTTTAGGATTAAAGCTGCGTATGTTTGAATAACTTTATGATTGACTGATAGTTCACTACAAGAAAAGTGACTTTTTAGGACCAACTTATTTGGAAAGGTCAAAAAATTGTGCCAAATGCATGTAACTGGCACAGTGTTTGTCATATTAATGCATTTTAATTATTATAGATATTATTAGTTAATGTGAATAGTATTTAATACAAATATAGTGCAACACTAAATTTAGTGATGCATTAAACACTATTTGCAATTGCACTAAATAGTGCATTGGTTAGTACTAACACCGGAGTGACTTTTTTACACTTTTACACTATTTTAGCGCAAAAAATGTACGTTTAATTTATACATGGCACATGCTTAAATCAATCGAGCATGAGATCCAAAGTGGGGGCCGGATTAATTTTTTGTTGGATCTTTTAAATGGGCTTTCAGAAAATTATACAAATGGGCTTTAAATGAGTGGGGATCTATAACACCCCTCATTTAACACAACAATATTATATTAATTACCACGGAAGCGTATACTTACAATACATAGTTATTTAGAATTCGGCTTGAAATTTTCGCAAACATTTATACAACATGTTTACTACTAAACCAAACACAGTTAACTTGTTTACAAACCCGGGTATTATATTCTACAAAACATTGTTTATAACAAACTGGATCAGAGTTGCAAGTTTCAAACATTCCCAGCATCAAAACATCCTTCCTGACTACCCACAAAGTAAACATAACCTGCAGGAAGTAAATTGAGGGATTAGCACGAAGCTAAGTGAATGAATTATCAACCACAATTCAATTTAGCTAGCAATCTGTTTACAACCAATAATGTAACAAATAACGTCAAGAGGAACGGTGGTTCCTAGAGACACTGTTTCGGGTGGCCCCATCAGAACACTTAAATCAACTGTAGGCCAAAACAGTGATTGTAACACCTGCATAATTAGGATAATTAATTATGCCTAATTGTTTGTAACTAGTTGTAATTAGTATGTAATAGGACTAATTACAGGCTCTATCTGTATATATATAAGGTAATTTATATATATGTGTGTGTACTTACGCGATTTGGATAAATCGTGCGAATTAACCGGACGGAGTCCGACACAGTTTACTTGGACGTTGGTGACAGAAATTTACTTAAATAATGAGAACGTATTTTGTTATATAAATACACAACCGAACGAGCATTATTTACATATTATCGCGACGACATTTTAACTAACGCCACAAAATGTAATAAACGCGACTTAATAATTAAAATATTGCGACAAATGTTTTCACTATTAATTTCAAAGTATTTTTATTTAAATACTCTAGTTACATTTTAAAATATAAACGTTTGGTTAAATATTAAAAACTAGTGAATAAACGATTAGGACACGGAGTCAACACTGTGTTTTGGGGAGTATTTTCCCCCTCCTTCTTTGATGGATCAGCCAACCCCACCCCCACTCCCCATTCTTCTTTCATTTTCATCACCTCCAAAATACACACACCCACAAACTCTCTCAACCCCAATTTACACCAAATTTTCGACATCAAATCTCGACCACGAAAATTACATATTCGGAATCACCATCACGAGTGGAGCAAGAATATCAAGATCGTTTTCACCATTTCATCCTCCATTTAGCTCGATTTGCAAAAGTAAGAAATTTCTAAAATCTTAGATCTATTCAATTTGGTGTAATGTTTTGATGTTTTGATGTGTACACAACATAGTTATAACCTAATACATGAAGAATACACGATTTTATAGCTCAAAAATGGGTTAGATTTGCGTTTTTGGTCGAAAATTCTTGAAACCCGAAAGTTTCTGGGCTGGTGTTCATACATGCGACACAAGCCTTGTGTCGCATGCTATGTCGCATAAACCCGTTTGTGTCGCACCTTGTGTCGTACAAATCCGTTTGTGTCGTAACCTTTGCGACACAATATTGTGTCGCACTCTATGTCGCATACTATGTCGTATTTTATACGACACAACCCTTATGTCGCTATTGAATTAGCATCGCAAGCTTTTTGCGACACAACCACTGTGTCGCAGGGCTCTTGTGTCGCATCCTTCATGCGACACAACCCTTGTGTCGCATAACAAACTTTAGTGTCGCATTTTGTGTCGCAAAATACAGCAGATTCACAAATATATTCCAAGTTAAGTGTTATACATTTCGGACTTCAAACGACTATACGATATAACATTTAAGGTACATTGAAACATGTTTTTCAAGTATAACAATTCAAACAAGTATATAAAATGTCGAGATTAACGTTTCAACTAAGTCACCAACGGGCCCAAACGTGTTTTCCAACAAACGAACAATTACAAACATACAGACAAACATCGGCTATACTAGTTGTGTACAACTAAACGAAACGTCTAGTGAGACGCATACTTACATAACTTCCTATGAATAGGCATTTGAAGGTTACGGGTTCGGAGAACCTACTTGCTATATTTACTACTTGCTATTTGCTACGGCTTATTACCAGACTCAGGTGAGTCTTACGGCCCCACTTTTACTGTTTTATCTTATTGGGGGAGAAACATGCAACTGCTTTTCTTTGAACACAAGTACTAGAACTGTTTACTATACCAAACGAAATTGCATGAGTTTACTTACAAACAGAAGTCTCTCCATCATATATCGTTAGTTATGGACTTAAGCGCGAACACTAGTTAATGGATCCATTAGGGAAATGACCCTCCCCACCCGGGGCAGTAGCGCTGCCACGTACTGATTTACGCGTATAAACGGGTGACTACTTATTCGTTACTGATGCTTGCTCAATTACGAGCATGTCACGGGAGCAAACTTATTACTTACGGGTTAAGCTTCGATTATGAGCCTCATGGCAACGGTATAAACTTACTTACTTACATTTGCGGGATTGCAAATACTGGTTTACGATTTCTGGATTGAAATTGCTGATTTTACGCCTGCGGGCATTACTGATGAAATCTCGTGTTCAAAGCTAATATTACTTACAAACCTGTGAGATTCACCAACCTTTTGGTTGACACTTTTTAGCATGTTTTCTCAGGTACTCGGATGGAGTAGGATTACTCCAGGATTTTAGCTAGAGTCGCATGATTTCAACACAACTGCATTAACGGAGATTCTTAGCATTATCTTTTGTATATTACGATTATGTAATATAATCTCCCGCTATACGCGTGGACTCTAGGGAAACTACCTTTTTGTATACGAAAACGCTAAGTTTTCAAACATTATATCTATGGAATGTAACTAATTTACAAACGTTGCATATAGATGTCGTTTGCTTTATCTTTGTGCTGTGATATTTGATTAGTAACACCCCAAACTATGCTTCCGCAAAACAGTGAATTTCGGGGGTGTTACAGATTGGTATCAGAGCCTAAGGTTATAGTGAACTAGGTTGCAATTAGTGGGCCTAGACTATGACCGTTAGGCAGTATTCTCTCATTAGGCATGACTGGTTCAGGAATTACAGCATACGACTTTAATTTAACATAGCCTGATCAACTATGTACAATTAAGGAAAGATGATGTGAGATCTGAAATGATTATGTTGAACGGGGATACGTTAGTTGACTCTGACCACGAGAGAACCGGACCATTACTTGATACGTGCTAGACACTAGGCTGGATATGATATATGTATATATATATATTAGCCTCGTCTTACTTACACTCTACCACAGGAATGGCAAACACACCACCTAATCCTTCACACTCTCACTCACATGGGTCACGGAACCCACGAGTAGCCAGGAGGAACACAAGGTCGCCTCGAAACAGCCCTTATCCTGTACATAACTCTCAGAACTCGGCACATCTCACGTTGCCAGTATTGGCTACCCAATTCCGCCGTCAGGAGCAAAGACTCGAAAGTCTCGAACGGGAACAACACCGAATGACCTACCTGCTTCGCCAAGCACTTGATCATATATCCCAACTCGAGCGAGAACAAGAGGATACCAACCTCTCTGTAAACATAATTCAGGATTCCATGACCGCCGAATTAGGTGCGGATGAACTTGTAAGAAACCGACTAGAGAAATGTGAACAGCGTTCGCAGGAGACTGAGGATCACTCTCGAGCACTAACACAACGACTGGCCTTGGTGGAAGACAACGCCAGGCAAACCAACAGACTAGCAGAAACCGTGAACCGCCTTGTCGCGCTGATGGAACAAATTAATCTACATGAAGACTAGTGTAGTCTTTGCCTTGTAATCTATCTCGTAATCTTTTGACTAACTAGCACTACTCTATAAACTAGTCGGATGTAACAATTCCCGACACCTTTTGTAATACCTCTGTAGGATGTAACCTTTGAACTCGCATTATCCATCAAATATTTCTTGTTATTTCAACTCACCTAAATTGCCATTTGCCATGTTGATGTTATGTATTACTGCTTTTATACATGTACATCTGTGACAATTACAAAATCTCATGTATCTTCATTTCTTTTATTGAAGAATCATGCCGCCAAAGACAAGACCATACACAGATGCCCAGATTACCTCCCTTATAACCCAGGCTGTTACTGAAGCCTTGGCTCGGAATACTCCACCAAGTTCCACGAGGAACAGCGATGCCGCTGAAACCTCTGCTGCTAAACCTTGTTCTTACAAGGACTTCCAGAACTGCAAACCTCTAAACTTTGCAGGTACCGAGGAGCTATCGGTCTAGTACGCTGGATCGAGAAAGTTGAGTCTGTATTTCTTATCTGCAACTGTGCGGAGGGAGATAAGGTTAAGTTCTCCGTTAGTACTTTTACTGACACCACACTCACCTGGTGGAACACTTATGCCCAGACTGTGAGTGTTGCTACTGCTTATCAACTCCCGTGGGAGGAGTTGAAGAAGATGTTGAGGGGCGAGTATTGCCCCAGGGATGAATTGAAACAATTAGAAGTGGAATTCTGGAACCACAAGATGCAGGGTGATGACATCACCGGATACACCAACCGTTTCCACCAACTGGCACTTCTGTGCCCAACCATGGTCGATCCTGAGTACAAGAGGATCAAGAAATTTGTTGATGGTCTCCCTGAGAGACTCCAAGACCTGGTAACTTCTTCCAAACCGGGTACTATTCAGAGCGCCATCCGTATGGCCCATGAACTAACGGCAAATTCTGTCCGCCGTGGTGCAACTTCAACCCCATCTGCAAACAGCAAACGCAAGTGGGAAGGTAACCCCAACTCATCCAACCAAACCTCCAACAAAAAGCCTGAGTACATTAAGGCTTATTCATCGGGGACTTCGGAAAAGAAAGGGTACAGCGGGAACAAGCCCTACTGTTCCAAATGTAGCCGCCATCATGACGGTTCTTGCCCTTGCTCCAACTGCAAACGGTTCGGGCATCTAGCTAAGGATTGCCGAACCAACATTTCTACCCCCAACACCAATGCACCAAAGGCCTGCTTTGGGTGCGGAAATTCAGGGCACTTCAAGAAAGATTGCCCAAAGCTGAAAAACAACAACAACCCTGCTCGTGGTAGAGCATTCGTTATCAAGGCTGGGGAAGCCAGACAAGACCCGAATGTCGTGACGGGTACGTTCCTTCTCAACGACCTTACTGCTTCTGTATTATTTGATACCGGTGCCGATAGAAGCTTCATTTCTGAGAAATTTAGCCCTTTACTTGATATAACTCCCACTGCCTTAGATGCTAAATACATTGTAGAATTAGCTAACGGCAAACTGATTGAGACTGATAGCATCATACACAACTGTACACTTAACCTCACGAACGAAACGTTTTCCATTGATTTAATCCCTGTCGAGATCGGCAGCTTCGATATTATTGTCGGTATGGATTGGCTATCCAAGCACCGAGCTGAAATCATCTGTCATGACAAACTCGTTCGCATACCTCTTGTCTCCGGTGGAACCTTAGTCCTACAAGGGGAGACCGGCAGACGGAATCTGAACATCGTATCCTGTCTGAAAACTAGAAAATATCTACGAAAAGGGTATCAAGCCATCCTCGCACATGTAACGGAGAAGAAGTCGGAGGAGAAGCGACTTGAGGATGTTCCGATCGTGCGGGATTTCCCGGAAGTCTTTCCTGAAGACTTGCCCGGACTTCCGCCACCTAGACAAGTTGAATTTCAAATCGAACTTGTGCCCGGAGCAGCACCCGTGGCACGAGCCCCTTACCGTTTAGCACCATCCGAAATGCAGGAGTTGTCTAATCAACTACAGGAACTCCTGGACAGAGGATTCATTCGACCAAGTTCCTCGCCTTGGGGAGCTCCGGTCTTATTCGTGAAAAAGAAAGATGGATCTTTCCGCATGTGTATCGACTACCGAGAGTTGAATAAGCTAACCATAAAGAATCGGTACCCACTTCCTAGAATTGATGATCTGTTTGACCAACTCCAGGGATCGGGTGTTTACTCAAAGATTGATCTACGGTCGGGTTATCATCAACTCCGAGTCCGTGACAATGATATTCCAAAGACAGCTTTCCGAACTCGTTATGGGCATTACGAATTCCAAGTGATGCCATTCGGGTTGACCAACGCACCGGCCGTATTCATGGACCTTATGAATCGGGTGTGCAAACCATATCTTGGCAAATTCGTCATTGTGTTCATCGACGATATTCTGATTTACTCTCGCAACGAGCAGGAACATGCTCAACATCTGAAAACCATTCTAGGACTTCTGAAACACGAAGAGTTATATGCAAAATTCTCTAAGTGTGAGTTCTGGATTCGAACCGTTCAATTCCTCGGGCACGTGATTGACAGCCAAGGAATTCATGTTGATCCCGCCAAGATTGAAGCAATCAAGGGCTGGGAGTCACCGACCACTCCAACCGAAGTGAGACAATTCTTAGGTCTTGCTGGTTATTACCGCCGATTCATCGAAAACTTTTCAAGAATAGCTGTTCCCCTAACCACACTGACTCAGAAAGATAAGAAGTTCGATTGGACGGATAAACAAGAGTCAGCCTTCCAGCTATTGAAAAACAAACTTTGCAGTGCACCAATCTTGTCCTTACCCGAGGGCACCGACGATTTCGTAGTTTACTGCGACGCCTCACACCAAGGACTTGGTTGTGTGTTGATGCAACGGGAAAAAGTCATTGCCTATGCCTCACGACAACTGAAAATCCACGAGAAAAACTATACGACCCACGACCTCGAGTTAGGTGCCGTGGTTTTCGCATTGAAAATCTGGAGACATTATCTCTACGGTACGAAAAGCACTATCTTTACCGATCACAAAAGTCTCCAACACATATTCGATCAGAAAGATCTAAACATGAGACAACGTCGCTGGGTTGAGTTACTTAGTGACTACGACTGCGAGATCAAATACCATCCGGGCAAGGCTAACGTAGTGGCCGATGCCTTAAGCCGAAAAGAACGAGTGAAACCCCTTCGAGTCCGATCACTTTCTATGACAATTCGTAACGAGCTTCCTGCTCAAATCCTTACCACTCAACTTGAAGCACTCAACGATGAAAACTTGAAAAATGAAGCCTTGCGAGGCTTGGATAAACAATTCGAAATCAAACCCGATGGAACTCGATACTTCTCCAACCGGGTGTGGTTACCCAAATTCGGAAACTTGCGAGATTTGGTGATGGCTGAAGCTCACAAATCTCGATACTCTATACATCCTGGATCTGACAAGATGTATCATGACGTCAAAGGGTTGTATTGGTGGCCTAACATGAAAGCTGACATCGCCTTGTACGTCAGTAAATGCCTAACCTGTTCCAAAGTAAAGACCGAACACCAAAGACCCTCTGGGTTGCTTCAACAACCTGAAATTCCTCAATGGAAATGGGAACAGATTTCCATGGACTTCATTACCAAACTACCGAAAACTTCGAGTGGTTGCGATACCATTTGGGTGATCGTGGACCGTCTCACGAAATCTGCTCATTTTCTGGCTATCAAGGAAACCGACAAGATGGAGCGTCTGACTCGCATCTATGTCAAAGAAATCATCTCGCGACACGGTGTACCTATCTCGATCATCTCGGATAGGGACAGCCGTTTTACTTCTAACTTTTGGCAATCGCTACAGAAATCTCTTGGTACTCGTCTGGATATGAGTACTGCTTATCACCCGCAAACCGATGGCCAAAGCGAGCGAACTATTCAAACACTGGAGGATATGCTACGAGCCTGCGTAGTTGACTTCGGTACTTCTTGGGAAAATCACTTACCGTTGTGCGAGTTCTCGTACAACAATAGTTACCATACCAGCATAAAGGCTGCACCCTTCGAGGCACTTTACGGGCGTAAGTGCCGATCACCGATCTGTTGGACTGAGTTAGGAGATTCCCAACTCACGGGTCCAGATATCATTCAGGAAACTACTGAGAAAATCGTTGGTATTCAAAACCGGCTGAAAGCCGCACGTGATCGTCAGAAAAGCTATGCTGACGTGAGACGCAAACACCTTGAGTTCCAGGTAGGAGACAAGGTACTTCTCAAAGTGGCACCGTGGAAAGGTGTTATTCGATTCGGAAAACGAGGCAAACTAAATCCTAGATACATCGGACCATTCGAAATCCTTGAAAGGATTGGTCCAGTGGCATATCGCCTGCAACTTCCTGCTGAACTTAGCAGCGTACACAACACATTCCACATTTCTAACTTGAAGAAATGTCTGTCTGACGAGACGCTTATTATACCGCTCGACGAAATTCAAATCGATGATAAACTTCATTTTGTCGAGGAACCTATGGAAATCATGGACCGTGAGGTCAAGCGATTGAAACAGAGTCGTATTCCCATTGTAAAGGTCAGGTGGAATTCTAGGCGCGGCCCTGAGTTCACCTGGGAACGGGAAGACCAAATACGACAGAAATATCCACATCTCTTCTCAGATAACGCACCGTCCGTGCACTCAAGCTAATTTCGGGACGAAATTTCTTTAACAAGGGGAGAATGTAACACCTGCATAATTAGGATAATTAATTATGCCTAATTGTTTGTAACTAGTTGTAATTAGTATGTAATAGGACTAATTACAGGCTCTATCTGTATATATATAAGGTAATTTATATATATGTGTGTGTACTTACGCGATTTGGATAAATCGTGCGAATTAACCGGACGGAGTCCGACACAGTTTACTTGGACGTTGGTGACAGAAATTTACTTAAATAATGAGAACGTATTTTGTTATATAAATACACAACCGAACGAGCATTATTTACATATTATCGCGACGACATTTTAACTAACGCCACAAAATGTAATAAACGCGACTTAATAATTAAAATATTGCGACAAATGTTTTCACTATTAATTTCAAAGTATTTTTATTTAAATACTCTAGTTACATTTTAAAATATAAACGTTTGGTTAAATATTAAAAACTAGTGAATAAACGATTAGGACACGGAGTCAACACTGTGTTTTGGGGAGTATTTTCCCCCTCCTTCTTTGATGGATCAGCCAACCCCACCCCCACTCCCCATTCTTCTTTCATTTTCATCACCTCCAAAATACACACACCCACAAACTCTCTCAACCCCAATTTACACCAAATTTTCGACATCAAATCTCGACCACGAAAATTACATATTCGGAATCACCATCACGAGTGGAGCAAGAATATCAAGATCGTTTTCACCATTTCATCCTCCATTTAGCTCGATTTGCAAAAGTAAGAAATTTCTAAAATCTTAGATCTATTCAATTTGGTGTAATGTTTTGATGTTTTGATGTGTACACAACATAGTTATAACCTAATACATGAAGAATACACGATTTTATAGCTCAAAAATGGGTTAGATTTGCGTTTTTGGTCGAAAATTCTTGAAACCCGAAAGTTTCTGGGCTGGTGTTCATACATGCGACACAAGCCTTGTGTCGCATGCTATGTCGCATAAACCCGTTTGTGTCGCACCTTGTGTCGTACAAATCCGTTTGTGTCGTAACCTTTGCGACACAATATTGTGTCGCACTCTATGTCGCATACTATGTCGTATTTTATACGACACAACCCTTATGTCGCTATTGAATTAGCATCGCAAGCTTTTTGCGACACAACCACTGTGTCGCAGGGCTCTTGTGTCGCATCCTTCATGCGACACAACCCTTGTGTCGCATAACAAACTTTAGTGTCGCATTTTGTGTCGCAAAATACAGCAGATTCACAAATATATTCCAAGTTAAGTGTTATACATTTCGGACTTCAAACGACTATACGATATAACATTTAAGGTACATTGAAACATGTTTTTCAAGTATAACAATTCAAACAAGTATATAAAATGTCGAGATTAACGTTTCAACTAAGTCACCAACGGGCCCAAACGTGTTTTCCAACAAACGAACAATTACAAACATACAGACAAACATCGGCTATACTAGTTGTGTACAACTAAACGAAACGTCTAGTGAGACGCATACTTACATAACTTCCTATGAATAGGCATTTGAAGGTTACGGGTTCGGAGAACCTACTTGCTATATTTACTACTTGCTATTTGCTACGGCTTATTACCAGACTCAGGTGAGTCTTACGGCCCCACTTTTACTGTTTTATCTTATTGGGGGAGAAACATGCAACTGCTTTTCTTTGAACACAAGTACTAGAACTGTTTACTATACCAAACGAAATTGCATGAGTTTACTTACAAACAGAAGTCTCTCCATCATATATCGTTAGTTATGGACTTAAGCGCGAACACTAGTTAATGGATCCATTAGGAAATGACCCTCCCCACCCGGGGCAGTAGCGCTGCCACGTACTGATTTACGCGTATAAACGGGTGACTACTTATTCGTTACTGATGCTTGCTCAATTACGAGCATGTCACGGGAGCAAACTTATTACTTACGGGTTAAGCTTCGATTATGAGCCTCATGGCAACGGTATAAACTTACTTACTTACATTTGCAGGATTGCAAATACTGGTTTACGATTTCTGGATTGAAATTGCTGATTTTACGCCTGCGGGCATTACTGATGAAATCTCGTGTTCAAAGCTAATATTACTTACAAACCTGTGAGATTCACCAACCTTTTGGTTGACACTTTTTAGCATGTTTTCTCAGGTACTCGGATGGAGTAGGATTACTCCAGGATTTTAGCTAGAGTCGCATGATTTCAACACAACTGCATTAACGGAGATTCTTAGCATTATCTTTTGTATATTACGATTATGTAATAGAATCTCCCGCTATACACGTGGACTCTAGGGAAACTACCTTTTTGTATACGAAAACGCTAAGTTTTCAAACATTATATCTATGGAATGTAACTAATTTACAAACGTTGCATATAGATGTCGTTTGCTTTATCTTTGTGCTGTGATATTTGATTAGTAACACCCCAAACTATGCTTCCGCAAAACAGTGAATTTCGGGGGTGTTACAGTGATTAACCGCTAACTAAATGCTAATCTCCATCAACACATGTACGCAACCCTGTGTTGACCAACATTAGCAATCAAGTCCAACCGACAATCTAGTTGACCTCTGGATTTTTCAATCAAGCTCACAGGCTAATTAACCACCAATCAAATGGCATATCATTTCAAAGTTAACATTCTATCAATAGTAATCCTATAATTACTGATTGAAATCAAACTAACACAACCAAATCAAACTATGAGTTTCAAATCCACTCACCTGATTATTTTAGTTCACTTACTCAGCTGCCTTATCTCGCTGAGTTCTCTGAGGATCTGAGAATTAACAATCAAATAGAAGTTAGTAATCACATTCTTAAAATCATAACTTATATTCGAATATCACATATATTTATACGTCTCACAACATATATAACACAATCAATATATGAACATTGATTAAGTATATCAACCTACTATCAATTGATCATAATACATTAAAGATTATATGAAGTTCGATAACAAAATCACATCTCTGAAATTGGCCAGAATCCGCCGGATTCCCTTAGAATCCGCCGGATTCTAATGGGTTTCAGATGCAACAATTTGGACCAGGGTTCCCAAAACAAATCCGGTACGTGAATCCGCCGGATTAAACCCCATTTGACCGGATTCTCCCCCTTGACCGGCTTGAATCCGCCGGATTCATAAGGAATCCGCCGGATTCCTTGTGTTCGTCAGACCTGGGCAGTTTGTGCAGAACATAACCCAGAAAACTAAAACCATAAACCAAATCATAGCAAATTCGATTCCAGCAGCTAGTCTCAGTTCATATATCATCATATATGTATACTACTACATGTTTAACACATCACTTTAGCATCAATCATACACATACATCAAGTGATTATGATTATAAGTTAAACCATGAAAACCACTTACAAATTAGACGATGATGAAGATTTGATTCTCAAAATCACAGCAAATCTTCAGTTTCTAAGTGTTGGATTTGAGTTTTTAGTTTAGATTTTGAGTTTCTAGGTTTAAGTTTCCTAAAAGGGAAAGTATGGAAAACTTTCCTAAAAGGGAAGGTTTTATAATAAGTCGGCTAAGAATTTACACCGACCCGTATTCACTTAAAACTAGTCCCGTTTCAATCTATTTCCTGGAACCTAAAAATCATTTGCGAGAAGCTTATTTTATTCTACCGTCAACTATAGTAAATCACAACAATCAACAATTTACTATTCACAATAAGTTCTGGGACTTATTTATATAAGTTTCGCAATAAACAAATAATATCACATAATTTCTAATACAATTAAATATATCAATTTAAATTTAGAAATTACCGGACCAGAAGAGAGGATGTTACAATTCTCCCCCCCTTAAGAAGATTTCGTCCCCAAAATCTCATCACGATCAAACAATCCATGATATCTGGATTTCATACTGTCCTCTGTTTCCCAGGTTAGGTTTGAACCTAAACTATGGTTCCACTTAACTAACACCATGGGGATCTGTTTCTTCCTAAGTTTTGTAACTTTTCTGTCAAGAAGTTCAACTGGTTCTTCAACTAACTTTTGACTTTGATCAACTTTCAAATCTTTCAAATGAAGAATCTGAGACTGGTCTTCAACGTTACATTTCCTCAAATAACAAATGTTAAACGTGTCATGAATACCAGCAAGCTCTGGGGGAAGATCAAGCGTAACAGACTGGTCATTAACAATCTGACTAATTTTAAATAGTCCAATATATCTAGGAGCCAATTTGCCACGTTTCCCAAACCGTATTACCCCTTTCCAAGGCGAAACCTTCAGATAAACAAGTTCACCTTTAACAAAAGTAACATGTCGACGTTTAGGATCAGCATATTGTTTCTGTCTATCACGTGCAGCTTTCAACTTTTCTCGAGCCACTGCCACTTTATCAGTTGTCATCTGAACAATATCTGGACCTACAAACTGTTTCTCCCCAGCCTCTAACCAACAAGTTGGAGTTCTACAACGGTGACCATAAAGCATTTCATATGGAGGCATGCCAATACTAGAATGATAAGAATTATTATAAGCAAACTCAACTAATGGCAAATGAGAATCCCAAGAACCACCATACTCCAAAATACAAGCTCTCAACATATCCTCAAGCGTCTGAATCGTGCATTCTGACTGACCATCGGTTTGAGGATGATAAGCTGTACTAAGATTCACACGTGTACCCAATTCATGCTGCAAACTTTGCCAAAAATGAGATACAAATCTAGGATCTCTATCAGATACAATCGATAATGGAATTCCATGTCTTGAGACTATTTCATTCACATACAATTGTGCCAATCTACTCAGAGATGCAGTCTCACTGGCAGCTAGAAAATGTGCACTTTTAGTCAATCGGTCCACAATAACCCAAACCATATCATTTCCCCGAGCAGTTCGAGGCAGCTTAGTTACAAAATCCATAGTCAAATGTTCCCACTTCCATTCAGGAATCTCAAGCTGTTTCAACGACCCATACGGCTTCTGGTGTTCAGCTTTAACTTGAGAACAAATATGACAAGAACTAACAAACCTTGCTACATCCATCTTCATTGTAGGCCATCAATACAAAGGTTTCAAGTCATTATACATTTTCGTACTTACAGGATGTATAGATAATCTGGACTTATAGGCTTCATTCAGAATAACATCCCGAAGACCACCAAACAAAGGAATCCAAACACGAGACTGAAATGTTTTTAATCCTCTCGAATCATCCAATAACAATTCCTTTCGATTCAACATAATTTCAGATTTCAAATTATGATATAACAAAGCCTCTATCTGTGCAGCTTTTATCTGACCCACCAAATCAGAAGAAACTTCTAAACGCATAAAATAAATTCGATCAGAAGTTACCTTGCGGCTTAAAGCATCAGCAACCACATTGGCTTTCCCTAGATGGTATTTAATTTCACAATCATAATCTTTGATTAATTCTAATCATCGCCTCTGACGCATATTCAACTCTTTCTGTGAAAACATATACTGAAGACTCTTGTGACCTGTACAAATAACACATTTGGTACCATACAAGTAATGCCTCCAGATTTTCAAAGCAAACATAACTGCTGCAAGTTCTAAATCATGGGTAGGATAATTACTTTCATGAGGTTTGAGCTGACGAGAAGCATAAGCAATAACACGGTCTCGCTGCATCAAAACACAACCCAAACCAGCAATCGATGCATCACAATAAACAACAAAATCATCGGACCCTTCTGGCAATGCTAACACAGGAGCCTGACATAACAACTGTTTCAAAATCTGAAAAGCTGTTTCCTGTTGTTCAGTCCAAACAAATTTTTCATCCTTACGGGTCAATTTAGTCAATGAACCGGCAATCTTAGAAAAGTCTTTTATAAACTTCCGGTAATAACCCGCCAAACCAAGAAAACTTTTTATTTCTGAAGCAGACTTTGGAGCTTTCCAATTCATTACAGCTTCAATTTTTGAAGGATCAACTTTAACACCATCATTACAAATGATATGACCCAAAAACTGTACTTCCCGAATCCAAAATTCACATTTAGAAAACTTTGCATACAAATGTTCTCTCTTTAAGGTTTCCAATACCAACCTCAAATGCATTCCATGTTCTGATTCGGATTTAGAATATACCAAAATATCATCGATAAATACAATCACAAATTTATCAAGAAAAGGTCGACATACACGGTTCATCAAATCCATAAGAACTGCTGGAGCATTCGTCAACCCAAAAGGCATAACCAGGAATTCAAAATGACCATACCTGGTACGAAATGCAGTTTTAGGAATATCCCGTTCACAAACACGAACTTGATGATAACCTGACCTCAAATCAATCTTTGAATAAAACTAAGATCCCTGCAACTGATCAAATAAATCATCTATACGAGGCAGTGGATATTTATTCTTTACCGTTCGTTTGTTCAATTCCCTATAATCAATGCACATTCGAAAAGACTCATCCTTCTTTTTCACAAACAATACTGGTTGTGACAATCCTCCAATTAGGGTATTTACTTAACCTAATTTCATGCATTACCTAGAGTAATTCCCTGATTAGTGAATTCAAAACAATTTATGTGTTAAGTTTTTGATAAACTTACTATGTGATACGTGATATATTTGATAGTAGTTATATGTGTATATTTATAATTACGTGCGAAATGAATATATCAAACTATATGAATTGAGCACGATAATATTGGTGATACAAAATAATTAATAATTCGAAAATTATTAATTACAACTATTATATAATTATATTATTGAAATAATATAATAAATTATACGTTTTATAATAAACGTATTAATCGCGAATAATTAAGTTCCGAAATGAACTTCGAAAATACTTTTGAGTAATTTTTAGTTTAAAATTATTATATAAAAGTATTATAACGAAAAGAAAACGAAACATTTAGACGATTTTTGTTACGCGTATTACGAACAGAAACAATTTTAAAACGCGCCTAGAGGTTCCAAATAATAAAAGTATTATTTCGTAAGTTACTGTTTTAAAGTATAGAACATTACCTCAGAATATGATTTCCAAATTTAACTGAAATCTGGCACGCATTTTAACTATACAGTACTTTTACTGTGATTAATTTTAATGATACTTGTAACAAAGTATTTCACATTTCGATTTCATATTTCTAAATCGGAGATATAGAGAAACATAACGCGAAATTTTATTATAACTAAAGTACCACAAATTATACCCGTACACGAAATTAACGGGCTAAAAACTACCAATATAGTATTAAACAAAATATCTGGGCGACAGATTTTTGTTCCCTCCATACAGATTTTTGTTCCCTCCATACCTCCCTTTGAAATTTTGATCTACAATAATACATCTCACCTACATTTTGATCTTCACAATTTACACACACACTTCACTTCATTTTCTTGCTCTCTCTGGTTTTGGTGTGTACTGGAAGCAGAACAAGAGGCAGCAGCAGCATAAGCAACACCAAAAGCACCTTCATCTTCATCATCTTCAACCTTTCAAACTCACAAAATCAAACACCTAAAACTACAAACAAAATGGTTTCTTGATCACTTATCATCATCATCGTTCGTAATCATCATCATCAACTCAGAAATCATCATCATCTTCCTTAAATCATTGTGAGGAACATTTTATACATTTTTCTTCATTTATATAATTTCTCAAATTTATGATTTTGGTTGATGATTGTTGTTATAAACTTGTTAAAACATGTTATATTAGGTTTATATAACATATTATGGGGTTTGATCATGTTAAAAATCGGTTATATATAAAAACCCGTATGTATTTGTTATAACAGAGACGAACCAGAACCTGAAACCCAAGCCGAGACCGGCGGCTTCAGGCCTTGACCGGCGGCTAAAACCCAACCTGGAAGAGGCCGGCGGCTTCAAGCCGTGGCCGGCAGTTTCCCCCTTTTTTAAACAGAAAACAGTTTTCGACTTTTAAACGCGGACAAAACTAATAAATGTTATACAAACCGAGACTTACTACTTGAATATTATTGCGACAACGAGATTTAGTACTTTATACGGACATGACTTTGAGACAAATTTATATCCACGACATAATTCTATACGGACACTTTGAACGCGACAAAACTAATACGATAATAAAACTATATATATATACTAACGGACAACTTATATATATATATTTAACGAGAAGTATAAATGGGACGATTTAACTTAGTAAATACCAACTATATAAATGGAAGATTTATATACATAACGATGACTTATATATTTTAATAAATACGAAACTTTTACAAGTGTATTTATATAGATATATATATATACGATAAACCAAAAACAAGTTATATTTTTACAACAAACGAGTTACGTTTTGAAAACCTAAACGACAACAAGGTTTTATTCGCGACTATTAACAAACGACTTATACATTCGATATAACTAAGTTATTTGATAACTAATATATTTATGTTTTTAAAACATAACCGACAACAACGACAACTACATTTATGTACGTATATTTACGCGACAATTATAAATATACCTATGTACTTATGAACTTAAACAATGACGACAATTAATATATATATTAGAATATATATATTCAACTAATATGTATATAAATACATACCTAAACTTAACGATTATTCTAACACAAACGTCAACAACAACTAAAATGTTACAAACATTTTAACTTAACAAATAATTCGTATACTTATACAAGTATTATTATTTGCGTCTAGGTATTTGATCGACGCTGTGGGATTATTTGCTAGCTGTATATTTCGCTGAAGATTGCAAAACCGTGAGTTCACAGCCCCTGACTTTTATTGTTTTAAATGTTTTTAAAACCAGGGGTGGAAAACATAGTACAATGTGATAACATGCTATATGCTTTATTGTATTGCGCTGCATGCTATTATGTGAACTGATTAACATGATCATTTTCATGCTATTAAACTTGGATTGTTAATATGAAAGGTGTTCATATTATATTGTTGAACTTGAACTATTTCAATAAAATATTTTCATATTGATTTAACTCGAACTAATTATATGAAACGTTTTCACAACATTTTGGGAATAAGACAACAGATCTTGGTACGATCCTAGGTTTACGCGAGGTAGTTGTAGTGCACATAAAGTCCCAGTGCTTGCAACCTATAACCATTAGCTAGGTGACTCTAGCCACTGAGTATACAGATAGTACTATCGATTTGACAACCCTCCCAGGATATTACTCGTTGGTCATTCCAACCACATCGACGATAGTCGTAACGAGGAGTGTATACTTAAGATGTTACTGAGGCAACAACAAAACAACTAGTCGTGGTTTGGTTATAGTACTAGTGTCGTTACTTTAACTCTAAAGGTTTAGCTCACCTTGGAGGGATTATAGTCTATATTTCCCACACAACTAAACAACTAAACAACAACTTGGTTTGAGAAGGGTATTCCCTGTGATGACTAATAGGACAGGGGTTCCTCTGTGAGATTATATTTTAGGAAACGTTTACCTTAATTGGTTGAACTTGGTTTCCCACAAAAACAACTATTCATAGGAAATGTTTACTTAAATGTTAAACCTGTGTTTCCTGCAATGATTATTATTGGAATGTTTACTTTATTGTTAAACTTGTATTCCTGTTAACTATTTGTTGGAAAATGTTGCTTGACTGCTAAACCTGATTTTCCTTAACTATTGAAATGGATATGTTTACTTATTTGATAAACCTGTATATCCTGCGACTACTTGTTAGGAAATGTTTATGATTAAACTTGTGTTTCCTACACATTTATATTGTAGTAAGAATGACATTCTTACTAACTATAGGAAATGTTTTCTTTAATTAGAATACTTGTGTTTCCTACTTACATATAAATATTATGTTTGTGTACATGAATGATTTATACAAAACTGATTTACTATAATCACAACTAAACCTGTGAATTCACTCAACATTCAATGTTGACAGTTTACTATGTTTTTCAGGGAATTAGGACTCAGGTACTCCTGCATGCATAAAGGACATAGGCAACCTGACTATTTATGATGCCACTTTTGGGACACATGGATTTCCTTTGTATTATCAATTTCATTGGTTATACTTATGAAATCCCTCTTTTATAAATATGTATTTTCAAATACTTAAGTTGTCTTTGACAACCCTAACTTATGTACGACTTTATAAGTCGTATCTTTTGTAATAACTGTAAACTTATGGCATCTTAAATATATATGTATGTTCTGTATGATCATATACTCTGATACAATGAATGCACTATCGAATCTGTCCGCCCTCAATGCTCAACTATTATTAAAATGCTTCCGCTAATTAACTAAAAGCTTCCGCTAAACTATTAATAAACACGATTACCGATTTGGGGGTGTGACAGAACTTGGTATCAGAGCTATTGGTTATAGAGAACTAGAAGTCTTTAAGTGACTGAAAACCTTAGAGACCTAGACTATAGCCTTGGCTAACACATTTCTGCATTCATACTATTGCATACGTCTGACACGTCACACACGATTCTTTGACTAGGTATGTCGAGACACGCACCTATGATTCTGATACTGAGGAGGATCCCATGGAGGGATCATACGACTGGATTCCTATAGCTGTATCTGAGGAGGTTTACCCGCCTACATTCCCTAGAGATACTTCAGATGGTTCGATAGCCACTCCACCATTGCCATCCACTGATCCTGCTACCCATATGTTAGGATCTATGTCTATGTCTAGACGCCATCTTATTGGAGAGCCTGATTTTAGGCCTACACCTAGGAGGACACCGCTGTCGTGTGTCAGGGATTTTCCCATAGGACCCTCATCATCTCGCGGCAAGGAGCCGATGACTGAGGAGCGAGAGATCCGCTGTGATCAGCAGACACCGAGAGCTAGAGTTCCGCATCTGGACTGGATGCCACGCATTTTACGCCATTGGAGGATCATTGAGAGGATTCCTTCCACCTATGAGACTGGGGAGTCATCTCACACATCTACATCTCTACATTTGACCGAGGAGCCTCTGGAGCTTACGGTCCCTACTGTGGTCGCTGTTATTCGTACCTTGCTGGGATTTCATTTTGGTACGCAGTCTGCTCTCCGAGTTATGCGCAGTGACACCTCTCGTCTTGACGATGATGTGCTGGCGATATATGGACGCCTTGCGACTTCTGAGTTGCATATTGAGGTAGACAGGGAGTCTGCAGATGTTACTAGAGCACGTCTGATCCGACTAGAGCGTCGTTTGGAGACTATAGGTGCTGCAGTTGGTTTATGTGTGTTGATGGTTGCTGTTAGGATGTTTGTGGGATGGAGTTTACCGTATTTTTTTTAGACCGTATGTATGATGTATTAGGACTATAGTTATGATGTATTTGGGTTGACTTTTGACTAGATGGATGTATAGGTTAAATCCGTCACCTTTTGTAGATCATGTTTGATCCGATGGGTATATTTGGTTGTAAATCCCATCTTTGTACAAAACTTATGTAACAACGCTTAACCCATGTTATTATATACATCAATTATGCAATGACTTTTAATTATGATATGTGAACCAAACATAAGCTAGTTTACATTATTACATACATTGTGAATGATATCAATTGGTGATTGACTTCATACTATATTTACATTTATCACTTACTTTATGAGTGATGACTTGATTAGATATCGTACGAGTGTTTCTTGTGTGTGATTAGGACTGAATCATGCCGCCTAAACGTAGAATTACCAGGAACAGCCAACGAAACCCCACACCACCTCCTGCTGTTGAGGAGACTACTGAGCAAATGGTTAATCGAAGGATTTCTGAAGCCCTTGCTCAGTATGATACTGACCGAAACCGTAGCGGTAGTAGAGAAACCGAACCAAACGCTTCAGGTAGTAATCCTGAGAGCACTCATAAGGGATGTTCATATAAAACATTCCTAGCCTGTAAACCAAGCCATTTCCGTGGTACTGAAGGTGCCATTGGAATAATCCATTGGATAGAGAAAATGGAGTCTGTGCTAGAGATTAGCAAGTGTGCTCGTGAAGATATGGTCATGTATGCTACATGCACGTTTAGTGATAAGGCTTTGACTTGGTGGAATGCCCAAAAGCAAGCAATGGGTCGTCCAGCCGCTCATTCAATGTTTTGGGAAACTTTGAAAACTATGGTCATGGAAGAGTTTTGTCCCCGCAGTGAACTGCAGAAGATTGAATCTGAGCTCTGGAACATTGCTATGGTTGGTGCTGATATCACAGGATATACCACCAGATTTCAAGAACTGGCACGCCTTGTACCGCACATGGTCACTCCTGAGTACAAGCGCACTGAAAGGTATATCTGGGGTCTAGTGCCACAAATTCGAAGTTTGGTAACATCAGCCAATCCTGCTACTTTTAAGATTGCTGTGGAACTAGCACAGCGTTTGACTGATGAAGCAATAAGGATGGGGAATCTTACTAAGAAAGCTGTTACTGAAAAGGTTGAATCCAGCAATACTGATGCTGGGAAAGGAAAACGCAAGTGGAATGACCGTCAGGGTCAGAAAAATAAGAAGCAAGCTAGTACCACGAAAGCTTACATTGCCACTACTGCTGAACAAAAGACTTACATGGGGAGTAAGCCGAAGTGTGGCAAGTGTGAACGTCATCATGATGGTGACTGTACTTTCTGTGGGAATTGCAAACGCTGGGGGCATCTGGCCCAATACTGTAGAGCGAACCCTACCACTCAAGCAAATAGGGATCGACCAGCAAATGGATGTTTCGAATGTGGCGAACAAGGTCATTTCCGAAACAAGTGCCCTAAACTGAACCGTGGCAATCAAAACAATCCGAACCGCCCTGCAAACCCGAACAACAACAATAATCGTGGAAACGCTAACAACCAGCCATCTAGGGGTCGTGCATTTGTCGTTGGAGCGCAAGAGGCACGCCAGGACCCTAACACTGTCACTGGTACGTTTCTAGTTAACGATCATTATGCATCCGTATTATTTGATTCTGGCGCCGATTTGAGTTTTGTGTCTAAGGACTTTAGACCACTATTAAACGTTAGATCTTGTAAGCTAGACAACAAGTACACCTTAGAACTAGCCGATGGTAGGTTGATTGAATCAGGAGAAATAGTACCAGGATGTACTCTAGCATTGGAGAGTCATCTTTTCAAAATAGACTTACTACCGGTTGAGTTGGGAAGTTTTGACATCGTAGTCGGTATGGACTGGTTGTCGAAAAACCATGCAGAGATTGTTTGCTTTGATAAAATGATACGTATACCATTGTCAACTGGAGAAACTTTGGTGATACAAGGAGATAAGAGGACGAGCACCGTCAAAACTATTAATTGCTTAAAAGCTTGTAAATATCTACGCAAGGGATATCCAGCATTTTTGGCGCATGTTGTGGAAAAGAAATCTGTAGAGAGATGCTTAGACGATATACCTATAGTACGAGACTATCCGGGAGTGTTTCCTGATGATCTTCCAGGATTACCACCTCCGCGACAAGTCGAGTTTCGCATCGATCTGGTGCCTGGAGCCGCACCAATCGCTCGCTCACCTTATCGTCTAGCTCCATCAGAAATGCAAGAACTGTCTACACAGTTGCAAGAGCTTTTAGACTTAGGATTCATCCGACCGAGCTTTTCACGTTGGGGAGCTCCGGTTTTGTTTGTCAAGAAGAAAGATGGATCTATGCGCATGTGTATTGACTACAGAGAGTTGAATAAAGTAACTATTAAGAACCGATATCCGTTACCACGCATCGACGATCTATTTGATCAGCTACAAGGATCAAGTTACTACTCAAAGATCGATCTGCGTTCTGGTTATCATCAACTGAAGGTTCGAGAAGAGGATGTGCCGAAGACAGCGTTCAGGACTCGTTATGGTCACTATGAGTTCCTAGTCATGCCATTTGGATTGACTAACGCGCCGGCAGTATTTATGGATCTCATGAACCGAGTGTGCAAACCTTACTTAGATAAGTTTGTCATTGTGTTCATTGACGATATTTTGATTTACTCAAAGACGAAAGAGGATCACGAACAGCATTTGAAACTTATCCTCCAACTACTTGAGAACGAGAAGCTGTATGCTAAGTTCTCCAAATGCGAATTTTGGATTAGAGAGGTTCATTTCCTAGGTCACGTGATCAATGATAAGGGAATTCATGTGGACCCATCCAAAATAGAGGCGATTAAGAACTGGAAAGCACCGGAAACTCCCACAGAAATTCGACAATTTCTTGGTTTGGCTGGCTATTATCGACGATTTATAGAGAACTTTTCAAAGATAGCCCAGTCACTCACCACCTTAACTCAGAAGGATAAGAAATTCGAATGGGGAGAGAAACAAGAAAACGCCTTTCAACTGTTAAAACAAAAGTTGAGCACCGCACCGATTCTATCCTTACCTGAGGGAACCGAGAACTTCATTGTTTATTGTGACGCCTCACATCAAGGATTAAGTTGTGTTCTCATGCAAAACGACAAAGTTATTGCTTATGCATCTCGTCAATTAAAGATTCACGAGAAGAACTATACGACTCATGACTTAGAGTTGGGAGTAGTCGTTTTTGCATTGAAAATTTGGAGACACTACTTATATGGCACAAAGTGTACAATTTCAACTGACCACAAGAGCCTACAACACATATTCAACCAGAAAGAACTCAACATGAGACAAAGACGTTGGGTCGAATTGTTGAATGATTACGATTGTGAGATTAAATACCATCCGGGCAAGGCTAATGTAGTAGCAGATGCCTTAAGTCGTAAAGAGAACGTTAAGCCTCGCAGAGTTCGAGCCTTAGTGTTAACAATTCACTCGAATCTCATTTCTCAAATTCGTGACGCGCAACAATTAGCTTTCACCGCTGAACGCATGAAAGACGAATCCCTGAGAGGAATGGAGAAACAGCTTGAAACAAAAGAGAATGGAGTTTTATACTTCATGAACAGAATTTGGGTACCGTGCGACGATGAACTCCGTAAGCTGATTCTGGACGAAGCTCACAAGTCCAACTACTCGATTCATCCTGGTGCAGACAAGATGTACCAAGATGTGAAAGGTTTCTATTGGTGGCCTAATATGAAGAGAGACATCGCTACTTATGTCAGCAAGTGTCTAACTTGTTCGAAGGTCAAGGTTGAGTATCAAAAACCTTCCGGACTTTTGCAACAACCAGTGATGCCACAATGGAAATGGGAACACATAACGATGGATTTCATCACAAAGCTACCAAAGACATCAACCGGTGTTGATTCAATATGGGTGATTGTCGATAGACTGACGAAATCAGCCCACTTCATTGCTTTCAAAGAGACTGACAAGCTTGAGAAACTGGCAAAGATCTATATCAAAGAAGTCGTTTCTCGGCACGGTGTGCCATTGTCGATTATATCTGATAGAGATAGCAGATTCACATCTCGTTTCTGGCAAACACTACAACAGGCCCTAGGTACTCGAGTCGATATGAGTACGGCCTATCATCCACAAACCGATGGCCAGAGTGAACGAACGATTCAAACGCTCGAAGATTTGCTACGAGCATGTGTGATTGACTTTGGAGGAAATTGGGATACTCATCTTCCATTAGCTGAATTCTCCTACAACAATAGTTATCACACCAGTATACAGATGGCACCGTTTGAAGCGTTGTATGGACGCAAGTGCAGATCTCCACTCTGTTGGGCAAAGTTGGATGACAGACAACTATCCGGACCCGAACTTGTCCAAGAAACCACAGACAAAATATCTCAAGTGCTTAACCGATTGAAAGCTGCAAGAGATAGACAAAAGAGTTACGCCGATAACCGCCGTAAACCTCTTGAGTTTCAAGTAGGAGATAAGGTTCTACTCAAAGTATCGCCTTGGAAAGGAATAGCACGATTTGGCAAACGAGGAAAACTGAACCCACGATATGTTGGACCTTTTGAGATCCTTGCTAGGATTGGTCCTGTCGCTTATAAACTCAAACTACCACAAGAGCTTAGTAGTATTCACGACACTTTTCATGTGTGTAATTTGAAGAAGTGTCTTTCCGACGAAACATTAATCATACCTCCTGACGAAGTCTTCATAAACTCAAAGCTTAACTTTGTGGAGGAACCAATCGAAATAGCTGATACGAAAACACAAAGACTGAGAAACAAACGAATCAAACTCGTCAAGGTTCGATGGAATTCGAAGCATGGCCCAGAGTTTACTTGGGAACGTGAGGATGAGATAAGAAAGAAGTACCCTCACCTGTTTGAACAAGCGACTGACACGAATAATACAAATTAAATCTCGGGACGAGATTTCGCTAACGGGGGGAGAATGTGACAATCCTCCAATTAGGGTATTTACTTAACCTAATTTCATGCATTACCTAGAGTAATTCCCTGATTAGTGAATTCAAAACAATTTATGTGTTAAGTTTTTGATAAACTTACTATGTGATACGTGATATATTTGATAGTAGTTATATGTGTATATATATAATTACGTGCGAAATGAATATATCAAACTATATGAATTGAACACGATAATATTGGTGATACAAAATAATTAATAATTCGAAAATTATTAATTACAACTGTTATATAATTATATTATTGAAATAATATAATAAATTATACGTTTTATAATAAACGTATTAATCGCGAATAATTAAGTTCCGAAATGAACTTCGAAAATACTTTTGAGTAATTTTTAGTTTAAAATTATTATATAAAAGTATTATAACGAAAAGAAAACGAAACATTTAGACGATTTTTGTTACGCGTATTACGAACAGAAACAATTTTAAAACGCGCCTAGAGGTTCCAAATAATAAAAGTATTATTTCGTAAGTTACTGTTTTAAAGTATAGAACATTACCTCAGAATATGATTTCCAAATTTAACTGAAATCTGGCACGCATTTTAACTATACAGTACTTTTACTGTGATTAATTTTAATGATACTTGTAACAAAGTATTTCACATTTCGATTTCATATTTCTAAATCGGAGATATAGAGAAACATAACGCGAAATTTTATTATAACTAAAGTACCACAAATTATACCCGTACACGAAATTAACGGGCTAAAAACTACCAATATAGTATTAAACAAAATATCTGGGCGACAGATTTTTGTTCCCTCCATACCTCCCTTTGAAATTTTGATCTACAATAATACATCTCACCTACATTTTGATCTTCACAATTTACACACACACTTCACTTCATTTTCTTGCTCTCTCTGGTTTTGGTGTGTACTGGAAGCAGAACAAGAGGCAGCAGCAGCATAAGCAACACCAAAAGCACCTTCATCTTCATCATCTTCAACCTTTCAAACTCACAAAATCAAACACCTAAAACTACAAACAAAATGGTTTCTTGATCACTTATCATCATCATCGTTCGTAATCATCATCATCAACTCAGAAATCATCATCATCTTCCTTAAATCATTGTGGAACATTTTATACATTTTTCTTCATTTATATAATTTCTCAAATTTATGATTTTGGTTGATGATTGTTGTTATAAACTTGTTAAAACATGTTATATTAGGTTTATATAACATATTATGGGGTTTGATCATGTTAAAAATCGGTTATATATAAAAACCCGTATGTATTTGTTATAACAGAGACGAACCAGAACCTGAAACCCAAGCCGAGACCGGCGGCTTCAGGCCTTGACCGGCGGCTAAAACCCAACCTGGAAGAGGCCGGCGGCTTCAAGCCGTGGCCGGCGGTTTCCCCCTTTTTTAAACAGAAAACAGTTTTCGACTTTTAAACGCGGACAAAACTAATAAATGTTATACAAACCGAGACTTACTACTTGAATATTATTGCGACAACGAGATTTAGTACTTTATACGGACATGACTTTGAGACAAATTTATATCCACGACATAATTCTATACGGACACTTTGAACGCGACAAAACTAATACGATAATAAAACTATATATATATACTAACGGACAACTTATATATATATATTTAACGAGAAGTATAAATGGGACGATTTAACTTAGTAAATACCAACTATATAAATGGAAGATTTATATACATAACGATTACTTATATATTTTAATAAATACGAAACTTTTACAAGTGTATTTATATAGATATATATATACGATAAACCAAAAACAAGTTATATTTTTACAACAAACGAGTTACGTTTTGAAAACCTAAACGACAACAAGGTTTTATTCGCGACTATTAACAAACGACTTATACATTCGATATAACAAAGTTATTTGATAACTAATATATTTATGCTTTTAAAACATAACCGACAACAACGACAACTACATTTATGTACGTATATTTACGCGACAATTATAAATATACCTATGTACTTATGAACTTAAACAATGACGACAATTAATATATATATTAGAATATATATATTCAACTAATATGTATATAAATACATACCTAAACTTAACGATTATTCTAACACAAACGTCAACAACAACTAAAATGTTACAAACATTTTAACTTAACAAATAATCCGTATACTTATACAAGTATTATTATTTGCGTCTAGGTATTTGATCGACGCTGTGGGATTATTTGCTAGCTGTATATTTTGCTGAAGATTGCAAAACCGTGAGTTCACAGCCCCTGACTTTTATTGTTTTAAATGTTTTTAAAACCAGGGGTGGAAAACATAGTACAATGTGATAACATGCTATATGCTTTATTGTATTGCGCTGCATGCTATTATGTGAACTGATTAACATGATCATTTTCATGCTATTAAACTTGGATTGTTAATATGAAAGGTGTTCATATTATATTGTTGAACTTGAACTATTTCAATAAAATGTTTTCATATTGATTTAACTCGAACTAATTATATGAAACGTTTTCACAACATTTTGGGAATAAGACAACAGATCTTGGTACGATCCTAGGTTTACGCGAGGTAGTTGTAGTGCACATAAAGTCCCAGTGCTTGCAACCTATAACCATTAGCTAGGTGACTCTAGCCACTGAGTATACAGATAGTACTATCGATTTGACAACCCTCCCAGGATATTACTCGTTGGTCATTCCAACCACATCGACGATAGTCGTAACGAGGAGTGTATACTTAAGATGTTACTGAGGCAACAACAAAACAACTAGTCGTGGTTTGGTTATAGTACTAGTGTCGTTACTTTAACTCTAAAGGTTTAGCTCACCTTGGAGGGATTATAGTCTATATTTCCCACACAACTAAACAACTAAACAACAACTTGGTTTGAGAAGGGTATTCCCTGTGATGACTAATAGGACAGGGGTTCCTCTGTGAGATTATATTTTAGGAAACGTTTACCTTAATTGGTTGAACTTGGTTTCCCACAAAAACAACTATTCATAGGAAATGTTTACTTAAATGTTAAACCTGTGTTTCCTGCAATGATTATTATTGGAATGTTTACTTTATTGTTAAACTTGTATTCCTGTTAACTATTTGTTGGAAAATGTTGCTTGACTGCTAAACCTGATTTTCCTTAACTATTGAAATGGATATGTTTACTTATTTGATAAACCTGTATATCCTGCGACTACTTGTTAGGAAATGTTTATGATTAAACTTGTGTTTCCTACACATTTATATTGTAGTAAGAATGACATTCTTACTAACTATAGGAAATGTTTTCTTTAATTAGAATACTTGTGTTTCCTACTTACATATAAATATTATGTTTGTGTACATGAATGATTTATACAAAACTGATTTACTATAATCACAACTAAACCTGTGAATTCACTCAACATTCAATGTTGACAGTTTACTATGTTTTTCAGGGAATTAGGACTCAGGTACTCCTGCATGCATAAAGGACGTAGGCAACCTGACTATTTATGATGCCACTTTTGGGACACATGGATTTCCTTTGTATTATCAATTTCATTGGTTATACTTATGAAATCCCTCTTTTATAAATATGTATTTTCAAATACTTAAGTTGTCTTTGACAACCCTAACTTATGTACGACTTTATAAGTCGTATCTTTTGTAATAACTGTAAACTTATGGCATCTTAAATATATATGTATGTTCTGTATGATCATATACTCTGATACAATGAATGCACTATCGAATCTGTCCGCCCTCAATGCTCAACTATTATTAAAATGCTTTCGCTAATTAACTAAAAGCTTCTGCTAAACTATTAATAAACACGATTACCGATTTGGGGGTGTGACACTGGTGCACCCCAAGGAGAAGAACTAGGTCTAATGAACCCTTTATCCAACAACTCCTGTATCTGATTCATCATTTCACGCATTTCAGAAGGAGCTAATCTATAGGGAGCTTTGGCTACAGGTGACGAGCCAGGAACCAAATCAATCTGATATTCAACTTCCCTAACTAGTGGTAATCCATGTAATTCATCAGGGAACACTTCCGGATATTCAGAAACAACCGGGACATCAAAAAGAGATTTCTTTTCTACTTTAGTATCAATCACATAAGCTAGGTACGATTCACAGCCTTTGGATAAAGATTTCCTAGCTTTCATCATACTAATCAAAGGTATACACCCACTATCCCGTTCTCCTCGAGCCACTACATATGACTCTTCAGAAATTGAGATTCTAATCAGCTTATTGTGGCAATCTATACTTGATTTACACTGACTTAACCAATCCATGCCAATAATCACATCGAAACTAGCAATCGGCATCAACATAAAGGAAATTGGGAAAGTCTGGCCATCTATTATAATACTAGCTCCAATTACTGAGGTGGTAACAGGAACTGATTTGCCACTAGCTATTTCTACTTCAACAGGGTTTGTAATCACAGTAGGCATCATTTTCAACTTATCACAGAAATACACAGATACAAAAGAACAATTTGCACCTGAATCAAACAAAACACGTGCTGGTACAGAGTTTACAAGAAAAATACCAGTGATAACGTCATCTGTGTGAACAGCTTCATCCACTGTCATTTGAAAAGCCCTACTAACTGCAGATGGCGGATTCTTCCGCTTCTGACTGGAAGATGACGAACTAACAACCGACCCAGAACCCTGTCTCTTAGGCTCGGTAGACTGATTTGCACGATGACCTTCCTTATGGCAATTCCAACACACATAAGTAGGAAAAACACAATATTTGGCTTCATGCCCAATCACACCACATTTCACACATCTAGTGGTTTGCACAGTACACGGCCCAAAATGTCTAGCTCTACATTTAATACACCAATTGGGACGATCAGAAGTACCACCACGACTTTCTTGTTTCTTACCCTGTTGATTTTCTTGCCACCGTTGCTTACCTTTACTAGAAGATTCACTCCTAGATTTCTGAGAAACTATTTCTTTACTTGGTGCTTGTTGAGGTTTCAAATCACTGTCAACTGATCGAGCTAACATAAAAGCTTGAGAAAGAGAACCCGCCAATCTCACCGAGGTTCTATAATGATTAGGTAAAGTACCCACAAACTGTTCTATTTGAGTTCTCTCATCAGGATCCCACTGTTGAACAAACCTGAGTTTCTCTGTAAACTGATTTATCAAATCATCCATTGACATGTTATCAGTTAATTGCAAATCCATAAACTCCTTTCTGATTTGAGCTATATCATAGTTTGAACAATACTGCTTACAAACTTCATTACGAAAATCAAGCCATCGTATTGATGCTTTCTGAAAAGGAGATAACACAGAAGTAATCGAATCCCACCAATTCATAGCTGCTCCTTTTAAAAGTTGAGTTGCATAAGGAACCTTTAACTCTTCCTCACATTGACAGACTTCAAATTTCTTTTCAACATCTCTCAACCAATCTAGAGTTACCGAAGGATTTGTACTACCCGAATACACAGACGGATTACTGCTCGTAAAGGTTTTAAAAGAACACACCTTTTGTTTAGGCGGTGAAATCATACCAAACACAGGATGAGATGATTCAGCCTCTTTTTGTTGTTTATACATTCTGAGTGCTTGATTTTCTTCCTCCAAATGAAGTAGATACTCATCTCTTTCTAATTCATCTCTAGCATGGAAAAAAGTACCAGCATGCTCAGCCCGATTATCATGAGTCTCAACAGTAACTTCCGGCCTCGAGACATTATTAGGGTTAACAGGTGGTTGTTCGTTATCCGCCATATCTGTAAACACAACAACAGCTCACAAATCGTTAATCGTTAGCACCTATCCTACTAACCGATTTCACATTCAGTACATAATCCCATTCCCAAGAATGTTTGACACAAAACAATCAAAGTTTAGGATTGAACATCCTATCATGTTCAATTCGCCCAAACTATTGCTCTGATACCAACTTATAACACCCCTCATTTAACACAACAATATTATATTAATTACCACAGAAGCGTATACTTACAATACATAGTTTATTAGAATTCTGCTTGAAATTTTCGCAAACATTTATACAACATGTTTACTACTAAACCAAACACAGTTAACTTGTTTACAAACCCGGGTATTATATTCTACAAAACATTGTTTATAACAAACTGGATCAGAGTTGCAAGTTTCAAACATTCCCAGCATCAAAACACTCTTCCTGACTACCCACAAAGTAAACATAACCTGCAGGAAGTAAATTGAGGGATTAGCACAAAGCTAAGTGAATGAATTATCAACCACAATTCAATTTAGCTAGCAATCTGTTTACAACCAATAATGTAACAAATAACGTCAAGAGGAACGGTGGTTCCTAGAGACCCTGTTCCGGGTGGCCCCATCAGAACACTTAAATCAACTGTAGGCCAAAACAGTGATTAACCGCTAACTAAATACTAATCTCCATCAACACATGTACGCAACCATGTGTTGACCAACATTAGCAATCAAGTCCAACCGACAATCTAGTTGACCTCTGGATTTATCAATCAAGCTCACAGGCTAATTAACCACCAATCAAATGGCATATCATTTCAAAGTTAACATTCTATCAATAGTAATCCTATAATTACTGATTGAAATCAAACTAACACAACCAAATCAAACTATGAGTTTCAAATCCACTCACCTGATTATTTTAGTTCACTTACTCAGCTGCCTTATCTCGCTGAGTTCTCTGAGGATCTGAGAATTAACAATCAAATAGAAGTTAGTAATCACATTCTTAAAATCATAACTTATATTCGAATATCACATATATTTATACGTCTCACAACATATATAACACAATCAATATATGAACATTGATTAAGTATATCAACCTACTATCAATTGATCATAATACATTAAAGATTATATGAAGTTTGATAACAAAATCACATCTCTGAAATTGGCCAGAATCCGCCGGATTCCCTTAGAATCCGTCGGATTCTAATGGGTTTCAGATGCAACAATTTGGACCAGGGTTCCCAAAACAAATCCGGTACGTGAATCCGCCGGATTAAACCCCATTTGACCGGATTCTCCCCCTTGACCGGCTTGAATCCGCCGGATTCATAAGGAATCCGCCGGATTCCTTGTGTTCGTCAGACCTGGGCAGTTTGTGCAAAACATAACCCAGAAAACTAAAACCATAAACCAAATCATAGCAAATTCGATTCCAGCAGCTAGTCTCAGTTCATATATCATCATATATGTATAC
This sequence comes from Helichrysum umbraculigerum, assembly GCA_949592205.1. Classification (NCBI taxonomy): domain Eukaryota; kingdom Viridiplantae; phylum Streptophyta; class Magnoliopsida; order Asterales; family Asteraceae; genus Helichrysum; species Helichrysum umbraculigerum. The sequence goes on from CATIUR010000004.1 coordinate 93,640,778, forward strand.
TACTACATGTTTAACACATCACTTTAGCATCAATCATACACATACATCAAGTGATTATGATTATAAGTTAAACCATGAAAGCCACTTACAAATTAGACGATGATGATGATTTGATTCTCAAAATCACAGCAAATCTTCAGTTTCTAAGTGTTGGATTTGAGTTTTTAGTTTAGATTTTGAGTTTCTAGGTTTAAGTTTCCTAAAAGGGAAAGTATGGAAAACTTTCCTAAAAGGGAAGGTTTTATAATAAGTCGGCTAAGAATTTACACCGACCCGTAGTCACTTAAAACTAGTCCCGTTTCAATCTATTGCCTGGAACCTAAAAACCATTTGCGAGAAACTTATTTTATTCTACCGTCAACTATAGTAAATCACAACAATCAACAATTTACTATTCACAATAAGTTCTGGGACTTATTTATATAAGTTTCGCAATAAACAAATAATATCACATAATTTCTAATACAATTAAATATATCAATTTAAATTTAGAAATTACCGGACCAGAAGAGAGGATGTTACAGGATCGGTGACCCCACACTTAATACTCCCTCCGTCTCAATTTTATTGGTCACAGATAAAAAACACGCAGTTTATGAAAACATAATCATCTCTCTTACTTTTTGGTAACATGATAGTTTTACCCTTTACTTTTTTCCTACTTTTTTGTCTTACATATATACACTAGGGGTAAAAAAAGACTTTATTTCATTATTCTTATCTATTTATGAAAGTGGACAATAAAATTGGGACATCAATAAAAGGAATACTGGACTATAAATATGGGACGGAGGGAGTACATTGGATCCGCCTATGAAAATTCTGGAAATGCAATTATTGGAGGGTGCTTTGGTTTTGGCAGTCTATTTGTGCTTACGCTTTACGAGTTTACGCCATGACTAATGATATTTGACAATGAGGCGATGGTACTGGAATGCTAGATAGCTAGGTCAAAGAAAACAAATATTTCAAAAGCATAGTCTGACCATAGAGGCCACAAACAGGGCCAAGGCCCACCCTAACATCTTATTTTTTAGTGCTAATCATATTAAGTTTAGTAATATTGTTTCCAATATAATACTCCCTCCGTCCCGAATTTATAGTCCATCTTTCCATTTTGGGATGTCCCAATTTTATTGTCCACTTTGTACTTTGAACCGATCAAAACATTTGAATGTGGTGAGAGATTAAATCTTATTGGTTGTAATGTACAACTAGTACACTTTTCTTAAACTGCGTGTTTTTTGTCTGAGGACAATAAAATTGGGACGGAGGGAGTATCATTGGCCCACCCTATATATTAAATTTATAAAGGCTTTTGGCCTATCCTAAATCGTGTTTGGTTGTCAACCGTGAAGGAATTAAATTCCTTTTGGAATATAAACTTTCCTTCTGTCACAGAATCTTCATTCCATCAAATGTTGGACGGATTTCAATTCCATTAGACTCTTGAATATGCCAAAGACTAAAATGCCCTAACAAAACATTACATTTTCATTTTCTCTCAACTTTATCAAAAAACACCACCTTCTCATCTTCAATGTTAGGTACGGCCACTCTCCACCACCGCACCGGTGAACATCATAAATCACAGCCGGACCACCACCACTGTCAGAGCTGCTACCGGCAACCACCAACGTTACCATCGCACCGTCGGCATCATAAGCCGCTACCAGCCGCCACCTCCGTTTCCGTCGCACCGGTCAACATCGTAAACCGCTAGCGGCCGCCACCACCACCATATTGTACTTTTGTGTTTGATTTTTTTTTTATAGATTTCATCATGGTGGATGTAGTGAGAGGAAGTATTTGGCTTGATTTAGTTCTTATAGGAAATGTTCTTTGAAAAGCATATGGATTATTCACGCTAACGGTGGGTCGGTGGTTTGACGGTGGGTCGTTGGTTTGATTTAGTCGCCGTAGTGGTGGGTGGGTGGGTGGTTTGTTAAGAAATAGATCCAACTTTTAACTTTTTTTTATAATAAATTAATGATAAATGCAGTAAATCACTCAAAGGTTTCTAAAAATAAATTTTTTAATTCAAGTTCTTTCCAAAAAATATGAATGGGTAAAAATGTCATTTATTACATTTACCAAATATGATTGTGTTAGGAATTAGATTCAAATTCCATTGCATTTTGGCAACCAAACACATTACATATTTCAATTCCTTTAAATTTCAATTTCATTGAATTCCATTCTTTTAAAAGATTCCATTCCATAAAAAAAAACATTCCGCTAACCAAACGCGCCCTTATGATCAAAAAAGATTGGCCCGTAATATATAATAATGATATACTATATACGATATGTGTTAGTTACCAATCTAACCATACCTTAATGGCTAGTGATTAATAATACAACACATATTATTTTTCATACACCAACTTATATGCATATTGATACAGTACAGAACTGTAATGCATACATTTGTTGTATGTATTAAAAAGTATGTTGTATTTATCAACACCCTACCTTAATACATTAGAATATTGAAATTCATTAGCTTCTTCAAAATGTAAAAAGAACCCTACAAAAATCGTCGATTCTATTTTGCCGTTGCTCATCTATCACAGGTTCGTACCAATTAATAATTTGTATTTACAGTTCATCTGTTTCGTTGATTTTTATTATTCTTCTTTCATACTCCCTCCGTCCCGGTTTAATAGTCCATTATTTCCATTTTGGGATGTCCCAAATTAATTGTCCATTACCAAATATAGAAAGGTAACATGATTCTTTTTACTATATTGTCCCTACTTTAAAAATTAAATTACAAAAGTGAAAGGAAATTCAAATTAATTGGTTAGGGGTAAGAATGTCATTGTGCAAAAAGTAAGTAATAATTATTGTGTTTATCTTAAAATGCGTGTAGTTCTGTCTGGGGACAATTAAATTGGGACGGAGAGATGTTTATATTTATATTAATAAAAATTTTAAGTATGTTCAAACGGATAATTGAATTTAGTATTGTTATTTTAAGGTTATGATTATTAGACGATATCATAGTGTATGGTTATCTACGAAGGTTTAAATGTTACTTGGAACAGACGGTGAGTTTCTTTTTAGTAATATAGTTCTACTAGTTCTATTTATTGAGAAATTATCGAGACTTTTAGTTTAGATTATATTTAAGATGATTTTAACGATGCAAGAGAGTGGAAATGTGGCACTAAAACCTTCTATTGATTATTTATTTGTAAGGTTTTTACACTTCATCTTATCTTAATCGAGCATTTTCAGTATTGGTTTTGTTTTGGCCCACCCAAGGTACAATTTCAGGCTACGCCACTGGTCTGACATATATTAGTTGTGGACCATGTTAGCATTATCTTAAAAGAAGAATTCGATGTTGAAAAAAGCCGGTTAATTTATTAAATACTCATTTCCCTCATCTTTTTAAAAATTAAATATATATATCATAAACGATAAGTCGAAAAATTATAAAAGTTGCACAATAAAATTCAGCGTTTTCTCATTTTCGATTTAAGAAACCCTAACCCCTAAACGCTTTACAAAACTATAAACCCTAAATCATACTAAACCCTAAACAATTCTAAACCCTAAACCCTGCAAAACCCTAAATCCTAAAACATGCTAAACCCTAACCCTAACCGCAAATCAAATGTACAATAAATCACTAACACGTGTGTTATTAATTTGTAAAACCTATCAAAAAACGAAATAAAAACTCGTCGAAAGTACAACTTGTGAGATCTTAAATCGAAGAGGAGAAACCGGTGAATTTTATGGTGCAATTTTCATAATTTTCATAATTTTTTGACTTACCGTTTGTGAGATATTTAAGTTTCAAAAACGTGAAGGAAATAAGTATTTGATGAAAATGAGTGTGTGACAACCGTAAAAATTTGGACTAGTTTTTAGTTCCTAATCATTTAGAAATACGTGTAATTAGTTCTATGTATTAGGCTAATTGTATATATCAATATATATTGTTGAATATATATCAGTACGCAATTATATTTAATCGTGTATTTTTAATCGACCGAATTCCGATTTATCTATACGGCGTTGGTGAAAACAAGTATTAAGTAATATAGAATTTTTATTTAATACAACTCATTATTAATTATACATTATTTCGATAATATTTCAAAAGTATTTCATATCGTATAAATAACGTCTACGCGACCAAAAATACGTGAAACGCATGCAACAATCGAAATAAACTAAAGTTATATTTTATAACACATTAATAAGTATTTTGATAAAATACTTCAACTCAAAATATCTAAAGTTCATTCGTTATTTAAAAACATACGTATGATATATAACGTCTAAATTATACGTTTAAACGATCGGGTAAACAAATACGGGTATAACATCAATAATTGGAGACAAAATGTAACAAAAATCCACCTCCTTTGACCTTAAGAAAAGTCAGGCCAAACATGATCCACATTTTGTGGATCATGCTTTTGACTAACACATACCTACATACATTATTGCATCAATTTCTTCCTTCACTCTTCCACCACCTCTCTCTCCCTAACTCGTCTCTCTCTCTCTCTAAAACAACCAAAACCGCCACCTTAAACCACCAAGAACTACCATCAAAACACCTCCATTTGCAAAACGGCTAGGAGCTAAACGAGCACCACGCGATCCTCTACGACTCTATCTTTTCGGTTTTCAAAACCGACACTTGTAAGTTAACGACACCTTAAAACTACTTTAATACATTTATTTACTTGTTTAGTAGCTCATCAAACTATAAAATGTCCAAATCAAAACTTGAAACTCGTTTTTACAAACTCAAAAATGGTAACAGTTTCTGTCTTCGTAAAAACAGCCCACAAAAACGTCTATATCTTGAAAACTAGGAAGAACCAACTCTCGACATCTAAACGAAAAATGTTCACTAAGATACCAGCTACAACTTTCATTTTTGGCTCTCGGACCAGATCCTCACGGATCATGGTGAAAAACGTGAGTCTTTGGACTGAACTCATAATCGAACCCGATCTGACCACTCCTCATGTTTATTTTTGTTAAAAATAGTAAATGAGCTTATAAAATCTCCATAAAGTGCAGATTTACACTAGATTCTTAGGTGAATAAGTGTGATTTTTGGTTAGACTTGAATCGGTCTAGAAGTTGGTTAAATAGAGTGTTCATCGAGTTAAAAATCTAGAAACTATAACCTTCGGCAGAAACTATAACCTTCGGCAGAAATTATAACCTTCGGCAGAAACTATAACCTTCGGCAGAAACTATAACCTTCGGCAGAAACTATAACCTTCGGCAGAAACTATAACCTTCGACAGAAACTATAACCTTCGGCAGAAACCTTAACCTTCGGTAGAAACTATTCGGCAGAAACCATAACTTTCGGTAGAAACCTATAACTAGCATTTTTAACTATAACAATTTAAATACGATACAACAATCAAAGTATAATAATAATAGTTGAGATTATTATTACCAAAAACTCACCAACGGGCCGTACACATCTTTCAAAAACTCAAATCTAATCAGTTAAACCAAATCATTTGGACATTACTAGTTGGATGAACAACTAGCATAGATGATATGATAAGACATCTAATCATTTTAAAACCTTGCGCGTTTAATACGCCCGGCAGGTTTTAGTCGTTGGAGACGACATCATTACTCTTGAACAACATCATTATTGCGTGTTAGCAACTCATTAGGCTCAGGTGAGTCTCATAGCCCCTTTTTAAATATGTTTTCTCAGGGGTGTGATCCATTGCTTGTTTTGTTTTACAATATGAACGCAAGTATCATTAAATCAAATACTACATGAGTTATTTTCTCTAATCATTTTAAAGCCCTCCATCAGCATAGTTTGGTAATACCTAGTAGCGTGAATATTAGTATATGATATCATATAGGTCTGACCAGCCTCATCCGGGTTAGCACGCACTAACCTGTCAAATGGATGTATTAATATTTGGGAAGACGAGTGATGATTAGACACTCGTAGGAGGCAACTCGATCAGGATACCTTAAATGTGGACCTGACATCTCGTGTTAAGCTCAAACTATGTGCTCATGGCTGTATAACTTTTATTTTGCTTAATTGCATTTTAAATTCAATTATCATTAAATCTTGCGGTTCATACAAATATGTGTTGACATACAAACCTGTGAGCTCACCAGCGTTTCGCTGACCCATTTTAGCATGTATCACAGGTACTCAGCAGTAGGTTGGACTGCCCATCAGGATACTGTAGCTCGAGTCGCATGCAAATTATAATATCAAGAGATTTATCTGCATTTCTATATTTTGTATAAATTAGATATGTATTGGAATCTCTCAAGTATCTTATGCGAACTCACATTTTGAAAACAATTATGTAATTTCTATTACATATATGTATTTTATCAAACGACGCATGTAGTGGTCGTTCATTATGTAATCTTATGTGTTTTGTTATTGATTAGTCGCGCCCCGAACCGACCCGCTTCCGCATCATAATTTGGGGGTGCGACAGATTGGTATCAGAGCCTAAGGTTATAGTGAACTAGGTTGCATTTAGTGGGCCTAGACTATGACCGTTAGGCAGTATTTCTTATTAGATATAACTGGTTCAGTGATTACACCATATGAGTTTAATTTAACATAGCTTAGCTAACTATGTACAATTAAATGAATACGATGTGAAAGCTGAAAGGGGTTATGTTGAATAGGAATGCATTAGTTGACTCTGACCACGAGAGAAACCGTGACTAATACTTGATTAGTGTTAGACACACATTAGGCTATTATGTGATATAGGCGTATATACATACATAGGCCTCATTTATGTGCTACCTTATAGGCTATTATATATTGAAGATATATGATTAAGCCCCACTCGCGTATTATCTTCTAAGCTATTATATATATCGAATATATATAGATCACACACGATAATACACTCGTTAACACTCTCACTACCAAAGACGACAAGTATAAATTACTTTCTTCTATCTCTTTAATACGCACATAACATCTCACAACACAATTCCACTGTACCATCCTATTTTCACGAGGAGTATATCATTTCGTATTTCCTCCATCATTCTATTTCCTTAGAATCACAAATGGAACTTATTGTTTGAAGGACTATAGGCTCCATACGTAAAACCATACCCCACCTACTCGCAAACTCGCATCTAGTATGCAACTCTGTTGTTTGTCAAATGTGATTATCACTTGTGTCATTGTATATTACCCCATAAATATATATATGCATATGTGATGTATCATGTTTTGGTGCAAACAACTCATCCACTCTCTTTGCTTTTATCAGAATCATGCCGCCAAAGAAGACTGGTTTCAGTCAAGCTGAACTCAATGCTGCGGTTACCCGAGCTGTAGCCGAAGCCATGGCTGCTCAAGAAGCCCTAAGGAATGCAGAGACAGTCAATGCTACTTCTACTCCTGTTATCAAACCTTGTTCCTACAAGGATTTTTCTCAGCTGCAAACCATTGTATTTCAAGGGCACAGAAGATGCCATTGGCCGGATCAGATGGATTGAAAGAATGGAATCTGTCTTCAGTCTCTGTAACTGTACTGAAGATAGTAAGGTCAAGTTTGCTGCTTACACCTTTCAAGAAGGTGCACTAACGTGGTGGAACACCCACGCAAACTCTATTGGCGTCGAGATCGCAAACCGACTTCCTTGGCCTGAATTGAAGAAAAAGCTAAGGGAGAAGTACTGTCGCGAGGAAGAACTACACCGACTGGAAGTGGAGTTCTGGCATCTGGCGGTACAAGGGAACGATATTGCTGGGTACACCACCAAGTTCCAGCAATTCGCTCTATTGTGCCCAGGTTTAGTTGATACGGAAGGAAAAAGTATCAAGAAGTACATCCGTGGACTTCCAGAGAATATCCAGGGGAATGTCGCCTCAGCTCAACCAACCACTCTGGAAAGAGCTATCGAAATTGCTCATGAACTCATGGCCATGATTGTCAGCCGTGAGACATCTGCTCCATCTTCTGGTAACAACAACAAGAGAAAGTGGTCTGGGAACACCACTCAAAACCAATCATCATCAAAGAGGTCTGAGTCTGATAAGACCCTCAACACTGGTTCTGGTTTCAACAAGGGTTACACTGGAAATAAACCCTACTGTTCAAAGTGTCGCCGTCATCATGATGGTCCTTGCAGCACACCTTGTGGAAAATGTCAAAGGTATGGACATTTGACCAAAGACTGTAGGTCTACTACCGTCAACACCAACACCACCACCAGCCAACCAAAGTCCTGCTATGAGTGTGGAGAAACTGGGCACTTTAGGAATGATTGCCCAAAGCTGAAGAACAAGGGTAACAACACTGCGAAGGGAAGAGCTTTCGTTCTGAACTCAGCAGAGGCCCGTCAAGACCCGAATGTGGTCTCGGGTACGTTTCTTCTCAACAATCTTACTGCTTCTGTTATATTTGATTCTGGTGCTGATAAGAGCTTCATATCTGATGAGTTTAATAAATTACTTAACATTGCCCCTATTGCCTTAGATGCTAAGTACATTGTAGAATTAGCTAATGGAAAGTTAATTGAGGCTGACAACGTAATACCAAATTGCACTTTAAATCTATCTGATGAAATCTTCTCTATTGACCTTATACCTGTTGAAATTGGAAGTTTCGACGTCATTATTGGAATGGATTGGTTATCCAAGCACCGAGCTGAAATTGTCTGCTATGACAAAATCGTCCGTATTCCTCTTGTCACCGGTAGTACTCTAATCATACAAGGGGAGACCGGTAGGACGAGACTGAATATCATATCCTGCATGAAAACTCGCAAGTACCTTAGGAAAGGGTACCAGGCGATTCTCGCACATGTCTTGGAGAAAAAGTCGGAAGAGAAACGACTTGAGGATGTGCCCATTGTTAGAAATTATCCAGAAGTCTTTCCCGAAGACTTACCTGGCCTTCCACCACCGAGACAAGTTGAGTTCTCGATCGATCTCGTGCTGGGGGTAGCACCTGTTGCACGAGCACCATATCGTTTAGCCCCTTCAGAACTTCAGGAGTTGTCTACTCAGTTGCAGGAACTCCTGGATAAGGGATTCATTAGACCGAGTTCTTCACCATGGGGAGCTCCGGTTCTGTTTGTGAAAAAGAAAGACGGTTCATTCAGAATGTGTATCGACTATAGAGAGTTGAACAAATTGACCGTCAAGAACCGTTACCCACTTCCTCGTATTGATGACCTATTCGACCAACTTCAGGGGTCAAGTCTCTATTCCAAGATAGATCTAAGATCAGGTTATCATCAGTTACGAGTTCGTGACATTGACATCCCAAAGACTGCTTTCCGAACTCGCTATGGACATTATGAGTTCCAAGTGATGCCCTTTGGTTTAACTAACGCACCGGCAGTATTCATGGATCTTATGAACCGAATGTGCAAACCATATCTTGACAAGTTTGTCATTGTCTTCATCGATGATATTCTCATTTACTCGCGCAATGAGCAAGAACACGCGCAACATCTCAAAGTTATTCTAGAACTTCTTAGACACGAAGAGTTATATGCTAAATTCTCCAAGTGTGAGTTCTGGATGAAAACAGTTCAGTTCCTTGGTCATGTGATTGATAGTCAAGGAATTCACGTAGATCCATCAAAGATTGAGGCTATCAAGTGCTGGCAAGCACCGGCGACGCCGACCGAAGTACGCCAATTCTTAGGACTGGCAGGTTATTATCGGCGCTTCATTGAGAAATTCTCCAAAATAGCTCAACCTCTCACAATACTGACTCAGAAGGAAAAGAAGTTCGATTGGACTGATAAACAAGAGTCAGCATTTCAACTATTGAAGCAAAAGCTTTGCAGTGCACCAATTCTATCATTACCCGAAGGCAATGAAGACTTTGTGGTATACTGCGATGCCTCACACCAAGGTCTTGGTTGCATGTTGATGCAACGAGACAAGGTTATTGCCTACGCCTCCCGACAACTCAAAGTTCACGAGAAGAACTACACAACTCATGATCTCGAATTAGGAGCCGTAGTGTTCGCACTCAAGATCTGGAGACACTATCTGTATGGCACAAAGTGTACCATATTCACTGATCACAAAAGCCTCCAGCATATATTTGATCAGAAGGATCTAAATATGAGGCAACGTCGCTGGGTCGAGTTACTCACCGACTATGACTGCGAGATCAAGTACCATCCGGGCAAAGCAAATGTGGTTGCCGATGCCCTAAGTCGCAAAGAACGCACAAAACCACTTCGAGTCCGAGCCATTAGCATAACCATCCATAATGATTTAATCATTCAAATTCTCACTGCTCAACTCGAAGCATTGAAACCTGAAAACATCAAGGAAGAGGCCTTGCGAAATATGGAGAATCAATTTGAAACCAAACCCAATGGGGTCAAATACTTCACAAACCGAATTTGGTTACCCAAGTTTGGGAATCTTCGAGACTTTGTGATGGATGAAGCTCACAAGTCCAAATATTCTATACATCCTGGATCTGACAAGATGTATCATGGCATCAAGGGATCATACTGGTGGCCAAACATGAAAGCAGAGATTGCCACGTATGTCAGCAAGTGCCTCACATGTTCAAAAGTTAAAGCCGAATATCAGAAGCCCACCGGCTTACTTCAACAACCGGATATTCCAGAATGGAAATGGGAGCAAATCGCTATGGACTTCATCACTAAACTCCCGAAAACATCAAGTGGTTGCGATACTATATGGGTAATAGTTGATCGTCTAACCAAATCTGCTCACTTCCTTGCCATGAAGGAAACCGACAAAATGGAACGTCTCACACGAATCTATTTGAAGGAGATCGTATCCCGACACGGCGTTCCAATCTCAATTATCTCTGATAGAGATAGCCGATTCACCTCTAACTTTTGGCAATCATTGCAAAAGTCATTAGGTACTCGTTTAGATATGAGTACAGCCTACCATCCACAAACTGATGGCCAAAGTGAAAGGACTATTCAAACACTGGAAGATATGTTACGCGCCTGCGTAATTGACTTCGGTGCAAATTGGGAGCATCATTTGCCTTTGTGCGAATTCTCATACAACAACAGTTACCACACCAGCATCAAGGCTGCACCTTTCGAGGCACTGTACGGTCGTAAGTGCCAGTCGCCTATCTGTTGGACCGAAGTTGGAGATAGCCAACTCACTGGTCCGGAAATCATTCATGAAACCACCGAGAAGATCGTTAATATCCAACAACGGCTGAAGGCCGCACGTGATCGTCAGAAGAGTTATGCTGACGTGAGACGCAAGCATCTCGAGTTCCAGGTTGGGGATCGAGTATTGCTCAAAGTATCACCTTGGAAAGGTGTCATCCGATTCGGCAAACGTGGAAAGTTAAACCCTAGATACATCGGACCTTTTGAGATCCTTGAAATGATTGGTCCAGTCGCTTATCGATTGCAGCTACCTCCAGAGCTTAGTAGCTTGCATCCTACATTTCACGTTTCTAACCTAAAGAAATGCCTATCCGACGAGACACTCATTATCCCGCTTGAGGAAATTCAAATCGACGACAAACTTCATTTTGTCGAGACACCAGTGGAGGTCATGGACCGTGAGGTCAAACAGCTTAAGCAAAGTCGTATCCCAATCGTCAAGGTTCGGTGGAATTCGCGGCGTGGTCCGGAATTCACCTGGGAACGGGAAGATCAGAAGCGACTTAAATATCCACATCTAATTTCAGACTCCTCTCACACATCAACTTCAAACTGAATTTCGGGACGAAATTCTCTTAACAAGGGGAGAATGTGACAACCGTAAAAATTTGGACTAGTTTTTAGTTCCTAATCATTTAGAAATACGTGTAATTAGTTCTATGTATTAGGCTAATTGTATGTATCAATATATATTGTTGAATATATATCAGTACGCGATTATATTTAATCGTGTATTTTTAATCGACCGAATTCCGATTTATCTATACGGCGTTGGTGAAAACAAGTATTAAGTAATATAGAATTTTTATTTAATACAACTCATTATTTATTACACATTATTTCGATAATATTTCAAAAGTATTTCATATCGTATAAATAACGTCTACGCGACCAAAAATACGTGAAACGCATGCAACAATCGAAATAAACTAAAGTTATATTTTATAACACATTAATAAGTATTTTGATAAAATACTTCAACTCAAAATATCTAAAGTTCATTCGTTATTTAAAAACATACGTATGATATATAACGTCTAAATTATACGTTTAAACGATCGGGTAAACAAATACGGGTATAACATCAATAATTGGAGACAAAATGTAACAAAAATCCACCTCCTTTGACCTTAAGAAAAATCAGGCCAAACATGATCCACATTTTGTGGATCATGCTTTTGACTAACACATACCTACATACATTATTGCATCAATTTCTTCCTTCACTCTTCCACCACCTCTCTCTCCCTAACTCGTCTCTCTCTCTCTCTCTAAAACAACCAAAACCGCCACCTTAAACCACCAAGAACTACCATCAAAACACCTCCATTTGCAAAACGGCTAGGAGCTAAACGAGCACCACGCGATCCTCTATGACTCTATCTTTTCGGTTTTCAAAACCGACACTTGTAAGTTAACGACACCTTAAAACTACTTTAATACATTTATTTACTTGTTTAGTAGCTCATCAAACTATAAAATGTCCAAATCAAAACTTGAAACTCGTTTTTACAAACTCAAAAATGGTAACAGTTTATGTCTTCGTAAAAACAGCCCACAAAAACGTCTATATCTTGAAAACTAGGAAGAACCAACTCTCGACATCTAAACGAAAAATGTTCACTAAGATACCAGCTACAACTTTCATTTTTGGCTCTCGGACCAGATCCTCACGGATCATGGTGAAAAACGTGAGTCTTTGGACTGAACTCATAATCGAACCCGATCTGACCACTCCTCATGTTTATTTTTGTTAAAAATAGTAAATGAGCTTATAAAATCTCCATAAAGTGCAGATTTACACTAGATTCTTAGGTGAATAAGTGTGATTTTTGGTTAGACTTGAATCGGTCTAGAAGTTGGTTAAATAGAGTGTTCATCGAGTTAAAAATCTAGAAACTATAACCTTCGGCAGAAACTATAACCTTCGGCGGAAACTATAACCTTCGGCAGAAACTATAACCTTCGGCAGAAACTATAACCTTCGGCAGAAACTATAACCTTCGGCAGAAACCTTAACCTTCGGTAGAAACTATTCGGCAGAAACCATAACTTTCGACAGAAACCTATAACTAGCATTTTTAACTATAACAATTTAAATACGATACAACAATCAAAGTATAATAATAATAGTTGAGATTATTATTACCAAAAACTCACCAACGGGCCGTACACATCTTTCAAAAACTCAAATCTAATCAGTTAAACTAAATCATTTGGACATTACTAGTTGGATGAACAATTAGCATAGATGATATGATAAGACATCTAATCATTTTAAAACCTTGCGCGTTTAATACGCCCGGCAGGTTTTAGTCGTTGGAGACGACATCATTACTCTTGAACAACATCATTATTGCGTGTTAGCAACTCATTAGGCTCAGGTGAGTTTCATAGCCCCTTTTTAAATATGTTTTCTCAGGGGTGTGATCCATTGCTTGTTTTGTTTTACAATATGAAAGCAAGTATCATTAAATCAAATACTACATGAGTTATTTTCTCTAATCATTTTAAAGCTCTCCATCAGCATAGTTTGGTAATACCTAGTAGCGTGAATATTAGTATATGATATCATATAGGTCTGACCAGCCTCATCCGGGTTAGCACGCACTAACCTGTCAAACGGATGTATTAATATTTGGGAAGACGAGTGATGATTAGATACTCGTAGGAGGCAACTCGATCAGGATACCTTAAATGTGGACCTGACATCTCGTGTTAAGCTCAAACTATGTGCTCATGGCTGTATAACTTTTATTTTGCTTAATTGCATTTTAAATTCAATTATCATTAAATCTTGCGGTTCATACAAATATGTGTTGACATACAAACCTGTGAGCTCACCAGCGTTTTGCTGACCCATTTTAGCATGTATCACAGGTACTCAGCAGTAGGTTGGACTGCCCATCAGGATACTGTAGCTCGAGTCGCATGCAAATTATAATATCAAGAGATTTATCTGCATTTCTATATTTTGTATAAATTAGATATGTATTAGAATCTCTCAAGTATCTTATGCGAACTCACATTTTGAAAACAATTATGTAATTTCTATTACATATATGTATTTTATCAAACGACGCATGTAGTGGTCGTTCATTATGTAATCTTATGTGTTTTGTTATTGATTAGTCGCGCCCCGAACCGACCCGCTTCCGCATCATAATTTGGGGGTGCGACAGAGTGGTTGATATTGATTCTCTTATTCTCACATAAAGTTATCATTGTAATCATTTGAACCTAACTGACAATTGCTACTCACTCCGTCCCAATTTAATTGTCCCCAGACAAAAATCACGCAGTTTAAAAAAACATTAACTTTTCTCTTACTTTTTAAAAAGATGACAGTTTTACCTTTTTACTTTTTACATGCTTTTTTGTCTTACATATATAAAGTAGGGGTATAAAAATATTTTAACTCATCATTTTTATCCATATTATGAAAGTGGACAATTAATTTGGGACAACCCAAATTTGAATACTGGACTATATATTTGGGACGGAGGGAGTATTAGTTTTCTTGATATGATGGATTTATCTCATTTCTCGATTGACTCGTCAAATACGTTGATCGAAAGAAAAAATTTCCGACGAGGGTGACAAGGGACGCGAACCGACGAGCTCGTAATATTGGCGTCGGTCCGTCGGTGGAAAACCGACTGAAACCGACGAAGGGCGATGAGAAAGGTCTTATGATGTGTATTTTTTGTTGGATGTCATATTTTGAGAAAGAAGGAGAGTAGTGCATTTTACGATCTAAAGTACAGTCCTCTAACGTACAATCGATGTTTGCCAATTTCTACAAGAAATATCAAAATTACCTTTAAAAACGATTACAAGATTTATAAAATATAAAGTGTAGGGCAACGAGTAGAAAAATATAAAATATAAAGTGTAGGGTTTAAAATAAACTTTTAACAAATGATGATGAGGGTTATAATGACAAAGGGAGCCTCTTTACATACCACTTAATTTTAATAGACATACCACTTAATGATTAAAAGTACAGGAAAAAAGTACCGAAAAGTACAGAATGATAAGATAAAGTAATGGGAAAAAGTACAGAAAAAGTACAGTAATCATTATGTTTAAAATAAAATATAAAGGAAAATGGTATGTTTATTAATACCCAATGACAAAACACTAATAATGGCACAAAAGTCAAGAAACTTAGCTTTCGTCTTTCTCGCATCGCTCAACCCAAAGTTAAAGTACGGGAGGGGAGGTGATAGAGAAAACATTCAATGTTGACTAATACAACAAAACTGTACATTAATAAAGGGATGGGCTATCCATACACCACCTAGACACTATCTATACACCATTAGGATAATAATTACTCATTATATTAATTTAGACTTTTATTAATTTTATCTTTAAAAAATGTTTAAGTTATTCAAACCTTATAAAGTTCGTAATGTTTTTATTTTGTAATTACGAGTCTAACAAATTGATAAATTTTGTACAAAGTTCACACGTTTATCTCTCTGACAAAATGTCGAATTATAAAATTGACAAATTCACAAAATTTGATACAGAAAAACTTTCGAAATGAAAAGTTCAGGTGAGTTACATAGATTTTCCATAATATGGTTAATAATTGTTTAATATTCAAAGTATCACTTTTATTTTATTTTTTCATTTTAACCACTCAAGTTTTTTCTCATAATTTAATCCTTCAACTTTCAAAATTTGATGGTTTAATCCCCAAAGTTTATCTTATATAATGATTTTGCTCTTTTAAATTTTTCTAATTAATTTAATCATTTAACTTTCAAAAATTTAATGGTTTAACCTTTTAAATGTTTAAACTAATCAGTCAATGCAAACATCAATGATTAAATCATAAGAAAAAAAAACTTGAGTGGTTAAAACGAAAAAAGTGAAACTTTAAGAATTAAATCATTATTAACGCTCTATAATATTGTTCCCTTTTATTATTATCTAGGTTTATATATAAAATTTATGACTCATAAATAATTTATTTTTTAATTATTATTTGTATGATTGGGGATCATAGGGGAAGGGGTCATATGAGGAGAAGGAGGAGAAGTTTTATTTGTAGCCATTGGATCATCTTTTGGGTTGGATCAATGGTTAAAAGGGGTGACAATTTTGTAATTACTTTAAAAAATAAGGGTATTAGTTAACAAAAAAAAAACATAACATTAATTTTCACTCCACACCCCTTCCACTATTTAGACTTTTACATGTTAACCCTTCCACTTTATTTTCTTCCCCATCCTACCTTCTTCTTCCTCCAACCCCACCTACCACCACCCCCACCACTTGCTGCCACCATCTGACTGCCGCCGGCAGCCGTCAGCAGCCTCCGGATTCCGACCGCCGGAAAAAAAAAAAATTCAAATTTTTTTTTTTCAAAATTTTTTTTTTTTTTCAAAATTTTTATTTTTTTTCAAAATTTTTTTTTTCAAATTTTTTTTCCTATAAATTTTTTATTAGATATAGTATTCCTTTTTCTACTGCATTTTTAATATAACTATACGTTTTTTCCACTGCATTTTGTATATCATTGATAATTAACTAAAACTTGTATATATTTTACCGCATCTTCTATACCCAACGTCAACAAAATACCGTACAAATGGATAATATATATAATCTAAAATGCAGTAAAAAGAGAACAATATGTCCTAAATAATGTATATGCAAAATGCAATAAAAACAACAATATGTATTATACTTTAATACAAAATGCAATACAAATAGATAATATGTAAAATACAAAATGCACGACAAATCGATAATATGTAAAATACAAAATGCAGTGAATAACAAACAATATATAATGAATGAAATATATGAAAAATGCAGCAAAAATAACAAAATGCAGTGAAAATAACAAAATGCAGTACAAATAGATTATGTATAATATAAAATGCAGTGAAAATAACAAAATGCAGTAGAAAAATAAAATTCGGTACAAATAGATTATATATAATATAAAATGCAGTAAAACGAACAATGTGTACTAAATAAATATATGCAAAATGCAGTAAAAACAGTAGTATGTATTATACTTTCATACAAAATGCAGTAAAAATGGATCATATGTATAATATAAAATGCAGTAAAAAATAAATAATATGTAATATATGAAATATATGCAAAATGCAGTGAATAATAATAAAATGCAGTGTAATTTTAACTAAATGCAGTAAAAAATATATTATGTATAACTTAAAATGCAGTAAAAAACAAACAATATATATAAGATTGAGGTGTATAAATAAAATGCAGTAAAAACGAACAATATCTACTAAACATATATACAAAATGAAATAAAAATAATAAAATGCAGTACAAAGTGATAATATGTAAAAAAAATTGGAAAAAAAAATTATGAAACAAAAATTTTAATTTTTTTTTAAAAAAAAAATTAAAAAAAAAATTGAAATTTTTTTTTTCGACGACCGGTGGCGGGTGGCGGCGGCGGTAGGTGGCGGCGGCACCGGGTGGCGGCGACGGCGGGTGGCAGCAGCTAGTGGTGGTGGGTGGTGGAGGGGAGGGGTGGGTAGGAAGAAAGTAGGAGGGAGTAGTGTACACTATTAAAAAGGTGGAGGGGGTAAAAATGAAAATTTGAAAATTCTTCTCCTCCTTCTCCTCAAATAATATATTCTCCTCTGAACCTTACCCTTTATTATTATCTAGGTTTATATATAAAATTTATAACTCATAAATAATTTATTTTTTAAGTTCGTATTGTTTGTAATGAAAAAGTCCATCCGAATATATTATTTTTATAAATGAACGTTAGTTGAATTTATAAGTATTTAGTTATTTACTATGATTAATAAGTAGACCAAAAATATATATTTCGAATTTGTAACATTCAAATAAATTAGAGGTGAAATGAAAAATCATCCATATAGTTTGAAACAAAGTGAGAAAAGTAATAAAAGTCTGAGACAATTAAGTGAATTTCACACTTTCCAATGTTAAATGGGCAATAATAACTCTATAAAACCCCTCACTATGGCACGTCGCTTGATGCTTCGGTTGGTGGTGACGGAACCGATGCCATATGCACGGGGCGTCGGTTCGTCGCCGTCGGTGGATTTCATCGGTTTGCCGAAGGAAAACGAGAAGCATCAGTGAGGGGAAGGTGGGGCCATATCGTTTTTCTTTCAATTTCGTTTTTATATTCCAAATTTTTTGATGCCTTTGTGTTTGGGGAAATAAAAAAAAATAAGAAGGGAGGAGGTTGCAGAGAGGATACGGGAGGAAGATGATGGCTTTTTAGGTTTTAAATTGGAATGGGCTTGGTTTACATATGCTAAATGGGCCTGCGCCTGTAGTTTATATGTGCGTAATTCAATTGAATAAAACATTGAAAATGGGTTCAATAATTTACTTGTGAATTACATATATAAGTTAAATATATATAATTGTAATATAATTTGATTAATAAAAATGTTTTATTTAAGTTTGTGTTTTAAATAAATAAAGAAATTAGTTTGTGGGACCCAAAAAAAGAGAAGTGATGAAAACTGATGTTCACCAAAGGTAGTGGAGTGTCAGTTTGTGTCAGTTTTAAAAAAACGGACATGGCGCTGATGTGGCACCAACTGATGCGTCAGTTGGTGTTTACCATAGTGGGTGGTCTAACTCACGTATAGTGGTGTATATATAGTAATCCCCTTGTAAAGTGTGCTTTAGTTAACTTGAAAATAACTTATAATTAGTAATAAATAATTTTTTATTGTAATCAACTAAAAGGGTTGATAATTAGGCTAGTGGTGTATAGATAGCCTATTAGTGGTATATGAATAGCCTGAGCTAAATTATGTGTTGTATTTATCAACACTTTTAAAGTACGAGTGGTGATTTGTACATCACTACTTTTTGACCATTCACCACTAAAATGTATTTTATGATCATTTTGCCGTTTCACAATAAAATCTCCCTAATTTCTTTCACCTCGTTTATTCTGTAACAAACTCTTTTTTTATCTTGTTTCTCCATTTTTCTCCACCGATTAACTTTCATCGTTTTGGCCCCTTCTTTGATAAATTAACTCGCTTTTTTCAACATCAAATTCTTCTTTTAAGATAATTGCTAACATGGTCCACAATTAATATATGTCAAACTATGCTTTTGAAATAGTATTTGTTTTCTTTAATCTAGCTAGCTAGCATTCCAGTACCATCGCCTCATTGTCATATATCACTAATCCCAGTAGCATTAAAACTTTCCTTTACAAAGTACAGAGTATTACTTTTCTTTCTAAAATATATAACTTCCGCCTTTCAAAATATATATATATATAACTTCCGTTCAAGATAAAGTTCCGACGCATCTTTTTTTTTTTTTTTTTTAATTTGTGTGTATAAAAGTAAAGGTAAATTGGTAAATGCGGGACCTAAAAATTAAAGTGACGGAGCAAGGATGAGAGTGGTCAGTCAGTTTCAGTTAGTTTTCTGAAAAAACTGACGTAGCGTTGACGTGGCTTCGTCAGTTTCAGTCAGTTTTTTTTCATGGATGGGAGGGGTCTAATAAAAACATAATTATTACCGTTTGTTTTTTTTGTTGTCCGAATGAAAGTTTTACCTGTAATTAATTAATGTTTTTACAAATTTTGTAATAATAATTTCAAAGGTAATATTGTAATTTCAATCAAAATTCCTATCTATTTTTAGTAGAGGAGAATTTATTTGGGATAACCGTTAAAAAATATGAACAATTCATCATATACATTGATGAAGCTCAGTCAACTGCCAATATTGATTGATCCATCTGATCCATCCAAAGTACCAAAAGATCTTTGACTTTTAATCTCAGCCCTTCAAAGTCACATGGGCAGTTTTTTCATGTAACTTACCGTAAAATCATTTTTTCTGGCGTAACCTCCACCTCCACCTACCTTCATAGTAAAAACCAAACCGAAATTGATTACGACTTTTCATATCCCATTGGGTGAGAACCGATTCAAAAGTTTTGAAATGGGTGATGTTAATCAAACGACAAAGGCATATATTTTTCTGATTTGGCTTCTACGAATTTGCTTTTGTAAGTTACTAATTATGGCTGTAAGGTTGCTTTTAAGACCAACACTGAATAATGCAATACACACCTTATTTACCAATTTTACTTGCAGGATCTGCTCAAAGATAAATATGTGTTATCTGAGGGAGTATAATTCTGCTCACCAGGTATTCGATGAAATGTCTTGGTGACTTACATTGCTTTAACACTGTAACCTCTTTATTATATTTTAGTTCAGTTCATTTTAGTTCATTTTAATATCACACCAAAGTACAAAGCTTCTGTTGTATGCTTTTAATGTGAAGCTTCTCTTTTTTACTTTCTGTCATTAGATACTATACCGTCTATACATGCTTTGTTTGCTGACATGAGTCTGCCAGGAACGATATGACAAAGTATCAGCCTCAAGTATGTTGTTTTATTTTAATATTTCTTAACTAGAGTACACGTTGTGTGATACTAATATACTATTGTTTCCATCATCACTTGTTAAATAATAGAATAGATCAGGTTATACATGTGTGATTAGTATTTGCTAAAATGGAACACATATTTTATGACTTATGTAATTCTACGTTGATAATATACTGTGATGGGGCATGATGGCTGGTTTTTGGTAGCGTCGTTGACCCCAGACACTATATTTTCAAGTTGTTTAATTCGTTATAAATAGTTATTGTGTCAAATGTAGTCATAAAATTTTTACTTACTATTGATTTGATAGTCATTTACTAAATAACATAACTTGGGAGGTTTTAGTAATCAAACAAACACTTTGGAAACATTTGACCTACTTGACCCGTTTCCTTTTTAGCTAATTGTTTAAGATTGCCAGAATCACCCCATTCTTTAGTAATTGGATCAGGATAACCACATATAAAGCACATATAACTTTATTATTTAAGTTCCTTTTCTAATTGAATTGAAGTAATCGTAACTATTTGATATTAATTAGGATGTTAGGTTGAAATTGGATGATGCCCTTGGAATTTGGAAGGCTATTTGATATGAGAATATATCCCTACACCACCCCTTTTTATCCATACACCACCTTTTATGCTTTACAATGTTGTACTGTACAACACTGTAAAGCATAAAAGGTGGTGTATGGATAAAAAGTGGTGGTGTAAGGATCACCTCCTATTTGATATTGATTAGGATGCTGGGTTGAAATTGGATGATGCACTTGGAATTTGGAGGCAGAGTTATCCTAAGACCTTAACGGTAAGCATGATCAACAATGAGCAATAACATTACAATTACACTTGCAATCAATTATATGAAGTTTTTGTAAAAAAATTCTGCAATAATACAAAACAATTAAAAACATTCTTATCATGCATGTCATAGTAGAGAGTACAATGATACTGTGATATTTTTTTTTTGAGTTTGTTAAACTCACCTTTTTATTGTGTATTGATGATTTCATCGTAACTTTTGGGGTTTATTCTGTCGAACACAATCCCAATATTGTTATTATAAATAAGTTGAGAGTTAATTTTGAGGCATCTTAACTCATAGTGTGCTTTTGTCTACTGTGTAAATAATAGAAATAGCATTTACATGTACTTTATATTTGTTGCAATTAGGCTTCATGGTTTTTGAAGTCACACAATTTGACTTTTTGTTCATTGCTACGTGAGTGTTAGTGTAGGTTGGTTCTCAGAGATTTGACAAAGAATGTGCATATAGTATACACCACAATTATCGTAATGGCTAGTGATCCGTACACCACTGTTTTTAGTCATACACCACCAAATATGTTATAAGGTGTTTTGTTACATTTTGCTTTTATGATATTAAAACTATATAAACATGACATTTAAAAAAGATAGTGTACCCGGGGCACCGCCCGGGTATTACACTAGTTATATTGGGGCGGAAGTAGTATATTTTTTTTAATACAAATTTATAAAGAGACGCAAGTTTTCACCGAACTCCACCACCACTACATATTGTGTGTGATGTACACTCATCCTTAGACCACTTGCAACGCGCGTTCTGGGGGCATTCTGGGCTGATGTGGAGACTGAGAACGCCCTGCACGGGCGCAATGGGGGCATTCTGGGGGGCATTCAGGGGGCAGCGTGCGTCAAAACACGGAGAAAGTAAGGGCGTGCTCCATTTTTTTATTATTTTTCTCTTTTTTTTCTTTTCTTTTTGATTTATATTTATGTAAATATATTATATTTAATTATTGTATGGTATTTTTATTAATTAATTAATGGAAAGTATGGGCGTTCTGGGCATTCTGGGTTTACCACTGCAAGCGATGATGTGGAGTTGACGCTGACGTGGAACTGATGTGGAGCTGAGAATGCCCCAAAAGGGTAGCACGACTGCAAGTGGTCTTAGAGCAATCAAAATGGATCGGAAATAAAGTATCAATTAGCGATTTGAATGGTTATAAATTTTGATATATGTCTGTGAGCATCAGTTTCCCTTTTATTTAATTGATTACGTTATTCATACATCAAGTATATACGTTTTTGACATTGTGGTGTTTTAAATGACATCAATCATCTCCATTGAAGCAAAAGAAATAAATTCCGATGTGCGTTATCATCGATAGCGATTGCGTACAACGCCCTCAATGAGATTACAACAAACTTCACGACGTTTAATTGTATTGATTTAATATGATAATGTTTACAAGGTTCTTTTATATTATTTCCCTTTCAATCTTGACATGTTTATAAATTTGCATCTTTGTTGTTTACTGTGGATTTTGATTCTAAAAGATGGACTGTTTTGTTTTGTAAGAAATATTATCACGACATGGTAGTTAGGAATCTAAAAATGACAAATTAGTCTTATGCATTGTCTTGTATAAAGGCATTTATAATTCTTTAATGGGGTGCTAATGGGTCAAGATATACGACGCTCCCTCACTGAAAGTACGTTTCGTTTTAATCAAGAGTTTTATTTGATGCTTTTGCTGTTTTTTTATCCAGATATTTGATCGAAATTTTTTTAATTAGAGTTGCAGATATGATCTTTTACTACAGCTTATGTTTGTTTGTATTCTGAATAATGTGTCTGACTTTAAAACTATATATTTCAATTCAAAAACACATACACACATTTTCTCTGGGTTTCACATTCCCACCGTTAGTACGATTCAAAAAGTTATAACTTAAACTTATCTTAAGTTGTGTGCAAATTGATACACACATTGTCTCTACTTTTCTTAAGTTGTGTGCAAATTGATAGTGGACATTTAATTCAAAAACACACATTGTCTCTACTTTTCTCAAGTTGTGTGGAAATTGATAGTGGACGTTTAATTTGGGAGGAATGAAGTATAACTTAAACTTATCGTCTTCAATGCCCCCATCAAATAATTCTTTGGGTAAAGTTAATTAATTAAAATATTTTCTATCAGAGGTTTTCTATGAGTGGGGCCAGATTAATTTTTTGTTGGACCTTTTAAATCGGCTTTCAGAAAGTTATACAAATGGCTTGAAATGAGTGGGCTCCGTGACCCCACACTTGATAATTGTTACAATTATTGGAGGGTGCTTTGGTTTTGCTCATATACAAAATAATTATTACAGTAGTAGTAATGATAATGATTAAGAAGATAAGAAGAATGGTTTTGGCCGTCTATTTGTAGTGACATTCACACCCACTTACGCTTTACGCCGTGACTAATTCTTTTCCGCTTCTTTACATTTTTCATATATATATAATTATATAATTTGCTTAATTACAGAATCTAAATTCGTTTCTTTAATCACCAAGAAAAGAAAAAGAGAAGAGAAAGCAGTAACACGTACAGGTATTCTCAATTTCTGCATTGATTCACCATATTACATTCTTCTTGATTTTTAATACCGTATGTTTTATATATATACATATTGCTTATTTGTTTGGACCATCGCTGCAAGAAAGAAAAAAAAAACTTGGGTTTGTTGGTCTATTATGTATGCATGTATTTGGAAAAACACAATCAAATGATGAAAAGAAATCAAGCCTCTCGAGTTAATATTTTTGAAGAGAAAGTTTCAAGTAGGATCAGTTTTTACCGTACTAACGGTGGGAATGTGAAACCCAGAGAAAATGTGTGTATGTGTTTTTGAATTGAAATATATAGTTTTAAAGTCAGACATGAAGGTTCAATCACAGTAAGTCAAGGATTGGATCTTGATCATGATTCGACCTGATCTATTCCATTCGATTTATATATATATATATATGACCAATCAAATAAGCTATCCGATCCATCTAATGGATCAATTAATACACAAAGTCGTAACTGCTGATATATTCAAATTTAAGATGGAACAAGATCGAGTAGCATGGCTACACTCAGAATATCACAGTATTAATTAATTTTGATTTTGTTAATGCCATTTTTGGATGGTGTTGATTTAGTATATCAGTATATTCAATTCAATTGTTTTCATCGAATCTATATATCTTTATGATAAAAAAGATATCCAATTTCATACATACAGGATGATTGAATTTTATGATAAAAGACTTGGGTGAAAAGTATACGGTGATGAATGGTACGTGGATGGAAAAATATTTTAGATCTAGATAATACAATAATAATAATAATAATAATAATAATAATAATAATAAGGGGTCTCTAATAATGGGGAACATTTATGAGGGGAAGGGGTCTCTAATAGTGCAAGTGAGGGAAATGTCGAATTCATTGTTATTGCTTAGATTCATCGCATAATGGAAAACTGCATTTTAACAACCCTACATTTTACATATATAAAATTTGACAACATTATAACAACATTGCATTTTACACCTAGATATTTGATCTTAAAATGCACTCATTTTCTCATTTAAGGTATTCTCCGTTGATCGTTTAATATACAAAACTTATAATAATAAATATCCGTAATAATAATACCAAAGTGAATATGGTGTTGTAAATCACCTGATCACCTCATGTTACAAATATCTGAAAACCACATCAGTTTAGTTACACACTATTAAATAACACTAATGGTAACTGATTATATTTATATCATATAATATACACAACTAATTTATCGTTTCTAGGGTTTTTTCCTCACCCGTTTCACTTTATATGTATATATACTAGAGATTTTCTGGCTATGCACAGCCCATGAAGATCAATATTTTATTTAATTATAAAAATATGACCTTTTAGAAGTGTAATTTTACTTATATAAATGATACTTCCTCCGTCTTAAAATTATTGTTATCCGACAAAAAACATGCAGTTTAATAAAACATAATCATTACTGCTTTTTTTCTTACTTTTTGTAGAATGACAGTTTTACCCTGATTTAATTAATTACTGCTTTGTAAAAAGTGTGTAATTATAATTTTAATTAAGGGTAATAAGATAATCACGATAAAACTTCACTATCTATTGTTGGAAGTGGACAACTAATTTGGGATGTCCGAAAATAGAAAGGTAGACTATAATATTGGGACGGAGGGAGTATCAAGTAAAATCAATAAAATAATTCTTTTTTAACCTTACAGGATACATATGGTAGTAGTACTCTTTGAGGAATTAAGAACGAATTGTGTAAAGTTTGAGGGACATTATTGAAGATTGAGAAACTGCCACTTATCCTTGTTTCCTACAATTTTCTTTTTGACCTCTTTTAATTAATAAAACATGTAATAAAACTGGTTTATAATAGTTTTCAAATCTCTATGTATGATAATCGTGTCAGCTAAACATGTAATTGATATAACAACAAATATAACTAACCTATTTGTTTATGATATACTCACTCCGTCCCAAAATAAGTTTTAGCAATAAGTTTTCATAGAGTTTAAGAAATTAAATTGTCTGATAGTGAATATGACACTTTTACCCATACTTTTTGCACAAACTCTCAAGTATATTTTTAAAGAAAAGTATATTGATGGTTAAATAGTAAAGTTAATATGTCATTTTTGAAAATGAACACTTATTTTGAGACAAACTAAAATAGAAAGGTGAACATTTATTTAAGACGGAAAGAGTAAATAAGATACACGCGTTATTATAACATGATGAATGTGAGAATGTATATTGCCTATAATGAAAAACTTAAATATCTAAAAAGATGATTTTAATCACTTAAGTGTGTCATTTATATGATAGAGCAAGTTAAAAATATCATTAAGCAAAATTATAAATTATATAAAAACTCAAAGTAAGCTAGATTACTAAATATATTTCTCATGAAAATATTTTTTTGTTGGAATAAATTATTGATAGGGTGAAGGTGATATATAAAAACCAAAAGATGGTAAAAACAAAATGAATAAAAAACACTGAGGAAAGATTAAAAAAAAGTCAGCAAATATGTTTTGGGAATAAAAATAAGAAAGTGTAAGCACGTTGGATCGAACCCGCGACGTTCCACTTAAAGGGGATACGTCAACGAATACTCCAAGACATAATTATTGTTTTAGTTTTTGCATTAGATAGTATTTATTCTTTAAAACATGTTTTGTTTGGGCCAATGAAAGAGATTCGGTCGCCGTTGCTCACGTAGACATGTAGTTGTTCTACGAATGAAAACGTGACAGATGGCATTTAGGGAGTCTACTACAGTAAATATGTCACCCTTTCTATATGTAGGAAGATGTATGACATTTTTTCAATTAATCTATACACCTTATCAATTTTATTTATCAAATTTTTTTTGTACCTTAACTTTAAAGATTGGAAATGATGAAACTACCTTTATCTAGAATGAAAACGACAAAACTACCTATAACTAAATTCGATAACATGTATAAATTTAGAAATGACTAATAATAATATCTAAATATGATCCACAAATAAATATATATAATAACTATGGAAATACTTGACAATCAATGAGTAAGTAAATAGATAATTAGACACTATATAATATATATATATATATATATATATATCCTTATACACATAATATTGTTAAAAATAAATTTTAGCCGACACAATTAACAATTTGATCGTCATCGACACCCGCTACTATGCGCGGGTAACTGATAGTGTTAAATAATATTGCTCGAAGGGCTGGGAAAAAAATTACAGAAAGCAAACCCTTTTTAATTAGTGCTTCAAATCAGTAGTAATAAATCACGTGAAAACGTTGATAAAACGTTGGTTTTTAATTTTGTTTCAATAGAATTTTCATTACTTGCAATTAGTTAATTAGTTTTATATCATATTTCTATCCCATGTATTGCGTGAGTTCTATTAATTTGACGATTGACGAGCCTAGAATTTATTATATTTATATATATATTAATAACCATATATCGTTTTTAAAATGTATTATAGTGAAAAAGAAATACTACCGTAAAGTAATGAATAACGGAGTTATATTATTTTAGTATTAATTATTTTATTTTTTTGTATATACCCGCAGGTCTGTGCAATGGAGTTTGTAGCTCCGGTTGTTGATTCTGTCGTCAAATTTTTGATGGTAACGATTGCGAAACATGTGGGTTTCTTTGTTTGTTCCAAAAAGAATGTTAAAGCAATGGAGTCCAAAAGGAAGGAACTGAACGAGACAGCACAAGATATGCGGAGCAAAAAGGACGTAGCTTATGCAAACCATAAATTTGTATCTGATCATGTGTCTCCATGGTTGGAAGATGTCAACAAGTTGAACGAAGATGCAGAAATTATTCAACCAGCTGGAATTCGATGCTTCAATGTGGCAAAGAGATACAAAGCAGGAAAGAAATCTTTTGATATTCTCAAGAACATAAATGATCTCAAAACACGGGCATCTGAAATCGAGTGGACTGAGGAACTCATACCACTTGGTATGGTTGTTAGCTCTACTTCTACATTGCAATCCACCTCTGTGACAATCAATCATGATGGAACGAAGACCTGGCGGTTCGAGTCCAGAAAATTATTATTCAAGAATGCATTGGAATTTCTTGGGTCAAATGATGAGACACAAAAGATGATGGCTCTATGTGGGATGGGCGGTGTGGGGAAGACCACAATGATGGAACAACTAAGGAAGGCTGTGGAGGAATCCGAAATGTTCGATTGGATTGTGAAGGTGGTTATTGGGGAAAACACAGACCCAATTGCATTCCAACAAGCTATTGCAGAGAAAATGGGTGAAGCTCTTACTGAAACAACTAAAGATGCAAGGGCTGAGCGTCTCAGTAAAAAATTTGCAGGGATGTCACAAGATGGAAAAAAGAAAATTTTGGTAATAATAGATGATCTATGGAATGAGCTTGATCTCGAAGATGTTGGACTAACGAGTCCTTTTCCAATGGGACTGAAGCTGTTGTTCACATCTCGATCTGAAGACGTTTGCTCTCGGATGGGTGTTAACTCCGATTCGATTTTTAGAGTAGGCATGCTAAATGATAAAGAAGCAAAAACTTTGTTTTTCCAAAATGTGGGACTATCTGTTTCAGATGGTAGTGATCCTGAGCTCCAAAAGATAGGAGAAGCTATTGTGAAGAAGTGTTGTGGTTTGCCGATTGCTATAGTAACCATTGCCAAAAGTTTGAAAGGTCGCATAAAGGAGAGATGGCAAGCTGTGCGTTCCAGGTTAGAGCATGATGACCTTAAAGACATTAATAGTATTGTAAAGAAAATTTTTGAGGTAAACTACGAAAATCTCGAAGAGGCTGTGGACAGAGCAATGTTTCTTCTCAGTGGATTATTTCCAGATGATTTTGATATTCCTACCGAGGACTTGTTGAGGTACGGATGGGGATTGGGTTTTTTTAAAAATGTCAAAACTTTAGCAATAGCAAGACGCGATATGAGGAACTGTGTTGACAATCTTTTACGAGCAAACTTGTGGAGTAAAAGTGATCGCATAGGATGTGTCAGAATGCATGATCTCGTGCGTGCTTTTGCTCTAAGTAATTTTTCAAAAGTCAAACAAGGTTCTATTGCCAACCATGAAAACATGTCAGAATATGCAAATGAGTCTTTTGAAAGAATTTTATTAAATTACAAAGGTATGTCTGAGTTTCCAACAGGATTTAATTACCCAAACCTCTCTGTTCTGCTGTTAATTGGTGGGTATTCTGACGAGCATCTCAAGTTTCCGCAAGATTTTTACGCTAAAATGGAAAAACTTGAGGTTGCATCTTATGAGGGTATACACGCTCCGTTGCTTCCGGTAACATTTGAAAATGCAACCAAACTCCGAACACTGTGTCTTCGATCATGTCGGTTGATGCATGATTTGTCTTTTCTTGGAAGTCTTAGCAACCTGGAAACACTAAGCTTTGCTAATTGTAGCGTAAGCAAATTACCATCGACAATAGGGAAGTTGAAAAGGCTTAAGTTACTAGACTTGACAGGATGTGTCAGTCTTCATATTGATGATGGTGTCTTAGAAAACTTGGTTAGTCTTGAAGAGCTTTATATGAGAGCTTCTCAAGGACAGCCTATTCAGTTCACAGATGCCAACTGTGATGAGCTGGAGATACTTTCAAGTGGTCTTCATGCATTAGAGTTGGAGTTCTTAGGGAATTCGACCGCACAACCGAAAAATGTATCATTTAAGAAACTTGAAAGGTTCAGGATATCCATAGGTTGTGCGTTGATAATTGAACAAAATCAACCGTTCTCATTCAAAAACACATTGTATCTTGTCTCTAACTGCAACGAGGTTCTGGAGTGCAATATTAGTGGGTTATTTGATAAAACAGAGGAGCTTTATTTACAAGCGAATGATATGAACAGTATCGAAGATGTTTCAATGCATCACTCATTTTCCAACTTATGCGTCCTCAATGTTCATCATTGTGTAGATTTGACGTACCTCTTCACGATTCCTGTGGCAAATGGTTTGAATAAACTTACTCACCTCACGGTTTCGAACTGCCCTGTTCTGAAAGCACTGGTTGGTGGTGAGATTAGTGGAGTTGGAGTGATTAGATTTCCAGAGTTAAAGTATATGTCTTTAAGAAGTCTACCGAAGCTAATAAGTTTGTGTGACAATGTAATAGACTTACCACAAATGATGGAGCTGCAACTTTATTACCTTCCCAACTTTACCAGCATTTTTCCAGACTACAGTAATACACAGGCAATGCAACCCATCTTGAGAAAAGAGGTACTTACATACATATATATTTATTTTGATGTTGACATTAGAAGTTACAAATGATTTATGATTTATTGTATTGAGAATACGCTATTTAAGGATCCGTGAATCATTGTTGTAGGTTGTGATTCCTAATTTGGAGATATTACAAATCCATAAGATGGATAACTTGAAGCAGATATGGCCGTGTCAGATGACTATTGCAGATCAGAAAAATAACGTTTCCATGGTGAAAGAGATTAGAGTGGAAGGATGTGATAATTTGGTGAATCTTTTTCCAAGCAATCCATTGCCATTACTGAATCATTTAGAAGAGCTTAGAATTGAAAACTGTGGATCCATTGAAGTTGTATTCAACCTGGACTTGGAACATGTGTGTGAAATGGAGGAAAACATTAGCAGGTTAAGACACATTAAAGTATATGACTTAGGAAAGCTAAGAGAGGTGTGGAGGATGAATAAAGGTGTATATAACTCTGATATCCTCATTAATTGCTTTAAAGGCGTTAATTCAATAACGATAAGTTTCTGTTACGAATTGAAATATATATTCACACCTACCACAGCCAATTTTAATCTGGGAGCACTTACTTCATTCGAGAAGGAGTTTTCTTATAGATTCTTCGACACAATTCAAGAGGTATGCCATTTCATATCATCTTATCTATATGGCTTTCAATTTTTCTTTATTAACTTAGTTATTATTAATTAATAATATTATTAACTAAAACCAAAAAAAAAAAATTGCACCTTGACTTTTAATGATTAAAATATCACAAATGATTTTTCTTTTGATTTTTAGTTCAATCTAAATAGTTGGTGCTTAAATGATACTCGTATGTAACATACATCGAGTCAATTAAAAAAATTTCGGTGTATGGAACTAATTGTATAGAATTTGAAACAACTAATATTTGAAATGGTTTTTTCCAGACAAAAGCATGTCTTTTGGCCATAGTATAAACGCTATCGTTAACAATTATTATAAAAAGTAATACTCTCTATGTCCCGGTGAAAATGTTCACTCTCAATATGTACATAGTTTTAGAAATCTCCACTAAGTACACTTATCACCAATTAGGCAATTACATAACATCTATACCCACTAAATTTTCTTTTAATTGGTTGTTAGATAAAAGTGAACTCTTATTTAGGACAATTCAAGATAGTAATTAAAACATTTGAAGTGGGATCGAGCGACTATATGTACAATTTGTTTACTACCATTAGTGACAAAGAGAAATGAAAAATATCTTAAATTTTATATAGGAAACATGATTATGACATCCTCAATTTAATTAAATTTAATTAATCAATTAAATCCCTCTATTTTAGTTAAATTAACATTACGATATTTATTTTAATTAAACAATCATCACCCCCATGTGTATACACGGGTTTAAGATCTATTTATATATACGAAACATCTTTAAGATGTCATCAATTTAATTAAATTTTAATTTGTCAAATTAAATCCTTTAATTTTAATAAATTATAAAATAAGAACCCAAACTTATTAAAAAGAATTTTTTTTAATCAACTACTCACTTGTATATTAAAAGAAATTTAATTCACATTATCCAAATCGATCTCCAATGTTATGTTATTAATTCATCGAGCATAAATAAAATTACATGAAAAGGTTAATATAAAGTTAAATTAATTAATTTTTTTCACTCACGTTATAACTTATATAAATCCATTACATAAAATAATATTATCATGAATCCAACTAAATGTTTAATATTCATATTAACTTACACACTTTATTATTAGAAACAAGATATTTAATACAAAATTTCATATTAAGAATCAACGCCCCGTGTGTATACACGGTTTAAGGTATAGTATAGAAATAAAATGAACGAGCCTAAATGGATGTTCACGAACATGATTGAAAGAGAAAAAAAAAAAATTCACAAACATCATAATTAAAACAACAATACGTAAACTAATAAACACGTAGATAGAACTATAGAATTAAAATGAAAATGTTTACATAAACTTTATTTTAGTTGTCACATTAATTTACTTCAAAAAAAATTATTTGATTTAAGAAACAATACTTGGAACCTAAAAATAGGTTTCAGAATAGAAATGAGAGAAAATCATTATTATTATTATTCAATAATTATAATAAATAATTAAAAAATATATAAAAGACGTAGAGAAATAAAACAAATGTATACTTACAATTAATGTTGGGATATATGCAGAGTGATGATATATCAGAGGAGATCGATGATATAATTCCTAATTTCACAGTCACATCTCAACTTCTGCACACCACTCATCACCTCCAAACTCTTGACTTAATTTATGATAAACAAGTGGAGGTAGTGTTTGATATGGACAGTCCAAGTAGTAGTAGCCAATTCTCAACAAATCGGGGTAGTCAACAACCACTACTGCTACTTCCCTGGCTCGAGACTCTGAATTTAGATTCTTTGGAGGATATGAGTCATGTGTGGAACTGTAATAATTGGAATAAATTCTTAATTCCTCAGCAACCACCTTCCACATTTCCATTCCGCAACCTGTCAAACATAACCTTGTGTTCTTGTCACAAAATAAAGTACTTGTTGTCACCTCTTATGGGGAAATTTCTCTCCAACTTAAAAGATGTCACAATAAAGAGTTGCAATGGTATTGAAGAAGTTATTTCGAGCAGAGATGATGAAAAAGCTACATCCAAGTTATTCACCTCTTCCTATACAATTATCACATTATTTCCTCATTTGGAGACTCTCCAGCTTAATCGTTTGAAATGTCTACAACGAATTGATGGTGGCGATACGAGTACATCCATACATGATCAGTTCCAGGTATGCTTTCCATTCTAATTAAGTACATCGTTTCCGATTCAGTTAGTCGCTTTCTGTGCCATATCCTATGTATATTGAATAACATTTCAAATGGAAAGTCTTTCTGATATCAACATACAATATAAGTAAAAGGATTTACGAACCGATTCTTTGACCAATAATGCTTATTCGTAATAAACTGTTACATCACAACCAAGTCTTTAGGAGAAATAAAAATCAAACCACATGCACACATTATATTACCTAAAAATAAAAATTGATTGGTGATTCATTGCAGAGTATAAAAATTGAAAGTGAAACGATCAACAACATTACTGAACTTGATGATGAAGGAAGTGCAAGCGGTGGTACTACAATAACGAGTCCAATGCTAAAAAGTGTTACCGTTGTTCCTCAACTGTCCAACCTAAAAGTTGTGTATATCTATAAGTGTGACCTTCTGCTACATGTTTTTACATTCTCGTCTCTTGAAAGCCTCAAGAAACTGAAAACATTGAAAGTACACAACTGCCCTACAACACAAGTGATTGTGAAAGAAGAACGTGGAGAGCAAACAACGACATCATCAAAAGTTGTTGACATTCCTCATCTAGAGACCCTAGAACTTCAAGATCTATCAAATCTGGAGGGTTTCTTCTTGGGGAAGAATCATGAATTCCGATGGCCCTTACTGGCTAATGTTATGATCAGTCATTGCCCCAAAATGTTTGCTTTTACATATGGCCAGTCAAAAACTCCAAAGCTCAAGTACATATGCACAGAATTTGGCATACATAGTCTTGAATGTGGCCTCAAATTTCTTGGGAACATCAATCAGCATGATCAGGTACGTGTTTTGTTAATCCTAAATTTTTCATTTGTTTCAGAATCGTTGATATTTGTTAGGGATATGAATATCAGCACAATTAATAACATTACCAATTGCGTAACAAAGTAACATTCTCATGGAAAAACTAAATTACAAGCCACATTAAATTAAATAAATATAATATAAGAGAGTAAAGCCAAACTACAAAGTGAAATGAATAAATAATTATTTTAACTTCTATTTCAATTTCTTTTGCAAAACGAAAAAAATAAATGTTTAAATTATTAAAACTGAAATTAACGGATCATATTTTGCTAAATTCAATCATAAAAACTGAAAAAAGGGTATTAGTGTCTAGAAATTCATTCGACTTGTACCAAATGTGTATTATGTGTACCTAACCTACGTTTGATATATTTAATGCGTCATACTTTACGGAATATGTGCTTTTAATGTATTTTATTGATATGTCTTAAGGTTACACGTAGCATCAATAGAGGTTAACGCATCATCAAAAGTACTACATAATACAGTAAAACGCACTTTTTGAAAAGTTAAATGCATTAAAAGTAGCAAACCTACGTTCGATTCAAACAATAGACATATGGTACAAGTTGAATGCATTTTCAAACAATAATCCCATAAAAAAAAATACAACAAATAGAAATATTTAAACTAATACGTGAAAATTGAGGATATTTGCGGTTTGTAGATTTTTTTTCAAACCCCACTGTCATCCAGGCCCAGTCGGTTTGATATACATTCATTCCACAAAAAACAAAACTTTTAGGATCAAACAAGTTGTATGTTTAGGTTGGGAGAAAATATATATAATTACAATCAATAGATCTTTATTTGTAATCGCAGAAAGAAGCAAACAATTTATCATATGTGTCGCACTCATTTTGTAGGGATATTTGAAATATTATATCTAAGAGATGCTTTGTGTTATTATTTTTTGACTTTGCAGACCACATTCCAAAGTTCATATCCTACTATTTCAGAAGGGACACTTGCTTGGTCTTTTCATAATTTGATAGAATTAACTTCATGCAAACAAGATAAAATGATTATTCCATCCAATGCGTTGCTACAATTGCAAAAGCTTGAAAAGATCCATTTAAATTCTGGATATATGGTGGAGGAGGTATTTGAAGTAGAAGCATTGGAAAAGACAATAAACGATAGTGGTTGCATTGAATCACAAACTATTGTGGAAATTCCAAACCTAAGAGAGGTGGACTTGAAGGGCCTATATGATCTCAAGTATTTATGGAAGAGCAACGGGAGGATGGTACTCGAGTTTCCAAAGCTAACAAGTGTTTCTATTAGAGATTGCCGAAGGTTGGAACATCTTTTTACATGTTCCATGGTTGGTAGTCTAGTGCATCTCCAAGACCTGCATATCATTGACTGTATAATGATAAAGGTAATTGTCAAGGAAGAAGAAGAAATTTGTGATGCCAAAGTGAATGATATCATTGTATTACCTCGTCTAAAGTCCTTCAAACTAATAAATCTTGAAAGTCTTAAGGGATTTTGCCTAGGGAAGGAGGCGTTTTCATGGCCATCTTTGGATACTTTGCAAATGGAGAAATGCCCAGCAATTACGGTATTCACCAAGGGACATATAGATACTCCGGAGCTGAAAGAAATAGGAACAAGTTTTGGGATATGTGATGTAAGTGAAGAAGACCTCAACTCCTTTATAAAGACCAAACAAGAAGAGGTACAGACTTTGTTATTCCATACTTTTAATCGTTCCTTATAATGTCAATTGCATAGCAAATAATTTCTCATAAATTATCTGCAGGGTTATCAATTTTGAAACACAGAGAGCATATGATTTCTTTGCAAGGTTTTATGATGTCATCTCATGATAACTTCTCTTTTTACCTTTTTTTTTTTAAAATTTTTTTACGAATAATGTGAGAAAATGACTTATTTTGATTTTATTGTTTGGTTATGATAAACTTGGATCATTTCCAATGTATGGATCAAAACCTCAAATTGAATGTTATGATGTAAAACCGTCTCCAATAAACACAGCAAGTTTGGTGTATTTTTTCTTCAACATCGAGTTTATTTTTATTTTTACTTTTTTTGAATTTACAACAAATTTGGATGCAACACCAAACATCATACCAATTTTTAATTGCTTTAAGTTACCTATCAAATATTTATATTAAACGTTTAGTATTAAAATTTATTGATTTTTTATAGTGAAAATCAAATATGGCATTAATAAATTCTAGCTTTCACATAGAATTGATGGAACCTTTAGTTCATATATACATCGGCAGTGTCCTAAATTTTCGTCACCAATATATAAAATGGTTAGCTGTAAGAAATTGTGTTATACAATCAAACAAACATAGTCATTAGTTAGGGGCTTTTTGTTTGTGGTTATAAAGTCTTAAAAAGTGGTAGTTGTATTATTCAATAAGCTAAAGTCTGTTAAGATGTTTTGATAGTTTTCTCTAATTAAGTATTAAGCTAGCTGAAAAACCCAATAATTAGTAATCTATATAATGATATACAATTACTTAAAACTTTTCCCTAGCTATCTATCTATTAGTGTCTTACGTAAATGGATTTCATATGTTTAGTTTACGTAAACAATATTTAATTTTTTTCCTTTTTGGTTCATGTATTTTATTTTATTTTTTATTCATGACAATTTATTGATTGAAGTTATTATTGTTTCTACAACGTTGTATCAGGAACTTCTTGTAATAGTTTTCTTTCTTAAGTGGAGTCGTTTGTAACTCAATGTTGTATTCATGCAATTTGTGTCACGCCAAAAAATGGTTAAACACATGTATTCAGATGTTTTCACTTTTTATTTATCAAATGATCTTAATATTATGTATTCAGATTTCAGCTGCTAGCTCTTATTATTCAGAACTGGTTTTCAGATTTCAGCTTTCAGTGTTCAGAAAAGACAAAAGACCCTTACTTTTAATATGCACTTCTAAATATGAAAACATAAGTTTGATTAAATGCAAATCAACCCATATTCATAAACTTATTGAATAATGTCGAAACTTAAATTAAAATGTATTAAGATAGATTAAATAGATCTTTGCATCCAAAATACCGGACCAAAGATGTTAAAACATGCGATACAAGTTACAACTGCAAAAAGTAACTACCATTTAAAAAAAAATCATTTTTATCAACAATATAAAAATACACATAAATTTATGTTGACAATATTTGTTTTGATGGGTGGGGTTCAAATAAGAATAGGAATTTGTGTGATAATGAAGGAGTCAATCTCAATCATTCATCTTCATCAAATACCCATTTCCACCATCCTTTTAAAACTTAAATATTTCACAAATGACACGTCGAAAAATTATGAAATTTGCATCATAAAATTCAATGTTTTATCCTCTTCGATTTAAGATCCAACAAGCTATACTTTCAACAACTTTTTTTTTTTGATGGGGTTTACAAATTGGTAACACATGTATTAGTGTTGCGTTTAGGGTATAGGGTTTGAGGTTTATGGGTTAGGGTTTAGGGTTTGGGATTTGGGGTTTCTCCCCGAAACCCCAAACCCTAAACCTCAAACCTTAAACGCTTTACAAAACTTCAAACCCTAAATCATACTAAATCCTAAACCCTACTAAAACATAAACCCTAAACTCTACTAAACCCTAACCCTAACCATAACCGCAAATCAAATGTACAATCAATCACTAACACATGTGTTACTAATTTGTAAACCCACCATAAAAGAAAAAAAAATTCGTCGAAAGTATGCCTTGAGAGACGGCAAATCGAGGAGGAGAAAACGTTGAATTTTATGGTGCAATTTTCATGATTTTTAGACTTACCGCTTGTGAGATATTTAAGTTTCAAAAATGTGGGAGAAATGAGTATTTGATGAAAATGAGTGATTGAGATTGATTCTCCTATTCTCACTCAAAATTGATATACTCATTTGAACCTTACTCTTGTTTTGATATATACTGATACAAGCTTGGTGTTGAAACACATTACGTGTTTACAATATTTCAAATGTCACTCGAGAAGTACAAAATATTTGGGACTAAAGTGGAAAGAGTACAACTTCAGATATTGGACGCTTCAACATTTGATAGGATTTTAAAGCTCATTGTGAAAATTTATGTACAACTTAAGGAAATTGGATGCTTCAACAATGTAAGCAATCGAAACAGGTTCAGATTATTAGGAAAAATCCATCAACTTTGAAACTCAAAACCAAAACTTGTGAACATTGATTTTGCTTGCAGCGAGGTTCATGCGCCACTATATCCAAATAACGACTTCTGTATTGATTCCGAAGTTTGTTTTACTCAAAAACCAAACTATACGTATATTATTACCCCATAAGACCAAGTAGTTTGCTTTATACTGACCTTTTTATACCCTAGATTGTCAAAGAGCAATGTTGTCCGACTTCATAATGATGGGACCTACGGGATTAGGTATTTCTCAAACCGAATCTGGTTGCCTAAATTTGGGAACCTACGAGACTTGGTGATGGATGAAGCTCACAAGTCCAAATATTCTATCCATCCGGGATCCGATAAAATGTATCACGGTATCAAGGACTTCTACTGGTGGCCGAACATGAAAGCTGAAATCGCCACCTATGTCATCAAGTGCCTTACTTGCTCCAAGGTCAAAATCGAATATCAAAAACCTTCTGGTTTACTTCAACAACCCAGTTTTCCTGAATGGAAATGAGAACAAATTGCCATGGACTTCATAACCAAACTACCCAAATCCTCGAGCGGTTGCGATACCATTTGGGTGATCGTGGATCGTCTCACAAAGTCTGCTCACTTCCTGGCAATTAAGGAATCCGACAAAATGGAACGCCTCACCAGTATTTATCTAAAGGAAATCGTGACCAAACACGGTGTTCCAATTTCAATTATCTCCGATAGAGATAGTCGTTTCACTTCACAATTTTGGCAATCACTTCAAAAATCGCTGGGTACTCGACTTGATATGAGTACCGCATACCATCCCCAAACCGAGCTTCCGCAAATCATCAAATTTGGGGGTGTCACAGAAAACCGACGGTCAAAGTGAACGAACCATTCAAACACTAGAAGACATGCTACGGGCCTGCGTAGTAGACTTCGGTGTAAACTGGGAAAAACACCTACCATTGTGCGAGTTCTCGTACAACAACAGTTATCATACCAGCATTAAAGCTGCACCATTCGAGGCACTGTACGGTCGTAAGTGCCGGTCACCTATCTGTTGGACCGAGGTTGGGGATAGCCAACTCACAGGTCCAGAAATCATTCACGAGACGACCGAGAGAATCGTCGAAATTCAAAACAAACTCAAAGCCGCGCGTGATCGTCAGAAAAGTTATGCTGACGTGAGACGCAAACCACTCGAGTTCCAGGTTGGGGACCGAGTGTAACAACCCCAAAATTAGGGTCAATTTAAAATTTTCCTAATTACGTGTTTATTACTTGTATATAATATGAAATAGGATTATATACGTTATTTACTTTATATATATATATATATGGATGGAATATATATATATACGCGTATACGATTCGTACATATCGTATGAAACTACAATTGTACAAACTTGCGGACATTGGTAAAACAAATATTAAATAATGTTAAATTATTTAATTACCTTGACTACTACTTTATATTATGTTTATAATATAACAAAAACGTACGTTTTAACCCAAACATTACCGAACTCCCCGAAAACTCGACCAACCGACAGAACAAAACTAAGTTATGTTTTATAACTTGAAAACTAGTATTTTGATGAAATACTTCAACTTAATAATCGGATATTATTTCGTATTTTCAAACGTATATTTAATCGCGTATAAAATTATTTTTACGTTTAAACGACCGACTACTTAAATCCCGACAACACAATTTGCCTTACACTTTAGATACAGAAACCCAAACTCCCCTCCCAATTATCTCACACTGGTTGAGACCGGGAACTCGTATGCTATTCGTTACTTTAAACAGATAAATTAATATAACTTCACTTACTTGGGGCAAATTCTTAAATAGAACACTTATTTCGTAGGAAATGACAACTCACTCCGTCAACAACCCTACACTGCAAAATGAACTGCTCAGTGAGGAACCGAAGATGTTTCCTTACCTCCTCGAACTCGAGTGTGATACAGAACACTCCGCTGAATCAGCAGCAGCACCTGCCTCTCCTGCTGCTCTAACTGCTGCCAAAACACCAGTTAATGTAACCTTGACTGCTGAATCAGTCAACCACCTTAACCAAACTATTGATTCGTTGCGAAAACAACTTACTGAAGCACGGGAAGACATTGATGACCTACGACGGATTGCTTTCCAAAACGACATACGTATGCGTGAGTACGAGTTACGATTGCTAGCCTTAGAAAACCTCGCTTCAACATCAACATCACAAGGTACTCCTACTGAAGAGGATACCGACACTGACTGTACGTCACCCCCAGTAAAAAGGGTGAAGATTACTCCCTCCAACTCTTCAGGAAATTACTTGGGAAAGAAACCTTTCTGTTCCCGATGCACTCGGCATCATGAAGGACCGTGTACCATACCCACCGGTCGATGCAAATCCTACCCTAAAAGTATGAATCCTCCTAAGGTGAAACTCTGCTTCAACTGTGGGAGTGCTGGCCATCTCAAGGCCCAATGCCCACTACCATCAGGCAACAAAAATTAGGGTACGTTACCACCTGACAACTACTTGATCTCAAACGCTGTAGGACCTACCCTACTACTGTAGGCTACTAGTACGTATTGTAGCTACCTGACGAATATCAAACTACCGATTACTACTTCGAACAAATTTCGGGACGAAATTTAATTAACAAGGGGAGAATGTAACAACCCCAAAATTAGGGTCAATTTAAAATTTTCCTAATTACGTGTTTATTACTTGTATATAATATGAAATAGGATTATATACGTTATTTACTTTATATATATATATATGGATGGAATATATATATATACGCGTATACGATTCGTACATATCGTATGAAACTACAATTGTACAAACTTGCGGACATTGGTAAAACAAATATTAAATAATGTTAAATTATTTAATTACCTTGACTACTACTTTATATTATGTTTATAATATAACAAAAACGTACGTTTTAACCCAAACATTACCGAACTCCCCGAAAACTCGACCAACCGACAGAACAAAACTAAGTTATGTTTTATAACTTGAAAACTAGTATTTTGATGAAATACTTCAACTTAATAATCGGATATTATTTCGTATTTTCAAACGTATATTTAATCGCGTATAAAATTATTTTTACGTTTAAACGACCGGGGAAACGAACACCGCACGGAACGCAAACGCGAGGGAACGAAAAATTTGTGAGACCACACCATGTGGCCCCACCATGGCCGGCCAAGGTCAAGGGGACAAACCCCCCTCACCTTCTTGATCACTCAAACACACAAACATCAAACCAATCACCAACTTTCCCTCTCCTCTCTCTCTTTCTATCGGTCACTCTCTCTCTCTCTAAAACCGAGTGCAAAACACCCTAAAAACACCATTAAAACACCTTGGAAGTCTATACCCGTTTGGAGAAAAGCGATCACGAGAACGAGAGCTACAACGTCATCTTTTCGGAATTTCGTTTCGACTACTTTGTAAGTTTTCCGGCGACTCGCAAACTTTTCCGATTACTTTTATTTTGCTAGATTAATGTTTCCCTAACTTAGTAATGTCCGAATATATAATCTAAACTCGTTTTTGAACACGTTAACGTAAATGTCGGTTTTGGTCATTTTAAAGAAAACGACACCACAAACCTTAAAAACGACTACCAATGGTTATTATGAACTTATTACAACATATTAAAGCTAGTATAAAAGTTCTAGACCCAACGGAAACCGGAAAATACGTTTTCGGAAACTTAAATTCCGAACAGACCTCTTGTGTCGCATCGGACCAAAATTCTGTGCGACACAACACTATGTCGCATGATATGTCGCACGTTATGTCGCAATGTATGCGACACAACGCTTATGTCGCATTATATGTCGTACCATCTACGACACAAAGTTTACCTATCGCTTGATTGCGACACAACGACTATGTCGTATCACTGTGTCGTACCCTTGTCTGCGACACAACCATTGTGTCGCATAAACACTAAATCAGAAACGAATCCATACGACACAGACCTTATGTCGCATACGGTCTGCGACACAAGCCTTGTGTCGCAGAAAGCCCAGATCAGAAAACAAAATATATTCTAAGTGTTGGAATCACTTTTTAACTACTAAATCAAATACGAGGCTACTTATACCTGAAAATACTATACTTTTGAAAGTATACAACAACACTTGAATACGTACAAGACTATACTAAACTAAACGTGAGATTTCACTCACACACGCGTACGGGATTACACTTGGAAATACTTAGGAGATTACACTCCAACGAACTTACACTTGTACATTACACGGGATTGCACCCGATACGAACTTACAAGTTCACTCACTAGTTACGTGCTGGATTACACGGTAACTGATACGAACATACATACGAATACTTACGAGGTTTCACTCGTACCCTTTGGGGATTAAGCCCATTGGAACTTACGCAAACGATACATGTTGTAATACAAACAAACGATAATACGAGTATACTTTACAACTGTACAACTACTATGAATACATAATAATAATGGATGGAATTATTATTATACAACGATAACAAACGAACCATACAACTTTTATACAAACTACGATTTACAAACAATTACAAACTTACAAACAAACTAATGGACATTAACTAGTTTGGGAACAACTAGCATGGATACTTTACCAGTATTCCATTTACTTACTAAACCTTATGCGTACTAGGACGCTAAGGGTTGCTAGTTCGGGATACTACTTGCTTACTTACTGCATTGTCTGCCAGACTCAGGTGAGTCTCACAGCCCCTACTTTACTGTTTTATACTCAGGGGTGAGATGCATTACTGTTTTACATGAACACACAAAACTTACTTGCTGCCACGAATTACTTACTGTATGAGATTACGAATACGCCAACTGCATGAGTTTACGACTAATCCAATGAAATCCTCCTGAACCATAGTTGTTAGTTATGTGATAAGCGCGAGTTTTAGTATATGGATCCATATGGGACTGACAATCCCCGCCCGGGGTAGCAAGCACTACCACGAACCGTTCCTGTAGAAACGGGCGTTTCTTACTCGTTCCGTATGAATGTTTTGGATTACATTCATGAGGGGGTACCTATATTTACTGTACGTTAAGCTTCAACTATGGTGGCTCATGGCAATTGTATCAAACGGTTAGCATAACCTGCAACCACCACTTATTAAAACTTAAGTTAACGATGAGCATAACCTGTGATCGTTACTTACTGGCTGGCTATGATTTACAAATACTACTTGTGTGTTCAAACTGTTTACTTACTTACAAACCTGTGAGATTCACCAACCTTTTTGGTTGACCGTTTTAGTAATGCTTCTCAGGTACACAGCATCAGTAGGGATGCCCAGCAGGATAAGCTTACTTAGCTCGAGTCGCATGCATTACAAGCTTGGAGATTTTTATACATTACTTTTGTACTAGTTGTTATGTATTAGAATCTCTAGGAATTTACTTGAACTCGAGCTTGTAGTTTGAAACTACTTATGTTTTAATGTAATAACTTTTCGAACGTCTCATTTAGAGTCGTTCACTGTATCCTTTGTGCTTGTGATTATTGATTAGTAACACCCAAAACGTCGCTTCCGCAAACTGTTAAATTTGGGGGTGTTACACCGAGTATTACTCAAAGTTTCACCTTGGAAAGGTGTCATTCGATTTGGCAAACGGGGTAAATTGAACCCAAGATACATTGGACCGTTTGAGATCCTTGAGAGGATGGGTCCGGTGGCATACCGATTACAACTGCCCGCTGAACTTAGCAGCGTGCACCCCACTTTTCATGTTTCAAATCTGAAGAAGTGTCTGTCTGATGAGACACTTATCATTCCACTCGATGAAATTCGAGTTGACGAGAAACTTCACTTTGTTGAGGAACCTGCTGAAATCATGGACCATGAGGTCAAACAACTTAAACAAAGTCGTATTCCCGTTGTCAAGGTTAGGTGGAATTCGCGGCGCGGTCCGGAATTCACCTGGGAACGGGAAGACCAGATGCGACTCAAGTATCCTCAACTCTTCACTGACTCAGCTTCAAACACAACTTCAACATAAATTTCGAGACGAAATTCTTCTAACAGGGGGAGAATGTGACACCCGACAATTTAGGACTAGAATTTAGTGCCTAATCAAGTTGTAATACATGTAATTAGTTCTGTGTTAGGCTAATTAATGTATCAATTATTATATATATTGTTGAATATATATCTACACAATTATACGATTTGTTTAAATCGTATGAGTTTCAAATCGAATGTATTTCGATTCAATAAATACGGACGTTGGTGAACAATTTTATTGAGTAATACAAGGATTATTAATAATGTTATCGGGCTTAAAAACACTATGTCAATAATAGTTAGTATCCAAGTATTATCACACAATTAATATAAACGCGAATAAAAATGTAATTGCGCAAACAAAATGAGACAAGTCACCTTTTATAATGTGATTATTAAACATTTAGTAAAATGTTTCAACAAAAATACTGGATAATTATTCGTATTTTAAAACGAATAATAAAACATAGAAAATAAATATTTAACGCTTAAACGACAGAGTAAACGAACACCACACGGAGCGCGGAGGCTCAGGCTGAGAGTTGGAACTCTCAACCAAAACCACCTCCACTTTCATTTTTTCTTTCATTTTCATTTCTCTTTCTCTCTCTTTCTTTCTTTTTCTCTCTACTTACCCACCACCACCATCTTTAACATCATCATAAAAATCGACAAAAGGGAACACCAAACGACCTCGGATCTTCAAGCCCATTTGGAATAAAAGAACCACCACGTCTCGATCTATCATTCT
The DNA here is from genome assembly GCA_949592205.1 of Helichrysum umbraculigerum. Taxonomy (NCBI): domain Eukaryota; kingdom Viridiplantae; phylum Streptophyta; class Magnoliopsida; order Asterales; family Asteraceae; genus Helichrysum; species Helichrysum umbraculigerum. The sequence continues at coordinate 93,685,602 of CATIUR010000004.1, forward strand.
ATCTTTCCGAAATTTCATTTCGGCGATTTGTAAGTTTCCGACACAACTCCGAAAACTCTCGTTTTTAAGTATTATCACTTACTAGTTGTTTGTATAACCTTGTAATGTCCTAAAATGGGTTGGGTAAAAATATTATGCCGATCGATGGCCGGAAAATGCATTTTTGAGGTTGAAACTCCGATCAGCTCGACCCCAGCCAGGGGCTCTGCCCCTTGGACCCCGCCAGGGGCTGCCGCCCCTTGGACCCCGCTAACCAGGGGCGCTGCCCCCGGACCCCCGTACTTAGATTCCGTAAGCACATTTTTACAACAATTGTCAAACTTGTACAACTTCAAAACCCTTACACGATACAACTTTTCAAATCACAATGGAATATACTTTTCAAGGTTAACACTTCGAGACATAAGGAGAACATTAACATATTTAAATTCCAACAATCACCAACGGGCCGTATACATTTTCAAAACCTAATTCACAATCAAACAAGTCGTTGTAACTTGTATCCATTCAATCAAACAATTCGATGTAATATAACACCCTATAATTTCAAGCCAAAAAGATTTTTTTTTTTTTTTTTTTACCTGGAAGCGTTATCCCATTCAACAAACTTTACATAATACTAATAGCAAAGTTTAGTTATTACACTTACTATCATTAAATTATCTTGTTACAAACTTATAATCTAGGGGTATTATTTATACAAACGTTTACGCCAAAACAAAGTAATCAAGAGTGCCCAGCTTGTCAAACATTTCACCAAAAACCTCTCAACCGAGCATAAGCAAACTTAACCTGCAAAAGTGAGGTGGGGGATTAGCACGAAGCTAAGTGAATAACGATTCCAACAATCTAACTTAGCATAAACAATCAACTCACAACAATCAACTAATAGTAACAATCAAATTAGAGGATCGGTGGTTCTTGTGGTACCCTCAGCCCGCGGATGGCCCACCAAGAACACTTATAATCCACTGCAGGCCAATACAGAGATTTTACCGATAGTTCAATGCTATCTTTAATCAATATGAACGAATTCACAACGAATGTTCATCAATACCATAAAGATTAACCTATAGCAACTAAACCCAATCGAAATTGACCTCTATCATTCCAACCTATCATGGAATGAGTCACTAGCAATCAATCATTTAGCCACAATCAACTTATTAATAATTCAATAATATCAATCTACTTAAAATTGATGTAACTAAACTGTTAACACCAATTTAAACTGTGAGAACCAGTCACTCACCTGTCTCGTTTCAAGCTTCACTCAAAGATCTAATTTTATTGAGTCGTAGTCGGATCTGAAATACAAAAGAATTCCAAGTCAATCCTCATAGTATATTTACATAACTTAATATCAACAATCCAACAAGTATTAAGTCATATAAACACATTATGCAAGCAAATATCACATTATAAGCTCAAGTTAGAAAATCACTGTCCAGCCAAGGGAATCCGGCCGTATTCCTTGGAATCCGGCCGTATTCAGACGAATCCGACCGTATTCCAGTGAATACGTCCGTATTCCCCAGTCATTTCTGCTTCAATTTCGACCAGAACTCAATTTAAGGAATCCGGTTGGGAATACACCCCGGGAATACGCCGTATTCCCTTGAATCCGTCCGGATTCAGGGGAATCCGACCGTATTCCCAGGTTCTTCAAAACCTGCACATTTCAGTTCCTGCACAACTTACAGCTACGAACTAAAAATCACAAAAACACCAAACTGAGTTCAAAACTTGCAATTTCATCAAGATTTCGCCACTAGAACTTCTATTAACAACATATAACAAGAAATCAAACACCAATTCATTACAATCCATCAAAATCACATATGACCTAATAGTTTCATATTCAATCTAAAACTCAAGAAATCTATCCATTTATTCATGTAATCATCACTCAAATCAGTTCATGAAGTTACATATATCATATAAATTTGAATTCTATCATATACTCACCAAAACCACATAAATTCTAGCTTCAAGCATCAATTACATAATTAACTAGTTATTCACTAATACTTACAAAATGAAGAATCAAAGAAGCTTATGATGAGGAAGATGATGAGCTTATGATTAAATCTTCAATCTTGTTTAAGTCTTGTATCAATTTCACTAGCAACTTTTGGTGTAGGTGATTTTGTTTGAGAGAAAGAGTTGAGAACACACATGAAGAACACACAAGAAAGTTGGGGAAGATTACATAAGTCGGCCCTTTTTCTTTCATTTAAACCGACCCACTTAAGTCACAGTGTAATATTATACCCCTTTTTTGACCTATTGTCTGGAACCTCGATTTCAGTTGCGATAAAACTATTTTATTTTACCGTTACCTAAATTTATTTAAAACAAATAACATTTCACTAGTCACAATATTTCCTGAGGTTAATTTACCTATAAATTTCACAATCAAACACAAAATACAATTAAATATCACAATTTAATATAAAGAAATACCTGTTTCTCCTAGGCCCGATTTGGGGATGTTACAAATCTTCCCTCCTTAAGAAGATTTCGTCCCCGAAATCTCACTAGACATAAACAAACTAGGATATCTAGTTTTCATACTCTCTTCGGTTTCCCATGTTAAATCGGCACCCAAGCTATGCTTCCATTTAACCAATACCATCGGGATTTCCTTTCTACGAAGCTTGGTCACTTTTCTATCTAAAAGCTCAACAGGTTCTTCCACCAATTTCTTACTTGGGTCAACTCTAAGATCTTGCAAAGGAAGGATTTGAGATTGATCCTCCACATTGCACTTTCTTAAATAACAGACATTAAACGTATCATGAATACCAGCTAATTCAGGAGGAAGTTCCAAAGAAACTGATTGGTCATTAATTACTTGCCGAACTTTAAATGGACCAATATAACGAGGAGCTAACTTTCCACGCTTACCAAATCTAATAACACCCTTCCACGGAGAAACTTTCAAATATACTAGTTCACCTTCAACAAACAAAACGGGTCGTCTACGTGGATCAGCATACTGTTTTTGCCTATCTCTAGCTGCTTTCAATTTCTCACGTGCAACCTTAACTTTATCAGCTGTAATCTGAACTATATCGGGACCCGCAAATTGCTTTTCTCCCGCTTCTAACCAACAGGTAGGAGTTCGACAACGACGACCATACAACATTTCGTACGGTGGCATACCAATACTAGAATGATAAGAGTTGTTATACGCAAACTCTATCAAAGGTAAGTGTGAATCCCAAGAACCGCCATACTCAAGTACACAAGCTCTTAGCATATCCTCTAGAGTCTGAATAGTACGTTCTGACTGCCCATCCGTTTGAGGATGATAAGCTGTACTGAGATTAATTCTGGTACCCAACTCACGCTGCAAACTCTGCCAAAAACCAGAAACAAACCGAGAATCTCGATCGGACACAATGGATAAAGGAATACCATGTCTTACCACAATCTCATTAATATACAAAAGAGATAACCGCGTCAAAGAAGCAGTCTCGTTGGTGGCAAGAAAATGAGCACTTTTAGTTAAACGATCGACAATGACCCAAATCATATCATTCCCTTTCTGTGTACGAGGCAACTTAGTAACAAAATCCATAGTAATATGTTCCCACTTCCACTCAGGGATATCCAACTGTTTTAATGTACCATAAGGTTTCTGATGTTCTGCTTTTACTTGGGAACATATGTGGCAAGTTTCAACCATTCTAGCAACATCGGTTTTCATCGTTGGCCACCAATATAACGGTTTCAAATCATTATACATTTTCGTACTCCCTGGATGTACTGACAACCTCGATTTGTGTGCCTCAGACAAAATCAAATTCCGAAGTCCCCCAATCAATGGAACCCAAACTCGAGACTGAAAAGTTTTCAACCCCCGAGAATCATCAACCAATAAATCTTTTCTTTTCAACAAAATCTCATATTTTAAATTCTGATCTAACAACGCTTCTAACTGTGCCACTCTCAACTGAGAAATTAAATCAGAAGATATTTCCAATCGCATAAAGTAGACTCGATTAGAGGATACCTTTCGACTTAAAGCATCGGCTACTACATTAGCTTTACCTGGATGATAGCAGATTTCACAATCATAATCCTTAATCAATTCTAACCAACGGCGCTGTCTCATATTAAGCTCTTTCTGAGAAAACATGTACTGGAGGCTTTTATGATCTGTACATACAATGCATTTGGTACCGTATAAATAATGTCTCCAGATCTTTAAGGCAAATACCACAGCTGCAAGTTCCAAATCATGCGTAGGATAATTTCTTTCATGAGTTTTGAGCTGACGAGAAGCATATGCAATAACACGATCATGTTGCATTAAAACTGCACCCAACCCAGCATGCGAAGCATCACAATAAACCACAAAACCATCGGAACCATCAGGAAGTGCTAATACTGGAGCTTGACACAACAACTGCTTAAGAGTCTGAAAAGAAGATTCTTGTTGATCACCCCACTGAAACTTAATATCTTTCCTAGTCAATCGAGTCAACGGACCAGCAATCTTAGAAAAATCTTGGATAAATTTCCGATAGTACCCAGCTAAACCAAGGAAACTTTTAATCTCAGAAGGGGATTTAGGAGCATTCCAATTCATAACAGCTTCTACCTTAGAAGGATCTACTTTAACTCCATCATTACAAATGATATGACCAAGAAATTGCACCTCTCGAAGCCAGAATTCACATTTAGAAAATTTAGCATAAAGGTGTTCTCTTTTCAGAATTTCCAGAATCAACCTCAAATGACGTTCATGTTCGGACTCAGATTTAGAATAAATCAATATATCGTCGATAAATACAATTACAAACTTGTCTAGAAAAGGTCGACATATTCGATTCATTAAGTCCATGAAAATAGCAGGGGCATTAGTCAATCCAAAAGGCATGACTAAGAACTCATAATGTCCGTACCTGGTGCGAAAAGCAGTTTTAGGAACATCTTCCTCACGTACTCGCACCTGGTGATAACCGGATCTCAAATCAATCTTAGAAAAATAAGATGATCCTTGCAACTAGTCAAAGAGTTCATCAATTCTGGGCAAAGGGTATTTATTCTTCACCGTTCTTTTATTAAGTTCCCTATAATCGATACACATACGTAAAGTACCATCTTTCTTTTTCACAAACAATACCGGAGCACCCCACGGGGAAGAACTCGGCCTGATAAACCCTTTATCTAACAATTCCTGAATCTGACCCATCATTTCCCGAATTTCAGCTGGAGCTAATCTATAAGGAGACTTAGCTACTGGAGTCGAACCAGGAATCAAATCAATCTGATATTCTACTTCTCTTACAGGGGGCAAACCAGGCAATTCATCAGGGAACACCTCCGGGTATTCAGAAACCACCCGGATATCGGAAATGGATTTCTTCTCTAATTTATTATCAACCACATAACACAAATAAGAATCACAGCCCTTGACTAAAGATTTTCTAGCCTTCATCACAGAAATCAACGGAATGTTACCCCTTTCCCGTTCCCCTCGAGCCACAACGTGAGACTTATCAGAGACGGGAATTTTTATAATCTTTCTATGACAATCAATATTAGCCTTATTTAAGCTCAACCAATCCATACCAATAACCGCATCGAAACTTGGAATTGGCATTAACAGGAATTAAATCATAAAGTTATGACCCTCTATTAATATACTTGCTCCAGTTACCAATGTGGTAACAGGAACTACCTTACCATTAGCAATTTCAACTTCTAAAGGTTTCACAATCAAAGAGGGAATCAATTTCAGTTTATCACAAAATTTCACAGATATAAACGAGCAATTTGCACCAGAATCAAATAATACACGAGCTGGTACAGAATTTATGAGAAATGTACCCGTTATAACGTCTTCAGTAATGACAGCTTCATCCACTGTCATTTGAAAAGCTCGACTAGCAGCTACTGGTGGTACTTTCCTCTTTTGACCGGAGGATGAGGAACCCTTAGCCATACTCATATTCTGTCTCTTAGCCTCTGTACAATCTCCAGCTCGATGCCCCTCTTTTTGACAATTCCAACACACGCTATTAGGAAACGTACAATCCTTGGCAGCGTGTCCAAAAGTTCCACATTTAACACATCTTGAGGTTTGGGGAGTACAAGGACCATTATGTCTAGCACGACACTTGTTACAATAGTTACTATCCATTGGATTAAACCTTCCATTCTGTTGACCACCTTGCCCCTTTTGTTTACTAGATGAATCTCCTCTTTGTTTCTGTGAATACCTTTCCTTATTCATAACCCTTTTTGCTTGAATATCACCATCTACCGAACGAGCATAATCGTACGCTTGTGAAAGAGAACCAGCTAATCTCACTGAAGTACGATAATCTGGAGGCAAAGTCTTCACAAAATGCTCAATCTGAGTTCTATCAGTCGGAACCCACTGTCTCACAAATCGCAATTTATCAGAAAATTGCTTGATAAGCTCTTCAATCGACATTTGATCTGTCTTCTGTAAATCGAGAAACTCTTGTCTAATACGTGATAAGTTGTACTCTGAACAAAATTGCTTACAAACTTCGGCATGAAAGTCTGACCATCTAATCAATTTGATTTGTTCCGATGTCAATGGAGCAGTTACAGCATCCCACCATGACATTGCTTGACCCTTTAACAGCTGAACCGCATATGGTACTTTATCTTTCTCTTCACAATGACAAACTTCCAATTTTCGCTCCACATCACGTAACCAATCCAAGGTGTCAGTAGGATTAGTACTTCCAGAGAATGAAGAAGGATTGGTGGACATAAAAGTCTTAAGTGAACAACCCACTTTTAACTGCTGAAATGAAGGAATCGCATGTATCTGATAACTAGGAAATCCGGAAGAAGGAAAAGGTACAGTAGCTTGATAACTATAACCTTGTTGCTGCTGCTGAGAAACAAAAGGTATAGATACTGGAATCCGCTCAGAAGATACAACAGGAGGAGCAGTAGTTATAACAGGCGGCTGAGTATGAATAGGCTGTCGAGAAGGCCCAGCCCGTTCATTCTGTAATTCCAACACCCGATTCTCTAATCTCATAATGTACTCTTGGTCAGTTTCTGTTTCCACCCCTCTTGGATTAGACATTCCATTGTGCTCCTGACTTTCTGGTGGTGCATTGATCTGAGAGGCTTCATTAAGAGTATGGACAGGTTGCTCATTATCCGTCATATCTGAAATCACATCATATCTCAAAATTCGTTAATCATTAGTACTAGCAAACTAATCAAATTTCCTTTCCTAACTAATCCCCATAACATGAAATGTTTGACCAACGGAAATAAGTTTAGGTATGAACACCTAGAATGTTCATTCCCATAAACTTACGCTCTGATACCAACTTATAACACCCTATAATTTCAAGCCAAAAAGATTTTTTTTTTTTTTTTTACCTGGAAGCGTTATCCCATTCAACAAACTTTACATAATACTAATAGCAAAGTTTAGTTATTACACTTACTATCATTAAATTATCTTGTTACAAACTTATAATCTAGGGGTATTATTTATACAAACGTTTACGCCAAAACAAAGTAATCAAGAGTGCCCAGCTTGTCAAACATTTCACCAAAAACCTCTCAACCGAGCATAAGCAAACTTAACCTGCAAAAGTGAGGTGGGGGATTAGCACGAAGCTAAGTGAATAACGATTCCAACAATCTAACTTAGCATAAACAATCAACTCACAACAATCAACTAATAGTAACAATCAAATTAGAGGATCGGTGGTTCTTGTGGTACCCTCAGCCCGCGGATGGCCCACCAAGAACACTTATAATCCACTGCAGGCCAATACAGAGATTTTACCGATAGTTCAATGCTATCTTTAATCAATATGAACGAATTCACAACGAATGTTCATCAATACCATAAAGATTAACCTATAGCAACTAAACCCAATCGAAATTGACCTCTATCATTCCAACCTATCATGGAATGAGTCACTAGCAATCAATCATTTAGCCACAATCAACTTATTAATAATTCAATAATATCAATCTACTTAAAATTGATGTAACTAAATTGTTAACACCAATTTAAACTGTGAGAACCAGTCACTCACCTGTCTCGTTTCAAGCTTCACTCAAAGATCTAATTTTATTGAGTCGTAGTCGGATCTGAAATACAAAAGAATTCCAAGTCAATCCTCATAGTATATTTACATAACTTAATATCAACAATCCAACAAGTATTAAGTCATATAAACACATTATGCAAGCAAATATCACATTATAAGCTCAAGTTAGAAAATCACTATCCAGCCAAGGGAATCCGGCCGTATTCCTTGGAATCCGGCCGTATTCAGACGAATCCGACCGTATTCCAGTGAATACGTCCGTATTCCCCAGTCATTTCTGCTTCAATTTCGACCAGAACTCAATTTAAGGAATCCGGTTGGGAATACACCCCGGGAATACGCCGTATTCCCTTGAATCCGTCCGGATTCAGGGGAATCCGACCGTATTCCCAGGTTCTTCAAAACCTGCACATTTCAGTTCCTGCACAACTTACAGCTACGAACTAAAAATCACAAAAACACCAAACTGAGTTCAAAACTTGCAATTTCATCAAGATTTCGCCACTAGAACTTCTATTAACAACATATAACAAGAAATCAAACACCAATTCATTACAATCCATCAAAATCACATATGACCTAATAGTTTCATATGCAATCTAAAACTCAAGAAATCTATCCATTTATTCATGTAATCATCACTCAAATCAGTTCATGAAGTTACATATATCATATAAATTTGAATTCTATCATATACTCACCAAAACCACATAAATTCTAGCTTCAAGCATCAATTACATAATTAACTAGTTATTCACTAATACTTACAAAATGAAGAATCAAAGAAGCTTATGATGAGGAAGATGATGAGCTTATGATTAAATCTTCAATCTTGTTTAAGTCTTGTATCAATTTCACTAGCAACTTTTGGTGTAGGTGATTTTGTTTGAGAGAAAGAGTTGAGAACACACATGAAGAACACACAAGAAAGTTGGGGAAGATTACATAAGTCGGCCCTTTTTCTTTCATTTAAACCGACCCACTTAAGTCACAGTGTAATATTATACCCCTTTTTTGACCTATTGTCTGGAACCTCGATTTCAGTTGCGATAAAACTATTTTATTTTACCGTTACCTAAATTTATTTAAAACAAATAACATTTCACTAGTCACAATATTTCCTGAGGTTAATTTACCTATAAATTTCACAATCAAACACAAAATACAATTAAATATCACAATTTAATATAAAGAAATACCTGTTTCTCCTAGGCCCGATTTGGGGATGTTACATGTAACTTGTATCAGTTCAATCAAACAAGTCGTAGTAACTTGTAACAATACAATCAACCAAATCGGGGTAATTTGGACATCAAGTTAAACAAACAATTTCAATGGTAGTCTTTCGAGATACCGGTACAATTAATAACAATTCAAGTGTCGTGGACACATTCAGGTTTCAAGACTTTGGACACCAAATTACAGCTAATTACTTCAAGTTTATTAAATTAAACACTTCAAGACTCAGGTGAGTTTCATGGCCCCATTTTTTTCACTGCTTTTCAACTAGGGGTGTGATATTACTACTTTGATTTGTTTTACAAGTAGAACGCAAGTGCCAAACTTCAAATACTACATGAGTTTCAAGCTAATCAATTAAAGTCCTCTATAAGCATAGTCTCTAATATTTTAGCGTGAATGTTAGTATATGATATCATATGGGATTGACAATCCTCATCCGGGTTAGCACGCACTAACCGGCCAAACGGATGTATTAGCATTTGGGAAGACGAGTGTGGATTAGACACTCGTAGGAGGCATTTCAAGTTAGGTTTCCTTAATTGGACCTAGCGCTCAAGTTAAGCTCAGACTATGTGCTCATGGATTGTATAACTTTTATTTTGCTTAATTGCAATTTAACTTCAATTTAAATCTTGCGGTTCTTACAACTATACATTGACATACAAACATGTGAGCTCACCAGCGTTTTCGCTGACCCATTTTAGTATGTATCACAGGTACCCAGCAGTAGGTTGGCTGCACAAGCAGGGATTATTAGCTCGAGTCAGCATACATACAACTAGAGATTTGATTGCATTATTATATTTTGTAAAAGTAATTATGCCATGTAATCTCTAAATTTCAGGAACCGAGCTAATGTAACATTATTTTGATGTAAACGCTTACTTTATTAATGCAAGTTTAAAACGACGCATATAGTGGTCGTTCATTATATCTTATGTGCTTTGTATATTGATTAGTGACACCCAAACCGAGCTTCCGCAAATCATCAAATTTGGGGGTGTCACAATATATCACACCCCTGAGTAAAACAGTAAAAGATGGGCTATGAGACTCACCTGAGTCTAGCGAGTTTAACTTAATAAACTTTGATTGATTAGCCGAGTAATGAAGTCCAAAGACTTGTAACCTGAGGGTGTCCACGACACGCGATGGTTATAAATGTGAGTAGGTATCTATCAAGACTACCTTGTAGCTGTCTGTCCAACTGGAATGTCCAAATTACATTTGGTTGATTGATTCGAATGTTTGAAAACATGTACGGCTCGTTGGTGACGAATTTGTAATAATAATCTCAACTATTATTATTTTGATTTCGTGGCGTTTTACTTGAAAAATGTGTTTTGATTGTGTTTTAGAAGCCGTTCCGGAATCTAAGTACGGGGGTCCGGGGGCAGCGCCCCTGGTAGCGGAGTCCAAGGGGCGGCAGCCCCTGGCGGGGTCCAAGGGGCAGAGCCCCTGGCTGGGGTCGAGCTGCCAGGTCAGCTTAGAAAATTTTTATTTCTACTATATTGCTTTGACGAAAAACGCATTTGGATCCGAATTTAGGTAAAATCGAGTGATAAAATTTTAGGTCTCGATACTTAGTAAAATCTGTGTTTTCTGGGTTCTGTTTTTGGCGACACTTTGCTAGTGTCGCTATAGGCGACACTAGTTTGGCGACACTATGTGAGTGTCGCTACAGACGGCACTGGTTAGGCGACACTTGGTGAGTGTCGCTAGATTTCTGATTTTCAATTTAGGGGCGACACTTGATTAGTGTCGCTATGGGCGACACTTAAAATTTTGGCGTCACTAAGGTAGTGTCGCTAGGATAAATCTGGTTAAGTATTTCAGCGACACTTAAGTAGTGTCGCTATAGGGGCGACACTTAGGGATAGCGACACTTAACTAGTGTCGCTAGTACTGTTTTTGGCACACTAGCGACACTTCCAACTGTTCGACGGTTTTCGAGTAAAAATCGTGTTTTCGAGTTTTCAATCGGTCCAATATTTTTACCCAAACCTTTTATGGACATTACAAGTTGTTACAAACCACTAACAAGTGAAAACACTTAAAAACGAGAGATTTCGGGTTTTGTCGGAAACTTACAAAGTGTCGGATTAAAAATCCGAAAAGATAGCGTTGTAGATCGGGAAGTGGTGAACGTTTTTCTCCAAAGTAGTGGTATGATCCGAGTGCGTTTGGTATGTTTATTTGTCGATTTTAATGGATTGTGAAGGTGGTGGTGATTAGAGAGGAAAGAAAGAGAGAGAAAGGAGAAAGAGAGAGAGTGAGTGGAAGAGAATGAGAAGAAAGAGAGGGGAGAGTTGGAGGTTATCCTCCAACTTTTCAGTCTCCGTTCTCCGTGCGGTGTTCGTTTACTCCGTCGTTTAAACGTTAAATAATTATTTTACATATTAAATGGTAAGTTTTAAAATACAATTTATTACGCGTTATTTTATTTGAATATTTTACTAATCGATTTATATTTGAGTTATAAAATGTAAGTTAGTTTGTTTGCACGTTTTACATTTTTAAATCGTATAAGTTTTGTTTGTATGATCCGAATAAATACGAAATATTATCATAATAATATTTTTGATATAAAAGTGTTATTTAATAAAATTGGTCACCAACGTCCGTATTAGATTGAATCGAATACATTCGATTTAAATTGCGTACGATTTAATCAAATCGCATTTTCGTATATATTCATCAATATATATATAATTCGATACATTAATTAGCCTAACACAGAACTAATTACATGTATTAACATATGATTAGGCACTAATTACTAGTCCTAATTTGGCGGGTGTTACACCCAGCCTGTCCTTGGCCCGGTTAAAGCCCATTTTTTCAATATGGTTTCTTTTGTCATAAGAACCTGGAAGTAACCTCCATGTATTATGCAATAATTTATCAATGGATAGTCGAAACATCAACATTTTCTAGTACTATCAGCTGCTAGGAGTTTGTAATAGTAAGGTGCTTTTCTTAATGACTTGTGATATCAAAAATCATATGCCTTAGCTTCATGGGCGGACCTACGTGGTTGCACGGGGTAGCACGTGCTACTGGTCAAAAATTTTGACGTAGTGTAAAATACTTATTTTTTCCTTATTATTGGAGAAATGCTACTAGTGAATATTTGAAGTGCTACTAGTGACATTTTGTATGTGCAACTATTCTTTTAAATTTAACCACTAAACTATATCTATTCTTTAAATAAAGTGAATAGTCCAATATTATAATAAGTAAAAAGTCTTTGATTACCCTATCTATATCTATATCTATACTACTATATAATTCATTTGAATCAAAGTCTTAAAAGAGAGTAATAGTCAATTACTATTATACCCTCAACCTTTTTTAAATCACTTTTACCCTCAATCAATACTCATAATATCTAAATGAAAACTATTCAAATTATAACCGGTGATCACCATAACCATTCAAGTTGTAACTGTGCATTGATTGTGAATCTAAATGAGAACAATTTCATACATAATTTATGTAATCGTAAGTTCGTAACAAAACAAATGCTAGAAATTTGAATAATATAAAACAAAACAAACCCAATTTCAGTGACCCATCAATACGTTACTCACCAATACTAGAAATTTTGAAACTATTATGTAACTGATACATTAATTTTCATTTAATTCATTTAAGTATTACATTGTAACCTTTATTTTCTTAAAATGTATTTATAAGTCTTTTGATGAGACTTCCATCAGAATAATAATAATGTCTTTAGGTGCTTTGGTTTCATGTCGATATAAAGCCTCCATCTATTTGGTGGTCAAAACAAGCAGCCGGAAATATACAAAAGTAATATAGCATCCCCATTGTCAAACCATGAACAACAATGTTCTAAAGCAAAAATCATCTTCTTTGTTACTTCTTTGAATAAAGCTACTGAGAGTCCCGTGATTACTATTAATTAGTGATTTGGAATCGCAAAGTGTAAAGTTTAATTGTAGAAGGGGGGTTGAATACAATTAAAAACTTTTTCTGATTTTAACTAAGTTAATTGAAAGTTCTTTAATCGTTATAACAGAAACAGAGTATATCAGATAACATATATGACAATATCAAAGAACAATGTAATAGTAGCTGAAATGGTGAATTGTATTGATCATAAAACTCACAAGTGTTGAATGCGGAATGGATTAACCAAAGTTAATCCAATTCAAACACTTAGCCAAACTATTACAATCGAGATGAACAGCAGTGGACAAACATGCTGACTGTTCACTCTATGAATCGCTAAATCGTGCTTAGACAAACTACTCACTGACACACAAGTGATTAACACGAATTGAACGACTAGCCTCAACAGTACAAAACACTGAACTATTTATACTACAAGAGTTCCTAAAATATCGCCTACAAAATAGGATCTTGGAAGGACACATGTCGCTGCTTGATTGGTTTGAACTCTGATGAACCGACATTCTGCGGGTCCCAATTCTGTTACCGCAAATATCTCGTTACCTTAAAACCAATCACTTGCTGCCACGTAATCTTTCAAACATACTTCGAACTGGAACACTCTTGCTGATGTATAGATAAGTACAGTTCTTTTTAGTACTTGATGATTGAGAGGCTTTATTGAATAGTCCCTGAAGATGCAGCAATCCTCCTCACTCACTGCGAGCTAACATGCTCTTGTAGAATGAATTGAACTAAAGATCTTCAGTGACTAGCTGTTATTCTGGCAGTGACTTTTGCCTTTATTGATTTGAAGAAGTAAGGCTCTCGCTGACGTAGATCAGCGACACACCAAGTTGAGCTTTAAATCTTCCTCAGCATATCAAGCGGAATGAATGACGATCAGCGAAACCTATCATTAGCAACAACAGCTTCGATACAATCCATTTCTTCATCGAGTAGTGAACAATTGAGTTGGTCAGCGACCAGTGACTTCATCATGGTCAGCGACCAGTGACTCAACAGCTAAAGCCCCTATCGTTTGTTCATCATAAAGATTATTGGTGGTGTTATTGAATTCGTGCAATTTCGATTTGTAGTTGCTGGCGATGCTACTGAGAGGAGTAAAAGCTATATATTGGGTAGTCAAATGGCAGATTTGTAAATATTGTGGTTGGTGGTCATGTGTAATACCAATTATGTATAGCTTGTGCTTGTGTGTCTGCTGTGGAGTATTTTATGGTGATAGGTATATTGTACAAAAATTGTATCTTTTAGTATAACTAGCCTTGTACCCGCGCAAAGCGGCGGGGCAAAATAATTTCATCTGGTATCATAATCATTAATGTAACAATTTATACGTGTTGACATATAAGTATTGAAAAATTAATCATTATCCATACAAGTTATAACACCCTACTCGAAAATACAAGGATATATATATATATATATATATTTTATTTTATTTTTTTATAAAGGAAGCGCAAGATTAGATACAAACCATTGGATTGCATATTTACATTCAAAATGGCAATCCAAATACATATAGTCTTTAATCTAGATTATTCTAGACGTTACACACGATTAGTTTAGTGTTATAGAAAATCCAAAACATAATGTTATATCATTAACATAGTTAACCAAACAGAGTGAGCTTGTCAAACATTCCATTCCAAGTACTTCTTGCCCACCCACATACCAAAGTAAACCTGCAAGAAGTAATGAGGGGTTAGCACGAAGCTAAGTGAATAAATCTCAAACTATCACCTAACTTGGCTTAACAAATGAATACAGCAAAGCATAGCAACAGTTAATCATGAAGGATCGGTGGTCCTTGGAGTACCCTCATGCCGCGGTGGTTCCCCAAGTAACACTTAAAACCAACTGAAGGCCAAATCAGTGGTTAAACCGATAGTTTGGTACTACTACTACTTTCAACATAATTTCAGTGAACAACACATGTACAAAGCACTTATGAGGTCCAAAGTAATAGTACACAAACCCAACGCGCACGTTGACCCCCGACATTCAAATAGTCCACAACCATCATGGAAATCAAGGACACCAATAATCATGTTAAGTATAACCATCATGGCAACCATTAACATAACAATGAAAACAGTAAAACACGTTTACCCGTTGTAACCATATTGTTACAACCAAATCAGACTGAAAGTCCGAGATCCACTCACCCTTGACGAAGATGATCACCACTCAAAGTTCTAATATTATTGAGTCTTCGTCGTATCTGAAATCACAACAAAGGTTACAAGTCAATAACTCATTTCAAATGTTCATAACTTGAAATAAATGTACTATTGGCATCAAACTTGTTAATTAAGTTCACATCACATCATATGTATATAATTCCATATATTAACCCGTTATGATACTATATTACAGGTTACTAGATCCTTTAAACATATCACATGTTAATTAGAAATGTTTTTAAATCAAAGCTTTGTTTGCTGAAATCGAGCCCATAGCCGCCGGCTGGGTCACATGACCCGCCGGTTACCCACCATTAGCTGCCGGCTTCTAACTCAAACCGCCGGGCAAATTTAATTTTTCACAAACAGAAACATTTTGTGTTTTAAAGACTCTAGAGGCCGCCGGTTATGGTTCAAATCCGCCGGTCAGATAAGAGAAGCCGCCGGCTGGGGCCTATCGCCCGCCGGTTCACCCAATGGATGAACAAACCGCCGGCTGGGGCTACATGCCCGCCGGCTGGTTCTTCGTTTCCAGCACCTGCTGGTGCAGTTCATAACCTGCTCGAACTTCAATTCATAATTTCGACATTTTCAGCTAAGAAACACATTTTTTAACCATACAACAACCACAATTGACATCTATGAGCATGTAATAACAACAAACAAGGTTCATCACACTTCTAAATCCACACATGCATCAATTTTTAAGATATTCAAAACTTTAGCTCAAATTCATATTTCAACTAAGTAATTGCTACAATCTGAAATGCAAGCACATAATCAGTTTACTATGTTCATATAACACATTTCAAGTACGAATTTAACTCCATTCTATCATCACTTCACCAAACTCAACATTTCAAGCATTATATGAAAAGAATGGATATTTCACTTACAATTTAGATGAGGAGGTTATAATGAAATGAAGAACAAGTTGCAAATCAACATCACAGATTCAATGTGCTAAAATCAGATTGTTGGTATCATTTTCTTTGAGAGGATGTGTGTGTTTTAGAGGTGTAAGCCAAAATGAAGAAATGAAATGAATAAAGTCTGCCTCACCATTTACACTAGGCCAAACACAGTGTAAATTATACTCGTCCTAAATCTATTGTCTGGAACCTAAAATCATTTGCGAGAAAATACACTTTATTATTCCGCCAACTAAATTAATTTAAAACAAGTGATAATTCATTTATCACAATAAGTCAATTGACCAATTGACCTATTAATTTAGCAATCAAAAATACACCAAGTATTTAAAATACAATTTAAATGACAGTTAAATTAAGGGAAATACCGTATTTCAACTAGGCCCATTTCGAGGATGTTACAAATCTTCCCTCCTTAAGAAGATTTCGTCCCCGAAACCTCGCCACGCTCAAAAAGATTGGGATAGCGCGTCCTCATGCTAGACTCGGTCTCCCAAGATAAGTTTGGACCCAAACTATGATTCCACTTAACCAATACCATAGGGATTTCCTTCTTTCGAAGTTTAGTCACCTTACGGTCCAAAAGCTCTACGGGTTCTTCTACAAGTCTTTGGCTTAAGTCAACACGCAAATCTTGCAATGGAAGAACTTGGGATTGGTCCTCCACATTGCATTTTCTTAAATAGCACACATTGAAAGTATCATGAATACCCAACAATTCAGGAGGAAGATCTAATGACACCGTTTGATCATTGACAACATGTCGAATTTTAAACGGCCCGATGTATCTAGGAGCTAGTTTACCACGTTTTCCAAACCTGATAACACCCTTCCAAGGTGAAACTTTCAAGTAAACCAACTCACCTTCTACAAACGAAACTGGTCGATAACGTGGGTCAGCATACTGTTTCTGTCTATCACGGGCAGCTTTGAATCTATCTCGGGCAATAGCTACCTTATCGGCTGTAATTTGAACTATGTCAGGACCCGCAAACTGCTTTTCACCCGCCTCTAACCAACAAGTGGGTGTCCTACACCTACGACCATACAACATTTCATAGGGTGGCATGCCTATACTAGAATGGAAAGAATTATTATAGGCAAACTCAACTAATGGTAAATGGGAATCCCACGACCCACCAAATTCTAACACACATGCCCGCAACATGTCCTCCAAGGTTTGAATGGTGCGCTCCGACTGACCATCCGTCTGAGGATGATAAGCCGTACTCAAGTTGACCCTAGAACCCAATTCACGCTGTAAATTCTGCCAAAAACCCGACACAAATCGAGGATCTCTGTCTGAAACAATCGACAACGGAATCCCATGTCTAATAACCACTTCATTAATGTACAATTGCGCCAATTTACTTAATGATGCCGTCTCACAAGTAGCAAGAAAGTGAGCACTCTTGGTCAATCTATCGACAATTACCCAAATCATATCATTACCCTTAACAGTTCTGGGTAATTTCGTCACAAAATCCATGGTAATATGTTCCCATTTCCACTCGGGAATCTCGAGTTGCTTCAAAGCTCCATACGGTTTTTGATGCTCGGTCTTTACTTGAGAGCAAATATGGCAAGATTCAACAATTCGACCGACATCCAACTTTAAAGTAGGCCACCAATACAATGGTTTTAAATCATGATACATTTTGGTGCTTCCGGGATGAATCGACAGTCTGGATTTATGAGCCTCCATCAATATCACATCTCGAAGTCCACCAAACAATGGGACCCAAACACGAGACTGAAATGTCTTTAATCCCCGAGAATCTTCTACCAATAACTCCTTCCTTTTAAGCATGATTTCGAATTTCAAGTTATGATCCATTAGGGCCTCCATCTGAGCCAATTTCAATTTATCGATCAAGTCAGAAGAAATTTCCAAACGCATTAAACAAACCCTTTCAGATTTACCCTTTCGGCTAAGCGCATCCGCCACCACATTTGCCTTACCCGGATGGTATCGAATCTCGCAATCATAATCCTTAATCAATTCTAACCATCGCATTTGCCTCATGTTAAGTTCTTTTTGAGTAAACATGTACTAAAGGCTCTTGTGGTCCGTACAAATAACGCATTTGATTCCATACAGGTAATGTCTCCAAATCTTTAAGGCAAAAACCATAGCTGCAAGTTCCAAGTCATGGGTAGGATAGTTAATCTCATGAGGTTTCAACTGACGTGAAGCATAGGCAATAACACGGTCTCGTTGCATCAAAACACAACCTAAACCCGCATGTGAAGCATCACAATATACAATAAAATCCTCGGATCCGTCAGGTAAAGCTAAAACCGGAGCCTGACACAACAATTGTTTCAAGGTCTGAAAAGCCGATTCCTGTTGATCACCCCACAGAAATTTCACATCCTTACGAGTTAATTTAGTCAAAGAACCTGCAATCTTGGAGAAATCTTTAATAAATTTTCTGTAATAACCTGCCAAACCCAGAAAACTCTTGATCTCTGACGGAGATTTAGGTGATTGCCAATTCATGACAGCCTCAATTTTAGATGGATCCACTTTAACCCCATCTTCACAAATGATGTGCCCCAAAAACTGAACTTCACGAAGCCAAAATTCACATTTCGAAAACTTAGCATACAATTTCTCCTTTCTCAAGGTGTCAAGAACTAAACGCAAGTGTACTTCATGATCAGATTCAGATTTAGAATAAACTAAAATATCATCAATGAATACAATGACAAATTTATCAAGAAAAGGTCTACAAACCCTGTTCATCAAATCCATGAAAATTGCTGGAGCATTAGTCAACCCAAAAGGCATAACAAGAAATTCATAATGACCATAGCGAGTGCGAAAAGCTGTTTTAGGGATATCCTCCCCACAAACCCGGACTTGGTGATAACCCGATCTCAAGTCTATCTTAGAGAAAAATGAAGACCCTTGCAATTGATCAAACAATTCATCTATTCGGAGAAAAGGATACTTATTCTTTACGATCCTCTTATTCAATTCTCTATAATCAATACACATACGAAAAGTGCCATCTTTCTTTTTAACAAATAACACAGGAGCACCCCAAGGAGAAGAACTGGGTCTAACAAAACCCTTATCTAATAATTCCTGAATTTGATTCATCATTTCACGGATTTCGGAGGGAGCTAATCTATAAGGTGCCTTAGCTACCGGAGTAGAACCAGGAATTAACTCAATTTTATATTCTACTTCTCTAACCGGAGGTAAACCAGGCAATTCATCAGGGAAAACATCCGAATACTCAGAAACAACTCGGACATTACTAATGGCTTTCTTTTCTAGCTTAGCATCGACAACATAGGCTAAATAAGAATCACACCCTTTAGCTAGAGATTTTCTAGCTTTCATCATAGAGATCAAAGGTATACTACCCCTCTCCCTTTCCCCTCGAGCCACGACATATGACTCGTCTGAGATTGGGATTTTTATCAGCTTCTTATGACAATCTATATGGGCTTTATTACGACTCAACCAATCCATGTCTAACACAACATCAAACCCATGAATAGGCATTAGTAGAAAAGAAGTAGGAAAACTATGACCCTCAATCAAAATACTAGCTCCTGTCACCGATGTGGTAACCGAAACTAACTTTCCATCCGCTACCTCGACCTCAATAGGTTTTGGAATACATGTAGGTGTCAATTTAAGTCTATCACAGAACACCAAGGACATAAAGGAACAATTTGCCCCTGAATCAAATAAGGCGCATGCCGGTACTGAATTAACAAGAAAAGTACCAGTTATGACGTCCTCGGCTACCACGGCTTCATCCACGGTCATTCGAAAAGCCCGACCAGTTGGAGCTGGAGGATTCTTTCTTTTCTGGCCAGAAGATGATGACGACCCTCCGACCGTTCCCGATTTTTGCTTCCTTTCCTCTGGACATGCACTCGAACGATGTCCTTCCTTTCGGCAATTCCAACACACTGACTTAGGAAAAGGACAATCCTTGATGTCATGACCGAACTGACCACACTTAATACACCTAGCAGTCTGAGGTGTACAATGTCCCGTGTGCCTAGACTTGCAATTCTGGCACCAATTTGACCTATCCACTGAACCACCAACAACATTCGGTTTACGGTTATCACTATTACCTTGCCATTTCTTCTTCCCCTGACCTGACGTAGATTCACCTTTGAGTTTCAATGGGGACTTATCTTTAATTTCCAAATCATGAGCTCTAATATCACCGTCCACAGAACGGGCCAAATCAAAAGCTTGGTTAAGATCACCTGCAAGTCTCACAGTAGTCCGATAAGTATGGGGTAACATTTCAACAAAATGGTCAATCTTTGTCCTTTCATCCGGTACCCATTGATGTACAAATCTCAACTTATCGGTAAACTGAGAGATAAGGTCCTCTAAAGTCATACTATCAGTCAATTGCATATCCAAAAATTCATGCCTAATGCGAGTCATGTCATATCCGGAGCAATACTTCTTACAAACCTCGTTATAGAAATCGGACCATGTAATGGAAGCTTTTTGCTGAGTTGTTAAATGAGATGTGATAGAATCCCACCATCCCATTGCCGGACCTTTTAAAAGTTGCACTGCATAAGTATCCTTGATCTCATCCTCACATCGGCAAACCTCAAATTTCCTTTCGACATCCCTTAACCAATCCATGGTCACAGAAGGATTTGTACTCCCAAAAAAATCTGAAGGTCCACTAGATTTAAAGGTCTTAAATGAACATAGTTTTTGCTGAGATGGAGGAGGAAATACCGGAAACTGAAATCCCGAAGGTCCTGAAGAAGAAAAAGGAGCTGATGTCTGGTAGTAAATAGGCGGTGGCATAGAAAACTGTGATGTCACTAACGGAGGTGTAATCGTACTAACAGCCGGAATCTACCGGGATGTTCTAGCTTGTTGCTCATATAACTCCTTATATTTGTTTAACTCATCCTCTAAATACAAGGTGTACTCATCACGGCTCAATTCATTTGCAGGGAGTGTAGTACTAGGCTGACCTTGACTTTGAGACTGAATTTCAGGAGGAGAGTCTCTTGCTCCAGAAGCATTGATCGGGGTACTGGTCGGAGCATTATTTTCTGCCATATCCTGTACCACAACACATCTCATAACCCGTTAATTGTTAGTACTTAGCAATACTAACAAAATCATATTCACTAGCTCAATCCCCTTCCCAGGAATGTTTGACTAACACAAATAGATTTGGAATTGAACACTTAACCCATGTTCAATTCACCCAAACCGTTGCTCTGATACCAATTTATAACACCCTACTCGAAAATACAAGGATATATTTTTTTTTTTTTTTTTATAAAGGAAGCGCAAGATTAGATACAAACCATTGGATTGCATATTTACATTCAAAATGGCAATCCAAATACATATAGTCTTTAATCTAGATTATTCTAGACGTTACACACGATTAGTTTAGTGTTATAGAAAATCCAAAACATAATGTTATATCATTAACATAGTTAACCAAACAGAGTGAGCTTGTCAAACATTCCATTCCAAGTACTTCTTGCCCACCCACATACCAAAGTAAACCTGCAAGAAGTAATGAGGGGTTAGCACGAAGCTAAGTGAATAAATCTCAAACTATCACCTAACTTGGCTTAACAAATGAATACAGCAAAGCATAGCAACAGTTAATCATGAAGGATCGGTGGTCCTTGGAGTACCCTCATGCCGCGGTGGTTCCCCAAGTAACACTTAAAACCAACTGAAGGCCAAATCAGTGGTTAAACCGATAGTTTGGTACTACTACTTTCAACATAATTTCAGTGAACAACACATGTACAAAGCACTTATGAGGTCCAAAGTAATAGTACACAAACCCAACGCGCACGTTGACCCCCGACATTCAAATAGTCCACAACCATCATGGAAATCAAGGACACCGATAATCATGTTAAGTATAACCATCATGGCAACCATTAACATAACAATGAAAACAGTAAAACACGTTTACCCGTTGTAACCATATTGTTACAACCAAATCAGACTGAAAGTCCGAGATCCACTCACCCTTGACGAAGATGATCACCACTCAAAGTTCTAATATTATTGAGTCTTCGTCGTATCTGAAATCACAACAAAGGTTACAAGTCAATAACTCATTTCAAATGTTCATAACTTGAAATAAATGTACTATTGGCATCAAACTTGTTAATTAAGTTCACATCACATCATATGTATATAATTCCATATATTAACCCGTTATGATACTATATTACAGGTTACTAGATCCTTTAAACATATCACATGTTAATTAGAAATGTTTTTAAATCAAAGCTTTGTTTGCTGAAATCGAGCCCATAGCCGCCGGCTGGGTCACATGACCCGTCGGTTACCCACCACTAGCCGCCGGCTTCTAACTCAAACCGCCGGGCAAATTTAATTTTTCACAAACAGAAACATTTTGTGTTTTAAAGACTCTAGAGGCCGCCGGTTATGGTTCAAATCCGCCGGTCAGATAAGAGAAGCCGCCGGCTGAGGCCTATCGCCCGCCGGTTCACCCAATGGATGAACAAACCGCCGGCTGGGGCTACATGCCCGCCGGCTGGTTCTTCGTTTCCAGCACCTGCTGGTACAGTTCATAACCTGCTCGAACTTCAATTCATAATTTCGACATTTTCAGCTAAGAAACACATTTTTTAACCATACAACAACCACAATTGACATCTATGAGCATGTAATAACAACAAACAAGGTTCATCACACTTCTAAATCCACACATGCATCAATTTTTAAGATATTCAAAACTTTAGCTCAAATTCATATTTCAACTAAGTAATTGCTACAATCTGAAATGCAAGCACATAATCAGTTTACTATGTTCATATAACACATTTCAAGTACGAATTTAACTCCATTCTATCATCACTTCACCAAACTCAACATTTCAAGCATTATATGAAAAGAACGGATATTTCACTTACAATTTAGATGAGGAGGTTATAATGAAATGAAGAACAAGTTGCAAATCAACATCACAGATTCAATGTGCTAAAATCAGATTGTTGGTATCATTTTCTTTGAGAGGATGTGTGTGTTTTAGAGGTGTAAGCCAAAATGAAGAAATGAAATGAATAAAGTCTGCCTCACCATTTACACTAGGCCAAACACAGTGTAAATTATACCCGTCCTAAATCTATTGTCTGGAACCTAAAATCATTTGCGAGAAAATACACTTTATTATTCCGCCAACTAAATTAATTTAAAACAAGTGATAATTCATTTATCACAATAAGTCAATTGACCAATTGACCTATTAATTTAGCTATCAAAAATACACCAAGTATTTAAAATACAATTTAAATGACAGTTAAATTAAGGGAAATACCGTATTTCAACTAGGCCCATTTCGAGGATGTTACACAAGTAATCTACTACGAAAAATGAAATAGCATAATAAATAGTTGCATGTATTCATTATTTATACATCACTTAAAACTTCTCTATACACCACATTTGATATGTAAACTCTGACCTGATTCATTTTTGTAGGAGACTTCACTAAAACCTTTTTATTATTGCGAGATATGCCTATAGACAATGCAACATAAAGTTGCTCATGCGAGAATACAGACTCCGGTAAATAAACACCCACGTTTTGAACTGTCTGACCTAGAGCTTTGTTTATCGTCATAGCAAAGCTAAGTCGTGTTACGGGTTAAAATAGAGAAACTTATTAAGACTATGTAAGTAACCCGACCCAACCCATACCCGACCCGAACCCTATTAAGACTATCCGGATCGGGTTTAATAGGGTTAGAAAGTTTAATCGGGTTATGTGGGTTAACCCGATTAACCCGAATGCTTAGTAGAGTCATGTTACGGGTTAAAATAGAGAAACTTATGCGGATGCAGATTGACCCGATTAACCCGATTTAACCAAGTATCAATTTTTCTGTTATTTTTTCATAGTTAACTTCTGTATATAATAATATAAGTTGAATATGTTAATTTAATGTGGAGATATTTTTCTATATATATAAAAGGCTAAGACTACAATTTAATTAATAATAGCAGCTATAACCATATAATAACATTAGTGTAAAGTGTAGCAATGTATATGAATATGATTATGAAGAACTTATATTAGTTGTAACACAACTTGTAATTATTCTTTCATCAAAATGTTAGTGCGGTGATTGCATTCTTCAATTTTCGAAAGATGTAAACATGCCTCACATTTCAAGTATACTTATACCTGCTTTGAAATCCAGTACTTATATTCAATTTAAAACAAAACTTTATTTTACAGACTATGGTTTAACTACGTATACATAATTCATGTGGTTTCAACTTCATATATCATTCAATATTTTGGTGTACTATCCCAACATTCAAAGTCATCTATATATTTATTTTAACAATTATTAGAAAACTGTGAATTTATACGGGTTAACCCGCTACCCGATTAACCCAAACCCGATAACCCGATTACCTAATAGGGTCGGGTTACGGGTATATATTTATTTCTGAAAAGCCCGACTAACCCGACCCGACTAACTCTTATTAGGGTCGGGTTGACCTGAATAACACCGCTAAGTGCATGTGTGTGCATTGGTTTTATTTTTGATTGAATTTATCACCTATGTCTATTTTCTCTCTCAAAAACCTATACAAATACATTGAGCTTTCATTCCAATAAACACCCAGGAAATGTTTTTATTATTTGATCTATATGTGAAAGTCGTAGACTTGGGGGATTTCGAACTTTGTGTCGGCCTCCTAATGAATAGTCCTACAAGACAGAAAAGGCAAACTTTTTAAACATGTACATAACAGTAAAAACTGAAAAGGCAGTTTACGATTTCACAAAAGCTAAAGTCAAAGGTCATATTCAATATTCACTCATAAGGAAATAAAAAGCTGATTTTCTTTACACACCCCGACACACATCAAAACCATCTAATTTTCTTTACACTGTCAAAACCATCTCATTTTCTTTACACGTGATCGGCTCATCCGTGTATTCTATGCATATGCTCACTTGTAAGAGAGATAAAGTTGTACATATTAGATTCTAAGACTATCATCATTCACAATCGAAACCAACCCAACTATTAACTAAATAATTAATTTCTCTCTCTTCCACCTATCCAACTAAACTAAATCCAACTTTACACTCCCATTACCAACCCACCTTAAACTTTTTATTTTATTAAATAATACAACAATAGTATAAGGTTTATTGCATAAGGTACAATTCAAAATCAACCCATAATCTTAAATTATATATAAGAAACATTTAATGATGTCATCAAAATTTTAATCAACCAATAGAATTGTTCAATTTTGTAAAATTGGCTAAAATTTAGGTATCAATGATATCATCATTCATAATATAAATAATTTAAGATTATTTAATTAATTTATGTGTCCATCGTATTTTATTGAAAATTATATCATACATAAATCCTTATTAGATATAAATCCTTATTAGATAAGAAGTACTCCATAACATATAAATGTCTACGTTTTAATCCATCACCTATAGACAAAAAAAAAAGTATAAATAATAAATACTAATTAATTAATTGTTAAAAAAAGACACACTAAGTATTACTCCGTATAAAATTAATTATTTTTCCTTGCTTGGCTAAAATTTATGACTAGATGTCATCGTAATTCATGATATAAAAAAACATTTAATCAAAACCTTTTATTTTATTAGATATAATTTTTATTAGATATAATAAATACAAATTCCTTATAAAAAGGGGAGTGATCCTTACACCATTAAAAATTATCCATACACCACTAAATATGCTTTATAGTATTGTACTGTACAACACTGTAAAGCACATTTAGTAGTATATGGATAATTTTGGTGGTGTAAGAATCATCACCCTTATAAAAAAGACAAACTAAGTATTATAAAATAAATTTTTTTCCTTGCATAACCCGTGTGTATATACGGGTTTAAAGGCTAGTATTATAATATGGGCAACTGGCGGGACTAAATCCAACCCACCAACACATTTGGTTGGTGAGGTTTTATTTTTTAATTGTTTCTTTTTGTGTAAAGTGTGACCAACCAAACCTCTCGGTTATGAATGGCAATAGCCTTATATACTACTGTATACATTATTGAGTTGAGTACAGTAAATAGAAAGTGTTTTTTTTTTTTTTTTTTTTTTTCAGAACTTCGGACTTTGAACAAAACGATGTGCTTTAAAATTTTAAAAAGTTGGAATCTAAAAGGACAATAGAAGTAAATGAAATATTAAAAATCTTTCTCGATCATACTACTCCATTGCATTTTTCATATTCTTTCTATATGGCCTTAAAGAGTGTTAGAAAGTAATTTTATTGAATTCAGAATTTTAATAATTTAGTTTAATAGGGTGTCAGGGTAAATGGTTTTATTTTAGATTTAAGGGTTTTATTTTAGATTTGTATGGTCAACTCAAGTTCGTCTTTATGTCCTCGGTTCACACGTTTCAAAGGATTATCCATAAGTCCTTGTCTTATGGTTAATTTTTTTTTTTTTCCTACATATATCCACATGGAGATTCAGTTAGAATAATCTGTATACCAAACTAAATAACAAAAATGATGAACTTTTAGAATGGAATTGAGACCTTTACCTTTAAGGATAAAATTAGAGGAAATATGCTCATGATCTATAAAATACAAAGATGACTTTTCAAGTAAGAAAATAATAATAATAAAAGTAGTAAGCTGAAGAATAAAATTAGAGAAAAAACACACAATAGGAGTTACAAAAAGGGATAAAAACCTTTTGATGCCGTTTGTACGGACTCGGTTTTGATCCATCCAACATCAGTTTAGCAGTAGCCTCCGACAGGTGGTAGTTGGGAACAATTTAGATCTGCACAAAAACAAAACTTGCAGATTTAATTAACATGTAAATGATATATTTGACAAATATAGAGTGAAACATTTAGATCTAACAAAAAAAGGTAATTAAAAGAATAGTTGCAAATCTGACCAATAGAAAGGGGTGGGTAAAGAAAACCATTTTGGATCTAAGAAACTCCGGTTGGTTACTTAGACGGTGAAGAGTCGGTAGTGATGTTATCATATTTGCAGTGATGGTTTCGGACGAACAAGGGAGGGTGGAAACGGCGGCGGAAAGTGTGAGGAAGGAATGAAGTAGGAAGGAGAGTGTGTGTTTCTTTAGGTGTTTTTGTATTGTTGGTGATGTTAACCTGATTTGAGAGAAAAGAGCCTTGTGTGTTTCTTTTAGTGTGTATACTGTGTTTATGTGATGTATACGTGATTATATAGGTAGGCTAAAGGTGGAGATCAAAGAAGGAGGGCCATTGGATTGCTTTTGATAGTAATGAATGGTTGGGATTTGCTAGTGGTTGAAACTGAATCTCTTAAAATGAAAAAGGGCATATGTATTATAAAGGAGTAAAGATAATATTATGGGATATTATTCTAAATATACAAAATGCGTTTAATATTTTACATATTATCAATCCAATTTTTTTTTCTCACAAAATATACATCAATTTCGCAAAGCATGGGAAAATCGCAATATACTAATTTCAATTCGCAAAATGTCATTTCGCAAGGAGTAAATCGCAATAAGCAAATTTCATTTCGCAATATAGCTTTTAGCGACGACCAGGTCGTTGCTAAAGACCTTTAGCAACGACACAGTCGTCGCTAAAGTCGTCGCTAAAAGCTACATTGCGAAATGAAACCTTTATTTTGCGAAACCTATATTGCGAAATGAATATTGCGAATTTCTAAAGCCTTATTGCGATTTCCCCCATCCTTGCGAAAATAAATGCAAGTTTTTTCTTTTAGTCGTCGCTAGTCGTCGCTAAAAGACATTTTGCGAATTGAAATTAATATATTGCGATTTTCCTATGCTTTGCGAAATTGATGTATATTTTGTGAGAAAAAAAATTTGGATTGATAATATGTAAAATACTAAACCCATTTTGTATATTTAGGATAATAACCCTAATATTATTTTGTTGCTATTTCATAAAATTAAAAAAATTAAAAAAAAGTTTCAAGGTGTTCATCAGTTTCAAGAGTTTTTTTCTACACACGAACAACTAAACGTGTTCAAGTAAATTCACAATCTTCAACCCATGCATGCGTTTTAAACTAATTTTACTCTTAAGTTGTTTGTTTATTTGCATTGCTTTATTTGCTTAAATAATACCACCACCATTCTCTATTAAAATTTATTTTTAAAATCATGATTTTCTAAAATACAAGTACAAAATGATGAGTATGTAAGTGTGTATATTTCCCTTGAGGATCAAGGTGACGATCTTATATTTAGTTAAAGTAGTTATTAACAAGTTCTATATGTTACATTGAAATTTTTATTATTCTTGGTTTTAGCTACATGCAGGAGCATTTTTTTTTTTATCAAAACGTACCGAGTCAGAGCATTATAGGTTAAGTCCTAATTTACTTGAATCTTAAAGGTGCGATCACGTACGATAACACATTGCATGCTATTTATTCCTTAATTTTTCTTTACATACCACGAACTCTATCTGACATGCATGCATATATCATAGGTATGTTCAAATTGCTTGCTCAGGTGACGATGTTTGTCATAAGATCGAAGTCATATGTTTTTGTGTCGTCTACTACCTTGTGGAAAAAGAGAATTAATCAATTTGAAAGGTTGCTACTCTTCATACCTCCCATTTTTATATTCTGTACTTTTTCCGTACTTTATTCCACTACTTTTTCTTACATTCCGTACTTTTTCTGTACTTTTCTGTATTTTATTCTACCACTTTTTTAAAAAAAAAAATCAAAAGGGGGTATGGTGAGTAATTATGGTGGTATGGAAAGATAAAGCCATTTGAAATTGATTACAATGAAAGATGTCAAGTGGGTCCCAAGTACATCATTCTAGCACGTACGGGAAGAGTTAAATACGTACAAATGAACAATAACGAGAAACATGAATACTGTTGGAGACATTGAGACAATGGCCCTTATAAGTTTGGGTTAATAATATTCTTTTTTATACTTGATTATTGTATGGAGTAGTTGGATTATAGTTTCTAACGCGCGATAAATACGGCTCTATAAGGATCGAGTTAGGTTGTGTTTGTATTGGCATTCTATAAAAAAGTTGCTTTACATTATTTTTTAATTAAGTATGTGGTTATTATTGATTGGTATATTTAAGATTCGATTAACATTCAGGGGTATTGAGACACAACACATTTGTGTTTTTCATGTATAGTATCATCATACATGTTGTACATATACATATATACTACATAATAATACATATACAAAAATAGTTTTAAATAAAATTTTGCGTACGTAGTCTTTGGATGAAATCCTTTTTACTCAAGATATCAATCATTTATCATATGTCACTTTAATAATACGTACAATCATCATAATGCCATGTATGCTTATGGACTTCTTTTGTCCTTGAATATATATTGGACTGGAAAAGGTTAACAATTTTTGGTGATATGACATAAAAATGTGCACCAATGTAATTACCTTTATTGTTCTCTTTTCTACTCTGCGTCCCAATTTTAGTGTTTACTACCGAAATGCACACAGTTTAAGAAAAGTAGATTGATTATTATCTCAACCAATAGAATTTAATATCTACCCACTAAAACCCTTTCTGATTGGTTAAAACCAAAAGTTGACAATAATTTTGGGACATCCCAAATTAGAATACTACATAATTAAATTGGGACGGAAGGGGTATATTACTTCTTCAAATAGATGATACACCTCCATTTTTTTATATTTTAATAAATTTTATGTCTCCAATTAGCTGGCTGGTCTAGAATCTGAAACACCTTTAATTAACAACATCTCATCCAATAGACATTTGAGATAATAAAAATAAAAAATAACTTGTATATATTGTACCAACTTATGTGCAACTGACTTCTTTTCTTTCTATCTTCATGTTCACTCTTAAAATTTGTTATTTGATTCAAAAATGAAACTTCTATGTTCTTTATTTGCATTATGAAAAACCGAATGTAGTATTACGATTTTGATACAATTCTTATGGTTTTTAGTTCAATGAGAATATGTGATGATTTTGGTTTGATTTTGTATTACCAAAAACACCAAAGTTAACACCAATTGTACTTTACATGCTAAATATCACTTTGATATTAGCAAATTCTACATATGACAAATAATGTAGCCACATCACATCAAATTTGATGTAATAGCCTATCGGTCACCATTGATAACTACCATCGCCTCAGGGGCGGATTTATGCTGGATCAAGGGGTGGCACATGCAACATACGAATTTTATCGATGAAGTATTGAAAAAAAAATTCAAGGAAATCTGTTTCTTATGATTATGTTTTTAAGTATGTTGTCTCACCAAAATCAACATATACCCTTTGTTAGAGCAACCGGTTATTATGTTTTGCATTAATTGAAAGATCACATGCTCGAATCCTTACTTCAGCCCTATTTCTTATCTTTTTCTTTTAAGTATGAGGTTAGTAGCTTACTATTACCAAATCCACTCCCTATTACCTTGTGATATATTGAACCACAATTTGAGTTGTTAAACGAAGTGAGCATAATTTTTTTGTTTGCTACTCATGGTTAAAATTTCTAGCTCCGCCACTGCATCGCCTCCTCCCAACTACTATCATAAACCATCAAAGCTTCATTTATGTCTACTACCACCCCACGACTTCTATCCAGTAAAATTCTTAAACTCACTCAATGTTGTTAGTTAGCCCCTTCATTATATTTGACTCAAGATTGGATGCCTAAATTATAATTTTACGAAATATATATCAATCCATCATATGGAGTTTCTAATTACACAATACTAATATGCAAAAGTTTTCAATCCAACCGCGATCGATGCAGAGATACCGTTGGTCAACATGTTGAAAGAGTGCAAAGAATACCTATGAGTATGTTTGAAGATGAAATGTTCCCTTTCAAAATGAAAGAGAAATAAATTCCCTTTCAAAATCAATAAATTTTGGGGTTAAGCAATTCCAAACGTTGACGTTTATCTTCTTGGTCATCACTGTCATCTCCCTCATTCGGTCTTAATATTTTTGCTTATCGCTACAGACCACATCACCTTCGACGTAGAAGTTGCCGCCGCAACGCACGGGTACTTTGCTAGTTTTTTTTTATACAAATTTATAAAGAGACGCAAGTTTTCACCGAACTCCACCACCACTACATATTGTGTGTGATGTACGCTCATCCTTAGAGCAATCAAAATGGATCGGAAATAAAGTATCAATTAGCGATTTGAATGGTTATAAATTTTGATATATGTCTGTGAGCATCAGTTTCCCTTTTATTTAATTGATTACGTTATTCATACATCAAGTATATACGTTTTTGACGTTGTGGTGTTTTAAATGACATCAATCATCTCCATTGAAGCAAAAGAAATAAATTCCGATGTGCGTTATCATCGATTGCGATTGCGTACAACGCCCTCAAATCCTCAATGAGATTGCAACAAAGTTCACGACGTTTAATGGTATTGATTTAATTAAGACAATGTTTACAAGGTTCTTTTATATTATTTCCCTTTCAATCTTGACATGTTTTTAAGTTTGCATCTTTGTTGTTTACTGTGGATTTTGATTCTAAAAGATGGGCTGTTTTGTTTTGTAAGAAATATTATCACGACATGGTAGTTAGGAATCTAAAAATGACAAATTAGTCTTATGCATTGTCATGTATAAAGGCATATATAATTCTTTAATGGGGTGCTAATGGGTCAAGATATACGACGCTCCCTCACTGAAAGTACGTTTCGTTTTAATCAAGAGTTTTATTTGATGCTTTTGCTGTTTGTTTATCCAGATATTTGATCGAAGTTTTTTTAATTAGAGTTGCAGATATGCTCTTTTTCTACGGATTATGTTTGTTTGTATTCCGAATTAATGTGTTAAATATTGTTTTAATAAATCACTAGATATAAGACCCGCGGCAACGCGGGCAATTGTTAAGTGTTTTGGTTATTTATATTTTCATAGAGGAATGTGAATATGGTGCTGTTAACCATATAACCTTGTATGACAAACATTTAATACTATGTGGTTTTGGGCCCAAAATTTAAAAAAAAAAAAAAAAAAACACTAATAATACCTTCTCCTACACTCACATTCTCCTCATGCTTGTTAGAAATGTGTTAGATAGAGTGAAAAAGATCGATCGTGATGGTGCAATACTGCAATATACATATAGTAGCAGAAGCAATTGAAGATTAAAACTTCTTGCTCTTAGTATCAGGAGGATATGGTACAGGATGATGTTGGAGGATGATGAGAACGTGAGTTTAGGAGGGGTCAGTATTTTTAATTTGGGCTAAAACGACGTAGTATTGGGTGTTTGTCATATAAGGTTATATGGTTGACAACACCATATTCACATTCCTCATTTTCAAAAATATTTAGTCGTATAGTATGGGCAAAAAAAAGAAGGGTGGTAGTTGTTGTGGAAATCTATTCATTTTTTAAAGATGCATATCCAAGATGATGATTACAGTCGTATCTCATATAAATTTAACAAAATATTGGTTACTTAATTTTAAATATATATAAATGTATATCATCTGTAACACCCAGTTCTCGGGTCTAGTAGTATTTTATATTTCCTGACTGTGAATTATTATTAAGTGTGTCAGAAAATAGGTGTGTTGTATTATTTGAAATAAATAGTGATAATAGTCGAATAATTTATTGTGACTAATAAATTATTGGTTGTTTTAATTTTATTTAGTTGACGGTAAAATAAAATAGTGCTCCCTCGCAAATGATTTTTAAGTTCCAGACAACGATAAATACGGGGAATGAAAATTAACCAATTATATGTTATACTCTATTTTGAGTCGGTTTATAACTTTCATCATATATCTATATACATACATATGTACGTACATATACATACATACATAAACATATAAACCCTAGATCAATTCCTAAAATCCTTTCACAACACTAAATTGAAGATGCCAAATCCGAATTTAAGCTTCAAGAACATGGATTATCACTCTCTAATCCTTCTACTCATCTTGTAAGTCTTGATTACTTGATTCTCATAAACCTATGAAATGGGGTTTTGTGTACATGATGAAATTAGGATGAGTAATGCTAAATTGAAGCTTGTAATGATGAAATAATTGTTAGTTGATATCTAATTCATGATTTGTAGTTGAAAATCTAACCTAGAAATGATATAAATGAATGATGATCATGAGTTAAGATATGGGTTAGTTGATAATTCATGAATTAAAGCTTGTGGTTATGTGAGGCTTGTTGATTTATGTTTAATACATGATTATAATCTAAGCCTAACATTTGATTGAAGGAAATGATTATGTGTTCTTGAGGTTAATGATGAATTTGATGATGATCATGGATTATATGATCAAATTAGCATTGGTTATAGCTAAGAACACTTAATCGATGATTAAAGATGATTGTGTGAATTTAATTGTTAAGTATTCATTAAATCAAATATTGTGGTTTTGATGAATTCATGAAATGAGGTTAATCACCTTAGTAATGGTTTAACCATGTTGATTAGTGATAATCAAAGTAGATTAATGTGATAAGAGGGTTATTTATAACCTTGGTGTGATCGGTGTTAAAGTAATGTAAGTTAATAATCATATTATGATTGAATTTGGAAAGTGAATATTATGATCATTAATCATGACTAAGTGATAAGTTATTGATGTAATTACAATTGTAAGATATTGGATTGATTTGAGACAAGTTACTAACTTGTGTTATTCTATTGTAATTCCAGATAAACAGAAGACTCAGTGACATTAGACTACTGAGTGGACAACTGAGGTATTCGGTGAGTGGATCTCTAATCCTCAGCGTAACTTGGTTGTAACAAGTTTGGTTACAACAAGTAACGTATTATTACTTTATCAGTTGCATTGATGATTATGTTGATAGTAATAATACTGTTGATATGTTGAATAGTTGAATATGTGACTTATTGATTACGTGATCACTTGAATTATTTGGCCTTCGGGCATCAGTTGTTAATGAGGCAACGAGTTGTTGAACTGTTGGTTGGGCTAGTTGGTTATCCAAAGTTTAACACACCTCCTGTGTTAGTTGAAGATAATCACTAGCTATCGGTCTCGTCCGTAGGGCCATACGGATAGGTTGGATAAGTGTTCTTGGGGAGCCACTCGGGTTTATGGTTATCCCCAGAGCCGCCGATCCTCATTATGGTGTTGTTGATTAGTTGATGAGTTGTATTGTGTACTTGCTTGTTTAGTGTTAAGTGTTGTACACAAGGTTGTTGAGCTAAGTTAGGTTGTTGATTAGTTATCTGCTCACTTAGCGTTATGCTAATTCCCCACATTACCCCTTCTTGCAGGCTTTGGCTATTATATTGGGTGGGCAAGAAGTTGGACTAGAAGGAATGTTTGACCTTGAGGCATTACTCTGATAGTGGAATTGTATAAAATAATGTTTTAACATGTTTTTATATAACACCTATGTCGAGAAGTTATGTTTTAAAAGGTTGAATTTTATATGTTGATAAAAAGGGTGTAAACTATTACTAGTTATTTGGACTTACGCTTCCGATTTACTATATTAAATTGAGTATAAATGAGGGGTGTTATAAGTTGGTATCAGAGCGTGAGTTTGGGTGAATTGTACATTATAAGATGTTCAATCCCAAACTCTGATATGTGTCATGTCAAACATTCCAGGGTGTGGGGACTAGTGGTTGCATGATAAAATTGTTATTGAATGTGTACTAACCTATAACGAGATGCAATAGTGTTGTTTTGGATGCAGAGACGGAGGAACATGAGGAACCGTATGGTATTCTCAATGATTCCTCAATACTCGTGGGCCTAGATATGCCAGGTAATTTTCGATAAGCTTGGTGAATTTTAATAAGCTTTGACTGTTTATTTTACTATGATATGATTGTTAGTAAAGTAAATTGAATTATTGGTGAATATTGCTTGTTAATAAGATGATAGAGGTGTTAATGAGTAATTAAGAAGGAAATTGGAAATTTCGATCAAAATGTTGAAATTGTGTAGATACATTGTTGACTAAGGTGTGATTATAGATCAATGCTAGGGAATTAATTGATAAATGATAAACTGAATTGATATGATGAAATTAATGGGATGTTGGTATTCTCCATTAATAGGTTTCGAGTCGTGTTGTTATGTAAAATTAGAAAGTCAAAGTGGTCAACTAGTCTATATATGCGTTGACAAGTGGTGAAAAGTCATGGTTGAATACTTGTTGTGAATTTGATGATTTTATGTGAATTTGGTGTTTCGAGGTTACAATGTGACACCGATGGTGGAAGTAAAGTTGTTTGACTTGGTAAAGTCACAGAAGTGTAAAATGGGTGTTAAATTAGTGAACATATTGGTTGAAACCCAAATGGGTTGTTAAAGTGCCCAAATGGGTCACTTGATGGTTAAAAGGTTAAAATGAGTAGTGGTCTGATTAAAAAGAATGTTAAAGTGACTTTAAGTCATAAAGATAGTAGTAAAAGGTTATGAAAATGATTTGGGTAGTCAATGTGATTATTTTCTTAAAAGTGCCCATTTGGACCCCTAAACGGGTCAACGTGTCAAAACAATGTAGAATGAATGTTTGTAGGTGACGAATATGCCCACACGTCACTAATGTATATAGAAACATGTTGGTAAAAGGTGGAAGTCAGAAACCAAGTCGTTTGAAATATAGCGTGTCAACCAAAATGGTCGAATATGGTCAAAAATGAGTCGTACGTCCGTTTTATCGTAAAACGTGTAAATTGGAAAAGTGTAAAAAGGGAAAGTTTCATTTTGGCATAGTGGACGTGCCTGCAAAATTTTAGAGTCTAACTCTAAACGAGTAAAAAGTTATGCGCGATTGAAATTGGCTAAAAATTTGAATTTTACTAAAACTCAGATTTCTATTTGGGAACGCGATCCCAACAATCTTTCTGGATCGCGTTCGTATGTGTTATTTTGTCACAGAATTTTTTATGCTTGGGAACGCGATCCCAGCCATTTTCCAGGATCGCGTTTGTGTGTGTATTTCGGGTTAAGATGCGTTTTCTCTTGGGAACGCGATCCCGCTCACTTCTCCGGATCGCGTTTGTATGCTTAATTTGGTTACAGAACATTTTTAACTGAGGAACGCGATCCTGACCCGTTTTCCCGGATCGCGTTAGTTAGTAAAAAAAAAAAAAAAAAAAAAAATTCTTGCGACGTTCGACGTAATACTTGACGTAGAAAATTTTTGAAAATTTCGGTGTCCGATTAAGACGAAATTTACAGGGTCACTTGGAAACGGCTCAACGGTCAAAGCTCATCGCTTTGCCATGAGCCCTGTCAGTTTTCGGCACTTGGGGGTCGTTTAGGGCTCGAAAATCGCGTTTTATTGTTTTTCGGACCTTATTTTGAACTTTTAGCTTACGTTTTGTATTGGGCTTTTGTTTCTTTGAGCCCTGGGATCATTCCTATGACTATATATGACGTTATAACTTGTTTTAAGAGGTCCTTAAGTTTTATTGAGTATGAGTTATTTTCAAGCTGTGTATTCGTCGTATTGTCAAATAGTGGCCAACTGTTGTTGGTGGTGATTTAAGTTCTTGAGTTATATGGACTAAGTGAAATATGATAAAGTAAATGAGTCATCTAAAATATTGGAAATGGTTAAAATAAGTATTCTTAGAGTTTGAAAAGAAGTGTGTGAGTTTATACTTATTTGGCATTTGTCAATAGAGTTATAATGTGTATGTTTGATATGATATGTTTATTTATAATACAACTAAAGAGGTAAAGATTAGAGAGAACATGTTGAATATTACACGTAGTATGGATGAAGTGTTTAGTACCAGATGTACTAATAATGTTAAGTGATGTAATTAGTAAACGACCTTGAATCAGGTAATAAAGAAGTTGATTGTAATAATAGTGTTAGACATTACACTTGGGTTAATGATATAATAAAAAGAAGTGTTGAATGTCTGTGTTGCTTATGTAAACTCTATGATATGTGTATTAGACATTGTGCCTATGTTAATAATTGGGAATATACTTGCCATTACAGGTTGTTATAATTGTGTAAATTGTTGATATTACTATTGAGAAATATGTGAGAGTAAAGATAATTACTTAGGAGATGAATGGTATGAAGTGACCTGAGAATAAAGTGTGACTGACATAATATGACGACGTCTGGCCAACGTATTTATATTATGCCATTTCACATGGAGTTGTTGAGGTTACTGAGTACCATATAAAGTTAAGTGGTTTTAAAATCACAGATAAGATATGTTGACCTGTAATTGATAAATAGTCAATGATGGACTAATATGAAAGAGTAATAAACCACTAAGTTGTTGTTGCTAATGTGATATCTATGGCACAATTGATGTGTATGTGTGATGCATTGCCAATAGTATGAATTAAAAAGTTGATTTAAGCAAAGTAGAGGTCAGTGGACTGTGAATAATTGTGTGTTGATATTGTTGACGAGATGATTAATCACAGCACCTCGTGTTGTTGAAATACCATTGTTGAAAACGTTTGGTATTAACAGGTGTTGTTTAGCATCCAAGTTGGTGTAACATGGTGCTAGTTGATTAAATGATAATAATTTTAATCTATAGAAATGGACCTCTACATAATGCTTATTAGTTAATGTTATATGTTGATGATTATATGGTTGTGGATTCCTGTTAAGTAAAGGATTTCATATAATCGAGTTGTAATTATATTTGCAAGTTGTAAAGTAATAATTAACTAGTTGCTGAAATGGAAAAATATAGCAATGTGATGACTAAAGAAGTATATGATTATTAGTTAAACTATTGGTGACGAATCGAGTTACAATTTGTTGCTAAGATGCATGTAGTAGTGTTCGGTACCCCTTATTGTTACTATGATTATTGTTGTCGTCATAGTTGTAATTGTTGCTATAGTTGTGTTGTAATAAAGATGACACGTTAAGTGACTACAAGTTAAGATTGACATAGTGGATATGAATGATCATGTAAGCGATCAGTTAAGTATCAGAGATAGGATATATGTTGAATAGTGGCATAGTAAAATGTATCAAAATATGCACATGTGGATATGTGCTTGTAGAAAGGATGTTAAATGTATACATAATTTAGAAGTTACTCTAGGGGGTGACATGGAATATGTATAACGATTATTGTGACTAGATAGTTGATGTGTTTGGTGTTAACAAATTTAGTGGAGAACAACACACAACTTATGTGTATATAAAAAGTAAATTGAAGTATATCTTGATGATGTGTAAGCTAATAAGAGGTATATACATTATGTGTTTAAGGGAATAAGTATGTGTAAATACATGTGGTATTTAGAGGGAATTAAGATGTGTATTAGTGAATTAAATTGTAATCACCTTTGTGTGATTATAATAATGAATAAGTATGTGGTTAAACGTGTGTAAGAAAAAGATTATTAGTGAATTGAAATGAGAATAATTGGTGGTTGTGTTAATCTATATCGATTAAGTGGGATTAGATTTCGAGGACGAAATCTCTTAAAGGGGGGAAGATTTGTAACACCCAGTTCTCGGGTCTAGTAGTATTTTATATTTCCTGACTGTGAATTATTATTAAGTGTGTCAGAAAATAGGTGTGTTGTATTATTTGAAATAAATAGTGATAATAGTCGAATAATTTATTGTGACTAATAAATTATTGGTTGTTTTAATTTTATTTAGTTGACGGTAAAATAAAATAGTGCTCCCTCGCAAATGATTTTTAAGTTCCAGACAACGATAAATACGGGGAATGAAAATTAACCAATTATATGTTATACTCTATTTTGAGTCGGTTTATAACTTTCATCATATATCTATATACATACATATGTACGTACATATACATACATACATAAACATATAAACCCTAGATCAATTCCTAAAATCCTTTCACAACACTAAATTGAAGATGCCAAATCCGAATTTAAGCTTCAAGAACATGGATTATCACTCTCTAATCCTTCTACTCATCTTGTAAGTCTTGATTACTTGATTCTCATAAACCTATGAAATGGGGTTTTGTGTACATGATGAAATTAGGATGAGTAATGCTAAATTGAAGCTTGTAATGATGAAATAATTGTTAGTTGATATCTAATTCATGATTTGTAGTTGAAAATCTAACCTAGAAATGATATAAATGAATGATGATCATGAGTTAAGATATGGGTTAGTTGATAATTCATGAATTAAAGCTTGTGGTTATGTGAGGCTTGTTGATTTATGTTTAATACATGATTATAATCTAAGCCTAACATTTGATTGAAGGAAATGATTATGTGTTCTTGAGGTTAATGATGAATTTGATGATGATCATGGATTATATGATCAAATTAGCATTGGTTATAGCTAAGAACACTTAATCGATGATTAAAGATGATTGTGTGAATTTAATTGTTAAGTATTCATTAAATCAAATATTGTGGTTTTGATGAATTCATGAAATGAGGTTAATCACCTTAGTAATGGTTTAACCATGTTGATTAGTGATAATCAAAGTAGATTAATGTGATAAGAGGGTTATTTATAACCTTGGTGTGATCGGTGTTAAAGTAATGTAAGTTAATAATCATATTATGATTGAATTTGGAAAGTGAATATTATGATCATTAATCATGACTAAGTGATAAGTTATTGATGTAATTACAATTGTAAGATATTGGATTGATTTGAGACAAGTTACTAACTTGTGTTATTCTATTGTAATTCCAGATAAACAGAAGACTCAGTGACATTAGACTACTGAGTGGACAACTGAGGTATTCGGTGAGTGGATCTCTAATCCTCAGCGTAACTTGGTTGTAACAAGTTTGGTTACAACAAGTAACGTATTATTACTTTATCAGTTGCATTGATGATTATGTTGATAGTAATAATACTGTTGATATGTTGAATAGTTGAATATGTGACTTATTGATTACGTGATCACTTGAATTATTTGGCCTTCGGGCAT
The DNA here is from genome assembly GCA_949592205.1 of Helichrysum umbraculigerum. NCBI lineage: Eukaryota > Viridiplantae > Streptophyta > Magnoliopsida > Asterales > Asteraceae > Helichrysum > Helichrysum umbraculigerum. Next base: position 93,725,946 of record CATIUR010000004.1, read on the forward strand.
CAGTTGTTAATGAGGCAACGAGTTGTTGAACTGTTGGTTGGGCTAGTTGGTTATCCAAAGTTTAACACACCTCCTGTGTTAGTTGAAGATAATCACTAGCTATCGGTCTCGTCCGTAGGGCCATACGGATAGGTTGGATAAGTGTTCTTGGGGAGCCACTCGGGTTTATGGTTATCCCCAGAGCCGCCGATCCTCATTATGGTGTTGTTGATTAGTTGATGAGTTGTATTGTGTACTTGCTTGTTTAGTGTTAAGTGTTGTACACAAGGTTGTTGAGCTAAGTTAGGTTGTTGATTAGTTATCTGCTCACTTAGCGTTATGCTAATTCCCCACATTACCCCTTCTTGCAGGCTTTGGCTATTATATTGGGTGGGCAAGAAGTTGGACTAGAAGGAATGTTTGACCTTGAGGCATTACTCTGATAGTGGAATTGTATAAAATAATGTTTTAACATGTTTTTATATAACACCTATGTCGAGAAGTTATGTTTTAAAAGGTTGAATTTTATATGTTGATAAAAAGGGTGTAAACTATTACTAGTTATTTGGACTTACGCTTCCGATTTACTATATTAAATTGAGTATAAATGAGGGGTGTTATATCATCAAATTAATCGTAATCGTTGGATCGGTATGGAAAAATCCAATGAAGGATCAGGATTACCCCAAGCTATCCTGCTTTAAATAATTTGTATAAAGATGTACGTTTTCAGTGGGATAATATAGTTATTATTTTGAAAAAGACCAAGTGGGCCGCATAGTAATAGAGTTAACGTATAAATGGGGCCGGTATTGTGAATCCTGTTATTTGTTAAATTGGTTGAAAATATACTTCTCTACAAATAAATGAGAATTTATTATACTACATAGGTTAATTAATAGTTCAAGATTGAAAGAATACCTTCAAAATTAATAGGAGTTTCATCGTCTTCAATTTCATGCTCTTTCAACAGAATGTTTTTACCCATCTTAAAATAAACAATAAACAATAAACAATTGAATTAGTAACTTATTAGGATACGATGTAACACGAAATAACATGAAGTGGTATGTAATCATTAAAAATTAATATTGTAACATGCAAATATACAAATAATTTATTACCTTTTAAATTAACAGGAGTTTGATCTTTTGAAGTTTGATCTTTTGAAATTTCATGATCTTGAATAGTAGAAGCTTTCTCATCTAAAAATCAATTGAAAAAGAGTGTTAGTGAAAAAAAAAAAATTAATATATAAATTTCTAGTTTGGATGTAACATACCTTTAAATTGTTTTGGAACCTCTTTTGAAAGGGGATATGATATGATTTCCTAGATTCCTTGTAAAATAGGGTAGCTTTTGAGTGTCTAGGTTTTCAATGGCTTAAGAATGATATATGATCGACATGTATATAGAGAAAGTTTATAAAGGCTTAATATTAGGGATAGATTTGAAAAAAAATCTATTATATATTAATTAAATCAGTTATGCCTCCGAATGTTTTGGTTGTGCTTACGATTTTTTGGGTGTTGTGTTATGTAATTTGGTTCACTACTATTTGACTTTGAATCACTTTTTTTATTATATTTTGTATTCCGAAATTTTAGTTTGGTTATATTATTATTTTTTTAATAAACCGTCTTTGAAGATATATGTTCATATCTTCCGGATGATTTGGTTTTAATTTTTTTTAGTATAACAAATAACAAAAGGTGGTTAATTGTAATTATTTTAAATTAATTTAGATCGCTGGATCGATTTGGAAAAACTTAATTAAAGGCTAAGATTTCTTCGTGGTATTTTGCTTTAAGTATATATATTATAGATTATAGATGATTTGAATATTATGCTAAGGTGCTCACAATATAAATTGCATAACTTATGCTATAACAACTGGATAAAAATTACAGGTTAAATCTATTTTACTAATTGCTAGGGTATTAGATCAAAGAGTGTTTATATAAGTTGCTATTGGGTATAGTTTAAGGCAATGGGTTGTTGGATGAGGCAACTGTGAATATGAATGAGTCATTTTATCGACTCGCAGGCATCATTTTGGATCGGAATCTTCTTAGTGCAGTGATTAGTGTTAACACTGAAGTGACTTTTTTACATGTAATCTTAGTGCAAAAAGATACGTTTAATATATACATTGTAGATGCTCAAAGCAATCAAGCATGAGATCCAAAGTGGAGGCCATATTAACTTTTGAGTTAATTGCATGGATGGTCCCTGTGGTTTACACACCTTGTTTCTATACTTTACCTTTTGCATTAGAAGTCCAAAAACAAAATAGTTGTTATGTACTCGATCCCTCGTTCAACTAAAATTACTAATATACCCTTATCATATTTTTATTGAATTTTCTAATTATTGCTGAAATCTATAATATTAAAAAATCACATACTTTGGGAAGGTTGGGAGTCTCAAGTGAACCTCCCATCTTGTTTATCAAATCAAATACTAACAAGAAAACGTCGTGAAGTCCAGAACATGAAAACATTAATAATCTCAAAACAATAAAACTAACAACAATAAACACCACAAACTTCTCTCAAATTAGTTCTTACAAGATCTAATTTTTAATTGAACCTCAAATTAGTTCTTGCGTCGATATATAGAATCTATGAAATAAATTATCAAAATCAACCGGATAATTTGTTTACTGGCGATTTTCATTACCACAAGCTCTAGCAGCAAGATCTGGTGTTTCTTCGGCGATTTGGATTTGGTTGATCTAGTGCTTATCCGGATAAGATGAGCAGCTGGGTGAAGGAAATGGGTGGTTAATGGTGGCTGCGAGCGGATTCGACGAACCACCAATGTAACAACGATTGCGGTGGCAATAACTGATGATGCGCGAGGTCAGCCGCGATGGCGGTTTGAAGAATAAACAACGATTGCTTGAACTTTGTATGAGATTCAAATGTTATTTTTTCGATTAATGTTTGATTTGAGAATCAGATGGTGGTCGTGAATGTTGTGGTGTGGTGGATTTGGGTAGTTGAACTGATGTGAAATTTGGGGGTTTAAAGCGTTGATATGAAATTATAGAATAAACATGCTAATAGGTGGATGGTGGTGACCGGAAAGTAATTAGGTGAAGATGGTGGCCGGAAAGTTGGTGGATGTGGAGTCATGGTGGTTATGAATTATGATATTATGGTTAGGGTTTTGAAAGAGGGAAGATACTTCAGGAAGAAGATGATGACGTTGATTATTACATATAAATATATTTATTACGGAGTAGTGTTTTTTGTTCTTTAAAATGAGTTTAAAATTAAAAACTGTTATAGATAATTATGGTTGTCCATATCTCTTAAATATATACTAGATATTAGTTTCCTATTAGTTTACAATTATTTGGAGAATACTCTATTGTACTCTATATATACCCTATGGGTTCATATGAATAATATCAATTCTTTCTCTCTATTATTCTTTAGTTTATAACACGTTATCAGCAAACCTAAAATATTTCCGATCGATTCGTAGCCGGCACTTGAAGACCGACAATCAACTTTGAGGTACAAAATTAATTAGTTAATTTTTGTTTTCATCAACCAATAATATTTACGTTACATGCTATTTAATATTTGTTGGATTACATGTATATTAGATCTCATACGTGTTAATTTATTATGAACTTATTATCTACATATTGAAGATGTGTTCTTTGTATACATGATTCTGATCCACGTGTATTGCTAAATTTAACAAAATTAACGTTAACAATGAATCGTTTATGATTATTTGATGTTATTATATATTATTCAAATATTGATTGATTCATTAAAATATGATCTATGCTTTAGATTAGGCAATATGATTTTCGGTAATTTGATCTTCGGGTTCCTTGTAATCATAATTTTAAATTGAGAAAATTGCCCAAATCGTCCTTGTGTTTGTCTAAAAAATCACAATCTATCCCTTATTTTATGAAATGTCACCAGACATCCATGTATTTATTATTTTCGCTCACTAATAGTCCCAGTTCACAAATTTTGTTAGTTTATTCTTTAATCACAGTGAAATGACTATAACACCCTCATCATCTTCTTTTTCCTAAAAAGAAGACCACCTATGATCAACAACACACATCCCACACAAAATTACACATTACACATATTAATTAAACTTTCAAGAACAGCGACGACTTCAAGCATTCAACATCAGCCCTGCATTTTCTTCTCTATCTTCTACATATCTATTCTCCCTCTCTAATTATATACCTCTATGGCTCTATCTGTTTAATTTCTTATCTGATGCATACTATAATACTCCCTCCGTCCCATATTAATAGTCCAGTATTTCATTTTGGGCTGTCCCAAATTAATTGTCCACTTCCATAAATAGATAAAAATGATGAGATAAAATCCTTTTACACCCTTACTTTATATATGTAGGACAAAAAAGTAGGTAAAAAGTAAATGGTAAAACTGTAATCTTATCAAAAAGTAAAAGAGAAGTTAATGTTTTCTTAAACTGCGTGTTTTTTGTCTGGGGACAATTAAATTGGGACGGAGGGAGTATAAACTAAACAAGCTAGAAACTCAAAACCCCAATTGAAACAAAATAAGAATGAAAAAGATTTACAACATGGTTCATTATTATAAGTTCATTTTGAATAAAACGTAGATAAAAATCATAAAATAAAGTGTCAAGATCTGAAAATCGAAAACCAACTCTGGTCAAGCCCACCGTATCCGGCCAACGCACCATCTTTGGCCTTGGTTTTCGTCGGTCTATAAATCGAAAGCAAAATCAATCCCAGATCCGATAATCGAAAGCAAAGAAACAAAACAAACACAAATTCAAGTAGATCCAGAAAAAAAAGAACGATGAAGATTCTCAGGTGGTCGGACTTTCACCTTCACAAGTGAAAAATAGATCACTACCGGAAAAACAAAGAACGGATGGAAAATCACATCACCGTCACTGCCGGAAAAAACAAAGACCGGATGGAAAATCACGTCACCGTCACTGCCGGAAAAACAAAGACGATTATCATTCAAAGGGTTCGAGATCTTGCCTTTTGTTCAGGGGAATTCAAGATCGTTTTTCAGATTTGTTTAAACCAATGATTACCAATTGATTCTCTTGATCATGATTATTCATCATCGTACGTGATTTAATTCGAAGAAATCGGAATTGGATATGAATTTAAAAATCAGAGATTTTGATAGATATATTTTGCCATTGTGGAGGTTAAAACAAAATAAAAACAAACAAGTGAACAAATAATTATAAGAAATTGAAATTGTACGAAAGTGTGAATACATTGAAGCCTCATGGGGTTTGCTTTTGCTTGAAAAAATCTTGGTTTTAATTGCACAGGTTCTTCACGTGAAGCAGGAGGTCTACTTTATCAAATTATAGTTTTAACGATTTATTGATTATAAAAATAAAAATGTAGTTTTGTTTAGGTTAGTAAATTTTGTAAGATAATAAAAATGAGCTTATTATGGTCAGGCTTTTAATATTGGTGGGGATCCGACAGATGATTCGAAAGATCTTTAGTAAAAATAGGGTTTGAGGAGGAAACCGGAGAAGATGAGGGTATTTTGGTCTTTTTAATATGATTTAACGGAAAAAGTTAATAGATTTAACGAAGTGGACTATCAGTGAGCGAAAATAACAAATACAAGGATGTCCAGTGACATTTCGTAGAATAAGGGACGAATTGTGATTTTTTAGACAAACACAATGACGATTTGAACAATTTTCTCTTTTAAATTTGTACACATATTGATTGTTGGTATTAAGCGCATAGTTCATTCATTCATTGTTCATGCTTTTACTTTATCAATGGTTTGGTAGATTTATATAATCAAGATCTCTTCGTGATTTTACTTGATTTATATTAAATTACGAATTGGATACATCTATATTGAGTTATTTGTTGTATGAGTACTATAACAAAATTATCTTCGTTTTAGTGGAGACAACATGAGTTTTAAACCTTGATGTTATATGAAAAGATTTGATAAATATGTAATCAGAAATTTGTGACTGAAGATACGTAGGCATGATTAATCTTTTATTTGATTACTTGTTTGGTCAAAGTTTTATATGAAGTACGTTCTAGGACCAAATTGATGTTAACTAGGTGTGATTTGCGCCTCACATTGTAAGGGGATTGATTTTAGTTTTGCAATTCAATTATATGTGCATGTAACAAATTGTTATTTATGATGATCTTTTTATTAGTATGAAAACAATTTGGTAGTCTCAAGTTAACATTTAGTTGCCTGATTTTAATGTTATTTGATTCGTTTTGTAGTTTTTAAATTACAATTTAGCAATATATTGGATTTTCTGTAGTATATATGTTGTATGATGGAGACAAAAGGAATAAGTAAAAAATCATTACCTAGGTAATTTCACGAGAAGTTTATGTCTCAATTTTATGATAAATGGTAACAAAACATCTAAAATATGATGATAAATTGGTATTTTAGTTTGTTAATTGATTATAAGGAGTAATAATGATTATTTGTGGTCATCGTATGTAAATGGTTTAGATTACTTTGAAAAGCTTTTATTTTACCCACAACTCCACTTTATTAATAAATTGAATAGATTGAAAAGTATTCTTAAAATCTAATCCGTAATTTATAAATTGTACATTCTTGTTACAATGCATGATTTATGCTTTTATGTGTTTTGTCGTACGTGATTATATATGCTTTTATGAGTTACATAATATGAATATGTTTTAAGATCATCGTCTAGTAATCTATTTGAGACCCTGAATGTCTAGTTGTGATTAAAAACTCAAACGAAAGTATAATTATTTTATATGCTTATGGTTTCCGGATCCAATCTATCACACCTTCTTTTGATTTGTAAAATGTACAGTTTTGTGTAAAGTAAGTTGAAAGTATCTTTAACATTTGGTTCATAACTTATAAGAGTTTTTAATAAACTTAGTAATTATATTCATGGGTAATACACTTTCCGGTACCCATGCCATTATTAATTCTTGATAATTATACATAGTTATATTACATATGGGTCTCACATGTCAATTGGTAGAATTTATCAAATTATTATTTTTATTGTGTTCATATATAGACTACATGCTTTTATCATGATATGCAATCATAATTAGTACATATATCATGCATGAATATTCAGCTAGATAGAACCTACTACGGTTGAAGATAAATACCATCCATGCTATATACTTGAACCTACGTTTGGCTTAACTTCTACTCTATTTATTAGTATACTTGAACCTACGTTTGGCTTAACTTCTACTCTATTTATTAGTATGTTTGATTATTCGTTGGGTAGTATTTATCACCTGCCTTGTAGTCTTATGATAAGATATATACTATATATTGTGTTATCTCAAATATTCGAATGTTATACTTTGACACTATTAAAATGGATTATATCAAGTTCTCATAGTGTATATAAACATAATTAATATAAAAGGTTCATTTGTAAATGTGGTACGATTTAAGGAAACTTTACGATATTGAAAGTTGGATCATTATTGGTTATGTCACCAAAGTCCACATGCTGTAAAATTTAAGCCGTTCTTGTACATATTCTTTCACTTAATTTTATGTGAAGAGGACATGATTTATAAAGCACATATTATCTCTAATAGAAACATAGTTAGAGGTCTTCTATTATCACCATTATGAAAACATTCAAAATAAGTTTATGGTAGATGATCCGTCATGAATATATTCACTTATGGTTATTACTTATCGGATCATATTAGATTTAAATGAATGCATGTGTTTAACTCGGCTATTTGATATATTACTTGTCACTTGATACAGTGGCGGATCCAGGAATTTTTTTCATGGGGGGCCTTCGGTTATATCATAACATAGTCGAAAAAAAGGTTGGTTCATTCAAACCCAATTATCCATATAAAAAATCACAATAGAAGGCCAGTTTGGATTGAACTATATAAAAACTTTTATTCTTCTAATTGACGAAGTTATTAAGCAATGGGGACTACTACTTCAAAATCAATCTTATTTAAATATACAAATGAGACAAGTAATTATGAAACTAAATGCTTACAAGAAAGTAGAAAATATTTATATATCAGTAGATTCAAAAGACCTTATGTGCCTTCTTTAAAATACTAGTGTACTAAACTTAACAAGTTTTTATTTCTGTGTTATTTTATTTTTAAATAGATAGTTTACTTATATGTAGATGCTAGTTTAATATGTTTATTTAGTTAGATATATGTAATAATATCTTATGCTATTTCTATTATACTCAAAGTATATCACAATATAAGTTTTTTTTTTTTTTAACTTTCTTAACCTTTAAAAGAGAAAGTACGAATTTAAAATATTCTCAAGGGCATACAGTATCATATTTAAGAATAATAATAGTAACTAAAACGATTAACTAATAGAATTAATAAGTAGTCATCCATAATAATATTATGAAATGTGAATTGTTACATTATGAATATTAAAGGGTTTAAATGTATATTGTATAATAATGATGGGTATCTAAAAAGAAAGTTTTTAAAAGAAAACAAATGGGTCCCAGATGGGGCCACTTGTTGTCTTCTTCACCATATATCTCTGGCTCTCTCTCTCTCTGCAATTCATTTCTCACCATTAACACAAATCATATACCTCTAAAATTCTTCCTTGGCCATGTAACTTTACATTATAAACATATATCAAAACTATAAAATTGGCTTTACAATCCAAAATTGATGGCATTATTGGGGGCCAAATCATTTATGAGTTGGGGGCCTTACATATAGCTTTAAAAAATTTGCCTTTACAACCCAAAATTGAGGGGGGGCCTCGGACCCCCTACCTATAACGTTAAATCCGCCCCTGACTTGATATATGATGAATTTTATTAAAAGTGATTGACAACATGATAAATGTATGATTAGTGAAAGATTCAGTTGAACATTTTGAATACGTGACACTATAGTTGTGATACTCCCTAAACCTAGTCATAAACAACATTGACTATGGTAATTTTAAATCGGTAGAATGGGCTTACTTGATCATGTTGTTATTTCTAACTTGATACTATGTAGGCATGATACTATGTGTAATAGAATGTTATTTAGAGAAATATATTTATGAGGATATTAGGTGCAGTTTTGATTTATCACCGTAACTACTTGAGCAAATACATTGAGCTATAATGTAAATTGCATGAAACCGATAAGCATGTTATATGCAATACTCATATATGTTATTGGTATGGGTGTGATACTTATTTGTTATGCTATATGGTATTTTTCATATAAATGTGCTCATCTATTTTTGGTATCATGTATATTTTAAGTGATGATGATAATAATGCATGCATCGGAGAAAGAATAGCATCAAGTAATAATGCATGCAATAACATTATACAAACAAGTGCAATTGAAGCACTTATGGTCATAAATTTGTCGTTTTATGGACCTCAATTCTTATATAAATTGGCATGACCGGCAAGACCATCCCGAGTCAATGATGATGCGAAATGTATATAAGAACTAGAAAGTTCTTAACAATGGTGATTTTGACATGAGTTGAATGCTCTCAAAGCTAATCCATTACCGACTAAAAGTGAGATTGAATCGCGTAATATTCTAGATATGATAAAAAGGGATATATGTAGGTGCGCATATATATCCTCCCAACTGACCATTTAGAGTTTTAAATCGATGCATCGTCTAAATGGTCATAAAAGTGCAACCTAGAGTTTGCATGGTTAAATGACTCGCCTATTGAGATTGCGAGCACATATTCTAGATGTTTTGGCAATGTCGGTGAGTGTATATATTGATGAATTACATACTTAGTGTCTTCGGTTGATTGTAATATGTGTTGAACATCTATTAGTTTATACACCGATTACTTTTGTCGAACTGTGAACAAATGTTTTTTAGTATACCGCAAAGACTGCGGTCATGATGAGAGAATAACTATTACTTATAGTATGGGGCCATGTTAGTAAACATGAAACAATATGAATTCGCATCGGGCCAACATGATTATGATGACTCTCCATGATAATTGGTCATGAAAAGACATTTCCATCTTAAGAGTTTCTTTTTGTTTGTGCGGTATTTTATTTGCTCCACCACAATGCACAACGTCTAGATGTGAAAAATGTTGGGAATATGTATGGGGAGGGGATAAGCAGCATAAACTTGAATTATCACAATATGATATTGATCCTCATGGTGAAGAATGAACTCAAAGTTCAAATGATAATTCATATTAAATAGTTGCCAGACATATTCATTGACTGGAATTGAGTGACTAAGTCACATGTATAAGCTGCTCATGCTCCGGTTAAGATTGGTAATAAGTCCACGGCATGTGAAACGTGGTAGATTAATCGATTCCAATAAAATCTTCAAAGTAAAAAGGGAGCAAGAAATTAAGATGGTCAAATTGAGGTAATAAAGACCCCGTGAGAATTTGCTAGAGAGACACTAGACATGAAGGTTCTTGATGAACCTCGGGTACCCTAAAAGTGAAAACCGAATAGTGACAAGATTCTAGTAATATATATTGTGTCTCATACTTTGTGGAATCGAATAAATGAAATCGACGTCGTTAATATTTTGTATAATGTAGCGCTATATGTTGTTAACGAGGATCGTAGAAGTATTCTTGCTAAGAAGTGCAGATGTTGAAATTATTGGCCAATATGGAAAGACGCATGAAATTTATGAAAAATATAATCTCTTGATGTGAGATGGTTTGGCTTAAGTTCTATACACTTGAAAGTGTAAAATATATCATATATAAATCGGTCTTGATGCAAAAAGCCCAATGAGAATGAAATTATGAGATATAAGCAAGAGTGATGATACAAAGATTATTTGCAAAGACTGAGATTTATTTATGAGGAGATACTTTTGATTGGTGGATGCAACTATTTTATTGATTTCTTAGAAAGTCTGGCAATAGAAAAAGAAAAGTGAATCGCGTCTATTGGATATTATTAGAGCTCATTTACTTTGAAACTCCGTGAATAATATGAAATGCTTAAAGCATGTTTCACAATTTATAAGATCTTAAGATAGAAATATAGGTTCTCGAGAACACTAGTCGATCATACTGAGAAAGTCCTTATATCGATTATATTAATTAGGCGAGTGATAAATAGCCCCGTTGAATATTTCTTGATAGAGTATGATATGGAAAATGATTATGTTTGCATATACATTTTGAAAACATGTTCGAATGCACACATATTATGATTCATATATTATTGGAACTATTTTGGAAGCTTCCAAAGGCGATTTGAAAAATATATTGAAATGAATGATTATTGTGAAGACAAGGTTTTGTCATGGATTAAATATTGATGATGTAGTCTTTGTGCACCACGAAATCTAGAGGTGCTAATAAGATTTTATGGGCTAACAATATGCACTAAGCACTTCAATTTCGCTACCTTCAAGGTACGAAAAATATGAGTTTATATTTTACTAACCAATGCAAGACTAGTTTAGTTGGTTTTGTAGATGCGGGATATGTGTCCGACCACCATACTGGTCGATCTCAAACTAGTTATATTTTCACAAGTGGCAGTACTGCAATTTCTTGGTGTTTAGTAAAACAAACAATCACAGCTACTTCATCAAATCATGCCGAGATTCTAGCAATTTATGAAGCAAGTCGAGAGTATGTTTGGTTACAAAATGTGATACATTAAATCCGTGATTCATGTGGTATTTCTTCTTGACATGAGGTACCTACAATATTATATGAAGACAATGCAGCATGCATCGCTCAACTTAAAGAAGGATATATCAAGGGTGATCGAACCAAACACATTGCACCAAAGTTCTTCTTCACTCATGACTTACAGAAATGTGGAGATATCAAGGTACAACAAGTCCGTTCAAGCGAGAATCTAGCAGATCTATTCACTAAGGCACTTCCTAGTTCAACATTTCGGAAGCTTGTTCGTGACATTAGGTTGCGCCGACTTGATGAATTCACCTGATGTACTCATCAGAGGGAGGAAATACGCGCTGCACTCTTTTTCCCTTAGTTATGGTTTTATCCCACTGGGTTTTCCTAACAATGTTTTTAATGAGGCAGCATCCCCACGCGTATTAAAAGATTATGTACTCTTTTTCCTTCACTAGGATTTTGTCCCATTGGGTTTTATCTAGTAAGGTTTTAATGAGGCATAAGTCTTTATGTAATGGACACCCAAGGGGGAGTGTTATAGATAATTATGGTTGTCCATATCTCTTAAATATATACTAGATATTAGTTTCCTATTAGTTTACAATTACTTGAAGAATACTCCATTGTACTCTATATATACCCTATGGGTTCATATGAATAATATCAATTCTTTCTCTCTATCATTCTTTAGTTTATAACAAAAACTCTATTAAAAATGAATAAAACATTAAGAAAAGGGTATGTTAGTAATTTCAGTTGAATGAGGATTAAATGCGCAACAACCTTTACGTTTTTGGACTGCTGATGCAAAAAATGAAGTATAGGGACAAGGTGTGTTACTATGTGTAAACCACAGGGACCATACATGCAGTTAACTCAAAAAAGAATTTTTTGAAAATATGCTTGCACTAAAAGAAGTTACTCTAATATGTTGCACTAGATCTCTTTAATTGATTTAAATTATACAACTCAACAATATAATACTAAATTTTTATATACTCACTATTAAATTATCATAAGACCGATCGTTATAATTAAAAATCTCAAAAATATGAACGAAAATTTTATAACATTATGAAGTTTTTTTAATGAATATGATAGCAAACATTATATTTACTAATGTTAGGAATATTAATCGCGATTAATACATCATATTAATATATTTAATTATTATAAATAATATTATTTAATGTGAATAGTGTTTAGTGCAACACTAAATTTAGTACCGCACTAAACACTATTTGCAATTGCACTAAAATAGTGCATTGTTTAGTGCTACTGGAGTGACATTTTTACACTTTTACACTATTTTAGTTTAAAAAGTACATTTAATGTATACGTTTGAGATGGTCAAACCAATCAAGCAAGAGATTCTAAGTGGGGCCAAATTAATTTTTTGAGTGGGGTCCGTGACTAATTCTTTTCCACTTCTTTACGTTTTTCATATATATATACTTAGCTTGCATAGTCTAAATTCGTTTCTTTATCACTAAGGGAAAAAAAAGAGGGGGAAAGAAAGATTAGAAGAAAAAGCAGTAACACATACAATTCTTTTCCGCTTCTTTACATTTTTCATATATATATACTTAGCTTACAGTGTCTAATTTCGTTTCTTTAATCACCAAGAGAAAAAAAAAAAGAGGGAAAAAAAGATAAGAAGAGAAAGAAGTAACACGTACAGGTATTTCTCTATTTCTGCATTGATTTACAATGTTACATGCATCTTGATTTTTAATACTGTACGTTTTATATATTGCTTATTTGTTTGGACACGGACCATCGCTGCAAGAATAAAAAACTTGGGTTTGTTGGTCTATTATGTATATATTTCGAATAACTCACTCAAATGATGAAAAGAAATCAAAACGCCAATCGAGTTAATATTTTTGAAATTTAAGAATATTGCATGAAACTATAGTTGTGGGTGAATATAAGAAGAAGAAGAAGAAATAAACAAGTGGGTGTACGTGTTTTCTGAATTGAAATATATAGTTTTAAAGTCAGACATGAAGGTTCAATCACAATAAGTCAAGGATTAAATATTGATCCTGATTCGACCTGATCTATTCCATTCGATTTATCAATATCAATACACCCAATATTATTGGGAGTTGATAGATACAACAAACAAATTACTTCATGCACAAAACTGTACAATCGTTAAAGCTCATAGTACAAACAGATTGAAGCATAAGTTTGGTGTGTGAATCAAATGTTTTGTTGTATTTATCACTTCCCATATTAAAAAGGGATAATTAACACTAATCCTCATCTCATTTCTCATTTGAAACGATCATACCCCTTCAAATAATAACTCCACTTATTACACATTTAAACGATTGAGTAACTTTATAATTTAATTGCTATTTAATAACGTTTAGAAACATGATCACCCCATGTTGCATCATAATTTTAACTGCCCTATGTAACCGACATATTTATTGGTGGTGACTATTTAATCTCAAAGATCATTTGAATTCCGTTATTAACTTTCATTTGTGACCAACACATTTGTCCATTTCTTAACACAAAATATCTTTCCCTTGGTTCACATGATTATATATTACTTAATAAATTCCTTTTTATTCATAAAATTGATATTTATGTAGAAAAGAAAACAAAAAACCGTACGAATCTTCAGTAAAATATTGCCTTCATTTTAGAATTGATAATTTTCAATCATGAATTAAAAAAAAATCGCAATTTTCCTTCGAGTTATTTGTCCAGTATTTTGCCATTAGTATCATATCGTCATATTGTCTCTACTTCATTTGTGTTATCAAATGGGGTCAAATTCATGTAGGTATGTGGGAAAGTAGGAAATCATATATGTATCTAAAGCATGCTTGAAAGACAATATTTTATATAATGCATTCAGTTATGTAATTTTCAAATATATATATATATATATATATATATATATATATATATATATATATATATATATATATAAACATTATATGATATCAGGATTTGAAAATAGGGGGGTTTATTCGATAATTAAATACTAACAATAGAAATTAACTTTATTCACCCACATTATAACAAAGTATTACTTTTAATAAAAGAAGTAAACAACCATGGAGCCAGGATTGTTTTTTCTTTGACACATGATTAAACTAAAATTTTGAAGTTAAATCATATTAACAGAAAATAGTATAACATTATTGAACAATAAATAAAAGTGTGAAAACAACAATCTAATATCATAAATATATTAAAAACAGAAAACTAATGACCATCAAAAAATAATACTCCGTATATAACAATGATAGCAAACAAAAATAAAATCGGATGTAAAGAATAATCGATTATTGGATTAGATACTTATCAAATCTCAATTTTAAGAATATTTGGGCTTGGGCTATTTATTGCAATTAGGCTAATGAGTTTGTCTGCTAATTATGGGAGCTGGACTAAAATAACCAGATCTGGGCTACTACATTTTTGTTGAAGTTGAGCCACTTGGGGGAGGCTGACCACCCCTTATTATATACTCCCTCCGTATCAATTTTATTATCCCCAGACAAAAAACACGCAGTTTAAGAAAAATATCACTATCTCTCTTACTTTTTGGTAACAAGACAATTTTACCCTTTATTTTTTGCATACCTTTTTGTCTTACATATATAAATTGGGGGCATAAATGAACTTTATCTCATTATTCTTTTCCATTTATAGAAGTGGATAATTAAATTGGGACATCCCAAAAAGGAATACTGGACGATAGATACGGGACGGAGGGAGTATAATTTATAAAATGTAACTTTTGATGAATACAAAACCTTTATTTTATTTATCCAGATTATCTTATAAGTATAATTTATTATGATTTCATATATTTCTTGATATGTTCTTCATATTATGGATGTGTTTTATAAATTTGACTTCATACATTAATCTTGTGACTTCGTAAATTTATGTTCACGAACAAACACAATTTCTTAATGAACTAACATGAACATGAAAACCAGTTCGTCTATCTGTTGAGTTCTTTCGTATATTCAGTAAAATCTTAATGAAGTATCATGAACAGGCTTCATTCCTATTCATTTGCAAGCCTACATTCAACGGTACTCATTTCTACAATGTTAGCAAAATATTTGTAAAGCTGATTGTGTTTCAAAATAAACATAAACATATTCTGCTCCATTTTGGTAATGGACTAATGTTTGGACATTTTTTCTTTCTTAGTACATCAATACTTTGTCATTAATAAGTAAATCAACTAATGAAACCGTGCATCATATGGGATATGACACTAGTATATATATATATATATATATATATATATATATATATATATATATATATATATATATATATATATATATATATATATGGGGTAGTGATCAAGAGGGAAGTGTTTTTTTTTAGGAAGGGGGGAAGCGTTAGTATTCATCAAGAAGCATATTACAATTATCAATCAAAACGTCAACAAAAAATTATTTTTACCAGTAAATAATAATCAAAATCGATATTATAAAGAATATTTTAATGAATGAATTTCATTTATAAGTCATAACATTAGTTGATAAATATTTATTTAATAAATTGTTAATATTCACTGTGATGAATAGTAACTAATATGCATCACGATGCATATTAAAACTTCACATTATTTGAAAAATATTTTTATTGTTAATATTCATCACAATGCATATTAACTAATATTCACCGCGATGCATATTAACGAATTTGGATCTAATATTTATAAATCGATGTTATAACTTGCAGAAAGAATTTATCAAGAAAGATTAACATTCATAGCATCGATTCTGATTAACATTTACTAAATTTCAGTTTGCTTTTTTCGAGATTTGTATGGATGAAGGTAATATGCTTCTTGATTAATACTAACGCTTCCCTCCTTCCCCCAAAAAATGCACTTCCCTCTGGATCATTCCACTATATGGGGTATATATATATATATATATATATGACCAATCGAATAAGCTATCCAATCCATATGATGGATCGATACACAAAGTCGTAACTGCTGATATATTCAAATTTAAGATGGAACAAGAGTAGCATGGTTACATGCACTCAGAATATATCAGTATTAATTTTGATTTTGTTAATGCCATTTTTGGATGGTGTTGATGTAGTATATCGGTATATTCAATTCAATTGTTTTCATCGAATCTATATATCTTTGATAGTGTACCCCTTACTTTGGGCTTCCATATGGCTTCGCCCGTGAGCTTTCCCTACTGGGTTGCCCCCTCCCCCATATATAAAGACCTAAACCCTAGATAGGATGGAGATTTCTCACATAATCACACACACAACCTTGTGTGTAGCCTCTATTTTCTCTACACTTAAACCCCATCTTCTTAGATGGGTGTTTCTAGTGCATACCCTCATCTTAGGGAGTACCTCATACACATGGTAGAATCTCACCGCATTCTATCACGGATTAGCTATCTATTTTAAGACATAATTACAGAAAGCAAACTCTGTTTAATTAGTGCTTCAAATCAGTAGTAATAAATCAGGTGAAAACGTTGATAAAACGTTGGCTTGAATTTTGTTTCAATAGAATTTTCATTATTTGCAATAGTAATCAATTACATCTTTTGGGTCCGTTTATTTTCCTCCTAGTAACAAACTCTGAAGCACAGCTTTGAACCAATTTTTTTTCCACAAAATTAAGAAAGTAATTTGAAGGGTAAATGAATATTATAGAAACTCAGACGTCCAAAACTAGCACTGGGATACCACGCACTTGGGTTGACACTGCACATTAGTGGAAAGTGGAAACTTTCTTAAAAACAAATGAAATAATATACTCAATATTAATTAATGTCATGTAGGAGTTGCAATTTGACATAGATGACATTGGGCCAATTTACAACGCACTAATAAGCAATTGAAAATAATTGTCAAGTATATATTATCTATCTATCTATCTGTTTTGAAATACTTTTATTGATCGCTGATGTACTCAGTATTGAACAGATAGCTAGCTAACTGCTCCGATGATTGCAGTTCTTCTATTTTTGTTCTTATTTATTCTATTTCTGTATAAAACCACAGATTTGGAAATGGATCAGTTACTAGCTCAAGTTGTTGATCCTGTTGTCAAATTTCTAATGGTCACGATTACGACGCACGTGGGTTTCATTGTTTCCTCCACAAAGAATGTTAAAGCTATGGATGCCAAAAAGAAGCAACTGACTGAGACAGCAAAAAATATGCAAAACAAAATGGAGAGAGCTGATGCAGACGATAAAGTGGTATCTGAGCATGTGACACCATGGTTGGAAGATGTCAGAAAGTTGAATGAAGACGCGGAAAATATTCCACCAGGTAGAATTGGATGCTTCAATGTGGCAAAGAGATACAAAGCGGGAAAAAAATCTTTCTATATTCTCAAGGACATAAATGATCTTGAAACGCGGGCATCTAAAATCGAGTGGACTAATGAACTCATACCACTTGGTATGGTTGTTAGTTCTACTTCTACTTTGCCATCCACCTCTAGCCAGAATGAATTCGAGTCCAGACAATTGATATTCAAGGATGCACTGAAATTCCTTGGATCAAATGATGAAACCAAAAAGATGATGGCTCTATGTGGGATGGGCGGTGTGGGGAAGACCACTATGATGGAACAACTAAGGAAGGCTGTTGAGGAATCCAAAATGTTCGATTGGATTGTGAAGGTGGTTATTGGGGAAAACACAGACCCAATTGCATTCCAACAAGCTATTGCAGAGAAAATGGGTGGAGCTCTTACAGAAACAACTAAAGATGCAAGGGCTGATCGTCTTGGTAAGAGGTTTGCGAGGATGTCAGAAGATGGAAAAAAGAAAATTTTGGTAATAATAGATGATCTTTGGAATGAGGTCGACCTCAAAGATGTTGGATTACATAGTCCTTTGCCAAAGGGACTCAAGATATTGCTCACATCACGGTCTGAAGTTGTTTGCTCTCGGATGGGTGTTAACTCCGATTCGATTTTTAAACTAGGCTTGTTAACTGTTGAAGAAGCAAAATCTTTGTTCTTTGGAATTGTGGGACCATCTGTTTCAGATGGTAATGATCCCGAGCTCCAAAAGATAGGCGAAGATATCGTGAATAAATGTGGTGGTTTGCCCATTGCTATAGTAACCATTGCCAGAAGTCTTAAAGATGACATTAAAGCGGCATGGGAAGCTGTTCGTTCCCGCTTACAGGGCGATGACCTTGAAGATCTTTATAGCATTGCTATGAAAGTATTTAAGATGAGCTACGAACATCTCAAAAAGGATGTAGATAAAGCAATTTTTCTTCTCAGTGGGTTATTTCCAGACGACTTTGATATTCCTATTGAGGACCTGTTGAGGTACGGATGGGGATTGGGGTTTTTTAAAAACGTCAAGACTTTAGCAACAGCAAGACGCGATATGAAAATATGTGTTAACAATCTTATACGAGCAAACTTGTTGACTGAAAGTGATCGCATAGGATGTGTTAAAATGCATGATCTCATACGTGTTTTTGCTCTAAGTAATATTTCAGAAGTCAAACAAGCTTCTATTGCCAACCACGATAACATGTCACGGCTTATAGAAGACGCAAATGAGTCTTACGAAAGAATTCTATTAAATTGCAAAGGTATGTCTGAGTTTCCTACAGGCTTTAATTACCCAAACCTCTCTGTTCTGCTGTTAAATGGTGGGGATATTAACAAGCATCTCAAGTTTCCGCAAGATTTTTACGAAAGAATGAAAAAACTTGAGGTTCTGTCTTATGAGCGTATGCGTACTCCGTTGCTTCCGGTGACACTTGAAATTGCAACTAAACTCCGAACATTGTGTCTTCGATCATGTCGGTTGATTCATGATTTGTCTTTTCTTGGAAGTCTTAGCAACCTGGAAACACTAAGCTTTGCTCATTGTGGCGTAAGAAAGTTACCATCGACAATAGGGAAATTGAAAAGGCTTAAGTTACTAGACTTGACAGGATGTGTCAGTCTTCATATTGATGATGGTGTCTTAAAAAACTTGGTCAGTCTTGAAGAGCTTTATATGAAAGCTTCTGAAGGACATCCTGTTAAGTTCACAGATGCCAACTGTGATGAGCTGGAGATACTTTCAAGTGGTCTTCATGCATTAGAGTTGGAGTTCTTAGGGAATTCGACCGCACAACCGAAAAATGTATCATTTAAGAAACTTGAAAGGTTCAGGATATCCATAGGTTGTGCGTTGATAATTGAACTAAATCAACCGTTCTCATTCAAAAACACATTGTATCTTGTCTCTAACTGCAACGAGGTTCTGGAGTGCAATATTAGTGGGTTATTTGATAAAACAGAGAAGCTTCATATACAAGTGAATGGTATGAACAGTATTGAAGATGTTTCAATGCATCACTCATTTTCCAACTTAAGCGTCCTCATTGTTCATGATTGTGCAGAGTTGACGTACCTCTTCTCAATTCCCGTGGCAAATGGTTTGAAGAAACTTACTCACCTCACAGTTTGGAACTGCCCTGTTCTGAAAGCACTGGTTGGTGGTGAGATTTGTGGAGTTGGAGTGATTAGATTTCCAGAGTTAAAGTATATGTCTTTAAGAAGTCTACCGAAGCTAATAAGTTTGTGTGACAATGTAATAGAGTTACCACAAATGATGGAGCTGCAACTTTATTACCTTCCCAACTTTACCAGCATTTTTCCAGACTACAGTAATACACAGGCAATGCAACCCATCTTGAGAAAAGAGGTACTTACATACATATATATATATTTATTTTGATGTTGACATTAGAAGTTACAAATGATTTTTAATTTAATTATCGTATTGAGAATACGCTATTTAAGGATCCGTGAATCATTGTTGTAGGTTGTGATTCCTAATTTGGAGAGATTATATATCTATAACATGGATAACTTGAAGCAGATATGGCCGTGTCAGATGACCACTGCTGAGAAAAATAATGTTTCCATGGTGAAACAGATTGATGTGAGTTATTGTGATAATTTGGTGAATCTTTTTCCAAGCAATCCATTGCCATTACTGAATCATTTAGAAGCGCTTACAGTTGTCAGATGTGGTTCCATTGAAGTTGTATTCAACCTGGACTTGGAACATGTGTGTGAAATGGAGGAATACATTAGCAGGTTAAGACACATTGAAGTAATTGGTTTAGAAAAGCTAAGAGAGGTGTGGAGGATGAATAAAGGTGTGGAGGATAACTCTGATATCCTCATCAATTGCTTTAAAGCTGTTGAATCAATAAGGATAAGGGGTTGTTATGAATTTAAATATATATTCACACCTACCACAGCCAATTTTGATCTGGGAGCACTTACTTCATTCCAGAAGTGGCATTCTAATAGAAGATTCTTCGACACAATTCAAGAGGTATGCCATCTCATATCATCTTATCTATATGGCTTTCAATTTTTCTTTATTAACTTATTATTTATTTATTTTTGTTTTTATTATTTCAATTTTAATAAACTAGTATTTGAAAAAAAAAAAAAATTCAGACAAAAGCATGTGTTTTGGTCATAGTATAATCTGTTATAAATTTATAATTAACAATAATAATTAAAAATAAATATTCTTTCAATTGCACTTAAAATGTTAACTCTAACTATGCATACACTTTTAAAAATCTCACTAAATAGATTTTTCATCAATCAAATAATATCTCCACCTACTAAAGTTTCTTTTGATTGGTTGTTATATGAAAGTAAGTACTTATATGAGACAATCATACATTTGAATGGGATTGATGCAATTTGTTTTCTGCCAATGAGTGACAAGGACAAATGAAAAAATATACAAAAATAAAATGAACCATCCCTAATGGATGTTCGCAAACATAATTGAATGAATGAAGATATGTCCGTATTCGTTCATTTAACACTAAGTAGCTTATGAAATTATTATTATTATTATTATTATTATTATTATTATTATTATTATTATTATTATTATTATTGTCCAGCTGATCTAGCGTAGGGGAAAATGAGGTCTGATAAAAATGAATGGCTGAAATTGATTCCCTCCATTCTCATCGAAATTTTTATTCACATCTGAACTCAACTTTATATTTTTGATTATTTTAATAAATAAAATTTACAAAAGATGTAGAGAGATTAAAAAAATAAAAATAAAAGATGAGAACATATTAGCAACGTAAATAGGTGGCAGACATAATTTTTTTTATATTTTTGAATAAAACAAAAGAGATAGTCAGCAAAAAGAAACCACCTTTTTTGCAACTAGTTTTTTGAAAACAATCCTAGTGTCAGAATTTTTCCAGGAGAAATGGCTAATTACATTTAATTAATGTTGGGATACATGCAGAGTGATGATAATTCAGAGGATATGGATGATAATACCCCTGATGTCACATCTCAACTTCTGCACACCTGTCATCACCTCCAAAGTCTTGAATTATATGATGATAAACAAGTGGAGGTATTGTTTGATATGGACAGTCTAAGTAGTAGTAGCCAATTATTAACAAATCGAGATACTCAACAACCACTACTTCTACTTCCCTACCTCCAGTATCTGCACTTAGGCTCTTTGCAGAATATGAGTCATGTGTGGAAGTGTAATTGGAATAAATTCTTAATTCCTCAACAACCACCTTTCACATATCCATTCCGCAACCTCTCATATATAAACTTGTTCTCTTGTCACAAAATAAAGTACTTGTTGTCACCTCTTATGGGGAAATTTCTCTCCAACTTAAAGAATGTGCATATATGGAGTTGCAATGGTATTGAAGAAGTTATTTCGAGGAGAGATGATGAAAATGCTACATCCAAGTTATTCACCTCTTCCCATACAATTGTCACATCATTTCCTCATTTGGAGACTCTCGTGCTTTATGATTTGAAATGTCTACAACAAATTGATGGTGGTGATACCAGTAGTCGGAGTCATAAAAGTTCCTTCAATACCACTACATCCATACATGATGAATTCCCGGTATGCTTTCCTTTCCAATTAATTAAGCACATCGTTTCGATTCAACTAGTTGCTTTATGTCCATTATCCTCTAATAAGTGGGAATTCTTTGTAATATCAACGTACAATAATGCTTTTGAGGATAAAACTTGATAATAAACTGTTACATCGCAATCAAGTGTTTATGAAAAACAGAAGTCAAACCACATGCCCACATTATATATATATAAAAATTGATTGGTGATTCATTGCAGAGTATAAAAATTGAAAGTGAAACGATCAACAACGTTACTGAACTTGATGATGAAGGAAGTGCAAGTGGTGGTACTACATTAACGAGTCCAACGATAAAAAGTGTTATTGTTGTTCCTCAAGTGTCCAACCTAAAATCTGTGAATATCTATGAGTGTAACCTTCTGCAACATGTATTCACATTCTCTGCTCTCGAAAGCCTTAAGAAACTCAAAGAATTGAAAGTGAAACGCTGCCAGACGACACAAGTGATTGTAATCGAAGAACATGGAGAGCAAACAGCGACATCATCGAAAGTTGTTGACTTTCCTCATCTAGAGACCCTCGAACTTGAAAATCTAGCAAACCTCGAGGGATTCTTCTTGGGGAAGAATGAATTCCGATGGCCCTTATTGAATGAGGTTATGATCAGCAATTGCCCCAAAATGATTGCTTTTACATATGGCCAGTCAAAAACTCCAAGGCTCAAGTACATACGCACAGAATTAGGCAAACATAGTCTTGAATGTGGCCTCAATTTTCATGGGACGATCAATCAGCATGACCAGGTACATGTTTTGTTAATCCTAAATTTTTCATTTGTTTCAGACTCGTTGATTTGTTTGTAGGGATATGAATATCAGCACAATTAATAACATTATCAGTTGCGTAAATACAACAAATTGGATGCATTTTTGTAGGGATAACATTATGAGTTGTTCAGTACACACAATGGACATAAGGTACAAGTTAGATGCATTTTCAAGACACTAATCACATAACAAAATACAACAAATAGAAATATTACTAATACGTGAAAATTGAGGATATCTGCGGGTCGTGGATTTTTTCAAGCTCCATTGTCATCTCGGCCAGTCGGTTTGATATACATTCATTCCACAAAAAAGCAAAACTTTAAGGATCAAACAAGTTGTATGTTTAGGGTAGGAGAAAATGCATATAATTATGATCAATAGATCTTTATTTGTAATCGCAGAAAGAAGCAAACAATTTATCATATGTGTCGCACTCATTTTGTAGGGATATGTGAAATATTATATCTAAGAGATGCTTTGTGTTATTATTTTTTGACTTTGCAGACCACATTCCCAAGTTCAGATCCTACTATTATTTCAGAAGGGACACCTACTTGGTCTTTTCATAATTTGATAGAAATGACTTTCTGCCAAGAAGATATAAAGATTATTCCATCCAATGTGTTGCTACAATTGCAAAAGCTTGAAAAGATCCATTTAAGTAATAAAAAGCTGGTCGAGCAGGTATTTGAAGTAGAAGCGTTGGAAAAGACAATCAACGATAGTGGTTTCATCGAATCACAAACTGTTGTGGAAATTCCAAACCTAAGGGAGGTGGACTTGAAGAGTCTATATGATCTCAAGTATTTATGGAAGAGCAACCAGAGGATGGTACTCGAGTTTCCAAAGCTAACAAGTGTTTCTATTAGAGATTGCAGAAGGTTGGAACATGTTTTTACATGTTCCATGGTTGGTAGTCTAGTGCATCTCCAAGACCTGCATATCATTAAATGTGAAAAAATAACTGTAATTGTCAAGGAAGAAGAAGAAGTTTGTGATTCCAAAGTGAATGATGTCATCGTATTACCTCGTCTAAAGTCCTTAAAACTAATAGATCTTGATAGTTTTAGGGGATTTTGCCTAGGGAAGGAAGCGTTTTCATGGCCATCTTTGGATACTTTGCAAATCGAGAAATGCCCAGCAATTACTGTATTCACCAAGGGACATATAGATACTCCGGAACTGAAAGAAATAGAAACAAGTTTTGGGATATATGTAAGTGAAGAAGACCTCAACTCCTTTATAAAGACCAAACAAGATGAGGTACATGCTTTGTTATTCCCTACTTTTAATCGTTCCTTATAATGTCAATCGCATCGCAAATAATTTCTCATAAATTATCTGCAGGGTTATCAATTTTGAAACACGGAGAGCGTATGCTTTCTTTGCAAGGTTTTATGATGTCAACTCACGATAACTTCTCCTTTTACCTTTTATTTTTTTACGAATAATGTGAGAAAATGACTTATTTTTATTTTATTGTTTGGTTATGATAAACTTGAATCATTTCCAATGTATGGATCAAAACCTCAAATTGAATGTTATGATGTAAAACCGTCTCCAATTAACACAGCAAGTTTGGTGTAGTTTTTCTGCAACATCAAGTTTATTTATTTATTTTTCATTTACTGGATACAACACCAAACATCATACCAGATTTAACTGTTTCAACGTTCAGCATAAAAAAAATTATTAATTACAAGTGACATATGCAAAAAGTAACTACCAATTTTCACTATTTCTTTTTCTTTTTCATTTTTATCAACAATATTAAATTTATGTTGACAATATTTGTTTTAATATACAAGCTTGGTGTTGAAACACATTTCGTATTTACAATATTTCAGACGTCACTCGAGGAGTACAAAAATATTTTGTGACTAAAGTGAAAAGAGTACAACTTCAAATATTGAACGCTTCAACATTTGATAGGATGTTGAAAGCTCATCTTGTAATTTATGTACAACTTGTCGAAAGTGGATGCTTCAACAATGTTCGCAATCGAAACAGGTTCAGATTATTAGGGAAAGAATCCATCAACTTCAAAACTCAAAACCAAAACTTGTGAACACTGACTTTGTTCGCAGCAAGGTTCATGTGCAACTACATCCAAATAGCCACTTTTGTATTGATTCTGAACTTTGTACAACTCAAAAGCCAAACTATACGTATATTATTGCCACATAAGACCAAAGTAGTTTGCTTTGAATTGACCTGTTTTGACCCTAGATTGTCAAAAAGCAATGTTGTACGACTTCACAATGATACTCGTACTACTTTTCTTATGAGTACATCATGCAGTAAAAGTTGGAGGATGCTCTGAAATTGTTGGGTTTCATCCCAGGGAAAGGGAGGATTAGCTAAAAGGAAACAAAATCCGTAGATGCAAGATACAACTAATTAGATATGAGCAAATCAGGCAAAGCCAGAGCCAGATAAGGCTCAGTCCCGGTCTTACATGGCCCAGCCAAGTCTATTTCAGGCCAATTACCAGTTCAAAGCCTCGTCACTAAATTGTCTCCTTCTATTACCCATGCCTGTCCTTGGCCTGGTTAAAGCCCATTTTTTATGATATTGTCAATTGTCATAAGAACCTGGAAGTAACCTCCATGTATTATGCAACAATTTATCAATGGATAGCCGAAACATCAACATTTTCTAGTACTATCAGCTGCCAGGAGTCTGTTATAGTAAAGGTGCTTTTCTTAATGGCTTGTGATGTCAAAAATCATATGCCTTAGCTTACTTGGAATAAATACAAAGTACAGTCCCATTGGATAAACTCTAGTAACTTCTCGGTTCATACCAAGATACAATATTAATATACATGAAAACTTAACTGCACTTCATAGATCAGAACCACAAGATGGCTACTTAATCATCTTTATGATTTAACAAAAAGATCAGGCCAGCCGGGGCAAAAATGGGTGTCAAATGGGGCCTGAAAAAGACCAGGCCAAGGACCACGCCACGCCATGCCACGCCTGGCCCATCTCTACAGTTAATTATATAATGGCTTGACCAAGCAAAGATAGTGTACCACTTCCAAGTTCTTGAGCATCTAACAATAGGACTATTGAATTCACACAAAAAAAAAGCAAAGAAAAAAAAAAAAAAGCACATATAGATATAAAGCTATGAACTCCGTGGTACAGAAAGAAAAGTTATTGACTAATTTAAGTTCTATAACATCCTTTTTGTACAATATATTGAATACACATCCTAGATGATCACATTTTCAAAGGGCATTATGATTTAATCATCAAATTTTGAGTCTTAATTAGCTTAAGTACAAGGAGACCAAAAATTGAGATATAAGAACAAATTCGCTTACCACAGTTGCGGGAGAATGTATGCCAAAAAATGGAACAATATCTACTTGCAACCAGTTCTCAACTGCAGATCCAACCACAGCACCGGCAACCAGACCCCCTATGGTTATCACAGCCGCCTTCCCTGAATATTGTTACTTATCCATCAACATAATCTTTTAAATTAAACCAATCAATAACTATCCATAAGTTTTGAAATATAATTAATGACAAATTCATCATCAAGAGCCACAAAGACAGGCATTGTGATTCACACATAGATATACTACAGATACTTCCTTTTCGAGATGTCGAACAAAAAACACACAACATATCCATTTCTTGAAAGTTGCCAAGTTAAAATTTCCTACTTGTCCATTATCATTAAAGGTTGCAAAATGAATGGGCTAAGTAACGGGTCCAAATGTGTAATTTCCAGTCGGATGGGTAGTATCAGGTTGGGCCCTTTGGGTGACCCACAAACACGTTTTTCTCCACTTATAAAGTTAATATAATTATAGTATACTAGTACATTCTAAAGCATTTGACACAACTTCTTACTTTTCAAGTACTTGAAAGTTGAAATCACCTTATACAACCTTTAACTATACTTTCCATAATAAATGTAATTAATAAAAGCAAGCCAATGCAAATTAAATTTTCACTCCTAAATATAAAACCGAAATCAAATTAAGATGATTAACTAAGCACACTACATGTAGACAGATTTTAATGCTAGGTTTTGAAAGTAAATATAACACAAACGAAGTAATCCAACGAACATGTAACTCAAATCAATTATTATTTTACTTTATGCAGCTTATAATGAAAAAAAACTACGAAATCGTTATTCACTGCTTTTCGCGAATAATCTGCAAGTAATTAATGAACTATATATGATTACAAAACCAATTGAACATTTTCAATATTGTAATTAAAGAAGTACTACAATCTGAATACCCTTAATTTGACTTTCAACCCATTTGTTTATTAAGTTAAATCCTTTAGCCAAACCCATTTGGCTAGCTAGAGATAAAAATACCCAAATTTCCCCATTTATATATCAATGGGTCAAAATTGTCAACTCTACTTATCATTGTTACAAAGAAACAATTAGGAACCATTGACTTCCTTTATTTATCTGTATTGACCAATATTTCATGTCTTCAAAAGTAGTCAAATACTTTCATGGACCTATTAGCCAAGTCGAACTTCAGAATTTCTATGGATGAAAGGAGTAATAGTAAGATACTTTTAAGATAATCTATATTGATGCATTAACAGCATCAACAGCCGATGAAAAATGAGCTGATAAGCGAGAAGTGTCATACCTAGCTTAACATTTCGTTTGGTCATGAAATATAACGAAGCTCCAAAACTACTTGCCAAGATAAGCCCGGGAACATCAGCACCAGAAAGAGAACCAACTGGAGAAGAGGCACCATTAACATAAGTTAACACAGCTAGAGCTCCATACACTCCTGCCTCGATGCCCAAATCACGAGCAGATGGTGCTTCTACTGAAATGGGTGGATTCTTCATGGCACCTTGTACCCACTGAGGCATTGATCCCATTTGAGGAGCATTTACAGATTTAACATCAGCATAACGAATGCTACTATTTACAACTTTCCCTGCTCTCCTCTGCGATAAGCTCTGCATCAGCAACATATCATATGCAGCCTCTACCTGGAAAGTAGTTAGGCTGTATTAGTACAACTGGAAGCAGACACAACACTTGTAACTCAACACTCAACAGAGTAAAAGGAAGAATTACAAAAAGAGCGTTGCCATATTGAAGCATCAACTAAACTATAACATCACTTCATTGGGGACCTAAGTCACCTAACCAGGTATCAAAATGCAGATCCTACCCTGTACTGTACACATATCAGCCCCTTATCCGTCTCGAAATCCCACGATTGAATTTCCTAGAAATTATATAGTGATGCATTGAAATTTGAAAATACGAAATTTAACTGCCCGCTGAAATGATCCAAACTTAATTATGTTACAAATTGGCCATATCTCTCAGGCATCACCAAGAAATAACTGTAACTATAAGCATGTTATTCATATTCTTGAATTAATGCCCATATGCACATAGTATCTTATCTCATCAAGATAGCAAAGTTTCTAAAATAGAAATTAAGGTAAAAGGATTGAAATATCAAGCCACGTAAGCATATACCATAAACAAACGAGAATACAACCCTGATAGCCCTAATTTTGATATTAATAGCAATTCAATCCAAAAATACCAATCAATCAATCATACAATTCTTCAAACATAAGCAACTTTCATCCAGAAATCCTAAAAGATAATAACAACTTCCAAACTCACAATAAAATTTATAAAATCAGAATATCCTATAACTATAACTAATTAAATAAACAGCAAATTAACTGAATAAACCTGTGCAATTGAGTCTTGGTCATCTTTACAAGAAGCTAAAACCGAATTCTTAGCTCTAAGTATCTCATCAAACGAAGCTCCTTCCGATACACCTAACAATTTCAACGCCGTTTCAACCGACATCTCAAACGAAGATTCATCCGCCGTGGAGCCTCCGCCGGCAGCTAGAACAACGAACCGTGATAATGACGTCCGGCGAGAGCATCTAAACCCTAGTTTATCCGAATTGAATAGCTTTACAGCTGTGTGATTGTTGGGCGGCGTGAACGGTTGTCGGTGGTGGTGGCGGATACGGGCGGTGACGCCGTGAAAGGAGGCGCGTGCGGAGAGAGGAGTGGTAGCTGCCATACGTGTAAGAAAGGAAATCAGAATCGGTTGGTTGGTTTGGTTTTTGAGAGGTTGTGATTATTGTTTGTCGTAAATGGATGTATAATTGAATGTTTGCTTTCAAGTTAAGAATTCTATGGAGTATTATTATTGTTACTTCTTGTTAAGTATAAGTATGCTTCCAAATGTTGATTATTATGTGGATATATGGTTTTTGTTTTTATGTTAGAGCTATGGGATTAGTATGTTTGACAAATGTTTATACTCGGTATTACGTTATATTATACTAGCATATTACCCGTACTATGCAACGGAGTTTAGTATTTCAATGTGTTCGAATTACTCGTGATTTGTGAGTTGATAATCGTAATTTGTGATTCGGGATACACTATGTTCTTTGTCTTAACCTCAGCTTTTCTAGATTTGATTGGTTTTAAGAATCCCGACCAATTTCTTCAGAAGTTAAAAGCTTCTTTACTCGTGCCCTTCGTGAAAAATGAAAGATACGTGGAAATGATTTGGTTATATTGTAAAATGAGAATGATAATTAGATAATCAAATATGGGAATGTTGAGTCTTAATCTTAAAAAATTTCTATAAATAAACTACTAAGACGCTTTATATTAGTATCTTAAATTATATATAGGAAACATGGTTATGACATCATCAATTTAAATCAAACTTAATTAATCGATTAAGTCCCTCTATTTTAGTTAAATTATAATTAAGACATTTATTTTAATTAAACAATCAACACCCGTGTGTACACACGGGTTTGAGATCTAGTGTAGATTATATTGTATTTAAGAGTAATGCTACTTAGATTTGAAATTATGCATAATCTTTTAATTGGTTGAATTTTATCTATTTCTTAATCTCATTCAATCAAATCTTTATGTCGATATATAGTCTCACAAATTTAGACTTACCAATCATTTTATCTACAACCCTTATAATGGGTTTTCACTCTTTGACCTTAAAGAGATATCCGAAATTACAATTATACCCTCTCTTATTATGGCAATGGGTAAAGATTTATGGCACTTTTTATTATTTGTTAACATCATTTTAATTTTAATTATGTTGACTTTTATTGATAATTTATTTTTCTACCTACATTGTATCTATATTTTCTTTTTCAATAGCCAATTTTTTGTTAAAGAGTTTTTGTATTTAATTAGAATAGATCAATTTAATTTGGATTTAAATATTTAGATATTCATAAGAAAATAAATATACACATTAGAACTATCAAAAAAGCAGTTTAGTCTACACTTATTTCAATTTTTAAAGGTATAGAACGTACAATAATGCTAAAGTATATATATTTGCTACGTCATTTTTATATAATCATCATAATTTACAGTATCCATTTGATTTCTTAAATGTCCGTCGCATCACGCGAAAAACTTACGATGATCATGTTTAGTTCACAACTTAACACCAAAACAAGAAAAAGAAAGCATGCAACTATCATCAAGTTACAAGCTTGTACATTGTTGCATAGTGTAAAAATAATGATAGTTTCAAACAAATGTTGTTTTTTTCAAGAATTAATATATAACCAATTGTTTAAAAGTATATACGCTCAATTTGAAATAATGCCTACACATTTGAAAAACTACACTGTAAAAGTGCTGAAAAAAATATAACATTAGAATATCTGAAATACGACATCAACTTTTCTTTTTATAAAAACGTACCGCCGC
Source organism: Helichrysum umbraculigerum (assembly GCA_949592205.1). Classification (NCBI taxonomy): domain Eukaryota; kingdom Viridiplantae; phylum Streptophyta; class Magnoliopsida; order Asterales; family Asteraceae; genus Helichrysum; species Helichrysum umbraculigerum. Next base: position 93,757,094 of record CATIUR010000004.1, read on the forward strand.
ATTGCGCGGGTACAAGGCTAGTATATTCAAATTATGTTCAGTTTGATGCACAATTGGTTAAAATTTACGGAGCTTAAACTTAATGATTGTTTATCGCTTGTTAAAATTTAAGGTAGGTTATGGTTATGGTTGTTAACATCACAAATTTCTAAGATTATTTGACTCATAAATTTTAATAAGTCTGTTGATAAACGTACTCTTTAGAATCAGTTTGGGTATGTTCATGATGTTAACGACTAGGAAAGTTAAGTGTATATGCTTCAAACTTCACAAGTATCATTTAGAGAATAAAATTTGATGATGTCATTTTTTTTGTTGCATCAAATTTCCTTTCAATATATTAAAACTACGTTTTATGAGATATGTTTCAGGAACGAGTTTTTATGAAAGAAAATTGCTATACGACCATAGCAAGTGATAAATCAATTCTTATTGTCGTCATTGAACCATAGTATCATTATCGATGCGGTTCGAATGTCAAATAATTAACTTTTTAAAGTTGGATGCAAATCTGTGAATACTCTTCTGGTATCTGTAATCAAAAAATCGAAAACCCTTGCATTTCTCTGTTCATATAAGTATGGTTCATATTTTAACATGAACCTTGTCATGTTTTTTTTTATTACGGTCATAGTCTCAGTCTCTTATATGCCTTTTAAAGACTCGTTAGAACGACTTCCTTATGTTATTTGCTTTGCACAACTCAGTATGCGAATATCTGAGAATGAAATGTTAATAACACCATATAATCCATGATCATTTATTCGAATCTGGTTTTTAGTAGGCAAGGCAAATCAACTTGCAGTGTTTCTCTAGTCCCATCATGCCCAGTTTTACTTCATGGTTCATAGACAAAGTAAGATCAATATCTTCTTTCTCATCTCCATCCAAATGTTTTTTTTCTTTCAAAATGGTGAGTAAGTTGGTGCCCTTTATAATATTAAGACGGAATGAAATACGAAACCGACATTAACATACAAAGCTTTCCTATTGTCTGTACTCATAACATTTTGGTACCTATCGCTGGAATAAGGAAGGGTGCCTAAAGTCGAACTATATTTTTCAAATGTAAAGTTAGTCTGCAAAATATCAGACATTTCTGGAAATCAACTGTTGCCATAACAAGTCTACAGGACCGACATAACATGTAAAAGCATAGTCTCAAATCAAATCCACTCAATCAGTCTGCTTTTCTGATAAAATCGGGTGATATCCCAGAATTTGATTTGAATGTATTGAACATTGATAAGAACACAAAGGAAAAGGTTACCATTACTAGAACAATGCCACCAATTAAAAATCGTCATCATCTTCTTCAGCAATATGCTTTGCAAGCTCTTGCTCCTGTTGTTGTCTCTCTCTTCTCTTTTCAGCGCTTTCTTTTTCCTTGTGAGAGTTAGGAGGGAACCGAAGGGCCCGAACAGCCTCATTATGCATATTTAAGCAGAAAGCAATCCTAGAATTGAACGCCTGCTGAGGCTCGTTTGTGGAATAAATATCACCAGTTTCCTTGGATACCATCCATCCGTTTGCATGATCTAATGTTGCGTCGATGGCACCATCACGGATTGCTTTTGACACGATGCTCTCAGCATCAGCAATGGGGTTCGGGGAGTCGAGTCTTAGCTTCTTTGCCACGTCAGCAAGGGAGATACGAGAGTAGGAAATGCTGATGTTGCGGAGCCCAGTTCTTATCACATTGTGGCGCAGCCTCACGATCAAATTGTTAGTCCGGTCTGAGGTGAAGGTGGTAGAGAATTTCTCTGCGATACTTTTAAATAGCTCGAGATCTCCAATTCTGACAGCCTGAACAAGAAGAATTGTGCTTGATTAAGACCAGATTTAGTGCATTAATGAATCGAGACCAAAAATGGATAGAGTGACTGTTAATGAATCTATTATTACATATTAATGTAACTTTACATGCATGCTTGCTATCATGTTCTATTGTTCTTTGGTTAATAGAACAAAACCTAAAAAAAAAAAAAAAGATATTCAACCTTAATCAATGGGTTTCATTTAAAGTAGGTCCAAGATGCACAAGCAGGGCTAAGGGTAGGGGGTTAGGTTGACCCTGAAGCACTTTTTTGCCCATCTTTTAAAATTTTAACAGTGAACTAAAGATTAAACTTCTAAAAGTAGGCAACGTCGTTGCACCAAGGCCGATTGGCTTTCTGTCGCTCAAACAAGCGCCTACTAGTTTTGCCCATTGAAGCAAGTTTTAGAGAAAGTAAACACCTTATGTAGAAAAATACTGGAAATTATAAGAAAAATCGGACACAATATCTGGAAGTCAAGAAACCCAACTCACATTTGTCAGCTCAAAGTATGGCCTCAAGGCTTTATCCATTCCTTTCTGCATGAAGACAGTACGCTCGGGGATCTCTCCTAACAGTAAGCGGACAATCACAGCCCACTTATTGCATTGAACACGAAAACCTAGAGCAGCTACAGGGGCTTTACGTGCAGCTTGAAGAAGGGATTCCTTTGCGTCAGTGTACTCTAGCTGAATCGTCCTAATCTTCCCAAGGTAAAATAGGTAGCGACAAAACTGAAACAAAAAAGGGGACAAATGCAAGTTAACTAAACATACACCAGAGTCAAATTTCATAGAATTATATGGAAGAGTAATCATCGCCACAGTAGAAGATAGGTAACCAGACCTTTTACACTGCCTTCAAATGAAATAAGTGAAAGAAATATAAATGATAATCCCAAAGAATACCTGCTGATTTGAATGAGCTTCAAAACGTGGTGCCTTTGACCTCAGCTTTTCGGCTTGATCATACAAATTGTAATGAAGGTAATTGCGAAGTAACAGGTTAAGGAGTGTTTCCTGTGAATCACAATCCCAAACTGATCATCACAAGTACTCGCTCCAACTACTGGCAGTTATAAAAAAAAAAAAAAAAAAAAACATACCTGCCCCAATTCATCATGACGCAATGTAGCAACCCGGTGCAAAGCAAGGAGATTACTGCACATATATGTTATGCTTTTTAATCAAACAAACAACAATAACTGATAACATGCTACTTCACATAGAGTTCTCTCTCAAGGACAAAAGGTAGCAAGAATGACGGGTTGAGCAACCAGTGAACATGAGTAATTGAAGGGCTGGTCAAAACATATAAAGTTAGGCCCGCCCCACAAACACTTGCATTGTTCCATATTTTTGAAATTATATAATTAGTTAATGTGTATAAAATTACAAAGAGTATATCAGAATAATAACAATAAGAATCATGATTATAAAGCGAACTAGGAGGTTTTATGCATTTGAGTACTACACTTTAGATGACTTTCGATCCATTCCTTTTTTTTATTTAACTCTTTTAGCTTAAACCATTTAACCCATTAAAGATGAAAAATAATCTATATTGACCCATTTGTAGATAAATGAGTTGACATTGCCACCTGGTCCACCTACACCTAGGACCCCAATTTCACTGAGACGTTTACAAATAAGATCAGGAACAAAGTAAAGTACAGACCCCCGGATTTCAGAGAGATCGCCAGTAAGCTCATAGCTAAGAGAGTAATAGAAGTAGAGCCTGGATGCTAGAACATCAACTGTTCTCCTGTTCATGTTCTTCAAACGGGCAATGCTTGCAGAGGAACAAGCCTTAGCCTGCTTGATGATTGATGAGTTAAATAAAAGGTAACTAACCAACAATGAAAACTTATATAGAGCATAATAGTCCTAAAAAAGCTGACCTCAGCATATTTTTTCTGATCAATAAGGAATATGAGCACAAGCAAGTAGCAATATATCTCGAGCTCCGGGGAATGCTTGACAGATGATGCTGTATCAACTTCCATATCATTCTGGTCATCCTTCACAGAACATATAAGAAATTTAAATATATACAATACACCATCCATTGATAATGACGTGATCCAACTTTAGGTCAAAGTTCAAAAACTATTTCCCGAATATAAATTAACATTTACTATTTTATAGGCATATCATTGAAGATATAAAAAATTAGTGCAATAGTGCTGAAGATAAAGTGCTGAAGATAAAGGATGACCATAGATGATATACACCATCATGATTCATAATATTTAAGATACTTATATTCTGACTAGCTTCAAATGATACACAATAAGCTTTCAATCACTTTGCAAGCAAACTTTAAGAATAAGCTTTCGGTTACTAGAGGAAGATCTGAACTTGACTGAGTATGATAAAAAAGATTGATTCATCTCTTCACCCCCTTAGTAGCTGGGGCACTCAACATTGGGACTAATTATGTCAATGTATCTCTTTTAAAGATATACAACGCTACTATCCATCACACTATTTCTTTATAATAACTAGTTTATCAAGAACTAGTTGAGGTGTGCAGAAAACCCAATCTCATCTCAATTTAAATAGAGGTGAATCACCCTAGAGTATGAAAGCTTTCACACAATCTTAACTAAGGCACATTTCTTGGTTACACTCCACTCAGTCAAATTCTCTCTCCACTACCTCACCTACGTCAATCTTGGTCAGCCTCTACCTCCCCTAATGAGCACTTGTTGGTACAAGTCTTGGAGAAGAATCCACCTTAACAGGTACTGCTCAAGTTTAGGGTATCTCCGATCTTAATCGTATAACATTATCTTTCACTAAGTGAAAAAGCTCATGTCTTCCAAGTTAAGAATATGTAACATCGATTTCCATCTAGTTCTCTAACCGTTCCTATTTCTCTATGTTTGAACCATCATTAAACCTTAAAGAGGTTTGAAAATAATCCACTACGGGATGTGACACATGGTGCGTGAAACGAAGGTTGACCACATAATCATGTTGTATTCTAACCAGAACTTATAGCCATTTCTTATGTGAGTAATTACTGAACTTATCACAGTTACTATACATCCTTCTTAAGAAATACAAAAGTTCACAATAGATCCTGCCTTTTAGATTTCTTAAGTTATCTGAACAACATACTATCATATATTCGATCCAACCTTGGTTTACAATGCGCGCCTAGGCACAAGGCATAGCGCATCGGGTGACTCTAGGGAAGACCATGACATATGGCGCTGCCCTAGGGGGTGCATAGGTGCCAGGCGGTGTGAGGCGGTGCCTTGGTGCCTTGTTTTGTTGGTAGGTTTTTTACAAGTACTTGTATAGACCATTTTACTAAACTCTAATGGGCTATTTCTATAAGCATGTTACTTTACTCAGCCCATCATTACATATCAGTCCATCTATACTAACCCTATTTGAAGTGTAAGTTCCTAACACAACCAAACAGCTCAAGTCTTCGAAGTCCAAAACACCAAATTGATGCATAAAAAACAACAAATTGAAGCCGGAATGAGTTATTAAAGACTCTAAGAATTGTGCATTATAAGGTAGAAAATGCTATGAAGAAGCAATTCATAAATATTACATGCATTATAGGTGTTTCATCTACGTGAGACGCTCGCCTTAGCGCCTAGCGCCTCATCCAACTTGAGTGTATTTACTGCTTTCCTACATTCAGATTGTTCTATTACCATTACCAATTCAGATGAATGTCAATTAAATTGAATCCATTTATTAAAGATGACCTATATTACAAGAGAACCATAGTACCATACCCTTTCTAAAAAGAGATTGAATTTCTAGTCATCAGCATAACGGTATCCTAACGAGAGACGTGGGCATGCGTTTAATATTTCGGCTTGTTCAATGTATTGGTTATGGGTTGATTAATGATGGTATTAGAAGTGTGCAGCATACTCCCTGATCTATCATATGGATACAGGAACTCTTAACATTTACAATCCCATTACATGTGCAATTCCCCTCTAAGATAACCCCTTTCATGCACGCAAGACAAGAAAATGATGATGTTCAAACATGTAACATCACCAGAAAGGGATGCCTCCATCAAGTCTAATTTTTCAGTCTACTGCTTATGTATTTCACCATGGACATTCGATCAAACTCTAGACACGAGAAAGTAATCTACAAAAGACCATTTTACTACTTTACGTGTTTTTTTTTACTACCATGCAAGGTCTTTGGTAGACACAATGTCATTACACTTTTCAAGCAAGTGCGGTATGTTGTCAAGTACACATTAACGTCACACAATCATGTAATGGCTGCCTACTTGCAATATTACTAGTCAAATTTGTACCAAGCATGAAAGGGCTAAAAACTGCAATCCTACCTACTTTCACTTTATTTTATCAAGTTTGTACCTCACATTGAATTAAAAAATAGGAAATACATGAAGATGATGTCTAATTCGGTGACCATTTACCTACAAAAAATAATTTTTCTTCCTTCTAATTTTCTAAATTTACAGCCTTAAGACTCATGATCACTCTAACGGATGGCTAACGAGCACTCCAACAACATTGCCTACAAAATTCACATAGCATAGAAACTAACCTTTGGGAGATACGCAGATAACCGAGTATGTGCTTCTGATCCAGGAGCAAGACCAAAATTCAGGAACGCAGAAACTACAGAAGCCTTCAACTTCTTCCTCAGAGCAATCGTTAACCTAACAGCCCTCAATATCCGACGAACTTCACGAGCATAAGCTCCGGTCTCGATCAATGCCGCAATTTCCTTCAAATCTAAACATCAATTTCACATAAATTCCTCACACTAAATCCACACCTCTCAACTACTCGAATTTCACAACCATCCGAACACCAAAATTAAAAACAAGTACTGGCACTAATTCATACACTTATAATAACTCGAAACTAATAACATCCTACCAGTATATACGTTATACAAACAAATAATGATCTAATCGATACTTACGCTGCAAAACAGGAGTAGGAGATGAAATCGAATTCGAAGGAGCTGCTTGAACCTGCTGCTCTTTCATTTCAACATCTTGAGTCATTTTTTTCCTGTAAAATTGAAATTAAGTTATACGAGATCGAAATGAGTAATTGAAAATTAACTTCACGAGCTCGATATAAACCCTAATTTTACCTGCAAAAGACGTATCGCAATCTCTTGATTCTATAGGTTTTGAGCAATCAGCAGGGGAATTAGGGCTGCTTTTTCCCCAAGTTAAGTCTTTCGGTCACGATTTACAAGTATCAGTATTACCAATTTGGCCCCTGGAGTATTTGGAAGATATAAATTTATCACAATAGTTATAAAAAAACTTCCTCTGTCCAGAACCCCTTACCAACAACTATTCATTTATTTTTTTTTACATTTTTAAGATGGTGTTTTGGATTGCATTTTCAAAATTGATTTGGTGTTTATAAAATGGCGTTTTGAAAAGGTATACTTGAAACTACTTTTCCAAAAGTGTGCTCTCTCTGACAAAACGAAGATAATCACTTTTTTGCCAAACATTTTTTTCTAATTATATGTGTTTTACGAACGCAACAATAGATAATATATCAAAATCACAATCTCAAACGCCCCTAAGACTTTCATTTTAGCCGAGAATTTTAATATTAAAGGAAAGTTCGAGCTCGGCTCATTTGATATTTTGCAAGCTCGAATTCGCTCGGACTTGTATCGTTTATTACATAATACTATATTTTACTAATTATTAATCTTGTTTATTAAAAGACTCGTTAAGCTCACGGACTTGTTCGGCTCAATATAAAAAGCTCGAGCTCGTTTACAAAACGAACTTTAAAATATGTTCAGATATTAAACAAAAACTTAATATTATTTAAACATGTCAAAGGCCCGTATAATGTTTTTCAAAAAACTCAATAAATAATAAACACTTGAAATGTTCATGAAATGTAGTCCCTACTCTTAAAAAATTCATACATCTGTAAAAATCAACTCTCACTCATTTATCTTGTATGCAAACGTAGCAATTATAAAAGGGTTGTGATATTTTCACCATATTTTATATAAATCTACCAAAATTTTGCAAGAACGTTTAGTGTAGATATAAGCAATGCATAATTTTAAATTTTTAATGAATGTATTAAAAACAATTGTGGATATATCATTAGTTCATTACTATTTCAATGATCAGTGTATGCTTTTGGTTGAGCATGTTATCAAAATAATGACAAAATATGAAGCCGTCATTGTCATCGAATCATCGATATTGTCATCAAGTTTTGATTTTCACCGGGTCTCAATCTTTGATTTGGTGGCACATATCTTTCATGATTTTGTAAATTAGAGTTTATTTTGTGCTCGAATCAAATTGAAGTTTATTTGTTTTAGATAGCCTTTCCACTCTATAGTTATGCTTAGTTTTAGTACTAATTTTCCTATATGTATTTATGTATTTATATTTTGGATTTTGCTAAACATAACCCTTAGGGCTGTGGATAACAACTAACTTTTCATGGGTGGTTAGTAGTTTATGGTTAAAAAAATAACAAATGTTGTTAATGTTGGCTATATAACTACATGTGGTTGACGGTTTTATGGTGGTTGAAGGAAGTTGACGATTATTTTTATAGACGGTGGTTGTTATTCATAGCCCTAAGGGCTACAAATAGCATTTTTCTTATATTTTTTGTGTTAATATATATACATGCATAACTATTTATTGGAAGTTTTTCAAAAAACAACATTTTTATGACTGTTTACGTATTATCTCATCCCGTATTTGTGAGAATTGAATATTGTTGTTCTATACTCAGGCTTTTATATAGATTATATCTATGTGAAAAGATATACAAGAAAATAATGAGAAAGAAATGAAACAAGACCACCATTTTTCAATAATCAAAGACCAAATAAATGCACAACCACTCTAAAATAAAAAAAAAAAAAAAAAATCAAACGTTAATTACTCATAATCTCATTTAGACAAACATAATACACCAATAAAGTTGATAAATGAAGAAATAATTTAGGACAAACATAACTGTTTATTGCAAGTTTTTCAAAAAAAACAACCTTTTTATGACTATTTACGTATTACCTCATCCCGTCCCAGAGAGAATTGAATTTTTTTTTGAAAACAGCAAGGAATTTCACTATAAACACCAAAAAAAAAAAAAAAAAAAAAAACAATTACAAAAACAAAGCCAATGCTCTCAAGAAGAAAGCAAAGACAAAAAATAGAAGAATCACATGAAACAAACTAAGCGCAACAAGACCCCGGATCGAACACCCAATTGGACCAACAATTACAGGGTTTCAAATTTGACCCGTTGCAAATCCACAACAAAGAGAACCTTTGACACTGAACAAAAATATCTTCTTCTCGAATCTTGGCTCTTTGCTCCACGGAAGCATGAATAAGGCTGTTTCTCCATTTCCAAATAGCCCAAATCAAAACCCGACAAACTCCAAAAAATGCTTTAGAACCTTTTTGATCTAAATTGGTAATGATAGAATTCGTGGCTACTGAAATAAGATTGATATCAGTCGAGCTCGGAAGACTCCACCAACCTAACAATTTAGCCCATAATGGCTTCACCACATCACAGTTAAATAAAAGCATGGGCAACGTTTTCCTCCACTAAATTACAAAATGGACAGAGGGAAGATTCAACCTACACTCCTCAAGTAACAAGATTTGAAAAAGTTGTAAGCCTATCGATGGAAGCCCTCCAAATACACACATCCCCTTCTCGTTCTATCTATTCTATCTTTTATCTATCTATCTATTCTATTCTATTCTATTTTTTACTATTAAAAGAAACTTAAAATTAGGTCATTAACTTGTCATTAAGTCATCTTAAGTTAACATGAACCTTTGGATGGAGATCAATCTATATTATATTATCTAACCATTAATTTCAAATCTTTAACTGAATGACATCATATTTCTCTCTCTTTTTTATCTAATATATCACCTAAATTACTAGATTGACCTCATGTTAAATTCCTAATACCAGTTAACAATTGTCCCTCTCCTAATTCAAACTTCAAATCAAATTATATAAAACTGAATACACCTATTAATGTCTATCTTCCAATAATCCGTTTAAATGCCAATACAATCAGTCAAGCAAATATCAACTTAAAAAAGAGTTGTCTACCACCAAAACGTATTCTCATTCCAGGAAATAATACACCTATGTGATGATTATTTTAGGTGTGTTTGTGTAATTGAATTTATTTAACCCTACATTCGGATGCTGTGAATTTAATTTTAAAAATTTGGGTTTATTGTTTGATTTTTAGCATATGTCTGATGTTGGTTTATCCTCATACATATTCATACTGTTTGGGTGGGCTTATTTTTCAAGCTTATTTGCTTATTTGAACACAATAAGCTAACATTTTAATCTTTGGATGAGCTTATTTGTTAGTGCTCATATAGTCATATGCTTATTGTCAAAATAAGCTTCAATTTTCTAGCTTATTTGTTTATAAGCAATAAGCTAATAAGCTTCAAAATAACCCTAACCAAACACCCACTAATACGTATCTTTATTCTTTGGGAGAATTACATATATCCCCTCCACAAACACCCTAAATTACATATATACCCAAACACATTTTTAAATTACATATATACCCAAATCCGTATTTTAAGTATACTAAAATTAAAAAAAAAAAAAAGAGTAAATATTATCTATTTTAAATATAACCAATTGCTGGGCTGAAAATTTTGTATAGTTCTGACAATTTATACTATTTTTTTTTTTTTAAGTATACTTAAAATAGGGATTTAGGTATATATGTAATTTAAAAATGTATTTAGGTATATATGTAATTTAGGGTGTTTGTGGATGAGATATACGTAATTCTCCCTTATTTTTTCAAACCTTTGGTTTTAATTATTTCTAGAGTTTTTTCTTAATTCTCTCTACAATCAAAGTCGAGATATATATGTATTATATGTACAATCTCAATGAGAAGAGATTACCCACTAAATTCAGTTAAGGTATTATGAATTCTTTCTTTGAAATTGATACAAATTTAACCTTCTGTCATGGTTAAGATTGATTATGTGTTCAAATTACAATTTCGAATTTTTATTAATATTTAATAACATGCCTTTGGGACAGGAAGTGATACAACAAGCTTCGATTAAGGTGTTTATCAACTCCATTTGTTGTTAATTGCTTTAGCAAGTATATCTTTGATTTACCTAATGACTTACATTGTAACATCCTCTCTTGTGGCCTGGTATTTTTCTGATTTAATTGAATATTTAACTGTTTTAGAAATTTATTTGATATAACTGTTTAATTGTGAAAGTTGGTGAAATAGGTCTCAGGACTTATTGTGGTTAGTAAAATGTTGCTTGTTTTAAACTATTAGAGTTGACGGTACAATAAAATAAATTTCTTGCAATTGATTTTTAGGTTTCAGGCAATAGATTTAGAGCGGGTATAAAATACCCACAATATTAAGTCGGTTAAAATGAGGGCCGACCTTTTATTTGGTTACTTTCCCTATTTTCATTTTATGAATCAAGATCAAACCCTAGCTTCACTTCCTTACAATTTAAATCAATCATTAATCAAGAACTAATTCAGTTGAAGTGGTGATTCAAACAAGTTGGTTTCATCTAATTCTATTCATCATCATCTTCTTTATTTTGAAAGGTAATTGAGCTTATTACATGAAACTAGGTTAAATAGGAATTTGAAGAATTGAATTGGTTCTTGAGTTATATGGTGATTATTGTGAAATATATGATGCTATAAACTGAATTCTATAACTCGAATTGGTATACTTGTGTTTTTAATTGTGATTTTGAATTTGAATGATAAATAAAGTGGGTTTAGTGATTTTGGGTATAAACCTAGTGTAATTTGATGTTAATTGTGGTGGGTTAGTGCTAGTAGATATTATATGATGTTATGGTTGTGTTAGAAATCGAAAATTCAATGGTTAGTGCATAAAAGTTGAGTTTTGTGGAGTTAAGTTCGTGCAGAGTTGGAAGTAGCTGCAGATGCTGCAGAACATGAACAACCCGGCGGGTCTTGACCCTTAGCCGGCGGTCTGATGACCCAACCCGGCGGGTGCCAGACGCTTTAAAATGCAAAAATGTTCTGTTGATGAAAATTTTAAATCACCCGGTGGGTGACAGTTGGTAGCCGACGGCTAAATGAGTCCACCCGACGGCTTGGGGCAGTTTCCAGGATGTTTGATTTTAGCTTTTCCAATATGTTTTAATTGTTGATATAATTAATTAATTGATGATTATAAGCTATAAAATGATTAGTGGTACATGTGTATGATCTTATAACTTAATGGTTATAGTGTTAAATTATTTGTGTGGTAAAATTTATATAAGTTATGTGTTGTCGATTTTCAATACTAACTTATATTTGATGTTGAATCTCAGATCATCCAAAAGATAAAGTAGCATCTGGTATCTGAGTTTGTTGAAGACGAAGGTATCGGTGAGTGGATTCAAAACTCACCATTTGATTTAGTTGTAATCATTTGATTACAACGGGTAATTGTAGATATGATTATAAAGTTATTTAATCATTATTGTTGATAGTATCACTATGTGCTATGTGTGATCTTTGGATATTGGTTGTCAATGAGGTCAACAAGTTGATGAACTGTTAGTTGGGTTAGTTGGTTATCGTGTGAATGATACAGGGATATGCTTCATTTGTTGTGTGTGTTGAACTGTATCTGAGTCCACTAGTTATCGGTCTCGTCCGTTATGGCCATACGGATATGGTTGGATAAGAGTTCTTGGGGAGCCACCCGGGTATTATGGTTATCCTCAGAACCACCGATCCTCATTATATTGTTGTTGATTGATGTATTTGCGGTTATTTGATGTAATTAGTGGTTATGCTAAGTTGAATGTTGGGTGATGAACTCTCTCACTTAGCTATGTGCTAATCCCTCATCTTTAATTCCTGCAGATTTTGTAGCCTAGAGGGTAGCAGGAATGAGATGCTTTTGAAGCAAGGACAGTTTGACAGCAAGCTACTCTGATCCGTTTTGTAATAAACTAGTTTGGTTTTTATATAATGCCCCGATCTACGTAGTCTTTTAAACTGTTTCAAGTTGGTGTCACTTAAACTTGTAAACTGTTTGTGTAAATTATTATAATGTAAAGTTATAAAGGTGTTTGAATTCCTACGCTTCCGTGTTTCTAATATAATATTGATGTATCAAATGAGGGGTGTTATATACATGTAGCTGCTAAAGGTCTCTTTTTAATTATAGATCGAAAAAATATATCGACTAATCTAAACATTTTACATATAGCTGTGTTTGTATCTTATGTATCTATAGTTTCATCATCTATAGAATTTAGTTGTGCATTGTAGTAAGTATTGTATGTATGTTTGAAATGAATTTGTGTCTAATTGGATGAGAGTTTGCGATATAAATAGCATAGATATATCAAAATAGTATAGAAACCATTAGCGTTTATTTGTAAATAAGACAGTGAAGGTAAGTAGGTCTTTGGAATGGCGAAATTTGAGGTATCGCTTGCTAGGATTGAGCTGAATTATTGGAAACCTAGGACAGAGACAGCGTTGGAGAGGACTAATTGAATGTGATCTCACATCTATACACTTGGTACAAACACATAATAATTTAAATTGTAATTATGAAGCTATATGCAAAACAGTTGATATTGAAATATACACTACTATGAGTTCTTACTTTCTTGATAATTAGTTAGGCACTAGTATATATGAAAGGTAGACAGGAAATGTGCAATGTATTTGGTAGTTTCTATACACACACTGATATATTAGCGGTGTATGATGGTATGTTGGGGTAAGCGTATGTGGGTCATTTTCATTTTCAAGTTTTTGTAAATCTTATAGAATTCAATAAAGTATAAGAAACCAGAAAGACTAACATGAAGTTCAGTTACTTAACATCGCAAGCACCTTACGACATTCCTTTAAAAGTTATATGGAATGATATGTCACAATTTATGAAAGAAATATCTTCATTCAGTTCATTGCTTGGATTATGTATCAGTTATAGTATTATTGTGCTCGCCTTATGGACTTATAATAGCAGTTTGATTTTCAGGTATGAACTATCCAGTTAGGTAGTATTACAATTGAGTTCCAGAATTTCAGAGGGTTTTTCAATAATATTTCTTTGTGCTTCAAATACATAAGCCACTATAAAAGCCTGGGACGTAGTGTCCAGAATTCACAATTGTGTTACTTGCTTTCGGTGAGTTTTCATTACTTTTTTAGTTGCTAACATAGTACTTACTTTTGAGCACAAAGAAAACATTTATAGGATTGAAGATGTACGTACAGGTAAAGTTATTGAAAAGCCTATACATGCATCAATACAGATTCCAGGTTTTGCGATGCATTTGAAGATGATTAGAGTGTGTACATAGCCACGTGCACAATACTCTCTTTATTCTTGGCGTTATTATGCATTGGTACTGATCAATAACTACATTTTTTTGACAGAGCGTGTGAAGGTGGGGAGCTTCTTCATCGGTTTTACCCAAGGTTAAGTTGCATCTATGCGGTTTAATTTGCAGCCTCTGATACTAAATAAATTAGCCTCTTTAAATTTATTATTGTGAACATGATGATATTTAGAAATTTTAAAGTCTTTTGCAAAGTAATTGGTGTATTTTAGAATTCTGTTCGCTAAAGCTACTAATTATTATGAATGAATGTACTAAAAACAGGTCGACGTAATCTAGAAGTACAATAACCGCTAACTGTGCTCAAGGTGGAGTACTATTGTTTCCAAGGTATACAATTTCATAGTATGTAACTATGTATAATGTTTTGATTAAAAGAAGTTAATATCTGTAAATAAGTAATGATGTAAAAGCGGTTATTTTAGTTACTAAGTTTTAAAGTAAAGAGGAAGGCGAGAAAGTAGGCGTGTTAGTTAATGGGTCAAAATGGGTCATGTTCATCACGGACATATTTTGATATGGGTTGCGGACTTGAAACACTTTTTGTTCAATTACTTTCAATTTGTAACCAATATTTTAGCTTCTTAATTGTGATTACAATGTTTATATTATATAAATTTTTACATGATATTGATTTTTTTTCAAATGATTTTTTTTTTTTTTTTTTTTGCAAAGGAAAGTTTATGCATTACAGATGCAGTTTGAGCTACTTTTGATCCGTTTCTTAATTCGATCAAATATGAAGTATTGGTTGTTTTATTGCAGAAAGAACATGCCTGGATCAATCGAGAATAAAAGGACATTTATAGTTGAAAAGGCAGTTTTAAACTTTTAATATTTGGCCCCATGAAGAAATTGTTACACATTATTTGATAAAGGTACATGTGAATGTGCAGATGACCGGTTACCTTCGAAGGCCATTGCATAGATAGATGGCGGTTTTGGAAACTGCACGTCTCAAGTTCTCACTACACTTTCATCAGAAAGAATAAAAAAGTAGGTTTGCGATTAGGTAGAACAACTAATGACTAATGATGGTGTTATGGTTGAGATCTATTTAACCCCGAATAAACAAAGGAGCTCGTGTCATGGTCTATATGATCAAATATGTGGAACTAAACTTATTGTGCAACCTCCATTAGAAATTGCGGGCATTTTCATCTGCTATAACATAATTTTCTTGAGTACTTATCATGTGTACTTATTAATTATTGCCTGCTTTATATTTGCAAGAGTAAATACAGTAACAGAATCCTTTAGTTCACACATGTTCGATTGCTGAATAATAGAGGCATGTTGGAGAAGGATCTCTCATCCGATTATCCTGGATATAAAGGAGCTGCTCTCCATGTCATATTGACTTAACTTACAAAAAGTTCAATCGTATTGTATTTATATCTTCCACTATCTTTGTTCAAAAAAACATAACTTTGATAAGGATCTAACTTCCTGCCACCATAACTTTGCTAATGAAAGGATTAGTTTCGTATATTAAACAACGAAGATATAAAAAACAAAAATGATGAATTCCACTATCCACTTTGATATATTAAACATCTACTACTATTATTCAGCGAATCCGCGGGTTATAATCTAGTTAACTTTAATAGGAACCCATGAATTCCACAAATAACTCACATTCGTGAAAGAAGTGTCAACCGAGCAATTTTGTATGAGAGAAGCCAGACGGTTTACACTAAAAGACCCATGAGCATCTAACGACCAAGACCAACTATCAGGCCCATGAGCTAACTCGATGTTGCTGATCAAAGAAGAGAGAGAATTAAGATCATCTATAGCACGACCTCTGGGCTCAAAACGCCAATTCCAAAAAACACCTTCAGACGTACATCTCTCATTCACAGAACTGACTTCACAGATTCTAAAGCAAATAAACGGGGAAAACGATTTTTAAGAGGAGACCCGGAATCAACCCAACGATCCAACCAAAAGAAAGTTGACTCCCCATTTACTACTTTTTTTACGAAAGAATTTTCAAAACCAAAACCCAAGGAATTAACAGCTTTAACATTACTGATAATACCTTCCCATGTATCGTTTTTTAACCCGGTTCCAACAGAGGCTGAAAATCCACCATCTTCACCAAATAAAATAGCTATGACATTCCTCCAAAGGTTTCCGCACTCATTAAGATATCTCCACGGCTCCACCTCCACTTTCCCAAAAGGCTAAGATTCATATCACGGAGAGAACCCACACCTAAACCTCCCGAATCCTTGCTAAGGCAAATTTTCTTCCAACTAACCCATGAGATACCTCTAACACTTTCTTTAAGACCCCAAAAGAAACGTCTTCGAATGTTCTCTAAATGATTAATCACTTTTACAGGAGCTTTAAACAACGAAAGGTAATAAAGAGGGACACTTCCAAGAACCGATTTACAAAGAGTTACCCTTCCACCTATAGAGAAAACTTTTGCTTTCCAAGATGAAAGTTGGAAAGCCTCTTCGAAAAACAATTTATCACCTCATGCCAATTGACGATTCTATTTTATTCTTTTACCCACCGGTAAACCCAAACAAGTGAATGGAAGATTATCATAACCACAGTTGATTTCGTAAGCAACCCTCTTGATTTCATCAGCCGCTACTCCAATGCCGTACAGATATCCGTACAGCTTGCTTTTAGCAAGATTAACCTTCAGACCGGAATTGAATATTGTTGTTCTATTCTCAAGCTTTTATATAGATTATATCTATGCGAAAAGATATACAAGAAAATAATGAGAAAGAAATTAAACAACACCACCATTTTTCAATAATCAAAGACCAAATAAATACACAACCACTCTAAAATAAAATAAAAAATTCAAACATTAACTACTCATAATCTCATTTAGACAAACATAATACTCCAATAAAGTTGATAAATGAAGAAATAAATTAGGACAAAAGACACATATGCCCTTTCCTTCCTTCTAGTTTGTAGGGTTGCTCTTGAATGAACCCAAAGCCTTGATTGCTGCAGCCCTCAATATATACTGATGATATGCTGCTGCAGCCAATGCTCCCACAAATGGTCCAACCCAGAATATCCACTACATCAACAACACACACAACCATTTATTATACAACAGTCAACAAACACTGTACAACTTTCAATGCATAAAGTATAATACTTTCATTGGACAATGTACTACTATATACTACTACTATCATTGTACAATGTACAATACTTTCATTGGACAATGTACAAATGTACAAACATTATCATGGCACAAGGTGACAAGGGCCATGTATTTTTGAACAATGAACAAGTTGGTTATGCACAAGCAAAGATGCCAAATTGCCAATTCACTATGTTGACCATGTACCACTATGCTATGCATCCATAGTTGTAAACCATGCGAGTTGTATGTCTAAAATTATTTTCCTAAAACAGCAAACCATTGGTAAAACAGCTGGCTAGTCTAACTCCTGAAGTTAACATCCCAAAAAAGCATAATAATAATATTATTATGACTTGTATAGTATGCATTAACAGTTGTAATTTGCTTTATAGAAAGATTATAGTCTCAAAATTAAGATTGTAAAAATTGAAAGGTGTGAAACTTACTTGGTCATCCCAAACTTTTTCATTGTTATAGATAACAGCAGCTCCAAAGCTTCTAGCAGGGTTGATACCAGTTCCAGTAATGGGAATGGTGGCCAAATGCACCATGAACACAGCAAACCCAATTGGTAGTGGAGCCAACACCTATAAAGCCCAAGTTTCAATGCACAGTGTACAAGCAAGTCAAGCACAGTAGTAATAATATATTTAAAAAAAAAAAAAAATGAAACATGCAAGTTATAATAAAACTAGGTACAAAATGAATAGCAAATGGTAAAACTAATACATACAGGAACGTGAGAGTCACGTGCACTCCTCTTAGGGTCAGTAGCAGAGAAAACAGTGTAGACAAGTACAAATGTACCAATAATCTCAGCACCAAGTGCAGTACCCTTGTTGTACCCTGTTGCAATAGAGTTTGCACCACCACCCAATGAGTTGTAGGGTGATTTCATGAAGGCTTTCACCAAACCCACACCACAAATTGCACCCAAACACTGTGCAACCATGTAGCTCACTGCCCTTATCAAAGACACCTTTCTTGCCAAGAATAGCCCAAATGTAACAGCAGGGTTGATGTGTCCACCTGTTTTTAACCACAAAGATTAGTATTCCTTCAAGGGTTTTTAGGAATTTACAAATTTTGAAATGGGTAAGAAAAAATTTAAAAAGTTGTGCAGTACAATTAACTTACAAGTATATAAAACATGCAATATAGGGTTGTACGTTGAGTACATACAAAAGTTTTTACCATCAAGGGTATTATAGTAACTTTGTATTTTAACATGGGTTAGAAAGAAAAGTTCACAAGTTTGTTGCCATGTATCAAACATGCATTACAAGGTTGTACCTTGAGAGGGAAAGCTCTACAAATACTCCGGGCTTAACAGGTAGTAGTATAAATCATGCATTACATGGTTGTACGTTGAGTACAAAAATTATCCATCAAGGGTATGATACCAATTTCCTACTTCGACATGGGTTTGTAAAAAAGATGTAAATTTGAAAAGTAAAACCATGGTACATACATTACAATTTCTTGGTTAAAAGCATAAAACATGCATTCTATAGTTGTACATTTAGTAAGGAAAAATGGGGTTAATTACCAGAAATTCCGGCGGTGCAGTAAACAAGGATAAAAATCATGCCACCAAAGGCCCATGCGATGCCTAAAAGGCCAACACCACCACATGGGTCAGTTTCTTTCTTGTAGCCGATGACAGTTGCAACCGTGATGTAAAGGAAAAGGAGGGTGGCTACAAACTCAGCAATTAGGGCTCGGTAAAATGACCAGAGTTTGAGTTCACCCATGTCAAGGAGTGGTGCCGGCGGTGGGTCAACATAGTCTCTCCGGCCAGTTTCTCCGGCCTCACTTACTTCTTTCGACATCTTTTTTTGTTTCTCTGTTTAAAGCACTTTAATGAGTTGAGGTTTTGAGTGTTTTTGCAAAGGTGGTGGGTGGGTGTTTTTATAACAGAGAATGATTGAGTTTTGGATAAGTTGAAAGGGTGTTTTGGGAATTTCTTGAATTTTGTGGAGTTTGGAGATTGTGTTAAGATGGTCCTTGTAGTTTATGGGAGCTGTTAAGAATCACACGAGGTTTTTGAAATTTGCATATGTAACCCTGTAAATTACTATTGCAATATAAGTTCCAATTCATCACATTTTTGTTTTGTGATTATTGTATTTGTATTTGTATTATGTTAGATTTTAGATATTGTTCTTTTTAAGATGCGTGAAGGAGTTCTTCTTGTTAATATAATTGTACTCTTTAAAACGTAACCATATTCCGTTTAAGTTGTGTTATATTCTATTTATAATTTTAACGTTTTAACTTAAGGTAAATAATTGGCATTTAAAGACCGACAAATCAATTGCATATGCCTTACAACTTATAAACAACACCAAATAGTAACTACACTGAATTCATGTATTCTTATACTAATATTTATGCTTGCAATTGTTTCTTTCACTTACTAATTGACCTCATTTAACATTATGCTTCTACTCATTTAGATTTAATGGTTAGTATTTGATGCATAGATCTCACCAATAACGAAACTCTGAATCTAAATTAAGCACGTACTTATTATATCAATATCTTTTGATAATCAATTCCTTGGGGGACAATGCAAAATATTTTCTCAATGTAGGCAAATTTAAATTCCTTTTTTCAAAGGATAAATGTTACTATTTCGCTAACGATCCAACATAGAAATAAAGAATATTTTTAATAGTGTTATATAGCAATGGACTAAATGACACGACTCAAAAGCATATTTATTGCAAGTTAGCTAAAAACCCGGTTGTTCATGCTTGTGCTGATTTTATTTGAAAATTTTGAACCATAGCTTTATAAAGGGGGCAATTTGACAATTCAGGAAAATACATAACCATTTTTGTAAATATGTAGTATGCAAATATGTAGCAAAAGAAAAGTTTGGAGGGTAGTGGGGAAGTGGGGGCCACAGTACAGCAAAGACCATGTGAAGAAGTAATCAGTGGACTCTTCCTTTTGGTGTAGGGGGCCTAATCCCCTGTGGGCAATTCTTGACAGCCTAACATACACCATACTTTGTGTACAACGGCTAAATGCATGACCACCGGACCCACTTATCCTTTTTCCTTGTTTTTTTCCGTTGTTTAGAATTTTTAGTTTTAAACAGCTAAAACCGGTGTCGTTTGCTTTGTAGCTTTATTCATGGGAGATGATAATGCTACAGGGAGAGTTTATAGTACACAGGAAGTTATCACTTCCTTTTATAATCTGCATTTAATTTGCGTATTTTCATCAATTTTGCCTGTGGCATTATCACCTCCCTTTATTCAAGTTCCCAACGCATCCTTGTACTTTTGTTTTCAGTCAAAAAAATCCTCCACTTTTCTACAACTCGAGTCACATGTGAATTACTCCGTCCGTTCCAATTTAATTATCCAGTATTACATTTTGGAATGTTTCAAAATTATTTTTCACTTTTGATTTGAACCAATCATAATGGTTTTAGTGGGTATATATTAAATTATATTGGTTAACACAATAATCAATGTACTTTTCGAAAACTGTGTGCATTTCAGTAGTTGACAATTAAATTGTGACAAAGTAAGTTGTAGTTAATACTTAGTATAGGCTTCTAGGAGTGTTGACTATTAATTAGGGATTCTGTTAACAAGTAATATCGGTTCGTTAATTTTGTGAACTTAACCCTAACCAAATAAAATTTGTTAACCGATAATCAGTTGAGGATATCAGCAAGGGCAGTATATGCCAGCGCATAGAGCCTTCGATTTTTTGGGGCTTCGATTGTCTAAGAGCACTTATTACTAATATAGTTTTAAAGTCGCAAAAAACCATCGCAACTGAAATAAAGTACTCAAAAAGTAGGACTTATATTTTGTTATACTATAGAGTATTAATTGATTATAAATATTTAATCAATGAATTATTTAACAAGTGTTCAAGAAATAACTCTTCAAGTGCATAATACAAATATTTGTTTATATCGATAGATAAGAAATGACATCATAATCCTTATGTTTTTAAGACATTTTTTTAAAAATATAAATTGTTAGTGTTTATTATGAGGCCTCATTTATAATATCGCAGGTTGCCCTTTTAAATTCATTTTCCGGCCTTGCTGATAATCGATTGATCATCTTTTAGTTCAACATTATGGTTAACCAATTAATTGTTTATAAGTTATAAGTAATTGATTTAAGACAGTAACCACAAATACAAATCCATTGATGTGTTTTTCTCAATATTGATTCATTTTGCCTATATAGCTACCCAAGGGAGTGTTTGGGATTACTTAAATAAGTACTTATTTGCTTATTTTGACAGCAGATAAATAAATCCAAGCACATTTTTAAAAACTGTTTATCTGCTTATTTACTAAGGAATAAGCACTACTATAGAAACCTCAAATGATTTGACAACTATTCACCTATGCCACATCACCTAGATCCTATGTGTCGTCATTATACTTAATTTAATTTAATTTAATGTGTTATCATTTTTAGACAGTAAATGCTACAATATATATTGATAGGTAAGTCAAGTTTATAGTATATTTTAAAGGTTTTATTATTTTTAATCACATAAGTGTATTATAATTTTTTATACGACTGGTAAGAAGTGTAATTTTATAATTTCTATATTACTTTTCAAATCTATATAATATCTCATTTATGTATTTTTTTTAAATATATTTGATCACTATAGATTGATTTCTATTTTGTACATATAAGATATACATTAGTTGTTCAATTAAATATCTGAATAGTTATATTAATCGTTAAAATTTATGTTTGTTAAAAACTATAAACATAGGTATTGTTCAACAAATTATTGCAACCTTAGCAACGAAAATGTTCTTATAACCAAACAATTGTATTAGCTAGAAAATGTCACTTTACAATATACACATCTTTTTTAACCTTCCTAATTTATTGATATATTGTGGAAGAAAAAATGTTGACCTTATTTTATTTTTTAAAATGTCAAAACTTATAAAATATCATTAGTATCGGTAAAAAATGTGTCATTTATTCACAATTTTAAATTTTTTTAAAGGTTTGCTGTCCTCCATCCCTTGATACTTACTTAATATTATTTATTTATTTTTAAATATTATATAAATGATTAAATAAATGAAAGTGATCAATTTGGAAACCATTTTTTTAGCCGTATACCCAAAATATGTTTTATAGTGTTGTACATCACAACACCATAAATCATTACTGATTGTGTACCTAAAAAATAACAATGTAATAATCATCACCCTTATATATAGTGTATACAACTGAATATTAAATATCATAATTAGGAGAATGCTTAAGATTTCTATAATCAGCATTTATAAGTAGGTTGAATTAATTACAAAGTATGAATTTTTCTTTTTAATACTTACTTTCCTTATTTAAAATTGGTAAAAGTGTTTATTCATTGTAACTTTTTAATAGCCCTTATGGTTATAGTTAGCATTTTTCTTAAAATATTTCATTTACCATTTTAAATTTTGATTAATCTATTATGAAATTATATTTTTCTAGCCTTGCATCGTACATGTTTAGCACTAGATAAAAATAAGTAAGGAGTCATCTACTTATTTTTTAAGCATATAAATGCTTAAAAATAAGCAAACCCAAACACCCACTAAAATTAACTTCCCCTACATTAAGTTTACCGAGTGAAATGAAAAATTGTTGTGGTAGTCGAGTACTCAAATACAAGGGTTGATTGAAGCTATGAATTGGCCAATTGGTGTTGTAACATTATACTATTCTTTAGAGTATCTCTAGTGTATGTACTATTATAATGCCCCAAATTGTATTATTTTAGTGTAAAAATAGAATTGTGTGAGAATATGCTGACATCTAAAAATAAGTTGCTTTAATGTGTTGCAATAATTCTTTTTTAATTGATTTAAAATATACAATTCAACAATATAATATTAAAACTTTTATATAAATATTGAATTATCAAAAGAGATATAATAACAATTATTATATTTAAAATTTTCAATTTTATAAATGAAAAATTTCTTTGATAAATATGATAATAAACATTATATTTAGTAACTTTAAATATATTAATCGTAAATTTATAAATAATACATGAGAATAATACATTTTAGTTATTATATATATTATTTAATGTGAATAGTGTTTAGTGTTAAGTTTAGTGATATACCAAATATAGTGCATTTTGGCATTGACTTTTAGTTGCACTATAATAGTGCAAAGTTTAGTGCACACATTGAAGTGCATTTTTTACACTTTTACACTATTTTAGTAAGAAAAAGTACAATTGGTGCATACTCTTAGGATACAAGTCATCAGATTGACAATGAATAATAACGATTTCACATTTTTAAATCGTGGTGAATCGTAGGAAGTCTAAACCTAGGAAAAAATGACTCTAATAAATAGAATTGCCAGGAGCGGCTCAAGGTTGTATAAGGCCTAAAGCGAACATAAAATGTGAGGCCTAATCGGTTTCAAAACATATACTATCTTTTTACCGTTTTTTGTTGCAAAAAAAAAAAAAATTTGTTCAATCTAACTAATACGGAGAATCTAATATTCTAAATTAGAAAAGTCAATCCAGCCTTTTAGTTATGAACTTATGATATAGTACGTCAACTTTAATAGTTTGTCACCGATTTAGTACGTTTTGATAAAAGAATTACCAAAATAAATGTCATTTCAAAGAAAATAATATTCAATCTTTTATTAAAATAATATAAAATTTTGAAACACGATCAAGTTATTGACATATGGGTATACATTATTTTGCTCGTAAATTAGATAAATGGTTTATTGAAGTTTTTAGCTTGAAATATATAGAAAATATATCAATAAATTCATATATATTATTCATATAACTTATATATAAATACTTTATTAATTTAATTATATTGAAATCATATGTGTTGTGCTTTCATCTTCAAGAACATTACATAATATAATTAATATCAAACTTTATGTAGCATAAAATGACCACAGACCATATACCAAGTAAAACATCAAATTAAACTCACTATGCAATTTTAAATAACTCATCCACGTAATCACGAGTCATGTTTGAAATGATTGAGCTAGTTATTAGAACAATATGATTAATGATATATTATGTGTAAGAAACTGATTGGAGAATTCAATCGTGAAAACATAAAGATTATGAGAGGAAATTACCTTGATGAAGCTAACGAAAACACATAACGAAAGTAAAGACCTGAAAAATAGAACGCCAGATGACTTTTAACGAAATCACTTAAAACTAAGTGACAAAAATAGGCCTAGTTGTTTTTTCACATTCAATGAGCTTTATATCTTACGACTTAAACTCTTTTAAGGATTTACGATGTCGTTTCTTCACATAAAGTGGGCCTGATCTTTAAGAGCATATATTTCTCGAGTCCTTAAAAAAGCCAACTTTTTTTTGAAGATCCTTGTCGTTATCCTATATTCTATAAACGACACCAAAATTTGGGGCCTTATAAAACCGGGGGCCTAAAGCGATAGCTTTACTGGCTTTACCCTTGAGCCACCCCTGAGAATTGCATATGGAATATTGAAATCGCATAACACAGGGACGGTATCATAAAATAAATCTGTATGTGGGCAAACTTTGAATTTGATCGAGTTTTTCTTTCATTCAAAGTAAAAAGATAGAATAATGAATAAAGTAACAGTTCATACAAACACATAATAGTTTTGGGTTTATTGTTTCGTTATTTATTAAACTTTACATCTTTTACTATTGTATGAGACCAAGGGCGGAGCCACGTAGAAGGTAGGGGTAGCAGTTGCTACGGGTCCATTCTTAGTACGTAGTGTAATTTTTATTGAAAAATTGCATTTTTAGTTGCATTTCTTGTTTGTGCTATGGGTTTAGAAAAATTGGAATACCATTGCTACCGGTCATTCATAATCCTGGATCCGCCACTGTATGAGACATACTTTCATTTGTTCTATTGTATGTATTGAATTTGTAAATATCGTCTATTGTATGTAAACTTTCCTTTTCGGGTATGGTCAAAAAAGGAAAGTTTTCTCTTTTGACCATACCCGAAAAGGAAAGTTTACATACAATAGACGATATTTACAAGGTCAATACATACAATCGAAGTTTTCAAAGTTCGACCCATACAATAGTAAAAGATGTAAAGTTTAATGTATAACAAAATAATAGTTTTCACCACCACCATCACGATCACAACGACTACTACAGCCACCTACCACAATCTATTTTTTTGTTATATAGTTTATTGAAGTCATTTAAAACAATATGACTGCTGAATTTGTGGTGTTTGTTTAATATAAGTCTAGGATATTCCTTTGTGCAAAATTCACAATCTAATATGACCTGGACATGTTATTTCAAGATAATCCAAAAAAAAAAAAAAAAAAAAAAGGCTAAAGCAATTGTTGTCAAAGTAAAAGAACGAAAACGACATTATATTTATCATCGTTTGCCATGCACATATCTTCTCGTAACTATTTTGGGGACCGTATATTATAGCCTCTCGGCATCAACCTACAATTGATTCTGGTTTATTTTGTTAATATAAATATAAATATAAGATATAAAAACCCACAAATTCCGGTATCAAAGTTCGTCGACATCACTTATTGCAAATCTGTAGTCTTGGGTGATCCAACACTTTCATGTCCTCTTTTAGACTTCAACTGTTTTCGTCACACACACTCTGATTTTTGTATGACAGTAGGCATAAATCTTGTCAGTTAGGTTGTACTCCCTCCGTCCTAAAATTATTGTCCACCAAAAAAAACACACACACACTTTAATAAAAGTGGGACCGCAACACCTTTCAACCAATCAAATAGAATTTTCACCCACTAAAATCTCCTCCTATTGGTTGAAATGAGAAGTTGACAATTATTTTGGAACATCCAAAAAAGGAAAGATGAACTATAATTTTGGGACGGAGGTAGTATCTTTTTGTGTATCGTTTGTCATTCATCCTAAAAGAAGCTACGAGAGTAGTGACATTAAATATTTCGTAGAACAACATCACTTAGTTAAGAATATTAATTGAAGTCATTGTTTGAACGCGCCACACTAAAATAGCATGTCAGATGACACAGCTACTATAAACATTATCGTTGGAAAACCTTGATGTATTGCACTTCATATCCAGCGGGGGCATCTATCTCGTGTCCTCCATCATTTGCACCATGATGGGCCTACCACGCCGGTGCCAGTGTCACCACGCCACCATGGTAAATCCCACCAGGTGTTCGTGAACGGTTAACTGGAGACTCGGTGTAACACCCCCGAAATTCACTGTTTTGCGGAAGCATAATTTGGGGTGTTACTAATCAAATATCACAGCACAAAGATAAAGTAAACGACATCTATATGCAACGTTTGTAAATTAGTTACATTCCACAGATATATTGTTTGAAAACTTAGTGTTTTCGTATACAAAAATGTAGTTTCTGGCTTCCCCAGCCTTGATAACGAATGCTCTACCACGAGCAGGGTTGTTGTTGTTTTTCAGCTTTGGGCAATCCTTCTTGCCCTTGCCCCAACTGCAAACGGTTCGGGCATCTAGCCAAGGATTGCCGAACCAACATTTCTACCCCCAACACCAATGCACCAAAGGCCTGCTTTGGGTGCGGAAATTCAGGGCACTTCAAGAAGGATTGCCCAAAGCTGAAAAACAACAACAACCCTGCTCGTGGTAGAGCATTCGTTATCAAGGCTGGGGAAGCCAGACAAGATCCGAATGTCGTGACGGGTACGTTCCTTCTCAACCACCTTACTGCTTCTGTATTATTTGATACCGGTGCCGATAGAAGCTTCATTTCTGAGAAATTTAGCCCTTTACTTGACATAACTCCCACTGCCTTAGATCCTAAATACATTGTTGAATTAGCTAACGGCAAACTGATTGAGACTGATAGCATCATACACAACTGTACACTTAACCTCACGAACGAAACGTTTCCCATTGATTTAATCCCTGTCGAGATCGGCAGCTTCGAAATTATTGTCGGTATGGATTGGTTGTCCAAGCACCGAGCTGAAATCATCTGTCAAGACAAACTCGTTCGCATACCTCTTTCTCCGGTGGAACCTTAGTCCTACAAGGGGAGACCGGTAGACGGAATCTGAATATTGTATCCTGTCTGAAAACGAGAAAATATCTACGAAAAGGGTATCAAGCCATCCTCGCACATGTAACGGAGAAGAAGTCGGAGGAGAAGCGACTTGAGGATGTTCCGATCGTGCGGGATTTTCCGGAAGTCTTTCCTGAAGACTTGCCCGGACTTCCGCCACCTAGACAAGTTGAATTCCAAATCGAACTTGTGCCCGGAGCTGCACCCGTGGCACGAGCCCCTTACCGTTTAGCACCATCCGAAATGCAGGAGTTGTCTAACCAACTACAGGAACTCCTGGACAGAGGATTCATTCGACCAAGTTCCTCACCTTGGGGAGCTCCGGTCTTATTCGTGAAAAAGAAAGATGGATCTTACCGCATGTGTATCGATTACCGAGAGCTGAATAAGCTAACCATAAAGAATCGGTATCCACTTCCTAGAATCGATGATCTGTTTGACCAACTCCAGGGATCGAGTGTTTACTCAAAGATTGATCTACGGTCGGGTTATCATCAACTCCGAGTCCGTGACAATGATATCCCAAAGACAACTTTCCGAACTCGTTATGGGCATTACGAATTCCAAGTGATGTCATTCGGGTTGACCAATGCACCGGCCGTATTCATGGACCTTATGAATCGGGTGTGCAAACCATATCTTGACAAATTCGTCATTGTGTTCATCGATGATATCCTGATTTACTCTCGCAACGAGCAGGAACATGCTCAACATCTGAAAACCATTCTAGGACTCCTGAAACACGAAGAGTTATATGCCAAATTCTCTAAGTGTGAGTTCTGGATTCGAACCGTTCAATTCCTCGGGCACGTGATTGACAGCCAAGGAATTCATGTTGATCCCGCCAAGATTGAAGCAATCAAGGGCTGGGAGTCACCGACCACTCCAACCGAAGTGAGACAATTCTTAGGTCTTGCTGGTTACTACCGCCGATTCATCGAAAACTTTTCAAGAATAGCTGTTCCCCTAACCACACTGACTCAGAAAGATAAGAAGTTCGATTGGACTGATAAACAAGAGTCAGCCTTCCAGCTATTGAAAAACAAACTTTGCAGTGCACCAATCTTGTCCTTACCCGAGGGCACCGACGATTTCGTAGTTTACTGCGACGCCTCACACCAGGGACTTGGTTGTGTGTTAATGCAACGGGAAAAAGTCATTGCCTATGCCTCACGACAACTAAAAATTCACGAGAAAAACTATACGACCCACGACCTCGAGTTAGGTGCTGTGGTCTTCGCATTGAAAATCTGGAGACATTATCTCTACGGTACGAAAAGTACTATCTTCACTGATCACAAAAGTCTCCAACACATATTCGATCAGAAGGATCTAAATATGAGGCAACGTCGCTGGGTTGAGTTACTTAGTGACTACGACTGCGAGATCAAATACCATCCGGGCAAGGCTAACGTAGTTGCCGATGCCTTAAGCCGAAAAGAACGAGTGAAACCCCTTCGAGTCCGAGCACTTTCTATGATAATTCATAACGAGCTTCCTGCTCAAATCCTTACCGCTCAACTTGAAGCACTCAACGATGAAAACTTGAAAAATGAAGCCTTGCGAGGCTTGGATAAACAATTCGAAATCAAACCCGATGGAACTCGATACTTCTCTAACCGGGTGTGGTTACCCAAATTCGGAAACTTGCGAGATTTAGTGATGGCTGAAGCTCAAAAATCTCGATACTCTATACATCCTGGTTCTGATAAGATGTATCATGACGTCAAAGGGTTGTATTGGTGGCCTAACATGAAAGCTGACATTGCCTTGTACGTCAGTAAATGCCTAACCTGTTCCAAAGTCAAGGCCGAACACCAAAGACCCTCGGGGTTGCTCCAACAACCTGAAATTCCTCAATGGAAATGGGAACAGATTTCCATGGACTTCATTACCAAACTACCAAAAACTTCGAATGGTTGCGATACCATTTGGGTGATCGTGGACCGTCTCACGAAATCTGCTCATTTTCTGGCCATCAAGGAAACCGACAAGATGGAGCGTCTGACTCGCATCTATGTCAAAGAAATCATCTCGCGACACGGTATACCTATCTCGATCATCTCGGATAGGGACAGCCGTTTTACTTCTAACTTTTGGCAATCACTACAGAAATCTCTTGGTACTCGTCTGGATATGAGTACTGCTTATCACCCGCAAACCGATGGCCAAAGCGAGCGAACTATTCAAACACTGGAGGATATGCTACGAGCCTGCGTAGTTGACTTCGGTACTTCTTGGGAAAATCACTTACCGTTGTGCGAGTTCTCGTACAACAACAGTTACCATACCAGCATAAAGGCTGCACCCTTCGAGGCACTTTACGGGCGTAAGTGCCGATCACCTATCTGTTGGACTGAGTTAGGAGATTCCCAACTCACGGGTCCAGAAATCATTCAGGAAACTACTGAGAAAATCATCGTTATTCAAAACCGGCTGAAAGCCGCACGTGATCGTCAGAAAAGCTATGCTGACGTGAGACGCAAACACCTTGAGTTCCAGGTAGGGGACAAGGTACTTCTCAAAGTGGCACCGTGGAAGGGTGTCATTCGATTCGGAAAGCGAGGCAAACTAAATCCTAGGTACATCGGACCATTCGAAATCCTGGAAAGGATTGGTCCAGTGGCATACCGCCTGCAACTTCCTGCTGAACTTAGCAGCGTACACAACACATTCCACATTTCTAACTTGAAGAAATGTCTGTCTGACGAGACACTGATTATACCGCTCGACGAAATTCAAATCGATGATAAACTTCATTTTGTCGAGGAGCCTATGGAAATCATGGACCGTGAGGTCAAACGATTGAAACAGAGTCGTATTCCCATCGTAAAGGTCAGGTGGAATTCTAGGCGCGGCCCTGAGTTCACCTGGGAACGGGAAGACCAAATGCGACAGAAATACCCACATCTCTTCCCAGATAACGCACCGTCCGTGCACTCAAGCTAATTTCGGGACGAAATTTATTTAACAAGGGGAGAATGTAACACCTGCATAATTAGGATAATTAATTATGCCTAATTGTTTGTAACTAGTTGTAATTAGTATGTAATAGGACTAATTACAGGCTTTATTTGTATATATATAAGGTGATTTATATATATGTGTGTGTACTTACGCGATTTGGATAAATCGTGCGAATTAACCGGACGGAGTCCGACACAGTTTACTTGGACGTTGGTGACAGAAATTTTCTTAAATAATGAGAACGTATTTTGTGATATAAAATACGCAACCGAACGAGCATTATTTATATATTATTGCGACGACATTTTAACTAACGCAACAAAACGTAATGAACGCAACTTAATAATTAAAATATTGTGACAAAGGTTTTACTTTTAATTTCAAAGTATTTTTATTTAAATACTTTAGTTACATTTTAAAAATATAAACGTTTGGTTAAATATTAAAGACTAGTGATTAAACGATTAGGACACGGAGTCAACACTGTGTTTTGGGGAGTATTTCCCCCTCCTTCCTTGGTGGATCAGCCAAACCCCACCCCCACACCCACTTTTCTCTTTCATTTTTCATTATCACAAAAACACACACAAACCAAACTCTCTCAACCTCAATTCACACCAAATTTTCGGAATCAAATCCCGACCACGAAAATTACATATTCGGAATCACCATCACGAGTGGAGCAAGAATATCAAGACCGTTTTCATCGTTTCATCCTTCATTTGGCTCGATTCGCAAAAGTAAGAAAATTCTAAAATCTTAGATCTATTCTATTTGGTGTAATGTTTTGATGTGTACACAACATAGTTATAACCTAATACTAGAAGAAAACACGATTTTATAGCTCAAAAATGGGTTAGATTTGCGTTTTTGGTCGAAAATTCTTGAAACCCGAAAGTTTCTGGGCTGGTGTTCATACATGCGACACAAGCCTTGTGTCGCATGCTGTGTCGCATAAACCCGTTTGTGTCGCACCTTGTGTCGTACCAATCCTTTAGTGTCGTAACTTTTGCGACACAATATTGTGTCGCACTCTATGTCGCATACTATGTCGTATTTAATACGACACAACCGTTCTGTCGCTATTGAATTAGCATCGCAAGCTTTTTGCGACACAACCACTGTGTCGCAGAGCTCTTGTGTCGCACTTTATGCGACACAACCACTGTGTCGCATACCAAACTTTAGTGTCGCAGATTGTGTCGCAAAAACACAGAAAACCAGAATTTTAAAGTCAAAGTTACTGTACAAAAAAAAAGTCAAATTTTACTGTAGCAGTACTGTAGCAAATCTACTGTAGCAAAGTCAACATTTTAGAATTTTTGCTACAAACCGTCACCAACGGGCCAAACATGTTTTCCAACAAACAAACAATTACAAACATACGGACAAACACTGGATATACTAGTTGTGTACATCTAAACGAAACGTCTCGTGAGACGCATACTTACATAACTTCATATGATTAGGCATTTGAAGGTTGCGGGTTCAGAGAACCTACTTGCTTTACTTACTACTTGCTAATTGCAACTGATTACTACAAGACTCAAGTGAGTCTTACGGCCCCACTTTTACTGTTTTATCTTATTGGGGGAGATACATGCTACTGATTTTCTTGAACACAAGTACTAAACTGTTTACTATACCAAACAAAATTGCATGAGTTTACTTACAAACAGAAGTCTCTCCATCATATATCGTTAGTTATGGACTTAAGCGCGAACACTAGTTAATGGATCCATTAGGGAAATGACCCTCCCCACCCGGGGCAGTAGCGCTGCCACGTACTGATTTACACGTAGAAACAGGTGACTAATTATTCGTTACTGATGCTTGCTCATTTACGAGCATGTCACGGGAGCAAAATTATTACTTAC
Source organism: Helichrysum umbraculigerum (assembly GCA_949592205.1). NCBI lineage: Eukaryota > Viridiplantae > Streptophyta > Magnoliopsida > Asterales > Asteraceae > Helichrysum > Helichrysum umbraculigerum. The sequence goes on from CATIUR010000004.1 coordinate 93,789,402, forward strand.
GGGTTAAGCTTCGATTATGAGCCTCATGGCAACGGTATAAACTTACTTCTTACATTTGCGGGATTGCAAATACTGGTTTACGATTTCTAGATTGAAATTGCTGATTTTACGCCTGCGGGCATTACTGATGAAATCTCGTGTTCAAAGCTGATATTACTTACAAACCTGTGAGATTCACCAACCTTTTGGTTGACACTTTTTAGCATGTTTTCTCAGGTACCCGGATGGAGTAGGATTACTCCAGGATTTTAGCTAGAGTCGCATGATTTCAACACAACTGCATTAACGGAGATTCTTAGCATTATCTTTTGTATATTTTGATTATGTAATAGAATCTCCCGCTACACGCGCGGACTCTAGGGAAACTACATTTTTGTATACGAAAACACTAAGTTTTCAAACAATATATCTATGGAATGTAACTAATTTACAAACGTTGCATATAGATGTCGTTTACTTTATCTTTGTGCTGTGATATTTGATTAGTAACACCCCAAATTATGCTTCCGCAAAACAGTGAATTTCGGGGGTGTTACACTCGGTTAACCGGAGAACGGTTAACCGGAGTCTCGGTTCAAAATATATTTGAATCTAAACCGAAACCGAAAAATTTGGTTAACCGGAAATCGGTTAACCGTTTTTTCGATTCGGTTAATCGGTTAACCAAACTAACCGTTTATTAATTAATATTTATTTAAAAAGTAATTAATAACACATAAATATATATTTATTTTTTAGTGTTCACTATATTTAAAATATTTTGATGATAGAAATATCAAACGATAACCATTTTACTCTTTATAATTGTGTATTTATGCTATACGTACGTAAATCGTTTGAATATAACTAGAAACTAAGTAGTAATAATTACCATATTAGGCCAAAGTTAAGCTTGTAAATTACATTAAAATGAGTGAAAAAGAAATATAAATGATTTTATCAAAATACAAGTGTAAATATCTATATATAAATATAAAATGTACAATATATACATATATTTAATACTATGTATAACATTTTCGGTTAACCGTTTATCACGTTTATCCCAAAATCATGAACCGAAACCCAAAAACCAAAAAAAATTCGGTTCGGTTAACCGAAACCGGAAAACGAAAAAAAGTCGGTTCGGTTAACCGAAATTCGGTTCAAATTTACCGGTTTTCGGCTCGGTTTTTCGGTTTCGGAGTATTTTGAACACCCCTACGGCCACCGCCAATGTTTTTAAAACCGAAAACCGAATCGGACCGGAGGGGGTCCGGTTCCGGTCGAACCGGTCCAACCGGTCCGGCCGAACCACCCAAAACCGGCCCACGTCACCATTTAAAAAAATAATAATTTAAAATCCCGGTCTAACCGGTCCGGTTGCCGGTTGGACCGCCCGGTTTTGACCGAACCATCCGGTTCGTTGACTGGTCAAACCTTGGTCAAAACTAGTTTTCACCCGGCCGGAAGGCCTCCGGTTCCCGGTTCGACCGGACCGAGTTAACCGGTTTTCAAAACATTGCCCACCGCACAAGCCATCTCACACGACACCTCTAATTTTAAAATAAGGAAATCATTCGTAGTGTAAGATGCTCGATTGTTACGTGACGTGAAGCTGATGGCACATATTGTAGTGTGCATTTAGATTATAAATGAGAGATTAATTACATTTCTATTTGATGAGAAATTAGTCACAATGGTAAAAACATAAGCGGAATTAAACCTTTGTTAGATAACATTTTCTCGACCTGTATGGCCAAGTGGAAATTTTAGTCATATTAAAGCTAGTTTGAGCTTTTCTTATGTTATGTATCTCTTTAGATTTAGTTTAATTGAGTGGCAATTTTAATAATTCTACCTCTTGATTAATTTTTTGACCAAGAAGTTTTGTGTTTATGTATCCTTCTGGTCTTCCGTTAGACCATTCGCAGTGCTCCCGTTCTCGCCTCTTTCTCCCACCACGAGGCCATGAGTAGCGGTATGAGGCGCGTTGTGGTGGAGTGTCGTCACCCACACCACGGAACAAAAAGGATGAAAAGTTGGCCACAACTTTTTTTTTATTCAATTTCTTTTCTTCCTAACTAGTCTAAAACAAAAATACATGGTAGGTCCACCTGGATGTCGTGAGATGTCGTGGCAACCACGACACCTCGTGACAATCTGTGTCACTACTACGAATGGTCTTAGGTGACGGACATAATCGTTGTTTTACCCTCATATCAAATTTCCATTAACAACCCATTTACTATTACTAAACTAAAATACCAACTCAAATTCCACAAGCTTGTTTAAAATTAATTTTGTATAACATTGCAACAAAAATGGACATGTTGAGCGCTTCACTATTAGTCAAAATCATCTCTATGCTGGGAAACGTAAATAGCAAAGGTATAATTTACATATTCATCAAATTTTTCCTTTTAATAATTAGCCCATTTTTATATGGTAGGAGTAAGTGACATGACACTTTTCAACTGAACTCATACAAAGACCAACATATAAGCTCAATTCTGTTTCATTCTAAAATCAACTGTAAAACCCACTAGCTTATATAACTAGTCATTCACATTTTTGCATGTGGAACTTGTGTTTACACTCAACAATGTCACATAAAACCAAATATTGCGTTGAGCTCCCTTCAACGATATCCACGTGATGTAACCTTCTTAGGAAACATGACTGAAACAGAGTCAATGATCGATCATGATCCTTGAACCGGGGTAATACATTACCAAGGATTCCATCAACATTAACATCAGACTAGACTATACTAGACTATACTGTAACTTGAATAGCGCTTGTTAAAATCATTTTCAGTCCAGCTTGTACAGAAAACAACAAATAAGCCCCGTAAGGTTACACTCTAGATTTAATAGTTCACATCAAAAAGTATGATTGTATATTATTAGATACACACCTTTATAATACATTGCAGATATCAAATATGGATAATGCCAACACATTTTTAGGAAAAAAGATGCTTTAGTGAAACACGGTTATGGGTCCTATAAGATAGACGCAGATAAAAATTCTTGTTCTGTGTTTTCTTAATGATTCAAATATTACAAAAATGATAACATCAATACAAAAAACTGTTCTACCACATTATAGCAACTATGTATAACTAGATGATTGATCATGAGAGACCTCTCATGATTCAAGAGCTGCTTGTGTAAACTACCTTCACATCAATGGTGTATAAGAATTAGGAACGAGTTACCTATTTGTTAAAAAAGTTACATCGCGATGCTATTTTTGTACAACGTGTGACACAATCCAGAAAATCTGTTAGAAATGACATAAGAGAAGAAAGGACTAAATATCAGGGAATTAACATAAGAAAGGAGCATTTAGTTCATAGTGACTTCAAACTACCTTGGTCTCATTAAAATTATAAGATCACTTCTATTTTGAAATGTCATGTATTAGTAACAAATTTTATGTTTGGGGGGAGATTCAATTAGAATTCTATTTATAGTATTAATTTTGGTTTTACGTAGGAATTCGATTTTCACAAACAAGGGTTAAATTATTGTACATTCTTCGCGTTTTTCAAATGATTAACTTTTTAATCATTATACATTCCTTTTGTTACATAAGTGATGAGGTAGTTTTTATGAGAAGGTAAAAAGGTACTGCTTGTACAAATAGACAATCAGGACAAAAAGTATGTGTATTTAAAAGACTTACGATGTTATTATGTGGAGATTTCCAGTAGAATCCTTGAATTCCGATGACAAATAAGTTTGATGCAACGAAAATAAAGATGCTTAAAGAATGTTTCCCCATCCATTCCAATCCGAATGCTACACGCCTCCATCCGTAAACATCTACCTGTAAGTTTACGGAATGTTATAATGTTTCATGATTATCATAATCTAATTATAAAATATGTAAAGCTTTCTAGCAGAAGAATTTAACTGTGGAAAGTGGTCAAATAATCATCTCGGCTCTCATCATATTATATATAAAAAAAGGTATAGGATACTTACCAGTAAATACAATGCACAAAATGTGATTCCCGCTGCTGCTGAAGTTACCAGCATGTAACTGATCGTGTACAGGGATTTATTCAAAGGGATACCTGAGGAGAACAGCAAAGAGAGAATAGATTATCCACTATTTCTTGATGATTCCTCATTCCAGAGGGTGTTTCTAACTATTTCTGATAGTTGATATAGTACAACAAAAAGAGAGAATGTATTTGTGTTCTTTTGCTGACTCGAGATGCATACCTGAGAGAGCAAGTACGGATCCAAGAAACAGAAACAAAATTGATATGAAAGAACAGTTGCAAAGTCGATCTTTATGGCCCTGCAGCAAAAATGTTATAACACTCATCATATCAGTCTGCAAGTTTTTAGAAAACAGAGATAGCTACGATGTTATAGAGAAAATGGAGTTACCGAGGTTCAAATTTACTCCATGGCATAATGAATAACAGCATTTTCAATACTAAAGTACTCGTGCACAATTGCACACTGGCTAATAAATTATGATTTCAGATAATATGTATATAGACATGCAAGACTTCACCGAGGCAAATTGTATTCATAGAGAAGATATGAGATTCACCTTTAATTCAGTCAAAACGTGACCATACTGAAGTCCAATAATGCAGGCCACAGAAGCTGTTAAGGAGCTGCACATCCACCATTCCAACTATCTCATTAGCTGTAAATGATTATTCAACTGAATGCAGGAATTTTTTTTTTTTAAGAAAAATGAGTGTTTGAGGCTCAAGACTACCTCTAATATAAACTTACACTACAATTTATTAGTGACAGTTAGAAGAAATTGAAATTAAAGTAAACTAGTATTCCCTCAGTTTGCTGTCTCCTCCTGTGACCATCAATGTAGAAACTGAATTTAACGGAATTCAAATATGATATATTGTAATTACCTTAAAATGCCTTCTGGCTCAAAGGGGGCAAAGCACCATGAAGGTGAAGAATCTGGAACTTGGCCACCCTTAGATATATTACATTCCTGTATGTGGAGTATAATATGATACACACTAATTTTACAATGAATGACTGTGCATAATATTGGATTATAACTCAAGAATCTGTGTTCACCTCAAGATTTCTGTAAACAGGCTTTTGATATAGATGATCAATGCCAAGAACATATCGGTCTATCATTCCAGCAGCATTGCAGGCAGGCCCGAGATCACCTCTAACAGAACAGCGCACCTATACTCAACAACATAACACCCGTTTAACATTTTGAATTCCTAAAACAATAACCATTAGCAATAACTTCGTACCATACAGCTAGCGATAATGACTGATAAATAACAGTATTTATTTTCTCATTCTACTTATTTTCTCATTCTATGCAAATATATAAAGACAAGAGAGTGATCATACAATATGAGTAGTAGTTCCATTTTCTGAAATTAAATAAGATAATGAATGCAAGTCCTTAAACTGCCAATCTGCAACGTACAAGCCATATGTCAATCCGATGTAGGTGGCACACAAGAAAAATACAGCAACCCTACACCAAAAAAGAAACATATAAACTATATATACCTATAAAGTCAACAATAATCACAGTAGTAAAATCCGTAGTGTAAAGCTCTGAAAAACTTTGGTATTTATTTTGCCTCAAAATCGGTGAGTGTCCATATTCACATTTGTTTGTGTTTTCTAAATAAAAATACGATTATTAAATGACACTAAAGAAAGTTTCCACCAAAATCTATAGATTACCACAATAAATGCTTGCATGTCAAGACTTCCTTTTCCGAATATAATACGTAATATGTATACTTGAACTGAGGCTGATACATATGTTCTCACCAGTGCCAAATATAGTTCCTTAAGACTGCTTCTTTCTTCAAGATTTGACGGGGAAGCCATATTTCACACACCGCTGCAGCAATATATCCAATAGCTATCCTCTGGAAATGATCACCAAGAACAAAAAAAATAAGAACTGATAAAAAGAATAAAAAAGTTTACCTTGACATAACTCTAATGTCAAATAAGTAGAGGCTTTGGAAATATTGAATTTACCGTTTTAAGGAAGATACTCACACCTATTATTTTATTGATACAAAGATATGTGTAAATTGAGACATAAACCCACAACCTCTCGGTTGATGGGTCACCTATATACTGGTAGGCTAAAGGCCTATTGGTTAATCAGTGATTGTCAGAGGACTTCTACCACATAATAAAGATAACTAACATTTGACACTGTCAACTACGAATATACTTGTATGCAAGAGTTGTTTTAAAACTTCTCTTCTGTACAGTCAAATGAATGAGAGACAGATGAATAGTAATAGGATATGGTAGCATCTTAAAGTATCGATTCGTCAAGGTAAGTGATACCTGCAGGATCCCGAGCAAGCGTATTGTCTCAACGTCAACACCATAAGTTAAAGTACTAATTCCATGTAGGTAACCACCTGAATTAAATAATTATGGGTAGTTAGAACCTTAAGAAAAAACTTGTGATCGTTTGTCTGTACTCGTGGGAATATTGTCAGGGCAACAATTATATAGGGAAACAGTACCAATATGAATTTAAAAACCGATTGAACACAGAACAATGCCTCTTTTAATATTCTACCCAATGCTTAAGATAACAGGATAAAATTTAAACTTCTCCCGTATGTATTGAACATGTTCAATCTTTCATTAAACTCTTTTCTTGATAGTAACAGTTCTTATTTATCTTTTATCTTTGTCTTTTGATGACTTCGCTATAAATGAACACATACAGTCAGTGGCGGATCCAGAATTTTTCACCGTGGGGGGCAAAATAGTTACTCTTGAAATAGAAGATCGTAAAAACGCTAGAAAAAACTCATCAAATCAACATATTATGTAAGAGTTCTGTCACAAATGGTACCAAATTTGCCTTATACAACATCAATAAAAGCATTATATCAACGACTAATAACCAAAATATCACATAAAAAAAAAACAAAAAAAAAACAAAATAATAATAATAAATTTAAAACGGCCACAAAAATTATCTAAAAAACAAAAAATTAAACATGGTAAAATTAATTATTAAAAGCAACTAAAAACAACTTTGAAACACTACTTAAAAATAGTAATAAACAACATCAGCGCGATTTAAAAACACTAACTCGATAACAAATTCAATATTAAGATTTCAAAATTATGACTCCTACAAAATTATGCGTTAATAGGAAGTTATAAATACGTATTTCTCATAATAATCACAACAAATATTATAGATGTTATGTTAGGATGGTCATAAATTAAATTAAGACACACCAAGGCCCAAGGGAAAGTCAGGGACATTAGTGTCGATCCAAGTATATGGGGCATAGAATTATGATTTGAGAAATTGAGATTGTGATTCTTTAGATATTAGTAACATATGGGCTTGGACTTAGTTATCTTTTTAGTTGGAGTTCAATTGGGGGCCAATTATATTTTGGCTTGGGGGCCACTTAAATTTCATCATGTATTTACTGGTACTTGGGCCTGATTTATGGGGGTCCAGTGCCCCCCACGGTTGCACATTGGATTCGCCCCTGCATACAGTCAAAATGAATACAGTAACTAGTGGCATATAAATACAGCAATTCTGCCCATGGTAATAAAAAATGACCATACAGGAATATCAAGAGCAAATTCATGTCCCACAAGATGAGAATATTAAGCCTGCAATATTTACCTTGAAGAAACACACCAAGAAGAAAAAGTTTCCCAGCTTTTACTATTGCTTTACATGTGGCTTCATATCTGTTTTCAGTTGTCTGTTGCTTGAAAAAAAGATGGTGGTTTCCGTTATTCTATTTATAGAAGTAGACACTACATATATGTAGATCAGCCGACACTTTATTCAATAATGGATTTAATAGCTCAAATATGAGCCTAATACTGTGCCATTCGATATTACAGGATATATTTATTCATCACCTTGTATAGGATTGCAAGAGATACTCCAGCAGCAAAAAGAAACATAGGCATTACAAAGTCTGCTAAGTGCAACCCATTCCACGGTGCATGAGATATAACTGGTAAATTGGAGCCAGCATAATCCACTAGCACCATAAGCTGAAAACAAATAACAAACCACAAAATTAACTGGCACTGTACGTGATTTCTGATGCAAATAATGAACAGTCGAAGACCATGCGACAAAGAAGACCCACCACATTTCCGAAACACTGTTCTAACATCTAACTGAAGGTTTGCTCCTAGTTACAATCTGATAGATTGTTACTTAAAATCGTGATAAATAAAGCGTCCACTTCATCATTAACTTCAAAATAACTTAAATAAAATACAGTGATAAACTATTGTAAATGTTTTGGCGTTGTCAAGGATCCACATGATTTAGAAGTTAAAGAAATATCAGTTCCCTGTTTGAACTATTTTTAAACTTCACCTGATAACTGTTAGCGCCACAGACGAAAATTAAAGTTGCTAAATCTAAATACTTTTATTGTTTCATCTCACTTGAGTCAACTTGTTTTACATGGTATAAAATTAACTATATAACCATAAATGCACTCAATCCATTATACAACTAACTTAAATACAAATAAATATATAAATATATAATAAATAAACAAATAGAACAGTTCACACTTTATGAATGACTAAGTATTATGGAGTCAACATCAGCTACATTGGATACGTATAACTTGTTTGACCTTAAAGTCAAACAATACAAAATGCATGATTATCCTAATCGTGTGCGTGTGATTAGATTACACTAAATTTATGTAAATTACTTCCTCTTCCTCAAGTGAATTTCAGTAATCGAGACTCAAATTAAACGAAATTACGATCATAATAAAACATGAAAAAGCTTACGAAGATGGAGAGACCGCGAAAAACATCGAGCGAAGCGATTCTACGATTACGTAATTTCTCAGCAACGGTTGTTTGCTGCAATTCTTCATCATCGTCATCGTGATGAATGTTGAGCAATGGTTGAATCTCAGCCATTTTTCGTCTGAAATTTAACGACGTTTTTGAACAAAATGATGACATTTTGTTTTTTTATCTACTAAATATTTGTTTTGAAGATGAACAGAAGAAGATCGATCCCTCCATTTCATATCATTCCATCGAATCACCAAATATTTGTTTTGAAGATGAACAGAAGAAGATCGATGATTTTTTTGTTTAATAAATAAAATACGGAGTAATAAAATTTGGTTATTCGATGGAATGATATGAGACCATCCGTAACGCGCTGATGTGGCCCGCGTTGTCAGCTCCAGAACGCCAGAACGCCGCTAACGCGGCGTTCTGGACGGCGTTCAGCTCGGCGTTCTCACTCGATTAACGCCTCCGTTTTCCGCGTTTTGGTGGGACCCACAGCATATTTAATTTTCTTTTCTCTTTTTCTTTCGCGATAAATACCGAAAAAAAAAAAAAAAACGGTTTTTTTTTTTTGAAATTCAAAAAGTTTCGAAAAAAACAAAAAAAAAAATAAAAAAAAATTAGGGGAGCGTGGGTAACGGTTCTTTTTCAAAAAAAATTAATTTTTTTTTTTTTTTTTTTCAAACCACCTAACCCATTTCTCTATATAAACTAACACATTCTAACTCATTTTTTAACCCACTTCTTTCCTTTCAACACCATTTATCCATCTATTTTCAATACTTTCAACACCATGTCCAACCCAAATTCCGACTACAATCAAACCAACAACCCGGAAAATATGTCGTACACAAACCTTATGTTATTCGGAACCGGAAACACACCCGGTTCGAGCGGGTCTAACCCAAACGTACGTCCAACCCAACCACCATACGGGTATTATCCTAACCCGAATTTTCAACAACACTATGATCCAACCCAACCACCATACGGGTATTATCCTAACCCGAATTTTCAACAACTACCGTTCCCGCAACCTTACCCGCAACAACCGTTCCGGCAACCAACTTTCCCGCAACAACCGGCTATGCAACCCGAACAGACGGATGAAGCACCAACCCAAAGATCCGGAAAACAAGTCACGCCTCAATCCAATAAAAGAAGCCATGCCAAAAAAACAGACGGGTCGAAAAAAACATGCAACAAACGGGCATGGTCGCCAACTGAAGAGGCGTGGTTAGCAACTTGTTATTGCGACGCATCCGAAGACTCTGAAGTCGGTAACTCACAAAAACGGGGTACTTTGTGGGGTACTATTGAAGAAAAGTTCAACGCCAACAATTATGGTTGGGTTCGCGGCGCCGACCAATTATCATCCAAGTGGCGTACACTTGACCGAATCTGCAAAAACTTCAACGGGTGTTATGAGTCGGTAAATCGAGCTTAGGGTAGCGGCCGAGACAACGGGATGATTTACGATCAAGCCGTAGCCGAATACTACGATACCTACACGAAGACATTCACCTCAAGGGAGGCTTGGTGGTTCCTCAAAGATCATCCGAAATGGAAGGCACCAAATCCGGTAGGTGGAACCGGATTGCGCGACGAGGACGAAGATTTTTTTGATCAGTCCGTTGATCTCTCTGCCGACCGAGAGAACGAGTTATTTGGGCCCGACCCGATTCCACGGCCCATGGGCCGAAACAGAGCCCGAAAAGCGGCCCGAAGCTCTGGTTCTTCCGATGCGGCGACATCTTCCCGGACAGGAACCCCGACCGAAAAGGTTGATGACGCGATACAGGCTATGGCGAAACACAAGGCCGAATTGTTAGCCGCCCAAAAAGCATCGATTGAGGAGATCACCCGTCAGGAACGATTGAGAACTGCGTTTCAAGGTCTACAGTTTCTCAAATTCAACCCCGAAGAGATCCCGGATCCAGCTGACCGTGCAGCGTTCGCGAAGATGAAGAAACAGTTTCGAAATGAGTTTGCGGAGTTCTACGATGCCGACGAGGACAACGAGGATGACGACGAGTAGTTTTTAGTGTGTTTAGATTTTTATGATTGTAACGTTTAATTTCTTAGGATTGTAACGTTTTATTTTTTAGGATTTTTATGATTGTAACGTTTTATTTTTTAGGATTGTAACGTTTAGATTTTTAGGAATGTAACGTTTTAATTTTTAGGATCGTATTGTATTTTAAAATTATTGTGATGTATTTTATTTTTAAAAAGTAATGTAGTTCATTTTTATTTGAATTAATGTATGGTTTTTATTTTAATTATTGTGGTGTATTGTATTTTTAATTAAAATGTTTTGTATTGTATTTTAAATAAAAGAAAATTAAATTTAGTTAGTTAGTGGTGGGTCCCAGAATGGAGAAAAAAAGTGGCGTTCTGGTGTTATGATTAGGGGCGTTCTGGTGTTATAGTTTGACGCTGATGTGGCGCTGATGTGGCAGCTGAAAAAGTGGCGTTCTGGTGTTACGGTTACGGATGGTCTGAATGGAGGGAGGGTTTTTGTTTGTTTGTTATGTTTTCGATGAGTGAGTTGGACCAATCAGATATCACCAAATCGTATTCAATGGTCCACCATTTGCGGTTTTACTACGCTTTCACGAGTAAAGTTGGAACCGAATGAAATGATTTTGATTTTACTTTTTCTTTCATCACTATCGAATATTCGAATAACTTCGGTTTAAAGTGTTTTAAAACTGAACTGGATGGATAGTGAAATATTTCCGCCTTTTTTTCTTCTTATTCAAGTTTCTTACTCTAATTCAGTAAATTACAATATATATTGTTATAAAATGGAAGAACAAGAATTATAGATGGAGAGGAAGAGAGAAATGTTATTGAGTGATTGGTATTAAATGAATACAATGACAAGTATATATAGGGATTAAACAAAACCCTAATAGACTAATAGCTAGATGGTGGGCTATCCACAAGCCCATGGGTTAAGCCCATGGATTTCACAACACTCCCCCTTGGATACTCACCATTTATAATACACTATAGACTGACTCGTTAAAAACCTTATCAAGAAAAACCCAATGGGATAAAAAAACTTGATGAAGGGAAAAAGAGTATAGTGCGTATAATACTCCCCCTGAGTTTAATGTACATCCTTCAAGCGTCGAATACTGATCTTCCGAACTAGCTGCTCAAAAACTTTTGTCGGCAATGATTTCGTGACTAAGTCGGCCAAATTTTCGCTTGATCGGACTTGACTAACATCAATGGTTCCATCATTTTGTAGATCATAAGTTGAGAAGAACTTCGATGAAATGTGTTTAGTTCTATGTCCTTTGATATATCCTTCATTGATTTGAGCTATACACTTCACATTGTCTTCATATATAATGTTGGATTTCCTTTGATTGTCTTGAGACCGCATTCTTCTTGGATGTGTTGAATCGTCGATCTTGAGTAGACACTTCTCGATCGGATTTGTAAAAATCAATTATTTGATGACCTTCAAGAAATTGTGGTGTCTCCACTGGTGAAAGCATATCATGTTTTTGACCTTACGTGGATCAAACAAACACCCGCATATCAGAATTCAACTTTTAATTCTTTGGTGTGGAAAAAATCCAGAAGCATATATGGATATTATTTTAAAGATATGGACATCCATTTCATATTAATGCACATTCTCCCCCTTGGATGTCTATTGTTATAATGATTATACCTCGTTAAAACCTTACTAGATAAAACCCGATGGGACAAAAGTCTAGTTAAGGAAAAAGAGTACATAATTCTTTTAATGTGTTTGGGGATGTTGCATCGTTAAAAATATAGCAACATTGTTTTTCTCCCCCTAATAATCACATTATTTGTGAACTTGTTTACAAATAATATCATCTCATCGAAATTAAAGTGCAAAAACTGACTTTTATGAGATAAGTCATGTATCCATCATTATTGATGCATTCATCAAGTTGAAAAATGTTTTATAATTATGCAAGACAATGAGTGTCTTTTCATAGATAATAAGTTATCTCGCCAAAAATGTGACGTAAATGATTTTCAACTCGTTTATGAATAATGAGAAATATCAATGTCTAATGATATTTGTCATCCTTCAGGGGTCAGAAGGATTAACATAATCACTACATCATGAGGATGTAAATAATCACTACATCATGAGGATGTATGACTCTTTATCCATGATAAAAGTTTATCTTTACAAGACATTTCATATTCAGTTATGAATATTCATTCGCCTTTAGAATCTTGTAAAAAGTTAAAAGGATGTATGAATTGCAAAATACTCATAAAGAATGTATTTACAATATGGGCTAAAATGTCCATTTAATAAAAAATTTATCGTGCCCAAATTGATATAAGGACTTATTTGATTCGATAGTGTCCTCGAGAGCCCTTTATGAAAAGCATGAGGCATTATAAATAGTGAAACATGCCTTTATCAGATCTTCCCAATCATTTGATATAAGATCTTATTCAAATTGAATAAATGGTGTTCTCAATTAAGAACCTTTATATAAAGCGTGAGACTTTTTAATTTGGAAGCATATTTAAGCATTTTATATCCTTGAGGGCTTCAAATAGTAAATGAGCTAGACTTGTGAGTTATCATATAGCAAAGAGCCTTAGTATCAACACTCTAGCCTTATATCTCATAGCTTCATACTCATTGGGAAGTTGAGTAAAGACCAGCCATACAATAGGCTTTACACTGTTATGAAATGGACTATAAGTCCAAAAATCTCGTATGAAGAGATTTCATAAATTTATTGCGCATTTTTATATTGGGCAAATATTAGCAAATAATATTTGCAATTCTTTGCAAAAATAATTTCATGATCCTCAATCACAATAGCTAGTGCTATATTACAACAATAATATTATCGACATCGATTTCATTTATATTGATTTCACGATGTTCTAGACATGATATCATTTATTGAGATCTCTTCATTTTTCGGTACCAGAGGTTCTGATAGAACCTTCATGTCTAGTTTCGTTAGATTGAAATGGGGTCTTGAATTCCTCGATTTGACCATCTAAATAACTTGCTCCCCTTTTTTTTTTCGAGGATGAAATTTGGAATCGATTTTTTTTTATTTCACGTTTCACGTGCCATAGGCATATTAGCCATTTTAATAGGAGCATTAACAACTTATCATTCAAACAAATATGTTTGGCAATTATCAAAAATGAATTATAATTTGAACTTCGAGTTCATACTTTATACTATGAGGATCAATATTATATATTGATAATTCATTTTGAGATTAAGTTGTTTTAAGATTTCCCCTTTTGGTCTAATAGTTATGCGTTATGGTTGAGCATATATCGCACAAACAAATAAAAATATCTATGATATATCTTTTTGATGACCAAAAATAAATTATAAGGGGTAAGAAATCTTATTTTCATTGGCACGATGCGAATTATTGCATGTTTATTAATATGGCCCCATATCATTGTTGCTCTCATAATAGATGTTGATTTGCAATCAACTAAGCCTTTTAACAAAAACAATTTGTGAATGAAGTAATATATGTTCAACACTTATTATAATCAACTGGAAACGTTGATGTATTTAAACAATATATACGTTCACCGACAATATCAAAATAAAATTTGATATTCTGAAATGTGTACTCGTAATCTCATTAACCGAGTTACTTAGTCACACAAACTTTAGGTTACGATTTTTATGACCATTAAGACGATGCATCGATTTAAAACTTTAAATGGCCCATTATGTGAATATATGAAATATCCATGTGTTGATTTCAGAATGTTAAGGGAATGAGTCCCAACGGTAGTACGTATAAATTTTTCGTGAGAGGAATACATGAAAAATTATTATGTCGGGGAAACTTGAGGTTCCGTTTATACATTCGCATCATGATTGATCCGGGATGGTCTCACAGGTCTTGCCAATTAATGTAATAGTCATGGTCCATTAAACATGAAGTTTATGGCCATACGTGCTTCAATTGCACGTTTTATTTTATAATCAAAGCCATAGAATATGACGTATAATCAAAGCCATAATATTGCAACATGAGGTGCATCTAGTTAAAGCGAGTGTTAAAACATTAATTGCTTTTGATATCAAAAATCTTTCTTCTAGGTTTTAACATAAAACGGATCTTTCACCATAAAATATTTTCTTTAGAGTCCTCATTGAGATGAGGAATATCATTGATTTAACATGATAACTTGAGGTTATTATATTTTTCTAATTCTCGTGAGGAGATTAAAGTAGATCTTGAAGATCTTAAAGAACACATAACAATCACAAGACATATGTTTGTTACTGAATCTCTTTAAGAGATCATTTCATATCATGATGATCTTATAAATATGTATAACAATAACAATAACTTGAGGTTATGTTAATTTTTATTTATCTTGTAAAGATAATAGTAGATCTTGATGATCTTTAAACAATAACATGATGTTATGTTTACTTTTAATCCCCTTGAAGAGATCATAATATATGGATCATGATGATCTAAGAAAAATAAAAGTGGTATGATAATAACATGATGTTATAAGTTTTGATTCTCGTTAAAAGATCATTGTGGAATGATTTAAATCATAACATGAGGTTATGAATTGAAATAACAATAAGTTCTTGAGGATCTTATGAATATATAACAATAACAATAACATGAGGTTATTGAAAACATTATAGATCTTGAGGATCTTAACAATAACATCAACATGAAGTTATGTTATTTAATTCATTTTTGGTGAATCATAATATAAATATCAATATAATAATAACTTGAGGTATTGTATACAGATTCAAATATGATAGAACATTTGTTGTTCTTCTAATATAATAATAAATAACATTTTTTCTTATGTAATCACAATAGAACATTAATTGTTCTTGTAAATTACAAAAGAGTATTATAGAATTAATAAAGCATACATCCGGTTATTATTACTTGATAACAATATTGAACAAGTAAAATCACGAATGAGGTGTTGGTTATATAAATTTAAGAACACGTGAAAAATTCATATTAATGATATGATTATCTTTCAAAAAAAAAAAAAACTAACATAGATATTAAGAGAAGAGTTCAATTGAGACCATTTATTTTGTTTGAGACTAGGGGAACCAACCACAATATGCCATGTGTCACTTTTTTCTCTCTCTCATCCACGTTTTTAAAAATTAAATATCTCACAAACGACAAGTCGAAAAATCATGAAAATTGCACCATATTTTTCAGCGTTTTATCCTCTTCGATTTGCCATCCATCAAGGCATATTTCCAACGAACTTTTTTTTTTCATTTTTTTGGTGGGTTTTACATATTAGTAACACATGTGTTAGTGATTGATTATACATTTGATTTAGGGTTTAGGGTTAGGGTTTAGAGTTAGGGTTTAGCATGGTTTAGTGTTAGGGTTTAGCATGGTTTAGTGCTAGGGTTTAGCAGGGTTTAGGGTTTAGTGTTTAGTATGATTTAGGGTTTAGAGTTTTATAAAGCGTTTAGGGGTTAGGGTTTGGGGTTTAGGGGTTAGGGTTTAGGGTTTAGGGTTACGAAACCCCAAACTCCCAACCCTAAACCCTAAACCCTAAACCCTAAACCCTAACCCCTAAACCCTAACCCCTAAACCCCAAACCCTAAACCCTAAACGCAACACTCTAACACATGTGTTAGTAACATATGAAACCCACTAAAAAAACGAAAAAAAAAAAATTTCGTCGGAAGTATGCCTTGAGGGACGGCAAATCGAAGAGGATCAAACGCTGAATCTAATGGTGCAATTTTCATAATTTTTCGATTTGTCGTTTGTGAGATATTTAACTTAAGGGGTAAATGGGTTTTGTAGTATGGAACATTCTCTTTGTACATGTGGCATGATATCATTGGTTCCCTTAGTCTCACACAAATTTTTAGTCTCATTTGAACCCTACCCTAGATATTAATATTCATATATGTTTGGTATATACTATGAACATGTATTAATTCGTTTACGTAAAATTCTTAGTGCGAAACTACTTGATCAAAACATTTATCAAATCTGTTTCTATAAAAGCAAAGTTTAAAACTCATCCTGTCTCCACTAAAACGAAGATCTTTGTTATAGTACTTTACAACAAAGTAACTCAATATAAATCTATCTAATTCGTAACTTAATATGAATCAAGTAAAATCACAAAAGAAATCTTGATTAAAAACTTTAATAAATCAAAAATATGAACAACGAATTGATTAATTATGCGTTTAATACCAACAATATGTGTACATTTTCATGACTGTATATAATGAATCAATGACTATTTTAATATTATATAATAACATCAAATAATCATACACGATTGATTGCTATAGTTAATTGTTAAATTGTTATATATATATAGCAGTACGTACATGTGGATCGTCTATACAAAGAACACATCGACTATATGTGGTTAAGATCATAATAGATTGACACGTATAACAATTAAAACATGAAATCTAGCACATATATTGAAAACGAGTAGCATGTAACTCAAACATCAATTATCAGTTGATGATGAAAAAAAAAATTAATTAAATTTGTACCTCAAAGTTGATTGCCGATCCTCATTAATTGCCGACTCAAAGTTGATTAGTCGACGGCTACGAAATTGAATTTTTATTTAGGTCAGAGACTCGTGCTGATAACGTGTTATAAAATGGAAGAACAAGAATCATAGATGGAGAGGAAGAGAGGAATGTTATTGAGTGATTGGTATTAAATGAATACAATGACAAGTATATATAGGGATTAAACAAAACCCTAATAGACTAATAGCTAGATGGTGAGCTATCCACAAGCCCATGGGTTAAGCCCATGGATTTCACAACATATATATATTTTTTAGAACGGCTTGTTAGTAGTTAGTGGTTAGGGGCCACAGTGACATCCAATTGGGCAGTATGCAACCCACTAACCTTCTCCTGGTTACTCCTATTACACCTGAGGAAGAAAATCCCACGGGGAGGCTCGAACCCGAGACCTCCCGTTTGATATACAACTCCCCCACCACCAGGGTAAACCCCTAGTGGCGAGTAAATTACAATATTACATTCTCGATTTTCGGGTTGGGAATTGTGTGTTTATGTTTGGGACTTGATAGATACAACATTAAAAGTGTTTACTACAATATAATGTATAACACTTACAGCTCACAGTATAACCTATCATCATATAATTTTGGTGTTTGAATTAAATTGTTTGGTGTATTTATCACCTCCTTTATGTTTACTTGATTCGGGTTTTTATTTCATCCGGATTCTGACAAGTGTTAATTTTATCCATTAAGTTTACTTATTTGGGATTAGCCATAGTGTGTGACACATGTGGTTTAAGATACGTAACGGATAAAATTAACATTTGTTAGACCACTTTCAATGGTGATTAAAACTGACTGAAATTAAAGGACCTCTACCATCAGTGATCAGGCACTTTAATTTTTGGATATCACATTTACTAATTTACTTCTGCTTATACATACACGGAAAAAAACAAAAAAAAACAAAAAAAAAGGAGAGACGGTCGCAGAATTCTGACGGGAAAAACCAGCGGACCTAACCGACAACGCGGTGCCATCGGTATCGGTTCCGTCGGTTTTAATCGACGGGAGGCGAGGACAATTGATGGGAGCAGTTTTAGGGTGATACTTAGAATGAAAAAATATTTGATCAAGGAACTAGAACCACATTCACCACATTTACCACATTTACCGAGATTACGAAAGAAGAGTTTAGTTCAAATGAGAAAGAAAATTTTGGTGAGAAAAATTGAATCAATCTCGATCAATCTTTTTCATCAAAACTCATTTTTCCCACGTTTTTAAAAATAAAATATCTCAAAACAGCTAAGTGAAAATTTATAAAAATTACATCATAAAAATCAGCGTTTTTTCCTCTTCGATATACTTCACATGGTATACTTTTGACTATTTTTTTTTTTCATTTTTTGGTGAGTTTTACAAATTGTAGATTCTAACATATGTCATAGTCGTTGGTATGACATGTGATAGTTGTTTTTCAAAACCTACAAAAAAACGAAAAAAAACGTTGTAAGTATATAATGTAAGATGTCTAATCGAAGAGAAAAAACGATTATTTTTATGACGCAATTTTTATAATCTAAGAAATATTCGTTTTAGAGATAATTAACTTTTAAAAATGTATGGAGCTCTCTGACCGGTTCCTTCATTCTCACTAAAATGTTCTATACTCATTTAAACCTTACTGTACGGAATATTTTTTTAATTTGTTTATGAAAAGACATACATTTTATATTAATATAAGTAGGTTCAAGACCCATGTGTAAATACGGGTAGATGTAAAAGTGAATACATATACCATCTTTTGATTGTAATATGCATAGTTTTTCTTTGATCGATATAAAGGTTAAAACCCATGTATACATTAGTTAACGTAATATGAAACTAAGTATAATTTTTCTTTTATTAATATAATGTTTAATTTAACTTTAAACCTGTGTATGTACACGGGAATTGTTAAATGAATACTTCATCCGTTTATTGAGATAAATATATAGAGTTTTAAACTCGTGCATACGCATGACACAGTTAATGTAAAATGAAATTTAAGCATACCTTTTTTTTTTGTAATTATTATTAGGGAAAACAGACCAAAAAGATAATGTAAGATTCAAAATTTTCCAATAAAAAGGGAATATCACTTTATCCGTCGTTCAAAAAGAACCCTTAGTTTTAATTTCCGCCCAAAAAGGATGATTGTGTTAAAAAACCTAAACTAGCGGAATATCAGCCGCTCGATTTTATATTTTTTAAAAATTGACTCTTGAAACGACTTGCATGGGTTATTATATGTTTAAGAGGTTGACATAGTTGCATCATCACCACATAAAAAAACCTTCAATTCCACAAATTCACCATCTTTTGGATACGTATTTGTCACTTCAATTTTGGAACCCTAAGTAGCTTGCTCATGATACCCAAATGTTATAAATTATAATTGGTGGTGATGCAGACATGGTCAATGATGCTGTCAAAGCGGCAGTCAACGAACAAGTCAACACGGAGAATTCACTTGGCGCATATTTTACGGCGACAATTTTCTGTTGCGGATTGGGCTGAAAACGCATGTCAGCTTGGAAACGGCCCAACGATCAAGACTCATCTGTAACATCCACTCCTTGGGCCTAGGGGTAAAATGGTAATTTTCCTTTATTTTATATAATTATTTAATATATTATGAATAATTATATGCATTTGTATGTTTTGTGTGAAACTAAGATTATTTGGTCAATCGATTAATTGCGAATAGTAAATTATTATTTGTTTTAAATTATTCTAGGTGACGGTAAAATAAAATAGTTGTTCTCGTGAATGTTTTTAGGTTCCAGACAATAGGTTTAGAACGGGTATAGAATTAAATGGTATTGGGTCGGTTTTAATAGGAAGGAGCCGACCTCCTTTTTCTAATTTTCTGAGGTTTCTTTCTTTCACTCTCACATATGAGCTAAAACCCCAAATCCTTGCATACTTATTGAAATCATATACAAATTTATTGGACTTGAAGCTGAAATTCTAAGTTCTTCATCATCATCATCTTGCTTCTTCTATTTTGTAGTAAGTATTCTTACTTAATTACATATGAACTTAGTTTTAATTGGAAACAAGGTATTATTGAAGAATGATGAAATTGAACTTATAACTTGATGTTATAAGTGTTTGCTGATTGTTTGATGTGGTAGTAACATAAGAACTTCAAATTCTTGATTATGTATGCTTGAAATCATGAGTTAGGTTAAGTTCACGGGTTAGTGATTTAGAATAAAACTAGAACATGAGAAGTGTTTAATTGTTACTTGATGTTGTTGGTTCATTTCTACTGATAATAATCAAATTAGAAATCTGGGATTTGAAATTTGTTATGGGAAAACTAGTGTTTTTGGGTCTGCTGTAAACTGACGTACAGGTACTGCAGAAGTGTGTTGATCCAGCGGATCAACTAGCTGATCCGACGGATCAGTGTGCAAAGAATGCGATCCTGCGGATCAAAAGGTTATCTGGCGGATCCTAAGGCCTATTTTTAGTGATCTGGGTATGATCCGGACTTGATCCGGCGGATCATCTTTAGTCGGAGCTACATTTTTAAGAATCCGGTTTTGGATCCGGCCTATCGTGGGGAGATCCGGCGGATCAAAGATCTGATCCGGCGGATCAGATAACAGTTTGTTTGTATTTTTAACTTGACTTCTATGTGTTGTATCTACGTTTCGTTATTGGGTTATATAGTGATTATAGGAATAGCTTAGTATACAATATAGCATTAAGTATTTTAATGTAATGAATGATCAAGTTATATTATTTATTTTGAATACGATTAACTGACTTGTGTTATTCTGTGATGTTTTCAGATAATCCGAAGACTCAATAACATAAGACTTTTGAGTTGACGTTTGTGACAGACAGGTGAGTGGACCAATGCCTCTCGGTATAATTGGTGGTAACAATTGAGGTTGCATTGAGTAACATGGTTTACTATAATTATAGTGTTGTCTGTTATAATACCAAGTTATTATATTCTGTGCTATATTGCCATGTGCATATACATGTTCTTTGAGAGGTCAATATGGTTTTTGGCTTAAGGTTACTAATAATTGGCCCACACAGGTTCTTGCACATGTGTTGTTAATGAAAACTGTGTTGCGTGAGTAAATAGTACATTAGCTATCGGTTTCCTGTATTGGCCAAGTACAGTTGGTGATAAGCGTTCTTGAGGGCCACCGCGGCATGAGGGTTACCTCAAGAACCACCGATCCTCTCTAATATTGTGTTTACCATATTAATTGTTGTAAACTGAATTGTTATTGCTAAGTAGACTGTTAGTTATAAGTCTATTCACTTAGCTTCGTGCTAATTCCACCGCTTAAACTTCTTGTAGGTTGTTGATTTTGATATGCTAGAACAAGAAGTTTGGGACATGAAGGAATGCTTGGCAACTAGCACTCTGACTCTTTTGGGATAAACTGATAAGGATGTTGTTTTGATATAACACTCAAACTTTAAAGTTTTGGTACTTATAGTAAAAGTGATATGTATTAAGTTTTAATCTTGTGTCATGTACAATATTTCTATAATATATATTAGCAAGTAATATATGTGTTGGACAAACGCTTCCAAGTAAAAAAAAAGTGGTTCTGAAAGAGGGGTGTTATATCATCGATTCGCCATGAGCCCTGTCAGTTTTGGGCATTCCGGGGTCGTTTAGGGCCCGAAAAGGCCATTTTTCTATTTTCGGGCCTCGTTTTGGGCTGTTTTTGATTTCGTTTATTTGGGCTTTTGTTTATTTCCCTTTTAGAACTCCATCACCCTATATAGACGATTTTAGGGTTTCTTTTCCATTCAGTTTTTGCAGACATATAAATTTTGATTATATAAGAGATCTTCTCGGTTTGAGAATTTTGGATTAGTTCTTGTGTTTGTGTGTCTGTTTATTGTCGATCTTCATTAGGTGGTATAAAGTGTTTATAAATGATGCACATCACCTGTTTTGGTCAAAAATTACCCTAGGCAATTAAGTGATCAAATTTAGAAAAGTGAGGTTGGGTGCTATAAATTACTTTAAAGATAATTACGCTTTTACACGATTATCTATATGAGTAAATGACAACTTTGAATAAAAATTATGCCTTGAATCCTTGGATTCGTGGATCCTTGTTAAAAATGAGTTTAACGGTGAAAACAAGTGTTTGTAAATAAGATTATTCCACAAGTTTAAGTAAAATGTAAAGTATTTTCAGGATAATGCAAGTTATGCAATAAATATATGATCGTAATCAATAAAAATGCATGAAACAGAATAATAATGCAATTATTGCGATAAAAAGATGATTAGAAACAAGATAAATACGTATCTTTATGATAAATATAAGATAAAATCAGGATAATGCAGAATATATGATCAAAGGATGAATGGAATGCAAATTAAACAACGAAAATACAAAATAAATGCGATCGACACAAGGATGTATGAGGAAAGCCCTTGATCAAGGTTGATCGCCGGCATAAAACCTCGGGAAGAAACAATCATTCCTTGCCTTTGTTCATCTTATAAAAATGAAAGTAATTGATTACAAACTAAGAGCACAAGGATGATCGGCTAAGTGAATACGTGTGAATTTAGCTAAGTGTTGGTGAAATAATCATAAAAGAAAGAAAGAACAGAGTGTTTGTGTGTTTTTCCGGTGAAAATAGTGAGTAAACGTTAACCTAATCGATCACCCAAGCCTCGTTTAAATACTAAGAGCGTTTAACAATAATTCCGAAATATCAGGGATCCTCCGAGGAATGATGAAGACTCCCAACGTCTCTTTTGACTATATTCCACACGTGCATAAGACTTCGTCTTCTCCAAATCGTATCACAGCCTAGCCACATAATCCGGAGCATATCTCATTAACGCGTTCCATGTATGACCTGGTCAATACTCAAAGAAAATAAACACGTTAATCGGCTCGTGATCCTGAACTAATACGGGTTCAGGATCCTGAACTAAGTGTATTCCAGAATAAACTTAGGATTCTCAGTAAGGATCCTCCACGCTCAGTATCCTGCACAATCATATTAGATAAATATATCCTGACCAGGATCCTGCAAGATAAACAATAACGATATATCCAGGATTTTAATACCCTGTAACATATAAACATAGAATCTCAGGATCCTTAGTCTTAGCTTTATCTTGAACATACGTATGATCCTAAATATAATTTTCAATAGTAACTAGAGACTTCAGGATCCTGTATCCTAACTATAAAATTTAGCCCCAAACAATTGCCCCCAAGTTGTGTTATCTTCAGGACCCTGATGGTGACACAACTTCTAAAAATAAACATTAAATAAACGAGGCAAGATATTACCGTGCATTGGTAACCATGTCCACGTTGATTGAATTTTTGATAAACATAAACCCTTTCATACCTCATTTGCATGACTTCAAACTTCATAATGGCTTGGGCTACCTGTTCTTCGTCAAGTTTCAATGAAAAATAGTACAAAGATTTCATACCTGAATTGTGTATTTAATCCGTGACCAAGCTATGTTACTCCCAAATTGTACTCACGGCTTGGCGTAGCTTTTTCGTTTATCCAAAGCATCATGGATTTCCATGACCTTGATCATGACGTTTCTTTTGAAAATATCAACTATCTTTAGGATCCTAAAGGGATGCCCCCATTCCTGTCAACAAGATACATACTTGGGCTATGCCAATAATTCAGGGTAAGTTCAACCTTATACGGTTGGCCATGGTGTTGTTCAAGTGGTTTATGTTGCCCACTTGTTGAACTTTAATTCAGGATAAGCTAATCCTGAGTGTGGGTTGGCCTGATTCGATTCGTCACACTCCGTAATTTACATGGATAACCCGTTAGAGTGTATTGAACGACACTAAGGTTGGTGTGAATCGAATGGATACCATCTAAGGAGATGAGTTTTTGTGATGAGCAAGGCTCAAACTTGGACGATGAATATAGAGAAAGAGCATATGGAGGCTCCTCATGATCTTGCTGAACACTCTGAAAATATAGGCTCATGGTAGTGAGCAAAACTCACCATGGATGAAGGCGATGGATAGAAAGGGAGCAGGAAGGCTGCCTTCTCATTTGATGTGTGTTATCATCTTCTATTTATCTTCTATATCAAGGATATTGGAGAGACTACCCCAATATATGTTTATTTCATCCATACTCTCAGAATCCTGAGGAGATTTCCTCAAGATATATTTGAAATAATCCTGTTCCCAAGATTCCAATATTCTAGGATCCTGGAACAGACTTTCAATCGTAAAATTCCTAAGTATTGTTAGAATCTTGAAAAGTTATTCAAGATACTCAAAGAGGAAGGAAGCCAAAGAAACCAAGGCTACCAATAAAATTAGGATTTATATATCCCCTGTCTTCAAGATACTGGAGAGATTCCCCCAGTATGTATCTGTTTTATACTTATGACCAGGATCCTGAGGAGATTCCCCCAGGATGTACAAGAGATAACCTGTTTTTATGATATTGGGGAGATTCCCCCAATATATGTTTATTCCGA
The DNA here is from genome assembly GCA_949592205.1 of Helichrysum umbraculigerum. Classification (NCBI taxonomy): domain Eukaryota; kingdom Viridiplantae; phylum Streptophyta; class Magnoliopsida; order Asterales; family Asteraceae; genus Helichrysum; species Helichrysum umbraculigerum. Next base: position 93,814,290 of record CATIUR010000004.1, read on the forward strand.
TCATATCTGTAGGTCTTTCAAGATAATGGGAGGATTCCTCCATCACACGCTCATATTACTTATACCTCAAGGATTCCGAGGAGATTCCCTCAGAAAACTTGAAATAACTTCATACTCAGGATTCCCATCTCTTAGGATCCTGAAACATACTTCAGCTTGAGAAGCATATTTAAAACCATCAATGATGATGATTAAATCCTGTAATATGACAACATCAAAGATTGCCAAAGTAACGTGAAAATATTACTAACACTTTATGATGACGCAATAGTGTCAAAGTCTTTCGAACAACATGTAAATATTAAGATCATTTTTATGATCTTTGGCTCAAGATTCCTGTATCTCAAGATCCTGAAATAAATCTTGATACGTTCAAAGAAGATATCAGGATCTCTCGTGGGATAATCCAATGATCCTGATATATAACATTGTTATATGATTCTGATAACATTAAAACATTCCAGTTATTCTCATAATGTCAAAACATTATGATTTTTATTTATCTTTAAGAATGGCTTAAAAGCTGTCAAGATTTTTAATGCAAAAAATATTGCAATTATTTTCGAAAATGTCACAAATTTTGAATAATGTGAAAACATTATAACAATCGTGATCTTTGGATTAAATTTGAAAAATATTTTGGTAATATGATAATATTACAACCATTTGAATCTTTTACGGCCTACGCCAATAGAAATATTTTGGTAATGTGTAAAGCATTACAAATCTTAAGAAAACTTTTGATAAATCAATTTTCGTGATATGTAAATGCCAAACCATTTGGTAATGTGAAAACATTACAACCGTTTGATTCGTGGGCCAAGCCATTTGAGACATGAATATGCCTAACCAATTGGTAATGTGAAAACATTACAAACCTTGCGTCATAGATAATGTAAAAACATTACAAGCCTTGTGTACTTAGTGACGCGAATACGCCAAAACCTTAGGTAATGTGAAAACATTACAAACCTTAGAGTGACGTGAAAACGACACAAACCTTAGGTCGGCACCTAGTGCACTCAGTACCGACAATCGGAAGAGTTTGATTTATAGGACAACGGAAATGAAGTTGTCGGGTACCAGAGGCATCACCGATTCCCTAACCATGGCACTATAATCAAACATCGTGCACACCCGGCGAGGTGTATAAACCCAAATTCTTAGAGAGGTGTTTATGCATCAGCAAACCTCTAAACCTTAGAGAATCGCTGGGATTCTTAACGGAGGAGAGGTGGCCAACCCCTAATCTTCATTCCATGATCCTTAGATGCATGAACTACAACAAACACAAGATCTTGGGTAAAGGTAGGTGTTAGTTTGCCTAACAGCCATCCGATGCTTAAGTCAGTGTAAGATTCGAATGAAAATAATAATTATGAAAGATTTTCATGCGTATATAATTATGATACAGACATACATATATAGTAAAGAGTATAAAAATTAATGAAAAGTTAAGGATCATAGGGGTACCTTTTTATGTTGAATATAAATACTCAACTTACACACGATAGAGTTATAGGTGAATAGCATTTTAGGATCTTGAAAGTAGTTATCCATTAACATCCCCCCATTTTCCAGCACCCACGCCAATCAAACATTGATCACAGATAGATAATTGGATGCATCGGTTCTGAACGTCTCCATGTATGCCCCCAGTATAGTTTCTGCAGATTCTTGCGTGCATATCCTTTAGTTTCGCTTATGCTTTAGGATCCTCAAAAATATCGCAACAACAATGATCCTTCTGCAAAAAATTCTAATGATCGACTACATCTATGATCCTGACTTGCCCCCAGAACCTGATGTGTCCAATTATCCTCAAACTCAAGACCACTAACATAGCATCAGTTGAAGATCCCGAAGTTACCTGCAGAATCTTAAAGCATATCCAAATACAAAACTAGTCTAACTATCTTTAGGGTATATTTCCAATGATGATTAGTAACTAACATGCACCTATATGTTTTACAGCGAAATCCTTAGTTAATCCTAAACCTTCAATTGGTGTTTCGTAATCCGTTTCATTATTGGCACTTTAAAATTTATAATTAATATCCTGTTGCATGTCATACCTTTAAGGTGATTTTAATACCATATCTTAACCTAACTAAGCATATTGTATCCATATTTTATTTTAAAGATCGCCATTAAAATTTACTCAAAACATAAAGTTTTATCATATTTCTACAATCTCATTATAGGATTATAAACATCTAATTTCTGAGATCATTTAGTTATTCACAGTGACATTCCTGGTTTTTATATTTAATAATTGATTAATCTTATCATGCATAGGATGTATTTCAAGATAACCAATGCAAACATAAATTTTTTAAGATAGGAGTACCTGGCATCAGCATCTAGTAGACTTCTACTTAAGTGATAGATAAAAAGTTGCTGACCTTTCAGAATCTTTAACTTATGCAACATCGTTCATATTTCAGGATACCGCCACGTTTACGAGTAATGATTTACCAACTAGATTTGTATTCCACCACCACGTTTGCCAAGTTCAGGAATCTTGCTTCCTTGAACATATCAGCACGCAATAACATTCGTCTTATCCTTTTCCACCTTAGGATCCTCAGAATGGAGTCGCACTTCTTTGATACCTTATCTGATTGTAGCCAAGATATCCCATGCCTTTTTCCATTGATTGCCATGCTGATGGAGGCTTGGTAGTAGATCTCATGGATGTTGTGTAGCAACCCTTCGCTTCCCGTCGATCACTATTGATCTTGACTTGGCGTCCGACGGTGATGATCTTGCTCTGTGTGGGATCCTATGATTATTCTGAGTTTCGGGATCCAGAGCCTTGTCATGATCCTGGCCATGATCCTTCTTTCTTCCAAGTAGCTCCTTCAAGTATCCCTTGCTGAGCAGATGGCTGATTTCCTTTCTGAGGGGTATGCAATCCTCAATCACGTGACCGAAATCCTTATGATATGCGCACCACTTAGTCTTATCCTTCCAAGTGACGGCTTTATGATTTCTTTTTGGCCATCTCGCCTTATCTCCAAGACCCTGCATAGCACACAAGATCCCTGTAGTGTCAACAGATTAACAATAATCAGTTAGCCTAGGATATTCTTCGTCATCCTCTCCAATTGCAATTATCCGACGATCCTCATTTCTGGCATAAGACTTGTCCTTGTTGGATCTTCACGAGGATGACTTTGATTTCCTGTTGGGCCTATCATATGTTGATAAAATTTCCACCCTTTTCTGGATCAAAGCATCTTCTTCTAGCCTTATGAACCTCAGAGCTCTATTCCTGACCTCATCAAGATTTCTGCAAGGATTCATCACAAAATCCTCATAAAATGGAGAATCCTTATTGATCCCCATCTTAAAGGCCTGTGCTGCAGTAGCCATATCTAGGTTAGGTATATCCAAAGATTCTCTTCCAAATCTTCCTACAAAATCTCGAAGAGACTCATTAGCCATTTGAACAATTCTATATAAATCAATGGTTAATTTTTCAAATGTTCTACTACAAGAAAATTGATTATTAAATAAATTAACCATATGAGCAAACGAAGTAATAGAATAGGGAGGAACGTTTAACAGCAATTTTAAAGTGGATCCTGTCAGAGTTGATCCAAATCCTTTGCATAAGCACGCTTCTCTGAGATCAGCAGGAATCGTAATGATCTCCATCCTTTCCCTATATTGGGCGATGTGCTCCTTAGGATCCGTCGTTCCATCGTAAAGCTTCATGCTAGGAGTCTTTAATCTTTTCGGGATCTCATCATCACAAATAGGTGGTGCAAATCTTGAGATCCCGTGGGCAGATGGAGCGATTTCAGGTATAGGTAGCACAACTTCAGGAATATTGGATATCATATCCCTCAAATTTTGCAACTCTCTCGCCATAATAAGACTTACTCCAGGATCCTGCAAAATGTTAGTTCCAAACATATTGTCAGCATAATAATTAGTAAATATGTTACCATCATTCGGGATCCTGGATGAGGATCCTGGATTTCGTTCATGATCCTTTGTTGTGGAGATCCCTGTAGCATACACTGGATCTGGGATTCCAGTAGTTTTTTGCACAGCAATGAAATCTCCTCCAATACTTGCAGATGCTGAAGTGCTGGAACCCAGGATCCTGCCCCGAACAGGAGTAGTATCCTGATTAGTAGGAGTGTTGACTCCTCTCCTCATGCTTTCGATATTCTTTTTCAGGGCCTCATTACTCTGCTCCACACATCCTAATTGCTCTTTCACCTGTGAAAACAAAGCCATAATATTCCTGTTAGAAATAATAACGGGATTCTGATCTGTGATCACGGATCCTGAAAAGGTAGATCCTGTGGAAGCTGTCCTCCTATAGATATTCTCTGGTTCCCATTGTGATGACGATAGAGGGGAAGCAGGAGGAAGATTAGTCATCACAGATGTCGATGATGGCACAATAGAAGATATAGGTTGTCCTTGTGTCGACATTTTTGACAAAAAACTTTGAAAAGAGTGAATTAACAAGGATTTTAACAAGAATTTGGTTATAAAAAGCACCACTTGCCCCACGGTGGGCGCCAAACTGTTTTGGTCAAAAATTACCCTAGGCAATTAAGTGATCAAATTTAGAAAAGTGAGGTTGGGTGCTATAAATTACTTACAAGATAATTAAGCTTTTACACGATTATCTATATGAGTAAATGACAACTTTGAATAAAAATTATGCCTTGAATCCTTGGATTCGTGGACCCTTGTTAAAAATGAGTTTAACGGTGAAAACAAGTGTTTGTAAATAAGATTATTCCACAAGTTTAAGTAAAATGTAAAGTATTTTCTGGATAATGCAAGTTATGCAATAAATATATGATCGTAATCAATAAAAATGCATGAAACAGAATAATAATGCAATTATTGCGATAAAAAGATGATTAGAAACAAGATGAATACGTATCTTTATGATAAATATAAGATAAAATCAGGATAATGCAGAATATATGATCAAAGGATCAATGGAATGCAAATTAAACAACGAAAATACAAAATAAACGCGATCGACACAAGGATGTACGAGGAAAGCCCTTGATCAAGGTTGATCGCCGGCATAAAACCTCGGGAAGGAACAATCGTTCCTTGCCTTTGTTCATCTTATAAAAATGAAAGTAATTGATTACAAACTAAGAGCACAAGGATGATCGGCTAAGTGAATACGTGTGAATTTAGCTAAGTGTTGGTGAAATAATCGTAAAAGAAAGAAAGAACAGAGTGTTTGTGTGTTTTTCCGGTGAAAATAGTGAGTAAACGTTAACCTAATCGATCACCCAAGCCTCGTTTAAATACTAAGAGCGTTTAACAATAATTCCGAAAGATCAGGGATCCTCCGAGGAATGATGAAGACTCCCAACGTCTCTTTTGACTCTATTCCACACGTGCATAAGACTTCATCTTCTCCAAATCGTATCACAGCCTAGCCACATAATCCGGAGCATATCTCATTAACGCGTTCCATGTATGACCTGGTAAATACTCAAAGAAAATAAACACGTTAATCGGCTCGTGATCCTGAACTAATACGGGTTCAGGATCCTGAACTATGTGTATTCCAGAATAAACTTAGGATTCTCAGTTAAGGATCCTCCACGCTCAGTATCCTGCACAATCATATTAGATAAATATATCCTGACCAGGATCCTGCAAGATAAACAATAACGATATATCCAGGATTTTAATACCCTGTAACATATAAACATAGAATCTCAGGATCCTTAGTCTTAGCTTTATCTGGAACATATGTGTGACACCCGGTCAAAAAGGGCCAAAAATTAGGGGCCAATTTAAACTTTAATTATTCGTACTCGGTACGAATCAAAAACAAAGTATTCGGATAATATATATAACTATATATATATATAACATGAAATGATTATTTAATAATCACACGCGAACAAACCTGAAACCACCCAGGAAACATAAAAATAAAACTTGTCCCCAAAACATTTCCAAATAGAATATTATTAACAGAAATAATATTATGATACTCAGAAAATTTGTAAAACTCTTTTTGGATAATTAAAAGTATCCGTAAGTTCAAAGTGAAACAACGATATAATTTAGTATCACACTAAAAGTATTTTTGTAAAATACTTCAAATAAAAACCTAAACGATTTAAATTTTAGAAATTTATCGTTTGAAAACATTTTACTAAATAACGATCGGGTACACGAACACGGGTCGGAAAATACCCACCAATATCAATTACTAGATCAAGACCCGCGAAAATCGCGGGCTACATCAGAAAAAATGTAGAACAAATTATATCGTAATATGAAATAGTAGAGATGACATATACACTCAAAGAAATCTATATATTTGTTCTAAATTTGTTTTCAGGAGTTGTGGTTGGTTGTTTATCTTTGTTATCGTTCAGTATGTTTGTTTCTTAAGATTTAAGGAGTTGTGGTTGATCCGTCTCTGTTGGGTAAATTTTTAGATTCTTTTATGCAAACTATTATGTATGGCGGGTTATTTAAATAAGGTTGAAACGAAAATCTTATCATTTTAATGTTTGGGGTCTTTTTTGTGATTGTGGACTGTCCACACAATTAGGAAATCTTTGTCTATTTACGACCCAAATTCTGAATGGATATGCCAAAGTAATGACTATTGAGAGTAACTCGTGAAAACAACTAATCTTATTTTACGGGTATAAATAAAAAACACCAGGTATAACTAACCAGTATTGTTATAAACCTACGAATCTATACTTCAAAAAAATTGATAAGTGTCCAAAATGTTTGGCACGTGTCAACCCCCTAACCAAGTTTTAATACAATTATTATTGTCATTTTGATTAATTTGCCAAATATTTAAACGTAAAATATAATTATTGTTGATCCAAATAAGAGGGTGCCAACGGATAATCGGCTTGGAAAATCGGTTGGAACCGATTGGTTTGGAAAATCGGTTGGAACCGATTGGTTTAGGGAATGCCATCCCTAACCGGTTGCAAACCGGTTAGATGGAGAAATCGGTTATAACCGGAATACTGATTCAAATCAGTTCCAATTTCGTGGGTCCCAATGTAATTAAATAATATTTTTTTTATTTACGTTATATATTCAACCGTATTAAAAAAATTCAAATTTTAAACTCACCAAACTACTACCATTTTCAATCATATATACAACCTTTTCACCACTCCATTTTTTCACAAAAACTCCAACTACACACTACTCATTTTTAGAAAAAGTATTGTGTGTGTTAATTATTGTATTTTTTTTTTTTTTAGGAAAAGTAATGTGTGTTTTAATTATTGTATTTTTTTTAAGGAAAAGTAATGTTTTATTTTTATTGTATTTAATGTTTTATTTTAATTTAATGAAATATGTTTTATTTTAATTTGGTTTGTATTAAATAATTAAAATGAAAATAAAGTGGTTTGAAAGTAATTAAACTGTTGGCATTGGGGAATCCGTTTTGAATCAGTTGATGGAAGCTGATGTGAGCTAATGTGTCAGAAGTGGTTTAGAAGTGGTTCAACCACGGTTGGCACTACTCTAAGCTTCAATTAAAGCGGTTTGAGTTAGTTGTCAAACGCTAACCAAGTTTCATTTGGTGACTAAGTAAGAAACATCCAAACACAAAAAAAGTTAATATTTGTATAACTTATTTTAAAAATTAGTTATACAAACTTAATACAACGTATCATGTCTCGATTAGCACAACAACAACAATGTTAAATTAAAAACATTTGATCTTATATCTATGACCCCAAAAAAAAAAAAAAAAACAACATTTGATCTCATAGCTATGTCATAAAACAATAATATCTTAAATCACATTTATTCAGAAGTTACATATACCCTAATGTTATACAGTAAACCATATATTTACGTAGTTCATTAAATCATATACATACCACACAATTATATATCTACAATTATATAGTGTACGTGTTATCATTTTTTTAATACGGAGTATATGTTTGGATGGAAACAAATTGAAGACATATAAGTGATAAAGTTAGTCACTTGTGAAACCATTATAAATTTATAATATAAAGCCTATATAAAATATATAACTAATGTGTTTATGTTTTGAGTAAAAATTATTATAAGAGCAAAGATTTTGCTTTAGCTGTACTTGGCGCCCAATGTCCTCCCGCAGTTGAGCCGGTTCCATTAATGTGAAGGCAATGAATATTTCAACTGCCACACATCAAAACATTTCAGAGAGTCAAATAATGACCTTTCAAGACTTAGACCTACTAAACTAAACAATATAAAACACATCAAAACATTTCAGAGAGTCAAATAATGACCTTTCAAGACTTAGACGTACTAAACTAAACAATATAAGTTGAGGTGACAAGATAGGCGGGTTGGGTAGATTTGGGTTAAATTGTGTCATTGATAGTACAGGACGAAACATGATTGATTGGGCTCACTCGTAACATTGAAACTCTAACCATTTAAGAAATTATTATCTCACGCTTTTGATTATAGTTGCTGAAAGTTTCACGATGGCACACATATCCAACATCAGTTCCTAGGATATAGGGTCATTGTGTCAGTTTATCACATTTAGCTTATAATAAGCAGAGCAATGGGTACACCGAAAACCAACAAAAATAATAACCATCATAGACAAATACTATGTTCCCATTGTCAAGCAAGTTTCCAATTACACACACACTTTTCACAAGGGAACATTCTTAGTTAAAGGTAATTGGGTTAATTTGGACAAACGGTTTGCCTCTAACGGGTCGAATGGGTACCAGTATAATCCTTGAAGATGTTTGTTAAATAACGTAGATAGGTTAGATTCTAGAATGATATAAGTAGGCAGTAATCAAAGCAAATAACAATACTTACATGCATTAACCGTCCCTGATAAAAAAATGAACCAGTTTTGCAAATATATATTCAGAATTATACAATAACAAATATACAAAGGTAATGTTTTATACCATCGCTTGATCTCGCTTGATGTATTGATTGACTTCCATTCCGAGCGCTTTATTTTGTAGCGTTTTATAAGCAAGTTTAGATCTCATCAACATACATAATCGTAATTAAGAGGTGAGGGAGTTAGACCTAGCAAATCCTAATGTTGTTGCTTGGGCAGCAAGTCATATTAACTGCTTTCTTAAAGTGGCAACATACTGCAAAATCAACAATACATATGACTATGATCAAGCAAAAAAAGTTCACAATATGAATGATTAGTTAAAACTAAATGGATGTGACACTGAGATATCGACAATATATAAAATGAACCACAAGACAAAAACAACCTGAAAAATCAAACCACATAACATAATCATATAACAAATGTTTGTAGAGTGAACAAAATAGCATATAGAGCGAAGATAACAAAAATAACGTGAATTATAATAAAATGGAAAAAATAACAAACGGCATGCTAAACAGTTTCGATATACAATCTCACAAAACCAAACTATCAATCCGCTTTGTTTGGTGCTAGTAATATGGTAGAGATGCCATACTCGATAATAGAAAAAAACATCTGTAAGCGCCTATAGAAGCCCTTCGTGTCAACCAATTAAATCCCAAATTTTAGCATGTCAAAAATGTTTAATAGGTGGGCCCGAAACACATCAGCTGCTTATTAAATTTATATACATCCATACTTACCTCTTGAAACACGCCAACTTAATTGGTCTAATCCCTTATTAGTATCTGAAAATGTAAAGAAACTAAATTATCGGACCGTATAATAAACAAACTAATGATCACTATACGATGTAGGTTAAATCCTTGACGTATACTACAGAAATTTATCAATAAACAATCGACAATAATACTCATCATGTTAATATTAATATGGCAATAGAAGCACAAAGTAACTTGAAAAAAACACTCAGATGCACTTCATCAAGAAACAAATCAAAAGTAGGCAATATATATATTTAAAGTAATATACCTCGTACGCATTCAGCAACTTCAAGATACTTTGATGAAACCCACAACAGCTAATCCAATAAGTAGATGTGTAAGAAATGGAGATCAAGGCAATTAACGAAACCTCATGGGATTACATAAAATAATTCAAGGAAAAAACAACTCATACCCAATAACACCTTTTGACCAAACATGGGAAGACACAATCAAAGTTCACTTGAATTAACTGTATGTATTATTTTGATATAGTAATAGTAAAGAGAGATTGATTAAGGCTATAATATAATCTATAGTGGATCAAATGAGTAACTTTGAAAATATAATAGCAAAAAAATGCGTAAATAGATCAAAAGCCAAAAAAAGTGTAGTTTCAAAGGTCACTGTGATCATACACACCCCTTGCTCCCTTAGTGGTCCCAAAAACTGTACTTGTTTTCCGGATCTTTTTATCAGTCAATTTCGCTTTCTATAATGAGATTTGTACCATTTTCAAAAAAATCTACAACCACTTTCAGTTAAACTAAACAAATATATAAAAAGATGAGAGGTCTGAACTAACCTGATGCTTTTGAACTTCTTTAACCGTCTACGTTTGTATAGAGCGAAAACAAATCTGCTTCATTTACTTTAACCTTCCCTTATGCTTTACCATAGCTCCTTATGATACGTCTTCTACTGCTCCATGCCACTAAAACATTGAAAATAGTTTCTTCAGTTATGATGCCCACCCTCATTTATTTCAGTTTCTTGGTCCTTAGCTTTTAGTGGCAGTTTTAAAGAAACATGATGTTTAGTACTACCTATGTACTCTAAAAATATTCAATTGAATTTCAGATATTGGCAAGCATTATCAGCTGTAGAAGACCACTATTTCAGCTGTTGAAAAAGCATTCACTCTCTATTCTAATACACAATTGCATAAATAAAAAAGTCAAGAATGGAGTAACAAAATACCTACAATAATGCAAATGTAGTAATTGGAAGCCTTAAAGAGTTCCATAGAGTACCCGTTTTCATATTCGATTGTCACCATTCTACATGGACAAAACACAAGGAAATGAGATTTAGCATCGCGATTACAGAAACATATAATATCAACCATCAAGAGTACCAAATTTACTCGGTGCAGAGCACAACACATGCATTTAGATTATAGCGGATGCTTTCAAGAGTATTACGAATAATATAAGGAAAAAAATTATTAGATACATCATGTGCTTCTACAAACTTGCATCATAGGAACTATTTGAATTGAATCAACGAATAGCTCATGTGGCGTGAGACCTGAGTTTTTGCCAAGCTGTCATGTAATCAACCACGATGAACATTGATTCTAACTATTCAATTACACAAAACCAATTGAAAGTCACTCGGAGCTTATAAAAACACAACATCCAAAAACCAAAAAATCTGCATATTGACACTGCATAAATCCCAATAGCAACACAAATCTAACCCTTGTACAATAAACTTTAAATGACCCTGCTTGGTTTGAACCTGTTTGGTTTGATCCTGTTTTGTATAATTACCCAATGCTCACATCGTCTCACTTTTTTCAACTCTAGTCCATGGATACGATAAGAACAAAGAGAGTCTGAATATGTACCTGAACGGTTCCTGTTGTTCCCTCTAGAGTGTTACAGCTACTTGAATCTGCCAGAAAAGGACACGCCATACACTTGAGCATTACTTTAGAGTATTTATCCGATTTAGGAGCACAGAGATCCCCCCCTTCACTCAAAATTGAATCAGGTAAACTTTCTTTTTCCAAAATTGGTGCACCAAGATATTGATTGTGGATAGGACATATAGCGAGTTTGTCAACAACTTCGTATATGTAATTTGTTTGTGAATTTTTCCAAGTTGGGTTCTGAAAGATCTTTTTAAAACAAAACTGACATGTAAAGTCATGAATATATAAAAGACAACTTACCCTGCATCTAATAAGATGATACAATACCTCATGTAAAGAAGGTAGTTGCTCTGCTAGTGCTTAACTTTGTAGATCCTTGGAATTACTATAACCTTGAAATTATAAGCAATATTGACCAAGAAGAATTAGAAAACCATTTACATTATACTATATGAGACTATGAGTGGATTTGCTACCAACTGTAAAGTAATGGAAAGCCATAAGAATAACAGCAGAAAACCAAGAAATCATAAATCCCATTTCATTAAAGAAATATTATCAAACACCTGGTGATCTAAAGTAACATTCATATAAGTTCAAGAATAACTCACGAGCATTACAATTACATATATGATATAACCTACAATTAGAAGAATGATGTAAAAATAGATATAAAAGAATGATTCCAATGCAACATTTACTACCATAATAAGAATAATCTACAATCAGAAGAATAAGCTACAATCAAAATTATTAACCTACAATCAATAAGTTAGTGCTTATCAATGTAAAATCAGCAAACTTCATAGAGCTAAAGCTATATAAAAACTAATGAATCAGAAGTAGTGTACACTAACAAAATAACAACAAAAAGTATGAGTATAACAACAAAATTACAATGGTCATCAAGAGCATGTATAACACTAAGACCCACAATTGATTCTTGATTTCGAAATTTTCTTTACCCAAATCATTGCTATTAGAGAAGAAAGAACATGAAATCTTACAATTTTCACATAAAAAGAATACCACATGATTCTTTTTGCCGCATTAATCTGGTCGATTTGGGGCTGGAAACCGAAATTTGGTGTTAATATTGGTTTGAGATATGTGAACGACTGAATTGAGTTCACCGATCTGAGGTTTTTTTTAGTAATGTTTGTTTTTTTAATTTTTAATTAATAAGGAGTCAAAGAGTTCGTCCTTATTTCTAGTCAAAAGTTGCTGAGATTTGTTATTAGGCATCTCAAGTCAAACGGAAAGGGATGGCCATCAATTAGTATTTGTTTTATATATTTAATATTTATATCAATCGATTTTATTTTGAAAAAGAAAACATATTAATTAATTATTACTTTTTGAAATTTAAAAATCTGAAATCAAAATTTAAAATTCAAATATTTGGCTTCCCTATAATATTGCAACAAAAACCTGATTAGTTAGGGGTACAATGGTAAATTAAGTCCATCAAATAGGAGATATTACGTAAACATTGTTGGTAGACTAAATCAACGGCTAAGATCAATCTGGCTAATTCATCTAAATGGTAGGATTAATTCATTTTAAACTAATTTAAAAATGTTTACACCTTTTAACTCCTCCAATTAATATTATAGAGATTGGAGCCGGTGTATATACCCGACTCCAATAATGTAAAATACACATACACGAACACTCTGCTCTCTCTCGTTCTCTCGGTTACAATTCCAAACCACAACAACAATTAACAACAACAAGATTTAGCATCAAATTCATCATCATCTTCTTCATCCTTGGATCATCATCATCATCCGTTTCATCATCACCATCACTCACGATTTCGTTTTGAAAATTTGTAAGGAAACTTTAACTTTTGTTAAATTCATGTTTAATATACATATTATAACATGTTTATAGTTTATTGTTAAAGATGTAAACCAAAAATGTTATGGAAATTATAAAAACTTCCAACCAGAAGCTGTGAAAACGATGGTGCTACAGTACCAAAAATGGATGACGCGATCGCGTCATTTTTAAAAGGAAAATACGTTTTCATTCTTATGATATCACGCGATCGCATGATATACAAATAAAAGTCATAGTTTTTAAGGATTCACGCGATCGGTTGGGAGGATCACGCGATCGCGTGAGCTCCTATTCTGGGTCAGAATTGTTAAGTGACAATTTTTATGTTACAAACATACTTAATTTCGGATAACATTTTAAAGGTCAACTTAATACATTTAATACGACATACATGGGGTGTAAGCCTATAAACATTAATACGGATAAATATTAGACAATCAAATGCTCATTAGAATCTCGCGTGTTTAGGACTCTAAGGGATTTCAGAGGTTGTCTATTCCACGTAGGATATACTCATTGCTCGGATAGACTCAGGTGAGTCTCACAGCCCCATTTTTACTGTTTTAAATATTGGGGTGAGATACAATGCTTACATGTTTTCGTGATCATATGTTATTTGATTAGTTAATTTGAGAATTAACTCAAGGAATTAAATGATTATTTAGTTCAGATGACTATATTAGTTACATTGTTTGACTACCATTATTTGGTCTTGATTATCATTGTTAAATTTCGATATTTCGAAACCTGCGTTGGTTTCATCATGGTTAAATTTATTATTGTTCAAAAACCTGCGTTGGTTTGTTCAATATTACGAAACCTGCGTTGGTTTCATCATGGATAAATTTCATATTGTTTGAAAACCTGCGTTGGTTTGTTCAATATTACGAAACCTGCGTTGGTTTCATCATTGTTAAATTTAATGTTGTTCTAAAACCTGCGTTGGTTTGTTCAATGTTACGAAACCTGCGTTGGTTTCACCATTGTTTAAAAATCATTATTTCGAAACCTGCGTTGGTTTCATCATTGTTTTGAAAACTAAACTGTTTAATCATTGTTTAGGAAACCTGCGTTCGTTTCATCATTGTTTTGAAAACTTAATTGTTAAATCATTATTTCGAAACCTGCGTTGGTTTCATCATTGTTTTGAAAACTTAATTGCTTAATCATTGATTAGAAAACCTGCGTTGGTTTCATTGTTGTTTAGGGAACCTGCGTTGGTTCAAATCATTATTTAATAACCTTAATTGGTTAAATCATGGTTTTAGAAAACTTAACTGTTTTAAATCATTGTTTGGTTTATTAATTTAAATCCTTGTTCAGACGAAACATTTTATTATCGTCAAATTATCATGTTGATCACATCAATGTTTATGTTAAACCTGTGAGATTCACCAGCTTTATAGCTGACCCTTTTAGCGTTGTATTCTCAGGTGATCAACAGTAGTAGGATGGCCCTCAGGATAAGCTATCTACTCACGAGTCGCATGCATCCATTTTGACATGAAGATTTTCTTGCATTATATTTTGTATAATGGTTATGTATTAAAATCTTCAAAACTACTTTTGCGAACTCGCTATTATGTTGTAAACTTTCACTCAAAACTTGTATTACTTTTGTAATATTTATAAACGTCTCATGTAGAGTCGTTTGCTTGTACTTTGGTGCTTTGTATATTGATTAGTCACACCCAAATCGTCGCTTCCGCAAATCATGAAATTGGGGGTGTGACAGATTGGTATCAGAGCCTGAGGTTATAGCGAACTAGGTTGCATTTAGTGGGCCTAGACTATAACCATTAGGCTGTATTCCTCATTAGGTATAACTGGTTCAGCAATTACATCATACGAATTTAATTTAACATAGCCTAGCTAACTATGTACAATTAGATGAAAATGATGTGAAGTCTGAAAGGGGTTATGTCGAACAGGAAGACAATAGTAGACTCTGACCACGAGAGAACCGAGACTCAAGTTGTTTTGTGCTAGACACAACTAGGCGGATATATACGCGTATATGGTATGTGCGTATATGATTAAGCTATTATATATATATGATGTATATATATGGATATGCCTTGGACATGAAATATACGATAGGGCCTTGGATAAATCATAAGGACTTACCGGTCGTAAGTAGATCGAATCAGGAAAAATAGTACCGGGATGTGCCCTAGGTATAGAGGGTCATCTCTTCTAGAGAGTCTTACTCCGGTAAGGATAGAAAACCTTGTTCTTCATCCGTCGTTATGCTTAACGATCAAAAATCAATATTCCTCTTAGGATTGAGATCTTTTCCTATCATTCCTAACCAATTCTCTCAAATCGGCAAACACCCAATGGATAATCCCGCATTGGATAACAAACAAATTTTAAATATCTATTCTGATGAGATATTCTTAACACTTCGGTAAACTTCAACTCTTGTAATCTGTTAGACTTGCATGTTAACTGATTACAATCCTATTATCTCTTATTGGCAAAGGACATTTCATACGTCAGTTCATTTGTTCAGTATTCATATGATTAAGATAATCATTTACTTCGATTCAAACTCTGACATGTTCCTTATCTTGTTATTGAAGGAACATGCCTCCAAAACGAAAATCCTTCACAAATGCTGAACTGGAACGACTCATCAACCAGCGAGTGACTGAAGCACTGGCTGCACAACAACCTCCTCCCACCAGCGGATCTGGACCAAATCCGAGGAGCACAGAAGTCAACAACGACGCTCCGGTGCCAAAACCCTGCACCTATAAAGAATTCCTCAATTGCAACCCTCTTACTTTCAAAGGTACGGAGGGAGCCATCGGTCTACTGCAGTGGATTGAGAAGATGGAGTCTGTCTTCCGTATCTGCAACTGCCCGGAGGACTGCAAGGTAAAGTTCTCTATCTGCACATTACTGGAGGGTGCACTCTCCTGGTGGAACACTTATGCCCAGACGGTGGGTGTCGATGAGGCTTACAAACTTCCCTGGGATGATCTGAAAAGGATGATGACCGAAGAGTACTGCCCTAGGGAAGAGATCCAACGGCTGGAAACAGAGTTCTGGAATCACTCTATCAGCGGCAATGACATAGCTGGATACACTACTCGCTTCCACCAACTAGCTCTCTTATGCCCAACAATGGTCAACCCCGAGTACAAAAGGGTGGAGAGGTACATCTGGGGACTCCCTGCAAGTATCAGAGGGATGGTGACGGCTTCCAAACCAGGAACCATCCAGGGTGCTGTTCGTATGGCTCATAGCCTCATGGCACAAGTTGTCTAGGAAGGGAAGGACAACAAAAGAAAATATGAGGGAAACTCTGACAACCAGAGTCCGGCTACCAAGAAATCTGCAACCACCAAAGTCAATGTGACGCACCCCCAAATTATGATGCGGAAGCGGGTCGGTTCGGGGTGCGACTAATCAATATACAAAGCACACAAGATTACATAATGAACGACCACTACATGCGTCGTTTACAAATACATTGATATTATAAAAGTTTTACACTGTTATAACATAGTTTACAAAAGCTCCTGAGTTCGATTGATAGAGATTCTATGGCATAACTAAATTATACAAAATATAGTAATGCATGACAATCTCTTGATGTCTGAATGTGACTCGAGCTAATGGGCATCTTGAGTGGCAGACCTACTGCTGCTGATCACCTATGATACATGCTAAAATGGGTCAGCGAAAACGCTGGTGAGCTCACAGGTTTGTATGTCAACACATATTTGTATGAACCGCAAGATTTAATGATAATTGAATTTAAAATGCAATTAAGCAAAATAAAAGTTATACAGCCATGAGCACATAGTCTGAGCTTAACTCGAGATGTCAGGTCCACATTTAAGGTATCCTGATCGAGGTGCCTCCTACGAGTGCCTAATCAACACTCGTCTTCACAAATATTAATACATCCGTTTTACTAGTTAGTGCGTGCTAACCCGGATGAGGCTGGTCAAACCTATATGGATCCATATACTAATATTCACGCTACTACGTATTACCAAACTATGTTGATGGAGGGCTTTAAAATGATTAGAGAAAATAACTCATGTAGTATTTGATTTAATGATACTTGCGTTCATATTGTAAAACAAAACAAGCAATGGATCACACCCCTGAGAAAACATATTTAAAAAGGGGCTATGAGACTCACCTGAGCCTATGAGATGCTACTAAGCACAATTGATGATTCACAATGATTTGATGTCGTTACAACGACTGAACCTGCAGGGCGTCTTTGACGCGCAAGGTTTTGATTGATTAGATATTTGAAACTTGGCGGGCGTATTAAACGCGCAAGGTTTAATTGATTTGATGACACTACGGACATCTATGCTAGTTATTCCCTTAACTAGTTTTGACCAAATACTTTGGTTTAATGATTACGTTCGAGTTGTGAAAATGTATACGGCGTATTGGTGATATGATTGAAATAATAATTCTTCAATTATTAATACTACTTTCATTTGTTTTGAACTTATAAAAGCATATTTGAAGTGTTTAAATGTTGTATCGTATAAGTATGAAATATGTCGCGATGTCTGACATTTAGTGTAAACCTTTAGTTTTAAGTTTATGGAAAAACGGAGGTCCGAAAACTAAAATATACCATTTTCGACCCCTAGATGACCCCGAATGGCCTAAAACTGACAAGGCTAAGGTACTTAGCTTTGATCATTGGGCTGTTTTCGAATGACCGTGCGAATTTGAGCTTAATCCGAGTTAATTGAAAATTTGTTATATTTTCCGTGGGAAAAAGGGCTACTAAACACTTATGCACTTTTGAAATTTGCACACAAAGTTTATGAAAATTCACGCGATCCAGGGACCAGATCACGCGATCGGTTTGAAATTGAAATGACGCGATCGGTTTAAAATGTCACGCGATCGGTTTGAAATTAAAATGACGCGATCGGTTTGAATGATCACGCGATCGCGTGGGTTATAGTTTGACGCGATCGGCTGGACAAATCACGCTATCGCGTGGTTTGTCTGTGTGTGCAGGTCTGTGACGAACAGCAGATTAAATTCAAAAACTTGTGTTTGATTTGGGGGCATAATTAGTTTGTAGAACATCCTAACATGCTAATATACGTAATATAAACATGTAAAATTAACAAAAACGTAAACGATTCCTTACAATCAAAATGATGAACGGATGATGGTGATGATGAACGATGAAGATGATGAAGATGATGATGATCATGATGATGATGATGATAATATTGTTGTTGTTAATTGTTATTGTTGTTGTTGTTTTTGAAAATGAAAGAGACCGAGAGAGATTGAGAGTGAGATTGAGAATGAAATGAAAACAACAGGAGGGTGTTTGATCGGTTTATGCCCAGCTCCAATAATTGGAGTTGGGTGGCTCCGATGTGAAGAATAAAATACCCGTGTTTTTGTACCCGATCGAGAAGTAGTAAAATGTTTTAATTCGATAAATTTCTATATTTGATATTGTACGTATTTTAATCGAAGTATTTTAATAGAAATACTTTTAATGAGATATAAAAATATATCATTGTTTTACGTTTTAGAGACGAACACGATTTGAATGTTTTCGTCGTGTTTGAGTAAAATGTTATAAAACGAAATATGTTTCATTTTATCTAATGTAAATAATAATTACTATCTCCAATAATAATACATTATTTATAAAGGTTGTCGCGAATGATTTGATTTTGTACGATACGAATACTTTATATATTATCAAAATAATATATAATAAATAATGAGTTATTAAATAATAATTCTTATATTATTTAATATTGTTTTTCACCAACGCCATATATATATGAATCGGAAATTTGGCCGATTTGATAATTGCACGATTAAATCTAATCGAGTATTGATATATATTCAACAATATATATTTTGATACATACAATTAGCCTAATACATAGAACTAATTACACGTATTTCTAAATGATTAGGAGCTAAAAACTAGTCCTAATTTGACGGGTGTCACACAATGCCTCTGGATCTGGATCTGGAACAGAAAACAAGAAGGAGTACTATGGAACAAAACCCTACTGTTCAAAGTGCAAACGCCATCATGATGGACCTTGTGGCGACCCCTGTGATAAGTGCAAGCGTTTTGGGCATCTTGCAAAAGATTGCCGAGTAAAAGCTTGTTTTGAATGTGGTGTAATGGGACACTACCGAAATGACTGTCCCAAGCTGAAAAACACCAACACTGCCAAAGGAAGGTTCTTCGTACTGAGAGCTAAGGACGCTCAAGCAGACCCTGACACTGGTACGTACGATTGTGCGTCATGTCTATTCTATTCTTTGATGATAAATATACAATTAGATTAGCAAATTGTGGTTAATCGAATCAGGAAGTGTAAAACGTAATTACACTTTAGAATTCAATGGCTAGGCTTTTTGGTCTAGAGCGGTAAATTGGATATCATTATTGATATACATAGGCGAATAGGCCATCTTGTTGGAATCATTGTTGAAGGAAACTCATCGTTTTCCTAATCATGAAAGTATCAGTGAAAATATGTGCTACAATATTCGATTAGCTAAAACAGAATATGGCTAGGCATGCATGTTGTGGCATATAAATTGATTATCACTGCGGTGATCTAGTCAGAACATGGTTATCACGTTAGTGACAAAACATTGGATAAGAATCGAAACACTATATTTGTTAATATAGGGCATGAGTACATTATGTCAGTGTTGATAGTTACATTGAACTATAAGAACACCATAGGAACTCATTGAATTCGGTGGATTATAAATCCAAATCATAGTGACACTTGGTAATACGGACCGACCCTGTTATGTAGGTAACGGGCGGGTAAAAGAATCGGACTTCTCCATTATTCATTTGAGATCAGTAGGTTTAAGCCTAACAAGGGGAGAAGGATAAATCGGATGTCTTAGTATTAGACATATCACATAGTCGGCCTTATTAGCACGCGAGCATAGGTTTCACTTGAATTTCGAGACGAAATTCTCCTAACAAGGGGAGAATGTGACACCCGGTCAAAAAGGGCCAAAAATTAGGGGCCAATTTAAACTTTAATTATTCGTACTCGGTACGAATCAAAAACAAAGTATTCGGATAATATATATAACTATATATATATATAACATGAAATGATTATTTAATAATCACACGCGAACAAACCTGAAACCACCCAGGAAACATAAAAATAAAACTTGTCCCCAAAACATTTCCAAATAGAATATTATTAATAGAAATAATATTATGATACTCAGAAAATTTGTAAAACTCTTTTTGGATAATTAAAAGTATCCGTAAGTTCAAAGTGAAACAACGATATAATTTAGTATCACACTAAAAGTATTTTTGTAAAATACTTCAAATAAAAACCTAAACGATTTAAATTTTAGAAATTTATCGTTTGAAAACATTTTACTAAATAACGATCGGGTACACGAACACGGGTCGGAAAATACCCACCAATATCAATTATTGGAGCCGGTGTATATACCCGACTCCAATAATGTAAAATACACATACACGAACACTCTGCTCTCTCTCGTTCTCTCGGTTACAATTCCAAACCACAACAACAATTAACAACAACAAGATTTAGCATCAAATTCATCATCATCTTCTTCATCCTTGGATCATCATCATCATTCGTTTCATCATCACCATCACTCACGATTTCGTTTTGAAAATTTGTAAGGAAACTTTAACTTTTGTTAAATTCGTGTTTAATATACATATTATAACATGTTTATAGTTTATTGTTAAAGATGTAAACCAAAAATGTTTTGGAAATTATAAAAACTTCCAACCAGAAGCTGTGAAAACGATGGTGCTACAGTACCAAAAATGGATGACGCGATCGCGTCATTTTTAAAAGGAAAATACGTTTTCATTCTTATGATATCACGCGATCGCATGATATACAAATAAAAGTCATAGTTTTTAAGGATTCACGCGATCGGTTGGGAGGATCACGCGATCGCGTGAGCTCCTATTCTGGGTCAGAATTGTTAAGTGACAATTTTTATGTTACAAACATACTTAATTTCGGATAACATTTTAAAGGTCAACTTAATACATTTAATACGACATACATGGGGTGTAAGCTTATAAACATTAATACGGATAAATATTAGACAATCAAATGCTCATTAAAATCTCGCGTGTTTAGGACTCTAAGGGATTTCAGAGGTTGTCTATTCCACGTAGGATATACTCATTGCTCGGATAGACTCAGGTGAGTCTCACAGCCCCATTTTTACTGTTTTAAATATTGGGGTGAGATACAATGCTTACATGTTTTCGTGATCATATGTTATTTGATTAGTTAATTTGAGAATTAACTCAAGGAATTAAATGATTATTTAGTTCAGATGACTATATTAGTTACATTGTTTGACTACCATTATTTGGTCTTGATTATCATTGTTAAATTTTGATATTTCGAAACCTGCGTTGGTTTCATCATGGTTAAATTTATTATTGTTCAAAAACCTGCGTTGGTTTGTTCAATATTACGAAACCTGCGTTGGTTTCATCATGGATAAATTTCATATTGTTCGAAAACCTACGTTGGTTTGTTCAATATTACGAAACCTGCGTTGGTTTCATCATTGTTAAATTTAATGTTGTTCTAAAACCTGCGTTGGTTTGTTCAATGTTACGAAACCTGCGTTGGTTTCACCATTGTTTAAAAATCATTATTTCGAAACCTGCGTTGGTTTCATCATTGTTTTGAAAACTAAACTGTTTAATCATTGTTTAGGAAACCTGCGTTGGTTTCATCATTGTTTTGAAAACTTAATTGTTAAATCATTATTTCAAAACCTGCGTTGGTTTCATCATTGTTTTGAAAACTTAATTGCTTAATCATTGATTAGAAAACCTGCGTTGGTTTCATGGTTGTTTAGGGAACCTGCGTTGGTTCAAATCATTATTTAATAACCTTAATTGGTTAAATCATGGTTTTAGAAAACTTAACTGTTTTAAATCATTGTTTGGTTTATTAATTTAAATCCTTGTTCAGACGAAACATTTTATTATCGTCAAATTATCATGTTGATCACATCAATGTTTATGTTAAACCTGTGAGATTCACCAGCTTTATAGCTGACCCTTTTAGCGTTGTATTCTCAGGTGATCAGCAGTAGTAGGATGGCCCTCAGGATAAGCTATCTACTCACGAGTCGCATGCATCCATTTTGACATGAAGATTTTCTTGCATTATATTTTGTATAATGGTTATGTATTAAAATCTTCAAAACTACTTTTGCGAACTCGCTATTATGTTGTAAACTTTCACTCAAAACTTGTATTACTTTTGTAATATTTATAAACGTCTCATGTAGAGTCGTTTGCTTGTACTTTGGTGCTTTGTATATTGATTAGTCACACCCAAATCGTCGCTTCCGCAAATCATGAAATTGGGGGTGTGACAATATGCATGATCCTAAATATAATTTTCAATAGTAACTAGAGACTTCAGGATCCTGTATCCTAACTATAAAATTTAGCCCCAAACATCACCTTTAACCGACCTTAATTATTATTAAATAAAAAATCAACCTCCTGATATTCCTTTTTATTTAACTTTTTTGATAAAATAATCCTTTTTGGTCAAAAATTAAAACTAAGATCATTTTTGAGCGACGGGAGTGATATTATCTTTATTGAGAAAGTTTGAATCTTACACTATATTTTTTTAGCTTTTTCCCCTTATTATTAATATAGAGTTTTAAACCCATATAACCACACGATTATGTAAAATGAAAACGTACTTCGTTCATTATAAATGTTGTGGGTAGATTTTTATCTAACAATGCAGGATCCTGATTAGCATCATAATCTCGTCTTGCAGGTATGAAAGTCATTTACATTCTGTATTAATATAGTAGGATAATAATAGCTAGTAAATATACTCTTAGGATCACAGTTATGGTTAGGGATCCTCGAACTATTCTTGTTATTTATCTTACAGGATCCTAGTCAGGATATATTTGTTTAACATAATTATGCAGGATAATGGATAAGCGGGATAAGTAAGTAAGGATCCTATGTTTATTCTGGAGTATGCACGGCTCAGGATCCTGGACTTATGTTATTTCAGGATCATGCGCTGTATAACGTGTTTATTTTTCTTAAGTGTTGACCAGGTCATATATGGAACGCGTTAATGAGATATGCTCCAGATTACTCGAAGAAGCTTTGATGAGGTTCAAGGAAGAATAAGTCAGCTGCACATGTAAAATGAAGTCAAAAGAGACGTTGGAAGTCTTCACCTTTCATCGGAGGATCCCGAGATTCTCGGAAATATTGTTATACGCTCTTAGTATATAACTGAGGCATGGATGATCGATTAGGTTAACGCACACTTACTATTTTCACCTGCAAAACACATAATCTCTCTGCTCTTTGCTCTCGTTTACATTAATTTCATCAACACTTAGTTAGATTAATACACACAATCACTTAGCCGATCATCCTTGTGCTCTTAGTTTATATTGCTTTAATTTCATTTTAATAAAATCAACAAAGGCAGGGATCATTTGATCCATCCCGAGGTTTTGTGCCGGAGATCAACATTGATCAAGGGCTTTCCTCGTAGATACTTGTGTCGATCGTATTTACTTTACATTTTTATTGTTAATTTGGTAAAATCCTTAATCTGTTCTTGAGCTTTTTTATAAAATATTCATTCAACAAGGATCAAGGCATTTAAAGTATTGTTTCACCAAAAACCATTGTTTACTAATATAGATAATCGTGTTTCTACGTAATTATCTTGAAAGTAATTTCAAACACTATACCTCACAATTCAAAATTTGATCACCTTTAGCGTAATTTTTGACCAAAACAATTTGGCGCCCACCGTGGGGCAAGTGGTGTTTTGTTTAATCAAACTCTTGTTAAAATCCTTGTTGAATTATCTTTTTCAAAAATTCCTGTTAAAAATGTCGAGCCAAGGACGATCTACATCATCCGTAATGCCGTCATCATCATCTGTGCCAACCACTCTTCCTCCTCCACCATCTCTCACATCATCTCAACAACGGCCACAGAATGTCTATGCAAGACCTCCGCCGGCTAGATCCACTCCTTTGGGGACTGGATTCATATCGAATCCAGACCCTATTATGATTTCTAATCGGGATATTATGTCTATGTTCGCACAGGTTAAGGAGAAGCTTCAACGAGTGGAAAGGAGCAACGAAATCCTGAAAAAGGATATGGAAAATTTGAGGGCGAGAAACGATACTTCTGCTACTCAAGTTACCACTCCTATCCGAAGCAGGATCCTTGATTTTGGCACTCCTCCGTCTATGGAACGTCAAGGGAATTTTGTATCCATGCAAGGGAGTGCCAGGATCCCAGATCCAATATTTGCGACAGAAGTTTCTACGTCAAGGGGTCAACAATCTAATCCAGGATCCTCGTATAGGACTCCTGATGGTGGTAACACGTTTAATAATTATACTTCTAATAATACTGTTGGGACTAACAATTTTCAGGATGCTGGCGTTAACCCTATAATGGCAAGAGAGATACAGAAACTAAAAGACATGATATCGAGCGTTCAAGGAGTTGTGCAGCCAATTCCTGAAGTCGCTCTAACAGCACATAGGGTCTCAATATTTGCACCACCTATCTGTGATGCTGAGATCCCAAAAAGATTTCAAACTCCAAATATGAAGTTGTACGATGGAATGACGGATCCTGAGGAGCATATCGCGCAATACATGGAAAGGATGGAAATCATTCCAATTCCTTCTGATCTTAAGGAAGCATGCTTATGCAAAGGCTTTGGCTCTACTATCACAGGATCCGCTTTAAAATGGCTGTTAAATGTTCCTCCTTACTCTATAACTTCATTTGCTCATTTGATTAATTTATTTAATAATCAATTCTCTTGCAGTAGAACATTTGAAAGACTAACAACTGATTTATACAGAATTGTTCAAAAAGCTAATGAATCTCTCCGAGATTTTGTAGGGAAATTCGGGAGAGAATCCTTGAATATACCAAATTTGGATATGCCTACTGCTGATCAAGCCTTTAAGATGGGAATCAAAAGAGATTCCCCATTCTATGAGGATCTTGTTATGAATCCTTGCAGGAACCTTGATGAAGTTAGGAACAGAGCTCTAAGATTCATCAGGCTTGAAGAGGATGCAATGATACAGAAAAGGGTGGATACTCAATCAGCATATGTTAGGCCTAACAGGAAATCAGATTCATCTTCATTCAGATCAAGCAGAAGCAAACCTTATACCAGAAATGAGGATCGTCGCGTGAACACTATTGATGAGGATGATGAAGAGTATCCTAAAGTCACTGACTATAATTTTTATGTAGATACAACTGGTATATTATGTGTCATGCAGGATCTTGGAGATAAAGCGAGGTGGCCAAAAAAGAATGATAAGTCTTATGCTTGGAAGGACAAATCTAAGTGGTGTGCATACCACGAGGATTTTGGCCATGTGGCTAAAAATTGCCTAGCCCTCCGGAAAGAGATCAGCCATCTACTCAACAAAGGATATTTGAAAGATCTATTGGGAAAAAAGAAGGATCACGCTAAGAATCATGATAAGGTTCAGGATCCTGAAGTTCAGGATAATCGCAGGATCCCTATCAGAGCAGGATCCCCGCCATCGGATGCTAAGGTAATCAATTTTATTTCTGGTGGCTCTAATATATGTGGTACTTCTTATTCTGTAGCGAAGAGGCACGCGAAGGAGTCCAAGTCAGAAAAGCAATATAAGCCAATAAGGACTTCCATGAAAAAGGATGAGAAAGTCATAGCCTTTGATGAATATGATTTGGATAATGTTCAGGATCCTCATCATGATGGTTTGGTCATTACTCTCTATGTTTCCAATCATTTCGTACGAAGGATCCTGATCGATGGTGAAAGCTCAGTCAATATCATTCTTCTGGAAACTTTGAAAAAAATGGGTATTCCAGAATCAGAGATCACCTCTAGATCCACTGCATTGGTAGGATTCAGTGGAGAAGCCAAAAATACAGTTGGTGATATCAAGTTGCCAATTTACATTGAAGGGGTAAATTCCATTCAAAAATTTTGTGTCATGGATTGCTTGTCAAGTTACAACATTATCCTAGGGAGACCATGGTTGCATGATATGAAAGCGGTACCATCGACGTATCACCAATGTGTCAAATTACCAACCCCATGGGGAGTGGTCAAAATTAGCAGCGACCAACAAGAAGCGAAGGATTGTTATACAACTTCAATGAAGTCTACTGCCAAGCTTCCGTCAGCATAGCAGTTAAAGAAAAAGGCACGGGATGTCCTGGATACAAAGGAACAGGATGTCAAAGAATGCCACTTGACTCAAAGGTTCCTGAAGAGATAGTGCTCATAGGATCAGGGATATCAGAGGATCTTGGACGAGATATGATGAAATTCCCGAATCAAAGAAAATCAACTTTTGCTTGGAAACCAGAGGATATGACAGGTATATCTAAGGATATTATAACTCATAAACTGGGAATACATAATAGTTTTAGGCCAGTACAACAAAAAAGGAGAAAGTTTGCACCGGAAAGGAACGCGATCATCCAAGCAGATGTAGAAAGGTTGCTTTCTGCTGGCATGATAAGGAAAGTTAAATTTCCAAGATGGTTGGCGAACGTGGTGGTAGTACAAAAGAAAAATGGGAAATAGAGAGTGTGCGTGGATTACACCGATCTTAATAAAGCCTGTCTGAAGGATCCTTTCCCATTACCTCACATTGATTCAATGGTAGATGCTACAGCTGGACACGAGATCCTAACCTTTATGGATGCATCATCAGGATTTCAACAAATCCAAATGGAACCATTAGATCAGGAAGACACAGCGTTTATAACTCCCACATGTATATATTGTTATGTTGCTATGCCTTTTGGTCTTAAAAATGCAGGTTCAACATACCAAAGGCTAGTCAATATGATGTTCAAAGACCAGTTGTGAAGCACAATGGAGGTATACATTGACGATATGGTAGTAAAGTCGAAGAAAGCCGAGGATCACCTTCAGGATCTTAAAGTGGCTTTCGACATTTTGGATCAATACAATATGAAGCTTAATCCTGCGAAATGTGTCGCACCCCCGAAACACGTGGCAGCGGAAGTATGAGGTGTCACGGGGCTACGACCAAATCAAATATCACAACACCAAGATTAAAGCAAACGACCTCTATGTGAGACGTTTGAAAAACATTACATTCCATTAATAAAATGTTTACATAATATTTTGAGTTCGCAAAAATAGTCTAGAGATTTCTAATACATAATTGTTGACACAAAATGTCGTAATGTAATTAAATCTCCTATTTGAAAATATGCGACTCGAGCTATGCTTTCCAAAAGCATCCTAATTTCTTGATTCCTGTGGGTAGTCCTACTGCGTCTGTAAACCTGAGAATACATACTAAAAGGTCAACATAAAGTTGGTGAGTTCATAGGTTTGTAAGCAGTTGTAAACATAAGTAAGAAATACGAGATTTTCGTTGTGATGCACATATGCAAAAACAGTTATAAAAGTGTCATGTTATCATTTGCTATCCTTTGTTTTCCTTTGTTATCATTTGTTATCCTTTGTTTTCCGTTGTTATCATTTGTTATCCTTTGTTTTCCGTTGTTATCATTTGTTATCCTTTGCGTCATGAGATCATAGTTCGAAGCTTAACCCTTGTTGTTGCCTCAGCAAGTGTCTAATCCGGAACACTCATTTGTCAAGTATTATGCGTCCGTTTGACGAGTTAGAGCAACCTAACCCGGACGGGGGTGTCAATCCCCAATAGATCTATTCACAAAAACTCACGCTTATAAATAATTAACGAACTACGATGTGCGAGGGCTTTGTTGGATTATGGTCTCACTCATGCGTTATCCTTGTTTCCTTTGTTTCATTGTTTATAAAACAATTGTATAAAAGCAGTTGCATAACGACAGTTGTATGAAGCATGTATAAAGGCAGTTGTATAAAGCATGTATCAAGACAGTTGTATAAAACAGGTGTGTATGTATTCTCACCCCAAAATAGTTAAAACGAGTAAAAAGGGGCTATGAAACTCACCAGAGTTTAGCAGGTAGCAAGCAATAATCAAACAGCAAGCAAAGTGCAAAGCGCAACCTTCTAACGTCCTAAACGTATAAGGTTGTGTAAGTAGATGTCTTATAAGACCATCTAGAGCGATTGTATAAGTGGGGGTTAATGTCCACTTAAGCCAATCGTGTAGGTGGAGGGTCACAGTCCACCTAGAGCTAGTTCATCAACTAATATGTCCAAATAAGTTGTTCAAGTTCGTTTATCAAAAAATTGTACGGCCCGTTGGTGAAAGTTTGTAATAATAATCTTAAACCATTATTATTATGTTTGTTTTGTTGTATAATATTTATTAGTACATATCGTGTGTTGCAAAAAGATTATTTAGTTCGTAAAAACCTTAAACCGTAGGTCAAAGTTATTCAAACCTGGTCAAAGTTGGTCAAACTTGGTCAAACTGGTCAATTTATGCAACACTTAGCCAATTTATGCAACACTAGTCAATTTATGCAACACTTAGCCAATTTATGCAACACTAGTCAATTTATGCAACACTAGTCAATTTATGCAACACTAGTCAATTTATGAGTTAGAGTATTTGTTCCAAGTTTTCTAGGTGTCGGTTTCTAATTCGGGAAACTTTCTAAGTTTAGTTTTTGGTCCAAGTTACTAACAAAGTCACCCAAACCCATTTTTGTTACCATTTTCCAAAAATAGCAAGTTTTGTCGTTTTTAGAAACCGAGCCGTTTTTGTTGACTTGGTCAAACCTTCTCGGTTTGACCCGAAACTTTTACCCAACCCATATATCAGTTTATAGAGTCCATAAAATTTTTTGGTTCATGTCGGAGTTCTCTCAAAGTTTCGGTTTTACAAAAGTTCCAAAACAGCCCCTAAGTTATGTTTTCGGTTTTTGTCGGTTTGATTCGCCATAGGATTTCTACCAATTCTAATCCACATCAAGTCTCACAAATTTTACTAACTGATCTTCTATGTGTCAAGTTCATAACATAATTTTCCTGAGATTCATAATGTCCATGTATATATTTAAATAATTTCGCGAAGGAACCGAACTCGGTATTCGAAAACTTTCAGACCAGACTCAAAGATCATATTATAGCCAAAAATACGTATAGATCTGGAAAAAATGTAAAACACGAAAGTTGTAGATCTTTTCAATACGAATTTTTTTTAAAAAAAAATCAAAAAATCGTTGTCTAATTCTTCCTAGAACTCCAGATATGCTCGTTTTACTAAGCTGTGTTTTTGAAGACAGATTATGCATGTTCATGTATGTGTTGTAAAAACGATTTTTGAGTTGAAATTTGGACATAATAGTGATAGATGAACATAATAACATCAAAATCAGTAGCATGAAAGTATATTTATGGAGAGAGAAAGTGTTCCTTACAAAGGAAAATGATAGAGAATGAAGGAGAAGTTCTTGGAGCTTGATTTCCTTGAAGAATCTTGAAGAAAATGATGGAGGATGATGGAGGATTTTTGTGGTGGTTTATGGTGGTGCTTGTGGTTGTGTGGTAGAGTTATGGTGGTGTAAGGAGGGCTGATTTCAGCTGATCAAGTGAGGGGAGAGAGAGAATGAGGGATTGCTAGAGAGAAAAGTGAAAGAAAACTTGAAATGAAATGAATTTTGCATGAAGGGTTTGTGGTCTAGTAGAGAATCCTTATGATTGCAAAATGCATGAATTGTGAGAGGGTGGGATGGAGGTGGCCAGCCCCACCATGGGCCCCCACCTGGTCTCTTGTGTTTTAATTTAAATCCCAGGCTGTGTTGCGTTCGGTAGTCGTTTAATCGTTATTTTCGTTATTCGGTTAAATCGCGTAACGTTTTTTTGTGTCGTTTTAATTAACGATATATTTTGGATTATTTTTCATTGAAGTATTATTAAAATACTTTATTTTAAGTTGTCAAAATAATTATTGAAGTTCGTTTGGTTGCCGAATTAAATCCGCACATTTTCGTTGCGTTTGAGACGTTTTAATCGAAACGTCTAGGTTTTTCGCGTATTATTTTAACAAAATAATAATTTTTGATAAATAACTTCTAAAAATAGATTCAATTTATTTATAGAAAGGTTTTCACCAACGTCCTATAGTTTGTCAGACTCCGTCCGGTTGTTTCGCGTAATTACAACTAATTACGTAAGCGTAATATAAAACAATTACGTAGGTGTATATTCACAATAATATACAAATAGTTACAAGTAATTATAAGTATTTAGCCTAAATCACATCTAAATACACGTAATTAGAATTTCGGTTAAGTTTAAAAGTTAACCTAAATTGCCGCGTGTCACATTCTCCCCCTGTTAGGACAATTTCTTCCCGAAATTTGCTCGTAGTCATAGTTTGTGTGGTATCTAGCGAAAGTGTGAGTAATTCTACCGTTCAACTAAGTCCACGAAAGGAAAGCTCGTTGTTGTGATGCAACGCATCCATTTGTATACGTTTGGAGAATTATCTCCGTGTACTATTAGTAGGACAATTATTCCTAAATAGTCAGTCGTAGTAAGGTCATTTACTATAAGGTTCATAGTAGTAGGAAAAAATTCCTATATGGTTCGTAGTAGGAAAACATTCCTATGTGGTTCGTAGTGAGTGTGATCAATTAGTTGGATTAAATCTAATATAAATTGCAGGAAACGCATTTCCCATATGTATAACCGTTAAGAGACCTGCAATTGGTCTAATGTAATGTAAAAGTCGTTAGAAAATGTAGGTCGTATTCCCTAAGGTCTATGGAAGAATTTGCTTGCTAAGTTCATAGTGCAAGTTCTAAATCGGTTGGGGTGTGATCGTGTAGTGGACTAAAATCGTCTAGTATCGAATAAGACCAAAATAGTTAAGTTATCAAGAAGTATCGTCATCTAGAGTGAGTAGGTATGGGAATGTCGTTGGTTCATCACAGATCGAGTTGGTTGTCGTCGGACATGTGTTTGCCTACAGTGGGACTTGCCATTACCTACGAGAAAATTGATTTATTAAAACTGTGACTTTGTAAAAAGAGGGTTTAGCCTCTAAAGTTACATAATTTTTTTTTTGTTATATAAAAGGAGTTGTATCTATCTCATGTTTTATCACAAAACTGTCGGTATCTTTTCCAGTTAAATTAATGTTATCATCTATATTACCTACAATTGCGATCTTGTCTTTAGAAGGTTTGAGTGAAAGTCAAGTGTTTACTCCTATATAAAATTTTTGTCTAATAAAACGTCAATGAAATTTTGCTAAACATTTCAAGATTTGAGCTTTGTACCGACAAGTAGTTTATAAATTTTGAAAATCTTATGAGACATTTTGTGGGGGAGCCGATGTAAAATTTGTTGAAACAATTTCCTTTGATAAAAATTTGTTTGAAAACCCTAATGTCCGTTGGAAACTTTAGCCAATTGAATATGTTGGAAACTCTAAGACGTTGAAAATTTCAGTCTATTGGGAACGAGTTAAAAATTTATAGGTTGTAAACAATTCCGGGTAGATGTTCAGTGAAAATTCTATGATATTTCTTTGAAAAATTGAGTTGATAGAAATCTGTTGAGAACTCTTGTTATTGTAGGGTGTTAAAATTTTCCGTTGATTCTCGTACTGACATGTTCTTAAACAAAAGGAGGTAAAAGAATGGATGAGACCCTTATATGAAAGCTAAGATTATCGTAGACGTGCTTAAAATAATACATGACATTGCAATACGACGATTAATCGGTACAAGGTAATATGATCAGGGACCAATAAGGCGCAATATTGATAGATAATATATTCGGTTCATAGTGGAGTTGGCCATCTTTTTCGAGAGGGAGTTCTATTAAAACAGTGAATTAGTGACAAGATTTAGATGTAGTCATAATAATGACCGAGTTGTGTTTTCAAGGTAGTCAGTCATGACTATGTTATTGTTTCGAAATGAACAAGTGTTTAGTAAAGATGTTCGGTCAAGATAGTTGGTAATTTCGTAGCTGCTAGCATCCATTGCAGTAATGATCGAAATGATTAAGTTGTTATTAAGATTGTTTGTGTTCATAGTAGTTAAAGTTATAAATCAAGTCATACCTAAGTCGTTGGAATCCATCCAAGTGTTGGAGCTATTATTTCGAGTAGGTAGTGTGAATAGGATAAGGTCTAGTTCGAGGAGGTCTGCCCTTCTAGTCGTGTGTAGCACGCGCGCTCCATGGGTCTACGATAAAAGTGGGTATGAAGAGTACGAAGTGATGAAGCATCGTGCGGTTGAAGTTCTATACGTGTTCCCGAGTGATTTGGTTTCGAGCGGAAAGAAGAGGGTGAAGTAGGTGTCACTTATTTGGGTGGCGAATCCTTACGTGGATTCTCCTCAAGTGAGTCCTATTCGATTATATCATTGCCCGATTTGGTTGGGCAAGCGGGTACCATGGAAATCTCCACAGTAGTGAGTAAGGCTAGAGCCTCTGTGGGAGTGGTTGCCGTGAAGGGTGGCAAGTAAGTTTAGTGTACATAAGGTTATACATATTGATGACACGCAAAAAGTCAAGTTTTTGTGTGCCATTATCTCACCTTTTAGCCCAATTATGGATGAAAAACATCTGAAATATACATTTTATACTAAATTTCATAATGAAGGCTAAAATATAGACGGCGCTTCAAGAATCAACCAAAAAGGCCTAAAAACGAATAAAATAGAGCACAAACGATCATAAGCATTCTCGTTCACGCTTTTTAGTACTTTTTTAGTTCCGCTTGGAATTATGACCTCTAACTTATGTCATTTTCTTCCTTAGGAAAATACGATCGCGTGGATATAAAGAACACTGAAAACGGACACCCGAGTCAAAAGTTACGGCCAAACGAAGAATCAAGGCAACCGGAGAAGACCAATACGGGCAAACCAAGCCGTATACGGGCAGCACAAGCCGTATATGGCCTGGACATGACCGTATACGGCCTGGCAAGGGCATATACAGCCTGGACCATCCGTATACGGCCTGTGTCCTCCCGTATACGGCCTCGTTCTCCCGTATCTGACCCGTGTTCGCTCGTATCGTGCCATTTCCACCCAAAATACGGGAGGTCCTCCCGTATCGTGATCTCCTCCCGTACAAGGTGACATTTTGATACGGTTGAGCGTTTGAAGGTTAGAATACGGCTGGACGATACGGCTGAGCAACTAGTATATATATGGGACTAATTCACCTCATTTCAACATCATCCATTCAACACACTCTTCACACACTTCTCACTACTCTCTCTCTAGATTAGATTTATATTTTCAGTTTTCGTAGTTAGCTGCTAGTTAGTCACGGCTCTGACCGGACGAATAGGGGGTAATATTGTAATATTGCTTGGAGGATACTCGGAGTTCCGCCTGTATTCGTTCACGTTGTATTCAGCTACGCTGTTATTCTGGTTATATCTATCCTTTATCTATTTCGTTATGATGATTGTTATTACTGTTATCATGCTAGATTTAGGATTGTTTATCATGCTTAGAGAGTAGTATTACTGCGTGTTTGCCATGATGTAATTAGTCATATTAATTGGGATGATGTCATTATGAAAACAACGGAGGTAACGTTATACGGCTTTCATTTGTATAGCGCCGGAAACATCACGAATGTGTGTAGTACGGAACGTGGAAGCTATGAAAGTCGTGGGCACAATCCGTTGTCGATTAATGATTAATTAATGTGTTGATCCACTTTCTATCTATGATTTTAAACCTCAATCAAACTTAACGCCTTTCAACCAGTAAACGTGGCTACGGCCTTAATGATAGGACGTCGCGAACCCTATCCAAGGTGATTAGTTATCTGTGTCTAAAACATGGTTTGATTTGCGAAGAATGTAAACATTGTTTTCTAAACGGAACACCAAGTACATCGTCACCATGGAAATAATGTTTTCACTATTGAACGCAAAGTACATGGTGATTATGGAACAACGTTTTCTAACTTGAACACAAAGTACACCGGTACTGTGGAAAGATCACTTTCCCTTAGAACGCAAAAGTACACTGTACCTGTGGAAATACTATTTTCTAATCGAACGCAAATATTACGCTATTTGCAAATTAGGGATTTATTGGGATTTTAAAGTAAGGGCTGGTTTATATCATAGAAGGAGAATCATTGTGCTCAAATACAAACTTAGTTAAACAAAGTCTAGGGTTCCAACTTTAAGCAAAGTAGGTACCGTAAATCGGCTGAGTACTTGGTATTCCCACGGAAAAAGCCGTAGTTACCTATTGTGCAATCATATCTAGACTTTACAAACCCATCGATAGAAAGTGATCAACGCAAGCTAAATCTGATCTTGAAAGTGAATATTTTGTTTAGATTAAAGTATCCTTGTGGGGTTAAGAAAGGTCGGATATCGAGATTGGTTTGTCGCCTTATTCATGCACCCAGGATTTATTTCCATATTAGGGTCACTATACCGTCATTGGTTAGTGTTGTATGGCTGGATAAACTACTCCGATCAGAATCACGATAGCCTAGTTACTCAGTGACATACTGATCGAGAAATCTATCAGTAGGGAACTAGTGCTTACTCCACTAATACTTGAAATGAATGGAATATAAACTTTTGAGATCATATTACAATCCATCATCCCAATTAAGAAAACTAATGAAGTCAAAGCAAACACCTCCTCTAGATTATCTGCTAACTACCGATATTCTATTTTGCTTTATTTAAATTTTCTGCCTAAGTATAAAAACCAAAACAAAACCCCAAAAATCTGTTAAAACCATTACTAGTTAGATAAATCGTCTCCAACGTCAACGTTTCACAATACAATTGGTTTATAGAACGACCCTAGGTCATACTTACTACTGTACTCCCATAGTTTTAAGTATACTTAGGCCCCGCATTTACAAATTTTAAAACCCACTGATCGCCGCTCCAGGAGGAAGGCCCGCAACGACGCGAGTCAAATCGCAACCGACCTCTCGGCGCCCATCAGGTTTTTGGCGCCGCTGCCGGGGAACCAGTTGTAAGATCCAAAGACGTTCTAGACGAACTTTTCTTTCTAGTAAATATCCGTAGTTTAGTTTTACTTTCTTAGTTTTACTTATTCCAGAAAAAAATTCCTCACCACAACACACAACGATATTCGACCAGATCATCCGGATCTGAACCGCTCATTTTCATACCCGATCCTGAGTCGATTATCCGAACTGCTCGCAAAGAATCGCGCACTCGACAACCGATGGCTGCACGTGTCACTCTCGCCGATAGCACCAAACTGTCAATCGTAGGACGAGGGGGACCCATCAACTATCCAGTTATCGACGGCGCATCTTTCGAACTTAGACACCACATCATTCAGCTAATCAAGGAATTCTGCCAATTCCATGGTTTGCCCAATGAAGACCCCAACGCTCACATAAACCGATTTATTCAAACCACCAACTCTTACAAGCAGAATGGGGTTGAGCAGGACATAGTTCGCCTATACCTATTCCCCTATTCGCTTACTCACCATGCCTTAACTTGGTTTGAGGGATTAGAGACCGGCTCTATCTCCTCCTGGACGGAGATGGGTAATAAGTTTCTAACTAAGTACTTTCCTCCGGCCAAACAAACCAAATGCAAGAATGACATCATGAACTTCCACCAAGCTCATGATGAATCTATCTATACGGCATGGGAGAGATATAAGAGTCTCCTAAACAAATGTCCTAACCATTTGATAGAGAAAACCAGCCAGCTGTGCACGTTTTACAACGGTCTTGCTCCAAACCATCGCATCACCCTCGACGCTGCTGCTCAAGGAAACTTCATGTAGTTAACTGATGAAGAGGCATGGAACCTGATCGAGAATATGACGATGCACCATCACGATTGAAACTCTGGTGAGCATTCCTCATCATCGGCACCGCTTGCCACTCCAAACCCGTTTAGGCTGAAGCTATCAAATCTCTGACGGAGAAGATCGCAACCCTGACGAAACAGATCGGCGAAATGAAGAAACCATCCCAGCACGTCCATCAAGTTCAGGAATGCCAGAACTGTGCCAACCTTCCAACTGCTGCTTATCAGGTTGAGTACGAGGATCCCGTTGACGGAACGGTTTACTATGCTCAATTTCCAGCTCGCCCTCAAAATCAGTCACGTTTCGCTCAAACCTCTCCCCCTAGGACTAGAAACACCCAATACCCGCCTAGAAACCAACCACCTTTCCAACCCAACTACCAACCTAGGTACCCACAACAAAACCAACTCACCTATAACCAACCACTATCATTGACTGCACCCAACACAGCTCAATCGACTGAACCGACTAAAACCCTTGTGCCCATTACTAGTACAGATGACACCCTTACTAAGTTCATCCAAGGCCAACGCCAGATCAACCAAAAGACTAGCGCTAGGCAAGACCAAACTGACCTATACCTTAGGAACCAATTGGCCGTTCTCAAAAATCTTGAGGCCCAAATTGGACAACTAGCCCAACGTCTTGACTCTAGGCCTCAGGGTAATCTTCCTAGTAACACGGTACAAAACCCCCACATAGAAGAGGCTAAACAGATAAGTACTACAGACACGAAGGAGGCACCGGGCCAACCTTCCACTACTTCTCCTGTCTCACCGACAGTCGAGACCCCGTCTGTCCCTACACCACCAAGGGAAGTACAAATCCCGTTCCCTAGCCGTCTTAAGAAAGCCTACAAGACTAACACCTTCCGTCTCGATGGAAAGTTCATGGACACCGTGTGCAGAACCCCTTCCAGTTCAAAATACATCCTTAAACTCTTGTCTACTAAGGACAAGGTACCCGAAGTACCCAATGTCCTTCTTGAACACCGCGCATACTATCATCGATGTTTATTCACAGACTATCAGTCTTAGATCTCACGGAGAGACTATCACCTTCAAGATTGATCAGACTGACCAGGCCTTGACCGAGCATGCGGAGATATGTATGATTTCTACAGGTAGAGTTACTTCGGATGATGATTCTGAACCAGACACACGGATGTCTGACGAGCCCACTATGATTGCTTCCGACACTGAAGAAGAAGAAATGGAAGAAGAGGAAGAGACTGAAGAAGAAATAGAAGAAGAAGAAGAGGACAAGACAGAAGAAGATCAAACCACACCGACTTACCTTCCTGAGTCATACCTTCCGACAGCAGAGATAATGCAGATAGACTACACTCGAAGTTTTAATCCGCTGCCAGATAGTGATTCAGAGGAAGAAGAACCAATGGAAGATAATTCTTGTGATGCCAAACTCATCACATCAGACCTCGATCCACTCACCTTTCCTAGACTTCGAACTCAACTTGAGCTAGGAGGCACTTCTGGTTCCAGTCATGATTCCGACTCTCAGGATGAAAGGGAAATTGAGATGATCTCTTCTCGGCCGATATCTCAGATCACCGACGAGTCTCATTCACCACCTACCGTTATGGAGTTCCCTGATTCACTAGAGGTTGATCCCACAGTGACAGAAAGTGATGAGGATGATGTCGTATTCATCGATGTTCCGATAGATATCTGCTCTATTCACCTTCATCTACCTTCCACCATTCCAGACTCTTCTCTCGGAACGATCCAAGTACCGATCGTCGCTAATCACGAAGAGATGATCAGTACTATTGAGCAATACGAGGATGACTTTCGTACCTTGATGGCGATTATCAGAGATTCTTCTATTGAGTACACGCCACATCAGAGAGACTTGATCGAGGAAATTGAAGCAGAATATGATGTTTATCGTGCCACCAACTCTCGAAGCCCTCAGCATCTACAAAACTGCATCCATGCCTTCGCCGAAGATCTCGCTACTCAGCTTCTGCAAGAACATCAGAATAGTGATGAGCCATCTGCTGACGATCTGGAGTTCTTTGAAAACCAGAAAATCATATATGGCAAGGTATATGAGACACTAATCAGGTCTGCATTTCCATATTCGCCCAGACAGATGGAGTTTCTACACTCTTACAGATACAATATGGACTATGCTACTGGGAACCCTGATGACGAAGTCAACAAACAGATGATGAGTGATCTTCAGGGATTGAGAACTCTATGGCTAATAACGATCATATTGACGATTCTTCACCACACAGGCTTTACATCGACTGCACTTTAGAGTTCCACGCTCACAAGATTATCGAAAGGCTGGAGCGTGTATGCCAGGAGGAAAGGACCTGTGACATCCCTTCATCCATACCTGACGATTCGTTGGTTAACACCACGAACTTCATCACAGAGCAGCTTAGAGATATCTTCGGTACTGTCTTCACAGGAGAGCCGAGACAGTTATTTCATGATGCATTGCGTGAGGTTTACAATAGAATGATTAACATCTTTCGTAAACCCAACCTCACGTATTCCAGTCATCAAAAACAGCTCATCCAAGGCATCCTCGAGTCCATTGAAGAATTAGGAAGAAGCACCAACGTCAGCACTCATGAAGACATCCATTTGCGCTTCTTCGGATTCATGGATTCATTAAGGCAGGAACGACCAGAGCGTGAGAGACTTGAGTACAACGGGACCTACTTCATAGATTCCGATGGGCCCATCTCCAAAGCAGTCTATGATATCTCCTGGGACCTCTTATACCTACAAAGGGTGACTGAGGAACACTTCGATAGTTTCCCTCTCTTCATTTCAAGAATCCCGAATATCACCCAAGTCATCTCTCGCTATTTCCTCAAATTCTATCCTCAAAACTCCAGGGCCCCACCACCGAGCATCTCTAGCCCTGGAGGTTCCTCTTTCGGCTGATCCAGGAGGAATGAAAGTCGAGCCCTCGACTTTAAATAGAAGCGCTTCTCGGGAGGCAACCCGTGGAATAAATATCCTTTAGTATTAGTATTAATTTTATTTTCCAAGAAGTGAATTATCTCTGACTATCTTTCACACCTGGAAATACAAATGCTTTAAAAACACCACTTCATTTTAAAACTAACAGCTTTTACCACATCGCTAATCCCAGAATTTAGGAAACATTTTTAAAATAATAAGTCATGTGTTTCGAGCATTTGAGGTACTTGTGTGCTACTTTCACACATTATGCTCGAACTCGTTTAAAAACATATGTCTTACAAATGATTTGTAGTAGAAAGCATCTCTTCACATTCTGGGATAGTGATACACTTTTCCGGTAAAAAGCAATAAAAATGAGAAGTTGGTTAAAAAGTATAACCAATGTGTTCACACTTACGAGATATTTTCACATGAGAGAACAGTGGAGAGAAAATGAAGAACCAAGCCATTTTATACCAAGTGCTCTTCCCAAAAGCCGAATGAACTTCATGGAACTGCCGCAAGAAGGATATTTGGCAAGTACTCTTCTTCAAAGGCAGCATATCTTCAAACTCTCAGCGTCCTTCAACCACTTTGATAGGGGAGTTCTCTCGTTCTTATCCTCGTTTTGATTATTTTGCTTTATTTTTCAAGTAATCTATGCCATATCCTAAACTTATCACTAAGTGTGGGATTCCAGCCCAAAACAAACACTTGAGCAACATTTTTCGATATGTTCAAACTCTAAGTGTGGGATTTTACTTACAATAAAATCTCAACTCAAGAGAACATTAGGGACAATGTTCCTCTAAGTGTGGGATAGCGGTATAGAATACCTTAGGTCTGATTCTTATTTCCAAAAGCAAACTCGAAAAATGTTCCTCAATTTTAAAACCTCACTTTTGCTTGAAATTTTTCAAAATTTTTGAATAAAAATGTCTTGAGAGGAATCATTTTCATATATGAGTAATGTATTTTGGAAATTAGGATTAAATAAGTTAAGACTTTCTTAAGCTGAAATAATAATCTAAAAGGCATCGCATGACTAGACACATACAACCCAATCTTGTAGTGAGGTATCTTGAGCCATGAAAAGCATTCATTTTTAATGCTTCACTATTCGTTTGATGAGTGTATGCCGATGCATGCATCCGGAATTAGAACTTGCTCCTGTTATACATGTCGAGACCACATTGGTAGAGTACCGTACGCGGTATAGGTGCAATCAGAGGACCTTGACATTCCTTAGGAGTAAACCCTTTTTCTTTAAAACCTTCTTTTCTAGCCCAAAACCCTTCCAACACTCATTTTTAGTGTTGATGATCCGCCTAGAAAACCCTTTTGAGCCTTAGACTTTTCGTTTCTTTAAAACCCAAACCTTTAAACCCATTTACATCCGCACCCACCAAAACCTTATCTTAGAAATTTTTAAATTTTTGAAAAATGCTATTTAGGTATTCTTTTTGCTTTCACTCAAAATTACAAATCTCGTGTTTACTCAAAACTCCTCGTGTGCGTTTCCATGATCAATACTCAAATCGAGAGTCTTGTGGTGCGTAAAATTGGCACCAAGTAAACTCGAAATGGTCAAAAGTGTGAAAAATGAAAGTCAGAAAAGGTCTCAAAAAGGGCAGTGAATAAACTA
This sequence comes from Helichrysum umbraculigerum, assembly GCA_949592205.1. NCBI lineage: Eukaryota > Viridiplantae > Streptophyta > Magnoliopsida > Asterales > Asteraceae > Helichrysum > Helichrysum umbraculigerum. The sequence goes on from CATIUR010000004.1 coordinate 93,855,092, forward strand.
AAAAAAAAATTCCTTAGAAATTCCTTGGCAAAGAAATTCTAAGCCAAAAATATAGAAAAATGGAAAAAAGAAAAGAAACAAAAACATATATCATCTAAAATAAAGCTAAGTGCTTCAAAATCTCCCAAAAACTCCGATTCCTAAAAGAGTATAATCTTCCCTGCATTTTAAGAGATAGAAGTCAAAATAGCTATCTCCTCCCCCTATCGTTATCCGTTTCCGTTTTCATTAAAATGTTTATCTAAATAAAATTTTTCAGGAGTTTAAAAAGGCCTAAGATAAGCAAAACCCCTTTTACTTAAAAACAATTTCCCACTTATCCATTCCCTTTAACCCTCACCAAACATTACAACCCATTTGAATGTCCTGGGATGATTAGCACCGTCCTCACCTAAGTGGTGGAGATGTGATTCTCGAGCAAGCCTATGACGATGGATGCTGCATGACTGGTTATTGAGCGATTTCGTTTGATTAGAATGATAGGTAACCCGAAACACTTCTGAGTGGATTGAGTGACCACCTTGTGAGATCGCCTAGTCATGAATATCCCAACAGTATGCCAAAGAGAATTATTTCATGCTTCTGAAACGAATACCTTATTTTCTCTCAGTTTCCAGGATATATTACTTATGTATGGGATTGTTTGCTCTCAACATTTTGATTCACCCAAAATGCATTGGGGAAGCAAGTGAGAAATTTGAGTTTTGCTTGAGGACAATCAAAGTCTAAGTGTGGGATATTTGATGACACGCAAAAAGTCAAGTTTTTGTGTGCCATTATCTCACCTTTTTAGCCCAGTTATGGATGAAAAACATTTGAAATATACATATTATACTAAATTTCATAATGAAGGCTAAAATATAGATGACGCTTCAAGAATCAACCAAAAAGGCCTAAAAACGAATAAAATAGAGCACAAACGATCATAAGCATTCTCGTTCACGCTTTTTAGCACTTTTTTAGTTCTGCTTGGAATTATGACCTCTAACTTATGTCATTTTCTTCCTTAGGAAAATACGATCGCGTGGATATAAAGAACGCTGAAAACGGACACCCGAGTCAAAAGTTACTGCCAAACGAAGAATCAAGGCAACCGGAGAAGACCAATACGGGCAAACCAAGCCGTATACGGGCAGCACAAGCCGTATACGGCCTGGACATGACCGTATACGGCCTGGCAAGGGCGTATACGGCCCGGACCAGCTGTATACGGCCTGTGTCCTCCCGTATACGGTCTCGTTCTCCCGTATCTGACCCGTGTTCGCTCGTATCGTGCCATTTCCACCCGAAATACGGGAGGTCCTCCCGTATCGTGCTCTCCTCCCGTACAAGGTGACATTTTGATACGGTTGAGCGATACGGTTGAGCGTTTGAAGGTTAGAATATGTCTGGACGATACGGCTGAGCAACTAGTATATATATGGGACTAATTCACCTCATTTCAACATCATCCATTCAACACACTCTTCACACACTTCTCACTACTCTCTCTCTAGATTAGATTTATATTTTCAGTTTTCGTAGTTAGTGGCTAGTTAGTCACGGCTCTGACCGGATGAATAGGGGTAATATTGTAATATTGCTTGGAGGATACTCGGAGTTCCGCCTGTATTCGTTCGTGTTGTATTCAGCTACGCTGTTATTCTGGTTATATCTATCCTTTATCTATTTCGTTATGATGATTGTTATTACTGTTATCATGCTAGATTTAGGATTGTTTACCATGCTTAGCGAGTAGTATTACTGCGTGTTTGCTATGATGTAATTAGTCGTATTAATTGGGATGATGTCATTATGAAAACAACGGAGGTAACGTTATACGGCTTTCATTTGTATAGCGCCGGAAACATCACGAATGTGTGTAGTACGGAACGTGGAAGCTATGAAAGTCGTGGGCACAATCCGTTGTCGATTAATGATTAATTAATGTGTTGATCCACTTTCTATCTATGATTTTAAACCTCAATCAAACTTAACGCCTTTCAACCAGTAAACGTGGCTACGACCTTAATGATAGGACGTCGCGAACCCTATCCAAGGTGATTAGTTATCTGTGTCTAAAACATGGTCTGATTTGCGAAGAATGTAAACATTGTTTTCTAAACGGAACACCAAGTACATCGTCATCATGGAAATAATGTTTTCACTATTGAAAGCAAAGTACATGGTGATTATGGAACAACGTTTTCTAACTTAAACACAAAGTACACCGGTACTGTGGAAAGATCGCTTTCCCTTAGAACGCAAAAGTACACTGTACCTGTGGAAATACTGTTTTCTAATCGAACGCAAATATTAAGCTATTTGCAAATTAGGGATTTATTGGGATTTTAAAGTAAGGGCTGGTTTATATCATAGATGGAGAATCATTGTGCTCAAATACAAACTTAGTTAAACAAAGTCTAGGGTTCCAACTTTAAGCAAAGTAGGTACCGCAAATCGGCTGAGTACTTGGTATTCCCACGGAAAAAGCCGTAGTTACCTATTGTGCAATCATATCTAGACTTTACAAACCCATTGATAGAAAGTGATCAACGCACGCTAAATCTGATCTTGAAAGTGAATATTTTGTTTAGATTAAAGTATCCTTGTGGGGTTAAGAAAGGTCGGACATCGAGATTGGTTTTGTGACACCCCCAAATTTAATGATTTGCGGAAGCTTGATTTGGGTGTCACTAATCAATATACAAAGCACATAAGATATAATGAACGACCACTATATGCGTCATTTTAAACTTGTATAGATAAAGTAAATGTTTACATCAAAATATAGTTACATTAGCTCGATTCCTGAAATTGAGAGATTACATAGCATAATTACTTTTACAAAATATAATAATGCAGTCCAATCTCTAGTTGTATGTATGCTGACTCGAGCTAATATTTCTTGCTTGTGCAGCCAACCTACTGCTGGGTACCTGTGATAAATACTAAAATGGGTCAGCGAAAACGCTGGTGAGCTCACAGGTTTGTATGTCAATGTATAGCTGTCAGAACCGCAAGATTTATATTGAATTTAAAATGCAATTAAGCAAAATAAAAGTTATACTGTCCATGAGCACATAGTCTGAGCTTAACTTGATTTGTCAGGCCCACTTAAGGAAACCTAACTTGAAATGCCTCCTACGAGTGCCTAATCAACACTCGTCTTCCCAAATGCTAATACATCCGTTTGACCGGTTAGTGCGTGCTAACCCGGATGAGGATTGTCAATCCCATATGATATCATATACTAACATTCACGCTATAAAATACTAGAGACTATGCTTATGGAGGACTTTAAATTGATTAGCTTGAAACTCATGTAGCATTTGAAGTTTGGCACTTGCGTTCTACTTGTAAAACAAAATCGAGTAGTAATATCACACCCCTAGTTGTAAAGCAGTGAAAATGGGGCTATGAAACTCACCTGAGTCTTGGAGTGTTTAAGTTAATAAACTTGAAGTAATTAGCTGTGAGTTGATGTCCAAAGACTTGAAACCTGAATGTGTCCACGACACTTGATTGTTATTAATTGTACCGGTATCTCGAAAGACTACCTTTGTAGTTGTTATTTAATTATATATGTCCAAATTACTACGATTTGGTTGATTAATTGTTTTGTTTCAAGTTACTACGACTTGATTGACTAAATTATCCAAGTTACTACGACTTGGTTGATTGAATAATCTGTTTTGTAAGTTTTGAAAACGTGTACGGCCCGTTGGTGATTTAGTTGAAATAATAAAAATTCTAAAATGTTGACTTTGCTACAGTACTGCTACAGTACTGCTACAGTAAATTTGACTTTTTTGAACAGTAACTTTGACTTCAAAATTCTGGTTTTTCTGTGTTTTGCGACACAACATGCGACACAAAGATTTGACATGCGACACAATGGTTGTGTCGCAGACGTCATGCGACACAAGGATACGACACAGGGACTGTGTCGCATCGAATACGAAATGCTAATTTAATAGCTACATAGTGGTTGTGTCGTATAGAAGTACGACATAGTTTGCGACATAGAGTGCGACACAATATTGTGTCGCATGAGTTACGACACTAAAGGATTTATACGACACAAGGTGCGACATAAAGGGCAAAATACGACACAACATGCGACACAAGGCTTGTGTCGCATGGATGAACACCAGCCCAGAAAGTCCGGCTGTTCGCGATTTTTCCGGCCAAAACTCAATTTAAACTCGTTTTTAAGCTATAAAACTGTGTTCTAATCTTTGTAATGGACATATATAAGTTGTGTAAACATCAAAACATCAAAATATTACATAAAACTAAACAAATCTAAGTTTTTAGAAATTTCCTTACAAATGCAAATCGAAGAAGATGGAGGCCGAAAACGATGGTAGAGCTTTTGTTAATCTTGTTCCTCACTTGATGGTGGTTCCGAAAATGTAAGTTTTGTTGTCGGATTTGATGATTCCGAAATTTTGTATGAATTTGGTGAGAGTGTTTTTGGTGTGTGTGTGTTTTTGGAGAATGAAAATGAAAGAAAGAATGAAGGAGAGGTGGGGTGTAGGTGAAAGCCTCACCTCGCAGTCTCCGTCCCGTGCTCCGCGTGGTGTTCGTTTTCTCAGTCATTTAACGTTAAATATTTATTTTATTCGTTTAAATTTTCCCTTTTAAATTATAAATTATTATAAAATATTTTATTGTAAAATTTTACCAGTTATCTATTTATGATATTTAAAAGGGAAATTCGTTTTATTTGTTTGCGCGTTTGTATTTTTAATCTCGTATACATTAATTGTGTAATAAAACTTGGATACGAAATATTACAATAAATGAGATTCTGAATAAAATTGAGTTATTAGATAATATTTGTATTTCTTAATAAAATTATTCACCAACGTCCGTATTTATTGTATCGAAATTCATTCGATTTGAAACTCGTACGATTTAAATAAACCGCATAATTGTGTAGATATATATTCAACAATATATATGATAATTGATACATAAATTAGCCTAACACATAACTAATTACATGTATTAAAACTTGCTTAGGCACTAAATTCTAGTCCTAAATTGACGGTTGTCACAGGTTTGTCGCCTTATTCATGCACCTAGGATTTATTTCCATATAAGGGTCACTATACCGTCATTGGTTAGTGTTGTATGGCTGGATAAACTACTCCGATCAGAATCACGATAGCCTAGTTACTCAGTGACATACTGATCGAGAAATCTATCAGTAGGGAACTAGTGCTTACTCCACTAATACTTGAAATGAATGGAATATAAACTTTTGAGATCATATTACAATCCATCATCCCAATTAAGAAAACTAATGAAGTCAAAGCAAACACCTCCTCTAGATTATCTGCTAACTACCGATATTCTATTTTGCTTTATTTAAATTTTCTGCCTAAGTATAAAAACCAAAACAAAACCCCAAAAATCTGTTAAAACCATTACAAGTTAGATAAATCGTCTCCAACGTCAACGTTTCACAATACAATTGGTTTATAGAACGACCCTAGGTCATACTTACTACTGTACTCCCATAGTTTTAAGTATACTTAGGCCCCGCATTTACAAATTTTAAAACCCACTGATCGCCGCACCAGGAGGAAGGCCCGCAACGACGCGAGTCAAATCGCAACCGACCTCTCAGCGCCCATCACATATATATATACATATATATATATATATATATATATATATATATATATATATATATATATATATATATATATACATAAAATCCTAGCACATAAGCACATATAAAGGTTGGTCCCGTTCTATCCTAGTCCAAGTCTTCTAATGCATTCCCATCCATTATAACCATTTCAGGTCTCGCATCGATTCTCTTTTAATTGTACATAGTTGATCAGGCTATGTTAAATTAAATTGGAATGATGCAATTGCTGAACCAGTCATAACAAATGAGGAATACTAACCTAACGGTTATAGTCTAGGTCACTAATGCAATCCTAGTTCGCTATAACCTTAGGCTCTGATACCAATCTGTCGCACCCCCGAAACACATGGCAGCGGAAGTATGAGGTGTCACGGGGCTACGACCAAATCAAATATCGCAACACCAAGATTAAAGCAAACGACCTCTATGTGAGACGTTTGAAAAACATTACATTCCATAAATAAAATGTTTACATAATATTTTGAGTTCGCAAAAATAGTCTAGAGATTTCTAATACATAATTGTTGATACAAAATGTCGTAATGTAATTAAATCTCCTATTTGAAAATATGAGACTCGAGCTATGCTTTCCAAAAGCATCCTAATTTCTTGATTCCTGTGGGTAGTCCTACTGCATCTGTAAACCTGAGAATACATACTAAAAGGTCAACATAAAGTTGGTGAGTTCATAGGTTTGTAAGCAGTTGTAAACATAAGTAAGAAACACGAGATTTTCGTTGTGATGCACATATGCAAAAACAGTTATAAAAGTGTCATGTTATCATTTGCTATCCTTTGTTTTCCTTTGTTATCATTTGTTATCCTTTGTTTTCCATTGTTATCATTTGTTATCCTTTGTTTTCCGTTGTTGTCATTTGTTATCCTTTGTTTTCCATTGTTATCATTTGTTATCCTTTGCGTCATGAGCTCATAGTTCGAAGATTAACCCTTGTTGTTGCCTCAGCAAGTGTCTAATCCGGAACACTCGTTTTTCAAGTATTATGCGTCCGTTTGACGAGTTAGAGCAACCTAACCCGGACGGGGGTGTCAATCCCCAATAGATCTATTCACAAATACTCACACTTATAAATAATTAACGAACTAAGATGTGCGAGGGCTTTGTTGGATTATGGTCTCACTCATGTGTTATCCTTGTTTCCTTTGTTTCATTTATTTCATTGTTTATAAAACAATTGTATAGAAGCAGTTGCATAACGACAGTTGTATAAAGCATGTATAAAGGCAGTTGTATAAAGCATGTATCAAGACAGTTGTATAAAACATGTGTATATGTATTCTCACCCCAAAATAGTTAAAACGAGTAAAAAGGGGCTATGAAACTCACCAGAGTTTAGCAGGTAGCAAGCAATAATCAAACAGCAAGCAAAGTGCAAAGCGCAACCTTCTAACGTCCTAAACGTATAAGGTTGTGTAAGTAGATGTCTTATAAGACCATCTAGAGCGATTGTATAAGTGGGGGTTAATGTCCACTTAAGCCAATCGTGTAGGTGGAGGGTCACAGTCCACCTAGAGCTAGTTCATCAACTAGTATGTCCAAATAAGTTGTTCAAGTTCGTTTATCAAAAACGTGTACGACCCGTTGGTAAAAGTTTGTAATAATAATCTTAAACCATTATTATTATGTTTTTTTTGTTGTATAATATTTATTAGTACATATCGTGTGTTGCAAAAAGATTATTTAGTTCGTAAAAACCTTAAACCTTAGGTCAAAGTTGTTCAAACCTAAGTTGGTCAAACCAGGTCAAACTGGTCAATTTATGCAACAGTTAGCCAATTTATGCAACACTAGTCAATTTATGCAACACTTAGCCAATTTATGCAACACTAGTCAATTTATGCAATACTAGTCAATTTATGCGACACTAGTCAATTTATGCAACACTAGTCAATTTATGCAACACTAGTCAATTTATGAGTTAGAGTATTTGTTCCAAGTTTTCTAGGTGTCGGTTTCTAATTCGGGAAACTTTCTAAGTTTAGTTTTTGGTCCAAGTTACTAACAAAGTCATCCAAACCCATTTTTGTTACCATTTTCCAAAAATAGCAAGTTTTGTCGTTTTTAGAAACCGAGCCGTTTTTGTTGACTTGGTCAAACCTACTCGGTTTGACCCGAAACTTTTACCCAACCCATATATCAGTTTATAGAGTCCATAAAATTTGTCGGTTCATGTCGGAGTTCTCTCAAAGTGTCGGTTTTACAAAAGTTCCAAAACAGCCCCTAAGTTATGTTTTCGGTTTTTGTCGGTTTGATTCGCCATAGGATTTCTACCATTTCTAGTCCACATCAAGTCTCACAAATTTTACTAACTGATCTTCTATGTGTCAAGTTCATAACATAATTTTCCTGAGATTCATAATGTCCATGTATATATTTAAATAATTTCGCGAAGGAACCAAACTCGGTATTCGAAAACTTTCAGACCAGACTCAAAGATCAGATTATAGCCAAAAATACGTACAGATCTGGAAAAAGTGTAAAAAACGAAAGTTGTAGATCTTTTCAATAAGAAATTTTTTTTAAAAAAATCGTTGTCTAATTCTTCCTAGAACTCCAGATATGCTCGTTTTACTAAGCTGTGTTTTTGAAGACAGATTATGCATGTTGAGTATGTGTTGTAAAAACAATTTTTGAGTTGAAATTTGGACATAATAGTGATAGATGAACATAATAACATCAAAATCAGTAGCATGAAAGTATATTTATGGAGAGAGAAAGTGTTCCTTACAAAGGAAAATGATAGAGAATGAAGGAGAAGTTCTTGGAGCTTGATTTCCTTGAAGAATCTTGAAGAAAATGATGGAGGATGATGGAGGATTTTTGTGGTGGTTTATGGTGGTGCTTGGTGGTTGTGTGGTAGAGTTATGGTGGTGTAAGGAGGGCTGATTTCAGCTGATCAAGTGAGGGGAGAGAGAGAATGAGGGATTGCTAGAGAGAAAAGTGAAAGAAAACTTGAAATGAAATGAATTTTGCATGAAGGATTTGTGGTCTAGTAGAGAATCCTTATGATTGCAAAATGAATGAATTGTGAGAGGGTGGGATGGAGGTGGCCGGCCCCACCATGGGCCCTGTAACAACCGCCAAATTAGGACTAGTAATTAGTGCCTAATCGTATGTTAATACATGTAATTAGTTCTGTGTTAGACTAATTAATGTATCGAACTATATATATTGTTGAATATATACGAAAATGTGATTTGATTAAATCGTACGCAAGTTAAATCGAATGTAATTCGGTTCAATTTAATACGGACGTTGGTGACCAATTTTATTAAATAACACTAATATGTTAAAAATATTATTTTAATAATGTTCAAATTTCAATTCGTGTCGTACAATTTAAAACTTACCCAATTAACAACAAAATACGCAAACTATCTAAATCACATTTTAAATCTTTATATTATTAGATAATTAGTAAAACAATTTAATTAAATTATTAAAACAAAATTCGTATTTTGAACTGGTTAATTAACGCACAAAATATTTATAAAAACGTTAAACGACGGAGAAAACGAACACCGTACGGAGCACATTGCGTGGACTGAAAATGGTGGGGCTTCCACTATTTCCACCTCCATCTTTCCTTTTTCTTCATTTCATCTTTTTCTTTCTTCTCTCTCTCTCTTATTTTCTCTCTAAAAAGAAAACACCACCAATCCATTAAAATCGCAAAATAACATAATCAAACGCACTCGTATCACCAATATTTTTAGAGATTCACGACCACCTCGCGACGATCTACATCTCTATCTTTCCGGATTTCCATTTCGGCAATTTGTAAGTTTTCGACAAAATCCCGAAATCTCTCGATTCCTTGTACATTTCACTTGTTAGTGTTTATATAACTTATATATGTCCATTACAATGTGTAGAACACGATTTTATAACCTAAAAATGAGTTAGATTTGCGTTTTGGCTGGAAAAATCTCGGCAGTCGAAACTTTCTAGGATGATGTTCTTCAATGCGACACAAGCCTTGTGTCGCATGTAGTGTCGTATTTTGCCTGTTATGTCGCACCTAGTGTAGTATAAACCCATTTGTGTCGTACCGTTTACGACACAACGTTGTGTCGCATCTTATGTCGTATTTTTCATACGACACAATCACTATGTCGCTGTTGAATCAGCATCTCGAATCTATACGACACAACCCTTGTGTCGTATAGGTATTGTGTCGCATTCCTATGCGACACAACCCTTGTGTCGCATGACAAACTTTTGTGTCGCATATTGTGTCGCAAAACACTGAAAACTCAGATTTTTACTAAGTGTCGAGACCAAAAATTTTAACACCTGATTTTACCCAAATTCGGATCCAGATGCGTTTTTCGTCAAAGCAATATAGTAGAAATAAAAATTTTCCAAGCTGACGTGACAGCTCGACCCCAACCAGGGGCTCTGCCCCTTGGACCCCACTAGGGGCTGCCGCCCCTTGGACCCCGCTACCAGGGGCGCTGCCCCCGGACCCCCGTACTTAGATTCCGTAACGGCTTCTAAAACACAATCAAAACACATTTTTCAAGTAAAACGCCACGAAATCAAAATAATAATAGTTGAGATTATTATTACAAATCCGTCACCAACGGGCCGTACATGTTTTCAAACACTTAACAAATCAACCAAATCGTAGTAATTTGGACATATATATAGTTGTGTAACAACTACAAGGGTGATCTTTTGAGATACCCAATCATATTTATAACCATCGCGTGTCGTGGACACCCTCAGGTTACAAGTCTTTGGACTTCATTACTCGGCTAATCAACTCAAGTTTATTAAGTTAAACTCACAAGACTCAGGTGAGTCTCATAGCCCCTCTTTTACTGTTTTACTCAGGGGTGTGATATATTGCTCATTTTTAACATGTGAACGCAAGTACAACATTTCATATACTACGTGAGTTTTTCACAACTAATCATTTAAAGTCCTCCGTCAGCATAGTTGTTAATACGTTGTAGCGTGAATATTAGTATATGGTACCATATAGGATTGACCCTCCTCGTTCGGGTTAGCAAGCACTAACCGGGTAAACGGACGTAGTAATATTTGGGAAGACGAATGTTGATTAGGCATTCGTGGAGGCACCTCGCCCGGAATTCTCTATAGGGGACCCGGCCCTCGAGTTAAGCTCAACTATGTGCTCATGGCTGTATACATATACATTATCAATTGCTGGATGCAATTCAATCATTATTAAATCTTGCGATTCATACTATATTACTTGATTTCAAACCTGTGAGCTCACCAGCTTTAGCTGACCCATTTAGCATGTATCGCAGGTACCAAGCAGTAGATTGCTTCGGCTTCAGGACATTTAGCTCGAGTCAGCATACAGACGATTGAGATTTTCTTGCATTAGTATATTTTGTACAAGTACTTATGTACTGAAATCTCCTTTTATTTAAACTCGAGCTAAGTAAAGCTATAAATGTTGTAAACATTTCAATATCAATATAATTTTGTTAAAACGACGCATATAGAGTCGTTTACTATATATCTTTGTGCTTTGTTATTGATTAGTAACACCCAAATCATGCTTCCGCAAATCAATCAAATTTGGGGGTGTTACAGGCCCCCACCTGGTCTCTTGTGTTTTAATTTAAATCCCAGGCTGTGTTGCGTTCGGTAGTCGTTTAATCGTTATTTTCGTTATTTGGTTAAATCGCGTAACGTTTTCTTGTGTCGTTTTAATTAACGATATATTTTGGATTATTTTTCATTGAAGTATTATTAAAATACTTTATTTTAAGTTGTCAAAATAATTATTGACGTTCGTTTGGTTATCGAATTAAATCCGCGCATTTTCGTTGCGTTTGAGACGTTTTAATCGAAACGTCTAGGTTTTTCGCGTATTATTTTAACAAAATAATAATTTGTGATAAATAACTTCTAAAAATAGATTCAAGTTATTTATATAAAGGTTTTCACCAACGTCCTATAGTTTGTCAGACTCCGTTCGGTTGTTTCGCGTAATTACAACTTATTACGTAAGCGTAATATAAAACAATTACGTAGGTGTATATTCACAATAATATACAAATAGTTACAAGTAATTACAAGTATCTAGCCTAAATCACATCTAAATACATGTAATTAGGGTTTCGGTTAAGTTTAAAAGTTAACCTAAATTGCCGGGTGTCACAAAATGCTACTTTGGAGTGGGGGCAGGAAAGTTTTTGGGATATATGGTAACCAAGAGAGGAATAGAAGCTAGCCCGGAGCAGATCAAAGCTATCCTAAATTTGAAATCTCCATCAAGTCCTAAGGATATACAAAGATTGACAGGAAGGATAGCAGCTCTGAATCGTTTTATTTCAAGATCCTCAGACAGATGCAAGGGAATTCTATGATATACTAAAAAAAGAACAAAAAGTTTGAATGGGGAGAAAAACATGAAGCTGCATTCCAAGAGTTAAAGAATTATTTATCGTCAGCTCCTTTATTGATGAAGACTGAGAATGGTGAACCATTATTTCTCTATATGTCGGTATCCCGAAATGGTGTAAGTGCAGTGCTGGTGAAGGATCATGATGGACAACAGCATCCGGTTTACTACGTAAGTAAAAGCTTATTAGATGTTGAAACCAGGTATTCTCATCTCGAAAAACTCATACTTGCATTAGTTATGGCATCCACTAAACTTAGGAATTATTTTGAGACACACCCTATACATGTAAGAACTAATTGCCCAATTAAAAATGTCTTAAGAAAACCGGAAATGTCAGGGCGCCTAGCTAAATGGTCTGTTAAATTAAGTAATTATAATTTGATTTATGAACCTAGGAATGCAATCAAATCTCAAGCTTTAGCAGACTTCATTGCTGATTTTACTAGTGATCTTCAAAATGATGTAGATTTAGAAGTACAAGAACTAAATCAAATAAGTGAAAAATGGACATTGTATACTGACGGTGCTTCTAATATAAAAGGAACTGGATTAGGAATTATATTAAAATCACCTCAAGGAGATATTATGCCTCAAGCTATAAGATGTGAATTTCAAGCTACGAATAATGAGGCGGAAAATGAAGCATTAATCGCAGGATTGCAATTAGCTAAGGATATTGGCATAAAGTATTTAAACGTGTATGTTGATTCATTATTAATTGCTAATCATTACAATGGAACTTATACTGTGAAAGTAGATAGATTAGCCATGTATTTGGAGATTGTTAAGCATCTTGCAGGTAGCTTCGAGATCTTCGACATTCAACAGGTACCACGTGAGGATAATACCGAGGCAGATACTTTGGCTAATTTGGGATCAAGTCTGAAGATCCCACCAGATGTTAAGATACCTATTATACATATTACGGCACCTGCCATCGCCGATAAAGATAAGGAACAAGTATGTGATATCAAGGATCCTCAGTCTGGAGATAATTTGAATGCATCAGGTTCTGGGGGCAAGTCAGGATCATGGATGCAGCCTATCACAGAGTATCTACAACATGACGTGATCCCTAAAGATGAAAATAATCATAAAGCCTTCAGATTAAAGGTATCCCGTTTTACTATTAAAAATGGTATATTGTATAAAAAATCATTTGCAGGACCATTATTGCGATGCCTTGAGGATCCTGAAGCGCAAGCAGTACTTAAGGATATACATGAAGGGGACTGCGGAAATCATTCTGGGGGCATAGCATTATTTTCAAAAAATTTAAGGACAGGATACTTTTGGCCCACTATGAAGAAGGATTCTATGGATTTTACACGCAAATGTGACGCTTGTCAAAGGCATGGGAACATCCATCATCAACCAGCAGAACCGATGCATTCAATTATCTCACCATGGCCATTAATGAAATGGGGAATGGATATTGTGGGAAAGTTACCTACTGCTCCTGGAGGAAAGGTGTTTACGCTCGCAATGACAAATTATTTTTCCAAATGGATAGAAGCCGAGGTATTTGTTCAAGTGAAAGAAAAAGATATAATATCATTTATCAAAAGGAATATCCTCACTAGATTTGGGATCCCAGCAGAGATAGTATATGATAATGGATCTCAATTCATTGGAAAAAGGACAACTCAGTTTTGTGAAAGTTGGGGAATCAAGATGATAACTTCAACACCAGTCCATCCTCAAGCTAATGGTCAGGTAGAATCCAGCAATAAGATCATTATCAACAACCTTAAGAAAAGGCTGGATGCTAAGAAAGGAAGATGGGCTGAGGAATTACCTTTTGTACTATGGGCTGATAGGACCACTGAAAAGGAGGCGACCAAACAAACTCCTTTTGCTTTGGTGTTTGGATCCGAAGCTATGATCCCAACTGAAATGGTAATCCCAACAGCAAGATCCCAGATGCAGACTTTGGAAGCAAATAAAGAAGCATTAATTCAGGATCTGGATACTGTGGATGAGATTAGGGATCGAGCTTATTTTAGGATCACAGCATATCAGCAAAGGATCTCAAGATCCTACAACAAAAATGTTAGGATAAGAAGGTTTCAAGTAGGGAATTTGGTATTGAGAAAAGTGTTTCAAAATACCAAGAATCATGCCGAAGGCAAATTGGCACCAAAGTGGGAAGGTCCATATTTGATTGATTCAAATGCTGGAAATGGGGCATATTGGCTGGCTAATTCAGATGGCGAGTTGCTTCCAAGATCCTGGAATGCCATTCACTTGAAACTCTACCATGTGTAAGTTGAGTTTGTTTATTCAAACATAAAAGGTACTTCTATAATCCTAAACCTTTTTATTAATTCTTATACTTTAATATATATGTATATGTGTATTATAATTATATCAATATATGCATGGGAATTTTTTACATTCATTATTCTCATTGAAATACTGTACTGACTTAAGCATCGGAGGGGTGTTAGGCAAACTAACACCCACCTTTACCCAAGATCTTGTATTTGTTGTAGAATATGTGCGTAAAATCATGGATTGAAGATTAGAGGTTTGGCCACCTCTCCTCCGTTAAGGATCCCAACGATTCTCTAAGGTTTAGAGGTTTTCATATGGATAAAGACCTCTCTACGAATTGGGTTTTGACACCTCGTCGGGTGCGCACGATGTTTGATTATAGAATCAAGGTTATGGGACCGGTGATGCCTCTGTGTGACACCCGTCAAATTAGGGCTATTAATTAGGTCCTAATCAAGTTTTAATACATGTAATTAGTTCTGTGTTAGGCTAATTTGTGTATCAAGTGATATATATTGTGGAATATATACAAGTATGCGATTTGATTAAATCGTACAAGTTTCAAATCGAATGTAATTCGGTTCAATTAAATACGGACGTTGGTGAACGATTTTATTAAATAATATATTATTATTTAATAACACTATTATATCCAAAATATTATTTTGATAATATTTCGTATTCAATTCGAATAATACAATTAACAATTTACGCGATTAAAAATACCAAACGCGCAAACAAACCAAAATAAAGATAAGTATATTTTATAATTCAATTATTAAGTATTTGGCTTAATACTTCAACGAAAAATATTGAGTAATTATCCGTATATTAAAACGTATATTAAAACGTATAAAATGATTATTTAACGTTTAAACGATCGGGAAAACGAACACACCGGAGAGCACGAATGCAGGGAACGAAAAATGGGTGAAGCCCACACCCGTGGGCCCCACCCAACCGGTCAACAAAGGGGGAAACCCCCTCCCCACACCTCATTTCATCATCATCATCTTCCCATCTCTCCTTTCTCTCTCTTTCTTTTCTCTCAAACTCAAACCATCACCACCACTTAAATCCATAAATAACACCACCAAACGTCACCGGATTGCAAGGCCCCTTTGGAGAAAAAGAACCACCTCGACACGATCTACATTCCTATCTTTTCGGATTTTCACGGCGTGATTTGTAAGTTTTCCGACAAAAGTCGAAACCCCTCGATTTTTCTTACTTTTATATGTTTATGGGTTATTTAAGCTTAAAATGTCCAAAGATGGGTTGGGTAAAAGATTTGGACCGAACGGTGGCCGGAAAACTCGTTTTCGACACAAATTCTGGCCATCAGACCGTAATGTCGCTTTTGGACTCAGACTTTATGCGACGTCAGCTACAACGTCGCAAAACCTCTCATGATGTCGCATGGTGCGACATCAGCCTCAACGTCACATTAAGTTGCTAACGTCGTAGCGACATCAACCCCTATGTCGGAAGAACCAACAACGTCGCATATAGCGACGTAACCCATAAAGTCGCATTAAATTGCGAGTGTCGCACCTAGCGACGCCAATATCAATGTCGCAGTCACAACCTGCGATATCATGCCTAACGTCGCACCCAATGTCACAGGAGACAGAACCTTGAAAACTTAGATTTTTACTAAGTGTCGAGACCTGGAATTTATCACTTGATTTTACCCAAATTCAAATCCTGGATGCGTTTTTCACCAAAGCAATGTAGTAGAAATAAAAAAAATTTGGGCTGACTTGGCACCTCGACCCCAACCAGGGGCCAGCCCCTTGGACCCCGCCAGGGGTTGCCACCCCTGGAACCCCGCTAACCAGGGGCGCTACCCCCGGACCCCCGTCACTTAGAGTTTGTAAATACATTTCACCAAGTGTCAAACTTGTATAACACTTCGACTTCATAATAATAATACTTTGAAATTATTATTACAAACCGTCACCAACGGGCCGTACACGTTTTCAAATACTCAAGTCAATCAACGAAATCATAGTAATTTGGACAAGTAATCAACCAAATCATGGTAATTTGGACATTATAGTTGAACGAACAACTACAAAGGTAGTCTTTTAAGATACTTATTCAATTAATAACCATCGCGCATATTGGACGCCCTTAGGTTACAATTCTTCGGACATCAATTCACGGCTAATCAATTCAAGTTTGTTTAGGTAAACACTCAAGACTCAGGTGAGTCTCATGGCCCCTCTTTTACTGTTTTACTCAGGGGTGTGATATCATTGCTCGTTTTGTTTTACAATATGAACGTAAGTACCATTCGAAATCAAATACTACATGAGTTGTTTTCACTAATCAATTTAAAAACCCTCCTCAACATAGTTTGGTAATTCATCTGTAGCGTGAATGTTAGTATGTGATATCATATAGGATTGACAATCCTCGTCCGGGTTAGCACGCACTAACTGGTCAAACGGACGTATTAGCATTTGGGAAGACGAGTGTAGATTAGGCACTCGTAGGAGGCACCTCAGTTGGGTTTCCTTAATTGGACCTGACACTCAAGTTAAGCTCAGACTATGTGCTCATGGCTGTATAACTTTTATTTTGCTTAATTGCATTTTAAATTCAATTATAAATCTTGCGGTTCATACAATTATGTTGACATACAAACCTGTGAGCTCACCAGCGTTTCGCTGACCCATTTTAGTATGTATCACAGGTAGGTTGGACTGCACAAGCAGGAATCATTAGCTCGAGTCAGCATTCATACAATCAGAGATTTAATTGCATTATTATATTTTGTAGAAAGTAATTATGTGATGTAAATCTCTCAATTTCAGAAACTGAGCTAATGTAAACATTATGTTGATGTAAACTTTTGTTTTTATCAATACAAGTTTAAAACGACGCATATAGTGGTCGTTCATTATATCTTATGTGCTGTGATATGTAATTAGTCGCGCCCCGACCCGAACCGCTTCCGCATCATAAATTTGGGGGTGCAACACTCTGGTACCCGACAATTTCATGACCATTGACCTATAGATCAAATGCTTCCGAATGTCGACACTGATGTGCACTAGACGTGTCGATCTAAGGTTTGTGTCGTTTTCATGTCACTCTAAGGTTTGTAATGTTTTCACATTACCAATTGGTTAGGCATATTCAGGTCTCAAATGGCTTAGCCCAAGAATCAAACGGTTTGTAATGTTTTCACATCACCTAATGGTTTGGGATTTACATGTCACTGATATAGTTTCCTTAAACTATCTAATGGTTATAATGTTTTCACATTATCAAAGTTTTCATTGGTTAAGTCTAATAATCAAATTTATTAGCACTGGTGTTTTCATGATTATCAAAATTATTTTGATCTAAGGATCATAAAAATCTTTTTGAAATCACAATATTATTCAAAATAAATGAACTTATTTCCACAGTTTCTTGATAAATTATCAACATTTTCATATTACAGGAAATGTTTGTCGGATTCATCATTATCTACAGAATATTTTAGGATCCTGAAATCTTAGGATCCTAAATTCAGAGATTTTCTTAGATCCGATTAAGGATCCTTGGAAGCTCATATCGCTGAATGAATATTGAGAGAATCTTCTCAATATCTTGAGATCTAAACTATGCCAGATGTATCCTGAGGGAATCTCCTCAGGATCCTGTTTCTAAACTACTTTCAAGCACATATATATATATATATATATATATATATATATATATATATATATATATATATATATATATATATATATATATATATATATATATATGTTTAGGGAATCTCCTCAATATCCTAAAGGCACGAGACATAGATAATATCCTAATATCATTCACAGCAAAAAAGTCTGAGGATTATTAAAATCCTAAGACTAAGTTCAAAAGTGCAGGAAATTTAAAATTGTCTTGTGGCCTACATGAACCACATTCAACACCACTATGCCTGACCATGCCAGGTCAGCCTCACCCCAAATAAAATTGTTTGTTACAATCACAACCCTTAGGAAATAAAACATCAAAATAAAAACCGGGCTCCGGCTAGTCATATGCCTTCCTTGCCCGGGGTTGAATCATCCACTTCAGTAGGATCCTCTGGTGCTGGTGTTGGATCGTTCATCTCAGTATCTTTAATATCAATTGTGACCTTCTGTGTCGATGCATCGGGAGTCTTTTTGGCTGGTGTTTTGGTTCCTTTGCCGCCAGCATCATTAAGGAAATCTTCAACTTCCGGATCTTCACCCTTCAACTTTGCCAACTTGTCTTGCCAGGCTTGTACATTCCAAAAACTTGTGTCGAGACCCTTAGCATTAGATTCATTCACCATAAGGATCCTGGCCTCGAGCACTACAGCAGCTGCATCCTTCTTAATACCAGCAACCAGAATCTCTCGTTCTTCATCAATCTTCTTCTGAGCTTCAGTATCCTTCTGAGCAGCATAAGCTCTGATATCCTTGATTTCTCTCTTCAAATAACCAATCTCCTGAGTAGAAGATTCTGCAACAGTGGCAGCTGTCTTCTTTATGCTCTCAACCATCTCCACTTTTTCCCTATAGCATTTCGTGGCTAGTACCATAGCCTAGAAAAGATAAATATAATTGAATATATAAGGTTGAAGTCTAGATGAGAAGTTAAACAAAAAATAACAAGGTATACCTTGTCAAAATCAAGTATAGGCTCGTCGGGATCCTCAGTGATGTTGGTTTTCCTCTTCTTGGTGGTGGACCTAGAACGGAGATTGGGGAATCTGGCCTTGCTGGGTTCAACGGATGACTTCTCCTCCTTGATTAATACCCCTTCGTCATCGATGTCTGATGTCGTGTAAACGGAGTTTTAGTTTTAAAATGGAAAATACCTAACTTACTACACACAACACAGGCAAGAATACCTGATCATATATAGTATAGCTTAGTAAGTCCGAGTCGAACACAGGGAACGGATGTCAATATTAACAAATTGGAAATCGATACAATTAATTAAAGCAATAAAAAGTGGGGACGTTTTAGTTCCGATCGAACAATTGATAAACAATTATAAAAGAAATGATTATTTAAATAAAACTAAATTATTAAAATAAAGAAATAATAAAATAACTTAATTTAAGAAAAGATTTAATTCAAATGGTAAAAGAAATGCATTTGCTTAGATTACTTTCCTCAAAATCTGGAAATCATGTTATCAAGAATTGCTCACGTATGGATTTTATCGTGCTATAACAAATGTATCAACCCTCCTTACAAGATAAATTGAATCAACACAATTAAGAAAGACATGAAGTTGTTTTCAACCCGCTAACAGTTCAATTTAACGTTGCCCACCTAATTGTGTTTTATATTAATTCAACACCATTTATGTGATTTATTCTTATAACTTGAATCAACAAAGTCAATAACTATTTCTAGTTATCTTGTTCTTAAACAATTATTACCAATTATTAACCCTAACCCGTCAAACTCAATATATTCGGTGATAATTCTCAATTAAAACCAACAATCATCAATAATCTTATGATCAAAAGGAACTCAATCTCAATTAATCATAAAACCACGTTAGGTAATTAGCAATATTCATTCAATAACCAAGGTTCAACGAATAAACACATAAACATGAATAAAATCCAATACGATTTGCAATTTCAATAATCAATCCATCAATTAAGTATTATCATCTAAGCAAATACACAAGAGATTTAGCCAAACATAATTTCACAAGAAATCAGATTCAATAACAATTCAATACTCATAATGAAATGAAAGAAAGAAACGTATTCGAACCGAAACAGCGAATTAATGATTGAATGAACGAATCCCCTTGATTATCCTTGATCTTCAACCTTCAAAAACCTCTGGAATTAGGGTTTGGGATCAGAGAAAACGTCTGGAGAAAAAGTGGTAAAAGTTGTTTTCAAAATGAGGGCAAAATGAGTTTTTAGGGTTTCTATCGAGGCAATCCATACGCCGTATGGATTTCCATACGCCGTATGGATTGAAAAGCCCATTGGTTTGACCCGCGTATTCTGGCGGCCAGGCGCACTTCATCCATATGCCGTATGGATTCCATACGCCGTATGGATCGATTTTCCTAGCTTTTTCACCATCGACCAAATTCTTCACTCTTCCTCATTTTAACTTTTTTTCTTCAATTCTCGCTCATTTTTAGCTTCTTTTCCGATTCAAGCCCCAGATAATTCCTAAATGCAAATATGAACGAAATGAGTATCGAATTCAAATAAAATGCATAAGAAATTAATCAAACTAGGGGGTAATTAGTACTATAAAATAGCACATTTTGGCGTTCATCAAACATCCTCCACTTGAATCCTACTTGTCCTCAAGTAGACTAGTGACTCAAAAATTCAAAACTTTAAATATGAACCGCAAACGATGCATAAAAGGACTTACAAACTACACAGCATTCGGCAAACCAAATTTTTATCTTAAAATCAATTCTACCTTAAAACTCAGCAATCAAGAAACTCTACATAGGAAGCAGTTCTAATTTATTATTACACATAAAAGATAATTCACTCAGATTACCGATATTGTTGTCCACTTAAACAATCTAAATTTCAGACATTAAGCTCAACTTATTATTATTCTAGCAGGCCTTACCCTTGATTTTCAATAGCAAAATACTCTCATATAGATAACATGCCACAATTCTCCAATTAATGAAAATTCGAATAAATCAATCATTTTTCAAACCAAGACATTGGTGACATGTCTGTACCTTAGTACAACAGAGCGACATAACTTGGCTTTGGTTATTTTCAATTCATGAGTCCTTTGTACTCTTTTTATTTTTATTTCTTAAATATACTGACGGAAACCAGGTCTGTACTTTCGTACAACATAGGAGACAACACCCAGTATATTCCCCAAATGATGATAATTAGGATCCCAAAATTATGGATTATAACACGCTATCATTTGAAAATTAAGATTATCATACCTTGCTAAATGATCCTCAAAGGATAACTCCTACTTTATTCATTACATTTCTTACTAGCTCAATAACTTCCATATAGATTGCCTATCGATACATCACAAGATGAATTATCTAATATATTAAAATTTTCGATTATTTCATTCCTTGCATTCCCAAAACATGTTACAAGATTGCTAAACTTTACATAGAATACAATTTTAAAACAAAAATTTTGGTTGAAAAATGACTAACACGTAGAATGCCTCTTAACCTAATTATTTTTCAATAGCTACCATTCATAAATTAAGGACAAATAGACTTCTTTTCCCCCATCCCCCACTTAGAAATATGCAATGTCCTCATTGCAAAAGAAAACAAAAATAAAGGGAATAGATAAGAATTGAACAGAAACTCCCCTGATTTGAAGGCAATTTGCTTGAAGGACTTCGTTCAGAAATAAAATACAATAGCACACTTTCGTAGGCAACACGATTGCATTTAGCACATGCAATAAGCCTTTAAACCCCTCGGTATCCCGAGTGGACGAGTTGTAGTCTCGTGAGGGTTTCCAGGGAACATACCCACAAAGTTCAAACCTGCAAACAAAAACAACAAAACAAAATAACGAGTTGTCTCCCGAAAGCGCTTTTGTTTATCATGTCGGTAAGCTCGACATCTTGCTTCACCACTTAATTCAAATCCATCTCCAAATCACGCTTGGAGTCCCTTATATCACCATAGTACTTCTTCACTCTACTTCCATTGACTTTGAAAGTTTTGCCAGAATATCCTTGCAAATCAACAGCTCCAAACGGATAAACCTTGTCAACAACAAAGGGGCCAGTCCAGCATTACTTTAACTTTCCTGGAAACAGATGTAATCTAGAACTATACAACAGAACTTTATCACCCTTCTCGAATGTATGGTTCGACTTAAGACGAGCATCATGCCATTTCTTAGTTCGCTCCTTGAACAGTCTCGAATTGTCATAGGCATTTATTCTTAATTCATCCAACTCATTTAGCTGTGCCATTCTCTCCTTTCCAGCTAACTGCTCATCAAGATTGCACTCCTGTAGAGCCCAATATGCTTTATGCTCTAACTCAAAAGGCAAATGACAAGCCTTTCCATAAACAAGGCGATAAGGCGTTGTTCCAACTGACGATTTAAATGATGTTCGTGCCGCCCATAATGCATCATCCAACTTGTATGACCAATTCTTAGGGTTTCCTTCAACTGAACGTTCTAAAATACGCTTCAACCCTCTATTAGTCACTTCCACTTGACCACTCGTCTGTGGATGATAAGCAGTTGAAAACTTATGTTTAACTCCGTACTTTCGCAGCACTTTTTCCAATTGCAGATTTGTGAAATGTGTCCCTCGATCACTAATTAAAGCTTTCGGTGCTCCAAAGTGCGAAAATAATTGTTTAAGAAAATTTACCACAACTCGAGCATCATTCATGGGTAATGCTTTTGCTTCGGCCCACTTAGAAACATAATCCACAGCCACAATGATGTATTTGTTTCCATTGCTAGGTGGAAACGGGCCCATAAAGTCTATCCCCCAAACGTCAAAAATCTCACTTACCATAATTGGATTTTGCAACATTTCATCCTTCTTTGAGATTCTCCCAGTACGTTGGCAGGCATCGCATTCCTTCACATACTTGAATGCATCCTTATAAACTGTTGGCCAATAAAAACCTGCCTCAAACACCTTCCTTGCAGTGTAATTGGGACCATGATGTCCTCCAGCCGGACCATCATGACAGTGCTCTAAGATAATATCACATTCCTCTCCAGCTACACATTGTCGGACAATTCCATCGGCACACTGTCTGAACAGATATGGGTCTTCCCAGAAGTAATACCGTAAAGATGAGAAAAACCTCTTTCTTTGGTTGAAGTCCAATCCGGATGGAAGAGTCTTTGTAACTAAAAAGTTTGCAATATCAGCGAACCATGGAAATTCATTCAAAATTGCCTTTAACAAGCTTTCATCAGGAAATTTATCTCGAATTTCCGTTTCATCTAACTTATCCAATTCTGGATTTTCCAGTCTTGACAGATGATCTGCAGCCAGATTTTCTGCTCCCTTCTTATCACGAATCTCAATGTCAAACTCTTGCAATAACAAAATCCATCGCAACAACCTTGGTTTTGCATCTTGTTTTCCAAACAAGTATCTTAATGCAGAGTGATCGGTAAAAACAACAGTTTTTGATAGGACCTGGTAAGAGCGAAATTTTTCAAACGCAAAAACAACAGCAAGCAATTCCTTTTCAGTCGTAGTGTAATTCTCCTGTGCACTCGTCAAAGTCTTGCTTGCGTAATAAATAGGTTGAAACTTCTTATCAACCCTCTGGCCTAAAACTGCTCCTACAGTGTAGTCACTGGCATCACACATCAATTCAAATGGAAGATCCCAATTTGGACTTATCATAATTGGCGGGATACCAATTTCTCCTTTAAAAGCTTGAACGCATCTTGTCACTCCTTTGAAAACTCGAACTTAGCTTCCTTTTCCAACAACTTGTTCATAGGACGTGCTATCTTTGAAAAATCCTTGATGAATCTTCTATAGAACCCAGCATGTCCTAAGAAACTTCGTATTCCTTTAACATTTGTTGGATGAGGTAGCTTTGCTATGGCCTCAATCTTCGCTTGATCAACTTCAATACCAGCTCTTGAAATTTTATGCCCCAACACGACTCCTTTGCGTACCATGAAATGACACTTTTCCCAATTTAAGACGAGATTGGAACTCTCACACCTTTGCAACATCCTCTTCAGATTCATCAGACACTTATCAAAAGAATCTCCAAACACAGAAAAGTCATCCATGAATATTTTCATGCTGTCTTCTACCATATCATGAAAAATTGCCATCATGCACCGTTGAAATGTGGCGGGTGCGTTACATAGACCGAAAGGCATCCTCCGATAAGCGAAAGTTCCGAATGGGCAGGTGAAAGTAGTCTTATCTTTATCATTTGCATCAATTGGAATTTGGAAGTACCCGGAGAATCCGTCTAGAAAGCAATAATACTCTTTTCCAGCTAGACGTTCGAGCATCTGATCAATGAATGGCAAAGGAAAGTGATCCTTGCGTGTCGCATCGTTCAACTTTCTATAATCGATACAGACCCTCCATCCAGTAACAGTTCTCGTGGGAATTAACTCATTCTTCTCATTCGCAACCACTGTCATACCTCCTTTTTTCGGCACAACATGAATGGGGCTGACCCATGGACTATCAGAAATCGGGTATATCAATCCAGAGTCAAGCAATTTTATGATTTCCTTCCTCACAACATCCGTAACCTTAAGATTTAATCGTCTTAATGGTTGCACAACTGGTTTGAAGTCAGATTCCATAAGGATCTTGTGCGTACAATATGATGGGCTGATTCCCTTGATATCACCAATCGTCCAAGCTATGGCATGCTTATGTTCCTTCAGAACTTTTAGCAGACTTTCCTTCTCGTTTGCTGATAGTTTGGATGAGATGATAACTGGCAGATCCGACTCTCCTTGTAGGTATGCATATTCCAAATGGGTCGGTAAATCTTTCAATTCTAACTTTGGTGGTTCTTCAAAAGAAGATTTAACTGCCAACACCTCTTCTCGTGAACAAGGAATCCCATGCATAGTGATGCGAGTCTCTTTCTTGACTAAAATACCATCAGTCTCAACCGATTCTTCATTCTCTGTCGGCTGATTACTTTTTAACTCCTCATCACTCTCGAACTCTAGCTCCTCAAGCATCTTATCGAACTCTTCAATATCTCTAATTGCTTCTATGCTTCCCGTCCATCCTTCCAGAATTATGGGATCAAGATCTTCATCCTCCATGAGACTTTGAAGGAACTCCTCATCATCAGTCATTTCTCTAGCACTCACAAAGTAGCAAGTATCATCAACTGCAGCAGGATATCGCATTGATTTAAACACTACTTCATCGTCTCCTAACCTCAGAGTGATTTTTCTATCATGAACATCAATCAATGCCCTTGCGGTGGCTAGAAAAGGTCTTCCCAGAATGATAGGTACCTTTTTATCTTCAACCATGTCTAGAATGATGAAATCACACGGGAAAACAAACCTATCCACCTTAACTAGCACATTCTCTACCATGCCCCTAGGATATTGAACTGAACGATCTGCTAACTCAATGCACATTCTAATTGGCTTTGGTTCCCCTAACTTAAGTCTGGCATACATAGTATAAGGCATTATCGATATGCTTGCCCCCAAGTCAGCCAATGCATGAGTAAGGTCTAAACTTCCAATCAGACATGGAAGGGTAATACTCCCAGGGTCTTTCACTTTCGGTGGAAGTTTATTTTGCATAACTGCTGAGCATCTCTCGTTTATTGTCACCGTGGTTGCCTCCATCAGTTTGCTCTTATTGGTTAAAAGTTCCTTCAGATACTTTGCATACTTTGGCATTTGAGCAATGGCTTCCACGAATGGTATATTAATGTGCAGTTGCTTCAGATCCTCTAGGAACTGGTGGTATTGAGCATCATCCTTACCTCTTCGCAAAGCTGCTGGATATGGTGGTGGCGGAGCATGATCCTTTGCATATTGCTTATCTTTAGCAATTCTTTCAGCCTCAGTGTCCACCTTGGGACTTTCCACAACTTCTACTTCCTTCTCTTTTTGCGGTAGGGGTTGAGAAACAGGTTTCTTCTTAGGAATGGGATCTTCAAAACCCCTTCCACTCCGGGTGATCACCGCTTTCGCCTGATCCCGTGGATTGGTCTCAGTGTATCCAGGTAGGGTCCCAAGGAATCTCTCTTGAAGTACTTTGGCTATGTTGGAAACATCCCCTTCAATCTGCTTAATCGCAGCTCCTTGGTTCCTCAATGCAGTGTCGGTGGCATTCATCCTTTGTCCAGAGCTTGTAATGAATTTCTCGTTGGAGGTGAGAAACTTACCCATCATTTCTTCTAAATTGGCTTGCTTGTCTGAAGATGATGCACCCTGTTGATCCTTGGTGAAAAATCCTGGTTGAGTTTGGCGAAACTGTCGCCCTCCATCTTGGTATGGTCTTCTGAAGAAGTTTCCACCGCCCTGACGATATGGTGCTTGAGCTTCTCCATACTTGACTTCCTCAGTTTTTTCTCCCGTTCGCATCTCGGGGCAATCCTTCACTAAATGGCTTCCTCCACAGTTGTCGCATCCCACTTGGATAGCATGGACAGTTTCAGTAACCTTTTTGATATCCCTGCCCATGCTGTCTAGCTTAGCGGTGATGGCTGCAAACCCATCTTCATCATTCACAGACCTCTTCCGTCTAGAAGTGCCATCATCCCATAACTGAGAGTGTTTCGCTTGGTCGCGAATGGCAGTCAAAGCATCACGAGGGATCTTCTTGGGAATAGGCCCTTGGGAATCCAGTTGCTGTCTCGTGGCACGATCCACTCCTTTATAGAAAATACTCACGATTTGCTGATCGTTCAGGTCGTGCTGCGGGCACTTATGCATCAGGTCCTTATATCTCTCCCAAGCTTGGTGTAGCGACTCATCCATTTCTTGCTTGAAATTTCTGATCTCGTCAATCATCTTTGAAGTTTTGGAAGGAGGACAATACATCTTAAGAAACTTCGTGCGAAGGTCTTCCCATGTGGTGATGGACCCAGCTGGTTCGTTTTGAATCCATCTTTTAGCTGCTCCCTTGAGTGTGATTGGGAATACCCTGAGCATAACTTGATCGCGTGTGATGTTAGGAACGTTGAACATATCGGCTATCTCCACGATTTTCTCCACATGATCATTAGCATCCTCCCTTTCTTCTCCTCGGAAAGGATTCTCCCTAAGCTCCTTGAGGAACTGTCCTTTGATTTCAAACTCCACCTCTTATGCAATCGCCGGCCTTACTACTCCAGTGCCACGGTCATTACGCATCCGACTCGAATACTCCTCGAGCGTTATGTTGGCAATATCTTCTGCCATTGTGTTATCTGGTTGATCGTTAAAAAGAAATCGTAGGCACTCTCCAAAATCGCTTTCTAGATACGAACGGTAGTTCCTGGTTCGTGGGGTAAAAAGGTTATTGGTAAAAACCTCGAAGTCGTCGCTAAGAAAGGTATTGATTAACGGTGAGTTCGGTGGTGCGGAAGCGGCGCGTCTTCTTTGATGGAATATACGTTCGGGTTCTTCAAAAGGGTCAGTTGGGTCTGGAACAGTTGATCGGGTCATAAACTCCAGTAGCGTACCTGGCAAATCAGCAGAACAGGCTACCTAACTACCCTAACTTATAACTAATAGTGAAAAGGAAATTAACTAATCAAGTAACAAATAAATAATAAATTAACTAAAAATTATAAACAAAAGACAACTTTCAATTTATTTTAATTGAAACAAAATCGCTCCCGGCATCGGCGCCAAAAACTTGATGACGTGTAAACGGAGTTTTAGTTTTAAAATGAAAAATACCTAACTTACTACACACAACACAGGCAAGAATACATGATCATATATAGTATAGCTTAGTAAGTCTGGGTCGAACACAGGGAACGGATGTCAATATTAACAAATTGGAAATCGATACAATTAATTAAAGCAATAAAAAGTGGGGACGTTTTAGTTCCGATCGAACAATTGATAAACAATTATAAAAGAAATGATTATTTAAATAAAACTAAATTATTAAAATAAAGAAATAATAAAATAACTTAATTTAAGAAAAGATTTAATTCAAATGGTAAAAGAAATGCATTTGCTTAGATTACTTTCCTCAAAATCTGGAAATCATGTTATCAAGAATTGCTCACGTATGGATTTTATCGTGCTATAACAAATGTATCAACCCTCCTTACAAGATAAATTGAATCAACACAATTAAGAAAGACATGAAGTTGTTTTCAACCCGCTAACAGTTCAATTTAACGTTGCCCACCTAATTGTGTTTTATATTAATTCAACACCATTTATGTGATTTATTCTTATAACTTGAATCAACAAAGTCAATAACTATTTCTAGTTATCTTGTTCTTAAACAATTATTACCAATTATTAACCCTAACCCGTCAAACTTAATATATTCGGTGATAATTCTCAATTAAAACCAACAATCATCAATAATCTTATGATCAAAAGGAACTCAATCTCAATTAATCATAAAACCACGTTAGGTAATTAGCAATATTCATTCAATAACCAAGGTTCAACGAATAAACACATAAACATGAATAAAATCCAATACGATTTGCAATTTCAATAATCAATCCATCAATTAAGTATTATCATCTAAGCAAATACACAAGAGATTTAGCCAAACATAATTTCACAAGAAATCAGATTCAATAACAATTCAATACTCATAATGAAATGAAAGAAAGAAACGTATTCGAACCGAAACAGCGAATTAATGATTGAATGAACGAATCCCCTTGATTATCCTTGATCTTCAACCTTCAAAAACCTCTGGAATTAGGGTTTGGGATCAGAGAAAACGTCTGGAGAAAAAGTGGTAAAAGTTGTTTTCAAAATGAGGGCAAAATGAGTTTTTAGGGTTTCTATCGAGGCAATCCATACGCCGTATGGATTTCCATACGCCGTATGGATTGAAAAGCCCATCGGTTTGACCCGCGTATTCTGGCGGCCAGGCGCACTTCATCCATATGCTGTATGGATTCCATACGCCGTATGGATCGATTTTCCTAGCTTTTTCACCATCGACCAAATTCTGCACTCTTCCTCATTTTAACTTCTTTTCTTCAATTCTCGCTCATTTTTAGCTTCTTTTCCGATTCAAGCTCCAGATAATTCCTAAATGCAAATATGAACGAAATGAGTATCGAATTCAAATAAAATGCATAAGAAATTAATCAAACTAGGGGGTAATTAGTACTATAAAATAGCACATTTTGGCGTTCATCAATGTCCGATAGGGAAAAGAAAGATGATGTTTTAAGATTACGACCAGATTAAAAATGCAGAATCAGGAAAGAAGTATTTTTGACGATGGAATGTGAGATTTACCTAGTGAACTTGGAGTTGCTTTCTGAGACTTCATGATCTCCGGTGTAATAAGGTGCGAAAACATTCTATCACTTTCAGGAATTTGCAGGAAACTCTCTCTTAATTCTTCAGAATGAGGAAAAGTGGGAACCAAATCCTCAAAGATTGCTGCAAAAGAAGCAAGAAAAGTCAGAAAAGTAAGTACATATAAAGGTATGTTCATGTAATAGCTTTTATCCTACCATGAGCCCTGTCAGTTTTGGGCATTCCGGGGTCGTTTTGGGCCCGAAAAGGCCATTTTTCTATTTCTGGGTTTTTTTTTTGGCTGTTTTTGATTTTGTTTATTTAGGCTTTTGTTTATTTCCCTTTTGGAACTCCATCACCCTATATAGACGATTTTAGGGTTTCTTTTCCATTCAGTTTTTGCAGACATATGAATTTTGATTAAATAAGAGATCTTCTCGGTTTGAGAATTTTGGATTAGTTCTTGTGTTTGTGTGTCTGTTTATTGTCAATCTTCATTAGGTGGAATAAAGTGTTTATAAATGATGCACATCACCTTTAACCGACCTTAATTATTATTAAATAAAAAATCAACCTCCTGATATTCCTTTTTATTTAACTTTTTTGATAAAATAATCCTTTTTGGTCAAAAATTAAAACTAAGATCATTTTTTAGCGACGGGAGTGATATTATCTTTATTGAGAAATTTTGAATCTTACACTATATTTTTTAGCTTTTTTCCCTTATTATTAATATAGAGTTTTAAACCCATATAACCACACGATTATGTAAAATGAAAACGTACTTCGTTCATTATAAATGTTGTGGGTAGATTTTTATCTAACAATGTAGGATCCTGATTAGCATCATAATCTCGTCTTGCAGGTATGAAAGTCATTTACAAACTGTATTAATATAGTAGGATAATAATAGCTAGTAGATATACTCTTAGGATCACAGTTATGGTTAGGGATCCTCGAACTATTCTTGTTATTTATCTTACAAGATCCTAGTCAGGATGTATTTGTTTAACATAATTATGCATGAAAATGGATAAGCGGGATAAGTAAGTAAGGATCCTATGTTTATTCTGGAGTATGCACGGCTCAGGATCCTGGACTTACGTTATTTCAGGAGCATGCGCTGTATAACGTGTTTATTTTTCTTAAGTGTTGACCAGGTCATATATGGAACGCGTTAATGAGATATGCTCCAGATTACTCGAAGAAGCATTGATGAGGTTCAAGGAAGAATAAGTCAGCTGCACGTGTAAAATGAAGTCAAAAGAGACGTTGGAAGTCTTCACCTTTCATCGGAGGATCCCGAGATTCTCGGAAATATTGTTATACGCTCTTAGTATATAACTGAGGCATGGATGATCGATTAGGTTAACGCACACTTACTATTTTCACCTGCAAAACACATAATCTCTCTGCTCTTTGCTCTCGTTTACATTAATTTCATCAACACTTACTTAGATTCATACACACAATCACTTAGCCGATCATCCTTGTGCTCTTAGTTTGTATTGCTTTAATTTCATTTTAATAAAATCAACAAAGGCAAGGATCATTTGATCCTTCTCGAGGTTTTGTGCCGGCGATCAACATTGATCAAGGGCTTTCCTCGTAGATACTTGTGTCGATCGTATTTACTATACATTTTTATTGTTAATTTGGTGAAATCCTTAATCTGTTCTTGAGTTTTTTCATAAAATATTCATTCAACAAGGATCAAGGCATTTAAAGTATTGTTTTCACCAAAAACCATTGTTTACTAATATAGATAATCGTGTTTCTACGAAATTATCTTGAAAGTAATTTCAAACACTATACCTCACAATTCAAAATTTTATCACTTAATTGCTTAGCGTAATTTTTGACCAAAACAATCAATACGTCCCTAAAGTTTGGTTTTACTATAAACAAATATTTTCATTTGTTTCTTTGAGTTCTAATGATAATAATAATAATAATAATTGTTTAATTAATTAGCTCATGACTTACTCACTTGCATGCTTCGGCTGATACGTAGCAAATACTAATTAATTAATATTTATATTGTTTAATAACATATAAGTATATAGTTGCTAACTTGTGACTTGTAATCTCGATTTTTAACTCGGGACTCGACTCGACACGACTTGTAAGAGTTACTATTTACAATATATATATATATATATATATATATATATATATATATATTTTGTAAATAGTATAAACACTTTTTGCTTACAATTTTTTTAAGCAGTGAACTTTTTTTTTTTGCTTCAAATATGTTTTTAATTGTGAACCTTTATATTTTTTTGTTTCACATAAATTTTCATCATGAACCTTAATTTTTTTTCCTTCACACAAAATTTTTAATTTTTTAATTGTGAACTTTTTTTTTTCACACAAATTTTTTTACCCTCTTAATTCTGAACCTCAATGTTTTTTGGATTCATGGAAAGTTTTTAACTTTTTCAACTGTCAACTTTAATTTTTTGAGTTCACGGAAAGTTTTTAACCTTTTCAATTGTGAACCTTTTTTTTCCAACTATAAACCTTAATTTTTTTTAGGTTTACGGAAAGTTTTTAACTTTTTCAATTCTGAATCTTTTAATTCAACTCTGAACCTAATTTTATTTTGAGTTTACGAAAAGTTATTAATCTTTTCAATCGTGAACCTTTTTTTTTCAACTGTGAACCCAAAGGTTCACGGAAAGTTTTAACATTTTGATCTCACACACACACGCGCACACACACACACGTATACTGTGACACCAGTCAAATTAGTACTAGTGATTAGTGCCTAATCTTCTATAATACACGTAATTAGTTCTGTGTTAGGCTAATTAATGTATCAATATATATATATTGTTGAATATATACAATTATACGATTTGATTAAATCGTACTTATTTCTAAATCGAATGGATTTCGATTCAATTATACGGACGTTGGTGAACAAAAATTATTGAATAATATAACGTTATTTAATAACACTATTATATCCAAAAATATTATTTGATAATATTTCCTATTTAATTCATATCGTACGAATAACATCTACGCGACTAAAAATATTAAACGCGCAAGCAATCGAAACAAATCTAAGTTATATTTTATAACTCAATTTCAAAGTATTTGATGAAATACTCCAACAAAAATATCAAAATAATTGTTCGTATTTTAAAAACTTATATTTAAACGCGTATAAAATTATTTAAATGTTTAAACAATCGGGAAAATGAACACCGCACGGAGCGCGCATACAGGAGACTAAAAATTGGAGCCAACCACACATGGGTGGGGCCCATGTGGGCCGGCTCCCACACCCCAAAATGGGGGTATTGTGTGTTGACCACACCATTTCCAAACACACACAAAACACCCTCACCAACTCATTTCTCTCTCTCTTTTCTCTCTAAAAACTACCACCACCACCGCCACCTATTTCCACCAAATAACACCATCAAACGACCTTAAATCTCAAGACTCATTTGGAGAAAAAGAACCGCGACGACAAGAGCTACATTCCTATCTTTTCGGTTTTCTCTCACGTTAACTTGTAAGAATCCCGACAATTCTCGAAAACTCTTAGATTTCAGTTATTCTTCATAAATGTTGTTTATTTAAGCTTGTAATGTCCAAATAAGGGTTGGGTAAAAGTTTTAAGTTCAACCAAAGTCGTCCGGCCATGTTTCCGGCCACCGGAATCCGACCAGACCCTGATGTCGCTTTTGGCCCAGCCAAATTGCGACATCAGCTGCAATGTCGCAAAACATATCACGATGTCGCATGGTGCGACATCAGCCTCAAAGTCGCATTGAATTGCTCGCGTCGCATATAGCGACACAACACCTTATGTCGCATTAGATTGCGAATGTCGCAAATGCGACACAAGCGCTGATGTCGCAACCCTTGACCTGCGACACCACATCCTATGTTGCACTGAATCCACAATGTCGCATATAGCGACACAAAGCCTAATGTCGCATAAATCAGAACCTTGGAAACACAAATTTTCACTAAGTGTCAAGACTCGAAAATTTATCACTTAACGATACCAGAATTCAAATCTTAGATGCGTTTTTCATCAAAGCAATATAGTAGAAATAAAAAATTTTTTGAGCTGACCTGGCATATCAACCCCAGCCAGGGGCTCTGCCCCTTAGACCCCGCCAGGGGTTGCCACCCCTGGAACCCCAATAACCAGGGGCGTTGCCCCCGTACCTCCGTCACCTAAAGTTTGTAAATACTTTATAAGTATAACACTTCAACATTATAATAATAATACTTTAGAATTATTGTTACAAACAATCACCAACGGGCCGTACACGTTTTCAAAACTCAAACAAATCAACCAAATCATAGTCATTTGGACAAGTTAATCAATTAAATCGGAGTCATTTGGACATTTTAGTTGGACGAACAACTACAAAGGTAATCTTTTAAGATACCTACTCACGTTTATAACCATCACGAGTCGTGGACACCCACAGGTTACGTGACACTCGGCAAATTAGGACCAGCGATTAGTGCCTAATCAACTGTTAATACATGTAATTAGTTATGTGTTAGGCTAATTAATGTATCGAAATATATATATATATATATATATATATATATATATATATATATATATATATAGAGAGAGAGAGAGAGAGAGATGAATATATATACAATTATGCGATTTGATTAAATCGTACTCATTTTAAATCGAATGGAATTCGA
Organism: Helichrysum umbraculigerum; assembly: GCA_949592205.1. Lineage (NCBI taxonomy): Eukaryota > Viridiplantae > Streptophyta > Magnoliopsida > Asterales > Asteraceae > Helichrysum > Helichrysum umbraculigerum. The sequence continues at coordinate 93,889,041 of CATIUR010000004.1, forward strand.
TTCAATCGACGTTGGTGATCAATTTTATTAAATAATATAAATTATTTAATAACACAATTTTACCCAAAATATTATTTTGATAATATTTCGTATTTATCCCGTATCATACAATTAACGTCTACGCAGTTTAAAACAGTAAATGCGCAAGTTAATCTAAGTTATAATTTTTATAACTTAATAATTAAGTATTTAGTGAAATACTCCAACGAAAATATTGAGTAAATATTCGTATCCTAAAACTTATATTTAAACGCGTACAAAAATTATTTAAACGTTTAAGTGACCGGGAAAACGAACACCGCACGAAACGCGAATACACGGGAGTAAAAAGTGGAGACCCACACCTCGGTGGGCCCCCACCGAATCAGCCAAAAAGGGAGGGGATCCCACCCCCTTTCCCATTTTCATCACCATCATCATCTTTATCCTCTCTCCCTCTTTCCCTTTCCTCTCTAAAATCACCACACCACCACCTCATTAAATCACTAAATAACACCATCAAACGACCCTAACTCATCTTGCTCATTTGAAGAAAAACGACCACCTCGCAACGATCTACATTTCCATCTTTTCGGATTTTTCTCGCTTCGACTTGTAAGTTTCTGACAAATCTCGAAAACTCTTCGATTTCAAGTATTTATAACTCATTGTTGTTTATTTAAGCTTGAAATGTCCAAATATGGGTCGGGTAAAAGAATCGGACCAAACGATGACCGGAAAACTCATTTTCGACTCAAAAACCCGTCACCAGACGTGAGTGTCGCATAGGCCGCAGCAGCGTAGCGTCACTTAATGCATCACTTAAGTGTCGTACTAATTGTCGCTAAAAACCTTAATTTTGCATCACTAGTCTAAGTAACGCCAAAAACCCTAATTTCGCGTCACTTGCCTAAGTGACGCCTATAACCAAATTCTGATTCCATCCGACACTCGACCTTAGTGACGCTCCAACCCCATACCCGACACTGCCTTAGTGACGCCTTATAATGCGTCACTTCCCTAAGTGACGCCCATTGCACAGAATGTACCATTTTATGCGACACTTCTTGAGTGTCGCCTAAACCCTTAAGTGTTGCTATAAGTGACACTAAAAACAGAAAGACTTCAACACAGATTTTTACTAAGTGTCGAGACCTGAAAATTTATCACTTAATGATACCCAAATTCAAATCCCAGATGCTTTTTTCACTAAAGCAATATAGTAGAAATAAAAAAATTTCGAGCTGACCTGGCATCTCGACCCAGCCAGGGGCTCTGCCCCTTTGACCCCGCCAGGGGTTGCCACCCCTGGAACCCTGCTAACCAGGGGTGCTGCCCCCGGACCCCCATCACCTAAAGTTCATAAATAGTTTATAAGTATAACACTTCGAAATCAAAATAAAAATGTTGAAGATTATTATTACAAACCATCACCAACGGGCCATACACGTTTCCAAAACTCAAACAAATCAACCAAATCGTAGTAATTTGGACAAGTTAATCAACTAAATCGTAGTAATTTGGACATTCTAGTTGGATGAACAACTACAAAGGTATTCTTTTGAGATGCCTACTCACGTTTATAACCATCGCGTGTCGTGAACACCCTCAGGTTACAAGTCTTCGAACATCAATTCTCAGCAAGTCAAATCAAGTTACTTAATTAAACGCTTTAAGACTCAGGTGAGTCTCATAGCCCCTATTTTACTATTTTACTCTGGGGTGTGATATCACTGCTCGTTTTGTTTTACAATATGAACGCAAGTACCATTCGAAATCAAATACTACATGAGTTGTTTTCACTAATCAATTTAAAGTCCTCCACAACATAATTTGGTAATACATCTGTAGCGTGAATGTTAGTATATGATATCTGATGCGCCCCCAGCGGTCGGTAAGGATTTTACCCCTTGTCGTTGAACCGGCTGCCGGAGGCGGGGATCAGTGGGTGTTTTAAATTTGTAATTGCGGGGCCTAAGTTTTCCCTAACAATGCTAATCTTAAGGGTGAGCAAGTGGTAGAATGACCTAGAGTCGTTCTTCAAACCGACTGAATTGAAACTAAGGCGTGGTAGATGATGGCTTTCAAACTAGTGAAGGGTTTATAAGATAGTGGGGGAGTTTTGGTTTTTATATTAACTAACTTAGGCAAATAAATAAATAAAAGAGAAATAAAAATAAAAGGTAAAGCAGATAAGATAAAGATAGTGTTTGCTGAGACTTCGTTAATTAAGTTATGGGATGATATTTGGAGAAACTGTTTTGAAAGATATTAGTTAATTATCATTCTTGAATACTTGTATGTAAACACTAGATTCCCTACTAATTAAAATCCCATTAGCATGTCACACCGGGAGCTAGGTTATGGTAACTTTACAAAGTATTTAGAATAATAAGCCAAATCTTAATATGGTTTAATAATACTTTCATATGAACGGGAACGAAATCTTAAGGTTCCAGACATAACTGAATCATATAACAATTCCTCGTCATCCTAACAGATTCGTATATTTAAAAAGTTCATTTATGACTTTGAACCAGCCCTTGCTTAAGACTACCCAATAAATCCCCTAATTATCCACAGCGTTCCTCACTTAAAGTGGTTCCGCCGCTTCAAACCTTGGCCATGTCTTGTCCTACGGTAATCCCCCATGTAGCCTTGCGGTTCCATAGTTTCATACCTTTGACAAATTATACTAACACAGATAACTGACTACCTTTTAATTGGACGTCGTTAAAAGGTGTTGTAATCACGTTTATTGGTAGAAAGGCGATAGATTAATTTAAAGCTTAAAAGTCTATTTAGAAAGGTTAATTAAACTAGGTTTCTCATTTTATATATTAGTCCGTAATATAACTACCTTCGGTCGTTACACGCCTTCCACGTGTTTGTACTACACCTAAAGCATTTCCAACGCTATACTACGTGACAGTCGAATAGGGGTCATCATATTACTTCGTAAAATTGTACCATTTCGTAATATGACTACCTTCGGTCGTTCCTCGACTTCCATACATTTGTACTCCACCTTGGAGTGTTTCCAGTACTATATCAAGTAACAGTCGAATAGGGGCTGTCATATTATTTCACGATAATTAAGACCATTTATATTTTACTACTATGATGATCCTAAGGCAACAATCAAACAAGAACATGCAATAAGACGATCAAAGCAATACTGCCGATCTTTAATAATTAATTATAAATCATCTCAAAATTAACTAACTACATCACAAGCAAACACAACAAGCTTACTACTCTCTAATCATGGCAATAACTAAATCTAGCATAATCAATATAAACGTAATTAATTAAGATAGATAAGGATTAGAAAGAACCAGGATTAAATGCGAAAGAAAGTAGACTTGAATTAATTGACACAATTCCAAGCTTACACCGAAGATTACAATGCGTTCCATACTTTCCTTCTATTCTAAACAAGCTCCTAAACTAGCCTAAAACTAATTTTTAGTAAGAAAATAGAAAGAAAGTAGAAACAATATCTTAAGAGAAGTATATTGTTCTAAGAATGGTATGTCTTCAAATGAAGGCTTAGGGCCTCTATTTATAGGTGAGAGTTGGCTCATTTTAGCACTCCAAGGAACACATTAGCAAAAGGTGGAAAAGGTGGTGCACCGGGTACCAAAAAACACGTAAAGGTGGTGCACCGGGTACCAAAAAGCATGTAAAGGTTGTGCACCAGGTACGAGCAAGGACCAAAAAGCAGAAATGGGATGGGGGGCAGGTGGCCGGCGCCTGGTGGCCGGCCTGGTACCAAAGAGAATGTGGAGACGGGTGGCTGGTTGCCGTCCCGGTTCGCATTCTTTTGCTCGTTTCTTGTTTCGGGCGTATCTTCTTTGTTATGCGTCCATTTTTGTCAATTCTTTTTGCGTTGGATTCGTTTTTCATAAATGAAGACTTTGATAAAAAGAAATCCCAAAAATATGTCTCTCATCTTTGGATGTCTCGTATGAATCGTTTGAATCTTCCGGCGTACGTAGAATCTTCATTCTTCATCCGTTCTTGCCGATTCTTCTTCTGTTGGATTCGTATTTTGAAAACGAACATCTTGGATAAGAGAAATCTCAGTGGCGGGCACTTTGTCTCTAAATCTTATTTTGATGTCTTGAATCTTCGATTTTGCGTGGAATCTTCGTTTTTTGCTCGTTTTGCTTGATTTTTCTCGTGCAACCTTGTTTTGACCTACTTGGCATATTATCATTAATTTGTGCATTATTTGAGTTCATATGCCAAGTATTGTTCCAGAATGAGAGAGATATCGGTAGTAAAAACGTGACTTTTTACGCGATATCAAGTATCCCACACTTAGAACTTTGCTTGTCCTCAAGCAAACTCGAATTTCAAGCATGGTTAAAATGCATAGATAATGAAAGGTTTTAGAGAGGAACTTTTTTTTTACCGAGGAATTTTATGAATAATTAAGATGTTCACGCCTTTTAAAGAGTAAAGAAATAATCTTTTCGGAGCATGCTTTTGACCTCTCGATCTTTGTATACATGACTAGGCGATCCTCTCATGGTGGTCACTCAAATCACTCAAAGTATTTAGGGTGTCCTATTCTATTTTTATCAATCGCTCAGAACGCCAGTCATGTATCGCTTATTGTCATAGGCTTGATCGAGAATCAAATCGTTGCCTATTTGGTGAGCATGGAACGAATCAGGTCACAACATTCTATGGGAGGTGGTGAATGAAATTTGAGTGGAGTGAAGGTTTGTGGGAAGGTTTATTCGTGCTGTGCACTTATTTTGTGGGTTTCTTTTTGGTGAAGCCGAGATGGGACCCATGAGGCCAGCCACCACCCTCTTGAACCAATGAAAACCCATGTAAATTCTCCTTTTACTCTTCCACACAAAAGACATGCAAGCCTTACACCTCTCATTTCACACCTCTCTCTCTCACACATTTCTCTCTAGCTTCTCTCTACAAACCCACTCTCTTTCTAGAATCTGGAGAAAACAACCACCATAACACCACCACACCACCACCATTGACCACCATCCACCACCCTTTGACCACCATAAACCGCCATCGACCGCTCGTCGGAAAATCGAGAAAATACACTATTGAAGCTCTTTTCTTCCTCTCTTCATCATTTCTTTGTAAGAACACATACTCTTTCTTTAGATCTGATTGCATGTTAGTTAATTACATGTTTTATGTCTCATCTAACTAGATTATGTCCAAATTATGGTTTAAAACTCGTTTTTGAAGTGTATATATATAAATGATGAATCTGTCCCAGAAAACACAGCTCACTAAAACGATCATATCTTGTGTTCTACTAAGAGTTAGATAACGAATTTTTTTTTAAAAGTTGCGTATTGAAAAGATCTACAAAAAGTTCTTCTTTGTATCTTTCCAGAAACGTACTGATTTTTAGCTACGAACTGATCTTTGAGTCTGGTCTGATGATAGTCGAAAAACGAGTTCGGTTATTACGCGGAATTATTTACCTAACTAAATGAACCCTATAATTTCCGGAAGAATTACGTATGAAACTAGACACATAGATGAACAGCTGGTAAAAATGGTGGAAACTAACTCGGACCAAAAAGTGTTGAAATGAGTGGCGAAACAAACCGACAAAATAGGGACTATTTTGGAAATGAAATAAAAACTGACACTTCGAGCCGACTATAAAACGTACCGAAAAATTTCTAAGGCTTAGTTAACTATTTTAAGACTTGTGTAAAAGTTTCGGGTCAAACCGAACACGTTTGACCAAGCTAACCGAAACGAGCCTCGGTACGAAAAACGTGAAACGAAATGTAAAACTTTAGATTTTGGCTCGAAACAATGTTTTAGGTGTGTTAATATGAAACTAGAACAAAAACGATGTTTCAATATTTACGGATAACGATACACGTGTTGAAACACTTAAACAAAAACGTATACTTTTACAAGTAAATAAACGAAACAAACACAATAATAACACTTTGTGAATTATTATTACAAAACCGTCACCAACGGGCCGTACATGTTTTCAAAACTACAAACCTAAATGACAAACGAATACTTTGGACATATCTAGTTGAATGAACACTAACATGGATGGTCAACTACGACATCCACATACTTACACTTATAATATCATACGATTAGGGTGTTAGGAGATTATCGACTAGGAATACTTTTGGGCTTAGGCTTTGCTAGCACTCACACTTTATTTAGCTCAACAGGTGAGTTCACAGCCCCTACTTTTACTGTTTTAACTGCTTTTGTACAGGGGTGGAAAATATAGTCAACGATTTTGCTACGTGAGCAAACTTTTATATAACTGTTGTGATATACATTGTGCTAACTATTTGTGACTGCGGTCAAACGATTATGACTTTTATTTATGAAATGGTATTTCATACGAAAACTAAACTGGGAACTAGCTGGAGAACGACCAGCTACACACTTTTACAACTAACTTTTATGAAACAACATTTTCATAAACACACATAAAGTCCCTACGTCTTGGGCACATATACAGAAAGTCCCTACTTCTTGGGCAAGGTGTCATCCTACGTCTTGGATTAAGGCTCTACTTCTTGAGCAGATGGGTTATACGTCTTGGATGCCAGTCCTACTTCTTGGACACAACTTATACAAGTCCCTACGTCTTGGGCACATAGAAAGTCCCTACCTCTTGGGCAACGATTTAGGTCCTATTTCTTGGACAACGATTTAAATCCCTACTTCTTGGGTAAACTAATAGGATACTGCTTTCCTACGATACTTTTACAAACTTATGATTTTGGGTAACATCCCAACCAACGAACTTTTGGATGACATTCCACAAAACATCACTTATTTGCGAGGGTAAAACATTACAAACACATTGGTTGATCAAAGTTTACACTTAAACATAAAACCTGTGAATTCACTCAACCTCGTTGTTGACTTTTACTATGTTTTTCAAGGAATTAGCTGCGCACGTAAGAACCGCCTACACTCATGGAACTTAGGCGACCCGCGAAGCTTAGGATGCCAGCTTTTGAAAACTTATGGATTTCTTTAGTATAACTGAAGTGTTTTAGTCATATTTCTGAAATCTACTTTTGTAAACTTAACTATTTGACATTTGTACGATTCGATGAATCATAACACCTTGTAACTACTACATTTGTCATCTTAATATATGTTCTGTATCATATGCTCTGATACGTATGCGTGTACAACGTTAATGTCATTACCCCCATACTTAACCAAATGCTTCCGCTAAACAAAATCAATGAATTTGGGGGTGTGACAAACTATCTAAAACGTATCCTTTAGATGTGTTTGTCGGGTTTGAATCCCACACTTAGTGATAAGCATTATGGATAGGGTATATTTATAACGAAAAAGAGCTTAGAACAGAAGTACTCCCCATTTATATATGTGGCATGTTGGTGATGATGAGGAGTGCTCCGAAGCACATGATTGCCGACTTTTCCGTAGAGTCCCTTCGTTGCTGTTGTGTGCTCCGATTTCTTCAAGTCTTTTGTGATTTGTCTCGTAGGTGTGAACACGTTGGATATAATTTTCTTATTTTCGGTGCCAAAAACTTGATGTTTGATGTGGCGCCAAAAACTTGATGTGTCGGTCTTCTTCGTATATACAAGTGTGAAAGATAGTCGGAGACTTCATCACTTCTTGGAATGTAAAATTGCAGAAATGTAAACACGGGTTGCCTCCCAAGAAGCGCTCTTTTAAAGTCGAGAGCTCGACTCCTTTTCTCCTAGCTAGGTGGAGATTGATGCATCCATGGGATCCACTGTGTTGATGCTGTGGGCCCTAGGTTGCGGAAAAGTGTATCGAGGTGGATAGATTCTCAAAAAGTGATTGATTATTGAAGTAATCAATTCGAGTGGACTATCTCTCGATGATGCCTTGTAGTTCAGAAGATGCTCTAAGGTTGTTCTCTCAAGTCCTTGAAGTCTGAAGGTGATGTAGTCGACTGCTTTAGTGATAGTCCAATTAGGGTCGGTCATGGTGGTTGTATCTTTCTTCACAACCTCTCTTGGTGGTGGGTTTTGTCAAAGAGAGCATACAAACGCCAAGAATTGCAATTTTATGCCTTCATAGTTTTTGGTCTTGGGGTCTCCATTGAATCTTCTGATAGATATGCACAGGTTCTTGATTTGCCGGTGCTGATGGTCGTTGAATGGAAAGTCGGATTCTGAGAAAACTAGAGTAAGCTGATGAAGTATCTCCTTGCATCCTGAGTGGAATATGAACTTTGTTCTAGAGCTTCTTTTCCGTTGTTGAATCTCCCGTAGATGGATCGTAACAGAAGTAGCGATATCAAGTGGTGACTCATGTGCAACCCTAAAGGGTCGTTCGCGCCTTGATTCCTCCCAAACGAGATCACTAAGTTCTTCAATCAATAGCTCAACTTGTTTTTCAATAGTGGAGTTGATAACCATAGATCCGCTTTCCTTGGAACTGAGGTGATCTTCTCTACTTAGCAAGTTAAGCAATGATGTGAGGTCATTCATCATTGAAATGTCGGCACGACTACTCGGATGTCCAGTAGCCTCTTTCATATGCGCTCTAATGGATCCTAACATCTCCCATTGTGTTGAGGTGAATGGGATGTTAGATCTTTTAAGAGCATTATAGATCCCAGTGTAAGTCCGTTTTTGCTGTTGACAGAATTGCAGTTCAGCAGGGGGAAGAGTAAGCATGTTGACTATGTCGCTTATTCATCCTACTACTTTGCCAAATCTTTAGATCAATTCTTCGAGCACTTTGTGATCTATGATGGTTTGCGGTTGGTATCTTGTGCGTTTGAAATATTACTCCAGTGTTTCTCTTCTCGTGGGATGGTTGTGGTTACTTCCCGCCATTTCTTCAATGGTAAACGGATTAGTTGGCGGTATGCTTCTTTTGTTTTCTTCTTCTATCTTTCCCTTTCTGATTATTTCTTCCATCGTTGGTTTGTTTGCTGATTGAGATGCATTTTTCATCTCTTGTCCTATTCGTCGGAGGTCAATCGAGAAATATGGCGTAATTGCCATTTCCTTGCTATATTTCCTTTCACTTGTTGACTTTGCAGTTTCTTTGTCGTTGGCGGTCTTCATGGAGATCATGTAAATATTGGCTTGGTCTCCACCGTTAGGATTGTCGATATGGAAAGTGATGGTTTCTCCTTGAGACTGCAAGCTGATGGTCTGTGCGAAGACGTTGATGATTGCCTTGGACGTATTCATGAAAGGTCTTCCTAGTATGATTGGGATGTGTACGTCTTCTTGCATATCCATTACTACAAAATCTGCTGGGTAAAGAAATTTGTCAATCCTAACTAAAACATTTTCAGCTATTCCCCTAGGGTATTTGATCGAGTGGTCAGCAAGCTGTATGCTCATTTTGGTAGGTCGAAAGTTTTCTAACTCAAGCCTTTTGAAAAGCGAGTATGACATGAGATTAACACTAGCTCCTAAGTCGGCGAGAGAACAGATAATGCCTGAATTGTAGATGGAAATAGGGAGAGTAAAACGTCCTGTATCTCCGAGTTTTTCAGGGATAGTATTTTTCAAGATAGCTGAACATTCCTCGTTCAGCGGGACATTGGGTACTTCGGGTACCTTATCCTTGGTTGTAAGAAGTTTTCTGAAGTACGTTTTAGAATGAACTTCAGGTACGGTATCTAGGAATTTCCTATCAAGTTTAAAAGACTTAAGCTTGTCGGGTCGTTGTTTAAGACGAGCCGGAAATGGAATTTTCCTAATTGATGTAGACTCTAAATCTACTGTCGATGGGACAATAGGTGGCTCCTTCACCGGAGAAGAAACCGTAGGTGGGCTATGTGCTACCTGCGAGTCTTGAATATGGGAAGCCTCCTTATGGCAACTAGTTGGACTATCCTGAGGTTTAGTGTTAATGCGTTGTGCTAATTGTCCTAATTGGGATTCTAAAGCTTTTAACAAAGTCAGTTGATCTCTTAAGAAGATATCAGTTTGGTCTTGTCTAGCCGAGAGTCCTTGAATGACTTTTATCAGGGTGTCATCAAAACTAGAGGTTTGTGAGGAAGAGGGTTCATATAGTTCGGGTTGGTAAGTTGGTGGGCTATTCCTAGGTGGGTTAAGAGAAGGGTTAGTATTGGGCGGAGTTAGATGAGAGTGAGGAATTTGGGCTGAGTGGTTCGTATTAGCACAATTAAGGCATGTTTGAACTTGAAAGACTTGTTGTGATTGACTTTTCAATTCCTTAATCTCCTTGGTTAGGTCTACCACTTGCTGAGTGAGGGTTTTGATAGCTTCATTCCCGATTGTAGTCGGTGAATTCACTAGTGAGGGGTGATTTTCACTGTTCCAGTCATGGTTGTGTATTGTCATTTTCTCAATAAGGCTCCAAGCTTCATCTACCGTACAGTCTATGAAACTACCTTGAGAGGCGGTATCAAGTAAAGGACGGTGATGTGGGAAGAGACCATTGTAGAAAATGCGCAACTGGTCTGAGCGCACAAAACGATGATTTGGACATTTCTTAAGCAATCCCTTAAAGCGTTTCCATGCGTCGTAGATTGATTCATCAAGGACTTGACGGAAGTTTATGATGTTGGTCCTAAACATGGCTTGTTTTGATGGGGGGAAATATTTGGCCAAAAATTTGGTTGCTAATTCTACCCAAGAGGTTATAGAGTTAATTTCTAGTCTTTCGAACCAGGTTTGTGCATTAAGAGTGAGTGAGTAGGGAAATAGGTATAGACATACTATGTCCTGATTAACCCCAATCGGCTTAAAGGAGTTGGATAAGGAAATGAATTTGTCAAGGTGTGAGTTGGGATCATCATTTGGTAGGCCATGGAATTGACAGAGGTTTTGGACTAACTGAACAATGTGTGGCTTTAACTCGAATGATCCTCTACCAATTTCCGGATTGACAATTGGTCCTCCTCGACCTTCAATCAAAGGTTTAGAGTCTTCAGCGAGAGTTATACGTGTAGCTATCATAGTCTCATTAGCAGGTGGTTGACTAGTTGAGTGGATAGGGATAACGTAATGTGTGAAAGTAGTAAAAGGAAGGAAAAATAAAGAAAGACGTAGGGGTCTAAGGAGAAGAGTTAATAATAAAGGTTTACTAGCGAGTAAGTTCATCTTGACGCCTAAGCATCGTACAGTTGGTTACCAGGCAGCGGCGCCACAAACTTGATGCGCCCCCAGCGGTCGGTAAGGATTTTACCCCTTGTCGTTAAACCGGCTGCCGGAGGCGGCGATCAGTGGGTGTTTTAAATTTGTAATTGCGGGGCCTAAGTTTTTCCTAACAGTGCTAATCCTAAGGGTGAGCAAGTGGTAGGTATGACCTAGAGTCGTTCTTCAAACCGACTGAATTGAAACTAAGGCGTGGTAGATGATGGCTTTCAAACTAGTGAAGGGTTTATAAGATAGTGGGGGAGTTTTGGTTTTTATATTAACTAACTTAGGCAAATAAATAAATAAAAGCGAAATAAAAATAAAAGGTAAAGCAGATAAGATAAAGATAGTGTTTGCTGAGACTTCGTTAATTAAGTTATGGGATGATATTTGGAGAAACTGTTTTGAAAGATATTAGTTAATTATCATTCTTGAATACTTGTATGTAAACACTAGATTCCCTACTAATTAAAATCCCATTAGCATGTCATACCGGGAGCTAGGTTATGGTAACATTACAAAGTATTTAGAATAATAAGCCAAATCTTAATATGGTTTAATAATACTTTCATATGAACGGGAACGAAATCTTAAGGTTCTAGACATAACTGAATCATATAACGATTCATCGTCATCCTAACAGATTCGTATATTCAAAAAGTTCATTTATGACTTTAAACCAGCTCTTGCTTAAGACTACCCAATAAATCCCCTAATTATCCACAGCGTTCCTCACTTAAAGTGGTTCCGCCGCTTCAAACCTTGGCCATGTCTTGTCCTACGGTAATCCCCCATGTAGCCTTGCGGATCCATAGTTTCATAACTTTGACAAATTATACTGACACAGATGACTGACTACCTTTTAATTGGACGTCGTTAAAAAGGTGTTGTAATCACGTTTATTGGTGGAAAGGCAATAGATTAATTTAAAGTTTAAAAGTCTATTTAGAAAGGTTAATTAAACTACGTTTCTCATTTTATATATTAGTCCATAATATAACTACCTTCGGTCGTTACACAGCTTCCACGTGTTTGTACTACACCTAAAGTGTTTTCAACGCTATACTGCGTGACAGTCGAATAGGGGCCGTCATATTATTTCGTAATATTGTACCGTTTCGTAATATGACTACCTTCGGTCGTTCCTCGACTTCCATACATTTGTACTCCACCTTGGAGTGTTTCCAGTACTATATCGAGTAACAGTCGAATAAGGGCCGTCATATTATTTTACGATAATTAAGACCATTTATATTTTACTACTATGATGATCCTAAGGCAACAATCAAACAAGAACATGCAATAAGACGATCAAAGCAATACTGCCGATCTTTAATAAGTAATTATAAATCATCCCATAATTAACTAACTACATCACAAGCAAACACAACAAGCGTACTACTCTCTAATCATGGCAATAACTAAATCTAGCATAATCAATATAAACGTAATTAATTAAGATAGATAAGGATTAGAAAGAACCAAGATTAAATGCGGGAGAAAGTAGACTTGAATTAATTGACACAATTCTAAGCTTACACCGAAGATTACAATGCGTTCCGTACTTTCCTTCTATTCTAAACAAGCTCCTAAACTAGCCTAAAACTAATTTTTAGTAAGAAAATAGAAAGAAAGTAGAAACAATATCTTAAGAGAAGTATATTGTTCTAAGAATGGTGTGTCTTCAAATGAAGGCTTAGGGCCTCTATTTATAGGTGAGAGTTGTCTCATTTTAGCACTCCAAGGAACACATTAGCAAAAGGTGGAAAAGGTGGTGCACCGGGTACCAAAAAGCACGTAAAGGTAATGCACCGGGTACCAAAAAGCATGTAAAGGTTGTGCACTAGGTACGAGCAAGGACCAAAAAGCAGAAATGGGATGGGGGGGCAGGTGGCCAGCGCCTGGAGGCTGGTGGCCGGCCTGGTACCAAAGAGAATGTGGAGACGGGTGGCTGGCTGCCGTCCCGGTTCGCATTCTTTTGCTCGTTTCTTGTTTCGCGCGTATCTTCTTTGTTATGCGTCCGTTTTTGTCGATTCTTTTTGCGTTGGATTCGTTTTTCATAAAGGAAGACTTTGATGAAAAGAAATCCCAAAAATATGTCTCTCATCTTTGGATGTCTCGTACGAATCGTTTGAATCTTCCGGTGTACGTAGAATCTTCATTCTTCATCCGTTTTTGCCGATTCTTCTTCTGTTGGATTCGTATTTTGAAAACGAACATCTTGGATAAGAGAAATCTCAGTGGTGGGCACTTTGTCTCTAAATCTTGTTTTGATGTCTTGAATCTTCGATTGTGCGTGGAATCTTCGTTTTTCGCTCGTTTTGCTTGATTTTTCTCGTGCAACCTTGTTTCGACCTACTTGGCATATTATAATTGATTTGTGTATTATTTGAGTTCATATGCCAAGTATTATTCCAGAATGAAAGAGATATCGGTAGTAAAAATGTGACTTTTTACGCGATATCAATATCATATAGGATTGACAATCCTCGTTCGGGTTAGCAAGCACTAACCGGTCAAACGGACGTATTAGGATTTGGGTAGGCGAGTGTGGATAAGGCACTCATAGGAGGCACCTCGACCGGAATTCCTTAAATGTGGACCCGACCCTCAAGTTAAGCTCAGACTATGTGCTCATGGTTGTATAACTTTTATTTTGCTTAATTGCATGTTAAATTCAATTAAATATTGCGGTTCATACAATATGTTTTGACATACAAACCTGTGAGCTCACCAGCGTTTCGCTGACCCATTTTAGGATGTATCACAGGTACTCGGCAGTAGGTTGGACTGCCCAATCAGGATCCATTAGCTCGAGTCAGTATTTAAACAAATCAGAGATTTAATTGCATTATAATATTTTGTATAAAGTAATTATGCGATGTAAATCTCTCAATTCAAGAAACTGAGCTAATGTAAACTATATTTTGATGTAAACATTGGTTTTATCAATACAAGTTGTAAACGACGCATATAGCGGTCCTTCATTATATATCTTATGTGATGTGATTATTGATTAGTCGCGCCCCGACCTGATTCGCTTTCTCAACCCGAAATTGGGGGTGCGACAGGTTACAAGTCTTCGGACATCAATACTCGGCTAATTAACTCAAGTTTATTTAATTAAACGCTTCAAGACTCAGGTGAGTCTCATAGCCCCTATTTTACTGTTTTTACTCAGGGGTGTGATACATTGCTCGATTTATTTACATGTGAACGCAAGTACAATTCAAAATCAAATACTACATGAGTTGTTTTCAACTAATCAATTTAAAGTCCTCCACAAACATAGTTTGGTAATACATCTGTAGCGTGAATGTTAGTATATGATATCATATAGGATTGACAATCCTCGTTCGGGTTAGCAAGCACTAACTGGTCAAATTGACGTAATAACATTTGGGTAGACGAGTGTAGATTAGGCACTCGTAGGAGGCACCTCGATCGGAATTCCTTAAATGTGGACCCGACCCTCAAGTTAAGCTCAGACTATGTGCTCATGACTGTATAACTTTTATTTTGCTTAATTGCACTTTAAATTCAATTAAATCTTGCGGTTCATACAATATGTTTTAACATACAAACCTGTGAGCTCACTAGCATTTCGCTGACCCATTTTAGCATGTATCATAGGTACTCAGCAGTAGGTTGGACTGCCCAATCAGGATTCATTAGCTGGAGTCAGCATACAATCAATCAGAGATTTAATTGCATTATTATATTATTTTGTATAAACTAATTATGTAATGTAAATCTCTCAATTTGGAAACTGAGCTAATGTAAACTACTTTTTGATGTAAACTTTGGTTATATCAATACACAATTGTAAAACGACGCATGTAGTGGTCGTTCATTATACCTTGTGTGCTTGATTATTGATTAGTCGCGCCCCGACCCAATTCGCTTTCGCAACCCGAAATTGGGGGTGCGACATATACATATAATAGTGTTTAACATTTTGATTTTTAAAATAAGTAAAACGCAGTGAGAGTCAATAGTTAGGTCGTTAACCAAGAGCCAACACAAAAACTTGTTTTTAAAATAGATTATAATCATTTATTTCTCTAACTTGTCCTTTAATTCTTTATATTACATTACAATATAAGTTTGTTTTGATTTTCTGACTCGTAAGAGTCGCACAAGACTCGAAAGGGTCACATATGACTCGGGAGAGTCAATAAAAGACTTGTAATTAAGAGTCAAAGTCATCTATGAGTCGGGGTTCGAGTCGCCCGTTTTTTTGATTTTTTTATTCGTCTCGTAATAATCGATTCGTGAATCGTAAGAGTTTAACAAATATGTATATAAGCTTGTTATTGTTATTATGTATAACTAGTAGGTTACCCGTGCTTATGCGGCGGAGTTTTGGGACACTAATAGCAAAACGTCTTTTCATTGCTTTCCATGATAATTTTAAGAGGTTGTGTAATTACTCTTACAATATATTTGAGAGTTCAAATCTTGATGGGACGGTAGAAATTTCTAATTACCCTATTTCTAATATTATATTTTGAGCAAAAGTGTCACCAATTCGTCTTTAATACATCAAATAAAGTATAAAATCTATCTATAACATATACTTAAAGCAAAATACCATGGAGAAGTTTGGACCATTGATTAAATTTCTTCATTAATATCTAACGATCTAGATTAGTTTAAATAATTATACTTTTTATTCTCTAGATAATATTAAGAATTAAGAATATCAGCTAATAATTAATTAAATTGAATTTAAAAGTCTTATTTGATAAAAAAAAAAATAGAAAAAAATACGACCAAATATTTTGGACTAAATATATATAAAATAATCACCTTCTCCAATCTATTCCTAATTACAAGCCGTACATAAAAGAAAACTTCGACCCACTTTTAAAAAATCAGATTGCTTTCGTTACCTACATTCATCTTCAATCAATTTCTAGGGTTTGATCTAATGGATAATTATTCTTCTTCCCAATTCCATTTGCTTATAACTGGTACATTGTTTTTTTTTTTTTTTTTTTTTTTTTTTTTTTATAAAGTAATCAGTACGTTGTTTGTTCCATCAACCATTTGATTGATCCAGTTTTTAGAGTTTTAGTCTTAATAATCGTTTTTTCTTTTGCAATTGTTTGATTTCACGTAAAGGGTTTTAGTCTTAATAATCGTTCTTTCTTCTTCAATTGTTTGGTTTCAGGTGTTGATTTATCTTGAAGGTTTTAATTATGAGTTTTCAAATCTTTGGAAAATTTCCATTAGCTTTCTTGATTACAGATCATTAGCCTATTCACACTCTGATTCTATAAGAAAAGATATATGGTACATAGAGTAAGGTTCAAATGAGTACACCAACTTTGAGTGAAAATGACGGAATCAACATATTTCTGCCATATGTCACTTTATTATCTCTCCTCCACATTTTTAAAAATTAAATATCTCACAAACGGTAAGTCGAAAAATCATGAAAATTGCACCATTAGATTCACGGTAAGTCGATTTACCCCTAACCCTAAACCCTAAACCTCCACATTTTCGACAACTTTTTTTTCCTTTCATTTTTTAGTGGGTTTTACAAATTAGTAACACATGTGTTAGTTGGTTATACATTTAATTTGTGGTTAAGGTTAGGGTTTAGGGTTAGGATTGAGGTTTAGTAGGGTTTAGGGTTTAGGGTTTAGTAAGGTTTAGGGTTTAGTAGGGTTCAAGGTTTAGGGTTTAGTATGATTTAGGGTTTAGAGTTTTGTAAAGCGTTAAGGGTTAGGGTTTGGCGTTTAGGGGTTTAGGGGTTAGGGTTTAGGGTTTGAGGTTTGGGGTTAAAAATGGAAGAAAAAAAATTCGTCGAAAGTATGACTTGATGGACGGAAAATCGAAAAGGATCAAACGATGAATCTAATGGTGCAATTTTTATAATTTTTCGATTTATCGTTTGTGAGATAATTGATGTTGGGGGTAAATGGGTTTTGTACATGTGAAACATTCTCTTTGTACACATGGCATGATATCATTGGTTCCCTCTTTCTCACACAAATTCCCATTCTTATTTGAACCCCACCCCTTGTACATATATTGTGTATACGATTTGATAGTTAGAGGTAAAATACTTTCTCTTAAGTATTTGTTTCATGAAAAGTTGAATATCATATGTTTGATGAAATGTGTGATAGAAGAAGGTTATTATTTTTTCTCATTAGATTGTCCATGTTTTAGTAGATATTTGGGTGAGTTTTAAAACGTGCTCATCACAACTTATTTGATAAAACTGGCTAATTTGCAAATGACTCGCTTCACAATTATCCCATGGCATGTCAACTTCTTTAAGATTATGATTTTTTCAATATAATGGTCTCGATTACCAATTTAGTTTTTCAATTTTAGATTTACCTTTTTGTCTCATCTATTATACTTTTAACCGTAGATTCGACAGATTTCTTATGATGATTAGAAGATATCGAGCTATTCCTTGCTGGTTGTGAGTATGATCCAGCCATCATCCCAATGTTTTCCAGGTAAACGCAACTAACTAAAGTCCTTCAGTTTGGTCCATGCTTACTTTATATTATATAAAAGTGGATTTATATATTTTGTATTACATGACATCTTTTTAATTATTGTTGCAAGCTAGGAGTCATTAAAGTAGTTGTCCGTTTTATTTTCCACCTGTAGACTGTAATAATGGCTAATTATAATTCGTGTTATTTTGTACTAATGCTTGATATAATGGTGAGAATTCCTCTATTCCATGTGAAACTGCTATAGGTCGTTTAAAAGTCCGTTCAGATTCTCATATTTATCATGCGAGTTTGCATTTATGGATGTGAATGATACCCTAGGAACAGTGAGTTCAACTTCTTAACTTAATTTCATGATTTTTTTGTGTGAACCTTTATAGGATTTGTACAAAATGAAAGAATGGAGTGTGAATTTCATTTGATTTATTTAAAATAATGATATGTAACTTCTGTTTTAAGGAAAAAAAGGTTAGTCACAAGATTGAAATCTATAAAATATACTTAAAGCAAAATACCATGACAAAATCTTGACCCTTCATTAGGTTTTCCAAAATCGATTTAATGATCGAGATTTAATTTAAATAATTACACTTTACCCCCTAAACCTCCTAAAATATAATAAAGTTAAAAATAAATTTATTAATCATTAATTAATAATAAAAATTCGGAGAATAGTATTTTAAAAATATTATTAGATAATATTCTAATATATTATATTAAATATTAAATAATTAAATAATAATCGGCTAATAATAATAAAAGATTGTCCGTTATCTTTGCCAAATAATACTCATTAATATTAATATCAATTAAAAATTTAATTAATTTATTCCATTCTCCTTATCATCAATAATATAACGACCGTTCCTAAATCCAATAATCAATCAAGGTATAACCAAATTAGAGCTGCAGTCATACACGATCCAATCCGTCGGCGAAGACCTTCATTCTAACTCCGATCAAAAACAATGACCGAAGAAGGCAAGAATAGAGGTGTTGCTTACTTCGACGACCAATACCAAGCACACCTAGGGTTTCCACAACCAAGTCCTCCACAGAGTCATCCGTACTATACACATGGTTATCAAACCGTTCCCGGTACCTAATTTACATCCATCATATGTTTTTATGTTCGTATATGTATGTTGTGTGTGTGTGTATTATTATTTACAAATTGAAGTTGATGAAT
The DNA here is from genome assembly GCA_949592205.1 of Helichrysum umbraculigerum. NCBI lineage: Eukaryota > Viridiplantae > Streptophyta > Magnoliopsida > Asterales > Asteraceae > Helichrysum > Helichrysum umbraculigerum. The sequence continues at coordinate 93,907,826 of CATIUR010000004.1, forward strand.
TGATTTATATGGATAGGAACTGATGTAATGAACTTAGGTGTTCAATTTTGATCTCTTATACATACACTTATATAGAAGCAAAACTTACACCTGTTAGAAGCTCTTTATTGTCAACTGATGGATCTAAGTATGCTGGCATCAACGAAAATTGCCTATTAACAAAGTGTACTGTAAATGAAAGTTTTGTAATGTACTCGGTGTAAGTAAGAGTAAAAAAAACTTACCTAAATCATGGAAATCGCAAAAACTTAACAAAAAATTTGCTTCCTTACTTCAATAGTTTAGCTAAATGTACGTACACACTTGGAATGACTTTATAACAAACTGAAAAATGCAGAACTTTATCTCTCATATTTGTGAAATTGGATGGTAATTATAACTTGATAATGTATATAAATGATCATTAATTCGTACGTGAATAAATTTTGTAGCATTACGAGTAACAGGATGATATTGTTAAGAAAATTAAAGTTGATTAACATTGTTTGCGTACTTGGGTGTAGGTTTCGATTGTTGGTCGATCAAAAGGTTTTTATGCAGTTTTTTTCGATCATACATATGTATATGTATATTCACTAATAGGTAATAATATGTTTACATAATGTAATGAACTGTCTCTATTGACATAACTTATATTTGATATGATGCTATTTGTTCTTATGATAATTAGTATTAATTTGTTAGTGTGATGGCAGGTTAGAACACGTATATCTCATGGTTATGAATGTAGTCTTCAATGATAGGGTAATTTCAAATGCATACAAGTTGCAAGTTAGTGTATATTCGTTTTGTAAGGCAATCTAGATCCTCAGGTCATCATCTTTACCATCATTTAATCTAAATAGTTAGTATCATGAATGATTGAAGTTGATATATAGATATGATAAACTGATTTAGTTAAGGGGGTTTTTTATAAAAAAAATTATCTTTGTCTTATATTTTATAAGGATCAAGACTTACTGTTCGTCCATTGAATTTCAAAAAAAAACTTATTTGGTTGTTCCAGATATATATAAAAAGGAACTATTGATGATGGACATCAATGGGGATAACTTCAAATTTAAACAAAATCTCCATTCACTAATTTGTAAGTTTTTCTTTTATGATTAATGTATGTTTTATTATTTGCACAAATGACAACCCTTCTTTATTTTGTTGGTGGGCTTTTAAAGAAGCGGGATTGCAAGTAAGTTCATAATTGTGCAAAATTAATAGGTTAATTTGTATATCTTTTGCTAGAATTTAACTATTGATATTTGTCATATTCAAAAATACCTCTTGGTGTCTGTCATTGTGATATCACAGGTATGTGGATGGAAGTTAAAGTGTTTTTGCCTTACGAATCACAAGGTTTTCTACTTGTCCTAGCAGGGTTTGTCCTTATTTTCTTTTTACCCGATTTTTCATTTTGTTTTCAGTATGTGTGCAAGGGATTTGAGTTCATTTAGCCACTCATTTTCTTACATCGATGATTTACAGAAACTGGAATTCCCTTGAAATGACATAATCACTTAAGTGAAGAATAGTTGTGTTCGCAACAACTTATAACATCATCTTATTGATGTAGTAAATATTATTTGCAGTAAGTTTTTCTTACTCCAAACTGATTTATAGAGAATCAATTTTGTTTTTATAAATCTGTTTTAGTTTTCAGAAACTTTGAGTTTTAACATCTTGAAATCCATACTGAATGTTTGGAGGTACATGCTTAAACAATTCTACTTTTAAATTTATTAGGAAGAATATTTGTATTCATTACAAATCCACTTTGAGAATATATGCTTCTCGTGGGAGCCTCGATCGATATCCAAGTCATGATAGTCTCACACGGATCCAACATTTGAAGATATCTGTTGGGGCAGAACGTGGGCTAAATTTCTTACATGATCCAATGGGTGGTCAACAAAGAGTTCTCCATCGAGACATCAATAGCGCAAACATCCTTTTGGATGATAACTGGGCAGCTAAAGTTTTAGATTTTGGTCCCTCAAAGGTTGGACCAGCTAATCAAGGGCAAACATTTCTTTTGTCGAATGTTGTTGGTACACATGGGTATTGTGATCCATTGTACTGGAAACGGGTATACTATCAAAAGAATCTGATGGGTATTCTTTCGGAGTCATGTTGTTTTAAATTTTAAGTGGAAGGTTGTGTGTACCATAATCGTGAGTTAAGTGAGATTTTAGTTCCTAAGTGGAAGCGACACTACAATGAGAAGCGCATAGACGAGATTATACTCCCTGGCCTAAAAGAACAAATGGATCCAGGTCCTTTGAATTTGTTTTCAACCATTGCCTATCGATGCGTGAATGAAGTTTGTGGAAAGCGACCAACAATGGCTGAGATCGTGAAGGAACTAAAAGCTGCAATCCAACAAGTAACTTATTTTGTTTTTTATTCAGTGGCTTTTACTGCTTATTTTCTTCCATAAATCTGTTTTTTATATTATTTATACTTTTTCATTCTCTCTAATGTTTTTTTACATACATTATAAGGATTTAACTGAAGAAAACTAACTGATCTGATGAATTTACTTGCAGATCTGTTGTTATGTATGCTTTTTGTAAGTTGATTCTTCAAAGTTGTAATTAATTTAATTGCTTTTGTAAGCAATTTTTGACAATTACTGGTAACGAAATCAAGGAATTAACACAAAAATATTATATACAAAGGAGATTCTTGAAACCCTTGGAAAGTGCGGAGATTTCAGAATTGATCAAGATTGCAGAAACTGCAGTACATCAAGAGAGCGAGATCAGTGAAAGGTCGTGATGATATTAGAGGTGACAAAATTTCTTGATTTTAGTATTAGCATTTATTTTCGCGTCTTATGATCGAATTGTTGATTCCCGTTTTAAGTCACTGCTTCAATCTCTGCTGGAAATGATAATGTAATTGGAACCATGATTGTTGATGCTATTGACAACGTTTGACTAGAAGGTGTCTTAATTATCGAGTCATCATGCTCTTTTGAGACAACTGTTAACGTTGAAGAAGGAACGGAGGTTTGTCTTATGTTGTAATTTAAATTGCGTCTACATCTTCGAGGTGGCAATATGGTGAGGGTGGGTGATTTGGGTAATTTGTCGAAAGGGAAATTTTGGTATGGCTTGAGAAACGGGTCGGGTTGGTTGACTCAGAAAGGGTTTTTTTTGTAGATGGTTCATGGTCTTGAACATGAAGATACGAAGACGCCAAGAATATTAAACATTTAATCAAGTCTGTAATGGTCAATTTATTGCAAATATATATTTGTTGAAAATTTGTTTTGAGGTATTGAGATGGTTGAAGCTTTTTACAGGTTGTTATATATCGATAAAAGTACTGGTAGGTACTGAACGCTCAAGATCCATGTGCTTTATTATGTAGTCAACTGTTCGGATGCTAATGTACGATTCACATGAAGTCATATGTAAAATACTAATAATTGGTAGTGTGTGTGCTATTTACAATTTACATGGAATGGGATTAATAAAACCTTGCATATAATTATTTCATTGATTCAATATATGGTTACAGGTGTTATTCGTGTTATTCGATAGTCCATTCTATAGGCAACGATAGATCATTCTACTTTATACTGAAATTAAAAGGTTTACTACTTAAGTATTCACTTAGTCTTATTTTTCATTATTATTTAATATAGTTTGTCATGTAGTACATTTAAAGACATAGCAGCTCATTTATATATAATAATGTACAAACCAAATAAAAGTGTGATATAGAATTCCGTTAATAACCGAGGTTAGCAATAAAGCAAAGAAATACCACCGAAGGAGTGCATAAATGTAATGTAATGATATGAATGCAGAAAAAGTTGTAGTTTTCTCTTTTTGGTGCAAGGTTCAATTTGTATAACATTTTATCTCTAAAGATTTCTTTTTTAACTTAATATCAAAAGATTTAAATTGAGTTACCTGCGTTGTCGCGGGTCTTAAACCTAGTTTTGATTATAATGGTTGTTGATTTCATCATAGGTCAACAGTCTGATGCCTAAATTACCAATACCATGTACGATCATGGAAATTAGATAAGCGATAGTTGTGTATATTATCACCATGATTCAAAATAAGTCTATCCTTTTTGATATCAAATGCTTTCTAGGAACCCGTTAGGCTATTTATTTATTTATTTAAATCTTAAATTATATATACGACTCATGTTTATGACGTCATGTATGAATTCAATTAAAAGATTTGATTATTCAATTTAATCCCTCAACTTGACTTATATAAAAATAGTGCCATTCTTTGTTTTCCATAATAACCATCCAGCTTTTTATTTGTAGAAAATTCACATGTAACCTTTTTGAGCAATATATCTTAAATAAAGATAATATATAGAACTGAATTATGACATCGTATCAAATAACCAATTAGGTTACTCTGTTATTATCTATAACATCTATAACATATAACATATACTTAAATCAAAATAGCTTGGAGTAATCACAACCTTTAATTGCTTTTCCCCATATTGATCCAATCATCTAGATTTATTATTATTATTATTATTTGTTAATTTATTATTATTATTATTTGTTAAATTTGTTAATGTATTAAATTAAAAAAAAAACCGGCCACATATCTCTTCCAAAAATATAGCTGATCCTTCCAATTAGGCTCTTGATTAGGAATGGCTTAGATTAATTTAAATAATTACACTTTACACCCCTAATTATTTTTAAAATAATTATATAAATATAAATAATAAAATATATTAATTTAATTTAACTCTAAATAAATCGAGGTAAACAAACTCGGCATATAAAAAAAATCAGCCGCAATTTGACACCGGCCTCCATGTAACCATACGACACCATTATAACGTTTTCTCTCCACCCTAGCCGATCGATTCTTCAATTTAATCTGATTCATCAATTCAATCCGTTCTTCCATCATTCATTCAGGTAATATTTAATATTAAGAATCTGTTACATTCATACCGTTTTTGTTTTATGTGTTATCGGTTGATTGTTCGATCTTTATATACATTGATTAATCGGATTAACTGTCTTAATTAACGATTCCTAATATTCTTTTAATCGATTGATGTTCTGATGCAGAATTTAAAGTTGTTCTATTTTGTGCAATTATATGTCATGTTATGCTTTATTGAGCTTTTTTGTATATCTTTGCTACAGTGTTTTTATGTTCATTGTAGTATTGTACTATTAGTTGCACGTTTTATTGAGGATCTAAAATGGCATCAGTTGAAAGAAAAACAACTACTCTTATATAAATAATTTGTTCTAGTTGTTGTAATTGGGGTCATTTGACATGGTGCTCATTTGCAGTTCACATATTGTCCGTTTGACTATTAAGTGCACTTATAAGATATCGTAGAACAAATTCAGGGTTATTATTTTATAGTACCTATCGCAGGTAGTAATATTTTGTCCATATGAATTCCTTTAGTATTTACATGTGACACCCCCAAATTCGGTCAGCGCGGTCAACGCGCGATTAGCGGAAACATTAGTATGTGCGGGGGGTGCTGACGTTAACGTTGAACATCATGCAGATCAGAGCATATGATTATTGCAGAACAATTAAATTAAGATACCATTTATGAAAATAGTTGGTTTACAAAAGAACTACGACTTGTCAAGTCGTAGAAATAGTATTAGTTATACAAAATAAATCCTTGTTTGTCCCAAACTGTGGCATCCTAATTCGTGATGGGTCGCCTAACTCCGTAAGTATGCGTTCTTACTTGTGCTATGAATTACCTGAAAAACATAGTAAAAAGTCAACACATGGTTGAGTGAATTCACAGGTTTTTATATGTATGGTTTGTTAAACCAAGTTCATTTATATGTTGTTGACATGAGAGTCAAATAAACTTTGCTCACAAAGGTTTGTAGGAAAGCAAGTAATCCTAATAATGTTTGTACAAAGTCTATAAATATTTCCACATAGATCGCAATCATAACATGAAGTCATTTATATAATCAGTAGCACATAAGTACCCAAAGCAATTAAGAAGCACATAAGCACCAAAACAATTTTGAACATTTATTGCATATTATAGCAAAAACATTAGCTATGTTTTTCACCCCAAGTTGAAAGCTGTAAAATAGTAAAAGTGGGGCTGTGAACTCACAGTAGTTGTAGCAATGTGATAGCTAGCAGAAAGACGTAGCGTTGCCCAATATGTCAACATATACGCAATAATTGTATTAACATAAGTACTTTGATTGTTTGTCAAATTATGTTAATAGTTTGTTTGCTTTGAAGAAATTGTTGATTTCTTAATTTGTGCAAGTCGTTGGTGCCGATATGTCGAAATATAAGTAATATTTCTCGAGTCGTAAATCTTGATACATATATATAACATGTTTATAGTTGTGTATATAAATATCGTTTCGTTTCCAACACTCGTTGTGTTAGATATTGGTTATATTTTAAATTTAACACGTTACCAAAACATCGCGTAAATGTAATTATATTGTATCGGGTTGGAATAGGTTTTGGGCCGTTGTTGGGCCGATTGCATGGTACGATCCAAGAACTAAGCCCAATTCACATTTATGGTTTAAATTCCTGTGGCCCAAAAGGGCTTGGCCCATTATTCGTTTACTTAATCGGTCCGGCCCATTTAAATAGTTTTGGCCCAACATAGCTCCGGCCCAAATATTTATCACCCGGCCCAATTGTCTAATAACTTGTTTGGCCCAATTTATTATCTAACTCGTACGCCTTTTATTTCATTTGAGAAGTTATGCTTTACAAAAGTTGTCGTTTTTACTTAATAACCATGTACATGTATTTGTATTTCTGTGACAAAATTTAACTAAATTACGCGACTTTTTCTTAATGAGACGGTAGTCAAACTAGCTCGGTTTGACCCAAAACTTTTAGGTAAGTCTTAAATATGTTAATAGAGCTTGGAAAAATTATCGTTGTGTTTCGTTGTGTAACACCTCGTCAAAAAGGTCAAATTTCGCACCATTTTTAAACTTTAAATAATTACCTTTTAAAGATCGAGTGAAATATTTTACTAAAAATACTTACAAAATGATATAAACAAAATCATAGATTTAAAGTAATAAACGTTCAAAAATGTAATTCGCTTTTTAATTAAAACACATTCTAAACTATTCGAAACCGCGCGAAAATAATTTATTAAACATTAAGTTCCAGTAATGTTTTATAAAACATTTCGGAAGAATACAAAACAATTTTTAGAATTCAAAATGTTATTTTAAATTACATCGGACAAATTAATCACGGGTATTTTGTACTGTGGTTGGAGACCACAGTGTACGAAAATAGGAGCTGAGTTTAACAAAACCCAACCCCATCTCCTTTCTCATTTCATTTCCTTTTTCTCTTTCACATCTCCACCTCAAACTCTCTCTAAAAATCATCAACCAACCACCACCACCACCGGCCGCCACCACCGCCGGCCACAGCCGCCGCCGCCGTCGCCGGACCTCACCACCGTCACCAACATCATCATCAAGCAACCATCATCATCATCTATCATCACCATCTTTGTTCTTCACCATCAAAACCCATTTGGGGTTTCATTTTCGAAATCGTAAGAAAACTTTCGATCCCTCTCTATTTTCATGTTAATATCACTCATTTCATCATATATTATCATTATATAAGTTTGTTATTGTCGATTTGGTGATTTATGGCTTCGATCCGTGGTTTTGGGTGAAAACCCGTCGAGCAGACGGAAGTGTCGCCCACAGACCAAAAACAGTACTAGCGTCACTAAGTGTCGCTATGCCTCTCTGCCGCCCTTATAGCGTCACTACTTAAGTGCCGCTATCACACACACACCGTCACTTCTTGAGTGACGCAAGCCAATAACTATCGGCAGAAACATGCGACACTTCTCAAGTGTCGCTACCTTCAGCAGAAACCACAACTTTCAGCAGAAACGAATGGCGTCACTAAACCAACAGCGACACTAACCTATAGCGGCACTATCTAAGTGTCGCTAAAATGCTGAATTTTCCAAACTTTTGAGTCACTAGCCTAGTGACGCTATAAACCCCTTAGTGACGCATGAAGTGTCGCTATTGTCAGTTTTTGAACTAAAAACTCACTTTTAAAGTGCCAAACTTATCCGGAAACATATACGCAATTATATACGAACCGAAACGCGTTCACACGCACTTTATTATACAAAAATAATATAATTATATTTTCGAAATATAATTTCAGTACGCGGCAAACGAAACGTATTTACTTTACGATATTCAAACGTAAACACTTAGCAAACACATTGAGTACAATATAACCGAATGAACAACAAATTGGATAGTTTTAATTAAACGTCCACTTACTTATACGAAATCTCACGTGTTTAGGACACTAGGAGATTACTATCGGCACGACTCGCTACATTAGGACGCTAGCTCCTCAGGTGAGTTCACCGCATCACTCTTTTACTGTTTTCCAACTGATTTCGGGGTGGGAATGCATACTCCTGTTTTACTACTTTCTACTGTATAAATCTTTACAAACGTTTTACAATAGTATATGGTAACGGTGTTAGATTACGACAGCTACGAACCACTTGACCATACTTAGAGATATTAAGTATGACCGTGTTAGAAACACCTAGAATTATATTACATATGATATCTAGGAAATAAACGCCTCACTACATCAGTGACTTGCTAAGTACTAGAAATGACTAGTGGACTTGTGAATACCAACTAGAGGCACCGATTTGTTTAGTTCAGTGATGACTATCTTTACGAACTAACGGATGACTTTAACTAAGTACTGAAAGTACTTCCCTACAGTTAAGTGACTTAGACTTTACACCTTACTTCAGGCAAACTAGGTGACGTAGATACGTACCTACTAATTGATTACGATCATCCCTTACATCTAGGTGACGCTCCTACATTCTTAGAATGATATACTACTGTGAATTACGTAACAACTTGAGGTACTGTTGAGTGCCTGTAACATTTTACTAGCTTTGGGCTAAACTTACTTACCGGCATGTCGTGTACTGCCAGAACGATTACTTTCATCTCCTGCGGGAGAATAACGGACGCTGTCACTATATGTGAAGCAAAACGATGCCACGGTGGGTGGTACAAACACGATACCAACGTGATTGGTATTACGGATTTACAAACGAGCTCACGATACCACGGTGGGTGGTACAACTTACGTACGAGCTGGATGCTCACGATACCACGGTGGGTGGTACAACTTACTTACGAGCTGAATGCTCACACTCAGCAACGGACCGACGAACTATTACAGTCGGGGTCGTTGGCTCGGCATATGAATTTTTACTCTATCGTAGTTCTACGGAACTGCACGGTTACTCATACTCAGCATATAGCAATATGCTTTACTTACTTTTAGCACGGACCTACGCATTTTTACGGTAGGGGTCGTTGACTCGATAACTGATATATTTATTTAAACGTGGTCCTGCGGGACATAACTTGACATATCCTTTGGGGGATACCCATTACCATCACTGTAGGTGATTACTAGATAACTTACGAGTCGGAGACTCAGGGAAACAACGAGCTTTTGCTCACTTGACTGTTATTACAAACCATACCGATATGACACGATCACCCAACAGATAACTTGATCATGTTGCCGGGGTGCAACCTTTCATGCCAGGTGGCATCGTGACCTATTAGTAACCGTATAACTAATACTTGAAACCGTACAAACTATCCGTACCGTATTGCCGGGGAGCAATACCGACCGTCTAAGGACTTTCTTGTTTGATCTCTTTCGACTAGTAGCATGACAGTTAGTCATCTTACGCTACACCCGTATACATATTGCCAGGTGGCAATAACTTACCTGATAACACACCCACTGGGAATTGGTTCCCTTTACTTGACTAGAAACCTATTGATTAGGTTCACCTGTTTACCATAAATTTCTCACAATTACCTCGAGGGGTAATCATTACTATTTAAACTGTTAAACTTGATTTACATTTCTGAATGAATTACATATTTCTTGAACTACTTGTTATTACAAAATACTTGTGAACTCACCAGCTTTCCAGCTGACCCTTTTAGTGTGCATTCTCAGGTACACTGCAATAGTAGGATTGGCCTACAGGATTTCTAGCTCGAGTCGCACGTTTTGACAATTGGATGTCTCTGCATAATTTTCGTATTATCAGTCATGTATTGAAAGTATTTTGCGAACTCGCAACTTGTATACATTTTATTTTGAGAAATGTAATAACTATTTTCAAACGTCTCATTTAGAGTCGTTCATTATGTATCTTATGCTGTGATATTTGATTTGGTAACACCCGACCCGATCGCTTCCGCAACCCGAAATATGAGGGTGTTACAGATTGGTATCAGAGCCTAAGGTTGTAGTGAACTAGGTTGCATTTAGTGGGCCTAGACTATGACCATTAGACAGTATTCCTTATTAGGTATAACTAGTTCAGGAATTACATCATACGAACTTAATTTAACATAGCGTAGCTAACTATGTACAATTAAGCAAAGATGATGTAAGATCTGAAAGGGGTTATATTGAAAGGGAATGCAGTAGTCGACTCTGATTGTTATTTGTTACTTGCTAGACACCCTAGGCTATTATATGTACTGTAGGTATATATGAATAGGCCTTACGTGTATACTGTTTCTGCATATCTATATACATGTATGTATGATTATACCTGACGTGATTCCGCTGTACTACTGATACATACACTCGGAGTGGCATATCGCCAACTTCCCAACTCTTATGACTTGATCTCAAATTGTGACCAGGTTGGTCACGACTGACTAGTATTGCGAGAGATGCTCGTAATGACTGAAATCCACGAATCACTATCGAAACTTGCTATCGGCCCGAGGGCTACACTTGAACAACACACAGCACGTGGTGCTGCATTTACTCAGTATGTTAATACTACAACTGGCACCTTGGTACTACGCTCACAGTACATGGGTACAACAATTTCGGTGCTTCGGGCACTACGATCATGGCACGTGGTGCTGCATCGTGCTTTGGGCACCATACTACTCCAGCACGTGGTGCTGTAACTTACGATAATTGGGTACTACTTTTACAATACAATAGGAAATTACATTATTGTGCCGATGGCACTATGTTACAGTACGGGGTTACTGTGTCTTAGTACTTAGGGTACTACGCATCAACCGATAGACCTACAACTACCGTACGCTAGTATCACACAATAGTCAGTTAGACTAGATACCATACCATAGTCTTGGTAGATTACTTTAAGGCATACGTGAACAACTAATATATATACAACGAAACTAAAAGTCTGAGAACTTTCGAACACATACTATTTTTACATACCAATGAAATAAACGTAATCCTCAAATAAAGAACTTACCATTAACGTTTCATTCTTGTTTAAAGAATCATGCCGCGTAGACGACAAACGTACACTCAAACAGAACGCGACCAATACGCGGAGCAAAGAGTAGCTGAAGCTCTAGCTGCACAAAGCCTAACGTGTCCCTGCACCTATAAAGAATTTCTGAACTGCGACCCGCCAATCTTTGTTGGTACTGAAGGGGCTGTCGGACTGATCCAATGGATCGAAAGGATGGAAGCTGTATTCCGCATTTGCAACTGCTCCGATGGGTACAAAGTCAAATACTCCACCTACACCCTTCGAGATAATGCTCTAACCTGGTGGAATGCTCACGCCCAAACCGTAGGGGTTGACACCGCCTATGAACTTTCTTGGGAGGAACTGAAACAACTGATGAAGGACGAATATTGTCCTAGCGAGGAACTACACCAACTTGAGAATGAACTCTGGCATCTTACCGTGAAAAACAACGACATCATGACCTATACCAATCGTTTTCACCGACTGGCACTCCTTTGCCCGTCTCTAGTGAACCCAGAAAGCAAACGAATCGAACAATACATCGAAGGACTTTCGGCACAAATCGCGGACATGGTTATCTCCTCTAAACCCAACACTATTCGAGACGCCGTTCGCATGGCCCACAACCTCATGGCACGGGTGGTTCAACGCGGAACCCCCACAACTGAGAACCATACACAAAAATGGAATGGCGATTCCAGCACTAGTCATAATCCAATAAATCAACCCGAACCCTTGAAATCTTACCCTCCTGAATACAAAGTAAAGCGGGGTTATGCGGGGGATAAGCCCTTTTGTCACAACTGTAAACGTCATCACTCTGGCCCTTGTGGCCTACCTTGCGAGAGGTGTCAACGATTCGGACACCAAATTCAGGACTGTAGAGTTCCTGCAAATCCCGATGGACAACAAACGTGTTTCAAATGTAACACTCCTGGACATTTCAAGAAAGATTGCCCAAATCAGAAACAAAAAATCCTCATGATCAACTCCGGAGGGACCGGACGAAACCGCGGCAATATCACGGGTATGTCCCTATTCGATACTAAACCTTCAAAATACACACAACGTTTCGATCAACGGGAATGTCGATACCAAAAATAATACCGAATACATGAATTAGTACCGACTACATGAATTGAGTCAAACATAAAAGCTAGAATTTGCTTTCAGCATATTAACCGACTGAACGTACACAAATCACTCAGTCCTGATAGGACTACTCGCTGAACGGTCACGTTGTGACAACCATCAAGTCCCGAGGGGACTACAATGTAAACGGTTCCTTAGCAACCACAACTTAAACATGTAAACAATATAGTCAGAATGTGACTACAATGATAAACTGCGATACAGTCATCGGTTGACTGCTATCCAACCTCGTCATAGACACTTTATGTCTACAAGTTACGCGACAAACACCTCGTTCATACATTGCTCCCCAGACCCCACGCGACCACGACATTCCTTTAAATTTCGGGACGAAATTTAATTAACAGGGGGAGAATGTAACACCTCGTCAAAAAGGTCAAATTTCGCACCATTTTTAAACTTTAAATAATTACCTTTTAAAGATCGAGTGAAATATTTTACTAAAAATACTTACAAAATGATATAAACAAAATCATAGATTTAAAGTAATAAACGTTCAAAAATGTAATTCGCTTTTTAATTAAAACACATTCTAAACTATTCGAAACCGCGCGAAAATAATTTATTAAACATTAAGTTCCAGTAATGTTTTATAAAACATTTCGGAAGAATACAAAACAATTTTTAGAATTCAAAATGTTATTTTAAATTACATCGGACAAATTAATCACGGGTATTTTGTACTGTGGTTGGAGACCACAGTGTACGAAAATAGGAGCTGAGTTTAACAAAACCCAACCCCATCTCCTTTCTCATTTCATTTCCTTTTTCTCTTTCACATCTCCACCTCAAACTCTCTCTAAAAATCATCAACCAACCACCACCACCATCGGCCGCCACCACCGCCGGCCACAGCCGCCGCCGCCGTTGCCGGACCTCACCACCGTCACCAACATCATCATCAAGCAACCATCATCATCATCTATCATCACCATCTTTGTTCTTCACCATCAAAACCCATTTGGGGTTTCATTTTCGAAATCGTAAGAAAACTTTCGATCCCTCTCTATTTTCATGTTAATATCACTCATTTCATCATATATTATCATTATATAAGTTTGTTATTGTCGATTTGGTGATTTATGGCTTCGATCCGTGGTTTTGGGTGAAAACCCGTCGAGCAGACGGAAGTGTCGCCCACAGACCAAAAACAGTACTAGCGTCACTAAGTGTCGCTATGCCTCTCTGCCGCCCTTATAGCGTCACTACTTAAGTGCCGCTATCACACACACACCGTCACTTCTTGAGTGACGCAAGCCTATAACTATCGGCAGAAACATGCGACACTTCTCAAGTGTCGCTACCTTCAGCAGAAACCACAACTTTCAGCAGAAACGAATGGCGTCACTAAACCAACAGCGACACTAACCTATAGCGGCACTATCTAAGTGTCGCTAAAATGCTGAATTTTCCAAACTTTTGAGTCACTAGCCTAGTGACGCTATAAACCCCTTAGTGACGCATGAAGTGTCGCTATTGTCAGTTTTTGAACTAAAAACTCACTTTTAAAGTGCCAAACTTATCCGGAAACATATACGCAATTATATACGAACCGAAACGCGTTCACACGCACTTTATTATACAAAAATAATATAATTATATTTTCAAAATATAATTTCAGTACGCGGCAAACGAAACGTATTTACTTTACGATATTCAAACGTAAACACTTAGCAAACACATTGAGTACAATATAACCGAATGAACAACAAATTGGATAGTTTTAATTAAACGTCCACTTACTTATACGAAATCTCACGTGTTTAGGACACTAGGAGATTACTATCGGCACGACTCGCTACATTAGGACGCTAGCTCCTCAGGTGAGTTCACCGCCCCACTCTTTTACTGTTTTCCAACTGATTTCGGGGTGGGAATGCATACTCCTGTTTTACTACTTTCTACTGTATAAATCTTTACAAACGTTTTACAATAGTATATGGTAACGGTGTTAGATTACGACAGCTACGAACCACTTGACCATACTTAGAGATATTAAGTATGACCGTGTTAGAAACACCTAGAATTATATTACATATGATATCTAGGAAATAAACGCCTCACTACATCAGTGACTTGCTAAGTACTAGAAATGACTAGTGGACTTGTGAATACCAACTAGAGGCACCGATTTGTTTAGTTCAGTGATGACTATCTTTACGAACTAACGGATGACTTTAACTAAGTACTGAAAGTACTTCCCTACAGTTAAGTGACTTAGACTTTACACCTTACTTCAGGCAAACTAGGTGACGTAGATACGTACCTACTAATTGATTACGATCATCCCTTACATCTAGGTGACGCTCCTACATTCTTAGAATGATATACTACTGTGAATTACGTAACAACTTGAGGTACTGTTGAGTGCCTGTAACATTTTACTAGCTTTGGGCTAAACTTACTTACCGGCATGTCGTGTACTGCCAGAACGATTACTTGCATCTCCTGCGGGAGAATAACGGACGCTGTCACTATATGTGAAGCAAAACGATGCCACGGTGGGTGGTACAAACACGATACCAACGTGATTGGTATTACGGATTTACAAACGAGCTCACGATACCACGGTGGGTGGTACAACTTACGTACGAGCTGGATGCTCACGATACCACGGTGGGTGGTACAACTTACTTACGAGCTGAATGCTCACACTCAGCAACGGACCGACGAACTATTACAGTCGGGGTCGTTGGCTCGGCATATGAATTTTTACTCTATCGTAGTTCTACGGAACTGCACGGTTACTCATACTCAGCATATAGCAATATGCTTTACTTACTTTTAGCACGGACCTACGCATTTTTACGGTAGGGGTCGTTGACTCGATAACTGATATATTTATTTAAACGTGGTCCTGCGGGACATAACTTGACATATCCTTTGGGGGATACCCATTACCATCACTGTAGGTGATTACTAGATAACTTACGAGTCGGAGACTCAGGGAAACAACGAGCTTTTGCTCACTTGACTGTTATTACAAACCATACCGATATGACACGATCACCCAACAGATAACTTGATCATGTTGCCGGGGTGCAACCTTTCATGCCAGGTGGCATCGTGACCTATTAGTAACCGTATAACTAATACTTGAAACCGTACAAACTATCCGTACCGTATTGCCGGGGAGCAATACCGACCGTCTAAGGACTTTCTTGTTTGATCTCTTTCGACTAGTAGCATGACAGTTAGTCATCTTACGCTACACCCGTATACATATTGCCAGGTGGCAATAACTTACCTGATAACACACCCACTGGGAATTGGTTCCCTTTACTTGACTAGAAACCTATTGATTAGGTTCACCTGTTTACCATAAATTTCTCACAATTACCTCGAGGGGTAATCATTACTATTTAAACTGTTAAACTTGATTTACATTTCTGAATGAATTACATATTTCTTGAACTACTTGTTATTACAAAATACTTGTGAACTCACCAGCTTTCCAGCTGACCCTTTTAGTGTGCATTCTCAGGTACACTGCAATAGTAGGATTGGCCTACAGGATTTCTAGCTCGAGTCGCACGTTTTGACAATTGGATGTCTCTGCATAATTTTTGTATTATCAGTCATGTATTGAAAGTATTTTGCGAACTCGCAACTTGTATACATTTTATTTTGAGAAATGTAATAACTATTTTCAAACGTCTCATTTAGAGTCGTTCATTATGTATCTTATGCTGTGATATTTGATTTGGTAACACCCGACCCGATCGCTTCCGCAACCCGAAATATGAGGGTGTTACACGTTGTTAACCAAAAATATCGTTTTTATTCCGAGCCCAAAACAGCCCCCGAACTCAAATTTTTGTTGTTTTCGACTATTTTCGAGCTCGTTTTCGGGGGTCAAAACTTATCGAACGAATCCGAAATTTTTACATGATGTTCCCATATATATCAACTACTTCCAGTATCGTTTTCATGCTTTTTAGACGTCCACATATTTTTAAAAAAATTCGTGATCAAGGCTGTCCAGAAAGTCATTTTTCACACCTAAGCTTTACGAATCAATTGGTAGATCAGGATCTGTGCATTTTCAAGCGAAGCGTTCTTCACGAAAGTTGTTCTTAACATAAATATGAAGATTTTCCAAGTGGTCTCAAGTGTTTTCGTTACTCGTATGATTTTATACAATTTTATAACCGTGACAGAAAAATCTGTCCAAGATCATCATTACCATAAGTTTATGTTTTACTTAGTTTTTGTTAAGTTTTCTTGCAAGATATTTCACCAAATGAACTTAAAACATGTAAACACACTAAATAAATGCAATATTTACACCATAACACGTTTATAAGTACAAGTTTCGTATCAACAGTTTGATTTATTCAAGATTTTCCATTTTAGAGTTAAATATATCAATCATCAAATTTATCCAAATCATCAAGGTATATACATGAATTATGTTTTGTTTATACTATATAACATCAAATTTATGTAAGAAATGAAAGAGTGAAAGCTTCCTCACAATGATAATTATGATGATGATAATGCCGTGAGATGATATGATGATGATTAAGCGATCATTTTTTTGTTTGTGTTTGAAGTGTTTTGTGAGTTTGAAGGTTTGATTAGTATGAAAAGATGATGAAGATGACTTGAAGTTCCTGCTTCTTTCCTTCACTACTGCTACTGGCTTCCAGTCGAAGAAACACAAGGGAGAAAGAAAGTTGTTGGCTCAATTATTTGAGTGGGTGTTGTGATCAAAGATGTTGTGAGATGGGAGTATATAAAATGGTTTAAAATCCAAAGTTTTCAACTGGAATGTATGGAAGTTACAGTATATGGTCGACTAGATATTTTAAGTGTGGTAATTGTGTAGGTTTTTAGCCCGTTAGTTTCGGGTACGAGTCCAATTGTGTGCTAAATTTTGGTTGAATTTCGAAATTATATTTTGAGGTAATCTTCCAAATACTAAAACAGTAACGGGAAAATAAATACTTTTATTATTTTCGACCTTTAGGTACGTTTTATAATTGTTTCTGTTCGTGTATAACGTGTCCTAAATAGTCGTCTAAAGGTTCCTGAACAACTTTTGTTCTAACTATTTTCTATAATAGTTTCAAATATATAATAGTTTCAAATAAAAATACTTCAAAAGTATTTTGAAAACCTTTTTGGACTTTTGTACTGTGTCCGATACGTTAAATAATAAACGTATAATATATGAAATTTTATCCATAATCTAAATATAATGATAATCGTAATTAATAATTTTTGAATTATCAATTATTTTTGTATCACCAACTTATTGTATTTACTTCTGTTGAGTTCGTCCCGATAAGTTTGTACGTAATTATAGTTAATTACGAAATACATAATACTTTTAGTTTAAAATTATTGGGCTTGCTAGGCTTATATCACATCAAAAGTTTTGTTAAAACTTAACTAGGAAATCAGCGTAAAATGCATGTGTTTACTGTTCTTAATTGTACCCAAATTTGCAGGGTGTCACATTCTCCCCTTGTTAAAGAAATTTCGTCCTCGAAATCTAAGTTATGTAATGAGTTATTTGCATATGCAATTTACCTCATGACTCAGCTGTAGCTCACAAGGGTAGTTGGGGGTGGGGTCTATATATTAATATACACATATATAATAGCCTAGTGTGTCGATAGGTGTATCACCCACTGATAGCTGGGTATGTGTCAAGTAGTGTGACGTTCAGTCGGGTTTGTCTTCCTTTCCTTGTTAGGCGAGTGCCGTACTGGCAATTAAAGGGAATAGTGAGAAGGTTTTCTATGTGATGACCTTTCACATCCGAGGGACTAATGTCTGCTCATTCGTTACTAGTGCTTAGTTACTGTCGGTATTAGTAGCTTACAACGACATTGTTAATCGTCCATGACTCATGTCGTAGTCCAAAATAATAATTATATCATAGTAGTCGTGTTTTGACTATTTCGTATTTCGAATCGTAGTTATATTACGGCTACAAGGTAACCATTCATAAAGTAGTCCCATCGTGACTAGGCGGTTGACAAAATATTAAATTGATTTGTCTGCTAAATGCAGACCCTGAGTTTAACGTTGGCTTAGATATGTCATTCCTATGATGCTTTTGATGTTAAATCAGTAGAGGTGGCATAGAGGAAAGAGTGACATGTGTTTAGTGTCAACCAAAATTAACGAGTTAAGTTCTTTAGAGAATGCGAGGTTGCCATTGTGGCGTTCAAAGCTGTATAAGTTCCCAAAGTTTGCATATATACCAGATCAAAGTATTCCAAATCTAAATCATAGATGGAATCGTAGTTGTTATCATAGTTGTTCCCATATTTGTTATTGCAGTTGTTCTCGTAATGGGACTCGTAGTTATCCCCATGGTTGTTATTGCTGTGTTAAGAATTTCGTTGAGCAAAATGATTAATTTATCGTCGGAGAGGCACTTTTCCAAATTAGTAATTTGAAAAGTGTCATAATGTTGTTAAGCTCCTGAGATAGGTTTAGTTCGTGAGTCTAGAACCAATCCATACAAGGATCTTCGAAAAGTCCTAAATATTTTGTGGGTTAAGTTTTCCCCAAGTTGTGCGACCCCTTTCCAGGGCAATACTTTGTGTAGAGTTTTGTCACCTACTTGAAATTCAAGGGGTTTACAGCGATTATCGGTGACACTCTTTTGTCATTATCGCGTTGATTTTAGTTGGTTAATTACTTGGGACATCTTGTGCGTAGTTTCTTGAATAGTCTAAGAACCAGATAGTTATTTGTCACTCAACTTTGTCCAACAGAGTGGTGTTCGGCACTTGCGTCCGTCTAACGCCTCAAACGGTGCCTATTCGTACACTATTGTGATAACCATTGTTGTAAGAAAATTTTGTTAGAAGTTGGTGAGTATTCCAGTTACTCCCAAAGTCAATCACACGTGCTCGTAACAAGTCTTCGAGCGTTTGTATCGTTCGTTCGCTCTGGCCATCGGTTTGTGGATGGTAGGCAATACTTCTATCTGGATGAGTACTCAGTGCCAGCTGTCAGAAGCGAAATGTAAGGTTCTTATCTCTGTCGGAGGTAATGGATAGTGGAAATCGTACCAACGTACAACCTCAGTTTTGATTCCTTGACAACTAGTCCCTATCGACTACGATATCGGAACTTCTCAACTCTATCGTTAGTAAATCTATTTCGAAGAGATGACCCTCCAACGTTAGGATACATCCCGGTACTATTTCTCCTGATTCGATCAACTTACCCTCAGCTAGTTCTATAGCGTGTTTGTCATCTAGTTTACGTGAGTCAACTTTTAAAGGTTGAGTCACCGTTTTCTACGACATCTCGGTGACGGTGTTAGGATTCAATCAGTTTCGTTTTGTTGGATTGTCGTCCAAAAGTAAGATTTCGTTGGGATGTCACCCAAGATACAGTTTAGTTGAGATGTCTACTCAAATTACAACTTAGGTGGGATGTCTGTCCCTAATATAGTTTAGTTGTTGGCTTCGTAGGAAACACAAGTTTATCAATTAAGAGAAACATTTCCTAAAGTAATGGTTTATAGAAAACACAGGTTATTTACTAAAATAACAATTCCCCAAAATAGTTATCGTAGGATACACAAGTTATTTATTAAAAATAACATTTCTCAAAGTAGTTATCGTAGGAAACACATGTTAATTCAATCAAGAGTTAACATTTTCCAAATAAGTAATAGCAAGAAACACAGGCTATTTAAGTAAAACAACATGCCCCAAAATAGTTATCATAGGAAACACAGGCTGACCCAACTAAGGATCAACATTTCCAAACTCTACCGGTCGTTCTCCGGTTTGTAATATTGCTGGTCGTTCTCCAGCAAATCATATTACTGGTCGTTCTCCAGTTTATCTACCGGTCGTTCTCCGGTTTAAAGCCTTACTGGTACGTTCTCCAGTATCTCAAAACATTACCGGTACGTTCTCCGGTTAATTCAAAATGATACCGGTCGTTCTCCGGTTTATAAATGCGTACTGGTATGTTCTCCAGTATCCTGTTCAAAGTGTTTGTAGGAATGTTATTCAAAGTTATTGTTTCCATTGGAACGCTATCCAAAATGTAGTTTTCATTGGAATGTTATCCAATATATAGTTTTTGTTGGAAAGTTATCCAAAATATCGTTCCCGTTGAGATGTTATCCAAAAATATAGTAAAACATTTTTGTGGACAAAATTTATAAAAATTGTCAAAATAAGTTTGTCATTTGTGGGGAGGAGTTTGTTTCACATAATTGGGTCTGGTTACCCTAGTGGTTGTTTGAGATTCCATCTCGATTAGTGGATACGACACCTTACTATGTTTGTTCTTGTAGTACTCAAGGCTCGTTACTCCAATATGTATCACACTTTCATTTGTTCTCTCCATCCATTCGATTGATAAGTTGTCAGTCCTAATCATTAAATGTTTAGTGAGGATTTGTTCGATCCGTTAGAAAGTGAGAGTTTATTTGCATAGCGGTCAACTATGACCAAGTAGTTGTCAAATATGACTTTCGTACGATCATGTTTGTATAAGATGTGAATTCGTATGTATGTGTTGAATAGAGGTTTTAGTATAGCATAGTAGGGGCACAGCCCGCCGTACATAGTTTTTACGCTGTTACGATAAGTACCACTTCTGCCGTCATGTAGTCATCATCATGTTGATCTCGGCTACATTCTCTGCCAGTCGAGCACGCTCCTCTAGCATTTGTACTCGGGCACAAGTAGCATGGGAAATTTTCGTTGTCCAAGTTCCTACGGCCTTCAACAGGCTCGAGACGTTTTATATGTGGAGATCATGTCTCCATCCATTCTGGAGATACCGCTTTCTAAGAAGTCATTTTTGTGTGCGTCAAGGAGTTCCCTGAATAGTGTGTGGGGTACGGCAACCATGGTAGGAACCATTAGTTTTATATATGTTTGCTCGTAAAAGTGGGGGCTGTATGAATGAGAAGAGTTCCTCATTTTTACTATGATATAAATGCCCTTAAGCATTCTTCTACTGTTCTAGTAGGATTGACTGTCTCAAGTGTGGTTTGTTTCAGGGAATACAAATTAGGTTAACTCTACATCAGATAATAACGTTCATATAAGTTTCTTGATGGTGTTGGTTGATGGTTTCTCGTGTATCGAGTTGCCACTATTATCCCAACAATATTTGAGAAGTCACGTGTAGAAACACGCAATTATTCATCTAAACGCATTGCAACAGTAGTTGTCATATAGTGAGTTAGGCGTATGCAAATGTGTGCATGCATGTTCTAGCCAAGGCTATAGTCTAGGTCTCTAAGGCTTTCAGGTCACTTAAAGACTTCTAGTTCGCTATAACCAATGGCTCTGATACCAATCTGTGACACCCATAAATTCGGTCAGCGCGGTCAACGCGCGATTAGCGGAAGCATTAGTATGTGCGGGGGGTGCTGACGTTAACGTTGAACATCATGCAGATCAGAGCATATGATTATTGCAGAACAATTAAATTAAGATACCATTTATGAAAATAGTTGGTTTACAAAAGAACTACGACTTGTCAAGTCGTAGAAATAGTATTAGTTATACAAAATAAATCATTGTTTGTCCCAAACTGTGGCATCCTAATTCGTGATGGGTCGCCTAACTCCGTAAGTATGCGTTCTTACTTGTGCTATGAATTACCTGAAAAACATAGTAAAAAGTCAACACATGGTTGAGTGAATTCACAGGTTTTTATATGTATGGTTTGTTAAACCAAGTTCATTTATATGTTGTTGACATGAGAGTCAAATAAACTTTGCTCACAAAGGTTTGTAGGAAAGCAAGTAATCCTAATAATGTTTGTACAAAGTCTATAAATATTTCCACATAGATCGCAATCATAACATGAAGTCATTTATATAATCAGTAGCACATAAGTACCCAAAGCAATTAAGAAGCACATAAGCACCAAAACAATTTTGAACATTTATTGCATATTATAGCAAAAACATTAGCTATGTTTTTCACCCCAAGTTGAAAGCTGTAAAATAGTAAAAGTGGGGCTGTGAACTCACAGTAGTTGTAGCAATGTGATAGCTAGCAGAAAGACGTAGCGTTGCCCAATATGTCAACCTATACGCAATAATTGTATTAACATAAGTACTTTGATTGTTTGTCAAATTATGTTAATAGTTTGTTTGCTTTGAAGAAATTGTTGATTTCTTAATTTGTGCAAGTCGTTGGTGCCGATATGTCGAAATATAAGTAATATTTCTCGAGTCGTAAATCTTGATACATATATATAACATGTTTATAGTTGTGTATATAAATATCGTTTCGTTTCCAACACTCGTTGTGTTAGATATTGGTTATATTTTAAATTTAACACGTTACCAAAACATCTCGTAAATGTAATTATATTGTATCGGGTTGGAATAGGTTTTGGGCCGTTGTTGGGCCGATTGCATGGTACGATCCAAGAACTAAGCCCAATTCACATTTATGGTTTAAATTCCTGTGGCCCAAAAGGGCTTGGCCCATTATTCGTTTACTTAATCGGTCCGGCCCATTTAAATAGTTTTGGCCCAACATAGCTCCGGCCCAAATATTTATCACCCGGCCCAATTGTCTAATAACTTGTTTGGCCCAATTTATTATCTAACTCGTACGCCTTTTATTTCATTTGAGAAGTTATGCTTTACAAAAGTTGTCGTTTTTACTTAATAACCATGTACACGTATTTGTATTTCTGTGACAAAATTTAACTAAATTACGCGACTTTTTCTTAATGAGACGGTAGTCAAACTAGCTCGGTTTGACCCAAAACTTTTAGGTAAGTCTTAAATATGTTAATAGAGCTTGGAAAAATTATCGTTGTGTTTCGTTGTTAACCAAAAATATCGTTTTTATTCCGAGCCCAAAACAGCCCCCGAACTCAGATTTTTGTTGTTTTCGACTATTTTCGAGCTCGTTTTCGGGGGTCAAAACTTATCGAACGAATCCGAAATTTTTACATGATGTTCCCATATATATCAACTACTTCCAGTATCGTTTTCATACTTTTTAGACATCCACATATTTTTAAAAAAATTCGTGATCAAGGCTGTCCAGAAAGTCATTTTTCACACCTAAGCTTTACGAATCAATTGGTAGATCAGGATCTGTGCATTTTCAAGCGAAGCGTTCTTCACGAAAGTTGTTCTTAACATAAATATGAAGATTTTCCAAGTGGTCTCAAGTGTTTTCGTTACTCGTATGATTTTATACAATTTTATAACCGTGACAGAAAAATCTGTCCAAGATCATCATTACCATAAGTTTATGTTTTACTTAGTTTTTGTTAAGTTTTCTTGCAAGATATTTCACCAAATGAACTTAAAACATGTAAACACACTAAATAAATGCAATATTTACACCATAACACGTTTATAAGTACAAGTTTCGTATCCACAGTTTGATTTATTCAAGATTTTCCATTTTAGAGTTAAATATATCAATCATCAAATTTATCCAAATCATCAAGGTATATACATGAATTATGTTTTGTTTATACTATATAACATCAAATTTATGTAAGAAATGAAAGAGTGAAAGCTTCCTCACAATGATAATTATGATGATGATGATGCCGTGAGATGATATGATGATGATTAAGCGATCATTTTTTTGTTTGTGTTTGAAGTGTTTTATGAGTTTGAAGGTTTGATTAGTATGAAAAGATGATGAAGATGACTTGAAGTTCCTGCTTCTTTCCTTCACTACTGCTACTGGCTTCCAGTCGAAGAAACACAAGGGAGAAAGAAAGTTGTTGGCTCAATTATTTGAGTGGGTGTTGTGATCAAAGATGTTGTGAGATGGGAGTATATAAAATGGTTTAAAATCCAAAGTTTTCAACTGGAATGTATGGAAGTTACAGTATATGGTCGACTAGATATTTTAAGTGTGGTAATTGTGTAGGTTTTTAGCCCGTTAGTTTCGGGTACGAGTCCAATTGTGTGCTAAATTTTGGTTGAATTTCGAAATTATATTTTGAGGTAATCTTCCAAATACTAAAACAGTAACGGGAAAATAAATACTTTTATTATTTTCGACCTTTAGATACGTTTTATAATTGTTTCTGTTCGTGTATAACGTGTCCTAAATAGTCGTCTAAAGGTTCCCGAACAACTTTTGTTCTAACTATTTTCTATAATAGTTTCAAATAAAAATACTTCAAAAGTATTTTGAAAACCTTTTTGGACTTTTGTACTGTGTCCGATACGTTAAATAATAAACGTATAATATATGAAATTTTATCCATAATCTAAATATAATGATAATCGTAATTAATAATTTTTGAATTATCAATTATTTTTGTATCACCAACTTATTGTATTTACTTCTGTTGAGTTCGTCCCGATAAGTTTGTACGTAATTATAGTTAATTACGAAATACATAATACTTTTAGTTTAAAATTATTGGGCTTGCTAGGCTTATATCACATCAAAAGTTTTGTTAAAACTTAACTAGGAAATCAGCGTAAAATGCATGTGTTTACTGTTCTTAATTGTACCCAAATTTGCAGGGTGTCACATTACATATGTTTCTTAATAATGGATTTTATTTTTAAGTGTCAAGAAAGTGAATGAAATGTGGTCTATAGTATTCTTACTGAGATGATTATTCCTAATTTTGTCAAAACCAATTGCCGAGTGCATTTCTAATGAGCTAATCAATGTGAATGGTTCCTTTAGAATTGGCATGTTGGGTTGATCCCAAAGGCCAAGACAGTTTACTCTTAAAGTTCTAAAATTTAATCAGAAGTTAAGTCCTTAAAATATGGTCTCAAGAATAAAATATTCTATTGATAGTTATATTTTTTTTAGTAAACTGATAGGCTTTATGCATAAAAAAATGCATAATCATCAACATTTGATCTGTTCAATCTCTGTCATTCTTGGTTTTTCTTATTTGACTGCTTATAAATAGAACACAAGCTCAATTGCCTCGTTAAAGTGTCAACTGTATGCAGGAAGTACAACAGTTTCCACCATTATGTTCAAAGTTCAATGTAAACAGGTTGTTGTGCATCAAAACTTGATTTGGAAGTGTAAAGATCAGTATAAATCATTGGACGTTACTTGATTATAACTGGCTCAGTGACTGCCGGTAACATTTTTTATTCTATACAGTCTCACGGGTTGGTGACCCTACAGTTACAACTTCCAATTTAAATGTTAAAAAATTATAAGTTCCAGTGATTACGTTAATTAAGCATGTGATTTGCATTTGTCTATTAATGATTACACTAACTAAGCCTCTGACTTGCAGTTGTCTATTCAATGTCTTCATTTTCGGGTGCCAGTATGTGGTTAGACTTGACCTTAGTATTTTATCGATTTCCAGGTTTGGTTCTCAATTTAATTTCTAAGCTATATGTTCTGCTATTGATGAGATATAATAAGTGAATAAAATGGAAAAGTTCTTATCCACAAATACTCCTATATATAATCGTGAGAAGCCCACAAATAACCCTTTTTAAATCGTTTTAATTGAGTGGGATACTTCAAAGGCAAATCGAAGTATACCTTATCCGTTAGCAGATACTCCAGGTCGATTCATTTGCTTATGGAGTACTTCCAACTAATCCAAAAGAGGAATATTTGAGGTCTGCCATGTTATTTAGTTTTTGTTATAGGTTATCTACTTATGGTTCCAAACTATAAACTCAATTTCAACATGCTGTATGCATATTGTTTGGTATTGATTTTATGTTTCTGATACGACTGGAAGAGAAATCGAAACGCACTTCTTAGGGAGATTTTGAATTGATCCCAAATATAAAAAAGAAGTATACTGAGATTTTCATAAAAGTCTTAGTTATGTCTATAAATGCTTACATAAATGACTAGAAAGATATATCGAGTTCTAACGAGTCATTATATTAATTATACTTGTGGAAGAGTGATCTTAAATTCTATCAAATATATGTGGTATGCATAGCTCTTGGATGTGTATCTTGTGTCACGTCTAGAGGTGGCAATATGAGTGGACTGATTTAGGGATGGAAATGGGTTTGGGTTAATTTTGTACATGTTGAAATGAATTTTCCTTTTATTCAATCTATTCAATATTTCTATAATAAATAAAAAGCATTATGTTGTGATTACAAAAGCAATATTGTTATAGTGATAGTTTATCTATTAGAAATTCATATTGTCTCAACTGATCTTATGGGGGTGACAAAATGGGTGGTTCGTCGGAAAAATGATGAGACGTTATATCTCGGGCTTTGACAAACAGTAAGCTTTATTTAACTATATTTTATCTGTTTTCACTGAATTTCTTAGTTATTGGTTGATTTTGTTAATGACAAAAATTAATATGTATCTTTTCAGGTGGTATGAGTGGTGCATGATGCATCAACTTCATTTGTGATAAAATTGGTAATATATCGAGCGAGGGTTTGTAAGATGAAATTATGCTACTTACACAGTTACACATGTCAAAGAGCAAGTTGTTGAGGTTAGTTATATCTACATGTACAAGTTTTGCAATATATCAATTATATATCTACTATTTAGTGTTTAATAATGAAAGTGCATAGCACCCGACTCATGGCTTCTCGAAATTAGACGTGTATATAGAGTTAATCTTCACACATTCTCAAAAGGAGGTTATGGATATGATTTTATGTTTTGTTAACCAATCATGTATAACTGAAATAAAATCTAATTGACAATTCCAAAATTTTGCAAGTCTTTATTATTTTTAGATCTTCAACTATAAGATAAAGGTATTTGATAACAACATTCATAAAAACCGAGGCTAAAGTTGTAAATACTTGCACAAGCAGTTAACGTTAACTTGAGGTCAAAATTGTTTGTTATATTTCTTCTTTAGGACACATTATGAAGATTGAAGTCGAGGCCTTGAGGTTTCTCTACCACCAAATTCAAAAGGTGAAAGCATTGATCAAACCGGTTTACTTAAACTGGGATCTATGGGTGAATTACCCAAAGTCGATAGGTTCTAACCGGGTGGGTCTGAATAGGTAATACATTGATTTCTTGGATCGGAGTAAATTTCGTAGTTCACAATTAGTAGAAACTGGGATGGTGTGGTGGTTGTAGTATGTTGGTGGCAACATACACTACTTTAGATCATAAGCTAATGTATTTGTATCGCAGATAATTGTGCTAGATTAGCTACTAATTTTTTTAACTATGAATGTGTGTTTGTTCATTTGGCATGGTTATTTGCTTAAAACTATGCTGGATTTTAATTATACAGTTGAGTCTAGAACATAAAACAAAATGGTTGAAAGAAGATGGCTTGATTTAGTTGCTACCTCAGCCAATCAATACACATATGCAGACATTGTTGTCTTTACCACGATGATTGGTGTACGCATGGAAAAACTTCCAGTGGCTAAAACCTTTATCCAACAAAGCAATGGAATTATTGCAGGAAAGATAATTATCAAGGTAGACATGACCTCATGTGGAGGACTGGTAGATGCATAAATGACAGATCTGACCAATATTTATTTGACTTGAAAAGGGAAAGTTAAATTCATAATTTGTTATTGTAAAAATAATATTTGTTAGCACATCTTTTAACTTTTCAATATATAGAAATAACATATTTACAACTTTAACTGAACTATAAGTTACCATAAAATGTCTTGATTATGAAAACTTATGTTAAAATACTGGTGTACTTATTGTTTTATACATTGAACAAAACAGATAAACAACTCTTTCATCTTAAAAAAACATATTTTACAAAATTAAATGTCTTATCCCGCGTTGTCGCGGGTCCTTCACCTAGTTACTTAAATAAAGATAATATATGGAGCTGAATTATGACATCGTATCAAATAACCAATTAGGTTACTCTGTTATTGTCTATAACATCTATAACATAACATATACTTAAAGCAAAATAGCTTTGAGTAATCCCAACCCTTAATTGCTTTTCCCCATATTGATCCAACCATCTAGATTTATTATTATTATTATTATTTGTTAATTTATTATTATTATTATTTGTTAAATTTTTTAATATATTAAATTAAAAAAAACTGGCCACATATCTCTTCCAAAAATATAGCTGATCCTCCCAATTATTATTATTTATTATTATATTATATTATTAACTAGATAAAAGACCCGCGACAACGCGGACAACTAAAATTAAATTTTTATAGATACTAAGTTAAAGTTTTTACTTAAAAAAACGTAGGATATCAATTTGTATGTTTAATATAAATTGTTTGTTTCATTTGGGTTATATTACTAACCCGCG
This sequence comes from Helichrysum umbraculigerum, assembly GCA_949592205.1. Classification (NCBI taxonomy): domain Eukaryota; kingdom Viridiplantae; phylum Streptophyta; class Magnoliopsida; order Asterales; family Asteraceae; genus Helichrysum; species Helichrysum umbraculigerum. The sequence goes on from CATIUR010000004.1 coordinate 93,936,524, forward strand.
ACTAACCAGGATAATACATTTTAGAATTATAAGTCAAAATTAAATTTAAGCAAACATAATCTAAAATAAAAATTATGTTTTCAAGTTTTTATTTTAAAAAAAAAATAATAAAAAAATGTAAAGCAGCAAGGATTCAACACTCGAGTACTCAAGTTAATGCCATTGAATATGACTACTACTATATAAATAAAGACCGTCATACAAATTATAAAAGTTATTGATATTTCAATGTTATATTTTAATTAGTAGCTTACTGCTTACCTCGTATTACTCATATTAGTACTAAACTTCCGTTTTATAATAAAACCTCCTACAAATAAATAAATAGTTATAAAAAATCAAAAGAATCTCCCAACTATACATGTTTTACTGTCAACCTCAGCTGCAACTTAGCTTTGATATACAACTTCAATTAATATATGGTTCATCTTGAGCATGGTACGATCAGCAAGATTTGTAGAAGCCGCAATGACTTACAATTTTAGCCTTAATTCCCAAGTTAGCACTTATCTAATAAAAAATTAATATTTAAAAGATTATGTCGATGATTGGATACCACTAATTAGTACATCGGTCTCACCATAATGTTATTGCATTTAATCATTTGTACGTTTTCACAGGAAAATGAAGTTGTGTGCCATGTTTTGGATTTGGCGGTAGTATAACTCCGAGCCCTTCACCTCAATCTTCATAATGTTTCATAGAGAAGAAAGATAAACAATTTAAGGTTTTTTAACATCAAATTGTGAAGCTTCAACATTCCTAATCATAAGCATAAAAATATCTAAAAGATAGGACATTCTAAGCCATAACTATTACAACAAAATCATCTAGTGATGTGGGGGTTAGCGTAAATTTTGACCAATGAGATATCCGTTCAAATAGGTCCCAGGCGGGTCAGATGAGTTGTAAGTTGTTCAAATTCATTATATTTCAACTTCGGATTATTATCACGCTAATATATTTAACAAATTAACACTTTAAAAAAGTGTTTGTTAGTCCAGCAAGCCTGATCCTACCAATGGTTGTTCTACACTATATATTAGCACCAATCGTGACCAATATTCATTTAGGCCAACCGTTACCCAACCTAAATTTCTCACAGAGTTTAGTATGGGTGATAATCAATCCAGTCATAGTTTACCTAAGTACGCATTTTACAAAATCCACTAAGATTATGAATTTCTTATTAAAAAACAATACCTTAGGTATCTACCCAAATGCATTACCGGGCTGATTGTTACTTTCCATTCACAGTTTACGCACAACCAAATAGAAAGCAAGGAAAAAAACAGCAAAAAATGAAAGAAGTCGTTACCAAGTTTTAGAGATAAGAAGGAACCGGTAAATTGGATCAAAAGACACCATATTGCTAATCTAAGGTCAAACAACATGTACCTATCTCCTCGTGGGGATTTCATTCACTCCTAATCGATTATTCACCTCCCTCTCTCTCATGAATGGCAAAATTCATGATAACAGATCAATATGATAGTAATAGTTATGCATCTTGGCAGTTTCAGCAATCTACTTACATTTGAACAATGAAATCCAAATTAGTATCTCAATCATTACCAAAATACAGTACTAAAATAGGATCTAATGTGTAGTAGGCAAATACCTTCTTTAAATGTTGATAACTATAAACATTTTCACACGGATTTCAGGGATTTATAATCAAAATAGCGACGGTATTCTGATCAGCCAATGCATTAACTGATCAATATTGTAACACCCCCAAATTCGTTGGTTTCGATTAGCGGAAGCATTTGGATTAAGCTGGGGATGCCACATTTACATTGTACATGCATACGTATAAGAGCTTATGATTACAACAGAACATATGTATTAAGATGCCAAATGTAATAGTTACAAAGTTTTACGATTCATCGAATCGTACAAATGTAAAAGTAGTTAAGTTTACAAAAATAGATTTCGTAAATATGACAAACAAATTAGTTATATAAAAGAAATCCAGTTGTCAAAAGTTGGCATCATATTTGCTTCAAGGGTCGTCTATGTTCCATATGTGCAGGCGGATCTTACGTGCGCAGCTAATTCCCTGAAAAACATAGTAAAAGTCAACAACGAGGTTGAGTGAATTCACAGGTTTTATGTTCACAAATAGTTTTCGTCATCATGATCAAATAAAGTTTCGTGGAATGTTATCCAAAGTGTACGTTTAGTGGGATGTTGCCCAAAGATGTAGTTACATGGGATGTTACCCAAAATACAGTTTATGATTCGTAGGAAAGCGGTATCCTATTAGTATTTGTAGGAATGTAAGTATCCTAATGGTTGTTCGTAGGAATGTCAGTATCCTAATAGTTGTTCGTAGGAATGTCAGTATCCTAATAGTTATTCATAGGAATGTCAGTATCCTAATAGTTGTCAACAGATCCATGTCAGTAGGATTGAGTACCCATGTCAGTAGGGTTCACCTAGTGGGGGGTGTCAGTGTCCCATGTTCTACAAGTATAACGGATCCATGTCAGAAGGATTGAGTACCCATGTCAGTAGGGTTCAAATAGTAAGGAGTGTCAGTGTCCCTTGATCCATGTCAGTAGGATCTAGTACCCATGTCAGTAGGGTTCAAATAGTAGGGAGTGTCAGTGTCCCTTGATCCATGTCAGTAGGATCTGGTCCATGTCAGAAGGACCCATCAGTTACCCAATCGGTTTGGTAAAAGCGTTGCTGGTCGTTCTCAAGCATTTCCAAAACAAGTTTATTACGTTTACAGTGTTTGTAGTACGAAAACGTTATTTCGTAAACATCGGTTTGTGTAACAGTTTAACAGTTCCATGTACTCTAATCGTTCGAGTAAAACCGGTATACATTCGTGTATGTAAAAGTGTTTGACTATGTTTTCCACCCCTAGTTGAAAGCAATAAAAACAGTTAAAATGTAGGGGCTGTGAACTCACCTGATGAGCTAAGTATGTTCGAGTGCTAGCAAAGCCTAAAGCCCAAGTAAAGTCCCTAACGTCCTATACATAGGAGATTATAATATAAGTACGTGACTAATCAGTCAGTCAAGGTTAGTTGTCCAATCAACTAGAAATATCCAAGTGTTTGTTTGGCGTTTTGTTTGTAGTTTGAAAACACGTATGACCCGTTGGTGACAGTGTGTAATAATAATTTCAAAAACATTATTATTATGTTTCGTTCCATTTGTATACTTATAAAAGTGTGTCAATCGTTCCTGCATTGGTTTAATATCGTATTGACTAATTATTATCATTTGGTAACCATTTTGAGTAAATTACAAAGTGCTGAAAAATGTTGACCAAAGTTGACTGCGAACTGAGATCTGCTCTGCGAACATAGATCTGCTCTGCGAACCGAGATCTGCTCTGCGAACCGAGATCTGCTATGCTAACCGAGATTGCTCTGCGAACCGAGATCTGCTCTGCGAACCGAGATTGAATCTCAGCTCGCGAAATTCGCTGTTTACGATTTTTGGTGCGAATTTCGATCCTAAAGCGTTTTTAACAAGTTTGTTGGATATATTCTTGTTGAGTGGACTTAATAACATGTAAATACAAGTGTTTTAAGTAATATTTCTTACCAATTTTGAGTAAAATCCGAAAATTATGTGAATGATGAAAATGGAGATCTTGAGCTTGGATCTTGAAGATGAAGTATTAGCATTTGGGAAGACGAGTGTAGATTAGGCACTCGTAGGAGGCACCTCAGTTGGGTTTCCTTAATTGGACCTGACACTCAAGTTAAGCTCAGACTATGTGCTCATAGCTGTATAACTTTTATTTTGCTTAATTGCATTTTAAATTCAATTATAAATCTTGCGGTTCATACAATTATGTTGACATACAAACCTGTGAGCTCACCAGCGTTTCGCTGACCCATTTTAGTATGTATCACAGGTAGGTTGGACTGCACAAGCAGGAATCATTAGCTCGAGTCAGCATTCATACAATCAGAGATTTAATTGCATTATTATATTTTGTAGAAAGTAATTATGTGATGTAAATCTCTCAATTTCAGAAACTGAGCTAATGTAAACATTATGTTGATGTAAACTTTTGTTTTTATCAATACAAGTTTAAAACGACGCATATAGTGGTCGTTCATTATATCTTATGTGCTGTGATATGTAATTAGTCGCGCCCCGACCCGAACCGCTTCCGCATCATAAATTTGGGGGTGCAACACTCTGGTACCCAACAATTTCATGACCATTGACCTATAGATCAAACGCTTCCGAATGTCGACACTGATGTGCACTAGACGTGTCGATCTAAGGTTTGTGTCATTTTCATGTCACTCTAAGGTTTGTAATGTTTTCACATTACCAATTGGTTAGGCATATTCAGGTCTCAAATGGCTTAGCCCAAGAATCAAACGGTTTGTAATGTTTTCACATCACCTAATGGTTTGGGATTTACATGTCACTGATATAGTTTCCTTAAACTATCTAATGGTTATAATGTTTTCACATTATCAAAGTTTTCATTAGTTAAGTCTAATAATCAAATTTATTAGCACTGGTGTTTTCATGATTATCAAAATTATTTTGATCTAAGGATCATAAAAATCTTTTTGAAATCACAATATTATTCAAAATAAATGAACTTATTTCCACAGTTTCTTGATAAATTATCAACATTTTCATATTACAGGAAATGTTTGTCGGATTCATCATTATCTACAGAATATTTTAGGATCCTGAAATCTTAGGATCCTAAATTCAGAGATTTTCTTAGATCCGATTAAGGATCCTTGGAAGCTCATATCGCTGAATGAATATTGAGAGAATCTTCTCAATATCTTGAGATCTAAACTATGCCAGATGTATCCTGAGGGAATCTCCTCAGGATCCTGTTTCTAAACTACTTTCAAGCATATATATATATATATATATATATATATATATATATATATATATATATATATATATATATGTTTAGGGAATCTCCTCAATATCCTAAAGGCACGAGACATAGATAATATCCTAATATCATTCACAGCAAAAAAGTCTGAGGATTATTAAAATCCTAAGACTAAGTTCAAAAGTGCAGGAAATTTAAAATTGTCTTGTGGCCTACATGAACCACATTCAACACCACTATGCCTGACCATGCCAGGTCAGCCTCACCCCAAATAAAATTGTTTGTTACAATCACAACCCTTAGGAAATAAAACATCAAAACAAAAACCGGGCTCCGGCTAGTCATATGCCTTCCTTGCCCGGGGTTGAATCATCCACTTCAGTAGGATCCTCTGGTGCTGGTGTTGGATCGTTCATCTCAGTATCTTTAATATCAATTGTGACCTTCTGTGTCGATGCATCGGGAGTCTTTTTGGCTGGTGTTTTGGTTCCTTTGCCGCCAGCATCATTAAGGAAATCTTCAACTTCCGGATCTTCACCCTTCAACTTTGCCAACTTGTCTTGCCAGGCTTGTACATTCCAAAAACTTGTGTCGAGACCCTTAGCATTAGATTCATTCACCATAAGGATCCTGGCCTCGAGCACTACAGCAGCTGCATCCTTCTTAATACCAGCAACCAGAATCTCTCGTTCTTCATCAATCTTCTTCTGAGCTTCAGTATCCTTCTGAGCAGCATAAGCTTTGATATCCTTGATTTCTCTCTTCAAATAACCAATCTCCTGAGTAGAAGATTCTGCAACAGTGGCAGCTGTCTTCTTTATGCTCTCAACCATCTCCACTTTTTCCCTATAGCATTTCGTGGCTAGTTCCATAGCCTAGAAAAGATAAATATAATTGAATATATAAGGTTGAAGTCTAGATGAGAAGTTAAACAAAAAATAACAAGGTATACCTTGTCAAAATCAAGTATAGGCTCGTCGGGATCCTCAGTGATGTTGGCTTTCCTCTTCTTGGTGGTGGACCTAGAACGGAGATTGGGGAATCTGGCCTTGCTGGGTTCAACGGATGACTTCTCCTCCTTGATTAATACCCCTTCGTCATCGATGTCTGATGTCGTGTAAACGGAGTTTTAGTTTTAAAATGGAAAATACCTAACTTACTACACACAACACAGGCAAGAATACCTGATCATATATAGTATAGCTTAGTAAGTCCGAGTCGAACACAGGGAACGGATGTCAATATTAACAAATTGGAAATCGATACAATTAATTAAAGCAATAAAAAGTGGGGACGTTTTAGTTCCGATCGAACAATTGATAAACAATTATAAAAGAAATGATTATTTAAATAAAACTAAATTATTAAAATAAAGAAATAATAAAATAACTTAATTTAAGAAAAGATTTAATTCAAATGGTAAAAGAAATGCATTTGCTTAGATTACTTTCCTCAAAATCTGGAAATCATGTTATCAAGAATTGCTCACGTATGGATTTTATCGTGCTATAACAAATGTATCAACCCTCCTTACAAGATAAATTGAATCAACACAATTAAGAAAGACATGAAGTTGTTTTCAACCCGCTAACAGTTCAATTTAACGTTGCCCACCTAATTGTGTTTTATATTAATTCAACACCATTTATGTGATTTATTCTTATAACTTGAATCAACAAAGTCAATAACTATTTCTAGTTATCTTGTTCTTAAACAATTATTACCAATTATTAACCCTAACCCGTCAAACTCAATCTATTCGGTGATAATTCTCAATTAAAACCAACAATCATCAATAATCTTATGATCAAAAGGAACTCAATCTCAATTAATCATAAAACCACGTTAGGTAATTAGCAATATTCATTCAATAACCAAGGTTCAACGAATAAACACATAAACATGAATAAAATCCAATACGATTTGCAATTTCAATAATCAATCCATCAATTAAGTATTATCATCTAAGCAAATACACAAGAGATTTAGCCAAACATAATTTCACAAGAAATCAGATTCAATAACAATTCAATACTCATAATGAAATGAAAGAAAGAAACGTATTCGAACCGAAATAGCGAATTAATGATTGAATGAACGAATCCCCTTGATTATCCTTGATCTTCAACCTTCAAAAACCTCTGGAATTAGGGTTTGGGATCAGAGAAAACGTCTGGAGAAAAAGTGGTAAAAGTTGTTTTCAAAATGAGGGCAAAATGAGTTTTTAGGGTTTCTATCGAGGCAATCCATACGCCGTATGGATTTCCATACGCCGTATGGATTGAAAAGCCCATGGGTTTGACCCGCGTATTCTGGCGGCCAGGCTCACTTCATCCATATGCCGTATGGATTCCATACGCCGTATGGATCGATTTTCCTAGCTTTTTCACCATCGACCAAATTCTTCACTCTTCCTCATTTTAACTTCTTTTCTTCAATTCTCGCTCGTTTTTAGCTTCTTTTCCGATTCAAGCTCCAGATAATTCCTAAATGCAAATATGAACAAAATGAGTATCGAATTCAAATAAAATGCATAAGAAATTAATCAAACTAGGGGGTAATTAGTACTATAAAATAGCACATTTTGGCGTTCATCAAACATCCTCCACTTGAATCCTACTTGTCCTCAAGTAGACTAGTGACTCAAAAATTCAAAACTTTAAATATGAACGGCAAACGATGCATAAAAGGACTTACAAACTACACAGCATTCGGCAAACCAAATTTTTATCTTAAAATCAATTCTACCTTAAAACTCAGCAATCAACAAACTCTACATAGGAAGCAGTTCTAATTTATTATTACACATAAAAGATAATTCACTCAGATTACCGATATTGTTGTCCACTTTAACAATCTAAATTTCAGACATTAAGCTCAACTTATTATTATTCTAGCAGGCCTTACCCTTGATTTTCAATAGCAAAATACTCTCATATAGATAACATGCCACAATTCTCCAATTAATGAAAATTCGAATAAATCAATCATTTTTCAAACCAAGACATTGGTGACAGGTCTGTACCTTAGTACAACAGAGCGACATAACTTGGCTTTGGTTATTTTCAATTCATGAGTCCTTTGTACTCTTTTTATTTTTATTTCTTAAATATACTGACGGAAACCAGGTCTGTACTTTCGTACAACAGAGGAGACAACACCCAGTATATTCCCCAAATGATGATAATTAGGATCCCAAAATTATGGATTATAACACGCTATCATATGAAAATTAAGATTATCATACCTTGCTAAATGATCCTCAAAGGATAACTCCTACTTTATTCATTACATTTCTTACTAGCTCAATAACTTCCATATAGATTGCCTATCGATACATCACAAGATGAATTATCTAATATATTAAAATTTACGATTATTTCATTCCTCGCATTCCCAAAACATGTTACAAGATTGCTAAACTTTACATAGAATACAATTTTAAAACAAAAATTTGGGTTGAAAAATGACTAACACGTAGAATGCCTCTTAACCTAAATATCTTTCAATAGCTACCATTCATAAATTAAGGACAAATAGACTTCTTTTCCCCCATCCCCCACTTACAAATATGCAATGTCCTCATTGCAAAAGAAAACAAAAATAAAGGGAATAGATAAGAAGTGAACAAAAACTCCCCTGATTTGAAGGCAATTTGCTTGAAGGACTTCGTTCAGAAATAAAATACAATAGCACACTTTCGTAGGCAAAACGATTGCATTTAGCACATGCAATAAGCCTTTAAACCCCTCGGTATCCCGAGTGGACGAGTTGTAGTCTCGTGAGGGTTTCCAGGGAACATACCCACAAAGTTCAAACCTGCAAACAAAAACAACAAAACAAAATAACGAGTTGTCTCCCGAAAGCACTTTTGTTTATCACGTCGGTAAGCTCGACATCTTGCTTCATCACTTAATTCAAATCTATCTCCAAATCACGCTTGGAGTCCCTTATATCACCATAGTACTTCTTCACTCTACTTCCATTGACTTTGAAAGTTTTGCCAGAATATCCTTGCAAATCAACAGCTCCAAACGGATAAACCTTGTCAACAACAAAGGGGCCAGTCCAGCATGTCTTTAACTATCCTGGAAACAGATGTAATCTAGAACTATACAACAGAACTTTATCACCCTTCTCGAATGTATGGTTCGACTTAAGATGAGCATCATGCCATTTCTTAGTTCGCTCCTTGAACAGTCTCGAATTGTCATAGGCATTTATTCTTAATTCATCCAACTCATTTAGCTGTGCCATTCTCTCCTTTCCAGCTAACTGCTCATCAAGATTGCACTCCTGTAGAGCCCAATATGCTTTATGCTCTAACTCAAAAGGCAAATGACAAGCCTTTCCATAAACAAGGCGATAAGGCGTTGTTCCAACTGACGATTTAAATGATGTTCGTGCCGCCCATAATGCATCATCCAACTTGTATGACCAATTCTTAGGGTTTCCTTCAACTGAACGTTCTAAAATACGCTTCAACCCTCTATTAGTCACTTCCACTTGACCACTCATCTGTGGATGATAAGCAGTTGAAAACTTATGTTTAACTCCGTACTTTCGCAACACTTTTTCCAATTGCATATTTGTGAAATGTGTCCCTCGATCACTAATTAAAGCTTTCGGTGCTCCAAAGTGCGAAAATAACTGTTTAAGAAAATTTACCACAACTCGAGCATCATTCATGGGTAATGCTTTTGCTTCGGCCCACTTAGAAACATAATCCACATCCACAATGATGTATTTGTTTCCATTGCTAGGTGGAAACGGGCCCATAAAGTCTATCCCCCAAACGTCAAAAATCTCACTTACCATAATTGGATTTTGCAACATTTCATCCTTCTTTGAGATTCTCCCAGTACGTTGGTAGGCATCGCATTCCTTCACATACTTGAATGCATCCTTATAAACTGTTGGCCAATAAAAACCTGCCTCAAACACCTTCCTTGCAGTGTAATTGGGACCATGATGTCCTCCAACCGGACCATCATGACAGTGCTCTAAGATAATATCACATTCCTCTCCAGCTACACATCGTCGGACAATTCCATCGGCACACTGTCTAAACAGATATGGGTCTTCCCAGAAGTAATACCGTAAAGATGAGAAAAACCTCTTTCTTTGGTTGAAGTCCAATCCGGATGGAAGAGTCTTTGTAACTAAAAAGTTTGCAATATCAGCGAACCATGGAAATTCATTCAAAATTGCCTTTAACAAGCTTTCATCATGAAATTTATCTCGAATTTCCGTTTCATCTAACTTATCCAATTCTGGATTTTCCAGTCTTGACAGATGATCTGCAGCCAGATTTTCTGCTCCCTTCTTATCACGAATCTCAATGTCAAACTCTTGCAATAACAAAATCCATCGCAACAACCTTGGTTTTGCATCTTGTTTTCCAAACAAGTATCTTAATGCAGAGTGATCGGTAAAAACAATAGTTTTTGATAGGACCTGGTAAGAGCGAAATTTGTCAAACGCAAAAACAACAGCAAGCAATTCCTTTTCAGTCGTAGTGTAATTCTCCCGTGCACTCGTCAAAGTCTTGCTTGCGTAATAAATAGGTTGAAACTTCTTATCAACCCTCTGGCCTAAAACTGCTCCTACAGCGTAGTCACTGGCATCACACATCAATTCAAATGGAAGATCCCAATTTGGACTTATCATAATTGGCGCGGATACCAATTTCTCCTTTAAAAGCTTGAACGCATCTTGGCACTCCTTTGAAAACTCGAACTTAGCTTCCTTTTCCAACAACTTGTTCATAGGACGTGCTGTAACACCCGCCAAATTAGGACTAGTAATTAGTGCCTAATCATATGTTAATACATGTAATTAGTTCTTTGTTAGGCTAATTAATGTATCGAATTATATATATTGTTGAATATATACGAAAATGCGATTTGGTTAAATCGTACGCAATTTAAATCGAAGGTATTTCGATTCAATTTAATACGGACGTTGGTGACCAATTTTATTTAAATAACGCTTTTATGTCAAAAATATTATTATGATAATATTTCGTATTCATACGTATCGTACAAACGGAACTTACACAATTTAAAATATTAAAACGCGCAAACTAAGTAAACAAATTTGCATTTTGTAACTCAAATAGAAATTGAATTGTAAATTATTTAAATAAAATATCGCTTAATAAATTGTATTTTAAAACGTACCAATTAATATGTAAAATAATTATTTAACATTTGAACGACGGAGAAAACGAACACCGCACGGGGCGCAGTGCGCGGACTGAAAATGGTGGGGATTTAACCTCCACCACTTCCATTTCTTTTTCATTTCTTTCTTTATTTCTCTCTCTCTCTCCATCTTTTTCTCTCTAAATTCCATAACCACCAACCTCACAAAATCACTAAATACTACTACTAAACGCGCTCGGATTTCATCGGCTCTTTGGAATAAAAGACTCACCGCATCCCGATCTATCATCCTATCTTTTCGGATTTTTGATCCGACACTTTGTAAGTTTCCGACAAATCCCGAAATCTCTCGTTTTTAAGTGTTTTTACTTGTTAGTGGTTTGGATCAACTTATAATGTCCAAATATGGGTTGGGTAAAAGTTTTGGACCGAACGGAAACCGAAAAACTCGTTTTCGACACATTTTCCTGCCATCAGACCGTAACGTCGCTTTTGGACCCAGATTTATGCGACGTCAGCTTCAACGTCGCAACACCCCTCGTGACGTCGCGTGGTGCGACGTCAGTCACAACGTCGCATAAAATTGCGACGTCGCATATAGCGACATCAGCCTTAACGTCGCCAATACCTCACCACGTCGCACTTAGCGACGCAAGCCCCTACGTCGCAGAAATCAACAACGTCGCATTAAATTGCGAAACGTCGCCTTTAGCGACGTCATGCTCAACGTCGCAATCCTACCTGCGACGTCGCACCCAACGTCGCACAAATCAGAACCTCAAAAACATAGATTTTTACTAAGTGTCGAGACTTGAAATTTATCACTCGATTTTACCCAAATTCGGTTCCAGATGCGTTTTTCGTCAAAGCAATATAGTAGAAATAAAAATTTTCCAAGCTGACCTGGCAGCTCGACCCCAGCCAGGGGCACTGCCCCCGGACCCCCGTACTTAGATTCCGTAACGGCTTCTAAAACACAATCAAAACACATTTTTCAAGTAAAACGCCACGAAATCAAAATAATAATAGTTGAGATTATTATTACAAATCCGTCACCAACGGGCCGTACACTTTTCAAACACTTAAACGTAACAACCAAATAGTGGAGATTTGGACATTATAGTTGAATGAACAACTACAAGGGTGATCTTTTGAGATACCCAATCATGATTATAACCATCGCGTGTCGTGGACACCCTCAGGTTACAAGTCTTTGGACTTCATACTCGGCTAATCAACTTACGTTTGTTTAAACGCTTTTAGACTCAGGTGAGTCTCATAGCCCCTCTTTTACTGTTTTACTCAGGGGTGTGATATATTGCTCAACTTTTAACATGTGAACGCAAGTACAAACATTTCATATACTACATGAGTTTTTCGAAACTAATCATTTAAAGTCCTCCGTCAGCATAGTTGTTAATACGTTGTAGCGTGAATATTAGTATATGGTACCATATAGGATTGACCCACCTCGTCCGGGTTAGCAAGCACTAACCGGGTAAACGGACGTACTAATATTTGGGAAGACGAATGTTGATTAGGCAATCGTGGAGGCACCTCGCCCGGAATTCTCTATAGGGGACCCGGCCCTCGAGTTAAGCTCAACTATGTGCTCATGGCTGTATACACGATGACTATCATTTAATTGCTAGATGCAATTCATTATTTAATTGCTGGATGCAATTCATTATTTAAATCTTGCGGTTCATACTATATTAACTGATTTCAAACATGTGAGCTCACCAGCTTTTAGCTGACCTTTTAGCATATATCGCAGGTACCCAGCAGTAGGATGTTTCTGCTTCAGGACTTTAGCTCGAGTCAGCATACAGACGATTGAGATTTTCTTGCATTAGTATATTTTGTACAAGTACGTATGTACTGAAATCTCCTTTTATTTAAACTCGAGCTATGTAAAGCTTTAAATGTTGTAAACATTTCGATTATCAATATATTTTGTTAAAACGACGCATATAGAGTCGTTTACTATATATCTTTGTGCTTTGTTATTGATTAGTAACACCCAAATCAAGCTTCCGCAAATCATCAAATTTGGGGGTGTTACAGATTGGTGAAAATTCACCAAAAGAACTACACCACTCATGATCTCGAACTTGGAGCTGTCGTTTTTGCTCTCAAAATCTAGAGACATTATCTCTACGGCACTAAGTGCACCATCTTTACCGATCATAAAAGTCTCCAACATATATTCGATCAGAAGGATCTCAATATGAGGCAACGTCGATGGGTCGAGTTGCTTACCGATTACGATTGCGAGATCAAGTATCATCCAGGGAAGGCTAATGTTGTAGCCGATGCCCTCAGTCGAAAGGAACGATTAAAACCTCTTCGAGTCCGAGCCCTAAGTATGACCATTCACAACGACCTTACCGTTCAAATTCATACCGCTCAGATCGAAGCCCTGAAACCTGAAAACATCAAAAATGAAGCCTTGCCGGGTATTGACAAACAATTTGAAGTCAAATCTAACGGGATTAGGTATTTCTCAAACCGAATCTGGTTGCCTAATTTCGGGAACCTACGAGACTTGGTGATGGATGAAGCTCACAAGTCTAAATATTCTATCCACCCGGGATCCGATAAGATGTACCACGGAATCAAGGAATTTTATTGGTGGCCTAACATGAAAGCCGAAATCGCCACTTATGTCAGCAAGTGTCTTACTTGCTCGAAAGTCAAAACCGAACATCAGAAACCTTCTGGTTTACTCCAACAACCTGAAATCCCTGAATGGAAATGGGAACAAATTGCCATGGATTTCATAACCAAACTACCCAAGTCGGCGAGCGGTTGCGATACCATTTGGGTGATCGTCGACCGTCTCACCAAATCTGCTCATTTCCTGGCAATCAAAGAAAACGATAAAATGGAACGCCTTGCACAAATCTACATCAAAGAAATCGTTTCTCATCACGGCGTTCCAATCTCAATCATCTCTGACAGAGATGCCCGCTTTACCTCTCACTTTTGGCAATCACTTCAAAAAGCATTGGGTACTCGTCTCGATATGAGCACCGCGTACCATCCTCAAACCGATGGCCAAAGTGAACGAACCATTCAGACACTGGAAGATATGCTACGCGCCTGTGTAGTTGATTTCGGTACAAACTGGGAAAGACATCTACCGTTGTGCGAATTCTCGTACAATAACAGCTATCACGCCAGCATTAAGGCTGCACCTTTTGAGGCACTGTACGGTCGTAAGTGCCGATCACCGATCTGTTGGACTGAAGTGGGAGACAGTCAACTCACTGGTCCTGAACTCATACACGCCACCACTGAGAAAATTGTGGAAATCCAAAACCGACTCAAAGCCGCACGTGATCGTCAGAAAAATTACGCTGACGTGAGACGCAAACCGCTCGAGTTCCAAGTTGGGGATCGAGTACTCTTAAAAGTATCGCCTTGGAAAGGCGTCATCCGTTTTGGCAAACGCGGGAAGTTAAATCCCAGGTACATCGGGCCTTTTGAGATCCTCGAACGGATTGGCCCCGTAGCTTATCGATTGCAGCTGCCATCCGAACTCAGCAGCGTGCACCCTACTTTTCATATTTCCAACCTGAAGAAGTGTCTGTCTGATGAGACACTTATTATCCCACTAGATGAAATTCGTGTTGACGCTAAACTTCACTTCGTTGAGGAACCCGCTGAAATTATGGACCGTGAGGTCAAACAACTGAAACAAAGTCGTATTCCCATCGTCAAGGTCAGATGGAATTCGCGGCGTGGTCCGGAATTCACCTGGGAACGGGAAGACCAAATGCGACTCAAATATCCTCAACTTTTCACTGATCCTACATCAAACACGACCTCGAGCTAAATTTCGGGACGAAATTCTTCTAACAGGGGGAGAATGTAATACCCGCAAAATTAGGACTAGTAATTAGTGCCTAATCATATGTTAATACATGTAATTAGTTCTTTGTTAGGCTAATTAATGTATCGAATTATATATATTGTTGAATATATATGAAAATGCGATTTGGTTAAATCGTACGCAATTTAAATCGAAGGTATTTCGATTCAATTTAATACGGAAGTTGGTGACCAATTTTATTTAAATAACGCTTTTATGTCAAAAATATTATTATGATAATATTTCGTATTCATACGTATCGTACAAACGGAACTTACACAATTTAAAATATTAAAACACGCAAACTAAGTAAACAAATTTGCATTTTGTAACTCAAATAGAAATTGAATTGTAAATTATTTAAATAAAATATCGCTTAATAAATTGTATTTTAAAACGTACCAATTAATATGTAAAATAATTATTTAACATTTGAACGACGGAGAAAACGAACACCGCACGGGGCGCAGTGCACGGACTGAAAATGGTGGGGATTTAACCTCCACCACTTCCATTTCTTTTTCATTTCTTTCTTTATTTCTCTCTCTCTCCATCTTTTTCTCTCTAAATTCCACCTTTAGCGACGTCATGCTCAACGTCGCAATCCTACCTGCGACGTCGCACCCAACGTCGCACAAATCAGAACCTCAAAAACATAGATTTTTACTAAGTGTCGAGACTTGAAATTTATCACTCGATTTTACCCAAATTCGGTTCCAGATGCGTTTTTCGTCAAAGCAATATAGTAGAAATAAAAATTTTCCAAGCTGACCTGGCAGCTCGACCCCAGCCAGGGGCACTGCCCCCGGACCCCCGTACTTAGATTCCGTAACGGCTTCTAAAACACAATCAAAACACATTTTTCAAGTAAAACGCCACGAAATCAAAATAATAATAGTTGAGATTATTATTACAAATCCGTCACCAACGGGCCGTACACTTTTCAAACACTTAAACGTAACAACCAAATAGTGGAGATTTGGACATTATAGTTGAATGAACAACTACAAGGGTGATCTTTTGAGATACCCAATCATGATTATAACCATCGCGTGTCGTGGACACCCTCAGGTTACAAGTCTTTGGACTTCATACTCGGCTAATCAAC
Source organism: Helichrysum umbraculigerum (assembly GCA_949592205.1). Taxonomy (NCBI): domain Eukaryota; kingdom Viridiplantae; phylum Streptophyta; class Magnoliopsida; order Asterales; family Asteraceae; genus Helichrysum; species Helichrysum umbraculigerum. Next base: position 93,952,525 of record CATIUR010000004.1, read on the forward strand.
TTACGTTTGTTTAAATGCTTTTAGACTCAGGTGAGTCTCATAGCCCCTCTTTTACTGTTTTACTCAGGGGTGTGATATATTGCTCAACTTTTAACATGTGAATGCAAGTACAAACATTTCATATACTACATGAGTTTTTCGAAACTAATCATTTAAAGTCCTCCGTCAGCATAGTTGTTAATACGTTGTAGCGTGAATATTAGTATATGGTACCATATAGGATTGACCCACCTCGTCCGGGTTAGCAAGCACTAACCGGGTAAACGGACGTACTAATATTTGGGAAGACGAATGTTGATTAGGCATTCGTGGAGGCACCTCGCCCGGAATTCTCTATAGGGGACCCGGCCCTCGAGTTAAGCTCAACTATGTGCTAATGGCTGTATACACGATGACTATCATTTAATTGCTGGATGCAATTCATTATTTAATTGCTGGATGCAATTCATTATTTAATTGCTGGATGCAATTCATTATTTAAATCTTGCGGTTCATACTATATTAACTGATTTCAAACCTGTGAGCTCACCAGCTTTTAGCTGACCTTTTAGCATATATCGCAGGTACCCAGCAGTAGGATGTTTCTGCTTCAGGACTTTAGCTCGAGTCAGCATACAGACGATTGAGATTTTCTTGCATTAGTATATTTTGTACAAGTACTTATGTACTGAAATCTCCTTTTATTTAAACTCGAGCTATGTAAAGCTTTAAATGTTGTAAACATTTCGATTATCAATATATTTTGTTAAAACGACGCATATAGAGTCGTTTACTATATATCTTTGTGCCTTGTTATTGATTAGTAACACCCAAATCAAGCTTCCGCAAATCATCAAATTTGGGGGTGTTACACGTGCTATCTTTGAAAAATCCTTGATGAATCTTCTATAGAACCCAGCATGTCCTAAGAAACTTAGTATTCCTTTAACATTTGTTGGATGAGGTAGCTTTGCTATGGCCTCAATCTTCGCTTGATCAACTTCAATACCAGCTCTTGAAATTTTATGCCCCAACACGACTCCTTTGCGTACCATGAAATGACACTTTTCCCAATTTAAGACGAGATTGGAACTCTCACACCTTTGCAACATCCTCTTCAGATTCATCAGACACTTATCAAAAGAATCTCCAAACACAGAAAAGTCATCCATGAATATTTTCATGCTGTCTTCTACCATATCATGAAAAATTGCCATCATGCACCGTTGAAATGTGGCGGGTGCGTTACATAGACCGAAAGGCATCCTCCGATAAGCGAAAGTTCCGAATGGGCAGGTGAAAGTAGTCTTATCTTTATCATTTGCATCAATTGGAATTTGGAAGTACCCGGAGAATCCGTCTAGAAAGCAATAATACTCTTTTCCAGCTAGACATTCGAGCATCTGATCAATGAATGGCAAAGGAAAGTGATCCTTGCGTGTCGCATCGTTCAACTTTCTATAATCGATACAGACCCTCCATCCAGTAACAGTTCTCGTGGGAATTAACTCATTCTTCTCATTCGCAACCACTGTCATACCTCCTTTTTTCGGCACAACATGAATGGGGCTGACCCACGGACTATCAGAAATCGGGTATATCAATCCAGAGTCAAGCAATTTTATGATTTCCTTCCTCACAACATCCGTAACCTTAAGATTTAATCGTCTTAATGGTTGCACAACTGGTTTGAAGTCAGATTCCATAAGGATCTTGTGCGTACAATATGATGGGCTGATTCCCTTGATATCACCAATCGTCCAAGCTATGGCATGCTTATGTTCCTTCAGAACTTTTAGCAGACTTTCCTTCTCGTTTGCTGATAGTTTGGATGAGATGATAACTGGCAGATCCGACTCTCCTTGTAGGTATGCATATTCCAAATGGGTCGGTAAATCTTTCAATTCTAACTTTGGTGGTTCTTCAAAAGAAGATTTAACTGCCAACACCTCTTCTTGTGAACAAGGAATCCCATGCATAGTGATGCGAGTCTCTTTCTTGACTAAAATACCATCAGTCTCAACCGATTCTTCATTCTCTGTCGGCTGATTACTTTTTAACTCCTCATCACTCTCGAACTCTAGCTCCTCAAGCATCTTATCGAATTCTTCAATATCTCTAATTGCTTCTATGCTTCCCGTCCATCCTTCCAGAATCATGGGATCAAGATCTTCATCCTCCATGAGACTTTGAAGGAACTCCTCATCATCAGTCATTTCTCTAGCACTCACAAAGTAGCAAGTATCATCAATTGCAGCAGGATATCACATTGATTTAAACACTACTTCATCGTCTCCTAACCTCAGAGTGATTTTTCTATCATGAACATCAATCAATGCCCTTGCGGTGGCTAGAAAAGGTCTTCCCAGAATGATAGGTACCTTTTTATCTTCAACCATGTCTAGAATGATGAAATCACACGGGAAAACAAACCTATCCACCTTAACTAGCACATTCTCTACCATGCCCCTAGGATATTGAACTGAACGATCTGCTAACTCAATGCACATTCTAATTGGCTTTGGTTCCCCTAACTTAAGTCTGGCATACATAGTATAAGGCATTATCGATATGCTTGCCCCCAAGTCAGCCAATGCATGAGTAAGGTCTAAACTTCCAATCAGACATGGAAGGGTAATACTCCCAGGGTCTTTCACTTTCGGTGGAAGTTTATTTTGCATAACTGCTGAGCATCTCTCATTTATTGTCACCGTGGTTGCCTCCATCAGTTTGCTCTTATTGGTTAAAAGTTCCTTCAGATACTTTGCATACTTTGGCATTTGAGCAATGGCTTCCACGAATGGTATGTTAATGTCCAGTTGCTTCAGATCCTCTAGGAACTGGTGGTATTGAGCATCATCCTTACCTCTTCGCAAAGCTGCTGGATATGGTGGTGGCGGAGCATGATCCTTTGCATATTGCTTATCTTTAGCAATTCTTTCAGCCTCAACGTCCACCTCGAGACTTTCCACAACTTCTACTTCCTTCTCTTTTTGCGGTAGGGTTTGAGAAACAGGTTTCTTCTTGGGAATGGGATCTTCAAAACCCCTTCCACTCCGGGTGATCACCGCTTTCGCCTGATCCCGTGGATTGGTCTCAGTGTATCCAGGTAGGGTCCCAAGGAATATCTCTTGAAGTACTTTGGCTATGTTGGAAACATCCCCTTCAATCTGCTTAATCGCAGCTCCTTGGTTCCTCAATGCAGTGTCGGTGGCATTCATCCTTTGTCCAGAGCTCGTAATGAATTTCGCATTGGAGGTGAGAAATTTACCCATCATTTCTTCTAAATTGGCTTGCTTGTTTGAAGATGATGCACCCTGTTGATCCTTGGTGAAAAATCCTGGTTGAGTTTGGCGAAACTGTCGCCCTCCATCTTGGTATGGTCTTCTGAAGAAGTTTCCACCGCCCTGACGATATGGTGCTTGAGCTTCTCCATACTTGACTTCCTCAGTTTTTTCTCCCGTTCGCATCTCGGGGCAATCCTTCACTAAATGGCTTCCTCCACAGTTGTCGCATCCCACTTGGATAGCATGGACAGTTTCAGTAACCTTTTTGATATCCCTGCCCATGCTGTCCAGCTTAGCGGTGATGGCTGCAAACCCATCTTCATCATTCACAGACCTCTTCCGTCTAGAAGTGCCATCATCCCATAACTGAGAGTGTTTCGCTTGGTCGCGAATGGCAGTCAAAGCATCACGAGGGATCTTCTTGGGAATAGGCCCTTGGGAATCCAGTTGCTGTCTCGTGGCACGATCCACTCCTTTATAGAAAATACTCACAATTTGCTGATCGTTCAGGTCGTGCTGCGGGCACTTATGCATCAGGTCCTTATATCTCTCCCAAGCTTGGTGTAGCGACTCATCCATTTCTTGCTTGAAATTTCTGATCTCGTCAATCATCTTTGAAGTTTTGGAAGGAGGACAATACATCTTAAGAAACTTCGTGCGAAGGTCTTCCCATGTGGTGATGGACCCAGCTGGTTCGTTTTGAATCCATCTTTTAGCTGCTCCCTTGAGTGTGATTGGGAATACCCTGAGCATAACTTGATCGCGTGTGATGTTAGGAACGTTGAACATATCGGCTATCTCCACGATTTTCTCCACATGATCATTAGCATCCTCCCTTTCTTCTCCTCGGAAAGGATTCTCCCTAAGCTCCTTGAGGAACTGTCCTTTGATTTCAAACTCCACATCTTGTGCAATCGCCGGCCTTACTACTCCAGTGCCACGGTCATTACGCATCCGACTCGAATACTCCTCGAGCGTTATGTTGGCAATATCTTCTGCCATTGTGTTATCTGTTTGATCGTTAAAAAGAAATCGTAGGCACTCTCCAAAATCGCTTTCTAGATACGAACGGTAGTTCCTGGTTCGTGGGGTAAAAAGGTTATTGGTAAAAACCTCGAAGTCGTCGCTAAGAAAGGTATTGATTAACGGTGAGTTCGGTGGTGCGGAAGCGGCGCGTCTTCTTTGATGGAATATACGTTCGGGTTCTTCAAAAGGGTCAGTTGGGTCTGGAACAGTTGATCGGGTCATAAACTCCAGTAGCGTACATGGCAAATCAGCAGAACAGGCTACCTAACTACCCTAACTTATAACTAATAGTGAAAAGGAAATTAACTAATCAAGTAACAAATAAATAATAAATTAACTAAAAATTATAAACAAAAGACAACTTTCAATTTATTTTAATTGAAACAAAACCGCTCCCGGCAGCGGCGCCAAAAACTTGATGTCGTGTAAACGGAGTTTTAGTTTTAAAATGGAAAATACCTAACTTACTACACACAACACAGGCAAGAATACATGATCATATATAGTATAGCTTAGTAAGTCCGAGTCGAACACAGGGAACGGATGTCAATATTAACAAATTGGAAATCGATACAATTAATTAAAGCAATAAAAAGTGGGGACGTTTTAGTTCCGATCGAACAATTGATAAACAATTATAAAAGAAATGATTATTTAAATAAAACTAAATTATTAAAATAAAGAAATAATAAAATAACTTAATTTAAGAAAAGATTTAATTCAAATGGTAAAAGAAATGCATTTGTTTAGATTACTTTCCTCAAAATCTGGAAATCATGTTATCAAGAATTGCTCACGTATGGATTTTATCGTGCTATAACAAATGTATCAACCCTCCTTACAAGATAAATTGAATCAACACAATTAAGAAAGACATGAAGTTGTTTTCAACCCGCTAACAGTTCAATTTAACGTTGCCCACCTAATTGTGTTTTATATTAATTCAACACCATTTATGTGATTTATTCTTATAACTTGAATCAACAAAGTCAATAACTATTTCTAGTTATCTTGTTCTTAAACAATTATTACCAATTATTAACCCTAACCCGTCAAACTCAATCTATTCGGTGATAATTCTCAATTAAAACCAACAATCATCAATAATCTTATGATCAAAAGGAACTCAATCTCAATTAATCATAAAACCACGTTAGGTAGTTAGCAATATTCATTCAATAACCAAGGTTCAACGAATAAACACATAAACATGAATAAAATCCAATACGATTTGCAATTTCAATAATCAATCCATCAATTAAGTATTATCATCTAAGCAAATACACAAGAGATTTAGCCAAACATAATTTCACAAGAAATCAGATTCAATAACAATTCAATACTCATAATGAAATGAAAGAAAGAAATGTATTCGAACCGAAATAGCGAATTAATGATTGAATGAACGAATCCCCTTGATTATCCTTGATCTTCAACCTTCAAAAACCTCTGGAATTAGGGTTTGGGATCAGAGAAAACGTCTGGAGAAAAAGTGGTAAAAGTTGTTTTCAAAATGAGGGCAAAATGAGTTTTTAGGGTTTCTATCGAGGCAATCCATACGCCGTATGGATTTCCATACGCCGTATGGATTGAAAAGCCCATCGGTTTGACCCGCATATTCTGGCGGCCCGGCGCACTTCATCCATACGCCGTATGGATCGATTTTCCCAGCTTTTTCACCATCGACCAAATTCTTCACTCTTCCTCATTTTGACTTCTTTTCTTCAATTCTCGCTCGTTTTCAGCTTCTTTTCCGATTCAAGCTCCAGATAATTCCTAAATGCAAATATGAACGAAATGAGTATCGAATTCAAATAAAATGCATAAGAAATTAATCAAACTAGGGGGTAATTAGTACTATAAAATAGCACATTTTGGCGTTCATCAATGTCCGATAGGGAGAAGAAAGATGATGTTTTAAGATTACGACCAGATTAAAAATGCAGAATCAGGAAAGAAGTATTTTTGACGATGGAATGTGAGATTTACCTAGTGAACTTGGAGTTTCTTTCTGAGACTTCATGATCTCCGGTGTAATAAGGTGCGAAAACGTTCTATCACTTTCAGGAATTTGCAGGAAACTCTCTCTTAATTCTTCAGAATGAGGAAAAGTGGGAACCAAATCCTCAAAGATTGCTGCAAAAGAAGCAAGAAAAGTCAGAAAAGTAAGTACATATAAAGGTATGTTCATGTAATAGCTTTTATCCTACCATGAGCCCTGTCAGTTTTGGGCATTCCGGGGTCGTTTTGGGCCCGAAAAGGCCATTTTTCTATTTCTGGGTTTTTTTTTGGCTGTTTTTGATTTTGTTTATTTAGGCTTTTGTTTATTTCCCTTTTGGAACTCCATCACCCTATATAGACGATTTTAGGGTTTCTTTTCCATTCAGTTTTTGCAGACATATGAATTTTGATTAAATAAGAGATCTTCTCGGTTTGAGAATTTTGGATTAGTTCTTGTGTTTGTGTGTCTGTTTATTGTCAATCTTCATTAGGTGGAATAAAGTGTTTATAAATGATGCACATCACCTTTAACCGACCTTAATTATTATTAAATAAAAAATCAACCTCCTGATATTCCTTTTTATTTAACTTTTTTGATAAAATAATCCTTTTTGGTCAAAAATTAAAACTAAGATCATTTTTGAGCGACGGGAGTGATATTATCTTTATTGAGAAATTTTGAATCTTACACTATATTTTTTAGCTTTTTTCCCTTATTATTAATATAGAGTTTTAAACCCATATAACCACACGATTATGTAAAATGAAAACGTACTTCGTTCATTATAAATGTTGTGGGTAGATTTTTATCTAACAATGCAGGATCCTGATTAGCATCATAATCTCGTCTTGCAGGTATGAAAGTCATTTACAAACTGTATTAATATAGTAGGATAATAATAGCTAGTAGATATACTCTTAGGATCACAGTTATGGTTAGGGATCCTCGAACTATTCTTGTTATTTATCTTACAAGATCCTAGTCAGGATGTATTTGTTTAACATAATTATGCATGAAAATGGATAAGCGGGATAAGTAAGTAAGGATCCTATGTTTATTCTGGAGTATGCACGGCTCAGGATCCTGGACTTATGTTATTTCAGGAGCATGCGCTGTATAACGTGTTTATTTTTCTTAAGTGTTGACCAGGTCATATATGGAACGCGTTAATGAGATATGCTCCAGATTACTCGAAGAAGCATTGATGAGGTTCAAGGAAGAATAAGTCAGCTGCACGTGTAAAATGAAGTCAAAAGAGACGTTGGAAGTCTTCACCTTTCATCGGAGGATCCCGAGATTCTCGGAAATATTGTTATACGCTCTTAGTATATAACTGAGGCATGGATGATCGATTAGGTTAACGCACACTTACTATTTTCACCTGCAAAACACATAATCTCTCTGCTCTTTGCTCTCGTTTACATTAATTTCATCAACACTTACTTAGATTCATACACACAATCACTTAGCCGATCATCCTTGTGCTCTTAGTTTGTATTGCTTTAATTTCATTTTAATAAAATCAACAAAGGCAAGGATCATTTGATCCTTCTCGAGGTTTCGTGCCGGCGATCAACATTGATCAAGGGCTTTCCTCATGGATACTTGTGTCGATCGTATTTACTTTACATTTTTATTGTTAATTTGGTGAAATCCTTAATCTGTTCTTGAGTTTTTTCATAAAATATTCATTCAACAAGGATCAAGGCATTTAAAGTATTGTTTTCACCAAAAACCATTGTTTACTAATATAGATAATCGTGTTTCTACGAAATTATCTTGAAAGTAATTTCAAACACTATACCTCACAATTCAAAATTTTATCACTTAATTGCTTAGCGTAATTTTTGACCAAAACAATAAATACGTCCCTAAAGTTTGGTTTTACTATAAACAAATATTTTCATTTGTTTCTTTGAGTTCTAATGATAATAATAATAATAATAATTGTTTAATTAATTAGCTCATGACGTACTCACTTGCATGCTTCGGCTGATACGTAGCAAATACTAATTAATTAATATTTATATTGTTTAATAACATATAAGTATATAGTTGCTAACTTGTGACTTGTAATCTCGATTTTTAACTCGGGACTCGACTCGACACGACTTGTAAGAGTTACTATTTACAATATATATATATATATATATATATATATATATATATATATATATATATATATATATATATATATATATATTGTAAATAGTATAAACACTTTTTGCTTACAATTTTTTTAAGTTGTGAACTTTTTTTTTTTGCTTCAAATATGTTTTTAATTGTGAACCCTTATATTTTTTTGTTTCACATAAATTTTCATCATGAACCTTAATTTTCTTTCCTTCACACAAAATTTTTAATTTTTTAATTGTGAACTTTTTTTTTTCACACAAATTTTTTTACCCTCTTAATTCTGAACCTCAATGTTTTTTGGATTCATGGAAAGTTTTTAACTTTTTCAACTGTCAACTTTAATTTTTTGAGTTCACGGAAAGTTTTTAACCTTTTCAATTGTGAACCTTTTTTTTCCAACTATAAACTTTAATTTTTTTTAGGTTTACGGAAAGTTTTTAACTTTTTCAATTGTGAATCTTTTAATTCAACTGTGAACCTAATTTTATTTTGAGTTTACGAAAAGTTATTAATCTTTTCAATTGTGAACCTTTTTTTTTCAACTGTGAACCCAAAGGTTCACGGAAAGTTTTAACATTTTGATCTCACACACACACGCGCACACACACACACGTATACTGTGACACCAGTCAAATTAGTACTAGTGATTAGTGCCTAATCTTCTATAATACACGTAATTAGTTCTGTGTTAGGCTAATTAATGTATCAATATATATATTGTTGAATATATACAATTATACGATTTGATTAAATCATACTTATTTCTAAATCGAATGGATTTCGATTCAATTATACGGACGTTGGTGAACAAAAATTATTGAATAATATAACGTTATTTAATAACACTATTATATCCAAAAATATTATTTGATAATATTTCCTATTTAATTCATATCGTACGAATAACATCTACGCGACTAAAAATATTAAACGCGCAAGCAATCGAAACAAATCTAAGTTATATTTTATAACTCAATTTCAAAGTATTTGATGAAATACTCCAACAAAAATATCAAAATAATTGTTCGTATTTTAAAAACTTATATTTAAACGCGTATAAAATTATTTAAACGTTTAAACAATCGGGAAAATGAACACCGCACGGAGCGCGCATACAGGAGACTAAAAATTGGAGCCAACCACACATGGGTGGGGCCCATGTGGGCCGGCTCCCACACCCCAAAATGGGGGTATTGTGTGTTGACCACACCATTTCCAAACACACACAAAACACCCACACCAACTCATTTCTCTCTCTCTTTTCTCTCTAAAAACTACCACCACCACCGCCACCTATTTCCACCAAATAACACCATCAAACGACCTTAAATCTCAAGACTCATTTGGAGAAAAAGAACCGTGACGACAAGAGCTACATTCCTATCTTTTCGGTTTTCTCTCACGTTAACTTGTAAGAATCCCGATAATTCTCGAAAACTCTTAGATTTCAGTTATTCTTCATAAATGTTGTTTATTTAAGCTTTTAATGTCCAAATAAGGGTTGGGTAAAAGTTTTAAGTTCAACCAAAGTCGTCCGGCCATGTTTCCGGCCACCGGAATCCGACCAGACCACGATGTCGCATGGTGCGACATCAGCCTCAAAGTCGCATTGAATTGCTCGCGTCGCATATAGCGACACAACACCTTATGTCGCATTAGATTGCGAATGTCGCAAATGCGACACAAGCGCTGATGTCGCAACCCTTGACCTGCGACACCACATCCTATGTTGCACTGAATCCACAATGTCGCATATAGCGACACAAAGCCTAATGTCGCATAAATCAGAACCTTGGAAACACAGATTTTCACTAAGTGTCAAGACTCGAAAATTTATCACTTAACGATACCAGAATTCAAATCTTAGATGCGTTTTTCATCAAAGCAATATAGTAGAAATAAAAAAATTTTGAGCTGACCTGGCATATCAACCCCAGCCAGGGGCTCTGCCCCTTGGACCCCGCCAGGGGTTGCCACCCCTGGAACCCCGATAACCAGGGGCGTTGCCCCCGTACCTCCGTCACCTAAAGTCTGTAAATACTTTATAAGTATAACACTTCAACATTATAATAATAATACTTTAGAATTATTGTTACAAACAATCACCAACGGGCCATACACGTTTTCAAAACTCAAACAAATCAACCAAATCGTAGTCATTTGGACAAGTTAATCAATTAAATCGGAGTCATTTGGACATTCTAGTTGGACGAACAACTACAAAGGTAATCTTTTAAGATACCTACTCACGTTTATAACCATCACGAGTCGTGGACACCCACAGGTTACGTGACACCCGGCAAATTAGGACCAGCGATTAGTGCCTAATCAACTGTTAATACATGTAATTAGTTCTGTGTTAGGCTAATTAATGTATCGAAATATATATATATATATATATATATATATATATATATATATATATATATATATATATATATATATATATAGATAGAGAGAGAGAGAGAGATGAATATATATACAATTATGCGATTTGATTAAATCGTACTCATTTTAAATCGAATGGAATTCGATTCAATCGACGTTGGTGATCAATTTTATTAAATAATATAAATTATTTAATAACACAATTTTACCCAAAATATTATTTTGATAATATTTCGTATTTATCCCGTATCATACAATTAACGTCTACGCAGTTTAAAACAGTAAATGCGCAAGTTAATCTAAGTTATAATTTTTATAACTTAATAATTAAGTATTTAGTGAAATACTCCAACGAAAATATTGAGTAAATATTCGTATCCTAAAACTTATATTTAAACGCGTACAAAAATTATTTAAACGTTTAAGTGACCGGGAAAACGAACACCGCACGAAAGGCGAATACACGGGAGTAAAAAGTGGAGACCCACACCTCGGTGGGCCCCCACCGAATCAGCCAAAAAGGGAGGGGATCCCACCCCCTTTCCCATTTTCATCACCATCATCATCTTTATCCTCTCTCCCTCTTTCCCTTTCCTCTCTAAAATCACCACACCACCACCTCATTAAATCACTAAATAACACCATCAAACGACCCTAACTCATCTTGCTCATTTGAAGAAAAACGACCACCTCGCAACGATCTACATTTCCATCTTTTCGGATTTTTCTCGCTTCGACTTGTAAGTTTCTGACAAATCTCGAAAACTCTTCGATTTCAAGTATTTATAACTCATTGTTGTTTATTTAAGCTTGAAATGTCCAAATATGGGTCGGGTAAAAGAATCGGACCAAACGATGACCGGAAAACTCATTTTCGACTCAAAAACCCGTCACCAGACGTAAGTGTCGCATAGGCCGCAGCAGCGTAGCGTCACTTAATGCATCACTTAAGTGTCGCACTAAGTGTCGCTAAAAACCTTAATTTTGCATCACTAGTCTAAGTGACGCCAAAAACCCTAATTTCGCGTCACTTGCCTAAGTGACGCCTATAACCAAATTCTGATTCCATCCGACACTCGACCTTAGTGACGCTCCAACCCCATACCCGACACTGCCTTAGTGACGCCTTATAATGCGTCACTTCCCTAAGTGACGCCCATTGCACAGAATGTACCATTTTATGCGACACTTCTTGAGTGTCGCCTAAACCCTTAAGTGTTGCTATAAGTGACACTAAAAACAGAAAGACTTCAACACAGATTTTTACTAAGTGTCGAGACCTGAAAATTTATCACTTAATGATACCCAAATTCAAATCCCAGATGCTTTTTTCACTAAAGCAATATAGTAGAAATAAAAAAATTTCGAGCTGACCTGGCATCTCGACCCAGCCAGGGGCTCTGCCCCTTTGACCCCGCCAGGGGTTGCCACCCTTGGAACCCTGCTAACCAAGGGCGCTGCCCCCGGACCCCCATCACCTAAAGTTCATAAATAGTTTATAAGTATAACACTTCGAAATCAAAATAAAAATGTTGAAGATTATTATTACAAACCATCACCAACGGGCCATACACGTTTCCAAAACTCAAACAAATCAACCAAATCGTAGTAATTTGGACAAGTTAATCAACTAAATCGTAGTAATTTGGACATTCTAGTTGGATGAACAACTACAAAGGTATTCTTTTGAGATGCCTACTCACGTTTATAACCATCGCGTGTCGTGAACACCCTCAGGTTACAAGTCTTCGAACATCAATTCTCAGCAAGTCAAATCAAGTTACTTAATTAAACGCTTTAAGACTCAGGTGAGTCTCATAGCCCCTATTTTACTATTTTACTCTGGGGTGTGATATCACTGCTCGTTTTGTTTTACAATATGAACGCAAGTACCATTCGAAATCAAATACTACATGAGTTGTTTTCACTAATCAATTTAAAGCCCTCCACAACATAATTTGGTAATACATCTGTAGCGTGAATGTTAGTATATGATATCTGATGCGCCCCCAGCGGTCGGTAAGGATTTTACCCCTTGTCGTTGAACCGGCTGCCGGAGGCGGCGATCAGTGGGTGTTTTAAATTTGTAATTGCGGGGCCTAAGTTTTCCCTAACAATGCTAATCTTAAGGGTGAACAAGTGGTAGTATGACCTAGAGTCGTTCTTCAAACCGACTGAATTGAAACTAAGGCGTGGTAGATGATGACTTTCAAACTAGTGAAGGGTTTATAAGATAGTGGGGGAGTTTTGGTTTTTATATTAACTAACTTAGGCAAATAAATAAATAAAAGAGAAATAAAAATAAAAGGTAAAGCAGATAAGATAAAGATAGTGTTTGCTGAGACTTCGTTAATTAAGTTATGGGATGATATTTGGAGAAACTGTTTTGAAAGATATTAGTTAATTATCATTCTTGAATACTTGTATGTAAACACTAGATTCCCTACTAATTAAAATCCCATTAGCATGTCACACCGGGAGCTAGGTTATGGTAACTTTACAAAGTATTTAGAATAATAAGCCAAATCTTAATATGGTTTAATAATACTTTCATATGAACGGGAACGAAATCTTAAGGTTCCAGACATAACTGAATCATATAACAATTCCTCGTCATCCTAACAGATTCGTATATTTAAAAAGTTCATTTATGACTTTGAACCAGCCCTTGCTTAAGACTACCCAATAAATCCCCTAATTATCCACAACGTTCCTCACTTAAAGTGGTTCCGCCGCTTCAAACCTTGGCCATGTCTTGTCCTACGGTAATCCCCCATGTAGCCTTGCGGTTCCATAGTTTCATACCTTTGACAAATTATACTAACACAGATGACTGACTACCTTTTAATTGGACGTCGTTAAAAGGTGTTGTAATCACGTTTATTGGTAGAAAGGCGATAGATTAATTTAAAGTTTAAAAGTCTATTTAGAAAGGTTAATTAAACTAGGTTTCTCATTTTATATATTAGTCCGTAATATAACTACCTTCGGTCGTTACACACCTTCCACGTGTTTGTACTACACCTAAAGCATTTCCAACGCTATACTACGTGACAGTCGAATAGGGGTCATCATATTACTTCGTAAAATTGTACCATTTCGTAATATGACTACCTTCAGTCGTTCCTCGACTTCCATACATTTGTACTCCACCTTGGAGTGTTTCCAGTACTATATCAAGTAACAGTCGAATAGGGGCTGTCATATTATTTCACGATAATTAAGACCATTTATATTTTACTACTTTGATGATCCTAAGGCAACAATCAAACAAGAACATGCAATAAGACGATCAAAGCAATACTGCCGATCTTTAATAATTAATTATAAATCATCTCAAAATTAACTAACTACATCACAAGCAAACACAACGAGCGTACTACTCTCTAATCATGGCAATAACTAAATCTAGCATAATCAATATAAACGTAATTAATTAAGATAGATAAGGATTAGAAAGAACCAGGATTAAATGCGAAAGAAAGTAGACTTGAATTAATTGACACAATTCCAAGCTTACACCGAAGATTACAATGCGTTCCATACTTTCCTTCTATTCTAAACAAGCTCCTAAACTAGCCTAAAACTAATTTTTAGTAAGAAAATAGAAAGAAAGTATAAACAATATCTTAAGAGAAGTATATTGTTCTAAGAATGGTATGTCTTCAAATGAAGGCTTAGGGCCTCTATTTATAGGTGAGAGTTGGCTCATTTTAGCACTCCAAGGAACACATTAGCAAAAGGTGGAAAAGGTGGTGCACCGGGTACCAAAAAACACGTAAAGGTGGTGCACCGGGTACCAAAAAGCATGTAAAGGTTGTGCACCAGGTACGAGCAAGGACCAAAAAGCAGAAATGGGATGGGGGGCAGGTGGCCGGCCTGGTACCAAAGAGAATGTGGAGACGGGTGGCTGGCTGCCGTCCCGGTTCGCATTCTTTTGCTCGTTTCTTGTTTCGCGCGTATCTTCTTTGTTATGCGTCCATTTTTGTCAATTCTTTTTGCGTTGGATTCGTTTTTCATAAACGAAGACTTTGATAAAAAGAAATCCCAAAAATATGTCTCTCATCTTTGGATGTCTCGTATGAATCGTTTGAATCTTCCGGCGTACGTAGAATCTTCATTCTTCATCCGTTCTTGCCGATTCTTCTTCAGTTGGATTCGTATTTTGAAAACGAACATCTTGGATAAGAGAAATCTCAGTGGCGGGCACTTTGTCTCTAAATCTTATTTTGATGTCTTGAATCTTCAATTTTGCGTGGAATCTTCGTTTTTTGCTCGTTTTGCTTGATTTTTCTCGTGCAACCTTGTTTTGACCTACTTGGCATATTATCATTAATTTGTGCATTATTTGAGTTCATATGCCAAGTATTGTTCCAGAATGAGAGAGATATCGGTAGTAAAAACGTGACTTTTTACGCGATATCAAGTATCCCACACTTAGAACTTTGCTTGTCCTCAAGCAAACTCGAATTTCAAGCATGGTTAAAATGCATAGATAATGAAAGGTTTTAGAGAGGAACTTTTTTTTTTACCGATGAATTTTATGAATAATTAAGATGTTCACGCCTTTTAAAGAGTAAAGAAATAATCTTTTCGGAGCATGCTTTTGACCCTCTCGATCTTTGTATACATGACTAGGCGATCCTCTCATGGTGGTCACTCAAATCACTCAAAGTATTTCGGGTGTCCTATTCTATTTTTATCAATCGCTCAGAATGCCAGTCATGTATCGCTTATTGTCATAGGCTTGATCGAGAATCAAATCGTTGCCTATTTGGTGAGCATGGAACGAATCAGGTCACAACATTCTATGGGAGGTGGTGAATGAAATTTGAGTGGAGTGAAGGTTTGTGGGAAGGTTTATTCGTGCTGTGCACTTATTTTGTGGGTTTCTTTTTGGTGAAGCCGAGATGGGACCCATGAGGCCAGCCACCACCCTCTTGAACCAATGAAAACCCATGCAAATTCTCCTTTTACTCTTCCACACAAAAGACATGCAAGCCTTACACCTCTCATTTCACACCTCTCTCTCTCACACATTTCTCTCTAGCTTCTCTCTACAAACCCACTCTCTTTCTAGAATCTGGAGAAAACAACCACCATAACACCACCACACCACCACCATTGACCACCATCCACCACCCTTTGACCACCATAAACCGCCATCGACCGCTCGTCGGAAAATCGAGAAAATACACTATTGAAGCTCTTTTCTTCCTCTCTTCATCATTTCTTTGTAAGAACACATACTCTTTCTTTATATCTGATTGCATGTTAGTTAATTACATGTTTTATGTCTCATCTAACTAGATTATGTCCAAATTATGGTTTAAAACTCGTTTTTGAAGTGTATATATATAAATGATGAATCTGTCCCAGAAAACACAGCTCACTAAAACGATCATATCTTGTGTTCTACTAAGAGTTAGATAACGAATTTTTTTTTAAAAGTTGCGTATTGAAAAGATCTACAAAAAGTTCTTCTTTGTATCTTTTCAGAAACGTAAGGATTTTTAGCTACGAACTGATCTTTGAGTCTGGTCTGATGACGAGTTCGGTTATTACGCGGAATTATTTACCTAACTAAATGAACCCTATAATTTCCGGAATAATTACGTATGAAACTAGACACATAGATGAACAGCTGGTAAAAATGGTGGAAACTAACTCGGACCAGAAAGTGTTGAAATGAGTGGCGAAACAAACCGACAAAATAGGGACTATTTTGGAAATGAAATAAAAACTGACACTTCGAGCCGACTATAAAACGTACCGAAAAATTTCTAAGGCTTAGTTAACTATTTTAAGACTTGTGTAAAAGTTTCGGGTCAAACCGAACACGTTTGACCAAGCTAACCGAAACGAGCCTCGGTAATGTTTTAGGTGTGTTAATATGAAACTAGAACAAAAACGATGTTTCAATATTTACGGATAACGATACACGTGTTGAAACACTTAAACAAAAACGTATACTTTTACAAGTAAATAAACGAAACAAACACAATAATAACACTTTGTGAATTATTATTACAAAACCGTCACCAACGGGCCGTACATGTTTTCAAAACTACAAACCTAAATGACAAACTAATACTTTGGACATATCTAGTTGAATGAACACTAACATGGATGGTCAACTACGACATCCACATACTTACACTTATAATATCATACGATTAGGGCGTTAGGAGATTATCGACTAGGAATACTTTTGGGCTTAGGCTTTGCTAGCACTCACACTTTATTTAGCTCAACAGGTGAGTTCACAGCCCCTACTTTTACTGTTTTAACTGCTTTTGTACAGGGGTGGAAAATATAGTCAACGATTTTGCTACGTGAGCAAACTTTTGTATAACTGTTGTGATATACATTGTGCTAACTATTTGTGACTGCGGTCAAACGATTATGACTTTTATTTATGAAATGGTATTTCATACGAAAACTAAACTGGGAACTAGCTGGAGAACGACCAGCTACACACTTTTACAACTAACTTTTATGAAACAACATTTTCATAAACACACATAAAGTCCCTACGTCTTGGGCACATATACAGAAAGTCCATACTTCTTGGGCAAGGTGCCATCCTACGTCTTGGATTAAGGCTCTACTTCTTGAGCAGATGGGTTATACGTCTTGGATGCCAGTCCTACTTCTTGGACACAACTTATACAAGTCCCTACGTCTTGGGCACATAGAAAGTCCCTACCTCTTGGGCAACGATTTAGGTCCTATTTCTTGGACAACGATTTAAATCCCTACTTCTTGGGTAAACTAATAGGATACTGCTTTCCTACGATACTTTTACAAACTTATGATTTTGGGTAACACCCCAACCAACGAACTTTTGGATGACATTCCACAAAACATCACTTATTTGCGAGGGTAAAACATTACAAACACATTGGTTGATCAAAGTTTACACTTAAACATAAAACCTGTGAATTCACTCAACCTCGTTGTTGACTTTTACTATGTTTTTCAAGGAATTAGCTGCGCACGTAAGAACCACCTACACTCATGGAACTTAGGCGACCCGCGAAGCTTAGGATGCCAGCTTTTGAAAACTTATGGATTTCTTTAGTATAACTGAAGTGTTTTAGTCATATTTCTGAAATCTACTTTTGTAAACTTAACTATTTGACATTTGTACGATTCGATGAATCATAACACCTTGTAACTACTACATTTGGCATCTTAATATATGTTCTATATCATATGCTCTGATACGTATGCGTGTACAACGTTAATGTCATTACCCCCATACTTAACCAAATGCTTCCGCTAAACAAAATCAATGAATTTGGGGGTGTGACAAACTATCTAAAACGTATCCTTTAGATGTGTTTGTCGGGTTTGAATCCCACACTTAGTGATAAGCATTATGGATAGGGTATATTTATAACGAAAAAGAGCTTAGAACAGAAGTACTCCCCATTTATATATGTGGCATGTTGGTGATGATGAGGAGTGCTCCGAAGCACATGATTGCCGACTTTTCCATAGAGTCCCTTCGTTGCTGTTGTGTGCTCCGATTTCTTCAAGTCTTTTGTGATTTGTCTCGTAGGTGTGAACACGTTGGATATAATTTTCTTAATTTCGGTGCCAAAAACTTGATGTTTGATGCGGCGCCAAAAACTTGATGTGTCAGTCTTCTTCGTATATACAAGTGTGAAAGATAGTCGGAGACTTCATCACTTCTTGGAATGTAAAATTGCAGAAATGTAAACACGGGTTGCCTCCCAAGAAGCGCTCTTTTAAAGTCGAGAGCTCGACTCCTTTTCTCCTAGCTAGGTGGAGATTGATGCATCCATGGGATCCACTGTGTTGATGCTGTGGGCCCTAGGTTGCGGAAAAGTGTATCGAGGTGGATAGATTCTCAAAAAGTGATTGATTATTGAAGTAATCAATTCGAGTGGACTATCTCTCGATGATGCCTTGTAGTTCAGAAGATGCTCTAAGGTTGTTCTCTCAAGTCCTTGAAGTCTGAAGGTGATGTAGTCGACTGCTTCAGTGACAGTCCCATTAGGGTCGGTCATGGTGGTTGTATCTTTCTTCACAACCTCTCTTGGTGGTGGGTTTTGTCAAAGAGAGCATACAAACGCCAAGAATTGCAATTTTATGCCTTCATAGTTTTTGGTCTTGGGGTCTCCATTGAATCTTCTGATAGATATGCACAGGTTCTTGATTTGCCGGTGCTGATGGTCGTTGAATGGAAAGTCGGATTCTGAGAAAACTAGAGTAAGCTGATGAAGTATCTCCTTGCATCCTGAGTGGAATATGAACTTTGTTCTAGAGCTTCTTTTCCGTTGTTGAATCTCCCGTAGATGGATCGTAACAGAAGTAGCGATATCAAGTGGTGACTCATGTGCAACCCTAAAGGGTCGTTCGCGCCTTGATTCCTCCCAAACGAGATCACTAAGTTCTTCAATCAATAGCTCAACTTGTTTTTCAATAGTGGAGTTGATAACCATAGATCCGCTTTCCTTGGAACTGAGGTGATCTTCTCTACTTAGCAAGTTAAGCAATGATGTGAGGTCATTCATCATTGAAATGTCAGCACGACTACTCGGATGTCTAGTAGCCTCTTTCATATGCACTCTAATGGATCCTAACATCTCCCATTGTGTTGAGGTGAATGGGATGTTAGATCTTTTAAGAGCATTATAGATCCCAGTGTAAGTCCGTTTTTGCTGTTGACAGAATTGCAGTTCAGCAGGGGGAAGAGTAAGCATGTTGACTATGTCGCTTATTCATCCTACTACTTTGTCAAATCTTTAGATCAATTCTTCGAGCACTTTGTGATCTATGATGGTTTGCGGTTGGTATCTTGTGCGTTTGAAATATTACTCCAGTGTTTCTCTTCTCGTGGGATGGTTGTGGTTACTTCCCGCCATTTCTTCAATGGTAAACGGATTAGTTGGTGGTATGCTTCTTTTGTTTTCTTCTTCTATCTTTCCCTTTCTGATTATTTCTTCCATCGTTGGTTTGTTTGCTGATTGAGATGCATTTTTCATCTCTTGTCCTATTCGTCGGAGGTCAATCGAGAAATATGGCGTAATTGCCATTTCCTTGCTATATTTCCTTTCACTTGTTGACTTTGCAGTTTCTTTGTCGTTGGCGGTCTTCATGGAGATCATGTAAATATTGGCTTGGTCTCCACCGTTAGGATTGTCGATATGGAAAGTGATGGTTTCTCCTTGAGACTGCAAGCTGATGGTCTATGCGAAGACGTTGATGATTGCCTTGGACGTATTCATGAAAGGTCTTCCTAGTATGATTGGGATGTGTACGTCTTCTTGCATATCCATTACTACAAAATCTGCTGGGTAAAGAAATTTGTCAATCCTAACTAAAACATTTTCAGCTATTCCCCTAGGGTATTTGATCGAGTGGTCAGCAAGCTGTATGCTCATTTTGGTAGGTCGAAAGTTTTCTAACTCAAGCCTTTTGAAAAGCGAGTATGACATGAGATTAACACTAGCTCCTAAGTCGGCGAGAGAACAGATAATGCCTGAATTGTAGATGGAAATAGGGAGAGTAAAACGTCCTGTATCTCCGAGTTTTTCAGGGATAGTATTTTTCAAGATAGCTGAACATTCCTCGTTCATGGGGACATTGGGTACTTCGGGTACCTTATCCTTGGTTGTAAGAAGTTTTCTGAAGTTCTTTTTAGAATGAACTTCAGGTACGGTATCTAGGAATTTCCTATCAAGTTTAAAAGACTTAAGCTTGTCGGGTCGTTGTTTAAGACGAGCCGGAAATGGAATTTTTCTAATTGATGTAGACTCTAAATCTACTGTCGATGGGACAATAGGTGGCTCCTTCATCGGAGAAGAAACCGTAGGTGGGCTATGTGCTACCTGCGAGTCTTGAATATGGGAAGCCTCCTTATGGCAACTAGTTGGACTATCCTGAGGTTTAGCGTTAATGCGTTGTGCTAATTGTCCTAATTGGGATTCTAAAGCTTTTAACAAAGTCAGTTGATCTCTTAAGAAGATATCAGTTTGGTCTTGTCTAGCCGAGAGTCCTTGAATGACTTTTATCAGGGTGTCATCAAAACTAGAGGTTTGTGAGGAAGAGGGTTCAGATAGTTCGGGTTGGTAAGTTGGTGGGCTATTCCTAGGTGGGTTAAGAGAAGGGTTAGTATTGGGCGTAGTTAGATGAGAGTGAGGAATTTGGGCTGAGTGGTTCGTATTAGCACAATTAAGGCATGTTTGAACTTGAAAGACTTGTTGTGATTGACTTTTCAATTCCTTAATCTCCTTGGTTAGGTCTACCACTTGCTGAGTGAGGGTTTTGATAGCTTCATTCCCGATTGTAGTCGGTGAATTCACTAGTGAGGGGTGATTTTCACTGTTCCAGTCATGGTTGTGTATTGTCATTTTCTCAATAAGGCTCCAAGCTTCATCTACCGTACAGTCTATGAAACTACCTTGAGAGGCGGTATCAAGTAAAGGACGGTGATGTGGGAAGAGACCATTGTAGAAAATACGCAACTGGTCTGAGCGCACAAAACGATGATTTGGACATTTCTTAAGCAATCCCTTAAAGCGTTTCCATGCGCTGTAGATTGATTCATCATGGACTTGACGGAAGTTTATGAAGTTGGTCCTAAACATGGCTTGTTTTGATAGGGGGAAATATTTGGCCAAAAATTTGGTTGCTAATTCTACCCAAGAGGTTATAGAGTTAATTTCTAGTCCTTCGAACCAGGTTTGTGCATTAAGAGTGAGTGAGTAGGGAAATAGGTATAGACATACTATGTCCTGATTAACCCCAATCGGCTTAAAGGAGTTAGATAAGGAAATGAATTTGTCAAGGTGTGAGTTGGGATCATCATTTGGTAGGCCATGGAATTGACAGAGGTTTTGGACTAACTGAACAATGTGTGGCTTTAACTCGAATGATCCTCTACCAATTTCCGGATTGACAATTGGTCCTCCTCGACCTTCAATCAAAGGTTTAGAGTCTTCAGCGAGAGTTATACGTGTAGCTATCATAGTCTCATTAGCAGGTGGTTGACTAGTTGAGTGGATAGGGATAACGTAATGTGTAAAAGTCGTAAAAGGAAGGAAAAATAAAGAAAGACGTAGGGGGTCTAAGGAGAAGAGTTAATACTAAAGGTTTACTAGCGAGTAAGTTCATCTTGACGCCTAAGCATCGTACAGTTGGTTACCAGGCAGCGGCGCTAAAAACTTGA
This sequence comes from Helichrysum umbraculigerum, assembly GCA_949592205.1. Classification (NCBI taxonomy): domain Eukaryota; kingdom Viridiplantae; phylum Streptophyta; class Magnoliopsida; order Asterales; family Asteraceae; genus Helichrysum; species Helichrysum umbraculigerum. The sequence continues at coordinate 93,974,546 of CATIUR010000004.1, forward strand.
TGCGCCCCCAGCGGTTGGTAAGGATTTTACCCCTTGTCGTTGAACCGGCAGCCGGAGGCGGCGATCAGTGGGTGTTTTAAATTTCTAATTGCGGGGCCTAAGTTTTTCCTAACAGTGCTAATCCTAAGGGTGAGCAAGTGGTAGGTATGACCTAGAGTCGTTCTTCAAACCGACTGAATTGAAACTAAGGCGTGGTAGATGATGGCTTTCAAACTAGTGAAGGGTTTATAAGATAGTGGGGGAGTTTTGGTTTTTATATTAACTAACTTAGGGAAATAAATAAATAAAAGCGAAATAAAAATAAAAGGTAAAGCAGATAAGATAAAGATAGTGTTTGCTGAGACTTCGTTAATTAAGTTATGGGATGATATTTGGAGAAACTGTTTTGAAAGATATTAGTTAATTATCATTCTTGAATACTTGTATGTAAACACTAGATTCCCTACTAATTAAAATCCCATTAGCATGTCATACCGGGAGCTAGGTTATGGTAACATTACAAAGTATTTAGAATAATAAGCCAAATCTTAATGTGGTTTAATAATACTTTCATATGAACGGGAACGAAATCTTAAGGTTCTAGACATAACTGAATCATATAACGATTCATCGTCATCCTAACAGATTCGTATATTCAAAAAGTTCATTTATGACTTTAAACCAGCTCTTGCTTAAGACTACCCAATAAATCCCCTAATTATCCACAGCGTTCCTCACTTAAAGTGGTTCCGCCGCTTCAAACCTTGGCCATGTCTTGTCCTACGGTAATCCCCCATGTAGCCTTGCGGATCCATAGTTTCATACCTTTGACAAATTATACTGACACAGATAACTGACTACCTTTTAATTGGACGTCGTTAAAAAGGTGTTGTAATCACGTTTATTGGTGGAAAGGCGATAGATTAATTTAAAGTTTAAAAGTCTATTTAGAAAGGTTAATTAAACTAGGTTTCTCATTTTATATATTAGTCCATAATATAACTACCTTCGGTCGTTACACAGCTTCCACGTGTTTGTACTACACCTAAAGTGTTTTCAACGCTATACTGCGTGACAGTCGAATAGGGGCCGTCATATTATTTCGTAATATTGTACCGTTTCGTAATATGACTACCTTCGGTCGTTCCTCGACTTCCATACATTTGTACTCCACCTTGGAGTGTTTCCAGTACTATATCGAGTAACAGTCGAATAAGGGCCGTCATATTATTTCACGATAATTAAGACCATTTATATTTTACTACTATGATGATCCTAAGGCAACAATCAAACAAGAACATGCAATAAGACGATCAAAGCAATACTGCCGATCTTTAATAAGTAATTATAAATCATCCCATAATTAACTAACTACATCACAAGTAAACACAACAAGCGTACTACTCTCTAATCATGGCAATAACTAAATCTAGCATAATCAATATAAACGTAATTAATTAAGATAGATAAGGATTAGAAAGAACCAAGATTAAATGTGGGAGAAAGTAGACTTGAATTAATTGACACAATTCTAAGCTTACACCGAAGATTATAATGCGTTCCGTACTTTCCTTCTATTCTAAACAAGCTCCTAAACTATCCTAAAACTAATTTTTAGTAAGAAAATAGAAAGAAAGTAGAAACAATATCTTAAGAGAAGTATATTGTTCTAAGAATGGTGTGTCTTCAAATGAAGGCTTAGGGCCTCTATTTATAGGTGAGAGTTGTCTCATTTTAGCACTCCAAGGAACACATTAGCAAAAGGTGGAAAAGGTGGTGCACCGGGTATCAAAAAACACGTAAAGGTGGTGCACCGGGTACCAAAAAGCATGTAAAGGTTGTGCACTAGGTACGAGCAAGGACCAAAAAGCAGAAATGGGATGGGGGGCAGGTGGCCAGCACCTGGAGGCTGGTGGCCGGCCTGGTACCAAAGAGAATGTGGAGACGGGTGGCTGGCTGCCGTCCCGGTTCGCATTCTTTTGCTCGTTTCTTGTTTCGCGCGTATCTTCTTCGTTATGCGTCCGTTTTTGTCGATTCTTTTTGCGTTGGATTCGTTTTTCATAAAGGAAGACTTTGATGAAAAGAAATCCCAAAAATATGTCTCTCATCTTTGGATGTCTCGTACGAAATTTTGAATCTTCCGGTGTACGTAGAATCTTCATTCTTCATCCGTTTTTGCCTATTCTTCTTCTGTTGGATTCGTATTTTGAAAACGAACATCTTGGATAAGAGAAATCTCAGTGGTGGGCACTTTGTCTCTAAATCTTGTTTTGATGTCTTGAATCTTCGATTGTGCGTGGAATCTTCGTTTTTCGCTCGTTTTGCTTGATTTTTCTCGTGCAACCTTGTTTTGACCTACTTGGCATATTATAATTGATTTGTGTATTATTTGAGTTCATATGCCAAGTATTATTCCAGAATGAAAGAGATATCGGTAGTAAAAATGTGACTTTTTACACGATATCAATATCATATAGGATTGACAATCCTCGTTCGGGTTAGCAAGCACTAACCGGTCAAACGGACGTATTAGGATTTGGGTAGGCGAGTGTGGATAAGGCACTCATAGGAGGCACCTCGATCGGAATTCCTTAAATGTGGACCCGACCCTCAAGTTAAGCTCAGACTATGTGCTCATGGTTGTATAACTTTTATTTTGCTTAATTGCATGTTAAATTCAATTAAATATTACGGTTCATACAATATGTTTTGACATACAAACCTGTGAGCTCACCAGCGTTTCGCTGACCCATTTTAGGATGTATCACAGGTACTCGGCAGTAGGTTGGACTGCCCAATCAGGATCCATTAGCTCGAGTCAGTATTTAAACAAATCAGAGATTTAATTGCATTATAATATTTTGTATAAAGTAATTATGCGATGTAAATCTCTCAATTCAAGAAACTGAGCTAATGTAAACTATATTTTGATGTAAACATTGGTTTTATCAATACAAGTTGTAAACGACGCATATAGTGGTCCTTCATTATATATCTTATGTGATGTGATTATTGATTAGTCGCGCCCCGACCTGATTCGCTTTCTCAACCCGAAATTGGGGGTGCGACAGGTTACAAGTCTTCGGACATCAATACTCGGCTAATTAACTCAAGTTTATTTAATTAAACGCTTCAAGACTCAGGTGAGTCTCATAGCCCCTATTTTACTGTTTTTACTCAGGGGTGTGATACATTGCTCGATTTATTTACATGTGAACGCAAGTACAATTCAAAATCAAATACTACATGAGTTGTTTTCAACTAATCAATTTAAAGTCCTCCACAAACATAGTTTGGTAATACATCTGTAGCGTGAATGTTAGTATATGATATCATATAGGATTGACAATCCTCGTTCGGGTTAGCAAGCACTAACTGGTCAAATGGACGTAATAACATTTGGGTAGACGAGTGTAGATTAGGCACTCGTAGGAGGCACCTCGATCGGAATTCCTTAAATGTGGACCCGGCCCTCAAGTTAAGCTCAGACTATGTGCTCATGACTGTATAACTTTTATTTTGCTTAATTGCACTTTAAATTCAATTAAATCTTGCGGTTCATACAATATGTTTTAACATACAAACCTGTGAGCTCACCAGCATTTCGCTGACCCATTTTAGCATGTATCATAGGTACTCAGCAGTAGGTTGGACTGCCCAATCAGGATTCATTAGCTGGAGTCAGCATACAATCAATCAGAGATTTAATTGCATTATTATATTATTTTGTATAAACTAATTATGTAATGTAAATCTCTCAATTTGGAAACTGAGCTAATGTAAACTACTTTTTGATGTAAACTTTGGTTATATCAATACACAATTGTAAAACGACGCATGTAGTGGTCGTTCATTATACCTTGTGTGCTTGATTATTGATTAGTCGCGCCCCGACCCAATTCGCTTTCGCAACCCGAAATTGGGGGTGCGACATATACATATAATAGTGTTTAACATTTTGATTTTTAAAATAAGTAAAACGCAGTGAGAGTCAATAGTTAGGTCGTTAACCAAGAGCCAACACAAAAACTTGTTTTTAAAATAGATTATAATCATTTATTTCTCTAACTTGTCCTTTAATTCTTTATATTACATTACAATATAAGTTTGTTTTGATTTTCTGACTCGTAAGAGTCGCACAAGACTCGAAAGGGTCACATATGACTCGGGAGAGTCAATAAAAGACTTGTAATTAAGAGTCAAAGTCATCTATGAGTCGGGGTTCGAGTCGCCCGTTTTTTTGATTTTTTTATTCGTCTCGTAATAATCGATTCGTGAATCGTAAGAGTTTAACAAATATGTATATAAGCTTGTTATTGTTATTATGTATAACTAGTAGGTTACCCGTGCTTATGCGGCGGAGTTTTGGGACACTAATAGCAAAACGTCTTTTCATTGCTTTCCATGATAATTTTAAGAGGTTGTGTAATTACTCTTACAATATATTTGAGAGTTCAAATCTTGATGGGACGGTAGAAATTTCTAATTACCCTATTTCTAATATTATATTTTGAGCAAAAGTGTCACCAATTCGTCTTTAATACATCAAATAAAGTATAAAATCTATCTATAACATATACTTAAAGCAAAATACCATGGAGAAGTTTGGACCATTGATTAAATTTCTTCATTAATATCTAACGATCTAGATTAGTTTAAATAATTATACTTTTTATTCTCTAGATAATATTAAGAATTAAGAATATCAGCTAATAATTAATTAAATTGAATTTAAAAGTCTTATTTGATAAAAAAAAAAAATAGAAAAAAATACGACCAAATATTTTGGACTAAATATATATAAAATAATCACCTTCTCCAATCTATTCCTAATTACAAGCCGTACATAAAAGAAAACTTCGACCCACTTTTAAAAAATCAGATTGCTTTCGTTACCTACATTCATCTTCAATCAATTTCTAGGGTTTGATCTAATGGATAATTATTCTTCTTCCCAATTCCATTTGCTTATAACTGGTACATTGTTTTTCTTTTTTTTTTTTTTTTTTTTATAAAGTAATCAGTACGTTGTTTGTTCCATCAACCATTTGATTGATCCAGTTTTTAGAGTTTTAGTCTTAATAATCGTTTTTTCTTTTGCAATTGTTTGATTTCACGTAAAGGGTTTTAGTCTTAATAATCGTTCTTTCTTCTTCAATTGTTTGGTTTCAGGTGTTGATTTATCTTGAAGGTTTTAATTATGAGTTTTCAAATCTTTGGAAAATTTCCATTAGCTTTCTTGATTACAGATCATTAGCCTATTCACACTCTGATTCTATAAGAAAAGATATATGGTACATAGAGTAAGGTTCAAATGAGTACACCAACTTTGAGTGAAAATGACGGAATCAACATATTTCTGCCATATGTCACTTTATTATCTCTCCTCCACATTTTTAAAAATTAAATATCTCACAAACGGTAAGTCGAAAAATCATGAAAATTGCACCATTAGATTCACGGTAAGTCGATTTACCCCTAACCCTAAACCCTAAACCTCCACATTTTCGACAACTTTTTTTTCCTTTCATTTTTTAGTGGGTTTTACAAATTAGTAACACATGTGTTAGTTGGTTATACATTTAATTTGTGGTTAAGGTTAGGGTTTAGGGTTAGGATTGAGGTTTAGTAGGGTTTAGGGTTTAGGGTTTAGTAAGGTTTAGGGTTTAGTAGGGTTCAAGGTTTAGGGTTTAGTATGATTTAGGGTTTAGAGTTTTGTAAAGCGTTAAGGGTTAGGGTTTGGCGTTTAGGGGTTTAGGGGTTAGGGTTTAGGGTTTGAGGTTTGGGGTTAAAAATGGAAGAAAAAAAATTCGTCGAAAGTATGACTTGATGGACGGAAAATCGAAAAGGATCAAACGATGAATCTAATGGTGCAATTTTTATAATTTTTCGATTTATCGTTTGTGAGATAATTGATGTTGGGGGTAAATGGGTTTTGTACATGTGAAACATTCTCTTTGTACACATGGCATGATATCATTGGTTCCCTCTTTCTCACACAAATTCCCATTCTTATTTGAACCCCACCCCTTGTACATATATTGTGTATACGATTTGATAGTTAGAGGTAAAATACTTTCTCTTAAGTATTTGTTTCATGAAAAGTTGAATATCATATGTTTGATGAAATGTGTGATAGAAGAAGGTTATTATTTTTTCTCATTAGATTGTCCATGTTTTAGTAGATATTTGGGTGAGTTTTAAAACGTGCTCATCACAACTTATTTGATAAAACTGGCTAATTTGCAAATGACTCGCTTCACAATTATCCCATGGCATGTCAACTTCTTTAAGATTATGATTTTTTCAATATAATGGTCTCGATTACCAATTTAGTTTTTCAATTTTAGATTTACCTTTTTGTCTCATCTATTATACTTTTAACCGTAGATTCGACAGATTTCTTATGATGATTAGAAGATATCGAGCTATTCCTTGCTGGTTGTGAGTATGATCCAGCCATCATCCCAATGTTTTCCAGGTAAACGCAACTAACTAAAGTCCTTCAGTTTGGTCCATGCTTACTTTATATTATATAAAAGTGGATTTATATATTTTGTATTACATGACATCTTTTTAATTATTGTTGCAAGCTAGGAGTCATTAAAGTAGTTGTCCGTTTTATTTTCCACCTGTAGACTGTAATAATGGCTAATTATAATTCGTGTTATTTTGTACTAATGCTTGATATAATGGTGAGAATTCCTCTATTCCATGTGAAACTGCTATAGGTCGTTTAAAAGTCCGTTCAGATTCTCATATTTATCATGCGAGTTTGCATTTATGGATGTGAATGATACCCTGGGAACAGTGAGTTCAACTTCTTAACTTAATTTCATGATTTTTTTGTGTGAACCTTTATAGGATTTGTACAAAATGAAAGAATGGAGTGTGAATTTCATTTGATTTATTTAAAATAATGATATGTAACTTCTGTTTTAAGGAAAAAAAGGTTAGTCACAAGATTGAAATCTATAAAATATACTTAAAGCAAAATACCATGACAAAATCTTGACCCTTCATTAGGTTTTCCAAAATCGATTTAATGATCGAGATTTAATTTAAATAATTACACTTTACCCCCTAAACCTCCTAAAATATAATAAAGTTAAAAATAAATTTATTAATCATTAATTAATAATAAAAATTCGGAGAATAGTATTTTAAAAATATTATTAGATAATATTCTAATATATTATATTAAATATTAAATAATTAAATAATAATCGGCTAATAATAATAAAAGATTGTCCGTTATCTTTGCCAAATAATACTCATTAATATTAATATCAATTAAAAATTTAATTAATTTATTCCATTCTCCTTATCATCAATAATATAACGACCGTTCCTAAATCCAATAATCAATCAAGGTATAACCAAATTAGAGCTGCAGTCATACACGATCCAATCCGTCGGCGAAGACCTTCATTCTAACTCCGATCAAAAACAATGACCGAAGAAGGCAAGAATAGAGGTGTTGCTTACTTCGACGACCAATACCAAGCACACCTAGGGTTTCCACAACCAAGTCCTCCACAGAGTCATCCGTACTATACACATGGTTATCAAACCGTTCCCGGTACCTAATTTACATCCATCATATGTTTTTATGTTCGTATATGTATGTTGTGTGTGTGTGTATTATTATTTACAAATTGAAGTTGATGAATTGATTTATATGGATAGGAACTGATGTAATGAACTTAGGTGTTCAATTTTGATCTCTTATACATACACTTATATAGAAGCAAAACTTACACCTGTTAGAAGCTCTTTATTGTCAACTGATGGATCTAAGTATGCTGGCATCAACGAAAATTGCCTATTAACAAAGTGTACTGTAAATGAAAGTTTTGTAATGTACTCGGTGTAAGTAAGAGTAAAAAAAACTTACCTAAATCATGGAAATCGCAAAAACTTAACAAAAAATTTGCTTCCTTACTTCAATAGTTTAGCTAAATGTACGTACACACTTGGAATGACTTTATAACAAACTGAAAAATGCAGAACTTTATCTCTCATATTTGTGAAATTGGATGGTAATTATAACTTGATAATGTATATAAATGATCATTAATTCGTACGTGAATAAATTTTGTAGCATTACGAGTAACAGGATGATATTGTTAAGAAAATTAAAGTTGATTAACATTGTTTGCGTACTTGGGTGTAGGTTTCGATTGTTGGTCGATCAAAAGGTTTTTATGCAGTTTTTTTCGATCATACATATGTATATGTATATTCACTAATAGGTAATAATATGTTTACATAATGTAATGAACTGTCTCTATTGACATAACTTATATTTGATATGATGCTATTTGTTCTTATGATAATTAGTATTAATTTGTTAGTGTGATGGCAGGTTAGAACACGTATATCTCATGGTTATGAATGTAGTCTTCAATGATAGGGTAATTTCAAATGCATACAAGTTGCAAGTTAGTGTATATTCGTTTTGTAAGGCAATCTAGATCCTCAGGTCATCATCTTTACCATCATTTAATCTAAATAGTTAGTATCATGAATGATTGAAGTTGATATATAGATATGATAAACTGATTTAGTTAAGGGGGTTTTTTATAAAAAAAATTATCTTTGTCTTATATTTTATAAGGATCAAGACTTACTGTTCGTCCATTGAATTTCAAAAAAAAACTTATTTGGTTGTTCCAGATATATATAAAAAGGAACTATTGATGATGGACATCAATGGGGATAACTTCAAATTTAAACAAAATCTCCATTCACTAATTTGTAAGTTTTTCTTTTATGATTAATGTATGTTTTATTATTTGCACAAATGACAACCCTTCTTTATTTTGTTGGTGGGCTTTTAAAGAAGCGGGATTGCAAGTAAGTTCATAATTGTGCAAAATTAATAGGTTAATTTGTATATCTTTTGCTAGAATTTAACTATTGATATTTGTCATATTCAAAAATACCTCTTGGTGTCTGTCATTGTGATATCACAGGTATGTGGATGGAAGTTAAAGTGTTTTTGCCTTACGAATCACAAGGTTTTCTACTTGTCCTAGCAGGGTTTGTCCTTATTTTCTTTTTACCCGATTTTTCATTTTGTTTTCAGTATGTGTGCAAGGGATTTGAGTTCATTTAGCCACTCATTTTCTTACATCGATGATTTACAGAAACTGGAATTCCCTTGAAATGACATAATCACTTAAGTGAAGAATAGTTGTGTTCGCAACAACTTATAACATCATCTTATTGATGTAGTAAATATTATTTGCAGTAAGTTTTTCTTACTCCAAACTGATTTATAGAGAATCAATTTTGTTTTTATAAATCTGTTTTAGTTTTCAGAAACTTTGAGTTTTAACATCTTGAAATCCATACTGAATGTTTGGAGGTACATGCTTAAACAATTCTACTTTTAAATTTATTAGGAAGAATATTTGTATTCATTACAAATCCACTTTGAGAATATATGCTTCTCGTGGGAGCCTCGATCGATATCCAAGTCATGATAGTCTCACACGGATCCAACATTTGAAGATATCTGTTGGGGCAGAACGTGGGCTAAATTTCTTACATGATCCAATGGGTGGTCAACAAAGAGTTCTCCATCGAGACATCAATAGCGCAAACATCCTTTTGGATGATAACTGGGCAGCTAAAGTTTTAGATTTTGGTCCCTCAAAGGTTGGACCAGCTAATCAAGGGCAAACATTTCTTTTGTCGAATGTTGTTGGTACACATGGGTATTGTGATCCATTGTACTGGAAACGGGTATACTATCAAAAGAATCTGATGGGTATTCTTTCGGAGTCATGTTGTTTTAAATTTTAAGTGGAAGGTTGTGTGTACCATAATCGTGAGTTAAGTGAGATTTTAGTTCCTAAGTGGAAGCGACACTACAATGAGAAGCGCATAGACGAGATTATACTCCCTGGCCTAAAAGAACAAATGGATCCAGGTCCTTTGAATTTGTTTTCAACCATTGCCTATCGATGCGTGAATGAAGTTTGTGGAAAGCGACCAACAATGGCTGAGATCGTGAAGGAACTAAAAGCTGCAATCCAACAAGTAACTTATTTTGTTTTTTATTCAGTGGCTTTTACTGCTTATTTTCTTCCATAAATCTGTTTTTTATATTATTTATACTTTTTCATTCTCTCTAATGTTTTTTTACATACATTATAAGGATTTAACTGAAGAAAACTAACTGATCTGATGAATTTACTTGCAGATCTGTTGTTATGTATGCTTTTTGTAAGTTGATTCTTCAAAGTTGTAATTAATTTAATTGCTTTTGTAAGCAATTTTTGACAATTACTGGTAACGAAATCAAGGAATTAACACAAAAATATTATATACAAAGGAGATTCTTGAAACCCTTGGAAAGTGCGGAGATTTCAGAATTGATCAAGATTGCAGAAACTGCAGTACATCAAGAGAGCGAGATCAGTGAAAGGTCGTGATGATATTAGAGGTGACAAAATTTCTTGATTTTAGTATTAGCATTTATTTTCGCGTCTTATGATCGAATTGTTGATTCCCGTTTTAAGTCACTGCTTCAATCTCTGCTGGAATTGTTAATGTAATTGGAACCATGATTGTTGATGCTATTGACAACGTTTGACTAGAAGGTGTCTTAATTATCGAGTCATCATGCTCTTTTGAGACAACTGTTAACGTTGAAGAAGGAACGGAGGTTTGTCTTATGTTGTAATTTAAATTGCGTCTACATCTTCGAGGTGGCAATATGGTGAGGGTGGGTGATTTGGGTAATTTGTCGAAAGGGAAATTTTGGTATGGCTTGAGAAACGGGTCGGGTTGGTTGACTCAGAAAGGGTTTTTTTTGTAGATGGTTCATGGTCTTGAACATGAAGATACGAAGACGCCAAGAATATTAAACATTTAATCAAGTCTGTAATGGTCAATTTATTGCAAATATATATTTGTTGAAAATTTGTTTTGAGGTATTGAGATGGTTGAAGCTTTTTACAGGTTGTTATATATCGATAAAAGTACTGGTAGGTACTGAACGCTCAAGATCCATGTGCTTTATTATGTAGTCAACTGTTCGGATGCTAATGTACGATTCACATGAAGTCATATGTAAAATACTAATAATTGGTAGTGTGTGTGCTATTTACAATTTACATGGAATGGGATTAATAAAACCTTGCATATAATTATTTCATTGATTCAATATATGGTTACAGGTGTTATTCGTGTTATTCGATAGTCCATTCTATAGGCAACGATAGATCATTCTACTTTATACTGAAATTAAAAGGTTTACTACTTAAGTATTCACTTAGTCTTATTTTTCATTATTATTTAATATAGTTTGTCATGTAGTACATTTAAAGACATAGCAGCTCATTTATATATAATAATGTACAAACCAAATAAAAGTGTGATATAGAATTCCGTTAATAACCGAGGTTAGCAATAAAGCAAAGAAATACCACCGAAGGAGTGCATAAATGTAATGTAATGATATGAATGCAGAAAAAGTTGTAGTTTTCTCTTTTTGGTGCAAGGTTCAATTTGTATAACATTTTATCTCTAAAGATTTCTTTTTTAACTTAATATCAAAAGATTTAAATTGAGTTACCTGCGTTGTCGCGGGTCTTAAACCTAGTTTTGATTATAATGGTTGTTGATTTCATCATAGGTCAACAGTCTGATGCCTAAATTACCAATACCATGTACGATCATGGAAATTAGATAAGCGATAGTTGTGTATATTATCACCATGATTCAAAATAAGTCTATCCTTTTTGATATCAAATGCTTTCTAGGAACCCGTTAGGCTATTTATTTATTTATTTAAATCTTAAATTATATATACGACTCATGTTTATGACGTCATGTATGAATTCAATTAAAAGATTTGATTATTCAATTTAATCCCTCAACTTGACTTATATAAAAATAGTGCCATTCTTTGTTTTCCATAATAACCATCCAGCTTTTTATTTGTAGAAAATTCACATGTAACCTTTTTGAGCAATATATCTTAAATAAAGATAATATATAGAACTGAATTATGACATCGTATCAAATAACCAATTAGGTTACTCTGTTATTATCTATAACATCTATAACATATAACATATACTTAAATCAAAATAGCTTGGAGTAATCACAACCTTTAATTGCTTTTCCCCATATTGATCCAATCATCTAGATTTATTATTATTATTATTATTTGTTAATTTATTATTATTATTATTTGTTAAATTTGTTAATGTATTAAATTAAAAAAAAAACCGGCCACATATCTCTTCCAAAAATATAGCTGATCCTTCCAATTAGGCTCTTGATTAGGAATGGCTTAGATTAATTTAAATAATTACACTTTACACCCCTAATTATTTTTAAAATAATTATATAAATATAAATAATAAAATATATTAATTTAATTTAACTCTAAATAAATCGAGGTAAAAAAACTCGGCATATAAAAAAAATCAGCCGCAATTTGACACCGGCCTCCATGTAACCATACGACACCATTATAACGTTTTCTCTCCACCCTAGCCGATCGATTCTTCAATTTAATCTGATTCATCAATTCAATCCGTTCTTCCATCATTCATTCAGGTAATATTTAATATTAAGAATCTGTTACATTCATACCGTTTTTGTTTTATGTGTTATCGGTTGATTGTTCGATCTTTATATACATTGATTAATCGGATTAACTGTCTTAATTAACGATTCCTAATATTCTTTTAATCGATTGATGTTCTGATGCAGAATTTAAAGTTGTTCTATTTTGTGCAATTATATGTCATGTTATGCTTTATTGAGCTTTTTTGTATATCTTTGCTACAGTGTTTTTATGTTCATTGTAGTATTGTACTATTAGTTGCACGTTTTATTGAGGATCGAAAATGGCATCAGTTGAAAGAAAAACAACTACTCTTATATAAATAATTTGTTCTAGTTGTTGTAATTGGGGTCATTTGACATGGTGCTCATTTGCAGTTTACATATTGTCCGTTTGACTATTAAGTGCACTTATAAGATATCGTAGAACAAATTCAGGGTTATTATTTTATAGTACCTATCGCAGGTAGTAATATTTTGTCCATATGAATTCCTTTAGTATTTACATGTGACACCCCCAAATTCGGTCAGCGCGGTCAACGCGCGATTAGCGGAAACATTAGTATGTGCGGGGGGTGCTGACGTTAACGTTGAACATCATGCAGATCAGAGCATATGATTATTGCAGAACAATTAAATTAAGATACCATTTATGAAAATAGTTGGTTTACAAAAGAACTACGACTTGTCAAGTCGTAGAAATAGTATTAGTTATACAAAATAAATCCTTATTTGTCCCAAACTGTGGCATCCTAATTCGTGATGGGTCGCCTAACTCCGTAAGTATGCGTTCTTACTTGTGCTATGAATTACCTGAAAAACATAGTAAAAAGTCAACACATGGTTGAGTGAATTCACAGGTTTTTATATGTATGGTTTGTTAAACCAAGTTCATTTATATGTTGTTGACATGAGAGTCAAATAAACTTTGCTCACAAAGGTTTGTAGGAAAGCAAGTAATCCTAATAATGTTTGTACAAAGTCTATAAATATTTCCACATAGATCGCAATCATAACATGAAGTCATTTATATAATCAGTAGCACATAAGTACCCAAAGCAATTAAGAAGCACATAAGCACCAAAACAATTTTGAACATTTATTGCATATTATAGCAAAAACATTAGCTATGTTTTTCACCCCAAGTTGAAAGCTGTAAAATAGTAAAAGTGGGGCTGTGAACTCACAGTAGTTGTAGCAATGTGATAGCTAGCAGAAAGACGTAGCGTTGCCCAATATGTCAACATATACGCAATAATTGTATTAACATAAGTACTTTGATTGTTTGTCAAATTATGTTAATAGTTTGTTTGCTTTGAAGAAATTGTTGATTTCTTAATTTGTGCAAGTCGTTGGTGCCGAAATGTCGAAATATAAGTAATATTTCTCGAGTAGTAAATCTTGATACATATATATAACATGTTTATAGTTGTGTATATAAATATCGTTTCGTTTCCAACACTCGTTGTGTTAGATATTGGTTATATTTTAAATTTAACACGTTACCAAAACATCGCGTAAATGTAATTATATTGTATCGGGTTGGAATAGGTTTTGGGCCGTTGTTGGGCCGATTGCATGGTACGATCCAAGAACTAAGCCCAATTCACATTTATGGTTTAAATTCCTGTGGCCCAAAAGGGCTTGGCCCATTATTCGTTTACTTAATCGGTCCGGCCCATTTAAATAGTTTTGGCCCAACATAGCTCCGGCCCAAATATTTATCACCCGGCCCAATTGTCTAATAACTTGTTTGGCCCAATTTATTATCTAACTCGTACGCCTTTTATTTCATTTGAGAAGTTATGCTTTACAAAAGTTGTCGTTTTTACTTAATAACCATGTACATGTATTTGTATTTCTGTGACAAAATTTAACTAAATTACGCGACTTTTTCTTAATGAGACGGTAGTCAAACTAGCTCGGTTTGACCCAAAACTTTTAGGTAAGTCTTAAATATGTTAATAGAGCTTGGAAAAATTATCGTTGTGTTTCGTTGTGTAACACCTCGTCAAAAAGGTCAAATTTCGCACCATTTTTAAACTTTAAATAATTACCTTTTAAAGATCGAGTGAAATATTTTACTAAAAATACTTACAAAATGATATAAACAAAATCATAGATTTAAAGTAATAAACGTTCAAAAATGTAATTCGCTTTTTAATTAAAACACATTCTAAACTATTCGAAACCGCGCGAAAATAATTTATTAAACATTAAGTTCCAGTAATGTTTTATAAAACATTTCGGAAGAATACAAAACAATTTTTAGAATTCAAAATGTTATTTTAAATTACATCGGACAAATTAATCACGGGTATTTTGTACTGTGGTTGGAGACCACAGTGTACGAAAATAGGAGCTGAGTTTAACAAAACCCAACCCCATCTCCTTTCTCATTTCATTTCCTTTTTCTCTTTCACATCTCCACCTCAAACTCTCTCTAAAAATCATCAACCAACCACCACCACCACCGGCCGCCACCACCGCCGGCCACAGCCGCCGCCGCCGTCGCCGGACCTCACCACCGTCACCAACATCATCATCAAGCAACCATCATCATCATCTATCATCACCATCTTTGTTCTTCACCATCAAAACCCATTTGGGGTTTCATTTTCGAAATCGTAAGAAAACTTTCGATCCCTCTCTATTTTCATGTTAATATCACTCATTTCATCATATATTATCATTATATAAGTTTGTTATTGTCGATTTGGTGATTTATGGCTTCGATCCGTGGTTTTGGGTGAAAACCCGTCGAGCAGACGGAAGTGTCGCCCACAGACCAAAAACAGTACTAGCGTCACTAAGTGTCGCTATGCCTCTCTGCCGCCCTTATAGCGTCACTACTTAAGTGCCGCTATCACACACACACCGTCACTTCTTGAGTGACGCAAGCCAATAACTATCGGCAGAAACATGCGACACTTCTCAAGTGTCGCTACCTTCAGCAGAAACCACAACTTTCAGCAGAAACGAATGGCGTCACTAAACCAACAGCGACACTAACCTATAGCGGCACTATCTAAGTGTCGCTAAAATGCTGAATTTTCCAAACTTTTGAGTCACTAGCCTAGTGACGCTATAAACCCCTTAGTGACGCATGAAGTGTCGCTATTGTCAGTTTTTGAACTAAAAACTCACTTTTAAAGTGCCAAACTTATCCGGAAACATATACGCAATTATATACGAACCGAAACGCGTTCACACGCACTTTATTATACAAAAATAATATAATTATATTTTCGAAATATAATTTCAGTACGCGGCAAACGAAACGTATTTACTTTACGATATTCAAACGTAAACACTTAGCAAACACATTGAGTACAATATAACCGAATGAACAACAAATTGGATAGTTTTAATTAAACGTCCACTTACTTATACGAAATCTCACGTGTTTAGGACACTAGGAGATTACTATCGGCACGACTCGCTACATTAGGACGCTAGCTCCTCAGGTGAGTTCACCGCCCCACTCTTTTACTGTTTTCCAACTGATTTCGGGGTGGGAATGCATACTCCTGTTTTACTACTTTCTACTGTATAAATCTTTACAAACGTTTTACAATAGTATATGGTAACGGTGTTAGATTACGACAGCTACGAACCACTTGACCATACTTAGAGATATTAAGTATGACCGTGTTAGAAACACCTAGAATTATATTACATATGATATCTAGGAAATAAACGCCTCACTACATCAGTGACTTGCTAAGTACTAGAAATGACTAGTGGACTTGTGAATACCAACTAGAGGCACCGATTTGTTTAGTTCAGTGATGACTATCTTTACGAACTAACGGATGACTTTAACTAAGTACTGAAAGTACTTCCCTACAGTTAAGTGACTTAGACTTTACACCTTACTTCAGGCAAACTAGGTGACGTAGATACGTACCTACTAATTGATTACGATCATCCCTTACATCTAGGTGACGCTCCTACATTCTTAGAATGATATACTACTGTGAATTACGTAACAACTTGAGGTACTGTTGAGTGCCTGTAACATTTTACTAGCTTTGGGCTAAACTTACTTACCGGCATGTCGTGTACTGCCAGAACGATTACTTTCATCTCCTGCGGGAGAATAACGGACGCTGTCACTATATGTGAAGCAAAACGATGCCACGGTGGGTGGTACAAACACGATACCAACGTGATTGGTATTACGGATTTACAAACGAGCTCACGATACCACGGTGGGTGGTACAACTTACGTACGAGCTGGATGCTCACGATACCACGGTGGGTGGTACAACTTACTTACGAGCTGAATGCTCACACTCAGCAACGGACCGACGAACTATTACAGTCGGGGTCGTTGGCTCGGCATATGAATTTTTACTCTATCGTAGTTCTACGGAACTGCACGGTTACTCATACTCAGCATATAGCAATATGCTTTACTTACTTTTAGCACGGACCTACGCATTTTTACGGTAGGGGTCGTTGACTCGATAACTGATATATTTATTTAAACGTGGTCCTGCGGGACATAACTTGACATATCCTTTGGGGGATACCCATTACCATCACTGTAGGTGATTACTAGATAACTTACGAGTCGGAGACTCAGGGAAACAACGAGCTTTTGCTCACTTGACTGTTATTACAAACCATACCGATATGACACGATCACCCAACAGATAACTTGATCATGTTGCCGGGGTGCAACCTTTCATGCCAGGTGGCATCGTGACCTATTAGTAACCGTATAACTAATACTTGAAACCGTACAAACTATCCGTACCGTATTGCCGGGGAGCAATACCGACCGTCTAAGGACTTTCTTGTTTGATCTCTTTCGACTAGTAGCATGACAGTTAGTCATCTTACGCTACACCCGTATACATATTGCCAGGTAGCAATAACTTACCTGATAACACACCCACTGGGAATTGGTTCCCTTTACTTGACTAGAAACCTATTGATTAGGTTCACCTGTTTACCATAAATTTCTCACAATTACCTCGAGGGGTAATCATTACTATTTAAACTGTTAAACTTGATTTACATTTCTGAATGAATTACATATTTCTTGAACTACTTGTTATTACAAAATACTTGTGAACTCACCAGCTTTCCAGCTGACCCTTTTAGTGTGCATTCTCAGGTACACTGCAATAGTAGGATTGGCCTACAGGATTTCTAGCTCGAGTCGCACGTTTTGACAATTGGATGTCTCTGCATAATTTTCGTATTATCAGTCATGTATTGAAAGTATTTTGCGAACTCGCAACTTGTATACATTTTATTTTGAGAAATGTAATAACTATTTTCAAACGTCTCATTTAGAGTCGTTCATTATGTATCTTATGCTGTGATATTTGATTTGGTAACACCCGACCCGATCGCTTCCGCAACCCGAAATATGAGGGTGTTACAGATTGGTATCAGAGCCTAAGGTTGTAGTGAACTAGGTTGCATTTAGTGGGCCTAGACTATGACCATTAGACAGTATTCCTTATTAGGTATAACTAGTTCAGGAATTACATCATACGAACTTAATTTAACATAGCGTAGCTAACTATGTACAATTAAGCAAAGATGATGTAAGATCTGAAAGGGGTTATATTGAAAGGGAATGCAGTAGTCGACTCTGATTGTTATTTGTTACTTGCTAGACACCCTAGGCTATTATATGTACTGTAGGTATATATGAATAGGCCTTACGTGTATACTGTTTCTGCATATCTATATACATGTATGTATGATTATACCTGACGTGATTCCGCTGTACTACTGATACATACACTCGGAGTGGCATATCGCCAACTTCCCAACTCTTATGACTTGATCTCAAATTGTGACCAGGTTGGTCACGACTGACTAGTATTGCGAGAGATGCTCGTAATGACTGAAATCCACGAATCACTATCGAAACTTGCTATCGGCCCGAGGGCTACACTTGAACAACACACAGCACGTGGTGCTGCATTTACTCAGTATGTTAATACTACAACTGGCACCTTGGTACTACGCTCACAGTACATGGGTACAACAATTTCGGTGCTTCGGGCACTACGATCATGGCACGTGGTGCTGCATCGTGCTTTGGGCACCATACTACTCCAGCACGTGGTGCTGTAACTTACGATAATTGGGTACTACTTTTACAATACAATAGGAAATTACATTATTGTGCCGATGGCACTATGTTACAGTACGGGGTTACTGTGTCTTAGTACTTAGGGTACTACGCATCAACCGATAGACCTACAACTACCGTACGCTAGTATCACACAATAGTCAGTTAGACTAGATACCATACCATAGTCTTGGTAGATTACTTTAAGGCATACGTGAACAACTAATATATATACAACGAAACTAAAAGTCTGAGAACTTTCGAACACATACTATTTTTACATACCAATGAAATAAACGTAATCCTCAAATAAAGAACTTACCATTAACGTTTCATTCTTGTTTAAAGAATCATGCCGCGTAGACGACAAACGTACACTCAAACAGAACGCGACCAATACGCGGAGCAAAGAGTAGCTGAAGCTCTAGCTGCACAAAGCCTAACGTGTCCCTGCACCTATAAAGAATTTCTGAACTGCGACCCGCCAATCTTTGTTGGTACTGAAGGGGCTGTCGGACTGATCCAATGGATCGAAAGGATGGAAGCTGTATTCCGCATTTGCAACTGCTCCGATGGGTACAAAGTCAAATACTCCACCTACACCCTTCGAGATAATGCTCTAACCTGGTGGAATGCTCACGCCCAAACCGTAGGGGTTGACACCGCCTATGAACTTTCTTGGGAGGAACTGAAACAACTGATGAAGGACGAATATTGTCCTAGCGAGGAACTACACCAACTTGAGAATGAACTCTGGCATCTTACCGTGAAAAACAACGACATCATGACCTATACCAATCGTTTTCACCGACTGGCACTCCTTTGCCCGTCTCTAGTGAACCCAGAAAGCAAACGAATCGAACAATACATCGAAGGACTTTCGGCACAAATCGCGGACATGGTTATCTCCTCTAAACCCAACACTATTCGCGACGCCGTTCGCATGGCCCACAACCTCATGGCACGGGTGGTTCAACGCGGAACCCCCACAACTGAGAACCATACACAAAAATGGAATGGCGATTCCAGCACTAGTCATAATCCAATAAATCAACCCGAACCCTTGAAATCTTACCCTCCTGAATACAAAGTAAAGCGGGGTTATGCGGGGGATAAGCCCTTTTGTCACAACTGTAAACGTCATCACTCTGGCCCTTGTGGCCTACCTTGCGAGAGGTGTCAACGATTCGGACACCAAATTCAGGACTGTAGAGTTCCTGCAAATCCCGATGGACAACAAACGTGTTTCAAATGTAACACTCCTGGACATTTCAAGAAAGATTGCCCAAATCAGAAACGAAAAATCCTCATGATCAACTCCGGAGGGACCAGACGAAACCGCGGCAATATCACGGGTATGTCCCTATTCGATACTAAACCTTCAAAATAGACACAACGTTTCGATCAACGGGAATGTCGATACCAAAAATAATACCGAATACATGAATTAGTACCGACTACATGAATTGAGTCAAACATAAAAGCTAGAATTTGCTTTCAGCATATTAACCGACTGAACGTACACAAATCACTTAGTCCTGATAGGACTACTCGCTGAACAGTCACGTTGTGACAACCATCAAGTCCCGAGGGGACTACAATGTAAACGGTTCCTTAGCAACCACAACTTAAACATGTAAACAATATAGTCAGAATGTGACTACAATGATAAACTGCGATACAGTCATCGGTTGACTGCTATCCAACCTCGTCATAGACACTTTATGTCTACAAGTTACGCGACAAACACCTCGTTCATACATTGCTCCCCAGACCCCACGCGACCACGACATTCCTTTAAATTTCGGGACGAAATTTTATTAACCGGGGGAGAATGTAACACCTCGTCAAAAAGGTCAAATTTCGCACCATTTTTAAACTTTAAATAATTACCTTTTAAAGATCGAGTGAAATATTTTACTAAAAATACTTACAAAATGATATAAACAAAATCATAGATTTAAAGTAATAAACGTTCAAAAATGTAATTCGCTTTTTAATTAAAACACATTCTAAACTATTCGAAACCGCGCGAAAATAATTTATTAAACATTAAGTTCCAGTAATGTTTTATAAAACATTTCGGAAGAATACAAAACAATTTTTAGAATTCAAAATGTTATTTTAAATTACATCGGACAAATTAATCACGGGTATTTTGTACTGTGGTTGGAGACCACAGTGTACGAAAATAGGAGCTGAGTTTAACAAAACCCAACCCCATCTCCTTTCTCATTTCATTTCCTTTTTCTCTTTCACATCTCCACCTCAAACTCTCTCTAAAAATCATCAACCAACCACCACCACCATCGGCCGCCACCACCGCCGGCCACAGCCGCCGCCGCCGTTGCCGGACCTCACCACCGTCACCAACATCATCATCAAGCAACCATCATCATCATCTATCATCACCATCTTTGTTCTTCACCATCAAAACCCATTTGGGGTTTCATTTTCGAAATCGTAAGAAAACTTTCGATCCCTCTCTATTTTCATGTTAATATCACTCATTTCATCATATATTATCATTATATAAGTTTGTTATTGTCGATTTGGTGATTTATGGCTTCGATCCGTGGTTTTGGGTGAAAACCCGTCGAGCAGACGGAAGTGTCGCCCACAGACCAAAAACAGTACTAGCGTCACTAAGTGTCGCTATGCCTCTCTGCCGCCCTTATAGCGTCACTACTTAAGTGCCGCTATCACACACACACCGTCACTTCTTGAGTGACGCAAGCCTATAACTATCGGCAGAAACATGCGACACTTCTCAAGTGTCGCTACCTTCAGCAGAAACCACAACTTTCAGCAGAAACGAATGGCGTCACTAAACCAACAGCGACACTAACCTATAGCGGCACTATCTAAGTGTCGCTAAAATGCTGAATTTTCCAAACTTTTGAGTCACTAGCCTAGTGACGCTATAAACCCCTTAGTGACGCATGAAGTGTCGCTATTGTCAGTTTTTGAACTAAAAACTCACTTTTAAAGTGCCAAACTTATCCGGAAACATATACGCAATTATATACGAACCGAAACGCGTTCACACGCACTTTATTATACAAAAATAATATAATTATATTTTCAAAATATAATTTCAGTACGCGGCAAACGAAACGTATTTACTTTACGATATTCAAACGTAAACACTTAGCAAACACATTGAGTACAATATAACCGAATGAACAACAAATTGGATAGTTTTAATTAAACGTCCACTTACTTATACGAAATCTCACGTGTTTAGGACACTAGGAGATTACTATCGGCACGACTCGCTACATTAGGACGCTAGCTCCTCAGGTGAGTTCACCGCCCCACTCTTTTACTGTTTTCCAACTGATTTCGGGGTGGGAATGCATACTCCTGTTTTACTACTTTCTACTGTATAAATCTTTACAAACGTTTTACAATAGTATATGGTAACGGTGTTAGATTACGACAGCTACGAACCACTTGACCATACTTAGAGATATTAAGTATGACCGTGTTAGAAACACCTAGAATTATATTACATATGATATCTAGGAAATAAACGCCTCACTACATCAGTGACTTGCTAAGTACTAGAAATGACTAGTGGACTTGTGAATACCAACTAGAGGCACCGATTTGTTTAGTTCAGTGATGACTATCTTTACGAACTAACGGATGACTTTAACTAAGTACTGAAAGTACTTCCCTACAGTTAAGTGACTTAGACTTTACACCTTACTTCAGGCAAACTAGGTGACGTAGATACGTACCTACTAATTGATTACGATCATCCCTTACATCTAGGTGACGCTCCTACATTCTTAGAATGATATACTACTGTGAATTACGTAACAACTTGAGGTACTGTTGAGTGCCTGTAACATTTTACTAGCTTTGGGCTAAACTTACTTACCGGCATGTCGTGTACTGCCAGAACGATTACTTGCATCTCCTGCGGGAGAATAACGGACGCTGTCACTATATGTGAAGCAAAACGATGCCACGGTGGGTGGTACAAACACGATACCAACGTGATTGGTATTACGGATTTACAAACGAGCTCACGATACCACGGTGGGTGGTACAACTTACGTACGAGCTGGATGCTCACGATACCACGGTGGGTGGTACAACTTACTTACGAGCTGAATGCTCACACTCAGCAACGGACCGACGAACTATTACAGTCGGGGTCGTTGGCTCGGCATATGAATTTTTACTCTATCGTAGTTCTACGGAACTGCACGGTTACTCATACTCAGCATATAGCAATATGCTTTACTTACTTTTAGCACGGACCTACGCATTTTTACGGTAGGGGTCGTTGACTCGATAACTGATATATTTATTTAAACGTGGTCCTGCGGGACATAACTTGACATATCCTTTGGGGGATACCCATTACCATCACTGTAGGTGATTACTAGATAACTTACGAGTCGGAGACTCAGGGAAACAACAAGCTTTTGCTCACTTGACTGTTATTACAAACCATACCGATATGACACGATCACCCAACAGATAACTTGATCATGTTGCCGGGGTGCAACCTTTCATGCCAGGTGGCATCGTGACCTATTAGTAACCGTATAACTAATACTTGAAACCGTACAAACTATCCGTACCGTATTGCCGGGGAGCAATACCGACCGTCTAAGGACTTTCTTGTTTGATCTCTTTCGACTAGTAGCATGACAGTTAGTCATCTTACGCTACACCCGTATACATATTGCCAGGTGGCAATAACTTACCTGATAACACACCCACTGGGAATTGGTTCCCTTTACTTGACTAGAAACCTATTGATTAGGTTCACCTGTTTACCATAAATTTCTCACAATTACCTCGAGGGGTAATCATTACTATTTAAACTGTTAAACTTGATTTACATTTCTGAATGAATTACATATTTCTTGAACTACTTGTTATTACAAAATACTTGTGAACTCACCAGCTTTCCAGCTGACCCTTTTAGTGTGCATTCTCAGGTACACTGCAATAGTAGGATTGGCCTACAGGATTTCTAGCTCGAGTCGCACGTTTTGACAATTGGATGTCTCTGCATAATTTTTGTATTATCAGTCATGTATTGAAAGTATTTTGCGAACTCGCAACTTGTATACATTTTATTTTGAGAAATGTAATAACTATTTTCAAACGTCTCATTTAGAGTCGTTCATTATGTATCTTATGCTGTGATATTTGATTTGGTAACACCCGACCCGATCGCTTCCGCAACCCGAAATATGAGGGTGTTACACGTTGTTAACCAAAAATATCGTTTTTATTCCGAGCCCAAAACAGCCCCCGAACTCAAATTTTTGTTGTTTTCGACTATTTTCGAGCTCGTTTTCGGGGGTCAAAACTTATCGAACGAATCCGAAATTTTTACATGATGTTCCCATATATATCAACTACTTCCAGTATCGTTTTCATACTTTTTAGACATCCACATATTTTTAAAAAAATTCGTGATCAAGGCTGTCCAGAAAGTCATTTTTCACACCTAAGCTTTACGAATCAATTGGTAGATCAGGATCTGTGCATTTTCAAGCGAAGCGTTCTTCACGAAAGTTGTTCGTAACATAAATATGAAGATTTTCCAAGTGGTCTCAAGTGTTTTCGTTACTCGTATGATTTTATACAATTTTATAACCGTGACAGAAAAATCTGTCCAAGATCATCATTACCATAAGTTTATGTTTTACTTAGTTTTTGTTAAGTTTTCTTGCAAGATATTTCACCAAATGAACTTAAAACATGTAAACACACTAAATAAATGCAATATTTACACCATAACACGTTTATAAGTACAAGTTTCGTATCAACAGTTTGATTTATTCAAGATTTTCCATTTTAGAGTTAAATATATCAATCATCAAATTTATCCAAATCATCAAGGTATATACATGAATTATGTTTTGTTTATACTATATAACATCAAATTTATGTAAGAAATGAAAGAGTGAAAGCTTCCTCACAATGATAATTATGATGATGATGATGCCGTGAGATGATATGATGATGATTAAGCGATCATTTTTTTGTTTGTGTTTGAAGTGTTTTGTGAGTTTGAAGGTTTGATTAGTATGAAAAGATGATGAAGATGACTTGAAGTTCCTGCTTCTTTCCTTCACTACTGCTACTGGCTTCCAGTCGAAGAAACACAAGGGAGAAAGAAAGTTGTTGGCTCAATTATTTGAGTGGGTGTTGTGATCAAAGATGTTGTGAGATGGGAGTATATAAAATGGTTTAAAATCCAAAGTTTTCAACTGGAATGTATGGAAGTTACAGTATATGGTCGACTAGATATTTTAAGTGTGGTAATTGTGTAGGTTTTTAGCCCGTTAGTTTCGGGTACGAGTCCAATTGTGTGCTAAATTTTGGTTGAATTTCGAAATTATATTTTGAGGTAATCTTCCAAATACTAAAACAGTAACGGGAAAATAAATACTTTTATTATTTTCGACCTTTAGGTACGTTTTATAATTGTTTCTGTTCGTGTATAACGTGTCCTAAATAGTCGTCTAAAGGTTCCTGAACAACTTTTGTTCTAACTATTTTCTATAATAGTTTCAAATATATAATAGTTTCAAATAAAAATACTTCAAAAGTATTTTGAAAACCTTTTTGGACTTTTGTACTGTGTCCGATACGTTAAATAATAAACGTATAATATATGAAATTTTATCCATAATCTAAATATAATGATAATCGTAATTAATAATTTTTGAATTATCAATTATTTTTGTATCACCAACTTATTGTATTTACTTCTGTTGAGTTCGTCCCGATAAGTTTGTACGTAATTATAGTTAATTACGAAATACATAATACTTTTAGTTTAAAATTATTGGGCTTGCTAGGCTTATATCACATCAAAAGTTTTGTTAAAACTTAACTAGGAAATCAGCGTAAAATGCATGTGTTTACTGTTCTTAATTGTACCCAAATTTGCAGGGTGTCACATTCTCCCCTTGTTAAAGAAATTTCGTCCTCGAAATCTAAGTTATGTAATGAGTTATTTGCATATGCAATTTACCTCATGACTCAGCTGTAGCTCACAAGGGTAGTTGGGGGTGGGGTCTATATATTAATATACACATATATAATAGCCTAGTGTGTCGATAGGTGTATCACCCACTGATAGCTGGGTATGTGTCAAGTAGTGTGACGTTCAGTCGGGTTTGTCTTCCTTTCCTTGTTAGGCGAGTGTCGTACTGGCAATTAAAGGGAATAGTGAGAAGGTTTTCTATGTGATGACCTTTCACATCCGAGGGACTAATGTCTGCTCATTCGTTACTAGTGCTTAGTTACTGTCGGTATTAGTAGCTTACAACGACATTGTTAATCGTCCATGACTCATGTCGTAGTCCAAAATAATAATTATATCATAGTAGTCGTGTTTTGACTATTTCGTATTTCGAATCGTAGTTATATTACGGCTACAAGGTAACCATTCATAAAGTAGTCCCATCGTGACTAGGCGGTTGACAAAATATTAAATTGATTTGTCTGCTAAATGCAGACCCTGAGTTTAACGTTGGCTTAGATATGTCATTCCTATGATGCTTTTGATGTTAAATCAGTAGAGGTGGCATAGAGGAAAGAGTGACACGTGTTTAGTGTCAACCAAAATTAACGAGTTAAGTTCTCTAGAGAATGCGAGGTTGCCATTGTGGCGTTCAAAGCTGTATAAGTTCCCAAAGTTTGCATATATACCAGATCAAAGTATTCCAAATCTAAATCATAGATGGAATCGTAGTTGTTATCATAGTTGTTCCCATATTTGTTATTGCAGTTGTTCTCGTAATGGGACTCGTAGTTATCCCCATGGTTGTTATTGCTGTGTTAAGAATTTCGTTGAGCAAAATGATTAATTTATCGTCGGAGAGGCACTTTTCCAAATTAGTAATTTGAAAAGTGTCATAATGTTGTTAAGCTCCTGAGATAGGTTTAGTTCGTGAGTCTAGAACCAATCCATACAAGGATCTTCGAAAAGTCCTAAATATTTTGTGGGTTAAGTTTTCCCCAAGTTGTGCGACCCCTTTCCAGGGCAATACTTTGTGTAGAGTTTTGTCACCTACTTGAAATTCAAGGGGTTTACAGCGATTATCGGTGACACTCTTTTGTCATTATCGCGTTGATTTTAGTTGGTTAATTACTTGGGACATCTTGTGCGTAGTTTCTTGAATAGTCTAAGAACCAGATAGTTATTTGTCACTCAACTTTGTCCAACAGAGTGGTGTTCGGCACTTGCGTCCGTCTAACGCCTCAAACGGTGCCTATTCGTACACTATTGTGATAACCATTGTTGTAAGAAAATTTTGTTAGAAGTTGGTGAGTATTCCAGTTACTCCCAAAGTCAATCACACGTGCTCGTAACAAGTCTTCGAGCGTTTGTATCGTTCGTTCGCTCTGGCCATCGGTTTGTGGATGGTAGGCAATACTTCTATCTGGATGAGTACTCAGTGCCAGCTGTCAGAAGCGAAATGTAAGGTTCTTATCTCTGTCGGAGGTAATGGATAGTGGAAATCGTACCAACGTACAACCTCAGTTTTGATTCCTTGACAACTAGTCCCTATCGACTACGATATCGGAACTTCTCAACTCTATCGTTAGTAAATCTATTTCGAAGAGATGACCCTCCAACGTTAGGATACATCCCGGTACTATTTCTCCTGATTCGATCAACTTACCCTCAGCTAGTTCTATAGCGTGTTTGTCATCTAGTTTACGTGAGTCAACTTTTAAAGGTTGAGTCACCGTTTTCTACGACATCTCGGTGACGGTGTTAGGATTCAATCAGTTTCGTTTTGTTGGATTGTCGTCCAAAAGTAAGATTTCGTTGGGATGTCACCCAAGATACAGTTTAGTTGAGATGTCTACTCAAATTACAACTTAGGTGGGATGTCTGTCCCTAATATAGTTTAGTTGTTGGCTTCGTAGGAAACACAAGTTTATCAATTAAGAGAAACATTTCCTAAAGTAATGGTTTATAGAAAACACAGGTTATTTACTAAAATAACAATTCCCCAAAATAGTTATCGTAGGATACACAAGTTATTTATTAAAAATAACATTTCTCAAAGTAGTTATCGTAGGAAACACATGTTAATTCAATCAAGAGTTAACATTTTCCAAATAAGTAATAGCAAGAAACACAGGCTATTTAAGTAAAACAACATGCCCCAAAATAGTTATCATAGGAAACACAGGCTGACCCAACTAAGGATCAACATTTCCAAACTCTACCGGTCGTTCTCCGGTTTGTAATATTGCTGGTCGTTCTCCAGCAAATCATATTACTGGTCGTTCTCCAGTTTATCTACCGGTCGTTCTCCGGTTTAAAGCCTTACTGGTACGTTCTCCAGTATCTCAAAATATTACCGGTACGTTCTCCGGTTAATTCAAAATGATACCGGTCGTTCTCCGGTTTATAAATGCGTACTGGTATGTTCTCCAGTATCCTGTTCAAAGTGTTTGTAGGAATGTTATTCAAAGTTATTGTTTCTATTGGAACGCTATCCAAAATGTAGTTTTCATTGGAATGTTATCCAATATATAGTTTTTGTTGGAAAGTTATCCAAAATATCGTTCCCGTTGAGATGTTATCCAAAAATATAGTAAAACATTTTTGTGGACAAAATTTATAAAAATTGTCAAAATAAGTTTGTCATTTGTGGGGAGGAGTTTGTTTCACATAATTGGGTCTGGTTACCCTAGTGGTTGTTTGAGATTCCATCTCGATTAGTGGATACGACACCTTACTATGTTTGTTCTTGTAGTACTCAAGGCTCGTTACTCCAATATGTATCACACTTTCATTTGTTCTCTCCATCCATTCGATTGATAAGTTGTCAGTCCTAATCATTAAATGTTTAGTGAGGATTTGTTCGATCCGTTAGAAAGTGAGAGTTTATTTGCATAGCGGTCAACTATGACCAAGTAGTTGTCAAATATGACTTTCGTACGATCATGTTTGTATAAGATGTGAATTCGTATGTATGTGTTGAATAGAGGTTTTAGTATAGCATAGTAGGGGCACAGCCCGCCGTACATAGTTTTTACGCTGTTACGATAAGTACCACTTCTGCCGTCATGTAGTCATCATCATGTTGATCTCGGCTACATTCTCTGCCAGTCGAGCACGCTCCTCTAGCATTTGTACTCGGGCACAAGTAGCATGGGAAATTTTCGTTGTCCAAGTTCCTACGGCCTTCAACAGGCTCGAGACGTTTTATATGTGGAGATCATGTCTCCATCCATTCTGGAGATACCGCTTTCTAAGAAGTCATTTTTGTGTGCGTCAAGGAGTTCCCTGAATAGTGTGTGGGGTACGGCAACCATGGTAGGAACCATTAGTTTTATATATGTTTGCTCGTAAAAGTGGGGGCTGTATGAATGAGAAGAGTTCCTCATTTTTACTATGATATAAATGCCCTTAAGCATTCTTCTACTGTTCTAGTAGGATTGACTGTCTCAAGTGTGGTTTGTTTCAGGGAATACAAATTAGGTTAACTCTACATCAGATAATAACGTTCATATAAGTTTCTTGATGGTGTTGGTTGATGGTTTCTCGTGTATCGAGTTGCCACTATTATCCCAACAATATTTGAGAAGTCACGTGTAGAAACACGCAATTATTCATCTAAACGCATTGCAACAGTAGTTGTCATATAGTGAGTTAGGCGTATGCAAATGTGTGCATGCATGTTCTAGCCAAGGCTATAGTCTAGGTCTCTAAGGCTTTCAGGTCACTTAAAGACTTCTAGTTCGCTATAACCAATGGCTCTGATACCAATCTGTGACACCCCTAAATTCGGTCAGCGCGGTCAACGCGCGATTAGCGGAAGCATTAGTATGTGCGGGGGGTGCTGACGTTAACGTTGAACATCATGCAGATCAGAGCATATGATTATTGCAGAACAATTAAATTAAGATACCATTTATGAAAATAGTTGGTTTACAAAAGAACTACGACTTGTCAAGTCGTAGAAATAGTATTAGTTATACAAAATAAATCATTGTTTGTCCCAAACTGTGGCATCCTAATTCGTGATGGGTCGCCTAACTCCGTAAGTATGCGTTCTTACTTGTGCTATGAATTACCTGAAAAACATAGTAAAAAGTCAACACATGGTTGAGTGAATTCACAGGTTTTTATATGTATGGTTTGTTAAACCAAGTTCATTTATATGTTGTTGACATGAGAGTCAAATAAACTTTGCTCACAAAGGTTTGTAGGAAAGCAAGTAATCCTAATAATGTTTGTACAAAGTCTATAAATATTTCCACATAGATCGCAATCATAACATGAAGTCATTTATATAATCAGTAGCACATAAGTACCCAAAGCAATTAAGAAGCACATAAGCACCAAAACAATTTTGAACATTTATTGCATATTATAGCAAAAACATTAGCTATGTTTTTCACCCCAAGTTGAAAGCTGTAAAATAGTAAAAGTGGGGCTGTGAACTCACAGTAGTTGTAGCAATGTGATAGCTAGCAGAAAGACGTAGCGTTGCCCAATATGTCAACCTATACGCAATAATTGTATTAACATAAGTACTTTGATTGTTTGTCAAATTATGTTAATAGTTTGTTTGCTTTGAAGAAATTGTTGATTTCTTAATTTGTGCAAGTCGTTGGTGCCGATATGTCGAAATATAAGTAATATTTCTCGAGTAGTAAATCTTGATACATATATATAACATGTTTATAGTTGTGTATATAAATATCGTTTCGTTTCCAACACTCGTTGTGTTAGATATTGGTTATATTTTAAATTTAACACGTTACCAAAACATCTCGTAAATGTAATTATATTGTATCGGGTTGGAATAGGTTTTGGGCCGTTGTTGGGCCGATTGCATGGTACGATCCAAGAACTAAGCCCAATTCACATTTATGGTTTAAATTCCTGTGGCCCAAAAGGGCTTGGCCCATTATTCGTTTACTTAATCGGTCCGGCCCATTTAAATAGTTTTGGCCCAACATAGCTCCGGCCCAAATATTTATCACCCGGCCCAATTGTCTAATAACTTGTTTGGCCCAATTTATTATCTAACTCGTACGCCTTTTATTTCATTTGAGAAGTTATGCTTTACAAAAGTTGTCGTTTTTACTTAATAACCATGTACACGTATTTGTATTTCTGTGACAAAATTTAACTAAATTACGCGACTTTTTCTTAATGAGACGGTAGTCAAACTAGCTCGGTTTGACCCAAAACTTTTAGGTAAGTCTTAAATATGTTAATAGAGCTTGGAAAAATTATCGTTGTGTTTCGTTGTTAACCAAAAATATCGTTTTTATTCCGAGCCCAAAACAGCCCCCGAACTCAGATTTTTGTTGTTTTCGACTATTTTCGAGCTCGTTTTCGGGGGTCAAAACTTATCGAACGAATCCGAAATTTTTACATGATGTTCCCATATATATCAACTACTTCCAGTATCGTTTTCATACTTTTTAGACATCCACATATTTTTAAAAAAATTCGTGATCAAGGCTGTCCAGAAAGTCATTTTTCACACCTAAGCTTTACGAATCAATTGGTAGATCAGGATCTGTGCATTTTCAAGCGAAGCGTTCTTCACGAAAGTTGTTCTTAACATAAATATGAAGATTTTCCAAGTGGTCTCAAGTGTTTTCGTTACTCGTATGATTTTATACAATTTTATAACCGTGACAGAAAAATCTGTCCAAGATCATCATTACCATAAGTTTATGTTTTACTTAGTTTTTGTTAAGTTTTCTTGCAAGATATTTCACCAAATGAACTTAAAACATGTAAACACACTAAATAAATGCAATATTTACACCATAACACGTTTATAAGTACAAGTTTCGTATCCACAGTTTGATTTATTCAAGATTTTCCATTTTAGAGTTAAATATATCAATCATCAAATTTATCCAAATCATCAAGGTATATACATGAATTATGTTTTGTTTATACTATATAACATCAAATTTATGTAAGAAATGAAAGAGTGAAAGCTTCCTCACAATGATAATTATGATGATGATGATGCCGTGAGATGATATGATGATGATTAAGCGATCATTTTTTTGTTTGTGTTTGAAGTGTTTTATGAGTTTGAAGGTTTGATTAGTATGAAAAGATGATGAAGATGACTTGAAGTTCCTGCTTCTTTCCTTCACTACTGCTACTGGCTTCCAGTCGAAGAAACACAAGGGAGAAAGAAAGTTGTTGGCTCAATTATTTGAGTGGGTGTTGTGATCAAAGATGTTGTGAGATGGGAGTATATAAAATGGTTTAAAATCCAAAGTTTTCAACTGGAATGTATGGAAGTTACAGTATATGGTCGACTAGATATTTTAAGTGTGGTAATTGTGTAGGTTTTTAGCCCGTTAGTTTCGGGTACGAGTCCAATTGTGTGCTAAATTTTGGTTGAATTTCGAAATTATATTTTGAGGTAATCTTCCAAATACTAAAACAGTAACGGGAAAATAAATACTTTTATTATTTTCGACCTTTAGATACGTTTTATAATTGTTTCTGTTCGTGTATAACGTGTCCTAAATAGTCGTCTAAAGGTTCCCGAACAACTTTTGTTCTAACTATTTTCTATAATAGTTTCAAATAAAAATACTTCAAAAGTATTTTGAAAACCTTTTTGGACTTTTGTACTGTGTCCGATACGTTAAATAATAAACGTATAATATATGAAATTTTATCCATAATCTAAATATAATGATAATCGTAATTAATAATTTTTGAATTATCAATTATTTTTGTATCACCAACTTATTGTATTTACTTCTGTTGAGTTCGTCCCGATAAGTTTGTACGTAATTATAGTTAATTACGAAATACATAATACTTTTAGTTTAAAATTATTGGGCTTGCTAGGCTTATATCACATCAAAAGTTTTGTTAAAACTTAACTAGGAAATCAGCGTAAAATGCATGTGTTTACTGTTCTTAATTGTACCCAAATTTGCAGGGTGTCACATTACATATGTTTCTTAATAATGGATTTTATTTTTAAGTGTCAAGAAAGTGAATGAAATGTGGTCTATAGTATTCTTACTGAGATGATTATTCCTAATTTTGTCAAAACCAATTGCCGAGTGCATTTCTAATGAGCTAATCAATGTGAATGGTTCCTTTAGAATTGGCATGTTGGGTTGATCCCAAAGGCCAAGACAGTTTACTCTTAAAGTTCTAAAATTTAATCAGAAGTTAAGTCCTTAAAATATGGTCTCAAGAATAAAATATTCTATTGATAGTTATATTTTTTTTAGTAAACTGATAGGCTTTATGCATAAAAAAATGCATAATCATCAACATTTGATCTGTTCAATCTCTGTCATTCTTGGTTTTTCTTATTTGACTGCTTATAAATAGAACACAAGCTCAATTGCCTCGTTAAAGTGTCAACTGTATGCAGGAAGTACAACAGTTTCCACCATTATGTTCAAAGTTCAATGTAAACAGGTTGTTGTGCATCAAAACTTGATTTGGAAGTGTAAAGATCAGTATAAATCATTGGACGTTACTTGATTATAACTGGCTCAGTGACTGCCGGTAACATTTTTTATTCTATACAGTCTCACGGGTTGGTGACCCTACAGTTACAACTTCCAATTTAAATGTTAAAAAATTATAAGTTCCAGTGATTACGTTAATTAAGCATGTGATTTGCATTTGTCTATTAATGATTACACTAACTAAGCCTCTGACTTGCAGTTGTCTATTCAATGTCTTCATTTTCGGGTGCCAGTATGTGGTTAGACTTGACCTTAGTATTTTATCGATTTCCAGGTTTGGTTCTCAATTTAATTTCTAAGCTATATGTTCTGCTATTGATGAGATATAATAAGTGAATAAAATGGAAAAGTTCTTATCCACAAATACTCCTATATATAATCGTGAGAAGCCCACAAATAACCCTTTTTAAATCGTTTTAATTGAGTGGGATACTTCAAAGGCAAATCGAAGTATACCTTATCCGTTAGCAGATACTCCAGGTCGATTCATTTGCTTATGGAGTACTTCCAACTAATCCAAAAGAGGAATATTTGAGGTCTGCCATGTTATTTAGTTTTTGTTATAGGTTATCTACTTATGGTTCCAAACTATAAACTCAATTTCAACATGCTGTATGCATATTGTTTGGTATTGATTTTATGTTTCTGATACGACTGGAAGAGAAATCGAAACGCACTTCTTAGGGAGATTTTGAATTGATCCCAATTATAAAAAAGAAGTATACTGAGATTTTCATAAAAGTCTTAGTTATGTCTATAAATGCTTACATAAATGACTAGAAAGATATATCGAGTTCTAACGAGTCATTATATTAATTATACTTGTGGAAGAGTGATCTTAAATTCTATCAAATATATGTGGTATGCATAGCTCTTGGATGTGTATCTTGTGTCACGTCTAGAGGTGGCAATATGAGTGGACTGATTTAGGGATGGAAATGGGTTTGGGTTAATTTTGTACATGTTGAAATGAATTTTCCTTTTATTCAATCTATTCAATATTTCTATAATAAATAAAAAGCATTATGTTGTGATTACAAAAGCAATATTGTTATAGTGATAGTTTATCTATTAGAAATTCATATTGTCTCAACTGATCTTATGGGGGTGACAAAATGGGTGGTTCGTCGGAAAAATGATGAGACGTTATATCTCGGGCTTTGACAAACAGTAAGCTTTATTTAACTATATTTTATCTGTTTTCACTGAATTTCTTAGTTATTGGTTGATTTTGTTAATGACAAAAATTAATATGTATCTTTTCAGGTGGTATGAGTGGTGCATGATGCATCAACTTCATTTGTGATAAAATTGGTAATATATCGAGCGAGGGTTTGTAAGATGAAATTATGCTACTTACACAGTTACACATGTCAAAGAGCAAGTTGTTGAGGTTAGTTATATCTACATGTACAAGTTTTGCAATATATCAATTATATATCTACTATTTAGTGTTTAATAATGAAAGTGCATAGCACCCGACTCATGGCTTCTCGAAATTAGACGTGTATATAGAGTTAATCTTCACACATTCTCAAAAGGAGGTTATGGATATGATTTTATGTTTTGTTAACCAATCATGTATAACTGAAATAAAATCTAATTGACAATTCCAAAATTTTGCAAGTCTTTATTATTTTTAGATCTTCAACTATAAGATAAAGGTATTTGATAACAACATTCATAAAAACCGAGGCTAAAGTTGTAAATACTTGCACAAGCAGTTAACGTTAACTTGAGGTCAAAATTGTTTGTTATATTTCTTCTTTAGGACACATTATGAAGATTGAAGTCGAGGCCTTGAGGTTTCTCTACCACCAAATTCAAAAGGTGAAAGCATTGATCAAACCGGTTTACTTAAACTGGGATCTATGGGTGAATTACCCAAAGTCGATAGGTTCTAACCGGGTGGGTCTGAATAGGTAATACATTGATTTCTTGGATCGGAGTAAATTTCGTAGTTCACAATTAGTAGAAACTGGGATGGTGTGGTGGTTGTAGTATGTTGGTGGCAACATACACTACTTTAGATCATAAGCTAATGTATTTGTATCGCAGATAATTGTGCTAGATTAGCTACTAATTTTTTTAACTATGAATGTGTGTTTGTTCATTTGGCATGGTTATTTGCTTAAAACTATGCTGGATTTTAATTATACAGTTGAGTCTAGAACATAAAACAAAATGGTTGAAAGAAGATGGCTTGATTTAGTTGCTACCTCAGCCAATCAATACACATATGCAGACATTGTTGTCTTTACCACGATGATTGGTGTACGCATGGAA
Organism: Helichrysum umbraculigerum; assembly: GCA_949592205.1. NCBI lineage: Eukaryota > Viridiplantae > Streptophyta > Magnoliopsida > Asterales > Asteraceae > Helichrysum > Helichrysum umbraculigerum. The sequence goes on from CATIUR010000004.1 coordinate 94,010,004, forward strand.
AAACTTCCAGTGGCTAAAACCTTTATCCAACAAAGCAATGGAATTATTGCAGGAAAGATAATTATCAAGGTAGACATGACCTCATGTGGAGGACTGGTAGATGCATAAATGACATATCTGACCAATATTTATTTGACTTGAAAAGGGAAAGTTAAATTCATAATTTGTTATTGTAAAAATAATATTTGTTAGCACATCTTTTAACTTTTCAATATATAGAAATAACATATTTACAACTTTAACTGAACTATAAGTTACCATAAAATGTCTTGATTATGAAAACTTATGTTAAAATACTGGTGTACTTATTGTTTTATACATTGAACAAAACAGATAAACAACTCTTTCATCTTAAAAAAACATATTTTACAAAATTAAATGTCTTATCCCGCGTTGTCGCGGGTCCTTCACCTAGTTACTTAAATAAAGATAATATATGGAGCTGAATTATGACATCGTATCAAATAACCAATTAGGTTACTCTGTTATTGTCTATAACATCTATAACATAACATATACTTAAAGCAAAATAGCTTTGAGTAATCCCAACCCTTAATTGCTTTTCCCCATATTGATCCAACCATCTAGATTTATTATTATTATTATTATTTGTTAATTTATTATTATTATTATTTGTTAAATTTTTTAATATATTAAATTAAAAAAAACTGGCCACATATCTCTTCCAAAAATATAGCTGATCCTCCCAATTATTATTATTTATTATTATATTATATTATTAACTAGATAAAAGACCCGCGACAACGCGGACAACTAAAATTAAATTTTTATAGATACTAAGTTAAAGTTTTTACTTAAAAAAACGTAGGATATCAATTTGTATGTTTAATATAAATTGTTTGTTTCATTTGGGTTATATTACTAACCCGCGACTAACCAGGATAATACATTTTAGAATTATAAGTCAAAATTAAATTTAAGCAAACATAATCTAAAATAAAAATTATGTTTTCAAGTTTTTATTTTAAAAAAATAATAATAAAAAAATGTAAAGCAGCAAGGATTCAACACTCGAGTACTCAAGTTAATGCCATTGAATATGACTACTACTATATAAATAAAGACCGTCATACAAATTATAAAAGTTATTGATATTTCAATGTTATATTTTAATTAGTAGCTTACTGCTTACCTCGTATTACTCATATTAGTACTAAACTTCCGTTTTATAATAAAACCTCCTACAAATAAATAAATAGTTATAAAAAATCAAAAGAATCTCCCAACTATACATGTTTTACTGTCAACCTCAGCTGCAACTTAGCTTTGATATACAACTTCAATTAATATATGGTTCATCTTGAGCATGGTACGATCAGCAAGATTTGTAGAAGCCGCAATGACTTGCAATTTTAGCCTTAATTCCCAAGTTAGCACTTATCTAATAAAAAATTAATATTTAAAAGATTATGTCGATGATTGGATACCACTAATTAGTACATCGGTCTCACCATAATGTTATTGCATTTAATCATTTGTACGTTTTCACAGGAAAATGAAGTTGTGTGCCATGTTTTGGATTTGGCGGTAGTATAACTCCGAGCCCTTCACCTCAATCTTCATAATGTTTCATAGAGAAGAAAGATAAACAATTTAAGGTTTTTTAACATCAAATTGTGAAGCTTCAACATTCCTAATCATAAGCATAAAAATATCTAAAAGATAGGACATTCTAAGCCATAACTATTACAACAAAATCATCTAGTGATGTGGGGGTTAGCGTAAATTTTGACCAATGAGATATCCGTTCAAATAGGTCCCAGGCGGGTCAGATGAGTTGTAAGTTGTTCAAATTCATTATATTTCAACTTCGGATTATTATCACGCTAATATATTTAACAAATTAACACTTTAAAAAAGTGTTTGTTAGTCCAGCAAGCCTGATCCTACCAATGGTTGTTCTACACTATATATTAGCACCAATCGTGACCAATATTCATTTAGGCCAACCGTTACCCAACCTAAATTTCTCACAGAGTTTAGTATGGGTGATAATCAATCCAGTCATAGTTTACCTAAGTACGCATTTTACAAAATCCACTAAGATTATGAATTTCTTATTAAAAAACAATACCTTAGGTATCTACCCAAATGCATTACCGGGCTGATTGTTACTTTCCATTCACAGTTTACGCACAACCAAATAGAAAGCAAGGAAAAAAACAGCAAAAAATGAAAGAAGTCGTTACCAAGTTTTAGAGATAAGAAGGAACCGGTAAATTGGATCAAAAGACACCATATTGCTAATCTAAGGTCAAACAACATGTACCTCTCTCCTCGTGGGGATTTCATTCACTCCTAATCGATTATTCACCTCCCTCTCTCTCATGAATGGCAAAATTCATGATAACAGATCAATATGATAGTAATAGTTATGCATCTTGGCAGTTTCAGCAATCTACTTACATTTGAACAATGAAATCCAAATTAGTATCTCAATCATTACCAAAATACAGTACTAAAATAGGATCTAATGTGTAGTAGGCAAATACCTTCTTTAAATGTTGATAACTATAAACATTTTCACACGGATTTCAGGGATTTATAATCAAAATAGCGACGGTATTCTGATCAGCCAATGCATTAACTGATCAATATTGTAACACCCCCAAATTCGTTGGTTTCGATTAGCGGAAGCATTTGGATTAAGCTGGGGATGCCACATTTACATTGTACATGCATACGTATAAGAGCTTATGATTAAAACAGAACATATGTATTAAGATGCCAAATGTAATAGTTACAAAGTTTTACGATTCATCGAATCGTACAAATGTAAAAGTAGTTAAGTTTACAAAAATAGATTTCGTAAATATGACAAACAAATTAGTTATATAAAAGAAATCCAGTTGTCAAAAGTTGGCATCATATTTGCTTCAAGGGTCGTCTATGTTCCATATGTGCAGGCGGATCTTACGTGCGCAGCTAATTCCCTGAAAAACATAGTAAAAGTCAACACCGAGGTTGAGTGAATTCACAGGTTTTATGTTCACAAATAGTTTTCGTCATCATGATCAAATAAAGTTTCGTGGAATGTTATCCAAAGTGTACGTTTAGTGGGATGTTGCCCAAAGATGTAGTTACATGGGATGTTACCCAAAATACAGTTTATGATTCGTAGGAAAGCGGTATCCTATTAGTATTTGTAGGAATGTAAGTATCCTAATGGTTGTTCGTAGGAATGTCAGTATCCTAATAGTTGTTCGTAGGAATGTCAGTATCCTAATAGTTATTCATAGGAATGTCAGTATCCTAATAGTTGTCAACAGATCCATGTCAGTAGGATTGAGTACCCATGTCAGTAGGGTTCACCTAGTGGGGGGTGTCAGTGTCCCATGTTCTACAAGTATAACGGATCCATGTCAGAAGGATTGAGTACCCATGTCAGTAGGGTTCAAATAGTAAGGAGTGTCAGTGTCCCTTGATCCATGTCAGTAGGATCTAGTACCCATGTCAGTAGGGTTCAAATAGTAGGGAGTGTCAGTGTCCCTTGATCCATGTCAGTAGGATCTGGTCCATGTCAGAAGGACCCATCAGTTACCCAATCGGTTTGGTAAAAGCGTTGCTGGTCGTTCTCAAGCATTTCCAAAACAAGTTTATTACGTTTACAGTGTTTGTAGTACGAAAACGTTATTTCGTAAACATCGGTTTGTGTAACAGTTTAACAGTTCCATGTACTCTAATCGTTCGAGTAAAACCAGTATACATTCGTGTATGTAAAAGTGTTTGACTATGTTTTCCACCCCTAGTTGAAAGCAATAAAAACAGTTAAAATGTAGGGGCTGTGAACTCACCTGATGAGCTAAGTATGTTCGAGTGCTAGCAAAGCCTAAAGCCCAAGTAAAGTCCCTAACGTCCTATACATAGGAGATTATAATATAAGTACGTGACTAATCAGTCAGTCAAGGTTAGTTGTCCAATCAACTAGAAATATCCAAGTGTTTGTTTGGCGTTTTGTTTGTAGTTTGAAAACACGTATGACCCGTTGGTGACAGTGTGTAATAATAATTTCAAAAACATTATTATTATGTTTCGTTCCATTTGTATACTTATAAAAGTGTGTCAATCGTTCCTGCATTGGTTTAATATCGTATTGACTAATTATTATCATTTGGTAACCATTTTGAGTAAATTACAAAGTGCTGAAAAATGTTGACCAAAGTTGACTGCGAACTGAGATCTGCTCTGCGAACATAGATCTGCTCTGCGAACCGAGATCTGCTCTGCGAACCGAGATCTGCTATGCTAACCGAGATTGCTCTGCGAACCGAGATCTGCTCTGCGAACCGAGATTGAATCTCAGCTCGCGAAATTCGCTGTTTACGATTTTTGGTGCGAATTTCGATCCTAAAGCGTTTTTAACAAGTTTGTTGGATATATTCTTGTTGAGTGGACTTAATAACATGTAAATACAAGTGTTTTAAGTAATATTTCTTACCAATTTTGAGTAAAATCCGAAAATTATGTGAATGATGAAAATGGAGATCTTGAGCTTGGATCTTGAAGATGAAGTATTAGCATTTGGGAAGACGAGTGTAGATTAGGCACTCGTAGGAGGCACCTCAGTTGGGTTTCCTTAATTGGACCTGACACTCAAGTTAAGCTCAGACTATGTGCTCATGGCTGTATAACTTTTATTTTGCTTAATTGCATTTTAAATTCAATTATAAATCTTGCGGTTCATACAATTATGTTGACATACAAACCTGTGAGCTCACCAGCGTTTCGCTGACCCATTTTAGTATGTATCACAGGTAGGTTGGACTGCACAAGCAGGAATCATTAGCTCGAGTCAGCATTCATACAATCAGAGATTTAATTGCATTATTATATTTTGTAGAAAGTAATTATGTGATGTAAATCTCTCAATTTCAGAAACTGAGCTAATGTAAACATTATGTTGATGTAAACTTTTGTTTTTATCAATACAAGTTTAAAACGACGCATATAGTGGTCGTTCATTATATCTTATGTGCTGTGATATGTAATTAGTCGCGCCCCGACCCGAACCGCTTCCGCATCATAAATTTGGGGGTGCAACACTCTGGTACCCAACAATTTCATGACCATTGACCTATAGATCAAACGCTTCCGAATGTCGACACTGATGTGCACTAGACGTGTCGATCTAAGGTTTGTGTCATTTTCATGTCACTCTAAGGTTTGTAATGTTTTCACATTACCAATTGGTTAGGCATATTCAGGTCTCAAATGGCTTAGCCCAAGAATCAAACGGTTTGTAATGTTTTCACATCACCTAATGGTTTGGGATTTACATGTCACTGATATAGTTTCCTTAAACTATCTAATGGTTATAATGTTTTCACATTATCAAAGTTTTCATTAGTTAAGTCTAATAATCAAATTTATTAGCACTGGTGTTTTCATGATTATCAAAATTATTTTGATCTAAGGATCATAAAAATCTTTTTGAAATCACAATATTATTCAAAATAAATGAACTTATTTCCACAGTTTCTTGATAAATTATCAACATTTTCATATTACAGGAAATGTTTGTCGGATTCATCATTATCTACAGAATATTTTAGGATCCTGAAATCTTAGGATCCTAAATTCAGAGATTTTCTTAGATCCGATTAAGGATCCTTGGAAGCTCATATCGCTGAATGAATATTGAGAGAATCTTCTCAATATCTTGAGATCTAAACTATGCCAGATGTATCCTGAGGGAATCTCCTCAGGATCCTATTTCTAAACTACTTTCAAGCATATATATATATATATATATATATATATATATATATATATATATATATATATATATATATATATATATATATATATGTTTAGGGAATCTCCTCAATATCCTAAAGGCACGAGACATAGATAATATCCTAATATCATTCACAGCAAAAAAGTCTGAGGATTATTAAAATCCTAAGACTAAGTTCAAAAGTGCAGGAAATTTAAAATTGTCTTGTGGCCTACATGAACCACATTCAACACCACTATGCCTGACCATGCCAGGTCAGCCTCACCCCAAATAAAATTGTTTGTTACAATCACAACCCTTAGGAAATAAAACATCAAAACAAAAACCGGGCTCCGGCTAGTCATATGCCTTCCTTGCCCGGGGTTGAATCATCCACTTCAGTAGGATCCTCTGGTGCTGGTGTTGGATCGTTCATCTCAGTATCTTTAATATCAATTGTGACCTTCTGTGTCGATGCATCGGGAGTCTTTTTGGCTGGTGTTTTGGTTCCTTTGCCGCCAGCATCATTAAGGAAATCTTCAACTTCCGGATCTTCACCCTTCAACTTTGCCAACTTGTCTTGCCAGGCTTGTACATTCCAAAAACTTGTGTCGAGACCCTTAGCATTAGATTCATTCACCATAAGGATCCTGGCCTCGAGCACTACAGCAGCTGCATCCTTCTTAATACCAGCAACCAGAATCTCTCGTTCTTCATCAATCTTCTTCTGAGCTTCAGTATCCTTCTGAGCAGCATAAGCTTTGATATCCTTGATTTCTCTCTTCAAATAACCAATCTCCTGAGTAGAAGATTCTGCAACAGTGGCAGCTGTCTTCTTTATGCTCTCAACCATCTCCACTTTTTCCCTATAGCATTTCGTGGCTAGTTCCATAGCCTAGAAAAGATAAATATAATTGAATATATAAGGTTGAAGTCTAGATGAGAAGTTAAACAAAAAATAACAAGGTATACCTTGTCAAAATCAAGTATAGGCTCGTCGGGATCCTCAGTGATGTTGGCTTTCCTCTTCTTGGTGGTGGACCTAGAACGGAGATTGGGGAATCTGGCCTTGCTGGGTTCAACGGATGACTTCTCCTCCTTGATTAATACCCCTTCGTCATCGATGTCTGATGTCGTGTAAACGGAGTTTTAGTTTTAAAATGGAAAATACCTAACTTACTACACACAACACAGGCAAGAATACCTGATCATATATAGTATAGCTTAGTAAGTCCGAGTCGAACACAGGGAACGGATGTCAATATTAACAAATTGGAAATCGATACAATTAATTAAAGCAATAAAAAGTGGGGACGTTTTAGTTCCGATCGAACAATTGATAAACAATTATAAAAGAAATGATTATTTAAATAAAACTAAATTATTAAAATAAAGAAATAATAAAATAACTTAATTTAAGAAAAGATTTAATTCAAATGGTAAAAGAAATGCATTTGCTTAGATTACTTTCCTCAAAATCTGGAAATCATGTTATCAAGAATTGCTCACGTATGGATTTTATCGTGCTATAACAAATGTATCAACCCTCCTTACAAGATAAATTGAATCAACACAATTAAGAAAGACATGAAGTTGTTTTCAACCCGCTAACAGTTCAATTTAACGTTGCCCACCTAATTGTGTTTTATATTAATTCAACACCATTTATGTGATTTATTCTTATAACTTGAATCAACAAAGTCAATAACTATTTCTAGTTATCTTGTTCTTAAACAATTATTACCAATTATTAACCCTAACCCGTCAAACTCAATCTATTCGGTGATAATTCTCAATTAAAACCAACAATCATCAATAATCTTATGATCAAAAGGAACTCAATCTCAATTAATCATAAAACCACGTTAGGTAATTAGCAATATTCATTCAATAACCAAGGTTCAACGAATAAACACATAAACATGAATAAAATCCAATACGATTTGCAATTTCAATAATCAATCCATCAATTAAGTATTATCATCTAAGCAAATACACAAGAGATTTAGCCAAACATAATTTCACAAGAAATCAGATTCAATAACAATTCAATACTCATAATGAAATGAAAGAAAGAAACGTATTCGAACCGAAATAGCGAATTAATGATTGAATGAACGAATCCCCTTGATTATCCTTGATCTTCAACCTTCAAAAACCTCTGGAATTAGGGTTTGGGATCAGAGAAAACGTCTGGAGAAAAAGTGGTAAAAGTTGTTTTCAAAATGAGGGCAAAATGAGTTTTTAGGGTTTCTATCGAGGCAATCCATACGCCGTATGGATTTCCATACGCCGTATGGATTGAAAAGCCCATGGGTTTGACCCGCGTATTCTGGCGGCCAGGCTCACTTCATCCATATGCCGTATGGATTCCATACGCCGTATGGATCGATTTTCCTAGCTTTTTCACCATCGACCAAATTCTTCACTCTTCCTCATTTTAACTTCTTTTCTTCAATTCTCGCTCGTTTTTAGCTTCTTTTCCGATTCAAGCTCCAGATAATTCCTAAATGCAAATATGAACGAAATGAGTATCGAATTCAAATAAAATGCATAAGAAATTAATCAAACTAGGGGGTAATTAGTACTATAAAATAGCACATTTTGGCATTCATCAAACATCCTCCACTTGAATCCTACTTGTCCTCAAGTAGACTAGTGACTCAAAAATTCAAAACTTTAAATATGAACGGCAAACGATGCATAAAAGGACTTACAAACTACACAGCATTCGGCAAACCAAATTTTTATCTTAAAATCAATTCTACCTTAAAACTCAGCAATCAACAAACTCTACATAGGAAGCAGTTCTAATTTATTATTACACATAAAAGATAATTCACTCAGATTACCGATATTGTTGTCCACTTTAACAATCTAAATTTCAGACATTAAGCTCAACTTATTATTATTCTAGCAGGCCTTACCCTTGATTTTCAATAGCAAAATACTCTCATATAGATAACATGCCACAATTCTCCAATTAATGAAAATTCGAATAAATCAATCATTTTTCAAACCAAGACATTGGTGACAGGTCTGTACCTTAGTACAACAGAGCGACATAACTTGGCTTTGGTTATTTTCAATTCATGAGTCCTTTATACTCTTTTTATTTTTATTTCTTAAATATACTGACGGAAACCAGGTCTGTACTTTCGTACAACAGAGGAGACAACACCCAGTATATTCCCCAAATGATGATAATTAGGATCCCAAAATTATGGATTATAACACGCTATCATATGAAAATTAAGATTATCATACCTTGCTAAATGATCCTCAAAGGATAACTCCTACTTTATTCATTACATTTCTTACTAGCTCAATAACTTCCATATAGATTGCCTATCGATACATCACAAGATGAATTATCTAATATATTAAAATTTACGATTATTTCATTCCTCGCATTCCCAAAACATGTTACAAGATTGCTAAACTTTACATAGAATACAATTTTAAAACAAAAATTTGGGTTGAAAAATGACTAACACGTAGAATGCCTCTTAACCTAATTATTTTTCAATAGCTACCATTCATAAATTAAGGACAAATAGACTTCTTTTCCCCCATCCCCCACTTACAAATATGCAATGTCCTCATTGCAAAAGAAAACAAAAATAAAGGGAATAGATAAGAAGTGAACAAAAACTCCCCTGATTTGAAGGCAATTTGCTTGAAGGACTTCGTTCAGAAATAAAATACAATAGCACACTTTCGTAGGCAAAACGATTGCATTTAGCACATGCAATAAGCCTTTAAACCCCTCGGTATCCCGAGTGGACGAGTTGTAGTCTCGTGAGGGTTTCCAGGGAACATACCCACAAAGTTCAAACCTGCAAACAAAAACAACAAAACAAAATAACGAGTTGTCTCCCGAAAGCACTTTTGTTTATCACGTCGGTAAGCTCGACATCTTGCTTCATCACTTAATTCAAATCTATCTCCAAATCACGCTTGGAGTCCCTTATATCACCATAGTACTTCTTCACTCTACTTCCATTGACTTTGAAAGTTTTGCCAGAATATCCTTGCAAATCAACAGCTCCAAACGGATAAACCTTGTCAACAACAAAGGGGCCAGTCCAGCATGTCTTTAACTATCCTGGAAACAGATGTAATCTAGAACTATACAACAGAACTTTATCACCCTTCTCGAATGTATGGTTCGACTTAAGATGAGCATCATGCCATTTCTTAGTTCGCTCCTTGAACAGTCTCGAATTGTCATAGGCATTTATTCTTAATTCATCCAACTCATTTAGCTGTGCCATTCTCTCCTTTCCAGCTAACTGCTCATCAAGATTGCACTCCTGTAGAGCCCAATATGCTTTATGCTCTAACTCAAAAGGCAAATGACAAGCCTTTCCATAAACAAGGCGATAAGGCGTTGTTCCAACTGACGATTTAAATGATGTTCGTGCCGCCCATAATGCATCATCCAACTTGTATGACCAATTCTTAGGGTTTCCTTCAACTGAACGTTCTAAAATACGCTTCAACCCTCTATTAGTCACTTCCACTTGACCACTCGTCTGTGGATGATAAGCAGTTGAAAACTTATGTTTAACTCCGTACTTTCGCAACACTTTTTCCAATTGCATATTTGTGAAATGTGTCCCTCGATCACTAATTAAAGCTTTCGGTGCTCCAAAGTGCGAAAATAACTGTTTAAGAAAATTTACCACAACTCGAGCATCATTCATGGGTAATGCTTTTGCTTCGGCCCACTTAGAAACATAATCCACATCCACAATGATGTATTTGTTTCCATTGCTAGGTGGAAACGGGCCCATAAAGTCTATCCCCCAAACGTCAAAAATCTCACTTACCATAATTGGATTTTGCAACATTTCATCCTTCTTTGAGATTCTCCCAGTACGTTGGTAGGCATCGCATTCCTTCACATACTTGAATGCATCCTTATAAACTGTTGGCCAATAAAAACCTGCCTCAAACACCTTCCTTGCAGTGTAATTGGGACCATGATGTCCTCCAACCGGACCATCATGACAGTGCTCTAAGATAATATCACATTCCTCTCCAGCTACACATCGTCGGACAATTCCATCGGCACACTGTCTAAACAGATATGGGTCTTCCCAGAAGTAATACCGTAAAGATGAGAAAAACCTCTTTCTTTGGTTGAAGTCCAATCCGGATGGAAGAGTCTTTGTAACTAAAAAGTTTGCAATATCAGCGAACCATGGAAATTCATTCAAAATTGCCTTTAACAAGCTTTCATCATGAAATTTATCTCGAATTTCCGTTTCATCTAACTTATCCAATTCTGGATTTTCCAGTCTTGACAGATGATCTGCAGGCAGATTTTCTGCTCCCTTCTTATCACGAATCTCAATGTCAAACTCTTGCAATAACAAAATCCATCGCAACAACCTTGGTTTTGCATCTTGTTTTCCAAACAAGTATCTTAATGCAGAGTGATCGGTAAAAACAATAGTTTTTGATAGGACCTGGTAAGAGCGAAATTTGTCAAACGCAAAAACAACAGCAAGCAATTCCTTTTCAGTCGTAGTGTAATTCTCCCGTGCACTCGTCAAAGTCTTGCTTGCGTAATAAATAGGTTGAAACTTCTTATCAACCCTCTGGCCTAAAACTGCTCCTACAGCGTAGTCACTGGCATCACACATCAATTCAAATGGAAGATCCCAATTTGGACTTATCATAATTGGCGCGGATACCAATTTCTCCTTTAAAAGCTTGAACGCATCTTGGCACTCCTTTGAAAACTCGAACTTAGCTTCCTTTTCCAACAACTTGTTCATAGGACGTGCTGTAACACCCGCCAAATTAGGACTAGTAATTAGTGCCTAATCATATGTTAATACATGTAATTAGTTCTTTGTTAGGCTAATTAATGTATCGAATTATATATATTGTTGAATATATACGAAAATGCGATTTGGTTAAATCGTACGCAATTTAAATCGAAGGTATTTCGATTCAATTTAATACGGACGTTGGTGACCAATTTTATTTAAATAACGCTTTTATGTCAAAAATATTATTATGATAATATTTCGTATTCATACGTATCGTACAAACGGAACTTACACAATTTAAAATATTAAAACGCGCAAACTAAGTAAACAAATTTGCATTTTGTAACTCAAATAGAAATTGAATTGTAAATTATTTAAATAAAATATCGCTTAATAAATTGTATTTTAAAACGTACCAATTAATATGTAAAATAATTATTTAACATTTGAACGACGGAGAAAACGAACACCGCACGGGGCGCAGTGCGCGGACTGAAAATGGTAGGGATTTAACCTCCACCACTTCCATTTCTTTTTCATTTCTTTCTTTATTTCTCTCTCTCTCTCCATCTTTTTCTCTCTAAATTCCATAACCACCAACCTCACAAAATCACTAAATACTACTACTAAACGCGCTCGGATTTCATCGGCTCTTTGGAATAAAAGACTCACCGCATCCCGATCTATCATCCTATCTTTTCGGATTTTTGATCCGACACTTTGTAAGTTTCCGACAAATCCCGAAATCTCTCGTTTTTAAGTGTTTTTACTTGTTAGTGGTTTGGATCAACTTATAATGTCCAAATATGGGTTGGGTAAAAGTTTTGGACCGAACGGAAACCGAAAAACTCGTTTTCGACACATTTTCCGGCCATCAGACCGTAACGTCGCTTTTGGACCCAGATTTATGCGACGTCAGCTTCAACGTCGCAACACCCCTCGTGACGTCGCGTGGTGCGACGTCAGTCACAACGTCGCATAAAATTGCGACGTCGCATATAGCGACATCAGCCTTAACGTCGCCAATACCTCACCACGTCGCACTTAGCGACGCAAGCCCCTACGTCGCAGAAATCAACAACGTCGCATTAAATTGCGAAACGTCGCCTTTAGCGACGTCATGCTCAACGTCGCAATCCTACCTGCGACGTCGCACCCAACGTCGCACAAATCAGAACCTCAAAAACATAGATTTTTACTAAGTGTCGAGACTTGAAATTTATCACTCGATTTTACCCAAATTCGGTTCCAGATGCGTTTTTCGTCAAAGCAATATAGTAGAAATAAAAATTTTCCAAGCTGACCTGGCAGCTCGACCCCAGCCAGGGGCACTGCCCCCGGACCCCCGTACTTAGATTCCGTAACGGCTTCTAAAACACAATCAAAACATATTTTTCAAGTAAAACGCCACGAAATCAAAATAATAATAGTTGAGATTATTATTACAAATCCGTCACCAACGGGCCGTACACTTTTCAAACACTTAAACGTAACAACCAAATAGTGGAGATTTGGACATTATAGTTGAATGAACAACTACAAGGGTGATCTTTTGAGATACCCAATCATGATTATAACCATCGCGTGTCGTGGACACCCTCAGGTTACAAGTCTTTGGACTTCATACTCGGCTAATCAACTTACGTTTGTTTAAACGCTTTTAGACTCAGGTGAGTCTCATAGCCCCTCTTTTACTGTTTTACTCAGGGGTGTGATATATTGCTCAACTTTTAACATGTGAACGCAAGTACAAACATTTCATATACTACATGAGTTTTTCGAAACTAATCATTTAAAGTCCTCCGTCAGCATAGTTGTTAATACGTTGTAGCGTGAATATTAGTATATGGTACCATATAGGATTGACCCACCTCGTCCGGGTTAGCAAGCACTAACCGAGTAAACGGACGTACTAATATTTGGGAAGACGAATGTTGATTAGGCAATCGTGGAGGCACCTCGCCCGGAATTCTCTATAGGGGACCCGGCCCTCGAGTTAAGCTCAACTATGTGCTCATGGCTGTATACACGATGACTATCATTTAATTGCTAGATGCAATTCATTATTTAATTGCTGGATGCAATTCATTATTTAAATCTTGCGGTTCATACTATATTAACTGATTTCAAACATGTGAGCTCACCAGCTTTTAGCTGACCTTTTAGCATATATCGCAGGTACCCAGCAGTAGGATGTTTCTGCTTCAGGACTTTAGCTCGAGTCAGCATACAGACGATTGAGATTTTCTTGCATTAGTATATTTTGTACAAGTACGTATGTACTGAAATCTCCTTTTATTTAAACTCGAGCTATGTAAAGCTTTAAATGTTGTAAACATTTCGATTATCAATATATTTTGTTAAAACGACGCATATAGAGTCGTTTACTATATATCTTTGTGCTTTGTTATTGATTAGTAACACCCAAATCAAGCTTCCGCAAATCATCAAATTTGGGGGTGTTACAGATTGGTATCAGAGCCTAAGGTTATAGTGAACTAGGTTGCATTTAGTGGACCTAGACTATGACCATTAGGCGGTATTCCTTATTAGGTATAACTGGTTCAGTGATTACATCATACGAGTTTAATTTAACATAGCCTGATCAACTATGTACAATTAAGCAAGGATGATGTAAGATCTGAAAGTAGTTATGGCTGAACAGGGTACAATAGAAGACTCTGACCTCGAGAGAACCGAGACTTAAACATGTTTATGCTAGACACTTAATAGGCTATATTATATAGGAGCTATATGAATATAGGCCTCAATCTTACTAACGTTTTGTCTCAGAAATGGCAAACACACCATCAAATTCATCTCGCCCTCAATCCGGGTCGCAGAACCCAAGGGTAGCTAGGAGGAACGCCAGGTTGCCTCGAGCTGGCCCGTACCCCACTCACTTCACCTTTCCGGCCTTAGCCGCTAGGGTGAACCAACACGAGCAGCGACTTCGCACCATGGATGTCGTGTTGCAAGAAACAAATGAAAACTGGAGACTTACATCCCTTGAACGCATCGAACAAGTCTCCGACGACCTGGAAACCTCAAACAACAACATGGATGTCCTTCGCAACCAAGTAATAGCGATAAGCGTGGAAAATGCCCTCCTGCGTCAAAGGATGGAAGAATGTGAACAGCGTTCACATGAAGCAGAAGAGTATGCCCGTGGACTAACACAACGACTAGCACTAGCAGAAGATAACGCCCGTCAAGCTAGCAGACTTGCAAACACTGTGGACCGTCTTGTCACGATGATGGAACAAATTAATCTACGTTAAAGACTAGTGTAGTCTTTGTCTTGTAATCTATCCTGTAATCTAGTAACTATCTACGCGCTACTCTAAAATTCGGTCGGATGTAACAATTCCCGACACCTTTTGTAATAACTCTGTAGGATGTAACCTTTGAACTCATATTAGCTATCAAATATTCCTTGTTGTTCAACTCATATTAATTGTCATTTTTCCATGTTGATGTCATGTATTACTGCTTTTATACATGTACATCTATAACAAATACAACTTTCCTACGAAATCTCATGTATCTTCATTTCTTTTATTGAAGAATCATGCCGCCAAAGTCAAGACCATACACCGATGCTCAGCTTACATCGCTTATAACCCAGGCTGTTACTGAAGCCTTGGCTCGGAATACCCCACAAAACTCCACCAGAAACAGCGATGCCGCTGAAACCACTACTGCTAAACCTTGTTCTTACAAGGACTTTCAAAGCTGCAAACCCTCCAGCTTCAAGGGTTCTGAAGGAGCCATCGGACTTATCAGATGGTTCGAGAAAATGGAAACTGTTTTCCGTGTCAGCAAATGCGCGGAGAACGACAAAGTAAACTTCGCCACCTGCTCTCTTGAAGATGATGCCCACTCTTGGTGGAATTCATATACCCAATCAGTGGGTGCTGACACTGCCTACCAACTCTCTTGGGAGGACTTGAAAGCAAAACTCACTGCCAAATACTGCTCAATCGCCAAACTCCAAAAGCTGGACGAGGAGTTCTGGAACCTAAAGGTTCAGGGTGGTGACATTGATGGTTATACTACCAGATTTCAACAACTTGCCGCCCTTCGCCCAGCCATGGTGAGCACCGAACCTGATAAAATCAGGAAGTACATCCTTGGCCTTCCTGAGCCTGTTCGGGGGCATGTTGCCTCTTCCAACCAAACCACCATTGACGGTGCAATCCTGTTGGCCCAAGACCTGATGTCCATGAGCCAAGATTCTGAACCACCCACTTCATCCTCCCAAAACAACAAGCGAAAGTGGTCTGACTACCACAACAACCACTCCAACCAACAAAACAAGAAACCCGACACCATCAAAGCCTACAACACCACCACTGACATCACACGGGGCTACACTGGGAACAAACCCTATTGTTCCAAGTGCAGCCGTCACCATGAAGGCTCCTGTGGTCCCTTTTGCAACAATTGCAAGAGGTACGGCCATCTCACCAAAGACTGCAATTCTCCTGCCGACAACAATTCCAACAACAACACCAGACCACCCAAAGTCTGCTTTGAGTGTGGGAAACCCGGGCACTTCAGGGACACGTGCCCCAAGATAAAGAATAACAACAACAACAACAACCGCAACAGCAACAACAACAACAACACCCGAAGCAGAGCCTTCGTCATCAAATCTGGGGACGCCCGCCAAGACCCGAATGTGGTCTCAGGTATGTTCCTCCTCAACAACTTACATGCTTCTGTTCTATTTGATACTGGTGCTGATAGAAGCTTTATCTCTGATATTTTTGCCCACTACTTGACATCAATCCTGTCGCCTTAGATATTAAGTACACTGTAGAACTAGCAAATGGCGAACTTATAGAAACCGATAGTGTGATACCTAATTGCACTTTAAACCTAGCTGACGAAACCTTTCCAATCGATCTTGTACCCGTTGAAATCGAAAGTTTCGACGTCATCATTGGAATGGACTGGTTGTCCAAACACCGAGCTGAAATCGTTTGTTACGATAAGATCGTCCGCATTCCACTCGCTGCCGGTGGAACCTTGATCATACAGGGGGAGACCGGTGGGACGGGACTCAATATCATCTCTTGCTTAAAAACCCGAAAATTTCTGAGAAAGGGTTACCCTGCAATACTCGCACACATCACAGAGAAGAAGTCGGAGGAGAAGCGACTTGAGGATGTGCCGATTGTTAGAGACTTTCCCGAAGTCTTTCCGGAAGAACTACATCGATAAATACAATGACAAACTTATCGAGGTAAGGTTTGCACACCCGATTCATAAGGTCCATGAATGCAGCCGGTGCGTTGGTTAGACCAAAGGGCATCACTTGGAATTCGTAGTGCCCGTAACGAGTTCTGAAAGCAGTTTTTGGAATATCGGTGTCGCGAACTCGTAACTGATGATAGCCTGATCGCAGGTCAATTTTTGAGTAGAAGCGTGAACCCTGAAGTTGGTCGAATAGATCATCAATGCGAGGAAGTGGGTATCGGTTTTTGACGATCAATTTGTTCAATTCTCGATAGTCGATGCACATTCGAAATGAACCATCCTTGTTTTTAACAAATAAGACCGGAGCTCCCCAAGGTGAAGAACTCGGTCTAATGAATCCTCTATCCAGAAGTTCCTGTAACTGGGCAGACAACTCCTGAAGTTCGGATGGGGCTAAACGGTACGGTGCACGGGCCACCGGTGCGGCACCCGGCATGAGATCAATTGAGAACTCAACCTGTCTAGGTGGAGGTAACATACTCATTTACTCGCGCAACGAGCAAGAACATGCGCAACACCTCAAAACCATCCTTGAACTTCTTAGACACGAGGAGCTTTATGCCAAATTCTCTAAGTGTGAGTTCTGGATACAAACCGTCCAATTCCTTGGTCACGTGATCGACAGTCAGGGAATTCACGTTGACCCAACAAAAATCGAGGCTATCAAAGACTGGCAAGCACCCACCTCTGCAACAGAAGTACGACAATTCTTGGGTCTTGCTGGGTACTATCGGCGATTTATCGAAAACTTCTCTAAAATAGCTCAACCACTCACGGTACTGACTCAGAAGGACAAAAGGTTCGATTGGACCGATAAACAAGAGTCAGCATTCCAACTTCTGAAACGAAAGCTTTGCAGTGCTCCAATTCTATCCTTACCCGAAGGCACCGATGACTTCGTGGTATCCTGTGATGCTTCTCACCAAGGTCTCGGTTGCGTATTGATGCAACGAGATAAAGTTATTGCCTATGCCTCACGACAGCTGAAAATTCACGAAAAGAACTACACCACTCATGATCTCGAACTTGGAGCTGTCGTTTTTGCTCTCAAAATCTAGAGACATTATCTCTACGGCACTAAGTGCACCATCTTTACCGATCATAAAAGTCTCCAACATATATTCGATCAGAAGGATCTCAATATGAGGCAACGTCGATGGGTCGAGTTGCTTACCGATTACGATTGCGAGATCAAGTATCATCCAGGGAAGGCTAATGTTGTAGCCGATGCCCTCAGTCGAAAGGAACGATTAAAACCTCTTCGAGTCCGAGCCCTAAGTATGACCATTCACAACGACCTTACCGTTCAAATTCATACCGCTCAGATCGAAGCCCTGAAACCTGAAAACATCAAAAATGAAGCCTTGCGGGGTATTGACAAACAATTTGAAGTCAAATCTAACGGGATTAGGTATTTCTCAAACCGAATCTGGTTGCCTAATTTCGGGAACCTACGAGACTTGGTGATGGATGAAGCTCACAAGTCTAAATATTCTATCCACCCGGGATCCGATAAGATGTACCACGGAATCAAGGAATTTTATTGGTGGCCTAACATGAAAGCCGAAATCGCCACTTATGTCAGCAAGTGTCTTACTTGCTCGAAAGTCAAAACCGAACATCAGAAACCTTCTGGTTTACTCCAACAACCTGAAATCCCTGAATGGAAATGGGAACAAATTGCCATGGATTTCATAACCAAACTACCCAAGTCGGCGAGCGGTTGCGATACCATTTGGGTGATCGTCGACCGTCTCACCAAATCTGCTCATTTCCTGGCAATCAAAGAAAACGATAAAATGGAACGCCTTGCACAAATCTACATCAAAGAAATCGTTTCTCATCACGGCGTTCCAATCTCAATCATCTCTGACAGAGATGCCCGCTTTACCTCTCACTTTTGGCAATCACTTCAAAAAGCATTGGGTACTCGTCTCGATATGAGCACCGCGTACCATCCTCAAACCGATGGCCAAAGTGAACGAACCATTCAGACACTGGAAGATATGCTACGCGCCTGTGTAGTTGATTTCGGTACAAACTGGGAAAGACATCTACCGTTGTGCGAATTCTCGTACAATAACAGCTATCACGCCAGCATTAAGGCTGCACCTTTTGAGGCACTGTACGGTCGTAAGTGCCGATCACCGATCTGTTGGACTGAAGTGGGAGACAGTCAACTCACTGGTCCTGAACTCATACACGCCACCACTGAGAAAATTGTGGAAATCCAAAACCGACTCAAAGCCGCACGTGATCGTCAGAAAAATTACGCTGACGTGAGACGCAAACCGCTCGAGTTCCAAGTTGGGGATCGAGTACTCTTAAAAGTATCGCCTTGGAAAGGCGTCATCCGTTTTGGCAAACGCGGGAAGTTAAATCCCAGGTACATCGGGCCTTTTGAGATCCTCGAACGGATTGGCCCCGTAGCTTATCGATTGCAGCTGCCATCCGAACTCAGCAGCGTGCACCCTACTTTTCATATTTCCAACCTGAAGAAGTGTCTGTCTGATGAGACACTTATTATCCCACTAGATGAAATTCGTGTTGACGCTAAACTTCACTTCGTTGAGGAACCCGCTGAAATTATGGACCGTGAGGTCAAACAACTGAAACAAAGTCGTATTCCCATCGTCAAGGTCAGATGGAATTCGCGGCGTGGTCCGGAATTCACCTGGGAACGGGAAGACCAAATGCGACTCAAATATCCTCAACTTTTCACTGATCCTACATCAAACACGACCTCGAGCTAAATTTCGGGACGAAATTCTTCTAACAGGGGGAGAATGTAATACCCGCAAAATTAGGACTAGTAATTAGTGCCTAATCATATGTTAATACATGTAATTAGTTCTTTGTTAGGCTAATTAATGTATCGAATTATATATATTGTTGAATATATATGAAAATGCGATTTGGTTAAATCGTACGCAATTTAAATCGAAGGTATTTCGATTCAATTTAATACGGACGTTGGTGACCAATTTTATTTAAATAACGCTTTTATGTCAAAAATATTATTATGATAATATTTCGTATTCATACGTATCGTACAAACGGAACTTACACAATTTAAAATATTAAAACACGCAAACTAAGTAAACAAATTTGCATTTTGTAACTCAAATAGAAATTGAATTGTAAATTATTTAAATAAAATATCGCTTAATAAAGTGTATTTTAAAACGTACCAATTAATATGTAAAATAATTATTTAACATTTGAACGACGGAGAAAACGAACACCGCACGGGGCGCAGTGCACGGACTGAAAATGGTGGGGATTTAACCTCCACCACTTCCATTTCTTTTTCATTTCTTTCTTTATTTCTCTCTCTCTCCATCTTTTTCTCTCTAAATTCCATAACCACCAACCTCACAAAATCACTAAATACTACTACTAAACGCGCTCGGATTTCATCGGCCCTTTGGAATAAAAGACTCACCGCATCCCGATCTATCATCCTATCTTTTCGGATTTTTGATCCGACACTTTGTAAGTTTCCGGCAAATCCCGAAATCTCTCGTTTTTAAGTGTTTTTACTTGTTAGTGGTTTGGATCAACTTATAATGTCCAAATATGGGGTGGGTAAAAGTTTTGGACCGAACGGAAACCGAAAAACTAGTTTTCGACACATTTTCCGGCCATCAGACCGTAACGTCGCTTTTGGACCCAGATTTATGCGACGTCAGCTTCAACGTCGCAACACCCCTCGTGACGTCGC
This sequence comes from Helichrysum umbraculigerum, assembly GCA_949592205.1. Classification (NCBI taxonomy): domain Eukaryota; kingdom Viridiplantae; phylum Streptophyta; class Magnoliopsida; order Asterales; family Asteraceae; genus Helichrysum; species Helichrysum umbraculigerum. The sequence continues at coordinate 94,030,516 of CATIUR010000004.1, forward strand.
GTGGTGCGACGTCAGTCACAACGTCGCATTAAATTGCGACGTCGCATATAGCGACATCAGCCTTAACGTCGCCAATACCTCACCACGTCGCACTTAGCGACGCAAGCCCCTACGTCGCAGAAATCAACAACGTCGCATATAGCGACGCCACGTACAACGTCGCATTAAATTGCGAAACGTCACCTTTAGCGACGTCATGCTCAACGTCGCAATCCTACCTGCGACGTCGCACCCAACGTCGCACAAATCAGAACCTCAAAAACATAGATTTTTACTAAGTGTCGAGACTTGAAATTTATCACTCGATTTTACCCAAATTCGGTTCCAGATGCGTTTTTCGTCAAAGCAATATAGTAGAAATAAAAATTTTCCAAGCTGACCTGGCAGCTCGACCCCAGCCAGGGGCGCTGCCCCCGGACCCCCGTACTTAGATTCCGTAACGGCTTCTAAAACACAATCAAAACACATTTTTCAAGTAAAACGCCACGAAATCAAAATAATAATAGTTGAGATTATTATTACAAATCCGTCACCAACGGGCCGTACACTTTTCAAACACTTAAACGTAACAACCAAATAGTGGAGATTTGGACATTATAGTTGAATGAACAACTACAAGGGTGATCTTTTGAGATACCCAATCATGATTATAACCATCGCGTGTCGTGGACACCCTCAGGTTACAAGTCTTTGGACTTCATACTCGGCTAATCAACTTACGTTTGTTTAAATGCTTTTAGACTCAGGTGAGTCTCATAGCCCCTCTTTTACTGTTTTACTCAGGGGTGTGATATATTGCTCAACTTTTAACATGTGAACGCAAGTACAAACATTTCATATACTACATGAGTTTTTCGAAACTAATCATTTAAAGTCCTCCGTCAGCATAGTTGTTAATACGTTGTAGCGTGAATATTAGTATATGGTACCATATAGGATTGACCCACCTCGTCCGGGTTAGCAAGCACTAACCGGGTAAACGGACGTACTAATATTTGGGAAGACGAATGTTGATTAGGCATTCGTGGAGGCACCTCGCCCGGAATTCTCTATAGGGGACCCGGCCCTCGAGTTAAGCTCAACTATGTGCTCATGGCTGTATACACGATGACTATCATTTAATTGCTGGATGCAATTCATTATTTAATTGCTGGATGCAATTCATTATTTAATTGCTGGATGCAATTCATTATTTAAATCTTGCGGTTCATACTATATTAACTGATTTCAAACCTGTGAGCTCACCAGCTTTTAGCTGACCTTTTAGCATATATCGCAGGTACCCAGCAGTAGGATGTTTCTGCTTCAGGACTTTAGCTCGAGTCAGCATACAGACGATTGAGATTTTCTTGCATTAGTATATTTTGTACAAGTACTTATGTACTGAAATCTCCTTTTATTTAAACTCGAGCTATGTAAAGCTTTAAATGTTGTAAACATTTCGATTATCAATATATTTTGTTAAAACGACGCATATAGAGTCGTTTACTATATATCTTTGTGCCTTGTTATTGATTAGTAACACCCAAATCAAGCTTTCGCAAATCATCAAATTTGGGGGTGTTACACGTGCTATCTTTGAAAAATCCTTGATGAATCTTCTATAGAACCCAGCATGTCCTAAGAAACTTAGTATTCCTTTAACATTTGTTGGATGAGGTAGCTTTGCTATGGCCTCAATCTTCGCTTGATCAACTTCAATACCAGCTCTTGAAATTTTATGCCCCAACACGACTCCTTTGCGTACCATGAAATGACACTTTTCCCAATTTAAGACGAGATTGGAACTCTCACACCTTTGCAACATCCTCTTCAGATTCATCAGACACTTATCAAAAGAATCTCCAAACACAGAAAAGTCATCCATGAATATTTTCATGCTGTCTTCTACCATATCATGAAAAATTGCCATCATGCACCGTTGAAATGTGGCGGGTGCGTTACATAGACCGAAAGGCATCCTCCGATAAGCGAAAGTTCCGAATGGGCAGGTGAAAGTAGTCTTATCTTTATCATTTGCATCAATTGGAATTTGGAAGTACCCGGAGAATCCGTCTAGAAAGCAATAATACTCTTTTCCAGCTAGACGTTCGAGCATCTGATCAATGAATGGCAAAGGAAAGTGATCCTTGCGTGTCGCATCGTTCAACTTTCTATAATCGATACAAACCCTCCATCCAGTAACAGTTCTCGTGGGAATTAACTCATTCTTCTCATTCGCAACCACTGTCATACCTCCTTTTTTCGGCACAACATGAATGGGGCTGACCCATGGACTATCAGAAATCGGGTATATCAATCCAGAGTCAAGCAATTTTATGATTTCCTTCCTCACAACATCCGTAACCTTAAGATTTAATCGTCTTAATGGTTGCACAACTGGTTTGAAGTCAGATTCCATAAGGATCTTGTGCGTACAATATGATGGGCTGATTCCCTTGATATCACCAATCGTCCAAGCTATGGCATGCTTATGTTCCTTCAGAACTTTTAGCAGACTTTCCTTCTCGTTTGCTGATAGTTTGGATGAGATGATAACTGGCAGATCCGACTCTCCTTGTAGGTATGCATATTCCAAATGGGTCGGTAAATCTTTCAATTCTAACTTTGGTGGTTCTTCAAAAGAAGATTTAACTGCCAACACCTCTTCTTGTGAACAAGGAATCCCATGCATAGTGATGCGAGTCTCTTTCTTGACTAAAATACCATCAGTCTCAACCGATTCTTCATTCTCTGTCGGCTGATTACTTTTTAACTCCTCATCACTCTCGAACTCTAGCTCCTCAAGCATCTTATCGAATTCTTCAATATCTCTAATTGCTTCTATGCTTCCCGTCCATCCTTCCAGAATCATGGGATCAAGATCTTCATCCTCCATGAGACTTTGAAGGAACTCCTCATCATCAGTCATTTCTCTAGCACTCACAAAGTAGCAAGTATCATCAATTACAGCAGGATATCACATTGATTTAAACACTACTTCATCGTCTCCTAACCTCAGAGTGATTTTTCTATCATGAACATCAATCAATGCCCTTGCGGTGGCTAGAAAAGGTCTTCCCAGAATGATAGGTACCTTTTTATCTTCAACCATGTCTAGAATGATGAAATCACACGGGAAAACAAACCTATCCACCTTAACTAGCACATTCTCTACCATGCCCCTAGGATATTGAACTGAACGATCTGCTAAGTCAATGCACATTCTAATTGGCTTTGGTTCCCCTAACTTAAGTCTGGCATACATAGTATAAGGCATTATCGATATGCTTGCCCCCAAGTCAGCCAATGCATGAGTAAGGTCTAAACTTCCAATCAGACATGGAAGGGTAATACTCCCAGGGTCTTTCACTTTCGGTGGAAGTTTATTTTGCATAACTGCTGAGCATCTCTCATTTATTGTCACCGTGGTTGCCTCCATCAGTTTGCTCTTATTGGTTAAAAGTTCCTTCAGATACTTTGCATACTTTGGCATTTGAGCAATGGCTTCCACGAATGGTATGTTAATGTCCAGTTGCTTCAGATCCTCTAGGAACTGGTGGTATTGAGCATCATCCTTACCTCTTCGCAAAGCTGCTGGATATGGTGGTGGCGGAGCATGATCCTTTGCATATTGCTTATCTTTAGCAATTCTTTCAGCCTCAACGTCCACCTCGAGACTTTCCACAACTTCTACTTCCTTCTCTTTTTGCGGTAGGGTTTGAGAAACAGGTTTCTTCTTGGGAATGGGATCTTCAAAACCCCTTCCACTCCGGGTGATCACCGCTTTCGCCTGATCCCGTGGATTGGTCTCAGTGTATCCAGGTAGGGTCCCAAGGAATATCTCTTGAAGTACTTTGGCTATGTTGGAAACATCCCCTTCAATCTGCTTAATCGCAGCTCCTTGGTTCCTCAATGCAGTGTCGGTGGCATTCATCCTTTGTCCAGAGCTCGTAATGAATTTCGCATTGGAGGTGAGAAATTTACCCATCATTTCTTCTAAATTGGCTTGCTTGTTTGAAGATGATGCACCCTGTTGATCCTTGGTGAAAAATCCTGGTTGAGTTTGGCGAAACTGTCGCCCTCCATCTTGGTATGGTCTTCTGAAGAAGTTTCCACCGCCCTGACGATATGGTGCTTGAGCTTCTCCATACTTGACTTCCTCAGTTTTTTCTCCCGTTCGCATCTCGGGGCAATCCTTCACTAAATGGCTTCCTCCACAGTTGTCGCATCCCACTTGGATAGCATGGACAGTTTCAGTAACCTTTTTGATATCCCTGCCCATGCTGTCCAGCTTAGCGGTGATGGCTGCAAACCCATCTTCATCATTCACAGACCTCTTCCGTCTAGAAGTGCCATCATCCCATAACTGAGAGTGTTTCGCTTGGTCGCGAATGGCAGTCAAAGCATCACGAGGGATCTTCTTGGGAATAGGCCCTTGGGAATCCAGTTGCTGTCTCGTGGCACGATCCACTCCTTTATAGAAAATACTCACAATTTGCTGATCGTTCAGGTCGTGCTGCGGGCACTTATGCATCAGGTCCTTATATCTCTCCCAAGCTTGGTGTAGCGACTCATCCATTTCTTGCTTGAAATTTCTGATCTCGTCAATCATCTTTGAAGTTTTGGAAGGAGGACAATACATCTTAAGAAACTTCGTGCGAAGGTCTTCCCATGTGGTGATGGACCCAGCTGGTTCGTTTTGAATCCATCTTTTAGCTGCTCCCTTGAGTGTGATTGGGAATACCCTGAGCATAACTTGATCGCGTGTGATGTTAGGAACGTTGAACATATCGGCTATCTCCACGATTTTCTCCACATGATCATTAGCATCCTCCCTTTCTTCTCCTCGGAAAGGATTCTCCCTAAGCTCCTTGAGGAACTGTCCTTTGATTTCAAACTCCACATCTTGTGCAATCGCCGGCCTTACTACTCCAGTGCCACGGTCATTACGCATCCGACTCGAATACTCCTCGAGCGTTATGTTGGCAATATCTTCTGCCATTGTGTTATCTGTTTGATCGTTAAAAAGAAATCGTAGGCACTCTCCAAAATCGCTTTCTAGATACGAACGGTAGTTCCTGGTTCGTGGGGTAAAAAGGTTATTGGTAAAAACCTCGAAGTCGTCGCTAAGAAAGGTATTGATTAACGGTGAGTTCGGTGGTGCGGAAGCGGCGCGTCTTCTTTGATGGAATATACGTTCGGGTTCTTCAAAAGGGTCAGTTGGGTCTGGAACAGTTGATCGGGTCATAAACTCCAGTAGCGTACATGGCAAATCAGCAGAACAGGCTACCTAACTACCCTAACTTATAACTAATAGTGAAAAGGAAATTAACTAATCAAGTAACAAATAAATAATAAATTAACTAAAAATTATAAACAAAAGACAACTTTCAATTTATTTTAATTGAAACAAAACCGCTCCCGGCAGCGGCGCCAAAAACTTGATGTCGTGTAAACGGAGTTTTAGTTTTAAAATGGAAAATACCTAACTTACTACACACAACACAGGCAAGAATACATGATCATATATAGTATAGCTTAGTAAGTCCGAGTCGAACACAGGGAACGGATGTCAATATTAACAAATTGGAAATCGATACAATTAATTAAAGCAATAAAAAGTGGGGACGTTTTAGTTCCGATCGAACAATTGATAAACAATTATAAAAGAAATGATTATTTAAATAAAACTAAATTATTAAAATAAAGAAATAATAAAATAACTTAATTTAAGAAAAGATTTAATTCAAATGGTAAAAGAAATGCATTTGTTTAGATTACTTTCCTCAAAATCTGGAAATCATGTTATCAAGAATTGCTCACGTATGGATTTTATCGTGCTATAACAAATGTATCAACCCTCCTTACAAGATAAATTGAATCAACACAATTAAGAAAGACATGAAGTTGTTTTCAACCCGCTAACAGTTCAATTTAACGTTGCCCACCTAATTGTGTTTTATATTAATTCAACATCATTTATGTGATTTATTCTTATAACTTGAATCAACAAAGTCAATAACTATTTCTAGTTATCTTGTTCTTAAACAATTATTACCAATTATTAACCCTAACCCGTCAAACTCAATCTATTCGGTGATAATTCTCAATTAAAACCAACAATCATCAATAATCTTATGATCGAAAGGAACTCAATCTCAATTAATCATAAAACCACGTTAGGTAATTAGCAATATTCATTCAATAACCAAGGTTCAACGAATAAACACATAAACATGAATAAAATCCAATACGATTTGCAATTTCAATAATCAATCCATCAATTAAGTATTATCATCTAAGCAAATACACAAGAGATTTAGCCAAACATAATTTCACAAGAAATCAGATTCAATAACAATTCAATACTCATAATGAAATGAAAGAAAGAAATGTATTCGAACCGAAATAGCGAATTAATGATTGAATGAACGAATCCCCTTGATTATCCTTGATCTTCAACCTTCAAAAACCTCTGGAATTAGGGTTTGGGATCAGAGAAAACGTCTGGAGAAAAAGTGGTAAAAGTTGTTTTCAAAATGAGGGCAAAATGAGTTTTTAGGGTTTCTATCGAGGCAATCCATACGCCGTATGGATTTCCATACGCCGTATGGATTGAAAAGCCCATCGGTTTGACCCGCATATTCTGGCGGCCCGGCGCACTTCATCCATACGCCGTATGGATCGATTTTCCCAGCTTTTTCACCATCGACCAAATTCTTCACTCTTCCTCATTTTGACTTCTTTTCTTCAATTCTCGCTCGTTTTCAGCTTCTTTTCCGATTCAAGCTCCAGATAATTCCTAAATGCAAATATGAACGAAATGAGTATCGAATTCAAATAAAATGCATAAGAAATTAATCAAACTAGGGGGTAATTAGTACTATAAAATAGCACATTTTGGCGTTCATCAATGTCCGATAGGGAGAAGAAAGATGATGTTTTAAGATTACGACCAGATTAAAAATGCAGAATCAGGAAAGAAGTATTTTTGACGATGGAATGTGAGATTTACCTAGTGAACTTGGAGTTGCTTTCTGAGACTTCATGATCTCCGGTGTAATAAGGTGCGAAAACGTTCTATCACTTTCAGGAATTTGCAGGAAACTCTCTCTTAATTCTTCAGAATGAGGAAAAGTGGGAACCAAATCCTCAAAGATTGCTGCAAAAGAAGCAAGAAAAGTCAGAAAAGTAAGTACATATAAAGGTATGTTCATGTAATAGCTTTTATCCTACCATGAGCCCTGTCAGTTTTGGGCATTCCGGGGTCGTTTTGGGCCCGAAAAGGCCATTTTTCTATTTCTGGGTTTTTTTTTGGCTGTTTTTGATTTTGTTTATTTAGGCTTTTGTTTATTTCCCTTTTGGAACTCCATCACCCTATATAGACGATTTTAGGGTTTCTTTTCCATTCAGTTTTTGCAGACATATGAATTTTGATTAAATAAGAGATCTTCTCGGTTTGAGAATTTTGGATTAGTTCTTGTGTTTGTGTGTCTGTTTATTGTCAATCTTCATTAGGTGGAATAAAGTGTTTATAAATGATGCACATCACCTTTAACCGACCTTAATTATTATTAAATAAAAAATCAACCTCCTGATATTCCTTTTTATTTAACTTTTTTGATAAAATAATCCTTTTTGGTCAAAAATTAAAACTAAGATCATTTTTGAGCGACGGGAGTGATATTATCTTTATTGAGAAATTTTGAATCTTACACTATATTTTTTAGCTTTTTTCCCTTATTATTAATATAGAGTTTTAAACCCATATAACCACACGATTATGTAAAATGAAAACGTACTTCGTTCATTATAAATGTTGTGGGTAGATTTTTATCTAACAATGCAGGATCCTGATTAGCATCATAATCTCGTCTTGCAGGTATGAAAGTCATTTACAAACTGTATTAATATAGTAGGATAATAATAGCTAGTAGATATACTCTTAGGATCACAGTTATGGTTAGGGATCCTCGAACTATTCTTGTTATTTATCTTACAAGATCCTAGTCAGGATGTATTTGTTTAACATAATTATGCATGAAAATGGATAAGCGGGATAAGTAAGTAAGGATCCTATGTTTATTCTGGAGTATGCACGGCTCAGGATCCTGGACTTATGTTATTTCAGGAGCATGCGCTGTATAACGTGTTTATTTTTCTTAAGTGTTGACCAGGTCATATATGGAACGCGTTAATGAGATATGCTCCAGATTACTCGAAGAAGCATTGATGAGGTTCAAGGAAGAATAAGTCAGCTGCACGTGTAAAATGAAGTCAAAAGAGACGTTGGAAGTCTTCACCTTTCATCGGAGGATCCCGAGATTCTCGGAAATATTGTTATACGCTCTTAGTATATAACTGAGGCATGGATGATCGATTAGGTTAACGCACACTTACTATTTTCACCTGCAAAACACATAATCTCTCTGCTCTTTGCTCTCGTTTACATTAATTTCATCAACACTTACTTAGATTCATACACACAATCACTTAGCCGATCATCCTTGTGCTCTTAGTTTGTATTGCTTTAATTTCATTTTAATAAAATCAACAAAGGCAAGGATCATTTGATCCTTCTCGAGGTTTCGTGCCGGCGATCAACATTGATCAAGGGCTTTCCTCGTGGATACTTGTGTCGATCGTATTTACTTTACATTTTTATTGTTAATTTGGTGAAATCCTTAATCTGTTCTTGAGTTTTTTCATAAAATATTCATTCAACAAGGATCAAGGCATTTAAAGTATTGTTTTCACCAAAAACCATTGTTTACTAATATAGATAATCGTGTTTCTACGAAATTATCTTGAAAGTAATTTCAAACACTATACCTCACAATTCAAAATTTTATCACTTAATTGCTTAGCGTAATTTTTGACCAAAACAATAAATACGTCCCTAAAGTTTGGTTTTACTATAAACAAATATTTTCATTTGTTTCTTTGAGTTCTAATGATAATAATAATAATAATAATTGTTTAATTAATTATCTCATGATGTACTCACTTGCATGCTTCGGCTGATACGTAGCAAATACTAATTAATTAATATTTATATTGTTTAATAACATATAAGTATATAGTTGCTAACTTGTGACTTGTAATCTCGATTTTTAACTCGGGACTCGACTCGACACGACTTGTAAGAGTTACTATTTACAATATATATATATATATATATATATATATATATATATATATATATATATTGTAAATAGTATAAACACTTTTTGCTTACAATTTTTTTAAGTTGTGAACTTTTTTTTTTTGCTTCAAATATGTTTTTAATTGTGAACCCTTATATTTTTTTGTTTCACATAAATTTTCATCATGAACCTTAATTTTCTTTCCTTCACACAAAATTTTTAATTTTTTAATTGTGAACTTTTTTTTTTCACACAAATTTTTTTACCCTCTTAATTCTGAACCTCAATGTTTTTTGGATTCATGGAAAGTTTTTAACTTTTTCAACTGTCAACTTTAATTTTTTGAGTTCACGGAAAGTTTTTAACCTTTTCAATTGTGAACCTTTTTTTTCCAACTATAAACTTTAATTTTTTTTAGGTTTACGGAAAGTTTTTAACTTTTTCAATTGTGAATCTTTTAATTCAACTGTGAACCTAATTTTATTTTGAGTTTACGAAAAGTTATTAATCTTTTCAATTGTGAACCTTTTTTTTTCAACTGTGAACCCAAAGGTTCACGGAAAGTTTTAACATTTTGATCTCACACACACACGCGCACACACACACACGTATACTGTGACACCAGTCAAATTAGTACTAGTGATTAGTGCCTAATCTTCTATAATACACGTAATTAGTTCTGTGTTAGGCTAATTAATGTATCAATATATATATTGTTGAATATATACAATTATACGATTTGATTAAATCATACTTATTTCTAAATCGAATGGATTTCGATTCAATTATACGGACGTTGGTGAACAAAAATTATTGAATAATATAACGTTATTTAATAACACTATTATATCCAAAAATATTATTTGATAATATTTCCTATTTAATTCATATCGTACGAATAACATCTACGCGACTAAAAATATTAAACGCGCAAGCAATCGAAACAAATCTAAGTTATATTTTATAACTCAATTTCAAAGTATTTGATGAAATACTCCAACAAAAATATCAAAATAATTGTTCGTATTTTAAAAACTTATATTTAAACGCGTATAAAATTATTTAAACGTTTAAACAATCGGGAAAATGAACACCGCACGGAGCGCGCATACAGGAGACTAAAAATTGGAGCCAACCACACATGGGTGGGGCCCATGTGGGCCGGCTCCCACACCCCAAAATGGGGGTATTGTGTGTTGACCACACCATTTCCAAACACACACAAAACACCCACACCAACTCATTTCTCTCTCTCTTTTCTCTCTAAAAACTACCACCACCACCGCCACCTATTTCCACCAAATAACACCATCAAACGACCTTAAATCTCAAGACTCATTTGGAGAAAAAGAACCGTGACGACAAGAGCTACATTCCTATCTTTTCGGTTTTCTCTCACGTTAACTTGTAAGAATCCCGATAATTCTCGAAAACTCTTAGATTTCAGTTATTCTTCATAAATGTTGTTTATTTAAGCTTTTAATGTCCAAATAAGGGTTGGGTAAAAGTTTTAAGTTCAACCAAAGTCGTCCGGCCATGTTTCCGGCCACCGGAATCCGACCAGACCACGATGTCGCATGGTGCGACATCAGCCTCAAAGTCGCATTGAATTGCTCGCGTCGCATATAGCGACACAACACCTTATGTCGCATTAGATTGCGAATGTCGCAAATGCGACACAAGCGCTGATGTCGTAACCCTTGACCTGCGACACCACATCCTATGTTGCACTGAATCCACAATGTCGCATATAGCGACACAAAGCCTAATGTCGCATAAATCAGAACCTTGGAAACACAGATTTTCACTAAGTGTCAAGACTCGAAAATTTATCACTTAACGATACCAGAATTCAAATCTTAGATGCGTTTTTCATCAAAGCAATATAGTAGAAATAAAAAAATTTTGAGCTGACCTGGCATATCAACCCCAGCTAGGGGCTCTGCCCCTTGGACCCCGCCAGGGGTTGCCACCCCTGGAACCCCGATAACCAGGGGCGTTGCCCCCGTACCTCCGTCACCTAAAGTCTGTAAATACTTTATAAGTATAACACTTCAACATTATAATAATAATACTTTAGAATTATTGTTACAAACAATCACCAACGGGCCATACACGTTTTCAAAACTCAAACAAATCAACCAAATCGTAGTCATTTGGACAAGTTAATCAATTAAATCGGAGTCATTTGGACATTCTAGTTGGACGAACAACTACAAAGGTAATCTTTTAAGATACCTACTCACGTTTATAACCATCACGAGTCGTGGACACCCACAGGTTACGTGACACCCGGCAAATTAGGACCAGCGATTAGTGCCTAATCAACTGTTAATACATGTAATTAGTTCTGTGTTAGGCTAATTAATGTATCGAAATATATATATATATATATATATATATATATATATATATATATATATATATATAGATAGAGAGAGAGAGAGAGATGAATATATATACAATTATGCGATTTGATTAAATCGTACTCATTTTAAATCGAATGGAATTCGATTCAATCGACGTTGGTGATCAATTTTATTAAATAATATAAATTATTTAATAACACAATTTTACCCAAAATATTATTTTGATAATATTTCGTATTTATCCCGTATCATACAATTAACGTCTACGCAGTTTAAAACAGTAAATGCGCAAGTTAATCTAAGTTATAATTTTTATAACTTAATAATTAAGTATTTAGTGAAATACTCCAACGAAAATATTGAGTAAATATTCGTATCCTAAAACTTATATTTAAACGCGTACAAAAATTATTTAAACGTTTAAGTGACCGGGAAAACGAACACCGCACGAAAGGCGAATACACGGGAGTAAAAAGTGGAGACCCACACCTCGGTGGGCCCCCACCGAATCAGCCAAAAAGGGAGGGGATCCCACCCCCTTTCCCATTTTCATCACCATCATCATCTTTATCCTCTCTCCCTCTTTCCCTTTCCTCTCTAAAATCACCACACCACCACCTCATTAAATCACTAAATAACACCATCAAACGACCCTAACTCATCTTGCTCATTTGAAGAAAAACGACCACCTCGCAACGATCTACATTTCCATCTTTTCGGATTTTTCTCGCTTCGACTTGTAAGTTTCTGACAAATCTCGAAAACTCTTCGATTTCAAGTATTTATAACTCATTGTTGTTTATTTAAGCTTGAAATGTCCAAATATGGGTCGGGTAAAAGAATCGGACCAAACGATGACCGGAAAACTCATTTTTGACTCAAAAACCCGTCACCAGACGTAAGTGTCGCATAGGCCGCAGCAGCGTAGCGTCACTTAATGCATCACTTAAGTGTCGCACTAAGTGTCGCTAAAAACCTTAATTTTGCATCACTAGTCTAAGTGACGCCAAAAACCCTAATTTCGCGTCACTTGCCTAAGTGACGCCTATAACCAAATTCTGATTCCATCCGACACTCGACCTTAGTGACGCTCCAACCCCATACCCGACACTGCCTTAGTGACGCCTTATAATGCGTCACTTCCCTAAGTGACGCCCATTGCACAGAATGTACCATTTTATGCGACACTTCTTGAGTGTCGCCTAAACCCTTAAGTGTTGCTATAAGTGACACTAAAAACAGAAAGACTTCAACACAGATTTTTACTAAGTGTCGAGACCTGAAAATTTATCACTTAATGATACCCAAATTCAAATCCCAGATGCTTTTTTCACTAAAGCAATATAGTAGAAATAAAAAAATTTCGAGCTGACCTGGCATCTCGACCCAGCCAGGGGCTCTGCCCCTTTGACCCCGCCAGGGGTTGCCACCCTTGGAACCCTGCTAACCAAGGGCGCTGCCCCCGGACCCCCATCACCTAAAGTTCATAAATAGTTTATAAGTATAACACTTCGAAATCAAAATAAAAATGTTGAAGATTATTATTACAAACCATCACCAACGGGCCATACACGTTTCCAAAACTCAAACAAATCAACCACATCGTAGTAATTTGGACAAGTTAATCAACTAAATCGTAGTAATTTGGACATTCTAGTTGGATGAACAACTACAAAGGTATTCTTTTGAGATGCCTACTCACGTTTATAACCATCGCGTGTCGTGAACACCCTCAGGTTACAAGTCTTCGAACATCAATTCTCAGCAAGTCAAATCAAGTTACTTAATTAAACGCTTTAAGACTCAGGTGAGTCTCATAGCCCCTATTTTACTATTTTACTCTGGGGTGTGATATCACTGCTCGTTTTGTTTTACAATATGAACGCAAGTACCATTCGAAATCAAATACTACATGAGTTGTTTTCACTAATCAATTTAAAGCCCTCCACAACATAATTTGGTAATACATCTGTAGCGTGAATGTTAGTATATGATATCTGATGCGCCCCCAGCGGTCGGTAAGGATTTTACCCCTTGTCGTTGAACCGGCTGCCGGAGGCGGCGATCAGTGGGTGTTTTAAATTTGTAATTGCGGGGCCTAAGTTTTCCCTAACAATGCTAATCTTAAGGGTGAACAAGTGGTAGTATGACCTAGAGTCGTTCTTCAAACCGACTGAATTGAAACTAAGGCGTGGTAGATGATGACTTTCAAACTAGTGAAGGGTTTATAAGATAGTGGGGGAGTTTTGGTTTTTATATTAACTAACTTAGGCAAATAAATAAATAAAAGAGAAATAAAAATAAAAGGTAAAGCAGATAAGATAAAGATAGTGTTTGCTGAGACTTCGTTAATTAAGTTATGGGATGATATTTGGAGAAACTGTTTTGAAAGATATTAGTTAATTATCATTCTTGAATACTTGTATGTAAACACTAGATTCCCTACTAATTAAAATCCCATTAGCATGTCACACCGGGAGCTAGGTTATGGTAACTTTACAAAGTATTTAGAATAATAAGCCAAATCTTAATATGGTTTAATAATACTTTCATATGAACGGGAACGAAATCTTAAGGTTCCAGACATAACTGAATCATATAACAATTCCTCGTCATCCTAACAGATTCGTATATTTAAAAAGTTCATTTATGACTTTGAACCAGCCCTTGCTTAAGACTACCCAATAAATCCCCTAATTATCCACAACGTTCCTCACTTAAAGTGGTTCCGCCGCTTCAAACCTTGGCCATGTCTAGTCCTACGGTAATCCCCCATGTAGCCTTGCGGTTCCATAGTTTCATACCTTTGACAAATTATACTAACACAGATGACTGACTACCTTTTAATTGGACGTCGTTAAAAGGTGTTGTAATCACGTTTATTGGTAGAAAGGCGATAGATTAATTTAAAGTTTAAAAGTCTATTTAGAAAGGTTAATTAAACTAGGTTTCTCATTTTATATATTAGTCCGTAATATAACTACCTTCGGTCGTTACACACCTTCCACGTGTTTGTACTACACCTAAAGCATTTCCAACGCTATACTACGTGACAGTCGAATAGGGGTCATCATATTACTTCGTAAAATTGTACCATTTCGTAATATGACTACCTTCAGTCGTTCCTCGACTTCCATACATTTGTACTCCACCTTGGAGTGTTTCCAGTACTATATCAAGTAACAGTCGAATAGGGGCTGTCATATTATTTCACGATAATTAAGACCATTTATATTTTACTACTTTGATGATCCTAAGGCAACAATCAAACAAGAACATGCAATAAGACGATCAAAGCAATACTGCCGATCTTTAATAATTAATTATAAATCATCTCAAAATTAACTAACTACATCACAAGCAAACACAACGAGCGTACTACTCTCTAATCATGGCAATAACTAAATCTAGCATAATCAATATAAACGTAATTAATTAAGATAGATAAGGATTAGAAAGAACCAGGATTAAATGCGAAAGAAAGTAGACTTGAATTAATTGACACAATTCCAAGCTTACACCGAAGATTACAATGCGTTCCATACTTTCCTTCTATTCTAAACAAGCTCCTAAACTAGCCTAAAACTAATTTTTAGTAAGAAAATAGAAAGAAAGTATAAACAATATCTTAAGAGAAGTATATTGTTCTAAGAATGGTATGTCTTCAAATGAAGGCTTAGGGCCTCTATTTATAGGTGAGAGTTGGCTCATTTTAGCACTCCAAGGAACACATTAGCAAAAGGTGGAAAAGGTGGTGCACCGGGTACCAAAAAACACGTAAAGGTGGTGCACCGGGTACCAAAAAGCATGTAAAGGTTGTGCACCAGGTACGAGCAAGGACCAAAAAGCAGAAATGGGATGGGGGGCAGGTGGCCGGCCTGGTACCAAAGAGAATGTGGAGACGGGTGGCTGGCTGCCGTCCCGGTTCGCATTCTTTTGCTCGTTTCTTGTTTCGCGCGTATCTTCTTTGTTATGCGTCCATTTTTGTCAATTCTTTTTGCGTTGGATTCGTTTTTCATAAACGAAGACTTTGATAAAAAGAAATCCCAAAAATATGTCTCTCATCTTTGGATGTCTCGTATGAATCGTTTGAATCTTCCGGCGTACGTAGAATCTTCATTCTTCATCCGTTCTTGCCGATTCTTCTTCAGTTGGATTCGTATTTTGAAAACGAACATCTTGGATAAGAGAAATCTCAGTGGCGGGCACTTTGTCTCTAAATCTTATTTTGATGTCTTGAATCTTCAATTTTGCGTGGAATCTTCATTTTTTGCTCGTTTTGCTTGATTTTTCTCGTGCAACCTTGTTTTGACCTACTTGGCATATTATCATTAATTTGTGCATTATTTGAGTTCATATGCCAAGTATTGTTCCAGAATGAGAGAGATATCGGTAGTAAAAACGTGACTTTTTACGCGATATCAAGTATCCCACACTTAGAACTTTGCTTGTCCTCAAGCAAACTCGAATTTCAAGCATGGTTAAAATGCATAGATAATGAAAGGTTTTAGAGAGGAACTTTTTTTTTTACCGATGAATTTTATGAATAATTAAGATGTTCACGCCTTTTAAAGAGTAAAGAAATAATCTTTTCGGAGCATGCTTTTGACCCTCTCGATCTTTGTATACATGACTAGGCGATCCTCTCATGGTGGTCACTCAAATCACTCAAAGTATTTCGGGTGTCCTATTCTATTTTTATCAATCGCTCAGAATGCCAGTCATGTATCGCTTATTGTCATAGGCTTGATCGAGAATCAAATCGTTGCCTATTTGGTGAGCATGGAACGAATCAGGTCACAACATTCTATGGGAGGTGGTGAATGAAATTTGAGTGGAGTGAAGGTTTGTGGGAAGGTTTATTCATGCTGTGCACTTATTTTGTGGGTTTCTTTTTGGTGAAGCCGAGATGGGACCCATGAGGCCAGCCACCACCCTCTTGAACCAATGAAAACCCATGCAAATTCTCCTTTTACTCTTCCACACAAAAGACATGCAAGCCTTACACCTCTCATTTCACACCTCTCTCTCTCACACATTTCTCTCTAGCTTCTCTCTACAAACCCACTCTCTTTCTAGAATCTGGAGAAAACAACCACCATAACACCACCACACCACCACCATTGACCACCATCCACCACCCTTTGACCACCATAAACCGCCATCGACCGCTCGTCGGAAAATCGAGAAAATACACTATTGAAGCTCTTTTCTTCCTCTCTTCATCATTTCTTTGTAAGAACACATACTCTTTCTTTATATCTGATTGCATGTTAGTTAATTACATGTTTTATGTCTCATCTAACTAGATTATGTCCAAATTATGGTTTAAAACTCGTTTTTGAAGTGTATATATATAAATGATGAATCTGTCCCAGAAAACACAGCTCACTAAAACGATCATATCTTGTGTTCTACTAAGAGTTAGATAACGAATTTTTTTTTAAAAGTTGCGTATTGAAAAGATCTACAAAAAGTTCTTCTTTGTATCTTTTCAGAAACGTACGGATTTTTAGCTACGAACTGATCTTTGAGTCTGGTCTGATGACGAGTTCGGTTATTACGCGGAATTATTTACCTAACTAAATGAACCCTATAATTTCCGGAAGAATTACGTATGAAACTAGACACATAGATGAACAGCTGGTAAAAATGGTGGAAACTAACTCGGACCAGAAAGTGTTGAAATGAGTGGCGAAACAAACCGACAAAATAGGGACTATTTTGGAAATGAAATAAAAACTGACACTTCGAGCCGACCATAAAACGTACCGAAAAATTTCTAAGGCTTAGTTAACTATTTTAAGACTTGTGTAAAAGTTTCGGGTCAAACCGAACACGTTTGACCAAGCTAACCGAAACGAGCCTCGGTAATGTTTTAGGTGTGTTAATATGAAACTAGAACAAAAACGATGTTTCAATATTTACGGATAACGATACACGTGTTGAAACACTTAAACAAAAACGTATACTTTTACAAGTAAATAAACGAAACAAACACAATAATAACACTTTGTGAATTATTATTACAAAACCGTCACCAACGGGCCGTACATGTTTTCAAAACTACAAACCTAAATGACAAACGAATACTTTGGACATATCTAGTTGAATGAACACTAACATGGATGGTCAACTACGACATCCACATACTTACACTTATAATATCATACGATTAGGGCGTTAGGAGATTATCGACTAGGAATACTTTTGGGCTTAGGCTTTGCTAGCACTCACACTTTATTTAGCTCAACAGGTGAGTTCACAGCCCCTACTTTTACTGTTTTAACTGCTTTTGTACAGGGGTGGAAAATATAGTCAACGATTTTGCTACGTGAGCAAACTTTTGTATAACTGTTGTGATATACATTGTGCTAACTATTTGTGACTGCGGTCAAACGATTATGACTTTTATTTATGAAATGGTATTTCATACGAAAACTAAACTGGGAACTAGCTGGAGAACGACCAGCTACACACTTTTACAACTAACTTTTATGAAACAACATTTTCATAAACACACATAAAGTCCCTACGTCTTGGGCACATATACAGAAAGTCCATACTTCTTGGGCAAGGTGCCATCCTACGTCTTGGATTAAGGCTCTACTTCTTGAGCAGATGGGTTATACGTCTTGGATGCCAGTCCTACTTCTTGGACACAACTTATACAAGTCCCTACGTCTTGGGCACATAGAAAGTCCCTACCTCTTGGGCAACGATTTAGGTCCTATTTCTTGGACAACGATTTAAATCCCTACTTCTTGGGTAAACTAATAGGATACTGCTTTCCTACGATACTTTTACAAACTTATGATTTTGGGTAACACCCCAACCAACGAACTTTTGGATGACATTCCACAAAACATCACTTATTTGCGAGGGTAAAACATTACAAACACATTGGTTGATCAAAGTTTACACTTAAACATAAAACCTGTGAATTCACTCAACCTCGTTGTTGACTTTTACTATGTTTTTCAAGGAATTAGCTGCGCACGTAAGAACCACCTACACTCATGGAACTTAGGCGACCCGCGAAGCTTAGGATGCCAGCTTTTGAAAACTTATGGATTTCTTTAGTATAACTGAAGTGTTTTAGTCATATTTCTGAAATCTACTTTTGTAAACTTAACTATTTGACATTTGTACGATTCGATGAATCATAACACCTTGTAACTACTACATTTGGCATCTTAATATATGTTCTATATCATATGCTCTGATACGTATGCGTGTACAACGTTAATGTCATTACCCCCATACTTAACCAAATGCTTCCGCTAAACAAAATCAATGAATTTGGGGGTGTGACAAACTATCTAAAACGTATCCTTTAGATGTGTTTGTCGGGTTTAAATCCCACACTTAGTGATAAGCATTATGGATAGGGTATATTTATAACGAAAAAGAGCTTAGAACAGAAGTACTCCCCATTTATATATGTGGCATGTTGGTGATGATGAGGAGTGCTCCGAAGCACATGATTGCCGACTTTTCCATAGAGTCCCTTCGTTGCTGTTGTGTGCTCCGATTTCTTCAAGTCTTTTGTGATTTGTCTCGTAGGTGTGAACACGTTGGATATAATTTTCTTAATTTCGGTGCCAAAAACTTGATGTTTGATGCGGCGCCAAAAACTTGATGTGTCAGTCTTCTTCGTATATACAAGTGTGAAAGATAGTCGGAGACTTCATCACTTCTTGGAATGTAAAATTGCAGAAATGTAAACACGGGTTGCCTCCCAAGAAGCGCTCTTTTAAAGTCGAGAGCTCGACTCCTTTTCTCCTAGCTAGGTGGAGATTGATGCATCCATGGGATCCACTGTGTTGATGCTGTGGGCCCTAGGTTGCGGAAAAGTGTATCGAGGTGGATAGATTCTCAAAAAGTGATTGATTATTGAAGTAATCAATTCGAGTGGACTATCTCTCGATGATGCCTTGTAGTTCAGAAGATGCTCTAAGGTTGTTCTCTCAAGTCCTTGAAGTCTGAAGGTGATGTAGTCGACTGCTTTAGTGACAGTCCCATTAGGGTCGGTCATGGTGGTTGTATCTTTCTTCACAACCTCTCTTGGTGGTGGGTTTTGTCAAAGAGAGCATACAAACGCCAAGAATTGCAATTTTATGCCTTCATAGTTTTTGGTCTTGGGGTCTCCATTGAATCTTCTGATAGATATGCACAGGTTCTTGATTTGCCGGTGCTGATGGTCGTTGAATGGAAAGTCGGATTCTGAGAAAACTAGAGTAAGCTGATGAAGTATCTCCTTGCATCCTGAGTGGAATATGAACTTTGTTCTAGAGCTTCTTTTCCGTTGTTGAATCTCCCGTAGATGGATCGTAACAGAAGTAGCGATATCAAGTGGTGACTCATGTGCAACCCTAAAGGGTCGTTCGCGCCTTGATTCCTCCCAAACGAGATCACTAAGTTCTTCAATCAATAGCTCAACTTGTTTTTTAATAGTGGAGTTGATAACCATAGATCCGCTTTCCTTGGAACTGAGGTGATCTTCTCTACTTAGCAAGTTAAGCAATGATGTGAGGTCATTCATCATTGAAATGTCAGCACGACTACTCGGATGTCTAGTAGCCTCTTTCATATGCACTCTAATGGATCCTAACATCTCCCATTGTGTTGAGGTGAATGGGATGTTAGATCTTTTAAGAGCATTATAGATCCCAGTGTAAGTCCGTTTTTGCTGTTGACAGAATTGCAGTTCAGCAGGGGGAAGAGTAAGCATGTTGACTATGTCGCTTATTCATCCTACTACTTTGTCAAATCTTTAGATCAATTCTTCGAGCACTTTGTGATCTATGATGGTTTGCGGTTGGTATCTTGTGCGTTTGAAATATTACTCCAGTGTTTCTCTTCTCGTGGGATGGTTGTGGTTACTTCCCGCCATTTCTTCAATGGTAAACGGATTAGTTGGTGGTATGCTTCTTTTGTTTTCTTCTTCTATCTTTCCCTTTCTGATTATTTCTTCCATCGTTGGTTTGTTTGCTGATTGAGATGCATTTTTCATCTCTTGTCCTATTCGTCGGAGGTCAATCGAGAAATATGGCGTAATTGCCATTTCCTTGCTATATTTCCTTTCACTTGTTGACTTTGCAGTTTCTTTGTCGTTGGCGGTCTTCATGGAGATCATGTAAATATTGGCTTGGTCTCCACCGTTAGGATTGTCGATATGGAAAGTGATGGTTTCTCCTTGAGACTGCAAGCTGATGGTCTATGCGAAGACGTTGATGATTGCCTTGGACGTATTCATGAAAGGTCTTCCTAGTATGATTGGGATGTGTACGTCTTCTTGCATATCCATTACTACAAAATCTGCTGGGTAAAGAAATTTGTCAATCCTAACTAAAACATTTTCAGCTATTCCCCTAGGGTATTTGATCGAGTGGTCAGCAAGCTGTATGCTCATTTTGGTAGGTCGAAAGTTTTCTAACTCAAGCCTTTTGAAAAGCGAGTATGACATGAGATTAACACTAGCTCCTAAGTCGGCGAGAGAACAGATAATGCCTGAATTGTAGATGGAAATAGGGAGAGTAAAACGTCCTGTATCTCCGAGTTTTTCAGGGATAGTATTTTTCAAGATAGCTGAACATTCCTCGTTCATGGGGACATTGGGTAATTCGGGTACCTTATCCTTGGTTGTAAGAAGTTTTCTGAAGTTCTTTTTAGAATGAACTTCAGGTACGGTATCTAGGAATTTCCTATCAAGTTTAAAAGACTTAAGCTTGTCGGGTCGTTGTTTAAGACGAGCCGGAAATGGAATTTTTCTAATTGATGTAGACTCTAAATCTACTATCGATGGGACAATAGGTGGCTCCTTCATCGGAGAAGAAACCGTAGGTGGGCTATGTGCTACCTGCGAGTCTTGAATATGGGAAGCCTCCTTATGGCAACTAGTTGGACTATCCTGAGGTTTAGCGTTAATGCGTTGTGCTAATTGTCCTAATTGGGATTCTAAAGCTTTTAACAAAGTCAGTTGATCTCTTAAGAAGATATCAGTTTGGTCTTGTCTAGCCGAGAGTCCTTGAATGACTTTTATCAGGGTGTCATCAAAACTAGAGGTTTGTGAGGAAGAGGGTTCAGATAGTTCGGGTTGGTAAGTTGGTGGGCTATTCCTAGGTGGGTTAAGAGAAGGGTTAGTATTGGGCGTAGTTAGATGAGAGTGAGGAATTTGGGCTGAGTGGTTCGTATTAGCACAATTAAGGCATGTTTGAACTTGAAAGACTTGTTGTGATTGACTTTTCAATTCCTTAATCTCCTTGGTTAGGTCTACCACTTGCTGAGTGAGGGTTTTGATAGCTTCATTCCCGATTGTAGTCGGTGAATTCACTAGTGAGGGGTGATTTTCACTGTTCCAGTCATGGTTGTGTATTGTCATTTTCTCAATAAGGCTCCAAGCTTCATCTACCGTACAGTCTATGAAACTACCTTGAGAGGCGGTATCAAGTAAAGGACGGTGATGTGGGAAGAGACCATTGTAGAAAATGCGCAACTGGTCTGAGCGCACAAAACGATGATTTGGACATTTCTTAAGCAATCCCTTAAAGCGTTTCCATGCGCTGTAGATTGATTCATCATGGACTTGACGGAAGTTTATGATGTTGGTCCTAAACATGGCTTGTTTTGATAGGGGGAAATATTTGGCCAAAAATTTGGTTGCTAATTCTACCCAAGAGGTTATAGAGTTAATTTCTAGTCCTTCGAACCAGGTTTGTGCATTAAGAGTGAGTGAGTAGGGAAATAGGTATAGACATACTATGTCCTGATTAACCCCAATCGGCTTAAAGGAGTTAGATAAGGAAATGAATTTGTCAAGGTGTGAGTTGGGATCATCATTTGGTAGGCCATGGAATTGACAGAGGTTTTGGACTAACTGAACAATGTGTGGCTTTAACTCGAATGATCCTCTACCAATTTCCGGATTGACAATTGGTCCTCCTCGACCTTCAATCAAAGGTTTAGAGTCTTCAGCGAGAGTTATACGTGTAGCTATCATAGTCTCATTAGCAGGTGGTTGACTAGTTGAGTGGATAGGGATAACGTAATGTGTAAAAGTCGTAAAAGGAAGGAAAAATAAAGAAAGACGTAGGGGTCTAAGGAGAAGAGTTAATACTAAAGGTTTACTAGCGAGTAAGTTCATCTTGACGCCTAAGCATCGTACAGTTGGTTACCAGGCAGCGGCGCTAAAAACTTGATGCGCCCCCAGCGGTTGGTAAGGATTTTACCCCTTGTCGTTGAACCGGCAGCCGGAGGCGGCGATCAGTGGGTGTTTTAAATTTGTAATTGCGGGGCCTAAGTTTTTCCTAACAGTGCTAATCCTAAGGGTGAGCAAGTGGTAGGTATGACCTAGAGTCGTTCTTCAAACCGACTGAATTGAAACTAAGGCGTGGTAGATGATGGCTTTCAAACTAGTGAAGGGTTTATAAGATAGTGGGGGAGTTTTGGTTTTTATATTAACTAACTTAGGCAAATAAATAAATAAAAGCGAAATAAAAATAAAAGGTAAAGCAGATAAGATAAAGATAGTGTTTGCTGAGACTTCGTTAATTAAGTTATGGGATGATATTTGGAGAAACTGTTTTGAAAGATATTAGTTAATTATCATTCTTGAATACTTGTATGTAAACACTAGATTCCCTACTAATTAAAATCCCATTAGCATGTCATACCGGGAGCTAGGTTATGGTAACATTACAAAGTATTTAGAATAATAAGCCAAATCTTAATGTGGTTTAATAATACTTTCATATGAACGGGAACGAAATCTTAAGGTTCTAGACATAACTGAATCATATAACGATTCATCGTCATCCTAACAGATTCGTATATTCAAAAAGTTCATTTATGACTTTAAACCAGCTCTTGCTTAAGACTACCCAATAAATCCCCTAATTATCCACAGCGTTCCTCACTTAAAGTGGTTCCGCCGCTTCAAACCTTGGCCATGTCTTGTCCTACGGTAATCCCCCATGTAGCCTTGCGGATCCATAGTTTCATACCTTTGACAAATTATACTGACACAGATGACTGACTACCTTTTAATTGGACGTCGTTAAAAAGGTGTTGTAATCACGTTTATTGGTGGAAATGCGATAGATTAATTTAAAGTTTAAAAGTCTATTTAGAAAGGTTAATTAAACTAGGTTTCTCATTTTATATATTAGTCCATAATATAACTACCTTCGGTCGTTACACAGCTTCCACGTGTTTGTACTACACCTAAAGTGTTTTCAACGCTATACTGCGTGACAGTCGAATAGGGGCCGTCATATTATTTCGTAATATTGTACCGTTTCGTAATATGACTACCTTCGGTCGTTCCTCGACTTCCATACATTTGTACTCCACCTTGGAGTGTTTCCAGTACTATATCGAGTAACAGTCGAATAAGGGCCGTCATATTATTTCACGATAATTAAGACCATTTATATTTTACTACTATGATGATCCTAAGGCAACAATCAAACAAGAACATGCAATAAGACGATCAAAGCAATACTGCCGATCTTTAATAAGTAATTATAAATCATCCCATAATTAACTAACTACATCACAAGTAAACACAACAAGCGTACTACTCTCTAATCATGGCAATAACTAAATCTAGCATAATCAATATAAACGTAATTAATTAAGATATATAAGGATTAGAAAGAACCAAGATTAAATGTGGGAGAAAGTAGACTTGAATTAATTGACACAATTCTAAGCTTACACCGAAGATTATAATGCGTTCCGTACTTTCCTTCTATTCTAAACAAGCTCCTAAACTATCCTAAAACTAATTTTTAGTAAGAAAATAGAAAGAAAGTAGAAACAATATCTTAAGAGAAGTATATTGTTCTAAGAATGGTGTGTCTTCAAATGAAGGCTTAGGGCCTCTATTTATAGGTGAGAGTTGTCTCATTTTAGCACTCCAAGGAACACATTAGCAAAAGGTGGAAAAGGTGGTGCACCGGGTATCAAAAAACACGTAAAGGTGGTGCACCGGGTACCAAAAAGCATGTAAAGGTTGTGCACTAGGTACGAGCAAGGACCAAAAAGCAGAAATGGGATGGGGGGCAGGTGGCCAGCACCTGGAGGCTGGTGGCCGGCCTGGTACCAAAGAGAATGTGGAGACGGGTGGCTGGCTGCCGTCCCGGTTCGCATTCTTTTGCTCGTTTCTTGTTTCGCGCGTATCTTCTTTGTTATGCGTCCGTTTTTGTCGATTCTTTTTGCGTTGGATTCGTTTTTCATAAAGGAAGACTTTGATGAAAATAAATCCCAAAAATATGTCTCTCATCTTTGGATGTCTCGTACGAATCGTTTGAATCTTCCGGTGTACGTAGAATCTTCATTCTTCATCCGTTTTTGCCGATTCTTCTTCTGTTGGATTCGTATTTTGAAAACGAACATCTTGGATAAGAGAAATCTCAGTGGTGGGCACTTTGTCTCTAAATCTTGTTTTGATGTCTTGAATCTTCGATTGTGCGTGGAATCTTCGTTTTTCGCTCGTTTTGCTTGATTTTTCTCGTGCAACCTTGTTTTGACCTACTTGGCATATTATAACTGATTTGTGTATTATTTGAGTTCATATGCCAAGTATTATTCCAGAATGAAAGAGATATCGGTAGTAAAAATGTGACTTTTTACACGATATCAATATCATATAGGATTGACAATCCTCGTTCGGGTTAGCAAGCACTAACCGGTCAAACGGACGTATTAGGATTTGGGTAGGCGAGTGTGGATAAGGCACTCATAGGAGGCACCTCGATCGGAATTCCTTAAATGTGGACCCGACCCTCAAGTTAAGCTCAGACTATGTGCTCATGGTTGTATAACTTTTATTTTGCTTAATTGCATGTTAAATTCAATTAAATATTACGGTTCATACAATATGTTTTGACATACAAACCTGTGAGCTCACCAGCGTTTCGCTGACCCATTTTAGGATGTATCACAGGTACTCGGCAGTAGGTTGGACTGCCCAATCAGGATCCATTAGCTCGAGTCAGTATTTAAACAAATCAGAGATTTAATTGCATTATAATATTTTGTATAAAGTAATTATGCGATGTAAATCTCTCAATTCAAGAAACTGAGCTAATGTAAACTATATTTTGATGTAAACATTGGTTTTATCAATACAAGTTGTAAACGACGCATATAGTGGTCCTTCATTATATATCTTATGTGATGTGATTATTGATTAGTCGCGCCCCGACCTGATTCGCTTTCTCAACCCGAAATTGGGGGTGCGACAGGTTACAAGTCTTCGGACATCAATACTCGGCTAATTAACTCAAGTTTATTTAATTAAACGCTTCAAGACTCAGGTAAGTCTCATAGCCCCTATTTTACTGTTTTTACTCAGGGGTGTGATACATTGCTCGATTTATTTACATGTGAACGCAAGTACAATTCAAAATCAAATACTACATGAGTTGTTTTCAACTAATCAATTTAAAGTCCTCCACAAACATAGTTTGGTAATACATCTGTAGCGTGAATGTTAGTATATGATATCATATAGGATTGACAATCCTCGTTCGGGTTAGCAAGCACTAACTGGTCAAATGGACGTAATAACATTTGGGTAGACGAGTGTAGATTAGGCACTCGTAGGAGGCACCTCGATCGGAATTCCTTAAATGTGGACCCGGCCCTCAAGTTAAGCTCAGACTATGTGCTCATGACTGTATAACTTTTATTTTGCTTAATTGCACTTTAAATTCAATTAAATCTTGCGGTTCATACAATATGTTTTAACATACAAACCTGTGAGCTCACCAGCATTTCGCTGACCCATTTTAGCATGTATCATAGGTACTCAGCAGTAGGTTGGACTGCCCAATCAGGATTCATTAGCTGGAGTCAGCATACAATCAATCAGAGATTTAATTGCATTATTATATTATTTTGTATAAACTAATTATGTAATGTAAATCTCTCAATTTGGAAACTGAGCTAATGTAAACTACTTTTTGATGTAAACTTTGGTTATATCAATACACAATTGTAAAACGACGCATGTAGTGGTCGTTCATTATACCTTGTGTGCTTGATTATTGATTAGTCGCGCCCCGACCCAATTCGCTTTCGCAACCCGAAATTGGGGGTGCGACATATACATATAATAGTGTTTAACATTTTGATTTTTAAAATAAGTAAAACGCAGTGAGAGTCAATAGTTAGGTCGTTAACCAAGAGCCAACACAAAAACTTGTTTTTAAAATAGATTATAATCATTTATTTCTCTAACTTGTCCTTTAATTCTTTATATTACATTACAATATAAGTTTGTTTTGATTTTCTGACTCGTAAGAGTCGCACAAGACTCGAAAGGGTCACATATGACTCGGGAGAGTCAATAAAAGACTTGTAATTAAGAGTCAAAGTCATCTATGAGTCGGGGTTCGAGTCGCCCGTTTTTTTGATTTTTTTATTCGTCTCGTAATAATCGATTCGTGAATCGTAAGAGTTTAACAAATATGTATATAAGCTTGTTATTGTTATTATGTATAACTAGTAGGTTACCCGTGCTTATGCGGCGGAGTTTTGGGACACTAATAGCAAAACGTCTTTTCATTGCTTTCCATGATAATTTTAAGAGGTTGTGTAATTACTCTTACAATATATTTGAGAGTTCAAATCTTGATGGGACGGTAGAAATTTCTAATTACCCTATTTCTAATATTATATTTTGAGCAAAAGTGTCACCAATTCGTCTTTAATACATCAAATAAAGTATAAAATCTATCTATAACATATACTTAAAGCAAAATACCATGGAGAAGTTTGGACCATTGATTAAATTTCTTCATTAATATCTAACGATCTAGATTAGTTTAAATAATTATACTTTTTATTCTCTAGATAATATTAAGAATTAAGAATATCAGCTAATAATTAATTAAATTGAATTTAAAAGTCTTATTTGATAAAAAAAAAAAAATAGAAAAAAATACGACCAAATATTTTGGACTAAATATATATAAAATAATCACCTTCTCCAATCTATTCCTAATTACAAGCCGTACATAAAAGAAAACTTCGACCCACTTTTAAAAAATCAGATTGCTTTCGTTACCTACATTCATCTTCAATCAATTTCTAGGGTTTGATCTAATGGATAATTATTCTTCTTCCCAATTCCATTTGCTTATAACTGGTACATTGTTTTTCTTTTTTTTTTTTTTTTTTTATAAAGTAATCAGTACGTTGTTTGTTCCATCAACCATTTGATTGATCCAGTTTTTAGAGTTTTAGTCTTAATAATCGTTTTTTCTTTTGCAATTGTTTGATTTCACGTAAAGGGTTTTAGTCTTAATAATCGTTCTTTCTTCTTCAATTGTTTGGTTTCAGGTGTTGATTTATCTTGAAGGTTTTAATTATGAGTTTTCAAATCTTTGGAAAATTTCCATTAGCTTTCTTGATTACAGATCATTAGCCTATTCACACTCTGATTCTATAAGAAAAGATATATGGTACATAGAGTAAGGTTCAAATGAGTACACCAACTTTGAGTGAAAATGACGGAATCAACATATTTCTGCCATATGTCACTTTATTATCTCTCCTCCACATTTTTAAAAATTAAATATCTCACAAACGGTAAGTCGAAAAATCATGAAAATTGCACCATTAGATTCACGGTAAGTCGATTTACCCCTAACCCTAAACCCTAAACCTCCACATTTTCGACAACTTTTTTTTCCTTTCATTTTTTAGTGGGTTTTACAAATTAGTAACACATGTGTTAGTTGGTTATACATTTAATTTGTGGTTAAGGTTAGGGTTTAGGGTTAGGATTGAGGTTTAGTAGGGTTTAGGGTTTAGGGTTTAGTAAGGTTTAGGGTTTAGTAGGGTTCAAGGTTTAGGGTTTAGTATGATTTAGGGTTTAGAGTTTTGTAAAGCGTTAAGGGTTAGGGTTTGGCGTTTAGGGGTTTAGGGGTTAGGGTTTAGGGTTTGAGGTTTGGGGTTAAAAATGGAAGAAAAAAAATTCGTCGAAAGTATGACTTGATGGACGGAAAATCGAAAAGGATCAAACGATGAATCTAATGGTGCAATTTTTATAATTTTTCGATTTATCGTTTGTGAGATAATTGATGTTGGGGGTAAATGGGTTTTGTACATGTGAAACATTCTCTTTGTACACATGGCATGATATCATTGGTTCCCTCTTTCTCACACAAATTCCCATTCTTATTTGAACCCCACCCCTTGTACATATATTGTGTATACGATTTGATAGTTAGAGGTAAAATACTTTCTCTTAAGTATTTGTTTCATGAAAAGTTGAATATCATATGTTTGATGAAATGTGTGATAGAAGAAGGTTATTATTTTTTCTCATTAGATTGTCCATGTTTTAGTAGATATTTGGGTGAGTTTTAAAACGTGCTCATCACAACTTATTTGATAAAACTGGCTAATTTGCAAATGACTCGCTTCACAATTATCCCATGGCATGTCAACTTCTTTAAGATTATGATTTTTTCAATATAATGGTCTCGATTACCAATTTAGTTTTTCAATTTTAGATTTACCTTTTTGTCTCATCTATTATACTTTTAACCGTAGATTCGACAGATTTCTTATGATGATTAGAAGATATCGAGCTATTCCTTGCTGGTTGTGAGTATGATCCAGCCATCATCCCAATGTTTTCCAGGTAAACGCAACTAACTAAAGTCCTTCAGTTTGGTCCATGCTTACTTTATATTATATAAAAGTGGATTTATATATTTTGTATTACATGACATCTTTTTAATTATTGTTGCAAGCTAGGAGTCATTAAAGTAGTTGTCCGTTTTATTTTCCACCTGTAGACTGTAATAATGGCTAATTATAATTCGTGTTATTTTGTACTAATGCTTGATATAATGGTGAGAATTCCTCTATTCCATGTGAAACTTGTCACACCCCAAAAATCCATAATTGTGTTTATTTAATGTTTAGCGGAAGCAAGTTAAGATTAGCGGAAGCATCTTAATTAAACAGTTTAACAGCGGGGTGATGACTTATCAATTGTGCATTCATCGTATCAGAGCATATGATCATAAAGAACATAATATATAAAGGATGCCAGTTTAAACAGTTGTTACAAAAGTAGTACGACTATGTAAGTCGTACAGTAGTAATAAGGTTTAAAAACATTTAAGTTTTACAATACATATGTTAAAATAAGATTTCATGAGTATAACTGCAATGTCTGCAGTAATACAGAGGAAATCCTCAAAAGCTGTCCCAATTTATATGGCATCCTAAGTAGTCCAGGGTTGTCCATCCTGAATGCATGCGATTCTTACTTACGCAGCTAATTTCCTGTAAAACATAGAAGAAAGTCGTCAACAAATATGTTGAGTGAATTCACAGGTTTTGTATAAATATGTGGTATGTTAAACCATTTATGTTAAAGTTATTGAAATGTTATTCAATAAATAAAAGTTTGCAGGTTTCTGCAAAATATAAGTTTGTAGGGTTGTTACCCTAAAATACAGGTTTGTGTGGGTTGTTACCCAAAATACATATTTACGTGGGTTGTTACCCATAACACAGATTTATGTGGGTTGTTACCCAAAATGTATGTCTGGTTGTTTACCAGAATATAAACATAATCAGTACGTATACTGAAGTAAAACAGATGTAGGATATGTTCATCCTAAATAATATTTGTGGGAAATGCTTAGACTTATAATCCCCTGAAAGGTGAGCTAAACCTCGCAGGTTAAAGTAACGCGACCTAACCCTATAACCAAACCACAACCAAAACTTATGTTGTTTGCCTGAAGGACATTTAAGTATACGCTCCATCCACAGGAGGGTCGTCACGGCAATAGTACTATTCGTATACTCAGTGGCTAGAGTCACCTAGCTAATGGTTATAGTCTGCATGACATAAGGTCTTTCATGCACACATTCTCAAGTCTGGTCCGTACTAGGATCTGTTGTCTAATTCCCAAAACAATTGTGAAAATGTTATTTCATATCAAACAGTTGTATAAAGCAATAAAGCATTTATATAAATTTGCTGCATGTGTTTGCATGCAGTTTCTATGTTTACACCCCTATGTTTAAAAGCATAAAACATTTGTAAAGTAGGGGCTGTGAACTCACGGTGGTTTGCTCGGTATGAAAGCTAGCAGCCAAACAGATAACAGCCCAAGGTATGTTAACCTATACAATAAATATATTAACATAA
Organism: Helichrysum umbraculigerum; assembly: GCA_949592205.1. NCBI lineage: Eukaryota > Viridiplantae > Streptophyta > Magnoliopsida > Asterales > Asteraceae > Helichrysum > Helichrysum umbraculigerum. Next base: position 94,061,205 of record CATIUR010000004.1, read on the forward strand.
GTACGTTTGATTTGTTTTAATCACTTATGTTAACAGTTTGTTTGTTTGAAGATATGGTTGATTTCTTTATAATATAAGTCGTTGTATTTGTTGGTAACATTGAATAGAAATATTGTTATTATTTCTTTCATCGTATACTTGGTTAAGTATATAAATCAATATGTAATTGTCTATTTAACGGAAGGTCGTTTTGTTTCCATTTGTACATATACTTTGTATATAGTTGTTCGTATAATTTGAATGTTATTCAAATATCATTGTTTGTACATATATTTGTTTTACATATGTATTCGTATGTAAATATACTTGTTGTATATTATTAAGTTGTACGTTTGTTAAACGTGAACTTCATTGTGTATATATATTTGTGAATATATATTCTTAATTGTCGTATGTATATATGTTAAATAAATACATTGTTTATGTATATCAAAATATATAAGTTTTCATTTGTTTAAGAAAACGTATACGTTTGTGTCTATATATATCGCGTGTCCTCGAATATATATATTGTAATACGTTGTTTCGTATTTAAAAGGTTACAAGTTTTATTTGTTACAAAACTTGTTAGTATATTTATCCCGTTTATAAAATATCATCAATTTCCAAGAATCATCGTACACGTTTATTTAAATCATTGTTAATGATTTCGAATCGAGTTTTAACGATTATATAAACGTATAAAATTTGTCGTGTATATATATATATTTGTATGTTATGTTATATATATATATATATATATATATATATATATATATATTGTTTGTTAACGCAAGTTTTAAAGTTCAATGTCCAAGTCTCGGGTTTGTCTCGGTTAAATGTTACTAACAATATTTTATTATGTCTCGATAATGTCTCGTATTTAATATAGTCGTTTAAACACTTGTACACGTTTTAAAAATCAAAACAGTTTGTTGGTCTGTGGTATGGATCCGCCGGATCAAATTATGATCCGCCGGATCTTAGTAATGTTTTTGTGATCCACCGGATCAAACCACAAAATGCCGGATCCTGATCGTTTTATAAGGATCCGCCGGATCTAATTCCTGATCCGCCGGATCGGTTTTTCATATGGAAGGATCCGCCGGATCTATTTATGATCCGCCGGATCTTGGGTGTCTTTTACTCGTGTATCGTAGTCTTTAACAAGATCAAGTGTGCGTGTGTTCTTTAGGATCCGCCGGATCACCCGAGGATCCGCCGGATCTCGTGTGTCTTTTATTCGTTCATCGTATTTGTTCACAAGACTGAGGGTGCGTGTTAAGCTTAGGATCCGCCGGATCACCCGAGGATCCGCCGGATCGAGTATGTCTTTTACTCGGTCACGGGTTTGAGCGATTAGGTCGTATGCGGGTTTGCGAGTGGGATCCGCCGGATCTACCCAAGGATCCGCCGGATCCATGGTGTTTTCAGAAGAGGATCCGCCGGATCATGAGGTGATCCGCCGGATCTAGCTTCGTTTTGCAGGCTCTGTTCATTACAGATACATATATATACAAGTTTATTCGACTCCAATCTTTTATGTTATGTTACCAAGCGTTTATACAAGTGTTATGTGTCGTTTTTACACATTTTTACTTCATTTTAACAAGTCTTCATCCAATGATTTTGGTTTTATAGTGTTGATTTTCTAAACCATTTTCAAGAATCAACCCATGAATCTTTCAAGTATATTTGTTATATGTTTAGATTATGATGTTTAACAAGTTAGAAAACGAAATCAAAACAAAGAAATCAAAGATTTGAAGTTTCCTTACAAAGAGATTTGTGAGGGTGATGATGAATGATCGGATGATGATGATGATCTTGGTTAAACTTCTGCTTCCTGATCTTGTTACTGCCTCTGCTTTTCTTAGTGAAGTAGAGAAAGATAGATGAATTATTGAAGAGTGTTGTGTGTGAAATGAGAAGATCACGGAGAAAGGAGGGAGTATTATTTCAAACGAGTATGGTTATTTACAGAGTTTGTCTCTGCATTATTGATGTTAGGTGCCCATTTTGGGTACCTCAATTTCGGGTACGGGTATAATTATAGCAATATAAAAACAAACATTTTATATTTTTATTTCGTAGGTGTTCCCTTGGTTCGTTATTTATAAACAGTATAATGAGGTTATCATTATTTTAAATAGATGTACAATTTTGTACATTTTACTGCGCATAACAATTTGAGCGCAAAATTTCAGTTAAGTTATGATTCCATATTTTGAAGTATTGTTCTAAATACTTTACAACGTGTTAGAAAATTAACACTTTTCATATTTGAACTTTTTATGTACGTTTTAGAATTGTTTCTGTTCGAGTTATAATACGTTTTATGTTAAACGTATATTCAGACCATTTTATCTATTTGTTATAGATATATAAATACTCGTAATTAATAATTGAGTTATTAATAACTTTTGTATCACAAAACTTTTGTTATTTATTTTTGTCGGGTTCGTTCCGATATATTTGTACGTAACTTTAAATACTTACGTATTATGTATTACTTTTTGTTTAAAAGTACCGGGCTTGCTAGGCTTACATCACATCAAATAGTTTTGTTAAAACTTAACCAGGAAATTAGCGTAAGAATGCACATGCTTAAATGTTAATTAATACCTAATTTGGAGAGTTGTAGTTAACTTATTTTGATTCATGTAGTTAACTTATAACCTAAATTTTATGGTTGAAACGTGATAAATTGTATAATTGTAAAAATAACTAATTATTTTCATTTCCTTTCTTTCCTTTTCCTTTCGACTCAAGAATATATACAAAATATTTTATATTACATTCATTTCTATTCTTTTTTCCTCTTTTCTTTTCCATCTCATTCTTTTCAGCTAAAATAAAACTAGAGAATGCAGTGTAAATAAATCGAGGAAAAAAAACTCGGCATATAAAAAAAATCAGCCGCAATTTGACACCGGCCTCCATGTAACCATACTACACCATTATAACGTTTTCTCTCCACCCTAGCCGATCGATTTTTCAATTTAATCTGATTCATCAATTCAATCCGTTCTTCCATCATTCATTCAGGTAATATTTAATATTAAGAATCTGTTACATTCATACCGTTTTTGTTTTATGTGTTATCGGTTGATTGTTCGATATTAATCGGATTAACTGTTTTAATTAACGATTCCTAATATTCTTTTAATCGATTGATGTTCTGATGCAGAATTTAAAGTTGTTCTATTTTGTGCAATTATATGTCATGTTATGCTTTATTGAGCTTTTTTGTATATCTTTGCTACAGTGTTTTTATGTTCATTGTAGTATTGTACTATTAGTTGCACGTTTTATTGAGGATCGAAAATGGCATCAGTTGAAAGAAAAACAACTACTCTTATATAAATAATTTGTTTTAGTTGTTGTAATTGGGGTCATTTGACATGGTGCTCATTTGCAGTTTACATATTGTCCGTTTGACTATTAAGTGCACTTATAAGATATCGTAGAACAAATTCAGGGTTATTATTTTATACGTAGTACATATCGCAGGTAGTAATATTTTGTCCATATGAATTCCTTTAGTATTTACATATGTTTCTTAATAATGGATTTTATTTTTAAGTGTCAAGAAAGTGAATGAAATGTGGTCTATAGTATTCTTACTGAGATGATTATTCCTAATTTTGTCAAAACCAATTGCCGAGTGCATTTCTAATGAGCTAATCAATGTGAATGGTTCCTTTAGAATTGGCATGTTGGGTTGATCCCAAAGGCCAAGACAGTTTACTCTTAAAGTTCTAAAATTTAATCAGAAGTTAAGTCCTTAAAATATGGTCTCAAGAATAAAATATTCTATTGATAGTTATATTTTTTTTAGTAAACTGATAGGCTTTATGCATAAAAAAATGCATAATCATCAACATTTGATCTGTTCAATCTCTGTCATTCTTGGTTTTTCTTATTTGACTGCTTATAAATAGAACACAAGCTCAATTGCCTCGTTAAAGTGTCAACTGTATGCAGGAAGTACAACAGTTTCCACCATTATGTTCAAAGTTCAATGTAAACAGGTTGTTGTGCATCAAAACTTGATTTGGAAGTGTAAAGATCAGTATAAATCATTGGACGTTACTTGATTATAACTGGCTCAGTGACTGCCGGTAACATTTTTTATTCTATACAGTCTCACGGGTTGGTGACCCTACAGTTACAACTTCCAATTTAAATGTTAAAAAATTATAAGTTCCAGTGATTACGTTAATTAAGCATGTGATTTGCATTTGTCTATTAATGATTACACTAACTAAGCCTCTGACTTGCAGTTGTCTATTCAATCTCTTCATTTTCGGGTGCCAGTATGTGGTTAGACTTGACCTTAGTATTTTATCGATTTCCAGGTTTGGTTCTCAATTTAATTTCTAAGCTATATGTTCTGCTATTGATGAGATATAATAAGTGAATAAAATGGAAAAGTTCTTATCCACAAATACTCCTATATATAATCGTGAGAAGCCCACAAATAACCCTTTTTAAATCGTTTTAATTGAGTGGGATACTTCAAAGGCAAATCGAAGTATACCTTATCCGTTAGCAGATACTCCAGGTCGATTCATTTGCTTATGGAGTACTTCCAACTAATCCAAAAGAGGAATATTTGAGGTCTGCCATGTTATTTAGTTTTTGTTATAGGTTATCTACTTATGGTTCCAAACTATAAACTCAATTTCAACATGCTGTATGCATATTGTTTGGTATTGATTTTATGTTTCTGATACGACTGGAAGAGAAATCGAAACGCACTTCTTAGGGAGATTTTGAATTGATCCCAATTATAAAAAAGAAGTATACTGAGATTTTCATAAAAGTCTTAGTTATGTCTATAAATGCTTACATAAATGACTAGAAAGATATATCGAGTTCTAACGAGTCATTATATTAATTATACTTGTGGAAGAGTGATCTTAAATTCTATCAAATATATGTGGTATGCATAGCTCTTGGATGTGTATCTTGTGTCACGTCTAGAGGTGGCAATATGAGTGGACTGATTTAGGGATGGAAATGGGTTTGGGTTAATTTTGTACATGTTGAAATGAATTTTCCTTTTATTCAATCTATTCAATATTTCTATAATAAATAAAAAGCATTATGTTGTGATTACAAAAGCAATATTGTTATAGTGATAGTTTATCTATTAGAAATTCATATTGTCTCAACTGATCTTATGGGGGTGACAAAATGGGTGGTTCGTCGGAAAAATGATGAGACGTTATATCTCGGGCTTTGACAAACAGTAAGCTTTATTTAACTATATTTTATCTGTTTTCACTGAATTTCTTAGTTATTGGTTGATTTTGTTAATGACAAAAATTAATATGTATCTTTTCAGGTGGTATGAGTGGTGCATGATGCATCAACTTCATTTGTGATAAAATTGGTAATATATCGAGCGAGGGTTTGTAAGATGAAATTATGCTACTTACACAGTTACACATGTCAAAGAGCAAGTTGTTGAGGTTAGTTATATCTACATGTACAAGTTTTGCAATATATCAATTATATATCTACTATTTAGTGTTTAATAATGAAAGTGCATAGCACCCGACTCATGGCTTCTCGAAATTAGACGTGTATATAGAGTTAATCTTCACACATTCTCAAAAGGAGGTTATGGATATGATTTTATGTTTTGTTAACCAATCATGTATAACTGAAATAAAATCTAATTGACAATTCCAAAATTTTGCAAGTCTTTATTATTTTTAGATCTTCAACTATAAGATAAAGGTATTTGATAACAACATTCATAAAAACCGAGGCTAAAGTTGTAAATACTTGCACAAGCAGTTAACGTTAACTTGAGGTCAAAATTGTTTGTTATATTTCTTCTTTAGGACACATTATGAAGATTGAAGTCGAGGCCTTGAGGTTTCTCTACCACCAAATTCAAAAGGTGAAAGCATTGATCAAACCGGTTTACTTAAACTGGGATCTATGGGTGAATTACCCAAAGTCGATAGGTTCTAACCGGGTGGGTCTGAATAGGTAATACATTGATTTCTTGGATCGGAGTAAATTTCGTAGTTCACAATTAGTAGAAACTGGGATGGTGTGGTGGTTGTAGTATGTTGGTGGCAACATACACTACTTTAGATCATAAGCTAATGTATTTGTATCGCAGATAATTGTGCTAGATTAGCTACTAATTTTTTTAACTATGAATGTGTGTTTGTTCATTTGGCATGGTTATTTGCTTAAAACTATGCTGGATTTTAATTGTACAGTTGAGTCTAGAACATAAAACAAAATGGTTGAAAGAAGATGGCTTGATTTAGTTGCTACCTCAGCCAATCAATACACATATGCAGACATTGTTGTCTTTACCACGATGATTGGTGTACGCATGGAAAAACTTCCAGTGGCTAAAACCTTTATCCAACAAAGCAATGGAATTATTGCAGGAAAGATAATTATCAAGGTAGACATGACCTCATGTGGAGGACTGGTAGATGCATAAATGACAGATCTGACCAATATTTATTTGACTTGAAAAGGGAAAGTTAAATTCATAATTTGTTATTGTAAAAATAATATTTGTTAGCACATCTTTTAACTTTTCAATATATAGAAATAACATATTTACAACTTTAACTGAACTATAAGTTACCATAAAATGTCTTGATTATGAAAACTTATGTTAAAATACTGGTGTACTTATTGTTTTATACATTGAACAAAACAGATAAACAACTCTTTCATCTTAAAAAAACATATTTTACAAAATTAAATGTCTTATCCCGCGTTGTCGCGGGTCCTTCACCTAGTTACTTAAATAAAGATAATATATGGAGCTGAATTATGACATCGTATCAAATAACCAATTAGGTTACTCTGTTATTGTCTATAACATCTATAACATAACATATACTTAAAGCAAAATAGCTTTGAGTAATCCCAACCCTTAATTGCTTTTCCCCATATTGATCCAACCATCTAGATTTATTATTATTAGTATTATTTGTTAATTTATTATTATTATTATTTGTTAAATTTTTTAATATATTAAATTAAAAAAAACTGGCCACATATCTCTTCCAAAAATATAGCTGATCCTCCCAATTATTATTATTTATTATTATATTATATTATTAACTAGATAAAAGACCCGTGACAACGCGGACAACTAAAGTTAAATTTTTATAGATACTAAGTTAAAGTTTTTACTTAAAAAAACGTAGGATATCAATTTGTATGTTTAATATAAATTGTTTGTTTCATTTGGGTTATATTACTAACCCGCGACTAACCAGGATAATACATTTTAGAATTATAAGTTAAAATTAAATTTAAGCAAACATAATCTAAAATAAAAATTATGTTTTCAAGTTTTTATTTTAAAAAAATAATAATAAAAAAATGTAAAGCAGCAAGGATTCAACACTCGAGTACTCAAGTTAATGCCATTGAATATGACTACTACTATATAAATAAAGACCGTCATACAAATTATAAAAGTTATTGATATTTCAATGTTATATTTTAATTAGTAGCTTACTGCTTACCTCGTATTACTCATATTAGTACTAAACTTCCGTTTTATAATAAAACCTCCTACAAATAAATAAATAGTTATAAAAAATCAAAAGAATCTCCCAACTATACATGTTTTACTGTCAACCTCAGCTGCAACTTAGCTTTGATATACAACTTCAATTAATATATGGTTCATCTTGAGCATGGTACGATCAGCAAGATTTGTAGAAGCCGCAATGACTTGCAATTTTAGCCTTAATTCCCAAGTTAGCACTTATCTAATAAAAAATTAATATTTAAAAGATTATGTCGATGATTGGATACCACTAATTAGTACATCGGTCTCACCATAGTGTTATTGCATTTAATCATTTGTACGTTTTCACAGGAAAATGAAGTTGTGTGCCATGTTTTGGATTTGGCGGTAGTATAACTCCGAGCCCTTGACCTCAATCTTCATAATGTTTCATAGAGAAGAAAGATAAACAATTTAAGGTTTTTTAACATCAAATTGTGAAGCTTCAACATTCCTAATCATAAGCATAAAAATATCTAAAAGATAGGACATTCTAAGCCATAACTATTACAACAAAATCATCTAGTGATGTGGGGGTTAGCGTAAATTTTGACCAATGAGATATCCGTTCAAATAGGTCACAGGCGGGTCAGATGAGTTGTAAGTTGTTCAAATTCATTATATTTCAACTTCGGATTATTATCACGCTAATATATTTAACAAATTAACACTTTAAAAAAGTGTTTGTTAGTCCAGCAAACCCAGCCTGATCCTACCAATGGTTGTTCTACACTATGTATTAGCACCAATCGTGACCAATATTCATTTAGGCCAACCTTTACCCAACCTAAATTTCTCTCAGAGTTTAGTATGGATGATAATCAATCCAGTCATAGTTTACCTAAGTACGCATTTTACAAAATCCACTAAGATTATGAATTTCTTATTAAAAAACAATACCTTAAGTATCTACCCAAATGCATTACCGGGCTGATTGTTACTTTCCATTCACAGTTTACGCACAACCAAATAGAAAGCAAGGAAAAAAACAGCAAAAAATGAAATAAGTCGTTACCAAGTTTTAGAGATAAGAAGGAACCGGTAAATTGGATCAAAAGACACCATATTGCTAATCTAAGGTCAAACAACAGGTACCTCTCTCCTCGTGGGGATTTCATTCACTCCTAATCGATTATTCACCTCCCTCTCTCTCATGAATGGCAAAATTCATGATAACAGATCAATATGATAGTAATAGTTATGCATCTTGGCAGTTTCAGCAATCTACTTACATTTGAACAATGAAATCCAAATTAGTATCTCAATCATTACCAAAATATAGTACTAAAATAGGATCTAATGTGTAGTAGGCAAATACCTTCTTTAAATGTTGATAACTATAAACATTTTCACACGGATTTCAGGGATTTATAATCACAATAGCGACGGTATTCTGATCAGCCAATGCATTAACTGATCAATATCAACCTCACAACCATTCTCAAGTAGAAGGTCATACCAGCACTGAGTGCCAAAGTTTTTAGAAATCACAACCTTAATAGCTGTGTTTCCAGAGACTCAAAACAACATCATGTGCATGAGAATGTCTCTGCTCTAAAGTCTATATAATGTTGGAACAAATTATTAACAATTACAAAATGCTCAGCAGAATTGTAGCATAATCACAAGTATAAGTATAGACAATTATTCATCGAAAAAGCTTCAATACAATTCCAAATTATTTTAATATGAACACAGGAACCAAATAGTGTCATCTATAATCTTGTGGTAGCCATTCCCATGACGACAATTTAGGCAGAGAAATAAAGGTATAATATAAAAACTTACAACATCTCTGTATCTCCTCAAGCTCTTCAAAAGATCTTCGCAACAACTTAGACTAAAATCGATGACGCATGCTTTAATACCTGGGTAGCAATTCCCATGACGACAATTTAGGCAGAGAAATTAAGATATAATATAAAATCAGATACTTCTTTGCACCCAAACATTGTAGAACAACTTACAACTTCAAAAGCCTAAAGTAATCGACATGAGAACCTCTAAAGAAGAATAACATTTTTGCCACATATAAGTTATTAGGGAACTACTAACCAAAAGTAATAACGAAATTCACATGACAACCTTAATGACCTTTTTAGGACTAAACTTGCGGAAACACATCCTTAGATTTAGTCAACACATCCTGCAATGAAAAGTTCAGATTAATTAGAGTAAGCATATATATCATTCTAAGCTAAAATCATCTATTATTGTAACTATCACCGGAGCATGCAGGTTCTCTTTTGACTTCAGAGGTCAAACTTTAATTCTTCTCAACTCATGAGGATTCGAACACAATTTTTAATATATTTCAAAAACCGCATTTGTTCCTACACCAATAAAGCTTTATAAACTTATCCCACTTTCCTGAATAATTGATGAAACCACAAACAGGAAGTCCTTTTTTGACTCGAAATCAAAGTATGCCTATTTTCAAGTACTACCTTGTATATATAGGGCATCGATGAAACCATGAGATTTCATTTACAAAAATTATATGAGAAAAAATATATACTGCCACTATATATTGCATAAACAGGGATCATATAGACTACTATGCATTAATAGGAAAATATATATGTTGAGAGATCATATGGACTACTATGCATTGATAGAAATATATATATGTTGAGATACCAACCAGTGATTCTGACTCTCCTCCCCAAAAATCTGTTCGTCCAATGTGTTGAGAGTAACTACAGGCATTCATTAAACAATATATTAACAGATTGCAGATTATATATAGCCTTGAGAATGATCAGAATCACCATATCCAAAATCTAACCGCTTTAAGGACTCATTGATGGTAATTGCTATTAATGCTTTGTTCATATTGATCTCTTTCTTTGTCGCGGTCACATAACACCTCCTTTATTGCCATCCTTAGCTCATCTTCAGTATATGCATCCAGCAAACTTTTCCGAAAACATGTCAGCAATACATATAGGATGGTTACATATATTAAAAGGATTAGGAAAAAAAACAAACCATTATGGGATGTATGATTCTACTTTACTTGTACCACATAAAATAAAGCATAACACATATCAAAATGAAATCATGAAGATCAGTTTCGATGTGGAATTTTGTGACACCCGGTCAAAATGACCCAAAATTCGCTCCGAATTTAAACTTTTAATTCATGTATTTTATACATGCAATACCCAAAGTCTACAAGTATTATATATATAAATATATATATAACATGGAACGGTTATTGCGAAATCGCATATAAACAAATCCGACAAAATGCGTAAACTAAAATACAAAAGTTGGTGACACAAGAATAATTAATAATGAAATTATTAATTACGAGTATTATTAAATTTATAATATTCTGATAAAACAAGTTAAATATACGTTTTATATAAAACATATTTTGCACGAACAGAAACAATTGTAAAACGTACCCAAAAGGTCAAAATTATAAAAATTCTATTTTTATCATTAATCTGAAAGTATTTGGAACATTACCTTAAAATATGAATTCGTAATTCAACTGAAATTTGGCACTCGATTGGATACGCGCAGAACTAAGATACAAAATATATAACAGTCAACAATGATTCAAATATTATTTTTCTGACTTTAAATAACGCATTTGGAGAACATCTACAAAATAAAAATGTAAAATATTAAACTTTATTTTTCACTAATTATACCCGTACACGAAATTAACGGGTTAAAACCCAAACAATAAACCACTTAAATAATGCTAATCGACAAGTAGGGAACTGAACCATGCTACTTTTTTGAAAACTTGAACCTTATTATCTATTTTAATATAAACCCCCTCCCTTATTGAGAACACTAAATACCAACTTCGATAATTCTCACTACCAACCTTTTTCCTGTGATCTCAACGACAGAAGCGAGCAGCAACAGAAGTGAAGCAATAAACTAACTTAAACTCTGTAATAATAATCATCATCCTCCTCCTCAGAATCATCATCTTGAATCATTGTAAGAAAACTTTATATTCCTTTAATTCTATACGAAATTCTTGTTAAAAATTGATAATTTTGTTTTTAATAAGTGAATATTTTGATGATGATGATGGACACCAAAAAAAATAAAAATAAAAATAAAGAAACCATAAAACCCAAAATTTGTTCCAAATTGCAAACATGTAAATGTATTTACATATGTAAAATCGATAAGTAAAAACTCGTTTGATACGTGTAATAAACATATAGGAACCATATTAACTCGAAATCATTAACGAAAACCATATCGATTTGGGCCTAAACCCACACGGGTTACCCACCTGAAAACCCAAACGGGTTTGTATTTAATAAATGGGCCAGATTATTTCCTGTGTACTAGGCCGGTCTGTTTGTATTTTTTATGGGCCGGTCATAGTACTTTATTATTGGCCGGTCCTATTGTGTTCCTGATGGGCCGGTTATATGGGTAAATGGGTTGGACAATTTAAATGGTAAATGGGCCTGGTTTTATTATTGGGCTCATGGATTGTTGGTGTAAATTAAATGGGCCTGAACTAAATGGGTTTCATATTAAAATGTAAATCGGTTACTTTTGTATTGGGCCTAAACTATAAATTGGGTTGGGTTAGCTTAAGTTAAATGTTAAATGATTAAACTTAGTTAAACAAGTAAACGGGCTAAGAGTTGAGCCGAGCCCAACGCTTCATAAATCAACAAAATGTAATAAACGATTCGAGTGACGATTAGAACGAGTAAATTTAATGTTAACTTAACGACAAATTTTATAACATTTCGACATAACAATAACTTTTATATATATATATATATATATATATACTCACATGTAACAATTGATACGACTCGAAAAATATTAATTAACTGAACAACGAACTTAGAATGATTTGTTAAGTCACTTACTTATACATATAACCTCACATGTTTAGGACGTTAGGAGGTCACTATTTGGATTTCACGCGCTATAGGAACGCTAGCACTCAAAGGTGAGTCTCACGGCCCCTTTTTACTGTTTTACTGTTTTGGGGGAGATGCATTGCTTGTTTTACTCGAACACATGTACTTACTTACTTGATTTACTTACTGATTTACTGGTATATCGATTGCATGGGTTTTACTTAATCCAATGAAGTCCCTTTAATCATAGTTGTTAGTTATGGACTTAAGCACGAGTTTTAGTAAATGGATCCATTTGGGACTGACAATCCCCACCTGGGGTGGTAGCGCCACCACGAACTGTACTCGTATAAACAGGTGTTTTCTACTCGTTTCATATGAATGTTTTTGGATTAGCATTCACGAGGGCAATTATTTACTTATTGTTAAGCTTCAACTATGGTGCTCATGGCAATGTATACCGAACTATTGCAACTGTGCAATACTTACTTACTTATAATACTTGATGTGTTCAAAACTGTCCTTACTATAAACCTGTGAGATTCACCAACCTTTTTGGTTGACCTTTTTAGTGATGCATTCTCAGGTACGCAGCAAGATTAGGATGGCCCTGCAGGATCTACTTACATGCTAAGCTAGTACGAGTCGCATGCATATACACTAACGAAGATTTTACCGGCATTATCTTTTGTACTAGGATTATGTATTCAAAATCTTTGAAATCAATTTGCGAACTCGTTAATGATGTACTTTTATGACTTAACACTTTTGAAAACTTATGCATTGTACTGTATTTCAATGTACTTTCTAAAACGTCTCATTTAGAGTCGTTTGCTATATATCTTGTGCTTTGGTTATTGATTAGTCATGCCCCGACCCGATTCGCTTCCGCAACCCGAATTAGGGGGTGTGACAAATTGGTATAAGAGCCTAAGGTTATAGTGAACTATGTTGCATGTAATGGGCCTAGATTATGACCGTTAGGCAGTATTCCTCATTAGATATAACTGGTTCAGGGATTTCATCATACAAGTTTAATTTAACATAGCCTGATCAACTATGTACAATTAAATGAAGATGATGTGAACTCTGAAAGGGGTTATGTTGAACAGGAATGCACTAGTTGACTCTGACCACGAGAGAACCGTGACTTGTACTTGTTTTGCGTTAGACACGACTAGGTGGATAATACGTATTTATAGGTTATACATATATGGTTAGATCTATTAATATCCTCCGATACTTGGTAACGAACTTATTGTTCATATACGCCTTAGAACTCGCCAACGGTAAGTTGATCGAGTCAGGAAAATACTACCGAGATGTGCCCTGGTTTCGAGGGTCATCTCTTCAAAATAGGCTTACCTAGGTAGAGTTAAAAACTTCGACACTTCATTCTGCACGAATTGGTTATCAAAGGACCCATCGTTTACTCACCCACCATGATTAACATTCGGATTCATAATTCCCCTAAGTAGAAAATCTTTTCCTATCTTTCTATCACATTTCGCATAACCACTGATATCTGTACGGAAATAATATCCCCGACACCTCTTGTAAAACTCTAATTCTTGTAATCCTTTGAACTCGCATGTTAAATTATTACAATCTTCATTATTCTACACCATTGATTGTCATTTGTGTTGTAATATATTACTGTTATATATGCAACTACGATGATCATATTCTTATACCAAACTCTGACATGTCCCTTATCTTCATTGAAGGAACATGCCTCCACGACGCCAAAAATACACTCAAGCTCAGGTTGATCAACTGGTTGCTGACGCACTAAGTGCTGAGCGACGACGATCTGACGGCGCTGAAACACCACCAAGTACCACTGTGGTAAAACCTTGCACCTACAAAGACTTCCTTAGCTGCAAGCCTCTGAACTTCAACGGCACTGAAGGTGCCATTGGGTTATTACGATGGCTGGAAAAGACAGAGGCAGTCTTTCGCATCTGCAACTGCGCTGAGGACAGTAAGGTTAAGTTCTCCACCTACACTTTCATGGATGATGCTCTGACATGGTGGAACACTTATGCTGACTCTGTGGGCCAAGACATTGCTCTGGAAACTCCTTGGGATGAGCTGAAGAAAATGCTCAAGGATGAGTATTGTCCTAGAGATGAAATCCAACAACTCGAGGCGGAATTCTGGAATCTCACCACTCAAGGGAATAACATTGCCGGCTACACTTCTCGATTCAATCAGTTAGCACATCTGTGCCCATCTATGGTTGATACGGAATCCAAGCGAATTGAGCGCTATGTATGGGGACTTCCTCCACAAATTCAAGGAATGGTTACCTCATCCGATTCTCCCACATTCCATGGCACTGTGCGTATGGCACATAAATTGATGGCACAAATAGTTCGCCAAGGAACAACTGGCGACAAAAATTCTGGAAGCGGCTTTGGAGACAACAAGAGGAAAGCTGATGGAAACCCTGGAAACCAGAGCCAAACTAACAAGAAGCCTGCGACTGCTAAGGCCAACGCCTCTGAATCTGATGACAAGATAAGGTACAAAGGAAGCAAGCCCTTTTGCTCTAAGTGCAGCCTTCACCATTGTAACACCCGCCAAATTAGGACTAGAGATTAGTGCCTAATCGAATGTTAATACATGTAATTAGTTCCTGGTTAGGCTAATTAATGTATCGAATTATATATATTGTTGAATATATACGAATATGCGATTTAATTAAATCGTACGCAATTTAAATCGGATGTATTTCGATTCAAATTTAATATGGACGTTGGTGACAAATTTTATTAAATAACGTTGTTATGTCAAAAATATTATTATTATAATATTTCGTATTCGTTCGTATCATACAATCAGAAATTATACAATTTAAAATGTAAAACGCGCAAACTAAATAAACCAACTTACATTATTAACTCAAACGTAAACTTATTTGTAAAATAATTAAATAAAATATCACGTAATAATTTGTATTTAAAACGTACCATTTAATATTTAAAATAATTAATTAACGTTGAAACGACGGAGCAAACGAACACCGCACGGAGCGGGAACGCGGGGCGAAAAATGGGAGGATAACCTCCCATTTCCCACTCTCTTTTTCTCACTTTCTCATCTCTCTTTCTCTTTCTCCTTTCTTTTCTCTCAACTCCACCAACCACCCCCACCTTCAAAAATCTCACAAAAACGCAAAATAAACATATCAAACGACTTCGGATCTTCAAGATTTTTAGAGATTCACGACCACCGCGACGCGATCTATCTTTCTATCTTTCCGAAATTTCATTTCGGCGATTTGTAAGTTTCCGACACCTCTCGTTTTTAAGTGTTTTTACTTGTTTGCGGTTTGTATCGACTTATAATGTTCAAATAAGGGTTGGGTAAAAGTTTTGGACCGAACGGAAACCGAAAAACTCGTTTTCGACCCATTTTCCGGCCAACAGACCGCTACGTCGCATTTGGCCCGGAAGTTATGCGACGTCAGCCTCTACGTCGCAAAACACCTCGTGACGTCGCATAGTGCGACGTCAGTCACAACGTCGCATTAAATTGCGACGTCGCATATAGCGACGTCAGCCTTAACGTCGCCAATACCTCACTACGTCGCATTTAGCGACGTAAGCCCCTACGTCGCAGAAATCACCTACGTCGCATTAGCGACGTAGCACCCTACGTCGCATTAAATTGCGAAACGTCGCCTTTAGCGACGTCATGCTCTACGTCGCAATCCTACCTGCGACGTCGCACCCTACGTCGCATAAAACAGCAGGTTTTCAAACTTTAATTTCACTAAGTGTCGAACTTTTGCAACCTCAAATCCTTATACGATACGACTTACAAAACACTTTGGGACACTTCTGTAAGTGCAAAACATCGATAACTTGATAATAATACTTAAAGATTATTATTTCAAACTAGTCACCAACGGGCCGTACACTTTTCAAACACTTAAACTTATCAACCAAATAGTGGAGATTTGGACATTATAGTTGGATAAACAACTGCAGGGGTGATCTTTTGAGATACCCAATCATATTTATAACCATCGCGTGTCGTGGACACCCTCAGGTTACAAGTCTTTGGACTTCGATTTTCGGCTAATCAACTTACGTTTGTTTAAACGCTTACAGACTCAGGTGAGTCTCATAGCCCCTCTTTTTACTGTTTTACTCAGGGGTGTGATATACTGCTCAAACTTTTAACATGTGAACGCAAGTACCAAACTTTCATATACTACATGAGTTTTTCGAAACTAATCATTTGAAAGTCCTCCGTCAGCATAGTTGTTAATACGTTGTAGCGTGAATATTAGTATATGGTACCATATAGGATTGACCCTCCTCGTTCGGGTTAGCAAGCACTAACCGGGTAAACGGACGTACTAATATTTGGGAAGACGAATGTTGATTAGGCATTCGTGGAGGCACCTCGCCCGGAATTCTCTATAGGGGACCCGGCCCTCGAGTTAAGCTCAACTATGTGCTCATGGCTGTATACACGATGATTATCATTTAATTGCTGGATGCAATTCACTATTTAATTGCTGGATGCAATTCATTATTTAAATCTTGCGGTTCATACCATATTACTTGATTTCAAACCTGTGAGCTCACCAGCTTTATAGCTGACCTTTTAGCATATATCGCAGGTACCCAGCAGTAGGATGTTTCTGCTTCAGGATTTAGCTCGAGTCAGCATACAGACGATTGAGATTTTCTTGCATTAGTATATTTTGTATAAGTACTTATGTACTGAAATCTCATTTTATTTAACTCGAGCTATGTAAAGCTTTAAACGTTGTAAACATTTCAGTTATCAATATATTTTGTTAAAACGACGCATATAGAGTCGTTTGCTATTTATCTTTGTGCTTTGTTATTGATTAGTAACACCCAAATCAAGCTTCCGCAAATCATCAGATTTGGGGGTGTTACAGATTGGTATCAGAGCCTAAGGTTATAGTGAACTAGGTTGCATTTAGTGAGCCTAGACTATGACCATTAGGCCGTATTCCTTATTAGGTATGACTGGTTCAGGGATTACAACATACGAGTTTAATTTAACATAGCCTGATCAACTATGTACAATTAAGCAAAGATGATGTAAGATCTGAAAGTAGTTATGGCTGAACAGGATACAATAGAAGACTCTGACCTCGAGAGAACCGAGACTTAAACATGTTTATGCTAGACACTCAATAGGCTATATTATATAGGAACTATATGAATATAGGCCTCAATCTTACTAACGCTTTGTCTCAGAAATGGCAAACATTCCATCAAATTCATCTCGTTCTCAATCCGGGTCGCAGAACCCAAGGGTAGCAAGGAGGAACTCAAGGATGCCTCGAGCTGGCCCGTATCCCACTCACTCCACCTTGCCGGCCTTAGCCGCCAGAGTGAATCAACACGAACAGCGACTTCGCACCATGGATGTCGTGTTGCAGGAAACCAACGAAAACTGGAGACTTACATCCCTTGAACGCATCGAACAAGTCTCCGACGACCTTGAAACCACAAACAACAACATGGATGTCCTCCGTAACCAAATAATAGAAATAAGGGTGGAAAATGCCCTTCTACAACAAAGGATGGAAGAATGTGAGCAACGCTCACATGAAGCAGAAGAATATGCGCGTGGACTAACACAACGACTAGCACTGGCAGAAGACAACGCCCGACAGGCTAGCAGGCTTGCAAACACTGTGGACCGTCTTGTCACGATGATGGAACAAATTAATCTGCGTTAAGACTAGTGTAGTCTTTGTCTTGTAATCTACCCTGTAATATAGTAACTATCTACGCGCTACTCTATAATTCAGTCGGATGTAACAATTCCCGACATCTTTTGTAATACATCTGTAGGATGTAACCTTTGAACTCGTACTATCTATTAAATGTTCCTTGCTGTTTCAACTCATATCGATTGCCATTATTCCTGTTGATGTTATGTATTACTGCTTTTATACATGTACATCTGAGATAAATACAACTTTCTTGCAAAATCTCATGTATCTTCATTTCTTTTATTGAAGAATCATGCCGCCAAAGTCAAGACCTTACACCGATGCACAGATTACTTCACTCATAACCCAGGCTGTTACTGAAGCCTTGGCTCGCAATACTCCACCCAACTCCACAAGAAACAGCGATACCGCTGGAACCTCTGCCACCAAACCTTGTTCTTACAAGGACTTCCAAAGCTGCAAACCCTCGAGTTTCAAGGGTTCTGAAGGAGCCATCGGACTGATCAGATGGTTCGAGAAAATGGAAACTGTTTTCCGTGTCAGTAAATGCGCGGAGAACGACAAAGTAAACTTTGCCACCTGCTCTCTTGAAGATGATGCCCACTCTTGGTGGAATTCATATACCCAATCAGTGGGTGCTGACATTGCCTACCAAATCACTTGGGAGGAATTGAAAGCCAAACTCACTGCTAAATACTGCTCTATCGCCAAACTCCAAAAGCTAGATGAGGAGTTCTGGAACTTGAAGGTTCAGGGTGGTGACATCGATGGTTATACCACCAGGTTTCAACAATTAGCTGCCCTCCGCCCAGCAATGGTAAGCACTGAACCTGATAAAATCAGGAAGTACGCCCTTGGTCTCCCTGATTTTGTTCGGGGACACGTCATCTCTTCAAAACCAGCCACCATTGACGGTGCAATCTCATTGGCCCAAGACCTGATGTCTATGAGCCAAGAGTCTGAACCACCCACTTCATCCTCCCAAAACAACAAACGCAAGTGGTCTGACTACCACAACAACCACTCCAAACAACAAAACAAGAAACCTGACACCATCAAAGCCTACAACACCACCACTGATATCATCCGGGGTTACACTGGGAGCAAGCCATATTGTCCCAAGTGCAACCATCACCATGAGGGTTCCTGTGGTTCCTTTTGCAACAACTGCAAGAGGTACGGCCACCTTACCAAAGATTGCCGCTCTCCTACCAACAACAACCCCAACAACACCAGGCCACCCAAAGTCTGCTTTGAGTGTGGAAACCCCGGGCATTTCAGGGATACGTGCCCAAAACTGAAGAACCGCAACAACAACAACAACAACAACAACAACAACAACCGCAACAACAACAACAACAACACCCGCAGCAGAGCTTTCGTCATCAAATCTGGGGACGCCCGCCAGGACCCGAATGTGGTCTCGGGTATGTTCCTCCTCAACAACTTAACTGCTTCTGTTCTATTTGATACTGGTGCTGATAGAAGCTTTATCTCCGATGATTTTTGCCCATTACTTGACATCACTCCTGTTGCCTTAGATGTTAAGTACACTGTAGAGCTAGCCAATGGAAAACTGGTAGAAACCACCAGTGTGATACCTAATTGCACTTTAAACCTAGCTGACGAGACCTTTTCGATCGATCTTATACCCATTGAAATCGGCAGTTTCGACGTCATTATTGGAATGGACTGGTTGTCCAAACATCGAGCTGAAATCGTATGTCACGATAAGATCGTCCGTATCCCACTCGCTGTCGGTGGAACCTTGATCATACAGGGGGAGACCGGTGGGACGGGACTCAATATAATCTCCTGCTTAAAAACCCGAAAATTTCTGAGAAAGGGTTACCCTGCGATACTTGCACACATCACCGAGAAGAAGTCGGAGGAGAAGCGACTTGAGGATGTGCCGATTGTTAGAGACTTTCCCGAAGTCTTTCCGGAAGAACTACCTGGTCTACCTCCGCCTAGACAGGTTGAGTTCTCAATCGATCTCGTGCCGGGTGCCGCACCGGTGGCCCGCGCACCATACCGTTTAGCCCCATCTGAACTTCAGGAGTTGTCCTCTCAGTTACAGGAACTTCTGGATCGAGGATTCATTAGACCAAGTTCTTCACCTTGGGGAGCTCCGGTCTTATTTGTCAAAAAGAAGGACGGTTCATTCCGGATGTGCATTGACTACCGAGAATTGAACAAATTGACCGTCAAGAACCGTTATCCACTTCCTCGCATTGATGATCTATTCGACCAACTTCAGGGTTCAAGTTTCTACTCAAAAATCGACCTGCGATCAGGTTATCATCAGCTACGAGTTCGCGACGCCGATATTCCAAAAACTGCTTTCAGAACTCGTTACGGGCACTACGAATTCCAAGTGATGCCCTTTGGTCTAACCAACGCACCGGCTGTATTCATGGACCTCATGAACCGGGTGTGCAAACCTTACCTCGATAAGTTTGTCATTGTCTTTATCGATGACATACTCATTTACTCGCGCAACGAGCAAGAACATGCGCAACACCTCAGAACCATCCTTGAACTACTTAGACACGAGGAGCTTTACGCTAAATTCTCTAAGTGTGAGTTCTGGATTCAAACCGTTCAATTTCTTGGTCACGTGATCGACAGTCAGGGAATTCACGTGGACCCATCAAAGATCGAGGCTATCAAAGACTGGCAAGCACCCACCTCTGCAACCGAAGTACGACAATTTTTGGGTCTTGCTGGGTATTATCGACGATTTATCGAAAACTTCTCCAAAATAGCTAAATCACTCACGGTACTGACTCAGAAGGACAAAAGGTTCGATTGGACCGAGAAACAAGAGTCAGCGTTCCAACTCCTGAAACAAAAGCTTTGCAGTGCTCCAATTTTATCACTACCCGAAGGCACCGATGACTTCGTGGTATACTGCGATGCTTCTCACCAAGGTCTTGGTTGCGTGTTGATGCAACGAGACAAGGTCATTGCTTATGCCTCACGACAGCTAAAAATTCACGAAAAGAACTACACCACTCATGATCTCGAGCTTGGAGCTGTCGTTTTTGCTCTCAAAATCTGGAGACATTATCTCTACGGCACTAAGTGCACAATCTTTACCGATCATAAAAGTCTCCAACACATCTTCGATCAGAAGGATCTCAATATGAGGCAACGTCGATGGGTCGAGTTGCTTACCGATTACGATTGTGAGATCAAGTACCATCCAGGGAAGGCTAATGTTGTAGCCGATGCCCTCAGTCGAAAGGAACGACCTAAACCACTTCGAGTCCGAGCCCTCAGTATGACCATTCATAACGATCTTACTATTCAGATTCATACCGCTCAGATCGAAGCCCTGAAACCGGAAAACATCAAAAATGAAGCCTTGCGGGGCATTGACAAACAATTCGAAATCAGACCTAACGGGATTAGGTATTTCTCAAATCGAATCTGGTTGCCTAGTTTTGGGAACCTAAGAGACTTGGTGATGGACGAGGCTCACAAGTCTAAATATTCTATTCATCCTGGATCCGATAAGATGTACCACGGCATCAAGGAATTTTATTGGTGGCCAAACATGAAAGCCGAAATCGCCACTTATGTCAGCAAGTGTCTTACTTGCTCAAAAGTCAAAACCGAACATCAGAAACCTCCTGGTTTACTCCAACAACCTGAAATCCCTGAATGGAAATGGGATCAAATTGCCATGGACTTCATAACCAAACTACCCAAGTCGTCGAGCGGTTACGATACCATTTGGGTGATCGTCGATCGTCTCACCAAATCTGCTCATTTCCTGGCAATCAAAGAAAACGATAAAATGGAACGCCTTACACAAGTCTACATCAAGGAAATCATTTCTCATCACGGTGTTCCAACCTCGATCATCTCTGACAGGGATGCCCGTTTCACTTCTCACTTTTGGCAATCACTTCAGAAATCATTGGGTACCCGTCTCGATATGAGTACCGCATACCATCCTCAAACCGATGGCCAAAGTGAACGAACCATTCAAACCTTGGAAGATATGCTACGCGCTTGCGTAGTTGATTTCGGTACAAACTGGGAAAAACATCTACCGTTGTGCGAATTCTCGTACAATAACAGCTATCACGCCAGCATTAAGGCTGCACCATTTGAGGCACTGTACGGTCGTAAGTGCCGATCACCGATCTGTTGGACTGAAGTGGGAGATAGTCAACTCACCGGTCCTGAACTCATTCACGCAACCACTGAGAAAATTGTGGAAATCCAAAACAGACTCAAAGCTGCACGTGATCGTCAGAAAAGTTATGCTGACGTGAGACGCAAACCACTCGAGTTCCAAGTTGGGGATCGAGTACTCTTGAAAGTATCGCCTTGGAAAGGCGTCATCCGTTTTGGCAAACGCGGGAAGTTAAATCCCAGATACATCGGGCCTTTTGAAATCCTTGAAAGGATTGGCCCCGTAGCTTATCGATTGCAGCTGCCATCTGAACTCAGCAGCGTGCACCCTACTTTTCATATCTCAAATTTGAAGAAGTGTCTGTCTGATGAGACACTTATTATTCCACTAGATGAAATTCGTGTTGACGATAAACTTCACTTCGTTGAGGAACCCGCTGAAATTATGGACCGTGAGGTCAAACAACTGAAACAAAGTCGTATTCCCATCGTAAAGGTCAGATGGAATTCGCGGTGTGGTCCGGAATTCACCTGGGAACGGGAAGACCAAATGCGACTCAAATATCCTCAACTCTTCACTGATTCTACATCAAACACGACTTCGAGCTAAATTTCGGGACGAAATTCTTCTAACAGGGGGAGAATGTAACACCCGCCAAATTAGGACTAGAGATTAGTGCCTAATCGAATGTTAATACATGTAATTAGTTCCTGGTTAGGCTAATTAATGTATCGAATTATATATATTGTTGAATATATACGAATATGCGATTTAATTAAATCGTACGCAATTTAAATCGGATGTATTTCGATTCAAATTTAATATGGACGTTGGTGACAAATTTTATTAAATAACGTTGTTATGTCAAAAATATTATTATTATAATATTTCGTATTCGTTCGTATCATACAATCAGAAATTATACAATTTAAAATGTAAAACGCGCAAACTAAATAAACCAACTTACATTATTAACTCAAACGTAAACTTATTTGTAAAATAATTAAATAAAATATCACGTAATAATTTGTATTTAAAACGTACCATTTAATATTTAAAATAATTAATTAACGTTGAAACGACGGAGCAAACGAACACCGCACGGAGCGGGAACGCGGGGCGAAAAATGGGAGGATAACCTCCCATTTCCCACTCTCTTTTTCTCACTTTCTCATCTCTCTTTCTCTTTCTCCTTTCTTTTCTCTCAACTCCACCAACCACCCCCACCTTCAAAAATCTCACAAAAACGCAAAATAAACATATCAAACGACTTCGGATCTTCAAGATTTTTAGAGATTCACGACCACCGCGACGCGATCTATCTTTCTATCTTTCCGAAATTTCATTTCGGCGATTTGTAAGTTTCCGACACCTCTCGTTTTTAAGTGTTTTTAC
Organism: Helichrysum umbraculigerum; assembly: GCA_949592205.1. Lineage (NCBI taxonomy): Eukaryota > Viridiplantae > Streptophyta > Magnoliopsida > Asterales > Asteraceae > Helichrysum > Helichrysum umbraculigerum. The sequence goes on from CATIUR010000004.1 coordinate 94,084,901, forward strand.
TTGTTTGCGGTTTGTATCGACTTATAATGTTCAAATAAGGGTTGGGTAAAAGTTTTGGACCGAACGGAAACCGAAAAACTCGTTTTCGACCCATTTTCCGGCCAACAGACCGCTACGTCGCATTTGGCCCGGAAGTTATGCGACGTCAGCCTCTACGTCGCAAAACACCTCGTGACGTCGCATAGTGCGACGTCAGTCACAACGTCGCATTAAATTGCGACGTCGCATATAGCGACGTCAGCCTTAACGTCGCCAATACCTCACTACGTCGCATTTAGCGACGTAAGCCCCTACGTCGCAGAAATCACCTACGTCGCATTAGCGACGTAGCACCCTACGTCGCATTAAATTGCGAAACGTCGCCTTTAGCGACGTCATGCTCTACGTCGCAATCCTACCTGCGACGTCGCACCCTACGTCGCATAAAACAGCAGGTTTTCAAACTTTAATTTCACTAAGTGTCGAACTTTTGCAACCTCAAATCCTTATACGATACGACTTACAAAACACTTTGGGACACTTCTGTAAGTGCAAAACATCGATAACTTGATAATAATACTTAAAGATTATTATTTCAAACTAGTCACCAACGGGCCGTACACTTTTCAAACACTTAAACTTATCAACCAAATAGTGGAGATTTGGACATTATAGTTGGATAAACAACTGCAGGGGTGATCTTTTGAGATACCCAATCATATTTATAACCATCGCGTGTCGTGGACACCCTCAGGTTACAAGTCTTTGGACTTCGATTTTCGGCTAATCAACTTACGTTTGTTTAAACGCTTACAGACTCAGGTGAGTCTCATAGCCCCTCTTTTTACTGTTTTACTCAGGGGTGTGATATACTGCTCAAACTTTTAACATGTGAACGCAAGTACCAAACTTTCATATACTACATGAGTTTTTCGAAACTAATCATTTGAAAGTCCTCCGTCAGCATAGTTGTTAATACGTTGTAGCGTGAATATTAGTATATGGTACCATATAGGATTGACCCTCCTCGTTCGGGTTAGCAAGCACTAACCGGGTAAACGGACGTACTAATATTTGGGAAGACGAATGTTGATTAGGCATTCGTGGAGGCACCTCGCCCGGAATTCTCTATAGGGGACCCGGCCCTCGAGTTAAGCTCAACTATGTGCTCATGGCTGTATACACGATGATTATCATTTAATTGCTGGATGCAATTCACTATTTAATTGCTGGATGCAATTCATTATTTAAATCTTGCGGTTCATACCATATTACTTGATTTCAAACCTGTGAGCTCACCAGCTTTATAGCTGACCTTTTAGCATATATCGCAGGTACCCAGCAGTAGGATGTTTCTGCTTCAGGATTTAGCTCGAGTCAGCATACAGACGATTGAGATTTTCTTGCATTAGTATATTTTGTATAAGTACTTATGTACTGAAATCTCATTTTATTTAACTCGAGCTATGTAAAGCTTTAAACGTTGTAAACATTTCAGTTATCAATATATTTTGTTAAAACGACGCATATAGAGTCGTTTGCTATTTATCTTTGTGCTTTGTTATTGATTAGTAACACCCAAATCAAGCTTCCGCAAATCATCAGATTTGGGGGTGTTACAACCATGATGGTTCATGTCCTTGCACCAAATGTAAGCGATTCGGACATCTGACCAAAGATTGCAAAGCAGTCACAGCTGCTACTAGTACCACAACGCCCAAAACCTGCTATGAATGCAATGGTACTGGGCACTTCAGGAGGGACTGCCCAAAGTTGAAGGACAAAAACAGCAACACCGCTAAGGGCAGGTTCTATGTGCTTAACACTGAAGGTAATCACCGGGACCCGCGACTTATTGACCTGCTCAACATGGGTATGGTCGCTCACAAATAACGTGACTGCCTTTATACTATTTACTTTGATAGATCTTACTTGTTGCTTGGTATCTTTTATATTTTCCTTAGACTCTAAGTACACGATAGGGTTAGGGAAAAACTACAATTTAGTTTCTATAGTTTCTATATGAGACGAGGTTTAGCTTATATGTGTAGGAATAACATATCCTACACTGTTTTATACCGGAAAACATACCGGTTAACTTTTATATACTGGGTAACATCCCACGTAAAACTATATTTTGGGTAACATCCCACATAAAACAAATTTGTGCTAAATCACTTTGTTTCTATATGAGACTGATAGGATCTAATTTATGCTACGACACTACTAATTATTACAAACTGTCTGGATGCAGTGGAATTTACTACATTACTCTAGGCTACTAGTACAAACGTAGCTACACCTTGACTGACCGACTGACCTTGTCTTACCGACAAAATGGTCAATTACATTACAACACACTTCCTCTATTCCTTTAATGGCCAGTAGGGCATTAGCTTAACAAGGGGAGGAAGGTAACTTTAAACTGAGGTTGTATCACTCGTAGTCAACACACAAATTTCCTTACAATATGCTCAGACTATTACTTCGACACCCTGATAATTACTACCAATGAATTTCGGGACGAAATTCTCCTAACAAGGGGAGAATGTGACACCCGGTCAAAAATGACCCAAAAATCGTTCCGAATTTAAACTTTTAATTCATGTATTTTATACATGCAATACCCAAAGTCTACAAGTATTATATATATAAATATATATATAACATGGAACGGTTATTGCGAAATCGCATATAAACAAATCCGACAAAATGCGTAAACTAAAATACAAAAGTTGGTGACACAAGAATAATTAATAATGAAATTATTAATTACGAGTATTATTAAATTTATAATATTCTGATAAAACAAGCTAAATATACGTTTTATATAAAACATATTTTGCACGAACAGAAACAATTGTAAAACGTACCCAAAAGGTCAAAATTATAAAAATTCTATTTTTATCATTAATCTGAAAGTATTTGGAACATTACCTTAAAATATGAATTCGTAATTCAACTGAAATTTGGCACTCAATTGGATACGCGCAGAACTAAGATACAAAATATATAACAGTCAACAATGATTCAAATATTATTTTTCTGACTTTAAATAACGCATTTGGAGAACATCTACAAAATAAAAATGTAAAATATTAAACTTTATTTTTCACTAATTATACCCGTACACGAAATTAACGGGTTAAAACCCAAACAATAAACCACTTAAATAATGCTAGTCGACAAGTAGGGAACTGAACCATGCTACTTTTTTGAAAACTTGAACCTTATTATCTATTTTAATATAAACCCCCTCCCTTATTGAGAACACCAAATACCAACTTCAATAATTCTCACTACCAACCTTTTTCCTGTGATCTCAACGACAGAAGCGAGCAGCAACAGAAGTGAAGCAATAAACTAACTTAAACTCTGTAATAATAATCATCATCCTCCTCCTCAGTATCATCATCTTGAATCATTGTAAGAAAACTTTATATTCCTTTAATTCTATACGCAATTCTTGTTAAAAATTTATAATTTTGTTTTTAATAAGTGAATATTTTGATGATGATGATGGACACCAAAAAAATAAAAATAAAAATAAAGAAACCATAAAACCCAAAATTTGTTCCAAATTGCGAACATGTAAATGTATTTACATATGTAAAATCGATAAGTAAAAACTCGTTTGATACGTGTAATAAACATATAGGAACCATATTAACTCGAAATCATTAACGAAAACCATATCGATTTGGGCCTAAACCCACACGGGTTACCCACCTGAAAACCCAAACGGGTTTGTATTTAATAAATGGGCCAGATTATTTCCTGTGTACTAGGCCGGTCTGTTTGTATTTTTTTATGGGCCGGTCATAGTACTTTATTATTGGCCGGTCCTATTGTGTTCCTGATGGGCCGGTTATATGGGTAAATGGGTTGGACAATTTAAATGGTAAATGGGCCTGGTTTTATAATTGGGCCCATGGATTGTTGGTGTAAATTAAATGGGCCTGAACTAAATGGGTTTCATATTAAAATGTAAATCGGTTACTTTTGTATTGGGCCTAAACTATAAATTGGGCTGGGTTAGCTTAAGTTAAATGTTAAATGATTAAACTTAGTTAAACAAGTAAACGGCCTAAGAGTTGAGCCGAGCCCAACGCTTCATAAATCAACAAAATGTAATAAACTATTCGAGTGACGATTAGAACGAGTAAATTTAATGTTAACTTAACGACAAATTTTATAACATTTCGACATAACAATAATTTATATATATATATATATATATATATATATATATATATATATATATATATTTATATATATATATATATATATATACTCATATGTAACAATTGATACGACTCGAAAAATATTAATTAACTGAACAACGAACTTAGAACGATTTGTTAAGTCACTTACTTATACATATAACCTCACATGTTTAGGACGTTAGGAGGTCACTATTTGGATTTCACGCACTATAGGAACGCTAGCACTCAAAGGTGATTCTCACGGCCCCTTTTTACTGTTTTACTGTTTTGGGGGAGATGCATTACTTGTTTTACTCGAACACATGTACTTACTTACTTGATTTACTTACTGATTTACTGGTATATCGATTGCATGGGTTTTACTTAATCCAATGAAGTCCCTTTAATCATAGTTGTTAGTTATGGACTTAAGCACGAGTTTTAGTAAATGGATCCATTTGGGACTGACAATCCCCACCTGGGGTGGTAGCGCCACCACGAACCGTACTCGTATAAACAGGTGTTTTCTACTCGTTTCATATGAATGTTTTTGGATTAGCATTCACGAGGGCAATTATTTACTTACTGTTAAGCTTCAACTATGGTGCTCATGGCAATGTATACCGAACTATTGCAACTGTGCAATACTTACTTACTTATAATACTTGATGTGTTCAAAACTGTCCTTACTATAAACCTGTGAGATCCACCAACCTTTTTGGTTGACCTTTTTAGTGATGCATTCTCAGGTAAGCAACAATATTAGGATGGCCCTGCAGGATCTACTTACATGCTAAGCTAGTACGAGTCGCATGCATATACACTAACGAAGATTTTACCGGCATTATCTTTTGTACTAGGATTATGTATTTAAAATCTTTGAAATCAATTTGCGAACTCGTTAATGATGTACTTTTATGACTTAACACTTTTGAAAACTTATGTATTGTACTGTATTTCAATGTACTTTCTAAAACGTCTCATTTAGAGTCGTTTGCTATATATCTTGTGCTTTGGTTATTGATTAGTCATGCCCCGACCCGATTCGCTTCCGCAACCCGAATTAGGGGGTGTGACAAATTTCATTAAACAGTTGGTGTCCATTTAAGCAAAACACATATAACAACTAAAAAGCCAATAGTTAAAGAACCATTGTAGTAACAGAATATACAAAATTAAAAAACCATTTTAAGGATAAGAATCATATCAATACAATAGAAGAAAAAATATATAATAATGAAGAAGTAGAGTGATTAGAGGATCTTTACAGTGCATCGATGATCAACCTCCACAAGCAAATTCCTCGCAAGCTGAACATTCTCAACCAAGCTAAATACTATCAAGCAATAAAACGACATTATAATGATAGTTATAGAGAGGTCAAGATGATCAAGATGTCAAGTATCCAACTGAATTTCACTATGAATAAACTTGACAGGGTAAAATCTCAAAATGATTAAATTCAATAAGAAAGTAGACATTCAATACAACCTGATGCTTCTTGAGAACATATTTGAGCAAACTGATTTCAAAATATCATCATGTTAAGAATTAACAATCTATAAACAAACGAATAAACAAATACTAATTTACCTTGCAACAAATGCTAAAATCTCTTTCAAGCACACCAATGTTTTTGGACTATAGCTGGAAGTACAAAATGCATAAGAAGAATATTCAAATATTTAGAATTATCGGTAAAAAAGTACTCAATTAAAATAATATTCATAACTGTCACACCCCCAATTTCATGCTTTGCGGAAGCGATTGTTTTTGGGTGTGACTAATCAAATATCAAAACACCAAAGTACAAGCAAACGACTCTAAATGAGACGTTTTATAAAATACATTATAATACAGTACATTACCAAAAGTAGTACAAGGTTTTAAGTCATAAGTAATACATCATTAGCGAGTTTGCGAAATGATTCAGAAGATTTCAAACACATAATCAAAGTACAAAAGATAATGCTAATAAAATCTTCATAAGTGTTAATGCATGCGACTCGTACTAGCCTAGCATACCCTGCGGGCCATCCTACTGTTGCTGAGTACCTGAAAATACATCACTAAAAATGGTCAACCAAAAGGTTGGTGAATCTCACAGGTTTGCAATTACAGTAATAAACAGTTTTGCATAAATCAATAAGTAAATCATTTGCAATGAGTAAAACAGTAAAGTATAATTGTATAACAGTAGTAAGTCAGTAAACCAGTATTTTACAAGTATAGTAAGGTCGATATAGTCTATCATTCCATGCCATGAGCCATCATAGTCGAAGCTTAACACGTCGGTAATTTTGCCCCCGTGAATGCTAATCCAAAATCATTCATATGAAACGAGTAAGAAACGCCTGTTTAGACAATTGCGGTTCGTGGTGGCGCTACCACCCCAGGAGGGGATTGTCAGTCCCATATGGATCTATATACTAAAACCCGCGCTTATCGTATAATTAACAACTGTGATTCAGAGGACTTCATTGGATTAAAAAGAAACTCATGCATTTCAGTATATCAGTAAATCAATACGTCGGTAAGTCGGTAAGTAAATAAGTCGGTAAAACAATACATTTGTATATGTATTTAAGTCGGTAAGTAAATAAGTCAGTAAAACAATACATTTGTATATGTATTTAATAAATCAAGTAATTTCAGTAAGTAAGTACTCACAGTAAACAAGTATATTCATTACACAAATACATTTAGTAAACAAGTGATGTATCTCCACCAAAAGAGTAAAACAATAAAAAGGGGCAGTGAGACTCACCTGTGGGTGCTAGCGTTCCTAACCACAAGTAATATCCAATCCGTTGTTGAGACATAGTTTGTGACAACAGATCTAGCTTGAAATAGGACTTGTGTAATTATTATTTCATTTGTATATTGGTTTAGATTTGTAAATAAATATTTGTTTTGTTAGTAATATTCGTTAAACATATTATTGTGTTAAGTTAGACGAATAATTAAATACGAAATAAATACGTTTGCTGCGAGTTGAGTTCTCAGGTTGCGAGTCTAACTAGGCGAGATGAGAACTAGATCCGCAGGAAGTGTCTGGCGAGCCGAGTTAATGGACTTGGGCTGCGAGTTGGGCTGGACTCGCCGGCCCATGCGAGCCGAGCCAAGACAGATTATATAAACGATTTTCTCTTGGAAAATCGTTAACACTTTTGATACTTTTGCTGATCTGCGAATTCACAAAACCCAGAGAAAACTTAAACCTAACGGCTAGGCTTTGACGTATTATTCGTTTAAAGTTAAGCTTTATAAACGCAATTACGAACTTATTCGTTACTAGTAAGATAACACCGTATTGAGGGATTCCGCAGGGGACTTACATCCGTAACGTCCTAACGTCCTAAACGTAAGAGATATATTACATGAGTATTTGACGGTTTGTCAAATCATGCAAATGAAGTGATTTTTTTGTAAGTTTGTGTAAATCGAAATATGTAAGATTCGTTGTTGTTCCTTGACTTTGAGAATCTTTGTATTCCTCGAGTTGTGTCATTTGTTATGCGTATGTTTATCCAAATATATATAAACCGTTTAAGTTTGTTTTATATTAAATAAATGGTTTTAATCAAAGTTAGAAGGAAATCAATTAGGGTAAATAATTAATAAATAATATTAATAATAAAAAAAATACATATATGTAAAAAGAGGCCAGGTTGCAGGTTGAACCTGTGACCTCTCGGACGGCAACACTCCCACCAAACCACATGAACTAAGTGATTATTTGTTATATTTACCATAAGTTTAATATATATATTAACAATTAACATTTCAAAAATAATATATATAAAACGCACAGGTCACAGGTCGAACCTGTGACCTCTCCGTTAACACCCCTCCCATGGCAACCATTTGAGCTGCATGTCCATTTGTTATTATTATCACAAGTTTGATATATATATCCTTAAATTATTTGTATTATTTGTTTTATTTACAACCAAAGAACCGTCTATGTTAATACATACATATATACAATTTTTGGTTCTAATTCATTTTAAAACATGATCAATCAACATATTATGATATATAAACCTAATATAACAAGTTTTAACAAGCTATTACAACAATCATTGACCAAATTTCATAAATTAAAGAATTTATATAAATGAAATAAAAATGGTAAAATCCTCACAATGGGTTCAAGATGAAGATGGTGATGATTCTGAGATGATTCGAAGATGATTATCAAGTGATCAAGTTTGTTAGTTGTTTGTGTATGGATGTTTGATTGTATCAAAGATGAAAATTGTTGATGCATTTTGTGTGTCAGTCAGTTGGTCAAACTATTGTAATTGTCAAAGTCAATTAGTCTACGAATGTATAGTGTTTAGAGTGTATATTCGAGTCTGTAAATGAAATATATATAGAATGGTGACATTGTAATTGGGCCTGCGACGACATGGGCTACGTCGCATTGGGCCTGGCCTGCGACGTTGGGCCTAACGTCGCAGGGCCCAATAGGGTCAATATAAATAGCGAGTTAGAATTTCGTTTTAGGGCTGATCAAACCCTAGAGTGAGAGGAGCCGTGAGAGAGTGAAGAGAGCAGAGAAATCGTTTTGTAATCTTTATACGTTCAAGTGTGAATATATACAAAACGTTATATAGAATCGTGTGTGTTCGTGATTCATTATATTGATTGTTTATCATTCCGCAATAGCAATCAATCAAACGATCCGATCAGATCCCACGGCACGGGACTATCAACTGGTATCAGAGCCGTAGAATCAAGGATTCGTCGGTTTCGGATCGTGCTTTAGAACGTTTTCGGTTTGATTCGCGAAGGTTTTATTGTTTAATCTTCGTTTCTGGGTTGATTGGCTTGAAGATTCCGTTTTCTGAAGAGTTTTTCTGGGTTTGTTCGTCGTTCGGTTTTCGAAATTCGTTAGGGTTTCGAAAATTTTCGATTTTTGGGGTTTTGGCCGCTACAGCCCGACTGTGCGACGTAGCCTGCGACGTCAGCTGCGACGTCGCGTGCGACGTAGTGTTTTTTGGACTTTAATTAGTTCGTGCGACGTACCGTTGCGACGTACCTTTCTACGTCGCATTTATTACTTTAATTAGTCTTTGCGACGTTACGTGCGACGTCGTTATTTTGACCTTAAGTGGTTACTGCGACGTAGGCTGCGACGTCGCTAGGCTCTGCGACGTTGGACTGCGACGTAGGACGCTACGTCGCATTTTCGATTCTTAATTGAGTCATCGGACTTCTGCGACGTTGCGATTTTTCTCCGACATTAACCTCGTTCTAGATTCGTAAAAAAAAAAAAAAAAAAAAAAAAAAAAAAAAAAAAAAAAAAAAAAAAAAAAAAAAAAAAAAAGTTTTTTGGCGGGAATCTCCGAAAAAAATTTTGCGTTTTCAAATTTTTTCCATAGGCTTAAAAGTGTTCAATTTTAGTCTGGAAAAAGTTTCATTTTACCCGGCCAGTTTTTGACGTTTTCGGACGAAATTTTGGCGGGAAAAACGCGAAAAATTTTGTAATTTCAAATTTTGTTTTTAGGCTTAGAATTGCTTCATTTTAGTGTCAGAAAAGTTTCGCTATACTCGGGTAGTCGTCAAAATTATTCGAATTCAGTATTGGAGGGAAAAGTCGCAAGAGGCCAAATACCTTTCTGGTTTGAAAATGTCTTCTAAAGCTCATATGCGTTGCTATAGTGGAGCTGTTAGTGAGATTGAACCCCCCATGCTTACAGATGATACTGATTATGCTACATGGAGATTTGAGTTCGAAGCCTTTATGTCTGAAAATGATCCAGATATGTGGAACTCATTGGTTGAAAGATATGAAAGACCAGTAGTTGGAACAAAGAATTTAAGAGTATCACCACAAAAGTCTTACATTGGCATGACACTAGAGGAAAGAAAAGCATTCGATACCGAAAGGAGAACTTATTCAACAATTGTCAAATGCTTATCAAAGGAAGTTCAACAAATGTTTAAACATTATGTTATTGCATACGACCTCTGGCATGCAATTGAAACACGATGTGGTGGATATGAAAAATATAGGAGAAATAGAGTGGAACTTGTCAAGAAACAGTTTGACACATTTGATTTACTATCAAATGAATCTTTAGAAGCACTCTTCAAAAGATATTCCCAACTCGTAGATGAAGTGGCTGATGGAGGAATAGTACTTAATAATGGAGAGGTAAATAAGAAGCTATTACGGGCATTACCTAAGGACTGGGCTACCAATGTGGAGATTTTGGAACAAGATCCAGAAATTGAAATCATGGATTTGGAAGAACTCATCAGAAAGTTACAGGCTGATGCTCTTGACATGAAGAAGAAAGAAAAGATGTCAGCGGCTTCCACTCAAAATCCTAGTCTCAATGAAACTTCCAGATCTAATTCCAAGTCAGCTACATCTCCTTCTGGTAGCACTTCATATGCTTCCTATACTTCTCAAACAGCTCCTTCACAGGCTACTGAGGATCATGCTACAATCTTTGCAGCTTTCCTCAATTCGTATGAGAATTTTCTTTCAAAGAAGGCTAGTACTCTACAGCTTACTGAAGAAGACTTTGAACAGATTGATTCTGATGATCTCGAGCAGATGGACATCAAATGGAGCATGGCCATGATAACCCAAAGAACCAAGAAGTTTCTTCAAAGAACGGGTAGAAAAGACCTGGATGATGATGGTGATACAGGTCTTGGTTTTAATAAAAGCAAGGTGAAATGCAAAATCTGTCAGATTCATGGACACTTTGCTAAGGAGTGTGAGAAAGTAAAATATCCTTCATCTGGATTCACTACTCCTACAGTTCCAACGACTCCAGAGAAGAACACAACATCACAGGCTATGAAGGTGTATTCTCAGGAAATGTTTGATTTTAGTGCACTTCAAGGAGAGGTTCAACACAGTGCGCTTTTGGCAAAGATACATGCGGTACATGATGAACCTAAGGTACCCATAAAGTGTGTTTCCTGTTTTACATTGACTGAATCTCTTGAGAATTATCAATATGACAATTTAGATTTGAGAGAAAAAGTTGTTAAACTCACTGACTCAAACAAGTTTTTGAAAGCTAATGAATTTCTTTATGAAAAACAAATTGAGGCTTATAAGTTAGACACTGAAAAATATAAGTCTAAAGTTTTTAGCCAACAGGATGCTATTAATAGCTATCTTAAAGAAATGGAACTTTTGAATAAAGAACTTTCTGAGCTAAAGTCTGAGTCTGACAATTTTAAAAAGGGAATCACGAATTTCTCAAATTCTCATAAACTCTTCGATGAAATGGTTGACAAGATGAGGACAGATAAAAGTAAAGCGGGACTTGGGTATCCACCTCCCACTAACTATTATCCTAAGCCTGTTAAGGAAGGGATCGAAGAGGTAGTAGCTGACTACTCGTCTTGGTCAGCTACCAAAGATAAAGAAGCTAAGCCTAAGAGGCAGGGAAAGGAGAAAACCAATCGGACAGAGTATCCTTTGCCCACTTTTGTTAAGTCTGATAATTCACCTCCAGTTCGTGTTGAGGAGGTCGTTGAGGTAGAAGATATACCTGAAGAGTCTACCATTAAGGTTGAGAAAATAAATGTCAAACCTGAAAATTTCATCATTACAACTGAAAATGATGATTGTTTTACATGCAAAGGCAAAGCTAAGGTTGACAATGAATCCTCAAAAGTTGAAGTTGATAAATCTGAAAAGAATAAACCTTCAAAATCAACTAACTCAACCTCAGGAACATCTACTTCAACATGTTCTCCTAAGAGTGCATGTTCAACAAATGTTCCTGGTCATAGACCTTCTGTGTATTGTCCTCCACCGAAACGATTTGAGGGAACTCATTGGAATCAATCTTATGTTGAGAGACGTTCTTGTTTTCGTTGTGGTCAACAGGGACATATAATTAGGGATTGTCGGTTATTATCCCTAGATAGGTTTGGTAGAGGGATGCCAAGAACTTCCTCCTTTAGGAATTCTTATTCAAAATCGTTTTCTAGACGTGCTTCGTATTCGCCTATATCAAGATATGCATCCTCTTCTCCAAAACCCGTGGCTAGAGTAAACAAAGTTGTGCCTAGTAAACCTCAAGTTCAACAGCACAACATTGTTGAAAACAACTCATCTGAACCTACAAAGGTTTGGAAACCCAAATCCACAAACAACGCATCAATGAAATCTTCTGAGTTTTTAAAATATCATAAACTCATTGATGTGATGGTTATGGATGATCATGGACAACCCAAGTCTATCAAGGCTTGGGTGTCCCATAAGTACTAACATTTGCTTGTTTGTGGTGGTGCAGTCAGATTTTTACTAGCTAACATTTTTAGTGACTGCATGGATGTGGATATTTTTGGAAGATTGTTTTCAAGGTGCTTATGTGTGATGATTTGTGATTGGATGGATGAGATCGTTGAAGTTTCGAGGTGGTAAAAGTGCTAAAAGTCATTTGACTTGACTTGATATGTGATTTTGATACTTTTCTTTATTTGTTAGAAGATGCAACAGCCATTCTTTATACTTTTTAGTATTAAAGAAATGCAATGTTGCGAAATTTGTTAAATTAAAAAAAATACAAAAATATGTTTTGTGTGTTTAAGGGGAGTATAAGAATCTGCTGTTCAGGGGGAGTAATTTTAATGTTTTAAAAATTCTGATTATGGATCAGAAATGAGAACAGCAAGATTCTTAAGTCTTGAAAAGACGATGGGTTGTGTCTGTAAACAACTTGGGATATGATAGTACATCGGGTGACATGCATAAAAATGGAAATTTTAAGGTTTATGTTTGATGTGTCAGTAGGTTTATCTGGTATATTTAACACATCTTCTATAAACATTGGCTTCATTATATGATGTATCGGTAGGCATGGTACATACCGGTTTGTGAGTGAGTAAGAAGTAATAATAAAACTTGTCTATTACTTTGAGAAAAATGTTATATGATGTATGACATAAGTCTTAATTGATAAATGGAAGTACTATCATACACTGTCATAATTATGTAAATGTAAAATGGGCATATAGTGATAATATGATTATTCGCCTAACTAATGGTGACTATTGTTGTACTCACGTACAGACCTGAATCCATTAGTTATGCAAATAGTCTCAAACTTGTTATGTTCATACTAAGGGACCCTCTGTTGTACTTTGTACAGATCTGGGGCCACTAGTATCTTCATAGTCGGTTTGATGTATGCCTAAATATAAATATCAAGTGTATGTTACGAGAAAACCGAGATAAACTTGGTCTTGTAATCTCTACCTTGTGTGAATATGCAGTGTTTGTTTTACTGAAGTTTATCAGTATATCATATAATAGGTTTCTCAATATTAATATTCATACTAACAATAAAGGTTAGCTCACAGATACGGATGTAATGTGTTTAAGTGGACACACAATACCGATGATCGTCTTGAACTAATTTTTATAAAAGGTGCTTTATATATGTCAAGTAAATTTAAAGTGGACAAATATACTGATGATCGAAATAACACTTACTATTTGCTAATAATTGCATGTTGGCCTGATATGATCCCTAAGCAGACTTAAAACAATTCTATCCCCAATTTATTTTAATCTTCGTTCTTTATTTTTCATTTATAAAGAAAAATACAAAAAGATTTTATTTCTATGTTATTTTCTTCAATATCACATATCTTGTTAAAGTCAAATATTGAAGATGTAAAGGATGTCGGTTATTCTCCAAAGATTGTGAAGATAATTCTATCGGAGAAGCTGCTGATGATTGAGAAATGGTCACTGAGTTTGAAGATCTTATTGTATGATAAATTTGTGTCAGTCACATGAATTTGGACATCAAGATTTCTTGGAAGACCATGCTATCTCTAAGGGGGAGTTTGTGATTGTTGAAGACATGAAAGAGTTTGTTGATGAAGACTAATTGAAGACTTCTTTGACCAAGCTGATGACAAGGGGGAGTTTGTTGATGCATTTTGTGTGTCAGTCAGTTGGTCAAACTATTGTAATTGTCAAAGTCAATTAGTCTACGAATGTATAGTGTTTAGAGTGTGTATTCGAGTCTGTAAATGAAATATATATAGAATGGTGACATTGTAATTGGGCCTGCGACGACATGGGCTACGTCGCATTGGGCCTGGCCTGCGACGTTGGGCCTAACGTCGCAGGGCCCAATAGGGTCAATATAAATAGCGAGTTAGAATTTCGTTTTAGGGCTGATCAAACCCTAGAGTGAGAGGAGCCGTGAGAGAGTGAAGAGAGCAGAGAAATCGTTTTGTAATCTTTATACGTTCAAGTGTGAATATATACAAAACGTTATATAGAATCGTGTGTGTTCGTGATTCATTATATTGATTGTTTATCATTCCGCAATAGCAATCAATCAAACGATCCGATCAGATCCCACGGCACGGGACTATCAAAAATGAAGCTTTGGTTGATGTTTCTGCTCCTTGTTTGCTTCTGCTTATCCTTCTGTTCGTTGACTCACAGAGAAAAGGAAAAGAATTGGGTTGGTGGCTCCAATTATTTGAGAAGTGTTGAAGTGATCAATTTTTGTGAGGGAATGATATATAAAAATGTTTAAGTTCATATTTTCAAAGAAAGAGTATGGTTCAAACAGAACCTTGTCGCCAGATATTATTGTTGGTGTATTAGTTTTGGGTTTTTAACCCGTTAATTTCGAGTACGGGTATAATTAATGCAACATAAAATTTAGTATTTTATATTTTTATTTTGTAGATGTTCTCCAGATATGTTCTGTACAGTCAGAAAAATAATGTGTTGATTATTTTTGGCTGTTTTAGATTTGTACATTTATCACTGCGCATATCCAATTGGGTGCCAAATTTCAGTTGAATTACGAATTCATATTTTGAGGTAATGTTCCAAATGTTTTCAGATGAACAATAAAAATAACATTTTTATTATCTGTGACATCCGGGAAATATAATGCGTTTTATGTTTTCAGTATCAAAAGTGTGTTTAAATTTTCTGTTGAGTAAATAATTATTATCCTCACCAATAATATATTATTTAGAAACGTTTTGCATAACGTTTGTATTTTAGTTCACGCGTTCTTTCAGATTCGTATGTACAAGATTATTAAATAATCATTTCATGTTACATATATACATTTATATATATAATACTTGTATCCTTTGGTATTGAGCGTATATGATACGCGAGATAAAAGTTTAAATTTGGTACAAAAATTTGGGTCATTTTTGACCGGGTGTCACAATAACAAACATATGGAGATTAATCGTTACCTTATGGAGATGCATATGTATTATCTGAAAGCATAGCAAGTTCCTGCTTTAAGGCATTTACTCAAACACCTTATATGCATATATATGTTAATATGTTATAGACTTGTATAATTGTATTGAAATTAAATTATGCTTTATGTATAACAATTGTAGATGGATAAAGGATTTACCTTACTTGAAATTAGATCTCCAATTGATGTCATAGGACGAACCATAGAAGGAACTCAACATGTTCAAAAATGATCTTTTGTCCAACCATACAAGTATAATCAGTCAGTCACGATAGAATAAACAGCTTATGAAAACAAAACTATTATAAAAAAGAAGATATTGTTACCGATTGCATTGAAGATGATTATGGAATCTGAATTAGTATCGGATTAGCCTATAACATACATAAAGATACATCAAAATTGATTTCGATAGTGAATTAAACGAAGATTTTAAATAAGAACGTAGATATGTCACTCGTGATTTGAAAGGTAAAAAGTTAGGCATTGAAATTCAATGAAAAGAAGGAAAGGGCGTACCTGTTGGTTAGCAAGGTCCTTCTTCCCCGTGGTTATTTTTCCTACTTCTTCGTTTATAGATTAGATTAGGGTTTTGGGTTTTAGATACGTGAGAGAGGAGGAGATGAGATATCCGGCCCTTTTTCTGGTACTGATTTTTTAATTAATTTTAGTATTTAATTTTAATATAAATAATAAATTAAATAAATAAATAAATAAATAAATAAATATATATATATATATATATATATATATATATATATATATATATATATATATTGAGAGTCCCGTGATCACTATTGATTAGTGATTTGGAATCGCAAAGTGTAAAGTTTAATTGTATAAGGGGGGGTTGAATACAATTAAAAACTTTTTCTGATTTTAACTAAGTTAATTGAAAGTTTTTAATCGTTTTAACAGAAACAGAGTATATTAGATAACAGATATGACAATATCAAAGAACAATGTAATAGTAGCTGAAATGGTGAATTGCATTGATCATAAAATTCACAAGTGTTGAATGCGGAATGGATTAACCAAAGTTAATCCAATTCAAACACTAAGCTAATCTATTACAATTGAGATGAACAGCAGTGGACAAACACGCTGACTGTTCACTCGATGAATCGCTAAGTCGTGCTTAGACAAACTAATCACTGACACACAAGTGATTAACACGAATTGAACGACTAGCCTCTACAGTACAAAACACTGAACTATTTATACTACAAGAGTTCCTAAAATATCGCCTACAAAATAGGATCTTGGAAGGACACGTGTCGCTGCTTGATTGGTTTGAACTCTGATGAACCGACATTCTGCGGGTCCCAATTCTGTTACTGCAAATATCTCGTTACCTTAAAACCAATCACTTGCTGCCACGTAATCTTTCGGACATACTTCAAACTGGAACACTCTTGCTGATGTATAGATAAGTACAGTACTTTTAGTACTTGATGATTGAGAGGCTTTATTGAATAGTCCATTAAGATGCAGTAATCCTCCTCACTCACTGCGAGCTAACATGCTCTTGTAGAATGACTTGAACTAAAGATCTTCAGTGACTAGCTGTTATTCTGGCAGTGACTTTTGCCTTTATTGATTTGAAGAAGTAAATCTCTCGCTGACGTTGATCAGCGACACACCAAGTTGAACTTTAAATCTTCCTCAGTATATCAAGCAGAATGAATGACGATCAGCGAAACCTATCATCAGCAACAGCAGCTTCGATACAATCCATTTCTTCATTGAGTAGTGAACAGTTGAGTTGGTCAGCGACCAGTGACTTCATCATGGTCAGCGACCAGTGACTCAACAATCTCCCCCCAAATGATTGTGATTGAAGCTCCCTAGACAAACTAGTTGCTGAGAAAAGTTTATAGTCAGTGTTTAAGATTTTAAACATTCAGTGACTTATACTTTGATCCATTCATTTTTCTTTTTGGATTCTTTTGATATGATCTGAGTTTTGCACTTTGGTTTTCTCAAAAGATCATATATTATTGAACTGCAAAATATAAAGTACAGATAGTTTTTCAGTTACAATATATCTAATCTATCACAAACTTTAAATCTACTATCTTCAGCAGAGATTCCTACTATCTTCAGCGATTAGATAAATAGAAGAGATTCCCATGACAACTTTCAGCAGAGATTCCTACTATCTTCAGCGATCAGATAAATAACAGAGATTCCCATGACAATTTTCACGAAGCTTTAACCAACTGAAAATCAATGAACCTTCAGATACTTAAGTTGTAACTGATCCGGATAGAGAAAGATTCATTGCTGAGCTGAAGTGACACAAATATTGAATAAAATCACCAAGAAAATTGTAACTCAAATACAGGAAATACATGATCTTGTGATATGATTTCCAAGTATCAGTTACTTTGTCAGCATCAGCGATGCTAAGGATGATATGATTTCCAAGTATTAGTGTTTTTGGCATATGAGCAACATTGGTTTTTGCATTCATTTGCACGTTTTCTCCCCCTTGATAATACCATGAAGTAGATCAGTATTTCTCTGGTAGCATCAGTAACACTTGAATATTTCTCCCCCTTGATGATAGCATGAAATACTGTGTGTAATAGGTGATTGGTTTTCTCATCATCATAAGCTTATGTTTTAGCTAATGGATCATTGAAAACAGAGAGATCAGCTTGTATCTCTCCCTGTGACTGGAGAGAGACATTGACAGCTGGTGCAATGAGAGATGAGAGATAGCTCGGGTCTGTAGCCAGTGATGTGACACCAGCGAAGAGTGTGTTAACACCCACTGATGTCACTTGCCCTTTGTTTAAAACATCATTCTTTTGTGAGAATAATGAGTGGCTCATGGGTTGACTCGATAAAAATTTGTGATTTGAAAGCATGATTTTAGCAAGAATGCCCACAGTGACTGAACGTTCAGACCCTGTTTCATCCTTGGCGTCCAAAAACGTCTTCTTTTTGAGATTTCTTGCAGAGGTTGGTAAAGTATTCTGGGATGGTGGTTGACCAGTTTTGATCACTGTGGGTTTTGACAGTGATATGGTCGATTGGGGGGCAGAATCAGACATATGTACAAGAGTTACAGACTGGGATACAGAGATTCCCATAATAAAAACATGAGAGCAAATGGTAAAAACTTTGTAGTGCTCTGTTTTTCGTCAAGAAGTTTTATTCAAAAGAGTTGTTTTTGAAAATTGTTGTAGCAAGATCTGTGTTTCTACGTAGGCTTGAAAAGCTTTAAACTTGTAGAAATGATGTGAGTAAAACTTGATTTTGATCTTACTATCTCCTTTTTTTTTTTAAATGTTATAACAGAGTGACAAAGAAATGATCAGACAGTGGGTGATTTGTGAAATGAGGTGAAGGGTTGGTTTTATAATGGAGTTATGTGAGAAGTATGTGGTGAAAAGTGAATCGTCGTGGTTGATGCGTCCCGAAACGGTCGTTCACGCAACGGGACACACCGGTGGTGTAGTTTTAAATTTATAAAAGTCGGGGGGAGCCTAATCCTCCGAACTACCTACTAATACTAGGTACGAATACCTGATATAAGTATGTGGTAAGGATGATCCAGGGTCGTTCCTCACAACGGCAGAATTGAAACAGAGCTAGTTCTGACAAATCAGTAATTAAGCTAGGGTTGGATAGATTGAAAGGTGGTTGTTTTGGTTTTTATTATCTAATTATCTAATTAAACTACTTAAACTAATAAAGCATAAAAGTAAAAATGGAGGGTTGTGCTTGCTATGACTTCATTAGTTTATGCATGGGGTGATGTTTAAGATTTAAGTATGAAAACGTCTTTTAAAGATTTGTGTCTTGCTTTCGTCTAAGTATTCACAATGTAAACACTAACACCCTACTGTTTAATTTCTCAGACAGTATGTCACTGAGTAGTTAGGTTATGGTGATTCTGATAAGAGGAGGCTGCTCAACTCTTCAACACTTTCCATATGGTGGAGAAGTGACCCTTCTTGGAATAGTATTCTTGGGCGCATGAGATAGAGTAACAGACCCACTAAAAGTTCTGACCGTTCTTAACACTGTGAGGATACTAAGGCTAGGCAAGGCATTTAAGATTTAAGACTTGGTTTTGTGACTGCTAACTTTACATTAATGGTCTTTGTTTAGTCCAGAGCTGTGTGGTTCAACCAGGATGTGACACAGTCTTCAACCTACGACAATTCCTTAGTTTTCCCACGTATTTAAACGTTATACGAAGTACTGTGCCGTTTTACGGTCTTTCCGGTGCCACATACTTTATGGTCACTCTGGACTAGTTTAACTAAGTTTGTATTAACGTTTAACCATCTATGATATAAACCAGCCCTCACTACAATCCCAATAAATCCCTGATTGATTCACGGTGTACTATACGAAAGGTTTTGGTAGTATTTCCACAGCTACACAATTCAGACCATGTTGATTTGTTTGATTTGAAAACACAGATAGGTAGTGACCGGTTGATCAAGGTACATGACTCCTTATCATACAGGTTCTAACCACGTTTATTGGAGGAAAGGCGTTTAGGTTTAGAAATTCATAAATGTAAAGTTAACAGTACACCGGTTTTCAATATGTAACAATTGGGAACATTATTCCACAACGGATTGTGCCCACGACTTTCATAGCTTCCACGTTCCGTACTACACACATTCGTGATGTTTCCGGTGCTATACAAATGAAAGCCGTATAACGTTACCTCCGTTGTTTCATAACGATATTATCCCAATTGTATATTTAAAGTAACATCACCCGCAATACATAAACTAACTACATCATAACAAGCACAAGGTAACTACTCCCTACGCATAACAAACAATCCTAAATCTAGCATAGCAACAATAATAATAATCATCATTATGAAAGATAAGGAAAGAGATAACCGAATGTAACGCGTAGTTTGAATAATGTTGAAATAATACACGAGCGTAACCTCCGCAATATCTTGGACAATATTACAAATAAGACCCTCGAAATATCCCTAACACTATTACAAGAGTAGCCCCTCCGTTAGTCTTGGTTAAATATTAACCAAGAGCTAACTAACTAAAATCCTACTAATTCTCCTCTAACTCCTAAGAGTAGTGCTAGAGAGAGAATGCTAAACTAGAAAGAGAAAGAGTGTGTGAGAGAGAAAGTGAGAATTTTTGTTGAAGAATGGTGTGTGAAATGAGGATGGAGAGCTCTCTATTTATAGGCAAGCCTTGGATCCAAGAGTACAAGCACACAAGCACACGTACAAGCAAACGAAGCAACAACGAGGGGGTGTGAGGCCAAAACAGGCCGTGTACGGCCTTCATATGGCCGTGTATGGCTAGAAACAGGCCATGTACGCCTTCTCTAGGCCGTGTACGGATAGGGGGTGGCCGTGTGGTAGGCCGTGTGATTTATCTGACTTTTCTCGTAGCTTCGGAAGGCCGTATCTTCTTCGTTTCGCGTCCGTTTGACTTGATTCTTTCGCCTACGGCTTCGTAATTCCGTTACGCTTCTAATGATGCCAATTTGGTAGAAATTGGATGTGTGGGGCCCGGGCGTGTTCAGAATACGTTTTGTAGCTTTCGGCTGCGCTGTAACTTGCATAACTTTCTCGTCCTTGATCCGTTCTGAGCAATCCTTATATCCACGTTCTCGTAATCTTCATAGCTACAAAATAAGACTATTATGAGGCTCTGGTATGAAGTTTACAGTAGAATTAGGGTTAGGCTCAGAATAGTGCCTATTTAGGTCAGTTTTCTGCCCTTTTTGCTTGATTTTCAAAAGACCGACAAGTTTATACCTTTCTAACAAAAGTTAATGAATAATGTTGATTTTAAGATGTATATGATAGAAAAGAGCTAAATATGGGACAATTTATGCATGTAAAAACGTGACTTTTTGCGATACATCAGTGGTTGATGATGGTGGTAAGTAGGGGTGGCATAGGGGTGATTATTGATGATGTTAAATGGGATAGGGGTGATGATTATGGAGCTTGGTGGTATTAATGGTGATTTGAGAGGTGCGCCGGAAAAGTATATGTGACGTAAGGAAGAAAAAGTGTCAGAGGTTCAATTTTTGTGACACATCCCTTCACAAATAATGATGAAAGAATCAGAGGGTTCCTGAATAAAAGAAAATAAAAAAAAATAACACTCATATTTAAGAATACTAATCATAATTTTCAATTTGCCTAAGATGTTATCTCACTGATTTAGTCACAACTTAGAATACTAACTAAGTCAGAGAGATTTGATCACTGTCAAATATGAATCATAATTTTTATTCTTTGAGTATGAGTGTTGTTTTAAAAAAAATAATTTTACAGAGACTTATCTTTCGCTGAAAGAGTTACAGCTTAGAATACTAACAAGATCAGCTAAGGAAGGAATAGGTCTTTGAAAAAAAAATTATAATAATTTTATTTATTTTTTTATTATTTATTTTTTTATTTTTTTTAAATAAAAATAAAAAAAATGAATATAGATTATGTCTGATATGATCTATGTAATATTTTACTATATTATTTTTCACTGATCTAGTTACAACTTAGAATACTAACTAAATCAGCTTAAAAAAAATATAGGACAATAAAATATAGATCATATGAAGATATAATAGATATTCAAGTTATTAAAACACATGAAGCTGTTTTAAACTAAAAATAGCTAGCTAAGCTTGATAGCTGAGCTAGTCATTTAAGTTTAACATGCCAAGCTCGCTGATAAGAAAATTAAATCTTTTCTCATCTAAAGGTTTTGTAAACAAATCAGCGAGTTGGTAATCAGTTGGGATAAAATGCAATTCAATATCACCTTTCATCACATGGTCCCTGATGAAATGATATCGGACATCAATGTGCTTTGTCCTTGAGTGCATTACTGGATTGTTGGCAATGGCTATAGCACTTTGACTATCACAGTAGAATGGTATCTCACTGAAGTCAAAGCCATAGTCAGCGAGCTGATTTCTCATCCAGAGAATTTGAGCAGTACAGGCACTGGCAGCAACATATTCAGCTTCAGCAGTTGAAGTTGAGACTGAGTTTTGTTTCTTGCTGTACCAGCTTACTAGCTTTTCTCCAAGAAATTGACAGCTACCAGATGTACTTTTTCTATCCAGTTTGCATCCAGCGTGATCAGAATCAGAATATCCTTTCAAGGAGAAATCTGAACCAAATGGGTACTAGAGACCAAGATTAGGAGTACCCTTCAGATATCTGAATATCCTTTTGACAGCGAGCAAATGTGATTCCTTTGGATCAGCTTGATACCTAGCACAGAGACATGTAGCAAACATAACGTCTGGTCTACTAGCAGCTAGATACAGCAGCGACCCGATCATTCCTCTGTAAGCAGTAATGTTTACAGATTTACCATCAGGATCAGCATGTAGCTTTACTGCAGGTGACATGGGTGTAGCAAGGGTTGAGCAATTAGCAAATTCAAATTTCTTTAACAGATCTTTAACATATTTTCCTTGACTTATAAAAATTCCAGTTTTGGTTTGTTTTATTTGCAAACTAAGGAACAATGTTAATTCACCCATCATGCTCATCTCATAACTTTTGGTCATGAGATCAGAAAATTCCTTGCACATGTCACTGTTAGTAGACCCGAAAATGATATCATCAACATAGATCTGGACTATTATGACATCTCTCTTATCTCTTTTAATAAATAATGTGCTGTCAATTTTGCCTCTGACATAGCCACATTTTATCAGGTAGACAGAGAGAGTATCATACCACGCTCTAGGAGCTTGTTTTAGTCCATACAGAGCTTTATCAAGTTTGTAAACATAACCCGGATGTTTTGGATCAATGAATCCAGGTGGTTGCTTGACATACACTTCTTCCTGCAGCTTGCCATTCAGAAAGGCACTTTTCACATCCATTTGATATACTTTAAACTTCTTGTGAGCTGCATAAGCAAGAAATAGCCTGATTGCTTCAAGCCTAGTTACTGGTGTAAAGGTTTCGTCATAATCGATGCCTTCTTGCTGACAGTAACCTTGTGCAACTAGTATAGCCTTATTTCTTGTTACCACACCATCAGCATCCATTTTATTTCTGAACACCCATCGTGTTCCAATCACTTATTTACCAGCGGGTTGTGGTACAAGCTTCCAAACTTTATTTCTTTCAAACTGAGATAGCTCTTCTTGCATGGCAGCTATACAGTGATGATCAGTAAGTGCTTCATCAACCTTCTTTAATTCCATGAGAGACACAAAACTTACAAACAAACAAAAGTTAGCAGTCGCTGATCTTGTCTGAACCCTGGATTGTGGATTACCAATAATCAATTGATTATCAATATGTTTTGTCCACTTAGTCATTCGCTGAGTTTCAGCAGTGACTTGATTACTTTGTGAGGGTTCAGAGGGCAAATCAACATTTGTAGCATGAGTATTGTTGTTATGCGAGTTTTGGTTTGGACATTGAGTTGATGATGATGGAACATCTGTAGGTAAAGATGATGTTCCTGAATTATTCTCAGCTAAAGTAGAACTGGAATTGATTTCAGGAATATTATCGTCACCTTCAGAGTCTGATGAGAAATTTTTATATTTCTTATCATTTGATTTGATTTCATTTGATAAGTCACCATCCATTTTGTTAAAAACAAGATTTTCATATTCTTTAGGATCAGTGAGTGACTCATCATATGATTCATCAAAAGTAACATCCATTGATTCCTCAATACATTCTCTTCTTTTATTGTAAATTCTGAAAGCTTTAGAGATAATTGAGTAACCAACAAATATTCCTTCATCAGCTTTTGGATCAAACTTTCCTAAGTGATCTCTTTTGTTTAAAATATAACAAGTGCTACCAAAAACATGGAGAAAACTTATATCAGGTTTTCTCCCCCTTAAAAGCTCATATGCTGTCTTACTGTGTCTTTTGACAATTAGTGACCTATTTTGAGTGTAACAGGCAGTATTTACTGCTTCAGCCTAAAAATAGGTCTTAAGACCAGCATTGACCTGGCAGATTCAATGAATTGGGGTGTTATTTCTGCCACCCCATTTTGTTGGGGTGTTCTAGGTGCTGAAAAATTTTGAGAAATGCCTTTTGAATCACAAAAACTTTCCAGGTCAATATTTTAAAATTCAGTACCATTGTCACTTTTCAGGTGTTTTACAGTGACATCATTCAGATTTTCCATTTTCTTCTCAAAGGATATGATCTCGCTGGCAGCTTCACTTTTAGCTTTGAGAAAAAAATACCCAAGTGTATCTGGAGTATTCATCGACTATCACCAAACAGTACCTTTTTCCTCCCAGACTTGGAGTACTTACTGGCCCGAATAGATCCATATGAAGCAAGTAAAAACATTCTGTTACTGATGAAGTCTGCTTACTTTTGAAGGACGAGCTGTGATGCTTTCCCTTTTCACATGCTGAACAAAGCTTGTCTTTGTCATAAGACATTTTTGGTAGTCCAGTGACTAAACCATTCTTGCTCAGTTTGTTAATTGCTTTGAAGTTCAGATGAGAAAGTCGCTTATGCCATAACCATTTTTCTTCTGAAACAGTTCTGGAGTAAAAACATGTTCCTGACTGTGCTGAATCCATATTGACTACATAAGTATTCCCTTTTCGATTAGCAGCAAGTACAGCACTTCCCTTATTTTTTATAAACAACTCCTGCTTCATGATCAAACAGTACATTGTTCTTGGAATCACAAAACTGACTGATACTTAACAAATTGTGCTTCAGACCTTCAACATATGCTACTCGTTTGAACATTACATTACCATTGGTTAGGACTTCATACCCTCTGGTCTTTCCAACCTTATTATCACCAAAAACCATATCAGGACCTCTTTCATCCTGATAGTCACTAAGTAAAGACTTGCATCCTGTCATGTGCCTGGAACATCCGCTGTCCAAATACCAGATAGTCTCTCTAAGAATACCTTTGTAGATGCTGTCAGAGTCCCAACCAGATGCTGAACAATTCTTAGCTACTTCCTTGATGTCTTCATGGAATTCAGTGTCATCAGCCATTAAACAATAATCTTTGTCCAAGCAAATCATTGCCTCTTCATCATCGGATGAGGAAGATGAATCAGATTCGCTGAGTGAACTTTCTTTAGCGACAAACCCTTTTCTCTTCTTCTTTCCAGATTTAGCCAATGCCTTCAGTTTCTTGTACTTTGCCTTGTACTTGTTGTACTTGTCATTTCTGACATTTGGTATTGGCTCAGGGACTTGGTTGACAGACTTTGATCTACACTCAGCTACAAAATGACCAAGTTTGCCACACTTGTAGCATTCTCCTTTTGATTGAAAATTATCAGATGATGAAGCACCAGTGAATCTTTTTGATCTGGTGTTCCTTCTGAAATTAGCAACCATCATGGCCATATCCTTCTCAAGCTTCTCCAGTCCATCATCATACTCGTACTCTGACTATTCTTCATCTTGACCACCTTCTTTTTCAGCTATTAGTGACTTCGAACTTTTCTTAGACACCTTTGACTTATGTCTCTGATCAATTTCATCAAGCTCTGCTACAAGGGCATTGGATATTTTCTGACTTTTAAGAGTAGCACGAATATGCTCACTCTGATCAGCTTGCTTTTCAGACTGCTCCCAATTGAGCAAAATACCATAGACCTGAGTTAAATTCAGAAATGAATAATCATTTCTCTGTCTGGTACATGTTGCAATGGTTCCCCAGATTTTTCTTGGCAGCAACTCAAGAAACTTTTCAACAACAAATCTCTGTTCCTTGCCTATACCAGCCTTCTTCATTTTGTTCATCAGTGACTGGTATCTGGTGTAAGTAGAAGACAGAGATTCATTTGGCTCCATTGCGAACAACTCATACTGGCGTGTGAGATTAACTTCCCTGCAGCGAATAATATCAGGAGTTCCAATATATATATTCCTAAGGGTGTCCCACATGTCCTTAGCAGTCTTACAGAGTCTAATAGATTCAAACACTTCATCAGGAAGTGCCATGCCTATGTAGATTTTAGCTTGTTTATCAAGTCTAACCAATCGTCTATCCTCATCAGTCCATTGTTCCTCTCTTTTAGGTAAAACCATTTCTGGTATAGCTGGAGTAGTAGCTGTTGCAATTACAGCAGGAACAATAGTAGCTGGGATATGTGGACCATTGGTTATGATATTACAGAGACGGTCATCAACTAAGTCCAAAAACAACATCATCCGGGACATCCAAGTTTCAATCCTTGAAGGATCAAAAGCTGGAGGTTTGGTAGTGGAACCATTTCCCTTCTGATAGTCAGAGTCTACACAACTGTACTTTACGGATTCCATCGCAGATCTGGTTAATTGAATTTAAACCAACTCTGCTCTGATACCAATTGAGAGTCCTGTGATCACTATTGATTAGTGATTTGGAATCGCAAAGTGTAAAGTTTAATTGTAGAAGGGGGGGGTTGAATACAATTAAAAACTCTTTCTGATTTTAACTAAGTTAATTGAAAGTTTTTAATCGTTTTAACATAAACAGAGTATATCAGATAACAGATATGACAATATCAAAGAACAATGTAATAGTAGCTGAAATGGTGAATTGTATTGATCATAAAATTCACAAGTGTTGAATGCGGAATGGATTAACCAAAGTTAATCCAATTCAAACACTTAGCTAATCTATTACAATTGAGATGAACAGCAGTGGACAAACACGCTGACTGTTCACTCGATGAATAGCTAAGTCGTGCTTAGACAAACTAATCACTGATACACAAGTGATTAACACGAATTGAATGACTAGCCTCTTGTAACATCCGTAAATCGGACCTAGTTGTTTTATATTATTTTGCGATTTTAAAATAATATTAACGTGTTTGGAAATAATATTGTTTGAATTAATTGCGAATAAATAGGAAATAAGTTTTAGGACTTATTGTGATTAGTAAAATATTAAGTGATTTAAATTAATAAAGTTGACGGTAAAATAAAAGTTGGGACTCGCAAATGGTTTTCGGGTTCTATACAATAGGTTGAGAAGGGGTATTAAATTATACCCGTATAATTGAAGGTCAGTTTAGGAGCCGACCTCCTCCCTTTTTATTTGATTTTCCTGCTTTCATTTTTAATATTCACAAATATATCAAAATCATTCCAAATCAAAATTAGAAATAAAGGAGATCTGAGTTGTGATTATAAACTGAATATTATCACCATCATCATCCTGTTCATAATCAGTTGGTAAGTGTTTATATAGTTTATTAAGAACTTGATTATATCATTAGGGTTTATGATCATTATGATGAAATTGATGAATTAAAATGATGATATGTGATGTTAGTAGTTGTTAGAAATCGTTATTCGTTATGTATAACCGATTAGATAGTTGAGATAGGTGATTTGGTGTGTGTTTAGTCGAATTAATAAGCTGGAAACGAAGAACAGAAGAACAGGGTTTGGGACTGTGGCCTATGGCCGGCGGTCAAGTTATTTAGCCGGCGGCCAGGGGACCGCTTTAGGGTAGCCGGCGGTCAGAACCTTTAGCCGGCGGCTAAATGGCCCCAAGGCAGAAAATTGTTTTTATTTCAAACTTTATTTCAAACGCTTTTCATAGCTTAGCGGTGACTAGTGAGTGAAGTGACTTAATAAATATTGTAACTAGATAACATAATTGTGTGATGTTACAATCGAGATAAGTTGTAATATAATTGCGATGACATAAGTGTTAATTATCATGATTGATATGATATATTGTGTATTGAGATAATGTGATATGTTATATGATTATAACATGTGTTGATTATTATAACGAGTTCGTTGTTGATACCGAGTTACTGACTTGTGTATTTTGTTGTGGTTCTCAGATGGAGAGAAGGCTCAGTAATATTAGACTTCTGAGCTTGCAGCTGAGGTATTGGTGAGTGGACTCGTACTCTCAGTGTGATTTAGTTGTAACATAATTGCTTACAACAGGTGAACATAGTGTTATTGTGATTGTTGATTGTGATTGGTGACTGTTGACTGGTGATATACACGTGGGATAAGTGATGTGTCGCCTTCGGGCATTCTGTGATTCGGAGGTCAACAATTGTTGGACTGGGTTGCTACAGGTTAGCCAACATAGGAATTGTGAACATGTGTTGTGAATGGAGCTTATGTTGGTTAAAGGTAGCAGACAGTTATCGGTAATACCACTGTATTGGCCTGCAGTTGGTTGTAAGTGTCGCTTGGTGCACCTCCCGGGTCTGAGCGGTGTCACAAGGACCACCGATCCTCTTGGTGATGTTGTGTCAAGTGATATTGTGTCAAGTGATATTGTGACAAGTGATGTCGTGTCAGTGTTAAGTGATATTTGTGATAATCAGTATTGTTATGCTGAATTGTGCTGATAGTGATAGGTTGACTCACTTAGCTTCGTGCTAATCCCACTATTTAACCCTCGCAGGTCTTGAAATGATTTTGGGCTGGGCAAGGAATGGACTGGAGAATGTTTGACTTTGTTGCGTACTCTGATATTGGATTTTATAAATCAGTGTTGTTCGTGTTTTCATATAACACCCAGATTGATAAATTGTGTTTTAAATTAGTTGAACTTTTATGTTTTGATTGATTAAAGTATCAATTTGGACAGACGCTTCCGATATATTGTATTTAAATAACTATAGTATGAGGGGTGTTATAAGTTGGTATCAGAGCATAGGTTTGGGTGAATTGGACATTGGTAAGTGTTCAATCCCAAATCTATTATGTGTTAAGTCAAACATTCTAAAGTGTGGAGTGGTATGAGAAAGTGATTATATAAAGTGTACTAACCTATAACAAGATGCAAGGTTGTTGTTTTGATTGCAGAGACGGAGGAACATGAGTAATTGACTGGTATTCTCAATGGTTCCTCGATCTTCGTCGGCATAGTGTGACAGGTACTTTTCGATAAGCTTGTTGAATTTAAATAAGCTTGAATTGGTTACTTTGCTATGATGTGATTAGTAGTAAAGTAAATTGAGTCAGACTAATATGATTCCCTAGTAATGAGTCAGTGATGAGTGTTACTTGCTGTTATGATGATATAAGTATTAAATGAATCATCCAGTGATATGAGTAGTTCTGATGGAACTTTGAATTGTGGACTATGTGTCAAGTTGTGTAGGCACAGTGATGATCAGGTTGTTAATAGTGAAACTAGTTGTGTGTGATTTAAATAGTTAAAGAAGTGTGAACTAGTGAATGATTTAGAAATGTTGAATTAATAACAAATGTTATTAATAGGAGAATAGTTGTTATGTGACTAGAGGCATGAGGTGATGCCGAGTAATGTGATAAAGTACCTAGTACCTGGTGTTGTACTTTGTACTGATTGTTGATATTAAATATATGTAGTTGATATTATACGTGGAATTATGGGGCATTAGGGTTAAATTGATATTGTATTATATGTGAAAAGATGATAATAAATTTAAAAGTGATTAGCTGTTATGGGAACAGCTGCAAAGGGAATTACTAAAAAAATGTGATGAATTGATTATGTGGAATTACTTGTTCCTAAAAATTAGAGGATTTTGAAGCAAATTGATTTAGTTGATATTATAATCAAGTGATTGTCCTGAAATACGTGTTTGGAATTACACGTGATATTATTACGTGATTATTATTTGACAAAGTGTTATGTGTTAAATTGATGAGGATAGGTTATCAGGTGTTTGGAGTTTTAAATAAGTTGAAATACTGAATAAATCAGATGTGAAGTAAATGTATATATAAAAGTTGAAAATAATTGAAATTTCAGACAACAAGAATGATGACTTAGGTTAGTTGTTGGAAAGAGATAATGTGGTGAAGAATACATACTAAAAGATGTTATAGGTGTATGTGAACCAACTTGATGTAATAAGATGATTTAGTATGTATATGTGGTTATGATACATGTAGAGTGTTCAGAATTGTTTTAAACAAAGGTTTAAGTAGTATATGTTTAAGAGAAAGAAATCACATTGTTGATCGATGATATGAAGTAACCTGAGAAGGAAATGTGAAGAACATAATCAAGCAACGCTTGATCACCGTTGTTACATTATGCTGTGTCACATGAAATTGTTGAGGTTACCAAGTATCTAAGAAAGTGAATGTGATTGAGAGAGATACGATTTGAAGTTATATTAAACAAATTAACTGTTGTTTACAGGGTAAGGTTAATTAGTGAAAATTATGATAATCAATAAGTGAAACTTGCAAGTGCGTATGGTACTTGCAATTATTGGAAATTGTTGAAATGCGATTGTGTAACTAATGGGTGTGGATTTCCTATTAGTGAGTTATATAGTATCCTAACGGATTACTAGTGTGTGTATGGCTTGTATTAAGCCGAGTTGAGTTACTGACTCTGTATGGTGATTGAGTCATTAAAACTAGTGAGAGTAGTGTTTTGAAGTTTGTGATTAGATTAAATCTAAAATTTGAGATAATTACCAGTTGAGGTATATATAGGTATGTGATTAGTGATATGAGTAAATAACTTATATTGTGTGTTAAATAAGTTATGAGAATGTTATTGAATGGATATTGACTAGAGAAAGGTGTAGTGGTTCCATTTTTTGGATGAGTGGGCCACTGTTGTCGAATGTAATTATGGAAAATTTATGTTTGAGGTTAAACATAGTATTTATATGTTAAAATGTGATACGTTGACTTTGAAAGTCAACTATGAATAAAGAGATTAGTGTATGACAGGAAATTATAAGAATATGATTGATTTTGTTGTGAGTTAAAAATTAAGAAAAGTGGTCAAACTAGTTGTTGACTTGTTGATTAAATTAAGATTGATAAAAGTGACCAACGTGATTTGTTGATTTATTGATTAAGTTAAAGTTGACAAATAGTCAACAGTATTGAAATTCTCAAATAGGTTATTTATAACTCAAATAAGTGAAAGGAGATATCAAAGGGTATGAATTGTGATATAAGTTCTCGGGGAGTAATTGAGTACACATCTAAATCAAGTGGGTATTTGTGAATGATATTAGCTAAATTAAAATTGTGCAAATTGTGTGCTGAAACTAGTTGGACAATTGTACTGATATGTAGTGATAATGTGATCTATATAAGATCGTTGATTGATTTAAGATAATTGTAGAACGATGCTGGGTGATCGTGATGCCTTATAATCGTGTTGATGTAATAGAGTGATAACATGAACCCTAAGGGGGAGAGAACTAAATAGATGATAATCCCATTCAGGTGAATGTGATAATATAAATTAATGATTAAGTTGAGAATTTAAAATTTTGTGCCATTAATTGAGAAAGGTGATATATTATGAAGCTAAAGGTTGAAATTGTGGAAATAATGGTTATATTTCCATTATTATATGTGTATGTGAAATCAGGTAAGTTGCTATATACTTGATAACAAATAAAATGATGAATTGTGACTTAAGATTACAAGTTGAAATAAGTCAATGTAGAGGTCGGGTGAATGTAGATAATACGGTGTGACAGTACATGTGTTAATTTAACAATGTACTTCTTGATGATGTTTTACCTACTGTGTGTGACATCTATTTTGCTTATTAAGGTGACATGAATCCGGATTACTTCTAAGTAAAGGATTCCATAGAGTTGAAGTGATAGGTGAATAATTGTTTAATTGTTGGTTATGAACTGAAATTAATTTTCAGTGTTGTTAAGTGCATTGTAGTTTTATAACCACTGATGTTAGCTGTTGTTTTAGTTGTTAAAGATTTTTTTACACATTTCTAGTCTCTGGTTGTAAGTGATTAAGTGTTCAGTTGTTAAAGTAATTGGGTATTTTAGACATATATCTGATTGATGATAGAGGATTCAGGTAAATGGTTGTTTTATAGAAATTGTTGGATAAATGTACAATATATATATACAGGGGTAAAGGGTAGAAACATGTACATTGGGACATGTGCATGTGAAAAGAATTTAAATAAATAAATTATTGTTATAAGTTGCTCAAGGGGAGCAAGGTACGTTATTAGTCTTGGTTGTAATTGATTTTGTGTCCACTTGTTAAAGTGATTGTGTGGTAATGATAAAGAATTCAGATATATGCTTGTTTAATGGAAAATATTAGATGAAAGCACAGTATATGTGCGTGGGAAAAGACAGAAACATGTCCATGGGGACAGGTGAATGTAGAAAGAATTGAAACAAGATAAATATAAAATAAGTTACTCTTGAGGATTAATGTATGATAAGATGTACGTGATTATGTTATATTAGACGAGTTGAGTGTGATCAGATTTCGGGGACGAAATCTTTTAAGGGGGAGAGATTTGTAACATCCATAAATCGGACCTAGTTGTTTTATATTATTTTGCGATTTTAAAATAATATTAACGTGTTTGGAAATAATATTGTTTGAATTAATTGCGAATAAATAGGAAATACGTTTTAGGACTTATTGTGATTAGTAAAATATTAAGTGATTTAAATTAATAAAGTTGACGGTAAAATAAAAGTTGGGACTCGCAAATGGTTTTCGGGTTCCAGACAATAGGTTGAGAAGGGGTATTAAATTATACCCGTATAATTGAAGGTCAGTTTAGGAGCCGACCTCCTCCCTTTTTATTTGATTTTCCTGCTTTCATTTTTAATATTCACAAATATATCAAAATCATTCCAAATCAAAATTAGAAATAAAGGAGATCTGAGTTGTGATTATAAACTGAATATTATCACCATCATCATCCTGTTCATAATCAGTTGGTAAGTGTTTATATAGTTTATTAAGAACTTGATTATATCATTAGGGTTTATGATCATTATGATGAAATTGATGAATTAAAATGATGATATGTGATGTTAGTAGTTGTTAGAAATCGTTATTCGTTATGTATAACCGATTAGATAGTTGAGATAGGTGATTTGGTGTGTGTTTAGTCGAATTAATAAGCTGGAAACGAAGAACAGAAGAACAGGGTTTGGGACTGTGGCCTATGGCCGGCGGTCAAGTTATTTAGCCGGCGGCCAGGGGACCGCTTTAGGGTAGCCGGCGGTCAGAACCTTTAGCCGGCGGCTAAATGGCCCGAAGGCAAAAAATTGTTTTTATTTCAAACTTTATTTCAAACACTTTTCATAGCTTAGCGGTGACTAGTGAGTGTAGTGACTTAATAAATATTGTAACTAGATAACATAATTGTGTGATGTTACAATCGAGATAAGTTGTAATATAATTGCGATGACATAAGTGTTAATTATCATGATTGATATGATATATTGTGTATTGAGATAATGTGATATGTTATATGATTATAACATGTGTTGATTATTATAACGAGTTCGTTGTTGATACCGAGTTATTGACTTGTGTATTTTGTTGTGGTTCTCAGATGGAGAGAAGGCTCAGTAATATTAGACTTCTGAGCTTGCAGCTGAGGTATTGGTGAGTGGACTCGTACTCTCAGTGTGATTTAGTTGTAACATAATTGCTTACAACAGGTGAACATAGTGTTATTGTGATTGTTGATTGTGATTGGTGACTGTTGACTGGTGATATACACGTGGGATAAGTGATGTGTCGCCTTCGGGCATTCTGTGATTCGGAGGTCAACAATTGTTGGACTGGGTTGCTACAGGTTAGCCAACATAGGAATTGTGAACATGTGTTGTGAATGGAGCTTATGTTGGTTAAAGGTAGCAGACAGTTATCGGTAATACCACTGTATTGGCCTGCAGTTGGTTGTAAGTGTCGCTTGGTGCACCTCCTGGGTCTGAGCGGTGTCACAAGGACCACCGATCCTCTTGGTGATGTTGTGTCAAGTGATGTTGTGTCAAGTGATATTGTGACAAGTGATGTCGTGTCAGTGTTAAGTGATATTTGTGATAATCAGTATTGTTATGCTGAATTGTGCTGATAGTGACAGGTTGACTCACTTAGCTTCGTGCTAATCCCACTATTTAACCCTCGCAGGTCTTGAGATGATTTTGGGCTGGGCAAGGAATGGACTGGAGAATGTTTGACTTTGTTGCGTACTCTGATATTGGATTTTATAAATCAGTGTTGTTCGTGTTTTCATATAACACCCATATTGATAAATTGTGTTTTAAATTAGTTAAACTTTTTATGTTTTGATTGATTAAAGTATCAATTTGGACAGACGCTTCCGATATATTGTATTTAAGTAACTATAGTATGAGGGGTGTTATACCTCTACAGTACAAAACACTGAACTATTTATACTACAAGAGTTCCTAAAATATCGCCTACAAAATAGGATCTTGGAAGGACACGTGTCGCTGCTTGATTGGTTTGAACTCTGATGAACCGACATTCTGCGAGTCCCAATTCTGTTACCGCAAATATCTCGTTACCTTAAAACCAATCACTTGCTGCCACGTAATCTTTCGGACATACTTCAAACTGGAACACTCTTGCTGATGTATAGATAAGTACAGTACTTTTAGTACTTGATGATTGAGAGGCTTTATTGAATAGTCCATTAAGATGCAGTAATCCTCCTCACTCACTGCGAGCTAACATGCTCTTGTAGAATGACTTGAACTAAAGATCTTCAGTGACTAGCTGTTATTCTGGCAGTGACTTTTGCCTTTATTGATTTGAAGAAGTAAATCTCTCGCTGACGTTGATCAGCGACACACCAGGTTGAGCTTTAAATCTTCCTCAGTATATCAAGCAGAATGAATGACGATCAGCAAAACCTATCATCAGCAACAACAGCTTTGATACAATCCATTTCTTCATTGAGTAGTGAACAGTTGAGTTGGTCAGCGACCAGTGACTTCATCATGGTCAGCGACCAGTGACTCAACATATATATATATATATATATATATATATATGCTTATGGGTGTAAAGTGTAATTATAAGCATTTAATATCAATTGTTAGATCTTAATGAAGATATCTTTTAATATATATTTTTTCATTATTATTAGGGGTGCTAAGTGTACTTATTTCAAATTAATATAGACCATTGATCTCTAATTAGGGAGCCTAATCAAAGACCCAAACTCCTCCATTGTATTCTGTTTTATATATATATAAAAGAATTAGGGGTGCTAAGTGTATTTATTTCAAACTAATATAGACCATTGATCTCTAATTAGGGAGCCTAATCAAAGACCCAAACTCCTCCATTGTATTATGTTATATATATATATATATATATATAATATAAAAGATTATTATTATTATTGTATATTCAGCCATCCCTACAAATCTTTGGCAACTAAATTGTTATCTATTAAAATAAAAACACTGTGCGACCATTAAATTTTGTTTTTTTTACTACATACGACATCTTCTAAGGTTTTGCCATCGTCGCCGCTTGCATCCGTACATAAAAAAACTCCGACCGATTTCTGATCGCCTTCAATTGTCAATGGCGTCCTATTTGATCTTCTTCATCTTCCCA
The DNA here is from genome assembly GCA_949592205.1 of Helichrysum umbraculigerum. Lineage (NCBI taxonomy): Eukaryota > Viridiplantae > Streptophyta > Magnoliopsida > Asterales > Asteraceae > Helichrysum > Helichrysum umbraculigerum. Next base: position 94,120,654 of record CATIUR010000004.1, read on the forward strand.
TATATTCATTCATTGATTATTAACATCAAACCTCTGACCACAATAAGGAACAATAACAATCAGGAAGAATAACCACAATCATCCTCAATCAAACTTGTGGACCCTACATCCAGGTTTGTATATGCAGCATCTGATAGGCTATTTATCGTTTGTTCAATTTGTTTGAAAGGTCATATTTGTCTTAATTCTCAGGTACATTAACTGGGCTAATATTGGTTGTAGCTCTATGTAAAGTTTGGTTTCTCTAGATTTGGATGTGGACCGGTAAGGTTTTTTTGCATATGTGGCTCTTGCTTATTTTTAAAACGTTCTTGCTGATATTGCCACTTATATTATATGCTAGCTACTGAATATTTTATGTGTGTTTTGTCCTAATTATGACCTATTAATATTGGATTTGGAATTTTTACATAGTATGCCACTAAGCTAACAGCTTAAGGAAAAGAGGGAGGCGCTAAATGGGAAGGTCATAAGTCGGGGCTATAAAGGTATGTAAAATATATCGCGTATTGCTCCATCCTTTTGCCAAATGAAATTTAAACCACTACATAAAGTAGTTTGACTTCTTAGAAATGTCAGATTGTTTCGTACTGAAACTTCAGTTCAAGTGTTATAATTCATAGACAACCTTAATTGTTGACATGAAATTTGGATTCTTTATTTATTGCTATATGCTCTCATTTGGTAGAGAATAATAGTTTAAACAAGACGTAGCTGATGGATATGCATGTTGTAGTGTCTATTTATAACTCCTTATGGTCAGTCAATGAGTAAGGTAATATTCTATAAATTGTAGTATGTATGTTACGTCACTACATTATAATGGTTGTTTCTATCTCAAAATGATGAAATAGTAAAATGAAAAGGCGTTTTTGGGTGGGTTAGAGTGTAGTAACATGGTATTGTGCAAATGATTTTGATTTAGCTAATGATTTTGTTGCATTTTAATATATTGCCGATTTACCTTTTTTTTAATAGATGTAGGATAGCATCAAGGTGTATCATTTAACTATTTAAGCTCCTATTCCACCATGCCACAAGTTATGCAAAAACTCGCACATTTCTAATCATCAGTTTGCTATTATTTTTTTCTCACTTATATTATCAGCTGGAAAGTCTTTAGTGCAATTAGATGATGAGTCTCATCATTGTATTGCATTTTTGTCAAGTTCAATTAGGTTATGCTTACAAAAACTTTTAAGTGCTCATAACATTCAGGGTGCGATCGTATGATTTTTTTTGTTCTATCGTCTACTAGGTGCAATCCGTATACTGATTTGGGTGTTCTATATGCATAATCTCTTTCGTTTTTCAGCGAGAAATGTTATACTTTTGCTGATAAATATATCTTTAGGAATTTCTCATTTATTGTTTTACTTCTTAATTATTTGTGTTAAAGGTCAATTTGTTAATCAACTCACTTATATTTTATTGGCATTCTGGTTTTTGATGCCACATATTTAATCTTTGTGTCCTGAATTTTCTAATAATAGCATTGAAGTCGTTCTCAATCATGAGCCTCATAATTTTAATGTTTTCCAATATTCATGCAGGTGTCATGTGGTTCAGAGGTACAAATTCTTCATAGGAATCAAGAATACAGAGGTACAAGCCTTCATAGAAGAGATCATGTTCGAGTAAGGTCATCAATTCAAGTACAAGGTAACTCATACTATTTCTGGAAAGGTGGTTACGTGAAACCATTGAATTTTGAATAAGTCGATTTTGGTTGAGTTTTGATATAAAGGTTGAAATTAAGAAGCTTAACTAAAAGGGGAATGCGTTAAATGTGTTTAATGGGTCAAACAATTGAAAGATGATAAAAATGTATACCACCTTTATACTGTTTTATTCAACTATTTAGATTAGATTTACATAGCTTTTGTAACAATAATTAACATGTTAGTTAATGATTTTTCTTTTAAAGATCTGGACAAAAAATGTTTGAGGGTCAACTCAACATGACCCGACATGTACTAAATTTGACCCATTTCAGTTTTGCCCAGTAATTTCCTGCTCCGTTCACCTCTTAATTTTTCACAACTATAATTCCCTTTCATTAATCAGTGGGATGTTTAGGATTTAAGCATGAAATGGTTGTAAGAGAACAAACATGATCCTTTCACATGAAAATCACCTTTTATTTCTCAGATGTGAAAAGGTCTGTTCTATACTGTAACACCCCCAAATTTGTTTAGCGGAAGCGTTTAGTTAAAGTGTTGGGTGTCACAATAATAAAGCATGCATACGTATCAGAGCTTATGATTACAACAGAACAATATATATTAAGATGCCAAAAGTATTAATTACAAAGTTTACGATTCATCGAATCGTATAGGTTAAAAGTAGTAAGTTTACAAAAGTAGATTTCTGAAATATGACTAAAACATTTCAGTTATACTAAAGAAATCCATATGTTTCCAAAAGTTGGCATCCTAAGCTTCAAGGGTCGCCTAATTCTCCATGTGTTGGCGATTCTTACATGCGCAGCTAATTCCCTGAAAAACATAGTAAAAGTCAACAACTAGGTTGAGTGAATTCACAGGTTTTATGTTTACACAAGTTGAATCAAGTTTGTAAGCACGGTTGTTATCCAAATACGTTCACAATAGTATTGCCATAATAGTCGAAAATACGTTTAGTGGAATGTAATCCAAATACAAGTTTAGTGGGTTATTCGCCCCAAATACAGTTTAAGTTTCGTAGGAAAGCAGTATCCTATTAGTTTACCCAAGAAGTAGGGATTTAAATTGTTTGTTCGAGAAGTAGAGTTTAAAATGTTTGCCCAAGATGTAGGGACTTTCCAAGTGTGCCCAAGAAGTAGGGACTAAATCGTTTGTCCAAGAAGTAGGACCCATCAGTATCTGCCCAAGACGTAGGGACTTGTATAAGTTGTGTCCAAGAAGTAGGACTGGCATCCAAGACGTAGGACCCATCTGCTCAAGAAGTAGAGCCTTCATCCAAGACGTAGGATGGCACCTTGCCCAGGATGTAGGGACTTTCTGTGCGGGCGTGCCCAAGACGTAGGGACTTTCTGTGTGTTTATGAAAATGTTGTTTCATAAAAAAAAAACTAGTAATATAAGTATGTAGTTGGTCGTTCTCCAGCATGCTCTCAGTTCAGTTTTCGTATGAAAATACCATTACGTTCAGACAGTTGAAGTAGTTGACCGCAGTCATAAATAGTTTGTATAAGTGTGCCAAAGGCAGTTAAGTGACAGTTCGTATAACAGTTTAACAGTTCAAGTACTCTAGTCGTTCGAGTAAACAGTATGATAAATAATCATATAGTAAAAGTAGTTATGGCAATCAGTAAAACAGTTGTCTATGTTTTCCACCCCTGTTCAAAAGCAGTTAAATCAGTAAAAGGAGGGGCTGTGAACTCACCTGTTGAGTTTAAGCAGTTGTGCGAGTGCTAGCAAACCTAAGCCCAAGTACAGTCTGAAATCTCCTAACGTCCTAAACGTACGAGATTTAATAAGTATTGTGGATGTCTAAGCTAATCATCCATGCTAGTGTTTGTACAACCAAGTCATGTCCAAATCGTTTGTTTAATGTTTATGTTTGTATTTCGTTGTTTGTGAAAATGTATACGACTCGTTGGTGAAAGTTTGAAATCAACATTTCGATAAAACAAGTATTGTTTGAATTGTTTGTAAGGCTCGTGAATCGTATCGTATAAAGATATGCGTTTCCGGTTAGTTTGACACTTAGTGAAAACAAGTTTTTAAACTTCCTGTTTTTAGCGACGTAAGGTGCGACGCTGAGTGGTTATGCGACGTAGGGTGCGACGTACGGGTCTACGTCGCATTCAGGTTTTGCGACGTCATGGGTTACGTCGCATAGGCGACGTTCGCAATTTAATGCGACGTAGTGGTCTGCGTCGCTATGTGCGACGTAAGGAAGGGTAATGCGACGTAAAGGCCTACGTCGCAGTACTGTTTTCGGTCCCAATGCGACGTAGTCGCCTGTTCGACGAACAGCGAGTAAAAGTCGGATTTTTGGTTGATTTGGAACGTTTTCGGTTGTATAAAACACTAAAACATGTTATTCTAAGTATGTTAAACACTAAACAACAATTATAACTTTGAAATCTAAAGATTTGCGGGATTTGTCGGAAACTTACGAGTGCCGGATTTGAAATCCGAAAAGGTAGAAGTGTAGATCGTGTTGTCATGGTCGTTTTATTCCAAAGGAGCTATGTGATTCGGCGTCGTTTTAGTGTAGTTTTCTTTGTTTTTGTGTGATTTTTGGTGAGTGGTGGTGGTGGGTGTAGAGAGAAAAGAAAGAGAAAGATGATGATGATGAATGAGAAAATGGGGAGGTGGGAGGTGGTTTTGTACCACTTTCTGCCTCCGTGTTTGCGTTCCGTGTTTGTTTATCCGATCGTTAAATATTACTGTATTTCAACTAATGTATTTTTAAATTATATATTTCATTATATTTAATTAGGCTCTTTTTATGGAACCAATTTATAACTTTTATAAATTTCAAACTTTGTTTGATTTTAATTATACGTTTTGACGTTTTGCGTTATAAAATGAATTGGTAATATTTTTGACAAAATATTTATTAGTTACCACGTTATTTAATAATTTCGTTTTATTAAATAATTTTGTTCACCAACAGTCGTACGTTTTTGTCGCGTTTGTTTTCAATTTGTTCAGTACGTAATTACAACTAATTACGAATACGTAATACTACGCGTACTAACTAGTTGGGCTATGCTAGACTTACCTCTAAAATGTGTTATGAATTCACTCAAGTAGGGAATTAGCCTAATAATGCAAGTGATTAATGTAATTAATCGTGTTCAAATTTGCGAGTTGTTACATTCTCCCCATGTTAGAGAAATCTCGTCCCGAGATTTAAATCAAGTCGGATCGCCCGCGGCGTATGTTCTCCGATAAATCATGTTATTAACAATAGTAATAGTTTACGTGGCGACCTATGTTTGCCAATATAGTTTTAACTGTTGAGTATACTCGCGGTATAGTTTGATAGTTCAAGTTCGTTTCGTGGTTGGCGTTTACCAAGTGGTATGTTCGAATTGACATCCGAATGAAAGAAACGTTAAATCGTAGCAAGAGTTGGTAAGGCATACCGTGTTTGCCATAGTCCGCAACAGTTTCCGGTGCACGGAGGATGTATGCGCGGCCACGAGCCGGTGGGATGGTTGCGATGTGGTTGTTGTTATTTTGATTGCTGTTTCCGGGGTTGTTCTGGGTGTTGTTCAGTTTTGGACACTGGTTTCGATAGTGTCCGGGCTCACCGCACTCGAAACACCCATTGTTTGTTCGAGCGGGGAGGTTGGCTTTGCATGTTTGAGCTCGATGTCCCCATTGGTTGCATCTGTCGCAGAGAGTACAGTTACCCTCATGATGCCTTTCGCATTTTCCGCATTTAGGCCTTTTGCCTAGGTATGGTTTCGGTTCAGTGTTAGTGATGGCGATGTAGGCTCGAGTGTTTCCCACGTTCCTGTTTTGTTGACCCTGACGGTCGTCGTTCTCGCTGTGCCATTTACGTTTGTGGGTTCCAGATTCGCCCGCCTCAGTACGGGTAGGTTCAGTTTTCCCGGTAGTGGTTTTCAAAGTGCCAATCAGAATGGCGTCATCAGTCAAACTTTGAGCCAGATCAACTGCGCTCCTAAAGGTGGCGGGTTTGGAGGACATAACCATGCCTCGAATCTGTGGGGCCAAGCCCTTGTTGAAACGCTCGATGCGTTTGCTTTCGGGGGTTACCATGTGGGGCACCAGTCGTGCGAGTTCCTGGAATCTAGTCGTGTAACCGGAAATGTCAGCGCCGATCATTTGTATGTTCCAGAATTCGTTTTCCAGTTTCTGCATCTCGTTGGGAGGGCAAAATTCCTCCATCATCATCTGTTTCAGAGTTACCCAGGTCATGGAATGAGCAGCTGGGCGTCCCATAATCTGGACTTGAGCGTTCCACCAGGTTAGCGCTTTGTCGGCTAAAGTGCAGGTGGCGTATTTTACGATTTTATCGGTGGCACAGTCGCTGATGTCGATGACTGATTCCATCTTTTCAATCCAGTGGACCAGGCCAATGGCCCCTTCGGTCCCGGTGAAGGTGCTGGGTTTACAAGACTGAAAGGTTTTGTAGGAACACCCCTGCTGGGTATTAGTTGGAGTTTCGCTGTTGACGGGGGTAGCTCCACTGTTGTTGGTTGGGTTTTCACGATTTCTGCTAGCCTCGTACTGAGCAATAGCCTCAGCCACGCGGCGTTCGATGATTTGTTCGGTCGTTTCTGGAGGTACAGGTGGAGAATTTCGTCGACTGTTTCGAATATTTCTTTGTTTAGGCGGCATGCTGACGTTCTGCGATGAAAAGATGCAGAAGTCAATGCCAATGAAGAATATGTGAGGAATGAAGTTTCACATATTTCAAATTTTCGAGTATCAAGAGAAATGGTCGAATCTCCGTCACGTATCTTACGACTATGAAACACCCATATGTACTTAGTATAATATAATCACGTTGGCCAGGCGTCATTATATGATGCCAAATACATACTTCTTTTCATCAACCGTTTAATCACGATCAGGTTCGTATGAGATCTGAGTACAATGAACGAGTCGAATGTGGTGAACAGTTCACGCGTATCGAGGTATCGTAACGATAGTTTAGATGTATGCAAATGTATGTATGCATGTACGTTCTAGCCAAGGCTATAGTCTAGGTCTCTAGGTTGCTAAGTCACCTAAAGTTTCCTAGTTCGCTATAACCAATGGCTCTGATACCAATCTGTAACACCCCCAAATTTGTTTAGCGGAAGCGTTTAGTTAAAGTGTTGGGTGTCACAATAATAAAGCATGCATACGTATCAGAGCTTATGATTACAACAGAACAATATATATTAAGATGCCAAAAGTATTAATTACAAAGTTTACGATTCATCGAATCGTATAGGTTAAAAGTAGTAAGTTTACAAAAGTAGATTTCTGAAATATGACTAAAACATTTCAGTTATACTAAAGAAATCCATATGTTTCCAAAAGTTGGCATCCTAAGCTTCAAGGGTCGCCTAATTCTCCATGTGTTGGCGATTCTTACATGCGTAGCTAATTCCCTGAAAAACATAGTAAAAGTCAACAACTAGGTTGAGTGAATTCACAGGTTTTATGTTTACACAAGTTGAATCAAGTTTGTAAGCACGGTTGTTATCCAAATACGTTCACAATAGTATTGCCATAATAGTCGAAAATACGTTTAGTGGAATGTAATCCAAATACAAGTTTAGTGGGTTATTCGCCCCAAATACAGTTTAAGTTTCGTAGGAAAGCAGTATCCTATTAGTTTACCCAAGAAGTAGGGATTTAAATTGTTTGTTCGAGAAGTAGAGTTTAAAATGTTTGCCCAAGATGTAGGGACTTTCCAAGTGTGCCCAAGAAGTAGGGACTAAATCGTTTGTCCAAGAAGTAGGACCCATCAGTATCTGCCCAAGACGTAGGGACTTGTATAAGTTGTGTCCAAGAAGTAGGACTGGCATCCAAGACGTAGGACCCATCTGCTCAAGAAGTAGAGCCTTCATCCAAGACGTAGGATGGCACCTTGCCCAGGATGTAGGGACTTTCTGTGCGGGCGTGCCCAAGACGTAGGGACTTTCTGTGTGTTTATGAAAATGTTGTTTCATAAAAAAAAAAAACTAGTAATATAAGTATGTAGTTGGTCGTTCTCCAGCATGCTCTCAGTTCAGTTTTCGTATGAAAATACCATTACGTTCAGACAGTTGAAGTAGTTGACCGCAGTCATAAATAGTTTGTATAAGTGTGCCAAAGGCAGTTAAGTGACAGTTCGTATAACAGTTTAACAGTTCAAGTACTCTAGTCGTTCGAGTAAACAGTATGATAAATAATCATATAGTAAAAGTAGTTATGGCAATCAGTAAACCAGTTGTCTATGTTTTCCACCCCTGTTCAAAAGCAGTTAAATCAGTAAAAGGAGGGGTTGTGAACTCACCTGTTGAGTTTAAGCAGTTGTGCGAGTGCTAGCAAACCTAAGCCCAAGTACAGTCTGAAATCTCCTAACGTCCTAAACGTACGAGATTTAATAAGTATTGTGGATGTCTAAGCTAATCATCCATGCTAGTGTTTGTACAACCAAGTCATGTCCAAATCGTTTGTTTAATGTTTATGTTTGTATTTCGTTGTTTGTGAAAATGTATACGACTCGTTGGTGAAAGTTTGAAATCAACATTTCGATAAAACAAGTATTGTTTGAATTGTTTGTAAGGCTCGTGAATCGTATCGTATAAAGATATGCGTTTCCGGTTAGTTTGACACTTAGTGAAAACAAGTTTTTAAACTTCCTGTTTTTAGCGACGTAAGGTGCGACGCTGAGTGGTTATGCGACGTAGGGTGCGACGTACGGGTCTACGTCGCATTCAGGTTTTGCGACGTCATGGGTTACGTCGCATAGGCGACGTTCGCAATTTAATGCGACGTAGTGGTCTGCGTCGCTATGTGCGACGTAAGGAAGGGTAATGCGACGTAAAGGCCTACGTCGCAGTACTGTTTTCGGTCCCAATGCGACGTAGTCGCCTGTTCGACGAACAGCGAGTAAAAGTCGGATTTTTGGTTGATTTGGAACGTTTTCGGTTGTATAAAACACTAAAACATGTTATTCTAAGTATGTTAAACACTAAACAACAATTATAACTTTGAAATCTAAAGATTTGCGGGATTTGTCGGAAACTTACGAGTGCCGGATTTGAAATCCGAAAAGGTAGAAGTGTAGATCGTGTTGTCGTGGTCGTTTTATTCCAAAGGAGCTATGTGATTCGGCATCGTTTAGTGTAGTTTTCTTTGTTTTTGTGTGATTTTTGGTGAGTGGTGGTGGTGGGTGTAGAGAGAAAAGAAAGAGAAAGATGATGATGATGAATGAGAAAATGGGGAGGTGGGAGGTGGTTTTGTACCACTTTCTGCCTCCGTGTTTGCGTTCCGTGTTTGTTTATCCGATCGTTAAATATTACTGTATTTCAACTAATGTATTTTTAAATTATATATTTCATTATATTTAATTAGGCTCTTTTTATGGAACCAATTTATAACTTTTATAAATTTCAAACTTTGTTTGATTTTAATTATACGTTTTGACGTTTTGCGTTATAAAATGAATTGGTAATATTTTTGACAAAATATTTATTAGTTACCACGTTATTTAATAATTTCGTTTTATTAAATAATTTTGTTCACCAACAGTCGTACGTTTTTGTCGCGTTTGTTTTCAATTTGTTCAGTACGTAATTACAACTAATTACGAATACGTAATACTACGCGTACTAACTAGTTGGGCTATGCTAGACTTACCTCTAAAATGTGTTATGAATTCACTCAAGTAGGGAATTAGCCTAATAATGCAAGTGATTAATGTAATTAATCGTGTTCAAATTTGCGAGTTGTTACATATACTTCTATAGTTTTTGTATTCATGTACATTTTTTGTGTAATTGTCACCGGTCGTATCGGCTTGATAAGATTCGTTACCTTTTGATTTTGTGAATGCGTGTATATTAGTTAATTGTAACTCTTGCTGGCTAGCCCTTCATGTACATTATATGTATGTTGATTGTAAACTGCAATGCATTCTTGAGCAAGGGAGAGAATTTTGGAATAAATTAAAAACTACTATTTATCCGTTTTGAATTTACTTGATAGGTTGATAAAAAAACACTATCTACTTGATGGCCAGTGTTTTAAATAGTGATTAGTTGGCGTTGACAAAGATGTAGTCAAAATAAGGTTACGATTCAAGAATAATGTGTTGATTGGTTCTTCAATATTACAGGTGAAGCAACTATTCTTATTAATCTTTTCAATCAACTGCAAACTGTTTTCTATAAAATATGGAACACCCCATAGTCACAATGTTCATATATGTACTTTATATGAACCATAGACCCGATAATAATAAAGATTGGAGCTTTCAATTCTCATGATTTCCTGAAATGACCGAGCCAAATTTTGGTCACGCTTCCATGGAGCAAGTAAATATTATTTACAAGATTTCTCTTCTTGCTTCCGTTTCTTCTAGCAGGTAAGCCCCCTCTATTCATTTGAATACGGTTTCATTTTTTATTGTTTTAAAATTTACCTATAAGGTCGGGCCTTACCGATATACTTATTTGATGTTTTTCCTATTTTAAAGGAGGAACGGTACAACCAAACTATATAGATAACTATATATCAATTCTTGATGTGACTCAACTTTGGCATTAGACAAAACACTTGAATTAGAGGCAACCGTGGGGTCTCAGTTTTTGCAATATAGTGTTCAAGATCACGGAAAACTTTTGTCTTACTTTTTCTTTACCTAAAAGATTTTACGAGACTAATGACTTCAATTTAAAAGCATTTGTTTAATGCATCTTTATCAGAAAGTCCGGGCCAAAATGATGCTAGCCATGGCAGTTTCACTGGCCGAGCCTCTGCCAAAAAAATTACATTGGAAGTTGCTTGGAATTAGTGTGTGTTTTTGTGTTGGTATACTATTTGTAAACCAGGAAAGATGGGTGTAAATATATGAACCATTTCATTTATATTTTTGAATAAGCTAATGCACAATTTCATTTTGTTTAGATTTATTTTTATTTTGAATCTCCCTTGAGTCGAATCACGATCATCAAAATCTTAATGAGTTTGAAGGTATTAAAAGGACTATTATATTAATTTGTACATTCATAGTTTTCTTTACGGTAACTTCTCAACTTCGTTTAATGTATTCAACAAAAATCAACCCGTCTTATTTTTATGTACTAACAATTTATAAAATACCTTTAAATGTTTTCGTGGATGAATTTGATGAGGAAAGTTTTGTATATTGGCTAAAGATTAATATGGAACAAGGTCATGGGAAGATGCCTTCAGAAAAGTTATGGAAAAAAATCATGATGGCTGATTAACAATAATAACACTGATGCACAATTATAAAATTAATGACAAAATTAATGACAACAAATAAGCTAATAATAAATACAAACTACAAATACAATTAATCTAACCTGATAATGAAAGAAATATCACTTTAATCACATAATAAACAGATAAACGATGATTGCAAATATTAAATGGAGAAAGAGTGAACAACTAAAAATAAACTCACGGAACAAAAATTTAGTGTACCAAACACATGACATATAATATGCAATTAAATAATTCTTAATAAAACAATGCGTAATATGAAACGTCGATTCAATCAGTAAAACAAATGGGTCAAAAATTTAAAAATTAAAAAGTAAAACAAACGTAAATCACGAAGCCCAACAAAGTAGAATTATAATGAAAACAATACACGGGCCCAACAGATACATACATACACGGGCCAACAGATTGATACATCTCTTAAGTTTATTTAAATTCCCTTCGCCTTAATTAAATAGATAAATAAAAAACAATACATCATTAGTAAATAAAAAACCTTTAAGATTTAAATAACGAAAATACTTAACAATAACCCGCGTTGCCGCGGGTCTTTTATCTAGTTACATTAAAAACTAAAACAATTATTTTAATTATATAATCATATCAACACCCCGTGTATATACACGAGTTTTAAATCTACCTAAAATTTTAATTAGCCAATAAAATTGATTGATTTTATCCAATTATCTAAAATTAAGGACATGATGGCATCATAAATTAATAATAATTTTTTAAAAAAATATTGATTTATAAAATTAACTCTACTTCTATTCCCTTACAAATTAATGAATTACAAATTTTTTTAATAAAATTTTTTAATTTAATAATTAATTAATTTATATACCATTTTTGTAGTTATAGGGATAGCAAGTCTATTCCTTTACAATTAAGTGAATTACGTTCTTTTAATATAAAGTTTGATTTATCAAATTAATAAATATAAGTCACGTTTAAATGAGTACGATAATTTTTTGTGAGAATTAGGGGACAAATAAAAATGTGTCATGTGTCATTACATTAATTTTCCCTACGTTTTTAAAAATTAAATATTTTTCAAACGGTAACTCGAAAAATCATAAAATTTGCACTATAAAATTAGTGTTTTATTCTCTTCGATTAGAGATGTGACATGGTATACTTTCGACGAACTTCTTTTTTTCGTTTTACTGTGGGTTTTGAAAGCAACTAACACATATCTTACCAGCGAGTAACACATCTGTTACTAATTTTGTACAATTTATAAAATAAAAACAAAAGTCGTTGAAAGTATACCTTGTGAGATGACAAATCAAAGAGAAAAAAATGATGATTTTTATAGTGCAATTTTTATAATTGTGAGATAACAATTTTTATGTTATCAAATACAAATTCAACGGGCCCGTTCCTGATTCATTTCATAATAATAATAATAATAATAATAATAATAAAAACACCATATATATCTACACGACCTCAACAGCCGCCGACTTTAGATCCCCTCTTCCGTGTACTTTCCCCAAAATTAAAGAAAAATAAAACCCTAAGATCGTCGATGTTTGTTGTTACCCAGAATGACTTTGTAGCATCCAACTAAAAGTTAACATCTTTCTTCATCGTATCTAGTTTTCTGTCGGCAATTAATCTATCTGATAGACCGAAATTTCATCAAATTGAAGTCCCGATTGTCGTTCCAACGAATCGAACTACAGGTATCGATTACGAGAACTCGTTTAATCTCTTAAAGTATTCATCTTTATGTGTATTCGCGATTTACTTTAATGTTAACACAAAGATTCAATTTTTCGCAAGATCTGATCTTTGTTTACATGAAAGTTCATTACTTTATATAATTGTTTCTGTGATTTGTTTAATTCGTTTTTTTTTTTCTGTAAAAAATTAATTGGTTCTTTGATTTGTTGAACTCATTATTTCTTCTTTCTGCTAAAACCTCGGTATCTTTTGTTATGTGTATGCTAATAAAATATTATTTTTTCTCTTTTTGTTGTAACAGATTACATCTCTTTGTGTTGGATATAGTAAGTATGCGGTTAATTATAGCTTCCCAGCATTACACATGCATCTGATGCAGGTACAAGTGCTAACTTTTATTTTCAGCAAATGTTTGGTCATTTAAATGTTGATGCAATAAGCTATATTCTCAAAGTTGTTCGTTAATCTTATGCTTGTGTATATATATGTTCATCTTTAACAATGGCAATGTTTTCTTTTTTTCCGTTTCTGAAAATTGGTTATGAATCTTTCTGTTTGGCCAAAGTATTGAGTTTTCAGAAGTTATTTAAACTTGTGGACTAAGAACGAAAAAAATTTGCTCGTTTTTATCAAGTATTCACTTACAATCAATGTATTGGAAAGTACATGTTTTATAGATACTAATGTTTACTGATAACTGCTAAAAGTTTATTTGTGTAAAACATGTTGCATAGGTGTGGGTTGGCACAAAACATTGTTTATTTAAAAAATAACATACTAATATTTTTTGTTTATATAAATAATTAGGTGAAGGACCTGTGACAACGCGGGTTATGATATTTGAGTTTGTAACTATTAGTGTGAAATAAATTATTAACTTGATTCTAATTTATAGACATGTGTATGACACGGACTTATGTATGTAAATAATAATTATATTTTATTTACATGCTAAATAATAACTATTATTATTATTATTGAACTAAGGTGGTTTAAGAAAAACTAAAAACAAATCGTTACCGTTACCAAATGTGTAACTGTTCTGTATGAGAATACAAAGCCCTTTAAAAATCAAGATGCTAATATCTAGGCAAATCTTGATATATCAAAGATAGGTAAGTCGTGGTGGTGGTGGTGGCGGCGGCGGCGAATAGAATGAAATAGGAACTTTTTGCAAACCCTTAAGGATATAATTGCAATATACTGTAAAGACAAAATACAAATAATCCATACATAAACAACCTAAACCTGCCCACACTCATTTTGATGCCTAAAAGTTCTGTATGATGTCTCGCATAACGATGAATGTAAGACACTTAAGGAACAAAGGAGAACCCACCACTATAAGTAGCGTCAAACTAGCAACTAATGCGGTGATACATGTAAATTGAACGCTGGTTGGGTTGACCTTGAGGGTGCGGCACGAATAAAGTAGCCCCATATTTGTATGATATGCATTATTATAAACTTCATATCATATATATGATGAATGATGACGACAATATCTTTCAACTGGTCAATACATAACAACCTTAAAGAAATGTCATTCAATTCTTGATTTATTTTTATTTACATAAATGTATGATATGATCTGAATGTCTTTTCAAAATTTATAGAACATTATGACGTATTTTGGATTGCATATACGATACTAAAATGACAGCTTATTTTATTTTTCTTATTTAGCTTTAACTTTAATGAATCCGGTTCAGCTGAGAGTAGTTAAATTAATATTGTTGCTAGGATGTGCATAGGCAACTCGATTAGGTAAATAGATTGTTGATTGTTGATTTTTGCATAGTTGTTTATTAATGGATTCAACCAAGTTATTATAGGTGTTGTAGGTTCTAATTTCCTTTTAGTGTAAGTGGTGCGACTCTTAGTGCCTCAATATTTAGAGCTTTAAAATCACGTTTGATACAACTCTAATATAAGCTTGAGAAAAAAAGGTATGGTTGTATTACTAGCTAGAACTTGAGCCAAACCATTAACCGTTAGGTACTTAGTTGTGTTTGTTATTGACTTAATACAAAAATACATGCCATGATAATTAAAGTCATTAAAATGTATATTTACATATTAAGTCACGGCTTTTTCAAAACATTTGACATATTAGTCGTTTTAACTACCTCATATAGAGGGTTAAACAACGAATAATGATTTTTTTTCCTAAGAATTATTTACAACGGACATCATACATCCAAACATACACATTATCATTTAAGAACTTAACCCGGAAATAACAAACAAGCCCTAAGAGTTCAATATTATCATGTCACTTGATAAACATGCACGAGTGACAATTCTTGATTGGTACCCAACAGGCCAACAATAGACGTACATTATACAACAAATATGCCATTTGTTTACATTTTTTTCTATAAGAAGTGCAAAGTAATATGTTAAATTACTCACTCAGAGCACATAGAGTGGTTGATGGAGTTTTAGTGTTTAGTTCAGTGCTCAAATGAATACTGAACTTTAACACTGAAGCTGAAAAGTGAGGTAATGGTTAACCTTGCAGTTCAGTGTTCAGTAGATTATTTTATTATCTTTTTAAGAGAAAAAGGTTTTTTTTTTTTTTTTTTTTTTTTTTTTTTTGTTGTAACCGTATGAAACAAACAAAAACAATAAAAAAAAGAGAACGGCTTGTAAGATGACGTGCTGGGCCGCATGTTGGCGAAGAACACCGAGCAAGAACTTCGAAGGGGAGTGGAGAACACTAAGCTTCGGTGTTCTTCTTCTTGAACGACAACGAGAACTTAGTCCACTCCGTATGCTCTCAAAAGCTCGTATAAATTTATAACATTATACACGTGATATATCATCACATTTTCGCTCACAAATATGATAGAGTTTAATTGCAATGTTCTGAAGGGAAAAAAAATTAAAAAAATAATAATAATGAACTATACAAAAAATTAAATAACTATTTACCTAAAAACGATTTATTTTTTTAACTTTTTTCAAACCCTAAGGGTAAGAAGTGGAATATCCTCTAAAATAATGGTTTAAAGTAAAAAGTACATGGAACCAGTTAAACTCTACATGACTTCAATAGCCGTCGACTTCAGATCTCCTTCTGCCTTGTACTTTTCCCCAAAATAAACAAAAATAAAACCCTAATTCGAGATCCTAGTTTTCTGTCGGCAAATCAATCGATCTCATAGACCGACATTTCATCAAATTGAAGTCCCGATTGTCATTCCAACGTATCGAATTACATGTATCGATTACGAGAACTCGTTTAATCTCTTAAAGTATTCATCTTTATGTGTATTCGCGATTTACTTTAATGTTAACACAAAGATTCAATTTTTCGCAAGATCTGATCTTTGTTTACATGAAAGTTCGTTACTTTATATAATTGTTTCTCTATATAAGCATGGTTAGAGGCCAGAGTAGAGCATGCTTGATTATTCTTGAGATTAGAAATATTGAGTGTCATTTGGGAGAGACGGGTGCCTCTCGAAAGCACACCAATCTTTGTTTTCTTTGTTTCGTTTCAGTTTGATTTCCAATAAAAATCAAGAGGGTTCTATCACATAATCAATGACGAAACACACTCGAGCCATAAATCGAACGATTCCGGCCTTTTGACCACCGTTGAACGGCGTTGACCGACTTTTTCAAGCGTTTTTCACCTAGGCGAGTCGGGAGCCTTCCTGGAACCGACTAGTCGGCCGTCTTTTACAACACTGCCAATAAGAACTCCAAATATTGCTAAGAACCTTAAGAATTTATTAAATACAATAACACAACATGAATTATTTAATTCAACATGTTCATATATTTTAACATCTCTATGACTCTTTGCAGTATAAAAGCTAGTAATAATTAGCAGATGCAATGCGTTGTTGCATTTTTAAATGCACAACCTATAATTAAATTCTTTTCTTGTCCTTCCTCGGCTCTGTATACTCTTTATGCGCTGCCTGAATGACACCTAATGTATTGCAGTGCAGGATAAATTGGAAAAAAGATAATAAGGGGTGAACTAAAATAAGAAGAGAAGATGCAATGGGAGCTTCCAGGGGACAAAAGTTATCTGGGATTCAGAAGCAAGTTTTTTCATTATACCGAGGATTTCTTAGAACTGCACGTTCCAAACCACCAGAAAACCGAGCCCAGATTGAATTAATTGTATCAGCAGAGTTTCGTAGAAATTCACAACTGATTGATCGCAAGAATTTTCTACATATTGAGTACCTGCTGCGTCGTGGGAAGAAGCAACTTGATCAACTGAAAACCGTTGATTCTGTAAGATTATCTTCATCAAATGTAGAATAATATTCCGATACTCAAAAACCATTATCTGTTACACCGTTTTGATCCTCGTTAAATAAATATACATGAATGATATTCTAGAGCCTTGTGTTGTGATAAGAGATTATAAGTGAGTTCATTGATTTTTTTTTTTTTTTTTTTTTTTTTTTGATGATGTAACTGATATTAAAACAAGCTGCGCTTGATTTTTAATGCTAATCGATAGAAAACATGATGTTATTATGTGAGTGCAAGAATTAATAGTCACCCATGACCCACTTGACCGTGACTATTTAGAGGGTGTTCTGTGATTATAGATTTATGCTTTTAGAAAGCCAAAACGTACTTTAACATGTTTGGATAGATGCTGCATTTTAATTTACATATAGGGATAAAGCACCGATAAGAAGTTCAACACTTGTTAAGTGAGTTCATTGATTCGTTTTTTTTTTTTTTTTTTTTGATGATGTAACTGATATTAAAACAAGCTGCACTTGATTTTTAATGCTAATCGATAGAAAACATGATGTTATTATGTGAGTGCAAGAATTAATAGTCACCCATGACCCACTTGACCGTGACTATTTAGAGGGTTGTTCTGTGATTATAGATTTATGCTTTTAGAAAGCCAAAACGTACTTTAACATGTTTGGATAGATGCTGCATTTTAATTTACATATAGGGATAAAGCACCGATAAGAAGTTCAACACTTGTTAGAAGGTCATCGCTGCTTGACTATTATGGTTTTGCAAATCGTTTTAAATGGATTGTGGAAAACATGAGAGAACAGATGTAGGGGTGCGCAGATTTAGCTCCAGACCCAACTAACCCGAAAACCGAGCTGGGAACAGACAACATATGTACCACCACTGGCTCTATTTGGTTCGTAAATGTCATTAAAATGGAGGAGAAGAAAACTTGTTTTCAGGTAAGAATATCAAATACCAATAAACATTAGACTTAATGGCTTAATGCTATCTGGGTGGTCCATGGATCAGTAGATTGCTTCTACTTTCAATTGAAATACAGTGTATTAACAGGTGTGTAATGAGTGTGTCTGTTTTTATCATCTAAAAATAGAAGGAAATTTTTCTGTCATAAAGGGAAGGTTCTTTAGTGCAGCTGCAATTTGAGAGGAAAGCGGGTTAGACGATCTCGATCGTTAATTTTTGTGATCAACGGTTCTAATTCGATGCATCTTAAAAATAGTCGTGTTTATGTAAAATGCAGTGTTGCAAGCAAATTTGGACCTAATGATACAAATCAATGGATGAGATTGTCTGACCCTACTTTCCTCTCTCAAAATGCAAGTGCACCTTTGATCCCACATCATATACACAGATTATAAACAGACAAGTTATAATGTTTCGGACAAAAAGTAACAAAATTGAAATTAAAAATTTGAACATGAGTTATGAAACAATAGAAGATTCCAATAAACGTGATAAAGATTGCTAGTAAGTATTAGGATTTTATTTATTTATTACTATTATATATTTTATTTCTTATCAACTTTTGTTATTATTATTATACTTAAGTATGATAACATAGTCCTCTATAAAATTAAGCTAGTGGAACCTTAATTAATTAGTAATTAACACCTCATTGGTTGAATCAAAGTATGACCTTTAACGATCAGAACTTATATGTATGAATTCACACCTCATACGGCTCATAGGTTGAATCAAAATATACACTATTCTTAGTTTCTTACTACTACTTTCAGGTATTTTGACTTATAGTCAAACCACATTTTATTAATTGACGTTAAGTTTTAATTAAAAACAGAACCACAAGATCTACAACCATATTTCATTAATCACGTTAGTTATTCGTTTACACAAGTCAAAATTATTTTAAAATCTAAATGTTTCATCTTGAAGAGTTGGAGTAATTGGTTATATTATGATCATCTTGGAGCGTGTTGTCCCAAGTATTCAATGTTCTTGTTCAGTTCTTCAAGTTTCTTCATCCTCACTCTTTCACTTTCACTCACCAACTTCATAATTCGAACAAAAATGTTGTTAGTTGAAGTGATTCATGCAGTTAACTGTACAGATCTTACGGAAAATGTATAACAAGGGTAAAAAATGTTGTTGGTTGAAGTGTAATTAGTTTTAAAGTTAAGATTTATGAGAAAAAGTAAAAATCTACTATTTACCGCACGTAGCATATTTGCAATTAACTGCGAATGTTATTACTTTCAGATTACTGAAAAAAATGGTAGGTGTTTTAGTTGAATGGGAATGAGAATGAAGGGATGACTTTCATTTCCATTGAAAGTGTTTGGTTGATGAAAATGGTAAAATCCATTCCCACCTAAGGCGGTGGGTTTGGAAACCCATACCCATTGTCATTCCAAGTTTCAAACCAAACACCTCCTGATGGAAATTAAGCATACTTCTCACCTCCATTAATCTTGCTACCAGTTGTGCTTTCTCCTTGTTTTTTTCATTGAAGGCTTCTAGAACTTCTCTGTACTCTTTTTCCTGGTGATTTACATTATTATTTGAAAATAATAATGGATATATATAAATTATAAACAAAAGAATAAAAGAAGAGTTACATGGTGTAATAATAATCAATGGGTAAAATTTATATTATTATCAATAAAAAAGTGTAATTAAGTAATGGGTTATAAAAGTAATGATGATGCATGTTTCACCTTCTTGTAGCAGCTTTGCCCCAATGGCTTTAGCTCTTTGTTGACCACATCAATTCTCTTACGAACGCTTGTTACCTCCTTCCTCCTTGGATCTTCAAGGGCTTCAAGCTCCTATTCACTCTCATATATTAATTTATTTTCATATTAATAAGTTAATAACTTCGAAGAGTACCGAAACAAGACATGTTATGCATGATCAATGACCCTAAATTATTTGTTATGAACCATATCATTTGCCAACATTTTACTAACATATTGTTTGTCATTATATCATGTGTCTAAGCAAAAGACGGGACAAATTAGAGAAGAAATTGAAACAATCACAAGAACACACTAGTTTACGTGGTTCAGTCAATTAATGTTATGGATTCATGTTGTTCAAGTGTATTACATGTAAGCTTAACAACAAACGTTTTTAAGTACATGTGTCTAAGAGTCAAATCACGTCAAGATCCAATCGTGTTGTTAACGATTAATAGTCACATTGCACTAAACATTGTGTATATTGTATTCTAACATGGGTTGTATATACTTATATGAGGCCTACAATTCTATTGAATAAGAACCATAGTCATACATGTATAAATATATTCAAGAAGCTAATATATATTGTTCATTAGAAGAGTGAATGCAAAAGAGAATGAGAATTCATGTACATACTTCGCGAATTTCAGCCAATTTTTTGGTTTCTTCATCAACACGGCCTAAATGAGCATGAACTTTCTCCCTTACCTCCATCTTCTTCTTCTTGATCTCCTCTTCTTTTACCTTAAAAGCCAACAATGCCGATTTTGACAATTCATCTTCATCATCTCCGATCATGGGACTCGTATTATAACTTACTAACCCCGAGTTCTTCATTCGCATCATCATTTGTGTTTGTTGTTGCGGATCTAATGCCATTTTGCCGAAAGAACAAAACTATTGATCTCACTTTAATGGATGTTGCCTTATATACTTTGTGTTGGAATTAAGGTTTTTTTTAGTTTCTGTTGAAGATGCTCAATCTAGGTAGTTGGTTTTAATATGGGTATAAAATCCACTAGCTTTATTATCAATATATCTTGAGAACGAAGTGAATAGTCTAAAATGCCCTCTGTCATTGATATAATGAGAACAGTGAACAACCACTTCTTAAAACACCTTCTCATCTTCCTCCCAATGAATAATTGGATATGAATATTTAACCTTGTAGTGAGAGTTGGTAAGGTGGAAGAAGCAATGCCATAAGTATATTATATGGAAGACTTCATCAAGAATCCTGTTACGATCTTTTCTATGTCATAATTAAACAAAAGCCTATTTGGTCCTCCTATAAACTAGCGAGCTACTAAACATACCAATTAACATTTTGAACACTATTTTGAACAATGTTCTGGATACTATTTTGGAGATTTTTGTTATAAAATAATAAATTAAAAGAGATCACTCTTTCTTATCATTCTGTACTTTTCTCTCACTATTATCTAATGATTATACTTTCCATATTACTCCCTCCGTCTCATTACAAATGTCCACTTTGACTTTGCACGTAGTTTTAGGATTCTCCACTAACTACACTTTTCACCAATCAAATATTAAATCCACCCACTAAAGTCCTTTTTGATTGGTTAAATATCAAAGTGGACACTTGTAATGGAACATCCCAAAATAGTAATGTGGACATTTCAAATGGAACGAAGGGAGTATTATTTATTAATTTAATGGTATGATATTGGATTTAAATGGTATATAAAGAGATTCCCATAAACTATGTATTTGTTCAATTAGAGGTGAGTTCTTTTAATAATACTAAAAAAGTAGAGAATGGGAGAACCAATAGGATTCTTTCATTTCTCTATAAAACCCACTTCTATTTTTTACCCCCTTGGTTAATTATCTCACAATCCGTAAGTCCATAAATTATAAAAATTACATATTCGGAACCAGCGCGTTTTTCTCTTCGATTAGAGATATCATAAGATATACTTTCGACGATTTTTTTTTCTTCACTTTTTTTACCGGATTTCACAATATAATCACATGTGATTTATGATAAAAAAATTAAAATTTGTTCACGATTATTTATTCATGGTATTTGCTACTTAACACGTGATTATAACTTAATATTCACATACATTAATAGTTATAAATAAAAAATTAAAAATTGCAATAATTTTCATTAAAAATCACATGTGATTGTTATTTGTACATTTAATCACAAGTGATTTGTTATATAATCACATATGATTTTCATTTAAAAATTGATATTTGATGAGAAATTTACCGATATATGATAATTCATTTATAATTTAAACATGACTTTTACTTGATTGTATAATTCTTAGTCAATGATTTGAAAATCCGTATTTTATTACTCTTTAAACAAATGTGATTGATAGTTTGATATTCAATCGCATGTGATTACACCATAGTTTTTCATGTCTTAATCTCTTTACATCATCAATGATTCGAATTTAAAGTTTAATCGGAAATATAAGCGGGTATGATTATTTTTTAGTGTTAAATCACATGTGATTTCACATTAAAAGTTTCTAAAACCCAAAAAAAAATGGAAAAAAAAACTTCGTCGAAAGTATATCTTGTGGTATCTAGAATCGAAGAGAAAAAGACGCCGATTCCGAATATGTAATTTTTATAATTTGTAGACATACGGTTTGTGAGATATTTAAAGCAATCGTATTGGTTCCTCCATTCTCCCTTTTTTTACCATTCTTTTTTGAACTTTCCTCTGTTCAATTGTTCATTATATTTTGTTGATGTTATTGTTTTACGTCGAGTCACAATACTTATTTATACGATGATTTTTCAAATCTTACTATTCCTTTTATATCACAACGTACACTGGTAACTCAAAATATATGGATTTCACCATACCGAAGTACCGAACTGTCAACAAACACATTTGGAGTGCTTAACATCACAAGTTGGCTGAAATAATAATAATAATAATAATAATAATGATAATAATAATAATAATGATAAACAATAATAATAATAATAATAATAATAATAATAATAATAATAATAATAATATTGACAGCCCTTAGGGCTGTCAATAAGGAAGAATTTGTGGATTTAATGAAGCTAAAGTTTCCTTATTTACTCAAAATTATAATTATTACACTGAAGGTTTGCATTTAATTCACTGAAACATTCCTTTTATATATGATATATTAATTATGATCTTTGATAATAAAGAAAACTTTAAGTTTAATGATTGTCTTCATATGGTTCTTATTGACAGCCCTAAGGGCTGTCTATAGCATTTCTCTAATAATAATAATAATAATAATAATAATAATAATAATAATAATGTAGTATGACAACAATCATATAAAGGTGAAATAGAAGAAGAAATGCACTCTTTTGTGTAATTATGTACCAACGAGGTTTAGATATCATTTTCCCAAAAATATCTTAAATTATTAATTAAATATAATATATGATTAACCTTTATGACATCATCAATCAATTAGTTCAATTTTGACTTATTCAATTTTGACTTTAGATAACTATAACTAAAATCATATTTAACCATAAATTAAATATACCATATATATATATATATATATATATATATATATATATATATATATATATATATATATATATATATATATATATATATATATATATATAGGGGAAGGATCAAGAGGGAAGCTTCAAGATTCGGGGAAGGAGGGAAGCAAACCTCAACCACTTATTTTTCTCCTCTTCTATATTCATCCACAATACCCATTTAATCAATTTAAATCTAAAATTCCAAATTAAAGCATGAAATTCATAGATTCAACAATAAAAAACATTATAAATCTTCGAATTCATCAATCGCAATCATAGATATCTTCAATTCGTCATAATTCTAATTCATCAAAAATTATGAATATTATAATAACTTTTGGGTTTTTGAGTAAATTTTGATTTGACAATGAAAACAATAAAATTAAAGGAATTTGATCGTACAAAACTTATAAACAAGTAATTAATCAAATTATGATTGTCATTCCAATTGAATTTTCAGATTGAAAAAATTCCAGACCGTTAACATTCATCTGGAAAGCATGTTAATCAAATTACAACTTAATACTCTTTAACATTCATTTATGATGAATATTAATTTATATATGTTATTATACACTATTGAATGTGATAACATAACATTCATCGGTGTATAATAATGTATATGCGTTAACATTCATCGTAAATGAATGTTAACGTGCTAAAAATATGATTTTGATTAACATGCTTTTGAAATGCATGTTAACTATCTGGGAGGTGATTTCAAGTTATTTACAAGTTTGCCACCGCGTTGACTTTTACGTTGACCAGAATGTGTGGCTAGAAATTGCTTCCCTCCTTCCCCCATTTTTTTACTTCCCTATTGATCTTCCCCATATATATATATATATATATATATATATATATATATATATATATATATATATATATATATAGGGTTAGGTTCAAATGAGAACCAACTAAAAGTTGAGAACCTTGAGAACCACTAGATTACATGCTTGTTCACATGTGATTAACTTCATTAACATGTGAACATTGATTTAGGTTAGATTGGTAAAGAAAAAAATTCGAAAATCACGTCTTAAAACACTTTTTACATGATTTGTTCACATTATCATCAAATGTGAACATATATTTGTTTTTTGTGTTTTTCGCTATAATTTAGGATTTTTTTTAATTTTTTTTTTTTACAAATCTAACATAAATCAATGTTCACATGTGAATGAAGTTAAATCACATGTGAACAAGCATGTAATGTAGTGGTTCTCAAGGTTCTCAACTTTTAATTGGTTCTTATATATATATATATATATATATATATATAATATTAGTATTAATATTAATATTATAATATAATATTCCTACGTATTAAAGAATCCTAATGCCCATAACATATTTCATTTATTTATTTATTTTACTTTATTACGAGTAAGCCAATATGCCATCTAATTTAGTTAACTATTTGATTAATTATTATAAATAATAATTAATATTTTTATTATTACCTGTAAGGGTATAAAAAAATCAACCCACACCCGACCCAATTCAAATCCAATTAAGACTATTAGGGTCAAGTTTAGTAGAGTTAAAAAGTTTAATCAGGTTAACCCGAATAACTCGAATGTTTATAAGGGTCGAGTTACGGGTAAAAATAACCTGATGATGTCATTAAAATTATAATTAACCAATAGAATTGTTTGATTTTGTCAAATTGACTAAAATATGGGATTTGATGACATCATAAATTATAAATTTTAATTAGTCAATTATATCTCCTATTTAATAAAATCTATCTATATAACTAAAGGAGGAGACTCTTAATTATTTGTCAAATATTTACTAATACCACATCATACATATCCTATGTGTCATCACCATATAAAATAAACTTGATGATGTAGATTTTCCTACATCCTTACTCTATATAAGGTAATATTTAATTAATAATTATAGTATAACTAATTCCATTTAATAAGCTAATTGATAAAATTGAAATTATAACCAATTTAATCTAAATTAATATATCATGCGATACCACTTGTGATTTTTGGTTTTAGCCCAAAATCTTGACATCCTTTAGTCTATTTTTCCCTCTAATTTTGATTTATAGAACTTTTCAAATTTTTCATCTTAATCTTCACTCTTCATTTTCTAACTCTCTCACGGAAAAAAAAAAAAACAAATAAACTCTTGGTGAGTTAGGATAATTTACTTTTAATGCAATTATAGCTTCATTATAGTTTTTTTAATTTGAAATTTTTTGTTATCATCTCACGGAATGAGGAAGCTCAATTTTGGTGATTTTTGTGCTAATAAGTGTACATATATTTTTCTTTGCATATTTTAGATGTACGAATGTTAATCTAAGTATTTTATCAAGAGCAATTGTGCATTTGAAGCGTTCTTAACTGTTCATATTTTTAAGGTGTTCTTATTTGATCCAAACTCTAAGTAAGCAATCCTAACTAAATACTACTACGGGTCAACATGAATCAATATCTTTTGTAGTAAACAAAAGCAGCCAATTATGATGTATAAATTTTTTTTTAGTTTTACATTATCACGATCATGATTGAAATTTACAAAATCTCAACCTAATTTATTATTCAATGCCTGAAAAAAATATCAATGCTATTATTATTTTCCTCTTAAAAAACAAAGAAGTCAAAATTACTTTAAATAAAAAGGTAAAAATTGCATTTAACTAACCTGACTTGAATTTTTTTTAGACACTATCGATGTTAATAAAGACACTAAACGATATAACCATTACTTTATGTTACATTTTTTTTCTTTCTAATATTGGCATTTTAGAATTTGACATATTTTTTAAACTTCTTATTTTATTTGCAAGTGAACATGAATATTCATCTTGGATTCAACATAAAAGCATTCCAGACGTTTTTGTACGTGATCGTTAATCAATAGTTAATTATACAAATATTGGCATTACTTTATTTTCAATGAAACCTTATAGATAGAACCAAAAAAATCAATTAATCAATTCTTCACCCATTTATCGAAATCCTAAAAATTTATTATATCATACTAAAAGTAAACGCCCCGTGTGTATACACGGGTCTCAAAGCTAGTACTGAAATATATGTAGTATGAGAACTAATCATCCAAAGTGAAATAGAAACTGATATGCAATTTAACCTTTTGATCTTCATCCAACAACATCTTTTGCAAGTATTAAACATGATAAAAATGTCGATCAAGGGTAATGTGAGACATAACCATTGACATAATAAACGACTCGTATTTCATATTATGCTTCTTCAATGAATGTCTTTAATTTCGTTACGATGAGTTGCATCATTCAATAAAATTTGGTCCCCGTGATGGTGGCCGGCTTAGAGCATAGGGAGTTGAGAGTCAAATTTTCAACGTTCAATATTCACTCTTCACCAATGTTCAACTCTGGCATTTAAGCCCGAAGTGCAAGGTAGAACACTACATTCAAGGCTTTAACCTTTTTTTCCCTCATTTTTGATGGTTGAAAACTATTTTTGTGGGTGAATTTGAACTTCAAGTTGAACATTGAACCACTCCCCTTCAAATCGTATATGTGTAAAACTTTAATAAACATTGAATTGAACACCGAGTACTATGACAACCACACTATGTGCTCTTAGTGGTGGGGGACATGCAACACAAATGCAGATGTCACAAGTTCAATACATATCCTTACGTTTCTTTAACGACGGGTTACCTGATTTATCTCTTCCATGTTAGCTGAGGCCGCCAAATAATTGGTTGTACCCTTCAATATATTTACACTTTGGTATATTATTTCTTCAAAATGCCACAGTATGTTTTTCTAATTTTCTTCATCCATCACAATACATCTTTTTTTACTTTTTCATTTTGTTTTTGTTTTTGTAATAAATATTCCCCTTGTCTTTCACCTTACTGGGCCTAATGAGTTTTAAATACAGCCCATATAAAATACAACCCGGCCCAATTTCAGTTTATCCGAATTTGTGTGACTGTAAAGTGTAAACACATTTACCATTTCATAAACGATTTATTGCTCTCTGATCGTCGTTTTCCCGAATATGTTTCCCTGTTCGATCCTCAAATTTTGATTATACGCAACGATCTTCAGATATTTACGTAAGTTGAACCGATTTTATTTGAATCCCTGACTCTTTTAATTCGGATTTTGTTTATTTACTACTCCTTTAGGGTTCTGTATTTCTAGCTGTTAATCTTAATTAGGTCCATACATCATATTCATAAATATATACATATAATTCGAATCTTGATATGTTGCTTTGGGAATTATATTGGTGTGTTCTGTTTAAATCTGTAATTTAATTGAGAATGTGAGCTTGTTGAGTTACGTGGTTGTATTGACCTAATTTGTCCTAATTTATATCTTTTGGAATTGCATCAATGATAATGTTATACAATCAAGTTATTTAAGTCAAAAATATGTTGATGTCTGTTCAAGCGTAAAACCGCCTGAGTTCAGTGATGATGATGGTTTATGAGGAATCAAGGTGATCACACTCCGATTAATGTGCAGACCCAGAGTTGAGATTAAATCAATCGAGGGTGGTAATCACTTGATTCTAAGGAGAGCAATGGCTGTGGATTACTCTGAGAATTTATGAGGTGTTTGCCTGAAATGGAAGCAAAACACTAGTATTTATAGCCAAACCCTAATCCGACGTGGAGGGTTTGGTCATGGGGGAGAGCGACATTCTCCGCGTCCAGTGCTGATGTGGATGCTTGGTCGTGGGCAAGCATGACAATTACTGTTCATGAGCTGACGTGGACCAATCGGATGAGCCGACCAGGAGAGTGGCCAAGCCACGTTAATAATACCTGGGTATACCAGTTGTTAATTGTACTATTGTCAGAGAATGTCAGATATGTGTGAGTACGGCGCCCATCGCTGCTTTGCCATCGTACCGAACTAGTTTGATGACGGATGTCTGGGGACGGAACATATCCGTGCCCATGTTTTATTCCGGCATCGATGCCTTGACTTCGGAGAGCAGAGTTTTGGCCACGGAAGTTATCCGTGGTCTGAGCTCGGAGCAGGGCCGAGGCCATATTACTTGGTGTTATCATTTGAGGTGTACATCATTAAGTCCCCCCAGTCCGTTATTATATTCCAAGCCGTGGATATGATGACGGACTTAACAAATGAAGATGAGGTTTCGTCGCGATGGATTCTTCGAATGGCGTGCCTCTGACTTGCATTAAATGCACATCGCTTCAAGTTCGGCGATGGGACGTTAGGCAGTCTAGTGGGTTTGTGACGTCACCGTGCAGCTGGCATGCAACGGTTCGCTTGCCAGATCGTGAGGTTGATCGACACGTGTAGGGGTAAAACGAGGCCAGCAAGCGGTAACTTCTGGAACCATAAGATCTGACGACACGTGTAGGGTGGTGGATGAAGCCCACGAGGCCCGGCCCATGTAAACTTGCCTATAAATATGCGCTCCTTGCCCTCATTTCATTTTTACGCGAGGTAAAAACTTTGAGAGCATTCCGGCCACATTCAAACATTCCGACAACTGTTCTGGCTTCTCAACCCAGTTTCCGATCATATTCAAACAAACCCAGGTCCGTTGCTCATACCTTCATCCTATATTTTCTTCTCGTATACATATATACCATGGCTGCTGCTGAAGGCGTGGTGGAGGTGCAGGAGGCCGCGACCGGTGGTGGGGGTGCCGGCTCGAGGGGCCCGAACGTGGCGAATGAGGCCAGTTTGGTGAAGCCGGATATGATCCCGGTGATTATAAGGCGTTTTAAGTGCCTGGAGAGATATAATCCCGTTGCGCCTACTGCTAAGCAACGTGCCGACGCGCCACCGGAGGGGAAGGTGGCCGTCTACTGGAAGACGATGGAGAAAGGAAACCTCCGTATGCCGTCAACCCCCTTCTTCTTGGACGTGTGCAAACACTATAAGGTTGGGTTCGGCCAACTGCACCCCTTTGCCATGCAAAAAATCACCATTTTTGAGATGTGGTTCAGATCGCTGGGCCTGGCGCCGCAGGTGAAGGTGTTCCAGGCATGCTTCAAGTTGACTCCGAGCGGCACGGGGTGGTATACCCTTGCCAAGAAAAACGATTTTGTCAGGAGTTCGGAGTCGTCGCTGCACGACTGGAGAGATACATTTTTTTATATTGATCATACTGTCATCCCCAATGATTCTGTGGAGACGTTGGTGTGGCAGTACGAAAGGCCACGGAACGTGAGTCTTACGCCGAAACTGTCGGCCGCAGAGGAGGGGTTGTTGGAGGCCTACAAGGATGCCAAGCTGGTATGCGAGAGTACCATTAGTACGTGCTTGGCATCGGCTGCATAAGCTCTTTTTGGCCTTTTGAGGGGCACGTACCCATCGTGAAGCAGGGCGGCCATGGTACGGGGTGGGGTGTTGTAAATATATATATATATTTCTTTTGACGAGCACGTGTGATTAACCCTTTGTGTTTCCTTTTGACGTAGACATGTATTTGACCTCCATTTTGAAGGCGCCTAGCCTATCTGGTCTCAAGTATATGAGGAGGCCGGTGGAAGAATGCCTTGACGCCGGTGTCAGCGGCGCCACAGTGACGGTGGCGAAGTCTGGCGTTTCCACTGCTATTCCTTTAGCAACCGTCGCCGGGGTCGAGGCGTCCGGGAGTCGACCTCTGCCAAAGAGGAAAACTGCCGGGTCTGAGCCTGCTCCCAAGCGATTGAAAACGGCGGTGGAGGTGGCTGCCTGCGCCCAAGCGAAAGAAAATGGCGGTGGAGGTGGCAGAGGGGAATCTTGCCAACTTCATGTCCGTCCCGAGCACAGGTGGGCGTTACACCGTGCCATATGATGGTCCGTATTCGTGTACGTGATCTGCACTGTATTTAATTTTTAACATGTGTTAAACTGTGTTCTTTTGTTCAGCTGAGATGGATCCTCATGCAGCAGCGGTGGAGCAAGTCAGCCAAGCGCTGATTCTCAGGGATGAGACGGAGGAAGAGGAGGAGCCGCTGGTCTCCCGGCGCAAGCCCAGGTCGGGCGGTGAGGATGGCGCGTCCGCGCCTGAAGGCACTGCCGGGAGCAGTGGTGCGGGGACCCGGGTTAATGAACCGGAGGTTATATCATATGATTCCCCGCACCAGCCGTCGCCGCCCCCGCAGCAGCAGCCGTCAAGCCCTCCACGGGCTGCTACGCCACCGTGCCAGGACAACATGAGGTAATGACTTGCAATTTGTCGTACATGCGTATATATACATATTCTTTCATAAGTTGGCATGTTAATCAGGGCTGACAGAATGGCCATTATCAGGTCGATGCTGCCGGACCCGTTCGTACCCGAACGTTTTTTTGAAGGTTCCAGCCACGGGCCCTTCCAGCTCCGGGGCGGCTGTGTTTGTTCCGGCTTGGAACTTTAAAGAGGATAACCTGGCCGTGGACGCGCAGTCGCTTCACGAGTTTGCCGAGCATGCCATCCCGCCGGCCGTAAAGGAGAAGCTGTCAAGGCTGTCGGCCGTTGATGCCACGAGGGCGCGCCTGCTGATGTCTTTTTGGGATTTTACATTGCAGTGCGATGAGCAGGAGCGCACCGAGAGGCTGACGGAATAGCTGCGGTTAAGCCATGGCTTGGTGAACCGCCAAGAAGCGGATATTGCAGAGCTCAGGCAACAGGTTATAGCCCAGGAGGAGGGCCTCAAGTTGGCCAATGAAGCACGAATGAAAGCTGAGGCCGACTTATTAGTGGAGAGGGATCAGAGGGCCGAGTCGGTGGGGGCTCTTACTCCGCTGCAAGAGAAAGTGGTGGCCGCCGAGGCGGAGAAAGCTGCGCTCGCCGAGAAGGATAAACAGCTTCAAAGCAGGTATGGTAACTGCTTCTTGCATCACTTATATGTATTGTTCAGTTTATTTAGACTCTATTTTGTGAATAGGTTCGACGACCTGATGAGCGACTTGGATGCCGTCAAGAAGGAGATCGCCGATCTGGAGGGGGCCAACACACTGAACATAAAGGACTACAATGATGCGATTGCCAAGAATGGTGCGTTGACTGATGACCTAGAGCGCCTTCAGAGGGGTATCCCTGGGCTGGTCAAATTGGCTATGGCGTCGGACAGCGTGACGGCTCCATTCAAGGAGTTCTTGACCGCTGTCTAGGAGGTGGAAGTGCTGCAAACGATAAATCTGATGGCGGAGCACGTCCCTAACCTTCCGGTCCCACTTCCAAACGCCATCACGTCCAAGGTCAACCCGGACTGCGTGGAGCGGGCGCAGCAGGTGAGTGAGGCCCTGAAGACAATCTCCATCCCGTTCATAGAGAGGATAGGTAGGGAAATGGAGTTGTTTGTAGACGAGATTTTGGAGATGCAGCCATAGGTTGATAGGTGTATTTGTAAGGCTGTCATCTCGGATAACTTTGTAAAAATTTGGATGTAAATAAATGCAACGTTTGTTTCGTAATTGCACGTGTTCAGATTTGCTTTGTGTATGTACGTTAAATATATGTTGTCATGACTTTGTAGATTTCTAGACTACGTTATGGGTTGGTGTGTGGCAGAGGTTGACCTCGGCTCGACCAATGTGAGTCCGGTCACACCTCAGCGATTAGTGATAGCTTGAGGGGACCTCTGCCTTCGGGACACTAGAAGGCATTCCCTTATGGGGGCAGGCTCGTTGTGATTCCGGGCTTAGCTGACCGTTGTGGTCATACGCCGAGGTCACGACAACGACGCCTGTCGATGGTTTTTTTTTTTTTTTTTTTTGCAATGTTAAACATGTCACAATGTAAGAAATTAACAAGCATTGCAAGACGGAAGAATAATATGCAATCAGAACTTTTTATTAACAAGGATAGATGCTACGAAGGCGGGGGGATCAATCCGGCTCGAGCTATTACAAAGTTTGATTACACATAACATTTCTTTAAATTAGTCGCGTGCCAGGTGCGAGGCACGGACTTGCCATCCAGAGTGGCTAAAATATAGGAGCCATTTGCATTCGCTTCTGCAACCTGGTATGGGCCTTCCCAGCGTTGCCCAAGCTTGCCCGTGTCTTCAGACTTGCTGGCTTCATTGTTGCACCAGACCAGGTCTCCGGTTGCGAATGAGAGCGGGCACACACGCTTGTTATAGTAGCGGGCCATTTTCTGTTTATTTGCAGCTTGGCGGATGGCTGCCATTTCTCTCCGCTCCTGTAACATGTGAGCGTTCTGTTGCTTGGCCGTTAAGCTTCCGTCCTCAGTGAAGTTGATAATCCTTTCACTTGGGACACTGATTTCGGCTGGAATGACCGCCTCGCAGCCGTAGACAAGGCTGAAGGGGGTCTCTCCAGTGCTTTCTTTGGGCGTAGTGCGGTGGGCCCAGAGTACGTTGGGGAGCTCATCCACCCAACTGGTGCGGCTTTCCCCGAGCCTAGCTTTGATACCAGCTACTAAGTCTCTGTTCGTGACTTCAACCTGACCGTTCGCCTGTGGATGGTAAACCGAAGTCAGGGTTTGCTTGACATTGAGTTCTTCACACCAAGCCCTGAATGGATTCTCGGCAAATTGTTTGCCGTTGTCAGTGATAATTTCATGGGGAATGCCGAACCGGCACACAATGTTATCCCACACGAAGTTCCGCACCTGCTTGCCGCTGATGGTGACCTGTGGTTTAGCTCGACCCACTTAGTAAAGTAATCGATGGCGACAATTAGGAATTTAATGCCGCCGGTGCCAACTGGGAATGGGCCCACAATGTTGATACCCCATTTAAAGAAGGGCCACGCTGACGAGATCGGGATCAGGTCATGCCGTGGGGACCTGGCTATGGGAGCATGTATCTGATAGGAGGTGCAGTGCCTTGTGACTTCGGCGGCGTCCCTATACATGGACGGCCAGAAATAACCCATGCGCATGATTTTTGCCACCACTGTCTTGTGGCCGGAGTGGAGGGCACATGACCCTTCGTGTACCTCGCAGATAACGTTCTCGGCTTGCTTAGGGCCCACACATCTCAGATTCAGTCCCAGGTACGATTTTTTCATGAGTTCACCTTTCTCAATGAAATACATTGGAGCTTTCATTCGGATTTTTCTTGCCTCGATCGGGTCCTGTGGGAGGGCACCGGATCGGATATAGGACATGATTGAGGTCATCCACCTGTCCCCATCTTCTTCGACTTGAGCCACCATGCCTGACGAGTCAATAGAATTTTGTTCCAGGACTTCGACCAAAACTTTCTTGGTGAGGTGGGCGAATGTGAGAGATGCTAGCTTGCTCAAAGCGTCAGCCTTTTTGTTCTTATTTCTTGGGACCTGCTCAATCTAGAATGACTTGAATTGCTTCACTGTGTTTTGAAGGAGTGACAAGTACTGTTTCATGGTTGGATCTTTTGCCTCAAAAGCACCGTTGAACTGATTTGCCACCAGCTGTGAGTCAACATATGCCCGGAGGTCTTTGATTCCCATTTATGCTGCGATCCGGATACCGGATAGTAATGCCTCATACTCAGCTTCATTGTTAGAGGCGGGGAAACCAAAACGGAGAGCATAGGTGTGCTCTTCTCCATCGGGGATGATGAGTATGAGTCCGGCACCGGCTCCCTCAGAGCTGGAAGCTCCATCCATGAACAGTTCCCAGACTGCTGGCTTTTCATGGGTAGGAGTATCCGAGGTGCACCTACCCTCTACTCCCCCCGGAAGTTCGGCGAGGAAGTCGGCCAGGAACTGCCCCTTGACCGTGCTCCACGGACAGAAGGTGATTTCGTGCTCGCCGAGCTCGAGGGCCCATTTGGCTAGCCTGCCAGAGATTTCTGGTTTTGAAAGTACTTGCTTGATGGGCTGATCGATTAGGACCGTGATTGGGTGACCCTGAAAATACCAGCGCAGGCGCCGTGCTGAATGTACTAATGCGAGTACCAGCTTCTCAATTGATGAGTAGTTCAGCTCTCCCGGTTGTAGTGCACGGCTGACAAAGTACACATGCATTTGTGTCTTGTCACGTAGTGCTATAAGCACGGAACTAACAGTGCTCTACGATGCTGCCAGATACAAAGTGAGCGTTTCGCTGGGGATGGGAGCTGTGAGAGTTGGTAACTCTTTTAAGAATGCCTTCATGTCCTGGAACGCCTGTTTCGCTTCGGATGTCCAAGAGAAATCTTTTTTGTTAATGCAACCTTTGAGTGTATCAAAGAATGGGAGTGATCGCTCAGCAGCTATGGACAAAAAGCGTGCCAGGGCTGCTAGCTTCCCGTTTAGACTCTGCACGTCTTTTTTGTTCTGTGGGGATACCATGTCTGCGATTGCCTGTATTTTCTTTGAGTTAGCTTTTATACCTCTCGGAGTCACCATGTGTCCGAGGAATTTTCCTTCTTCCATGCCAAATGAGCACTTGGCTGGATTGAGCTTCATGTTGATCTTCTGAAGCGAGGCAAAGGTTTCTAGAATATCCGTGAGCAGCTGAGACTTGACGTTGCTTTTGATAACGATATCATCAACGTACACTTCCAGATTGTGACCGATCTAAGATTTGAAAGCGCCATCGACAACACGCTGATATGTAGCCCCGACATTCTTGTGGCCGAATGGCATTTTGGTGTAACAAAAGATGCCTTGGTCCGTATGGAATGCTGTTTTTTCTTTGTCATCCTTAGCCATTAATATTTGGTGATACCCCTTGTAGGCATCCAGGAAACATTTGAACCGGAACCCGGATAAAGACTCAACTTTCCAGTCGATCTCGGGGAGTGGGTAGTTGTCCATTGGACATGCCTTGTTGATATCCTTGAAGTCGACACACATCCGCCATGAGTCGTCGGATATCTTTACAAGTACGGGGTTGGCAACCCAGGTTTGGTAGTGAACCTCACGCATGATTCCTGCATGCACCAATTTGTTGACTTCTTCGCAAATGAATCGACTCCAGTCTGGGGCCATTGATATCGCGTAAAAAGTCACGTTTTTACTACCGATATCTCTCTCATTCTAGAACAACTCTTGGCATTTTAAACTCAAAAACATTACAAATCAATAGTCTTATGCCAAGATGGTCAAAACAAGGTTGCACGATGAAAATCAAGCAAAACGGATGAAAAACGAAGATTCCACACACGTTTGAAGATTCAAGGCATCAAAACGAGATTTCAAGACAAAAGTGCCCATCACCAACATCCATCTCATCCAAGATGTTCGTTTTCAAATTACGAATCCAACAGAAGAAGAATCAACAAAAACGGACGAAGAATGAAGATTCTACGTACGCTGGAAGATCCAAATGATTCGTACGATACATCTAAAGTTTAGAGACATGTTTTTGGGATTTCTTTACATCAAAGTCTTTGTTTTTGAAAAACGAATCTAACAAAAAAAGAATCGACGAAAACGGGCGCATAACGAAGAAAACACGCACGAATCAAGAAACGAGGCAACAGGCGACGAACCGGGGCAGGGAGTGTCAGCCGCCGCCGGCCACCACTCTGCCGCCGGCCACCACCAGGCCGCCGCTGGCCACCCTGCTCTTGCCTCGTTTCCACTTTTTGGTCCTTGAGCGTACCTGGTGCACCACCTTTACATGCTTTTTGGGACCCGGTGCACCACCTTTTCCACCTTTTGTTAACGTGTGCCTTGGAATGCTAATGTGAGACGAATTTCCCCTATAAATAGGAGCCCCAAGGCTTCATTTGAAGATGTCCCAATATTCCTACATGTGTTAGGCATATTTCTCTCTTTACTTTCTCATTCTATTTTCTTACTTCAAAATTAGTATTAGGCTAGTTAAGAAGCTTGTTCAAAGTAGAACGAAAGCTAGGATCATCTTGTAATCTTTGGTGTATGCTTGGAGTTACGCTTATTAATTCAAGTATATTCCTTCTCGCATATTAATCTCAGTTATTTCTATCCTATTCTATCTTAATTAAATATATATGTTTTAATTATGCTAGAATTAGTTTGTGCCATGATTAGCGAGTAGATTACTATTGTATTTGTTGTGATGTAGTTAGCATATATAATTGTGGGATGACTTTAAATGTGTCGTGAAATAATATGACGGCCCCTATTCGACTGTTTACTTGGTATAGTGCTGGAAATGCTTTCGAGCAAAGTTTGTCGCATGGAAGCCGGTAACGACCGAAGGTAGTTGTATTATGGATCGACATTATTGAAATGGAAACTTTATGAACGGACTTATCTTATGATTTTGAACTTAAAACTTACATTCGCCTTTCGATTAACAAACGTGATTGTAACCTTGTAAAGAGAAGTCGCGAACCTTAATACTTGGTCAATAGTTATCTGTGTAAAAACTATGTTTTTAATTGTAACGTCATGCAAGCATCATAAATGCAATGTGATTACGTGGAATTGCCATGAGTATTGTACACTTCCACTCACAATGTACTTATCATGCGAACATCGCGAAGCAATTAAATTCACAACGAAAACATCGGTATACGATTAAATACATTGTGAACTAACATAGCATTTTCCGACATGGTCTGGGTTTAACTTTATGCAAAAAGCCGTCAGCATTTTAATTAGCGTTTTAATTAGATTAGTTAGTTTAAATTAGATTAGAGTAGGTAGGCTATAGGCTAAATAACCATTTACGAAAACCTAGGGATTTGTTAATTGTATCGAGAAAGGCAAGTTTAAAATCCAATTTAAAGTGATACTTTTCCTTAATCTATGAAATCTAAAGTAAGGTACGCAAGAAACCTCAACACCTTTCCTCGCTTATCATGCTTGAATTTCATTAATAGGAATTGATCAACTAAGTCGGGACATATTTGCTAAGTTAGTTGTTTGCTGGATTTATAGTCTTTATGGTATTAAGAACGGTTAGACTTGTTGTGGACTTGCTACTCTATTCCTTCGCCCATGAGCGAATGCGTTCAATAATAAGGGCCACTGACTCCCTCATAGGAGAGTGTGGAGAGTTGAGCATTGTCTGTCTGATCAGAATCATGACACCTTAGTTCCTCGTGACATATTAGTTGATAACCGACTAATAAGGAATCTATTGGTTATACCATAAACTACCAAGTCTAGTGAACATTCCAAATTTAGTAAACGTTTTCTCTAAAAGTCATCATCCGACATTGTTAGCTAACGAACTCACAACAAATACTACTTTTATTATCTGATTTATTTTTACATTTTATTCGCTTTATTTAGTTTACTTAATTAACTGAACCAAAACCCCCAACGCACTCTTTTAAAACCTTTACTAGAAAAGAAAGATTGATTGGATCACCTCCGTTTCAATTCAGTTTCTCTTTAAGAACGACTCTAGGTCATACTTACCATCTACTAGCCTTTGGTTCAGTATTAGTAAGTCACGCTTAGACCCAGCAAATATAAATTTAAAGCATCCACCGATCGTTCGTAATAGAACGCATCAAGCTTTTGGCGCCGCTGCCGAGGAGACTAACTGTCCGATACAGAGGCCTAACCGATCCTGTTTTCTAGTAAACCCTTAGGATAAAACCTGCTGGAAAAAAAACCAAATATTTCCTTTATTGTCTCTCTTTTTAGTGTATGACCTGTTCCCCTAGATCTGCACCACTGTTCAATTTCCCTGATCCAGAACTTATAATGCGTACCATTCGACGAGAAAAGAAGCAATCTGCACTTAGAAAAGCAATGGCTGAACGCATCACTCTCGCTGACAACAGTAAACCCTCAATCGAAGGAAGAGGAGGACCAATTCTCTACCCTGAAACCCCTGGTCAATCTTTCGAGCTTAAACACCACATCATCCAACTAATCCAAAACCACTGTCAATTCCATGGATTACCAAGTGATGATCCCATCTCTCACCTCGACAAGTTCATATCTCTTTCAAACTCCTACAAACAAAACGGAATTAGCCAAAACACAATCCGCTTGTATCTTTTCCCTTATTCGCTCACACATCATGCGCAAACATGGTTTGAAGGTTTAGAGACCGGCTCTATCCTTCGTGGACTGTGATGGCGACAAAGTTTCGAACCAAATACTTTCCGCCTTCCAAACAATCCAAACTTCGAAATGACATCATGAATTTCCGACAAGCTTTTGATGAGTCATTATACACTGCATGGGAAAGATTCAAAGGAGCCTTGAAAAAATGCCCCAATCACCGTCTCGGCAAATCCGCACAGTTGTGCACCTTCTACAATGGTTTAGACCCTAACCACAGAACCACCCTCGATGCTGCTGCAAAAGGAAGCTTCATGGCAAAGACCAACGAAGAAGGATGGAACCTTATAGAGAACATGACTATGCATCACCATGATTGGAACTCTGGAGATCACTCAACATCTTCAGCACCTCTCACTGCATCGAATCCAATTCCAGTCGAAGCAATTAAGACCTTAACAGAGAAAATGGACTCACTTGTCAAACAGTTTGGAGAACTAAAGAAACACCAGCACCAAGTACACCAAGTGCAAGTCTGTCAACATTGCACCAACCCGCAACCATCTGGTGAATACCAAGTTGAATACGAAGAAGCAGATGGCACCGTCTACTATGCTCAGTTTCCCGCTCGACCACAAAATTTTCCACCCGGTTTCAACCAAAACAATAACCAACCTAGAGGACACCCATTCCCGCAAAGAACCAACCAACCTTTCCAACCCCGATACCCACCTAGATACCCACCTTACCCACAACAACCACAACTTCCTTACAACTAACCCCTCGCACTTCCTGCACCAGCTTCCGATACAAAGCAAACCCCTGAACAACCTGCAAAGACAAATGCCCCAGCTTCAAGTTCAGATGACGCCTTCACCCAGTTCATGCAAGGTCAACACCTACTCAACCAAAAGACGTCCGCTAGACAAGATCAAGCCGACCTCTTTATGAGAAACCAACTGGCTGTGCTAAAGAATTTGGAGGCTCAAATTGGACAATTCGCACAACGTCTTGATAACAGGCCTAGAGAAAGTTTGCCTAGCAACATGGTTCACAACCCACATGTTGAGGAAGCAAAGCAACTCACTACCACCAAAGAAGCATCTACTACACCACCTGCTGCTGTTCCAGTAAAAGAGGAAGAACCAAAGATCAAGATACCAGCTGTGGAAACCACTCCGACCATGAACAAATTGGTTAGAATCCCTTACCCCGCTAGACTTAAAGCCCAACCTAAGAAATTATCATCCTTTAAGCTAGATGGAAAATTCCTTGATACCATGTCTAGAGTTTCCGGTCGTAACAAATACATTAGGAAATCGCTATCCACTAAGGATAAACTACCCGAAGTAAACAACATTCCCCTTAGTTCTGAAATCTCAGCCCTACTTAAGAATAGCCTTCCCGAAAAACTAGGAGACACCGGTAGATTTACACTCCCTTGTTCTATTTACCAATCCGGAAATATGAGTGCCTTAGCCGACATAGGAGCCATCATTAACCTTATGCCCTACTCCCTGTTTAAGAGGCTAGAACTTGAAAACTTGAAACCCACTAAGATGACCGTCCAGCTAGCTGACCAATCTGTTAGATACCCAAAAGGAATAGCTGAGAATGTTCTAGTTCAAGTTGACAAATTCTTCTTTCCGACGGATTTCGTGGTAATGGATATCCACGAGGACATAAACATCCTGATTATCCTTGGAAGACCATTCATGAACACCGCTAGAGCAGTGATTGATGTGTATAACCACACGATCGTCTTATGATCACATGGTGAAAGCATCACTTACAAGATCGACCAACCAGAATGCACCCCGGAAGAAGAAGAATGTTATGCTATATCAACAGGCAGAATTTGTTCTGATGACGAATCAGAATCTGAAGGAGAGTGAAATTTCACTCGACTGATGTATCGCAAAAAGTCACGTTTTTACATGCATTAATTGTCCCATATTTAGCTCTTTTCTAACAAAAACATCTTAAAATCATAATTATTCATTAACTTTTGTTAGAAAGGTATAAATTTGTCGGTCTTTTGAAAATCAAGCAAAAAGGGCAGAAAACTGACCTAAATAGGCACTATTCTGAGCCCAACCCTAATTCTACTGTAAACTTCATACCAGAACCTCATAATAGTCTTATTTTGTAGCTATGAAGAATACAAGAACGTGGATATAAGGATTGCTCAGAACGGATCAAGGACGAGAAAGTTATGCAAGTTACAGCGCTGCCGAAAGCTACAAAACGTATTCTGAACACGCCGGGGCCCCACACATCCAATTTCTACCAAATTGGCATCATTAGAAGCGTAACATAATTACGAAGCCGTAGGCGAAAGAATCAAGTCAATCGGACGTGAAACGAAGAAGATACGGCCTTCCGAAGATGCGAGAAAAGTCGGAAAAATCACACGGCCTAGCACACGGCCACTACCAGGCCGTACACGGCCTTGCTATAGCCGTACACGGCCATAAACAAGCCGTACATGGCCCTGTTGGTCTCACACGGCCTCTTCCTTGCTTCTTTGGCTTGTATGCGTGCTTGTGGACTTATACTCTTGGATCCAAGGCTTGCCTATAAATAGAGAGCTCATTCACCTCATTTCACACACCATTCTTCATAGAATTCTCTCACTTTCTCTCTCACACACATTCTCTCTCTAGCACTACTCTTAGGAGTTAGAGGAGAATTAGATTAGGTTAGCTTCTCTCTCTAGTTTCTCTCTCTAGAGAACTAGAGAGATGTAGGCACGGTTCGAGTGGGGAAGATAGCTGTAGCTTGGGAATTTTATTGTATTGAAGTTTTCAAGATTCTAGCTTGTACTACTCAGTGTTACGCTGCTTAAATACTGGTTATTACTTATTCCTTTACTTACGGTTATTATGTTTTGTTTGCATGATATCTTTGTTTGTGTTGCGAATATTGCCATGCTATTTACGTAGTTTAATACTGTGATTGTTGAAATGTAGATATTAGGATTATGGATGATATTTAATTCAGTGGGATAAACATTATGAAATAACGGAAGTAACGTTATACGGCTTTCATTTGTATAGCGCCGGAATCATCACGAATGTGTGTAGTACGGAACGTGGAAGCTATGAAAGTAGTGGGCACAATCCGTTATGGAATAATGTCCCCAGTATTATGATTGGTGATTGTTTTGTTGTGTATCTGGTTGAGTTTTACATGAATTTAGACTTAATAAAGTGTCCGCCCTTTCCAGTCTTTCACGTGACTATTGCCTTAGGATAGGATCTGATCAACCCTAATACTACGTAGATATAGTTATCTCATATTACAGTATGAAGCTATGAATATTCCGTAAAATGGCACAGTACTTCGTATAACGTTTAAACACGTGGGAAAAGCTAAGGAACTGCCGTAGGATTATTTCATCGTGGAATACCTAGAAGTCACCCTTTTAGAATATGGGTCTAGGAACAATAAAGCTGTGGAAATGCTCGCTGCACCGTACACCGTTAGTACACCAAGGTTCAAATACAGCTGTGGAAATGCTCGCTGCACCGTACACCGTTAGTACACCAAGGTTAACATACAGCTGTGGAACTACTTTAACGTACAGTACACCGTT
Organism: Helichrysum umbraculigerum; assembly: GCA_949592205.1. Classification (NCBI taxonomy): domain Eukaryota; kingdom Viridiplantae; phylum Streptophyta; class Magnoliopsida; order Asterales; family Asteraceae; genus Helichrysum; species Helichrysum umbraculigerum. The sequence goes on from CATIUR010000004.1 coordinate 94,162,182, forward strand.
AGTATGCCTTGAGTCTGGAACACTGTGGATATGCCAAATGCACTGTACACCGTGAGTATACCTTGAGTCTGGAACACTGTGGATATGCCAAATGCACTGTACACCGTGAGTATTCCTAGGGATGAACGCCTGATAGCAAAGGAGGGTCTAATTCATGACGGAGTTAATTATGCTTAAACCAGTAATAAATGAGTTTTGAAAAGAAAGCAAGTATTCGGCTGTAATACAAGATGCTTAAACCGCTTAACTCAACATAACCGACAGCTCAACATATACAACATACAATTAGTACTTACCTAGATAAACTCAGATAGATTTAGGTGTTAAGAAAGGTCAGATAGAAAATTGCAGTTTGTTACCTTATGCCTACACCCAGGATATATCATCCGTAGAGGTCGCTTAGTCTTACAAGGCAAGTGAGGGGGGTTTGAACAACCTGTTTCTGATCAGCATCAGGATAACCTAGGACTCAGTGACATATGCTTTTAGGCTTTTAGACTAAAACGTAGGGTCCTAGTGTTTACACCGACTGTCCGTCTGATGATTTACCCAAGGTAGTCTCCAATCATCTGTCTAATGAATATCATCCAGAAACCCTAATTATCGAAGTTTCAGCAATCACGCTCTACCTGTTGCCTACTCTCTGTTTAATTTACTTGTTTTATAGTGTAGTAGCTTAGATAACCAACCAAAACCTACCTACTTTTATAAACCCATCCTATCAGAAAGCTCATTTACGGTAAGTCCCTTTTGGTTCCATTCGCTCCGATTTTAAGAACGACACTCGAGTTATACTTACTGCTTACTCCCCAAAAGTAGGTAGTACTTATAGTTTGAGCCCCAGCTCATATAACTTTAAAACCTAACACGTTCACACGTTGTTGCGTCGTTGCCTGCAGGACCGCCGTGCCAGCCCCCCTTGGAAAACGACCGCGGCTGTGTCAGCACTCTGACGGCGCAACAGGTTTTTGGCGCCGCTGCCGGGGATCGGTTGAGCGTAGTGAACTTTAAGATTACCGTAGATAGTTGACTTTTAGGAGACCCTTCCTTAAGATTTTCATTACTTTAGGAAGTTATTTGCTTTAGTAGTTAATTAAAATAAAAAAATACAAAAAATTAGAAAACCCTAGAAAACCCTAATTCTCCTTCCAATCTTATTTCTCCCATGGATGAGATAACGATCATGGACGATGCGGAATTCTTTGTGTCTTCCCACAAGGAGGTCTGTGTTAACCAGGAAGTTGAGATTGACGAATATTCATCCTTAGACCTAGGTTTTGATATATCTCAGCAGAAGATTCCACCTTCTGTCACTATTGAATTAAGTGGTCAACCCACACTTGACCCTGAGATTTTATCAATCTTATCTAGATATCTACATTACCTTAGACCTGCCACCCTACCAGAAGACGTTCCTTTCGGTATTGAAGTTTTCTTCTATCCACCAATGCCTTGGATGGATTTAAATGAGCGACTTCATTGCTTAGATGAATACTTCAGGTATGATCTTCCAGATATATTGCGAGCCTACCCCACTACTCTTTTCCAAAGTGTAGAAGTGGATGAGCGTCTCCAATATCCGGAGGATCCTGAACTAGAAACACCAACCTTGCCCAACACTGAACCAAGTAACAACCCACCAGAATCAAGTAATGAACATCACTTAGAAAACTTTCACAAGCCCAGTAGGAGAATAGATATCTGTGCTAATTTTCTTAGAAACCTTAAGATATCAGATTTCCCTTTTTCAACTGAGCAGAGGAAGACCTTTGTAGTGATTGATAGGATAATAACATGTCTACGTGCTAATTACAATATAAAAGACGAGTTATCACTGAAATCAGAGTTAGACCTACTAAAGGATCTAATAGCTAGCACCGAGTATCCATCTGTTTCCCAGATTAAGATTAATCGTTATGTTGCTGCCCTGATTGACGAGCTCGAATTTTGGATTGAAAGAGCCCCTATCACTTATACTTTGATTCCATGCGTTAAACTGTTCTTTGTTGATCCTGCCACTTATCTGATTAATGAACTGAGATCAATTTTTCCTAATTCTACTGAGGAAGCCATGGATTCTGCTTTCTTTCAAAAGAGAAAAGAAATCCATGTTAAGCTTACTCAGTTGTTACTAACATCTAAATTCCCTTTTACTGAGCAACAAAGGATTTACATCAGAAAGATTTCACAAGTAGTTCACTCTACTTCTGGAAACCCTGATTCAGAAGAAGAAAAGGAATTTCAGCATGTTATCGGAGAATTGCTCTTTGATCTATGTTTTATAGACACATGATTCAGGGATGGTATTTCGAATCCGAGAAAGGTAAGACGAGCATTTAACCAATTCATTGATGCGTTACTAGCATTAGGTCAAGAAGAAAAAGAATTCTTACGAGAATTTGAGCGTTATTATATAAATCCCGCTGACCTAATTCATAGTATCATTAAAGCGCTTCAAGGTACGTTCGTTCTTCGCCACACTTTCTCGCATGTTTCAGGCTTATCTGAAAGTGCCGTCACAAGCACTGACAGATAAATGGTGATGGTCTGATGAAAATAGCTTTGAATATTTCGTTAATTAGGACAAAAATAATTTTAATTAGATTTTCTTTTAATTTACTTTTATAAAAACAAAGAAAAACGTTCTTTAGAGTTTAAACGCGTAAGTTTTTAAACGAATTTTCGCGAACGGTCCAAACGTTTCAGAAATTTGACAAAGTTTTAATTTAAATTTTGGAAAATTTTATTTGGATTGGTTTTGAATTTTAAAGAACACAAAAAGATTTAATAAACGTATTTAAAAACGAAAATGTTTTCGCACGCGAATTAATGTTACGTTTTTAATATACGAATTTAAATGCGAAAGTTTCGTGTGTATTTTGGTTGATTTTCATAAAAAAATATTTTAAACTTTAAAAACCCAAGTATACGTTTCGTTTCATTCGCATTTAAGTTGAAATTGCATTTTTAAAATGCAATTTAAAAATGCATAAAGCAAAGGAAGCTTCCACCACTTTTTACAAAAAGTAAAAAGCAACTTCTTCTTCCTCCTTTCTCTTCCAAAACCGTCACCCACCTTCACCATCTCCATTTCTCCATTTTTTCATCATTTTTCTTCAAATCAAGCTTCAAATCTTCCATATCTCCATCTCTTTTGCATCTAGAACATCTTTACATCAAGGTTGAGGTATGATTCTAACCTAAAATCATCATTTTGAATATTTTTATAAAGTTAGGGTTTATGCTTAGATCTTGAGTATTGATCATCAAGTTCCATGCTTTTTGCTTGCAAAGTGCTATATGCTTGATTGTTAACATGTTTGCGGAAGTAATTTGAGGTTTCCATGGCTAGATTTGATGTTTTGATTTTGAATGTTGACTTTTTGTTAGGGTTTTAGCTATTTTGACTTTCTTGAATGATTATTTGCTTATGATTGACTTTTCGGTGATTAATTTGCGCTTAAAATGATTAGTTTACATGAGTAATTGATTATTAAGGATTAGAGGATTAATTTAATTGCATGCTTATGAATTAAAGAAAGGCTTTTTATACAAAACTATTTAAAAACCATTTCTTTAATTAAAATCATTATCTTTTAAAATGGTATTTATTTTAAACTCTGTATAATTTGCTTCATGAAAATGCAATTAAATATATTTGGAGTAGCACTACTTTAATTAATAAAGTTAGTGAGATTTCGAATTAATTATCCTCTAATTAAAGTCTTATGCTTAAACAAAATGATGGATGGTAAATAAAATCGCTTTGCTTGCTTATTTTAATCATAGTAAGGTAATTATATGATTTATGATCATGATGCTTGCTTGATTATTTGATTACTTAGCATGTTTAGAAATATTCATCTTTAAGTAATCTTAGAAAAATAGGAAAGATGCGGTTTTGTTTATTTGGATAAATTGTGGATTGATGATTGTGGTTTTTAGGGTATTCATAAAAATAATAGTGGGATAATTGCAAAATCTAAAGCCTACATTTCGAACTTTTTTTGAAAATTTGGAATAAATATTATATTGTCCAATTATTGTTATATGATTTGTTTCCTTGTTTTTCTTAAACAGATGGACCCGATTCCACCTACTCTAGCTTATTTGGCCAAGACTACACAAGAAAAGACTTTGATTCGGAAATGGCTAAAGAGGACATTTGGAAGTAATCGGTACATAGTTTGGGAAGACATGGGGAAACTTGGAATCGAGGACAGGTTGAGGAATTTGATAGGATATGAGGTTCAGGAACATAAGTTCGACTCTTGGATTCAGCTTTTTAGCATTCGTGAGCCCATATACCCCGAGGTTGTCACTGAGTTTCTGATGACATTTGAGCTTAACCCAGAGTTAGGAATTGAAGATGACAAGATGATAGCATTCAGATACCGAGGGAAGAGCCAGAGTGTTTCTATTTCGGGCTTAGCTAGACATTTGGGATTATATTCAGCGGATCAAATTAGCTCAGATTGGTTCTTACATAGTCATCAGACGATTCCTCATCATCCTGAGAGGAGCCATAGAGTCATTTGGAGTGAGCTGACGGGCACACATTATACTTGTGGTGCCAAGTCCTCGGCCTTGATTCTACATCAGCTACGTCTCCTACACAAGCTGATTGTTACATCTATTATGGGAAAGAAGGAGACCGGGCCGATAAATGGGGATGAGCTATATATCATTGATGCTATCATGAGCCGCCAGAATATTAATGTGGCATGCATTATTGCTGAGAGGAAGGCGAAGGAGAAGAACTTGGACCTGACGAAGCATGTGTTTATGGGAGCTTTCATCACCAGATTGTTGAGAGGGTTGCGACTCTTGAAAAAGAGTCATGAGGCCGAGTATAGGGTGTCTTCCACTTCATTACCATGTGACTTGGACTACTGCAAGCAGATCCATTTGATCACTGAGCGTTCTGAGAGACAGTGTTACTGGAAGGACACTGATGAGCTTATCCCTGGATGTTTCATGACCAAGAAGAGGGTCAGAGAGGAGGATATTGGGACTCCGGTTGTTGATAGAGTAGATAGAGTACCGGCTGTGCCTAGGAGTACCAGGACACCAGTCAGGGATGCTGGGGTTGGGACATCAGGTCCCCGAGCTCAGATACGACATACAGATCCAGTCACTCCCTTGACCCAGTACTTCATATTGCATGCGTTGGCTGCCAACAACGCGCATCAGGCACTTATAGCTAGGGCTTTAGGTATTCCAGCTCTCGAGCCGCTCCTGTACGAGTGTGTGCCACTACCACCAGCTGCACCATCCACTACCATTCCACCATCTACTACCATTCCACCACATACTACCATACCACCATACACTACCCACATACCACCTACCACTACCATTCCACCCGCACAGTCAGTCGAGCACTGTTTATCGGTTGATGCTGCATTCCCACATCCTACTATGTCAGCCCGTAGAGCCCGTTCTTCTCAGCAGTCCGCAAGAGGAGAGGCTGTTGGTTCCTACCAACCAGATGTTGTTCATTTGGGCACTGATCCATTCACCTTATCAGAGTTTCAGGGATTGTTGGCATTAGACCCTATACCTTCTGATCAGCTTCCTACAGAGGAGATACTTAGGCACATCTACAGATCTAAGATGGAGCGAGAGGGGATGACTTTTGAGGATTTCAGACAGTTGGCATTAGATGATCCGATGAAGTTACCTGCTTGCTCCCTTAGAGATGTATTGATGTAGTATAGGCAGGTGAGGTCAGAGGAGCAGAGAGTCTCCAGTGGTCAGCAGTCAGTTGCCGGACCTTCCTCAGTTCCTCCACCGGTCCAGCCTTCTGTTCAGGACTCTGACCAGGGTTCTCCAGCACCCTAGATCTGTGCACCCATATCTACATACTTACTATTTCCTCTATTCCATACTTTTGACTTATTGCGTGGTTGTGGAACTTTACTTTGTTATATTTTTGGAACATGAACTATCAGACACAGTCTGTTTAGTTTCTTTATCTTTTAGTATTTAAGTTATCAGTTATTTAGTTTACTTATTATGTTTTTATTTCTGTTTTTCTTCTTAGTTAGAATAAGTGAATTGTGTTTGTGCAAATGAGAATTGAGGAAAGGAGATGCCGATCATTCACGAAGAAACCGCTTTCTGCATGGATTCAACCAAGGAATTTCAATCACCTGCAGACCGCCGCTTCTTTCTTAAAACCATCTCCACGTCTCTATCGTAGGGAAGTTCCTTTCTTTTTGTCATGATTTTCACCATTACCACATATCCAAATATGCCTAAATTCTAAGTGTGGGATTCCATCCCACCAAATTTTTCAAAACACTTAAAATTGTTCCACTATTTCAAAACCTAAGTGTGGGATTTTTCCCGAAGAAAATCCTACGTCTTAGCAAAGAACATTGAGGACAATGTTGTTTTAAGTGTGGGATACACGGTATATATATACCGCAAGTTTATATTTGCCTGTCCAAAGTAATACCTCCGTTTTCATTCAAACTTTTTCAAAATTTTTTCGCAAAACCAACCCAAAAGGTTGAGATTTTTAATCACCAAAACATTCGAAAACCCAACCTCGACGATGTTCGACATCCATTCGGTTGATTTCAAATATTTTCAAAAGATTTTAGTCTTAGAATATTCTTTTAAAAGAGATAAACCTTCTGTCAAAATAAATAAATTGCTTTGGAAAGTAAGATAAGGCAAAGATAAGAACGTATCTTAAACTGAAAATTGAGAAATCCTCTAGGCATCGCATGACTTGGTGCATATAACCCTTTGATTGTGAGGTACTTGAGCCTTTAATAAGCATTCACTTTTAATGCTTCACTTTCATTTCTGAGTGTGCGCCGATGCATGTGTCTTTGAATTAGAACTTGCTCCTGAATGCGTTTCGAGACCATACCAATGAGTGCCGTACGCGGTATAGGTGAAATTAGAGGATCTTGGCATTTATTAGGATTAACCCATTTCTTTCATATCTTTTCAAGCCAACCCTTCCAACTTTCTTTCTAAGATTGTTGATGATCCAATTAGAAAACCCTTTGCGCCTTAGCCATTTCATTTCTCTAAACCCTAAAACACTTCCCCACAACACAAACACTTTCCCACCAAACACCATTCCAGCTCGTGAATCTTCATAGATCATAAGTGAAGGACTGCTTGAGGTATCTTTCTATTGGTGTCTCATCTTCAAACATCTCTCTGTACCTATCAAGAGTTTAAAGAAAGAAATCCAAAGTGAAGATACGGTACAAAAGCGAAGTATTACTCATCACGAAGATATTATCCGCCAAAGACAGTACGAAAAATTGGTACTTGTCAAAAGAGAAGTCAAAGATGTCTCACTATATGAAGGATCTCCAAGGTCATAAAAATAAGAAAAAAAAGAAAAGAAAAAAAAAATAAGAAAAAGAGAAAAGAAAAGAAAAGCAGACCTTGGAGAGCTCCTAGAAGAAGAAGACTACTCTCCAAAGAAGAAAAATCTATCAGAACTCAAAAGAAACATCAAGAGCAGAGATTATTCATCTAGGAGATGAGTCTACTCTAGAAGTTATCTCAAGTGAAACTTGCTTTGATCTTTGAAAGCTCCGAATCTGAAGTTCAAAAACCCTAAAACCATTGACCAAACTATCCCTATCCTTACCTACCTTACCCTTACTCACACAACCCACTGAAATGCCTTGGGATAATTAGCACCGTTCTCAAAGGAGTGGTGGAGATTCGATTCTCGACCAAGCCTATGACGATAAGCACTGCATGACTGGCAATGAGCGATTTCGTTTCTATAGATTATAGGTAACCCGATACACTTTGAGTGAATTGAGTGACCCACTTGTGAGAATTGCCCAGTCATGTACATCTACGTCTCGAGAGTTGCAAAGCATGCCAAAAAGGGTTGAACAATTTTATGTTTAAGTATAGTTAATTTTGTTGATGCTTATTTTCCGAAAAGATTTATCTACTTTGAAGAAAGTGACTTTCTGCGGAAGATACTCTAAGCATTCAAAAATATTTTTTCAAAAAAACTATTTTCCAAATGAGGTTTGCTTGAGGACAAGCAAAAGCTTAAGTGTGGGATATTTGATGTATCGCAAAAAGTCACGTTTTTACATGCATTAATTGTCCCATATTTAGCTCTTTTCTAACAAAAACATCTTAAAATCATAATTATTCATTAACTTTTGTTAGAAAGGTATAAACTTGTCGGTCTTTTGAAAATCAAGCAAAAAGGGCAGAAAACTGACCTAAATAGGCACTATTCTGAGCCCAACCCTAATTCTACTGTAAACTTCATACCAGAACCTCATAATAGAGCTATGAAGATTACGAGAACGTGGATATAAGGATTGCTCAGAACGGATCAAGGACGAGAAAGTTATGCAAGTTACAGCGCTGCCGAAAGCTACAAAACATATTCTGAACATGCCTGGGCCCCACACATCCAATTTCTACCAAATTGGCATCATTAGAAGCGTAACGGAATTACGAAGCCGTAGGTGAAAGAATCAAGTCAATCGGACGCGAAACGAAGAAGATACGGCCTTCCGAAGATGCGAGAAAAGTCGGAAAAATCACACGGCCTAGCACACGGCCACCACCAGGCCGTACACGGCCTTGCTATAGCCGTACACGGCCATAAACAAGCCGTACACGGCCCTGTTTAGGCCGTACATGGCCTCTGTTGGTCTCACACGGCCTCTTCCTTGCTTATTTGGCTTGTACGTGTGCTTGTGGACTTGTACTCTTGGATCCAAGGCTTGCCTATAAATAGAGAGCTCATTCACCTCATTTCACACACCATTCTTCATAGAATTCTCTCACTTTCTCTCTCACACACATTCTCTCTCTAGCACTACTCTTAGGAGTTAGAGGAGAATTAGATTAGGTTAGCTTCTCTCTCTAGTTTCTCTCTCTAGAGAACTAGAGAGATGTAGGCACTGTTCGAGTGGGGAAGATAGCTGTAGCTTGTGAATTTTATTGTATTGAAGTTTTCAAGATTCTAGCTAGTACTACTCAGTGTTACGCTGCTTAAATACTGGTTATTACTTATTCCTTTACTTACGGTTATTATGTTTTGTTTGCATGATATCTTTGTTTGTGTTGCGAATATTGCCATGCTATTTACGTAGTTTAATACTGTGATTGTTGAAATGTAGATATTAGGATTATGGATGATATTTAATTCAGTGGGATAAACATTATGAAATAACGGAAGTAACGTTATACGGCTTTCATTTGTATAGCGCCGGAATCATCACGAATGTGTGTAGTACGGAACGTGGAAGCTATGAAAGTCGTGGGCACAATCCGTTATGGAATAATGTCCCCAGTATTATGATTGGTGATTGTTTTGTTGTGTATCTGGTTGAGTTTTACATGAATTTAGACTTAATAAAGTGTCCGCCCTTTCCAGTCTTTCACGTGACTATTGCCTTAGGATAGGATCTGATCAACCCTAATACTACGTAGATATAGTTATCTCATATTACAGTATGAAGCTATGAATATTCCGTAAAACGGCACAGTACTTCGTATAACGTTTAAACACTTGGGAAAAGCTAAGGAACTGCCGTAGGATTATTTCATCATGGAATACCTAGAAGTCACCCTTTTAGAATATGGGTCTAGGAACAATAAAGCTGTGGAAATGCTCGCTGCACCGTACACCGTTAGTACACCAAGGTTCAAATACAGCTGTGGAAATGCTCGCTGCACCGTACACCGTTAGTACACCAAGGTTAACATAAAGCTGTGGAACTACTGTAACGTACAGTACACCGTTAGTATGCCTTGAGTCTGGAACACTGTGGATATGCCAAATGCACTGTACACCGTGAGTATACCTTGAGTCTGGAACACTGTGGATATGCCAAATGCACTGTACACCGTGAGTATTCCTAGGGATGAACGCCTGATAGCAAAGGAGGGTCTAATTCATGACGGAGTTAATTATGCTTAAACCAGTAATAAATGAGTTTTGAAAAGAAAACAAGTATTCGGCTGTAATACAAGATGCTTAAACCGCTTAACTCAACATAACCGACAGCTCAACATATACAACATACAATTAGTACTTACCTAGATAAACTCAGATAGATTTAGGTGTTAAGAAAGGTCAGATAGAAAATTGCAGTTTGTTACCTTATGCCTACACCCAGGATATATCATCCGTAGAGGTCGCTTAGTCTTACAAGGCAAGTGAGGGGGGTTTGAACAACCTGTTTCTGATCAGCATCAGGATAACCTAGGACTCAGTGACATATGCTTTTAGGATTTTAGACTAAAACGTAGGGTCCTAGTGTTTACACCGACTGTCCGTCTGATGATTTGCCCAAGGTAGTCTCCAATCATCTGTCTAATGAATATCATCCAGAAACCCTAATTATCGAAGTTTCAGCAATCACGCTTTACCTGTTGCCTACTCTCTGTTTAATTTACTTGTTTTATTTAGTAGTAGCTTAGATAACCAACCAAAACCTACCTACTTTTATAAACCCATCCTATCAGAAAGCTCATTTACGGTAAGTCCCTTTTGGTTCCATTCGCTCCGATTTTAAGAACGACACTCGAGTTATACTTACTGCTTACTCCCCAAAAGTAGGTAGTACTTATAGTTTGAGCCCCAGCTCATATAAATTTAAAACCTAACACGTTCACACGTTGTTGCGTCGTTGCCTGCAGGACCGCCGTGCCAGCCCCCCTTGGAAAACGACCGCGGCTGTGTCAGCACTCTGACGGCGCAACATCGACCGACAACCTTGATCTATAACACTGAAACCGACCAAGATGAGGACGAGGAATATCAAGAAGTAGAGAAAGACGAAGAATCTGAGGAAGAATCAGAACCCGAGGAAGAAGAGGAAGAACCTGATGAGGAGGAAGAAGAAACTGAGAAGGAGGAAGAAATGAATGAAGATGAAGAGATGGAGGAGGATGAAGATCATGTTGATTCGCCACAGATGGCTGAAGTCAAAAGAATACAAAATTACGATGATTACTCTTCATCAGAAGAATCCGTTGACTATGAAACCCTCCGTCAAGAATTAAAGTTCACTCACATCAGAAGAATGGGAAACATTCTTAACTCTTACCTAGATCCTTCAAAACCCTTCACCCGAACTCGACTCTGAGATACAGATACTTTTGAAAAAGAACTTCGATCATCAAAACACCCGAACCTGTACACCGAACTTTACCAAAGAATCGCTGCATACAAGGCATGGCAAAAGGGTGGCTTTGTTGAAGAAAACCTTCAAGACACAACCACAGAAGTTAGAACCATCGAAGTCGACAGTTCTCAGCTTTTCAATAACGCACCCTCAGATGAAGAATTCCACTAATTCCCAGATTCACGCGACAAAGACTCTGAAGTTGAAATCGAGTATGACGACGATTGTATCGACGTCACTCTTGATGAACGCTCTATTCCACAAACCCCCCTTGCTCCACCAAATTCACCCATCGTCACAGCTGAGAGACTAGAAATCCCCCTCATCGACACTCACGAAGAGATGATTGATCTGATTGATGAAAACGGCGATGTACGCATCATTGTGGAGGCTTTCAAAGAATCAACCAACAACTACACCACCGCCCAGAGACACCTGATAAGGCAAATCGAACGAGAGTATGATTCATACCTCGCCAATTATGGAGAACCAGTACCCCACACTCTACTCGGACATATTCAAGAATTATCCGATTCCCTTCAAGAACAAGTCACCAGAGAAGCTCAACAGCCAGAAAGACCCCACTACCCAATGGGAGAAGTCGAATTCTGCGTCAACCAAAGGCAAATATACCAAAAAGTATATTGCGCTTTAGCCGGATCAGCTTTTCCCTATTCAGCAAGTCAGAAGGCTACACTAGCATCCATGAGGACCCATCTTGAAAGAGCTACTGGAAACCCACAAAACTATGCCGATATCAAAATGGTGGGAGATCTTAGAACCCTTCTAGATCTCATCGAGACTAGAGAGCACCTCACAACCTCGGAAAACTACAGAACCGTCATTCATTCCACGATTGGTCATCATGTTGAGCTGATAATTGATGAACTAAACCACTCAGCATATGAAGAAGAAACTCGTGAGGTACCAAGATTCATTCCGCACTTGTCACAAATCAACCTAGCAGCTTATGTGACAACTCGACTTCGCGGAATGTACACTGAAGAAGATGTAGAGCTTAATGTTTATCGCGATAGATATCGTGAAATATTCAGCAAGTTAATCTATGTCTTCACAGACTCGGATATTCCCTTCAACCGTGAGCAACATCAACTCATCCGACAAGTATGCCAAGCAACAAGATCCTTTGGAGGAGACCCTTTGGCTGAAGACTTTGAAGAAGTGAAGACCCATTTCATGGCCCTAATCGCCTCGATAGGTCGAAACCACCCCTAGCGTGAGATTGTTCGAACCTACACCTGCACCCGAATTGACCCTAACGGACCGGTCACAAGGGCAGTTCGATACATCAGCTATGGGATGGCAATCCTAGATAGATTAGCCATTGATCACTTCAAGAGCTTTAGAATGGAATCCACCACTCCACCAACTCTCATTTCCGACATGATAGAGCAATTCCTTGAGTACTTTCCACCACGATATAGCTTACCTAGGAGCCACGGTAACCACTCCAGTGTCCAGGACACATCCAGCATCATCAACTGAAGAAGAAAGGACAAAGTCGAGCTCTCGACTTTAAAAGAGCGCTTCTCGGGAGGCAACCCGTGTTTTTACATTCCTTCAATTTACTTTCCAAGAAGTGATGAAATCTCCTACTATCTTTCATACTCGGATCATACAAAGCATGCTCTAGCCTGCAAGGAAGCCTTAATATCCAAAGAATAGTATATCCGACGTGTTCACACCTACGAGACCAATCACAAGAAGACTTGATCAAGAATGCACCAAGCAAAACGGAGTCCAGCAGATGCAAACCGAGGAACACTGCAACTACTGGGGAGTACTTCTATACCGTCTCTTTCGTTTGTTTAAATATACCATATCCAATATGCTTATCACTAAGTGTGGGATTCAAACCCAACACACACTAAAAGAATGCGTCTTAGATGTTTGAAACCCTAAGTGTGGGATTTTACCCCATTCAAAGCTTAGAATAACATCGAGGACGATGTTCCTTTAAGTGTGGGATAGCAGTAGTTACACTACTGTTAAATGGATAATGGTATATGCTTGATTCTAAACTCGCTGCTGCTCTTTAGACCATCCTTCTCCAAAAAGTAAACAAAATTTTCAAAATGGTGTTAAAAATATGTTGAAAATGAAAAATTTTAAGACCAAGAATGATTTACTTCGGGGAAGAAGGACAAATAGAATACAAATTCTTTTGAAAAATCAATTTAGTAATCCCATAAAGAGCATCGCATGACTAGGCACACAACAAACCAACTTTCAATTCGTGAGGTATCTTGAGCCATATAAAAAGCATTCACTTTTAATGCTTCACTTTTTCGATTCTTGAGTGTGCCGATGTATACGTTTAGAATTAGAACTTTCTCTTGTTATGCATTTCGAAACCGAACAGGTGAGTAGAAAGGAGATCGAATCACATCATTCTTGAACCCATCCATACACCCAAAAATGAAAATACGTTATACAGACCTTCTCAAAAACATCCCTCAAACTTCATAGAAAATTCCAAGGATGAAAGAAGGGGAGCTACAAGGATATGACGTCAAAGAAAGAGAAATACTCAAAAAAAAAAAATCCGAAGAAAAGAAAACTAAATGGAGAAAAAGACTCCTTGCAAAAAACCAAAAGAAAAAGGGAATCAATCCTCCCAAAAATTCAAAATTTTAGCTTTCCTCTTCACCAAAAAGAAACCCGAAAAAAATCAACCCCCTCTCACATCGCTAACATTCCACTCCAAAAACCCTACATCACTTCCCCTAGAATGATTATGGCTAGATCGACTTCGCGCTCACTTAAAAGGTAATGATTTGATTCTCGATCAAGCCTATGACGATAAACGATACATGACTGGCGTTCTGAGTGATTGATATAATAGAATAGGAAACCCTAAACACTTTGAGTGATTGGAGTGACCACCTTGAGAGGATCGCCTAGTCATGTATCCAAGATCAAAGATCAAAAGCATGCTCCCAAAGATTACAAACCCTACTTTTTCAAAGAACAAATATTTTATTTTTCCAAAACTCCCTTAGTAAAAAGTTTCACCTTAAAATATTTGATTATCTACTTACTTTTAACCATGCTTGAAATTCGAGTTTGCTTGGGGACAAGCAAAGTTCTAAGTGTGGGATACTTGATATCGCGTAAAAAGTCACGTTTTTACTACCGATATCTGTCTCATTCTGGAACAACTCTTGGCATTTTAAACTAAAAAACATTACAAATCAATAGTATTATGCCAAGATGGTCAAAACAAGGTTGCACGATGTAAATCAAGCAAAACGGATGAAAAACGAAGTTTCCACACACGTTTGAAGATTCAAGGCATCAAAATGAGATTTCAAGACAAAAGTTCCCATCACCAACATCCATCTCATCCAAGATGTTCTTTTTCAAATTACGAATCCAACAGAAGAAGAATCAACAAAAACGGACGAAGAATGAAGATTCTACGTACGCCGGAAGATCCAAACGATTCGTACGACACATCTAAAGTTTAGAGACATGTTTTTGGGATTTATTTTCATCAAAGATTTCGTTTTTGAAAAATGAATCCAACAAAAAAAGAATCGACAAAAACGGGCGCATAACGAAGAAAACACGGACGAATCAAGAAACGAAGAAACAGGCGACAAACCGGGGCAGGGGGTGCCAGCCGCCACCGGCCACAACCCTGCCGCCACCGGCCACCACCAGGCCGCTGCCGGCCACCCTGCTCCCGCCTCTTTTCTGCTTTTTGGTCCTTGCGCGTACCTGGTGCACCACCTTTACATGCTTTTGGTACCCGGTGCACCACCTTTACATGCTTTTTGGTACCCGGTGTACCACCTTTTCCACCTTTTGCTAATGTATGCCTTGGAATGCTAACGTGATCCAAATTTCCCCTATAAATAGGAGCCCCAAGGCTTCATTTGAAGATGTCCCAATATTCCTACATGTGTTAGGCATATTTATCTCTTTACTTTCTCATTCTATTTTCTTACTTCAAAATTAGTATTAGGCTAGTTAAGAAGCTTGTTCAAAGTAGAACGAAAGCTAGGATCATCTTGTAATCTTTGGTGTATGCTTGGAGTTACGCTTATTAATTCAAGTATATTCCTTCTCGCATATTAATCTCAGTTATTTCTATCCTATTCTATCTTAATTAATTATATATGTTTTAATTATGCTAGAATTAGTTTGTGCCATGATTAGCGAGTAGATTACTATTGTATTTGTTGTGATGTAGTTAGCATATATAATTGTGGGATGACTTTAAATGTGTCGTGAAATAATATGACGGCCCCTATTCGACTGTTTACTTGGTATAGTGCTGGAAATGCTTTCGAGCAAAGTACAAACGCATGGAAGCCGGTAACGACCGAAGGTAGTTGTATTATGGATCGACATTATTGAAATGGAAACTTTATGAACGGACTTATCTTATGATTTTGAACCTAAAACTTACATTCGCCTTTCGATTAACAAACGTGATTGTAACCTTGTAAAGAGGAGTCGCGAACCTTAATACTTGGTCAATAGTTATCTGAGTAAAAACTATGTTTTTAATTGTAACGTCATGCAAGCATCATAAATGCAATGTGATTACATGGAATTGCCATGAGTATTGTACACCTCCACTCACAATGTACTTATCATGCGAACATCGCGAAGCAATTAAATTCACAACGAAAACATCGGTATACGATTAAATACATTGTGAACTTACATAGCATTTTCCGACATGGTCTGGGTTTAACTTTATGCAAAAAGCCGTCAGCATTTTAATTAGCGTTTTAATTAGATTAGTTAGTTTAAATTAGATTAGAGTACGTATGCTATAGGCTAAATAACCATTTACGAAAACCTAGGGATTTGTTAATTGTATCGAGAAAGGCAAGTTTAAAATCCAATTTAAAGTGATACTTTTCCTTAATCTATGAAATCTAAAGTAAGGTACGCAAGAAACCTCAACACCTTTCCTCGCTTATCATGCTTGAATTTCATTAATAGGAATTGATCAACTAAGTCCGGACATATTTGCTAAGTTAGTTGTTTGCTGGATTTATAGTCTTTATGGTATTAAGAACGGTTAGACTTGTTGTGGACTTGCTACTCTATTCCTGCCCATGAGCGAATGCGTTCAATAATAAGGGCCACTGAATCCCTCACAGGAGAGTGTGGAGTGTTGAGCATTGTCTGTCTGATCAAAATCATGACACCGTAGTTCCTCGTGACATATTAGTTGATAACCGACTAATAAGGAATCTATTGGTTATACCATAAACTACCAAGTCTAGTGAACATTCCAAATTTAGTAAACGTTTTCTCTAAAAGTCATCATCCCACATTATTAGCTAACGAACTCACAACAAATACTACATTTATTATCTGATTTATTATTACATTTTATTCGCTTTATTTAGTTTACTTAATTAACTGAACCAAAACCCCCAACGCACTCTTTTAAAACCTTTACTAGAAAAGAAAGATTGATTGGATCACCTCCGTTTCAATTCAGTTTCTCTTTAAGAACGACTCTAGGTCATACTTACCATCTACTAGCCTTTGGTTCAGTATTAGTAAGTCACGCTTAGACCCCAGCAAATATAAATTTAAAGCATCCACCGATCGTTCGTAATAGAACGCATCAGCCATGCCCCGCTTTTTCTGTCTGACAGGAGTGATGTTGGTGTTGACATTTAGTTTATGTTCAGCTATTGACCGCGGGACTCCAGTCATTTCGGAATCTTGCCAAGCAAAAACGTCTATGTTGCTAGCGAGGATCTCGCAAAGCTTCAACCTTGTAGACGGGCTCAGTGCCAGACCAACTCGAACCTTTTGCTCCGGGAATCTGGGGTTGACAGCCACCGACTCATCAGTGGTCATGGTGAAGGGTCCCGGAGTGGTCTTGGATACTTGGGCGCAGATGGGTATGGCCGTGCCCGATGAGTGCAAGGTGGCAATGCCAGCAGGGGTTGGGAATTTCATCAACCCATGTACGATCGACGTGATGGCCCCAAACTGATAGAGAGCTGTGCGGCCCAAGAGAACATTGAACCGCGAAGGGGCGGGCACAATGACAAATTCTAGCTCGGCAGTTCTGCAGTACGGGTAGTCACCTAGGGTGACATCCAAGGTGAACCTACCAATTGGACATTTGGTGTCGTTGGCATAGCTGGATAACGGCGACAAGGGCTCCTTAAGCTTTTCTTGCACATGGGGTGGCTACTGTAGGAAACAGTGCCCGTACATGACCTCGACAGCACTGCCCGTATCCGTGTACACTCTAGAAATTTGGCAGTTCCCAATGCGTGCTGCAATGACGACGGGCTCTAGGAGAGCAGGGCTCGGCAGAGGTGGGAATGAGATTTGCACCAGCTGCCAATCCTGTAATGAATCTGCCTTCCTTTTTGAGCTGGTACGCCCGGACTGGATCATGTGAATGATGGCGTCTGGCGGGTCGCGGGGATCATCCTTCCGCTGCCAACCATGTCTTTGTGCTATCAGCCTTTTTGAACTTCTTCCCAGGCAACAAATGATTGAGCTTGCCGGCCTGAATGGCTGCTTTGATTTCCTTTTTCAAATGTCTGCAGTCATCAATATCATGGCCACATTCTTCGTGGAAGTCACAGTACTTGCCATTCTTGGGGACGTCACGGTGCTCCATTGGCGGCGGAGGATTGAACGCGTTCCTCGCCGCTGTTTTGGTAAGTAGGATCTCCTTGGGTGACTTGGTGAGCGAAGTCAGCAAATAGTTCTTGTCATATGGCTGGCGACGGGCTACCTCGCGGTGGTCACCACGGCGATTGTCATGCCGCGTGTAGCGGCGGGTGTCCCGTCGTTGGTTGTCTCTCCGACCGGAACTGGACCCGCTCTCGTGGGGCCATGACGCGCGTCCAACGGTCGGATCAGGAATCTCTTCCCGTCGTTGCAGACCTTTCCGCTGGGCATGGCGTCAGTGAGTAGTTTTAAATTTATATTTTGTCGGAGGAGCTTAATCCTCCGTACTATCTACTGGTACTTGGTACGAATACCTGATACTAGTATATGGTAAGGATGATCCAGGGTCGTTCCTCACGACGGCAGAATTGAAACAGAGCTCGTTCAGATAACTTAGTGATCAAGCTAGGGTTTAGATAGTTGGATAGGTATTTGATTTGATTTTTATCTAATTAAAACTACTAAATGTTTGTCCCTTACTTAGGATCTAGTAGAACCGAGTCACTCAATCGTTTGCGGAATCAACGATTAAGTTATCACACGAACACAATGAATAATCAAACACAATAATTATGAAACCAAACGTTATATTATTGCTTATGGTCGATCAGATTACAGAGAATTTCAACAAATTGTGTTTAGGGTTTCGTCAACCCTAAAACAGAAAACGTAAATTGCTTAAATACAAAACTGGCATCTGCGACGTCACACACGACGTCGCAGGCCCAAGCCCATGCGACGTTGACTACGTCGCAGGCCCAAAACCTGACGTCGCACCTGCGACGTTACGCGCTACGTCGCAGGAGTCAGGAAACGCAAATCTAAATACAAACTACGAGCTAGACCAACTGACAGACACCAAACATGTACTAACAAACTCCCCCGTGTCTTCAGCTTGGTCTTCAAAAATCTTCTTTAAACCCAGCCCGCAGGAAATTGACCATCGGCATGAATTCCATTAGCCACGCAAACAGTAACAACATTGTAAAACTGCTCGGCTAAACGTCGGTTGAACTCATTCTTCTGACCAACACGAATCCGATCATCATAGAGTTTTCTTAAATCTTTTTCATGAAAATTAATCAAACTCATCGGATCATACAGTCTAAAAGTTGCTTGCTTCAAATTCCATATACCTCCAACTTCTGGCCACGGTTCAGAATCTGGAACGAAAGTAATAACCGCTTCACCAGTCTGTGGATCAAGTTCCCATTTTACAAGTCTTCTCAGAAAATAATAAGGAACTGGTTCCAGAGGTATCTCGGTCAAACAGTTAGCAGGCGGATAATGAACTTTAACCATAGGCTTCCTGGTGACTGGATCAATCTTCCTTTTCCATGTATACCGAGTGCCCAACGTCGGTTTCAATTTAGAATATGTCTTCGATAACACTTCCCGACGTAAATTTCTCTGAATGAACTCGGCATAATCATTCTCGAACGGATTAATCAATTTAAGCTGAGCTAATCGATTAATCTCTCCTTTTGGCAACGTGCTCAATCTATCAAAACGCATTCTGAAGTACTGAACTCCATCTTCTCTCTTAATCATAAAAAGATTCCTCTGACACTTCCAGCTTTTAATAACTCCGGTATAATTTCGACTAACCCGGTACACTTGACATTTAACTGGAATAGGAACTGGATTTCGTCCCTTAGGCCACCATTTCTTATTTCTTTCTCTCTTTTCTTCAGCAGTTAATTTCTTCTTAGGAATATCAGAAGATTCAGTTTCAGGAACTGCTGAGTCCGGTGCCTGTGTCTCTGAAGCTGGAGTTGCAGCAGAACTAGATTCTCCATGTTGAGCTTTAGCAGGTCTCTCATCTTCACTTGAATCAGACTCTATAATAGGTGCATCATCATAAGCTTCCCCAGAATGTGCATCATCATACGTTTCATCTGAATTCAATTGTTCCTCTTCAATCGAAACATCCTTATTCATCTGAAAATCATTATCCGTTTCTTCCTCAGAGCCAACTCCACTAGACATTCTTTGAATAAACGATAAGTCCGCAAATGAATAGTCAACAGCCAGCGGTCTCGGTTGCCCTGGAATATCATCAACACAAAAGTAATCCAAAACAGAAATATTTTCATTAACAGTTTCAAGTACAGGGTTGGGATTTACAGACGCAGGTTCACTTGACTCTAAAGTGGGTATCCCAGACCCAGGCTCCCCCGAGGCAAGTAACCTGCCTTCCAAAACATTAACCCTAATCTTCGTTTCCTCAAGCTCCTTAGATTGAACCTCAATCAGTGCAGCTTGTTCAGCAATCTTTTCGTCTTGAGCCTCCAGCTGTTGCTTCATCTTCTGCATATCATCCATAATCTTTTGCATGAATGCTGGAGTCGGTTGAATCTCAAAATCAGCTTGCGGCGATGGGTTGACTGAAGCTCTGGCTGATGAAGAACGATGAACACGACGACGAGGCTCAAAGTCTACATCCTCAGGATCATCACCGTCTCGAATACGTTTGCCAGTATTCTTTGGAACATACACACGCCCCTGTTTCAAACGACGCTGAATTCTTTTGAACCTCCGAGAAAACTGACGTCGAATTGTTTCCATCTGAGACGGGTGCGGGACCGCACCATCAGAATCCGAAGGCGTTGGCCCGCCATCATCAGGTTGTTGAACAGGAATTTCTTCAGAATCAGAACTTTCAACCGTGTCATGAGATGCTGGATTGTCCGAGTCCACGTGCCCGAATTGCTCAATATTCTCCAAAAGAGCATCTACATTCTCCCCCGCAGCATGAACAGGAACGTTCACAAATGGTTGCTGCGGTTGTTGGGGTGCTGGAATGTCCATATATTGAGGTTCCAGAGGCGGTACGTAATTCTCATCAACAATAGCACCGAATAAGGGAACATCCCTTGCCGCCTGAACCCCACCTGCACAAATAGTAAAGATCCGATTCATCATCGGTGAAATCTTTAATTGCTGATCGATGTCACCCTGTGCTTGAAGATCCGGATGATGACGATTGATGTGCAACTGTACAAATCTCGGATAAAAATCCATTTCTGATCCCTGGCATTCGCATTATCAACCATAGCCTTGAAGATAAATCCCGAGAAGTTGAACGGCTTGTTGTATACTAACGCTAACATAGCAGAAGCCAGACTTCGGCTCATCCCATCCGTTCCACCTTTCCTATTCCCCAAGCAAACTATAATCACATGCATCAAATATCTCCAGACGCGTGTGAGATTTGCTTTCCTATACTGATCAGAGGGAATCCCGGGATATCCAATCCGTTGCATAGCTCCCGAAACAAAAAAATGATCAAAACCGACTGGCATATTCGGTTGATCATTCAGCTGTAAAAGTTCCCGAATACTCTGTTCTGTAATAGTGATTTCCGTACCAGCAACCGTTGAAACCAGTCTTCGAATGTCGTTATCAGTAACAACATTTGCGTTTCTCCAGAAAGGGTTGATCAGATTTCCAAAAGCCATAGTGTTATCCGAAATGGCATGGAATACCCTTGAACGCCTCAGAAATGCAATCATCTGACGATACGGTGCAGCTTTATCAGAAGTATCATCAAGGTAAGCAGCAGTATTGTGACGCGCTTCGAAAACAAGAGCCATATCTGCAAAAACAGAAACATACAAGATATTCTCGAAAAGCGTTAGAACAAACAAAGTATTCCAAACTTATCACAAACGAAAGGTTTCATTGATATGTTAAATAAGTACAAAGTTACAAACACACATATCAAATCCTAAACCCTAAACCCTAAACCTAAACCTAGACCTAGACCGAAGATCCTGGTTAAACGAATACAGCCAAAATCCAAGACAAGGTCAGGCTAAAATCCAAGACAAGGATGGTATCCCACCAGACCAGAAGGCCGAGATCCAGGATAATAAAGGAATTCCTCCAGACCATAAAACCAAGATTCAGGACAAAGAGAGAATTCCACATAACGGTAAAGGGATTCCTCCAGACCAGAAAACCAAGATTCAGGACAAAGAGAGAATTCCACCAGATCATTAGCCAACTGAAGCAAAAATGGTCATATCTAAGTGACCAGATAAAAACTTTAAGGTGCTGGACCACCAAAAAGCGCAAAAGAATCCACGACCGGAAGAAGATCCTTCTAGCCGCGGACGGGCGAGTAGTGACACTCTTTTGGGCTGAAGCAGTAAGCACTATCTTTGTCGTTCAGCTAGGAACTGAAAGAAATCACTCGCCATTGCTGGACAGAATTTAAAAGTCAGAAAAATGAACATTTGATAGGTAACAAAAAATGTCATTTTTCTGTGATTAGCGACGTAGGTGATCACGTCGCATTTCAAATAGCGACGTAGAAAAGAACGTCGCAGAATAATAACAATAGCGACGTAGAACGTGACGTCCATTTTGCAATTTATTGTGAATTTAATCACATTAATAAAATAGCGACGTAGCGAGGGACGTCGCGTAGGACGTCGCGGTAAAAAGCGACGTAGGGAAGGGCGACGTAGGCAGATAAGAATAACTAATGAGAGCGACGTAGGCCACGACTTCGCAGAGTACGTCGCACTGAAGAACATTCATCCCCAACCCAGAAACCCTAACCATCAAATTTAGGGGTTTTCAAAATCAAACGCACTAAAAGGTGCGGCAACTAATGGTGATCACGAAAACATAAATTTTACGATGTTTAGATCACGAATACACAACTAATTCAACCCAAACCGAGAACCCTAAAACCCGCAATATACATTTAACGATTAACGCAAAAATACACGATGAAAAAGGGTAAGATTGGTACCTAAGTGTGCGGAATAACGAGTAGAAGAAAACTACAAGAGTGAATCGGAGTGAAAACGGCTACAAATCACGAAAATGCTCGAAGCAGTGCTACGTCGCAAATCGCCAATGGTACGTCGCAGGCTACGTCGCAGGTGAATATTGAATAGTGTGACATTTTACGTCGCGGTTGAGACTATATATAGTCTAACCCTATGTGCGACGTAGACTGGGACGTCGCAGGCGACGTTGAGAGGGACGTCTCATAAAGCAGTCAGTATGTGATTTGAGTCGATTTTAAAATTTTCAAGAACCATTTACTCGTTATTTTAACAAACAATATCTAAATGAGTCGTGACTTGGGAAAAATAACATAGAATAAAAATTAAAGCAAAAAATAACGAAAAAATCTTTTTGATATTTTCTTTAATATCAAAAAAGGTAAAAATATAACATAATAAAATTACTAACACTCTATTTTTGGTGACGGAGTTGTTTTGTCTTATTAGGGATCATATCGGAATAACATGCAATTATTAGGAATAGTAAGTGTTATTTCGATCATCAGTATATTTTGTCCACTTTAAATTTACGTGGCACATTTAAAACACCTGTTATAAAAATTATTTCAAAACGATTATTGGTATTGTTTGTCCACCTAAACATGTTACATCCGTGTCTGTGAGTTAACCTTTTATTGTTAATATGAATATTTCTCCGTGGTCCCCACCATAGATATACCCCTATAACTTAGACATGAACATAGTTTCTAAATTTAGAAAGAATAGAAGAGAATCAATTTTAAGAATCAAGCCAGCGGTGACAGGTCTGTACTTGCGTACAACAGAGCAACATAACTTGATTCAGGTGTAAGCAAAACCAAACGCAGTCAAACCAAATTGAGTGGCGACCTTGTTTAGTACCTTAAATTTAAGACGTTGCAAGTACTTTGACTCACGTTTGCTTAGTTTTAAGAGTAAGCTGAATTGAGACCAGGTCTGCACTTACGTACAACAGAGGAAACAATCAGCATACTCCCCCAAAAGATCTCAGATATACAATCCAAAAATAGAAGTATGTCAAGCTATGCTAAGGAATTAAGACATAGAGTCGTACATCATGAGGTGTTTACCACATGATCATAGACAAGTATTTAAATTACTTCTTAATATCTCAGAGACCGGTGTGTACCATGCCTACCAATACATCGTATGATGAAGATAATTTAGATAAAAACTATTTTAAGTGTGTCAGATAAACCTACTGACACATCCAAGATAAACCTTAAAATTCCATTTTGTGCATGTCACCCGATGTACTATCATATCCCAAGTTGTTTACAGACACAACTTCAACGTCTATTTTAAAAATGTAGCAACCTTGCGTTTTCTTTAATACTAAAGAGTATAAAGAGTGGCTGTTGCGATTTTTTTTTTTTTTTTTTTTTTAAATTGAATTTAAAAACCAAAAAAAAATCCAAGTCACAAATCATTTCTTTGACTGAAAGAACCTTAAACCTATCAGATTGACCAGTTCAATAAAACGTGATCGCAAAAAGGCTTTTGTGAAAAGGTCCGCACACTGCTTAAGGGTATCTATATGTACGACATCTATAAGGTGTTTCTCAAAGCAATCCCGTATGAAGTGGAACCTAAGTTCAATATGTTTGGTCTTAGAGTGCTGTACTGGATTGTGTGTTATAGATATAGTAGCTGTATTATCAATATAAATAGGAGTCATAGAGAGATTGAACCCGTAATCACGCAGCTGGTGTTGAATCCAGAGAACTTGAGAACAGCAACTTGCAGCAGCAACATACTCGGCTTCAGCTGTGGAAATAGCAACCGCAGTCTGCTTTTTGCACTGCCAAGAAACTAAGCGCGATCCAAGGAACTGACATCCTCCAGTAGTTGACTTCATATCTATCTTGCAGCCACCAAGATCCGAATCCTAATAGGCAGTTAACTCGAAGTTTTTCTCGTTTGAATACCATAGACCCAAAGATGGCCTAAAAGCGAGATATCCAAAAATGCGTTTTACTGCCTTCATATGAGACACCTTCGGATTTGCTTGAAATCGTGAGCAGAGTGAAACAACAAACACTATATCTGGTCTTGAGGCAGTCAGGTACATGAGAGAGCCTATCATTGAGCGATAGTCTTTCTCCTTGCAATCTTCATCATCCTCATTAGGTCCAAGATTGTGTCTTGCTTCAATTGGAGTGCCGTAGTGTTTACAGTTGAGCAATTCATATCGTTTTAACATGTCAGTGACATATTTTGACTGGTGGATATAAATTCCATTGTCAGATTGCTCAACCTGTAGTCCCAGAAAGAACGTAAGTTCCCCCATAGCACTCATTTCAAACTCAGATTTCATCAGTCTTTCAAAATCCTTGCACAACTGATCATTAGTTGATCCAAAGATTATGTCGTCCACATAGACCTGCACAAGTAACAAATCCACTCCTTCCCGTTTGATGAAAAGCGTACTATCAATCTGTCCTCTGTCAAAACCATTTTTCAGCAAGTACTTGGCAAGTCGCTCATACCAAAGTCGAGGAGATTGATGAAGACCATACAAAGCTTTCTTCAGCTTGCAAACATGATTAGGATGCTTTGGGTCTTCAAAACCAGGAGGCTGACACACATAAATCACTGCGTCGACATCTCCATATAGAAAGGCACACTTCACGTCAAGTTGATACACACGGAATCCCTTAAAAGAAGCATAGGCTAGAAAAATCCGAATTGATTCCAAACGAGCAACAGGAGCGAAAACTTCATCATAGTCAATACCTTCTAATTGACTATATCCTTGAACTACCAGACGAGCTTTATTTCGAATAACCGCCCCACGATCATCCATTTTGTTACGGTAAACCCAACGAGTACCCGTCAAGTGAGCACCCTTGGGTAGAGGAACAACTTCCCAAACATTCATCTTGTTTATTTGCTGTAGTTCCTCCTGCATAGCCTCAACCCTGTTAGTCCCTGTTTAACTTAATAAACAATCTTCCGTAATAAGCCTTGAATATATTATTGAGAAGTTGCGGAATCACACTCAATAATATTAAGAAGATCAACTAATATTAATTAATATAATGAACACAATAGTATACCGAAAGCTTCAATCTTATTAATGATATAAGACGAATACACTTGATGTATTAGGGTTACAGAAAACCTTGAAGCTGCGCAATTATCATTAACCTATCTAGGTATAAAGGATCTTTATTTATATCACATAGAGTCCTATACAATCTCCTACAAATATGGAATAAAATAACTTCCATAACCGACTCAAACTTATCACAAAATCATAAACAGTTGAAACTACCATTCTGAAGTAAACAGTTTTAACTGTTACACATTCAGTGATAACTGCTTCAATTGTAATATAAGACTAAGTACAAACATATATTCAGTGTTAACTGTTTCATATATAACTAACAGTCATAAGCAGTTTTAACTACTTACAAACACATAACTATCAGTTGTAATCGATCTTCAATCAGTTGTAACACTTGTCTTCTCTTTAGTTTTCTTCTATCAGTTGTAACTTCATAAAGACAGTTTTAACCTTCAAAACAAACAGTTTTAATCACTTGTGTCTTCATCAACAACTTCAACTCAGACCTGAAACAGTTTTGACCCAACAATCTCCCCCTAAACTTAATCTGTCTTTCACAGCATTAAGTTTCTTCTAATCCTCCATTATAAGCTTCACAAAATTCTTTCAAAACTGTTAGTCTTTTCTTCTCTTCCTCCTATCAATCTCCTCCTTCTTATGAATCTGATTTAACACCATATATACCAATTCCAGAGCTACATCATCTAAAACTGCAGCTTGTAGCCTTGCATTTCTCAAGCCCATCAAAAATCTCAGATTTATATCATAAAATCTATCTGCCAATAACCACATAAACACTGCATCTTCCATTATAATCTGATGTACTCCAGGTTTAGCATGATAAATCCAATTTCTTACCTTGCTAAAAGTAGCAAACTGAAATGGAAACTCTTCTGGTTCAAACATAGCCTTAATCCAATGCCATGTAACTTTCTCTACCAGATTATCAAACCTTTTCAAATCCAAATTCTTTTCCATCCCAATCTCATACATTCTCACCAGATCAGTCCTACTGATCCTCTTTATCAAATCCCTAAAAGATCTCCACCAAGATACATTTCCATCTGCTCTTTCAACTTTAATCTTGTGAATCTTAACAGGATTGACAAATTGCTCAATAGACCAATCAATGATACCAGGTAATTCAACATTAATTACCTCAGATTCCATAGGCTGTAACAGAATTAACTCCTTCAATTCATCAATATTTCTTTCTCTATCAGGAATTTCATCTAACTCTCTCTTCTTTCTTTCAAGTTCATCTTTCTTCCTCTTCTCAGCTTCTATCTTTTCTCTTTTTTCTTTTTCTTCCTTTTCTTTCAATTTCCTTTCTTTTTCAGCCTTTTTTCTTTCCTTTTCAGCTTCTTTCTTTTCTTTTTCTTTCTTTTCAATCACATCAGGATTCATATCATCTTTATCCCATAACTCCTGCAATCTCTCTAAACTCATCTGTTTTAATGCATTCAAAGGAATATACCCACCTTTCAGCTTTGCAATTAAATTCTTCTTCATTTGAGCTTTTGTTGGTGGTTTTGCAGCCTTTTTCTTTCTTGCTTCTTCTGCTTTCTTTTTCTTCACCTGATCAACAAGATATTCAATATCATCTTGTCTCTGTTCTTTCAGCAAATATTCATCCCATTCTGCCACTTGCTCTTTTGTCATTTTCACAAACTTTCCTTCCTCAATCTCAACATCAATCAATCCCTCTGCATTTAGCTCAGCTTGTAACCTTTGAGCACATTCAGTATCATGTGCAGTTACTTCTGGTGGCACTGGTTTTTGCTTTTTCTTCTTTGGTTCTTCTACTAGTTTTCCCTTGCCTTTATCTTTTGGATCAATCTTTGGCAATTCTTTCTGTTGAATAGGAGCAGCAGCAGGTTCTCTAATTTGAAATCCAGGCAAAGATGGTTGTTGTGTAGATTTCTTCTTTGGAGTTTCAACCTTCTTTCCTGTTCCAGTCATCTTAGCAGTTTTAACTGGAATGCTCTTCTTCCTAGTCTTTTCAACTTGTTGAGCATCAGTTTTTACTTCTTCTTTTTCCACTGCTATCTCTGGTTTACTCACCTCATCATCATCATCACCATCAATTTTTAACTCCTCAGTCTTTTCATCCAAATCAACCTCTACAGTCTGCTCCACTGACCCAACAACCTCAGTATGTTCAGGATTATTTTCATCTGCCACTGGGTCATTCATCTCTGTTTCCACTGTCTCAAACACTGACTCAGTTACCTCTGGCTCTGTAGGTGGTGTTGGAGGTGTATGCACAAATTCATCATCCACTGGTTGTTCCATTTCAATCTCTTCATCAACTTTGTCATCATCAGATACAACCTTATCCTCCTTATTCACCTTATCACCCAAATTTGTCCAAACCTTCTCCCCCTTTTTGAAAGCATTTTGAGGAAACTGGTAAGCATCCTCAGGTTCAGAAGTATCATGAACCACATATTTCCTCCCTTTCTTCAAACATTTAATAACAATTTTTTCCAACTGCTGCACTCTCCTCTGCAACTGAGTGATAATATCATCTTTAGCCTTATTCTTCTTCCTCTCCTTTACAAACTCAGCCCATACATAATCAACCATTTTCGTCAATTCCAAGTTAGTTCTAGCCTCAACACCTTCAGGATGTGACTCCTTTGATGAATCATTGACATCATCAAACTCTGACTCATGCCTAGCATGATCATCAAAGTCCCCTTGGTTCTTGGTACTGGGACCACTAGGATCATCTACAGGTGTAGAATCATGTCCATGTGTTGCCTCTGATGGGGTCTTATTAATGTTACTTCTGTCCTGCTCTGCCAGTGGGCTAGAAGCAGTAGAACCAGCCCTCTCAGAATGATCATCCTCCTCCTCATTGATCATCTGCTGTGATGAATCATTTGACTGAGACACCTGAGCAGCAGCAGCCTCAGATGCCTGTTTTCTAGCCTTTTTGGCTCTAGAATATTTAGCTGTTGTGGTCCCTTGTTTTCTTTTATTACCCCCAACTACTGTGGGTTGAGAAGTGGTGGGTGGAACCATTCTCTCAGTAGTTGGTTCAGCAGCAGTTGGTGGTACTGATGCTGTGGTGGAAGGTGCAGGAAGCATTGTAGAAAATAATGCTGTAACCTTCCCAGAAAATTTAGTATATCTCTTCATATTTACAAAAACTTTTGGTTTAAAAGAAACAATACCAATAACTTTCTCAAGTGCAGTTAAGTTAGAAATTTGTTCATTTAAGAACAACTGCACAAAACGTGGATACATCAAAAATTTAATCTTTGGCTGCTCAATGTTTCTAAGCATACCAGAAAATATCAGATTTGAAAAATTAAACCTTTGACCAGTTGCAAGACAAGCAATTGCATAAGCAATGTTGCTTCCAAACTGCTCAAAAGATGATCTCTTAGATGATAAGCAGTGTAAAATCGTATGTATTAGAAACCTCCACTGATGAGAAAATAAGGTTTTCTGAAAAGTAAAAACTTCAAAAGAACCCTCATAACCCATCAATCGTAAAGTATCATACATAACAGTATCATCTAAAGAAGTTATACCTGCCTCATCATCTAGTTGTAATAAAGCTCTAACAGTAGCTTCTGTGACTACTACACATGTATCCATAACTTCGGAAACGATTCTTTTAATCCCCTGTTCCTCTTCTATTGATGCATTCACCCAGAAATTGTTGATATGATCGT
The DNA here is from genome assembly GCA_949592205.1 of Helichrysum umbraculigerum. Classification (NCBI taxonomy): domain Eukaryota; kingdom Viridiplantae; phylum Streptophyta; class Magnoliopsida; order Asterales; family Asteraceae; genus Helichrysum; species Helichrysum umbraculigerum. Next base: position 94,191,592 of record CATIUR010000004.1, read on the forward strand.
GAGATATCCTGGGTGCTACAGTGAGAGCATGACGAATATGTGAAGCACGAAAGAAATCAATGATTTCCACATACTCGTTTGCCTCTGCAGGTTTCATTAAGAATGCAATCATATTGTGATCTTTTCCAATCGGAAGTTGAACAGTAGACGAAGTCGATGCCATGATAAGAAATCAAGTAATCGAACAGAATCAAAGATGATTTTACACAATCGAGGATCGATAAGACTTATCGCAGTTGTTTGTATGTGTAATTTTGAAAGCGTAATGAGAAACCCTAAGTGTTGAGAGTTAAGTACTGAAATTAAAGCAGTTGTAAGCCCTAATTTGATCAGATCCCCAATTATAACTAAAACAGTGTTAACTAAGTAAAATAACACGTTCAGTGATAATTGTAAAAATAACCATCAGTGATAATAAACACTTGGTTTCTCAAATGCATCATTTACATAATAAAGCTAGCAGTGCTAACTTGTACAAGCAGTACCAACCGACCAAGGCAGTGCTAACTTAATACAAGTAGTACTTTAGTTCTAGCAAAATCATATAAACAAAGCAGTGATTAAGTGATTTTTTTTTTATACCGAAAAGTAAACTCCACAAGCAGTAAAACTTCATAAACACCTGCATAATTTAGACTCCCAAGACATAGCAATATAACCTGCAGTGGTAATTTCAAACAATAATACAAGTATACAGTGTTAATTATACACCAACAGTGATAAAGTGATTATTACCACTGTTTATACTAAAAATAGAAAACAGTGATAACGAAACACAATACACACAATCAGTGTTTAATTAACCAATCAGTATTAACCCAAATTGAAATCACAGTAGATATTATTCACAGAATACAGTGATAAGAAAAATAACTTATGACAAATTGATCATTCCAATACTAGTAACCAAGAATGTGAATCTGCCTACATCAAAAGCTTTTGTAAACAGATCAGCAAACTGATTATCAGTATGAACTTTCAAAATTTGAATAAGTCTTTTCTCATTACAATCTCTAATGAAATGATATCTGATTTCAATGTGCTTTGTTTTAGAATGTTTAACTGGGTTATTAATAATACTGATTGCAGAGCTATTATCAATAAAAATAGGAGTATTAAGAAAGGTAAAACCATAATCTAGCATCTGATTCTGAATCCATAGCACTTGAGCACAGCAACTTGCAGCTGCTACATATTCTGCCTCTGCTGTAGATGTAGATACAGTGGTTTGTTTCTTGCATTGCCATGAAACCAATCTTTCTCCCAAAAATTGACAACCTCCTGATGTAGATTTCCTGTCCAGATTAGCTCCTCCATAATCACTATCTGTGTAAGCTATCAGATCAAAAGAAGTAAACTTTGGATACCAAAGGCCCAATTTTGGTTGACCCTTTAAATATCTAAATATTCTTTTGACCGCAAGAAGATGTGATAGCTTTGGATTAGCTTGAAATCTTGCACATAAACACACTGCAAACATGATGTCAGGCCTTGATGAAGTGAGATACATAAGTGACCCGATCATTGATCTGTAAAGATGTTCATCCACACTCTCCCCCTCAAGATCTGCATGTAATTTCTTGTTTGTCTCCACTGGTGTGCTTGCAACTTTAGTATCTTTATACCCAAACCGATCCAGTATATCATTAACATACTTACTTTGATGAATAAAGATTTCTTCGTTCTGTTGCTTTACTTGTAGCCCCAAGAAAAATGTTAATTCCCCCATGGAGCTCATCTTGAACTTTTCATGCATCAATGATTCAAACTCCTTGCAAAGACTATCCTTTGTTGAACCAAAAATGATATCATCTACATAGACTTGAACCAGTAGTATATCATTCTTAATTCTTTTAGTAAACAAAGTTTTATCTATTGCACCCCTTTTGAAACCATTCTGCAACAGATAATCTGAAAAAGTATCATACCAGGCTCTAGGTGCTTGATGTAAGCCATAAAGAGCTTTATCCAGTTTGAAAACTTTATCAGGAAACTTAGAATCTTCAAACCCTGGTGGTTGACATACATAGACCTCTTCCTGTATAGTGCCATACAGAAAAGCACTCTTTACATCCATTTGATACACAATGAATCCCTTGAATGAAGCATAAGCCAAAAACAATCTAATTGCCTCTATTCTTGCAACAGGTGCAAAAACCTCATCATAATCTATCCCCTCTTCTTGTGAATACCCCTGTGCAACCAATCTAGCCTTGTTTTTGATCACTATACCTCTTTCATCCTTCTTGTTTTTGAAAATCCATTTAGTACCAATTGCCCTCTTCCCTTTAGGCAAATCAACCAATGTCCAGACTTCTTGAATCTTAAACTGAAGTAACTCCTCTTGCATAGCTTCAATCCAACTAGAATCTCTCAACGCTTCAGTAACCTTCTTTGGTTCTGTTTGAGACAAAAAACAGGCAAACAAAGAAGTATTAACAGCTTCTGTATCAAGATTTACTTCTTCCTCATTTGCTGAAGCTTCAAACACCTAACTTTGATTTCTTGTTTTAACAGCAGATTCAATATCTCCTATTACATTCTCAAGTGGATGATCTTTATGAGTAATGTATTTAGATGCTGCTGTTTCTTGAATCCTCTCTTCCAAATTGGTAAAATTTCCTTCTTGTCCAGACTCACTACTTGACACTTCTCTTGCAATTCTCTTTGACACAGGAGTAGAGCTCATCAAATGTATATAATTCAATTGTTCCTGCTCCTTGTCAAGATGCTTTGTAGATGTCTGATCAACATTCACACTTGCCTTTGTATACTTCTGTACTGGACTCATATCACTGTCTTCTGTACTGTCTTCAATAACAGGTCTATCAGAATCATCAACATGAGAAAATGATGTTTCATCTGATTTTCATGTTTCCACATCCTGTGATGTCTTTGGTTGATCAGTATCAAACACTTCTGGGGGATCAGGAGACCAAATTGGAAATAATATATATTCCAATGAATCCTTCTTCATTCCAGCTGATATTCCTGAGTCTGACCTACCTTCTCCATCACCTGTTCATGTATTTGTACCTGCACTTGTACCTGCACTAGTATCCACATTTGTATATCTAAAAGCAGTATTAAGTGCATCAATATCAAACAGTGATTCAGGACCTTTTCCTTCAGGATTAACAGTGTTTTCATTAAAAGTGATATGCATTGATTCTTCTATGATTCTGGTCCTTTGATTGAATACCCTATAAGATTTACTTTGAATAGAATAACCAACAAATATCCCCTCATCAGCTTTACTTTGAAACTTACCTAAGTGATCTTTGGTATTTAAGATAGTACAAGGACACCCAAAAGATTTTAAGAAACTAACCAAAGGCTTTCTCTTAAATAACAGTTCATATGGTGTCTTGTTATGAGGCTTAACAACTAATACTCTATTCTGAACATAGCAAGCTGTGCTAACTGCCTCTGCCCAAAAAGACATAGGTAGCTTTGCATCAGATAGCATGGTTCTAGCAGCCTCAATCAGTGTCCTATTCCTCCTTTCAGCTACTCCATTTTGTTGAGGAGTTCTAGGTGCACTAAATTCTCTCTTAATACCTTTAACTTCACAGAATTTATCCATCTCATGATTTTTAAATTCTGTTCCATTATCACTTCTGATGATCTTTACTCTTTTATCCAATTGATTTTCCATCTTAGTTATAAATGATCTAAGTATTTCACCTGTCTCATCCTTTGTCCTAAGAAAGAAAACCCATGTAAATCTAGTATAATCATCAATAATCACAAGACAGTAAGACTTTTTCCCCATACTACTTATACTGGTTGGTCCAAATAAGTCCATATGCAATAAGTGTAAGGGTGTGCTATTTGTGTTCACAGATTTGGACTTAAATGAGGATTTGTGTTGCTTTCCCTTTTGACAAGAAACACGATGATCATCACATGAATAGACCTTTTCAGGCAAACCTCTAACAAGCTTGTTTTTGACAAGTTTATTAATGGTTTTGAAATTCATATGACACATCCTCCTATGCCACAGTTCAGATTCATTCACACTTGCTCTAGAAATAAGACAGTTTAAATCAGGTTGAAGAGTCATATTTACTAAGTCACATTTATATACATTATCTTGCTTTGGAATTCTCATCAAAATCATATTTTCTGGTATTTTGAATTCCTTGGACAAGATAAGGCATTCAGTGTCAGTAAAAAGAACTGGGTTCTTTTTATCTGTGATTTGACTCACACTTAGTAAATTATACCTCAATTGTTCCACAAAATAAACATTATCAAAACTTAGCTTTTCACTCTGAACTGTTCCTTTCCCTGTGATCCTTCCTCCTTTTGGATTGCTTCCAAAAGCTACATATCCACCATCAAAAGATTTGAAATCCTGCAGCTTTTCTTTGTCTCCAGTCATGTGCCTTGAGCATCCACTATCAATATGCCATAAGCTCTTTGGCTTGCCCTGCACAAACAGTCAAAAAGAGAATTAATTTCTCTTGGGAACCCAAACCAATTTGGCTTTGGGTTTCCCATGTGCATTCACATATTCAACTTTCTTGAAGATTATTGATTGTGAAGCACTGTTGGTATTTGGATCTGTTAATTTATCAGACTTAATAGGTGTCCAAATCCAACTTATTTTAGACTTAACAGTGTTCTTTGGCTTAGCAGTTTTAACTGTTTTACCAATCGAAGAGTCAGTGTTAATTTTATTAACACTGTTTTTGTATTTGGTTACCACTGTTTTAGTCTTTAAACTTTTGGCTAAATTTGTTATTACTGCTGCAGTAGATTTACCTGTAACAGTGTTTAACATAGTAGCTTTTGAGTTTATCTTCTGAACTCTGGCAGTATGATTAACTTTTGATTGAAAATTTTGTTTGTTAATCATATTTGCTTTAGTCCATGCCTGTTTTCTAATCCTTTGAACATTCTCAGGATTATGATAGCAGTCATATTGAAGATGACCCATTTTTCCACATATAAAGCAAGACATTTCTTTAATCACAGTAACATTATTGCCCAATTTTTGTGAAACCATTTGATTCCAATTTCTTTGATTACCTCTGGGTTTTTGATTTTGAAAATTCTGTGAAGAAGAAGTACTTGCTTTACATGTACAATTAACACAGTTATTCACAACAGATTTAACAACAGGTTTAGTAACTGAATTAACTGTATTACCAACATATCCTAACCCATGTTTAGATTTGTTAGTATTCAAGCTCACCTTCTCTAAGTCCCTTTTAACCTTTTCCTTAAACATTTTCTTACCCTCTTCTAGTTTATCAGTTTTAAGATTAAAAACTAGATCAGTAATTACTCTCCTCTCATTCTCACATGTTGACTCAGACTTAGATGATTCAGATTTCACACTCTTATCACTATCAGATGTCCTATCACTCTGATCATCTTCTTCAGTCCAGTCACTAACTTCACCTTCTACAAATAGTTCATCATCAGATAAACTTTTAATTGGATCAGCCTTTTTAACCTCACCCATCATTCCTCTTTTAAGTGAACTTATATCAATTTCACTTTTAGGAGGAAAGTAGGTGTGATTATAAGGTGGAGGTACATTATTGTACCCTAATCCAGTCTTAAGTTTATCATGAATCTGTGAATTAATAAGTTTATTTACACTCTTTGAAGCATGTTCTAATTTACTTACATCAAGCCTTATACTATCTCTTTCACATGTGACCTCAGTAAGTTTCTTAGATAACAACTCAACTTTATCTTTAAAAGTGTCTCTCTCCCACCTAGCATATTCAATGTCATATTTAAACTGTGTTGCATTGACTTCATATGCCTTTATTTGATTTTCCAGATTTTCAATGACTGCTATGGTGTGTTTACTTTTGATTTCCCATTGTTTTAGTTCCTCACACACTTTTATATTATGATCCCTGTAGTGTTTAACAGTTTGTTTACAAACAGCAGAACATAATTTATTTTGTACCTCAGAAGGAACTTCTGACTTTTTGTCAGATTCTGCACTGGCCATGAGACATTGATTCTTCACAACATGCTCTTCTTGATCACTCCAGTCCCATCCACAGCCATCCATAGATACCAAAGCATTTGCTGAAGCCCCCTGAATTGGAATGTTTCTTGTCTGTGTTCCAGTGCTTCCAGATCTCTGACCATTACTATTCTGCTCTTGCCTAGGGTTTCTGCATTCTCTGGCAAAGTGTCCCATCTTGTGACAGTTGAAACACTCAATCTTGCTTCTATCAAACCAATTTGCATCATTCCTCTTGTATGCAAAGTTATTCCTACTAGTCCTCTGCATGAACCTTTTTGCTCTCTGAGTAATTAATGCAATTTGCCACTTGATGTCCATCTCCTCTAGATCATCACCATCAAATTGTTCCAGATCTTCATTAGTAAGTGAAGAATTCACATTACTTGCAAAGAAAGATTCTAATATCTGATCATTAGAACTATTTGATGATGATCCTGCTCCCCCTGAAACATAAGTAGAACCCATTTGACTTGATTCTATCTTTGTTCCAGCCGTAGACATAAAAGCAGCATTATGACTATATCCAGTTGCTTGCTTCTTACTTTCCACCTCAGACTCAAAGTTCCTCAGATCATTGTATATATCTTCTAGTTCCTTAACTTCAATGTCTGAACTCTGCCTCAATCCAACAGTATGGATTGTCCATTCATCACCTAATGATCTCAAGAACTTTCTGTTAAGATCTTCTTTGTCAATCTTAACCTTGTGATTTTCCAATTCTCCAACTAGTTTAGTAAACCTATCAAAGGTTTGAGTTAGAGTTTCAGTTTTCACATGGCTAAAATTTTCAAATTATTGCTTTAACAGAGATCTTTTATTCTTTTTGGTGTTATCATTACCACCAAACCTCTTCTCAATCGCCTCCATTAGTACCTTGGGATCTTCACAATTATCAAATCTGCTCTGATGCTCATTCGGAATGGATAGCAACAGAGTACTAAGTGCCTTGTACTCAGTAGATCTGATTTTCCTCTCTGCTTCAGATGTTGGTGGTGCTCTTGGTTGCTTTACTCCATCACCATCAAGCGTTACTGGAATACCATTAACAACAACTTCCCACATCTGATAATCCGTGAGAAGCATATATTGCCTGATTCTGACCTTCCATAGGTCAAACTCATCAGGTTTAAGCATTGGAATCTTTGTAGCTTGAATTCCTTCATTACCTTCAGTCGCCATTGAAATCAAAACTTAATATTTGAACTAAAACTCAAATACTAAAACTAATAATCCCAGATCTTCCTGTCTTCAAAGCTTCACTAGCTCTGATACCACTTTGTTAGTCCCTGTTTAACTTAATAAACAATCTTCCGTAATAAGCCTTGAATATATTATTGAGAAGTTGCGGAATCACACTCAATAATATTAAGAAGATCAACTAATATTAATTAATATAATGAACACAATAGTATACCGAAAGCTTCAATCTTATTAATGATATAAGACGAATACACTTGATGTATTAGGGTTACAGAAAACCTTGAAGCTGCGCAATTATCATTAACCTATCTAGGTCTAAAGGATCTCTATTTATATCACATAGAGTCCTATACAATCTCCTACAAATATGGAATAAAATAACTTCCATAACCGACTCAAACTTATCACAAAATCATAAACAGTTGAAACTACCATTCTGATGTAAACAGTTTTAACTGTTACACATTCAGTGATAACTGCTTCAATTGTAATATAAGACTAAGTACAAACATATATTCAGTGTTAACTGTTTCATATATAACTAACAGTCATAAGCAGTTTTAACTACTTACAAACACATAACTATCAGTTGTAATCTATCTTCAATCAGTTGTAACACTTGTCTTCTCTTCAGTTTTCTTCTATCAGTTGTAACTTCATAAAGACAGTTTTAACCTTCAAAACAAACAGTTTTAATCACTTGTACTCTGTCTTCATCAACAACTTCAACTCAGACCTGAAACAGTTTTGACCCAACATTTCTTCCATTTCATCTTCTTGTTGAGGTTCCTCTAAAGGAGGCATGTTTGGATCATATGGAAGCTCCTTTGTATAGTTATAAACTGTTTTAGAAGGAGCAGCCGAAGATGGTGGAGTAGGAGATGGTGTAGTTGGTGGTGATTTGGTTGTTGGTTGTGGTTGTGTGGGTGTTGGAAGTGAAAGTGTAGGATTAGTCGGTGGAGGTGCGGGTGTTGCATTGGGAGATGGGTCGGATGGTTTATTATTTACAGGAGTATCTTGAGTAAGATCAAGCTCATGAAGTATAGAAACCAATTCTTCCGTTTCATCTTCTTCCGGAATATTGAAAGAGTTGAAGAGGTTTCCATAGTTGAAAAACCAATCCGGACCCGTTCCTTGAGGAGGTTCCGTATACCTTAAACATTTCACTTCAAAATGCTCCTCAATCTGATTCGTTGATTTGTTAAAGACTCTTTTGTTCGGACAGTTGACTGAATATCCAAGAAAAATCCCTTCAACAGCTTTATCACCAAACTTAGCTCCTTATCTTTTGTTATCATGATCAGGCATGGACACCCAAATGGTTCTAGGAACTGCAGATTAGGCTTACGGTTATTGAAAAATTCATAACACGTTTTGTTCTTTTTCTTAACCGTGAGTACTCTGTTGAGAACATAACAGGCAGTATTAACTGCCTCAGCCCAGAAGATAATTGGTAACTTGGAGTCAGCTAACATAGTCCGAGCTGTCTCGATGATTGTCCTGTTCTTCCTTTCGGCAACTCCATTCTGTTGTGGAGTCCTCGGAGCACTAAATTGATGCTCAATACCTCTTGTAGCACAAAACAATTCGAGAGTTGAGTTCTTGAATTCAGTTCCATTATTACTTCGTATCTTTTTCACCTTCAAGTTGCACAGATTTGCCAACTTGTCCAACAAATACACCAGAATCTCAGGAGTTTCCCCTTTCGTGGTCAAAAAGTAAACCCACGAAAACCTTGAGTAGTCATCAGTAACTACCAAGCAGTAAGACCGACCACCAATGCTCTTTGTAGAGACTGGACCGAAAAGATCCATATGCAGTAGTTCCAATGGAGCATTTATGGAATTCACCTACTTAGACTTATGGGACTTCTTACGTAGCTTTCCTTTTTGGCAGGAGATACAGTCATCCTTTAGAGCAAATGACTGTTTCGGAACTCCTAGCACTAGGTCATTTTTAGTCAAGAAATTCATTTTTCGGAAATGAATATGTCCCATTCGTCTGTGCCAAAGCAGTGATTCCTTTTCAGAAGCCTTAGACAAGAGACACGTATACTCGTTCGAGGTCTCAACAGTTCTCATGTTCAGAATGTATGTGTCATTCTTTCTTGGTGCTCTCAGTAACACCCATTCTTCTGGAATGACATACCCAGGCTTCAGTATCACACACTCTGTCTTTGTGAACGCAGTGGTATAATCTTTATCACAGACCTGTGAAACACTTAGCAAGTTGTGCGTAAGCTGTTCCACGTAGTTCACATTTTCAAAACTAACATTGCCGTTAGTTAACGTTCCTCTTCCAGAAATGGTTCCCCCAGTATCTCCAGCAAAGGCAACATATCCTCCTGCGTATGGTTTAATATCCACAAGAAGAGATACATCGCCTGTCATATGTCGCGAGCAGCCTCTATCCAAATACCATTCACTATCTTTAACACGTTCTGACTGCTGCAACACACAAACGAATGAGATTAGTGAGAAACGGTGACCCAAGCCTTTACAGACTTAGGTCGACCGTGGTCATCAACAATAAGCACGTCAGATAGGATTTTATCTTTAAACAAATTAAAATTTTTATCTGATGTGTTATTGTTGACGACTGAAGAGTCAACATCAGACTCTTTTCGTTTCCAAACTTTAGAAGGTTCGGAATTGATATTAGAAGTAATGTTGGGCTTTTGAATTGGCAAAGATTTTTGCTCAACATTACTTGGCTTTAAAACAGGCTTGGGAGAGTTTGAGTGACGCCTAGGTGGAGATTTTGAAAAAGAATTTCTATAAACAGATGTCCTAGGCATCTCTCTCCCATAGCGCTGATTTGACAGCTTTGGGCATTCACGAATTAAATGTCCTTGTTTCTTGCAGTAGAAACAAGAACGAGTCTCAACAAACGGTTGAGGCTGAGGAATTACCACAGGAGGTGGAGAAACATTTTTAGAGCATGAACATTGAGTACACGTCTTAGAATATGTTTGTTTTGGTTGAGAGGTTGAAGTTGATGGTTTATCATACGAAACATTTTCATTTAATAATTTTCTTTGCAAAATCTTTACAGGTGACTGTAAAGTTTGTTGTTTCGAGTTTAAAACCTTGGCTTTTCCCTTATTTGGTTGAACCTTAATTTCAGGTTCAACCTTTGAAATCACTTTTTCAGGTTTAACTGCAACCTTCTTAACCTCAGGATACTCCTGATCCATAATGTCCTCAATCTCAACAATCTCCTCAATAATAACAGGAGATTCATTCTTTAACTCAACACTCTCCTTAACACTAACAGGAGATTCATGCACAGACTTAACAAACGTTGGCAAGGGGTACTCTGGCCGCTTGGTTTTCTCCTTTGCCGGTTTGTTGTCTTTGGTCTCTTTAGCATCTTTAGCTTTTATTCCATAAAGCTTTGACCAATCAACTGGAATCTCTTCAAAGCCCTCCTTAACAGGCAGGGGACAGTGAGTAGTAGGAGGAGGGACTGAGTGGTATCCCAATCCCGCATTCTTTTTCCCACTAGTACCATGCTTGCTAAGAATTTCATTAAACACAACCGTTGAGGAATTTGAACCTAAGATTTTACTCTTATAATTCTCATACTCAGCTTTTAAATCTGTAAGTTCTTTCTTTAGTAGTTCAATTTCAACAAGATAGCTTTTAATGGCATCTTCTTGACTAAAAACCTTAGATTTATATTTCTGAGTATCTAACCGATGAGCCTCAAGATGTTTTTCATAAAGTTTCTCATTAGCTTTTAAGAAATTATTTGACTCGGTTAGTTTTTCATTCTTTTTCCTCAACTCTACGGTTTCATTCTGAAATGCCTTTAGAGATTCAGTTAACTTAATACATGAGATACAATTTAATGGTTCATCAGGTACCTCATTCACAATGTGAGCCATCAAACACTGTTGGTAATGCTGGGAGACAGCCGTCCAATCCTGACTTGTGGGCTCGAAAACAATCAGGGCATTATCAGCAGGCCCTTTCTTGGTAACTTCCATTTCTTTGGCCTTTGGAGGAGTAGAAGGTGTTGTGAATCCCGATGCTGGCATTTTGGGTTTCTCGCACTCCCTGGCGAAGTGACCCAAATTTTGACAATTGTAACATCGGACCTTACTCTTGTTAAATCCAAAGCCAGTCTTTCCATCACCTTCCAAGCTTTTACGCCCTGTCCTGTGCAAGAACTTTTGAATTCTTCGGGTGATCATTGCCACATTCCAAGTTAGATCCATTTGCTCCAGATCATCTTCATCAAGCTGAGCATAGTCTTCCTTAGTCGGCTCCAAAGTAAGATTCGGTTGAGTTACCAAATCCTTGTATGAGCTTAAGAAAGCTGTGTAAATGGCAGCTTGCTCCTGAATAGCAGGTGAGACTTGAACCTGTTGTTGATTTGAAGAAGGTCCAGTCATGAAAACAGAATGAATCCCATCGGAAGAAGAAGAAGAGGTTGATGAAGCATTTGTATTTGTAACGAAGGCGACTCCAGATCCATAAGTCTTTCCAGAGTTGATCTGAACACCATACACACTAGGATTCTGAACAGCAGCACCAGACCTAGTTTCATTCTTCTTAATCTCCATCGCGTGAGCTTGAAGATCCCCTATCAACGTATCCAAAGACATGTTTGCAAGTTCTTCATTTTCTTTTAAAAATTGAACTTTAACATCCCAAGAACTTGGCAACACATCCAGTAGCTTCTTATTTACTTCAATTGAAGGAAAAGTATAACCCCCTTCAAACAACTCACCAACTAACTGTGAGTACCTAGTGAATAAAGAAGTCGTGTCTTCATTAGGAAGGATGTCAAAGATATCGTACTGTTTCTTAATCAGTTCGAGCTTGGCTTCCTTGTACTTATCATTTCCCCCACAACGAGTTTCAATTGCCTTCCATAAATCAAAGGCTGTTTCATGAGTTCTGAAAAGCCATAGAACATCCTTGGTTAGACACATTTTAATCATTGAAAAAGACTTTCTTTCAGTATCAAAATCTTTCTTCTCCTCGGGAGACATAGCTTTATAGGTCTTAGCAGGACGAATGCCACGGTATTCCCCTTCAGCTAAAGGAGCTACATAACGCTCACGTAATGGTCCCCATAATTCTGGACAATGAAAATCAATGTATTGTTCAACTCGGTCTCTCCAGTATACATAATCCATGTCCGCAGTAAATAATGGAGGTTTATTACTTGAACCTATGTCATTACTTTGTTTAATCATTTCTCTCAGACCTCTAATATCCTCTTTATCAGCTGCCATTGTAATTACTTAACTGAAAAAAAACTATCTTCTGATCTTAGCGACGTAGATGATTATGTCGCACAAAGATTATGCGACGGCGTTAGGTACGTCGCAAAAAGCAAATGATTCAATTAAGAATCAGAAATATGCGACGTTGAGAGGTACGTCGCAGATGATGTCGCAGAGGACGTCGCAGAATCACACTACGTCGCAACAAGACGTCGCAACACAGCGTCGCAGAAGACTAATTAAAGTCAAAATAACAACGTCGCTGATGACGTCGCAACAGTACGTCGCACAGACTAATTAAATTCCAAATCACTAACGTCGCACGCGACGTAGCAGATGACGTCGCAGGTAACGTCGCAAAACGCGAAAACCTGCGGCCAAAAACCCTAAAAACGAATTTTTAACCCAAAAACGAAAACCACGAATGAAGATCGACGAAAACCTTCAATAATCCCAGTAATATTGATCGAACACCTGTAAAAACACAAAAACAAACGTAATAATCACAAAACAATATGATAATCACGTCGCTTTATCCCGAACTCGATCCTAATCGCCAAAAACGAGCACTTTCTGCTCTGATACCAGTTGTTTGTCCCTTACTTAGGATCTAGTAGAACCGAGTCACTCAATCGTTTGCGGAATCAACGATTAAGTTATCACACGAACACAATGAATAATCAAACACAATAATTATGAAACCAAACGTTATATTATTGCTTATGGTCGATCAGATTACAGAGAATTTCGACAAATTGTGTTTAGGGTTTCGTCAACCCTAAAACAGAAAACGTAAATTGCTTAAATACAAAACTGGCATCTGCGACGTCGTCCAAGCCCATGCGACGTTGACTACGTCGCAGGCCCAAAACCTGACGTCGCACCTGCGACGTTACACGCTACGTCGCAGGAGTCAGGAAACGCAAATCTAAATACAAACTACGAGCTAGACCAACTGACAGACACCAAACATGTACTAACACTAAAACTAATAAAACATAAAAGTAAAAGGAAGCTAGCACATATGTAACACTTAAACATAAAAAAGACGTGGTTCACCATGATTTAGGATAGCATACAGTTAGGATGATGTTTATTGGGGACACAGTCAGTTAACAGACAGATAAACTTAGTTGTAAACACTAGGACCCTACTTATTTAGTTCCGGATCTAAATACGTATGTCACTGAGTACCTAGGTTATCATGAACCCTGATCAGATCAGACTGTTTTCAAACCCCCTGAACTTTTGCTTGAATAAGACAAAGTCACCCTTGATTTATCTAGGGAGCAGGCATAAGGCAACAGGCCACAATTGTATTTACTGACCTTTCTTAACCCCTAAGTCTATTTGTTATTATCTAACTGTGTACTGGTTGTTAACTATTGTTATTCTAAACTATCGGTATTGTAGAGTTAAGCAATGTTTATGGAGCATTAAGCCCTCTTGACAGAACTCTGTATTCATTCATGGAAGCATATATTCTACCGTCATAAACATAGACCCTCCTTTACATTCAGGCGTTCATCCCTAGGAATACTCACGGTGTACAGGGCAATTAGGCATTTCCACAGCTTTAATTCCTAGACCCGAGTTCTAGAAGGGTCACTTCTAGGTATTCCACGATGAAACAGTCCTACGGCATTTCCTTAGCTTCCACGTATTTGACGCTATACGAAGTACTGTGCCGTTTTATAGAAAGTTCATAGCTTCCTACTGTAACTGGAGATAATTGTATCTACGTAGTATTAGGGTTTGCAAAGTCCTATCCTAAGGGCAACAGTCACGTGAAAGTCTGGAAAGGGTGATGAGACACTAGATCTATATTCAGGATAAGCTTAGACAGATAACAAAGTATAACAACTCCCAGTTATATAATGATCGAGAACATTATTCCACAATGGATTGTGCCCACGACTTTCATAGCTTCCACGTTCCGTACTCCACACATTAGTGATGTTTCCGGCGCTATACAAATGAAAGCCGTATAACGTTACCTCCGTTGTTTCATAATGTTGTTATCCCAATATCATATATTTGAAGTAACATCATCACTACTATTTAAATCATGACAAACATACAAGCACACTACTCACAATGCATAACAATAAACATTTCTAATATTAATAAATCACATACATCAAATAAGAACAATATGACAAATTAATAATAGAAAGGATAAATGATACCGATACGAATTGCGAGCAGAATAACAACTTGTATTTCTTCATTAAAATCCAAGCATTACATAAGCTAACATCTACTAATTAACTACATAACTAATCTCTCTCTAGTTCTCCTCTAACTCCTAAGAGTAGTGCTAGAGAGAGAAACTAGAGAGAGGAACTAACTACAAGAATAATTCTCCTCTAACTCCTAAGAGTAGTGCTAGAGAGAGAATGTGTGAGAGAGAAAGTGAGAAATGAGAAATGAGAATGGTGTGTGAAATGTGGAGGTGATGGGCTCTATTTATAGGCAAAGATCAACTTGGAGCCAAAGCAATGAGCCATGGAGCCAAAGTTGAAGCCATTCTTGGAGCCAAAGAAATAATGCTTGGAGCCAAAGGAGAAATACGTATAAACATCAAAGCGCATCGTACAAGCGAACCAAGCATGAAGGGGGATGACCGGATGGACCCAAGCCTTGCCAAAAAAGCATATGGGGTTAGAAGGGCCGTATATGGCCTTAAAAGGTCGTATACAGTCATGTGGGGCCGTATATGGCTTGCCAAGGCCGTATACGGGGTGTTTCGGCTTTCCTTCGTTGCTTAAAACGCCCGTATCTCCTTCGTTACATGTCCGTTTGATGCGATTCTTGCGCTCACGGTTTTGTAATTCTGTTACGCTTCTAATGGTACCAATTTCACAGAAATTAGATGACTGTAGCTCAAGTATGTTTGGAATGACTTTTAACAATCTGTAGAAGCCGTATCTCTTCCGTTCTTCACCCAATTTGCATGATTCTTGATTCTCCCGTCTCGTTTTTACCTATTGCAACATATAATAAGGTTAGAATGTGCTTATAATAAGGTAAATGAGGGTGTAAGAATTGATTGTTGTTTATTCGCTCTGTTTTGCTCGTTATTTGGACGTTTTTAGTGGTTTTTGTAGCAACGCCTATATTTGGAGCACTTTAGTGAATTTTAGTCAATAATGATTGTTTTGGAATGTTTTTACTAAATATGTGTCCAAAAAGTGTGGAATATCGTACTTAAAAACATGACTTTTTGCTTCACATCAGGCCATCCATGGGGTCGGTCGTGCTCGGCCCGGTGTGACTCACGGGCCGGGGTCTTGTGTAGATCAGTGTCTTCACCGGATCGCAAGTAGTCCCGAGCCATGGCAACGGCCTCGGAGTATACATTCGGCAACTTCCTCTTCAGCCGATAGTATAAAGTGGGATAGCGGTCCTTGTCAATGCCGTAGATGAGACCGGAAATTTGCTGACTAGGTGGGAGTTCGTTGATCTTCTGACATTCAGTTGTGAAGCGGGTGAGGAAATCACTCAAAGATTCTCTGCTCATTTTCTTGATCTCGAAGACGTCGAGATGAGTGAGAGTGTGCTGCTTCAGGTTATGGTACTGCTGCAAGAACTTAAACCTGAGGTCAGGATAGCTACTGACGCTTCCCGCTGGTAGTTTCTCGAACCATCCGCGGGCATTACCCTGCAATACTTGTGGGAACATATGACATGCGACGGCATCTTCCCAATGCTCAGTCTTAATGGCACCTTCAAAGCGCTGCAAGAAGTCCTCGGGATCTGAGTCACCGGAATACGTGCCAATAGTGAGTGTGATGGTGAGCTTTGCTGGCAGGAGATGGTCTGCGATCTTTGCAGTGAACCTGGCGGTGGTAGTGGAGACATGCATCGGTCTCTTCACCTTCTCACCCTGTAAGGTGGAATAGAAATTTGCTATCAGTGTATCCGCTGCAGATTCATCAGACTGCGCTGGGAATGAACCCAGCGGAGCGGCACTGAGGATCAAGTCGGCTAGCATTTTGCGACTTGCTGCCCGGTCCATGGTTCCCTGGTTCTGAGCTGGAGGTGGCAGAACGGCCTGCCATGGCGGAGACAGCGGCGGCGGCGGTACATGATGTTCGGTGGTAACCACGTAGCCCATCTGTGCCAACAACTGTTGGGCTTCAGCGGTAGTGATGGATTTAGGTGCAGATTTCTCAGGGGTTGAACCGGAATCGTTGTGGTTGAAAAGTAGTTGCCTTGGATCAATCCTATTCGTCACTACCGTATCCGATGAAGAGACGATCGGGGTCTGGTGGATAACGGTGGTGTGAGGGATGTCTTCTGTTGTTTGCGGTGGTGGTGGTTGATTAGAATCATCATCACCTCCCTCATGCTGCGAAACAACAACCATCGTAAAGAGTGGTTTTCCGACGTACGAATAGTGAAAAAGTGGTTGTTTTCTGGTAAATCAACCGTGGATGGCGCCAATGTTCAAGCGTAAAACTGCCTGAGTACAGTGATGATGATGGTTTATGAGGAATCAAGGTGATGACACTCCGATTAACGTGCAGACCCAGAGTCGAGATTAAATCATTCGAGGGTGGTAATAACTTGATTCTAAGGAGAGCAATGGCAGTGGATTACTCTGAGAATTTATGAGGTGTTGGCCTGAAATGGAAGAAAAACACTAGTATTTATAGCCAAACCCTAATCCGACGTGGAGGGTTTGGTCGTGGGGGAGAGCGACATTCTCCGCGTCCAGTGCTGACGTGGATGCTTGGTCGTGGGCAAGCATGACAATTACTGTTCATGAGCTGACTTGGACCAATCGGATGAGCCGACCAGGTGAGTGGCCAAGCCACGTTAATAATACCTGGGTATACCAGTTGTTAATTGTACTATTGTCAGAGAATGTCGGATATGTGTGAGTACGGCGCCCAGCGCTGATCTGCCGTCGTACCGAACTAGTTTGATGACGGATGTCTGGGGACGGAACGTATCCGTGCCCATGTTTTATTCCGGCATTGATGCTTTGACTTCGGAGAGCAGAGTTTGGCCACGGAAGTTATCCGTGGTCCGAGCTCGGAGCGGGGCCGAGGCCATATTACTTGGTGTTATCATTTGAGGTGTACATCATTAATGTCTTTTGCAATAGCCGGTTTATATCGACTGCATGATTCGAGTAGGTGGTATTGCTTGGTCATAATACAACAAGTGTGCATTTGTGTTCATATGAGTTTATTTGCTTATCTAACACTCTTCATGATCTTGATTAGAGTGTTATAGTTGCATGTACAATTATTAGTTAACAGTTCTTTGTTTAGAACAAAATGATATGCCTATTTGACATCGAGTTTACTGATCACTGATGCATGGCTTAGGTGTTATGCATACAACATTTTAATTGAACCAAGTGGCTCAAATTTTGCACTGCTTTTCATTCCAAACTCAAATTGTGAATGCTTAAGTAGCATTGTGCGTTTATGCCGTATGTTTTAACTCTTACTTTATAACAGTTTGTGAAAAGAATGAGATTAGCTTGTCATACTGTGGTCAGACTCATGTGTTGTAAAATGAACTTTTTCACAAACTGATATAATATATGTCAGCATCAGCATAAGAAATGCATCCCTGTTCCTGTTAAATGAAACGTAACACCACAAAACTGTTAAATCGACTAAGATTGGCAAACTATAGTGTAAAACTATATTAAATGTACTCAAGTGGTCGTGTCACCTTGTCCAGAATTTCCCTCAGTTCTGCAAAAAAAGTTCAATTTAATTTAATTTTTATGTAATGGTAAGTCCAATAATAAAAGTTTCAAAATTAAACCACTCACTGATTGGTGTTTGTGAGTAGTGGGACGGATCGTGGAGGTGTGGTGGAGTCTGACGTAATAGCAATTGTAAAAGATGGCCCAACTGTTTCATAGGGTGGGTTAAGGATTGGAGTTGTGGTCAGGGGTGATGTAGTAGGAGTGTTAAATGGTCCATAGGTTGAGTTAAGGATTGTAGACGTGGTCATAGTAGGATTGTTAAATGTTCCATAGGTTGAGTTAAGGATTGGAGATGTGGTCATAGTAGGATTGTTGAATGTTCCATAAGTTGAGTTAAGAATTGGAGATGTGGTCATGGCTGACATAGTTGGAATGTTATATGCTCCATAGGGTGAGTTTAGGATTTGAAATGTGGTCGAGTCTGACATAGAGAGGGTTGCACTAGTGGTTGTTAGAAAAGTATGTGCAGGTGTCCCCGCACTACTAAACCTAAAATGTTGAAAAGCAAAAACAGTTCACATCACAAGTGTAAAGCACATTAAGGCAATTATATCACAATTGCTACTATGCTACAAACAAATTGAGAATAAAATTCTGCAATGAAGATGCAAAGAGACCAACAATGCCACATTGGAACACGATGTATACCGTGAAGTCAAATGACTTGTGTCTCCAACATTGGAACACTATATAACGGGTCAAACAGGTAACTTTATAAAGTTGGCTCAAAATGATTGTTACTGAAATAATAGAATCTTTGGTATCGTAATTGACAGAAATTGTAAGATTTTGGATAAAAAGTGTTTTGAGTCAACCCAACCCTGCTCAGCCTGTTTTGACCCGTTACTTAACCCACCCGACTCATCTAACCTCTAGTCAAATGTTAAAATTTAAATGGTGTATTTTCTGATGCTTATTGTGCTTGTGAGCATGTATATAGGCCATATGTTGGTGAGTATCTACCTAACGACTCCCAAAGAAGGTTTGACATTGCCAAACCAAGATTACCAAATGGTGAAGCTCCTCCAGGGTTCATTGGGTTTGCTGTCAATATGATTCTTATTGATAATGCACATTTGTTCTGTCTTACACATGATGACAATGGTTTAAGAGAGACTTTTTATACTCTCTTCTCACAGCTTAAAATTATAAAACTAGGACAGAAATACTACACGCCCTTCCCTGCATATATTATGGAGCCATCTCATTGGATGGAGGGATTATTAAGAGTACCGGTGTATATTCTCTTGGCACTCAGTAATTTAGATGTTACTTATTTTTTAAAGTTCTTTTCTTTCCTGAGTAACTTGTGTTTAAATGTTGGCTGATTCATCGTAAGTAAGTATTCTGGTTAGAGTTGGCAGAATTGCCGGTTTAGTGTGTAACGGGTTTGGGTAAAAAAGGGTTAATGTTCTCTGAGTTGAAACAGGGGTTGGGTTGGTTGACCTGGAAAACTTGTTTTTGCCCCAGAAGTTTAGATCCTATTTTTATATTGATTACAAAAATTATGTATTCTAATAGGTCATGGTTTAGGATGTGTGGGGTTGACCTTTATGTAGAATAACATAGGTGTGTACTAAGGTCGAGTCTGGCACTCTGCAAACAACTCTTGTTTGTTAAATACCATAGAAAATAAAAATCTCGTTACACCCGCTGCAATAGACTTACAATTTTAAGTAACATGCCGATTATCCAATTTTAAGCAACCCATTGTGCAAAGTATCATCACCAGCTTTGCAAGAGGGAAAATTATTTGACGTTACAATTTTGTATATATGAATAATGGTCTAATATGAAGGTCATTAGATCTGATCACATACCCGTTTGAGTTTGTAAGCAAAGGGGAGAGAAGGGAAGAAGTGTTGAGCATAGCAGATGGAAGGGAAGAATTGTAACACTTTGGGGGTGAGTCCGATGAGGCTGCCGAAGCTGTCAATCTGTAAGTAATCATGTATAAAACTCTGTAAAAACAAAGATGACTATATAACAACATTGCAATGCAACGATACCAAACTATTTTTGAACCAAAGTATCGTTAATTGTGCTTTTCGAATTTTCAAAGTGTTATTGGGATAGACTTTGTTTATTTCAATCTTCTAGTTGTTCATCTTGCTAAAACAAGAATAAGGTCATATTTTAATCATCGCTCTCTAAGCTACCTTGTAACAAAAATGTCAAGGAAAGTGAAATTCGATCACTGACCCATCTTGTAGCTCATCATTAGCAATCTCTCTGCAAGAGAAAGTTTAATATCATACAATATTACATTTTGATTATATGATGAATTCTTAATTAAGATGGGATTATTCAATAACTCACCCATTGCGGTTTGTCAGCAAAAAAGTGCCAAGGTCAGATTTCATTGGGTTAGAAGCCCTGAAATAACATTCTATTACATACTTGTAACTAAATATTGATGACACATGTAGGTCCCCATTTTCATTCTTTTGGGGTAACTTGCTCATTTTGCTTAAACAAAAATAAGGTCATGTTTTAATCATTGCTCTCTAAGCTATCTTGTACTCGTAACAAAGATGTCAAGGAATGTGAAATTCAATCACTGACCCATCTTGTAGCTCATCGTCAGCAATATCTCTGCACGAGGGAGTTTAATATCATACAGTATTACATTTTGAAGATATGATGAATTCTATATTAAAATGGGATCATTCAATAACTCACCCATCGCGGTTTGTGAGCAAAAAAGTGCCAACGTCAGAACTCTTTGATTCAGAATTCCTAAAACAACATTTTATTACATTTATATAACTTGTAACTAAATATGGATGACACAAGTTCATATAATAAGATTGGGAACATTCATTTTGAAGAACATGTATGTCCCCATTTTTATCCTTTTGGAGTAACTTGTAAGTTGTAGCTAAATACTGATGATGGTAGAGTCATATAATTTGTTATACTTGAATTGCATATCTCAATCTGAATTTTGTAATACAAACGGGAAAGACAGTTACAGTCTTGCATTTTATATATTTATTATGAGAACGTGAGTTAGTAACCACTTGCTAATCGCTAATTAATGTAACAAACAACAAACATTCTGTAAATGATCAAGAAGAGATATATAATAATTAACTAGTTTATGGACCCGTGCATATACGGGTTTGATTTATAAAAAATCATATTTTATAAACAATTTGGAGTGCAAACTTCATTCAAATACTTGCAAATGCTAAAGTACCAATTTTTAAAACATTCCATGATCTTCCAGAAACATATCAAACAATTAGACACTTGCATGCTTAGGATAAGACAAAAGTTTGAATGGATAAGACAGAAGTGTTCACCATACCAGAAATAAAAAAACAATTGACCAAGGACCTATCAAAATAGGTCATGTAGCTAACATGGCAGCTACAACCATACTAAACCCAAACGGAATCACAGTAGTAATTTAACACTCATGCACTCTATTATTTATGTACAATCCAAACAAACCCCATTTCAATACATGTTGCTCAAAGTAGTAGCTCAAGATAGCAGCTTCATAAGTTCATATGTCCATTTTTCAAGCTTCGTATAATTAACTGTTATGCCCTGCATCTTCCGATCTGACCCATATTGACACCCATTCAAAAACTGAATTCATTGTTCCACCTTCACCTATCAAAGATCTGACCCATATTGCTATTCATATGTGTTGATGTTTCAGCGATCATAATTAAGTCATCTAATATATTCAAAGTACCTGTATCAATAGCAGTGCAAAATTAAGTACTTGTGAATCAGTCAAACTTTAACCAACAGTTTCAATATGCAGTGCAACATGTATCAATAGCACTTATATATGCTGATATCGATTAAAAAGTCATGTTTTTACCACCGATATCTCTCTCATTCTGGAGCAATACTTGACATTTGGACTCAAACAACACACAAATCATTAAAAATATGCTAAGAAGATTAAAACAAGGTTGCTCAAGCAAAATCAAGCAAAGCGGCCAAAAAACGAAGATTCCACGCACGTTTGAAGATTCAAGACATCAAAATGATATTTCAAGGCAAAAGTGCCCACCACCAACATCCATGTTAACCAAGATGTTCGTTTTCAAATTACGAATCCAACAGAAGAAGAATCAACAAAAACGGACGAAAAATGAAGATTCTACGCACATCGAAAGATTCAAATGATTCGTACTACACATCTAAAGTTCAGAGACATATTTTTGGGATTTCTTTTCATCAAAAGCTTCTTTTTGAATTACGAATCCAACGCAAAAAGAATCAACGCAAATGGACGCATAACGAAGATAACACGCACGAATCGAGAAACGAGGCAACAGGCGACGAACCGGTGCGGGTAGCAGCCAGCCGCCGCCGGCCAGCCACCAGGCCGCCGTCGGCTGCCACCCCCTGCACGGTTCCCGCTTTTTGGTCCTTTCGTGTACCCGGTGCTAGACCTTTACGCGTTTTTCCGTACCCGGTGCACCACCTTTACGCCCTTTTTCGTACCCGGTGCCACCACCTTTTCCACCTTTTGCTAATGTGTGCTTCCAATTGCTAAAATGCATCAAAACTCTCCTATAAATAGGAGGCATGAGGCTCATTTGCAAAAGGCACCAACATACACCTACATACCTACAAAAACACACTTCTTTATCTTTATTTCTTTGTAATTTTAATTGTAATCCTTCCTAGTTAATTAGACTAGCTAATTAACTAGTCAAGGAAGGTTTGTACGGAGGTGCTCCGGGACGCATATTCTAGCTACGAGTTATTTGTATCTTCTTTCCAGGTGTTAATCTATCTTTCATATTTAATATGCTTGTTCTTTCTTTAATAAATTTAAATATGCATGCTAGAATTGCCATGATTAGCTAAATAACTCAATTGCCTGCTATGATAGTCGTTTAGAAAATATTAAATACGTGACTAAGTGATATGTAATGAGATTGCGGATGGTTTATATTACAAGTAGATATAGGAATTAAATCTTTATCGTTTATCTGCCCAACTCATGTTGTGACTAAAACCTTATCCAAAAATGAACGTAGCTAACTCATAGGGTATGGGTCACTTAGTTATACTATGTTAGATTGAATCATTGAGCTCGGCATGGCCAGTGTTCTCTAGACCAAATTAGGATCCAAGAGACACGGAATATGGGAATAGAGGTAGATTAAGATTAAATTCATATAGACGATGTTTTTGAGACAACTTTCGGAATATCCTCGACTTAGATAATACTTTTGCATGCTAATATTGAATTATTACCTTGATCGTCTTATTGCATGTTCTTGTTTGATTGTTGCCTTAGGATCATCATAATAGTGAAATATAAACGGCATTAATTATCGTGAAATAATATGACGGCCCCTATTCGACTGTTCTTTGATATAGTACTGGAAACGCTTATGGCGGAGTACAAATGTATGGAAGTCAAGAACGACCGAAGGTAGTTGTATTATGAATCGATTAACAAACGTATTACTTAGGTTTCTATTTGTGGCATAAATCATCCCTGTTTTGTTGCATCCCTGAGTAATGTTGATAACTCGTACGAATAAGTGATGACATATTATCCGGCCGCCTAGACCAGTTAGTCCAACCTATTCCGGTGAGGATAACCCTCGTTCATAAGATTGTTTATTCAACAAACTATGCCATGATTCGGACATCTCCGACGACCGAGATTGGGAATAGGATTCGAGGTTAACTGTCGGATAATGTGGGTATACATTTGAGATAACTTTCGGTGTGTACTTCATTATATTATGCAATCCACGTGACATTCTATTTGCCTGAATGTGGACACCTCCGCGTTAGCCCGATAGGAGGATTGTAGTAATAGCTCACATTAACTTACGAACTTATCTTCATTAGAACTCTCTACATTTAACGACTTCTAAACCACATCATAGTAGACAATCGCTTTAATTGCTGAACGCCCGAAGTAACCTCCACTTTTTAATTTAGTTTAGTTTAATTTAGGATAGAAAACCCAAAACCAAAACCAACTCTTTTAACCCTAGCTAAATACATAAAAGTTTCTAAACCCCCTAGTTTCAATTTGTCGCGCTTTGAAGAACGATCCTAGGTCATACTTGTCCTTTGCTAGCCCTTTGATTAGCATAACAGTAACCCTAGGCCCCAGCCTTATAAATTTAAAACACACTGCTGTACCACGTCACCATTAGAAATTCCAACGACTGGTGCGTGACGCAACACGTTTTTGGCGCCGCTGCCAGGGAGCGTCGGCAACCGATTTTAAGAATCTAGTAACTTTAGTGTTTGGCGATCCTTTTGAAAGATTAACATCAATCAAAAGTTACCTTTTTGCCTTTAGGATTAGTTTAGGATTAGTTTAGTTAACAACTTTTAGCCAATTATGACAACACCTTACTTTGATTATACCAACCCCACACCAAATGAGTCTTTAACCCAACTTATAGCTGTTTCCTCACCTCCAAACCACTTACCTTCCTCAAAACAGTCTTTATCAGATTTTATGTTCGAACAAAATGTTATTAACAAAAGAGTGATCGGATTTCAAGATAACATTGATGCCATGATAAAAATTTCAGAAAAATTGATCTCTAACATGGAATCTATTTTGAAAAACTTAAATTTTATTGAGGAAAGTACGTCGGTAAATGACACTGCTTACCCACCAAGTGATGACGTGTTAATCGTGACTAGAGGAGGAAAAGTGACCAAAGTTAATCCACTACCACCAGATAACATCCCCGAAAACACTTCTTTGCCTACCCCTATACCTAGTGAAAATGTGTCAATTGACATCCCTGTCACAATACCTGACCCATCACCAGACAAAATTCCAGATAACGTACCTCGAACGAGAATACCTTATCCTGGTAGACTTAAAAAGGAAAAGCAAGAAGCCCAATTCGGTAAATATCTGGACATATTCAAAAGCCTACACTTAAATGTTAGATTATTAGACGCTTTAGTAGAAATGCCCTCGTGTGCTAAATTCTTTAAAGAGCTCCTTTCAAACAAAGAAAAACTTAGGCAAATAGTTAGTTTACCCTTGAATGTTGAATGTTCATTAATTGTACAACATGGTCTCCCACCTAAATTAGGCGATACTGGACGTTTTACTATACCCTGCTTTCTCCAAGGATCTCAAGTTAGTAGCGCCTTAGCAGACCTAGGTGCTAGTGTTAATCTTATACCTTATTCCCTCTACAAGAAATTAGGATTAGATGACCTATTACCTACTCGTATGACTATCCAATTAGCTGACAGATCAGTTAAACTCCCTCGAGGAATTGCTGAAGATGTCATGGTCAAAGTCGATAAGTTCGTTTTTCCAGTAGACTTTATTGTCATGGACATAGAGGAAGACACCCACATCCCGCTCATCCTAAGCAGACCATTCCTAAATACTGCCAAGGCTGTAATTGATGTTAACGAAAAATCTTTAAAATTGAGAGTTGGGAAATAGGAGGTCACCTTTAATGTCGATCGATTAATGAAGCAACCTCTGGAAGAGGACCTTGGTTTGTGTGATACCATGCAGGATATTTTTTATGAACATCTCCACGAAGTACTAGCATTATCCAACACCATAATCATAGTTCGAAAGCTATATAATGAGGACCCTGGGCTGCATTCCGCAATCGCTTCACCAACAACATCTGACGAACTACTGTTTCCGCTGTTTGAAAAGAAGTCTCCTCACATCGATGGCAAAACAATCGTTGTTCCATTAGGATGCGGTACACCGATACCTTGGCTAAAGAGAGATAAACCCATATTCAATGAACCAAACCCATTTCCTTCGATTAAAGAAATTCTGGATTCATTCAAAGGAATGAGTATTGAGCCACCATCGTTTGAACTACAATTAGCCAGCCAACCCATACCACTACCACTTCCAAACCCTGAAATCACCATAAACCAATCTTCATCCGCTCAATTTCAAGAATTCCAATTCACTGACGACGGAGAAATCATCATCACCAGAAATGACAAAGTTTCCTCATCATCAGTCAACAAGTACGAGCTGAAGACGGACGAATTCTCAAACAAAACCGAGTGGGTTGAAATAGCATCAATCTCCACATCTGAACCCGAGACAGATGAAGCACCATTCCAAGCTGAATATGAAAAGCTGAACAGAGACGAGATAGCCAGAATGAAGCCGTCTATCGAAGAGCCACCAAACCTGGAATTAAAAGAACTACCACCTCACCTTGAATACGCTTACCTCCATGGGACATCACAACTCCCGGTGATAATATCAAAAGAGTTAAAACCCGAGGAGAAAGCTTAACTCATTGATGTTCTGAAATCGCACAAGAAGGCAATTGCATGGAAAATTTCTGACATATAAGGAATCGGTCCAAACTATTGCACACACAAGATCCTCATGGAGAACGATTTCAAACCATCCGTACAAAGGCAGAGAAGGGTAAATCCTAAGATTCAGGACGTGGTTAAGCAAGAAGTTATCAAACTCTTAGATGCTGGATTGATCTACCCAATATCCGACTCACCTTGGGTTAGCCCTGTTCAAGTCATACCAAAGAAATGAGGAATGACGGTCATTACAAACGAAGAAAATGAGCTTATACCAACTCGGACGGTTACCGGTTGGAGGGTTTGCATTGATTACCGGAAGTTAAACGAAGCAACTCGCAAAGATCACTTCCCGCTTCCGTTTATTGACCAAATGCTCGAAAGGCTATCAGGAAACGAATTCTACTGTTTCCTTGATGGTTTTTCCGGATATTTCCAAATCCCGCTCGATCCAAAGGATCAGGAGAAGATAACGTTCACGTGTCCCTACGGGACATTTGCATACCGACGAATGCCGTTTGGACTATGCAATGCACCTGCAACATTTCAGAGATGCATGGTTGCAATTTTCCATGACATGATTGAACAATTCATGGAAGTCTTTATGGACGATTTCTCTGTCTTTGGAGACTCTTTCGCATCATGTCTATCCAACCTCGATAGAATGCTCGCAAAGTGTGAAGAATCAAATCTCGTGTTAAATTGGGAAAAATGTCACTTTATGGTGAAGGAAGGAATAGTTTTTAGACATCGAATATCAAAATAAGGAATCGAAGTAGACAAAGCAAAAGTCGAAACCATTGCCAAACTTCCGCCACCAACCAACGTCAAAGCCATTAGAAGCTTTCTAGGACATGCTGGGTTCTGCCGCCGTTTTATCAAGGACATCTCCAAGATTTCTCGACCTATCACCCACCTTCTAGGAAAAGACATCACGTTCGTGTTTGACGAGAACTGTATGAAAGCTTTCAACTACCTGAAGAAGGAGCTAACCAATGCACCAATCATGGTCGCTCCAGATTGGAGCTTACCATTTGAGATCATGTGCGACGCTAGTGACTTCGCAGTTGGGGCAGTTCTAGGTCAAAGGAAGGATAATCACTTTCGACCAATCTATTACGCTAGCAAAACGCTTACAGATGCTCAAGAGAACTATACAACTACAGAAAAAGAGCTGCTAGCCGTGGTATTTGCCTTTGACAAATTTAGATCCTACCTAATATTGTCCAAAACAATAGTATACACGGATCACTCAGCTCTAAAATACCTCTTCAAGAAGCAAGACGCAAAGCCTAAATTGTTACGATGGATCCTACTCCTACAAGAATTCGACATCGAGATAAAAGATAAGAAAGGAGCAAATTTCGCCGCAGATCATTTAAGTCGACTTGAAAATCCATCAATGGAACAACTTGCAGAAAGAGATATTAAAGATCGATTTCCAGAAGAGCAGTTAATGAGTTTAGGAGAAAAAATGCAAGGTTCGCAATTCACTGACGATCCTTGGTTTGCAGACATTGCCAATTTCGTAGTTGGAGGGATCACAAGGAAAGGTATAATTTCATCGCGAAGACAAAAATTCTTCCGTGACGTCAAACATTACTTTTGGGATGATCCATATTTGTTCAAGGTCTGTCCCGACCAAATAGTAAGAAGATGTGTTGATGGGAAAGAAGCCGAACACATACTCCACCAAAGCCATCACGGACCCACCGGAGGACATCATGCAGCTAATCTGACAGCAAAGAAAGTCTACGACTCAGGATTCTGCTGGCCTACTATTTTCAGAGACGCACAAGACTTGGTGAAATGCTGCGATATTTGCCAAAGGTTTGGAAATATCACAACGCGTAACGAAATGCCGTTGACGAATATCCAAGCATGTGAAATATTTGACATATGGGGATTAGACTTCATGGGACCATTTCCGAAATCTTACGGAAAAGAATATATTCTTGTAGCTGTCGATTACATATCAAGATGGGCCGAAGCCCAAGCCTTTCCAACAAATGACTCAAGAGTTGTAACCAAGTTCTTAAAACAGCTATTCTGTCGGTTTGGAACACCTCGAGCGATCATTAGTGATCGAGGCACGCACTTTTGCAATACTCAGTTTATTAAACTATTGCAACATTATGGTGTTACCCACAAGATCTCTACGGCCTACCACCCGCAGACGAATGGGCAAGCAGAAATTACAAACCGAGCACTAAAAAGGATCTTGGAACGAACAGTTGGTCAACACAAGGAAATATGGGTAGACAAGCTAGAAAATGCTTTATGGGCATTCCGGCAGCTTATAAAACGCCATTAGGAACAACCCCCTATAGGCTCGTTTATGGAAAGGCATGTCATCTTCCGATCGAACTCGAATACAAAGCTTATTGGGCACTGAAGAACTGTAATTTAGATCCTACGATAACGGGAACACACTGGAAAATGCAACTAAATGAGCTAGCGGAGTTAAGGGATCAAGCTTACGAAAGTTCCTACAAATTTAAGGAAAGAACCAAGCTGCTCCACGATTCAAAGCTCCGCCCCACACGCTTCAATCCAGGTGATAAAGTTCTACTCTTTAACTCCCGATTTAAGAAATTTTCTGGTAAGTTCAAAACACGATGGAGCGGTCCTTTCACAATCTCTAAAGTATTTCCCTATGGTGCCGTCGAACTCGAAGCTCCAGACTGAAATTTCAAAGTAAACGGTCACCGATTAAAGCACTACGTAGAAGACTTTCCCTCAACCGAGGAAGTCTATAACTACGAATCACCCTAATAGAATAGTAGGTATGAAAGAGTCAAGCTACGAGACTCGGTAAACAAAGCGCTCTTGGGAGGCATCCCAAGCCTATCTTATATTTTCTGTATTAATTTTCTTTTGTGTTTGATCTAATCCATTTTTATGCAGTACCTCGCCTTGTGGAAGACAAATGATTATAGAGCATTAACCTTTTGTCGTTTGCAGGATGAGTTCGCAGTCAGCCAGAGCACGAGCCCCCAGTCAGAGACGCTCGCGTGCCATGCATCACTCCCGGAGTTCATCACCGGGTAGTAGCATGAGGACTGTCAGGGGATCCCAGTCACCACCTCCTAGTTTGGACGAGATTTCGGCAGACTTGGTGGAGGTGTACGTTCAGGAGTCACTCCTGTTACGTCCCATCCAGGCCAGGTCACCTTCATCTCACCGACCAGCGGGACAGACCGCAGGGACCTCCAGAGTACCCACCTTTGAGCATGGGGTTACTACTGCGGACCCTGCTGTCACTTGGTCTATACTGAGAGCCCTTGAGGTCCAGCACACCGCCATCTCTGAGATCTACACTGCTCTGGGCCTTACCTCCACACCTGTGTGCCCCTTTCAGATGGGACCTGATCCCGCTCCGCACATTCCACCGTGGGACTTATTCCCACCTTGGAGCTTGACTGCGCAGGACCACCCCACTTTTATGGACCCACTAGAGGAGGAGGCTGCTGCACTGGACGCTTGGATTCAGGATCCAGAGGATGGCACTGCATCTCCTGTCTATACCATCGAGGAGTCAGCATCTCCTACATCGATCGTGGATAACATGATCTTTATGGATGATGACTTCACCGATTGGGAGGCGCTCTATGCTGACATGGATTAGCTTTTATTAGTTATTTTATGTTTGATATTAACTTATATTGACATTTGTGTTTTCTGAAGGATGTGTACTACGCAGAATTCGAAGTAGGATTTGTGGAACAAGTTCATTTTTAATGAGCCTGGTCCATTTCCATAAAATTCACACACTTGAATCTGGTCCACAAAATCCAGTGGCAACGCACGCAGCACAAGGAAGTATCTATTCTAACCTTATTTTGCTTGATTAAACACACTAAAATTCTAAGTAAAACTCTAAGTGTGGGATTACTACTCACAAATAGAGAATGACTTCGAAAATATTGACCCTTATTCAAAAATCTAAGTGTGGGATTGGCCTAACTTAGAAGTAGAACATTAGGGACAATGTTCTTTTTAAGTGTGGGATAGCAGTAGTTGCAACATAAACTTTTGATCAAACTTTTTAGCAAAACTCAGATTTTCAACAAAATTTTCAAAAATTTTGAATCAAGGAAAGTCCAAAAAAGGGTATTTCTGGTCAACAAAAGTTCAAAAGGTTTGGCAAATCGACTATGACGAGCAAAACTCTTTGATGACTCTCAAACTAAGTTTCAAAGCAAGCGATCGCATGACTAGGCACAAAACCACCCAAAATGAGTGAGGAATCTTGAGCCATATAAAAGCATTCACCTTTAATGCTTCACTTTTCGATTGTGAGTGTGCCGATGTATGCCTTCTTGAGTTAGAACTTGTTCAAAGAATACATTTCAAAATTACAAAAATGAGCATCATACGTGACGAAGGTGCAATTAGAGGACCTTGACATTCCCTAGGATTAAACCCACTCGTAAAACCCCCGTTTTCAAGCCTAACCCAGCCAATGCCCATCTTTGGCATTGAAGATCATTTAGAAAACCTGTTGAGCCTTAGCCTTTTCGTTTCGAATACTCACTTCAAAACCGACCCTTTCTTTACATCTCTTGGCCGTAGCCTAAGTTTCTGTTCTGTCAGCAAAATCACTGCAAGAAACACACTTCTAGAAGGAATCCCAAAAAGGGAAAAAGAATATCATCCACAAAAGGACTCCAAAGAAAGGCGTAACCAAAGCTGCCAAAGAAATCAAAGAGCTAAAAACCCAAGGATCATTTAAAGCCAAGGTAAAGGTTCTTCAAAAAAGAAAAAGTTACGAAAAGAAGGCTCTCAAAGAGAGGAATCCAAAAAGAGGTATCAACTAAAACGTCAAAGATAAGTCATCACAGACAACTCTTAGGCTATATTAAGCTCCCAATTAAACCACCTACAAAAAACCCTTCTTCCATACACCACCTTCACATTTTACGAATGTCTAGGGATAATTAGCACCGTCCTCATTTAAGTATTGTAGATTTGATTCTCGATCAAGCTTATGACAACGGAAGAGCCACATGACTGGCCCCTGAGTGAATTAAAAGTTAGGAAACCCGATACACTTGAGTGAATTGAGTGACCACCTGTGAGGGCCCAAGTCATGTATGTCTTACGTCATGAAGATTGGAAAGAGAGCTTGTTAGAACCAAAAGTTTGGGAAACATCAAAGGTTAAAACCTCGTCTAAAATCTTTTTACCAACCCTGCAGAAATCAAAGTTCTCCGGGATACGAAGACACCCTTCCAGATTTTCACAACAAAACTTGCTGAAGGTTTGCTTGAGGACAAGCAAAACTCTAAGTTTGGGATACTTGATATCTCGTAAAATGTCACGCTTTTACCACCGATATCTCTCTCATTATGGAGCAATACTTGACATTTGGACTCAAACAACACACAAATCATTGATAATATGCTAAGAACATCAAAACAAGGTTGCTCAAGCAAAATCAAGCAAAGCGGCCAAAAAAACGAAGATTCCACGCACGTTTGAAGATTCAAGACATCAAAATGAGATTTCAGGGAAAAAGTGCCCACCACCAACATCCATCTTAAGAAATATGTTCGTTTTCAAATTACGAATCCAACAGAAGAAGAATCAACAAAAATGGACGAAGAATGAAGATTCTACGCACGCCGGAAGATTCAAACGATTCGTACGACACATCTAAAGTTCAGAGACATATTTTTGGGATTTCTTTTCATCAAAAGCTTCGTTTTTTAATTACGAATCCAACGCAAAAAGAATCAATGCAAACGGACGCATAACGAAGAAAACACGCACGAATCGAGAAATGAGGCAACAGGCGACGAACCGGTGCGGGTAGCAGCCAGCCGCCGCCAGCCAGCCACCAGGCCGCCGCCGGCCACGACTAGGCCGCCCCCGGCTGCAACCCCCTGCACGCTTCCCACTTTTTGGTCCTTTCGTGTACCCGGTGCTAGACCTTTACGCGTTTTTCCGTACCCGGTGCACCACCTTTATACCCTTTTTCGTACCCGGTGCCACCACCTTTTCCACCTTTTGCTAATGTGTGCCTCCAATTGCTAAAATGCTCCAAAACTCTCCTATAAATAGGAGGCATGAGGCTCATTTGCAAAAGGCACCAACATACACCTACATACCTACAAAAACACACTTCTTTATCTTTATTTCTTTGTAATTTTAATTGTAATCCTTCCTAGTTAATTAGACTAGCTAATTAACTAGTCAAGGAAGGTTTGTACGGAGGTGCTCCGGGACACATATTCTAGCTACGAGTTATTTGTATCTTCTTTCCAGGTGTTAATCTATCTTTCATATTTAATATGCATGTTCTTTCTTTAATAAATTTAAATATGCATGCTAGAATTGCCATGATTAGCTAAATAACTCAATTGTCTGCTATGATAGTCGTTTAGAAAATATTAAATACGTGACTAAGTGATATGTAATGAGATTGCGGATGGTTTACATTACAAGTAGATATAGGAATTAAATCTTTATCGTTTATCTGCCCAACTCATGTTGTGACTAAAACCTTATCCAAAAATGAACGTAGCTAACTCATAGGGTATGGGTCACTTAGTTATACTATGTTAGATTGAATCATTGAGCTCGGCATGGCCGGTGTTCTCTAGACCAAATTAGGATCCAAGAGACATGGAATATGGGAATAGAGGTAGATTAAGATTAAATTCATATGGATGATGTTTTTGAGACAACTTTCGGAATATCCTCGACTTAGATAATACTTTTGTATGCTAATATTGAATTATTACCTTGATCGTCTTATTGCATGTTCTTGTTTGATTGTTGCCTTAGGATCATCATAATAGTGAAATATAAACGGCATTAATTATCGTGAAATAATATGACGGCCCCTATTCGACCGTTCTTTGATATAGTACTGGAAATGCTTATGGCGGAGTACAAATGTATGGAAGTCAAGAACGACCGAAGGTAGTTGTATTATGAATCGATTAACAAACGTATTACTTAGGTTTTTATTTGTGGCATAAATCATCCCTGTTTTGTTGCATCCCTGAGTAATGTTGATAACTCATACGAATAAGTGATGACATATTATCCGGCCGCCTAGACCAGTTAGTCCAACCTATTCCGGTGAGGATAACCCTCGTTCATAAGATTGTTTATTCAACAAACTATGCCATGATTCGGACATCTCCGACGATTGAGATTGGGGAATAGGATTCGAGGTTAACTGTCGGATAATGTGGGTATACATTTGAGATAACTTTCGGTGTGTACTTCAATATATTATGCAATCCACGTGACATTCTATTTGCCTGATTGTGGATACCTCCACGTTAGCCCGATAGGAGGATTGTAGTAATAGCTCACATTAACTTACGAACTTATCTTCATTAGAACTCTCCATATTTAACGACTTCTAAACCACATCATAGTAGACAATCGCTTTAATTGCTGAATGCCCGAAGTAACCTCCACTTTTTAATTTAGTTTAGTTTAATTTAGGATAGAAAACCCAAAACCAAAACCAACTCTTTTAACCCTAGCTAAATACATAAAAGTTTCTAAACCCCCTAGTTTCAATTTGTCGCGCTTTGAAGAACGATCCTAAGTCATACTTGTTCTTTGCTAGCCCTTTGATTAGCATAAAAGTAACCTTAGGCCCCAGCCTTATAAATTTAAAACCCACTACTGTGCCACGTCACCATTAGAAATTCCAACGACTGGTGCGTGACGCAACACATTTTTGGCGCCGCTGCCGGGGAGCGTCGGCAACCAATTTTATAATTTAGTAACTTTAGTGTTTGGCGATCCTTTTGAAAGATTAACATCAATCAAAAGTTACCTTTTTGCCTTTAGGATTAGTTTAGGATTAGTTTAGTTAACAACTTTTAGCCAATTATGACAACACCTTACTTTGATTATACCAACCCCACACCAAATGAGTCTTTAACCCAACTTTTAGCTGTTTCCTCACTCCAAACCACTTACCTTCCTCAAAACAGTCTTTATCAGATTTTATGTTCGAACAAAATGTTATTAACAAAAGAGTGATCGGATTTCAAGATAACATTGATGCCATGATAAAAATTTCAGAAAAATTGATCTCTAACATGGAATCTATTTTGAAAAACTTAAATTTTATTGAGGAAAGTACGTCGGTAATCACTAATGACACTGCTTACCCACCAAGTGATGACGTGTTAATCGTGAGTAGAGGAGGAAAAGTGACCAAAGTTGATCCACTACCACCAGATAACATCCCCGAAAACACTTCTTTGCCTACCCCTACACCTAGTGAAAATGTGTCAATTGACATCCCTGTCACAATACCTGACCCATCACCAGACAAAATTCCAGATAACGTACCTCGAACGAGAATACCTTATCCTGGTAAACTTAAAAAGGAAAAGCAAGAAGCCCAATTCGGTAAATATCTGGACATATTCAAAAGCCTACACTTAAATGTTAGATTATTAGACGCTTTAGTAGAAATGCCCTCGTGTGCTAAATTCTTTAAAGAGCTCCTTTCAAACAAAGAAAAACTTAGGCAAATAGTTAGTTTACCCTTGAATGCTGAATGTTCATTAATTGTACAACATGGTCTCCTACCTAAATTAGGCGATACTGGACGTTTTACTATACCCTGCTTTCTCCAAGGAATTCAAGTTAGTAACGCCTTAGCAGACCTAGGTGCTAGTGTTAATCTTATGCCTTATTCCCTCTACAAGAAATTAGGATTAGATGACCTATTACCTACTCGTATGACTATCCAATTAGCTGACAGATCAGTTAAACTCCCTCGAGGAATTGCTGAAGATGTCATGGTCAAAGTCGATAAGTTCGTTTTTCCAGTAGACTTTATTGTCATGGACATAGAGGAAGACACCCACATCCCGCTCACCCTAGGCAGGCCATTCCTAAATACTGCCAAGGCTGTAATTGATGTTAACGAAAAATCTTTAAAATTGAGAGTTGGGAAAGAGGAGGTCACCTTTAATGTCGATCGATTAATGAAGCAACCTCTGGAAGAGGACCTTGGTTTGTGTGATACCATGCAGGATATTTTTTATGAACATCTCCACGAAGTACTAGCATTATCCAACACCATAATCACAGTTCGAAAGCTATATAATGAGGACCCTGGGCTGCATTCCGCAATCGCTTCCCTAACAACATCCGACGAACTACTGTTTCCGCTGTTTGAAAAGAAGTCTCCTCACATCGATGGCAAAACAATCGCTGTTCCATTAGGATGCGGTACACCGATACCTTGGCTAAAGAGAGATAAACCCATATTCAATGAACCAAACCCATTTCCTTCGATTAAAGAAATTCTGGATTCATTCAAAGGAATGAGTATTGAGCCACCATCGTTTGAACTACAATTAGCCAGCCAACCCATACCACTACCACTTCCAAACCCTAAATCACCATAAACCAATCTTCATCCCTCAATTTTAAGAATTCCAATTCACTGACGACGGAGAAATCATCATCACCAGAAATGACAAAGTTTCCTCATCATCAGTCAACAAGTACGAGCTGAAGACGGATGAATTCTCAAACAAAACCGAGTGGGTTGAAATAGCATCAATCTCCACATCTGAACCCGAGACAGATGAAGCACCATTCCAAGCTGAATATGAAAAGCTGAACAGAGACGAGATAGCCAGAATGAAGCCGTCTATCGAAGAGCCACCAAACCTGGAATTAAAAGAACTACCACCTCACATTGAATACGCTTACCTCCATGGGACATCACAACTCCCGGTGATAATATCAAAAGAGTTAAAACTCGAGGAGAAAGCTCAACTCATTGATGTTCTGAAATCGCACAAAAAGGCAATTGCATGAAAAATTTCCGACATACAAGGAATCAGTCCAAACTATTGCACACACAAGATCCTCATGGAGAACGATTTCAAACCATCCGTACAAAGGCAGAGAAGGGTAAATCCTAAGATTCAGGACGTGGTTAAGCAAGAAGTTATCAAACTCTTAGATGCTGGATTGATCTACCCAATATCCGACTCACCATGGGTTAGCCCTGTTCAAGTCGTACCAAAGAAATGAGGAATGACGGTCATTACAAACGAAGAAAATGAGCTTATACTAACTCGGACGGTTACCGGGGTTTGCATCAATTACCGGAAGTTAAACGAAGCAACTCGCAAAGATCACTTCCCGCTTCCGTTTATTGACCAAATGCTCGAAAGGTTATCAGGAAATGAATTCTACTGTTTCCTTGATGGTTTTTCCGGATATTTCCAAATCCAGCTCGATCTGAAGGATCAGGAGAAGACAACGTTCACGTGTCCCTACGGAACATTCGCATACCGACGAATGCCGTTTGGACTATGCAACGCACCTACAACATTTCAGAGATGCATGGTTGCAATTTTCCATGACATGATTGAACAATGCATGGAAGTCTTTATGGACGATTTCTCTGTCTTTGGGGACTCTTTCGCATCATGTCTATCCAACCTCGATAGAATGCTCGCAAAGTGTGAAGAATCAAATCTCGTGTTAAATTGGGAAAAATGTCACTTTATGGTGAAGGAAGGAATAGTTTTAGGACATCGAATATCAAAATCAGGAATCGAAGTAGACAAAGCAAAAGTCGAAACCATTGCCAAACTTCCGCCACCAACCAACGTCAAAGCCATTAGAAGCTTTCTAGGACATGCTGGGTTCTACCGCCGTTTTATTAAGGACTTCTCCAAGATTTCTCGACCTATCACCCACCTTCTAGGAAAAGACATCACGTTCTTGTTTGACGAGAACTGTATGAAAGCTTTCAACTACCTGAAGAAGGAGCTAACCAATGCATCAATCATGGTCGCTCCAGATTGGAGCTTACCATTTGAGATCATGTGCGACGCTAGTGACTTCGCAGTTGGGGCAGTTCTAGGTCAAAGGAAGGATAATCACTTTCGACCAATCTATTACGCTAGCAAAACGCTTACAGATGCTCAAGAGAACTATACAACTACAGAAAAAGAGCTGCTAGCCGTGGTATTTGCCTTTGACAAATTTAGATCCTACCTAATATTGTCCAAAACAATAGTATACACGGATCACTCAGCTCTAAAATACCTCTTCAAGAAGCAAGACGCAAAGCCTAGATTGTTACGATGGATCCTACTCCTACAAGAATTCGACATCGAGATAAAAGATAAGAAAGGAGCAAATGTCGCCGCAGATCATTTAATTCAACTTGAAAATCCATCAAGGGAACAACTTGCAGAAAGAGATATTAAAGATCGATTTCCAGAAGAACAGTTAATGAGTTTAGGAGAACAAATGCAAGGTTCGCAATTCACTGACGATCCTTGGTTTGCAGACATTGCCAATTTCGTAGTTGGAGGGATCACAAGGAAAGGTATAATTTCATCGCGAAGATAAAAATTCTTCCGTGACGTCAAACATTACTTTTGGGATGATCCATATTTGTTCAAGGTCTGTCCCGACCAAATAGTAAAAAGATGTGTTGATGGGAAA
The DNA here is from genome assembly GCA_949592205.1 of Helichrysum umbraculigerum. Lineage (NCBI taxonomy): Eukaryota > Viridiplantae > Streptophyta > Magnoliopsida > Asterales > Asteraceae > Helichrysum > Helichrysum umbraculigerum. The sequence continues at coordinate 94,229,524 of CATIUR010000004.1, forward strand.
GAAGCCGAACACATACTCCACCAAAGCTATCACGGACCCACCGGAGGACATCATGCAGCTAATCTGACAGCAAAGAAAGTCTACGACTCAGGATTCTACTTGCCTACTGTTTTCAGAGACGCACAAGACTTGGTGAAACGCTGCGATATTTGCCAAAGGTTTGGAAATATCACAACGCGTAACGAAATGCCATTGACGAATATCCAAGCATGTGAAATATTTGACATATGGGGATTAGACTTCATGGGACAATTTCCGAAATCTTACGGAAAAGAATATATTCTTGTAGCTGTCGATTACGTATCAAGATGGGCCGAAGCCCAAGCCTTTGCAACAAATGACTCAAGAGTCATAACCAAGTTCTTAAAACAGCTATTCTGTCGGTTTGGAACACCTCGAGCGATCATTAGTGATCGAGGCACGCACTTTTGCAATACTCAGTTTATGAAAGTATTGCAACAATATGGTGTTACCCACAAGACCTCTACGGCCTACCACCCGCAGACGAATGGGCAAGCAGAAATTACAAACCGAGCACTAAAAAGGATCTTGGAACGAACAGTTGGTCAACACAAGGAAATATGGGTAGACAAGCTAGACAATGCTTTATGGGCATTCTGGCAGCTTATAAAACGCCATTAGGAACAACCCCCTATAGGCTCGTTTATGGAAAGGCATGTCATCTTCCGATCGAACTCGAATACAAAGCTTACTGGGCACTGAAGAACTGTAATTTAGATCCTACGATAACGGGAATGCACCGAAAAATGCAACTAAATGAGCTAGCGGAGTTAAGGGATCAAGCTAACGAAAGTTCTTACAAATTCAAGGGAAGAACCAAGCTGCTCCACGATTCAAAGCTCCGCCCCACACGCTTCAATCCAGGTGATAAAGTTCTACTCTTTAACTCCCGATTTAAGAAATTTTCTGGTAAGTTCAAAACACGATGGAGCGATCCTTTCACAATCTCTAAAGTATTTCCCTATGGTGCCGTCGAACTCGAAGCTCCAGACGGAAATTTCAAAGTAAACGGTCACCGATTAAAGCACTACGTAGAAGACTTTCCCTCAACTAAGGAAGTCTATAACTAAGAATCACCCTAATAGAATAGTAGGTATGAAAGAGTCAAGCTACGAGACTCGATAAACAAAGCGTTCTTGGGAGGCATCCCAAGCCTATCTTATATTTTCTGTATTATTTTTCTTTTGTGTTTGATCTAATCCATTTTTATGCAGTACCTCGCCTTGTGGAAGACAAATGATTATAGAGCATTAACTTTTTGTATTTTGAAGGATGAGTTCGCAGTCAGCCAGAGCACGAGCCCCCAGTCAGAGACGCTCGCGTGCCATGCATCACTCCCGGAGTTCATCACCGGGTAGTAGCATGAGGACTGTCAGGGGATCCCAGTCACCACCTCCTAGTTTGGACTAGATTTCGGCAGACTTGGTGGAGGTGTACATTCAGGAGTCACTCCTGTTACGTCCCATCCAGGCCAGGTCACCTTCATCTCACCGACCAGCGGGACAGACCGCAGGGACCTCCAGAGTACCCACCTTTGAGCATGGGGTTACTACTGCGGACCCTGCTGTCACTTGGTCTATACTGAGAGCCCTTGAGGTCCAGCACATCACCATCTCTGAGATCTACACTGCTCTGGGCCTTACCTCCACACCTGTGTGCTCCTTTCAGATGGGACCTGATCCCGCTCCGCACATTCCACCGTGGGACTTATTCCCACCTTGGAGCTTGACTGCGCATGACCACCCCACTTTTATGGACCCACTAGAGGAGGAGGCTGCTGCACTAGACGCTTGGATTCAGGATCCAGAGGATGGCACTGCATCTCTTGTCTATACCATCGAGGAGTCAGCATCTCCTACATCGATCGTGGATAACATGATCTTTATGGATGATGTCTTCACCGACTGGGAGGCGCTCTATTCTGACATGGATTAGCTTTTATTAGTTATTTTATGTTTGATATTAACTTATATTGACATTTGTGTTTTCTGAAGGATGTGTACTACGCAGAATTCGAAGTAGGATTTGTGGAACAAGTTCATTTTTAATGAGCCTGGTCCATTTCCAGAAAATTCACACACTTGAATCTAGTCCACAAAATCCAGTGGCAACGCACGCAGCACAAGGAAGTATCTATTCTAACCTTATTTTGCTTGATTAAACACACTAAAATTCTAAGTAAAACTCTAAGTGTGTGATTACTACTCACAAATAGAGAATGACTTCGAAAATATTGACCCTTATTCAAAAATCTAAGTGTGGGATTGGCCTAACTTAGAAGTAGAACATTAAAGACAATGTTCTTTTTAAGTGTGGGATAGCAGTAGTTGCAACATAAACTTTTGATCAAACTTTTTATCAAAACTCAGATTTTCAGCAAAATTTTCAAAAATTTTGAATCAAGGAAAGTCCAAAAAAGGGTATTTCTGGTCAACAAAAGTTCAAAATGTTTGGCAAATCGACTATGACGAGCAAAACTCTTTGATGACTCTCAAACTAAGTTTCAAAACAAGCGATCGCATGACTAGGCACAAAACCACCCAAGATGAGTGAGGAATCTTGAGCCATATAAAAGCATTCACCTTTAATGCTTCACTTTTCGATTGTGAGTGTGCCGATGTATGCCTTCTTGAGTTAGAACTTGTTCAAAGAATATATTTCAAAATTACGAAAATGAGCGTCATACGTGACGAAGGTGCAATTAGAGGACCTTGACATTCCCTAGGATTAAACCCTCTCGTAAAAACCCCGTTTTCAAGCCTAACCCGGCCAATGCCCATCTTTGGCATTGAAGATCATTTAGAAAACCTGTTGAGCCTTAGCCTTTTCGTTTCGAATACTCACTTCAAAACCGACCCTTTCTTTACATCTCTTGGCCGTAGCCTAAGTTTCTGTCCTGTCAGCAAAATCACTGCAAGAAACACACTTCTAGAAGGAATCCCAAAAAGGGAAAAAGAATATCATCCACAAAAGGACTCCAAAGAAAGGCGTAACCAAAGCTGCCAAAGAAATCAAAGAGCTAAAAACCCAAGGATCATTTAAAGCCAAGGTAAAGGTTCTTCAAAGAAGAAAAAGTTACGAAAAGAAGGCTCTCAAAGAGAGGAATCCAAAAAGAGGTATCAACTAAAACGTCAAAGATAAGTCATCACAGACAACTCTTAGGCTATATTAAGCTCCCTATTAAACCACCTACAAAAAACCCTTCTTCCTTACACCACCTTCACCTTTTACGAATGTCTAGGGATAATTAGCACCGTCCTCATTTAAGTATTGTAGATTTGATTCTCGATCAAGCTTATGACAACGGAAGAGCCACATGACTGGCCCCTGAGTGAATTAAAATTTAGGAAACCCGATACACTTGAGTGAATTGAGTGACCACCAGTGAGGGCCCCAGTCATGTATGTCTTACGTCATGAAGATTGGAAAGAGAGCTTGTTAGAACCAAAAGTTTGGGAAACATCAAAGGTTAAACCTCGTCTAAAATCTTTTTACCAACCCTGCAGAAATCAAAGTTCTCCGGGATACGAAGACACCCTTCCAGATTTTCACAAAACTTGCTGAAGGTTTGCTTGAGGACAAGCAAAACTCTAAGTGTGGGATACTTGATATCGCGTAAAAAGTCACGTTTTTACCACCGATATCTCTCTCATTATGGAGCAATACTTGACATTTTGACTCAAACAACGCACAAATCATTGATAATATGCTAAGAACATCAAAACAAGGTTGCTCAAGCAAAATCAAGCAAAGCGGCCAAAAAAACGAAGATTCCACGCACGTTTGAAGATTCAAGACATCAAAATGAGATTTCAAGGCAAAAGTGCCCACCACCAACATCCATCTTAACCAAGATGTTCGTTTTCAAATTACGAATCCAACAGAAGAAGAATCAACAAAAACGGACGAAGAATGAAGATTCTACGCACGCCGGAAGATTCAAACGATTCGTACGACACGTCTATTGTTCAGAGACATATTTTTGGGATTTCTTTTCATCAAAAGCTTCATTTTTGAATTACGAATCCAATGCAAAAAGAATCAACGCAAACGGACGCATAACGAAGAAAACACGCACGAATCGAGAAATGAGGCAACACTCGACGAACCGGTGCGGGTAGCAGCCAGCCGCCGCCAGCCAGCCACCAGGCCGCCACCGGCCACCACCAGGCCGCCCCTGGCTGCCACCCCCTGCACGGTTCCCGCTTTTTGGTCCTTTCGTGTACCCGGTGCTAGATCTTTAGGCGTTTTTCCGTACCCGGTGCACCACCTTTATACCCTTTTTCGTACCCGGTGCCACCACCTTTTCCACCTTTTGCTAATGTGTGCCTCCAATTGCTAAAATGCACCAAAACTCTCCTATAAATAGGATGCATGAGGCTCATTTGCAAAAGGCACCAACATACACCTACATACTTACAAAAACACACTTCTTTATCTTTATTTCTTTGTAATTTTAATTGTAATCCTTCCTAGTTAATTAGACTAGCTAATTAACTAGTCAAGGAAGGTTTGTACGGAGGTGCTCCGGGACGCATATTCTACGAGTTATTTGTATCTTCTTTCCAGGTGTTAATCTATCTTTCATATTTAATATGCTTGTTCTTTCTTTAATAAATTTAAATATGCATGCTAGAATTGCCATGATTAGCTAAATAACTCAATTGTCTGCTATGATAGTCGTTTAGAAAATATTAAATACGTGACTAAGTGATATGTAATGAGATTGCGGATGGTTTACATTACAAGTAGATATAGGAATTAAATCTTTATCGTTTATCTGCCCAACTCATGTTGTGACTAAAACCTTATCCAAAAATGAACGTTGCTAACTCATAGGGTTTGGGTCACTTAGTTATACTATGTTAGATTGAATCATTGAGCTCGGCATGGCCGGTGTTCTCTAGACCAAATTAGGATCCAAGGACAAGGAATATGGGAATAGAGGTAGATTAAGATTAAATTCATATAGACGATGTTTTTGAGACAACTTTCGGAATATCCTCGACTTAGATAATACTTTTGCATGCTAATATTGAATTATTACCTTGATAGTCTTATTGCATGTTCTTGTTTGATTGTTGCCTTAGGATCATCATAATAGTGAAATATAAACGGCATTAATTATCGTGAAATAATATGACGTTCCCTATTCGACTGTTCTTTGATATAGTACTGGAAACGCTTATGGCGGAGTACAAATGTATGGAAGTCAAGAACGACCGAAGGTAGTTGTATTATGAATCGATTAACAAACGTATTACTTAGGTTTCTATTTGTGGCATAAATCATCCCTGTTTTGTTGCATCCCCGAGTAATGTTGATAACTCGTACGAATAAGTGATGACATATTATCCGGCCGCCTAGACCAGTTAGTCCAACCTATTCCGGTGAGGATAACCCTCGTTCATAAGATTGTTTATTCAACAAACTATGCCATGATTCGGACATCTCCGACGACCGAGATTGGGGAATAGGATTCGAGGTTAACTGTCGGATAATGTGGGTATACATTTGAGATAACTTTCGGTGTGTACTTCAATATATTATGCAATCCACGTGACATTCTATTTGCCTGAATATGGACAACTCCGCGTTAGCCCGATAGGAGGATTGTAGTAATAGCTCACATTAACTTACGAACTTATCTTCATTAGAACTCTCCACATTTAACGACTTCTAAACCACATCATAGTAGACAATCGCTTTAATTGCTGAACGCCCGAAGTAACCTCCACTTTTTAATTTAATTTAGTTTAATTTAGGATAGAAAACCCAAAACCAAAACCAACTCTTTTAACCCTAGCTAAATACATAAAAGTTTCTAAACCCCCTAGTTTCAATTTGTCGCGCTTTGAAGAACGATCCTAAGTCATACTTGTTCTTTGCTAGCCCTTTGATTAGCATAACAGTAACCCTAGGCCCCAGCCTTATAAATTTAAAACCCACTGCTGTGCCACGTCACCATTAGAAATTCCAACGACCGGTGCGTGATGCAACATATGCCTTACTAGAAGCATATATATCTTGGGTAAAAAAAAATTTAGACCTACATAATTAGGTCCACTAATCATTTTCCTAACATAAAAGCTAGAAAAAGTAGTAGATCCATTGTGATCATTGTCTCCCGAGAGAAGCGGTGTCGTCCCTCTCTTTCAGCTTCACCCAACGCCACATCAGACCCTCTCTTATAGTTATTTCTCTTCTTTACAAACAATCCCAAAAATAACACCCTCTCTTTTAATACAAAAATCTCGATAAGGTAATTCATTCTTTTCATTTCTCTCTCACTCACTCTTGTTACTCTATTATTTACCCCCCACCAATACCCACCACCATTTTTATCAAATTTGTGGCGCGGGAATTGCTATTTTACATATTCACATTATTCCTTTTCAAATTAGATTTATTTCAGCTTATTAGGGTTTAGAATGGTCCATGTTAATTTTGGTTTTTCTTTTCTTTTTTTTTTTTTTTTTTTTTTTTTTTTTTTTGCAATTTTTTTTGTCTACAGGTGAGTTGGTGGATGAAATGCCATTGTATAAAACAAAACCTTTTATTATTTACTCAATTGGAATAGAGTTGATGATTTTGAATCCAGATGAGCGGGTGCTTGATATTCGATTCACCAAAGAGATTTTTTGTGATTATTGGTACCTTGCTAACTTAAGTTATTTATTATGTATGTATATGTTTGTGTCTGTATGTGAGTTTTGACAACAGTAGCCCTACGTGGTGTAAGGTTTAAACGGCTGATCGAGGATTTTCACTTAGGTGTACGGGCACTATAACATGTTTCTGTCGTGCGTTGTATTAAAAAAACGTTATAGTTCTTATTTCTTAATACGTCATAGAAAGGTATGTAGGATATGCACAAGTTCCATGTAGGGTCTGCTTACTTCCTTAAGTTGTATAAGATTTGTACTCCTGTTCCACTGCTACAATCTTCAAAGAATCAAAGATGAAGACTCCATGTGAATGATAGGCTTATCACTTAGACTATATTTTTACAAGCTGAAAATATTGTGTGATGAACTATTTCCTTACTGTCCCAGATACACAAAACGGCAGGAGTCTTATACTCTTATATTGGTATTAATTTATTGGATGAAGCCTTGGTTGTAGTATCTTTAGTGATTGAGTTGACATGTTTGTGCTTGCTAGTGAATACTTGAAACGGATAAATTTGTATTGTCAAAGAGTTTGGACGTGCAAGAGCACCGGAAATATTGGTTTCTGAAAAACAGGCCAATGAGAAGGTTCAGCAGTTCCCCTAAAGAACTCATGGCCTGTTCTGTGTGATGCTCAATTTCAGTAATCTCTCATCTATCTCTTTCTTTTTATATGCATTATGCCTTTTCTAATTTACAAGTTCTTTTATCCCGAGTCGGGCTTTCAGACTTCAGTTTCCTACACATCTTTGTGTTGAATAATCTTTTTGAGTTTTTATAGTTTATGCATTTTCTTGACTGTCGCTACCCTTTATGATATTCTATGTTAATAAACATCATTTTAGCTATTTATTGGTTGTTATACTTTCTGACTTTCTGTATATGTCGATAATTCTAGTTTTTGTCTATCTCAATCTAGGTGGCGTTCCTGTTGTTTCTATCACTTACCAGTGGTTACTGTTTTTTCGTTGGTGATTCTAATTCTACATATATACAAAAACGAAAAAAGTAGAGATGAAGTAGGACGAGACTTACAGTAGCTTATAGCGTTTAACCTAGTAGTTTAGACTTGTTTGATTTCATGAAGTGACTGATCGTTATAACTTTCATTGAATGTGATTATTTCTAAAGATCATCTACTGCTTTGTTCTTTATCATCGGAGTCAAGAGAACGCTATTTTACTAATATTCAAGACACAATGTTCTGAATCGAGTCCCTTCGGTTCTTTAAAAATTATTTTTTAATGCTTTAGCTTTAATTGTAGCTGTGTCTGTGTCTGCAGGCATTCCCCCTTTAACAGATTATGTGAGTACTGTTGCTGCAAAGCTGCGGGAGCGTTTATTAGAGGGAACTGAAATATACGGAAGGAAGAACAACTGCACATATCGATGCAAAATAGTAAAAGTAATCGATGAGGAAGTGGAAAAAACACAATATCATGTAGTATGGCTTGATAAAGATAAGAAAGTAACTGAAAATGCTGTGGTTAGTGGAGAAGATTTGATTAAGAAAAAGTTGCAATTTGGTAGATATGTTTCAAAGTCGTTCATCAGAGAGTCTACATATAGGAGTGTTCCATGGGTATTCCACGATAAGTTGGCAGTGAAATATGGGAATTCCACTATTCTTCCCGAAGAGTTGAGAATCAGACTTTCGCCCTTCTCAAACTTTCGCCAAAGATGAAACTTTCTAAGTAAGACAAGTTAATATTTCACTGATTACGAATTTTAAGTTTCATTTCTTTTGGTCATTGAAGATATCCATTATATGGGTCTGTCCGATTTGTATAGAACAAAAAGATATTATAGGATGGGACCAAGGGGCCTTTGGCCCAATGGTAGGGATTAGAGGTGGTAAGATGGGTGGTTGGGTGATGGGTCAAAACAGCCTCAATCTGGTTGGCCTGTCACGTTTCCTTCCTTTTTTCACAAATAATTACTGTGTTAATTGTGACTTTGTGAGTACAAAAACAATGTTATTACAATAATTATCTCCTTTAGACGCTCCTCTTCCCCTCTGGTCACTAAAATCATCAATGGTCACCCTCCCTCTCCCCATTGCCTCCGCAGACGCTCCCCCACCTCCGCCTTTCGTCAAACGAAACACTTTTACTACTTTTCGTCTAAAACCTTTTCATCAATCAGGTACTCGTTACTTTTTTGATTGGATTTTGGATAATAAACTGTTATAATCTTATAGATGTATGTTCTGATTTCTAGTAATGATTTGATTTGTGATTAATCTAACAATAATTTGAGATTTGATATATTACTTTTAATGTTAGTGTCTGTGTGGAAAATATAGCGAGTTTCTATCATGTCTGCAATATAGTTCTGTTCATAACGTGTTCATCATTTCCAAAGGTATTCTCAATTTTCATGGTGATTGATGCTCTCAAGTTTGGATATGAAGTTTAATCGAAGGAAGATAACCGATTAATCAAAATTTTGGTGGTGATCATCCTCATTTCGCTATTCAAGAGGTATGATCGATTTTCTATATACTTTGACTCAACACCATTTTGGTTTATACTAACCCAAACCTTTATGTCTAAGATACACATGTCTCTCGGGAAACAAAACATACTAACATAAGGAATCCACTTAGTGGTTTGACTGGAAAGATTTTCGATGTCTAGCTCCGTATCTTAGAAAATGGTGCTTTTTACTCAACATAAACTGCACCCACCCTCAACTTCTTCGTATGTAAGAGGGATGACTGAGCTTTCCATGGCTGATTGTTACAAAGTCAAATTGGTGACCTGGACCCAAATAACCCGTTTATGTTTATGCTATATTTTACCTGTTCTGTTAGTTACTACACTCAATTAAATTTGTCCTAATGCAGTTAAAGGGTCTAAGCAAAACGAAGCAAACAACTCATACACTACAACATAAGCTCTAAGAGAGGGTCAACTGATAGGCTGATACCAAGAGTCCAAGACATTAGCTGTCTACCTGTCATCGAGTCGATGATAAAACTGCTCCTGTTGTGAGCTTGTAATGATTACAACCCGGGAAAGAGGTAACTTTAGATTGGAACTTCCCCACTAACCTCAGACATCCAATGTTGTAATTACTTTGGGACGCTATAATGACTTGTTCAACTATATATAGGTAATTTAGCCCACTTGCTCATGAATTGGTTTGGATCGTGTTTTATAACATGGCCAAATTAAAAAACATGCCTAAAAGGGAGCATGTATAAAAGGTTATAAGTCAGGCAAAGTTAGTGAATACAACCTTTTAAATTGTCTTTAATTAATAGATTAATTTAATTCTGAAATATATATATCTTTTATACTAGTATAGTTTTGTAATTGCAATACAAAAGGACTGAAATAACTAGGAGCCTACATTGATTTTCGAGGTCAAAATTTAGGATTCTTTATATTCAAAATTCCATGAAATATCTAAAGTTTTTGGCAAATGCTTTTATGGTTACTATAATTAAACATCCCGAATCGTTTTTAAATGAATGGCTGGTTTTAACTATGTGAAAAAACCATACAGATCTGACTTTTGAAAAATATAATATCTGAAGTTAAATTTCATGGCATATGGGTGGGTGGCCGTTTGGGTAACGATTCAAAACGGGTAGGTGGTGAACCAAGTAAAATAAGTTTTTTATTACTATTGATAATGCATCTTGACATTGATGAATCTTTAATCTTAGAAACTAATCAAAATCACCCATTTGTCCTTTTGAGGTTTAGGCTGATAAGTAAATCAGTATAGTAAAAAGAACTGCTAAATTTGCTTATGCAGCTCATTTCTGTAGGTCAGCACTTGCAAATTGTCCAGCTAAATCTACACTTGCACTTTCACTGTTAAAGTTTGGTGAATTAAAATTTGGGCTAAGGATAGGAGTCCATTCCCAAATCCCATACCGCTCTCATTCTGAGTGTTTGTTTACTTCTGAAAGTTCGCGCTGATCTAATAATATATTGAAAGTGCCGGCTGATCTAAAAAAAAAAAAAAAGAAGTTAAGGTTGATTGTGTCTCTCCCTCTATTGCCTCCAGACGCTCCCTCTTCCCCTCTGTCGCTTATAATTTATCATCAATTTTCTCCCTCCGTTACATTCGCTAGACACTCCCCGCCACCTCCTCTCTTTTGAAGTTCATGTTTCTAAGTAGCTTGGTAATCTAATGTATTTTAATTTTTTTATTCTTCAGGACCAGATACAATATTGAAAGTGTTAACGTTTTTTAGGTATTCCTTTATAAGTGAATTACAATACATGTAGCAAAATAGGTTGGGTTGACATACTGTTGGAGGAAACCTTGTAACAGGGTAATATTTCAATGACCGGATATCCCTTTGAATCGTGTTATCACTTTCCGAAAATAACAATTCGACCCTATATGCCTTGGGTTACATGAATTTTGTTTTGGGATAAGACAAAGAGTGGTGTTCATGTTTGAGGCAACAAAACAAAAACCTGATGCTAGAGAGTATTTCTTGTTGTGTGTATTTCTCATGTAGATTACTTCTCACCCATGTGAGCACCCAACAATCAATGGAGTTAGTGGGTATATATTATCCAATAAAGTTCACCATTGATTACTTGCAATTCCAGCCTTTTGATATTCACAATCATTAAGACCATAAAATCCTATCAGTTAGGATAACCAACAGTCACATTAAAATGGGTCTGAATAGCCTCTTGACCCGTCACGTTCAAAATTAGACTATTACGCCACTATCTAGTCTAATTTTATACTAATCCGGACTTCTGTCTAAATTAGACTAATTCAGTCCATTTCAGACTATTAAGCCACTGTGTAGTCTATTTTAGACTAATTCAGCCTAAAATAGCCTAATGTCTATTTTAGACTAATTTTGTCTTTTTAGACTCATGACTGTTTTCGCAATTGCTTTGGGTCAGGGATGTTATTAACTTGATGGGCGTACATTTCGTACCTCCTAACCCATTACCAAGTCAAATAACCATATTCCTTTATTACACTAAATTACTAACAATCTTCCCCAATTTAGTATAATTACTTTACATGAGAAAAAGAAATACTATGTTAAAGGTCAGTGGAGACTTGGCCAGGGAAAGAGAAAGAGAAATACTGATTAAAAAGGAGCAGGAAGATTTTGATTATAAGTTGGCCAAGCTCCTTGAAGACATCGAAAAATCTGAACTACAGGGAGAATTAGACGCTGAGAAAAGAGGTAAGGGGTTGAAAAAGAAAGGGGGAGAGAAAACATAAGTGGATAGATTATGGAATGAAATTGATAGGAAGAAGTATGCTGCTAGGATGACTGGCAGATCAAACCCAGCTCCTATTACCAAGGTTAATCTGAAAAAGCCAAAGAATCAATCTCAGGCTCAGCTACTAATTCATAGGGGGTTGGAGACATAAGCAATCAATCTTGATCAAGTCTGCAAATTACACAGAGAAGAATGGAATGAAATCAGACTTGCTATCAGTCACTCCTCCAGTGCTGCAAAGAAAGAAGTGCTGAATGAAATTGATAGGTTGTTTCAAAAGATGGTTGACTTGCAGCTACTCAGACCAGAAGATACTGTCATACATGGTGAGGAGGTAGTGCAGCCACCAAGCCCAATGTATAGGTCAGGTACCAGCAGCATCTACAGAATTTCAAATACTTCAAGATTAAATCTTTCTATCCCTGATGGTGTGTCAAGGGTTGAGGGCACTGAGGTAACTGAAGGTGTAAAAGGACTCGTCTACAGAGACTTCAATGGTGTATTAAGATTTCAAAGAGAGTTCGAGCTTGAAAAGATAGATCATGAGCAGCTTGTACACCTAATCAGATGAGCCAGTATGCTTCCCAAGGATTCATTAATGAGAAAGGCTATTTTGGAAGAAGGATTGGCAAGACAGCTCAGATTCTTGCCTTCTACAGAGAAATACGAGCTAGCTGATGAGCTTGGTATTGTAAAAGAGGAAGAGATATGGAAAAGTTTGTAATCAATTTTGTAATAGATTAGGTATATTGTAACTGATCTCACTTGTAACTTTTAAAATTTTTAGTTCAATAATATCTGATCTTTTGAGCAAACCAAAGTGCAAAACTGTCGTGCCCCCATCCGTCGGTCGGGTTTTTACCCCGAATCGTTGCTCCGACCGCAACAGAGGCGAACGACTGTTGAAGTTTTAAAAATTTATATTTGCTGGGCTCAAACTATGCAAGCTACCTACCTTGTGGGTAAGGTGGCAAGTATAAATCGAGTGTCGTCCAAAATCGGAACGAATTGAATTGAATTGGAACCTACCAAAGATGATTTGACAATAGGATGGGTTTAAAACAAGGTAGGTATGGGTTTTGGTTTTATCTAATCTAATCTAAAGACAGGAATTAAAATGCAGAAAAGTAAACGAGAATATAAGCAGCAGGTAGAGAGTGATTGCTGAAACTTCGACGATTAGGGTTTCGGGATGATATTATATTGATGATAGATGATTACACAAGTTAAGAATCTTCTAAACAGTTGGTGTAAACACTAGGACCCTACATCTAGGTGTAACCCTAAAGCATATGTCACTGAATCCTAGGCTATCCTGATTCTGATCAGATGGGACTGTCTTCAGACCCACCTCACCGTCTCTTTCGGAGACCAAGCGACCCTCTGAATGGGGTTCACTGACCTTTCTTAACACCTATGTCTATCCAATTTTAACAGAGTAATACTGGTTGTATGCTGAATAAGTTAAACTATCGGTTAAGTAGAGTTTAGGGGTTTTAAGCATCTGGGAACACAGTCGGCATCCTTGCTTTCATTTCCTAACTCATGTTTTTATCTGTTTAAGTTCTCATACTTCCGTCATGGATTAGACCCTCCTTTACCATCGGTCGTTCATCCCTAGGCATGCGTACAGTGTATAGTGTCCTTATTTTCCACAGTACTCTAACCCTAGGTATATCTACGGTGTTTTAAAGACATAATGTATCTTTACACAGCTTTATAACCAGAGGTAGTTTAACGGTGTACTATAGCATTTTCACGGCTTAGCAAGACCTAGACCCGTGTCTGGAAGGGTTGCTTCCAAATAATCCACGGTGAGATAGTCCACCGGCATTTCCTTGGCTTCCACGTATTTGTACTATACCAGTGGTATTTCCAATGCTATACCAAGTATTCTGTCGTATTACGGCGATCCCACAGTTTCATACAAACAGGAAATAACTGTGTATTCGTAGTTAGGGTTGATCAGATCCTATCCTAAGGCAACAGTCACGTGAGAGACCGGAAAGGGTGATTAATTAAGTCTACATCCAGGATAAGTCTAAACATGTATGCAGCATAACAACTACCGATCATATATAAGATATATTAATTAAACATCATCCCTAATCCTGACATCTACATTTCAACAATCACATATTAATCTAGCTAATCAGCATGGCAACAATCATAGATCGTACTGGAATAACATAAAAAGTAAGCATTATAACAGTAAGAAAGTAAGATAATATCACCGGATTAGAAGAGTAATACTGAGGATTACAACAGTCTGACTTGAATAACCTTGCTACAGCTTGATTACCCAATTACAACTTTCCTCTAGCTCTAACCGCTAACTTATATCTCTCTAGTTCTCCTCTAACTCCTAAGAGTAGTGTTAGAGAGAGAAACTAGAGAGAGAACTAATTACAAGAACAATTCTCCTCTAACTCCTAAGAGTAGTGCTAGAGAGAGAATTCTAGAGAGAGAAAGAGAAGTATGTGAATGAGAGGTGTGTTTTGAAATGGTGAAATGAGTGAGGTATTTATAGGATAAGCTAGTTGGCCTTGGTACAAGTCTTGAAGCACGAAATACAAGCATCAAAGCAGCATACGGGGCGAGCGGATCAAGGGGGCAAACGGCACCTCACAAGCCAACCAACCCCGTATACGGCACCCTAAGGGCCGTATACGGCACTTAAGGTACCGTATACGGTACCTAGTGCCAGGGGGGTTGGTGCTTGGTTTGGCCTCCGCTTGTTTCTCGGTTGCTTGGTTCGTCCGTATCTTCTTCGTTTGGGCTCCGATTTGCTTGATTCTTGCGCCGTTGGCTTCGTTTTTCCGTTACGCTTCTAATGGCACTAAGTTTTCCAAATTTGGAAGTGTTTGACTTTTGCGTGTTCCGGATGACGATCGGTGGGCTTCCAGACTGCACATCTTCTTCATTCTTCACCCGTTTCTCTTGATTCTTTCACCACCAATCTTGGATTTTCCTATTGAATCATAAAATATGCATTAAGATCTAATTTGATAGGATAATCAAGAATGGAATATTTAAGGTGATTGTTTTTGCCTCGGTTTGCGCAAAACGGATGTTTTAACTGATTTTTGTAGCAACGCCCGTATTTAGACTACCTTGGTGATTTTTGATGATAAATGATTGTTTTGAAATGTTTTCACCAAAGAATAGTCCAAAAAGTGCGGAATTAAGTACTTAAAAACATGACTTTTTGGGTTACATCAAAAACTCAGTTCATATCAAAAGAATTCAAAAAGAAAAATGAATGGATCACAAGTACAAGTCACTGAATGTTTAATCTTTAAACACTGACTATAAATTTTCATTGCAATAAGTTTGTCTAGGAAGCTTCGACCACAATCATTTAGGGGAGATTGTTGAGTTACTGGTCGCTGACCATGCTGAGTTACTGATTGCTGACCAGCTCAATGAAATAAAACTCGATGAAGGAAAAGATTTAAGTCAAAGCTGCTGTTGCTGAAGTTGAAAATCGCTGATCTCTATTCTACTCAAGGATTTGATATATTGAGAAAGATTTAAACTCAACTCTGTGTATCGCTGATTCGGAAGAAATAAAAGGCAAAAGTCTCTGCCCAAATAAAAGCTAGTTGCTGATGTTATAAAATTCAAGTCATTCTACAAGAGCACGATAGCTCGTAGTGAGTAAGGAGGATTATTACATCAGCAGTAACTACTTCAATAAAGTTTCCTTACAAGTACAAATTGCTCTTCATATGTACGTCAGCAAGTGTTCCTCGTACATGAAAATATCTGAGGAATTACGTGGCAGCAAGTGATTGGTGTTAAGGAAGAAGAGATATTCTCGGTAACAGAATTGGGACCCGCAGAATGTCGGTTCATCAGAGATCAAGTCAATCAAGCAGTGACACGTGTCATTTCAGATCCTATTTTGTAGGAGATATTGACGGACTATTTGTAGTACATATAGAGTTCTACGTTGTACTTAGAAACTAGTCGTCTATATGTGTTAATCACTTGTTTGCCAGTGAGTAGTAAGTCTAAGCACGTATCAGCGATCAGCGAGTGAATAGTTAGCGTGTTTGTCCACTACTATTCATATCAGCTTTGTAATAGATTAGCTTGAGTGTTTGATTTGGATTAGCCTTGCCTATTCCATTCCGCAATCAACACTCAGTGAGTTTTATTAATAAGATTTACAGTTCACCTACTATTGCATACATGGTTACCTCTGTTCTATAATTGTTATACTCTGTTTGTGCTAAATCAATTAAAAACTTAATAAATAACTTAGATAAAATCAGAAAAAGTTTCTAATTGTATTCAACCCTCCTCCCTCTACAATTAAACTTTACTTATTGTGATTCCATATCACTAAGTCATAGTGATTACGGGACTCTCATATGCTTCAGCAGATTCTTTCAAATTTTTTATAATCATGGAATATATTTCTTCAGGTGTAAATTTGTTAGTATTCGCCTCATGTTCAAACACAATCATTGGCTTCTGTCGAGTCCCTTTAATTACCCTTAATGGTCCACGACTCGATGTACTTGTGCAATCTAGCATCACTTAAATTGTTTCCGATTAAACGCTTAATATCTGAAAATCAGCAATAACATACATATTAAAATAATAATAATAGTAACAATAAGGGAGTTCATTAACGAAGACGTTCTTTTGAGGGTGGTTGAGATGGGCAATCGCAAAGGGTGTTCAAATTTTGGAGACCTCCAAATTTATCTCAAATAGTACGTGTCATACATTTAATATATAGGATGACACAAGAAAATGAAATCACCTTGATTTGAAAGTAAATATTTTTTTGTTAGTAACAAGATTCGCAGTAAATATCATATTTGAAATAAGGATACGTGTCAATTTCAGGACCTAATATTGGCCATTAAATCCACATATTAGAGCTCGACTAAAAGATTCATAAATGACAACAAGTGAAAGAGACGTAAACTGAAAGTTTTGCGCAGACAGCCACCAATAGATTAGCTAGGGAAAGAAAAAGTTACTTGATTAACCAAAACAGACTTACCAAAAACAATGTTTTTAGGGTTTCTGACGATTTGATTTTTGGTAGCCTCGCCCACCAAGAGATCTACGCCATCCCATGCAACACATGACGGTGTAATCTTGTTACCTTGTTCATTAGGAATGATCTCAACATGGTTGTTTTGATCAAACCATGCGGCCACGCACGAATATGTTATTCCAAGGTCGATACGAATAGGAATATCTCCAACTCTTTTGGACATCTTCATAAAACAATATAAAAAATATTGGACATCTTTATAAAAACAAAATAAAAATAAAAAGAACTTACGTAAACGAACCTTCTTTTGTTACACAGTTGAATCGACTCAAACAAAATTCAAAAAGCGGTGACAACGATATTATTTATATTTGAAATGATTAATAATGTGTCGTAATCCTCGTCCAACTCTCTTCCATGTATATATTTCATAAGTGCACATCAGCCCCTACAATTTATGTTAAATTTTTATATACCCTCAAACTATAAGTTAATATTTTTACAAGGGTGCTACATTGATATTTTAATCAAATGTTCTCAGAATCCCGGTTATTGATTATTCTATATCCTTTTGGGTAACACACTAACTTTAATAATCAAACTTAACGAACTCGTTAATTAAGTACTTAAGTACAAATATATTTATATATATATATATATATATATATATATATATATATATATATAGTGGAATGATCCAGAGGGAAGTGCATTTTTTGGGGGAAGCGTTAGTATGCATCAGGAAGCATATTACTTTCACCCATACAAATCTCAAAAAAAGTAAACTGAAATTTAGTAAATGTTAATCAGAATCGATGCTATGAATGTTAAGCTTCATTGATAAATTCTTTCTTCAAGTTATAGCATCGATTTATGAATATTAGATCCAAATCCGTTAATATGCATCGCGGTGCATATTAGTTAATATGCATTGTGATGCATATTAACAATAAAAATATCTTTAAAATAATGTGAAGTTTTAATATGCATCGTGATGCATATTAGCATCACACTGCATATTAACAATTTATTAAATAAATATTCATCAATTAATGTTATGACTTAAAAATGAAATTCATTCGTTAAAATATTCTTTATAGCATCGATTTTGATTACTATTTACCAATAAAAATAATTTTTTGTTGACATTTTGATTGATAATTATAATATGCTTCTTGATGCATACTAACGCTTCCCCCTTCCCCCCAAAAAGGCACTTCTCTCTTGATCACTACCCTATAAATATATATATATATATATATATATATATATATATATATATAGAAAGAGGGAGGGAGAGAGAGAGAGAGAGAGAGAGAGTGTGAGGTTCAAATGAGAACCAACTAAAAGTTGAGAACCTTGAGAACTACTAGATTACATGTTTGTTCACATGTGAATTAACTTCATTCACATGTTGTCGCACCCCCAAATTATGATGCGGAAGCGGTTTGGGTCGGGGCGCGACTAATTACATATCAAAGCACATAAGATATAATGAACGACTCTATATGCGTCGTTTTACAAACTTGTATTTAGAAAATCAAAGTTTACATCAAAAATATAGTTACATTAGCTCGGTTGAAATTGAGAGATTTAGGAACATAATTAATCTATACAAAATATAATAATGCAGCCAAATCTCTGATTGTTTGCATGCTGACTCGAGCTAATTGATCCTGATTGAGCAGTCCAACCTACTGCTAGTTACCTGTAATACATGCTAAAATGGGTCAGCGAAACGCTGGTGAGCTCACAGGTTTGTAAGTCAACATATATTTGTATGAACCGCAAGATTTATAATTGAATTTAAAATGCAATTAAGCAAAATAAAAGTTATACAGTCATGAGCACATAGTCTGAGCTTAACTTGAGTTGTCAGGTCCAATTAAGGAAACCCAACTGAGGTTGCCTCCTACGAGTGCCTAATCTACACTCGTCTTCCCAAATGCTAATACATCCGTTTGACCAGTTAGTGTGTGCTAACCCGGATGAGGATTGTCAATCCTATATGATATCATATACTAACATTCACGCTACAAATGTATTACCAGACTATGCTATGGAGGGCTTTAGTGATTAGTTGAAAACAACTCATGTAGTATTTGTTTGATTTGTACTTGCGTTCAACTTGTAAAACAAAACGTGCAATGTAATCACACCCCTGATTGAAAAGCAGTAAAATAGGGGCCATGAGACTCACCTGAGCCTTGAGTGTTTATGGAAATAAACTTGAATTGATTAGCTTGTGAATTGATGTCCGGAGACTTGTAACCTTAGAGCGTTCAATACGCTGTAAGTCCCCTAGTTTTAGGATCGATAACTTCGTTATCTGTAGTATTAAGGTGCGGAATCCCTCAATACGGTGTTATCTTACTAACAACGAATATGTTCGAATTGCGTTTTAATAAAGCTTAACTTTTAACAATGAATTGTCAAAGCCTAGCCTTTAGGTTCGGTTTTTCTCTGGGTTTGTCGAGTTCGCAGAAGGCAAAAGTATCAAAAGTGTTAAAAAGTTATGTTTTTCAAGCCGTGAAAACATTATATACGTCCAGCTCAACTCGGCTCGCATGGGCCTGCGAGTTCGGTCCAATCTCGCAGCCCAAGCCCAACACAGAGCTCGGCTCGCCAGACTAATGCCTCGCGAGTTCAGATCTCATCTCACAGCTCAACTCGCTGCGACCTGAGATCTCAACTCGCCTTGCATTAAACGTCTATTATTTATTTCGTCTTTAAACATTCGTCTAACTTAGCACAATAATATGTTTTAACGAATATTACTAACAAAACAAATATTTATTTACAAATCTAAACCAATATACAAACGTCATAATAATTACACCAGTCCTATTTCAAGCTAGATCTATTGTCACAATCTATGTCCCAACAGACTCCCCCTTGACAATAGCGCTAGCGTCTTTATCTTCACGCTGTCTTTGGTCTTTATTTGTAAATCTTACTTCCTGCAAAAAATTTAAGCTTGATGCATGTTTTAACCATCCTATGATAATCTCGTGCTAAATCTGTAACATCCTCGAAATGGACCTAGTTGTTTATATATTATTTCTTGATTTAAATGTGATTGGAAATAATATTGTTTGAAATAGTTGAAATAATTGGAATAGGATCCGAATATTCCGATGTGATAAGTGAAATATTAATTGTTGTAAATTAATATAGTTGACGGTGCAATAAAATGTTTGGACTCGCAAATGGTTTTCGGGTTCCAGACAATAGATTGAGATGGGGTATTAAATTATACCCGTATATTGAAGGCGGTTCGTGAGGCCGACTTATATATATATCCTTTCCTATTTAGGAAAGTTATTCATTTTTATTCCAAAACTCACAGAAACTCTCTGAAAACCTTCAAATCAAACTGGAAATCAAATCAGGAAGTTGTGATTCTCGTGAAACTTCCTAATCATCAGATTACCATCGATAGATTCTTCAATCAGTAAGTGTTCTTGAGTAATTAAGAATTTGATTTTGATTGAATTTGGGTAAATTGATGATTTGAGTGATTTGGATGTTATAAATCATGTTATAAGTATTACATATTGATTATGTAATGATATTAGTGATTTTAAACGGTTAGAAAAAGTGTTTTCGAGGTTTTGGGTATTAAACCCGTGGATTAGGGTTTGAGCAGATCGCACAGGTCTGGAACGAAGGTAGAACCCGGCGGCTTCGTGGTCTAGCCGGCGGGTAGTCGTGATTTGTTAGAAACCGGCGGCTTGAAAAGCCAAGCCGGCGGGTAGTGTGACCGAATGGGAACCCGGCTGCTAATATATTGAGCCGGTGGCTTGTGTAGGCTTTAAAACGTGGTTTTGTTCTGTTACCACATTTGGTAATATACCCGGCGGGTGGGGACATGGAGCCGGCGGGTGATGGATTGAAGCCGGCGGCTTCTAGGAGGAAGCCGGCGGCTTGAAGGGCTGTTTCAGCATTACTTGTTTGATTTCGATAGTAATGTGCTTGATATATGTTATAGGATAATATATGATAATGATTATATTGTAAATCATTAATACACAATTAGGAACTAGTAATTGTAATGTTAATTATGTTAAGTTCCTAAATGTTAAAGATTGATATAAGTTATGTATTGATGATCTGGATTACTAACTTATATTTGATATTGATTCTCAGATGTGGAGAAGGCTCAGTGATATTAGACTACTGAGTGGAGGCCTGAGGTGTCGGTGAGTGGATCTGTAACCTCAGTGTGATTTAGTTGTAATGATTTGATTTACAACAAGTAATTATAGTATTACTTTGAAATGATGCATCTGTTGAGATATCTTACCATGATAGTTTAAATGTTTGCTTACTTGGCTGATATTGTGCCAGTGTGTAAGATTCTGAGGTCAACTTGATTTGATAGTTGGACTTGTTGTTGTTGTAGACGACAGGAGATCTCGGAAACTTGAAATGTTAGTTTGGAGATCTAGGTCGTGTGTGATCGACAACAAGTTATCGGTCGTGCTGTATGGGCCAATACAGTTGAACGATAAGTGTTCCTGGGTGCCAAACCGGTATTAGGGTGTCTCAGGGACCACCGATCCTCATGAGGTTGCGTGTATGACATTGATTGGATGTCGAGTGATTAATTGATTTTCTGTTTATTGTTATTTGATGTAAACAGATTGTTATGCTAGGTGGTACTGTTGCTTATAGTTTCATTCACTTAGCTTTATGCTAACCCCACCACAGTTCTTCCTGCAGGTTAAAATAGATGGGACATATTGGGCAGGGCAGGAAGTGTTTGACTGGATGGAATGTTTGACAGGCTGCTACTCTGATGTTATTTTGATAATTATAGAAATGTTTTTAATAACACCCAGTGTGTTGAAATGTCATGAAATAAGTTTGAAAAAAAAAAAGTTTATTGACATTTTGAGTACATTGATAGTATGTTTTAAAAGTACGCTTCCGTGTCACTATTATTATATTGATTGTTTATAATGAAACGAGGGGTGTTAAAAAATCACCACAACCAATAGTAGATTTGATCTTGTTCTTGTATAACATAATCATATCTTCCTTTGATAAGTTCATCAGATGTCTGTGATCATATACACGAAGAATCTCTTTTTCACCATCAGGATAATCATCATCAGCTTCAATCATAAAGGCTTCTCCTGTTCCAGCATCTACCCCCCAATATTTCAATTTACCCAAAATATTCTGAGGCATAGTCTTCATAGGTATTTGCTTAATACAGTTGACCGCTGGATAAACCTTCTTTCTTCTTCTTCTTCCAGTTCTATGACTGAGTTCGTTCAGCTTTATCGTTTTTCCTTTCCTTGGCTTAATCTTCGAAAACTTCATAGATAATCCTTCAGTCCTAATGATACGCTCAACATACTTAGCATAATCATCATCACTTGGATTTATCATATCTAATCTAGCCAAGTCTCGAATCTCATATCGAGGCAACGAACTAAACACTGCAAGCTTCTTCTCAAAATATTGAACCCCGTCAAACCTTTTGATCGCGAAGAGCTTCAGGTCAGAGTCATAATACCATCCAATAATGTCAGTTTTAAGTACACGCTTTCCAGTAATATCAACTTCTTTCAAAATGCGTGGCTTATTTTCCTTTTTCTTCTTTAGCATTTCTTGGATAAACATAGAATTACCAACCATATGTTTGTATTTATCTTCTATTTCTTCAACTTCAGTATCTGAATCTTCAGAAGCATTCTCAAAAGCTTCTAAATCAATAACTGATTCTCCTTGTTCATTTACAAAAACAAATTCAGTCGTTGATGGATTCACAACATGTTCATCTACATTTGCATCCAGATCAACACCTTCATCTATCACAGATTCAAATACTGCAGTCCAGTCTTCAGGAAGTATGAACTCTCCTTCTTCAATATCATAATCAATCTATTCATCTATCTCATCCAAAATGTCATCATCCGAATCTGATAGATCTAGCATTTCCATTCCTAGAGAAAAATGTAAATACAAATATATTAATAATTCAAATTCTTCAGTGATTTCCCTGAATCAATCTAAGAATTTCTTTATTAATTCTTTTGTATGTTTTAACCTAACATATAAACGCAATTTACATATAACTTATAAAATCTTTTATTGATTACCCTGAATCAATCTAAAATCTCTTAAGTCTACTTAACAAATATTAATTAATTTTAAATTCTAATGCATTGTGACTAATCACCAAACATTTAAATTTACTATTAATTACCTTATATAATTTCCAAGTATTAATTGATCTCATTCATTATCAATTTAACCTTTAAATTATATATCATTTGTCTAGTTAATACGAATACATTTTTAACTTGTTAATTACTTATATACCTTACGGTCTTAAGTCCATAATCAAATCTAAAATGCATATGTCATCATAAAATTTTGACCGCCGAAATTAATCGGAACACGCCACTCGACTACTCAATGAGTCGGAAGTCTTTCGATCACTATTTTATCTTAACATAATTATATAAACTTAAATTACCCAACATATTTTACTTAAAATAATAATAACCCTAAGCTAAATATATTTACACAATAATTAAGTTTACATTTGTTCACTACAAGCTATTACAAATATTACAGTACTATGATAATACTAAGCTATCTTACCAGCTTCAGTATCACCCGGTACAGTCTTACTTGTATCCACTCCAGAACCACTAGCACCAGCATCAGACTCCCCCTGAGTTGTAGCTTGCTCACCAGTCTTTGAAGGACCGGTCTGCTCACCACTCGGTGCATTGGGATCATCATCCTTGTCTTGATCTCTCTTCCTCTTCAACTCATTTTCTCTGCAAGACTCCAGATATACCAATGTTACAGCTGAAACGGTCGTTACGCAACAGCTGCAACGGTGTAGTTTTGAATTTATAATTGCCGGAACCTAAACCTTCCGAACAACCTACTATTACTTGGTACGAGTACCCGATACTAGTAAGTGGTAAGGATGATCCAGGGTCGTTCCTCACGACGGTAGAATTGAAACAGAGCTCACTCAGATAACTTAGTAATTAAGCTGGGTTTTGAATAGTTGGATAGGTTTGTATTTGGTTTTCTAATTTATTTAAACTAATAAAACATAAAATAAAAGGGAAGCTAGCATATTTGCAACACTTAAGGATGACGGAGACGTGGCTTATCATGATTTAGGTATGATGTTCAATATGGGGCACATCTAGGTAACAGACAAATAAACTACAGATGTAAACACTAGGACCCTACTTCTTTAGATAGATTCTAAATCAGTATGTCACTGAGTACCTAGGCTATCGTGATTCTGATCAGAACAGGCTGCTCAACCCCCCTCACCTGTCTTTGTGGAGACAGTGACCCTTAAAGGGTGCAGGAATAAGGTAACAGACTGCCCATTGGGTTATTCTGACCGTTCTTAACACCTAAGTCTAAATGTTATTATCTAAACGTGTACTGATCATTATCCTTGTATTCTAAACTATCAGTTTTGTAGAGTCTAGGGGTTTTAAGAATCCTGAACCACTGCTGGGCTTGACTTTCATCTCTAGACTCATTCCTTACGTTTGATTAGCTCAAATACTTCTGTCATGATCTAGACTCTCCTTTGCAATCAGTCATTCAGCCCTTGGAACACCAGCGGTGTACAATGCATACTCATTCCACAGCGTACCACACTAGGCACCGTTCACGATGTACTACACATAAACAGTTCCACAGACCCTCGTAACCAGGGATATGTTGTAGATTTTATCCCTAGGTACAGGTACGGTGTACTATGTCGAAATGTTTCCATAGCTTCAGTTCCAGGGGTGGACAGACGGTGTACTGTAACATTTCCACAACTATATTGGTTCCTAGGCCATATTCTAGGGTCTCTAGGTAATCCACAGTGTTGGCACATACGGCTTTTTTCGGAGCTTCCACGTTGTACTCCACCAGTGGTGTTTCCAAAGCTATACTCAGTATTTCAGCCGAATTATAGTGACAGACACGGCTTCGTACAAACATGCAGATAACATATCTACCGTAACTTAGGCCTACAGCTAAGGTGATAGTCACGCGAAGGACTGGAAAGGGTGATCCATAACTAAGTCTAGATACATGATAAGTTTAGACAGATACAGAGTTTAACAATTCCATTAATCATACCTAATCATGGCAAACATACAAGAAACTACTCACAAAGCATGGCAATAAACATTTCCAACATTAATAGATCACAAATATCAAACAAGAACATTATGACAAATTAATATAAGAAAGGATAGATATTACCGGTAAATGAATGCGAGCAGAATAACACTTGTATTTCTCCGAATAATATCCCAAGTATTACAAATGCTAGCTTCTACGAATTACATTACATAGCTACTCCTAAAGCGATGGATTCTCTCCCTAATCTTCTAACTAGTTTCTAGAGAGAGAAACTAGAGAGAGAGACTAGAGAGAGAGACTAGAGAGAGAACCTAACTACCTACTATTTCTCCTCTAACTCCTAAGAGTAGTGCTAGAGAGAGAAAGCTACTAATTATTCTAGTGATAGATGAATGAGTATTGAAGTGTGTGTTGTTGGTGTAGAATGTGTTCAAAATGATGAAATGAGGCTTGTATATATAGGCAACGCACAACCGTATCCGTAGACCGTATCCAAACCTTCAAATGCACAACCGTATCGCAAACCCGAATAAAAGTCTGATTTTTATTGACCAAACGCACGATACGGTTGAGCTAGGGCAAATACGGTTGAACTGGACCATATACGGGAGAGCAAAGGGTGAATACGGGAGAACACAGGCCGTATACGGCTGTGCTAGGCCGTATATGGTCTGTGCTAGGCCGTATACGGTCTAGTTTGGCCGTATACGGTCTAGTTCTCCCGTATCCTGATTCCTCGGTTCTTCGTTTCTTCGTTCGGGCGTAATTTCTTCATCCGATGTCCGTTTTGAGCGTTCTTTATATCCCTGAAATCGTAATTGAAAAACGAAGACAATGAGATAAGTTAGAGGTCCTAACTCTATGTCTTGCTCAAAAAGTGCTAGAATACGTTAACCGGAAGATTCAATGATTGTTTGTGCTCTATTTTACTCATTTTTAGGTTGTTTTTGTTGATTCTTGAAACATCGTCTATATTTTAGCCCTCTTGATGAAATGTGACATTTAAGTTCATATTCAAGTGTTTTCATTAATAATAGGGCTAAAATGGTGAGATAATGACGCATAAAAACATGACTTTTTACGTGTCATCAAATATCCCACACTTAGACTTTGCTTGTCCTCAAGCAAAACTCAAAATTCTCACTTGCTTTTTAGGAAAACATTTTGAAAACACGAGTTTATTTTTGGGGTGAATCAAAACATCTCAAAAACAACCATCTCCACATACAAGTAACATATCCTGGAAATAAGAGAAAGTAAGGTATTCCTTTCAGAGGCATAAAATGATTTTCTTAGGCATGCTCTCAATTCTCGCGATCTTGGAATATACATGACTAGGCGATCTCACAAGGTGGTCACTCAATTCACTCAAAAGTGTTTCGGGTTACCTATCAATCTAATCAAACGAAATCGCTCATAAGCCAGTCATGCAACATCCATCGTCATAGGCTTGCTCGAGAATCATATCTCCACCACTTAGGTGAGGACGGTGCTAGCTATCCCAGGACATTCAGAGTGGGCTGTAATGGCAAGTGAGGGTTACGGGGTATGGATAAGTGGGAATTTTTAGTTGTTGTAAAGGTTTTTGCTTATCTTAGGACTTCCAAACTTTTGAAAAACATTATTTAAACAACCTTTTTAATGAAAACGGAAATGGATAACAGTAATGGAAGAAGATAGCTATTTTGACTTCTATCTTTTGAAAATACACAAGGGAATTTATGTCTTTACAAGAGCGGGAATTTTCGAGAGATTCAAAGCACTTAGCTTTATTCTATTTTCTTTTCTTTTTCTTTTGTTTCTATTTTTGGGCTTTTTTAGGAGTTTTATTTTGTTTCTTTCTTTTGCCCTTTTGAAATCCTTTTCTTTCTTTCATCTTTTTCACCTTTTTGATGACTTTGTATTTACTTGGTGTCAATTTTTCACACCATAAAATCTCAACTTTTTGATTTTCATCAAGGGAACGCACGCGAGATATTTTTAGTAAACACCAGTATTTGTGATTTGGGGTGAAAGCAAAAAGGACATTTAAATGACATTTTCCAAAAGTTTAAAAATTTCTAAGATAAGATTTTTGGTGGGTGTGGAATAAGTGGGTTAAGATTTAAAGGGTTTTGAAAGAAACGAACAGGCTAAGGCTCAACAGGGTTATCTAAGCGGATCATCAACACTAAAGATGAGTGTTGGAAGGGTTTTGGGTTTGAAGAGATATGATAAAAATGGGTTAAATCCTAAGGAATGTCAAGGTCATCTAACTGCACCTATACCGCGTACTGTACTCTACCAATGTGGTCTCGAAGTGCATACCAGGAGCAAGTTCTAATTCCGGATGCATGCATCGGCACACTCAAACAAACGAATAGTGAAGCATTAAAGATGAATGTTTATATTGGCTCAAGATACCTCACTGCAAGTTTTTGGGTTTGTTTGTGCCTAGCCATGCGATGCCCCTCTTAGATTATCATTTTAGACCTAAGAATTTCCTATCTTATTTACTCTTAATTTCCAAAATACCCTACTCATATATGAAAATGCTCCTTCTTAAGACATTTTAACTCAAAAATTTTTGAAAATTTTTAGCAAAAGTGAGTTTTTTTTTTTTTTTTTTTTTTTTTTTTAAATTGAGGAACATTTTCCGAGTTTGCTTTTTGGAAACAAGAGTCTAACAAGTAATCCTAAGGTATTCTATACCGCTATCCCACACTTAGAGGAACATTGTCCCTAATGTTCTCTTGAGTTGGGATTTGAGAAAAATCCCACACTTAGAGTTTGAACATATTGGAAAATGTTACTCAAGTGTTTGTTTTGGGCTGGAATCCCACACTTAGTGATAAGCTTAGGATATGGTATAGATTACTTTGATAAAAATAGAACAAAATGATCATATCAAAACAAGGATAAGAACGAGAAAACTCCCCTATATGGCTACGGCATTGAGCTGAGCATCTGAAAAGTAGACTGCGTCGGCACCAGTGTATGTTGGCTCAGACTCCGTTTTCATGAAGTGCACTCAAGCTCAAGCGGTATACTCATCATTCAAAACCATCCACCAACTTCTCTCAAGCATAACTCAAAATAAAAGGATAGATTGTAGAAAATGAAGTGATAACATCATCAGGAAGCAGGCAGAATCAACCAAGATAAACCAAATGTTTGGATAGAGATAACGGTCGAGGATCCTAATCATCGTGAGCCACTGATGTAACTTAACAGCTTATGATGATTTGAAAGTGCTGAATCCTATGGCCCTAATCACCTATCACCAAAGATCTTCTCCGACGAACTGATGGAATGAATGTAATGTTGTTCTTGTCAGACGAGATCTCCAGCTTCCATTTCCATCCCGTCTTTAATCTCTTGATATCCAATCCTTGATCAACTTATATTCCTAAGGTTTAGCAATGAATACTTTATAAGCTGGAAAATACTACTAGCGTTGTGGTGGTTTATGGTCCCCAATGGTGGTAAGGATAAGTGTGAATGGGTGGATGGGTGGGCGGATGTGGCTATGGTGATGGTGGTCCTGGGTTCCATGAAACGCCCTTCTAGCAACCAAGGATGTGGCAAGGTATGGTTGGATTATGGAATGTTGGGAACATTTGGTGGATGTCGAGGTCATTTGCTTAATGAACAATTCCGAGAGAACCAGAATGTGTTCATCTTTTGTCTCCTGAAGATATATCATTTCCCTAAGCAATGCTCCAAAATTTCCAAATCTAATGAACGATAATGCTCCCCTTGTCATTTCTCCATTATACTCAAAGATTCTCCATCCATAGGCGCTAATCCCTGTCTGTTAGACATTTGTACAAACAAGAGAGCAGACAAATATAATCTTATAGACATGTGGTTATTCTCTAGGTCATAGACTCACTGGTTTTTTGAAAGATTTTTAAAAGTGAAGGTTTTTGAAGAAAATAAACCAATGTATGACTTCGAGTCTAATCACATATTAAAAGTGTTAGCCGCCTACAATTTCATTTCAGCATAAGCAACAGATATGGAAATACAAGTAGATTCAGTTAATCAGGTGGCCAAGTATAAAGATTTCCAAAGCACATATTTTTAAACGAGTTCGAGCATAATACACACATGGACATACAAATCATGTTATAAGGCATTGGAAGATCTCATGTATGTTCACAGAAATATATGTAAGTACCTCAAATGCTCGAAATATGTGAGTGGTGTTTATGATGACTAAGGCACCTAGATAACCAAGTTGCTAGCAGGGTTCCATGTTTGCAGATGCAGAGAACTTTAGATAATGGTGAAACAGATATAGCAATGAAATCCAAACAAGTGGGAGAGGGAAAGTTTCAGGTTTTTAGCAAAAGATTGACTTTAAAGTTCAAAACTGTGACTTCAGTGAATATGAAATTTAAGTTCCAAGTCATTTTTGAAAATCATTCCCTTTTTGTTCACATAAACTTAAAAGAAATTTTAAACATGCTTTTAGGGTTTCATTTTCTACTTATTGGGGTTAGTTAACTATTACTGATACTAAGTTAGACACGGGTTGCCTCCCGAGAAGCGCTTGTTTTTGTTCGAGTCTCGAGCCTGACTCTAGCTCTATTTCTCAGATGATAACGGTTTACTTGCATCCATCAGTAGATGCAAGTGAAAGTATTGGCGCATACCTATATAGTTAAAGCAAGTTATTCCTAGGGTATGTCCAATAAGATGAGAAGGTGCGTAGAAGTGAGTGATTTGTTTTACTTGAGGTATAATAAATCTCTCAACTTCTTGCACTTTCTCAGTTTGGATGGGTCGGTCAAAGAGGTTCTCATCACTCCATGACGTATACGTCATTATGTAGCGGAGAGATGGTTTGTAGGGAGATCTTGACGCAGAACCCACCTTACTTCCTATGGTCTCTTGGTTGATGATAGTGTTGTACTCTGGGCATGGAGGTGGGACAGAGTCCATTGACGTCTCTAATCTTGTAGCAACATTCTCATCAATTACTTGGGTGACTAGGTTATCTAAGGCAATAGAAGGTTTAATTAGATCAAGGAGTGATTCATTCTGAAAGATATGTGGGAAAGTGTCAACCACGTCAGTTTGAGTTGGGATGAAATCACTTGTAAGAGTCGGTGCATATTCCTCCCGTCCTTCTGAGTCTTCTTTGTAAATCTCCTCTTCCGGGCTCTCCATTTCTATCTCCTCATCTACCTCATCGTACTCGTCACCCTGGCCAGTAGTTTCGAGTTGCAGTGGTTCGGAGAGCTCCTCTAGAATGAACTCTTCGTCGGTCTTGGACGTTGATAGGTTAAGAATGGGTGGAAATGAGGGTTTAGAAGATTGGGTGGGTGTAGGAGAAAGTTTGCAACCAGACTCATGAAAATGAAAGTCTGTGTCAAGTGAGGTAGATGTGGTGTGTGTGTTCATATCATCTTTCTGCAGCCTAAAGTTGGTTCTATCTTGATTCTCATTTCCCTTACTACTTACTTGTTTTCGTATTTCAGACAGCTTATTAGCACTTCTTCTAAGCATGTCTTCTTGTTCTTTTAGTAATTGTTCAAGTGAGTTAGAAGAGGGTGAGAAAGCAGCATTACTGCTGAGAAAGGTCAAAGACGTATCTCTCAAGTCAAAACTCTCGTACGGTTGAGGTTCAGATACAGGGTAAGATGAATATGGGTAGACTTCGAGTGGTTTAGGATAGTAAGGTTGGTATTGATTTTGGAAAGCGTGAGGGTCATATTGATTTTGTATTTGAGGATCTAGGTACCCTACGTTATCCACATAATTCCTATTATATCCTTGACATTCGTTGTCTAAGTGGGAATTACTCCTACATCTATCTTGAACAAGACTATCAAATTGATCTATTAATTGTTGAACATTTTCCATTACCCAAGTTTTAGATAACACAAGAAGAAGGTTTAAGAATTAAAGTTGTAGTATGGAGGGAAGTTATTCTAAGCTACGCTAAGCTAAACTACGCTAATCTACGGGCATAAAGTAACTTCGGATAGGGATAGTGAGTCCCAATCCAAAAGGATCTCTTAAAAACTAAATTTGTCTAAACAAGCTCCAAATCGTACTACCGTCCCCGGCAGCGGCGCCAAAAACTTGTTACAGCTGAAACGGTCGTTACGCAACAGCTGCAACGGTGTAGTTTTGAATTTATAATTGCCGGAACCTAAACCTTCCGAACAACCTACTATTACTTGGTACGAGTACCCGATACTAGTAAGTGGTAAGGATGATCCAGGGTCGTTCCTCACGACGGTAGAATTGAAACAGAGCTCACTCAGATAACTTAGTAATTAAGCTGGGTTTTGAATAGTTGGATAGGTTTGTATTTGGTTTTCTAATTTATTTAAACTAATAAAACATAAAATAAAAGGGAAGCTAGCATATTTGCAACACTTAAGGATGACGGAGACGTGGCTTATCATGATTTAGGTATGATGTTCAATATGGGGCACATCTAGGTAACAGACAAATAAACTACAGATGTAAACACTAGGACCCTACTTCTTTAGATAGATTCTAAATCAGTATGTCACTGAGTACCTAGGCTATCGTGATTCTGATCAGAACAGGCTGCTCAACCCCCCTCACCTGTCTTTGTGGAGACAGTGACCCTTAAAGGGTGCAGGAATAAGGTAACAGACTGCCCATTGGGTTATTCTGACCGTTCTTAACACCTAAGTCTAAATGTTATTATCTAAACGTGTACTGATCATTATCCTTGTATTCTAAACTATCAGTTTTGTAGAGTCTAGGGGTTTTAAGAATCCTGAACCACTGCTGGGCTTGACTTTCATCTCTAGACTCATTCCTTACGTTTGATTAGCTCAAATACTTCTGTCATGATCTAGACTCTCCTTTGCAATCAGTCATTCAGCCCTTGGAACACCAGCGGTGTACAATGCATACTCATTCCACAGCGTACCACACTAGGCACCGTTCACGATGTACTACACATAAACAGTTCCACAGACCCTCGTAACCAGGGATATGTTGTAGATTTTATCCCTAGGTACAGGTACGGTGTACTATGTCGAAATGTTTCCATAGCTTCAGTTCCAGGGGTGGACAGACGGTGTACTGTAACATTTCCACAACTATATTGGTTCCTAGGCCATATTCTAGGGTCTCTAGGTAATCCACAGTGTTGGCACATACGGCTTTTTCCGGAGCTTCCACGTTGTACTCCACCAGTGGTGTTTCCAAAGCTATACTCAGTATTTCAGCCGAATTATAGTGACAGACACGGCTTCGTACAAACATACAGATAACATATCTACCGTAACTTAGGCCTACAGCTAAGGTGATAGTCACGCGAAGGACTGGAAAGGGTGATCCATAACTAAGTCTAGATACATGATAAGTTTAGACAGATACAGAGTTTAACAATTCCATTAATCATACCTAATCATGGCAAACATACAAGAAACTACTCACAAAGCATGGCAATAAACATTTCCAACATTAATAGATCACAAATATCAAACAAGAACATTATGACAAATTAATATAAGAAAGGATAGATATTACCGGTAAATGAATGCGAGCAGAATAACACTTGTATTTCTCCGAATAATATCCCAAGTATTACAAATGCTAGCTTCTACGAATTACATTACATAGCTACTCCTAAAGCGATGGATTCTCTCCCTAATCTTCTAACTAGTTTCTAGAGAGAGAAACTAGAGAGAGAACCTAACTACCTACTATTTCTCCTCTAACTCCTAAGAGTAGTGCTAGAGAGAGAAAGCTACTAATTATTCTAGTGATAGATGAATGAGTATTGAAGTGTGTGTTGTTGGTGTAGAATGTGTTCAAAATGATGAAATGAGGCTTGTATATATAGGCAACGCACAACCGTATCCGTAGACCGTATCCAAACCTTCAAATGCACAACCGTATCGCAAACCCGAATAAAAGTCTGATTTTTATTGACCAAACGCACGATACGGTTGAGCTAGGGCAAATACGGTTGAACTGGACCATATACGGGAGAGCAAAGGGTGAATACGGGAGAACACAGGCCGTATACGGCTGTGCTAGGCCGTATACGGTCTAGCTAGGCCGTATACGGTCTGTGCTAGGCCGTATACGGTCTAGTTTGGCCGTATACGGTCTAGTTCTCCCGTATCCTGATTCCTCGGTTCTTCGTTTCTTTGTTCGGGCGTAATTTCTTCATCCGATGTCCGTTTTGAGCGTTCTTTATATCCCTGAAATCGTAATTGAAAAACGAAGACAATGAGATAAGTTAGAGGTCCTAACTCTATGTCTTGCTCAAAAAGTGCTAGAATACGTTAACCGGAAGATTCAATGATTGTTTGTGCTCTATTTTACTCATTTTTAGGTTGTTTTTGTTGATTCTTGAAACATCGTCTATATTTTAGCCCTCTTGATGAAATGTGACATTTAAGTTCATATTCAAGTGTTTTCATTAATAATAGGGCTAAAATGGTGAGATAATGACGCATAAAAACATGACTTTTTACGTGTCATCAACCAATATCTCCCCCTGAGTAGACTGTCCTGAATGCGATCTCAAGACCAGACTCTCCAAAGAAGATAACTTCAGTCTCTGTACAGTGAAGTCCGCAAGCAACGTCTCATGAGTCTTCATCAACAGATTGTACGATTCACTCTGCTTGAGTATCTGCTGTGAAAGAAGAAGATTGCTCGACACCAGCTCTGGAATCTGAGAAGTAAGCTTCTCTAAATCATTTACCCTCGACTCTAAGGATGTAATCCTTTCTGCATCAGTCGTCGGAGTAACAGGTATCGTCGTTGGTCCAGGCGGTGTGAGAGACTCAATATGCCAGTCTCTGGTCAGCGGTGTATGAGGTTGAGACAAAGCCTGCGTAAGCAAACTTGTCGCAAATCTAGCTGCTTTGTTCGTCGAAAAATTAGCTCCACGAACTAGATCAGCAACCTCATGCTGTAAAGTCAAACACAATTAAAATCAGTTATTTTTACAGATTACTCTGTCTCAAACTCTAATTAATTGCATAACACTCATAGTTATAGAACTTATATCTCATACCTGAAGCGGTAAAGACATCGGTTCAGTAACCACCGGTGCATCCATCTCCACCTGCAGTGTATCCTGAGCAACTGTATACAGAAGTAACTGTCTCAGTTCAACTCCTGATAAACAACAAGTTAAGATTATTTAACTTTTATAATCAATACTAACCTTCTCGAATAGTCAACGTTCTCGGACGCTTCATCAAAGGAATCTCAACTTCCTCAGTACCTTCCTCCATAACACTCTTACCTTTTCTCTTCCTTTCAGAAACAGATGGAGAAGGAGAAGGTGTATTCTCAGAATCATCATCAGAAGCCGTCTCACCATCACGACCTCTAGATGATCTAACAGGATCCTAAAATTTAAATATATTAAACATTTATGATTAGCGTAAGCTCTATCATACAAGTTCTATATATTTAAGATTAATCAGATATAATACCTCAGTCGGTACTTCAACTGATCTATCAAGATGTATCTGCTCATCCTCAAGTAATATAACTTCTGGATTTGCAGCCTCAGCTTCAGCTTCCTGTTCGTGTAATGATATTTATATTTTAAAATCAGAAATAATATTCAATTTACTAAATATCTAATATCAGAATCATTATATAATAATATTATACATCTATGATTAATAAAAACAATCTATCAACTAAGCATCTATATTATCACATAAATAAAAGATTACCTCATGTGGTGCTAAATAACTCTCAATATCTTGAAGCAAAGGATTGGTCGCATCGTCATTCTGCTCCAAAACCTCTTGCACAACCTGTGCAACAACCTCTTGGTTCACTTGCTGATCAACCTGACCAGCCAGAATAAGAACATCCTCAAGGAGCCCTTGTGGATCTTCAGGTTGAGCTTCCTCAGCTGCAGGTTCTTGTAAAACATCAGCATCAGCAGGAGCAACAGCAGCAGCAGGAGCAACATCTAACCACCCATGATTTGGCGGTGCAATGTAGTTCGGATCAATAATATACCCGAAAAGTGGTCTAACTTCCGGTTTCACCACTCCTTCCAACCTGACCGTCTGCATGAACATGGCGTTATACCCACGATGGTCAATCGTATTAAACACTAGATGTGGTTCAGGTATAGCCAAATCCGGTAGATGCGCACGGATAATCAACATACAAAATCGCGGGTAAACCAAAAATCTTGATCTAACAGACCCCGATATCTGTTTCGCAATCTCACCAAAAATATAATCACAAAAACTGTATGGTTTATTATAAACCAGTGACAGTGCAGCCGATAGAATCGCAGGGCTTAACTCATCAAATCCACCCTTCTTTGCTGCAAAAACGATATTCATCATGTGCCAAAGAAACCTCCACTGACCAATGACCAAAGGTTTCTGGAACTGACGTCCACGTCTATCTCCTGTAAAACCCATACGACCTATAGCACCCTCTATAAAATCCATAGGATACTCAATATCTCCGTTCTCCTGTTCTACTGTACCTAGCTGCAAAATCTCACGAAGATTACCAGCTGAAAAGGTAACAGGTTGTCCATTAACCGTAGCTCGAATCTCTGGCGGGTTGACAGATTCGTCATATACTATATCCGTCCAGAAATCGTTCAGTATAGCCTGAGAGATAGGAGGATTGGCCGTAATGGCGTATCTAATCCGTGATCGTGCAAGAAAACGTAGAATATCAGCAACCCTGTCAGCCCGCTTGGCCTCAAGGTTCAGATCAACCAAAATGTTGTGACCCTTATCAAATGCTCTAGCCATATCTGTAAAATAAACACAAACAACAGATATAATTTAATGCACGATTAAAAATATTTAAACTATTACGTATTATGAATCGAGATTCATCAAACATCTTAGTTTAAAATTGAAATTATATATAACTTGTTACAAAAATAGTCTCAAGTCGTATATAAAAATTTAACTTATAACTAAAAGTCTTAAGTCTAATTTAAATTAATTATATAAAAGTTATTACTTAAATAGTCTTAACATTTATATCACTACTTTAAAAAATAAAATTTTTCTAAGTACTGGACTCGCATAAACTGGCCTAACGAGTTGAGTTCAACTCGTTTAGCTTATCAACTCGCTATACTCATCAACTCGCTACATTGATCAACTCGCTATACTCATCAACTCGCTAAACTTATCAAGCAGCTATTGAAGTGAACTCGCTAATCACACCGATTCGCTAGTCAACTCGCTGCGAGTTGATTCACAATGTCAACTCGTTCGATGAACTGCCGTCGCGAATTTCCAATTAAAATCGATTAATCTTGTAATTTTAACATGATCTATCGATTGATTCACGTTCATTAATGTTCGTTTAACATAAACCCTAAAGATCTATGTCCAATAACATCGTAATCGACGCAAATTGTTTAAACTTCAAAACCGAAACCCTAAGTTTAAAAACCTTCGATTTCGTGCAATTTAAACGGTGAAATCCGTTGATATATACCTCAAAATGTGCGCAAATAAGTCTTGAATATATTCTATGGATTGAAAAACTCGTTCCCGTACTATAAAAATCGAAATCAAACGAAAAGTAAATATCGCCTCGTTTCGCCTGTGTGACGGATTCGCAAGCTTTACTGAACTCGCGAAGTTTGTGTGGGTTCGGTGGGTTGGTTTGACTCGTTTGACCCCCTTTATACTTCATATCCGATTCGCGAGATTTGAAGTGGACTCGCAAGTTGATGTCAACTCGCAGAAATAATAAAAACGCGAATTTAATTCTAAGTATAAATAAGAACCCGATATTTTTACAAGTCTAAATTATAATTAATTTTCACTTGTATTTGTCACGTTTGTTCAACTCAAAAATATTCAGTATAATTTAATTCCAAAGGGTAAATTCAGATAAACATAAAAACTTAAATAAAAATAAAATAAAATAAACATACGATAAAAATACAACGATATAAACATTGGTATCAAGTACCATTTTATTAATCACTCGAAACAAAGTAAATATACAAAGTAAATAAGATTTTATCTGCTTAGGGATCATATTAGTAAGAATAAGCAATTAATTATATATTAAAAAGTCTAAGCAGATTGGTAGTATACATACCTCATGAAATTCAAGTAAATCACTGTAAAATTACAACTAAATTCATCATTGATACATTTATATTTATAAAACTATATCTTAGGTACCTTTATCCACATAGCATAATTAATAAATGCATTACTCACATAAAGTGAATTTTTTAATTATAGACAGTTCAAGACGATTACCGGTATTATGATCCACATAAACAAATTATACTCAATTTTCTAAGCAAACTCTTTATTGTTAGTATGAATATTATCAAGTGCTTCCTATTATATGACATACTGAAGAATTCAAGTAAAGCTCATAACACTGCATCATTAAATTTCAAGGTAGCGGTTACTAAATGATGTATCTTTTCGAAACATATAACATACACTTGAATTTTAAATATTAGACAAATATCAAACATATTTTGAATATGCTATGTTATCTAAGTCTGTACGTAGTACAACAAAAGATCCCTTCTAGCATAATTTAAAATATATTTGAGAATATTAATTTAATTAAAGGTTTCAGTTCTGTACTTAGTACAACAAAGTTACCAGTAATTAAGTTAATACCCATATTGCTACTATTTGTCACTTTAAATTAAGATGCATGATAACAGTGTATAGTAATACCATCATTCAACATTTAAGACTTAATGTCATACATCATAGGATAGTAACACAAAATAATAAACAAGTAATTAAGTAACTTCTTAAGACTTAGAAAATTTTATATAATTTGCCTACCAGTACATCATATGATGAAGCCATCTAAAGTTTTCACTAAAAATAGACAAATTATAACTTGTGGATATAGGTGTATAATCAAATAAATATAAACACATACCTGATAGAACTGCTGTAGTTCTAAAGCAACTTTATTTGAACCTACTTACCATATCATACTTAGGACTTAAGCTTATTATTATGAAGCTTATTCTCCTAATGTACTATCATTTCCCTTAGTTTTTTTCAAATAAAAACTTAAATGAAGGCGATTCCCCTTAGGTAACAAGCAAACGAATGCCATACGCCTTTTTTATTTTTTTTTTTTATTTTTTTTTTTTTTTAATGAACACAGAAATACTAACTATTACAAAATTACCCTTGGAAGACTAATCACTCTGGATTTCTCATTCCGTTCAGTTGAACCAACGTCTCAAATCTTGCTCTGTCGAACGCCTTTGTGTATAAGTCTGCTAAGTTATCCAATGATGGTACCTTAACTAACTTTATCAACTTTTTCTCAGCACAATCTCTAATAAAATGATGTCTAATATCAATATGCTTAGTTTTACTGTGCTTCACTGGATTATTGGTGATCGACATAGTAGATTCGTTATCAATCATCATAGGAGTATTGGTTATATTTAACCCGTAATCCCGCAGTTGCTGTTGAATCCAAAGAACTTGCGAGCAACAGCTACCAGCTGCAACATACTCAGCTTCACATGTAGAAATGGCTACTGAGGTTTGCTTCTTGCACTGCCAGGATACTAATCTACCTCCTAGGAATTGACATCCTCCGGTCGTAGATTTCCTATTCTGATTGCATCCTCCATAATCCGAATCAGTATAAGCTACGAGATCTAAGTCTCCATCAATCGGATACCAAAGACCAAGCTTAGGTTTCCCTTTGAGGTAACGAAAGATTCGTTTAACAGCTTGCATGTGTGACTCTTTCGGATTAGCCTGATATCTTGCGCATAAACAAACAGCAAACATTATGTCAGGCCTAGAGGCTGTAAGATACATTAGTGATCCGATCATGGCTCTATAAAGAGTTGGATCCACATCGCTATCACTCGATGTATCTGGACCTAGTCCATGATTGACTGGAATTGGAGTATTGTAGACCTTACTTTCATCCATCTTGAAGCGTTCTAATAGCTCATATGTATATTTAGATTGATGAATAAAGAATCCATCCTTCTTTTGATCAACTTGTAATCCTAAGAAGAAATTCAACTCTCCCATTGCAGACATTTCAAACCTTTTTCTCATGACTTTCTCAAATTCTTGACACATCTTTTCATCAGATGATCCGAAGATAATGTCATCAACATAAACTTGTACGAGAAGAAAGTCTTTCTTTTTCCACTTCACAAACAGTGTACTATCAATCTATCCTCTTGTAAATCCATTCTCAAGTAGATACGTTGATAGTGTTCTATACCATGCCCTAGGTGCTTGATGTAATCCATATAAAGCCTTATTCAAATGATATACTCTATCTGGATACTCAGGATCAGCAAACCCTGGCGGTTGTGAAACATACACCAATTCTTCTACTTTGCCATACAAAAAGGCACTCTTAACATCCAACTGATACACTTTTATACCAAAATAAGATGCAAATGCTAAGAACACTCTAATTGCTTCTAGCCTAGCAACTGGTGCAAACACTTCATTGTAGTCAATACCTTCTTGTTGATTAAAACCTTGAACCACCAGACGAGCTTTATTGTGAGTAACGATTCCTTTATCATCTCTCTTGCACTTAAATACCCATCTAGTTCCAATTGGATATTCTCCCTTTGGTAGGTCAACCAACTCCCATACTTGTAATTTAGAGAACTGAGATAGTTCTTCTTGCATTGCTTCTACCCACGAACTTTCTTTTAAAGCCATTTGAACATTTTTAGGCTCGACTTGTGAGATAAAGCATGAATATAGACATTGATTAGGAATCCCTGTCTCTTTCATTGCAGTATACAAGCTTTGGTATTCTAAATTCTCAGATGTACTAGCTCTGGATTAATGTCTAGTTTGAACCGGAGTATTAATATCACCGATGATGTTTTCAACGGGATGATTCTTACTTGTTCTAGTTGTAGTAACTGGTTCAACCGGTATATCATATTCTAAATTAGTACCAATCTCTTCCAATTCAGGTACATCTTCCGTACGTGCTGAAGATATCCTTAAATGTTTCAAAGGAGTAAGTATATCATCAAACTTTGTAGAAAGATCATCAGGATCTTCTGTTTCTTGAGACTTATCCTCTGAAGGTTGTTGTGACTCACTTGTGGAAGCTTTATCTGAGTCAACATTAGTCTTAATTCCAGATTGCTTAACATTTGATGTTGAAGCGGGACCAATATTCTCATCTTCAAACAATAAATGTTCAGCTATCTCTGAATCACTGACATAGTCACTAATAGGAACTTTAAATGATGCAAAAAGATCAGAATAATCAAATTGCCAATCTAAGCCCTTATGAACGTCAGGTGAGTAGCTCGTAACCTCAATATTATAAACTACCTCCAAACGTCCTGTGACTTTATTAAAGACTCTCTTGTTTGGCGAATTGGGCATATA
The DNA here is from genome assembly GCA_949592205.1 of Helichrysum umbraculigerum. Taxonomy (NCBI): domain Eukaryota; kingdom Viridiplantae; phylum Streptophyta; class Magnoliopsida; order Asterales; family Asteraceae; genus Helichrysum; species Helichrysum umbraculigerum. The sequence continues at coordinate 94,269,953 of CATIUR010000004.1, forward strand.
ACCTAGAAAAAATCCTTCGTCAGCCTTCTCACCAAATTTTGCTTGATGTCCAGTCTTTAATATGGTGCATGAAACTCCAAAGGGTTCAAACCCTTTTAAGTTTGGTTTCTTATTTTTCAAAAGCTCATAACAAGTCTTGTTATGTCTCTTAACCGTAAGAACTCTATTAAGAACATAACATGCTGTATTCACTGCTTCTGCCCAAAAGATGACCGGAAGCTTTGAATCAGCAAGCATTGTTCTTGCAGCTTCAATCAACGTCCTATTTTTCCTTTCAGCAACACCATTCTGTTGAGGTTCATAAGGTGCACTGAATTGATGTAGTATCCCTTTGCTTAAGCAATAGATATTCAACGTTGAATTCTTGAATTCTGTTCCATTGTCACTACGAATACGCTTAACTCTCTTTTTATAGACATTCTCTACTAGATCAAAGAACTCAATTAGAATTCCAGGAGTTTCATCCTTTGATCCCAAAAAGAATACCCGTGAGAATCTAGAATAGTCATCTATGACAACCAAACAGTACCATTTGCCACCTATACTTCTCTTGCTTATTGGGCCGAAGAGATCCATATGTAGCAATTCAAATGGCGAGGAGATAGAGTTTTCAGTCTTAGGTCTGTGTGGTTTCTTGTGCTGCTTTCCTTTCATGCAAGGAACACACTTATCCTCAGACTCGAAACGTTTTTGTGGTACACCTAGAACCAAACCATTTTTGGTTATATAATTCATCTTTCTCCAGTTCAGATGTGCCATTCTCCTATGCCATAACAATGCGTCTGTTTCCGAAGCCTTGGATAATAAACATGTAGACACCATTGAAGAGTTAGAAACACCCATGTTGATAGCATAGATGTCCTTCTTCCTTGGTGCCCTCATCAATATCCATTCATCAGGAATTTTAAAACCTGGCTTCAGGACTAAGGCCTCCTTTTCATTAAAATAAACTGGATGACCTTTATCACAGACTTGGGAAACACTCACTAGGTTGTGAGTTAGTTCTTCAACGTAGTTCACATCCTCAAGAGTCAAAGTTCCATTTGAAACTTTTCCTTTTCCCGAAATTACTCCTCCTTTATCTCCTGCAAAATTTACTTTTTGCTTGAGACTCTCCTTGAAGTCCTTCAGTAGACTTCTTTCTCCAGTCATGTGCCTCGGGCATCCACTGTCTACATACCACTAGCTGTCCTTGTTCACAGCATGCTCCTGCACATAACACAAGATACGATCAGTTATCAAGAGGGACCCAAGCCATTACGGTCTTGGTTTGTCCCTTATCATCAACAAACTTAAGCTCTTTAAAATAACCATCCTTCCCATCAGGAGCTTTGGTTACTTTCGAAGTAGCTTTAGGTTGTGGACGATCAGCCTTAAGAGGTGAATTTGAGGAGAACCTCTTAGACACATAATTATGAGCTCTATGATTATAATTAAACTCATGTGATCGCGAAGTAGTACCAATCTCATAATGACTATGGCCTCTACTTGGAGTTCTAAACCTCGACGGTGTCACATCCCTATACTTATGGACAGAATTATCACTTTGAGTATATGGCCGTTTAGGTTTAGGTGGGGATACACTATGCTTACCATCTCTTTTAAGAATGTTAACAGGTTTATTACCTAACTTAAGTTTGGTATCTAACCCATCTACAGTCATACTAGAGTCGGTCTGTGTATTTTCATCCATCACAAGCTTATGTGATGTTTCAGGCTTTTTGTTAGGACAACACGAAGCCACGTGTCCCTTTTGATGACACTTAAAACATGACATCTGCTTGCGTGATTTACTCACTTTTGCTTTCTCATCCGGAGTCTTAGGCACTAAAGGTTTAAGCTGTTCCTTATCAACTTTATCATCAATCTTAGCATCGTTAATCACTCCACCCGATACAAATTGTATTTTGGTGAACTGAGAAGCCTTGCTATTATCGAATGATACGTTCTTAATAACATCTTTCTGTGCCTCTGACTGTTCAGGTTTATCAGTTACTGAACTCTCAGGATTAAATTCAGTCATTTCAGAATCTTCAGGAATAGGAGTGTAATTGGCATTAAAAGGCGGGGATACATCATTGTAACCTAACCCAGTCTTGTCCTTTACACTTCGTTGAGCATCTAACATTTTATCCATTTGAGATGTCCTATAGTTCTCAAGTTTACGGTTTTGCTCAATTAACCTTAAGTTAAGGTTCACTATTTCCTGATCCTTACTAGCAATTGTCTCATTTAAGTCTTTGATATTCATATAGAGACCATCTATGACAACAGATTTTTCACTTATGGTATCTCTAAGTTTTGTTCTATCCGAAGCATCAGACTTAATTTTATCTTTTAAGACCTGTTTATCATCACTTAATCTACGAATATCCATAATAGCTTGATCAAGTTCAGATCTAACAGTCTTATAGGATTCCTTATCCATATTTAATTGTGATGACAAATTGCTATTTGACACAGTTAAGACACTATTCTGAGATTGTAAATCAGTAACTAAGTAACAAACATCAGCAAGATTAAGAATATCTAAACATGCCTTCTTCTTGTCAGTTTGTAATTCAGCCATACGTGCCACTAATTCTTCAGGACTCATATCTGGAGCTGAATCCATATATAGCACATCATCATCACTTGCCTTCACTTCAGACTCAGGCACCTCTACTTTCTGTTCCATATCAGTGGGCATGTAGGACACTGATCCAGCAGTTGTCTCTTCAATCTCGGCCATCAAAGCTTCCTCAGAATGAGCTTGCCAATCATAAGAGCCATCCAACTGCTTCACCACTAAGGCTTTGGAAGCAAGAGTACTTCCCGAACCTTGTTTTCCTTGTGCTTCTACTTTAGGTCTTTGGCATTCTCTAGCAAAATGACCAATACCCTGACAGTTAAAGCATCTGACCTTGGTTTTGTCAAACCCTAATCTATTGCCCAACACCTTTCTACCAGTTCTCTTGAGGAAATTCTTCACCTTTCTAGATATCAACGCAAGTTGATCTTGAAGCTCCAATTCCTCAAGATAATCAGAATCTATCTGCTCATAATCCTCATCAAACAGAATAGGATCATTGATCTTTCCCTCTATGTAGTTCTCATATGATGCCACAAAGGAAGCAAGAACAGACAGTTGCTGTTCAGCAGATTTCACACTCATCGGCATCTTCTGATGCTCTTGAGGTGACTTCTCAGAATTCTTTCCCTTTGTCTCATCACCAGAGGAGGAAATAAAGCACAGATCTTCATAAATCAGTTCTCCATTTTCACTAGTATCACCAACTAACAGTTCAGTGGTCGAACTAGATGACGCAGTCGAAAGACTTGACTTTCCATGATACAACCCAGGGTTCTGAACCTGATCAGAATCACTGTCTCTTGACTTTTTGGAGAAATCATAACCTTTCAGCTTGTCAATGACTTGCTCCAAGGTCAAAGTAGAATACCTGGTTTCGTTATCCTTAATCATAACGCCATACATTTCCCATTTAGAACCCAAACCCTCAAGAAACTTGTCGGTTTTAGATACTTCTTCTTCAACAATCTCATGGTATTCTAATTCACTTAGCAGATGGTAGAAACGTGTGACATAGGCATCAAGATCTTCTCCTTTTAAAGCTTTAAACATAGTAAACTGCTTTTTAAGAAGACTCCTCTTGCCAGCTCTCACCTGTGGACTTCCTTCACCTCTTTTCTCTAGAGCTTCCCAGAGCGTTCTAGCAGTATGAAAAGATTTCAGTTGATGAGCAATCTCTTTAGGAAGACACATCTTTATGCATGAATGTGCTTTATTCTCATTTCTGTAAGCTTCCTTCTCTTGATCACTCATGTTCGCATAGGTAAGAACCACAGTGGCATTCTGAACAGTGTGAGTAGGTGCGGTGTATCCACTCTTGATACACATCCAGATTGACAGGTCATGGAATCTACAGTAAGATTCGAATCTGTCCTTCCAATTGTAGTAATCCTTGATTCTTAACAACTTAGGTGGAACGTTTGACTTTCCTACCTCGTGGTCCATTTCGATCATTCTACTTAAGTCAGACATCTTAAAAAAAATGTAAAATTAAACTGTTTCAGCGAATTCAGAAAACTCAACTCGCAAGACTCAGCTCAACTCGCAATCTCAGCTCGACTCGCAGAATTAGCGGATTCGCAAGCCTCAGTTCGGATTGCTAAAGATGTCGATTCGCAAGTGATGTCGATTCGCGAGGGATCTCGGTTCGACTCGCAAGCCTCAGTTCGACTCGCTAGTTCAACTCGGTTCGCAGGCGACACTGGAACCCTAATCTCGACTCGCGAAATGGCTGTTAAACCCGAAAAACGAATGTTAAGGTATTTTTACGACTGAAACTAAGAATTTCGACCGTAAACAAATCCTAAAACGTCCAGAGAATGATTTTGATCGTTAGTATTGCAAAAACGCACGTAAAAACGACCCGAATCAGAAACGCAATAACACTAAAACTTATGAACACACTCGTATTTAGCCCGAAAGCTCTGATACCAGATGTAAGTCCCCTAGTTTTAGGATCGATAACTTCGTTATCTGTAGTATTAAGGTGTGGAATCCCTCAATACGGTGTTATCTTACTAACAACGAATATGTTCGAATTGCGTTTTAATAAAGCTTAACTTTAAACAATGAATTGTCAAAGCCTAGCCTTTAGGTTCGGTTTTTCTCTGGGTTTGTCGAGTTCGCAGAAGGCAAAAGTATCAAAAGTGTTAAAAAGTTATGTTTTTCAAGCCGTGAAAACATTATATACGTCCATCTCAACTCGGCTCGCATGGGCCTGCGAGTTCGGTCCAATCTCGCAGCCCAAGCCCAACATAGAGCTCGGCTCGCCAGACTATTGCCTCGCGAGTTCAGATCTCATCTCACAGCTCAACTCGCTGTGACCTGAGATCTCGACTCGCCTTGCATTAAATGTCTATTATTTATTTCATCTTTAAACATTCGTCTAACTTAGCACAATAATATGTTTTAACGAATATTACTAACAAAACAAATATTTATTTACAAATATAAACCAATATACAAACGTCATAATAATTACACCAGTCCTATTTCAAGCTAGATCTGTTGTCACAATCTATGTCCCAACATAAGCGCGATGGTTATTAATTGAATAGGTATCTTAAAAGACTACCCTTGTAGTTGTTTGTCCAAATTACCCCGATTTGGTTGATTGACTTGTCCAAATTACTACGATTTGGTTGATTTGACTTAAGTTTTGAAAAAACGTGTACGGCCCGTTGGTGATTGTTTGTAATAATAATCTCGATATTATTATTTTGATTTTGAAGTGTTGTACTTAAAAATGTTTACAAACTTTTAGGTGATGGGGGTCCGGGGGCAGCGCCCCTGGTTAGCGGGGTTCCAGGGGTGGCAACCCCTGGCGGGGTCCAAGGGGCTGGCCCCTGGTTGCGGTCGAGATGCCAAGTCAGCTCGAAAAATTTTTATTTCTACTAGATTGCTTTGTTGAAAAACGCATCTGGACTTGAATTTGGGTGAAATCAAGTGATAAAATTTAGGTCTCGACACTTAGTAAAAATGAGTTGTAACCATTCTGTTTTTGGCGACACTAAGCTAGTGTCGCTATAGGCGACACTAGTTAGGCGACACTAGGTGAGTGTCGCTACAGGCGGCACTTGTTAGGCGACACTTAGTGAGTGTCGCTATATTTCTGATTTTCAATAATTTGGCGACACTTGATTAGTGTCGCTATAGGCGACACTTACGAATTTTGGCGTCACTAAGGGAGTGTCGCTAATATAAATCTGGTTAAGTATTTCAGCGACACTTAAGTAGTGTCGCTATAGGGGCGACACTGTAACACCCTCAGATTTCGGTTTGCGGAAGCGGTCGGGTCGGGTGTTACCAAATTAAATATCACAGCATAAGATACATAATGAACGACTCTAAATGAGACGTTTGAAAATAATTATACATTCACCAAATAGAACGTGTACAACGTTATAAGTTTACTAGGAATTTCAAATACATAATTTGAAAACACAATAGTAAATGCAGAGTAGTCCCAATTGTTTGAAAATATGCGACTCGAGCTAGCAAAATCTTGTAGCAATCCTATTCCTGCTGGGCACCTGAGAACACATGCTAAAACAGGTCAGCTATAAAGCTGGTGAGTTCATAGGATAGTTAGTTGAAAACGTAAAGTGTAAATCCAATGCGTTTTGAAAAGTAGCTCAGAATCCACGATTCTGACTTGTATTATGTTGAGTTTTGTAATACAAATGTGTATACGATGGACGAGGTATCTAATACCTAAGTAATAGAGATATGTACCTAAGTACCTAATAATTGAGGCTCTTCGAGCCTGAATACCTTTCTGGTATTACGTAAATTTAACAGAGTAGGGCAATACCTGCCTAAGTTTGAAATCAAGTAATGTATGACCACGTCATATGATGTTGAGCAATATTTGATAGCGTGTTGCATCCAGCAACGAAATCGTAATCCCACAGATTATTGATGTATGTTCGTTTGCCCGGCTAGCATAAGCTAACCCGAACATGTTTTGAGCTAACGGCCTCGCGTGGAAACTCCACCGACCCGTTAACTTATTGTGAACCCCGAGTATCACTCGCGGATCCATTGATTGAGTTGAAATTGTGCCCACTGCAATACCGTGGTTTCGTTTTGTGCCCACTTTACCGTGGCATCGTTTGGTGCCCGCTGCAATACCGTGGCATCGTTTTTGGAATTGTTCGCAAGCAATTTGTAATTGAGCCGGCAGTACAACGACATGCCCGACTAAGTTGTTTGAGAGCCAGCAGTACTCGACATGCCTGACTAAGTAGATCGTATAATTGTATGTATACTAATATACATATGTAAATTGTAGGTAGCACCGTGTGCTCGAGATGATGTATCAGTATGTAGATATATATACACGTATACGTCGAAACAGCAAACATATATAACAATCATGCTACGCATGAAAATAGTTGATTGTATCTAATTATGTATGAACAAATACTTAGATATTAATTAGCACGTTGAACCTAGGTATGGATATTCATCACCTAGTTGAGTTGTATTAGTATAAGGAATCTATACTAACGTGTGATAATACTGTATACTCCTAGCCTAAAGCCTAGCAAGTATATATATCGGAGTCTCGGGAAAATGTTCACTTACGTCCAGTTTCCGTTCTAGTGAAAATGAAGAGTGTCGAAAGTTTTAGTTCCTAGAGTATAACTAAACTTGTAACAGTATGGATGTTGTTTAGTGTAGGTAGAACTAACTAGTTCTAATGTATTCAATGATATTGTCCCGCGACAATATGGCCAAAGGATTGTGAAAATTAAATCAGGTTATGTATTGGTAATTGTTTTCCAACGACCTATCAAGGTACGATTGCAACCTATCAAGGTTAAGTATTGATATTGTTTTAAAACAATATTAAGGGTGTAATTCCTAAGTATTACACATTTCGTATTACATGCAGTAATATAAATAGTTGTGAATTATAAACGATTATTAATATAATTCGAAAACAGTAATTAAGCATGTGTTTCACCCCGAAAATGATAAAATGATTGGAAGAGTGGGGCTATGAAACTCACCTGAGAAGCTAGCGTCCTAGTGTAACGAGTCATGCCAAGTATAATCTCCTAGTGTCCTAAACACGAGAGATTTCGTATGTTTGTAAGTGCGGTTCGTTATTGATGTTTCGTAATAATAATTCATATTATTATTAGGTTTGAGCTTTCGTATACTATATAAAGTATATTTGTTTTGAGTTCAAGTCGTATCATATTTAAATTGTCATTTGAAAATGTTTCCCGACATTTAGAAAAATGTGGCTGTTTTCTGTTTTCTGCGACATAGCATGCGACACAAAAATTGTTCATGCGACACAAGGGTTGTGTCGCATAGAGTGCGACACAAGAGCTCTGCGACACAGTGATTGTGTCGCAAAAGCTTGCGATGCTAAATCAATAGCGACATAAGGGTTGTGTCGTATGGGAATACGACACAAGATGCGACACAGCGTACGACATAAGATACGACACAAATGAGGTTATGCGACACAACATGCGACACAAGCGTTGTGTCGCAAAGATGAACACCAGCCCAGAAACCAGCGACTGTCGCGTTTTTTCCGGCCAAAATCGCAAATCTAACGCATTTTTAAGCTGTAAAATCATGTTTTCTTTGTTGTTTAGGTTATAACTAAGTTGTGTAAACATTATTACACCAAAACATTACACCAAAATAATTAAATCTAAAAATTTAGAAATTTCTTACAATTGCAAATCGAGGCCAAACGAGGAAGAAAACGAGGGTGTTGCCTTTGTTAATGTTGTTCCTCACTTGATAGTGATTCCGAAAATATAAACTTCGTGGGTTGATTTGTAGTTTGGAAAATTTGTGATAAATGGTTGGAGAGAGTTTGTGTGTGAAAAATGAGATAAAATGAAATGAAATGAAATGGGAGGGGGTTTTGGGGTGGCTGATCCAAAGAGGAGGGGAGTGGGTTTTCCCCCGCTTCGTTCCTATTTCGCAGTGTAAAATACCCGTATTCTGTACCCGAATAATATATATACATTTAATATTTTTAAATGTATATTTCCGTTCTTTCGGTTATTAATTAATTAAATCAAAAATTGTTTTACTCGATTTAAAAATATAATGTGGCTTCAAATGGATTTATTTGTGATTATTAAATAATCATTGTTCATAATATAAAAATGTAAAATTTTCGTTCGCTGAGTTATAATTGTATATAATAATACGATTATAAAAAGTTTAAATTGGATGAGGATTTTGACTTTTTGACTGGGTGTTACATTCTCCCCCTGTTAAGAAAATTTCGTCCTGAAATTTAAAGTGATGTCGTGGTCGTGTGGGGTCTGGGGAGCAATGTACGTACGTGTTGTTTGTCGAGTAGATTGTAGACATATGATGTCCACAACGTAGTTGAATAGCAGACAGTTCATGTCCGCGTCACGTTTTATCGTTGTAGTCACATTCTGACCGTATTGTTTGTTTGAAGTATGATTATGTTGTGGTTACAAGGTAACCGTTTACGTCGTAGTCCATTCGGGACTAGATGGTTGTCATATAGTGACCGTTTTATGAATCTTCCTATCAGGACTAAGTAGTTGGTGAACGTTCAGTCGGTTAGTCTGCTGAAAGCAAACGTTGAGTTTTATGTGGGCCTAGGTCAACTAGCCTTAAGATGTAATCAACATTAGTTTGATAAAATGATATCGGGGACAATAAGTACATGTTTAGCGAATCTATAATTGAAGGCTTATGTTTTCGAGGAGAAATTGTACTTACATTATCGTTGGAGATTTATTTGATTTACTCGGAGTCGATTAAGTGAATTTTGCGTCTTTTTAGGCAGTCCTTCTTGTAATGACCGGGTTCCTTACATTTGAAGCATATCCTTCGAGAGTCGGGATTAGCGGGAACTCTGCAGTTCCGGATTACGTGACCATATCGTTGGCACCTTTCGCAGGGTAATCCGCACAATCCGTCATGATGACGTTTACAGTCGTGACAAAATGGTTTGTTACCCACATAGCCTTGTCTTTTGTTGGGTTCGACAGCATAGGACCTCAAGGGTTCAGGTTGATTTGTTGGATTTTGGCTAGAGCTGGAACTTCCATTCCCTCTTTCTTGATTGTTTTCCGTTGCAGGTGGCCCGCGTCGAACCACCTGTGCCATGAGTCTGTGGGCCATGCGAACAGCATCGTCTATAGTGACAGGTTTCGAGGCTGTGACCAAACCCTCAATTTGCATCGGAAGTCTCCTTATGTACTTTTCGATTCGTTGGGGTTCAGGGTTTACTATGGTTGGGCAAAAGTGTGCTAGTTGTTGGAAACGATTGGTATATGTTTCGATGTCGTTATCTTTTACGGTGAGGTGCCAAAGTTCGTCCTCAAGTTTGTGAAGTACTTCGATGGGGCAATACTTGTCCTTCATGATTCGTTTCAGGTCTTCCCACGGAAGTTCGTGAGCAGTGTCGATTCCTACAGTTCGGGCGTGAAAATTCCACCAGGTAGAGGCATCATCCTGGAGGGTGTATGTGGCGTACAAGACTTTGCAGTCGTCGGGGCAGTTGCACACGCGGAAAATAGATTCCATTTTCTCGAACCATCGAATTAATCCGACAGCTCCTTCAGTACCAACGAAGTTTGGTGGTTCGCACCTCAGGAAATCCCTAAAAGTGCAAGGCTTTGCTTGGTTCTGAGCAGCTAGGGTCGCAGTCACTGCTTGATTAATGATTTGATCGTGCTCAGCTTGAGTGAAAATTTGTCGTCTAGGAGGCATGATTCTTGAACAAGAATGAAATGACAAAGTGTGAGATCTCCATTCAAAGATTTTGACTTTTATAGTTGTATACTCGGATTTAAAAGTGATAGTTATCCAGAAACCACTTAAGGTATCCATATGAAAGTCCTCGGACTTTGGAATTTTAAATGTGTAGTTGTACTAACGACCTAGTTGTGTATTATATGTAGTTTGATTAGAACCATAGTATTGTCGTAGTCTATCAGACTATAATGTATTACTAATGTACTATAGATGTAATTCTAATGAATTAAAGTGTATTCATCGAATGAGGCATCACATGCCTTAGTAATCGTGGTGTGGCACTTCGTGCCCAGTAAGGTAATCGCGTATGCGTATAAGTGTACAAGTGCCTATAGCGAGTGTTCATACGCCAGTAATCGAGTGGGACGCCTCGTGTCCAGTAGAGTAGTCATTTATACATATGTGGTGTACACGTAACTATACAAGTATACGTTCGTAGTAAGAGTCAGGTGCGGCACCTCGTGCCCAATCAAGTAAGTGCATATGTATATATAATTCGTACATGTAACTATAACAAGTCTACATGCATATCGAGAGTAGCACCAAGTGCTGAAATGCAGTGCCTAAAGCACCGGAGTGTAATAACAACATACTGTAATGCAGTGCTATCAGCACAGTAATTGAAATACCAATGTATTGAGATTGTAGTACCGAAGTACTATGAAATGCAGCACCACGTGCCGTAATGAAGTGCCCGCGGCACCGTAATTGCAGTACCCATGTATAGTGAGTGTAGCACCAATGTGCCAAATGCAGTATAAACATACTGTGTAATTGCAGCACCACGTGCTGTGTGTTGTGCCCGAAGCACCATGTGACACCACGTGCCATGAGTTGTTCGATTGTAGCCCTAAGGCCGGATATGCGTTGAGGTTATGTGATTTCCCAAACGTAGCACAAATGCTAGAATGTACGTGCCAAGGCACTGAGGTATTGAGTTGGTTGATCTAAATGATCAATTTGTGATTTTTAAAATTTTTGTGGACTTAGTCATTGCTAATCCAATGGTGACCAGTACGGTCAAAGATGAGAAACTCATTTGTTTGTTTTAAATTTCGTGGACGTTTAGCATGTGTGGGTTTCCATTCCCATTGAATACGTTTGTACCTCCTTCCCGAGGTTCAGTGATATATGTGATATCCTCCTATGCGTACATAAGGAGAAAGTGTCGAGTCGTGATAGTTAGGAAGGCGGCGATGTGCCTCTTCGCGAATAAATGATAGTACAGCGGAATTGGTTATATATACTCTGTATATATATATATATATATATATACAGATACGTAGGAGTAGTATACATGTAAGGCCAATTCATATAAACCTACAGTACATATAATAGCTAGGATGTCTAGCACATAACAATCAGAGTCAACTACGCATTCCTGTTTCAGTATAACCCCTTTCAGATCTTACATCATCTTTATTTAATTGTACATAGTTAGCTACGCTATGTTAAATTAAACTCGTATGATGTAATTCCTGAACCAGTCATACCTAATGAGGAATACTGCCTAATGGTCATAGTCTAGGCCCACTAAATGCAACCTAGTTCACTATAACCTTAGGCTCTGATACCAATCTGTAACACCCTCAGATTTCGGTTTGCGGAAGCGGTCGGGTCGGGTGTTACCAAATTAAATATCACAGCATAAGATACATAATGAACGACTCTAAATGAGACGTTTGAAAATAATTATACATTCACCAAATAGAACGTGTACAACGTTATAAGTTTAATAGGAATTTCAAATACATAATTTGAAAACACAATAGTAAATGCAGTGTAGTCCCAATTGTTTGAAAATATGCGACTCGAGCTAGCAAAATCTTGTAGCAATCCTATTCCTGCTAGGCACCTAAGAACACATGCTAAAACAGGTCAGCTATAAAGCTGGTGAGTTCATAGGATAGTTAGTTGAAAACGTAAAGTGTAAATCCAATGCGTTTTGAAAAGTAGCTCAGAATCCACGATTCTGACTTGTATTATGTTGGAGTTTTGTAATACAAATGTGTATACGATGGACGAGGTATCTAATACCTAAGCAATAGAGATATGTACCTAAGTACCTAATAATTGAGGCTCTTCGAGCCTGAATACCTTTCTGGTATTACGTAAATTTAACAGAGTAGGGCAATACCTGCCTAAGTTTGAAATCAAGTAATGTATGACCACGTCATATGATGTTGAGCAATATTTGATAGCGTGTTGCATCCAGTAACGAAATCGTAATCCCACAGATTATTGATGTATGTTCGTTTGCCCGGCTAGCATAAGCTAACCCGAACATGTTTTGAGCTAACGGCCTCGCGTGGAAACTCCACCGACCCATTAACTTATTGTGAACCCCGAGTATCACTCGCGGATCCATTGATTGAGTTGAAATTGTGCCCACTGCAATACCGTGGTTTCGTTTTGTGCCCATGAAAGTGCCCCTTGGATGTGGATCTAAGTGATGATCGAGAGTAATTGATTGGCGGAATCAATCAATTACACAAACAAGTAATAAACTTAAACCGAAACAATGAATTAATCAAAGTAAAACTAGTTTATTAGCTTCTTGAATGTATTGGAACTGTTTACAAGTATGCTTAGTCGACAAATGGTGCTAGGGTTTCGTCAACCCTAGCCGAAAACCCGTAGGTTTCAATTTATACTAAAACAAAATCGGCAGACATGCGTCACTTGGGAAGTGTCGCATGTCGCCGCCCTCATGCGTCACTTACCTAAGTGTCGCTATGCGTCACTAGGGCAAGTGTCGCCTAATGCCAAATTAAGTGTCGCAAATACAAAAAATGACTTTTCTAATAAAACTAACAAACGACACTTACAACTCAATAGACCAACTGACAGACACACAAACATGTATCAACAAACTCCCCCGTGTCTTCAGCTTGGTCTTCAAAAACATCTTCAGTTTAAACCCAACCTGGTGGAAATACTCCACCAGCATGAATACCCACTCGAACACAAATCTCGACCACCTTCTCGAACTTTGAAGCTTCTTCTTGATCATAACGATGATACTCCATCTTACTTTTGTGAAGAGCTTTCAAATCTTTCTTCGTCAAATTGACAAGGCTGATCGGATCAAAAACGCGAAGAGTTCTTCCATACTTTGCAGATAAACTCCAATTACCCTTCTCAATCACTGGATCTTCAACCGAAAGATATTCAATAACTGCTTCTTGAGTAACAGAGTCAAACCACCAATATCGTAATCTTTTCAAAAAATCAAGTGGTAATGACTGCAAAGGCACAGTTTTCTGACTAGCAGCTGGAGGATAATGATACTTCACAATCGGTTGCTGAGTTCTTGAATCCAACTTTTTCTTGTATGAATAACGAACTCCCAACTCTGGTCTAACCCACAAATACTTCTTGCTGTTAATATCTCTTCTGAGAATCTTCTGAAACATGTTACCACGAAAATCATCAGTGTGATTAACAATGTTCAGCTGAGCAAGACGATTTAATTCCTCCTTCGGCAATGTGCTGATACAGTTAAATCTTGGCCGAAAATACTGTACTCCATCCCTTCGCTTAATAAGAATCAGAAAGTTGACTTCATCAAACTTCCAACTTCTGATTAATCCAGTCAAATCACCTCGAACCTGATATGTTTTGCAAATCTTCAATTCAGGCTTGAGCTTTCGAAACATTGGGCGCTCTGAAGATGTAGACGGTTGCGCTTGTTCAGGAACAGATTCAGCAGTTGGTTGTTCCTGAGTAGTATCTGTTTGAGGCTCTTGGTCATCATCAGAATCATCGGACTCAATGATCGGTGCATCAAAATCATACGGTTGAGCCGGTTGTTTCTGAACTGGTTCCGATTCTCGCTCAGGTGCTGGTTCCTGATGAGGACTAACCAAATATTCTTCGTCTGACCCTGGAACCTCAGCATCCATCTCTATATCATCCGGATCAACTGATTTATCTTCTTCATCATCCGGATTTATCAAACTCTGAATGTATGTGAGATTAACATTCGAATAATCAACCGAAATGGGTCTCGGTTGTCCTGGAACATCAACAAAGTAATCCAAAGCAATGTTTTCATTAATAGAATCTGGATTTACATTTTCGGTTTCAGGAGGAGGGGTTACATTTGTTTCCAAGGTTCTCTGACCTTCCTCCCCCGAAACAACAGTAACCGCCTCCAATTCTAACAACCTAGACTGCACATCCTTTAATTCTAGCTGCAACTCCTGCACATGAGCTGCTTTGATCTCCAAATCTTTAATTTGAGCAGCTTGAGCTTCAATCACGGCAGCCTGATCATCAAAACGCTTGTTCATCTGAGTTATCTGATCAAGTAGCTGCTGAAGCATCGCAGTAGGCGGTTGTTGCTGTTGTTGTTGATCTTGGTGACCAGGTTCCTGAATAGTAATTCCGGTTCGCTGGCGTCTCCTATGAGGTAAATCAGCATACGAAGGAGAAGACCCAGCTGGTCGCTTGCCCAAGTTTGGCGGTACATGAACACGCCCCGAAGAAATTCTTCTCAAAATACGCTTAAAGCGTCGAGGATCAGCCAACTGTATTCCATCCAATGCATCCTGAGGTGGTACATCACCTGGAGAATCAGGTGGTGTAGGACCTCCATCAGATTCCTCAGCTGGAACCTCTTCAACTTGCTCAATATCCTCCAAATCTTGAGCCACAGCAGCATCAACTAAATCTGCTTCATTGACCGGAGGAGCAACAACATCCTCATAACCATCCCCAGGCGGCGCAACATAGTTTTCGTTTACTATGTGCCCAAATAACTCACGATCAGGCAAGATCGGAGAATCTTTTGGTGGCAGCCTACAGTCCTTGAAAACGCGTAACAGCATTGGCGTTGGATATAGTAACGACCTTAGATCCGGAGCGATTCCCAAATCCAAATCATTTAACAACAGCTGAACAAAACGAGGATATAACAGCCATTTTTCTTTTCCAGCTCGAACATTATCAACCATATTCCCGAAAATATAACCACTGAAGTTATACGGCTTGTTATAAACTAACGCCAGCATCAGAGATAACGTCATGTGACTTGCAGCATCATATCCTCCTTTTCGTGGAGATAAACACACAATCACAATGTGAGCTAAGTATCTCCAAACCCTACAGAGATACTGTTTACGAAAATCGGTAAGCTGATCTGCCGGATAACCCATTCTCTGAAGACCCCCGTAGATAAAAGTGGTCTCAAAAATGGTCGGCAAATTGTTTGCATCATCAAACTGCAAAACACGGCGAACTGAATCCTGTGTAATCTGAATCTCACGACCAAACATAGTGGACACAATAGTCGGAGTGTCGTTCTCTGTTCTGATAAATGCGTGGTCATAGAACTCCTCGATTTGATTCATATACACTGGTACTGAAGCTGTAATAGCATAAAGAATCCTCGAACGTCTAAGAAACTCGATCATCGGCCGAAAAGGCAACGAGTTCTTATGCGTAGATTCCAAAAATGCAACAATGTTGTGCCTGGTATTTGTGCGACGATAATAATCCTGAAGATTCTCCATCTGTAACTAAAAACATAACAAGAAGACGAAAAATTGTTACAGAATAAGCCCAAACTCATAATCGAAAAATCTGATTTTATAGCGTCACTGAATAAGTGACGCACGTAACACATCCGACACTTAAGGAGTGACGTATGACAATCAGAAATCAGAAGGATGCGTCACTTAAGGTAAGTGACGCAATGAAGGCGTCACTGGTGTAAGTGACGTTGTCACAACATGTATCATTCAAGCGGTACTAATCAAGTGACGGATATGCGTCATTTAAGAAGTGACGGTTAGTTATAGCGGCACTGATAGCGTCAGTTAAAGAAGTGACGGATCGAAGCGTCACTTGGAAGTATTATGTGAGAGTGACGCATAAAGGCGTCACTCAGCAAAGTGACGTTTAAAGGCGTCACTTAAGGAAATGACGCTTAACCTATGAAATTACAATCAAGCGTCACTTATGGAAATGACGCTTTAAGTGACGCAACGATGAAGATCATCGTGTCACTGTTCAAGCCCAGAAATCACGACGAACCAAATTTGGGGTTTTCTGAAATCGAGTTAACCAAACGGTGAGGCAAGTGAAAACGAGTAAAACACACCGTTTATTAACACAAAACAATAACAAATCGAACCCCAATATTCGTGATTACGTAAACCCTAAAAACCCGAAACTTCAATCGACGATTAAATCATGAATACGCAATTATAATAGATAAAAACGGTACCTAATGATGCGTATGAGTGAGATGAAGGAGATAACGGAGGCCGATTGCACGCAAAATACACAAAAAGCCGTAGATCGATCGGAAAGCACACACAGTCGAAGTGACGCAGCGACGAGAGAAGTGACGCAAGGGTAGTAGAAGTGACGCGTAGTGAATAGTGTTGGTGGTAGAAATAAGTGCCGGATACGGACTATTTATACCAAAACCCTAATCAGCGTCACTTAGAACGACTCTTAAAGCGTCACTGTTATGCGTCACTATTAGCGTCACTTAAGAAGTGACGCATATCGACAGTTTTTGAAAATTTTTAAAATTTTATCGATCTTTTGCGGAGTGCTCAATTTGACAGTAAATGTGACTTGGTTAAAAAAAAATTTAAAGACACAGAATTACAAATATGAAACCAAACTAAATACATTCTTTTTGTTGACGGAGTTGATTGAGTCTGGTTAGGGATCATATCGGAATAACATGCAATTATTAGGAATAGTAAGTGTTATTTCGATCATCAGTATATTTGTCCACTTTAAATTTACTTGGCACATTTAAAACACCTTTTATAAAAATTATTTCCACACAATTATTGGTATTGTTTGTCCACCTAAACACGTTACATCCGTGTCTGTGAGTTAATCCTTTTATTGTGAGTATGAATATTTCACCATGGTCCCCACCATAGATATACCCCTATAACTTAGATATGAACATAGTTTCCAAATTTAGAAGGAATACAAGAGAATCAATTTTAAGAATCAAGCCAGCGGTGACAGGTCTGTACTTGCGTACAACAGAGCAACATAACTTGATTCAGGTATAAGCAAAACTAAACGCAGTCAAACCAAATTTGTGGCGACCTTGTGTAGTATCTTAAATTTAAGACTTTGCAAGTGCATTGACTTACGTTTGCTTAGTGTTGAGAGTAAGCTGAATTGAGACCAGGTCTGCACTTTCGTACAATAGAGGAAACAATCAGCATACTCCCCCAAAAGATCTCAGATATACGATCCAAAAATAGAAGTATGTCAAGCTATGCTAAGGAATTAAGACTTAAAGTCGTACATCACAAGGTGTTTACCACATGATCATAGACATGTATGTAAATTACTTCTTAATACCTCAGAGACCGGTGTGTACCATGCCTACCAATACATCGTATGATGAAGATAATTTAAATAAAAACTGTTTTAAGTGTGTCAGATAAACCTACTGACACATCCAAGATAAACCTTAAAATTCCATTTTGTGCATGTCACCCGATGTACTATCATATCCCAAGTTGTTTACAGACACAACTTCAACGTCTATTTTAAAAATGTAGCAACCTTGCGTTTTCTTTAATACTAAAGAGTACAAAGAGTGGCTATTGCGATTTTTTTTTTTTTTTTTTTTTTTTTTTTTTAAATACACATAAAAGCAAATAACGTTAACTATCCAAGTCACACATTACTTTTTAGACCCAAAGAATCTTAAACCGATCATGTTGACCAGTTCATCAAATCGAGCACGTGAAAAGGCTTTGGTGAATAAGTCGGCATTTTGTTTAAGGGTGTCTATGTGGACCAGGTCTATCAAGTGTTTTTCATAGCAATCCCGTATGAAGTGGAACCTAAGTTCAATATGTTTGGTTTTAGAGTGCTGTACGGGATTGCGTGTGATAGAAATAGCAGCAGTGTTATCTATGTGAATGGGAGTCATAGTAAGAAGTAACCCGTAATCACGTAATTGGTGCTGAATCCAGAGAACTTGGGCACAGCAACTAGCAGCAGCAACATACTCAGCCTCTGCTGTAGAAAGAGAGACTGTAGTTTGCTTCTTGCATTGCCATGAGACCAAACGCGATCCCAGAAATTGACATCCACCCGTTGTAGACTTCTTATCGATACTGCAACCTCCATGATCCGAATCTGAATAGGCTGTGAGAGCAAAAGTCTTCTCATTTGAATACCAAAGACCAAGGGTAGGTCTAGCTCTGAGATAACCAAAAATTCGCTTTACTGCCTTCATATGTGACACCTTTGGTTTAGCCTGATAACGTGAGCAAATCGACACGGCAAATACAATATCCGGTCTTGAGGCAGTCAAATACATAAGAGAACCTATCATTGAACGATAGTCCCTCTCCTTGCAATCTTCATCTTCCTCAGCAAGCTTGAGATTGTGATTAAGCTCGATGGGAGTCCCATAGGTTTTACAAGTGAGCAGGTCATACCTAGTCAACATGTCATTAACATATTTTGACTGATGTATATAAATACCTTTTGCAAGCTGCTCGACTTGTACACCTAAAAAGAAAGTGAGCTCCCCCATTGCGCTCATCTCAAACTCAGACTTCATGATTTTCTCAAAGTTCTTACACATTGCCTCATTGGTAGACCCGAAGATAATATCGTCCACGTAAACCTGCACAAGTAGCATATCTTCCCTATCCTCTGACTGTTCACGAAGAATAAATAGCGTGCTATCGATGTTCCCTCTCACAAAACCATGCTTAATCAGATGTGTAGTTAGCCTCTCGTACCAAAGTCTTGGTGCTTGGTGAAGACCATACAACGCCTTGTTCAATTTACAGACGTATTCAGGATGCGCAGGGTCTTCAAAACCAGGAGGCTGCTTAACGTACACATCGTTGTCGACCTTTCCATACAGAAACGCACTTTTCACATCAAGTTGATTGACGCGAAATCCCTTGAAGGACGCGTATGCCAGAAAAATGCGTATGGATTCCAATCGAGCAACAGGGGCAAATACATCATCATAGTCCAACCCCTCAATTTGACTGAAGCCTTGAACTACTAGACGTGCTTTATTACGAATTACAACACCCCTATCATCCATCTTATTACGAAAAACCCAACGAGTGCCAGTCAAGTGGGCACCCTTGGGTAATGGAACTACGTCCCAGACTTGCAACTTTTCAAACTGTTGTAGTTCCTCTTGCATGGCCTCGATCCAGGATGGATCTTTTAAGGCCTCTTCAACTTTCTTAGGTTCATTTTGCGAAAGATAACATGAATTAACATTAGCCATCAGACCCGAAAGTTGTTCAGTATCAGTCTGTTTCGCTTGATGTCTTGTTTGAACCTTTGCATGAGGATCACCGATGATATTATCAATGGGGTGATCCTTATGTATCCGAGTCACTGGAATTTGATCTGGCACAAGATTCTGTTCCAGATTACTCAGATCTCCCTCATTTGCAGAAATATTCGGAGAAGCATCATCATCTTCATCTCCTTGAGAAAATAAATGAGAATAATTCATATTTTCTGCTTCCTCTCCCTCATCACTTACCTCATCCTCTCCTCCTTCCTCTAATGATGGCATGTTTGGATCATACGGAAGCTCCTTGGTGTAGTTATACACTGTTTTAGAGGTAGAAGGAGCATCTTTCGAAGGTGCAACTTGAGAAGTAGATGTCGGATTAGGTGTTGTTGATGGTGGTGTGGGTGTAGTATCAATTGGTGTAGTATCAGTTGGTGGTGTTTCGGGTGGTGCATTAGGAGATGGGTCGGATGGTTTACTAACCGGTGTATCTTGAGAAAAATCAAGTCCATGTAGCATGGAAACTAACTCTTCCGTTTCATCATCATCAGGAATTTTGAAAGAGTCAAAGAGATTTCCATAGTTGAAGAACCAATCCGGACCTGTTCCTTGAGGAGGTTCCGTATACCTTAAACATTTCACTTCAAACTGTTCCTCAATCTGATTCGTTGATTTGTTAAAGACTCTGTTGTTTGGAGAATTGACTGAATATCCAAGAAAGATCCCTTCAACAGCTTTGTCACCAAACTTAGAGATCTTATCTTTTGTAATCATGATCATGCATGGACACCCAAATGGTTCTAAGAACTGAAGGTTTGGCTTACGGTTATTGAAAAGTTCATAACACGTCTTGTTCTTTTTCTTAACCGTGAGCACTCTGTTGAGAACATAACAGGCAGTATTAACTGCCTCAGCCCAGAAGATGATTGGTAATTTGGAGTCAGCTAACATGGTCCGAGCTGTCTCGATGATTGTCCTGTTCTTTCTTTCTGCAACTCCATTCTGTTGTGGAGTCCTTGGAGCACTGAATTGATGCTCAATTCCTCTTGTAGCACAAAACAATTCGAGAGTTGAGTTCTTGAATTCAGTTCCATTGTCGCTTCGAATCCTTTTCACCTTTAAGTTGCATAGATTTGCCAACTTATCCAACAAATACACCAAAATATCAGGAGTTTCCCCCTTTGTAGTCAAGAAATATACCCACGAAAACCTTGAGTAGTCATCAGTAACTACCAAGCAGTAAGACCGACCACCAATGCTCTTTGTTGAAACTGGACCGAACAGATCCATATGCAGTAGTTCCAACGGAGCTGCAATAGAATTCACAACCTTAGACTTGTGGGACTTCTTGTGGAGTTTTCCTTTGTGACAGGAAACGCAGTCATCTTTTAGAGCAAATGACTGTTTTGGAACTCCCCTCACTAAATCATTGTTAATCAGAAAATTCATTTTACGGAAATGAATATGTCCCATCCGTCTGTGCCAAAGGAGTGATTCCTTTTCTGAAGCCTTTGAAAGAAGACAAGTATAGTCACTTGTAGTCTCCACAGTTCGCATATTCATCACATAGGTATCATTCTTTCTAGGTGCTCGCATCAATACCCAGTCCTCAGGAATGACATACCCCGGCTTCAATATCACACATTCCGTCTTTGTGAATAACGTGGTGTAGTCCTTGTCACAAACTTGTGAAACGCTCAGCAAGTTGTGAGTCAGCTCAGCCACATAATTCACATTTTCAAAGCTAACTTTTCCATTTGTTAGCGTTCCCTTTCCCGAAATCGTTCCTCCTGAATCTCCCGCGAAAGCAACGTATCCTCCTGAGTATGGTTTAATATCCGTCAGAAGAGACACATCACCAGTCATGTGTCGCGAGCAGCCACTATCCATATACCATAAACTATCCTTCACACGTTCCGACTGCTGCAACACATCAAAGAAAGAGATTAGTGAGAAACGGAGACCCAAGCCTTTACAGACTTAGGTCTTCCATGGTCATCAACAATAAGCACATCAGATAGGATTTTATCTTTAAACAAATTAGAATTTTTATCTGAAGTGTTATTGTTGACGACTGAAGAGTCAACATCAGACTCTTTTCGTTTCCAAACTTTTGAAGGTTCGGAATTGATATCAGAAATAATGTTGGGCTTTTGAATTGGCAAAGGATTTTGCTCAACATTACTTAGCTTCAGAGCAGGCTTGGGAGAGTTTGAGTAACGCCTAGGTGGAGATTTTGAAAAGGAATTTCTGTAAACTGATGTCCTAGGCATCTCTCTCCCATAGCGCTGATTTGACAGCTTGGGACAGTCACGGATCAAATGTCCTTGTCTCTTGCAGTAGAAACAAGAACGAGTCTCAACTAACGGTTGAGGCTGAGGCATTACCACAGGAGGTGGAGAAACATTTCTAGAACATGAACATGAAGATGTCTTAGAAAATGTTTGCTTTGGTTGAGAGGTCGAAGTTGAAGGTTTATCAGACAAAACTTTTTCATTTACTAATTTTCGTTGCAAAATCTTTACAGGTGACTGTAAAGTTTGTTGTTTTGAATTTAAAACCTTGGCTTTACCCTTATTTGTTTGAACCTTAATTTCAGGTTCAACTTTTGAAATCACTTTTTCAGGTTTAACTTCAACTCTCTTAACTTCAGGATACTCCTGATCAGTAATATCCTCAATCTCAACGATCTCCTCAAAACAAACTGGAGATTCATTCTTTTGCTCAACAATCTCCTCAGCACTAACAGGAGATTTATTCAGTGGCTTAACAAACTTAGGAGTGGGATACTCTGGCCTCGTGGTTTTCTCCTTCTCCTGTTTGTTAGATTTAGCTATTTTACCCTTGACACCCAACAACTTAGCATAATCAACTGGAATCTCATCAAGACCTTCCTTAACAGGTAAAGGAGTATAAGTAGTAGGAGGTGCTATTTCAACAAAACCTATTCCTTTTCCTCCCTTACTTTTCCTATCTTGCTTATGGTTACTAACAATTTCATTTAAGATCATTGTTGCAGAAGCTGAACCTAAGACTTTATCTTGATAATTACCATACTCACTTTTTAAGACTGAAAGCTCTTTGTTTAACAGTTCAATTTCAGTAAGATAACTTTTAATTGCATCCTGTTGACTAAAAACTTTAGCTTTATAAGTTTGAGTATCTAACTTATGAGCTTCAATATGTTTTTCATAGAGTTTTTCATTTTCTTTCAAAAACTTATTTGACTCATTAAGTTTTGCAACTTTATCTCGCAAATCTTGGTTATCCTTTTGAAAAGCCTCTAGAGATTCAGTTAGATTAATGCATGAGATACAGTTTAAAGGTTCAGGTGATTCATTTTGTACCTCAGGTGTAATATGAGCCATGAGACACTGTTGAAACTTTGTAGCCTCCGCATTCCAGTCATGAGTAGTTGGCTCAAAAACCACCAAAGCATTATCCACAACCAAAGTCTTGCCCTCTTCTTTCGCTTTTGGAGGATCAGGTTTAGTAAGGCCCGACGGTGGCATCTTGGGTTTCTCGCATTCCCTAGCGAAATGACCCAAATTCTGGCAGTTATAACAACGGACCTTGCTTTTATCAAAACCAAATCCTGACTTCCCATTGCCTTCTAAACTCTTGCGTCCAGTTCGTTGCAAGAATTTTTGAACCCTTCTTGTTATCATAGCAATGTTCCAATTCAAGTCCATCTGTTCTAGATCATCTTCATCCAGTTGTCCGTAATCCTCTTTGGTCAGCTCCAAAGTTGTGTTTGGTTGAGTAACCAAATCTTTGTAAGAGCTCAGAAAAGCTGTATAAATTGCAGCTTGCTCTTGTATTGCTGGTGAGACTGGAGTCTGTTGAGATGTACCAGAAAGATAAGCTGTATGTTGACTTCCAGAAGAAGCAGAAGATGAATTGGTATCCGTTATAAATGCCATTCCACCATAACTCTTGCCAGAATTGACTAATCCAGCACCACCAGTTGTGGAATTCTGTACTGATCCACCTGACTTACATTCTTTCTTCTTCAATTCCATTGCATGAGCTTGTAGAATACCTATCAATTGATCCAAAGTCATCCTCTGTAGTTCTGGATTTTCTTTTAAAAATTGGACCTTCACATCCCAAGCACTTGGCAACACGTCCAGCAACTTCTTGTTTACCTCAAGTGCAGGGAGATTGTATCCTCCTTCATTTAACTCACTAACCAGATGTGAGTATCGGGTGAATAGACTGGAAGTCAGCTCATTAGGAATCATGTCAAATAGATCATACTGCTTTTTGATTAACTCTAGCTTAGCCTCCTTGTACTTTTCATTTCCTCCGCATCTTGTCTCAATTGCCTTCCACAGATCATAAGTTGTGTCATGAGATTTAAAGAGTCTCATAACATCCTTTGGCAAACACATACAGATAGAAGAATGAGCCTTCCTTTCAGTTTCATACTCCTTTTTCTCTTGAGGTGACATAGCATTATATGTTTTAGCTGGAGGAACACCCCGATAATTCCCTTCAGCCACTGGAGCAACATATCGTTCTTTTAAAGGTCCCCACAGTTCAGGACAGTGGAAATCGATATACTGTTCATATCTATCTCTCCAATACACATAATCCAAATCTGGTCCAAAGAACGGAGGTTTATTACTGGAGCCAATATCATTGCTCTGTCTGAGCATCTCTCTGATTCCTCTAATATCTTCCTTATCAGACATTGAAGCGTACCTGTAAAATCAACTTAAAACAAAAAAAAAAGCTAGGAAGCTGATTAGTAACAGAGGCGTCACTTAGTAAGTGACGCACCTTAGTGTCGCAAAGAGTAGCGGCACTTGACAAGTGACGCTATCGAGTGACGGATAAACAAACAGAACGACACTAGAGATTAGTGTCGTATAAACACGTAAGTGACGTACTCAAGTGACGGACTTGAGTGTCGCTTAGCAATAACAGGCGTCACTAAGATAAGTGACGCTTTAAGTGACTGACCGAAGTAACGCGTCACTCGTAGTAAGTGACGGATGATACACAAGTGACGTATCAAATGACGCAGTAGAGTGTCGGAATGAACAGTATGTGTCACTAATGTAAGTGACGTATAATACTCAAGTGACGTTACTGAGTGACGCACTTAAGTGTCGTAAAAAAAACCTAATTATTCCTTACAGAAGTGACGTTTGAAGTGCCGCACAAGGTGTCGAAGTGACGCTCGAAGTGACGCAGAAACGGCTGTGAACACCCAAAAACCCTAAAAATCGAATTTTCGTAAACCTAACGAAAATTCTTGAGTCCCAATCGTACGAAACCTGTAAATATTTGCTCAAAACACAGTAATAGCACCAAATCGATCCTTATCTTGCTAGGATGTCTTTGATCTTCACAAAATCGAACCGAAAACTCTCCAATACACGTACACACGTCGATCAAATCAACTCCGAGGCTCTGATACCAGTTGAAAGTGCCCCTTGGATGTGGATCTAAGTGATGATCGAGAGTAATTGATTGGCGGAATCAATCAATTACACAAACAAGTAATAAACTTAAACCGAAACAATGAATTAATCAAAGTAAAACTAGTTTATTAGCTTCTTGAATGTATTGGAACTGTTTACAAGTATGCTTAGTCGACAAATGGTGCTAGGGTTTCGTCAACCCTAGCCGAAAACCCGTAGGTTTCAATTTATACTAAAACAAAATCGGCAGACATGCGTCACTTGGGAAGTGTCGCATGTCGCCGCCCTCATGCGTCACTTACCTAAGTGTCGCTATGCGTCACTAGGGCAAGTGTCGCCTAATGCCAAATTAAGTGTCGCAAATACAAAAAATGACTTTTCTAATAAAACTAACAAACGACACTTACAACTCAATAGACCAACTGACAGACACACAAACATGTATCAACAGCCCACTTTACCGTGGCATCGTTTGGTGCCCGCTGCAATACCGCGGCATCGTTTTTGGAATTGCTCGCAAGCAATTTGTAATTGAGCCGGCAGTACAACGACATGCCCGACTAAGTTGTTTGAGAGCCAGCAGTACTCGACATGCCTGACTAAGTAGATCGTATAATTGTATGTATACTAATATACATATGTAAATTGTAGGTAGCACCGTGTGCTCGAGATGATGTATCAGTATGTAGATATATATACACGTATCTGTCGAAACAGCAAACATATATAACAATCATGCTACGCATGAAAATAGTTGATTGTATCTAATTATGTATGAACAAATACTTAGATATTAATTAGCACGTTGAACCTAGGTATGGATATTCATCACCTAGTTGAGTTGTATTAGTATAAGGAATCTATACTAACGTGTGATAATACTGTATACTCCTAGCCTAAAGCCTAGCAAGTATATATATCGGAGTCTCGGGAAAATGTTCACTTACGTCCAGTTTCCGTTCTAGTGAAAATGAAGAGTGTCGACAGTTTTAGTTCCTAGAGTATAACTAAACTTGTAACATTATGGATGTTGTTTAGTGTAGGTAGAACTAACTAGTTCTAATGTATTCAATGATATTGTCCCGCGACAATATGGCCAAAGGATTGTGAAAATTAAATCAGGTTATGTATTGGTAATCGTTTTTCGACGACCTATCAGGGTACGATTGCAACCTATCCAGGTTAAGTATTGATATTGTTTTAAAACAATATTAAGGGGGCAGCTGCGGAGCGGGGGATAAAGGAACAGCAGGATTACAACATTGCACAGGATCAATCAGAATGCGGGAGCGCAGAGCCTTTAAGAGATAGGGGGTGCGGGAGCAGAATACTTAATACTAATGATTCCCCGCTGTTTTTCATGCAGATTTGACCACGGTGTGCACCCCCCTTAACTTAACCCCTATTACGTAAGGGGGACCTTCGGCGGGATAAAAGAGAGTGCGGGAAAAGCAGCTACAGATACAGGACAAAAGAAGGAGTGGCGCACTTAAAGAGTAAAAAACTCCATCGTAGCGCAAAAGAGCATCCCGCAGAAAGAGGATCCCGCGGAAAGTTTCCCCTTATTCCTAAGTATTACACATTTCGTATTACATGCAGTAATATAAATAGTTGTGAATTATAAACGATTATTAATATAATTCGAAAACAGTAATTGAGCATGTGTTTCACCCCGAAAACGATAAAATGATTGGAAGAGTGGGGCTATGAAACTCACCTGAGACGCTAGCGTCCTAGTGTAACGAGTCGTGCCAAGTATAATCTCCTAGTGTCCTAAACACGAGAGATTTCGTATGTTTGTAAGTGCGGTTCGTTATTGATGTTTCGTAATAATAATTCATATTATTATTAGGTTTGAGCTTTCGTATACTTTATAAAGTATATTTGTTTTGAGTTCAAGTCGTATCATATTTAAATTGTCATTTGAAAATGTTTCCCGACACTTAGAAAAATGTGGTTGTTTTCTGTTTTCTGCGACATAGCATGCGACACAAAAATTGTTCATGCGACACAAGGGTTGTGTCGCATAGAGTGCGACACAAGAGCTCTGCGACACAGTGATTGTGTCGCAAAAGCTTGCGATGCTAAATCAATAGCGACATAAGGGTTGTGTCGTATGGGAATACGACACAAGATGCGACACAGCGTACGACATAAGATACGACACAAATGAGGTTATGCGACACAACATGCGACACAAGCGTTGTGTCGCAAAGATGAACACCAGCCCAGAAACCAGCGACTGTCGCGTTTTTTCCGGCCAAAATCGCAAATCTAACGCATTTTTAAGCTGTAAAATCATGTTTTCTTTGTTGTTTAGGTTATAACTAAGTTGTGTAAACATTATTACACCAAAACATTACACCAAAATGATTAAATCTAAAAATTTAGAAATTTCTTACAATTGCAAATCGAGGCCAAACGAGGAAGAAAACGAGGGTGTTGCCTTTGTTAATGTTGTTCCTCACTTGATGGTGATTCCGAAAATATAAATTTCGTGGGTTGATTTGTAGTTTGGAAAATTTGTGATAAATGGTTGGAGAGAGTTTGTGTGTGAAAAATGAGATAAAATGAAATGAAATGAAATGGGAGGGGGTTTTGGGGTGGCTGATCCAAAGAGGAGGGGAGGGGGTTTTCCCCCGCTTCGTTCCTATTTCGCAGTGTAAAATACCCGTATTCTGTACCCGAATAATATATATAAATTTAATATTTTTAAATGTATATTTCCATTCTTTCGGTTATTAATTAATTAAATCAAAAATTGTTTTACTCGATTTAAAAATATAATGTGGCTTCAAATGGATTTATTTGTGATTATTAAATAATCATTGTTCATTATATAAAAATGTAAAATTTTCGTTCGCTGAGTTATAATTGTATATAATAATACGATTATAAAAAGTTTAAATTGGATGAGGATTTTGACTTTTTGACCGGGTGTTACAGACACTTAGGCATAGCGACACTTAGCTAGTGTCGCTAGCATTGTTTTTGGCACACTAGCGACACTTCCAACTGTTCACCGGATTTTGAGCCGAAAACGTGTTTTCCGGCGACCACTTGTTCCAAATCTTTTACCCAACCCTTATATGGACATTTTAAGCTTATATAAACAACAAACATGTAAAAATGAGTGAAATCGGAGAGTTTCGGGTTTTTGTCGGAAACTTACGCGGTGACGAATCAAAATTCCGAAAAGATGAGGTTGTAGATCGTTGCGTGGTGGTTCTTTTATTCCAAACGAGCTATATGATTTATGGTCGTTTTGTGGTGTTATTTGGTGATTTAGTGAGATGGTGGGGGTTTGTGTTTTGAGAACAAAAAGAAAGAGAGAGAGAGAAAAGAAAGATATTGGTGATGATGAATGAGGGAAGGAGGGAAGAAGGATGGGGTGTAGGTGAAAGCCTCACCCTTTTTTCAGTCCCGTGTTTGTTCCGTGCGGTGTTCGTTTTCCCGGTAGTTTAAACGTTAAATAATTATTTTATACGTTTAATTATACGTTTTAAAATACGAACAATCGTTCAATATTTTTGTTGAAGTATTTTATTAAATACTTTATATTTGGGTTATAAATCATAACTTTAAATTGGTTTGTTTTGTTTGCGCGTTTACATTTCAATCACGTAAATATTATTTGTACGATACGAAATGGATACGAAATATTATAAAAAATAATATTTTGGATATAATTGTGTTATTAAATAATATTATATTATTTAATAAAATTGTTCACCAACGTCCGTATTTAATTGAACCGAATTACATTCGATTTGAATCTTGTACGATTTAAATCAAATCGCATACTTGTATATATTCAACAATATATATATTCTGATACACTAATTAGCCTAACACATAACTAGTTACATGTATTAAAACTTGATTAGGCACTAATTACTAGTCTTGACGGGTGTCACACATGTGAACATTAATTTAGGTTAAATTGGAAAAGAAAAAAATTAAAAAATATCATATTATAGCGAAGAACACAAAAAACAAATATATGTTCACATTTGACGATAATGTTAACAAATCAGGTAAAACATGTTTTAAGACGTAATTTTCGAATTTTTTTCTTTCCCAATCTAACCTAAATCAATGTTCACATGTGAATGAAGCTAATCACATGTAAACACCCATGTAATCTAGTAGTTCTCAAGGTTATATATATATATATATAACTTTTTTACAGAAAACTATAATTTCACTCGACGTTTATACTTTATTTTCAAGTTTATTGCATATGTTTTCCGTCTATGATAACCTATATAAAAACATTAACCTTATACTCGTGCTATTGCAAACTAATTTTTTAACTAATATTCGTGATGTATATAATATTAACGTTTACTAATATTCCATGGATGCGACTAATGTCGTCTGATAAACTGATATCTTTCATATTTAATTGAAAATATCCTTTGGTTGTATGTTTCGTGGTAACAATAATTAAAAAAAAAAAACCAATGACAATCATTACAAAGCGTAGTGTATATACAACGATCGATCTTCTCTCATAGACAGTTGTCTGTGGCGGTCTCACGTGTTCAAATTAAGATAGGGGCTTAAGGTTCGTTGTGACAAGGATGTTAACCTGACAAATGTAGTATACTAGAATGTCTTACAAATGATATATTTATTGTCGCGTACTAAAACTTCACCTTTATGATTGTTAACTTCAAATGCTTCATTTATACTTTCAATTTCGTTATTTATAAGTAGAGTTCCTTTACACTTAAATGATCTTTGACTTATCATGAATGCTATCTGAAACAAACATACTCTCTACTCACTCAAATATTTAAAATAAGTTAACATATGCGTATCTTTTTTACCTCATACCAAACGATACAACTTTATCATATACAAAATATTTGAACTTATGAATATCAATTACATATTTAAGGGCCCGTATGTATACACGGTTTTGAGGTCTAGTATCTTATATATACTATGAAACATCTGCATTCATCCATAATTATGACTACATATGGATTATACGTTGATGTAACTACAATCCTAAAAGTGATAGTTTGATATGTCTTGCCTTTTACTCATCGTTCAGGCATTCGTTTGAGATTTCCAGTTTTTCGGGTCTACCTGGTATCGGGAGACTTGAATCAATTAACATAGAAAAATATCAAATTACAAAGTTTTTCGAACCAGTTTGTTTGCGTCAAATTAAGTAATTTTACTTTATTTAGCAGTATGCTTATAGTGAGTTGTCATGCAGCCTAAAAGTATGTTAAAGGGTAAATGATAAAAGTCGGCAACGAACTGCCACAAAATACTCCAAGTATGCAACCTACTAAATAATTTGCTTAGGTATGCAATAAACCGGAAGAATATGTGTTCGGATCTTGCAAAGTTTATTATTACCTTTTTAAATTTTCTAAAGCTGATTAGGCTTACACATCACATGCCACGACGATATTTTTTTCCACGTCATATGTACAGGTGGCATCCATGTCAGCTCATATACATACACATACATAGATACAGTAGCAGTAGAAAAAAAACGTTTCCGGCAACAATATCCAACCATTAGCCGTCAACCGGAAAAGCGAAATACACACCTTTCGTCACCGGTCAACTTATTTCTCCGGTCTTTTTACTTGGAGATCACTACCGGTCTGTTTATTTATTACTGAATAAATTTTCAAATGAATCTACATATATGCTGCTACCATATGATACACAAATGGTTAAATAATGGCAACCACTTCAATCACCTATAACACGCCACCTCCGTTTCCAATTCATTAATCCCAAACTTCTCTATCTAATCTGATTATCATATTTATTCTTGAAACTTAATATAATTTCATAATTAAAACTCAAAACGGAGGACATGAATCATAACCTCCGGCAAAAAAAAAAAAAAAAAAAAAACCCATTTTAATTCGTATCTATGGGTTTATACTTCTGATTCACGAATCAACTTCTTACCTGCATTCAAAATCAGTACATCAACTCCAAATGTTTTCTTTATTATCTCCGGTCTGTTAATTCATTAAATGCTGATGATTTATCAATCACAATAAAAATGAAGCCCCTGATCATCAACTGGAACCCGTAATATCTAATAGGAGTTCGAAAAGGTCAAATCTTTGATGATTCCATCATCTATGATTGAGTTGATAATCGAAGCCCTAATCCTCGGAGCAGCCGCAGATCGCCACCGCCAAATCGAAACCAGATCTAAAAATGAATTTTGCCGGCGAACTTATGAGATTTCCGGCGAGTTTTTGTAGTAGCAGAAAAAGTAGTTGCGTTTAAAACACCGTTCGTGATTTCCGGCGAGTTTCAACATTTATGTGTTCCCGACTTTCAACACCGTTCGTTTAAAACACCGTTCGTTTAAAAGAAATAGAAGAGACGATCTGTTGTGCCGGAGTTGCAGGTTACTCCCGAAGATGATGATGATGATAGTGCACCGGAGAAGATGATGTTCCTGTGGACTGAATGAGACAAAAACGGGTGATATATATCCGAATTTATTTATCATCAATTAATTATTTAAATAATATCATATTTATCCAGGTCAACCTTTTATTTTCCACATCACATTTATTATGAAAATAAAAATTGTAGAAAATGGATGTTGACCGGTCAAATCGGTAACAGGTTACCATATTACTCACCAAAGTACAGGTTTAGCCGGTTTGTTGCATACCTGAGTAAATTATTTGGTAAGTTGCATACTTGGAGTATTTTGTGGCAGTTCGTTGCCGATTTTTGTCATTTACCCTATGTTAAATTACATCAAATTATCCAGTCAGGAGACATTAAAAAACTCCAGGTATCAATCAATGTTTTAAAAACCGGTTCAAACCGGCCGGTCGAACCGGTTGAACCGGAAACGGACAGAAAACCGGTCTAACTTATATAGTGTAAAATGGCGGTTCGACCGGAAATGTAACCGGTTGAACCGGATTAAACCGGCGACGGATTGGATTCCGGTTCAAAAAAAAACCGGTTTTCAAAACATTGGTATCAATTTGATGGAAGGATAGGACATGGGATTATCTTAAAACATGCTATGTGGTTCCGGTTATAACTAAACCTTCACAAGAGTTCTTTTGAAGCTTCGGGTAATAATCTGTTCTATAAAGTTTAAAATGGAGACACTTTGTATAACTTTTTCAAATTTAACAAGGAGTAATAGAGATTTGATGACTGTTGGTCCAATGAAATTGTTTTAGTTACAATTGGCAAAATTAAGGTAGCTTTCGTGAGGTGCATTTCATATTTAAAATCATTAAACACATTCATCCTTTGTTCCAAGGATTATAGTTTTGACGTTTATTAGCCATTCCATTAAACGCTCATTTGCTGTTGCATTAGTTTTTATTTACTTACTGACTACAATCAACTACATATAAGTAGTTGCGTGCATCAACTTGAAACACACCTGCAGATCAACAATGTCATGTGGTTGCTATTTTCTCTTTAATGTTTTTTTGAAGTGGTATTCTTATAGCTTATTTTGTACTTTCGAAATTTGCTGTAAAGTTGTACCTAAAGATTTACACTGGGCTTGAATCAAATACCTTCACGAGGATCACATTCAAGAGATTTAAGATTTGACAAACTTCAACTATTGCAAGATGTTGCATAATGGATATGCAAATACTTATACAGTGACACCGCTTATATATGCAGATTTTGTTACCATGTTAGATGTGTCTCCTCGCAGAACCACACAAAGTGGGGAGTATGTAACTTGCAGATTTGGCAGAAAGTATGTGGAATAGTCTTCTAGCAATATGGTGCTAATTTTCCTGTGTAAGTCATTTCAATGACTAAAGGTGTGGTCTTTTTCAATACGTCTATTTCTTTAATGATAGTTTTCTATTAGAATTTAGAAAGAAATGTTATATATTTGTGGGTTAAAGGGTTCTATGAGAAAAGATCATGAAAGTACAAGGATTTTGGAAAGAATGGAAGTACCAATGGAAGGGTGCCATGTGTACAAAGAGAATACTCACATGTTAAAAACCCATTTACCCCCTAACTTAAATATCTCACAAACGACAAATCAAAAAATTATGAAAATTGCACCATTAGATTCAGCGTTTGATCCTCTTCGATTTGCCGTCCATCAAGGCATACTTTCGATGAATTTTTTTTTTTTCACCTTTTTTTGGTGGTTTTACTAATTGCTAACACATGTGTTAATATTTGGTTATATATTTAATTTAAGTATAAAGTTTAGGGATTAGGGTTTAGGATTTATTAGGGCTTAGGGTTTAATAGGTTTAGGGTTTAGTAGGGTTTAGGGTTTAGGGTTTAGTAGGGTTTAGGGTTTAGGGTTTAGTAAGATTTAGGGTTTAGAGTTATATAAAGCGTTTAGGGTTTAGGGTTTGGGGTTTATGGGTTATGGTTTAGGGTTTGGGTTTTGGGGTTTCGGCCCCAAAACCCAAACCCTAAACCCTAACCCCTAAACCCCAAACCCTAAACCCTAAACGCAACACTTTAACACATGTGTTAGTAAATTGTAAAACCCACCAAAAAACGTGAAAAAAAAATTTCGTCGAAATTATGCCTTGATGGACGGCAAATCGAAGAGGATCAAATGCTGAATCTAATGGTGCAATTTTCATAATTTTTCGATTTGTCGTTTGTGAGATATTTAAGTTAGGGGGTAAATGGGTTTTGTATTCTCTTTGTACAAATGGCACTCTCCTATTGGTACTTTCATACTTTCCATAATTCATGTACTCTCATGATCTCATCTCAGGGTTCTATATGTTGTATTCTGTAGATCATAAATCCAATTTATGAAATCACATTTACTCAGTAGCAAAACGTTTATGTAATGATGTGAAAATTATAATTATTGTATTTGAGTTTAACAAGTTTACTATCTGTATAGGTATTACATATATTAGAATTATTAAAGTAACAGATATACCGTAACTATTTATAGCATTAACAAGAACATGTAATAATTGGATTTATTTAAGATTCATACGCACAGATTCTATAGAGCATATTAAAAAATACATATTAGAAGCCTACCAAATAATGGTTGGATTTAATTTAATCATTTGTGGGTTTGGGATTGGGATTGGGATTGGATTCGGGTTCCGAGAGGTAGAACATGTGAGGAGTTGGTTGATTTAACTAATGCACTTATAACCAGATTGTGATAACTCCCGAGGCCAGGGACAAGTGGCAATGGATTGAGGATGGTGAGCAGGTATACAAGGTCAACTTAGTTGCAAGAAGAATTGATGGGGTCATTTTGGGCAGCAGTCAGAATGTGTATCAAACGAAGAGGAACGTGCTGCTTCCAAGTAAAATTAATGTATTCCCATGGAGGACGAGGAGGAGAAGGCTACCGGTACGAATGGAACTTGACAAATGAGGTAAAGATTTACATTCCCTTTTATGTCCATGGTGTGATGAAGTTGTTGAAACCATTGACCATTGCTTACTATGATGTCGATAAGTCTTGTGTGTGTGGAATAAGGTCTTTAATTGGTGGCATATAGGTAGTTGTATGGCATTGAGTTTTGGGGATTTGTTTGAGGTAATAGATAATTTTACTAACAATTCAGTGGTAAAAGAGATGTGGGAAAGGGTGTTGTGTGTAATGGCATATTTAGTTTGGAAAAATAGAAATACAAAAGTTCTTTGGGAAGAAAATTCTGAGAGGAGCGGGACTGGTGCGGGAAGTTTAAGTCCGAAGTTTAGAGTGGATAAAAGCAAGGCTGAAATCTGGGGACTTAAATTGGGGTTAATGATCCGAAAACAGTGAGTTATAGAATGTTGAGATCAAATGGGTAGTGCGACACTAGATTGGAATGGCTGTAACGCTACTGTTCAGGGTTCTGATGTTGCTGTTCGGGTTCGGAATGTAGGCTGATGACAGTGGACTATTGATGCTCATTAGTACATGACAAACGTAATGGGAATATATACGTTTTACTGTTTGGTAGTTGTGTTTTGAATTAGCATTCGAATGTATATAGCAATTGAGGTTTACATGAATGAATTTGCTTTTAATTTACTGTTTGTCATAATCATTTGATTTTGCTTAAGTTTTGCTACGGAGTTCTTATCTGTGTTATCAGGGGTTGAATTATCCATATCCATAACTACCAAACATAACACACTTAATAGGCCTTATAAGTTATATCATAACTAAACAAATACCTAACTTGGTCTTATATCACAAGTGCACAAATGACCTTTATGTTATAATTAAAATTTAGTTTTTAGTTTCATTTTTAAATTTTTTAATGTGTCATCCAGCGTAGTCGCTGGTGTATAAACTAAAACCTAAAAATAACATCATACTCCCTCCGTCCCAAATTAAGTGTCTGGTATCAGTCTTCACGGAGTTTAAGAAATTACATTGTCAGGTAGTAAATATGACAGTTTCACCCTTGCTTTTTTGCACGGACTCCCATGTATCAGTTTTGAGTGAGGGTTAAATGGTAAAGTGGATATGCTATTTTTGGAGGTGGACACTTATTTTGGGACAAACTAAAAAGGAAATGTGGACACTTATTTTGGGACGGAGTATTTTATATAGGACCATATATATATATATATATATATATATATATATATATATATATATAGGATTAGGATCAATGGAGAAGAAAATTTGATTAGAGAAAGGGGAGAAGAGATCTTGGACGTTAAAATTGTTGATCAACGGTTCAAAAATTTGATGGCATACTTGTAAATTTTGGAGGTCTTTATTTAACAAACGAGGGATAGAATTGTCCATTTGTAACCAAAATTTTCAAAACGGTTGTTGAATAAATCCTTTGACTCTCCTAACCTCACGGAATTAGTTAATGTTGCAGTTACATTTAATTTATTGCTTCGTAACAACTATACTTAGGAAGTTTGTACCTAGTTTGTCATTTTTATTTATTATTTTATTACAAAATTTCAAATGGATTATTTAAAGCACATTGATTCATTTTCAATGTCAATATGCATGCATTTTTCGTATGTTCAATTATTGAATCATTATACTGCGTCAATCAAATATTTATTAAATAAACATATTCTGAAATAACGAATCATAATTTGAAAATATTGAATCCTAGCATGATTGAATCGAAGTTTGAAAACACTGAATCACAATATGAAGTTAATGAAACGTAGTTTAAATTTTCAGAATCATAGCACAATTTTATTAACTGAATCACGGTATATTCGTTTTCATGTTGTTATGTAATACAAAAACTTTGTAATCAGCATTAGCATTCTATGAATCAATACTTGAGGGATAAAGGGTTGGCCGATTTCAAAAATTATATGTGGTGTTGATCGAATTTTGGATGAAACATAAAAATCAAATGTAATTATAAAAACTAAAACTTAAAACCACTGAAAGTTTGATTGTCATTATACTCCAAAATTGTTGAGTGGGGAAAAAAACAAATAATGGGAAGGGATATCAACAAAAGGAAAAAAAATGGAGGAGTATTGCCATTGCCAATTAATTAACTTTGATGAATATCACTAATCATACACACGTACAGGAAAAGAGAAAGTTTCCCAAATTGTAACCTCCTAATTAAACAAGTCCATAAATAAAAAAATAAAAAATGGTAAATAATTAATTTATAGATATTAGAAAATACCTATCATGCCCTTACAAGTGATTTTGAATTCAATGGTCTAGATCTTTTCTCTCCCTTCTCCCCAAAAATCTTCTTCTTTCTTGATCCCCCAACTATATATATATATATATATATATATATATATATATATATATATATATATATATATATATATATATAATATTAAAAATAGGATGGTATGGAGCAATTTGGGACCTTCAACGGTTCCTTTCTTACGCTCCACTGGTTTATATTTGATACTCACCATTACACTTTCCGGCCCCATTTATTTGTTGACGTTTTTTAATTTCTTAATTCATTAATAGTTAAAATAATCAATAAAAATAATCAATAAAAATAATCATTAAAATAAAGGAGGTGATCCTTACACCACCCCTTTTTATCCATACACCACCTTTTATGCTTTACAGTGTTGTACAGTACAACACTTTTTTATCCATACACCACCTTTTATGCTTTACAGTGTTGTACAGTACAACAATGTAAAGCATAAAAGGTGGTGTATGAATAAAAAGGGGTGGTGTAGGGATCAATTCTCTTAAAATAATCGACAAGCTAAATGTTGTATGTTGATTAAATTTACGCATTTACACCCAAGTTTTTATCCTAGCTTGACTTAATTAAAATTTAAAATTTATACTTTTCACATTTCTTCCTAATACTAATATTATTGCGTACCTATTTATATTCATCATTATTATTCATCTTCTACCTAATTTGCAATGAATCCACAAAATTATCTACCTCTTTTAAAATAACGTTCATCTCTATTGTTGAAGATACAAAAACTTAAAAAAATTGAAAGGTATGATACATGCAATCTCAAATTTATATACAAATATTGTATTTAATATAATAACACCAGTTTAATAGATTTTTCAAATGATAAAGACCATCTTTTTGAAGATCATGAAACTTCAATTAATTTTGAAGCTATTATATTAAATGTAGATTTTCAATTAAAATAATGCTTTACCTTTTTATACACATCTTTGAATTTATTATAACAAGTATTAAATGAGTTATAAAATGGGTAAGTGTTATAACCAAAACATTCACAAATTAGATGATATATACTTTAAAATTGACATGTCTTATCTGTTTATTTTCTATTACCGTTTCATCTGAGTTCAATTTTTAAATTAAATGCACAATTTATTACTCCGTTGAAGCCCGCGTTGTCGCGGGTAGTTTACCTATTACTTCTTAAACTACAAAAATCGTATACAAAACTAATGCGTACTTAACTCAATATATAGTAAACTGTGGTTCTCACATAGCTCCGTCCCTGAGCAAACATGCTCTTATAATGTATTATTCAATCTTTTTAGTTTTAGTTCTTATATTAGGCCGTTTGAACCAAGAGTACAGATATGCAAATTACTATTGTAATAAATTCTAAAAAATTAAGATCACGAAATAAATTTGCCAAAGTAATTGTCGCAACTGACCGTCTGTCGTATATGGCACCAAAGAAATAAGACTACTCTTATTTTTCCTTTGTAACTATATGAGTACTAGAAATAATCAAGTTTTTTCTCTCTTTTGAGCTTGTGGCCTCAATTTGATAGCTGATTGTGTAAGCTAATGCACTTGCAGGATGTGTATGATGTACAACACAAAAGTATTAATTATAGATTGTTGTACAAAACGTCTAAAGATGTATCGGGAATGCAAAAACGTATAAAAGAATTTTGATATCACTTTCAGTTCACAATAAGAATCCAAATACTTGCCAGATGGATGTTGCATATGACATTTTGCTAATGCAGAGCTTTTCACAGAGAACTGAGAAGATCATTAGGAGTTGTAGATAGTAGCATTGGTAATGCAGATGTTAAACATGTATATGCTCCTCATATAGGATCAATGCTCAGTGGGTGTAACCTATGAGCCTTGAAGAATCCATCTGTTAAAGTAGAAGCACCCTCTGCTCATAAATTGGGCATTGAGGCAGGAGTCTATGGAGCTCTAGCTGTCGTAACTTTGTTAATGTCACCTCGTCTCCAGTTGGTTATCTTTCGGATACTGATGTTGCTGGGATTATCTTTGCAGGCAGTTTTGGGGATTATGTTATTTTCAATATTTCATCATGGTCGTCTTTGAGGGTGCGCAAGTGGTGTGGCCGCACAGGGAGCCTCTAAACATTTGGGACATCAAAAGTTTCTTTTGATGTATTTCTAGGTAAACTAAGAAAAACAAGTTATTGTACACTATTTCTTGTTAAAACAATTGAGTAAAGTTTAATATCAGTTCTTAGAACAAATGATTAGCAATCACACTGATTGATGCTCAATCTTTGCTCATCTATATAGCTTTAACCATCGGTTATCCGTACCCGGCTTCTATCTAAATACTCACTTGCACCTAATTTATTAAGAATTTGACCACAATAGATTTGTTAAGATTTTTTGCCAATCTATAAAGATGTTATGTGTTAAAAAAAAGTGTTTTCAACACACACCTGCTATACGTTTATTTCCACTCACAAGCATTGTTGATTCTCTTGCTATTTGCTTAAACTACCGCTGCATAATGCATGCAGACTTTTTGCTTTTCTTATGTGTGTTGTTTAAAAAGTTTTAAGGCTTTTGAAAGGGCCTCAAAATAATTTGATGACCAAACGAAATGTTAAGCTAGGTATGACACTTCTCAAATATCAACTTAATTTTCATTGGCTGCTTTTGCTATTAGTACGAAGTATGAAAATGGGCGGGCTGAGTAATGTGTCAAAACACCCACTTTCCAGTACAAATCAACTCATGTTGCATTTACCTGAAACACTACTCTAATCCCATTTTCTCTTTTATAGATATTAATGTGCCAAATATGATTACAAACGAATACAACTTAGGTGTGTTTTCATTAAACATCACTCTTGGCCCACTACAAAACAAAGAAGATGACTTTAATTATCATCATCTACATGTGATTATTCGAAGCACAATGTGTGTCCTTGGAACTCTTGATGACAATTCTAGCATTTTCTGCATCACAAAACCAATGACAAATGTTGATTTTTTTTGTTAATATTGTTGTCCAAAGGGCAAATGTGAGATGATATCATAGGGGTCTTGTACTCTCTCGTTGGCGGTGAGCCAGTGGCCGGTGCTGTGGTGAGAACTGGTTGCAAGTAGATATTGTTCCACCATTTTTTCCGCATATATTCTCAAACAACTTTTACTAGCCCACAATCAACGGATAAGGTGACGGGTATGTTTGGATGGCGGGCTTCTAGGGGCTTTTAAGGGCTTAACTTCTATTTTTTATAAGCCCCAGTTATAAGCCTTGTTTGGCAACATAAAAAAAGTGAGGCTTCTTGAAAAAATAAGCCCCTAGAAGCCTCAAAACAAGAAGCTTTTTGAAGTGGCTTGTGAATAGAAGCCGAAGCCCCAGCTCCAGCCCCAAACTCCAGCCCCAGCCCCAACTCCAGCCCGTTGTTACCAAACACAACCGACAAGTCCTTAAACAGTTTAATTAATACTAAAGGCATGGAATGTAATACACATTCTATAATGTTTACAACACTAAGAGTGAAATGCAAATCAAACAAGACATAGCGCATAAAACAGCTAACCAAGGTACTCCCCAAATTGAGAGGGTGCCAGTGACACCTCGATCGATCATGTGAAGAAAACTCAAAACATTGGTCTCATTTTCACACCATTCATTTCAAACATACAAGACTATTTATAAAAGCCAAGAAAAGTAATCAAAACATGAAAAGAGAAACCAGCAACAAGTGAAGACGTACATGAGCAAAGACATTTGATAACAATTTTTAGCATTCAAAATGCCAAAATGCAGAGCCAGTGAATTCTTGAGCCAATGACCGACCATTCCTAATCTGGTGAATACCAAAACCCCAAACCAGTCACCAGCAAGTCAAGAGACGCACCAAGAAGAACTTGCCTTGATAAAAAATTTTAAAGCTACAAAATAACCAAAATAATCTGTAATAGCAAAGTCAAGATGAACGTCTTCACACTCATGTGTCAGTTGCAACATAGACCATTGCAAGTCATTCCGTGCATCACAAAATCAATCGCAGATGCAAAATCACATGCCAATGCAAAATCACATGCCAATGCAAACCCCAAAACCATGATCACGACATATATAAGAGAAAATACAGTT
Organism: Helichrysum umbraculigerum; assembly: GCA_949592205.1. NCBI lineage: Eukaryota > Viridiplantae > Streptophyta > Magnoliopsida > Asterales > Asteraceae > Helichrysum > Helichrysum umbraculigerum. Next base: position 94,310,762 of record CATIUR010000004.1, read on the forward strand.
ACGGTAAACATAAGAAAGTCAAGGGTTGCGATTAAAAACCACCAGGAGTTCAAGACACTTGTTTGTAGTTTCCAGACATCAGAGGACAAAATGCAGACCCAAAAAAGCACGAAAATGGAAACAACGACATAAAGGAAGTTCCTAACATTTTAAATAAAACCACCATATACACTACTGCGATATAGACAGTTGACGCCCAAATGATTTACTCAAAAGCCCAAGCGTTCTCCCTACGAACCTCCTCCTCCTCTTCAGGAGTGAAATCATTCTTGATGTTAAATGTCTTCCGAATTTCTTCAGGAGTCTTTCCTTTGATCATATCAGCCACAGTTTGACATGTCAAGTCCAGCAGGCTCTTGATGTTCAGATAGTTAGCAGCCTGAAACAAAAAATAACAACCATTCAGCAATCTGTTCTTAGACCATCTCAAGCAGGGTAAAACTATTCTTACCGTCATTTGTAAGATTTAAAATATTACAATTGCTGTTGTCCTGCATCTTTCAGTAGTTGTGAACAGATCAAGACAGATGTGAAGGTAACAGTGGTCACAGGTATGCCGTTAATGGACGGTCAAAAGACGAACATATAACATAAGCACATGGGTAACTAATGGTTCAAATAAACCATTATATCTAGCAAGATGGCAAAAAGATGCAATAATGGCAAAATTTTATTCATTAAGATCGGTCCAGACTCCAGACATGACAGAAGCTAACAAATAGTAGGTAACAGGTCAGAACTCGAATGATGAACGATGATAACCAGTTCAGTTTCATCCCCAAACAAACACAAAACTGAGTTAAATTTTGTAAAAAAAAACAATAAACAAGAAAAGAAAACCGGTTCTGTTTGGTTACAGTTTTTAAAAATATAATGAACAGATAAACGTTTTGTTTTATAAACCAGGTTCGTTTATATAGAATAGCAATAACAATATAACATTAACATGTATAAAAATAACAATGTATTACACTCTTGTGAATACAGGTCATACACCAGAGTGATCTCATACAAACAGCATACAGTAAGTAAACACACAATCATAAAAAATAAAAATAAAAAGGAAAAGAAAAAAGAAACCCATCATAGCACACGCATAACCAACTAAAACTATTACTGAACATTAATTATTCACATAACAAAACAAAATAAAACCCTAGAATTATCCCCAAATAAAATCGAAACCAAACAAACAAAATTAAATCATAAAAAATCATAAATTAAAACATAATCAACATAATAATGAAAAAAGGTGAGTGATTGATACCAAAATAAGATCAAAGAGGGTGGCCTGATCAACTTTCACAAACTCGGCATCAAACGCCTTCAGATCCTCCTCAGTAACCTTATCCTCATTGTTGGGTGAATCCACATGTTTCTTGCAGTACTCGATCACCTTCGACAGGATCCTGCTAGTGACGTTCGGAAGAGGGATGACAGTATCAGCACATCCATCTTCAATCATGTGTTTGATGGTTTGCGACTCAACCGCCACCGATTGTTCAACCTCAAACGTCTCACCGTCGGAACTCTTGAGCACGATTGGCTTTGCGGTCGACGACATGATCGGAAATTGATCGAATTTTGGGAAATGAAATGGACAAAAAAAAAACCCTAATTGAGAGATGATTTTGGGGATTGTTGGGGGTAGGTATTTATAGATTAGAATTTGGGGCTTTTTTTGAGTTGAGTTGGGCTTTAAGCCTTTTATTACTACTTTACTTTGCTATCCCTTTTTGAGATATTTTACACTTTTAATACTTTAGGTTTACTTTTTCTACAATTTGATACTTCATTTTAAGAAAAGGTTAAATTTTGTAAACGTAGAGATACAAATTAGTTTTGAAGATGTAAAAAATGATCTAAAATAGTTATGAATTTATGATAGGCATGATTAAAGTAAAAATGTTTAATAATGTTAAGTGATAGTTTTATGGTAAAATATTTTTGTCATTGACACAAACATTGCTTTTCAAACGTGCTTGTTTGCCTGTTTGGTACCGTGTTGTATGTATATATAAGTACATAACATTAACCATATGTTTAAGAAAGTTAATTTATGTATAATTTAGCACTTTTCACATTTTTCTTTAAGTAGTAGGAGATGCTTAGCCTTATTTTATTTTAGCTCGACAATTAAACAATCTCAAACAAATATAAATATTTCATGATTAAAGCCTTTGCTTATAAATTAATAAATTTACAACTTTTTTTTTTCATTTACATATTTAGAGACAATAGGTCTAAATTGTTATACATATATATATATATATATATATATATATATATATATATATATATATATATTGAAGGGTCTTAAAGCGAATTTTGAAACATTGATGGCATTTTGTGAAAAATTGGTAGATATGCATTGAAGCATTTGTGACGTGAGAGTCTACTAAAAATAGTATATAGTATTTAATATGTATTGTTGTGACAAGTCTATTGAAATAAATAGTATTTAATGTGTATTTACCGGTAAATTAAAATACAGGCAAATTGTTCCTTATATTTATTCTATTAACTTAAAACTTTGAATTTAAATCAGCAATATCATGTGGCTAAATTGACATATGACTCATGATCACAATATGAAGATCATATACGGGGAGCCATGTATAACAGTATTGAAATCAATATACATATTTAGAGTTTAAGTTAAAAATGAGTAGAAGTGTAGGATGAAAATAAAGGGTAAGTTTAAGTTAAAAAAGAGCATAATTGTAGGATGAAAATAAAGGGTAGAGTTAATAATGATTTAATCTTTAAAGTTTTACATTTTTTTCGTTTTAACCACTTAAGTTTTTTTTTTTAATGATTTAATCTTTGAAGTTTCAAAATTTTGATGGTTTAAGCCTAAAGTTTTGATTATACTTCAAAAATTTGATGGTTTAATCCTTAAAATTTATATTTTATAATGATTTTACCCTTTAAATTTTTTCAAATTTAATCACCTAACTTTCAAAAATATAATGGTTTAACCCTTTGAAAGATTAAACCAGAAAGTCAATGTAAACTTAAAATATTAAATCATTATAAAAAATTTTGAGTGGCTAAAACGAAAAAAAATGAAACTTTGAGGATAAAACCATTATTAACCCTACAAGTATTTGATTAACGATGTTATTTCGTGTTCGTCTTTGTGTAAGTAACATACCTAATAATATGTTAATGTAGGTAATATACTTTATATATATAGGGTTTCGCTAACGCGTGCCCCACATTAAGCTACATTTAATGAAGTTGAAATTTCCTTAAATATCAAAATTTGGAATTAATATGTGTATTAAAAAGGTAAATATTAAATTGAATTAATGACTATTAAATGCAAATGATAATATTAAAAAAAATTAGACATCATTAGATGCGGCTTAACGTGTGTCACAGAGGCACACGTTAACAAAAACCTATATATATATATATATATATATATATATATATATATAGTAATATGAATACAATCGTATGCAGTATTATTTTTTGATTTGAGATCAGAGGGGAATGGGAGTTAAGGAGGGCAAGGTGATCCAGACCATCCATTCCCTTCATCAATGGTCCATATCATGACAAGTCACGCGGGGACCATTTGCAAAGTTTTTGGGCAAAGGGACTAAATTGCAATATGTATTAAATTAGATGGAAGGGTATGAGGTTTTGGGCAGCCTCATTCTTTCCCACTTTTCACAAAAACACACACACACACACAACTCTCTCTCTCCCTTTTTTCTCTCTACAAAACACACACACTACAAACCACAACCACCACCTTCCACCACCATCTTCATCGTTCACCACCACCGCCGCTCCACCGCAACCACCGCCACCAACCTTTGATGCACCACCGCAACCACCGTTGATGCATCGCCGCCACCGTCCCTACACCGCAACCACACCGTCGCTCCACCGCCACCACTGCCGTTGATATCGTGTAAAAAGTCACGTTTTTACTACCGATATCTCTCTCATTCTAGAACGATCCTTGGCATTTTTTCACTCAAATATAGCACAAATCAGTAACATTATGCCAAGATGGTCAAAACAAGGTTGCACGATAAAAATCAAGCAAAACGGATGAAAAACGAAGATTCCACACACGTTTGAAGATTCAAGGCATCAAAACGAGATTTCAAGATTAAAGTGCCCATCACCAACATCCATCTTATCCAAGATGTTCGTTTTCAAAATACGAATCCAACAGAAGAAGAATCAACTAAAACGGATAAAGAATGAAGATTCTACGCCCGCCGGAAGATCCAAATGATTCGCACGCAATATCTGGAGCTAGGGACCTCATCTCAGGGCCTATCTTATTTCAAAATCTTCGTTTTTGAATTACGAATCCAACAAAAAAAGAATCGACGCAAACGGATGCATAACGAAGAAAATACGCACGAATCAAGAAACGAAGCGAAACGGGGCGGGTAGCCACCGGCCGCCGCCGGCTGCTACAGTGCCGCCGCCGGCTGGCCACCCCCCGTCTCGCTTTCCTTTTTTGGTTAAAACCCGTACCTGGTGCGCCTACTTTTCGCGTTGTACAGTACCCGGTGCGCCTACTTTTCGTGTTGTACGGTACCCGGTGCACCCTTTTGGCTACCTTTTTCTAATGTGCACCTCTTGATGCTAATGTGAGCCTAAACTCACCTATAAATAGGAGGCTTGGGTTCCATTTGCAAGACACACCATTCTACACATCATATGCACACACTTTAAGCATATTTCTTTCTTTCTTTACTTTCTCATTCTTTTGTATTACTTCAAGATTAGTATTAGGCTAGTTAGGAAGCTTGTTCAAGGTAGAACGAAAGTAAGAAACGCATTGTAATCTTCGGTGTATGCTCGGAATTGTGTCAATTAATTCAAGTCTACTTTCTCCCGCATTTAATCATGGTTCTTTCTATCCTTATCTATCTCAATTAATTACGTTTATATTGATTATGCTAGATTTAGTTATTGCCATGATTGGAGAGTAGTATACTTGTTGTGTTTGTTTGAGATGTAGTTAGTTAATTATGGGATGATTTATAATTACATATTAAAGATCGGTAGTATTACTTTGATCGTCTTATTGCATGTTCTTGTTTGATTGTTGCCCTAGGATCATCATAGTAGTAAAATATAAATGGTCTTAATTATCGTAAAGTAATATGACGGCCCCTATTCGACTGTTACTCGATATAGTACTGGAAACACTTCAAGGTGGAGTACAAATGTATGGAAGTCGAGTAACGACAGAAGGTAGTCATATTACGAAACGATACAATATTAGGAAGTAATATGATGGCCCCTATTCGACTGTTACTCAGTATAGCGTTGAAAACACTTTAGGTGTAGTACAAATACGTGGAAGCTGCGTAACGACCGAAGGTAGTTATATTACGGACTAATATATATAAAATGAGAAACCTAGTTTAATTAACCTTTCTAAATAGACTTTTAAACTTCAAATTAATCTATCGCCTTTCCACCAATAAACGTGATTACAACACCTTTTTACGACGTCCAATTAAAAGGTAGTCAGTCATTTTTGTCAATACAATTTGTCAAAGGTATGAAACTATGAAACCGCAAGGCTACATGGGGGATTATTGTAGGACAAGACATGGCCCAGGGTTTAAAGCGGTGGAACCACTTAAAGTGAGGAACGCTGTGAATATCTAGGGGATTTATTGTGTAGTCTTAAGCAAGGGCTGGTTTAAAGTCATAAATGAACTGTTTACATATACAAATCTGTTAGGATGACGAGGAATCGTTATATGATTCAGTTATGTCTAGTACCTTAAGATTTTGTTCCCGTTCATATGAAAGTATTATTAAACCATATTAAGATTTTGCTTATTATTCTAAATACTCTGTAATGTTACCATAACCTAGCTCCCGGTCTGACATGCTAATTGGATTTTAATTAGTAGGGAATTTAGTGTTTACATCACGAGTATTCAAGAATAAAAATTAATATCTTTTAAAACGGTTTCTCCAAACATCATCCCATAACTTAATTAACGAAGTCTCAGCAAACACTATCTTTATTTTATCTGCTTTACGTTTTACTTTTATTTCGCTTTTGTTTATTTACTTGCCTAAGTTAGTTAATATAAAAACCAAAACCCCCACTATTTTATAAACCATTCACTAGTTTGAAAGCCCTCATCTGCCTCGCCTTAGTTTCAATTCAGTCGGTTTGAAGAACGACTCTAGGTCATACCTACCACTTGCTCACCCTTAGGATTAGCATTGTTAGGAAAAACTTAGGCCCCGTAACTACAAATTTAAAACAACCCACTGCTGGTGCCCGGTTAGTAATCGTTAACGACACCGACCTGATCGGGACCCAACAGCCGTCTTCGTGATCGGAGAAAATATGTGGAGAAACGATGGCGTATTTTATTGCCGGAGAGTTTGAGGTGTGAACCACCACCGTTGGTGAACCGGCCTCCACCGGACGTAACCAACCGTGATGTTTCTCCATCTTCTTCCGCCGCTCCACGCCACTACCGCCTCTCCACCACCACCACCACTTTCGTCATCATCTTGACAACACCACTACTTTATAAATACACCACTAGTACAAAAACCAGTAAAAAGAGCGCAGCTTTATAGCGGTTTTAAGTGAAAACCGCTATATGGATTATAAAGTGGGTCCAATTATCTAATTTGTAGCGGTTTACCAGTCAAAAAGTGGGGTCCCAACTACACACATGCAACGGTTAAGGTTAAACCGCCTCAAGTAATAACATTTATGGCGGGTAAATGAACCCGCTTCAATTGGGGTAACCAATTTGTAGCGGTTATTTTTAAACCGCTACTAGTAAATTCATTTTGAAGCGGGTAAATCGTTCCCGCTTCAATTGTGATAAATAGTTGTAGCGGTTACTTATAAACCGCCACTAGTAAATTTATTTTGAAGCGGGTAAAACTATCCCGCTTCAATTGTAAGAAACAATTAGTAGCGGTTAGATAAACACCGCCCCAATTGAAATGCCTTACCCTCCGGTAAAACTATTATTACGCTTCAATAGCTTCTTTTTTTATTTTCTATTTCATAATCAGATTTAATTTTTAAATATATAGATATAGATATATATATATATATATATATATAGATAAATATGCAAAAGGTTAGAGTCGCGTCGGTAGGTGTTACTTGTTAGCATTCAATTCATTCATTAATGGTATGGTATTCATTCTCATTGTAGTATAAATATACATACACATTAGGTCACTTTTTCATCCAAACCCTAAATATGATCATCAATTAATTAAGTTCCCAATATGATCCTCATTCAAGTATCTAATGGTCAGAGACTGATCCTCTCTCATCTAATTTCTCAAATATCTATCAAATTCACTTTTCGTGATCAGATCTATCAAAAAGGAATTAACAAATACTCAACTCTTCAACCGAGATTTCTCTGTTTAAATTTTTTGGCATCCTTAGACGAATCTACTTGTTTCTTCAGAAGTGTGAGGTTTTCTTTCTCTTCTGGAACTCAAGAATGTTAGTAGATTCTCTATTGGTGTTGAAATCAAGAAGAAAAAGGAGATGTCGATCAAACGTATTGTATAAACAGGTGTGATACTATCGGATACCCATTTTCTAATGAAATATGTCTAAAAGAGGTTCCAGATAATATCACACGGTTTTTCTTGTGATGGAAGATTGATGGGCGATTAATGTATCAGACTCACTAGTGGGTAAGATATGTTCGAGCATTTCTTCTGATCGAGTGACGATCCTCCTTGTGCATGCAGGATCGTAGCCTTCAGAGTTTTGGCCCAAAAGGCCGTAATTAATACGATCCCTTTATTTCCTCGGGTATTTTTCATTTGTTTGGACCATGCCAAGATGTTCATGGATCGGCCTAAAAGACAATATTTGAATGTTGAAGTTTTGGTATATAATGATTAATGAAGGCTGTTATATGAAAGTTTGGATCGGTTTTTAGTTATTTAATTTTTTATAAATTAAAGTTAATAAAGGTCGACGATATTATCGATGATAGTTTATCTTAGCCTTTTCATCTTCACTCGTACCATTATCATAATCATTCTCTTCTACAAAGCAGAAGGCGATGTACATGAGCTAATTAATTCATACGATTGAAAATTTAAACTACGAACACAAAAATAACATAGTATATATTGATATGATGTACATGTTCAGTTGATGATAATTTACTCTAGCCTTTTCATCTTCACTGGTTCCATTATCATTAATCTCATCTTCAAGTTATTACAAAGCAGAACGCGATGTTTGAGTCCCAAATACACAATTGAGACATAACAAAACCTTGTATACGAACAATAAATCTCGTTGCAGTTTCTGCAGAAATCCGGTGCTGAAACTTGATCATCTTTATATATATAATTCCCATGTTCCAAATTCTTTTTTGTTTTGCTTCATCTTTATATATAATTCCCATGTAACAATTTGATTTAATATACTAACACCCCACACTGATACCATAAAATTACATAACAACGTACGTATAGTATGTACAATATAATACTGTATGATTGAGTAACATTTAACCTAGGTAGCTTATATAATTATAACCACGTATTGTTACATACTCGATCTATTTTGATCTCCAATTGAAGAACTCGGACGAATAGCAAGATATACCTTCAAGGACTTCTGTGATGCAAAATTTCATTTGTTCGGCAAAAGATATGTTTTTTAAAGAATCAGCAAAACTGCCAGGCTTTTTGCCAGAGTAATGGAAAATGTGAATACGTTTTGAGAAAAGCATAATAGTGACCTTAAGGAATATTTTATTCCGTTCGTTGAGATTTGATTCGGCTATGATTGACGGACGAGTAAACAGAGAAATTGCGGTCGTGAATGAATATTGTTCTGAAAGAAGATCACCAAAACGTGAGAACTTCATATGGAACTGCTTCATTTTGTTGTTTGGATGATGCTATTGTTACCAATTTAGGTGATTGTGCAGGATGATTGTATGCAAAAGTGATTGCCAAAGCTAACGGAGTAATGGGTATTTATAATTGGGTATGCCGATACATATTCTCAATTTAAAAAAATAAACAGCGGTTGATATATTGATTATTAATTGATACATAGAATATAGAACAGTTGATCGATGAGTGTATTGCAAATGGGTGTTGACATATACTGTACAACATAACTTTTGATGTTTACACCAAACTGTACAAACATTTAAGCACATAGTACAAGTACAATATAGCAAAGTTTTGGTGGATGAAAAAACAAAACCCATATTGTATATATCAATCCCCATTGCAAAAGTGACTGCCGAAGCCAATGGTTGATTACTGTTTAGAACAGTGTATTGATATATATATATATATATATATATATATATATATATATATATATATATGTGTGTCCTTTCAAAAAAAAATACTCCATATATATAGACCACGGTTCTAGAAAAGAACAGTAGTTTCAGACTTTCAGTGTTGCATGGTATTTATGTTTTTGAAACAATGAAACTACTATGCCAAACGGTGTCAAAAAATTATGTTAGTCAAAATTTAAGGCACTTGGTCAATGTTTTTCTTAATTGTTTTTTTAAAGCATTAGTTATTTTTATAATAGCAAATCATCATCGTCGTAGAAATATACAAATCAAATCAAATTGATATGAGAGTTTAATCCGGTTTAATAGTTTTAATAATTTTGGATCGGTTTAATAATTTTTTCCCGCTTCAACATTGTTGATTCATTCATTTAACAAATAATGAGTATTGATTAATGAAATTGATTTGGCTGTTGGGGGATCGACTTGGTCGTGAAAAATTTGCATTTACGTCTGATGATAAATAAACTTAATAGACGGGTGGCCATATTTAATCCGGTTGACAAGACCACACAATGTTCCTATCCCTAGCCTTATCAAGTCTATGATACCTATACCACCCCCTCCCTGACCCTCCCCAACCCACTTTCCAGACATATATTTGACTTTTTTAACAATTTTTATTTGTATTAAATTTTTATTCCTATTAAAGAAAATGTGTCGGTCTTATATGTTTTGGATCGGTTCATTAATGCTTTTAACCGCTTCAAGATATATTGATTCTATTTTAACAAAATGCTTATTAATTATTTATTAATTATAAATTAATTAATTAATATATAATTAAAGTATTAAAAGTCGACGATAAAATTGATTTGCTTGTTGGGGGAATGGGGGCATCGAAAAGTTTTTCAATTACGATTGACTTTTAATTACTCGTATTATACAGGTGGAAGAATTAATCAATATTTAATCCGGTTCCCCACACATTTTTAAGTTTAATTAATTTATGTATATGGATCGGTTCATGGCGGCCTTATATATTTTGTGACATGCATGTAAATTATCGTTGGTTGTTGTTATATCTATATATATATATATATATATATATATATATATATATATATATATATATATATATATATATATATATATATATATATATATGTTCATTAAGTTGACACAGTAGCACCTAATATGGTGCCATGTGTCACCTAACAAAAAATACTTCAAGATATTAATTCATAAATCTTCTATAAACTTGAAACTTCAATATTATTAAAGAAATTTCTTACTTTCTGTAATTTAATATTAAAAAAAAGTTAACAATTAGCACAAAATTATTAAGTGCTTAAAAAAAAAGAATACTACAATTTAACTCACATGATTAATGTGCACTTGTCTCTCACGAGACTCGAACACATAACCTCTCAATTGATAGATTCCCGTACATAGTGCTAGACCAAAGGGCTATTGATATAATTAAATTCATACATTTTTTACTCATCTATCACAACTAATTCTTTTTATGAAGTTTTTCATTTATAATGGAAAATCTAAACATAATTAGGTTGTTCGATCTTAGTTATATTTATAAATTATAAAAGTTTATAATTTGTGTAAGTTAATACATAATATTAATTGTGATTGAGTTGAAATAGTGTGTAGGTGAGTTTGAATAGGTTAAAAATAGTGAAAATCACCTTCGGTGATTGTAGTAGATTAAATAAAATTAAATGCCTTCAATTCAATTTCTTTTGCCTATATATACATCAAAATCCAAAGTCCACATTATTAATAAACTCTTAAAAGACCATCTTTAAAAAATAATATATAATAATGGCATTGGCATCATCTTCTCGAATTCCAGATAATGATATACCTCCACGTCCTCCTTCTCCAATGATGGATCTTTTAAATTATGCAGCGCAAAGGGATGAAGTAATGCATATTCAAGTTAACCTATGGACCAAAAAACTCAATAAACAAAAGAAGAAGTATGAACATCTTTGGAAGCAACTCAAAGAACTCGAGAGGTCTATGAATCAAAAGAGAGAGACTTTGAATTCTTTGTATAAGAAATAACGTAATGTTTCATTATTAATTAAGAGATTCAAAAATTGTCCTATGGCACTATTAATTTCAATTATGTATGTTAATTTTAATAGTTTAAGTATAAATGTCTTTTTAATTTGTTCAATGAGAAAGAAATGTTGTGGTAACATATGAAAATCATAATTGGTAACTAAAATAGGAGACGAGAAAATTGATTGACCAATATAGTTGATCCAATGTACTCAACACTTAAAAAAATTTCGTACCACATCCACACACACACAAAAAAAACTCCTAAAAATCTTTAAGATTACAAAGATTTCAGTTACAAATTAAAACAAGTCTGATTGAGGTCAAAAGCATCTAGATTATAGACAGCTCGGCTCGATCAAGTCCTTATCCCAAGACACACAATTTCAGGAAGCCCAACAAACTAAACAAACAAGTGAAACATTAAAACACAAACACAAAATGTCAAACAACACGTACATTTAAGACCCAAAAATGCATGAAGTTGCTAAGCTTATACACAAATGATTGTAGCGAGAAAGATGTATCCATGCATTTCGCACTAAGTTGATACACATCTTCCATTCTTTTTACTGTTATGTTTAAGAATGAATATGACACCTTCGGAAATGGTCTAGAAGAGCCAAATGCTTCTCGTTTTTTGCCACAGTAACAGAAATTGGCGTGTTGTAAGTGAAGTTTATGGCAGAAGATACATGTCCACAACTGTAATGGACATACAAGTTTTTGTAAGAATCAGTAATACTACACGAGTGAAATTGACAATAACAGGCCATGTTGAAGCATTGCTTTTCATGGCCAGATCTACTGTGGAGGATAAGAGTCTCCATAGCAGGGGGACGGTAAATATGAACTTGCCTTAATCGAAAGAGGAACATGTATTTATTTATAGAATTAATAATTGATGTGTCAGAATAAATTTAACAAAATCACAAATTTGATCCCTTGACCAAACTCATTTAACAAAATAATCCCTTGACTATTTTGTTAAATACGGAGTAGTTATTTATAGCATATCTCATAAAAAAATCTAGTGTATTTGACAAGACCATACCATGCTCCCCTAGCCATAATTAAAGTCTATGACATCAGTCACCACCCCCTCCCTGGCTCCCTCCCAGCTTCCTTCCCTGACAGGCTGACATACATTTGACTTTTCTTTTCATGTTTTTTAGTCTCTTAGATCAGCTCCAAAGTGAAGCGGTTAATATTGAAATGTAGCGGCTCCTCACATCTTGGATCGATTCATTTATGTTTATAACCGCTTCAATATCTGTTGATTCTAATATAAACTGTTATTATAATTTATAATACTCCGTAGTAAATATTAAAAGTCGACGATAAAATCGATCTGGTTGTTGAGACTTTAAATTGAGAGGGACTGGGGGCATCGAAAAGTTTGCATTTATTAGATACTTAATTAATTAATTAGTTGGTACAAAGAACCATAGTTATAAATCGGGTTGAATTACAACTTTTTTTCCCATAATGATAATATCCTTATTTCTATTCTTTATTCACAACTAATAAATCAATTTATTCCAAATTTCAAATGGAATCTGGTTGCACATCTTCACCACCACACAAAAAACAAAAAACCACACGATATGAAAATTAAGTATTGAAAGAAAAAGTCACAGGGCTTATCGAGTCTATGAACTCAATTGATAGGGAAAACAGGCTAAAACTTTGTGTTTTGAATGATAGTGTTGGTGAATCATCTCGAAAGAAGCAAGTTTGGAATAATCAACTGGATAATCGTCCTGCTGATGATGCTAATCTCTACTTAAGTTTGTTCCTCGGCAGAGATCGAATTCAGGATGCGAAACATCAACTTGAAATTGAAGATACACTGGATGTTATCGAAGAATCTATCCGAAAGAAGAATGAAATCCTTGAGACGTTGAAAAAAGTTTAAATATGTATAAATTATTATATGTATGTATGTTCTAATTTTAAGTGAATATATTATACGTGCGTCTTAATCTTAAATATAAAAAAGAACGTATCAAAATATATATACTCAAATAATAATTATCATACATGGTTTTCGTACACGTGACAATTATGACGTTCTTATGAGCATCTCCAATGTATAAAGCTATTGTAAAGCTTTTTCCAAAGACACATCATCAACATCCAAAAAAGCTTTAGATAAGTCCAATGAGTAAAGCTTTTGCAAAGCTTTTCTTTTGAAGCCTACACACACAAATTTGGTAAAAAGCTTTTGCTTAAAAGCTTGAGATTTATCAAGCTTTACACTTAAAAAGCTTTATACTCCAATGATAAAAAGCTTTTCAAAAGCTTTTTTACACAAAAAAGCTTTAGAAAAAGCCCTTGTTGGAGATGCTTAAAACAATGTACAAACATTGATTTATAAATGTCAACATATTAATTTACAAACTTAAATTTGTTTTTATTAGTATAACTTATACATCCATGAATCATATTTGTTAAGTTGAAAGAGTGCACATAACTTTATTGAGTAAAACTCAATTTCACTTAAAGTTGTTATGTGAAAAGAATTATAAGTTAAATGATACTATTGTTTGAATTTTCGTTAAATACAATTTGAATTTTAATGCAAACCAAATCAAATCGAAAGCCACGGTGAAAGTTAAATGATAATATTTTTAACGAGTAAAATTTTAGTTATGTCTTAAGATCAATAATTCAATAAGTCTTGTGATATTATTATTGTTGTTGTTGTTTCATCGTTGTTGTTATTATTTTTTTTCTGTTAATTCATCCAACGACATTATAAATATTACCCAACAATAGAAAAATAATTGTTATGTTTTTGTAAGATAAATATATAAAAATAGGTAAAAGACAAACTATTCATATAATAGTAAAATTCACCACTCCTGGTGAATATAGTCCTTGGCAATTATATTTTGTACCGTATTTTGTATACTTCTATTCAATTAAAAATTAAAAATATCAAAATAGTGATTCAACTATTGACCTGTTTGGTGTAACTATTGAACTTCCAATTTTACAACTTCCAATTAGAATTAAATTCTACTCGGCTTTGTGAAATGATTACACTGTCGATCAGTCACCTCCCATGTAATAAATGAGTATATATAAATACGCAGTATATATATTTTTTGATTAAAATTTTATTCTAAACATTCAGATTCAGATTACAAGTAAACAAATGGAACTTAACGCCTACAAAGCAGAGACGATCGAGAAGTTGCAAGCTGAAGTGAAGGAAGAGACGAGAAGAAAGAATGAAGTCCAGAGTATGTACACGCCCATGCAGGAAAAGTTTGATGAAGCAAAGAGTTTGAAGAAGGAATTTGAGAAGTTACCCACTTCAGAATTCAAAAATTCTGTTATTGCTTCTCTTGAAAAACTTCTCAAATTTGAAGAAACATGTTCAACGCAATTCTCTACTTTGTCATCTTCGTTTGATAAAAGCGAAGAAAAAAAGATTTTATTTATCGATACATTTCAAAACTTGTAATATTATTATCATTCTTTTTTTTTAATCGAAAGTAATATATTAGTGTGTTTCATACGTGCATGTAATTTTATCTTTCCATATTTTATTTATATTACGTTATTATTTACTATATTATTATTATTATCGGGGTGACTTTTATTTATATTACGTTATTAATCTCTCAGGATTTTTCTTTTAATATAAATATGAAATATAAAATATAAAATACAAATAATAAGATAGAATAAATAAATATAAATAGATAAATAGATAAAAGAGAAATGTTGGAAATTTAAATTAACATATGTGAACCGCTCCAAGATCTTTAAATGACCGTCCCTCTTTTATAATAAATATAATTATAATAACATAAATAACTAAATAAGAATGAAATAAATAGATAAAGACTAGTAATAAACCGATCCAAATGTTCAGGTAAACCGCTACAAGTATAAAGTATTTGATTTTATGAGTCAACCAATTAATTAATTAAATAGTCAATCCGAACGTCACGGCAAAACGATTCAAACAAATGGAACCAGGAAGACGAAGAACATATACGAATGTTACTTCAACGCATAGAGGAACGTAGAGCAAATATCGCGAGATGGGATGAGATGATAACAATTGAGACTAAGACTATTTATGGTACAAACTCTTAAAATGAATCTATGTTTATATGTTATATATGTTACTATTTTTGGATGTCTCGTTATAACTATCCATTTTGATATTTAATCAATCAAAAAGACCTTAGTGATTAGATTTAATATTTAATGGATGAAAAGTGTGGTTATAGATTATAGATTATAAATTATAGATAGATATATTAATATATTAATAATTAGTACACACTCGATCTATTATTTATCTGTAATATATGGAATGCCTTATCGATCTCTTTCATGCAATATACTCCGTTACGTAAATAATTTGCATACATGAAATTAGTAAGACTGTAAGATATATAACATGTTTATACATTAAACCTTGGTTGTGTTCCTTTTATTTTGTCGCATTATTGTATGTATTTATATTATTTTATGTATTTATACTAATTAGACAATTTTGTCGCATTATTCATGCAATATACTCCGTTATTTTATTGTATTATATGTATTTATAAAGAAATTTTGTTTCATTTCATTCGTATATTTTGCACTTACGTAGTTTTATATCCAATTTCAGTTTAAATAATTATCGTACGTGACCAGAAACGAAGTTAGAGTCATTTTGTACGTGTCTACAAAACTGATCAAATAATAGTAAAATTATTTTTTAGAGTCAGCAAAAAAAGCTTAAAAAGGATAGTGATTTATCAAAAAAGAGCGGTGGACATATCACCACCCCTGTTCCTAAAATGTTAATAATGGGAGTAGTCCAATCTCGAAACCTGCAAAATTTAGCCATTTCACATGCATTATTCCGCTCCATTTATATCTTTAAAGGTTGAGACATTGAGTTGGGTTGAGTATAAAACAATTCTATACTGTACAATATAGTCTCGAAACTTGCAAAGTTGCAAATACATTCAATTTGGTCAGTGGGGTTAAGTTGTTTAATTTAGAGTTGCATTCAATGATTCAATATTTCAATCCCATTTCTCACCCAATTTTATAAGTATATGGTGTTCAGTGTCCTCCTCTTTAGTCTTTACCCAAAAAAGGAAAATATGAAGATTTTCCCTTTCCCTAGC
This sequence comes from Helichrysum umbraculigerum, assembly GCA_949592205.1. Lineage (NCBI taxonomy): Eukaryota > Viridiplantae > Streptophyta > Magnoliopsida > Asterales > Asteraceae > Helichrysum > Helichrysum umbraculigerum. Next base: position 94,327,278 of record CATIUR010000004.1, read on the forward strand.
CTATTCAATTGTGATACTCTTTTGCATATAGTTATACTTATTAAGTAAGATATGATATGATACTACATAGCAACCACGATTTCCCTGTTATATCTTCTCCAAGATCCCACTCTCTCAATCTATCGGAACATTGAAAAGAAAACGTCTTTATAACAGCATTGTAAACAATCACGTTTTCCCTGTTATAGACACGAGTTTTTTTCAACACTCCGACTGATTGTTGATGAGCATATATGTTCATGGAGTTTAAAAGAAAGTGAGGAGAAAACGGTGTATATATATATATATATATATACACACACACGTTTCAAATCACTCATTCTTTTGTTTTGCTTTTTGTATGTATCGTATCAGGTCGCTAGGAATTTGATACTACTCCTAGCATTCTAGAGATGGAACGTCGTCCATACAAAAGCTGTTTTAAATTTTTAATTCTCATTTAGCCTAGAAGTGTATATCAAATGTTGTAGCCATGTTTATCTTTGAGCTTAAAAAGTGTGTTTCAAAAGTTGTTTGATTATAGCAGAAGAGTGTGTTCAAGAAGTCGTAGGTGGTGATGTAAAACTTCCGATATCATGTTACGAGATTGTATTTTGTGACTATATTACAATTTTTTTTATATTTGCATTTATGGGGATGATCTATATTTCATGTTTAAATTTCATACTATGTATTACGTAATAATATATTAACAGGTATATATATATATATATATATATATATATATATATATATATATATACTCCGTATAATAGATATACAGAGTATATACTCCGTAAAACAAAGATTTCCCTTGATTTTGGACATTTGGGCATTATATCTATGGCCGTGCGGTGCAACTCTACGTACAACGGTACAACTATAGTAGCGCAACAAAAACCCAGAAGGAAGCCACACACTATTGCTGCGGTTTTCAGTAAACCGCTTCAAATACTGTAACTATATAAAATAGAAAGATATTTTGTAGATTGTAAGAGATAGTTCAGTTGTTTTGTTAAACTGAAAAGATGGCAACCGAAGAAGAGAAGTATGTTTTAGGAGGGAAAGCAGGCGTTTTAAAGGAGATAGACCAACAAATGATCAAATTACAAAAAGAAAACGTCGAAAAGTTTAATACGGCAATTGAGAAGATCGGCAAATGGATCAACGACCTCAATGATAAATTTGACGAATTTGGAGTTCAACCCTCTGCATCCGAGCTCAAATTTCTCAAGAAACTTGAAGATGATTTTCAATACTACACCTCCGAGAAAAAAAACGCAGAAAACATGCTAATTCGTTTCGAGATGTATGATCGAAACCTTAGGGATTGGATCGATCTGCTACGTTTTTAATTTTTCATTTGATAATGTAATTTTATCCTTTAGTTATTTCATTACTGAAATTGACATGAAGTTCTTTAATTCACTGAGTATTATTACTATTATTTATTATTATTATTATTACTATTATTTATTATATGCAATAAATTAATAAAATTACAAGCACGAATATATATATATATATAGCGCGATCAAAAAAGAAGAAAAATTAGGTGGATAAGAGGGAGAAGCAATATAATTTAATATTTTTTATTACTATGATTCATTTTTTTACTATTATAATTCATCAAACATTGTCACAAGTCATAAGTATGTTAGATGGGTCAACGTTTGTTGTTTTTTTACATTAATACTTTTACGGATACGAATGTGGATCGATCAAAGGCGAAGATAGATCAAAGAAAACTTCGAAATCTAAGAATTTACGAGATTGTCGGGTTCTTAGAAAGTTATCGCATGTGAAATCCGAGAGGATGGTTGTGTAGAGCTCGACTCCGTGATCGTTTTCTTCTAAATGAGCTAGGTGATTTATTGAGTTTTTGATGTAGTTTTTGTGTGATTTGTGTGGTGTTTTAGAGAGAAGGTGGAAATAGGACGTCGTGTTTCCCATTTTGAGGTAATTATGTTGATATTATATGTTTGAATTCGTCTTCATTTTTTCCCCTTTTTAAAGGGTAATCCCGTTTTTAACAGGCTCCCTCGGGTTGGCCAAGCTTTTCCTTGTGATGTACGCGGCCTAACCGTTACCATGTACGTTTCCGAACCTTCCAGTCGCCACCCAAAGATTTTTTTTGCATCTGGTGAGGTTTAAAGGTTTGAACCTGAGACCTCTTGTGAGGATAACAAGACGCCAACCACTAGGCTATCCTGTGATGGTTCTTCAGCTTATTTATGTACACTGTATTAATTATCTTATCTCACCTACCCCTCATTAATGTCCCCTTTCTCTCTTTATATAAAGCATTTACAACTCTCAATAGAAGCAATACCATTTTACCCCTTTCCCTTTCTACATTATATCTTTTTATTTTACAAAATGGAGACTAACTCAATACTTAATGGAAAGGCTATGAGTACTTTAACTCAAAACTTGATGGATGTTGATAGTGATGCCATCAACATGTTACGTGCACATATAACAACGTTTAGTCTAATAATTGCCGACGTTTACTCAGAAATCCAGGAAATTGAGGAGGTAGGTTATCGTTACAAGCTCATCTCATCTCTTCAATTTTACAAAGATCAAAAGGAAAAATGTGAAGAACTAATTGCGAGTTTCACATCAAATATAGAGGTGAACGAAATTTATAAAAATAGCAAGTGTTCATTGTAATCTATTGATCAATCTATTGTTTTCATGAATATATATGTTATATTAACATAAATTAGTGTTCACATATGATTAAAGTTAATCACACGTTAATCACACGTTAATTACCTAGGATCGTTTTTGGTAAACTCATACGGAGTAGATTAATGTTAAAGTAAGACAAATGTCGTTTTGAGCATAGGAGCACAGCGTGTGGTGTCGGTGTTCTGAGACAGTGGTCTGGTGAATGTTGAAAGTGAGGATTTTTTGGTGGTGTGCTGAAACTGAATTCTCACTGTTCTGGACAGTGTTCTGGAGTTTTTTATTATTAATTGTGTTTAAAATTAGTAGAAGACAATAATTTGTGTTGTATTATTATTATTAATTATTATATTATATTATTACTATTACTACGTATTTTTAAAGTAGATTTTTAAAGTTTCAAAGGTGGGGCGGTTTAAATAAAAACCGCTCCAGAAAAAAGTAAATATATAAACCGTAGAAAGACCCAAAAAAGGGACATCAGTTTCTCGATCAAAACCTATCTCAAAAAATTATTTCGTAACATTTGTTAGCATTATTAACATGCAATATATGGCTTCTTCCGGAGATGAGGTCACTAGCACCGTGAATGTCAGCGAACAGGAACGTCATCGTATCCGCTCTAAGGTGTATACTTTGATAGATGTTGATAATGAAATGATCGAAGAATTGCAATATCAAGTTACCAAGATTACAAGCACGATAAAAAAGATCATGAAAGAACTTCAAAAGACCCGCAAAATTAAAGTGCCTTCCACTGATGATCTTTTTAATGACTATAATCTTAGGTTTTACGTGAATCAGAAGGAAAGGATTGAAGCACAAATTATTCGGTTCAACCAAAATGTGGAACAAAATGAAGTTTTTAATGACTTGTTGTAATCATGTGTAATCTACATGTATATCAAATGAATTAGCAAGTTTTTCTTTCTTTTATGAATCTGCTTCTCTTATTGTTTAAAATATATGTTACTCAGATCCACCATGTTATCATTTCATCGATCTATTATTCTATTAGTATTATTATTCATCAATATATTATCATGAATATATATATATATATATATATATATATATATATATATATATATATATATATATTGATAACAAATACGGTGTATTAATTCATATATAAGTATTCTAATATGAAGCGATGTATTTAACACAAAACCGCGTCGTTGAAAGTGGGATTTGATTTGGTGGTTGGGCATTTAAGAGTCCATTTAATTTCTCATATGTTGTTGACTTGTAGTAGGCCGGCCTATAAGTAGTTTCCTAAAGTGTAGGTCATTTACTTTTTTGGGGGGAAGATGTTTAGATTTTAGAATATTATACGTAGTATACATATTCTAGATATTTAGAATGTTAATTGGAGCGGTCTGGTCATTTACTTTTTTGGGGGGAAGATGTTTAGAATATTATACAAAACCGCTTCTTGTTACATGTATTGCCATTGGTTGTACGTTTGACAACATTTATATAAATTCGAACAAATAAAAATATTTTGGTAAAACTTTCCGGCCGGCCAGTTTCCACAATAAATCAAAACAGGTATAGCTTAATGGAAGAATCTTCTGGGTCTACAGAACCACCTTCTAAAAGAGGGAATACAGCGACGCATCGATTCCGAGTGTATACCGAATTGTACACCAATTGTGTGAAAGAAATGCTAGATGAGGATAAAAAACAAAAAGAAGAAGTAGTAAAGACGATTGATAAACTAAATCATTCAATTTATGATAAACAACAAAAGATTCAACATATTGAGCGACGGAATATGATGATTCATATAATTGAATCTTCATATATGGATTGTCTACGTGGATCTATTGCCGAAGAAAGAAAGTTACTCGAGAACTGCGAAAAGATGGTGGAGACACTAGATCAAATGATTGAACAGAAAGAAAAGTGGATTAATGATGATCTGCCTAGTTTAGCGGATGGTTAATTTTCAATTTTGTATATTTGTTCTTTATTTATATTGTTCTTAATTAATTGTTCTTACTTATCGGATAATAGAATGACTTTAGCTTAAAACCGATATATCATATCGCTCCTACAACATGTATCGTTCATTTTTGAGTACTACTGTACTAGCTAGCATTACACCCGCGCAATGCGGCGGTAAAATTGGTGACGGATGATGGAGGTGCGAGTAACGATTTTAAAATAAAAGCGTAAATGTAAATATATTGAAGATTTATTGTAAAATGCTTGTGTTATGTATTATTTATCCATGTGAAATATAATAGAAACAAATATGATTTAACTATAGTGATCTACATATTAATGGAAATAATTTGGCCATGAACATGAGGTATTTGGGTGTAACACTCTAGGCAAATCCCACATCGGCCATTGACATGGGAGATCTGAAGACTTATAAGGGAAAAAGTCATCCTTTTACGACACAACGCGTTTTCGGCCCACGGTGGAAGTAGATCGCACGATAACGTCGTAGTTAAGCGTGCTCGTGTGGGGGAAGTGTCCAGGATAAAGTGGTGGTCGCCAAGAACAAAGTCGTGCGCCTGCAGCCAAAGCGGACAATATTGTGCCTTGGTAAAGGACAGTTACATTGGGGCTTATAAGGATAATATCATCCTTACATGACACAACACATTTTGGGACCGTAAGGGTAGTAGATCCCGTGAGAAAACTACAGTTAAGCGTGCTCGAGTGAGGTAGTTCCAGGATGGGTGACCTCATGGGGAGTAATACTAGTGTGGTCGCCAAGGAAAAGTCGTGCGCCTGCTGGCAAACCGGACAATATTGTGTCGTGGTAAGGCGGGATGTTACCGTAATGTTAGATGTTGGTGGCGCGACGAGTATGATGATAGTAGTGGGGTAATTAAGGAAGTCAAATGCTTGTGCTTTATGGTTATAATGTTGGACGCTAGTGTTGTAGGAAGTCACCATGTGTTTAATTTTGTGGTGATATTAATATGTCGTTTTTGTCATAGTGAATCGAAGTAGTGAATGTATACGTTTGAATTTATAAACAGTCAAGATAGTGTTGCTTGCTTATGGAATTCAGACATATAAGTTTTAGCGTACGAAAAATTTGCGGGACCACACGAGAACTTCCAAATAGTTGATCAATGTACTTCCACTAAACGCTTAACTTTTTAGTTCTCATGGGTCCAATGTCCTTTTTGGCCACAATAAGAGCGTTTGTGATACTTTGAACAGGAGTTTACCTTATACACCCAACACGTACCTCTATTGTCCCCAAAAGTTCTTAGGAAATTTTTAGATTCAACTTGTCATTATAAACCTTAAAATATCGAAAAATAGACAATGGAAATAAGAGGTTGCCAGCTAATGCATGTTGACCAAAATTATTTTAAAATCGTCACCAACTAATGTAGGATACGCTAAATGTCTTAAAGATAACCTCATTGAGACACATCGTCTTCCATGAGGTTTTTATTAATATATATCTTCATGAATGGCACATGAGTCCCTCGATCTCTGTAACAACCCGTCCCACATCGGAAACTGATAACAAATTGGAGCTCTTTATTAGTCTAAAGTTGTGGCTAATAGTTACCTTCCACTATGGTTTATCGTTGAAAGCTTAAGATATCCGGTTAGTCACTGCTTTCGACTTTGGGGGGCATTACATCTTATAGCATGTAGGCGTGAACAAAGTCGGGTTTCGGGCATACCCGACCCGACCTGGTACCCGAACCGGGATTTAGGTCAAAGGAAGAAAAACTGGGTTGTTGACCTACCCGACCCGAACCGGGTTTTTGACCCACGAATATCGGTTTTTAAACCGGGTTTATCCGGGTTTTATACAGGGTTTTCCAACCCGACCCGTAGTGTACCCGGTCCCAACCCGATTTGAATTTCAAAAACCCAACCCGGGTCCCTACCCGCCGGGTACGAAAAAAACCCGAACTGGGTTCAAAAAAATCGGTTTTTTTCGGGTTCGATTCTGGTTTTTTTCCGGGTTCGGTTCCGGGGTACGGGTTTTGTGTTCACGACTAATAGCATGCATCCATGCACATCAATTAAGAAAACATAATTTAATTGATTCTTTCTTTTAGTTAGTTTTGCTAAATGGTGCCCTAAGGGCACTAGTTAAGCATTCCTTAATTGTATTTAATGCATCACTCACTTTCTATATTTATAAGTCATATATTCCATAAATACATTTAATTATTTCAAGATCAATTCTAAACATGACAACTTTTGAGCTTAATTAATACTTTGAATCTAATTAAGGAATGCTTAACTAGTGCCCGAGCACTCGGTGTCGGTCATGAAAAGTCAGCGTTTTTCATGAAAAACGCCTTTCGACGGCGTTTTTCGGCCCCGTCACGGCGTACTCAACACGGCGTTTTTGCGGCGTTTTTCGTCCAGCGTTTGATTTCCAACGGTGGCTCACACGACGTTTTGATCATTTTTAATGTTTTTTTCCAACTTTTCCCTTCAAACATTTTCATATTCAAAAACACTGTCCACAACACTGTTACCACACCCCAAAATTTTAAACTCACAACACAACACCAAAAACACTGTAAACACAGTGTTACCACACCCCGTGTTGGCACTCTTTATCAAAATCCTAATAATAATAATAATTAATAATACTAATATAATAACATAATAATAATAATAATAGTTATTAATATAAATAAACCAAAATCCCGTTGAACAATCTGGACCTTTCAATGAAAATTTACAAGGTGATCCGACAATTTAGATTTAATTAAATAATTACACTTACCATTTTAATTATTAAATTTAAATTTAATTAAAAGTTAAATATTAAATATTATTAAATATATTAAATAAAACAAAATATTGAAAAATTACACAACTTATCTATCTATACATATAAAACAAAGATTTTTCCTTGATATTTAGACATTCCACGTCATAACATTTCCTTTTCTTTAGAGCCTCCTAATTTGACATATCATCATATTATTTTTTCTTTAAAAACCTTAATTAATAATTACTAAGAGTATTATTTATCAATTATACTTTATTATAATAGCCTTTAAAATTCCTATATTATATTTAATATATAACAATTTTTACTTACATAAAAAAAAAGATTCATTTTTCAATCCATATCTTATACATTGCAATTAACAAATATTATCATCATCAACTACCATGTTTTAAGAAAATTAGTTTTAATAAAGATATATGAAATTGATTATTTTATGATATTTTGGTATATATTACTATTGAATTTCAGTAATAAATTTTAACTTTCAACAATATTAAGATACAGTTGAAAACCTAATAAACATATGATTAATTTTTATTTTTTTAATTATCTTGCATTGCATAAGCTCAACAAATGTATTAAAACTTAACAAAATAACTTACAAATTAATTTAATTGTATTAGGTATTCAAACTTAAACATAATAACATTCAAACTAATTTAATAGTATTATATAAATGGTCGTGCATCGCACGGGCTCAACGCTTAGTTTTTATATATAAAATAAAGTTTTTTAATTATCTATTAGAGCATATTATTTTAGTTAACGATTATTTGTTATTAATTTACAAACTCTTGAACATTGTTTGCAAAGAAGTTTGTTTATAACTTTATGCTGAAAAGTAAATGAATGATATATATGAAAAATATTATCGAAGTAAACGTAAAGTAATTGGTCAACACCACAAATTAATTGTGCTATTGATAACACTTATTATATGCCCATTAAAATATTCGGCTACTTACAAATTACTATATAACTGCATTTTTCAAACGGCCGTGCATCGCACGGGCTCAATGCCTAGTATCTAGTTATATAAAATGAAATAATGAATTATTGAGTCTTACTCCGTACTTGTTAAATTTTGCAACAATAAAATAGCAATATGCTTTATAAATAGATATAGATAGATTATAGATATATAGATCTATATTATCTATATTACTATTACTATATATATCTATATTCTATATCTATACTATATCTATATATATGCATTTGATAAAAACTAAAGCACCAAATTTCAATTTTTTTGGTTCCCCGCCAAACGTGGGCTAAAAAATCAAAAAGTTTCATTGGCCAATTGAAGCGGTTGGTTTATGACGTGGCGGTTGTCTTTGTAGTTTGAAGCGGGTATTGTTTTTAACCGCTTCAAATGAGTTAAGCTTTATTGGTGAAAAGGCACTTTTCGGTCTACATAGAGACAGAATACACTTTTGATCGAGATTTTCTGTTTCATCATCTTCGGCTTCGTTTTACTTCTGCACCACCGTATCCACAAATATCCACCTTTAAATCTAGGTTAAAGTTTGTTATTGTAAACCCATTGCACTTTGGTAAGTTTATAACGGTATAATTTTGCCGCGACTCATATCCAAACGGTTGCATTAATTGCTAGGTTTTCCAATTTTGATCGGCTTTTGAACTGTTGTCATGTAACTCCAATACATCCATTATTGGTGGTAGTTTGTTAAATAGTGTAAATTAATTGTATTTTTCTATGTAAAATTTTTCATTTAGTGTATGCCGGATTGAAACATATACAGTATTGATATATTTGTACATAATTTTTTAGGTAAATATATAATTTATACATAAATTTTTAACCATACAGGCATACACCACTAATGTGCATCACTCTGTTGTTCAGTACAATAATTTAATGCATAACTAGTGGTGTATGGCTAAAGGTTGGTGGTGTACAAATCACCACCCATATGTTATTGATTGTTGTGAGTACATACAAAAGGGAATGTTCTTTATAAAACAACGCTTTTTTTGGTCCCCACCCTCAGCTCGTTATATATATCAAAATTAAAAGATATTGAATTCAATACTGATCTTGATGATATTGATGTAAAGATGTGGTCCCGTAGTTGTTGATTCTCCAATCCTGAACCTGTGAGAACACTCTAAGATATGCCAGCAAAGACCCTATTCAATACTTGAGAAAGTGCATCCATCACTGTCGTTTTTATGTGGGAATTAATATTTGTGTTCACCTGGTCTGTAGCTGGTTCTAATAAAGGGAAATAAATATGTATGACAATTCGATCAGTTTCTTATTTGCACGTGTGTAATGTTTGCTATCCGTTTTGCGTTGTGTTTGTTACATATTATACTCTTAATAAATTATAATGTCTGTAGTTAATTGCTCATTTATCATTTTAATTGTTAGCCAGTGTTTATCGTACGTGTTAATATCATTTATATTGCACATGTTCTTTATGAACTTAATATCAATAAATTCCTTTTTTGTAGGACATCAAATATAAACGACATGGCGAAAAAAGGTAGACTAGGGAAGGCAAAGGAGAATGACTACACTCCTGATCCAGACCGTCACATTGAGTTCGACGCCCAAGGAGAAGCTACTGGAGACAATAGGACAGATTATCTAACTTGGTTTGGAAACGAGGTTAGAGCACGAATCCCTTACCATTTGGGATGGAATACGAAGCCACTAAAGGCAGGAGATGAGGGTACACTAATTGCTCCAGAAGTTTTGGATAACGTATGAGACCTAATGAAAAGTCATTGGAACATACCAGACGACAAGCACAAAGAAGTCCATTACAGGAAGATGAATAAAATTTGGAGGAGGTGGAAGAGTGAACTTATTACTCAGTTTGCCTCTACTAACAACGACCCTCATAAAAAAATGGCCCTCTATGGACATGGATCACTGGCCAAAATTTGTTGCTGAGAGATCCACTGATGAAATCAAGGTAGTTCATATCTCATGTTTTGTGCTAAGTTGGTTTCATTATTATAAACAAGTTACTAACGTTATTTTTCATCTCATATGTGAAGAGAAAAAGTGAGAAAGCCAAGGCCAGTGCGGCAGCAAACACGGATCCTGCCCGTGTAGGACGGTTGGGTTATGCTGGTTTGAGGGAGTATTATTACAAAAACAAAAAGAAGGTTTTAACCGAATTCCCATGTCTAGCAAAGTACAAGTGTGAGCGCTCAGTTTTGTATCTTTACGCGAGACTGCGGGAAGAGAAGAAAACAGACACACAAGAAAGTAGGGATTCTCTTAAAAAAGCGGCGGATGAATTGGTAAGAATCAGGGGCGGTACCAGATTTTATATTTTTAAGGGGGCAAATTTTAGGATGATCGTCACATAAGGTTTGGGTTCTGAATTGAGATTTTTATCCTTCGAGTCATACGTCATGATAAACCAAAAACTTTTGTTTTGTTAACATTAATTCAGCCAAACCGAAAAAGAATTCAGTTTAACTTAATTCATATATTCAACACGAAAAACCAAACCAAAAGTTCATAAACTTAACAATGTGAACAAATTCATAAACTTAGCAATGTGACCAAATGTTGTGACTACTTGTGTTTTACTTTACAAATTTGTTTCTCTCACATATAACTTACTAAAGACTAAAGAATAAGCCAAAAGATACTGAATGGAAAGGAAAGCGAAATAAGAGGGGAAAATTAAATAAAGAAAAAAATACAAAAGAAAGGAGCTGGGTGCTAGGCTTGAACAAGTGATCATTTGGTTGGATGCAAGGGTGCTAACCATTTATCTACGTGGGTAAATACTTGTATGATTCAACTTTAAATGTATATCAAGATAATTAGTAAGATGCTTGTATGGGCAATGGCCTACACGGTCCACAGTCTCGTACCGCCATTGGTAAGAATATAGGGGTGACAATTCAGTTTCTGGATATTCTAAATTATACCTCCTCTAGTTTTCGGTTTGTTGGATCAACCCGAAAACCAAATGGCTGACCCGAACCCGAAGCTAAAGTTATAGATATTCTAAAACTTGTCACTAATAAATGTTATTAAATGTTCCAACATGTGAAACTTTATTTCATTTATATAGCTGGAGAAGGAGACCAAAATGTTGAATGATGGCACCTTTGATATGGTGGGGGCAGACGATCCCCTCACACAATACAAGGGAAAAGAACATGGGGGTCGGACACGGGCGGTATCCAGTGTGGTGGGGATGAAAAAGGCCCTTGAAACTAGGAAGGGTCAAAAGAGGAAAGCAGTTACAGTTGAGGTCGACATGGCCCAGACAGAGATAGAAGTGGGTAATCTGAATGCTGAACACATACACCTTTCTACACCTGGTGGATCACCATACCGGCCTGATGACGATGATGAGGTAATTTCCTTCTCTTTGCAAATATATAAATTTGTTAACTTAAGATATATATTTGTTAACTGTGATCATTCTGATCATTTTAATTGTGAATGCTTAAGATATATATGTATCCTACTAGTAAAATAACCTAAAGTTGTGAAGAATCGTGTTCCATCTAATTCATGTGCGTTTGACAGGAACCCCTTCCATGTCAAATTATGATGCCATACGGTCATCATGAAATCAGATAGGCAAGTGGGTTTACTTGTCCGTCTCACAAGAAAGGACTGCAGAGCGGGTACATGTTTGTGCTGGTAGAAACCGTTGAACACGGTCTTGACAATGTTCCCATTCCAATTCCCAAGGAGGGAATCAAACTCTTAGGCCAAGCCAAAAGTATCGAAGCTATTCAATGGCCTCGCAAAGCGATAAAGGTATTCGTATACGTCTATTCGTAGATCCATTTGGTATTATATTGTAATGTTTTATCGGCGTAATTAATGTTTTACCATTTTGTTAGCTTGGTCCTGTTATGTCGCCACACGACTTTGTGGGAAGTCGACTCCCCACACTACCAAAGAGGGATTCTACACCACCACATGGTGACCCGGTAATGTGTTGTATTTTATATCCAATTATGTATACACATATATTCCTTCTGAGTTATGTACATATTTATTCGTTAATTTTTTTAATCGTAAAATGTAGCATGTCAGCGAGGAGGAGCGACACCCCGCAACGACCACATCCACAACCTGTGTTTCACCATCCACCTCCACACCACATGTTGACTTGGTAATGTGTTGTATTTTATATCCAGTTATGTATACATATATACTCCTTATGAGTTATGTACATATTTATTCGTTAATTTTTTTAATCGTAAAATGTAACATGTCAGCGAGGAGGAGCGACACCCCGCAACGACCACATCCACAACCTGTGTTTCACCATCCACCTCCACACCACATGTTGACTTGGTAACGTGTTGTATTTTATATCCAGTTATGTATACATATATACTCCTTATGAGTTATGTACATATTTATTCGTTAGTTGTTTAATCGTAAAATGTAGCATGTCAGCGAGGAGGTGCGACACCACCCAAGGACCACATCAACAACCTGTGTTTCACCATCCACCTCCACACCACCACATGTTGACTCCGTAATGTGTTGTATTTTATATCCAGTTATGTATATATGTATTTCTTTTGAGTTATGTACATATTTATCCGTTAATTGTTTAATCGTAAAATGTAGCATGCCAGCGAGGTGATGCGACACCACCCGATGACCAGTGCATCCACAACCTGTGTTTCACCATCCGACTCTAGCAGCAAAGTTCAGAATTTTACACGTGATGATGATGTTTATGTACGTATGTAGTAATGAAATATCTTTTATTTTATGTCTATTTATTATTTTTCATATAATCTAATACTTTGCTAATGTAGCACCCAGTTATGGATGATGTTCTTCTGAATACATCAAAACCATCTGAGCTCCGTGATCAACAAATTCAAAGAATTAAAAATATGGAGATGCAGCTGTTAAGAAGGCCTAAGGAGTTAATAGATATAAGTAGGCGATTCAGATCATGGTTCATTGATCAACAAACCGTATCAATTGAGATTGAATCCCCTTATAATATGTATCCTGAGCCGATCCTAGATTGGTTTGAGTATGAGGCTCTTTTAATTTGGGTGACAAACAATTGGCTCGATGTCACTGTTCTTAATTGGTGGTTGATGTAAGTTCTTTAAAACATACGTTTTGTATCTTTAATTAACAAAATATGTGTATTACATTCTAATTCTATCCTATAAATTTTGGTGTTTATTTAGGTACTTGTATCTTTGCAAACCGAAGCTGGGCTTTCCCTGCAATTGCGCGTTCCTTAATCCTCATCTAATCCAGGAAACAGTTCCTATCTCCACTGTCATGAAGCACGTCACAGATGTGTTCACTGCTCACAATGATAAGCGTTTTTTCCTTGCTCCCTATTTCGCAAGGTATGTATTATATCTATATATATTTGTTACGTACATTGCCTTATTTATTATTTAAAACTGAAATGTTGTAACTTTTGGGTAGTAAACATTGGGTGCTTATCATTCTTGACAATGTTGAGCACCGCGGATACATATTGGATTCGATGAAGCTGAAAAAGACTTGGAAGTCTTATAAATTCGTAAAGGGTGTTCATGGGTAAGTATATATGTTAACTTGAATGAAAATGCTAATTAGGCAATTGTTTCTTATAACTTGTAGTTAACTTCATAGTACTGAATTTTCAGGAGAAAAGGCGAGGATTGGCAATGGGAGATGGTGTTGGTAAGCATATAATATAGTTTGAAAAACTTGATATATATGCAAATTGATCATAAATTATATGTGTTAAACTAACTTTGTGCTTCAAATCAGTGTCCTCAACAACAAGACAGTTGGGAATGTGGGTATTACGTAATGATGCATATGCAACAATTCTTTATGAGTATGCAACCAGATTTCCCACAAAATGTAAGTCCATATATAGTACGTAATATATAATTTCTGTATAATTCAATGCATTAAACTCGTTCTCTTTTTTTATGTTTTAATTTGAATTTATTATAGGTTTGGAGCGACTTGTCCCCTTATACAGCCGATATACTGGACAAGTTGGTAATCGAGGGCACAATCGAATTTGCAAAGAGGTACATTCTTGACGGTCAGAACAAGTAAATAAACCCATTTTAAACATTTAAACATTATATTTAGGTTATATATGTTGTACATACGTAATGTTATTACTTATTAGCATGATTTATATGTTCAGGCCGGTTAGATTTTGTTTTGAATTGTTGGTCAATTTGGTTTTTGGATTATGCTGGTTTTGGTATTTGCATTCTGCATGCTCGCAGCAGCATATACATATATATACGATACATCCGCTCCAAATGCTAACTAAATGCATATATACGCAGTTCCAAGATTTTTTTTTTAATACTTTAATTATAACAACCGCCACAAATGGCTAGTCAAAAGCCACTAAAAATCTATTTTTTTTCAATTTTCATTTAAAAAACCGCCACAAAAACTAATATAGACAATGCTCCGTTTACACATTTATACTGTTTTACAACAAATGTATTTTTTTTCCAATTTCCATTTAAAAAACCGCCACAAAAACTAGATAGACAACGCTCCATTTACACATTTATTATTTTCAAGTGAACCGCTACAAATACTGTTTTACTAACCCGCTTCAAAATTGTCAAAATTAACCGCTTTAGTAGTCATCACTAACCCGCTTCAAATGTTATTCTTCCCGCCAATTTTTGTATCTATATAACCGCTCTATTTTTTGATTTGACCGCTCCTATTTATAGAATTTGTGGCGGTCGTTTGACCACTTCAAACAAGTTCCCACTTTTCGTGGCGCCGGTATCAGGGGCGGTCTGTTCACCGCTTCAGATGGCCTATTTCACCGCCATATATACCCGTTTTTGTACTAGTGCACTTAGATCTAAGAGGATCTAGATCTGAAAATTCGTAGATCTAGATCTAAAAACTAGATCTGAAAAGTAGATCTACTTTTTAGATCTAGATCTACTTTTTAGATCTGAAAAAAAATTGATTGCATCCTGCATTTTTCTATTACATCTTGCGTTACTACATCTTACGTTCAATTAATGTATATTTGTAGTAGTACTTATTTACTGCATCTTGTATTTTTTAGAACTTTTATGTGTTTGTAAATTTTGATTTTATTTTTAAATTTATAAAGTTAGTATTACTTGTTTACTTCATGTTGTATATTAGTTACTGCATCTTACGAATTTTAGCGATTTTATGTTTTTTTACAACTTTAATTTTATTTTTATATCGAAAAGTTGTTAATATTTTTTACTGCATCTTGTATATCGTGAAAACATCTTATGATGTTTTTTTAGCTTTTTATGTGTTGAAATAAAAAACTACTTATACTTATTTACTGCATCTTGGTTTTATTCTTGAATCTAAAAAATTAATATCACATGTTTGCTGCGTCTTGTATATTGTTACTACATCTTATGTTGTTTTAGCTTTTTATGTATTGAAATAAAAAAACTACTTATATTTAATTTACTGCATCTTATGTAAATTTTGATTTGATTCTTGAATCTAAAAAATTAATATTACATGTTTACAACATCTTATATATTGTTACTGCATCTTATGTTGTTTTGATATTTTATGTGTTCAAATAAAAAAACTACTTATACTTATTTTACTACATCTTATGTAAATCTTGGTTTTATTTTTGAATCTAAAAAATTAATATTACATGTTTACAATATCTTGTATATTTTTACCGCATCTTATCGTTTTTAGCATTTTTGACAGAATCTTTAATATTAGAAGTTTTTTGATTGAAATTTTTTTTTTTTGACAATATTTGAACAATTTTTCGGGTAGTTTTTCGGTCAAGTTCAAAACTTTGTTATAATTGCAAAATAGTCTCTGCCTTCCCTTCCTCCTCTCCTTTTTGTTCTCCTCTAAACCGTTCCCTTATTTTTTTTTACCTTAAAATTGTATTTATCTTATGTGGCGATTAGTTGACATTAATGTGGTTTTAAGTTAGGGGTAAACACACTATAAATTGGCTATTAACTCTTTATTATTTTGTCGAGGGGTAAGTAGCTTATCCATCCAATCCAATTACCAATATATGTGACGAATCGGTAGTTTTCGTGTCAAGACCTCGAGTAATCATGATTTTCTTGGTTACTAGTAGTAAAATCTTACTACTCTATGTTGCAATTTTGTTTAATAGCAAACTTTGTTGAATTTTATAAATGTTAATTTTGTCTTTATATTGAAGGCAAGTTTAACTGCAAATTTTTATGATATAAATAAATGAAAAAAAAATGAGAGTAAATTTGAGAGTTTAATTATTGTAATAGTTATTTTTTGTAAGTGAACAATCTATTTATAACAAACAAAAATAGTAAGGTGTCAATATAAATAGGGCGGAATTTCATTCCAACAAAAAATTGGTAAGTTGCTTACTTGTCGGTTTATATCGTTTACTCAAATAAAAAATGAAACATATTTTTCCGATTTAATAGGTAACAAAGCACCATATTACCAGCCTTGATACGAAATTTACAGGTACATGAGATACATTGAAAATAAATTTTATAGTGTTAATCTCGAGAAATAATAATAATAATAATAATAATAATAATAATAATAATAATAATAATAATAATAATAATAATAATAGATAGACGAGTTATTTTGTTTACCCTTAAGATGATAGTGGTGGTAATAAAATCTAGATTCTAATTTATATATATAAAATCTAATATCATTTCGGTTTGGAAAGATATAACTTAATATACTTGCAAAATTCATATTGCACATGATTCATGGTATTACTATCAATTTATACTACTATATAAAGTATTTAGGAAAAAGTCTTAATGGAGAAAGAGTCAATGACTATTATACTCCTCAACATTTTTCTCAAACAACTCATATTATTAACACTCCCTACTGTTTCATATGGATAGGAATAAACAAAAATAAAAATAACTTTCACAATCCTAGAAAATAGGATTGTTATCAAAACCAACCAAATAATTATATCATTCCTGCCGTTTCATAATTGAAAGTATAGTATTCACAAGGAAGTGGTGAATTTTACTATTAAATGAATAGTAAATTTATTATTTTTCTATTTTATTATTATTTTATTATTTTGTAAAGTAATATAATATTCATTTTAGATTTAGATGAATTAACTTAATAACTTAATTAAAATATAATTCATATAAATAGCCATCAAAAAACTTTTTGAGTATTCTAATTTACAATTTAAAAATACAATTATAGATTATTATATTTTATTTATAGTTTTTCAAATCGTATGTTTTGTAAATTGCATGTATTATATCTTACATAAACTTTCAAACACCCGACTAATCAACGTGATGTCTTTTAATTAATTGATTAACTCTAAATAACAAAAAAATATATATATATAATTTAAATATATTTTATTTAACGCTAACAGTGTCATTAATGTTTGATAATTATTAATAGTTTTTTTATAATAGAATGTCAACCATGTTGATCATGAGATACATGGTATGGAGCATAAGATTTATATATATTTTTAGCTTCATATTTGAAGAATTAGCTTAAATATTGATAATGAATATATATGACGCATCACCAATCAATTTTTTACACATTACTTTCTCTTTTTATTTTTTTATATTTACATTTTTAACATATAACTCACCTCTCATTTATTTCACTTCACTTCATTTCTTTTGTTTGTTTTAATATGCATCACTCTAAAATACGAGTAATCTAATAGCGTATAGTACGGTATATATAAATCATAGTAAGAAATTTTTCGTAATTAGTAAGAGGTTGTGTAAAATTAGTTGATTATAGTTATATAGGTATTTGTGAGTGTCAGGAAAGAATAGAGAGAAATGAGTATTGGTAAAAACTGTTAATATTCATTTTTTATGTGGATATGGTATAAAAGTCATATAGATTAGACTCCTTATATAAATATTGAACAATTCTAACGTGATTTTGTGATCAATAAATAAGACCTATATACATCTTATTCTAAGGTCAAGACCGTAAACATTATAGGTACTTTTATTGTCTTGACAGATAAAATAATTGACCAATGAAAATCAGATCTACGTCCATATATAGCTACTTAAGCCATTCAAATATCCCAATTTGACTACATACGAAACACTATATTATAAGTAACATATATATCAAATTATTTCATAAAATATTATAAAAGTATTTGTTCCACCGCAACGCACGGGTTAAAAACTACTTGTTGATATAAATATACTAAAATAATAATTAACTTTCACTCTTTAATATTCTACTCCATATAATATATTAGTGTAGATAATCAAATACAAACAAATAAGCCTATAAAATATATTATCTTATCAAACCCAACCAGATAATTATATTTTAGTGGCTATCCAAAATATACTACAATAGCACCACATAGAAACCAAATATATTCCTCAAAGGCTCACGATATCCTGTAATGAAAATAAACAAATACATTTATAAAGAAGTAAGTTATATTTAAGATACAACCAATAACAATTGTAGTCATGGTTGAAAATCTCTAACCATGGCTCAATTATAGATATCTTCATGCTTTAAACGATTTTTAATTAATCACCTTATGCTAGAAATCAACCACTCATCCTGATGGATTTTCTATTCCCTAACTAGATTAACATAGTAGCGGAAAATAACAATTATTTTAAAGCAACTAGGAAATAAACCCTAAAGGACCTAAACTTAATAAATGAAAGCGACAATACAAAATAAATAGATAAATAAGAAAATACTAACCTTTGAGAAAACTAATTTCTCACAAGCAGACCACCTTGCAGAACCTTCTTGACTTGGAGGCAAGTACCCAAACCAGAGTACTTCTAATAGCTCACACCCACGAACCAGAGAAATTCCAAAGTCTAAGGTCCCGACTCTAAGTCGTGTAAACTCTTACAAGGATTAGGAATGAGAAAGAGAGAAAGAATCGAATTAAATTCGAATATGGGATGATTTGAAAGCTTAGACTATGCCCCTATTTATATAGGGAGAAGGGTCCGGGAGTTTTGTAGCCCGGCCGATGTGGGATCCCTACAAACGTCCTTCAACCGTCGATTGGAGCCTCCAGCTGACGGTCGGGCTTAATTGTTTCCCAAGTCAAACACGTGTCAACATTCCGCCAAACCTTAAAACACCTCCAGCCATCGGCTGGCCTCCCAACCGACGGTTGGACCACTTTCTAGAATATTCTTTTCAGCTTCTATTAATATTCAATTAACAAACTGATTGGTTTTAGTTTCTAATTAATTTATCACTTTGATAAATTAATAAACTAATCTTAATATTAATTTCAATTAATATTATCTCTCTTTAATTTCTCTTAGTGTTCATTGAAGGTGACCCAAAAAGAATTTCACTTTTAACGATAGTCTTACCAATTAGTTATGACCTTGGACACTATTTCAACACATCCACCCATTTCCAAATATATATTGTAGCTTATTTACCACCACATCTATAAATGTTTCACAAAAGAACATCAACTACAATTGATCAACAATTTGATACTCACTACCACACTTAAAAATGTACTCACGAAAGGACCTTACGGCTACTGCTGATGGTACTCCTGGAAAAAAAACTAAAAGAAAAAGAAAATGTGAAACAAATGTGGAGGAATTGAAGTGGAACAATAATATCATTGATCTAGAGAGCTCTAATAATAACGTTGTGAATTCATATTCTTTATTACATTATATATATATATATATATATATATATATATATATATATATATATATATATATATATATATATATATATATATATATATATATATGTCTTATGATTTTAATATTCTAATGAATTTTATCATGTATTTTTTTAGTGCTGGATTATTTTGACTTAGGTGAAAACTTTTAGTGATCTAAAGATTGACGAAGATCAGACAATTGACAATACAAGCTTTGAATTAACCGGTTCCATGTCAATTGAAGGTGTTAAAGAAAAGAGGAAGAACGAGGTAAAGCTGTTGAAACGGGCTAGAATTTATAGTTTAATTGATGAAATCGATGAAGTTAACGGTGTAATTGAGTAAGATTAGTATCAAACTTTGTTCAACCATGGACTAGATTTAGTTTAAATTCCACCTTATTTATGTTTTTCGTTTGGTTGCTTTGCAGTTTGACGTACACTACTATAAATAAATAAAAAATGGATGTTCTTTAATAAACTATATTTATTTACTTGCCTATGAATGTTACCTTGCATCATTTGAAGCACTTGAAAATGACTCTACCTCAGTTGCAACAGCATCATCGAATCTATGGGATAAACATGTCACGATTAATTAATGAACCACTACTACAAATGTGAGCATTTAAGGCGCCACTAAAAGGCGGTTATAGAAGGAAACCCGCTGCTTGGTTAAAATGGTTCGTAAACCACCTTATAAATACTAAAAGGATAGCGGTTTTACTGACCATGCTTTAATTGCTAGTATTTTTATAGGCGATTTTACTGACCCCACTTTAATTGATAGTATTTTTATAGGCGGTTTTATTAAAACGATGTATTTTTTAATATTTTGCATTTTCGAAATAATAACAATTAATATGTTTATTGTTTCAATTTACGAGTTTGATTTAATTTAATGTCATTTAATTTACTCCATTGACTATGATGATTTTATGGAGTAATAAAATTATTAAGTGGTTGAAATATAACAGAAAAAGCACGTACCATATATAAGATAAACAACAAAACATAACATAACATTAATATTAATTAAATAATAATTGTAATAATACAAAATTAATAATAACATAACATAAAAGATCATATGGGTCTATGGGTCTGGATTGTAGATGGTCTTGATAAGATCCGTGATCTTTTCCTCATATTCATTGATTTTCATACTCTTTTTATCTATACGTTCAATATGAAATCGTATAGATTCTTCATCTCGCTTGATACCTTCTTTCAAATTCTGAACAATTTTTCCATACATTTCTAACATAGACATTTCTGGCCCGAAGTGTCCTACATTACACTTGTCCCAAATATGTTGGGAAACACCGAAACGCTCGTAGGGATTCTTTTGATGGGACAAGGATGATGGCTGTGGTGATGGTTGTGGTGATGTTGGTGGGCTTGTACTTCTTGCTCTCTTGTTTCTCTTGGCATTGTTGGATGAGGAAGCCATTTGAATTTGCTGAGAAATGAAAATACGGGACTTTGTGTGGTCATTAAGAAAAATACGAGACTTTGTTTAGAACTTAGATATGAGACGTTTAGGAAAAATACGATTTATATAAACGAGTTGTTTAATCAATTGGCGCGACGATCAACTAACTGAGTAACTGTAACGTCAAAACCGCCTTAAAGATGCACAAAAGGCGCCAATTGAAACACAACAGTCAACAAGGAAAGATATTAAAAGGCGCCAATTGAAACTCAACAGACTCTTTTATTAAACTGTAAAATAAAAAGCAGTTTAAGAAAAAATGCGTTAATCGTACAAACTGAAGTCAATGGGAAGTGAAGAGTATATATACTCCATATATAACATGTCTCTACTTGAAACATGATTGAGGTCCATGTTGAGGACTTAATCAAAAAACTCGTTAACAAAATAAAAAGAGATGGTATGCTGCTCCTTCATCAAAAGTTTGAGCATTATACTCCAATTAAGAAAGCAGCAAAAAACAATATACAATATATGCTGAAGCTGAAATAAAAAAAAAACCCCTTATTTTGAAAGGAATTTACCATTTCAAAACAATTTCAAGGCCTTGATTTGAGCTTCAACTATATAAAATTCATAAAAAAGCTCACCAACAGCCTATGAAACGTGGCAAAGAATTTATGTTTGTAACTGTGAAATTGCACTTGCGTGCAACACATTCACAAATAAGCTTTCTTTACACGTTCCGACCATTGGTCAACATTTTTTACAGAGTATTTTATAACTGAGAAATTGCAGTTGCAAAGAATATTGATTGTTACTTTTTTTTTTTGTCGAAAAGTGATCATGAAAAGGAAAGGGTAATACTTCATTTTTTTGCTTTTTTGGATAAAGAAGACAAAACCCCATATATTGGTTCATAATTTTGTTTTGAGTGTTTGGAGAAAACATACTTCACTTCATCTCAGGCTTCTTACTTTTTATAGTGCGAATGGAGCCACGGAGGTGTTGAAAGCATCAACTACCAAAAGTATTATATGGCGGTTGTTTTAAAAACCGCTTAAGTAACAAACAAAAAGTAAATGGTGGTTCAAGTTCAAAACTCTTTAACCAAAAATTAATTTTAAATTGGCCTTAATCTTAAAAAAATGAGGCGGTTAATACAAACCCCGCTTTTTACTTGATGTATGAGTTTGAAATGATAGCATATATTAAAGGTGGTTAGTATAAACACCGCCTTTAATCGAATAAAATTTATTGTTTTAAGAAAAAGTGCATTTAAATTGAAGTCTGAAGATGAGTCTATGTGTTATATATGGAGCAAATATATGCATGTATTGTGATTGGTGCATGTATTGTCATTGCATAAATTCAGTACAGTAAGTCGATTAACATTCATGGAGTTTAGAATAGGTTTGTGATGTAATGTGCATTTGTAGTTTTGTAAGAGTTTTAATAAAGTTGCCTTCTAATAATAATTTTTGCAAAGCAGTGTCAAAAATTATGTTTGCCCATATTTAAGGCAGTTAGTTTAAAACCAGTAAAAAACCTTCGTAATTTTCTTGGTTAATTGTTTCTTTAAAGCAATAGTTATTTCTATAATAATAATAATCACGTAGAAATATACAAATCAATTGATATCAGAGTTCGAAATGAATTATTATCATCATCGATTATACAGTTAAATTAAATTAAATGAACGGAAAATCAACATTAACAATCTTATGAGGTAATATAATATTTCCTTTTATCATTAAAAAAAAAGTAATCAAACAAACATAAAGAAATAACAATATTTTCCATAAAAAATTTATAAGGTAATACAATATCTCTTTTGAACTCCCTAGAAGCCCGCCTCTTCGTTTTGTGTATCGACGATCATCACTATTATCATATACAATCATCGGAGAGGAAAAAAAATCATTAAAACGTACGTTTTTACTCCGGCTCACAACGAAATCATCCGCACGTATTAATGACTCTCAACCTCCCTGTTTTGGGACCAAACACCGGGAAAAAAGTTGGAAAGGATGTGTGTAGTCTTTGCATCCAAACACAAAGCTCCTTTGGTGGATTGCCCAATTAGGGTCGAACTCGACTCCGTCTCCGAGCCGGAATTTGTCAACAGAGACGGAGAATTTAAACAGAGAAATAGCGGTCGTGAAATTATTAAGTGAACATCAAGAAGATGTTCATGAAAAAGGGGTCTGATAATAAAAAGAGGGAATAGAAACTGAGTAGTTGTTTCATTTTTAGTTTGATTGAAATAGGTCATGATAAATGAGTATGTGTATTTATAAGGTGCTCGGGAGATATAATTAGGCGGTTAAATAGAAAACTGCCCTTGTATGTACACATGCATCACGCATATATATGCGACATACATGATTCATACAATAAAAAGGGTGTTCAAAAATATCCGTATCCGAATCAGTAAACCGAATATCCGAAAAACCGATCCGAAAATATCTCAAAATTCGGATATATTCAGGAGTGTTCAAAAATATCCGTATTCGAATCCGTTACCCGAATATCCGAAAAACCGATCCGAAAATTTGGATATATCCGAAATTTCGGATTCGGATTCGAAATCGGTTTTAATAAATAGATTATAGTTATTGAATATTGATTCAAAAAAATGATATTATGTGGTTAATATTTCATATTATCAATATATAAACTCAATAACTTAAGATTTGGTTAATTAGATAATGTGATAAATTGAATGATTTGAAAGTTAATTCGGATATTTAAGTTTGAACACCTCTATGATGTACGTATGTGTACATTTCTGTATTCAATGGAGAACAACCAAACCCCCCACAAGGTTCAACCATGCATGGATCGCCAGGCAGATCGCCTCCATTTACATATATCAACATCGGAGCTGGAACTCGCGATAATTAGTCCTTAATGTTGTCGGATAAGCGCTTCATTGGTGACATGTATAGTGTCGTATGTATGTATGTATGTATGTATGTATGTATGTATGTATGTATGTATGTATGTATGTATGTATGTATGTATGTGTGTGTGTATGTATGTATGTATGTATGTATGTATGTATGTATGTTGTGACATCCGACAAATTAGGACTAGTAATTAGTGCCTAATCATTGCATCAATACATGTAATTAGTTTAGTGTTAGGCTAATTATGTGTATCATCATGTGAATCATTATATATATATATATATATATATATATATATATATATATATATATATATATATATATATATATATATATATATATATATATATATATATATATATATATATACGTAAGCGAATTGATTTAAATCGTGCCATTTCCATATCGGATGGATTCCGACTCAGTAAAAGGACGTTGGTGAACACATTTTATTAAATAATATGAAATTATTTAATAAACATATTGATTTCTAAATATTATTTCGATAATATTTCATAAGTATTTCGTATCGTATAAAAATAAGTTATACGCGACAAAAACGCGCAAAACGCACCGACAAACGAAATTTATAAAAATTATATTTTTATAACTCATTTTCAAGTATTTTGAAAAAATACTTCAATTAGAATTAACGCGATTTTACGCAATCAATTATCACGTTTAAAAACGTTACGCAATTTATTCAAACGTACGATTCGCAACCGATAACCAAACAAAAACCTGAAATATATTGTAATAACACAAATATATTATTTTGGATAAAACTTTTACTTAAAAATATTGAGTTTTAAATCGTTAATAAAATGTGTAATATAAAACGTCTAATGTATAACTAAACGTTTAAACGATCGAGTAAATGAACACGGGTATAATATCAATATTTGGAAGACAAAACTTAACAAATCAACACCCCTTTTTGACCTTAAAGAGCCGGCCACCCACCACCCCTATTTTATGGATCTTGTTTGATTTATTTTGGATTAATATAAGCATACATACACGTGCAAGTATCCATTCATTTTATTTTATTATCTATCTCTCTTTTCCATCCCTACCTATCGTGTAATACCCGCCAAATTAGGACTAGTAATTAGTGCCTAATCAGATGTTAATACATGTAATTAGTTCTGTGTTAGGCTAATTAATGTATCGAATTATATATTGTTGAATATATACGAAAATGCGATTTGGTTAAATCGTACGCAATTTAATTCGAATGTATTTCGATTCAATTTAATACGGACGTTGGTGACCAATTTTATTAAATAATGTTGTTATATCAAAAATATTATTATGATAATATTTCGTATTCATTCGTATCGTGCAAACAGAACCTACACAATTTAAAATATTAAAACGCGCAAACTAAATAAACAAACTTACATTTTATAACTCAAATATAAATTAAATTGTAAAATATTTAAATAAAATATCGCGTAATAATTTGTATTTTAAAACGTACCATTTAATATGTAAAATAATTATTTAACGTCTAAACGACGGAGTAAACGAACACCACACAGAGCGGGAACGCGGGGCGAAAAATGGGAGCTTAACCTCCCATTCCCCACCAATTTCTTTCTCATTTCTCTTATCACTCTCTCTCTTACACTCTCTTTCTTCTTTTCTCTAACCACCACCACCTCCAAAATACTCACAAAATCACCAAATAAACGTACTAAACGCACTCGGATCATAGCACCGCTTTGGAGAAAAACGACCACGACACCACGATCTATCATCCTACCTTTTCGGATTTTTGATCCGACACTTTGTAAGTTTCCGACAAATCCCGAAATCTCTCGTTTTTAAATGTTTTCACTTGTTAGTAGTTTGTAACAACTCATAATGTCCATAAAAGGGTTTGGATAAAAATATTGGACCGAACGGTGGCCGGGAAACTCGTTTTCGACACAAAATCCGGCCAACAGCCCGTAACGTCGCATCTGGCCTGGAGCCTTTGCGACGTCGCGTATAACGTCGCACAGAAATCAATAACGTCGCCTTAGCGACGTCGCACATAACGTCGCATTGAATTGCGAAGTCGCACATAGCGACGTCGCCTACTACGTCGCTAGAATCAACAACGTCACGTATAGCGACATCATCCTTAACGTCGCATTAAATTGCGAAACGTCGCCTTTAGCGACGTCATGCTCAACGTCGCAATCCTTACCTGCGACGTCGCACTCAACGTCGCACAAACCAGAAAACTCAGATTTTTACCAAGTGTCGAGACCTAAAATTTTAACACCTGATTTTACCCAAATTCGGATCCAGATGCGTTTTTCGTCAAAGCAATATAGTAGAAATAAAAATTTTCCAAGCTGACCTGGCAGCTCGACCCCCAGCCAGGGGCTCTGCCCCTTGGACCCCGCCAGGGGCTGCCGCCCCTTGGACCCCGCTACCAGGGGCGCTGCCCCCGGACCCCCGTACTTAGATTCCGTAACGGCTTCTAAAATACAATCAAAACACATTTTTCAAGTAAAACGCCACGAAATCAAAATAATAATAGTTGAGATTATTATTACAAATCCGTCACCAACGGGCCGTACACTTTTCAAACACTTAAACGTATCAACCAAATAGTGGAGATTTGGACATTATAGTTGAATGAACAACTACAAGGGTGATCTTTTGAGATACCCAATCATGATTATAACCATCGCGTGTCGTGGACACCCTCAGGTTACAAGTCTTTGGACTTCATACTCGGCTAATCAACTTACGTTTGTTTAAACGCTTTCAGACTCAGGTGAGTCTCATAGCCCCTCTTTTACTGTTTTACTCAGGGGTGTGATATATTGCTCAACTTTTAACATGTGAACGCATGTACAAACATTTCATATACTACATGAGTTTTTTGAAACTAATCATTTTAAAGTCCTCCGTCAGCATAGTTGTTAATACGTTGTAGCGTGAATATTAGTATATGGTACCATATAGGATTGACCCTCCTCGTTCGGGTTAGCAAGCACTAACCGGGTAAACGGACGTACTAATATTTGGGAAGACGAATGTTGATTAGGCATTCGTGGAGGCACCTCGCCCGGAATTCTCTATAGGGGACCCGGCCCTCGAGTTAAGCTCAACTATGTGCTCATGGCTGTATACACGATGACTATCATTTAATTGCTGGATGCAATTCATTATTTAAATCTTGCGGTTCATACTATTAACTGATTTCAAACCTGTGAGCTCACCAGCTTTTAGCTGACCTTTTAGCATATATCGCAGGTACCAAGCAGTAGGATGTTTCTGCTTCAGGACTTTAGCTCGAGTCAGCATACAGAAGATTGAGATTTTCTTGCATTAGTATATTTTGTACAAGTACTTATGTACTGAAATCTCCTTTTATTTAAACTCGATCTATGTAAAGCTTTAAATGTTGTAAACATTTCGATTATCAATATATTTTGTTAAAACAACGCATATAGAGTCGTTTACTGTATATCTTTGTGCTTTGTTATTGATTAGTAACACCCAAATCAAGCTTCCGCAAATCATCAAATTTGGGGGTGTTACATATCGGCTCTCTCTCTATCTTCACAACCACCATCATCATCCTTATCAAGTACCCATAAATTTAGCACCATCTTGAAGAAGACACCAAGGAGAAAAGCATCAAGGAGTTCTGTTTTAGCATCATCATCTTGTTCCTTTTCTAGATCATCAAATTCCTTATAAGAACCATCAAACTTTTGCTAGATTTACTTGCTTTTCATATATCTACATGCTAATATGTTTGTTCAACCATAAAATGTCCAAATCTAAAGCTTAAACACGTTTTTATGAAGCGTATATAAAAGTGTATAATCTGTCCATAATTTTTGTCTCACCAAAACTTCCATATCTCAAGTTATAGGTCAAACTAGAACATGTATCTTATATCAAAACCTTTGTATGGAAGTCCTCTACAAAAAGTTCTTCTATGGACAGACTTGAAAACCCACCGATTTTAGTGTACGACCCGATCTTTGAGCTGTGTTCATTTTCGGACCAAAACCGACTCGCACTCCTTTATCATTTTATTTGACCACCAAAACGACCACTATAGTTCTTGGTTAGACTTGATTTGGCCTAAAAGTGTAGAAAACGCATGATTCATCAAGTCAAAAATCTGGAAAACATAATATGAAGGCTGTTTTGGAAATAATTTAAAACCGACACTTCGGGTCAACCATAAAACGTAACGATAATTTTCTAAAGCTTATATAACATATTTAAGACTTGTGTAAAAGTTTCGGGTCAAACCGAACACATTTGATCAAGTCAACGAAAACGAGTCTCCGTACGAAAAACCTTGGACATGCGACAATACCATTGTCGCATAAAACTCAATTCTCGCAAACATCCTGCGACAATACCATTCAACACCATTTTTGCAACACCATTGTCGCCTAAGACCCGATTGTCGCAAACCCCATTGTCGTAATCACATTGTCGCATTGTATTCTCGCAAACGTCATTGTTGGAAGAATAGTAAAACGTCATTGTTAGAAAGATAGTGGTTTATCATTGTTGGAAAAATAATAGTTTACCATTGTCACATAAATAGTAACCCGACATTGTCACATGAATAGTGTTCGACACCGATTTCACATAATCAATGTTTCAAATAGATAACATTACGATATACTCGATTCTACGCCAACAACAAACATTTAGAAAACCTCGGAAACACTTAACATATACATTGATAAGTATGCAACACTATGAAACATATAATAATAACTCTTTTTGATTATTATTACAAACCGTCACCAACGGGCCGTACATGTTTTCAAAACTCAAACCTAATCAATCAAACCAAATAATTTGGAAATTCCTAGTTGAATGAACAACTAGCATAGATTGTCTGTTGAGACATCTACATATATTTATAACCTTGTGCGTCTTGAACGCCCGGCAGGTTACAGTCTGCGGACATGATGCACTTGATGTGGGCTAAGTATATGTAATTATAATAACAAGTTTAAATTAAGGAAATACTAAATAATACTATCACACAATTCAGGCAAGATTGACCCGTTCATGTAATATAGCTTAATAAGTAAGTCCAAATTCGAACACAAGGAACACAAGAAAACGTGATTCTTATTTATAACTAATTATCTATTTATTCTAATTACAGATATTTACAATCTTTACTATTATATAATGCATATGGGCATTTCTTAAATTTAAG
This sequence comes from Helichrysum umbraculigerum, assembly GCA_949592205.1. NCBI lineage: Eukaryota > Viridiplantae > Streptophyta > Magnoliopsida > Asterales > Asteraceae > Helichrysum > Helichrysum umbraculigerum. The sequence continues at coordinate 94,356,927 of CATIUR010000004.1, forward strand.
CCAACATCAAATCCCATCCATTCATTTTGATCAAAGGCAATCCAACAATTGAACTTCAACCAAACAAACACAACACATATTTTTACCCCTAAATAACACAAACACACATACAATGGACACCATAAAACACACACATCGGAGATTTTCTTTCTTCAGTTCTTACCACTGATGCTAAAACTATCCTCCACCACCACTACTGAAAGTATCCACCCAACTTTCAGATCTACACGAAGTTGAGTCACCTCTGCTGATTTTTAAGGTACATGATTGGTTTTGTCAAATTTTAATATTTCTTTCCGGATCTGATAATTTTGTTTTTTTTTTTAGAGATTGAACATATTTTTACGTATCTAAAGGTTATTATCACCATCTCTTCTCCCACTTCGATTCTTTGCAAATTCCTTTTGAAGATCTATGTTTTTTAATACATATTTATTTATGATATGATATTCTATTGTGGATTTATGCTTTGTAGTTACAGATCTATGGTGTTTGACCAATATTATCATCTATAATCTATTTGTGGGATCTAATAGGTTTTGGTATTTTTGTGTTTGATTTAAATGTTTGCAACCAATGCTAATACCGCCGGCCGTTGCTGTTGCAGAAACGAACCGTCAAATCGACTCAAAATAGACTCACCACTAACGGGTATAAACGTGTGTTTTTCTATTTTTATTTATTTACTTATCATATTTAACTACAATATTTTGATAGATCTAGACCTTCTATAAAAGGTGTAGAAGCATTGAGGCTTAATGTGTCGGATCTAAACTGTAACATCCTCAAATGTGGCCTAGTTGAAATACGGTATTTCCCTTAATTTAATTGCTATTTAAATTGTATTTTTAAATATTTGGGGTATTTGATAGCTAAATTAATAGGTCAATTGGTCAATTGGCTTATTGTGATAAATGAATTATTATTTGTTTTAAATTTATTTAGTTGACGGTATAATAAAAACTTATTTCTCGCAAATGGTTTTTAGGTTCCAGACAATAGATTTAGGACGGGTATAATTTATACCCAAATTGGGCTGAGTCATAAGGTGTGTCGACACCTGGAGACTCCATTTTGCCACCACTTCACTGACTTCTCAAACTCTCACTTTCACTTCAATGATTTCTTGAATTCTCAAACTCTCCAACAAATTACAATTTGATTTCTTCAATTAGAAGGCTGTGATTTTGGATTCCCATCTTGCATTCATCTTTTTGAATCACCATCTTCATCAATTGTAAGTGAAAATACCCATTTTCATGCTTATTCTTAAATTGGTTAAATTAGGTTGAATTGATGACGAATTTGAGTTAAACTATGGTTGAATGTGTTTGTGTACAGATTACAAACTAATTCCATGTCCATTTAAGATGAATCTATTATGTGTTCATATATGAAATTGAAGAAATTGGGTTTTATTGGAAATTAGATTGAACACTTGATGTATGTATGAATCTTGGTGTTAGATGTTGTTATTAGTTGTTGTTATATGTTTGTACATGTTAGTATAGGTCATTTTCATGTTAAAATCATGTATTACAACTGAATTTGTGATTCTTGGTGTTTTGGATTCGTGTGTAAATACTTGCTGATCTGGGTATTACTGCTGAAAAGGTGTCGAACGCGATCCGGACTAGTCACCAGGATCGCGTTGTTATGTGTTAATTGTTACAGCACGAATTGTTCCTTGGAACGCGATCCAGATCACCTCGACCGGATCGCGTTGGTCAGTGAAAAGCTGAGTCACTAGGATTTTGTTCTTTGGAACGCGATCCAGCCACCTCACCCGGATCGCGTTTGATAGTGAAAAACGGTAACAGAACTTTTGTACATGGGAACGCGATCCAGCTTACTCTCACCCGGATCGCGTTTGCATGTTGTAAAATGACGAATTTGATAACTTGTGACTTGCGCATTAGTGTTAATCGCATTATATAGTAGATATTCTTATCGGACACTATATACATGATTATATCATAGTGAACTTGAATTTGAGACTAATTCGGGTTAGTTGTATTTTCAGATAAAGCGAAGACTCAGTGAGACTAGATCTCTGAGGGGTGACATTGTCAGTAAGGGTGAGTGGATTCTTGGACTTTCAGTCTAATTTGGTTGTAACAATATGGTTACAACGGGTAAATGTGAATTTACTGTTTTCATTGTTAAGTTAATATTTTGCCATGATGGTTATATTTAACTTAATTTTGGTGTCCTTGATTGCCATGATGGTTGTGGACTATATGAATGTCAGGGGTCAACGTGTGTTGGGTTTGAGTACTATTACTGTGGACATCATAAGTGCTTTGTACATGTGTTGTTCACTGAAATTATGTTGTAAGTAGTAATAGTACCAAGCTATCGGTTTAGCCACTGATTTGGCCTTCAGTTGGTTTTAAGTGTTACTTGGGGAACCACCGCGGCATGAGGGTACTCCAAGGACCACCGATCCTTCATGATTAACTGTTGCTATGCTTTGCTGTATTCATTTGTTAAGCTAAGTTAGTTGATAGTTTGAGATTTATTCACTTAGCTTCGTGCTAACCCCTCATTACTTCTTGCAGGTTTACTTTGGTATGTGGGTGGGCAAGAAGTACCATAGGAATGGAATGTTTGACAGACTCACTCTGTTTTGTTAACTATGTTAATGTTATGACATATGTTTTGGATTTCTATAACACTAAACTTATCGTGTGTAATGTCTAGGATAATCTAGCTTAAAGACTGTAAGTATTTGGATTGCCACTTTGAAATGTAAATATGCAATCCAATGTTTTGTATCTAAACTTGCGCTTCCTTTATAAAAAAAAAAAAAATATATCCTTGTATTTTCGAGTAGGGTGTTATAAATTGGTATCAGAGCAAAAGTTTGGGTGAATTGAACATGGGTTAATTGTTCAATCCCAAATCTATTTGTGTTAGTCAAACATTCCTTGGAAAGGGGATTGAGCTAGTGAATATGATTTGGTTAGTATTACTAAGTACTAACAATTAACGGGTTATGAGATGTGTTGTGGTACAGGATATGGCAGAAAGTAGCGCTCCGACCAGTACCCCGATCAATGCTTCTGGAGCAAGAGACTCTCCTCCTGAAATTCAGTCTCAAAGTCAAGGTCAGCCTAGTACTACACTCCCTGCAAGTGAATTGAGTCGTGATGAGTACACTTTGTATTTAGAGGATGAGTTAAACAAATATAAGGAATTATATGAGCAACAAGCTAGAACATCCAGGCAGATTCCTGCAGTTAGTACGATTACACCTCCGTTAGTGACATCACAGTTTTCTATGCCACCGCCTACTTACTACCAGACATCAGCTCCTTTTTCTTCTTCAGGACCTTCGGGATTTCAGTTTCCGGTATTTCCTCCTCCATCCCAGCAAAAATTATGTTCATTTAAAACCTTTAAGTCTAGTGGACCTTCAGATTTCTTTGGGAGTACAAATCCTTCTATGACCATGGATTGGTTAAGGGATGTTGAAAGAAAATTTGAGGTTTGCCGATGTGAGGATGAGATCAAGGTAACTTATGCAGTGCAACTTTTAAAAGGTCCGGCAATGGGATGGTGGGATTCTATCACATCTCATTTAACACCTCAGCAAAAAGCTTCCATTACATGGTCCGATTTCTATAATGAGGTTTGTAAGAAGTATTGCTCCGGATATGACATGACTCGCATTAGGCGTGAATTCTTGGATATGCAATTGACTGATAGTATGACTATAGAGGACCTTATCTCTCAGTTTACCGATAAGTTGAGATTTGTACATCAATGGGTACCGGATGAAAGGACAAAGATTGACCATTTTGTTGGAATGTTACCCCATACTTATCGGACAACTGTGAGACTTGCAAGTGATCTTAACCAAGCTTTTGATTTGGCTCGTTCTGTGGACGGCGATATTAGAGCTCATGATTTGGAAATTAAAGACAAGTCCCCAATGAAACCCAAAGGTGAATCTACGTCAGGTCAAGGGAAGAAGAAATGGCAAGGTAATAATAATAACCTTAAACCGAATGTTGTTGGTGGTTCAGTGGATAGGTCAAATTGGTGCCAGAATTGCAAGTCTAGGCACACGGGACATTGTACACCTCAGACTGCTAGGTGTATTAAGTGTGGTCAGTTCGGTCATGACATCAAGGATTGTCCTTTTCCTAAGTCAGTGTGTTGGAATTGCCGAAAGGAAGGACATCGTTCGAGTGCATGTCCAGAGGAAAGGAAGCAAAAATCGGGAACGGTCGGAGGGTCATCATCATCTTCTGGCCAGAAAAGAAAGAATCCTCCAGCTCCAACTGGTCGGGCTTTTCGAATGACCGTGGATGAAGCCGTGGTAGCCGAGGACGTCATAACTGATACTTTTCTTGTTAATTCAGTACCGGCATGCGCCTTATTTGATTCAGGGGCAAATTGTTCCTTTATGTCCTTGGTATTCTGTGATAGACTCAAATTGACACCTACATGTATTTCACAACCAATTGAGGTTGAGGTAGCGGATGGAAAATTAGTTTCGGTTACCACATCGGTGACTGGAGCTAGTATTTCGATTGAGGATTATAGTTTCCCTACTTCTTTTCTGTTGATGCCTATTCATGGGTTTGATGTTGTGTTAGGCATGGATTGGTTGAGTCGAAATAAAGCCCATATAGATTGTCATAAGAAGCTGATAAAAATTCCAATCTCAGACGAGTCATATGTCGTGGCTCGGGGGGAAAGGGAGAGGGGTAGTATACCTTTGATCTCTATGATGAAAGCTAGAAAATCTCTAGCTAAAGGGTGTGATTCTTATTTAGCCTATGTTGTCGATGCTAAGCTAGAAAAGAAAGCCATTAGTAATGTCCGAGTTGTTTCTGAGTATTCGGATGTTTTCCCTGATGAATTGCCTGGTTTACCTCCGGTTAGAGAAGTAGAATATAAAATTGAGTTAATTCCTGGTTCTACTCCGGTAGCTAAGGCACCTTATAGATTAGCTCCCTCCGAAATCCGTGAAATGATGAATCAAATTCATGAATTATTAGATAAGGGTTTTGTTAGACCCAGTTCTTCTCCTTGGGGTGCTCCTGTGTTATTTGTTAAAAAGAAAGATGGCACTTTCCGTATGTGTATTGATTATAGAGAATTGAATAAGAGGACCGTAAAGAATAAGTATCCTTTGCCCCGAATAGATGAATTGTTTGATCAATTGCAAGGGTCTTCGTTTTTCTCTAAGATAGACTTGAGATCGGGTTATCACCAAGTCCGGGTTTGTGGGGAGGATATCCCTAAAACAGCTTTTCGCACTCGCTATGGTCATTATGAATTCCTTGTTATGCCTTTTGGGTTGACTAACGCTCCAGCAATTTTTATGGATTTGATGAACAGGGTTTGTAGACCTTTTCTCGATAAATTTGTCATTGTTTTCATTGATGATATTTTAGTTTATTCTAAATCTGAATCTGATCATGAAGTGCATTTGCGTTTAGTTCTTGACACCTTGAGAAAGGAGAAATTGTATGCTAAGTTTTCAAAATGTGAATTTTGGCTTCGTGAAGTTCAGTTTTTGGGGCACATCATTTGTGAAAATGGGGTTAAAGTGGATCCATCTAAAATTGAGGCTGTCATGAATTGGCAATCGCCTAAATCTCCGTCAGAGATCAAGAGTTTTCTGGGTTTGGCAGGCTATTACAGAAAGTTTATTAAAGATTTCTCCAAGATTGCAGGTTCTTTGACTAAATTAACTCGTAAGGATGTGAAATTTCTGTGGGGTGATCAACAGGAATCGACCTTTCAAACCTTGAAACAAATGTTGTGTCAGGCTCCGGTTTTAGCTTTACCTGACGGATCCGAGGATTTTATTGTATATTGTGATGCTTCACATGCGGGTTTAGGTTGTGTTTTGATGCAACGAGACCGTGTTATTGCCTATGCTTCACGTCAGTTGAAACCTCATGAGATTAACTATCCTACCCATGACTTGGAACTTGCAGCTGTGGTCTTTGCCTTAAAGATTTGGAGACATTACTTGTATGGAACCAAATGCGTTATTTGTACGGACCACAAGAGCCTTCAATACATGTTTACTCAAAAAGAACTTAACATGAGGCAAAGGCGATGGTTAGAATTGATTAAGGATTACGATTGCGAGATTCGATACCATCCGGGTAAGGCAAATGTGGTGGCGGATGCGCTTAGTCGAAAGGGTAAATCTGAAAGGGTTTATTTAATGCGTTTGGAAATCTCTTCAGACTTGATCGATAAATTGAAATTGGCTCAGATGGAGGCCCTATTGGATCATAACTTGAAATCAGAAATCATGCTTAAAAGGAAGGATTTATTGGTAGAAGATTCTCGTGGATTAAAGACATTTCAGTCTCGTGTTTGGGTCCCATTGTTTGGTGGACTTCGAGATGTGATATTGATGGAGGCTCATAAATCCAGATTGTCGATTCATCCCGGAAGCACCAAAATGTATCAGGATTTAAAACCATTGTATTGGTGGCCTACTTTGAAGTTGGATGTCGCTCGAATAGTTGAATCTTGCCATATTTGCTCTCAAGTAAAGACCGAGCATCAGAAACCTTATGGAGCTTTGAAGCAACTCGAGATTCCCGAGTGGAAATGGGAACATATTACCATGGATTTTGTGACCAAATTACCTCGAACTGTTAAGGGTAATGATATGATTTGGGTAATTGTTGATAGATTGACCAAGAGTGCTCACTTTCTTGCTACTTGTGAGACTGCATCATTAAGTAAATTGGCGCAATTGTACATTAATGAAGTGGTTATTAGACATGGGATTCCGTTGTCGATTGTTTCGGACAGAGATTCTCGATTTGTGTCGGGTTTTTGACAGAATTTACAACGTGAATTGGGTTCTAGGGTCAACTTGAGTACGGCTTATCATCCTCAGACGGATGGTCAGTCGGAGCGCACCATTCAAACTTTGGAGGACATTTTACGGGCATGTGTATTAGAATTTGGTGGGTCGTGGGATTCCCATTTACCATTAGTTGAGTTTGCCTATAATAATTCTTTCCATTCCAGTATAGGTATGCCACCCTATGAAATGTTGTATGGTCGTAGGTGTAGGACACCCACTTGTTGGTTAGAGGCGGGTGAAAAGCAGTTTGCGGGTCCTGACATAGTTCAAATTACAGCCGATAAGGTAGCTATTGCCCGAGATAGATTGAAAGCTGCCCGTGATAGACAGAAACAGTATGCTGACCCACGTCATCGACCAGTTTCGTTTGTAGAAGGTGAGTTGGTTTATTTGAAAGTTTCACCTTGGAAGGGTGTTATCAGGTTTGGAAAACGTGGTAAACTAGCTCCTAGATACATCGGACCGTTTAAAATTCGACATGTTGTCAATGATCAAACGGTGTCATTAGATCTTCCTCCTGAATTGTCGGGTATTCATGACACTTTTAATGTGTGTTATCTAAGAAAATGCAATGTGGAGGACCAATCCCAAGTCCTTCCATTGCAAGACTTGAGTGTGGACTTAAACCAAAGACTTGTAGAAGAGCCCATAGAACTTGTTGACCGTAAGGTGACTAAACTCCGAAAGAAGGAGATCCCTATGGTATTGGTTAAGTGGAATCATAGTTTGGGTCCAAACTTATCTTGGGAGACCGAGTCTAGCATGAGGGAGCGTTATCCGAATCTCTTTGAGCGTGGCGAGATTTCGGGGACGAAATCTTCTTAAGGAGGGAAGATTTGTAACATCCTCAAATGTGGCCTAGTTGAAATACGGTATTTCCCTTAATTTAATTGCTATTTAAATTGTATTTTTAAATACTTGGGGTATTTGATAGCTAAATTAATAGGTCAATTGGTCAATTGGCTTATTGTGATAAATGAATTATTATTTGTTTTAAATTTATTTAGTTGACGGTATAATAAAAACTTATTTCTCGCAAATGGTTTTTAGGTTCCAGACAATAGATTTAGGACGGGTATAATTTATACCCAAAATGGGCTGAGTCATAAGGTGTGTCGACACCTGGAGACTCCATTTTGCCACCACTTCACTGACTTCTCAAACTCTCACTTTCACTTCAATGATTTCTTGAATTCTCAAACTCTCCAACAAATTACAATTTGATTTCTTCAATTAGAAGGCTGTGATTTTGGATTCCCATCTTGCATTCATCTTTTTGAATCACCATCTTCATCAATTGTAAGTGAAAATACCCATTTTCATGCTTATTCTTAAATTGGTTAAATTAGGTTGAATTGATGACGAATTTGAGTTAAACTATGGTTGAATGTGTTTGTGTACAGATTACAAACTAATTCCATGTCCATTTAAGATGAATCTATTATGTGTTCATATATGAAATTGAAGAAATTGGATTTTATTGGAAATTAGATTGAACACTTGATGTATGTATGAATCTTGGTGTTAGATGTTGTTATTAGTTGTTGTTATATGTTTGTACATGTTAGTATAGGTCATTTTCATGTTAAAATCATGTATTACAACTGAATTTGTGATTCTTGGTGTTTTGGATTCGTGTGTAAATGCTTGCTGATCTGGGTATTACTGCTGAAAAGGTGTCGAACGCGATCCGGACTAGTCACCAGGATCGCGTTGTTATGTGTTAATTGTTACAGCACGAATTGTTCCTTGGAACGCGATCCAGATCACCTCGACCGGATCGCGTTGGTCAGTGAAAAGCTGAGTCACTAGGATTTTGTTCTTTGGAACGCGATCCAGCCACCTCACCCGGATCGCGTTTGATAGTGAAAAACGGTAACAGAACTTTTGTACATGGGAACGCGATCCAGCTTACTCTCACCCGGATCGCGTTTGCATGTTGTAAAATGACGAATTTGATAACTTGTGACTTGCGCATTAGTGTTAATCGCATTATATAGTAGATATTCTTATCGGACACTATATACATGATTATATCATAGTGAACTTGAATTTGAGACTAATTCGGGTTAGTTGTATTTTCAGATAAAGCGAAGACTCAGTGAGACTAGATCTCTGAGGGGTGACATTGTCAGTAAGGGTGAGTGGATTCTTGGACTTTCAGTCTAATTTGGTTGTAACAATATGGTTACAACGGGTAAATGTGAATTTACTGTTTTCATTGTTAAGTTAATATTTTGCCATGATGGTTATATTTAACTTAATTTTGGTGTCCTTGATTGCCATGATGGTTGTGGACTATATGAATGTCGGGGGTCAACGTGTGTTGGGTTTGAATACTATTACTGTGGACATCATAAGTGCTTTGTACATGTGTTGTTCACTGAAATTATGTTGTAAGTAGTAATAGTACCAAGCTATCGGTTTAGCCACTGATTTGGCCTTCAGTTGGTTTTAAGTGTTACTTGGGGAACCACCGCGGCATGAGGGTACTCCAAGGACCACCGATCCTTCATGATTAACTGTTGCTATGCTTTGCTGTATTCATTTGTTAAGCTAAGTTAGTTGATAGTTTGAGATTTATTCACTTAGCTTCGTGCTAACCCCTCATTACTTCTTGCAGGTTTACTTTGGTATGTGGGTGGGCAAGAAGTACCATAGGAATGGAATGTTTGACAGGCTCACTCTGTTTTGTTAACTATGTTAATGTTATGACATATGTTTTGGATTTCTATAACACTAAACTTATCGTGTGTAATGTCTAGGATAATCTAGCTTAAAGACTGTAAGTATTTGGATTGCCATTTTGAAATGTAAATATGCAATCCAATGTTTTGTATCTAAACTTGCGCTTCCTTTATAAAAAAAAAAAAAATATATCCTTGTATTTTCGAGTAGGGTGTTATATAAACCTTTTATGCAAAGGCACTATAACGGAGACTGATGCGGGAAGCACCTTCATCAAACGCACAACACTACCTTCCAACCTTAAAGCTGTAAAAAGTTTGTGAAATTTATGTTATTTTGGTTTATGTTTAAAATGTATGATATGTTTTTGTTTAAATCACCTCAGATACAAACATCATTCACATTCTTGATATGTTTGTTTGAGTACTATTTTCTTATAATTAGGTTCATGGTTTTTTTTAAGAAAATATTTAATCTATGTTTGTGTTGTACATAGATTCAAGTCGAAAGCTCGAGACTTAAACTTACTGTGGTTTCCTATCGAAGATTAGTTGGGGTTGGAGTTATAAAGATTCTTTTTCTAGAGATGATTTTGTTTAAATTATTGTGTTAGATAACTGTTTGTACTAAGTAAATAAATTCTTGAATTGAAAGTAAAAACTTTAAGGGGTTGCTCAAGTATTAAGCAAAATACGGAATAATATTATTTGATGACTATTTAAATTTTACTTGATTGTAGTAGTAGATTGTCGATTGTAGTTCACTAAACTAGATTCCTCAACTTTTAACACTAAAAACGTTGAGGACTTTGAATTCGGATATTATATGTAAATTTTTTGTTCGAAATTTGAAAATTTGAAATCTCGAGACTTGAGTCTTTTTGAAGACTGTAAATACTGAAAGGTCAACATCTGATGCATTACTGACTTTTCGTAAATAGTTAAAGTGAGCATCAATGTTGTACGGTCAGTTTCAAAAGTGTTAAGGGAGTGATATATACAACATGATTTTGTTCCATATATTGAAATTTTTACTATTTTTTGGTGTATATATCAACACCTATGTTAATAGCATAGGTATCAACTTTATTTCTTTAGCTAAAAGTTGGCTATTGTCGCACCCCCAAATTATGATGCGGAAGCGGGTCGGTTCGGGGCGCGACTAATCAATAATCAAGCACATAAGATATATAATGAACGACTCTATATGCGTCGTTTACAAAATACACTGATATAACATAAGAGTTTACAAACTGTTTACATTATATTTGAGATCACATGATTACCCTGAGAGATTCTAGTACATTTCCAATTATACAAAATATAGATATGCAAGGAAATCTCTTGATGTTTAATGATTGCATGCGACTCGAGCTAAAGTATCCTGATGGGCAATCCAACCTACTGCTGAGTACCTGAGATAACATGCTAAAAAGGTCAGCTATAAAGCTGGTGAGCTCACAGGTTTAATATGATAAGATATGATTTATGAACCGCAAGATTTAATGAATTGATTTACAAACATGTAAATAGATAAATAATGAGTATCGCTGCCATGAGCACATAGTCTGAGCTTAACTGAGGGGTCAGGATCCACATTCAAGGACCTGAGCGAGGTGCCTCTCTATGAGTGCCTAATCTACACTTAATACTGAACAAATGATAATGCGTCCGTTTGACAGGTTAGTGCTTGCTAACTCGGACGGGGATTGTCAATCCCATATGGTACCATATACTAACATTCACGCTAAATCATATTAACAGAACTATGCTTCAGAGGACTTTGATTGATTAGATGAAAACAACTCATGCAGCATATGTGATAATTTGATACTTGCGTTCACATGTAAAACAAAACAGAGCATGTATCTCACCCCTAGGTAAAAGCATTTAAAATAGGGGCTATGAGACTCACCTGAGTCTAATGAGATGCTACTAAGCACAAATGATGATTCACAAGACAATGATGTCGATCAATCGACTGAAACCTGCAGGGCGTCTTAGACGCGCAAGGTTTTGATAAATGATTAGATATTGAACCTGCCGGGCGTATTAAACGCGCAAGGTTTTGATTGATTAGATGACTCAACAGACCATCTATGTTTTGCTCATTCAACTAGTAATGTCCAAATGATTAGTTTTGGACTGTTTATATTTTGTAAATATGTACGGCCCGTTGGTGAGTAATTGAAATAATAATCTAAAAACATTATTATTAAAATATTGAAATGATATACTTATAAAGTATATTTGAAGTGTTTAATATTCGTATCGTATAAGTATTACAGGTATTATGTCATTTAACACTTAGTGTATAGAGAAGTTATAAATATTTCATATTCGGCGACACTTAATAGTTTTTGGTCAATGTCGAAAACGTGGTCAACGGTCTCGGTTTGACCCGCAACCTTTACCAAACTCCTAAAATGGTCAAATAAGTTTATAAAACTTGTTATTATGTTTCGTGGGTCTCTCGAAGTGTCGTTTCCAAGAAAGTATCAAAACAGTCCTCAGGGTTTCTGTTTTCCAGATTTTGACTCGATAAACCTCTCGATTTGGCCCCTTTCTAGTCCGATTCCGACCTAACCAAAAATCACACATGTTCTCATAGGTGTCTAGATCATTTCTGCAATTTATCACGATCTTTACAAGGTCTTTTACTATTTTAAACAAAAATGGAAACGGAAAGTGGTCGGTTTTGGTCGATAAATGACCTCAGCTCATAAATAGGCTTCTACACTAAAATTCGTGCATTTATGGAAAAAGGCTAAGAGAGAACTGTTTGTAGAAGACATTCATACGGAAAGTTTGGTATAAGGTTCGCGTATTGATTCATCCTACAACTCAAGTTATAGTCGTTTTAGTGAAGTCGTTTTTCTGATCAGAAAAGCTGTTAACACATATGTGTTTGGAAAACGTATTTTAGCTTTGCTTTTGGTCATTTTAGAGTTGAATGAACATAATAACATGTAGATCTATGAAATACAAGTAATTCTAGCAAAGAAAAGTGGGTGCTTACAAAAGAAAATCGTGATCTAGAGAGAAGATGGAGACGGTTTGCTCGGTTTTGCTCCTTTCTTTGTTTCCTTGCTTTTTCCTTGCCAAAGTGAGGTGTTTGAAGGTGGTGGTTGATGGTGGATGTGTGGTGGTGTTATGGTGGCCTTGAGGGCCAGTTTTAGTGAGAGAAAAAGGGAGAGGAGAGTGTGTTTAGAGAGAGGAAGAGTGGAGAGGTGAATGAGTGAAATGTGGATGATGTTTGTAGCTTATGGTCAACAAGCAAGATCCACCTTTTGGGGATCTTGTTTGGCTGATTATTTTGGTCAAAAAGGGAGGCAAGATTTGTTAAATCTTGTCTCCAAACTTTGGTATTATACCCGTGTTCGTTTACCCGATCGTTTAACGTTAATTCGTACGTTATTCGTTATACGTACACGTTTTAAATAACAATTGAATTTCGATAGGTTTACATTGAAGTATTACTTATCATACTTGGAAAACATTTATAAAAATGTTTGGTTAGGGTGTCGGTATTGATTTACATGATCGTTTAACGATTAATTAAGTCGTGTAACGTTATTAATCGTTACAATTGATTGCGCGTAATCGCGTAAATTTTAATTGAAGTATTTTATCAAAATACTTGGAAATGAATTATAAAAATATAATTTTTATAAATTTCGTTTATCGGGCACGTTCCGCGCATTTTGGTCGCATATTACTTAATTGATACAATACGAAATACTTATGAAATATTATCGAAACAATATTTAGAAAATCACTATGTTTATTAAATAATTTCAGATTATTTAATATTTGAGTTCACCAACGTCCGTATTAATGTATCGGAATTTGGCCGATTTTGATAATGCACGATTAAACATAATCGCGTACTGATATATATTAATCAATATATATATTGATACATACAATTAGCCTAATACATAGCACTAATTACATGTATTACAAAATGATTATGAACTAATAACTAGTCTTAATTGGTCGGGTGTCACAGCTATTGAATCTTATCCTTAATTTAGTTGCTCTTTTGTGGTTTTGATGCAATTTGTATACGGAGTACTAACTTTCGAGTAAAAGGTTTTTGGTTTATCGTATGTCATTGTTTTGTGAAGTGTTTTGACATTTTGACTAAGTTCGGAATAGGATTTTAGTCAAGTGCAATATGCTGTCATAACAAATAATCGAAAGCCTTGGATACAAATATATGTCTTTAGTTGAATAAAAATAAGTGATAAAAACGGTACGTTGTGTTGACTATCTAAAAGAATGATTGTCTTATTCATGGTAAATGTTTTGAGGTACAATAGCATGTCATCAACATTTCGATTATTATAGATTGAGTTTCCAAATTTTAAGAACCTCCATCTACAATTTATGTTTGGCAAACACAAAAAAGAAGGGAGTTTGAAAAAATAATCCTATAAGCTCTTGAAATTAGCTTTCAAAATAATCTTCATCTTCATCCACGTCTCCATTTCCATTAAATGTTACCAAACATATCCAAAAAACTACTAAAAGATTTTTTATTTTCACATTTTTACAAAAAAAAAAAAAAAAAAAAAAAAATTATGAAAAGCTTTCTCTCCAGTGACAAAATTTTTGCAAAGGTTTTATTTTCAAAAGTTATAGGAACAAACTTTTAAAAAAGCATTCAATTGAAGACTTATTATCAAGCTTTTATACAAAGAAGTTTTTACTATCCGAAAGTGACCCGAAGGTATGATCATAACCGCGTTACCACCAGACAATGGACCCCATAGAATAAATATGAAATTATAAGAAATTATGTATGCATTTACTTACGAAAAAATATACCCATTTCCATTTTTTATTTCATTGGAGCTGTTTATCTTTCGAAAACCATCAGAAACTAGTAATTCATGCCCGTGCGATGCACGTGGCTTATCAGCTTACGATGTTCATCCATTAATGTAAGTTGTTCAATAAGTCAAGCAATCGAAAATTATACTATCTAAGTTTACAATTTTTCAGGCTTGATAGAATCAGTTATAATGTTGTACCATGCATAAATGCAGGCACAAAATGGAAAAAACGTGATTAATTGATTTTTATGATGAAATAACTAAATTATGCAAATACATGCATGGCTCAAAACCATCATACGTTTTATCTTAGTGTCGTGTGACATTTGAGGCTTCGCTTTCCTTTTCATACGATTTTCATTATGTAATGTCAATTAATAATCCGTGCGATATATGTATCCTTATATCACTTATCTATACTCATACACATACTTAATTAAAGAATCTCATATGAGGAGATACTTGATCGAACATTTGCTAGTATACCATAAAATAAACCAAAAACATGAAAGTACTTTAAAGTAACAATTTCTCTTATCAAGTTGTAGCACAAACCTATTGTTATGGATGTTAATTTGTTAATCAACAAACAAAACTGATAAATTATTTCATTAATGTTTCAAAACAAAAATATATACATAGATATCACAAAAACAAACCCATCATACTCTAGCGAATACACATCGAAATATAGTTGATAACATACAAAAAAAAAAAAAAATGTTTAAAAAGATACATAATATTTGTAATTCGCTTCTAAGACACCGTGAATCGACAATGGAGATCATCATCCTCTCTCTTTATAATTTCACCCATAACAAAAGTAAAAAATAAAATAAAAAATATAATAGAGAAAACAAAATTAAAACGCTAAACTTACGTAATTATGAATTATAATATCATACAACCAGAATAAAATTGGTAATTAATACAATTAATTAATATAATTAAAAATGAAATTGATAAAAGGATCAAACGAATGCAGAAAGCAAGTAACCATTCATCTCATAGTAGTGAATTGAAAGCTAATTTGAAACACTTTCCCATACTCATCTATCCCAACAATTAAAATGGGATATTAGAAGGGTAAGTAAACAGAATGTTAGAGACTCCACGTCATCACTTTTACCACCAGATTTACCCTCCTTAATTCCATGATTAAACCGCTCCTAAAAATATAGCATTTGGTTTACGGTTCTATCGTTTAGAAACCGACACCATATTTTTTCTCATAATTAAGATAACCCTCTTTCTAAAAACTTCTATTTAAATTGTCAACCGCCTCCTATGATCGATGACAACAACATTAACTAGTATTATACCCGGGCGTTGCCCAGTTAATTAACTGGTTGCTATGTACGACATTCAACTAAATAATTAAAACGTACTACAATGTCATATTTAAACAAAACAAATAATAATGTGATAAAACACTGTTATATAGCAACATTAACGGGTAAATTAGAAGTAGATATGTCAAAAAAAATTGAATTGCTATATCATTTCTATATACAGCTTAATGCTACCTACCCGTGGACTAAAAGAAAAAAACCCAAGAGCCTTGTGAGAAATAGAAGCTAATTTTTATGCTCGAAACTATTACAAAAGTAACACATTCTTCAACTTTCATCTCGAGTTGTTTTTAATTTGACCCAAACCACACATTCTTCATGTGCATGGCTTAAGCAACAAGCTCGAGAGAAATTTCACCCAATCTCAGCCCCCAACGACAACCACCACATTCTCAGCCACCACCTGTTCGTCAACGACAAACAAACTATGAAAACACACCTCCAAGGTTGAACGTGTTTAATGCATCATCGCCCATTAATCGACTATTTAAATTATTATATATACATATTATGTACATAATGTAGTTTCTCAAGGTTATATAATACATTATTTATTGTAGTATTCAAAAAGTGTAAGTGGGTCAACCCACGCCAACCCCTGTTTGACAGCCACCCATTTTTCCATCTCTTTTGAAATCAGTTACCTTATTACCCACCATAGAAAGCAAAACTGATTCATGAAGAAGTAGATAAGTTCTATGATGAATAATAAGTTACTAATTTCAATAGAGATAGCATAATGTGCGAGTTAGTTGGGTTAACATGTCAAAATTGGTCTGGCTGTAGTTGATCCACCAACACCTTTTAAACTTTACAAAGAATTAATGCATTGGATTTTTTTTTATATAACCATCATAAGTTAAAGATATGGTAACATAGAGATCATTAAAAAATGGACCTTTGTTGCCAGCCATTACTCCCCTACCAGCATGTTTTGACATCCTTAACGCTTCACCGACTAATCAACCAAGTAGTTGAACTTCGGCTTTCAGACAAGCTTTCTAAATTTTGTCAAAGATGATTGCCACCTGAAATACATATGAAGAAAATATCATCATACTTGGTATAAGGACATTGCAGGTACTCTCTTTAATTCGAGTCTCTACTCATTAGACATGGTGACAATTATATCAACACTCAAGCAGATAAGCTCTCTAAAGATGGTAATGGTATACATCATTTTATCTAGTCTTATGGAACCTCTTACAGGATGGTAACCAACACTTTGAACCTTGAACATGTCATCAATATCAAGACCCGCACAACAAATGACCAAAAAAACTGTAGAGTAAGATTGGATTTCGCTATCAGAAACTTCCAAAATTAATCAGTATATAGAGTATAAATACATCTGCAACAAAAGATCTTATATCACATGTATGTATATCATATACTTTCCCCCATATACCAAGCATTGTATTCTTTCAAATCTCAAGACCCGCACTAATAATGAGCGAAAAAACTATAGAGTAAGATTGGATTTCGCTATCAGAAACTTTCAAAGTATATAGAGTATAAATACATCTGCAACAAAAGATCTTATATCACATGTACGTATATCATCTACTTTCCCCCATATACCAAGCATTTTCTATCGTAATCTTTCAAATCTCAAGACCCGCACAACAAATGACCGAAAAACTGTAGAGTAATATTGGATATCGTTATCAGAAACTTTCAAAATTATATGCTGCATACATACACACCTGATAATTAACCGAACTACTCAAAAACTGTCAAGATTAAGCCTTTTCATTTATCTTTCATTAGCGTCACAACAAACTTTACTTGAGACATAGTTTAACACGTTCAGTTAGAAGTCCCCATGGACATCGATAAAAGACACCACCAATAATATTCATTATACATAGGCATGAACCAAAAAGGGCTACTGTTTTATATGGGTCGGGTGATGTTGCCTCCAACACATTTTTCCTTCTAATTTTAGTACACTATAAGAGTGTTACGTATGATTTTACCTAACTTTTAAGATTTTACTTAAAACTGCCACCTCACCTAATTGTACGCTTTTGATTTAACATATAAAATATTAAAAGGGTCATGAACTTACCTCATCTGCAGGATTTTAGAGAATTCTATAAAGACCAATTCAGACACGTGTTGTGGCTAGGGCTGGCAGGTATCCCATAAGACAACTTAATGTCAATAATGCTTGATATTGAGCATGCAAGCAGAGCATCATTTCAAGTGTAAATGCAAATGTTAAAGAAAATATTGAGTATTCAAGGCTTAAATTATGAAACATAAAGTACCTGGCAAAAATTTATTCCAGCTAGTTTGTACAGTATTGCAGTTTCATTTTAAAGTTGCTCTTGCAAATTCATAATAAGGAAGTCAAAGGAAACAACTACATGTAGCTTAGAAGGAAACATATTGAATAAGTCGATCAGAATCAAAAGTCATCCAAAGTTTATATTTAATTTTACACTTATATTACCTTGTGACTCATTTCATTAAGCTCTTTTGATATTATTGGAATAGTATAACATTCGTCAAGCCAACCATTTCCAGAACCCGTTACTCGACCTGCTGCCCATCATGCCCATTTTCCACCTCTATTTTTTATAAAAAAATAGCATATTACCAAAGAATAGATGATGAGGCGTACCTTAAAAAATTGCTTCTATGGATTCAGGCGGGACCGTTTCAGAATAGCGAAGAAGTTTCAGCATATATATCCTAGCCAAGCAATCCATTAATTTCATATTGGAAATCAGTTATAAGTTACCTCACATTTTTAATATTGCCATCAAATATGATTTAGTAGTATATCCAATCTAAAGCATATATAGTAGTTTACAAATCGTACATATTTCATAATAGCAGAACCTGTAACGTCATCAACATTTCCCCTTGTCTTTGGGCTTTTACCACCATTAGATCCTGCGCTAGGATCAGTTGGGGAAGTTGAGATGATCTTGAATGCTCCATAACACGAGGGAATGTCCACCAGTGATTGCCCACATGATCACGAACGAAGACAGAGAATTGCCTGACCTATAATTGCATGTCACAACAACCCAAACAGCAACATAAATTGACTCTCAAATAAAGATTCTATTATAATATTTGTTTCACACTCTTTACCTACGAGCATGGTTTACAAGAACAAATCACTAAATGACATAGCAAGATGCATTTTCATGGTGACCATTCAAGATCTACCCGGTAATGCACATAAAAGGAGTTAAGGACTCCTTCAAAGATTTTAGCATGACAAAAAATTAATAAACAGGAAAACGCAAAAGTGGTATACGTACAAGATGAGCCTACCAAATTAGGATGGGGCTTCGCAGCACCTAATGGCGATTGGGCTACGCTTGGTGGCGGTCCAATAAAGGAATGGTGATGATAAGATACTTAATTCACTTCATTACCATTGTAGCCATATAAGTTGCCTTCAACATTTCAAATCCATTAAGATAACTCTTTTTTAATTGGTATAGTAACTCAGTATTTAGCCCCTTATTTGTATGCTCGTATCATGTCAAACTAAATGATAGACATACAATGTTGCCCGACATTGTTAACAAAGTAATCATGTTAATCGTATAAGACATCATTTTTAGATGTAAATTAACCTTAAAAGGATTTCCTATGAAATGAAAAGAATATATATCTTTCATAAGAAGGTTTCAGGAAGTAATGACCTTGAGTTGTATGTTAGCCACCATCTTCACTACATGCAAACTTACATTAAGATCTTCCGACTAACAAAGACAAGATATTTTGCAATCTAACCATACAATTTGAATAGAAGGATGGAGTTAGATAATTATCAGCCACCAACAAAAGCAACATTTTCGAATTCTGCATAGCATGTGTTTATGAAGATTGGCTATTAATATTCTCTCCATTTTCTCAATCATAAGGTTGTGAGCTTCTTGGCTAGAGCAACAAAAAGTTGGGAGTGGACAAAATAAAAATATAGAATTGGATAGAGTCAAAAATAGATTTAATATAATGAGAAGTATATCACGAATAATCTACAAGGTTACCTAAAACTATAGTGTGTATTGTTTCTTGTATATACAGCTAGTAGCCACACACCTGAACAGAACTAAAAGGCAGTTTCTAACAATCTGCTTTGTAATAGCAAAACTTCTTCCCCCACTTTCCGTTTATGATGATGACGAGTCTCGTCATATAGTAACTCTGGAGCTTCATAAAATCAGTATTTACACTTGTCTAGTCCACAAGGTTAATGTGTAATGTAATACATATTTTACTAAACTGAACATGAAAGTACGAGAGGTGCTTATAGAGTGTATTCTACTATCCTATATAGGATATTGAAGATACAAACCTGCGTAGAGAGAAGTTGCTAGTTAATAAGATGTGTATGACTATTTTCTCCACTTCAGCCCGTTAGAAACAAAAGTGGCAAGATGGGCGGGTCAGGGAGGTTGGGTGACGGTGTATGATCATCAATATACGCTAATATGCATAATACATTACCCCTTTAAAATACCACGCAAAAAGAAGATAGCAATTGCCACAATGTTCCATGTATCAAGCTGTCATTAAAAATTTAAATCATCAATTCATCTCTTATACAAATAAGCACGATTTACCCATAATAAAAGATAAGCAATCTAAAATGCCGTACCTTAGATCAGATGACAGAAGACCATGAGTAACTACATCGTAAAACTCGTATACAGCTTTAGCATAAGAGACTAAAGAATTAAATTTCTAGATATTTAACTACTGTCTATACTATTTAAGAAATAATGTAAGTAAATTAATTTGTAACTCGTATTTGTTCCTCCTTGCCATTCTTCCTAATCTTCACTTCTTCGTTAATCTTGCTCATATCCAGCAAAAAATATATGGAAAAGGTCACAAAGTTTGAGCTATATTTAGAAAATGAAGTACACCCAATTGGAAACAAAAAAAACCCACAAAATTGGAACCAGTAACCTGACATTTTGATATTTGTTGACACTCTTCAACATGATAGCACAAAGTTTGATCTCATCACTGATTTCTTTTATCCCCTACCAACATGTAGAGTCAAATGACCTGCAAAATTGTTAAAAGACATTCATAAGAAGATGGATTTAATATTTTTTTTGATAGATTACGTTCTTTAATGTGGTACATCATAGTTATGTGCAGATTTGGTTGTCAATACATTTACACCATAATTCATTACTAACACTGTAATTGAAGCATAAACAATCAAAACTAAAGTTCGTGCTACCAATATTTTTTTGCAATAATATACACCTGCAATTCGAATTAAAGAATAAAGAATTCAGAAATTTAAAGTGACCTGCAAACCCTCATGAAGCAGGGAATTTGGCTTATCGTCATTCTTTTCCTGTCTTTGTGTTCCTTGTACAACTTCACTTTTTTCAGTTCCCCACCCTGCACATACAGAAACAACATATAGTGATATGATTGGATAAAAGAACACAAATAACAAAGATACCACAGTACACGTACGAAACCAAGAACCAAACGCAAAATTATCACAAAATCAAATTCAAATGTGATCCGTTTGTGATATAAATCCTCCAAGTATTATTGAATGCACATTTATAATTTTTTAATACTCCAAGTCAAGGTGTTCATATATAGAATATTCACATACTCGAAAAAATTGAACGCACTTCAATATAACATATCCTACCACGTAAAAGAAAACTCATAGATAACGATCTAAAAGTAGGAGTTCAAGGTAATTATTGCCACTTAATATAAGCACAATTACCATCCATCAATTGCTGTTTTAAGAATGATGATGATCTGATTCATCGAGTAGTCTCATAAAGACACGACCATAGGCTTACCTAGCATAAGAGAAAAAAAAAAGTCAAACTTCAGTAAAATGCCAGAAAAACAAACCATATACATGGGATTTCTCGAGCATATTAAAACATCAAAGAAACAAATATTCAAAATTCAGGTTCTATACTTTCGAAAGAAAATGGTCTGGTAATTCAATTGCAATAGCCATGCTCGTTAAAGATGTGGCCCATACTGATATAAAAAGCTTCTCCAAATCATAAGCTTCTCCAAATTATAAACAAATGAGGATCGACATAGAACAATAGAGTGATGCTGATAAGAAAACTAAGCTGAGAAGTTTGCAATCCTTCTCTACCACCAACTTGAATGAATACCTAATAAATTAGTAAATTACAAATGAAGCACTCCAAGCAGTTAGTGATTAAAAAAATCAATAAGTAAAGTATCAAGATAAAGAACTGTAATCATACGAATCATCCAATGATTATTTGGACACCCTTCAAGCACACACATAATCACAATGCATTTTTGTATACAAGCACTAATGAATTCAAGTTACTTTTAAAAAAAATTATTACGAAAAATTATTTTAAATGAGATACTTTTCATAATCAATGAACAAAAATGGCTTTACATCACAAGAACAATGATATATTTAAAAACATTACATACATAATCTAGTGTTTTTAATACTAACAGTAACACTCAAATAACAACAACATCCATTATCAATTATCAAATAATAATACAAAGATGAGAAAAATCAGCAAACCTTAAAAAGACGTTCCGTATAACTAAAAGATCTTCGGTAACCAATCATTACTCTGTTTGATGGCAGAAAAATTACAGATAAACATATATTAAGAAAAACATAGATAGAGAGATAGACTACCAAACATTTTGGAGATGAATTTGAAGACATTTATAGCCCCCTGTAGAAAATGAATTACAAAATAATCAGGGTAAAATCGACACCTTTTGCCAATACTAAAGAAAATAAAATCAAACATTTCAACAAACACTTGGTGGGCATACACCAATTTCATTCATCTCCATACTGAATTCAACTCTTCGGATTCTTCTCTTTGTGTTATTTCTCGTTCACTGACCTTCAAAACTTCATAGTAGCCATCTGGTACCATTACAATTTAAGGAAGCGATTGGCTGGAATTTCATGATATTATTTTCGCAAAATAAAAATTGGTATAAACTTGAGTACATCAATTTTGTCGTGGATTTGAGGTTAGAACAGATATTTGATATTGATGTTGGATTTGATAGTATGCAACTGACAGAATTGAAATCAAGATATCCTTAATTTAAAAAATAGCGCCCAAAATTGGAGAACGTGGGAGCGGTTTCTACACCTGCCGAACAAAATCAAACTGCTATAATCTGTAACCGAAACCCCTTTATTAGAGGGTTGAGATTCAAAGTCACCTCGATCCGACGGATGAAATTGCAAGTCAACTGGTGACGGTTTCACTCCCCGGCAACCATATAGAAGGGAAATTTTGAGTACAGGTTCAAATGTAACAAATGTAAGGAATGAAGTTGTTATTCTTCAAAGAAATAGGTAGAAAACCTTAGATCATAGATTTCATTTTCTTAAAAACTCCAACTTTAACACGTTTACTAATTTTTCAGTTTCCTTACAAAAAATTTTGAAAAATAAGGTTTTTCGTAACTAAATTCGCCATATTATTCACTGCCGCTGCTTTGCGCGGGTAGAAGTCTATGCAAAAATGATACATGAAGTCTGTGCAAAAGATAAGTGTAAAAGTGTCAACTTCACTACCAAATAATATAAGTTTTTAAACTACCTAAAAACTTATTGTATATACACTTATTATAGGACGCATAAAACATAATACAAGGTTCTAATTGAGATTTTCGTCTTACTTATTTAAACATTTATATATTCCTTATAGGATTTTGGAAAGGCATTAAATATTATACAATGTTAAGTTAAAGAAAAATACATGTGTATATTCCTTCCGTTTCATTTCAAGTGTCTTTTTCCTTATTTTAGATTGTCCCAATATAAGTATTCACTTTCATGTAGCAACCAACTAATAGAGATTTTAGTGAGTAAAAATATTATTTTAGTTGCTGAAAAATGTATTTGATGGCTATTTTAGTGTCGTAGTTAGATACATTTTAAGTCACTCATTCATTAAATATTAATATTTTGATATATGTAGTATAGTTATTATATATACATGTAAAACAATCAGTTAAACTAATTGATTCAACAATAAACTATATGTGACACAATCAAGTGTCGAAGATAGGGAGCTGATAGATACATGTAAACTGATTCAAACACCAACATCATGTTATTATATACTTGTACTGTAAGCTTCAAATGTTGTACAGTTTGTTGTATACAACAATTTCTTTGTTGTATTTATCAACTCCCCGAAGATAACATGTTACCACTGAATCTTAAGTATCAAAAACGACATTTTGGTTACCGACACATCTTGTGCAGATAATGATTCGCCGCCGTTGCTTTGCGCGGGTACAAGGCTAGTTATAATACAAACAAATACAAAGGATCCAATTTACAATAATCTACAAGATAAGGGGGACGTTTTAGTTCCGAACGAACATATTTATATTTATATTTTTGATACAGATTTAATAGATAAGTTTTAAGGAACAACTTAGGTATACTCAATTGGATAAAAGATTATAATTATTCAAACTATTATTTATTAAACTTATTATATGTACTTATGTCTATTTGCTTTGTGTCGCACCCCCAAAACACGTGGCAGCGGAAACATGAGGTGTCATGGGGGCGCCGACCAAATCAAATATCATTACACAAAGATTAAAGCAAACGACCTCTACATGAGACGTTTGAAAATATTACATTCCATAATTCAAATTTGTTTACAATAGTTGTACAAAACATTTGGAGTTCGCATAATATAAGTTGAATTACAAAGTTACTAAATATAGTAAAATGCAATCTAGATCCTGAGATGTTGAAAAATATGCGACTCGAGTTAAGCTATCCATAGCTTCCTACTGCGGCGGGTTACCTGAGAAATACATACTAAAAGGTCAACATAAAGTTGGTGAGTTCATAGGTTTGTAAACAATCGTTTAGTTATGATCCACAAGATTTCAAGTTGTATCATTCAAAAATGACAGTTAAAAGTATCGTTATTCAACGATAAGTAAAAGTATTGCATAATGCAATATAAGTATACCATTTACATGAGTCTCATAGTCAAGCTTAACGTTGTTTGCCTCCGGTAAGTGTACTAATCCGATACACTTCTAAATCACAAGTAATACTGCGCCCGTGGGTTGGCTAGAGCGACTAGCCCGGACGAGGTTTGTCAAACCCTGATAGATCTATCCAATAATACTCACGCACATATTTTAATGACTATGATGGGTAGAGGACTTTAGTGGATTATTCAGGTCTCATGCAATCCGTACGAAAAATGTTTCAAGTTACTTGTGATCATATAAGCAGTTGTATAAAACAGTTGTATGTATTCTCACCCCAGTTGAAAAACAGTAAAAAAGGGGCTATGAAACTCACCTTAGATTAGCAAGTAGCAAGCAAATATCAAATAAGCAAGCAAGCCGGTGTGCAACCTTCTAACGTCCTAAAAACGTATAAGGTTGGGTATAAGTAGATGTCTCAAAAGACCATCTATAGCGATTGTATAAGTGGGGGTCAATGTCCACTTAAGCCAATCGTGTAGGTGGAGGGTTAATGTCCACCTAGAGCTAGTTCATCAACTAGTATGTCCAAATAAGTTGTTCAAGTTTGTTTATCAAAAACGTGTACGACCCGTTGGTGAAGGTTTGTAATAATAATTCGTTAAGACATTATTATTAGGATGATGTTATACTTACATATGTATAGTATGTTTCATGAGTTATAACGTTGCATTGTATAAGTATTACGTTGCTTGAAGTTTAACACTTAGTGAGAAAACTAGTTTTTAAGGATTCTGTTTCATGCGACACTTCATGCGTCACTTGCTAGTTAGGGGCGGCACTTAGGAAGTGCCGCATAATATGCGTTTTCAGATTTAAATAGCGTCACTTAAGAAGTGTCGGATACGGGGCGTCACTAAGGCATGGCGGCACTAAGGGTAAGTGCCGCTAATATAATAGTTCAGTCACTTCAGGCGTCACTTAGGTAGTGTCGGTATTAATAAAGTTTTTATAACAAAGGCGTCACTTATCGAGTGTCGCTATAAATCCTGGGGTCATGCGTCACTTAAGTCTGTTTGGATTTTGCTAAGTCAAAAACGTGGTCAATTATGACGGTTTGACCCGAACTTTTTACCCAAGTCATTTATCAGTTCATAGAGTTTATAAAAGGTGTCGGAGTCATTCGAGATGTCGGTTTTTGAATACGCATGTCAAAACTTAAGATTTTCATGTTTTCGGTTTTTGTCGGTTTACTTCGGCACTCGATTTTAACATGTTCTAGTCTGAATTTGATTCCAAAATTTTTACTAGATGTTCATGAGTGTGTCTAGTTTATAACCTGATTTTTCCAAGATTTATAATGTCCATTTAGATAGATAATAAATTTTACGAAAGAACCGTACTCGGTTTTCGACAAATATCAGGCAGTCGCAAAGATCAGATTATATACAAAAATAAGTACGGATCTGGAAAAAGTGCAAAACACGAAAGTTGTAGCTCTTTTCAATACGCAACTTTTAAAAAAAAATTCGTTGTCTAACCCTTAACAGAGCTCGAGTTATGGCCGATTTTGTGGACTGATTTTCTGGAGACAGATTCTGTCACATTTTGCATGTTTTCGGTTTATGTCGGGTCATTACGCCAACTGATTTCACCTATCTATAGTCCAAATCAAACTTCCAAATTTTTACCAACTGATTTACTAAGTGTCTTGACTAACATATCAAATTTTCAGCTTCTAACAAGTCCATTAACATAGTTAAATAAAGCCGCGTAACAACCGAACACATTTTATCGAAAAACTTCCTGGTCAGTCTTATAAATTGGTTCGTATAGAAAAACGAGTACGTTTCTGGAAAAAGTACAAAACATGAAAGTTGTAGATCTTTTCGATACGCAAATTTTAAAAAAAAATTCATCTTCTAACTCTCAGTATTTGATTTTATACGAATATTTTTGTAAACTGTCGATTTTTGGGCAGATTTCATGCATGTTCTTGTATGTGTTATAAAAACGATTTTTAACAATAATTTTGGACATATTCATGTTAGATGAACATTATAACATCATAATCAGTAGATTAAAAGTAAAATGAGTGAAGGGTTTGGTGATTCTTACAACAAAATGATGAAGAGAAGGTGGTGGTGATGAGGATGAGTTTGATTCTTGCACCTTCTTGTTCTTGATCTTTCCTTTCCAATGGTGGTGTTTGAGGGTGGTTTTAGGTGGTGATTGGGTGGTGATTAGGGGCTGGAATTTCCAGAGATTCTTGAGAGGAAATGTTGATGTATTTTAGAAAGAGAGAGTGTGTGAATGATGCATATGGAGTGAAGTGTTCAAGTAATCAAGTATAAGGAGATCATCATGGGTTTGCATGGCCAAAGAGTGGAGGAAGTGGAGGTGGTGCACATGGGGTGGCCGGCCCCCATGTGGTCCCACAAGGGGTATTTTGGTCATTTTACATTTCTAGCTTAAATCGTTGCGTTTTTCGTTCGTTTACCCGATTGTTTAAACGTTTATTCGCACGTTAAATGTTTAGTTGATGTTTTTATTTAACGATTTCAGTTTCGATATTTCTACTTGAAATATTTAATATAGTACTTGGAAACACTTATAAAAATGTTTCGTTAAATTATTGGTCTCGATTTGCGTGCACGTTCTACGGCGGTTTAATCGAGTAACGTTATTTTGAGTCGTTTAGATTAACGATATAATTTGGATAAATTTCCATTGAAGTATTATTTAAAATACTTAATTTAGGTTGTCAATTTAATTATTGGCGTACGTTTGGTCGTCGAAATAAATTTGCGCGTTATCGTTGCGTTTGAGACGTTTTAACCGAAACGTCTAGGTTTTTCGAGTATTATTTTAGCAAAATAATAAATAATGATAAATAACTTCTAAAAATAGATTATAGTTATTTATAGAAAGTTTTTCACCAACGTCCGTATTTATACTGTGTCGGACTCCGTCCGGTCGTTTTGCACAATTTCACCAAATTGCGTAAGCGTAATTACAACTAATTACGTAAGCGTAATATATATCAATTACGGGAGTGTATATTCACACAAATATACAAATAGTTACAAGTAATTACAAGTATTTAGCCTAATACTAAACTAAACACACGTAATTAGGGTTTCAAGTAGGATTATCAGTAACCCTAAATCGTCGGGTGTCACATTCTCCCCCTGTTAAGAGAATTTCGTCCCGAAATTAGTTTGTTGCCGCAGTTTGTGGGGTATCTAAAAATAGATGTGGGTGTTTCAGTCGCATTTGGTCTTCCCGTTCCCAGGTGAATTCAGGACCGCGCCTAGAATTCCACCGGACTTTAACGATGGGAATACGACTCTGTTTCAAGCGTTTGACCTCACGGTCCATGATTTCTATCGGTTCCTCGACGAAATGGAGTCTATCGTCGATATGGATTTCGTCGAGAGGGATAACAAGTGTCTCATCAGACAGACATTTCTTCAGGTTAGAAATGTGAAAAGTGTTGTGCACGCTACTGAGTTGTGGTGGTAGCTGCAGTCGATATGCCACCGGGCCAATTCTTTCAAGAATTTCAAAAGGTCCGATGTACCTAGGGTTTAGTTTGCCGCGTTTACCAAAACGAATGACACCTTTCCAAGGTGACACTTTCAAGAGTACTCGGTCCCCAACCTGGAACTCGAGTGGTTTGCGTCTTACGTCAGCGTAACTCTTCTGACGATCACGTGCGGCTTTCAGCCGGTTTTGAATGGTCACGATTTTCTCGGTCGTTTCATGGATGATTTCAGGACCAGTGAGTTGGCTATCGCCGATTTCGGTCCAACAAATGGGTGATCGGCACTTTCTACCATAAAGTGCCTCGAAGGGTGCAGCACCAATGCTGGTGTGGTAACTGTTGTTGTAGGAGAACTCACACAGAGGTAGGTGGTTTTCCCAGGTGTTTCCGAAGTCGATTACACATGCTCGAAGCATATCTTCAAGAGTTTGAATGGTCCGTTCACTTTGACCATCGGTTTGTGGGTGATAAGCAGTACTCAAATCAAGACGAGTACCGAGAGCTTTATGAAGCGTTTGCCAAAATCGAGAGGTGAAGCGGCTATCTCTATCGGAGATGATCGAAATGGGTATACCGTGTCGTGCTACAACCTCTTTGATGTAGATGCGAGCCAAGCGCTCCATCTTGTCGTTTTCTTTGATAGCTAGGAAATGGGCGGATTTTGTGAGACGATCTACGATCACCCAAATGGTATCGCAACCGCTCGGTGTTTTTGGTAGCTTAGTAATGAAGTCCATAGTTATGTTTTCCCATTTCCATTGAGGTATTTCGGGTTGTTGTAGCAACCCAGAGGGTTTCTGGTACTCGGCCTTAACCTTGGCGCAGGTTAAACATTTGCTAACATAGGTGGCGATGTCGGCTTTCATGTTGGGCCACCAATACCGTTGTCTGATGTCATGATACATTTTGTCAGAACCAGGATGTATGGAGTATCGAGATTTGTGAGATTCATCCATCACCAAATCTCGTAGGTTTCCAAAGTTTGGTAACCAGATTCGGTTAGAGAAGTGTCTGGTTCCGTCGGGTTTGATTTCGAATTGTTTTTCCATGCCTCGCAAGGCCTCATTTTTGATGTTTTTCTCGTTGAGTGCTTCGAGTTGAGTGGAATGAATTTGAGAAATGAAATCGTTGCGGATGGTTAAACCAAGTGCTCGAACTCGAAGGGGTTTCACTCGTTCTTTTCGGCTTAGGGCATCGGCAACAACGTTAGCCTTACCCGGGTGGTATCGGATTTCGCAGTCGTAGTCACTAAGTAACTCGACCCAACGACGTTGTCTCATGTTTAGGTCCTTCTGATCAAAGATATGTTGAAGGCTTTTGTGGTCAGTGAAGATAGTACACTTGGTACCATATAGGTAGTGTCTCCAAATTTTGAGCGCAAAAACAACGGCTCCTAGTTCGAGGTCATGAGTGGTGTAGTTCTTTTCGTGGATTTTCAGTTGCCGGGAGGCGTAAGCGATGACCTTATCACGTTGCATTAACACACAACCTAGTCCTTGATGTGAGGCGTCGCAGTAAACTACGAAATCATCGGTGCCTTCGGGTAAGGATAGGATTGGTGCACTGCAGAGTTTCTGTTTTAGAAGTTGGAAGGCTGACTCTTGTTTGTCGGTCCAATCGAATTTCTTATCTTTCTGAGTTAAGGAGGTTAATGGTTGAGCAATTCGGGAAAAATTCTCGATGAATCGCCGGTAATACCCAGCGAGACCTAAGAATTGTCGGACCTCGGTTGGTGTAGTTGGTGCTTTCCAGCACTTGATGGCCTCGATTTTTGCTGGATCAACACGTATCCCTTGGCTGTCAACGACATGCCCTAGGAACTGTACTGTTCGCATCCAGAACTCACACTTGGAGTACTTGGCGTATAGCTCCTCGTGTTTGAGTAATTCCAAGATAGTTTTCAGGTGTTGGCCATGTTCTGTTTCGTTGCGAGAGTAGATTAGAATGTCGTCAATGAAGACGATGACAAACTTATCCAGGTATGGTTTGCACACCCGATTCATAAGATCCATGAATACAGCCGGTGCGTTGGTTAGACCAAAAGGCATCACTTGGAATTCGTAATGCCCATAGCGGGTTCGGAAAGCGGTTTTCGGGATGTCGGCGTCTCGAACGCGAAGTTGGTGATAACCAGACCGAAGGTCGATCTTTGAGTAAAAGCTCGAACCTTGAAGTTGGTCAAACAGGTCATCGATTCTAGGAAGTGGGTATCGGTTCTTGATAGTAAGTTTGTTCAGTTCACGGTAATCGATACACATTCTGAAGGATCCGTCCTTCTTTTTAATGAAAGGACCGGAGCTCCCCAAGGTGAGGAACTTGGTCGAATGAATCCCTTGTCCAGGAGTTCCTGTAATTGAGTGGACAACTCCTGCAACTCGGATGGGGCTAATCTGTATGGGGCTCGTGCCACGGGTGCAGCACCGGGCACAAGGTCGATTTGGAATTCGACTTGTCTAGGCGGGGGAAGGCCTGGCAAGTCCTCGGGAAAGACCTCAGGAAAGTCTCGTACAATGGGTACATCTTCAAGTCGCTTTTCAGCCGACTTCTTTTCGGTTACGTGAGCAAGGATTGCCGGGTACCCTTTCCTCAGGTACTTTTGGGTTTTCATACAAGAGATGATGTTTAAGTTTCGCCTACCAGTCTCCCCCTGTATGATCAAGGTTCCACCGGTAGCGAGAGGTATACGCACAATCTTTTCGAAACAAACAATTTCAGCATGATGCTTGGACAACCAGTCCATGCCTACGATGACATCGAAGCTCCCGATTTCAACAGGGATGAGGTTTATGAGGAAAATTTCGTTGGCTAGGTTTAGAGTGCAATTAGGTATCACACTATCGGCCTCTATCAGTTTGCCATTTGCTAATTCTACTGTGAACTTAGCATCTAAGGCAGTGGGAGTAATGTTGAGTAACGGACAAAACTCATCAGATATGAAACTTTTATCAGCACCAGTATCGAATAAAACTGAAACGGTTAGATCGTTGAGGAGAAACATACCCGTAACAACGTTAGGATCTTGACGGGCTTCT
Organism: Helichrysum umbraculigerum; assembly: GCA_949592205.1. Lineage (NCBI taxonomy): Eukaryota > Viridiplantae > Streptophyta > Magnoliopsida > Asterales > Asteraceae > Helichrysum > Helichrysum umbraculigerum. The sequence goes on from CATIUR010000004.1 coordinate 94,388,209, forward strand.
CCGGCGTTGAGTACAAAAGCTCGACCGCGAGGGTTGTTGTTGTTATTGTTTCTGTTGGCGTTGTTGTTGTTGCGTTTCGGGCAGTTGTTTCTGAAATGTCTGGTGTCACCGCACTCAAAACAGGCTTTTGGTGCGTTGGGGTTGGTATTTGGGTTGGGGGTTCTGCAATCTTTAGCTAGATGTCCCTGTCGTTTGCACTTGGTACAGGTACAGGGGCCTTCGTGGTGTAGAGTACACTTGGAACAGTAAGGTTTGTTCCCAACGTACCCTTTCTTGTCCCCCGACCCTGAACCGGAGGTGTAGGCCTTAACAGTCTCGGCCTTCTTGGTTTGCTGTTGCTGCTGATTGTTGTTATTTCCAGACCATTTTCTTTTGTTGTCCCCTGTGGTTTTCACTGTGGGTGTCCCACGGCGGACAATTTGAGCCATAAGCTCGTGTGCCATGCGGACGGCACTTTGGATGGTTCCGGGTTTGGAAGAGATGACATTGCCTTGGATGGAATCAGGTAGCCCCCAAATGTATCTTTCGACACGTTTGGATTCAGGGTTCACCATGGATGGACAAAGGAGAGCAAGCTGGTGAAATCTGGTTGTGTAGCTAGTAATGTCGTTTCCTTGAACTGTGAGGTTCCAGAATTCATGTTCGAGCTGTTGGAGTTGCTCGCGGGGACAGTATTCTTCCCTCAACAAGTTCTTGAGTTCATCCCAAGACATTTGATAGGCAGTATCAATACCATGGGTTTGGGCGTATGAGTTCCAGAAAGTGAGTGCACCCTCAGCTAGAGTGTAGGTAGAGAATTTGACCTTGTTCTCTTCTTGGCAGTTGCATATGCGGAAAACGGACTCGATTTTCTCAACCCATCGCATGAGACCGACGGCTCCTTCGGTTCCTTTGAAATGGAGAGGTTTACAATTCATGAAATCTTTGTGGGTGCAGGGCTTTGGCACAGGTGGATTGTTGCCTGCACCTCCTGGATTTCCTTGGTTCGGATCAGGATTGTTTCTGGCAGCTTCTAGAGCTGCTTGGACCCTCTGATTGACGAGTTGCTCGATGTCAGCGGAGCTCATTTGACGTTTTGGTGCCATGATTCTGAGATAAAGAGAATACGAGGTACATAAGATTTCAGTGAGTAAGATCTTAAAATCTTTGTAGGTGTACACAAGAAGGTAAAACAAGTATGTACAGCAAGATATTCAATAAAACAAGGAAGCAAATTTCATGACCATACAAAGGCGCGAGTTCAAATGATTACAATACTTGAGAGTTCACAAAACATGCCGGGCAGTGCTACATCCGGTCTTAGTTCAAGAGTTTACAAAAGACAACATAAGATAGATTAGTCGGGCATATCCCGCCTCGATAGGTTACAAGATGAAGATCAAACTAGTTCTAACGCAAGTTTATTCGTTCCATTAGTGTGACAAGTCGGTCCACGTTTCTTGCAAGTCTGCCAGCTTGTCGGGCGTTATCCTCAGCCAAGGTTAATCGTTGTTCTAGTACTCGGGTGTACTCTTCAGCTTCCCGTGAACGTTGTTCACATTCTTCTAACCTTGCTTGAAGAAGGTCAACTGCGCCTCTGTCGTCAATGACGTTTTGGTGCATCATTTCTAGAGTATTTGTCATGTTTTCTTGGTCTTGAAACAGTTGTGCAATGCGGTCATGTGATTGGCGCAGCCAGTACATTTGCACTATGTATTGTTCTCGTTCCAGGCTTTCAAGTCTTGCCTCATGGCGGTGAAGTCGAGCAGCTAACACGGGTACAGTGTGGTGTATTGGTTCCTGGGTGTATAGAGAGATGTCCATGGGATCATCGGGAACCTCCATGTTTTCCTCAGACCTCCAAGTATTTAGAGTTGTGGGTAGCCAGTCCCATCTACGAGGGTATGATGGACGGCGGGTGGTATTAGCAATGGAGTTTGAGTAAGGGTTGGCTCGAGATGATCTGGTACTCCTTGGGCGAGTACGAATCACTCGGGCTTCGCCAGTGATGTAGTAAAGTCGTTCAGGAGAGTTTGGTGCTGAAGACATAGTAACGATTCCTTCAGTAGCGGATCGTGTTTGGGCTTCGTTCTCAGAGTTGGGAGACGTAGCGATGGGAGTGGTTGCCATTTTCTGTGGCAAGGAGTTTTAGTATACGTAAGGTTAAGGTTATATATATAAATACAATAACCTAGCACATAAGCACGTATAAGGTTGGTCCCGTTCTATCCTCGGTCAAAGCCTTCTAATGCATTCCCATCCACCATAACCATTTCAGGTCTTGCATCGATTCTTGTTTAATTGTACATAGTTGATCAAGCTATGTTAAATTAAATTCAAATGATGCAATTGCTGAACCAGTCATAACAAATGAGGAATACTAACCTAACGGTTATAGTCTAGGTCACTAATGCAATCCTAGTTCGCTATAACCTTAGGCTCTGATACCAATCTGTCGCACCCCCAAAACACGTGGCAGCGGAAACATGAGGTGTCATGGGGGCGCCGACCAAATCAAATATCATTACACAAAGATTAAAGCAAACGACCTCTACATGAGACGTTTGAAAATATTACATTCCATAATTCAAATTTGTTTACAATAGTTGTACAAAACATTTGGAGTTCGCATAATATAAGTTGAATTACAAAGTTACTAAATATAGTAAAATGCAATCTAGATCCTGAGATGTTGAAAAATATGCGACTCGAGTTAAGCTATCCATAGCTTCCTACTGCGGCGGGTTACCTGAGAAATACATACTAAAAGGTCAACATAAAGTTGGTGAGTTCATAGGTTTGTAAACAATCGTTTAGTTATGATCCACAAGATTTCAAGTTGTATCATTCAAAAATGACAGTTAAAAGTATCGTTATTCAACGATAAGTAAAAGTATTGCATAATGCAATATAAGTATACCATTTACATGAGTCTCATAGTCAAGCTTAACGTTGTTTGCCTCCGGTAAGTGTACTAATCCGATACACTTCTAAATCACAAGTAATACTGCGCCCGTGGGTTGGCTAGAGCGACTAGCCCGGACGAGGTTTGTCAAACCCTGATAGATCTATCCAATAATACTCACGCACATATTTTAATGACTATGATGGGTAGAGGACTTTAGTGGATTATTCAGGTCTCATGCAATCCGTACGAAAAATGTTTCAAGTTACTTGTGATCATATAAGCAGTTGTATAAAACAGTTGTATGTATTCTCACCCCAGTTGAAAAACAGTAAAAAAGGGGCTATGAAACTCACCTTAGATTAGCAAGTAGCAAGCAAATATCAAATAAGCAAGCAAGCCGGTGTGCAACCTTCTAACGTCCTAAAAACGTATAAGGTTGGGTATAAGTAGATGTCTCAAAAGACCATCTATAGCGATTGTATAAGTGGGGGTCAATGTCCACTTAAGCCAATCGTGTAGGTGGAGGGTTAATGTCCACCTAGAGCTAGTTCATCAACTAGTATGTCCAAATAAGTTGTTCAAGTTTGTTTATCAAAAACGTGTACGACCCGTTGGTGAAGGTTTGTAATAATAATTCGTTAAGACATTATTATTAGGATGATGTTATACTTACATATGTATAGTATGTTTCATGAGTTATAACGTTGCATTGTATAAGTATTACGTTGCTTGAAGTTTAACACTTAGTGAGAAAACTAGTTTTTAAGGATTCTGTTTCATGCGACACTTCATGCGTCACTTGCTAGTTAGGGGCGGCACTTAGGAAGTGCCGCATAATATGCGTTTTCAGATTTAAATAGCGTCACTTAAGAAGTGTCGGATACGGGGCGTCACTAAGGCATGGCGGCACTAAGGGTAAGTGCCGCTAATATAATAGTTCAGTCACTTCAGGCGTCACTTAGGTAGTGTCGGTATTAATAAAGTTTTTATAACAAAGGCGTCACTTATCGAGTGTCGCTATAAATCCTGGGGTCATGCGTCACTTAAGTCTGTTTGGATTTTGCTAAGTCAAAAACGTGGTCAATTATGACGGTTTGACCCGAACTTTTTACCCAAGTCATTTATCAGTTCATAGAGTTTATAAAAGGTGTCGGAGTCATTCGAGATGTCGGTTTTTGAATACGCATGTCAAAACTTAAGATTTTCATGTTTTCGGTTTTTGTCGGTTTACTTCGGCACTCGATTTTAACATGTTCTAGTCTGAATTTGATTCCAAAATTTTTACTAGATGTTCATGAGTGTGTCTAGTTTATAACCTGATTTTTCCAAGATTTATAATGTCCATTTAGATAGATAATAAATTTTACGAAAGAACCGTACTCGGTTTTCGATAAATATCAGGCAGTCGCAAAGATCAGATTATATACAAAAATAAGTACGGATCTGGAAAAAGTGCAAAACACGAAAGTTGTAGCTCTTTTCAATACGCAACTTTTAAAAAAAAATTCGTTGTCTAACCCTTAACAGAGCTCGAGTTATGGCCGATTTTGTGGACTGATTTTCTGGAGACAGATTCTGTCACATTTTGCATGTTTTCGGTTTATGTCGGGTCATTACGCCAACTGATTTCACCTATCTATAGTCCAAATCAAACTTCCAAATTTTTACCAACTGATTTACTAAGTGTCTTGACTAACATATCAAATTTTCAGCTTCTAACAAGTCCATTAACATAGTTAAATAAAGCCGCGTAACAACCGAACACATTTTATCGAAAAACTTCCTGGTCAGTCTTATAAATTGGTTCGTATAGAAAAACGAGTACGTTTCTGGAAAAAGTACAAAACACGAAAGTTGTAGATCTTTTCGATACGCAAATTTTAAAAAAAAATTCATCTTCTAACTCTCAGTATTTGATTTTATACGAATATTTTTGTAAACTATCGATTTTTGGGCAGATTTCATGCATGTTCTTGTATGTGTTATAAAAACGATTTTTAACAACAATTTTGGACATATTCATGTTAGATGAACATTATAACATCATAATCAGTAGATTAAAAGTAAAATGAGTGAAGGGTTTGGTGATTCTTACAACAAAATGATGAAGAGAAGGTGGTGGTGATGAGGATGAGTTTGATTCTTGCACCTTCTTGTTCTTGATCTTTCCTTTCCAATGGTGGTGTTTGAGGGTGGTTTTAGGTGGTGATTGGGTGGTGATTAGGGGCTGGAATTTCCAGAGATTCTTGAGAGGAAATGTTGATGTATTTTAGAAAGAGAGAGTGTGTGAATGATGCATATGGAGTGAAGTGTTCAAGTAATCAAGTATAAGGAGATCATCATGGGTTTGCATGGCCAAAGAGTGGAGGAAGTGGAGGTGGTGCACATGGGGTGGCCGGCCCCCATGTGGTCCCACAAGGGGTATTTTGGTCATTTTACATTTCTAGCTTAAATCGTTGCGTTTTTCGTTCGTTTACCCGATTGTTTAAACGTTTATTCGCACGTTAAATGTTTAGTTGATGTTTTTATTTAACGATTTCAGTTTCGATATTTCTACTTGAAATATTTAATATAGTACTTGGAAACACTTATAAAAATGTTTCGTTAAATTATTGGTCTCGATTTGCGTGCACGTTCTACGGCGGTTTAATCGAGTAACGTTATTTTGAGTCGTTTAGATTAACGATATAATTTGGATAAATTTCCATTGAAGTATTATTTAAAATACTTAATTTAGGTTGTCAATTTAATTATTGACGTACGTTTGGTCGTCGAAATAAATTTGCGCGTTATCGTTGCGTTTGAGACGTTTTAACCGAAACGTCTAGGTTTTTCGAGTATTATTTTAGCAAAATAATAAATAATGATAAATAACTTCTAAAAATAGATTATAGTTATTCATAGAAAGTTTTTCACCAACGTCCGTATTTATACTGTGTCGGACTCCGTCCGGTCGTTTTGCACAATTTCACCAAATTGCGTAAGCGTAATTACAACTAATTACGTAAGCGTAATATATATCAATTACGGGAGTGTATATTCACACAAATATACAAATAGTTACAAGTAATTACAAGTATTTAGCCTAATACTAAACTAAACACACGTAATTAGGGTTTCAAGTAGGATTATCAGTAACCCTAAATCGTCGGGTGTCACACTTTGTTGGCTATTATTACTGGTGATTTACTAATGTAGAAGATCACTTAGGGTTAAGTCAAATCCTCATCATATCAACACAATCATAAGGTTACGCAAAGTGTTACTAATTAATACGATCTATCATCAATTTATTATACAATTTCTATGGTTAGGCTCGAATCGCAGTATTACTTTATATTAATGATTTATTCTCAGTTTATCGCATAAGGTTAAGATCAAAACATAAACACAATCACTTAATTTATATAACAGTTTATGGTCATCCTAGTTTAATATAAATCAGTCTAATTATGTCAAGAATAATCACTAAAATATCATAATAAAGACAACTCTTGTATAATAAACATTCAATAATATAGTTCCAACATAAACATATAATTCAAATAATAAACTCAATAAACATTCATTCAAACAAATATAATGAAAACCTAATTCACAATTAAATCAAATAAACAATATCATAAATAACTCAATAAGGTTATTAAAGTTACAAGGATAAAGAAATCGAACCAATTGACGAACTAGCTTTTTCTAGGGTTAAAAACCTTCAAACCCTAGCTCTTTAGCCTCCAAAATCGCACCTAAAGTCGACCTAAAACCCTAACTTTCGGTTTTAGTATTCTTGAATCATATATGGTTTAAGCTAATTTGAGCCTCTATTTATAGTTTTAAAAACCGACCTCCCAACCGCCGGTTGGGTTCTCCAACCATCGGTTGGAGTTATTTGAATCCGGGTCCAACTCCACGTGTCTGCACCGCTTTCAAACCCTAAAGCTCAACCGCCGGTTGGTTAATCCAACCGCCGGTTGAATGTAATTTTCAGAATATTCTATTTTCGGGCTTGGGCTTGATTTTTGGACTCTCAATCTTCATACCCGGAACTCTTTGTTTTCTTGGCCCAATTCTTCATTTTAACTCTTTTGGTCTTCATTTCTTCAAGGTTTAAGCTCCTTTTTCTTCATTTCTTCATTTTCTTCAGTTTCTTTCAGTTTTGGATTCGTTTTTGCTCCCTTTTCTTCATTTTTTAATTAAAATACATTTCTGCAAATATTAACAAAATATGTATCTAAAATCATATAAATGCATTAAAATGTATATAAAAATAGGGATAAATTACTATAAAATATACTATCTATTTGATGCTTATCAAATATCCCCACACTTAAGTTCTGCTTGTCCTCAAGTAGAAAACTGAATAAAATTTAAGAATAAGCATCAAACTAATATTTAAGAATCAGAATACTAATACTAAAAAATCTGTTTCATAAATTAAAATTTTAAACAATTTAATTAACATGGATAACTATAATGTATAAATAAAATTATTATTATTTGTGTAATATATAGCTCATGAATGATTACTAATATATTTGTCCACTTTAAACAATCTATATTTATACTTCTGAATACACCTTTTATTATTAGTATGTATATTACTTATGATTTCCATATATGATATACCTTTAAATTTAGTTATACAATTTTCTTTTATATTCCAATTAAATATATGAAATACATTTTTAAGAATCAAGACATTGGTGACAGGTCTGCATTTTCATGCAACAGAGCGACATAACTTGATTCAGGTTTAAGCAAAACCAGACTTGGTCAAACCATTTTGGCGACCTCATGAGGTATCTTTTATTTTAAAGACTTTTCAAGTACTTTTGACTTGTGTTTGCTTAATTTTTAAGTATATATTAATAGAAACCAGGTCTATACTTTCGTATAACAGAGGAAACCATCAATATTTACCCCCAAATGTACTCACATAAGTAAAAAGATATAAAATTATTGCATAATAAATTTAAAAATTAAAACTTTTATGTCATACATCATATTATGTATCATAAAATAATAAACAAGTTTTATTTATTAATTTATTAAAATTCAGAAATCTTCATATAGATTGCCTATTAGTACATCATATCATATAACTATATATCACTTCCTTTATTTAAGTAGCTTACGTTATATATATACAAAATAGTTAATCCACATTAAAGTCTAAACTTTTAAATACAAAACAAAACTTTTAACAAAAGTATTCTAACTAATAAATACTTAGTTATTCACTTAAAATTTTAAATTTTCAAAAATATTAGACAAGACAAACTTAATTGTTTAATTAAAGAAATTCTTTTTCTTACGAACCCTATCCCCACACTTAAATTATACAATGCCCTCATAAATTTCATCATCGGCTAAGAAAAATCTTTTTGGTTGATTCCTTCATCTCTTGAAAAATAATATACAACATCCACACTTTCGTAGTTAATCACGATTGCATTTAGCATATGCAATAAGCCTTTAAACCCCTCGGTATCCCGAGTGGACGAGTTATAGTCTCGTGAGGGTTTCCAGTGAACACACCCACAAAGTTCAAATCTGAAAATAAAAACATAAAAAGAAAAACATAACATATAAAAATAAACATGGGTTGTCTCCCAAGAAGCACTTTTGTTTAAATGTCGGTAAGTTCGACATTATCTTATAACTTATCCTTCCAAAGTTATATCTGAAATATTCTCAATAACATTATCTTCATAACATTTCTTCAAACGATGTCCATTAACTGTAAAAATAGTTCCATCGAAAGCTATCAAATCCACACTCCCATTTTCATGAACTTGGTGAATAACAAACGGTCCGCTCCATCTGGATTTCAATTTACCCGGAAATAACCTAATACGTGAATTGTACAAAAGCACACGTTCTCCAGCAACAAATTCTTTATCTCCTCTAAGTCTTGCATCGTGCCATTTCTTCGTTCTTTCTTTATAAAACCTTGAATTTTCATAAGCATTCCAACGAAGCTCATCTAACTCATGTAACTGTAAAAAGCGATGCTTACCAATTTCATAGATATCCATGTTGCATTCTCGAAGTGCCCAATATGCTTTGTGTTCTATTTCCACTGGCAAATGACAAGCTTTTCCATAAATTAATCTATACGGAGTACAACCGGTAGGTGTTTTAAATGCTGTCCTATATGCCCAAAGTGCATCATCTAACTTTTCCGACCAATCTTTTCTGTTAGAACCAACATAACGTTCCAAAATACGTTTTAATGCACGATTGGTATTTTCAACATGTCCACTAGTCTGTGGATGATAAGGTGTAGCGAATCGATGACTAACTCCATACCGTTTTAATACTTTCTCCAATTGAGTATTACAAAAATGAGTACCTCTATCACTAATCAATGCTCTGGGAGTTCCAAATCTGGAAAATAATTGTTTAAGAAATTTTACCACAACTCTTGCATCGTTCGTAGGTAATGCTTTTGCCTCAGCCCATTTAGAAACATAATCCACAGCTACTAATATGTACTTATTACCGTGACTTATAGGAAATGGTCCCATAAAATCAATACCCCAAACATCAAAAATTTCACAAACCTGTATACTATTTTGTGGCATCTCATCACGTTTAGAAATGTTCCCAGCTCTTTGGCAAGAATCACAATTCCTAACAAATGCATATGTATCCTTAAAAATCGTTGGCCAATAAAAACCTGCATCCAATATTTTCTTTGCAGTGTAACTTGGTCCATTATGTCCTCCTACTGGTCCTTCATGACAATGCTTTATAATCTGTTGAGCTTCTTTATCATCTACACATCTTCTAATTATGCCATCTGCACAGTATCTGAAAAGAAATGGATCTTCCCAAAAATAATACTTTAAATCAGAAAAGAATTTCTTCCTCTTCTGGTAATCCATCCTTGGTAAAATTTTAGTAACCAAATAATTTGCATAATTCGCAAACCAAGGTATCTCTTTCATTTCTTGTACTGTCATAAGTTTCTCATCAGGAAATGAATCTTGAATTTCCTCTTCATCTAATGCTTCCAACTCTGGATTTTCTAACCTTGACAAATGATCAGCTGCAACATTTTTAGCTCCTTTCTTATCTTTGATTTCAATATCAAATTCCTGCAATAAAAGAATCCATCGCAATAAACGAGGGCACGCATCCTGCTTATCAAACAAATGCTTCAACCATTTTTCTCAAAATGCCTTCTAACGTATTGATTCTGTTAGAATAGGACGGATTTTGTCCCGTTTTGACATAGAAACCTAGTGCTCCTTGTTGATACTGTTGTCCTGGTTGATTAGTTCTTCTAAAGTTTGAAACTTGACGATAATTTGGATTTCCTTGAAAATCCCCATACATAACTTCTTCAGTGTTCATTTTACTATCATTATTAGGACATTCTGTCTTTAGATGATTTCCTCCACATATTTCACAACCAATCCTGATTGCATGAACTTGTTCATTCACTTTCTTAATATCTCTTCCCATACTTTCCAATTTTGCAGTGATAGCTGCGAGACCATCACTATCTTCAGATATCTTTTTTCTTCCAGATGAACCATCATCCCATAACTGAGAATACTTAGCTAATTCTTCAATTCCGGCCTTTGCTACTACCGGAGTTTTCTTAGGTACTGGGCCTTGTGCATCTAACTGTTGTCGTGTTGCTCGATCAACTCCCTTATAGAATACCGTTATTTCTTGTTGGACATTCAAATCATGTTGTGGACATCTATGTAACATCTCCTTATATCTTTCCCAAGCTTGATATAGAGATTCATCGGGTTTCTGCTTAAAATTCCTAATCTCATCGATCATCTTTGACGTTTTGGAAGGTGTACAATACATTTTAGAAATTTTGTACGAAGATCTTCCCAAGTAGTAATAGATCCGGCTGGTTCATTATTAATCTATCTCTTAGCTCCATCCTTTAATGTTAAAGGAAATACTCGTAACATAACATGATCTCGTGTAACATTAGGAATATTAAACATATCTGCAATCTCTAAAATTTTCTCAACATGCTCGTTTGCATCTTCCTTATCCTCTCCTCTGAAAGGATTCTCTCTTAATTTCTTCAGAAATTGTCCCTTTAATTCAAACTCTACTTCTCTAGCTATAGCAGGCCTAACTACTCCCGGTCTTAGATCTCCACGGGTTTGAATCGTGTAATCCTCAAGCGTCATGTTAGCTATGTCTGCCATGTTTCTTTGTTTCGGTTCAGATTCTCTTGGAAATACTGTATGTTGTCTTGAATGTATTTTATCTAAATTTGAATCGGAATAATATCCTCTTTTAGCCGTTTTGACTAAACTGTTATGAAATATCAAGTCGTCTTCTTCAGATGAAATTCCTTGTTCTGGCGAATTAGGGGGCGCATACGATAATCGTCTTCTAGAATGAAATTCTCGTTCTGGTTCGTCAAATGGACTAAGTGGATCCGGATGAAGTGTGCGGGTCATACATCTATCTGCAACAAGAACAGAATTTAGTAGTACCTTAAATTCAAAAATAAGTGTTAATAATAAGTTAGTAATATTCAAGTTGGTGTATATATATCCCGATAATTAATAATAAAACACATTCAAAATTAAATAATCAAAGAATAATACCCAACCCAAAATTTTCCTAGTTGTTAGTTATGCCAGTTAGTTATTTATATAACAATTCGAAATTACAGTGATTTTTGTTAAATTTCTTTTACAAAGCTAGTCAATAGATCTCGGTAGCTCCATTGATAGTACACGGAGAAACAGGTCAGCGCAAAGCTTATTAAAAACATATTTCTTTCGAGAAGCACCTTATCTCTTATATGATAAATCAATGAGGTAGGGCTTTACTCTCCTTATACCTTTGTTTTTGTCCGTATTCTCAATGGGTGAGCAGATATTTCTTATCGATTTTGCAAAGTATCAGAAATATAAATTATACAAGTAAAATAATTAGTTTAATTAAAATACACCGCTTCCCCGGTAAAACAGAAGTTCAACCGGTTAAGTGTTCCCCGGCAGCGGCGCTAAAAACTTGATGTGTGCTAAGTATATGCAATTATAATAACAAGTTTAAATTAAGGAAATACTAAATAATACTATCACACAATTCAGGCAAGATTGACCCGTTCATGTAATATAGCTTAATAAGTAAGTCTAAATTCGAACACAAGGAACACAAGAAAACATGATTCTTATTTATAACTAATTATCTATTTATTCTAATTACAGATATTTACAATTATAATACAAACAAATACAAAGGATCCAATTTACAATAATCTACAAGATAAGGGGGACGTTTTAGTTCCGAACGAATATATTTATATTTATATTTTTGATACAGATTCTAATAGATAAGTTTTAAGGAACAACTTAGGTATACTCAATTAGATAAAAGATTATAATTATTCAAACTATTATTTATTAAACTTATTATATGTACTTATGTCTATTTGCTTTGTTGGCTATTATTACTGGTGATTTACTAATGTAGAAGATCACTTAGGGTTAAGTCAAATACTCATCATAGCAACACAATCATAAGGTTACGCAAAGTGTTACTAATTAATACGATCTATCATCAATTTATTATACAATTTCTATGGTTAGGCTCGAATCGCAGTATTACTTTATATTAATGATTTATTCTCAGTTTATCGCATAAGGTTAAGATCAAAACATAAACACAATCACTTAATTTATATAAACAGTTTATGGTCATCCTAGTTTAATATAAATCAGTCTAATTATGTCAAGAATAATCACTAAAATATCATAATAAAGACAACTCTTGTATAATAAACATTCAATAATATAGTTCCAACATAAACATATAATTCAAATAATAAACTCAATAAACATTCATTCAAACAAATATAATGAAAACCTAATTCACAATTAAATCAAATAAACAATATCATAAATAACTCAATAAGGTTATTAAAGTTACAAAGATAAAGAAATCGAACCAATTGACGAACTAGCTTTTTCTAGGGTTAAAAACCTTCAAACCCTAGCTCTTTAGCCTCCAAAATCGCACCTAAAGTCGACCTAAAACCCTAACTTTCGGTTTTAGTATTCTTGAATCGTATATGGTTTAAGCTAATTTGAGCCTCTATTTATAGTTTTAAAAACCGACCTCCCAACCGCCGGTTGGGTTCTCCAACCGCATGTTGGAGTTATTTGAATCCGGGTCCAACTCCACGTGTCTGCACCGCTTTCAAACCCTAAAGCTCAACCGCCGGTTGGTTAATCCAACCGCCGGTTGAATGTAATTTCCAGAATATTCTATTTTCGGGCTTGGGCTTGATTTTTGGACTCTCAATCTTCATACCCGGACTTCTTTGTTTTCTTGGCCCAATTCTTCATTTTAACTCTTTTGGTCTTCATTTCTTCAAGGTTTAAGCTCCTTTTTCTTCATTTTCTTCAGTTTCTTTCAGTTTTGGATTCGTTTTTGCTCCTTTTTCTTCATTCTTTAATTAAAATACATTTCTGCAAATATTAACAAAATAAGTATCAAAAATCATATAAATGCATTAAAATGTATATAAAAATAGGGATAAATTACCATAAAATATACAATCTATTTGATGCTTATCAGCACTCCCAGCCGTCAGTGTCGTTGGTGTTATTGTAACGACTGAGGGGCGATCAGGGTGTTTTAAAATTTGTTTTGCTCGGGGCCTAAACTTCCGAACTACCTACTGGTACTAGGTACTAGTACCTGATACTAGTATGTGTTAAGGATGATCAGGGTCGTCTCCAGATGGTCGAATTTGAAATAGAGCTTGTTTGGATAATTAAGTCTTCAAGATGGGGTTCAGATAGTTGGTTTTGTTTAGGTTTTTATCTAATTTAAACTACTAAAGCAATAAAACTAAAAAGAGCTAGCCAGCATATAAGGAACAACTAAGGATAAGGAATACGTAGTTTACCATGACTTGGGATAGTATAATATCGGGATGGTGTTTATGATGGGGAAATTATTAACTTGTTATGTTTAAAGGAACAAATATGTAAGATCTAGGGGGTTATGTATCTAAGTCACTAGGACTTTCCTTCCTAGACCTTGTTAATACTTTTCTTAAGCGCTAATTACTTTGATTTATGACCTAGACCTCTCCTTTTCAAACAGTTATACATCCCTGGATTATTCGCAGTTTGTTAAAACGCGTTTCATATGCAGACCATGCCTTTCAGTAATTAGACAATGTACTTTACATGGTAGTTCCATAGCTTCTTACATCCAACATGCGGTCAAGAGTAATTGACAGTGAAAGTGACACTCTAAACTAACTAAATGTAAAGCAGTGCAGAAATGTAAACCTAATATGTACAACGAGTGGTTTCACTGTATCTTACTTATTGCATGTCATGTGCACAGATAACTACTTACCACAATTAAGGTTCATGACTCCATAATATCTAAGTTGTAGTCACGTGGATAACTGAAAAGGGTACTCCATAAATTAGGTCTAGTATCATATATTTAAACAATAACAAAGTATAATAATTCCCATTCATATAAGTTTCTCTTTATAAATTTAAACTATGTTGGAATAAGTTGTTTTTACGATCCTATCAACTAACTAACGTAGAGTTTTCCGCAATCAGATAGAAGATATGTCACATGGATAGTAAACACAAACAATTACAATACACCGGAAGTTCTCCCAAATGTACTGAACACATCGGCCAACGACCACCCTCGAATCCTATTCCCCAATCTCGGTCGTCAGAGATGTCCGTATCATGGCATGGTCTATTGAATAAATAGTCACATAAATAGGTTTTACCCTACTGGAATAAGTTGGGGTAGTCTGGTCATAAGCGGTTGGCCAAACATGCCATCATTCATTCATAATATTATAATTAAACTATAAACAGAAATTCATTTAGCACTTTTATAGTATTGATCCGTAATATAACTACCTTCGGTCGTTCTCAGACTTTCGTACGTTTGTACTCCACATAAAGCGTTTCCAGCACTATATCCGAGAACAGTCGAATAGGGGCCGTCATATTACTTCACAATATTTAATATCATCCCATTATAACTATCTAAATCATGGAAAACATATAAGCAACTACTCGCAGATCATGGCAATAAACATTTCAAATATTAATAAATCATAAACATCAAACAAGAACATTACGAATAATTAATAAAAGAAAAGGATAGATATTACCCGTGATTATTCCGAGCAAAACGATGCTTATATTACTTCCAAATATTCCAAAGTGTTACATTGCTAAGCTAGCTACTACTAACTATTACATAATTAATGATTTTAGAAAATGTAGGAAGGTGTGTAGAAAGAAAGATAAGGTGTGTCTAAAATGTGAACCCAAGGAACCTATTTATACTTGAATTTTGGCTCAAGTTAGTAACTAGAGGCTCACATTAGAAAATGGTGGAAAAGGTGGTGCACCGGGTACCAAAAAGCACGTAAAGGTGGTGCACCGGGTACCAAAAAGCATATAAAGGTGGTGCACTGGGTACGAGCGAGGACAAAAAAGCGGAAATGAGACGGGTGGCAGGTGGCCGGCGCCGCCCACCACCTGGCCGGCGGCGGCTGGCAGCCTGCCGCCCCTGTTTGCCGTCTTTCGCTTCGTTTCTTAATTCGTGCGTGTTTTCTTCGTTATACATCCGTTTGCATTGATTCTTTTTGCGTTGGATTCGTAATTCAAAAAGGAAGAGTTTAATGAAAAGATATCTCAAAAATATGTATCCCATCTTTGGATGTCTCGTACGAATCGTTTGGATCTTCCGGCGTATGTAGAATCTTCATTCTTTGTCCGTTTTTGTTGATTCTTCTTCTGTTGGATTTGTAATTTGAAAACGAACATCTTGGATGAGATTGATGTTGGTGATGGGCACTTTTGTCTTGAAATCTCGTTTTGATGCCTTGAATCTTCAAACGTGCGTGGAATCTTCATTTTTCATCCGTTTTGCTTGATTTTCATCGTGCAACCTTGTTTTGACCATCTTGGGATAATACTATTGATTTGTACTGTTTTTGAGTTTAAAATGCCAAGAATCATTCCAGAATGAGAGAGATATCGGTAGTAAAAACGTGACTTTTTACGCGATATCAAGTATCCCACACTTAGAACTTTGCTTGTCCTCAAGCAAACTCATTCATAAAAGGCCTTTAGAAAGATTCTAGATACACATATCTTTTAGAAATACTATTTCCAAAGAATATAAAGCTCCAGTTATGAAAGAATTCTTATGAGAAACTAAGGGTTTATAGAATTTGATACTTTCTTCAAGCAACTTAGATGGTAATCATGACTAGACAATCCTTGCAGTGGGTCACTCAAATCACTCAGGTGTTTAGGGAGAAAATTGCGTGGATCGTCCCTGTGGTTTGCACTAAATTGCATGCCGCATCCCTGTGCTTTTCTTTTGACCTAGATCATCCCTGTACTTTCACTTTGTTGCATGGGTCGTCCTTCTGCCTTATGAACGCAGGGATGATCCAGGTCAAAAAAATGCAAGTACAGGGATGATCCAGGTAAAAAAATGCAAGTACAGGGATGATCCATGCAACAAAGTGAAAGTACAGGGATGATCCAGGTAAAAAAAAAAAGCACAGGGACGCGGCGTGCAATTTAGTGCAAAGCACAGGGACGATCCACGCAATTTAGGGTTTCCTACTTGCTAGTGTAAATCACTCAGATAGCCAGTCATGCAGCATTCTCGTCAAAGGCTTGATCATGAATCAAATCTCCATCACTTTGGAAGAGAATGGTACTAATCTTTCAAGACATCTTAAAAAAGAAATCGGGTTTTTGGTTTGGAGAGATGAAGAAGGTGTATGGTGAGTAAGAAGGAGAGTATTTTTGGGTTTTCTTTTCTTGTATCTTCTTGAAACTGGGGTATTTTTCCGAGAAAGTCTCTTTTGGAATTTCTCAAATTTGAAAAGACTTAATGTTGCAATCCTTTTTGGGTTTTAATTTTTCCTTTTCTGGACTTTCTTGAGTAGTGCCGGCATGTATATTTTTCTACTTTTTCTTTTTCTCTTTTTTTATAATGCCGGCTTTACCAAGGAATATTTTTTTGGTCTGAAGGGTTTCTTTTGGCATTGGGTTGTGAAATTGTGTTGGCTTTTCTTGTAGAAATTTGGGAAATTGAGAGTGTCTATGAAAATTTTGGAAGACATGACTTCCGTGGTTTCAGGATGAAGGTACAAAAGGGAGGTTTAGTTGGATAGTGGGTGTGAGTAGTGAGTGGATGTTTGATGGTTGAGGGAGTCGGGGATTCCTTAGAAAATATCAAGATAGATTGTACCTGTACCATGTATGGCACTCATCGGTGTGATCTCGAAATGTATTACAAGAGCAAGTTCTAATTCAAATACATGCATCGGCACACACATGAAACGAAAAGTGAAGCATTTTAGGATGAATGCTCAATATGGGCTCAAACCTCACGAATCGAATATTTTGGTCATTGTGTGCCTAGTCATGTGTTGCCTTTTTCGTCCGTATCTTATTCTAAGAAAACCGTTTTGTTTCTTCGTTAAAACTCAATTCTTGCTGTAATTTATATTTTTGGAAAATAGAGGTTCTAAAGAATGTTGCTTTTGAATCAAAATTTTTGAAAACTTCTCTATTTTTAGCCTTTTAATGAAAATATTGTTTATTTTACGGACAAGAGGTTAAACTTGCGGTTGCAGACCGTATATCCCACACTTAGAGAAACATTGTCCCTAATGTTCGAATCTATGTATTGAACACCTCTTGTCGAAGTATCCCACACTTAGAATTTTTACTAATTATGGAAAATATTCTCTTAGTATTTTGTGGATTCCATGGATCCCACACTTAGTGTTTGGTATTGGATATAGTTCGATATAATCTTGCAAAAATGGACAAATGAATTAGAGAAATGAACGCAGAACTCCCCTATCGTCTATATGACTGTGAGCTGAGGATCTGAGTGGTCGACTTTGTCAGCTCCAATGTTTTCTGAACTTGGTTGGCACCAGCCTTCATGTGTTGAACTCGAGCTCCAGTAGTATAACATTTCTTCAATACCTCAACTAGTTTCCTCTCGAAAAAAGCTAAGAAATAAATGATAGATTGCAGAAAATGAAGTGATGTCGCCCTCCGGACACAAGCATAATTAACAAATAAACACCAAATGTTGGATAGAGGTTAATGGACAAAGATCCTAATCTTCAAGAGCCGCTGCTGTAACTCCACTGCTCCTAATGATCTGAAAATGTTGAATCCAATGACCATGAATCTTTATTACCGGAGATCATTTGCCGACAACTGATGTAATGAATCTGATGTTGTTCTTTTATCGACTGAGATTTCCAGTTTCCAAGTTGTTCCCGTATCTATTCCTTTGTATGAATAGCCCCTGAGGGTGATGGTTGTATGTCTGAAGGGGTGGATGGATGGGTGAATGTGGGTGGATATGGTGATTATGGTTTTAGGGTTCCATTATATAGCAAGGTTTAGCTATAGAACTTGGTATTTGTGGGCACATATGATGAGTATTGAGCTGATCAACTTGATGAACTAGTCATAGACAACTAGAAATCATCTTCATATCTAGAAGTGTCATCTCTTGTCCCCTGCAAAGCAATGCTCGAAAGATTCCCATACTCAATGAACTGTAAGCTCCTCTTGTCGTCTTTCCATTATCCTTAAAGATTCTTTATCCTTAGGCGTCAGTCCCTGTCTGTTACAAGTAGTTCAAATAAACATGATCTAACAAACAAGTGATTATTCTCCAAACATAGATTCACTGGTTTGCGAAGAACCTATCAAAGTGAGTGCTTTGTAGATGAAACAAACCAGTGTATGACTTTGAGTTTAATCTCACACAAAAAGTGTTAGTTGCCTATAATTTCACCGTAGCACAAATAGCAGACATGGAAGTACCAGTATTATCAATTAAATCAGGTAGCCAAGTATCAAGATATCCAAAGCACATATTTTTAAACGAGATCGAGCATAATACACATATTGACATACAAATCATGTTATCAGATTAAGCATTAGTATCTCATGTATGTTCACAATAATATATGTAAGTACCTCAAATGCTCAAAACATGTCAATGGGTGTTTAGAATGACTAAGGCTCCTAACTCCTAGTAGGTTTCCATTTTTGTGAGTGAAAGGGATAACAAGAACTTTAGAAAATGGTGAAAAATAGATGTTGCAATAAATTCCAAATGACTGGGAGTAGGAAGTATTAAGGTTTGACAAAAATTTGACTTTTAACGAAGTAATTTCGCAAAACATCCATTTTTGTTAATAAAGATAGAAAACTTGGGACATTCATTTTAGGGTTTCATTTCTACTTATTAGGTTAGTTCACTACTTAAACTACTTTAACTACTACTGATAATGTAACACCCGCCAAATTAGGACTAGAGATTAGTGCCTAATCGAATGTTAATACATGTAATTAGTTCCTGGTTAGGCTAATTAATGTATCGAATTATATATATTGTTGAATATATACGAATATGCGATTTGATTAAATCGTACGCAATTTAAATCGGATGTATTTCGATTCAAATTTAATATGGACGTTGGTGACAAATTTTATTAAATAACGTTGTTATGTCAAAAATATTATTATTATAATATTTCGTATTCGTTCGTATCATACAATCAGAAATTATACAATTTAAAATGTAAAACGCGCAAACTAAATAAACCAACTTACATTATTAACTCAAACGTAAACTTATTTGTAAAATAATTAAATAAAATATCACGTAATAATTTGTATTTAAAACGTACCATTTAATATTTAAAATAATTAATTAACGTTGAAACGACGGAGCAAACGAACGCCGCACGGAGCGGGAACGCGGGGCGAAAAATGGGAGGATAACCTCCCATTTCCCACTCTCTTTTTCTCACTTTCTCATCTCTCTTTCTCTTTCTCCTTTCTTTTCTCCCAACTCCACCAACCACCCCCACCTTCAAAAATCTCACAAAAACGCAAAATAAACATATCAAACGACTTCGGATCTTCAAGATTTTTAGAGATTCACGACCACCGCGACACGATCTATCTTTCTATCTTTCCGAAATTTCATTTCGGCGATTTGTAAGTTTCCGACACCTCTCGTTTTTAAGTGTTTTTACTTGTTTGCGGTTTGTATCGACTTATAATGTTCAAATAAGGGTTGGGTAAAAGTTTTGGACCGAACGGAAACCGAAAAACTCGTTTTCGACCCATTTTCCGGCCAACAGACCGCTACGTCGCATTTGGCCCGGAATTTATGCGACGTCAGCCTCTACGTCGCAAAACACCTCGTGACGTCGCATAGTGCGACGTCAATCACAACGTCGCATTAAATTGCGACGTCGCATATAGCGACGTCAGCCTTAACGTCGCCAATACCTCGCCACGTCGCACTTAGCGACGCAAGCCCCTGCGTCGCAGAAATCACCTACGTCGCATTAGCGACGTAGCACCCTACGTCGCATTAAATTGCGAAACGTCGCCTTTAGCGACGTCATGCTCTACGTCGCAATCCTACCTGCGACGTCGCACCCTACGTCGCACAAACCAGAACCTCAAAAACACAGATTTTTACTAAGTGTCGAGACTCGAAATTTATCACTCGATTTTACCCAAATTCTGATCCAGATGCGTTTTTCGTCAAAGCAATATAGTAGAAATAAAAATTTTCCAAGCTGACCTGGCAGCTCGACCCCAGCCAGGGGCTCTGCCCCTTGGACCCCGCCAGGGGCTGCCGCCCCTTGGACCCCGCTACCAGGGGCGCTGCCCCCGGACCCCTGTACTTAGATTTCGTAACGGCTTCTAAAACACAATCAAAACACATTTTTCAAGTAAAACGCCACGAAATCAAAATAGTAATGATTGAGATTATTATTACAAATCCGTCACCAACGGGCCGTACACTTTTCAAACACTTAAACGTATCAACCAAATAGTGGAGATTTGGACATTATAGTTGGACGAACAACTACAAGGTAGTCTTATTAGATACCTTCGCATATTATAACCATCGCGTGTCGTGGACACCCTCAGGTTACAAGTCTTTGGACTTCGATATTGGCTAATCAACTTACGTTTGTTTAAACGCATTCCAGACTCAGGTGAGTCTCATAGCCCCTCTTTTACTGTTTTACTCAGGGGTGTGATATACTGCTCAACTTTTAACATGTGAACGCAAGTACCAACTTTTCATATACTACATGAGTTTTTCGAAACTAATCATTTTAAAGTCCTCCGTCAGCATAGTTGTTAATACGTTGTAGCGTGAATATTAGTATATGGTACCATATAGGATTGACCCTCCTCGTTCGGGTTAGCAAGCACTAACCGGGTAAACGAACGTACTAATATTTGGGAAGACGAATGTGGATTAGGCATTCGTGGAGGCACCTCGCCCGGAATTCTCTATAGGGGACCCGGCCCTCGAGTTAAGCTCAACTATGTGCTCATGGCTGTATACACGATGATTATCATTTAATTGCTGGATGCAATTCATTATTTTATTGCTGGATGCAATACATTATTTAAATCTTGCGGTTCATACGATATAACTTGATTTCAAACCTGTGAGCTCACCAGCTTTATAGCTGACCTTTTAGCATATATCGCAGGTACCCAGCAGTAGGATGTTTCTGCTTCAGGATTTAGCTCGAGTCAGCATACAGAAGTTTGAGATTTTCTTGCATTAGTATATTTTGTATAAGTACTTATGTACTGAAATCTCATTTGATTTAACTCGAGCTATGTAACGCTTTAAATGTTGTAAACATTCCAATTATCAATATATTTTGTTAAAACGACGCATATAGAGTCGTTTGCTATTATCTTTGTGTTTTGTTATCGATTAGTAACACCCAAATCAAGCTTCCGCAAATCATCAAATTTGGGGGTGTTACAGATTGGTATCAGAGCCTAAGGTTATAGTGAACTAGGTTGCATTTAGTGAGCCTAGACTATGACCATTAGGCCGTATTCCTTATTAGGTATGACTGGTTCAGGGATTACAACATACGAGTTTAATTTAACATAGCCTGATCAACTATGTACAATTAAGCAAAGATGATGTAAGATCTGAAAGTAGTTATGGCTGAACAGGATACAATAGAAGACTCTGACCTCGAGAGAACCGAGACTTAAACATGTTTATGCTAGACACTCAATAGGCTATATTATATAGGAACTATATGAATATAGGCCTCAATCTTACTAACGCTTTGTCTCAGAAATGGCAAACATTCCATCAAATTCATCTCGTTCTCAATCCGGGTCGCAGAACCCAAGGGTAGCAAGGAGGAACTCAAGGATGCCTCGAGCTGGCCCGTATCCCACTCACTCCACCTTGCCGGCCTTAGCCGCCAGAGTGAATCAACACGAACAGCGACTTCGCACCATGGATGTCGTGTTGCAGGAAATCAACGAAAACTGGAGACTTACATCCCTTGAACGCATCGAACAAGTCTCCGACGACCTTGAAACCACAAACAACAACATGGATGTCCTCCGTAACCAAATAATAGAAATAAGGGTGGAAAATGCCCTTCTACAACGAAGGATGGAAGAATGTGAGCAACGCTCACATGAAGCAGAAGAATATGCGCGTGGACTAACACAACGACTAGCACTCGCAGAAGACAACGCCCGACAAGCCAGCAGGCTTGCAAACACTGTGGACCGTCTTGTCACGATGATGGAACAAATTAATCTACGTTAAGACTAGTGTAGTCTTTGTCTTGTAATCTATCCTGTAATCTAGTAACTCTCTACGCGCTACTCTAAAATTCAGTCGGATGTAACAGTTCCCGACATCTCTTGTAATACATCTGTAGGATGTAACCTTTGAACTCGTACTATCTATTAAATGTTCCTTGCTGTTTCAACTCATATCGATTGCCATTATTCCTGTTGATGTTATGTATTACTGCTTTTATACATGTACATCTGAGATAAATACAACTTTCTTGCAAAATCTCATGTATCTTCATTTCTTTTATTGAAGAATCATGCCGCCAAAGTCAAGACCTTACACCGATGCACAGATTACTTCACTCATAACCCAGGCTGTTACTGAAGCCTTGGCTCGCAATACTCCACCCAACTCCACAAGAAACAGCGATACCGCTGGAACCTCTACCACCAAACCTTGTTCTTACAAGGACTTCCAAAGCTGCAAACCCTCGAGTTTCAAGGGTTCTGAAGGAGCCATCGGACTGATCAGATGGTTCGAGAAAATGGAAACTGTTTTCCGTGTCAGTAAATGCGCGGAGAACGACAAGGTAAACTTTGCCACCTGCTCTCTTGAAGATGATGCCCACTCTTGGTGGAATTCATATACCCAATCAGTGGGTGCTGACATTGCCTACCAAATCACTTGGGAGGAATTGAAAGCCAAACTCACTGCCAAGTACTGCTCTATCGCCAAACTCCAGAAGCTAGATGAGGAGTTCTGGAACTTAAAGGTTCAGGGTGGTGACATCGATGGTTATACCACCAGATTTCAACAATTAGCTGCCCTCCGCCCAGCTATGGTAAGCACTGAACCTGATAAAATCAGGAAGTACGCCCTTGGTCTCCCTGATTTTGTTCGGGGACACGTCATCTCTTCAAAACCAGCCACCATTGACGGTGCAATCTCATTGGCCCAAGACCTGATGTCTATGAGCCAAGATTCTGAACCACCCACTTCATCCTCCCAAAACAACAAACGCAAGTGGTCTGACTACCACAACAACCACTCCAACCAACAAAACAAGAAACCTGACACCATCAAAGCCTACAACACCACCACCGACATCATCCGGGGTTACACTGGGAGCAAGCCATATTGTCCCAAGTGCAACCATCACCATGAGGGTTCCTGTGGTTCCTTTTGCAACAACTGCAAGAGGTACGGCCATCTCACTAAAGACTGCCGCTCACCCACCAACAACAACTCCAACAACAACACCAGACCACCCAAAGTATGTTTTGAGTGTGGAAACCCCGGGCATTTCAGGGATACGTGCCCAAAACTGAAGAACCGCAACAACAACAACAACAACAACAACCGCAGCAACAACAACAACAACAACAACCGCAGCAACAACAACAACAACAACACCCGCAGCAGAGCTTTCGTCATCAAATCTGGGGACGCCCGCCAGGACCCGAATGTGGTCTCGGGTATGTTCCTCCTCAACAACTTAACTGCTTCTGTTCTATTTGATACTGGTGCTGATAGAAGCTTTATCTCCGATGATTTTTGCCCACTACTTGACATCACTCCTGTTGCCTTAGATGTTAAGTACACTGTAGAGCTAGCAAATGGAAAACTCGTAGAAACCACCAGTGTGATACCTAATTGCACACTAAACCTAGCCGATGAGACCTTTTCGATCGATCTTATACCCATCGAAATTGGCAGTTTCGACGTTATTATTGGAATGGACTGGTTGTCCAAACATCGAGCTGAAATTGTTTGTTACGAGAAAATTGTCCGTATCCCACTCGCCGTTGGTGGAACCTTGATCATACAGGGGGAGACCGGTGGGACGGGACTCAATATAATCTCCTGCTTAAAAACCCGAAAATTTCTGAGAAAGGGTTACCCTGCGATACTTGCACACATCACCGAGAAGAAGTCGGAGGAGAAGCGACTTGAGGATGTGCCGATTGTTAGAGACTTTCCCGAAGTCTTTCCGGAAGAACTACCTGGTCTACCTCCGCCTAGACAGGTTGAGTTCTCAATCGATCTCGTGCCGGGTGCCGCACCGGTGGCCCGCGCACCATACCGTTTAGCCCCATCTGAACTTCAGGAGTTGTCCTCTCAGTTACAGGAACTTCTGGATCGAGGATTCATTAGACCAAGTTCGTCACCTTGGGGAGCTCCGGTCTTATTTGTCAAAAAGAAGGACGGTTCATTCCGAATGTGCATCGACTATCGAGAGTTGAACAAATTGACCGTCAAGAACCGTTATCCACTTCCTCGCATTGATGATTTATTCGACCAACTTCAGGGTTCGAGTTTCTACTCAAAAATCGACCTGCGATCAGGTTATCATCAGTTACGAGTTCGCGACACCGATATTCCAAAAACTGCTTTCAGAACTCGTTACGGGCACTACGAATTCCAAGTGATGCCCTTTGGACTAACCAACGCACCGGCTGTATTCATGGACCTCATGAACCGGGTGTGCAAACCGTACCTCGATAAGTTTGTCATTGTCTTTATCGATGACATACTCATTTACTCGCGCAACGAGCAAGAACATGCGCAACACCTCAGAACCATCCTTGAACTACTTAGACACGAGGAGCTTTATGCTAAATTCTCTAAGTGTGAGTTCTGGATCCAAACCGTTCCATTTCTTGGTCACGTGATCGACAGTCAGGGAATTCACGTGGACCCATCAAAGATCGAGGCTATCAAAGACTGGCAAGCACCCACCTCTGCAACTGAAGTACGACAATTCTTGGGTCTTGCTGGGTACTATCGGCGATTTATCGAAAATTTCTCCAGAGTAGCTCAGCCACTCACGGTACTGACACAGAAGGACAAAAGGTTCGATTGGACCGATAAACAAGAGTCAGCGTTCCAACTTCTGAAACAAAAGCTTTGCAGTGCTCCAATTCTTTCACTACCCGAAGGCACCGATGACTTCGTGGTATACTGCGATGCTTCTCACCAAGGTCTTGGTTGCGTGCTGATGCAACGAGACAAGGTCATTGCTTATGCCTCACGACAGCTAAAAATTCATGAAAAGAACTACACCACTCACGATCTCGAACTTGGAGCTGTCGTTTTTGCTCTCAAAATCTGGAGACATTATCTCTACGGCACTAAGTGCACAATCTTTACCGATCA
Source organism: Helichrysum umbraculigerum (assembly GCA_949592205.1). Classification (NCBI taxonomy): domain Eukaryota; kingdom Viridiplantae; phylum Streptophyta; class Magnoliopsida; order Asterales; family Asteraceae; genus Helichrysum; species Helichrysum umbraculigerum. The sequence continues at coordinate 94,413,917 of CATIUR010000004.1, forward strand.
TAAAAGTCTCCAACACATCTTCGATCAGAAGGATCTCAATATGAGGCAACGTCGATGGGTCGAGTTGCTTACCGATTACGATTGTGAGATCAAGTACCATCCAGGGAAGGCTAATGTTGTAGCCGATGCCCTCAGTCGAAAGGAACGACCTAAACCACTTCGAGTCCGAGCCCTCAGTATGACCATTCACAACGATCTTACCATTCAAATTCATACCGCTCAGATCGAAGCCCTGAAATCCGAAAACATCAAAAATGAAGCCTTGCGGGGCATTGACAAACAATTCGAAATCAGACCTAACGGGATTAGGTATTTCTCAAACCGAATCTGGTTGCCCAGTTTTGGGAACCTAAGAGGCTTGGTGATGGACGAAGCTCACAAGTCTAAATATTCTATCCATCCCGGATCCGATAAGATGTACCACGGCATCAAGGAATTCTACTGGTGGCCAAACATGAAAGCCGAAATCGCCACTTATGTCAGCAAGTGTATTACTTGCTCGAAAGTCAAAACCGAACATCAGAAACCGCCTGGTTTACTCCAGCAACCTGAAATCCCTGAATGGAAATGGGAACAAATTGCCATGGATTTCATAACCAAACTACCCAAGTCGTCGAACGGTTGCGATACCATTTGGGTGATCGTTGACCGCCTCACTAAATCTGCTCATTTCCTGGCAATCAAGGAAAACGATAAAATGGAACGCCTTACACAAATCTACATCAAGGAAATCGTTTCTCATCACGGCGTTCCAATCTCGATCATCTCTGACAGAGATGCCCGTTTCACCTCTCACTTTTGGCAATCACTTCAGAAAGCATTGGGTACCCGTCTCGATATGAGTACCGCGTACCATCCTCAAACCGACGGTCAAAGTGAACGAACCATTCAAACCTTGGAAGATATGCTACGCGCCTGCGTAGTTGATTTCGGTACAAACTGGGAAAAACATCTACCGTTGTGCGAATTCTCGTACAATAACAGTTATCACGCCAGCATTAAGGTTGCACCTTTTGAGGCACTGTACGGTCGTAAGTGCCGATCACCGATCTGTTGGACTGAAGTGGGAGATAGTCAGCTCACTGGTCCTGAACTCATTCACGCCACCACTGAGAAAATTGTGGAAATCCAAAACAGACTCAAAACCGCACGGGATCGTCAGAAAAGTTATGCTGACATGAGACGCAAACCACTCGAGTTCCAAGTTGGGGATCGAGTTCTCTTAAAAGTATCGCCTTGGAAAGGCGTCATCCGTTTTGGCAAACGCGGGAAGTTGAATCCCCGGTACATCGGGCCTTTTGAGATCCTCGAACGGATTGGCCCCGTAGCTTATCGATTGCAGCTGCCACCCGAACTCAGCAGCGTGCACCCTACTTTTCATATTTCAAATCTGAAGAAGTGTCTGTCTGATGAGACACTTATCATTCCATTAGATGAAATTCGTGTTGACGATAAACTTCACTTCGTTGAGGAACCCGCTGAAATTATGGACCGTGAGGTCAAACAACTGAAACAAAGTCGTATTCCCATCGTCAAGGTCAGATGGAATTCGCGGCGTGGTCCGGAATTCACTTGGGAACGGGAAGACCAAATGCGACTCAAATATCCTCAACTTTTCACTGATTCCACATCAAACACGACTTCGAGCTAAATTTCGGGACGAAATTCTTCCAACAGGGGGAGAATGTAACACCCGCCAAATTAGGACTAGAGATTAGTGCCTAATCGAATGTTAATACATGTAATTAGTTCCTGGTTAGGCTAATTAATGTATCGAATTATATATATTGTTGAATATATACGAATATGCGATTTGATTAAATCGTACGCAATTTAAATCGGATGTATTTCGATTCAAATTTAATATGGACGTTGGTGACAAATTTTATTAAATAACGTTGTTATGTCAAAAATATTATTATTATAATATTTCGTATTCGTTCGTATCATACAATCAGAAATTATACAATTTAAAATGTAAAACGCGCAAACTAAATAAACCAACTTACATTATTAACTCAAACGTAAACTTATTTGTAAAATAATTAAATAAAATATCACGTAATAATTTGTATTTAAAACGTACCATTTAATATTTAAAATAATTAATTAACGTTGAAACGACGGAGCAAACGAACGCCGCACGGAGCGGGAACGCGGGGCGAAAAATGGGAGGATAACCTCCCATTTCCCACTCTCTTTTTCTCACTTTCTCATCTCTCTTTCTCTTTCTCCTTTCTTTTCTCCCAACTCCACCAACCACCCCCACCTTCAAAAATCTCACAAAAACGCAAAATAAACATATCAAACGACTTCGGATCTTCAAGATTTTTAGAGATTCACGACCACCGCGACACGATCTATCTTTCTATCTTTCCGAAATTTCATTTCGGCGATTTGTAAGTTTCCGACACCTCTCGTTTTTAAGTGTTTTTACTTGTTTGCGGTTTGTATCGACTTATAATGTTCAAATAAGGGTTGGGTAAAAGTTTTGGACCGAACGGAAACCGAAAAACTCGTTTTCGACCCATTTTCCGGCCAACAGACCGCTACGTCGCATTTGGCCCGGAATTTATGCGACGTCAGCCTCTACGTCGCAAAACACCTCGTGACGTCGCATAGTGCGACGTCAATCACAACGTCGCATTAAATTGCGACGTCGCATATAGCGACGTCAGCCTTAACGTCGCCAATACCTCGCCACGTCGCACTTAGCGACGCAAGCCCCTGCGTCGCAGAAATCACCTACGTCGCATTAGCGACGTAGCACCCTACGTCGCATTAAATTGCGAAACGTCGCCTTTAGCGACGTCATGCTCTACGTCGCAATCCTACCTGCGACGTCGCACCCTACGTCGCACAAACCAGAACCTCAAAAACACAGATTTTTACTAAGTGTCGAGACTCGAAATTTATCACTCGATTTTACCCAAATTCTGATCCAGATGCGTTTTTCGTCAAAGCAATATAGTAGAAATAAAAATTTTCCAAGCTGACCTGGCAGCTCGACCCCAGCCAGGGGCTCTGCCCCTTGGACCCCGCCAGGGGCTGCCGCCCCTTGGACCCCGCTACCAGGGGCGCTGCCCCCGGACCCCTGTACTTAGATTTCGTAACGGCTTCTAAAACACAATCAAAACACATTTTTCAAGTAAAACGCCACGAAATCAAAATAGTAATGATTGAGATTATTATTACAAATCCGTCACCAACGGGCCGTACACTTTTCAAACACTTAAACGTATCAACCAAATAGTGGAGATTTGGACATTATAGTTGGACGAACAACTACAAGGTAGTCTTATTAGATACCTTCGCATATTATAACCATCGCGTGTCGTGGACACCCTCAGGTTACAAGTCTTTGGACTTCGATATTGGCTAATCAACTTACGTTTGTTTAAACGCATTCCAGACTCAGGTGAGTCTCATAGCCCCTCTTTTACTGTTTTACTCAGGGGTGTGATATACTGCTCAACTTTTAACATGTGAACGCAAGTACCAACTTTTCATATACTACATGAGTTTTTCGAAACTAATCATTTTAAAGTCCTCCGTCAGCATAGTTGTTAATACGTTGTAGCGTGAATATTAGTATATGGTACCATATAGGATTGACCCTCCTCGTTCGGGTTAGCAAGCACTAACCGGGTAAACGAACGTACTAATATTTGGGAAGACGAATGTGGATTAGGCATTCGTGGAGGCACCTCGCCCGGAATTCTCTATAGGGGACCCGGCCCTCGAGTTAAGCTCAACTATGTGCTCATGGCTGTATACACGATGATTATCATTTAATTGCTGGATGCAATTCATTATTTTATTGCTGGATGCAATACATTATTTAAATCTTGCGGTTCATACGATATAACTTGATTTCAAACCTGTGAGCTCACCAGCTTTATAGCTGACCTTTTAGCATATATCGCAGGTACCCAGCAGTAGGATGTTTCTGCTTCAGGATTTAGCTCGAGTCAGCATACAGAAGTTTGAGATTTTCTTGCATTAGTATATTTTGTATAAGTACTTATGTACTGAAATCTCATTTGATTTAACTCGAGCTATGTAACGCTTTAAATGTTGTAAACATTCCAATTATCAATATATTTTGTTAAAACGACGCATATAGAGTCGTTTGCTATTATCTTTGTGTTTTGTTATCGATTAGTAACACCCAAATCAAGCTTCCGCAAATCATCAAATTTGGGGGTGTTACAGATAATCCTATGTTAGACATGGGTTGCCTCCCGAGAAGCGCTTATTTTTGTTCGAGTCACTAGCTTGACTCCAAACCTATTTCTTGGGAAATGTAGGGGGCTCCATTGCATCCATCAGTAGACACAAGCGGAAATATTGGTACATACCTAGTGGATTAAAGTGGACTATGATCAGGGTATGTCCAATCAGTGGAAAAGGCATGGTAAAGTGAGTGATTTGTTTTATTTGAGGTAAAACAAAGCTCTCGTCTTTTTCTACCTCTTGAGTTTTGGGTTGTTCGGGTTGGTCAAAGAGCTCCTCATCACTCCACGACGTGTATGTCATTATGTAATGGAGAGATGGTTTGTAGGGTGCTCTTGATGCAAAACTCACCTTGCTTCCTAAAGCCTTTGGTTGGATGATAATGTTGTACTCTGGGCATGGAGGTGGGACAATGTCCATTAGTGTCTCCAATCTTGTAGCAACGTTATCATCAAATACCTGGGTGTTTGTCTCCTCTAAGGTACTAGTGAAGTCTATTAGATCAGGAAGTGAATCAATCAAAGGGATTTTGGGGATACATTCAACCACAACTGGTTGTGGGACATGTTCAACCATATCAGTTTGAATAAGTTCACTACTCAGAGTCGGTATGTGTTCCTTTAGTTCATGTGAAGTTGAGTCTTCTATGTATATCTCCAAATTCGGGCTTTTCATCTCGATCTCTTCGTCATCCTCGTCACTCCGGCCGGAAGTTTTGAGTTGCAGTGGTTCGGAAAGTTCTTCTAGAACAAACCCTCCGTCGATTGTTTGACGTTGATAGGTCGGGAATAGGTGAATGTGAAGGTTTAGAAGATTGGGTTGGTGGGGGATTTGAAGGGATATTGCAACCAAACTCATGAGAATGTAAGTCTGTAATAGATGTGGTGTGTGTGCGTCTCTCAACTTTCTGTATCCTAGAGTTGGCTCCAGCTCGATTCCTACTCTCCTCACTACTCTCTTGGGCTTGTGTTGGTAGTTCAGTAAAGATTTTAGACATATTATAAGTAAAACTTCTAAATATGTCTTCTTGTTCTTTTATCATTTCTTCAAGTGATTCGGAAGGAGGTGAAAAGGCAGCATTACTACTGAGATAGGCTAATGGCGTATCTCTCAAGTCAGGATTCTCATAGGGTTGTGGTATACTTACAGGGTGAGGTGAGTGTGGGTAGATTTTGAGTGGTTGGGGATGAAAAGGTTGGTATGGATGTGGTTGGAAAGTCCTGGGGGCATTTTGATACAGTGTTTGAGGATCTAAGTACCCTAGGTTATCCGAATACATCATACTATGGCTTTGGCATTCTCCATCTACGTGGGTATTATCGCACATGCTACATCTATTTTGGATTGAATTAACAAGACTTTGCATTTGATCTAAACGTTCCCATTGATTTAACATTTCCCAAGGGTCCATAACAGATGGCATAGGGAGAAGGTTTCTAAATTAACGTCGTGGGTGAGAAGGGAACTAATCTAACCTAAGGTAATCCTAACTACGCTAAACTACGTGCAAAATGTAACTTTTGACAAGAATGGTAAGTCCTGGTCAAAAGGATCTCTTAAAAATGAACTTATCTAAACAGGCTCCGAATCGTACTACCGTCCCCGGCAGCGGCGCCAAAAACTTGATGCACTCCCAGCCGTCAGTGTCATTGGAGTTGTTGTAACGACTGAGGGGCGATCAGGGTGTTTTAAAATTTGTTTTGCTCGGGGCCTAAACTTCCGAACTACCTACTGGTACTAGGTACTAGTACCTGATACTAGTATGTGGTAAGGATGATCAGGGTCGTCTCCAGACGGTCGAATTTGATACAGAGCTTGTTTGGATAATTAACTCTTCAAGATGGGGTTCAGATAGTTAGTTTTGTTTGGATTTTTATCTAATTTAAACTACTAAAGCAATAAAACTAAAAAGAGCTAGCCAGCATATAAGGAACAACTAAGGATAAGGAAGACGTGGTTTACCATGACTTGGGATAGTATAATATCGGGACGGTGTTTATGATGGAGAAATTATTAACTTGTTATGTTTAAAGGAACAAATATGTAAGATCTAGGGGGTTATGTATCTAAGTCACTAGGACTTTCCTTCCTAGACCTTGTTAATACTTTTCTTAAGCTCTAATTACTTTGATTTATGACCTAGACCTCTCCTTTTCAAACAGTTATACATCTCTGGATTATTCGCAGTTTGTTAAAACGTGTTTCATATGCAGACCATGCCTTTCAGTAATTAGACAGTGTACTTTACATGGTAGTTCCACAGCTTCTTACATCCAACATGCGGTCAAGAGTAATTGACAGTGAAAGTGACACTCTAAACTAACTAAATGTAAAGCAGTGCAGAAATGTAAACCTAATATGTACAACGAGTGGTTTCACTGTGTCTTACTTATTGCACGTCATGGGCACAGATAACTACTTACCACAATTAAGGTTCATGACTCCCTAATATCTAAGTTCTAGTCACGTGGATAACTGGAAAGGGTACTCCATAAATTAGGTCTAGTGTCATATATTTAAACAATAACAAAGTATAATAATTCCCATTCATATAAGTTTCTCTTTATAAATTTAAACTATGTTGGAATGAGTTGTTTTTACGATCCTATCAACTAACTAACGTAGAGTTGTCCGCAATCAGATAGAAGATATGTCACATGGATAGTAAACACAAACAATTACAATACACCGGAAGTTCTCCCAAATGTACTGAACACATCGGCCAACGACCACCCTCGAATCCTATTCCCCAATCTCGGTCGTCAGAGATGTCCGTATCATGGCATGGTCTATTGAATAAATAGTCACATAAATAGGTTTTACCCTACCGGAATAAGTTGGGGTAGTATGGTCATAAGCGGTTGGCCAAATATGCCATCATTCATTCATAATATTATAATTAAACTATAAACAAAAATTCATTTAGCACTTTTATAGTATTGATCCGTAATATAACTACCTTCGGTCGTTCTCAGACTTCCGTACGTTTGTACTCCGCATAAAGCGTTTCCAGCACTATATCCGAGAACAGTCGAATAGGGGCCGTCATATTACTTCACAATATTTAATATCATCCCATTATAACTATCTAAATCATGGAAAACCTATAAGCAACTACTCGCAGATCATGGCAATAAACATTTCAAATATTAATAAATCATAAACATCAAACAAGAACATTACGAATAATTAATAAAAGAAAAGGATAGATATTACCCGTAATTATTCCGAGCAAAACGATGCTTATATTACTTCCAAATATTCCAAAATGTTACATTGCTAAGCTAGCTACTACTAACTATTACATAATTAATGATTTTAGAGAATGTAGGAAGGTGTGTAGAAAGAAAGATAAGGTGTGTCTAAAATGTGAACCTAAGGCACCTATTTATACTTGAATTTTGGCTCAAGTTAGCAACTAGAGGCTCACATTAGAAAAAGGTGGAAAATGTGGTGCACTGGATACCAAAAAGCACGTAAAGGTGGTGCACCGGGTACCAAAAAGCATGTAAAGGTGGTGCACCGGGTACGAGCGAGGACAAAAAAGAGGAAACGAGATGGGTGGCAGGTGGCCGGCGCTGCCCACCACCTGGCCAACGGCGGCTGGCTGGTGGCCGGCGGCGGCTGGCAGCCTGCCGCCCCGGTTTGCCGTCTTTCGATTCGTTTCTTAATTCGTGCGTGTTTTCTTCGTTATACGTCCGTTTGCATTGATTATTTTTGCATTGGATTTGTAATTCAAAAACGAAGACTTTGATGAAAAGATATCCCAAAAATATATCTCCCATCTTTGGATGTCTCGTACGAATCGTTTGGATCTTCCGGCGTACGTAGAATCTTCATTCTTTGTCCGTTTTTGTTGATTCTTCTTCTGTTGGATTCGTAATTTGAAAACGAACATCTTGGATGAGATGGATGTTGGTGATGGGCACTTTTGTCTTGAAATCTCATTTTGATGCCTTGAATCTTCAAACGTGCGTGGAATCTTCTTTTTTCATCCGTTTTGCTTGATTTTCATCGTGCAACCTTGTTTTGACCATCTTGGCATAATACTATTGATTTGTACTGTTTTTGAGTTTAAAATGCCAAGAATCGTTCCAGAATGAGAGAGATATCGGTAGTAAAAACGTGACTTTTTACGTGATATTAGGACATCACATCATTGCTTGTAGCATCATATACACATCAGACTCAGGTGAGTCTCTTAGCCCCTTATTTTACTGTTTTTATCCCAGAGGTGGGAATACATGCTCTACTTCGTTTTACATGTGAACACGAGTACTAAACCTCGCTATATTCTGCATGAGTTGTTTACTAATCATTTAAAAGTCCTCTACGCTCATAGTTTGGTAATACTTTTGTAGCGTGAATGTTAGTGTATGGTACCATATGGGATTTACAATCCCCGTCCGGGTTAGCAAGCACTAACTGGTCAAACGGACGCATTATCATTTGTTCATACGAGTGTAGATTAGGCACTCGCAGGGAGGCACCCTCGCTCAGGCACTTGGTTGTGATCCTGACACCTCAGTTAAGCTCAGACTATGACCTCATGGCAGACATATACATTATTTGATTGATTTCAAATCATTATACTAAATCTTGTGGTTCACACACTATATTTTATCATTATACAAACCTGTGACCTCACCAGCTGTCAGCTGACCATTTTAGCGTGTATTCTCAGGTAGTCAGCAATAGTAGATCTGCTCACTCAGAATATCCTTTAGCTCGAGTCTCATGCAACCATCAGGAAATTGTCATGTATTACTATATTTTGTAACGTAGTTATGCCATAGAATCTCTTACATCAATTACGAGCTTTTGTTAACATTACAACTCTGTAAAACTTTTATCATTCTCAATGTATTTGTAAACGATGCATATAGAGTCGTTCATTATATATCTTATGTGCTGTGATTACCCTGATTAGTCGCGCCCCGACCCGAATAGCTTCCGCATCATAATTTGGGGGTGCGACAGATTGGTATCAGAGCCTAAGGTTATAGTGAACTAGGTTGCATTTAGTGGGCCTAGACAATGACCATTAGGCAGTATTTCCTTATTAAGTATGACTAGTTCAGGAATTACATCGTACAACTTTAATTTAACATAGCCTGATCAACTATGTACAATTAAGGAAAGATGATGTGAGGTCTGAAATGGTCATGTTGAAAAGGAATACACTAGTTGACTCTGACCACGAGAGAAACGGGACTTATACTTGTTTGTGCCAGACACTCTAGGCTATATTATATTATATTATATGATATTATATGATATGAATATAGGCCTCACTAGATAAATGTTCTTGCCACAGAAATGGTAGACTCATCATCTAGACAAACTCCACGCACTTCATCATCTATCTCATGCTCACGTCGCAGCCGCTCAGAACCACTAGTGGCTAGACGCACTGGTAGCTCATGTCGAGCTAGCCCTTATCACAATCATGCCATCACAGGAAACGTATCTGCTATAGATTGTCATCGAGCAACTGCTCACCAATGGAGCTGGTTGCCTACGGCTATTGCCACCAGGAGAATCGAAGAAAACATAGAAATCCCTGCTGATACCGAAAGATATGCAGCCATGGATCTCTCCCCTTATACCCAAGAACCAACACATCTCACTGTTCCCGTGTTAACTGCTCGAGTGCACCGTCACGAACGCAGGTTGCACGACATGAAAATTGAACAACGTAATATTCGCTCTAACTGGATGGAACAAACCCAAGATGGTATCGCACAGTTGTACATAGGTCAGACATATATCTCTGAGACTATCACTCATACTCACGACCAAACTGAAGATACCACGCAAACCATGGAGATCGTTCATAACCAAGTAATCAGTAACCGAAATGAGATCTCCGTTTTACAATCAAGACTGAAACAATGCGAGACATGCCTGCGAGAAACCGAGGATGCTCTCAGATTGGTCAGCAGACTTGCAAAATCTGTGGACAATCTTTCCTCTTTGCTTCCACAACTGAATCTACACCGAGAGTAGTATAATACCTATCATGAATCTATCCTGTAACCTACTAGCTATCAATGTAAAACCTTTGTATTTCGTACGGATGTAATAATTCATCTTTTGTAAACTCTATATTCTGCAATCTTTTGAACTCTTACCTTGTACGGTATCTAATCTTATTATCTAATGCAATATAATTATCATATTTTGCTGTTGTATATTACCCCTTATGTATATACATATGTGATAAATCATAATCCTCGTACAGACGTCTCACATATTTCTTTCTTTTTGTTATCCAAGAATCATGCCGCTAAGACGAACATACAGTCAAGCTGAGATCACACAACTCATTGCCCAGGGTGTAGCTCAAGAACTTGCTGGCCAACAACCACGTTCTGGCAGCGAGGACACGACCAACAACACCCCACCAGCCAAACCCTGCTCCTACAAAGATTTTCTCAACTGTAAACCCTTGAACTTCAAGGGCACTGAAGGGGCGATAGGTTTACTTAGATGGATTGAGAAGATGGAATCAGTCTTCAGAATCTGCAACTGCCCCGAAGACTGCAAAGTCAAGTACTCCATCTGTACTTTCATGGAGGGTGCTCTCACGTGGTGGAACACTTATGCTCAGACCGTGGGCATTGAAACTGCTTACCAACTCCCTTGGGAGGATCTGAAGAGATTGCTCAGGGATGAGTATTTTCCACGTGAAGAGCTACAATAACTTGAGGTCGAATTCTGGAACCTCGCAGTTAAAAATAACGATATCACCAGCTACACCACCCGATTTCATCAAATGGCACTCCTGTGTCCATCTATGGTCGACCGAGAGTACAAGCGGGTCGAGAGATACATCTGGGGACTCCCAGAAAAGAATTCAGGGGATGGTTATTTCATCCAAACCCGATACCATTCAGAGTGTCGTTCGTATGGCACATAATCTCATGGCCCAAGTCACCTGTCGAGCCGAAAGGAACACTGGAAATCAGTCAGGGGACAACAAGCGCAAGTGGTTTGGGAATCCCAATAACCAAAACCAAAATCAACAACCCTCCAAAAGGTCTGAGACTGTTAAGGCCTACACTTCTGGATCTGAAACCAAGAAGGGCTACACGGGAACCAAGCCTTTCTGTTCCAAATGCCGCCGATACCACGATAGTCCTTGTGGTACTCCTTGCAACAAGTGCCAGAGGTATGGGCATTCAACTAAAGACTGCAGGTCCAACAACAACAACACCAACTCCAAATCCAACCAACCAAAGGCCTGCTATGAATGTGGAAACACTGGGCATTTCAGGAATGACTGCCCGAAACTGAAGAACAAGGGTAACAACAACAACAAATCTCGAGGTAGAGCATTTGTCCTTAACTCTTGGGAAGCCCGTCAAGACCCAAATGTGGTCTCGGGTACGTTCCTCCTCAACAACTTAACTGCCTCTGTTCTATTTGATACTGGTGCTGATAGAAGTTTTATATCTGATGAATTTTATCCACTGCTTGACATCACTCCTGTTGTTTTAGAAGCTAAGTATATCGTAGAATTAGCTAACGACAAACTCGTTGAAACCAATAGTGTGATACAATTGCACTTTAAAACCTCGCCAAAGAATTGTTTACTATTGATCTTATTCCTGTCAAGATTGGAAGTTTCGACATCATTGTTCGCATGGATTGTGTCGCGGTCCCAGCGGTTGGTCGGGTTTTAATCCGGTCGTTGAACCTTCCAACCAAGATGCGCGGACAGGGTGTATTATATTTATAGAGCAGGGGAATCCTAAGCTGTATACTACTAACAGACCTAAAGAGGCAGTAAGCGGTATGTATGACTCAGGTGTTGTTCTTCAAACTACAACGGGCATGGGAGTCTAGGAAGTTTAATTATCTTTGGTAATCTAGCTAGGGTTTTTAAAAGCTTTGGATATGTTTGGTTTCTATAACTAAATACTAATCTAGGAAATAAGACAAAACAAAACAAAAGAGGTTTGTACGGAGACTCGACGACAGATGATACGCGAGTGTTTACTATGATTTCGTTATATGTTATTGGTGAATAGTCAAGGGTAGGGCTACTAGATATGATGATTAATCCGGAGAGGATAGAAACATAAATAGTGCAAAGTATTGTACCTACGACCGTTCCGCGGCTTCCATACATTTATACTCCACCAACTGGTGTTTCCAGCACTATACCGAGTAATAGGGCGTTTTACAGTTTTTCCATTACATTAATTAGGGTTCCACATTACTCTCGCAGATTTCCTATATCCTAATGAGCTATAACTACGAGCCTATTAGATATCTAACGTAGAGTTGTCCGCAATCAGATAAATAACATGTCACATGGATAGCAGTTATAGAAGTCAAATACACCGGAAGTTCTCCCAAATGTACAGACCAATTTAACCGACGACTATCCTCGAATCCTGGTCCCCAGTCACAGTCATCAGAGACATCTGTATCGTAGCGTGAATTGTTGATTGAACAAGAACACGAACGGGGATAATCCCGCGGACCAAGTTGGGATAGTCGGGCTAACAATCAGTTAAATTGTTCAGCATTATAAATATAAATCATCACAACTATTCCATGCATGTTAATCTACTGTGTAAATCAATATTCTGTGTCTGAAAACCTAATCATACAGTTACAGATATGAACCAGGAGGATAACTCTAGCATGCATCATTCCTAAGGCAACAATCAAACAAGAACATGCAATAGGGTGGCACATAACAGAACACCATAATCCTGAGCATAGCAGATAACCAATAACCAGACCATAGATATCCCGAATGTTCTCTCAAAGATTCCTAACAGATAAGCATTAATCTAATCTATCTCTAATCCTATGCTCTGTGTCTCATATGATCTGTTTCAATCTAGAGAACACAGCCACACCGAGTTCATTGATCATCAAGCATAGAATAGGTAGAGAACGTACCACTAGTAATTGGCCAAGTTTTAGCAGGAAGCTTCTAACCACATCATAAGTTGGATAGATAAACATTCGAGATTCAGTTTATAAGTTCATGCACAGTTTAAAGTAACACAGACAGAGTAACAGCATGGCATAAACATATTGACTATTCTAACATAACTACATCATAGTAAACACAAAGAAATGTCTAGCCTAACATTATATATCAAGCATACAATCCTAAACAAACATAAGCAAAGCAACACATGTTTAAAAATGGAAAGTAAGAGATATATAAATAGAACCTGATACAAATTTATTACAGACAGATCTTCACAAATACAACGTCTCGGAGCAACTCCGTACAAAAGCTAAAAGCTACCTCTACCTAACTATCTCTCTAACTAGCTCAATTCTAGAGAGAGAAACTCTTCTAGAGAGTGATGTGTATGAGAGAGAAAGTGAGGAGGAAAGAATGAGAGTGAGAAAGGTGTGTGGAAATGAGGAGGGGGTATCCCCTATTTATAGGCAAAGCTCAAAATCATACGTACAACTCGCGAAGCAGCACGTACAAGCAAACGAAGCATCAAATGGGTAAGGGGCTGTATACGGCTTGTATAGGACCATATACGGTCTATACAAGGCTGTATACGGTCTGTATAGGGCCGTATATAGTGCCTGAGGCCGTATACAGGCTCCGTCTGATTTTGTTCATTGCTTAAAACGTCCGTATCTCCTTCGTTACGTGTCCGTTTGACCTGATTCTTTCGACCGTGGCTTCGTAATTCCGTTACACTTCTAATGATGCCAATATCCTAGAAATTGGATGTGTAGGGCTCTGGCGTTTCCGGAATGACTTTTAATGGCTCTGAAAGTAAAGTGTTTTCTCCGTCCTTTGGCCGTTTCACTTGATTCTTGATTTTTCCGTCTCGATTTTACCTATATAACAAATGGTAGAAGTTAGGAGGTGTGTCTTGACAGAAAAATGAGGGCGGAGGAATCGGTTTGGATTAAAATGCCGTGTTTTGTGCATTTTTCTAGTGTTTTCAGTGATTTTTGTCACAACGTCTACTTTTGAACCACTTTAGTGAATTTTAGTAAATAATTAAGGTTTTGGAATGTTTTCACTAAATATTGGCCCAAAAAGTGAGGAATAAAGCTTCTAAAAACATGACTTTTTACGTCACATCAAGTTATCCCACACTTAGACGTTGCTTGTCCTCAAGCAACAACTTTCTGAAAATATTTTTAAGTCATTTTTTTAGGGGTGAGTCAGAGAATTTTTCCAAGATCAGCATTTCCTCATATAAGCAAGTTATTCTAAAAGCGTGAAGAAAGACAAGATGATCCTTCCATAAACAAGAAGAGATTCTCTTAGGCATACTTCCAAATCTCGGGATCTTGGAGTACACATGACTAGGCGATCTCACTAAAGGTGGTCACTCAATTCACTCAAAGTGTATCGGGTTTCCTATCAATCTAGCTCAAACGAAATCGCTCAAAATAGCCAGTCATGCTGCACTCATCGTCATAGGCTTGATCGAGAATCGGATCTCCACCATTTAGGTGAGGACGGTGCTAATTATCTCAAGACATTCAGAGGGTTGTAATGTTCGGTGAGGGTGAAGGGTAGGGATAGTGGTATTTTTGGTTGTGAGGGTTTTTAGCTTATCCTAAAATCACTGAGATCATGAACAACTTTATTTAGAATGGAGTAGAACGGAGAGTTGGTAGCTGTTTCAGCTTCTGTCGGATTTTTTTCATGAAGAGCTATGTTTTGAAACTTTCAGCTTTATTTGTGGAGCTATTTTTCTTTTCTTTTCTTGCTTTTTCTTCTTTTGTCTTTTCTTTTTGTTTTCTTCAGAATTTCTTTGTCAGAGAATTCCCAAGGGATTTTTATATTTTGAATCCTTTAGAAATCCTTTCTTCTATCTTGATCATTTCGATTCTTTTCCATGTGCTAATTTTCCCGCACCATCGTCCTTCTGACTCTCTTGTGTGCTAATTTTCCCGCACCATTTTCGAGAAGCTTGATTTTGGAGAACGCGGATGAGTAGGATATTTGAAACATACATTCTAAAAGGTGTTCTTCAATAACCTCAGAAATTCCAAGATAAGTTTGGGGGTATATTTGGGAAGTGGGTAAAAATTAGGGTTTTGAAGAAACAAAAGGTTTAGGCTCAACAGGGAATACTAGGCGGATCTTCGATACTAAAAATGAGCATCGGAAAGGGTTTCGGGCTTGAAAAGTTATGTAAAAAATGGGTTAAGTCCTAAGGAATGTCAAGGTCATCTAATTGCACCTATACCGCATACGGTACACGCCAATATGGTATCGAAGCGCATGTCAAGAGCAAGTTCTAATTCAGAGATGCATGCATCGGCACACACAAGAATTGAAAGTGAAGCATTAAAGATGAATGCTTTTGGGCTCAAGATACCTCACTGCAAAGGGTTGTATGTGCATAGCCATGCTCCTTTGGATTATCACTTCTTGTTTAAGCAATTTCTACCTTATTTCCTTTAGGCTTTTTAGAAATATCATACTTATATTTTGAAAATGGTTTCTCTCAGTAGTATCTAAGACTCGAAAACCGAGTCAACCGGGTGGTTAGACTCATTAATTTTGAATAAAATTGACCTTATTTTTGAAAAAGTTTGGGAGAAAGATTGCTGGTTTGGACATAACAATCACTATTTAAGGTATTCTATACCTGCCATCCCACACTTAGAGGAACATTGTCCCTAATGTTCTCTTGAGTAAAGATTTTACTAGTAAAATCCAACACTTGGAGTTTGAATATGTAAGTAGATGTTTCTCAAATGTTTAATTTGGGCTGGAATCCCACACTTAGTGGTAAGTTTAGGACGAGGCACAGAAATTAAACACACTAACATAGGCATAATAAAACAAAATTGAGACGGGGAAAAGGAACAGAGAGACTCCCCGTTTGTGTTTACTGGAATAGACCAGGTTTGTGTAGGAGTGGTGCTAGTGAATTGCTGGATTTTAAGGACCAGGCTCGTTTAAGATCATCCATTCCACACAAATCTGAATTCTGCAATAAACATCAACACACATATCACAGCATCTCGTCTAGGTAGTAGGTCTAAAGTGTAAGCACAGAGTTATAATACAGAAAGTAAATACTAAAGATAAAGTCTAAAAGTCATCAAGCAGGTCATCAGTGTCAGGATCAAACTCTGCCTCAGCATCCCTGTCGAAGACAGAAGTCGGAGATGGAATGGAAAAGTCCATAGTAGCCATAGCCTGACTCACAATCTCGTCAGTGGAGGTGGGGATAACAGAGCTTTGTACATCAACCATAGCCAGAAGCTGCTCTGTGAGGCTGCGATCTGGTGATGCAGATCCTGGGGACAATGCTGGATCAGGATCAGTAGCTGCATCAGTAGGACCAGTGGAAGGCCCGACAGTAGAGACAACAGGTGGATCAGCAGGAGGAAAGAAGGACCATGGAGGTCGAGATGGTCCTGAATCTGGTCCAAGCCTGTAGGGATGGGCGGCAGGTCTCGGAATCTCGAGCTACTCACAGATAGAGGACATGATGTCATGCTGGATGGAGAGTGTTTGGAAGAGGGCCCACAAAGCAGCTGGGTCAGCCGTAGTGATACCGTACTCAAAAGTAGGCACGGGGGCTGGAAAAGGTGATGAGGGCCTCTCATCGGGTAACTCCTCGTGAGTCATCTGGACATCATTCAGGTCCTCCTCAGTAATGGTCAGCATAGCCGCTCTCTGTGCTCTGCGTCTACGAGGTCTGTGTCGTCTGCGTGGTCTCACAGCTACGTGATCAGCACCAACAGCGTCCATCCTGAAACAAGATAAAGTAAATAGGTAATGCTAACAGTGATAGTACTAATGAATAAAACTTATCTCAGATTTTTCAATTCGAAGTCAGATAAGTGGCAAACCTGCAATTTTATTAGTTTAGAGATAACCATACTTAATAAAAATAAACTAAGAAATAAAATGACAGAATTTAATAAAGATGGGCTTGGGGGGCCTCCTAAGAGCGCTTGTTTTACGAGTCTGTAGCTTGACTCTTTGTACCTTTCTATCGACTCACAGTGGTTCAAAGATAAAGACATCTTCCCTGATGGGAAAGTCTTCGAAGTAATGCTTTAAACGGTGACCATTAACCTTAAAATTACCTTCTGGTGCCTCGAGTTCGACTGCACCATAAGGAAATACCTTTGACACTATGAATGGTCCGCTCCACCTGATCCTAAACTTGCCAGAGAATTTCTTGAATCGCGAGTTGAAAAGTATCACCTTATCTCCTGTTTTGAATTTTGAGGGCCTCAGCTTAGCGTCGTGAATTCTTTTAGTTCGTTCCTTGAAACTTAAAGAACTATCATATGCCTGATCCCTTAGTTCGGCTAACTCGTTCAACTGCATTCGTCTGTTTGCTCCAGCTGTAGAAATATCTAAGTTGCTGTTCTTCAAAGCCCAATATGCCTTATATTCCAGCTCAATTGGTAAGTGACATACCTTGCCATAAACTAGACAATACGGTGTGGTTCCTAATGGCGTTTTATAGGCGGTCCTGAATGCCCACAATGCATCATCTAACTTTTCAGCCCATTTATACCCATGATGTCCAACAGTCCTTTCCAAGATTCTTTTCAAAGCTCGATTTGCTGCCTCAGCTTGCCCATTAGTTTGGGGGTGATAAGCTGTTGATGTCTTGTGAGTGACACCATACTGTTGCAGAACTTTCATGAATTGAACGTTGCAAAAGTGTGTACCACGATCACTGATTATCGCTTTTGGAGTCCTAAATCGGCTAAATAGCTTTTTGAGGAATTTGGTTACTACTTTGGCGTCATTTGTTGGGAGAGCTTGGGCCTCGGCCCACCTGGAGACGTAGTCGACTGAAACCAAGATGTACTCTTTAACGTTAGATTTATGTAATGGTCCCATGAAATCTAATCCCCAAATATCGAAGATTTCCACGGCCTAGATGTTTGTAAGTGGCATTTCATTCCGAGCTGTTATATTGCCTTGTCTTTGGCAGATATCACAGAGTCTAACCAGATCGTAAGCATCTCAAAATATGGTTGGCCATAAAAAGCCGGCATCATACACTTTTCTTTCGGTCATGTTGGTACCGTGATGTCCTCCAGTAGGTCCATGGTGGCTTTGGAGTAAGATATGTTCTGCCTCTTTCCCATCGACGTATCTTCGGATAATTTGATCAGGGCAAACCTTAAAGAGGCAAGGGTTGTCCCAATAGTAATATTTTATATCGCGGAAGAATTTTTGTCTTTGAGAGGTTGGCATTCCTTTAGGTACTACTTTTCCCACCAAGTAATTGGCATAGTCAGCATACCAGGGATCATTTGTAGATCGTGACCCTTGATAATACCTACCAACATGCATGAGTTGTTCTTCTAGAAACTGATCTCGAATGTCTTTCTCGTGCAGCTTATCCATTGAAGGATTTTCTAATCGACTAAGATGATCCACCGCGACGTTTTCTGCTCCCTTTTTGTCTCTGATTTTGATGTCAAATTCTTGAAGGAGTAGGATCCATCGTAGAAGGCGAGGTTTAGCATCTTGCTTCTTGAAAAGATATTTCAGAGCGGAGTGATCTGTATAGACAATAGTTTTGGACAGGATTAGATAAGAACAAAGTTTATCAAAAGCAAATACCACCGCTAGCAGCTCTTTCTCTGTGGTTGTATAATTTTCTTGAGCGTCAGTGAGTGTCTTGCTGGCGTAGTATAATGGTTGAAACTGTTTCTCCTTCCGCTGTCCCAGAACTGCTCCGACCGTGAAATCACTAGCATCGCACATGATTTCAAATGGAAGACTCCAATATGGAGTAACCATGATTGGTAGCATGTACAAGCAGATCTTTCAGATAATCAAAGGCTTTGAGACATTCATTTGTAAAGACAAACGGAGTATACTTTTCGAGAAGATGAGTCATAGGTCGAGATATCTTCGAGAAATCTTTGATAAAGCGACGGTAGAACCCAGCGTGTCCCAGAAAAATTCGGCTTTGACAGAGGTGGGTGGTGGAAGTTTTAAGATAGTCTCGACTTTTGATTTGTCAACTTCAATTCCAGCTTTGGATTTACGGTGTCCTAAAACTATGCCTTCTTTTACCATGAAATGGCATTTTTCCCAATTCAGAACTAGGTTTGATTCTTCACATCGGGCAAGCATCCTTTTTAAGTTAGAAAGACAAGTGGTGAACGAATCTCCGAAGACCGAAAAATCATCCATGAACACTTCCATGCATTGTTCAATAATGTCGTGGAAGATTGCCACCATGCATCTTTGAAATGTTGCCGGTTCATTACATAAACCAAAAGGCATACATCGGCAGGCAAAGGTTCCGTATGGACAAGTGAACGTTGTCTTTTCTTGGTCCTTGGGATCGAGAGGTATTTGAAAATAGCCGGAGAAACCATCGAGGAAACAATAGAATTCATTTCCTGACAATCTTTCAAGCATCTGATCAATGAACGGTAGAGGGAAGTGATCTTTGCGTGTAGCTTCATTGAGTTTTCGATAGTCGATACACACCCTCCAACCGGTGACGGTTCATGTTGGAATCAACTCGTTGTCTTCGTTAGCGATGACCCTCATGCCTCCTTTCTTCGGGACGACTTGAACTGGACTAACCCATGGGGAATCTGAAATAGGGTAAATCAAACCAGCATCCAGGATTTTGATAACCTCCATTTTTATCACGTCTTGAATCTTCGGGTTGACTCTCCTTTGCCTTTGAATAGAAGGTTTGAAGTCATTTTCTATTAAGATCTTGTGAGTGCAGTAATTTGGGCTGATCCCTTGTATGTCAGAGATTTTCAACGCAATCGCTTTCTTATGTGACTTTAGAACCTCGATGAGTAGTGCTTTCTCCTCAGGCTTCAGATCTTTTGATATGATAACTGGTAAGTGCGAAGTTCCTTTGAGAAAAGCATATTCAAGGTGTGAGGGAAGTTCCTTCAGCTCCAATTCAGGTGGTTCTTTAGTGGAAGGCTTCATCCTTGCAATTTCGTCTCTTTTAAGTTCGTCGTATGTTGTCTGATAATCTAACTCAACTGCAGGTGCCTCTGGAATGTCGGATGATGCTATTTCAACCCATTCTGTATTGTTGGAAAGCTCATCTTTTCTCAACTCGTATTTTACTTGGGAAGATTGAGAGATTGCATTATCTTCAGTGATTATTTCTTTGTTGTCTCCAGTAAATGCGAATCTCTGGAATTGAGCTAAAGAAGACGTGCTAAAAGTGATCTCTGGATTTAAGTTTCTACAACTTTCAGAAAGTTGCGAATCGGATGGCTTAAGCATTAACTCCATTTCTTTGAGAGTCTTCAGAATTTCTTCTTCTGAGAGAGATGAGTCAAGAACTTAAGAATTAGGGTTTCTTCTCAAGAGAGTGACCGGAGTGCCATGTCCAAGTGGTGCAGCAGTGATAGATCTGTTGGGCTGCAAGCTGGAATTCTTTAAGGGAAATAGCACTTCCTTTGATGCAGCGAAAGGATCCGAGATAGCCGAGCATAGACCCGCACCTTCTTCACAGATTTTCCTTGTTGTGATGATAGTATTCGGAAGGGGATTAATGCTGCTTACTGCGAGGATTTCTTCCAAGTGTTCTTCGATTATTTCCTGCATAGAATCTACAAGACCAAAGTCTTCTCCCATAGGAAGTTTCATTAGTTTATCGACATTGAAGGTGACTTCCTCAATTCCCACTCTAAGTTTTAAAGATTTTTCGTTAACGTCAATGACGGCCTTGGAAGTATTTAGGAAAGGTCTGCCAAGGATGAGTGGTACCTGAGCATCTTCCTCAATATCCATAACTACAAAATCAACAGGAAAAACGAATTTATCAACACGTACCATAATATCTTTAGCAATTCCACGAGGGAGTTTAACTGATCTATCAGCTAATTGGATGGTCATACGGGTTGGCAAAAGTTCGCTTAATCCTAGTTTCCTATAAAGCGAGTATGGCATAAGGTTTACACTAGCTCCTAAGTCAGTTAAGGCGTTACTTATTTGAACATCCTGAAGGTAATAAGGAATAGTGAAATGGCCAGTGTCTCCTAACTTTGGAGGCAGTCCTTGTTGCATAATTAAAGAGCATTCTACGTGTAAGGGTAAGTTAACTATTTGTCTAAGTTTTTCTTTGTTGGATATGAGTTCCTTAAAGAATTTGGCACAACTAGGCATTTCAACTAAAGCGTCTAATAATCTAACATTTAAGTGTGCTTTTGAACATCTCTAGATATTTTCTAAACTGGGCCTCTTGTTTCTCTTTCTTAAGCCTACCAGGGAAAGGTATACGTGTTGGTTTAGTTACTTCTGGGGCTTTGGAAGGTTCTGGTTCAGGAGAAGTGACAGGAATGTCAACAGGTACTGAATCAGTGGGTAGAGAAGAACTAGAAGGTTCGTCTGAAAGAATATCTACCGATTTCTCATTCTTAGTCTCTTTCCCCCCTCTAGTGACCACAAGGATGTCATCTTGGATGACAGGATTGTAGATGGCTTCTTCCATTTGCTTCTCCTCAACTTTTAAAAACAATCTTTTAACATCATCCTCCATGTTCTTAATTAAATCGTTTGAATTCTAAGCAAATAATCAATTTGGTTTTGAAAATCAACAATTTGTTTATTTTTATTGTTTTGCTCAACCATGAAGTTATTGAAAATCGTATTTTTTAGACGAGAAGACAATTGTAAAGAAGTACAAGGTGTAAAGAGAACTAACGATTGAGAGATAGGTTGTTTGGATAACCGCTGAGTGAAATGTTCTGAATGAATGATTTGGTCAGTGGTTCCAGATGTAGCGAGAACATCTTCCTTGGATTTTGATCTTGAGAAGAGCCTTTTAGGTTGCTTCTTAGGTTTGGAAGAGTCTTGCACATCCTTGACAACTTTAGAGACGGATTCGAGTTGAGTTCTTAACGTGTCTAAGGCTTGAGTAGAAGTATCCCTGTTTTCTGAGATTGATTCATCTAACTCCAAGTCATGTTGATGCATCGATATCGTCTCAATCAACTTCCAGGCTTCGTCTGAAGTATGCAGCATGAAATTTCCGGATGACGCAGCATCGAGGGTTTGTTGGTGATGAGAATTCAGACTATTGTAGAATGTGCAGACCAGATTTGTTTCAGCCAACTGATGATTCGGACATCTTCTAAGCAGATTCTTAAATCGTTCCCAAGCTGAGCTCAATGATTCAGTAGTTCCTTGACGAAAGTTAATGATTTCATTTTTGAGCTTGGTTTGTAGGGACGGAGGGAAGTACTTAGCTAAGAACTTAGTAGCCATCTCCTCCCATGTATGAATCGAATTGGGTTCGAGTTCATAAAACCATGTTTGGGCTCGGAAAGACAAAGAATAAGGAAACAGGCGAAGTCGAATGACTTCAATGCTGGATCCGGTTTGTTCGAAAGAGTCGGAAAGGTTGATGAACTTGTTAAGATGGGCGTTTGGATTTTCAACCGAAAGACCATGAAACTGACACTGAGATTTAAGTAATTTAATGAAGTGTGGCCTAATTTTAAGGGTTTCGTCGGTTGGTGATGCGTGTGAAAGCGTCTCGTTTTATTATTTATAAAGTATAGGATATACCAATCAATACTATCACACAACTAGGCAAGAATACCCGATCGGAATAGTATAGCTATAGTAAGTCCAGGTCGAACACAGGAACATAAGAACGATGTTATTCATTTAAATTGGAATTATTAATAAAGCAGTAAGATAGGGGTTACGTTTTAGTTCCGTACGAACGTTCAATATGAACTAATTAACCAAACCAACAACATAAAACAAGATAAAGAGTAAATATTAAACAATTGGAGATAGACATGTAATTGCTTAGAGTCTTCCACTTAGATTCATATTATCCAGTTCATGTGTTTTGATTGTCTGATTGTGATTTCTTTTATATCAACTTAGATACTAATCAAAGAGTCCAAGTTAAATGTATATTAGTCTCCGGTTCTGGTTAACTAATATCTACAATCTAGAGTCCCACATTAAACATCGATCCGACGTCGTAAGAATGTTGCTCTATTGCGTGTTTTTCCCTAGATTGTGCATTAAGTATTCACGACTTATTATGATTGATCCTCACGGTATGACTCAACAATACCTACTAATAATCTCTTATTAGCTTGCTCATTTTAGATTGATTAGTTACTATTCTCTTAACCTATCAAACTCAATATATTTAGCAATGACTATAAACCTAGATTCATAATCATCAATAATCAATAATATCAAAGGAACTCAATCTCAATGACATTATCAACCACGTTAAGTAGTAACTAACAACCACCAACAATCAAGGTTCTACGGATAACATAACAATCTTCAATCACACAATTGATCCAAAACACAATTATAACCATCAAACAATCATAATCCAAGGTTATTAAACTAAACAAATTACATAAAGTCTAATCTATAATTCAATCATACAAAATCAGATTCATGATCTCAAACAAAACACATAGACGATGTTTGAATTGAAATCGGAACAAGATAAGCAAACCGAATCATAAACCGAATGAAGAAGAATCAATAGAAATTGATCCTAGACTTTTTCGCCTCTGAATTGCCATCGAATCGCTCCCGAAGTGGGAGAAATACCCCTCTGGTCGCCTCTGTTCGTATTGGTGAAGTTGTGAGAAAGTTAGGGTTTGAAATGATGAAAAATCGGATTTAAACCCTCTGGCCGACATAGGATCGCGTCGCGACCAACATCGGTCAGGACGCGACCAAGATTCAATAGAGGCGCGACCTTGTAGGATCGCGTCGTGATCTTCCCTCTATCCAAATGATCTGAATTTTTGATATGTTTTAGCCCTCTCTGTTAGCAAAATTCTCCCACTTGAATCACCCCAATCGGAGTTCGTATGAGGAAGTTATGGCCAAAATACTAACAGCATATCCGAAAACTCAGCTTTTACTCTTTTCTTCATTTTCAGCTCATCTTTCGTTCTCTTTCCGATTCAACCTTCATATAAACCTATTCCAATCCAATCTTACCTATCTTCACTCTCGTAGCTTCTTTTCTTCACGATTAGCTCATTTTCTGATTCTTTTCGATCCAAGCTCCAATTAAACTCCTAAATGCAAATATGAACGAAATAAGTATCTTATTCACTTAAAATGCATAAGAAATCTATTGAACGAAGGGGTAATTAGTACTATACTATAGTACATTTTGGTGTTTATCAGTTGGTGATACGATTGGTCCTCCTCGTCCCTCTAGCAATGGTTGGGTTGATGATGCGAGAGTGATACGATTTGCCATAACTTGTTTAGAAGAGAGTAGGGTTTTGAAAAGAAAAAGTTTAACTAAGGACGGAAAATTAAAAACTAACTAACCTAGGGATAGAAACTGTAACTTTCGGATGATATTGATCTTCCTAAAGGATCGCTAAATAACTAAGATAACTAAATTTGTAAAATCGGTCGTTGTAGTCCCCGGCAGCGGCGTCAAAAACTTGTCGCGGACCCAGCGGTCGGTCGGGTTTTAATCCGGTCGTTGAACCTTCCAACCAAGATGCGCGGACAGGGTGTTTTAAATTTATAGAGCAGGTGAATCCTAAGATGTATACTACTAACAGACCTAAAGAGGCAGTAAGCGGTATGTATGACTCATGTGTTGTTCTTCAAACAACAACGGGCATGGGAGTCTAGGAAGTTTAATTATCTTTGGTAATCTAGCTAGGGTTTTTAAAAGCTTTGGATATGTTTGGTTTTTATAACTAAATACAAATCTAGGAAATATGACAAAACAAAACAAAAGAGGTTTGTACGGAGACTCGACAACAGAGGATACGCGAGTGTTTACTATGATTTCGTTATATATTATTGGTGAATAGTCAAGGGTAGGGCTACTAGATATGATGATTAATCCGGAGAGGATAGAAAAATAATTAATGCAAAGTATTGTACCTACGACCGTTCTGCGGCTTCCATACATTTGTACTCCACCAACTGGTGTTTCCAGCACTATACCGAGTAATAGGGCGTTTTACGGTTTTTCCATTACATTAATTAGGGTTCCACATTACTCTCGCAGATTTCCTATATCCTAAAGAGCTATAACTACAAGCCAATTAGATATCTAACGTAGAGTTGTTCACAATCAGATAAATAACATGTCACATTGATAGCAGTTATAGAAGTCAAATACACCGGAAGTTCTCCCAAATTTAGAGACCAATTTAACCGACGACTATCCTCGAATCCTGGTCCCCAGTCACAGTCATTTTTGAGACGTCTGTATCGTAGCGTGAATTGTTGATTGAACAAGAACACGAACGGGGATAATCCCGCGGACCAAGTTGGGATAGTCGGGCTAACGATCAGTTAAATTGTTCAGCATTATAAATATAAATCATCACAACTATTCCATGCATGTTAATCTACTGTGTAAATCAATATTCTGTGTCTTAAAACCTAATCATACAGTTACAGATACGAACCAGGAGGATAACTCTAGCATGCATCATTCCTAAGGCAACAATCAAACAAGAACATGCAATAGGGTGGCACATAACAGAACACCATAATCCTGAGCATAGCAGATAACCAATAACCAGATCATAGACATCCCGAAAGTTCTCTCAAAGATACCTAACAGATAAGCATGAATCTAATCTATCTCTAATCCTACGCTCCGTGTCTCTTATGATCTGTTTCAATCTAGAGAACACAGCCACACTGAGTTCATTGATCATCAAGCATAGAATAGGTAGAGAACATACCACTAGTAATTGGCCAAGTTCTAGCAGGAAGCTTCTAACCACAACATAAATTGGATAGATAAACATCCGAGATTCAGTTTATAAGTTCATGCACAGTTTAAAGTAACACAGACAGAGTAACAGCATGGCATAAACATATTGACTATTCTAACATAACTACATCATAGTAAACACAAAGAAATGTCAAGCCTAACATTATATAACTAGCATACAATCCTAAACAAGCTTAAGCAAAGCAACACATGTTTAAAAATGGAAAGTGATGCCGCCCGAACGGTCAGTCACGATTTTACTCGCGTCGTTGCGGACCTCTCGTTTAGAGCGGCGATCAGAGGGTTTTAAAATTTATATTTGCGGGGCCTAAGTATACCTAGTTACTATTGGTGTATAGCAGCAAGGATGACCTAGGGTCGTTCTCTGAGTCAGTGTATTATGGATCGTGGACGAAACAGGCGTACTTATCGATCTAGCAGATTTTAAAAGATTTTGATTGGTGGTTTGTTTTTGGTTTTTTTATACTTAGGCAGGAAATTAAAATTAAAGCAGATAAAATAAATGTAGATAGCAGATAATCTAGAGAGGGTGTTTGCTATGATTTCGGTAGCCTTATTGATTGGAATGATGTATGATGTATGAAAACGTGTTCTAAAGGTTTGTATTTTATTTATTTCAGGTATCTGTGGAGTAAGCACTAGCCCCCTACTGATAGAGTTCTCGATAAGTATGTCACTGAGCGACTAGGCTATCCTGATTCTGATCGGAGTAGTTTATCCAGCCCACAACACTAACCGGTGAAGGTATAGTGACCCTTATCTGGGATGAAACCCTGGGTGCATGAATAAGGCGACAAACCAACTTGATGTCCGACCTTTCTTAACCCCACAATAATACCTAATCTAAACAAAGCATTTAAGACCAAGTTTATAGAATGTGCTTGATTACTTTCTATCGATGGTTTGGTGAGTCTGGGTGTTGAGTGATGACTCGGTGATTCACATAGACCGATAACAACGACTCTTTCCGTGATTACTACACTGTACTCCACTGAAAGTGTTTCCATTGATGAACCAAGGACCAAGTCGGTACCAGCTCTGCTGAGCACAGAGTTACCGTTATTCCACAAGGCTTAGTAACTGCGGTTTTTCCTCGGCTTCCACGTATTAACTACACCGGAGGTGTTGTCGACGCTATACAGAGTACTCAGCCGACTTACGGTACCTTACATTGCTTCACAAAGGCCAACCCAGACTACTTAACTAAGTTTGTATTTAAGCATAATATTATCCATCTATGATATAAACCAGCCCTTACTTTTAAGTCCCAATAAATCCCTAACTTGTCAACAGTGTAATATTCACGTTCAGTTAGAAAACCATATTTCCACGGGTACAGTGTACTTTGCGTTCAGAATAGAAAGTATTATTTCCACGGCTCCAGTGTACTTGGTGTTCAGTTAGAAAACCATATTTCCATAATCACAGTGTACTTTGCGTTCAGAATAGAAAGCATTATTTCCACGATGACGATGTACTTAGCGTTCATTTAGAAAGCGATGTTTACACGATTAACAAATCAGACCATGTTCATGTTTGACACAGATAACTAAGTACCTTTGATGGGGTTCGCGACGTCCCATCATTAAGGCCGTAATCACGTTTACTGGTTGAAAGGCGATTAGTTTAATAGGTTTAAAATCATAAATAGAAAGTGAATCAAAGCACTAATTTTCATAGCATCATTCTAACCAATTTACGACTAACTACATCATAGCAAACACGCAATATCACTACTCGCTAATCATGGCAATCAATCCTAAATCTAGCATGACAACAGTAATAACAATCATCATAATGAAATAGATAAAGGATAGATATAACCGTAATAAGAGCGTAGCTGAATACAACTTGAACGTTACACGAGCAGAACTCCTAGTATGCGCCAAGCGATATTACAATATTGCCCCTTCTAACTAGCCGCTAATCTACGACTAATTATATCCTAATATTTCTCCTCTAACTCCTAAGAGTAGTGCTAGAGAGAGAAATCTACTAACTAAACTAAGAAATTAAAAACGTAAGAGAGTGATTGTTGGAGTGATTCTTGGATGGATTGATGAATGTGTGGATGGATGTTGAAGAAATGAAGAAATGAAGCCTCTATATATAGAACTCGCACAACCGTATCCGTAGACCGTATCCAAAACTTCAAACGCACAACCGTATCGCAAACCCGAATAAAAATCAGATTTTAATCGCCTAAACGCACGATACGGTTGAGCTAGGGCAAATACGGGAGAACGTAGGGTGAATACGGGAGAACACAAGCCGTATACGGCTGTGCTAGGCCGTATACGGTCTAGCTAATCCGTATACGGTCTGTGCTAGGCCGTATACGGTCTAGTTTGGCCGTATACGGTCTAGCTCTCCCGTATCCTGATTCTTCGGTTCTTCGTTTCTTCGTTCGGTCGTAACTTCTTCGTCGTTTATCCGTTTTGAGTGATTCTCGCGCTCACGGTTTCGTAATTTCCTAACGAAGAAAATGACATAAGTTAGAGGTCAAAATTCCAAGTATAGCTCAAATTGTGCTTAAATGCGTGAACGGAAGATTCAATGATCGTTTGTGCTCTATTTTACTCGTTTTTAGGTCTTTTTGGTTGATTCTTGAAACATCGTCTATATTTTAGCCCTTATGATGAAATGTGATGTTTAAATTCATATTTAAGTGTTTTCATTAATAATTGGGCTAAAATGGTGAGATAATGGCACACAAAAACATGACTTTTTGCGTGTCATCAAATATCTCACACTTAGACTTTGCTTGTCCTCAAGCAAAACTCAAAATTCTCACCTGCTTTTAGGAAAAACATTCTGAAAAAAATGAGTTTATTTTTGGGGTGAGTCAAAATATATCAAAAACAACCATCTTCATATACAAGTAACATATCCTGGAAATAAGAGAAAGTAAGGTATTCCTTTCAGAGGCATGAAATGATTCTCTTAGGCATGCTTTCAATTCTCGCGATCTTGGAATATACATGACTAGGCGATCTCACAAGGTGGTCACTCAATTCACTCAAAAAGTGTTTCGGGTTACCTATCAATCTAATCAAACGAAATCGCTCATAAGCCAGTCATGCAACATCCATCGTCATAGGCTTGCTCGAGAATCATATCTCCACCACTTAGGTGAGGATGTTGCTAGCTATCTCAGGACATTCAGAGTGGTTTGTAATGGCAGGTGAGGGTTACGGGGTATGGATAAGTGGAAATTTTTAATTGTTGTAAAGGGTTTTGCTTATCTTAGGACTTTCAAACTTTTGAAAAAACATTATTTAAACAACCTTTTTAATGAAAACGGAAACGGATAACAGTACGGGAAGATAGCTATTTTGACTTCTATCTTTTGAAAATACACGAGGGAATTTATGTCTTTTTATAAGAGCGGGAATTTTCGAGAGATTCGAAGCACTTAGCTTTATTCTATTTTCTTTTCTTTTTCTTTTGTTTCTATTTTTGGGCTTTTCTTTTTATTTTGTTTCTTTTGCCCTTTTGAAATCCTTTTCTTTCTTCCATCTTTTTCATTCTTTTGATGACTTTGCATTTACTTGGTGTCAATTTTTCACACCATAAATTCTCAACTTTTGATTTATCAAGGGAACGCACACGAGAGAATTTGAGTAAACACTAGTATTTGTGATTTGGAGTGAAAACAAAAAGGACATTTAAATGACATTTTCCACAAGTTTAAAATTTCTAAGATAAGATTTTTGGTGGGTGTGGAATAAGTGGGTTAAGATTTAAAGGGTTTTGAAAGAAACGAACAGGTTAAGGCTCAACAGGGTTATCTAAGTGGATCATCAACACTAAAGATGAGTGTTGGAAGGGTTTTGGGCTTGAAGAGATATGATAAAAATGGGTTAAATCCTAAGGAATGTCAAGGTCATCTAACTGCACCTATACCGCGTACGGTACTCAACCAATGTGGTCTCGAAGTGCATACCAGGAGCAAGTTCTAATTCCGGATGCATGCATCGGCACACTCAAACAAACGAATAGTGAAGCATTAAAGATGAATGCTTATATTGGCTCAAGATACCTCACTGCAAGTTTTTGGGTTTGTTTGTGCCTAGCCATGCGATGCCCCTTTTAGATTATCATTTTAGACCTAAGAAATTCATATCTTATTTACTCTTAATTTCCAAAATACCCTACTCATATATGAAAATTCTCCTTCTTAAGACATTTTAACTCAAAAAATTTTGAAAATTTTTAGCAAAAGTGAGTTTTTAAACAAATTGAGGAACATTTTCCGAGTTTGCTTTTGGAAACAAGAATCAAACAAGTAAACCTAAGGTATTCTATACCGCTATCCCACACTTAGAGGAACATTGTCCCTAATGTTCTCTTGAGTTGGGATTTGAGAAAAATCCCACACTTAGAGTTTGAACATATCGGAAAATGTTACTCAAGTGTTTGTTTTGGGCTGGAATCCCACACTTAGTGATAAGTTTGGGGATATGGCATAGACTACTTTAATGAGAATTTAAAGCTAACAATCATATCAAAAACGAGAGTGAGAACGAGAGAACTCCCCTATCGAAGCGAAGGTAGAAGGATGGAATTCTGGAAGATGCACTGAAGAGGAGATCCTGATAGGAATTCTTCTTTAGTGGTGGCTCCATGTAGATCTTTCAGCTTTAGCGTGCGTAACTTGCAATTAACAGCTCAGTCCTCCATCTTTTCACTTCTTTCACTCTCTTGTGAAGATATCTCGTAAGTGTGAACACGTTGGGTATATTTTTACCGACTTCTTATTATGGCTTTTTACCGAAAGTGCCTAAATCCAGAATGAAAAGATGTTTTCTAATTCAAAACGAGTTTTAAGTCATGTGTTTTTAAACGAGTTCGAGCATAATGCGTGAAAGTAGCACGCAAGTACCTCAAATGCTCGAAACACATGTCTTGTTTAAAATTTAATTCCTATTTTCCTGGATTAGGTGGTAAAAGCTGAAGTGGTGTTTTGAAAGCATTTGGTATACCCAAGTGTGAAAGATAGTCAGAGATATATCACTTCTTGGAATTTAAAACTAATACTACTAATACTAATACTAAGGATACTTATTGCACGGGTTGCCTCCCGAGAAGCGCTTCTATTTAGAGTCGAGGGCTCGACTTTTCCTCTTGGATCAGCCAGAAGAGGATCTCCCAGGACTTGGGATGCGGAATGGAAGTGTCCTGGGGTTCGGTGGGTAGAATCTCATAAAATGTCGTGTGACGACTTCTGTGATGTTCGGGATTCTTGCCACATGAAGAGGATAGGTATGGAAATGCTCTTCAGCAGTCCTTTGCAAGTATAAAAGATCCATTATAGCATCTTGGACTGCCTTGGAGATTGGTCCATTAGTGTCCACAAGGTGGCTCCATCGTGCTCAAGAGTCTCACGCACCGGTCGATCTGTCCGCAGGGTGTCCATAAATCCGAAGAAGCATAGGTGGATGTCCTCATGAGTGGCATTGCTGATGTCCTGCCCTAGTTCTTCAATGGATCTGAATATGCCTTGGATCAGCTGTTTCTGATGGTCGGTGTACGTGAGTTCTGGTTTCAGGAAGATGTTAATCATCCTGTTGTAGACCTCACGTAACCCATTATGGAATAGCTGTCTGGGCTGCTCCCATAGGATAGAACCGAAGATGTCCTTAAGTCGTTCAGAGACGAAATATGCAACGTTAACCGTCAAACCTTCTGGAACAGAGGAAGGGATGGCACGTGCTCTCTCGTCTGAACAGACTTGTTCTAGCTTTTCAATGATTATCTGGGCGTGATGCTCAATAGTGCAGCTGATGAAAAACCTGTGTGGTGAGGACTCGTCAATGTGATCATTATCGGCCATAGAGTTTAGAAGTCCTTTAAGATCCGCCATTAGCTGAACATCTACTTCGTCTTCAGGGTTCCCAGTAGCATAATCCATGTTGTGTCTGAAATTTTGGAGAAACTCCATCTGTAGGTGCGAATATGGAAATGCGGACCTGATAAATGCTTGATACACCCGGCCATACATGGTCTTCTGTGTTTCATAGAATTCCTCTTCATCGGGGAAAGGCTCATCATTGTCTGATGATTCTCCTGCGAGGTCGTTGGCGAAGGCGTTGATGCGACTAACTAGATGTGGCGGACTCAGGTAGGAGTTGGCTCGATAAACTTCATATTCAGTCTCAATGTCCTCAATAATATCCCTTTGATGTTGCGTGTATTCAATAGTAGAATCTCGTATAATCGCAATCAGAGTTTGGAAATCCTCCTCGTGTTCTTCAATAGCACTAAGCATTTCTTCTGGTTCAGACACGATTGGGATTTCGGTATTTCCTGTAGTAGGAGGAGGGATAATGACTGGAGGGAGAATGATTGGAGTGTGGTGAAGGCGAATGGATCGGGTATCGATCGGAACATCCATGAGAACGATATCGTCCTCGTCACTCTCGGTTGCTGAAGTGTCTGGAAACTCAACAGCGTCGGTGAGTGGCTGAGACTCGTCGGTGATCTGTGATACTGGCTGGGAAGAGTCCATCTCGATATCCCTCTCGTCCTGGGAATCAGAATCATCGCTTGATCCAAATGTACCTCCAAGCTCGAAATGTGATCGAGGCTCGGATGAGTCAAGGGGTGGAATCCCTCGAGGAGGTATATGTGGCTTAAGTAGAGACTCATCATCCAAGGAGTGGTCAATCGAAGGTTCCTTTGAGTCGCTCTCCGGCAGAGGGATGTAGTTCAAAGCATAGTCTATCTGCATGATCTCTGCGGTCGGAGGGTGTGTCTTAGGAATGTGTGGCGGTGTAGCTTCCTCTGGCTCTTCTTCTTCTTCTTCTATCTCCTCTTCTTCTTCCTCAGTGTCGGAAGTAATCGTGATGGGCTCGTCAGACATAGGGGTGTCTGGTTCAGAATCATCATCCGTGGTAACTCTTCCTGTCGAAATCGCACATATCTCTGCATGCTCTGTGATAGACTGATCAGCTTGATCGATCTTGAAGGTGATAGTCTCTCCATGAGATCTAAGACTGATAGTCTGAGAATAAACATCTATGATAGTGCGTGCGGTGTTCAAGAATGGTCTACCTAAGATGATAGGGATATGGACATCCTCCTGGATGTCCATCACTACAAAGTCTGTGGGAAATAGGAACTTATCAACTTGAACCATGATGTTCTCAGCTATCCCCTTAGGGTGTCTAATGGATTGGTCAGCTAGCTGGACACTCATTTTGGTCGGTTTAAGGGGTCCTAATTCCAATCTAGTGTAAAGCGAATAGGGCATCAGGTTGATACTGGCTCCTAGGTCGGCTAGAGAGTGTATCATGCCCGAGTGATAGATCGAACAAGGTAGGGTAAAGCGTCCAGTATCACCTAATTTCTCAGGGATAGAGTTTTTTATAAGAGCTGAACATTCCGCGTTCAGTGGGACATTGGGTACTTCGGGTACCTTATCCTTGGTTGACAAGAGTTTTAGGATGTATTTTGAACTGGAAGGGGTTCGGGACACGGTGTCCACGAACTTTCCATCGAGACGGAAGTCGTTAGCCTTATAGGCTTTCTTAAGACGACCGGGAAACGGGATGCGTACTTCCCTTTGTGGTGTAGGGACAGACGGGGATACAACTGTCGGCGGGACAGGAGTATCTTCCTTCACCGGAGAAGGAGTGGGAGGTTGGCTCGGTGCCACCTTCTTGTCTGTAGTACTCATCTTTTTGGCCTCTTCTACGTGTGGGTTCTGTACCGTGTTACTAGGGAGATTACCCTGAGGCCTAGAGTCAAGACGTTGGGCTAGCTGTCCTATCTGGGTCTCAAGATTTTTGAGAACGGCCAGTTGGTTCCTAATGAATAGGTCGGTTTGGTCCTGCCTAGCGCTAGTCTTTTGGTTAATTTGGTGCTGGCCTTGGATGAACTTAGTGAGGGTATCATCCGTACTAGTAATGGGTACTATGGTTTTAGAGGGTTCGGTTAATTGAGCTGCGTCGGGTGCAGTCAATGATAGTGGTTGGTTATAGGTGAGTTGGGGTTGTTGTTGGTAAGAAGGGTACCTAGGTTGGTAGTTGGGCTGAAAGGGTGGTTGGTTTCTAGGTGGGTATTGGGTGCCTCTAGTCCTAGGCGGAGAGGTTCGAGCAAAGCCAGGTGGATTTTGTTGGCGAGCTGGAAATTGAGCATAGTAAACCGTTCCGTCAGCAGGATCCTCGTACTCAACCTTATAACTTTCTGTTGGGAGGTTGGCACAGTTCTGGCATGCATTAACTTGATGGGCGTGCTGGGATGGTTTCTTCATTTCGCCGATCTGCTTCGTCAGGTGCTCGATCTTCTCTGTCAGAGACTTGATAGCTTCGGTCTGGAATGGATTGGGTGCAGCAATCGGTGCTGATGGTGAGGAATGCTCACCAGAGTTCCAGTCGTGATGGTGCATCGTCATATTTTCGATCAAGTTCCAAGCTTCCTCATCGGTGAGTTGCATGAAGTTGCCCTGAGCAGCGGCGTCAAGGGTAGTGCGATGGTTTGGAGCGAGACCGTTGTAAAACGTGCACAGCTGGCTGGTTTTCTCAATAAGGTGGTTAGGGCATTTGTTTAACAGACTCTTGTATCTCTCCCATGCTGTGTAGATAGACTCATCATGAGCTTGGTGGAAGTTCATAATGTCATTCTTGTACTTGGTTTGCTTAGCCGGAGGAAAGTACTTAGTAAGGAATTTTGTAGCCATATCCGTCCAGGAGGTGATAGAGCCGGTCTCTAATCCCTCAAACCAAGTCAAAGCGTGGTGAGTAAGCGAATAGGGGAATAGGTATAGACGGACTATATCCTGATCAACCCCGTTCTGCTTGTACGAGTTGGTAGTCTGAATGAATCGGTTGATGTGGGCGTTAGAATCGTCATGGGGTAAACCATGGAATTGGCAGAATTCCTTGATAAGCTGAACGATATGATGTTTAAGCTCGAAGGACGCGCCATCGATGACCGGATAGCTGATGGGTCCACCTCGACCTTCAATTGATGGTTTGGTGCTGTCGGCAAGCGTGACACGTGCAGCCATCGGTTGTCGGTTGCGGAAGCGTTTCTCCTTGCGGATCGTTCGGATGATCGTCTCAGGATCGGGTACGAAAGTGAGAGATTCGAATCCGGATGATCGGGTCAAATATCGTTGTGTGTTGTGGGAAGGAATTTTCGAATGGAACAAGGAAAAATTGAAAACTAAACTAAACTACGGGATACTAGAAAGAAAAAATTCGTCTGGAACGTCTTCAGATCTTACGGCTGACTCCCCGGCAGCGGCGCCAAAAGCTTGATGCCGCCCGAACGGTCGGTCGCGATTTTACTCGCGTCGTTGTGGACCTCTCGTTTAGAGCGGCGATCAGAGGGTTTTAAAATTTATATTTGCGGGGCCTAAGTATACCTAGTTACTATTGGTGTATAGCAGCAAGGATGACCTAGGGTCGTTCTCTGAGTCAGTGTATTATGGATCGTGGACGAAACAGGCGTACTTATCGATCTAGCAGATTTTAAAAGATTTTGATTGGTGGTTTGTTTTTGGTTTTTTTATACTTGGGCAGGAAATTAAAATTAAAGCAGATAAAATAAATGTAGATAGCAGATAATCTAGAGAGGGTGTTTGCTATGATTTCGGTAGCCTTATTGATTGGAATGATGTATGATGTATGAAAACGTGTTCTAAAGGTTTGTATTTTATTTATTTCAGGTATCTGTGGAGTAAGCACTAGCCCCCTACTGATAGAGTTCTCGATCAGTATGTCACTGAGCGACTAGGCTATCCTGATTCTGATCGGAGTAGTTTATCCAGCCCACAACACTAACCGGTGAAGGTATAGTGACCCTTATCTGGGATGAAACCCTGGGTGCATGAATAAGGCGACAAACCAACTCGATGTCCGACCTTTCTTAACCCCACAATAATA
This sequence comes from Helichrysum umbraculigerum, assembly GCA_949592205.1. NCBI lineage: Eukaryota > Viridiplantae > Streptophyta > Magnoliopsida > Asterales > Asteraceae > Helichrysum > Helichrysum umbraculigerum. Next base: position 94,449,768 of record CATIUR010000004.1, read on the forward strand.
CCTAATCTAAACAAAGCATTTAAGACCAAGTTTATAGAATGTGCTTGATTACTTTCTATCGATGGTTTGGTGAGTCTGGGTGTTGAGTGATGACTCGGTGATTCACATAGACCGATAACAACGACTCTTTCCGTGATTACTACACTGTACTCCACTGAAAGTGTTTCCATTGATGAACCAAGGACCAAGTCGGTACCAGCTCTGCTGAGCACAGAGTTACCGTTATTCCACAAGGCTTAGTAACTGCGGTTTTTCCTCGGCTTCCACGTATTAACTACACCGGAGGTGTTGTCGACGCTATACAGAGTACTCAGCCGACTTACGGTACCTTACATTGCTTCACAAAGGCCAACCCAGACTACTTAACTAAGTTTGTATTTAAGCATAATATTATCCATCTATGATATAAACTAGCCCTTACTTTTAAGTCCCAATAAATCCCTAACTTGTCAACAGTGTAATATTCACGTTCAGTTAGAAAACCATATTTCCACGGGTACAGTGTACTTTGCGTTCAGAATAGAAAGTATTATTTCCACGGCTCCAGTGTACCTGGTGTTCAGTTAGAAAACCATATTTCCATAATCACAGTGTACTTTGCGTTCAGAATAGAAAGCATTATTTCCACAATGACGATGTACTTAGCGTTCATTTAGAAAGCGATGTTTACACGATTAACAAATCAGACCATGTTCATGTTTGACACAGATAACTAAGTACCTTTGATGGGGTTCGCGACGTCCCATCATTAAGGCCGTAATCACGTTTACTGGTTGAAAGGCGATTAGTTTAATAGGTTTAAAATCATAAATAGAAAGTGAATCAAAGCACTAATTTTCATAGCATCATTCCAACCAATTTACGACTAACTACATCATAGCAAACACGCAATATCACTACTCGCTAATCATGGCAATCAATCCTAAATCTAGCATGACAACAGTAATAACAATCATCGTAATGAAATAGATAAAGGATAGATATAACCGTAATAAGAGCGTAGCTGAATACAACTTGAACGTTACACGAGCAGAACTCCTAGTATGCGCCAAGCGATATTACAATATTGCCCCTTCTAACTAGCCGCTAATCTACGACTAATTATATCCTAATATTTCTCCTCTAACTCCTAAGAGTAGTGCTAGAGAGAGAAATCTACTAACTAAACTAAGAAATTAAAAACGTAAGAGAGTGATTGTTGGAGTGATTCTTGGATGGATTGATGAATGTGTGGATGGATGTTGAAGAAATGAAGAAATGAAGCCTCTATATATAGAACTCGCACAACCGTATCCGTAGACCGTATCCAAAACTTCAAACGCACAACCGTATCGCAAACCCGAATAAAAATCAGATTTTAATCGCCTAAACGCACGATACGGTTGAGCTAGGGCAAATACGGGAGAACTGGAGCTTATACGGGAGAACGTAGGGTGAATACGGGAGAACACAAGCCGTATACGGCTGTGCTAGGCCGTATACGGTCTAGCTACGCCGTATACGGTCTGTGCTAGGCCGTATACGGTCTAGTTTGGCCGTATACGGTCTAGCTCTCCCGTATCCTGATTCTTCGGTTCTTCGTTTCTTCGTTCGGTCGTAACTTCTTCGTCGTTTATCCGTTTTGAGTGATTCTCGCGCTCACGGTTTCGTAATTTCCTAACGAAGAAAATGACATAAGTTAGAGGTCAAAATTCCAAGTATAGCTCAAATTGTGCTTAAATGCGTGAACGGAAGATTCAATGATCGTTTGTGCTCTATTTTACTCGTTTTTAGGTCTTTTTGGTTGATTCTTGAAACATCGTCTATATTTTAGCCCTTATGATGAAATGTGATGTTTAAGTTCATATTTAAGTGTTTTTATTAATAATTGGGCTAAAATGGTGAGATAATGGCACACAAAAACATGACTTTTTGCGTGTCATCAGAAAGTAAGAGATATATAAATAGAACCTGATACGAATTTATTACAGACAAATCTTCGTGAATACAACGTCTCGGAGCAACTCCGTACAAAAGCTAAAAGCTACCTCTACCTAACTATCTCTCTAACTAGCTCAATTCTAGAGAGATAAACTCTTCTAGAGAGAGAAACTAGAGAGAGAGTGATGTGTGTGAGAGAGAAAGTGAGGAGGAAAGAATGAGAGTGAGAAAGGTGTGTGGAAATGAGGAGGGGGTATCCCCTATTTATAGGCAAAGCTCAAAATCACACGTACAACTCGCGAAGCAGCACGTACAAGCAAACGAAGCATCAAATGGGGAAGGGGGGCCGTATACGGCTTGTATAGGGTCGTATACGGTCTATAAAAGGCCATATACGGTCTGTATAGGGCCATATATGGTGCCTGAGGCCATATACGGGCTCCGTCTGATTTCGTTTATTGCTTAAAACGTCCGTATCTCCTTCGTTACGAGTCCGTTTGACCTGATTCTTTCGCCTGTGGCTTTGTAATTCCGTTACGCTTCTAATGATGCCAATCTCATAGAAATTGGATGTGCAGGGCCCAGGCGTTGCCGGAATGACTTTTAATGGCTCTGAAAGTGCAGTGTCTTCTCCGTCCTTTGGCCGTTTCACTTGATTCTTGATTTTTCCGTCTCAATTTTACCTATACAACAGATGGTAGAAGTTAGGAGGTGTGTCTTGACAGGAAAATGAGGGCGGAGGAATTGGCTTGGATTAAAATGCCGTGTTTTGTGCATTTTCCGAGTGTTTTCAATGATTTTTGTCACAACGTCTACTTTTGAACCACTTTAGTGAATTTTAGTAAATAATTAAGGTTTTGGAATGTTTTCACTAAAGATTGGCCCAAAAAGTGAGGAATAAAGCTTCTAAAAACATGACTTTTTACGTCACATCAGATTGGTTATCCAAGCACCATGCTGAAATAATCTGCTATGATAAAATTGTCCATATCCCTATCGCCACCGGAGGTACTTTAATCATACAAGGGGAGACCGGTGAGACGAGATTGAATATCATCTCATGCATGAAAACCCGTAAATATTTGAGAAAAGGGTATCAGGCAATCCTCGCACACGTTATGGAGAAAAAGTCGAAGGAGAAGCGACTTGAGGATGTGCCCATTGTTCGTGACTTCCCATAAGTCTTTCCCGAAGACTTGCCTGGTCTTCCGCCACCAAGACAAGTCGAATTCTAAATTGATCTTGTGCCCGGAGCAGCACCCGTGGCACGAGCACCATACTGACTAGCCCCTTCCGAACTTCAGGAGTTGTCTACTCAGTTACAGGAATTCCTGGACAAAGGATTCATTAGACCGAGTTCTTCGTCGTGGGGAGCTCCGGTCTTGTTCGTGAAAAAGAAAGACGGTTCTTTCAGGATGTGTATTGACTATCGAGAGTTGAAAAAGTTAACATTGAAGAACCGTTATCCAATTCCCCGCATTGATGACCTATTTGACCAACTTCAGGGGTCGAGTTTTTATTCTAAAATCGATCTAAGGTCAGGTTATCATAAACTCCGAGTTCGCGATGATGATATCCCGAAAACTGCTTTCCGAACTTGCTACGGGCATTACGAGTTCCAAGTGATGCCATTTGGTTTAACAAATGCACCGGCTGTATTCATGGACCTTATGAACCGAGTGTGCAAACCTTATCTTGACAAGTTTGTCATTGTCTTCATCGACGACATCTTGATCTACTCGCGCAATGAACAAGAACATGCGCAACATCTCAAAACCATCGTAGAGCTACTTAAGAACGAGGAGTTATATGCTAAATTCTCTAAGTGTGAGTTCTGGATGCAAACCGTTCAATTCCTTGGACACGTGATTGACAGTCAAGGAATTCATGTTGATCCTACAAAAATTGAGGCTATCAAGTGCTGGCAAGCACTACTACGCCGACCGAAGTACGCCAATTCTTGGGTCTTGCCGGATACTATCGGCGCTTCATTGAAAATTTCTCGAAAATAGCCCAACCTCTCACAACGCTCACTCAAAAAGAAAAGAAATTCGATTGGACAGATAAGCAAGAATCAGCTTTCCAACTACTCAAACAAAAAGCTTTGCAGTGCACCAATTCTATCCTTACCCGAAGGCAATGATGACTTCGTGGTATACTGTGATGCTTCACACCAAGGTCTCGGTTGCGTCCTGATGCAACGACACAAGGTCATTGCCTACGCCTCCCGACAACTCAAAATTCATGAAAAGAATTACACCATTCATGATCTCGAACTGGGAGCCGTAGTGTTTGCACTCAAAATCTGGAGACACTATCTCTATGGCACTAAGTGCACAATCTTCACAGACCACAAAAGTCTCCAACACATATTCGATCAAAAGGATCTAAACATGAGGCAACATCGATTGGTCGAGTTACTTACCGATTACGATTGTGAAATCCGATATCATCCGGGCAAAACAAATGTTGTTGCCGATGCCCTCAGTCGAAAAGAGCGCGCTAAACTGTAACACCCCCAAATTCGTCTGTTTTGTTTAGCGGAAGCATTTAGTTTAAGTACGGGGGTGTCACAATAACAAAGCATGCATACGTATCAGAGCATATGATTACAACAGAACATAATATATTAAGATGCCAAAAGTATTAATTACAAAGTTTACGATTCATCGAATCGTACAAGTTAAAAGTAATAAGTTTACAAAAGTAGATTTCTGGAATATAACTAAAACAGCTTCAGTTATACTAGAGAAATCCCTATGTTTCCAAAAAGTTGGCATCCTAAAACTTCACGGGTCGCCTAATTCTCCATGTGTGTTGGCGATTCTTACATGCGCAGCTAATTCCCTGAAAAACATAGTAAAAGTCAACGACTAGGTTGAGTGAATTCACAGGTTTTATGTTTACAATAGTTGTAACAAGTTTGTAAGCACAGTTGTTTAAATCATATACGTTCACAAATACGTTCACAAATTGTTATTGCCATAACAGTCAAGTAAAGTTTAGTGGAATGTTATCCAAAGTATAAGTTTAGTGGGTCGTTCGCCCAAAGTATCGGTTTATGTGGGATGTTACCAAAAACACAGTTTAAATACGTTGTTGGTCGTTCTCCAGCGTTTTCATAAAAGTACCGGTCGTTCTCCGGCCAAATACGCACGGGTCGTTCTCCCGTCCACAAAACAGTTTAATACGCACGGGTCGTTCTCCCGTCCAAACACTGCTGGTCGTTCTCCAGCGAAACACAGTACCGGTCGTTCTCCGGTCAATACGCATGGGTCGTTCTCCCATCCAAAGACGCACGGGTCGTTGACGCGCCCCGAACGGTCGGTCAAGGAATCGCTTCCCTTGTCGTTGCGGACCTCACGCTCAACGCGGCATCATGTGGTAGTTTTAAATTTATAATAGTCGGGGGGAGCCAAAACCTTACGAACAACCTACTATTACTTGGTACGAGTACCTGATACTAGTAAGTGGTAAGGATGATCCAGGGTCGTTCCTCACGACGGTAGAATTGAAACAGAGCTCACTCAGATAACTTGGTAATTAAGCTGGGTTTTGAATAGTTGGATAGGTTTGTATTTGGTTTTCTTATTTATTTAAACTAATAAAACATAAAATAAAAGGGAAGCTAGCATATTTGCAACACTTAAGGATGACGGAGACGTGGCTCACCATGATTTAGGTATGATGTTCAATATGGGGCACATCTAGGTAACAGACAAATAAACTATAGATGTAAACACTAGGACCCTACTTCTTTAGATAGATTCTAAATCAGTATGTCACTGAGTACCTAGGCTATCGTGATTTTGATCAGAACAGGCTGCTCAACCCCCCTCACTTGTCTTTGTGGAGACAGTGACCCTTAAAGGGTGCAGGAATAAGGTAACAGACTGCTCATTGGGTTATTCTGACCGTTCTTAACACCTAAGTCTAAATGTTATTATCTAAACGTGTACTGATTATTATCCTTGTATTCTAAACTATCAGTTTTGTAGAGTCTAGGGGTTTTAAGAATCCTGAACCATTGCTGGGCTTGACTTTCATCACTAGACTCATTCCTTACGTTTGATTAGTTCAAATACTTCTGTCATGATCTAGACTCTCCTTTGCAATCAGTCATTCAGCCCTAGGAACACCAGCGGTGTACAATGCATACTCATTCCACAGCGTACCACACTAGGCACCGTTCACGATGTACTACACTTAAACAATTCCACAGACCCTCGTAACCAGGGATATGTTGTAGCTTTTATCCCTAGGTACAGGTACGGTGTACTATGTTGAAATATTTCCATAGCTTCAGTTCCAGGGGTAGACAGACGGTGTACTGTAACATTTCCACAACTATATTGGTTCCTAGACCATATTCTAGGGTCTCTAGGTAATCCACAGTGTTGGCACAGACGGCTTTTCCGGAGCTTCCACGTTGTACTCCACCAGTGGTGTTTCCAAAGCTATACCCAGTACTTTAGCCGAATTATAGTGACAGACACGGCTTCGTACAAACATACAAATAACATATCTACCGTAACTTAGGCCTACAGCTAATGTGATAGTCACGTGAAGGACTGGAAAGGGTGATCCATAACTAAGTCTAGATGCATGATAAGTTTAGACAGATACAAGGTTTAACAATTCCATTAATCATACAGAGTTACAGCTATCTAAATCATGGCAAACAATCAAGTACTACTCACAAAGCATGGCAAAACATATTTCAAATATTAACAAATCACAAACATCAAACAAGAACATTATGACAAATTAATATAAGAAAGGGAAGATGTTACCGGAGAATAATTGCGAGCAGAATAACACTTGTATTTCTTCGAATAATATCCCAAGTATTACAAATGCTAGCTTCTACGAATTACATTACATAGCTACTCCTAAAGCGATGGATTCTCTCCCTAATCTTCTAACTAGTTTCTAGAGAGAGAAACTAGAGAGAGAGACTAGAGAGAGAACCTAACTACCTACTATTTCTCCTCTAACTCCTAAGAGTAGTGCTAGAGAGAGAAAGCTACTAATTATTCTAGTGATAGATGAATGAGTATTGAAGTGTGAATTGTTTTTTTGAAAATGGTGAAATGAGGCTTGTATATATAGGGATCGCACAACCGTATCCGTAGACCGTATCCAAGACTTCAAACGCACAACCGTATCGCAAACCCAAATAAAAATCACATTTTTATTGCCTAAACACACGATACGGTTGAGCTAGGGCAAATACGGGAGAACTGGAGCAAATACGGTTGAGCATAGGGTGAATACGGGAGAGCACAGTCCGTATACGGCTGTGCTAGGCCGTATACGGTCTAGCTAGGCCGTATACGGTCTGTGCTAGGCCATATACGGTCTAGTTTGGCCGTATACGGTCTAGTTCTCCCGTATCCTGATTCCTCGGTTCTTCGTTTCTTCGTTCGGGCGTAATTTCTTCATCCGATGTCCGTTTTGAGCGTTCTTTATATCCCTGAAATCGTAATTGAAAAACGAAGACAATGAGATAAGTTAGAGGTCCTAACTCTATGTCTTGCTCAAAAAGTGTTAGAATACGTTAACCGGAAGATTCAATGATTGTTTGTGCTCTATTTTACTCATTTTTAGGTTGTTTTTGTTGATTCTTGAAACATCGTCTATATTTTAGCCCTCTTGATGAAATGTGACATTTAAGTTCATATTCAAGTGTTTTCATTAATAATAGGGCTAAAATGGTGACATAATGACGCATAAAAACATGACTTTTTGCGTGTCATCAAATATCCCACACTTAGACTTTGCTTGTCCTCAAGCAAAACTCAAAATTCTCACTTACTTTTTAGGAAAAGATATTTTGAAAACACGAGTTTTATTTTTGGGGTGAGTCAAAACGTATCAAAAACAACCATCTCCATATACAAGCAACATATCCTGGAAATAAGAGAGAATAAGGTATTCCTTTCAGAGGCATAAAATGACTCTCTTAGGCATGCTTTCAATTCTCACGATCTTGGAATATACACGACTAGGCGATCTCACAAGGTGGTCACTCAATTCACTCAAAAGGTGTTTCGGGTTACCTATCAATCTAATCAAACGAAATCGCTCATAAGCCAGTCATGCAACATCCATCGTCATAGGCTTGCTCGAGAATCATATCTCCACCACTTAGGTGAGGACGGTGCTAGCTATCCCAGGACATTCAGAGTGGGTTGTAATGGCAAGTGAGGGTTACGGGGTATGGATAAGTGGGTTGTAAAGGTTTTTGCTTATCTTAGGACTTCCAAACTTTTGAAAAACATTATTTAAACAACCTTTTTAATGAAAACGGAAATGGATAACAGTAAGGGAAGAAGATAGCTATTTTGACTTCTATCTTTTGAAATTACACAAGGGAATTTATGTCTTTTACAAGAGCGGGAATTTTCGAGAGATTCGAAGCACTTAGCTTTATTCTATTTTCTTTTCTTTTGTTTCTATTTTTGGGCTTTTCTAGGAGTTTTTATTTTGTTTCTTTCTTTTGCCCTTTTGAAATCCTTTTCTTTCTTTCATCTTTTTCACCTTTTTGATGACTTTGTATTTACTTGGTGTCAATTTTTCACACCATAAAATCTCAACTTTTTGATTTTTATCAAGGGAACGCACGCGAGATATTTTTAGTAAACACCAGTATTTGTGATTTGGGGTGAAAGCAAAAAGGACATTTAAATTACATTTTCCAAAAGTTTAAAAATTTCTAAGATAAGATTTTTGGTGGGTGTGGAATAAATGGGTTAAGGTTTTAAAGGGTTTTGAAAGAAACGAACAGGCTAAGGCTCAACAGGGTTATCTAAGCGGATCATCAACACTAAAGATAAGTGTTGGAAGGGTTTTGGGCTTGAAGAGATATGATAGAAAGGGTTTAAATCCTAAGGAATGTCAAGGTCATCTAACTGCACCTATACCGCGTACGGTACTCTACCAATGTGGTCTCGAAGTGCATACCAGGAGCAAGTTCTAATTCCGGATGCATGCATCGGCACACTCAAACAAACGAATAGTGAAGCATTAAAGATGAATGCTTATAGTGGCTCAAGATACCTCACTGCAAGTTTTTGGGTTTGTTTGTTCCTAGCCATGCGATGCCCCTCTTAGATTATCATTTTAGACCTAAGAAATTCCTATCTTATTTACTCTTAATTTCTAAAATACCCTACTCATATATGAAAATGCTTCCTCTTAAGACATTTTAACTCAAAAATTTTTGAAAAATTTTAGCAAAAGTGAGTTTTTTTTTTTTTTAATAAATTGAGGAACATTATTCCGAGTTTGCTTTTGGAAACAAGAATCTAACAAGCAATCCTAAGGTATTCTATACCGCTATCCCACACTTAGAGGAACATTGTCCCTAATGTTCTCTTAAGTTGAGATTTTACTGAAAGTAAAATCCCACACTTAGAGTTTGAACATCGGAAAATGTTTCTCAAGTGTTTGTTTTGGGCTAGAATCCCACACTTAGTGATAAGCTTAGGATATGGTATAGATTATTAAATGGTAAAAGTAAAACAAATACGATCATAACAAAAAAGAGATAAGAACGAGGAAACTCCCCTATACAGCTCTGAGCTGAGGATCTGAAGGTAGACTGCGTCGGCACCAACATATGATGGGTCAGACTCCGTCTTCATAAAGTGTACTCAAGCTCCTGTGGGATACTCTTCATTCACACCATCCACCAACTTTTCTCATAACTCAGAATAAAAGGATAGATTGTAGAAAACGAAGTGGTAACATCATTAGGAAGCAGGCCGAATCAACCAAGATAAACCAAATGTTTGGATAGAGATAGTAGTCAAGGATCCTAATCATCATGAGCTATTGATTAGACTTAATGGCTTATGATGATTTGAAGTGCTGAATCCATTGACCTTAAACTTCTATCACCCGAGATCTTCTCTGACGAACTGATGAGATAAATGTAATGTTGTTCTTGTCGGATGAGATCTCCATCTTCCATTTCAATCCCGCCTTCAATACCTTAATGTCTATTCTTTGATCAGCTTATATTCTTAATGGTTTAGCAGTGAACTCCTATAAGCTGGAAGAACTGCAAGCTAAGCGATGGTTCATGATCCCTACTGGTGGAAATGATAGGTATGATGGGTGGATGGGTGGATGGGTGGGTGGATGTGGTTATAGTGGTAATGGTGGTTGCAGGTTCCATGAAATGCTCTACTAGCAACCAAGGATGTGGTAAGGCATGGTTGGGTTTGTGAAATATGTGGGAACATATGGTGAATATCGAGGTTATCTGCTTGATGAACAATTCTGAAAGGGGCTAGAACGTGATCATCTTTTGTCTCCTAAAGATATATCATTTCCCTAAGCAATGCTCCAAAATTTCTAATGAACGATAATGCTCCCCTTTGTCTTCTCTCCATTATACTCAAAGATTCTCCATCCGTAGGCGCTAATCCCTGTCTGTTAGACATTTGTACAAACAAGAAGGCAGACAAATATAATCTAATAGACATGTGATTATTCCCTAGGTCAAAGACTCACTGGTTTTTGAAAGATTTTTAAAAGTGAAGGTTTTTTGAAGAAAACAAACCAGTGTATGACTTTGAGTCTAATCACATATTTAAAAGTGTTAGCCGCCTACAATTTTCTTTCAGCATAAGCAATAGATATGGAAATACAAGTAGATTCAGTTAATCAGGTAGCCAAGTATAAAGATTTCCAAAGCACATATTTTTTTAAACGAGTTCAAGCATAATACACACATGGACATACAAATCATGTTATAAGGCATTGAAAGATCTCATGCATGTTCACAGAAATATATGTAAGTACCTCAAATGCTCGAAATATGAGAGTGGTGTTTATGATGACTAAGGCACCTAGATAACCAAGTTGCTAGCAGGGTTCCATGTTTGCAGATGCAGAGAACTTTAGATAACAGTGAAACAGATATAGCAATGAAATCCAAACAAGTGGGAGAGGGAAAGTTTCAGGTTTTTAGAAAAAGATTGACTTTAAAGTTCAAAACTGTGACTTCAGTGAATATGAATTTTAAGTTCCAAGTCATTTTGAAAATCATTTCCTTTTTGTTCACTTAAATTGAAGAAGACTTTTAAACATGTTTTCTAGGGTTTCATTTTCTACTTATTGGGGTTAGTTAACTATTACTGATACTAAGTTAGACACGGGTTGCCTCCCGAGAAGCGCTTGTTTTTGTTCGAGTCTCGAGCCTGACTCTAGCTCTATTTCTCAGACGATAACGGTTTACTTGCATCCATCAGTAGATGCAAGTGAAAGTATTGGCGCATACCTATATAGTTAAAGCAAGTTATTCCTAGGGTATGTCCAATAAGATGAGAAGGTGCGTAGAAGTGAGTGATTCGTTTTACTTGAGGTATAATAAATCTCTCAACTTCTTGCACTTTCTCAGTTTGGATGGGTCGGTCAAAGAGGTTCTCATCACTCCATGATGTATACGTCATTATGTAGCGGAGAGATGGTTTGTAGGGAGATCTTGACGCATAACCCACCTTACTTCCTATGGTCTCTTGGTTGATGATAGTGTTGTACTATGGGCATGGAGGTGGGACAGAGTCCATTGACGTCTCCAATCTTGTAGCAACATTCTCATCAATTACTTGGGTGACTAGGTTATCTAAGGCAATAGAAGGTTTATTTAGATCAAGAAGTGATTCATTCTGAAAGATATGTGGGAAAGTGTCAACCACGTCAGTTTGAGTTGGGATGAAATCACTTGTAAGAGTCGGTGCATATTCCTCCCGTCCTTCTGAGTCTTCTTTGTAAATCTCCTCTTCCGGGCTCTCCATTTCTATCTCCTCATCTACCTCATCGTACTCGTCACCCTGGCCAGTAGTTTCAAGTTGCAGTGGTTCGGAGAGCTCCTCTAGAATGAACTCTTCGTCGGTCTCGGACGTTGATAGGTTAAGAATGGGTGGAAATGAGGGTTTAGAAGATTGGGTGGGTGTAGGATTTGAAGGTAGTTTGCAACCAAACTCATGAGAATGAAAATCAAGTGAAGTAGATGTGGTGTGTGTGTTTCTAGCATCTTCCTGTAGCTTAATGTTAGGTCTAACTTGATTCCTATCTCCCTCACTACTCACTTGTTGTTCAGTTAAGTTATGAGAGGTGCGTTTTAGCAATTCCTCTTCTTCTTTTAATAATTGGTCAAGTGAGTTGTAAGGGGGTGAGAAAGCAGCATTACTGCTGAGAAAGGTCAAAGACGTATCCCTCAGGTCATAACTCTCATGCAGTTGAGGTTCAGGTACAGGGTAAGATGGGTAGACTTCGAATGGTTGAGGATAGTAAGGTTGGTATTGGTTTTGGAAAGAGTGAGGGTCATATTGATTTTGTATTTGAGGATCTAGGTACCCTACGTTATCCACATAATTCCTATTATATCCTTGACATTCGTTATCTAAGTGGGAATTACTCCTACATCTATCTTGAACAAGACTATCAAATTGATCTATTAATTGTTGAACATTTGCCATTACCCAAGTTTTAGATAACACAAGAAGAAGGTTTAAGAATTAAAGTTGTAGTATGGAGGGAAGTTATTCTAAGCTACACTAAGTTAACTAAACTACGCTAATCTACGGGCATAAAGTAACTTCGGATAGGGATGGTGAGTCCCAATCCAAAAGGATCTCTTAAAAACTAAATTTGTCTAAACAAGCTCCAAATCGTACTACCGTCCCCGGCAGCGGCGCCAAAAACTTGACGCGCCCCGAACGGTCGGTCAAGGAATCGCTTCCCTTGTCGTTGCGGACCTCACGCTCAAACGGCATCATGTGGTAGTTTTAAATTTATAATAGTCGGGGGGAGCCAAAACCTTCCGAACAACCTACTATTACTTGGTACGAGTACCTGATACTAGTAAGTGGTAAGGATGATCCAGGGTCGTTCCTCACGACGGTAGAATTGAAACAGAGCTCACTCAGATAACTTAGTAATTAAGCTGGGTTTTGAATAGTTGGATAGGTTTGTATTTGGTTTTCTTATTTATTTAAACTAATAAAACATAAAATAAAAGGGAAGCTAGCATATTTGCAACACTTAAGGATGACGGAGACGTGGCTCACCATGATTTAGGTATGATGTTCAATATGGGGCACATCTAGGTAACAGACAAATAAACTATAGATGTAAACACTAGGACCCTACTTCTTTAGATAGATTCTAAATCAGTATGTCACTGAGTACCTAGGCTATCGTGATTCTGATCAGAACAGGCTGCTCAACCCCCCTCACTTGTCTTTGTGGAGACAGTGACCCTTAAAGGGTGCAGGAATAAGGTAACAGACTGCCCATTGGGTTATTCTGACCGTTCTTAACAACTAAGTCTAAATGTTATTATCTAAACGTGTACTGATTATTATCCTTGTATTCTAAACTATCAGTTTTGTAGAGTCTAGGGGTTTTAAGAATCCTGAACCACTGTTGGGCTTGACTTTCATCACTAGACTCATTCCTTACGTTTGATTAGTTCAAATACTTCTGTCATGATCTAGACTCTCCTTTGCAATCAGTCATTCAGCCCTAGGAACACCAGCGGTGTACAATGCATACTCATTCCACAGCGTACCACACTAGGCACCGTTCACGATGTACTACACTTAAACAGTTCCACAGACCCTCGTAACCAGGGATATGTTGTAGCTTTTATCCCTAGGTACAGGTACGGTGTACTATGTTGAAATATTTCCATAGCTTCAGTTCCAGGGGTAGACAGACGGTGTACTGTAACATTTCCACAGCTATATTGGTTCCTAGACCATATTCTAGGGTCTCTAGGTAATCCACAGTGTTGGCACAGATGGCTTTTCTGGAGCTTCCACGTTGTACTCCACCAGTGGTGTTTCCAAAGCTATACCCAGTACTTTAGCCAAATTATAGTGACAGACACGGCTTCGTACAAACATACAGATAACATATCTACCGTAACTTAGGCCTACAGCTAAGGTGATAGTCACGTGAAGGACTGGAAAGGGTGATCCATAACTAAGTCTAGATGCATGATAAGTTTAGACAGATACAAGGTTTAACAATTCCATTAATCATACAGAGTTACAGCTATCTAAATCATGGCAAACAATCAAGTACTACTCACAAAGCATGGCAAAACATATTTCAAATATTAACAAATCACAAACATCAAACAAGAACATTATGACAAATTAATATAAGAAAGGGAAGATGTTACCGGAGAATAATTGCGAGCAGAATAACACTTGTATTTCTCCGAATAATATCCCAAGTATTACAAATGCTAGCTTCTACGAATTACATTACATAGCTACTCCTAAAGCGATGGATTCTCTCCCTAATCTTCTAACTAGTTTCTAGAGAGAGAAACTAGAGAGAGACTAGAGAGAGAACCTAACTACCTACTATTTCTCCTCTAACTCCTAAGAGTAGTGCTAGAGAGAGAAAGCTACTAATTATTCTAGTGATAGATGAATGAGTATTGGAGTGTGAATTGTTTTTTTGAAAATGGTGAAATGAGGCTTGTATATATAGGGATCGCACAACCGTATCCGTAGACCGTATCCAAGACTTCAAACGCACAACCGTATCGCAAACCCGAATAAAAATCACATTTTTATTGCCTAAACACACGATACGGTTGAGCTAGGGCAAATACGGGAGAACTGGAGCAAATACGGTTGAGCATAGGGTGAATACGGGAGAGCACAGGCCGTATACGGCTGTGCTAGGCCGTATATGGTCTAGCTAGGCCGTATATGGTCTGTGCTAGGCCGTATACGGTCTAGTTTGGCCATATACGGTCTAGTTCTCCCGTATCCTGATTCCTCGGTTCTTCGTTTCTTCGTTCGGGCGTAATTTATTCATCCGATGTCCGTTTTGAGCGTTCTTTATATCCCTGAAATCGTAATTGAAAAATGAAGACAATGAGATAAGTTAGAGGTCCTAACTCTATGTCTTGCTCAAAAAGTGTTAGAATACGTTAACCGGAAGATTCAATGATTGTTTGTGCTCTATTTTACTCATTTTTAGGTTGTTTTTGTTGATTCTTGAAACATCGTCTATATTTTAGCCCTCTTGATGAAATGTGACATTCAAGTTCATATTCAAGTGTTTTCATTAATAATAGGGCTAAAATGGTGAGATAATGACGCATAAAAACATGACTTTTTGCGTGTCATCAGTCGTTCTCCCGTCCTGTGGCCAGTCGTTCTCTGGCACTAAAATACGTTGCTGGTCGTTCTCCAGCGTTTTTCATAAAAGTACCGGTCGTTCTCCGGCCAAATCAAAATAGTTTACCGGTAGTTCTCCGGTCTAGTTAAAACAGTTTGTCAAATAGTTTATCACGTTTGGTTAGTTTATAGTCTGAAAATGTTATTTCATAAACAAAGTTCGCACAACAGTTCAATAGTTCAAAGTACTCTAATAGTTCGAGTAAAACACGTATAATAAACAATCATGTAAGTAAAAGCAGTTATGGCAATTAATCAAACAGTTAAACAGTTTAAACAGTTGACTATGTTTTCCACCCCAAAGTAGTTAAAACAGTAAAAGTAGGGGCTGTGAACTCACCTGTTGAGTTAAGTAGTTGTGCGAGTGCTAGCAAAGCCTAAGCCCAAGTACAGTCCGAAATTTCCTAACGTCCTAAACGTATGAGATTTTATAAGTATGTGGATATCTAAGCTAATCATCCATGCTAGTGTTTGTACAACCAAGTTATGTCCAAAGTGTTTATTAAACGTTCAAGTTTGCATTTCGTTGTTTGTGAAAATGTATACGACTCGTTGGTGATAGTTTGAAACAATAGTTCTAAAATGTTATTATTTCGATTGCTACAGTGAATTGCTACAGTAACTGCTACATTAAATTTGACTTCAAAATCCTGATTCTGGTTTCTGCAACGCAAATTGCGACACAACAGTTTAGTATGCGACACGAGAGCTTAGCGACACAAGGGTTGTGTCGCATAAGCGATCGGTGCTAATTCAATAGCGACATAAGGGTTGTGTCGTATAAAGTTTACGACACAAGGGTGCGACACAACGTACGACATAAGCTACGACACAAAATACGACATAACACGGTTTATACGACACAACATGCGACACAACGGTTGTGTCGCAAAGATGAACACCAGCCCAGAAAGTTTCGCCTGACGCATTTTTCCGCACCAAAACCCAAACCAAACGCATTTTTAAGCTATAAAATCATGTTTTCTTTGTTGTTTAGGTTATAACTAAGCATATTAAACACTAAATATTAACTAAAGCTTTAAAATCTAAGAATTGACGGGATTTGTCGGAAACTTACGAGTGTCGGATTTGAAATCCGAAAAGGTAGAAAGGTAGATCGTTGCGAGGTAATCGTTTGTCTCTAAATGGCTAGTTGATTCGGCGCGTTTTTGATGTAGTATTTGTATGATTTGTGTGATGTTTTTAGAGAGTGAAATGAGAGAAAAGTGAGAGGTAGAGAGAGAGAGAGAGATGAAATGAAATGAAAGAGTAGAAAGGAGGTGGAGGTGGGTTTTGTTCCACTTTTCATCTCCGTGTTTGCGCTCCGCGTTTGTTTACCCGATCGTTAAATGTTACTTTATTTTAACTAATATATTTTTAATTACATATTTCATTTTATTTTTAATTAGGATCTTTTTATGAAACCAAATTAATTTAGTTATAAAATTTTAACTTTGTTTTATTTTAATTATACAAGTTCACGTTTTACGTTATAAAATGATATGTAAATATTATCGACATAATATTTAATTGTTAATATCGTTATTTAAATATTTCATTTTATTAAATAATTTTGTTCACCAACAGTCGTATATTTTTGTCGCGTTTGCTCAATTTGTTTCGTATGTAATTACATCTAATTACAAATAAGTAATACTACGCGCATTAACTAGTTGGGCTTTGCTAGACTTACCTCTAAAATGTGTTGTGAATTCACTCAAGTAGGGAATTAGCCTAAAATGCAAATGTTTAGCGTTAATAATTGTGTTTAAATTTGCGGGGTGTTACATTCTCCCCATGTTAGAAAAATCTCGTCCCGAGATTTAAAAGTCAAGTCAGATCACCCGCGGCGTATGTTCTCCGATAAATTATGTCGTCAATAATAATACCCATTTGCGTGGCGCTCAATTGTTGCCAGAAAAGTTTTAACGATTTAGTATACTCGCGGTATAGTTTAAATAGTTATGCGTTCGATAATGGTCAAAGTTTACCAAGCGTTAAGTTTGAATGGACATTCGAACGGAACACATGTTAAATCGTATCAACAGCTGTTAAGACATACCGTGTTAGCCGAGGTCCGCAACTGTTTCCGGTGCACGGAGGATGTATGCGCGGCTGCGACCCTGTGGGATGGTTGCGATGCGGTTGTTGTTGTTCTGATTGTTGTTCCCGGGGTTGTTCTGGTTGTTGTTCAGTTTTGGACATTGGTTTCGATAGTGCCCCGGCTCGCCGCACTCGAAACATGCATTGTTTGTTCGAGGAGGGGGGTTTGTTTTACAGTTTTGGGTCAAGTGACCCCAGTTCCTGCAGTCTTGGCAGAAGGCGCATTCGCCTGTGTGGTGCTTCCCGCACTTGTCACATTTTGGTTTGTTGCCAAGATAGGTTTTGGGTCCAGGGTTGGTGATTGCGACGTAGGCTCGGGCATTTCCCGGGAACCTGTTTTGTTGACCTTGGCGGTCATTGCTCTCGTTGTTCCATTTCCGCTTATTGTTTCCAGAGTCGCCCGCATCAGTACGGGTAGGTTCAGTTTTCCCTGTGGTAGCCTTCAGGGTTCCAATCAAGACCGCGTCGTCGGTCAAGCTTTGAGCCAGATCCACTGCGCTCCTAAAAGTGGCGGGTTTGGAGGACATAACCATGCCTCGGATTTGTGGGGCCAAAGCCCTGTTGTAACGCTCAATGCGTTTGCTCTCGGGGGTCACCATGTGGGGTACCAGGCGTGCAAGTTCCTGGAACCTGGTCGTGTAACCGGTGATGTCAGCGCCGGTCATCTGAATGTTCCAAAGCTCGGTTTCAAGTTTCTGCATCTCGTTGGGAGGGCAAAATTCTTCCATCAGCATCTGTTTCAGAGTTCCCCAGGTAATGGAGTAAGCAGCTGGGCGTCCAATAATCTGGACCTGAGCGTTCCCCCAGGTCAACGCTTTGTCAGCTAAGGTACACATGGCGTACTTCACGATTTTGTCGGTGGCGCAGTCGCTGATATCGATCACCGATTCCATTTTCTCAATCCAGTTGAAACGCCCCAAACATTTTGTTTCTTTTATAAAACCCTATGTTATACTTTATAAAATTACTCCATGTAATTTAAGTCCCAGAAATTTATGCTTCAAAAAAAAATTCTTCTTTTAAACTTGAAACCAACCTTTAAACACGATTCATTAACTCGTGACTTTAAACTTAACAAAAATCATCATTTTATAAAAGATCTTGATAATAACATCATGTCAAACTTATGAAATACAAAATTGGGCG
The DNA here is from genome assembly GCA_949592205.1 of Helichrysum umbraculigerum. Taxonomy (NCBI): domain Eukaryota; kingdom Viridiplantae; phylum Streptophyta; class Magnoliopsida; order Asterales; family Asteraceae; genus Helichrysum; species Helichrysum umbraculigerum. The sequence goes on from CATIUR010000004.1 coordinate 94,468,157, forward strand.
ATCTTTACAATTGATAATCAAACGATAATTCAAACGAATGAGAAGCTTATCTAACATGAACATTAAGCTCCGTAACCCACTTTATCTCAATCAATTGAAACCTACAAAATAAAACAACTTAACGGAATAAGCATAAGCTTAGTGAATATATAGAAGTTAAATAAATATCACTTAACACATAATTCAAACAACCATTTCTCAATTCTTATAACACTTAACACAACAACTTGAACACTTAATACAACAACTTGCTTTATCGAATAAATATACTTAAATATAATAACTTACTTCAATTACTTCAACAATATTAAGGATCCTTAATTACTTCCACAAAGTTAATCACATTGGATTAACTACTTCCACAAGCTAACCACTTAGGGTTAACTACTTACACAAGCTAACCACTTAGGGTTAACTACTTCCATAAGTGATATCAATGCCATTCCTTGGCAACCATCAAGCAAATGACATGATAATCACTACTTCCACATATAAATCTTTCTTTATAACACATAAAAGTAGCAATCACAATTATATATATATATCTTCACAAAATTCTTCACCAAAGCTTGATCCACATACTTTCTTTAACACTTACCAACAATCAAATAAACACCCATCACATGCTAGATTAAACACTTAATCATTCAATATAAACAATTAAACTTTAACTTAATAATAACCCAACCAACACTTCAACCGGTTATATGATTCCTTTACTTGAAATATATAACCGTTATTCATTTAAAATCTATATACTCACCTCGAGTCTTTAGGCAATAACATAATTAAATACTTGGAAGCCAATTCCACCTTCTTGATCACCTATTAAACAACATATACATATAACAACTTACTTAGCAAATTATAGTGTTCAAACTTAACTAATCATCTTTATCTTTGTTTTACTTGAATTATCACTTTAGATATGATTTACCATCATAATACTTTCATACTTACTATTTAGATTAATTAATACTCAATTCAAGTCTTTACACAAAACTCCACTTTCACTAATTATGAACATAATCACAATTCATAACTTATAACTTGTAATAGTGTTAAATTACATTCTTTTAAACTTACTAAATCAATTAACAAGATCATTAACTTCAATTATCAATAATTCATAAAAACCCAATTATTAGGTTTACTAATTTCTTATTCAATTATGTTTCAACTTCACTCTATAATCATCAAAGGAGGGTTCTTTATCCATGAACCACACTAACTTTAACAATAACCCATTTTAACATCATAATCATCATTTATCTCATGAACTCTAATTAAATTTATAGTCTTTAGCTTGAACCATAGTAATCATCATCATTAACAAGCTTTACAAATACCAATTTAACAAATTAAAACCTTAAATTCGAATTTAATATCACCTATTAGCCAAACCCCCAATTAAACCATTTCTAGGTTAAATTAAGATGAAAAACATGATTACCTCATACTAAAGGAGATTAAGAGATGAAGAATCCATGGTTTGTAACTTCAATTTGATGTTAGGGAATGATATTAGCGTTTCTTGGTTTTTCTTAAGCTTTCCATCGATCCACACATACGTACATACGAGTTTTCTGTATTTTGAAAGAATGCAGTAGAAGGATACTGACTCTTATGATTTATACTGCAACTTTCTCTTTAACCCCTCATCTTTTAATAGTTCTCATAAATAACCCCTCAACTAACAACTTCATTAATTCACAAGTCCCATGGACACAAAAGACTTTACCTAGTTAGTCCCACTAACTAAACAGTTAAAAATGTATATTTTAAAACTTTATACTTACGAAAAATTGGGGTGTTACAACTCTCCCCCACTTATCTCATTCGTGTCCTCACGAATGTCACTTATCTCTGCTTACTCTTACCCATTCTTTACTCAATTCCAGACATAACTATATATTTTTCATATTTAAACTTTTCGCAATCACTTTATCTTTGTAGATATTTTCTTATCATTAAGTTTAAATGAAATCATATTTGCCTTTTAATTTATCATCTTAGCAGGTTAACTTACCACCTTACTCTTCAATAACTGCTCATCTATTCACATTACACATAATTTTAACAATATAAACACTTAATCTAGTCTATCAGCTTATGAATTTAAATAACTTATGCATATAATCTTATCAACATAGTCACACATAATGTACATACTCCTTAGACAGCTTATACAAGTAGCTTTATCAACACAAGCACATAAAATGTACATATTTCTTGAGCAACTTATACTTAATCTTATCAACATAAGCACATAATCGTGCAATTGTTTCTTTAACTTGAATACGTATAATGTACCTTTACTTTATCCAATAAGCACATAACACGTGCTCTTAATCTTTCAATTTTATTAGCACAAGTGCACATCATGCACTAAATGCAACTTTCACAACTGCTTCGTTACACTAATTCAGTTTTACTATAACAACAGATATACACAACATACTTTACACAACTTAAGCAATGTATACACATAAACATGTATCTTCAATTCTTTCCCAATGCACATATAAAATGTGCAATTCATTTAACTTTACTGATGCCCATACAATGTGCACTTATCTTATCCTTTAATCAAATGACCACTTATATGTTTTATTTTATAACTTAAACATCTTGAACCATATAATTACTTAAAACAATTTGTTTAATCTGAAACTAGCAACATGCTAGGGTCTTTACACATTGACATTGAAAATCAACTTACACATATCAGAAATAATCATTTCATCTTAAATTCTAAGTAGCAGAAATGCTATCATTTACTTATTAACTGAACTAGCATTAAGCTAGAAATTCTTTACATTTACAACTAGAATCACAATCTTACAGCTGTAATTATAACATCACTTTAATTACTTGAAACTTTGTACATACTTGTAACTTAAAATCACATAACTTTAATTCATTTGGTTTCACTCACATGGTGAATTTACTTAACTTTAAACGCAAACTGCGTTACTTTCACCTTCCATTCATATTTTAACTTTTCACTATTTACACTTAATTGTTTTACATTATCACTAACTTCCTAATATGTAAATACTTATACATACTTTTAACAGTCAATTTTAGCAACTTTATTCATTCATTGTTTTACCCATGTACCCCTAATCAAAGCTAATCATCATCAGTCTCATTATATATTTAGCAATCATGAATCACCCATGTGTCTTAATACAATAAAACCACGTTGGCCATACGTCATTTTATTATATCAGTCTCACACTTCTATTCATCACTGTCAAATATATACTGATTCAAATGTGATTAAACTTTAATTCTACACAATCAACACATAAAACTATAATTATCACAACTTTAACACATTTATTCACACAATTTCTTAACACAACAACTAACATAAGTTAATACATGTTATTAATAACATAAACTTCAAATAACGCTTTAAATAGGGAATAAATATTTCTTTTATTACATAAATTCACTTACTTTCTTCACTTTACACATATCATGATGCAATAATATATGAACTTCACACACTTTATAAATCCCTTGTACATCTACAGCCCAAGCTATGAAATTATTCATCACCTTAATATTTAAACACATTTCATAACATCTTAATACAATTACATGTATAGAACTTACTTTCACATTCATCCCGTACCATGAAGTATAAGAGTACTCATAAAGTAAAATAAGTTCATTTAGACAATTGATACCATATAAACACTTAACATCTCTTCCGAGATTTTCATTTTACTTTTAGCAATTCCATTATACTTCAAGTAATCCACATAATCCAATAAGTAAAATTAACCAACAATAATGGTTGGCAACAATTAACCAGTACGACGTAGTAAACAGCTTAAGAATAATTCATACCCGATAAGAATATGTGGAACCTTTTAGAACAAGGTCTAATATTATATTTAGCCACCGGAATGCTCTATGGGCTCAAAGAAACAAAATCCCAATACAAAACGTAAGTCAAAAGTCCAAAATAAGGTCCGAAAAACAGTAAAACACGATTTTCGAGCCCCAAACGACCCCGAACTGCCTAAAACTGCCAGGGCTCATGGCAAAGCAATGAGCTTTGACCGTTGGCCCATTTTTGAGTGGACATGTAAATTTCATCTTAATCAGACACCGAAATTTCATAACGGAAATTCTACGTCAAACGTACCTACGAACGTCGAAAAACTTAAAAAAAATTATTTTTCACAGAAAAGAGTCACAAGCCGCCGGCTATAGGGTCAAGCCGCCGGCTTCAGACCCCAAGCCGCCGGGTCCATGCTTCAGCCGCCGGGTGAATTAGATTTTACACAAACAGAAACATTTTACCGTAATTGGGCTGGAGTAGCCGCCGGTTTGGGGCCTCCAGCCGCCGGCTTAGATAGTGGAGCCGCCGGCTCAGTGATAGAAGCAGCCGGCTTCTGCTCTGTACAACAGACCCTGCACCAGCAAATCTTAATGCAAATTTTTGAAATTCAAATGCGTATATCTCACAAACCGTAACGAGTTAGGGTCTGAAATTTTGCAGGCACCTTCATATAATCAAAATGAAACTTTCCATTTTCACACTTTTTCAATTTACACGTTTTACGAGAAAACGGACGTATAACCAATTTTAGGCCATTTTGAGCCATTTTGGTTGCTACACCATATTCCAAATGGCTAAGTTTCTGACTTCAACCCTTTGACAACATGTTCCTATATACATTTGTGACGTGTGGGCATATTCATCACTTTCATATACTCGTTCTATCATTTTTTTAACTATTCGACCCGTTTGGGGGTCCAATTGAACTCTTTCACCAATTTCAATCATTTTGACTACCACAACACTTTCAACACACTTTACTACTATTTTTATGACTTAAAGTCACTTTAATATTCGTTATATACTAACCATCACCCGTTTAACTATAAAGCCATTAAGTGACCCATTTGGGCACTTTAGCAACCCATTTGGGTTTCAACCCATATAACTACCATTTCATCACCCATTTCACATTACATTGACTATTATAAGTCAAACTAACACACTTTCACTATTGGTGTCCTATTATACCCTCAAAACACCAATTTCACATAAAATTCATTATGTTTTAACCAATTACAACATGTTTTAAATATTTACTTCTTTTACAATCTTGTCAACGCATATCTAGACTCGTTGACCACTTTGACTTTCTACTTTACCACTTTTACACATAATAATCATCAAATAATTTCCTTACTTCACAACTTGGTCATAAATATTATCTTTAACACCTTAATCGCATTTTCATCAAAATATGGTTAACACCACATACTTTAACAACTTACCACTCTTATCACTTTACAACTTAATCCTTTAAGCAATTTAACACTTCCACTTTCAATCCTGATTACATCAAGTCAAATACTTACTACTTGACCAATAGATAATTCATACTTTACCCACATAGCATTTCAATTAATATATAATTTACCACTTAAACTCTTACAATTTAAGCAATTCCACTAGTTTAAGTCTAGGCAATCCTATCATGGATCACCTAATTCCCTTAAACTATCGCTCTGATACCAACTTGAAACGCCCCAAACATTTTGTTTCTTTTATAAAACCCTATGTTATACTTTATAAAATTACTCCATGTAATTTAAGTCCCAGAAATTTATGCTTCAAAAAAAAATTCTTCTTTTAAACTTGAAACCAACCTTTAAACACGATTCATTAACTCGTGACTTTAAACTTAACAAAAATCATCATTTTATAAAAGATCTTGATAATAACATCATGTCAAACTTATGAAATACAAAATTGGGCGATCTTTACAATTGATAATCAAACGATAATTCAAACGAATGAGAAGCTTATCTAACATGAACATTAAGCTCCGTAACCCACTTTATCTCAATCAATTGAAACCTACAAAATAAAACAACTTAACGGAATAAGCATAAGCTTAGTGAATATATAGAAGTTAAATAAATATCACTTAACACATAATTCAAACAACCATTTCTCAATTCTTATAACACTTAACACAACAACTTGAACACTTAATACAACAACTTGCTTTATCGAATAAATATACTTAAATATAATAACTTACTTCAATTACTTCAACAATATTAAGGATCCTTAATTACTTCCACAAAGTTAATCACATTGGATTAACTACTTCCACAAGCTAACCACTTAGGGTTAACTACTTACACAAGCTAACCACTTAGGGTTAACTACTTCCATAAGTGATATCAATGCCATTCCTTGTCAACCATCAAGCAAATGACATGATAATCACTACTTCCACATATAAATCTTTCTTTATAACACATAAAAGTAGCAATCACAATTATATATATATATCTTCACAAAATTCTTCACCAAAGCTTGATCCACATACTTTCTTTAACACTTACCAACAATCAAATAAACACCCATCACATGCTAGATTAAACACTTAATCATTCAATATAAACAATTAAACTTTAACTTAATAATAACCCAACCAACACTTCAACCGGTTATATGATTCCTTTACTTGAAATATATAACCGTTATTCATTTAAAATCTATATACTCACCTCGAGTCTTTAGGCAATAACATAATTAAATACTTGGAAGCCAATTCCACCTTCTTGATCACCTATTAAACAACATATACATATAACAACTTACTTAGCAAATTATAGTGTTCAAACTTAACTAATCATCTTTATCTTTGTTTTACTTGAATTATCACTTTAGATATGATTTACCATCATAATACTTTCATACTTACTATTTAGATTAATTAATACTCAATTCAAGTCTTTACACAAAACTCCACTTTCACTAATTATGAACATAATCACAATTCATAACTTATAACTTGTAATAGTGTTAAATTACATTCTTTTAAACTTACTAAATCAATTAACAAGATCATTAACTTCAATTATCAATAATTCATAAAAACCCAATTATTAGGTTTACTAATTTCTTATTCAATTATGTTTCAACTTCACTCTATAATCATCAAAGGAGGGTTCTTTATCCATGAACCACACTAACTTTAACAATAACCCATTTTAACATCATAATCATCATTTATCTCATGAACTCTAATTAAATTTATAGTCTTTAGCTTGAACCATAGTAATCATCATCATTAACAAGCTTTACAAATACCAATTTAACAAATTAAAACCTTAAATTCGAATTTAATATCACCTATTAGCCAAACCCCCAATTAAACCATTTCTAGGTTAAATTAAGATGAAAAACATGATTACCTCATACTAAAGGAGATTAAGAGATGAAGAATCCATGGTTTGTAACTTCAATTTGATGTTAGGGAATGATATTAGGGTTTCTTGGTTTTTCTTAAGCTTTCCATCGATCCACACATACGTACATACGAGTTTTCTGTATTTTGAAAGAATGCAGTAGAAGGATACTGACTCTTATGATTTATACTGCAACTTTCTCTTTAACCCCTCATCTTTTAATAGTTCTCATAAATAACCCCTCAACTAACAACTTCATTAATTCACAAGTCCCATGGACACAAAAGACTTTACCTAGTTAGTCCCACTAACTAAACAGCTAAAAATGTATATTTTAAAACTTTATACTTACGAAAAATTGGGGTGTTACACCAGTGGACCAGGGCGATGGCCCCTTCGGTCCCGGTGAAGGTGCTGGGTTTACAAGACTGGAAGGTTTTGTAGGAACACCCTTGCTGGGTATTGGTTGGGGTTTCGCTGTTGACTGGAGTGGCTCCGCTATTGTTGGTCAGGTTTTCACGATTGCGGCTGGCCTCATATTGAGCGATGGCTTCAGCCACGCGGCGTTCGATTATTTGCTCGGTTGTTTCTGGAGGCGGAGGTGGAGGAGGAACATTTCGTCGACTGTTTCGAGTATTTCTTTTAGGCGGCATGATGACGTTCTGCAAGGAAAGAAATTGCAGAAGTCAATGCCAAAGAAGGAGAATGCGAAGAGCATAGTTCTAGTTATCAAACGTTTGGAAAAATTGACAAGTTTTCCCCTTACGTATCTTACGACTATGAAACACCCGTATGTACTTAGTATAATATAATCACGTTGGCCAGACGTCATTATATGATGCTAAATACATACTTCTTTTCATCAATCGTTTAACACGACCAGGTTCATATGGGGTCAAATGAGGATGAGCAAATCGGATGTGATAAGATTCGATAGATAGTTTTACGCGTGTCGAGATGTCGTATCGATAGTTAAACGTATGCAAATGTGTGTATGCATGTGCGTTCTAGCCAAGACTATAGTCTAGGTCTCTAGGTCGCTAAGTCACCTAAAGTTTCCTAGTTCGCTATAACCAATGGCTCTGATACCAATCTGTAACACCCCCAAATTCGTCTGTTTTGTTTAGCGGAAGCATTTAGTTTAAGTACGGGGGTGTCACAATAACAAAGCATGCATACGTATCAGAGCATATGATTACAACATAACATAATATATTAAGATGCCAAAAGTATTAATTACAAAGTTTACGATTCATCGAATCGTACAAGTTAAAAGTAATAAGTTTACAAAAGTAGATTTCTGGAATATAACTAAAACAGTTTCAGTTATACTAGAGAAATCCCTATGTTTCCAAAAAGTTGGCATCCTAAAACTTCACGGGTCGCCTAATTCTCCATGTGTGTTGGCGATTCTTACATGCGCAGCTAATTCCCTGAAAAACATAGTAAAAGTCAACGACTAGGTTGAGTGAATTCACAGGTTTTATGTTTACAATAGTTGTAACAAGTTTGTAAGCACAGTTGTTTAAATCATATACGTTCATAAATACGTTCACAAATTGTTATTGCCATAACAGTCAAGTAAAGTTTAGTGGAATGTTATCCAAAGTATAAGTTTAGTGGGTCGTTCGCCCAAAGTATCGGTTTACGTGGGATGTTACCCAAAACACAGTTTAAATACGTTGCTGGTCGTTCTCCAGCGTTTTCATAAAAGTACCTGTCGTTCTCCGGCCAAATACGCACGGGTCGTTCTCCCGTCCACAAAACAGTTTAATACGCACGGGTCGTTCTCCCGTCCAAACACTGCTGGTCGTTCTCCAGCGAAACACAGTACCGGTCGTTCTCCCGTCCACAAAACAGTTTAATACGCACGGGTCGTTCTCCCGTCCAAACACTGCTGGTCGTTCTCCAGCGAAACACAGTACCGGTCGTTCTCCGGTCAATACGCATGGGTAGTTCTCCCATCCAAAGACGCACGGGTCGTTCTCCCGTCCAGTGGCCAGTCGTTCTCTGGCACTAAAATATGTTGCTGGTCGTTCTCCAGCGTTTTTCATAAAAGTACCGGTCGTTCTCCGGCCAAATCAAAACAGTTTACCGGTAGTTCTCCGGTCTAGTTAAAACAGTTTGTCAAATAGTTTATCACGTTTGGTTAGTTTATAGTCTGAAAATGTTATTTCATAAACAAAGTTCGCACAACAGTTCAATAGTTCAAAGTACTCTAATAGTTCGAGTAAAACACGTATAATAAACAATCATGTAAGTAAAAGCAGTTATGGCAATTAATCAAACAGTTAAACAGTTTAAACAGTTGACTATGTTTTCCACCCCAAAGTAGTTAAAACAGTAAAAGTAGGGGCTGTGAACTCACCTGTTGAGTTAAGTAGTTGTGCGAGTGCTAGCAAAGCCTAAGCCCAAGTACAGTCCGAAATCTCCTAACGTCCTAAACGTATGAGATTTTATAAGTATGTGGATATCTAAGCTAATCATCCATGCTAGTGTTTGTACAACCAAGTTATGTCCAAAGTGTTTGTTAAACGTTCAAGTTTGCATTTCGTTGTTTGTGAAAATGTATACGACTCGTTGGTGATAGTTTGAAACAATAGTTCTAAAATGTTATTATTTCGATTGCTACAGTGAATTGCTACAGTAACTGCTACATTAAATTTGACTTCAAAATCCTGATTCTGGTTTCTGCAACGCAAATTGCGACACAACAGTTTAGTATGCGACACAAGGGTTGTGTCGCATAGGAATGCGACACGAGAGCTTAGCGACACAAGGGTTGTGTCGCATAAGCGGTCGGTGCTAATTCAATAGCGACATAAGGGTTGTGTCGTATAAAGTTTACGACACAAGGCTGCGACACAACGTACGACATAAGCTACGACACAAAATACGACATAACACGGTTTATACGACACAACATGCGACACAACGGTTGTGTCGCAAAGATGAACACCAGCCCAGAAAGTTTCGCCTGACGCATTTTTCCGCTCCAAAACCCAAACCAAACGCATTTTTAAGCTATAAAATCATGTTTTCTTTGTTGTTTAGGTTATAACTAAGCATATTAAACACTAAATATTAACTAAAGCTTTAAAATCTAAGAATTGACGGGATTTGTCGGAAAATTACGAGTGTCGGATTTGAAATCCGAAAAGGTAGAAAGGTAGATCGTTGCGAGGTAATCGTTTTTCTCTAAATGGCTAGTTGATTCGGGGCGTTTTTGATGTAGTATTTGTATGATTTGTGTGATGTTTTTAGAGAGTGAAATGAGAGAAAAGTGAGAGGTAGAGAGATAGAGATGAAATGAAATGAAAGAATAGAAAGGAGGTGGAGGTGGGTGTTGTTCCACTTTTCATCTCCGTGTTTGCGCTCCGCGTTTGTTTACCCGATCGTTAAATGTTACTTTATTTTAACTAATATATTTTTAATTACATATTTCATTTTATTTTTAATTAGGATCTTTTTATGAAACCAAATTAATTTAGTTATAAAATTTTAACTTTGTTTTATTTTAATTATACAAGTTCACGTTTTACGTTATAAAATGATATGTAAATATTATCGACATAATATTTAATTGTTAATATCGTTATTTAAATATTTCGTTTTATTAAATAATTTTGTTCACCAACAGTCGTATATTTTTGTCGCTTTTGCTCAATTTGTTTCGTATGTAATTACATCTAATTACAAATAAGTAATACTACGCGCATTAACTAGTTGGGCTTTGCTAGACTTACCCCTAGAATGTGTTGTGAATTCACTCAAGTAGGGAATTAGCCTAAAATGCAAATGTTTAGCATTAATAATTGTGTTTAAATTTTCGGGGTGTTACATAAACCACTTCGAGTCCGAGCCCTCAGCATGACCATTCATAATGATCTTATCATTCAAATTCTCACCGCTCAACTCGAAGTATTGAAACCTGAAAACCTTGCGCAACATGGAAAAACAGTTTGAAACCAAACCCAACGGAGTCAAATACTTTTCCAACCGAATCTGGTTGCCTAGTTTTGGAAACTTACGAGACTTAGTGATGGATGAAGCTCACAAGTCCAAATACTCCGTACATCCGGGATCTGATAAAATGTATCATGGCATCAGGGAATTATACTGGTGGCCAAACATGAAAGTGGAGATCGCCAAATACGTCAGTAAGTGCCTCACATGCTCCAAAGTCAAAGCTGAATATCAGAGACCTTCCAGTTTACTGCAACAACCGGAAATCTTTCATTGGAAATGGGAGCAGATCACTATGGATTTCATCACAAAACTCTCGAAAACACCGAGCGGTTGCGATACCATTTGGGTGAGCGTCGATCGTCTAACAAAATATGCTCATTTCCTCGCCATTAAAGCAACCGATAAAATGGAACGCCTCACACGAATTTATCTCAAGGAAATTGTATCCCGACACGGCGTTCCCATCTCGATTATCTCAGACAGAGATAGTCATTTCACATCTCGCTTTTGGCAATCACTTCAGAAATCATTGGGTACTCGCCTGGATATGAGTACTGTATACCATCCTCAAACCGACGGCCAAAGCGAACGAACTATTCAAACACTAGAGGATATGCTACGAGCCTGCATAGTTGACTTCGGTGCAAACTAGGAACATCACTTACCTTTGTGCGAATTCTCGTACAACAACAGCTACCACACCAGTATTGGAGCTGCACCTTTTGAGGCACTGTACGGTCGTAAGTGCCGATCACCTGTCTGTTGGACCGAAGTGGGAGACAGCCAACTCACTGGTCCTGAAATCATACACGAAACAACCGAGAAAATCGTTGGTATCCAAAACCGGCTGAAAGCCGAACGTGATCGTCAGAAGAGTTATGCTGATGTGAGACGCAAGCATCTCGAGTTCCAGGTTGGGGATCGAGTATTGCTCAAAGTATCACATTGGAAAGGTGTCATCCGCTTCGGCAAACGTGGAAAATTGAATCTCAGATACATTGGGCCTTTTGAGATCCTTGAAAGGATTGGCTTAGTGGCATATCGGTTGCAGCTACCACCCGAGCTCAGTAGCGTGCATCCCACATTTCATATTTCTAACTTGAAGAAATGCCTGTCTGATGAGACACTTATCATTCCCCTCGACGAAATCCATATCGATGACAAACTTCATTTCGTCGAGACACCAGTGGAAATCATGGACCGTGAGGTCAAACAACTTAAACAAATTCGTATTCCCATCGTTAAAGTCCGGTAGAATTCGCGGCGTGGTCCGGAATTCACTTGGGAACGGGAAGACCAGATGCGACACAAATACCCACAGCTATTTTCAGACTCCACTCGTACTACGACTCAGAGCTAAATTTTGGGATGAAATTCTCCTAACAAGGGGAGAATGTGACACCCGATAAATTAGGGCTAGTAATTAGTGTCTAATCATTGTATCAATACATGTAATTAGTTTAGTGTTAGGCTAATTATGTGTATCATCATGTGAATCATTATATATATATTGTTATATATATATATACGTATGCGATTTAATTTAAATCGTGCCATTTCCATATCGGATGGATTCCGACTCAGTAATACGGACGTTGGTGAACATACTTTATTAGATAATATGAAATTATTTAATAAACATATTGATTTCTAAATATTATTTCGATAATATTTCATAAGTATTTCGTATCGTATAAAAATAAGTTATACGCGACAAAAACGCGCAAAACGCGTCCGACAAACAAAATTTATAAAAATTATATTTTTATAACTCATTTTCAAGTATTTTGATAAAATACTTCAACTAGAATTATCGCGATTTCACGCAATCAATTATAACGTTTAAAAACATTATGCAATTTATTCAAACGTACGATTCGCAACCGATAACCAAATGAAAACCTGAAATATATTGTAATAACACAAATATATTAATTTGGATAAAACTTTTACTTAAAAGTATCGAATTTAAAATCGTTAATAAAACGTGTAATATAAAACATCTAACGTATAACTAAACGTTTAAACGATCGGGTAAATGAACACAGATATAATACCAATATTTGGGAGACAAATTTTAACAAATCAACACCCCTTTTTGACCTTAAAGAGCCGGCCACCCACCACCCCTATTTTTTGGATCTTGTTTGATTTATTTTGGATTAAAATAAGCATACATACATGTGCAAGTATCCATTCATTTCATTTTATTATCTATCTCTCTTTTCCATCCCTACCTATCGGCTCTCTCTCTATCTTCACAACCTCCATCATCATCCTCATCATCTACCCATAAATTTAGCACCATCTTGAAGAAGACACCAAGGAGAAAAGCATCAAGGAGTTCGGTTTTAGCATCATCATCTTGTTCCTTTTCTAGATCGTCAAATTCCTTGTAAGAACCATCAAAACTTTGCTAGATTTACTTGCTTTTCATAGATCTACATGATAATATGTTTGTTCAACCATAAAATGTCCAAATCTAAAGCTTAAACACATTTTTATGAAACGTATATAAAAGTGTATAATCTGTCCAGAATTTTTGTCTCACCAAAACTTCCATATCTCGAGTTCTAGATCGAATTAGAACATGTATCTTATATCAAAACCTTCGTATGGAAGTCCTCTACAAAAAGTTTTTCTATGGCCCGACTTGAAAAGCCACCGATTTTAGTGTACAACCCGATCTTTGAGTTGTGTTCGTTTTCGGACCAAAACCGACTCGCACTCCTTTATCATTTTATTTGACCACCAAAACGACCACTATAATTCTTGGGAAAATTTGGTAGTAAACTAGACTCATGGATGATTATGTGTAATTTTTGGTTAGACTTTATTTGGCCTAAAAAGTGTAGAAAACGCGGGATTCATCCGTCAAAAATCTGGAAAACATAATATGAGGGCTGTTTTGGAAATAATTTAAAACCGACACTTCTGGTCAACCATAAAACGTAACGACAAATTTCTAAAGCATATTTAATATATTTAAGACTTGTGTAAAAGTTTCGGGTCAAACCGAACACGTTTGATCAAGTCAACGAAAACGAGTCTCAGTATGAAAAACCTTGGACATGCGACAATACCATTGTCGCATAAAACTCAATTCTCGCAAACATCCTGCGACAATACCATTGTCGCAAAACCATTGTTGCAACACCATTGTCGCATAAGACCCGATTGTCGCAAACCCCATTGTCGTAATCACATTGTCGCGTTGTATTCTCGCATATGTCATTGTTGGAAGAATAGTAAAACCTCATTGTTGGAAAGATAGTGGTTTATCATTGTTGGAAAAATAATAGTTTACCATTGTCACATAAATAGTAACCCGACAGTGTCACATGAATAGTGTTCGACACCGATTTCACATAATCAATGTTTCAAACAGATAACATTACGATATACTCGATTCTACCCCAACAACAAACATTTAGAAAATCTCGGAAACACTTAACATATACATTGATAAGTATGCAACACTATGAAACATATAATAATAACACTTTTGGATTATTATTACAAACCGTCACCAACGGGCCGTACATGTCTTCAAAACTCAAACCTAATCAATCAAACCAAATCCTTTGGACATTCCTAGTTGAATAAACAACTAGCATAGATGGTCTGTTGAGACATCTATATATATTTATAACCTTGCGCGTCTTGAACGCCCGGCAGGTTACAGTCTGCGAACATCACATCATTGCTTGTAGCAACATATACACATCAGACTCATGTGATTCTCATAGCTCCTCATTTTACTGTTTTTAACCCATGGGTGGGAATACATGCTCTACTTCGTTTTACATGTGAACACGAATACTAAACCTCGCTATATTCTGCATGAGCTATTTGCTAATCATTTAAAAGTCCTCTACGATCATAGTTTGGTAATACTTTTGTAGCGTGAATGTTAGTGTATGGTACCATATGGGATTGACAATCCCCGTCCGGGTTAGCAAGCACTAACTGGTCAAACGGACGCATTATCATTTGTTCATACGAGTGTAGATTAGGCACTCGCAGGGAGGCACCCTCGCTCAGGCACTTGGTTGTGATCCCGACACCTCAGCTAAGCTCAGATTATGACCTCATGGCAGACATATACATTATTTGATTGATTTCAAATCATTATACTAAATCTCGTGGTTCACACACTATATTTAATCATCATACAAACCTGTGAGTTCACCAGCTGTTAGCTGACCATTTTAGCGTGTATTCTCAGGTACTCAGCAATAGTAGATCTGCTCACTCAGGATGCCCTTTAGCTCGAGTCTCATGCAACCATCAGGAAATTGTCATGCATTACTATATTTTGTAACGTAGTTATGCCATAGAATCTCCTACATCAATTACGAGCTTTTGTAAACATTACAACTCTGTAAAACTTTTATCATTCTCAATGTATTTGTAAACGACGCATATAGAGTCGTTCATTATATATCTTATGTGCTGTGATTACCCTGATTAGTCGCACCCCGACCCGAATCGCTTCTGCATCATAATTTGGGGGTGCGACATATGTGGTTGTATGTATTTGTGCATGCATGTATATATGTACGTATATTATAGTATGTTATGGCTGTATATGTATGTATATGCATGTATGCATATATATGCGCGCGTATGTAGGTGTACGTTATGTATGTTATGTCGCATATATATGCATGTGTATATATATATATGTACGTATGTGTACATGTCTGTATATATACATGGATTTATATGGTTTTCTGTATATTCAATGGAGCACGAGCAACTAAACCTAAATGTAACATCCCGCCTTACCACAACACAATATTGTCCGCTTTGCTCGCAGGTGCACGGCTTTTTCTAGGTGACCACACTACTACCACCACTACTTCCCAGGAGGTCACCCATCCTGGAACTACCCCTGCTCGAGCACACTTAACTATAGTGTTCTCACGGGATCTGCTCTACTTGTGGCCCCAAAACGCGCTGTGTCATATAAGGAGGATGTATATTACCCTTATAAGCCCCAAATCTGTCATGTCCACGACCGATGTGGGATTCGCTTATGTTGTTACAATCACCCCCTCTTGTGACTCATCATCCTCGATAAGGTTTACCCCACCATCCCGAACGGCACATGAGTTGCTCTGATACCATAATTGTAATCCCGCCTTACCACGACACAATATTCACCGATTTTCCTGCAGGCGCAAGGCTTTTTGTTGGCGACCACACTACTATGTACCAATACTACTTTGCTCAAGCACACTTAACTACAGTGTGCATATATATACATATATATATATATATATATATATATATATATACATACATATATATATATATATGTATGTATGTATGTACATATATATATATATATATATATATATATATATATATATATATATATATATATACGTATATACATACTTACGTGTGCAAATATATGTCTCTAACTCTGTACGTGCATGTATGTATGTATGTATGTATGTAAGTACGTACATATATATATATATATATATATATATATATATATATATATATATATAGTTATATATATAGTATATATATACTTATGTGTGCAAATATATGTATGTATATGCATGCATGCATACATGCATGTATGTATGCATGCATGTATGTATGTATATATGTATGTATGTATGTATGCAAAGCGGCTAACGACTGAACCGCCTTAATATTACATATGTGAATGTAAGACGATTTTTTTACTAATTCAAATTTTGACTTTTTCGGAACCCGTCAATATCAAAAACTTTATGCGCCAAATAATACTTTGTAAGCGAACGCATTTGAACATATATTTCTCGATCAATATATATCTCATCTCGAAATTACCTTGGGCGACTTTGGCGATAAAAGAACTACACCAAAAATTAATTACGGTGAAAAGTGCAACGGCTTAATTGTGCATTTATTTGAGGTATTCGATCGATCTTGTTTATATACACATAAGTTTCTCTACTCTTGAATGTGTTAATTGAGCTATATCTTATTACTTGATTTTGTTTTCTTAACAATTAATGTTGAATATGAAAAGTATATAAATATTAATGCAAATTAATATTGTTGAAAAGTATTGGTATATATATATATATATATATATATATATATATATATATAAGCTTAATTACTTAATTAACTTTATTTTTTAGGGTAAAATATATATAAAAATGAAATCAAGAGATGAATGAGGTAAAGGTAGACGGGGTAGGGGTAGAAGTAGTGGTGGTGGTGGTGGTGGTAGACGAGGGGCGGCTCGAGCAAATGTCAACACTTATGATCCTCACCGACGCATCCAGTTCACACCACAAGGTAAACCATTTGGACCAAACCGGGCAGACTTTAGTAGTTGGTTTGGTAACGAGGTTAAAGCTTGTATTCCTTACCATTTGAAATGGTATTCCATTTGAAATGGAATACCAAGTCGGTTGCTGATCCAAATGACCACACTCTACTAACTCCAGCCATGTTAGACCATCTTTGGGAACGTACTAAAGCTCACTAAAATATTAGATATGAAACGGCCAAAGAGAGGATGCTGAGAAAGGTCAATAAATTATGGAGGGGGTTTAAGAGTGAGCTTCCCACAAAGTTCATAAGGAAAGGGATATCCCCATTCGAAACATACAACTTTTTGCCAAAAGAGCCTTGGGCAAGATTTGTAGCTACACGAAACTCCGCTACATTTTTGATTTGTCACAGAATACTAGTAGCCGATTTATATATATATATATTTACAACAAAAGTTTATAACTTTTTTTACCTTTGCTACATATATTTTTTTTAAGGAAATAAGTGCCAAAGCCAAGGAAAGCGCCGCTAAGAATACATACCCCGCTCGAGTTGGACGATTGGGCTATGCTGGGTTGCTGGAGTATTATCATAATCACAAATCCAATTTAGAAACCATGTTTCCTATTTTGAAGGATATTCAATGCGAGCGATCGATTATGTATATTTTGGCGCGAGTACGGAAAAATTTGGAAACCGGAGTGAAAGAGATTTCGGATATCCTTAAGACGACAGCAGAATATTTGGTAAGAATAGATAATAATATCATTTATAATCTACCTAGCTTAAACAGTTTTAATACAATATATTTATCTCATTATTAACAGTGGAGATACGAGCAGGAGATGGTTGAAGATGGTACATTGTATCTGGATTGGAAATAACCACTAATATAGTTGAAAGGAAAGGAGCACGGTGGGCGTACTCGGACAGTCTCTAGCATTGGTGGGGTTAAAACGGCTCTCGGATATAAAAGGGGTGAAAAGAGGAAAATGGTCACAGTTGAAGATCTTGACGCGTTAAAGAAGCAGATGGCTGGCACTCAACAACGCCTATTAGAAGAAGTGCAAGCCATCAATGAAAAACAGGCGTCCCAAATCGAAAAAAAGCAACGCCATATTCAGGAAATTGAAGCAAGCATGGCCCGAGGTGGTGGAGAGCATGATGATGATGATGAGGTAATTACTTTAATTCATCCAATAAAATCTCTACTTATAGCTTGAATTAATACCGTCTAAAACTATATTATATATATACAATATAGTATTCAGCCCCGTGTCAACTTATGAAGCCGTATGGTGATTACGTCGATAGATGGGCGAGAGGGATGACACACCCTAGTGAGAATGAAGGATTACAGCTAGGTTATGTATATGTACAAGTGGATACCGTCGAAGAAGGTTGTGAAGGTATGCCTATCCCAGTTGCCAGATACGGCATAAAATGTTTAAGAGATGCAAGAAGTGAAGTTATTCAGTGGCCATGCAAAACTATCAAGGTTGGTAAACTTTAATTTGAAATTTTGTTTTGGATGAATGTGTGTGTGTTAATCATATAGTTAACCTTTTTGTTTAAATGTACCTTGGAGACAACATGTCACCACTCAACTCTGTGTTTCCACACGACTCATCACCTATGCATTTGGTAATTAAATGGCTTAAAGGCCTGGTTTATGATCATAATTAATTATATGTGAAACTCTTATATGTATATATGCATCACGTTATTCAGTTCGTAACTATTTTTAATTCTTTCAATGTAGCTTGGCCTCGATACATCGCCACACGAGTCCACTAGTCACCAAACTTCAGCACAACCAGCGAATTCTTATGTGTGCTTTATTGTCTAATATTTTTGTATATAATATTGCGATATTTACCATATATATCATCTAATTAATGCTTTGTTAACTTAGATTGTGCAACCACATTCACCACAACATGAGCAATCTAAAGAGTTCTTGGAAAGGACCGAAAGAAGTATGCATTTGGAGGCTAAGCTCATTAGTAGACCTCAAAGAATTAGACATTTGGGTGAACGTTTTTATGACCATTTTGCAGCGAATTCTTGTCCAATCAAACTTGTATTGCCACTTGGGATGTATGCCGATCTTGGTCCGTATGAGGAATGGAGTGATTATGATGCGTTGCTAACTTAGCTGACGAATGGGTATCTCGATCTAACCATTATGTCTTGGTGGGCGATGTAAGCTCTATAATAATGTCTATAATAAGTGTCTTAATTATATTCTTATTATTTACTATTTCAATCATAATTTTGATATTTTGATCTTAATTAGGGACTTGTGGGTCCATCGCGAGGTGCAATTACCTCCAAACAGATGTGCGTTCCTACATCCTAGTATATGCCAATCATTGTGTTGTGAACAGGAGGCTCATCACAACAGTGTTATCGATCACATCATCTCGCAGTTTAAACATCACAGTGCCAAACACTTCTTCATGACTCCCTATAATCATCACAAGTACATTTTATACAAATGTGTCTTCCTGTGTGTATGTATATGCATGTTTTTGTGTATGTGTGAGTATGTTTCACGATTTTAATTATAATTGATTTACTTACAATTGGCTTTCTAAATATTTGTTTAGTGAACATTGGATCCTCTTCATTCTCGACAATGTCACATGTACGGGCTACATCTTAGATTCATTGAAGGGTTCAAAAACTAAAAAAAATTATGCATTTGTTGCTCGGGTGGAAGAGTAAGATTTTTTTCAATATGGATATTTCTGAGATATGATGAATATTGTTTCTACACTTGTTAAGTTAATTATATTTATATAAGGTGTCGTGTCGGGAGCTGGAAATGGAATATGGTGAACTGTCCCCAACAAAAATCGACTTGGGAATGTGGCTATTACGTTATGATGAATATGTTTACCATGATGATGTCTAAGCAAACAAACTTCCCAACTACTGTAAGTCTTAAGAAATATGAAAATATAATAAATTTGCTCATTGTAGATACTTAACTTGCTAATTGAATTTGGTTATAGAACTGGAGAGACACAAAGAGTCATTTATCTACGGATGTAGATGATTTGGTATATAACAGCTGTAAAAAGTTTGCCAATATGTACCTGTCGTGATCAATGTTATCAGATGAACTAGTGTGTTTGGCGCAGAACGGGCGGTATAATGGCTGTAAAAGGTTTGCAAATGTTTACCCTTCGTGATCAATTTAGATGAACTTGATGTAAAAATGTTTTGTAATTATATTACGCTATTTGCTTGATATTTGTACCATGTATATATGTCGTGATTCGGTTATTTGGCATTCTGGAAATCGATATATTGCCAATATTTGGGTACTAGAATTTGGTAATTGCTACTATAAATTTTGGCGGGAATCAAATACAAACCGTTATAAGCGGTTACCTTGAACCGCCTAATAATACGGTAGTTTTTTAATTTTTTTTGGCGCCATCAAAAATAAAAATGGCGGTTCCAAAACACCGCCTTACAATACACTAACAGCCTTTATATATCTTAATAACTGGCGCCATAACATCCAAGAAACAACGCCTTATTTTAATAAAAAATCCCCCGCCCTTATATGACGTAACTGTGTCAAAGATAAAACCGCCTTTAAATTTTTAAAAACCGCTTTAGATATATTTATTTAAGGCGGTGTTTTCACTACCCGTAATTAAGTTTTTATTTTAAGTATCGCTCGCATTGATGGCGGGCGGTTCACCATCTGTAATGGGCTTTTTTCCCATCCGTAATGTGCATTTTTGTAGTAGTGAACATACTAAAAAGGATAATCAAGCTAACTCACTATCCTCGACACTCTTGTACAAATTAAATTATAACAATTACCACTTGCTATTAACTTTCTCTAACCTCATTTTCCAGCTAAAATGTATATGGCACTAAATTCTGGGCCATCCTCTAACTCTATAGTATATTCCAATTTCCGATAAACAACTACTTTTACATAATAAATAACTACCCAACAAAGTTGCTACGGATACTATATGTGTAGATTATTTTGAAATGATTCACATCCAAAGGTTTCTATCAAGAAGTTTTACGTGATAAATAAACTGTGTTAGTATGTCATCAAGTACACATGATGAACTTCTAGTTTGTCAATAAACGTATCCAGTTGTTTATTTCTTTCTTAAATTGAGTTGTTAAATTAACTTTTTCCTTCGGGTATTTCAAAATAAACATACGTTCTACAATAATATTATCATCAAGTGTTTTATTAACTATATATTGTCTCAAAATTTCACATCATTTTAGTGTAATGGACAAATAGTACATTAACTTTCTCGGTCATCATCGCCTTATCCCTCTTCCGGACTTAATAATTTTGTTTATCATTTTGAAACAATATAAACAAAGATTGCCGCCACAATGCGCGGGTACTCGGCTTGTTACCAATAAAGAGAACAGTACAAACCACTAATGCGACTTACACTAATGGTAACATTGTTGATGCTTAGAATACAACCAACACAAGTTTACGACATTACATATGATCCTGTGGACACCTCAAGCGGTCTTCTGGTTTTAAAAATTTTGTAGCCTTCATGTCTATAGTGTTTTTAAGGGCATCACGACGTTAATATATTGATAAGCTATTGATGGTACGTTGGTGTCCAGAGACGCGCGATAAGTGTTTACATGTATCAGTTTCAATAAGTTGCAAAGAGTCATTCCGTGCATCACATAATCAATAGCAAAAATATAATCACAAGCCAATGCAAACGCCACAACCATGATCACACCATAAGAGAATACACAGTTACAGTAAACATATAGAAAAGTCAAGGGTTGCGATTAAAAACCACCAGGAGTTCAAGACACTTGTTTGTAGTTAACAGACATCAGAACGCAGACCCAAAAAAACATGAAAATTGAAACGACGACATAAAGGAAGTTCCTAATATTTTTAATAAAACCACCATATAAAGTACTGCTATATAGATATTTGACGCCGAAAAGATTTACTCAAAAGCCCAAGCGTTCTCCCTTTTAACCTCCTCCTCCTCTTCAGGAGTGTAATCATTCTTGATGTGGAACGTCGCGCGAACCTCTTCAGGAGTCTTGCCCTTGATCATGTCCGCAACAGTTTGACAGGTCAAGTCCAGAAGGCTCTTGATGTTCAGATAGTTAGCAGCCAGAATAAGATCAAAGAGAGTTGGTTGATCCAGGTCTTTAACAAACACGGCATCAAACGCCTTCAAATCCTCTTCAGAAACCTTATCATCGTTTTTTTCCGATTCCAAGTGTTTCTTGCAATACTCGATAACTTTCGTAAGGATCTTGCTGGTCACGTTCGGGAGAGGTATAGCGGTATCAGCACAGTCATCGTCGATCATGTTTTTGATGGTTTGAGACTGCATTGCAACCGCTACTTCGACATCAAACACCTCACCGTCTGAAGTCTTGAGCACAATTGGTTTGGTCGATGATGATGATGATGCCATGATCTAGAATTTAGTAACAAACGAACAATAAAACCCTAATATGCGAATGAACGAAATTACTTAGAAAACTTACGATATTAATTTTGATGGTTTTCGGTACGTATTTATAGAGGGGAGGGGAGGTTGAGATTGTTGCCGTATTGGAGTCGGACTCTAATTTTGTAAACTATATAAAACTAATAATAACACTCCGTGAGATTTATATTATTTTTAATAAGGATTTAATCGAATTTAATTAAATTAATTAACTCCAAATAAATAAATAAAAACGTTAATTCTTCTTCCAAATACATATATAACCTAGCTAACTTGTCGAGAAAGTCAAGTCAAATTTTACCAATTATATATTAAAGTTCAACATTCCTCGATGGTTATTGTGGAATCATTCGTTATTGTAGTAACGGTGGAAACAAACATTTTTATTTGAGAAAATTACTTGAATGGTTACCCAACGGGATTATTTTCTTATCTAACCTGTATATATCGGAATACATTCTTTAGTAATAAATTATCTAATATTAGAAATAATAATAGATGAATTTTGAAATTCTTTTAATCGAAAATTCCAATGGTTACGCTAGCTCATCGCCATGTCACATTGACTAATGCCACGTAAGCATCCATCAGGTTTCGGGTCATCCGGTACACTAGCTGTTTTTTTTTTTTTTTTTTTTTTTTTACTATATACAATAGGACGTTTAAAAGGTGGATACATACAATAGTAACATATCTATTGTTCTATACATTACGAAACTATAATCCCTTTTTTACAATAATGTTTTATTTATAAAAGCATTAAGATGTCATTTCTTACGTATAGAATAAATAACTATTTGCATTCTACTTTTATATAGTCATTTATCGAGCCCTTTTTGTATAATTTATTGATCAAATCTTAATAATCATCTAACGTTCTCTAGTATAACAAAACATGAGTCATACTTTTTTAAAACTTTATTTTTGTAATGATAGTTTTTTCTAGTTATAAACTATAGTAGTAATAAGTGTTATTTGGCCCTAAAAAAATGGTGGTCCCGTGTGCTAACACATAATGTCTTTGCCGATATCCTCCACTTATTATCCGTCATAATGAGCAATACTAGAGAAAAAAAAAAAACTCGAACAAGCGTCGTAAACAAGTTTTGTATCGCGAAGGTGATATTGTTTGCATTCATCTCCGTAAGGAGCATTTTCCACTTTTCCTGTGGGTCACTTTGGGAAATTAAAAGTGTCAGAGCATATAGTCCATTTCGGGTACGTACTAAAGAAGATCAACGACAACATGTACAAGATTGAGCTTCCAGGTCATTATAATGTTTTCCTGCCACTTTTAATGTTGTTGATTTATCCCCGTATAAAGGTAATGGTGAAGACGAAGCAGAATTGAGGCCGAGTTTTTTTAAAAAAGAGGATGATGATGTAGATATGGTCAAATAATCAAGTCAACGTTGTGGTCAATGGAAAAAGCAACGCAGAAATACACTTGTAACATATTTTGCGGAAATAGATTTCGGTGGCAGATTGAGATGAAATTCGCTTGGTCACTCGGAAACGGCCCAGCGATCAAATCTGGTCATTTTGCCTCGTGTCGTGCCAGCTGTCAGCGTTTCAGAGTCGTTTAGGGACCTATAACGTCAATTTACTATTTTTTGGGGTTTATTATTAACTTTTGATTTATTTCCTTTTATGTCGCTAACTATCTTTGCGTGAGGACTAGGGGTGTAAAAAAACCCGACCCGACCCGCACCCGACCCGATCCGAACCCTATTAAGCCTATTAGGGTCGGGTTGAATAGGGTTTTAGAAATTAATCGGGTTATTCGGGTCAACCCGATTAACCCGAATACTTATTAGGGTCGGGTTACGGGTTAGTACGGTAAAACTTAATTGGGTACGGGTTAACCCGAATAACCCGATTAAACTTATAACTATTAATTCATTAGTTTATACGTAAATTAGTCCATAAAAAATGTTTTAATACATGTCCAAAATACAACATATTGTTAGTACGTACTAATATCATAAATGTGTTTTGTAAAAAGACATGCTCATATGTTAGATAGACAAATGTAACTTACAGTAAGTTGTATATATAGTTGTCACTTTGTCATAAGAAGACGAGTAAAGTTCTTTTTTTTAATGACATGGAGTTGATATAGTAATTTATTGATATTTTGTTACATATTGATTGCTATTAAAAGCTTTATTCAGAAATAGTGTTTAATGAACAATTTTTAGTAAATCGCATTTTGTACGAATGGTAATTCGTAGCCTATCATGTTAGTTATACGGGTAACCCGAAACCCGAATTAACCCGACCCGATTAACCCGCTACCCGAACCCGAAAACCCGATTACATAATAGGGCCGGGTTGCGGGTAAGTTTTCATTTTCCAAAAACCCGACTAACCCGACCCGATTAACCCTTATTAGGGTCGGGTTAACCCGATTAACACCCATAGTGAGGACCTTAGAATTCTTAAATACAATTTTAGGGTTTATTTTCTTATTATGTTTCAGACTTTTGTTATTTGATATCCTTTTCTCATATTTGTCTGTTTAGCTCGCTACCTTTGCAACTTTAACATTGGTAATTTTCTGAATTTCTTCCACTGGCTCTCGAGATAAACAAGAATTTGAATGGTAAGTTTCAAAGTAAATGGAAATTGCCAGAATTAAATTACATTTGACTTTTTTTATTTGAACTAAAGTGGTTACATTCTCTTTATGTTTTGATCCTAAAGAGAAAAAGGAACTACAACTCAATACCCGTTTGACATTATATTATTGTCAAAGTCCCCCGCTTGAACGCCCCTGTTTATGAACCCGAAGCACGGTCCGTTTTGACAAGCATATCTTCGAATAGAACATTAAAGTATCAACAAACTACACAAGGAATGAAAGACACTATTTTTTTGATGAAAAAATGGTGTAAAGCTTGTGAGTTTATATGAGTATAATCTACCTACCATTATAACTTAAGAAAAATCCAACAGACCTTCCCAACGGCAAATCGGTTTGGCAAATCGGTTTGGAACCGATTGGTTGGAGAATGCCATCGCTAACCGGCTTCAAACCGGTTGGAATGTATAACCGATTAGAATCGGATAACTGATTAGAATCAGTTCACAAACAAGTTTAAAAAAAACAATAAAAAAATCAATTCTTGTTAATGGCAGACATAGTCTGTTGCTTTTGGGACCATCGAGGCGCATATTCCCATTTTTTTATTATTGTTATATGTTTTATTTTAATTTATTTTGTATTAAATAATTAAAATGAAAATAAAGTGGTTTGGAAGTGGTTAAACTATTGGCATTGACGAATCAGTTTTGAATCAGTTGGTAGAAAGCTGATGTGGCGCTGATGTGTCAGAAGTGGTTTGGAAGTGGTTCAATCATGGTTGGGAAGGCTCTAACAACAAAGTACATCTACACTCTCATAAAATCTTTCATCTGGAATCTTGTTTTCTTGAATGATCAGAGCACACATCAGACTCAACCGACCCAAATAGATGTTTACTTCAGTTCCATTGTATAAAAACACCTGGACTGAGCACTCGATGTCTCGATATGATCTGAGTTCCCTTTAAAAAATTCAGCACATTCTCAGCCATCAACCCTTGTACTATCATGATCAAACACATACTGTGAAAACATAATTCAAGGTTAATCGTTGTACACATCAATCATAATTACATGTATACGTAAAAAAAAATTAATTGCTTAATTAAAGCGTCTAGTTTGCCACAATAAATGGGTTTGCGGTTCGGGTTAAGTTAGGCAAGTTCGGTTGGTGAGATAATAGTGCCCCACCCGAACACAACCCATTAGATAAACATGTTGGGAATTCAAAAATAATCCAAAAACTACTAATAGGACCCGATCGACTCAATCCATGTAACCCGTTTAGTTATAGAGGTCAAACATGTTTGTTTCAGGTTGGCAAGTGATATTGGTTTTCAATAACATTTCAAAGCTCAAATCGTTCCAAATTAAAAGCACAAATCAAATTAAAAAAATAAAAATAAAAAATTGAGAGAACCAATAATCTGAGTATGGAAGGTTTCGTAATTAATTAGTTGTGATGTTGGGTTATAGTTGGTTATATGGTCAAACCATAGATGAAAGTTGATCTAATCATATTAACTGAGAGGTGACCTATTTTAAAAGCAAAATTTAAAAGCCAACAACAACCTCATATAGAGTCTGTAGAAAAAAACAAATTGAGATTGAAACATGTCTGACCTTTATTTAAAGATTGGTCAATTTGGGTTGTGTTTTTATATCTATGATGCAAATATTTTTAATCAAAAAGGAAAAAAAGAAAATTGAGAGAGGAACGGATCAAATGGGTTGGACGTTTTGCAGAGTCTTAAAAGACCTACAACATCTAAGTTACAAGATTCAGATTATATTATTCGTAATAATTTTTATTAATCTTGTGAACATACTAATAATTTATAAAATCGAATACAGATGAGCGAAAAATATTATTACGCCTCAACCATCCCTACCAGACCCATATTGAACCGTAATTAAGATAATGTGTTACCCTACCCACCCATCTTGCACCACTAGAATTCTTGGAATTGAACTTACAATGACCTTAGCCCATAATTTTGATCTACTGCGAAACAGGAATCCTGCATTCTAGACATCGATAGAAAATGGCTATGATTCACCCCCACTTGCCATAGGCACTTGCATAAGTAACATATTATGTGGCTATTTGTAGACATTACCATATTTATTTATTTTATCTGTTGTAAGTAGCAATTAAATGCCTTACTTAAAGCACATAGACATAGAGGTGTATTTTATACTTTCTCTTACGTCTAAAAGTATCAACCTTTGAACTTATACATAATCCCAGCCATTACATATTCATATATGTATAGTTTACATGAGAAAAACATTATTCCTTTCTGGCTTGATCTACGTAAAAACTATTCATACTTCCATTAAGGTCCATCTCATAATCTCAAAGCCCTGAGTGCGGGTTAATGTGATTGGAGCTATATTGTGAGCCCAACAGAGTATAGAAGCCGGAAACTATTATACTAATCCATACACGTATGAGATTTACCCTATGTTCGACTCATTCGAAGCGTATTCACTTAAAATTTGTATCAATTACATTTAGTGGTGGCAAATTCTGCCCATTTGTTCCACATCTGGGTGATTCTGGGTATAATGACATAAAGTTTGGGCTCTTATGGACTAGAGAAATTTTAGGAATGGGCTTAATTGGGTAAAACTCAAATCATGTATGGATCTAAATCGTTGATCATCATGTTATATTTTTTATATTATATAGTTAATATGTAAAACTTATTTTAGAAGATATATATATTTTAGTGAATTAGAACATTTTTTTTATGAAAATTTTAAAAAGTCCATTTAGACCCGTACCCGTTTAAACCCGCTTCCAATTAGACCCGAGCTCGTTTATACCCGCGCCCGTTTTAGCCCGTAGCCCATACCCACCCAACCCGCCCGTTTTGCCAGCTCTAATTACATTAATAATTTTTAATTATATGCCTGAACTCTTATCAATAAAATGCTACCCAAATCAACCTATTAGTGAGTAAATCAGTCAGAATTCAGTTAGACCATTCATAAGCGAATTGGTTAAATGGTCTGCCTGGAAATACATTGTGATTTGAACATATAGTCTAATCAATGCAACTTATTACTAACCATGTGGATAGATGTCGTGTACTGATCAAACCAACCATCAAAATGTGTTCAGATTTTGATGCCAACACTCCTGTTAATTCGATGTGAATCTGTGATGTAAAGCATATGATAAAGTTCATTGAAAAGGCATTAAGTTGCACAATCATCCTATATGAGCAAGTCAAGAAGAAATCTCACAAATACCGAGAAGATGCATAAAATGACTCTGAAAATCCAACACGTTATCAGGCTCAATTCACATTATAGCAGCCGCCACCCACACGGAAGAAACCACTGAAACTTTGAATATGCATTCATGACAAAGATAAGCGACTCAATTCCAAAAAAAAAAAAATGGAAAATTTCATGAAATTAAACACCAAATAAGTGAGCTGAAAATTATATTGGTACATTATAAGACATACAACAAATGATTCTCTAAAGCATCAGCACAAAATATGGTGAGAGCTGTATTCTAACAAATATTGTTCTAGAGATATATGTTTTTAACATTTGTAGATACAATAAAACCTTTAATGCCAGCACGAAGCATGGTGAGAGCTACAGTAGCTAATGCACCATCAGTTTCCTTGTTTTCAGCAACATTTGGTTGTGGACTTTGTTTCTGAATAGGATAGGAATTATATAAAAAAAATCACATCAAATATATATAATTAATGTCTAGAAAATCGAATTTGGAGCTGGCAAGAGATGAGATGAATGCAGTACAATAAATCACACAAACAAAAATACGAAGATAACTAAAATCGTAGTGGACTAATAATCAAAACTGAACTATCAATTTCTCAACACTAGCTTTAATTCGTCAAATTCGACACTTGAAATTAGATGAAATGTTACCACATCAGCATCCAATCATCAGCTTTAATTGTGTTAATACCCTAGATTTAATATCCTTTATGTTCTTCAAAGTGATTAAACGATGATAGAGGGTAGGACGACGGTTTAAGGAAACGTTGGTCGTTGGATGAACTGTAACTTCTCACTTAAACCACCGTGTAAAGTGTATGTTGTACTTTATGCGGATAGGATTCTAAGTCAATAAATTCTTGAAGACATTGGACGTCCAAACGAAGCAGTTTACATACCTGCTGCGCAATGCCACTTTGTAAGTTGTACCTAACAGAATATATATTTATTTGGTACAGACTACAGAGTATATACAGGGATCTTAGGGAGGGGGAAGCCATCCATCATATAAGCCAGTCCTCATGAACCCATCGACTGTCGAATCTGTAAGCACACCCTATTCCAAGTTTTCAAATTTTTGTCCCGATTATTACTTTTGTCTATGATTCCAGATCGAGAACACTATATAGACACTCAAAAACATGGTATTTCATTATTAAACTGAAATTCATAAATCCATAAGAACAGAACTCACAGGATCAACAACACCACACTTGGTTGATGCTTCGACATCAACATTGTTATGATCAGGCCCCCTCAAAACACAGCCCGGTTGTATGCAAAAACATAAAATGGCCCCCTCTTTTTATACATCATCATGTTTTTCTTTAGATATTTTTATATTACAAACACTAGATTTAGTGTTAATCTAAATTTTATGTATATAATAAAATCTTAAGTAACAAAACTTACCTCCCACATATGTAAATTTCTGGATCACCACTAGTAAAATAAACAAGAAGAAGTACAAACAAGCAATTAAAATACATGTTTTAATAGATTTCTGATACATGAACTACATATCAAGAGTACGTCCAAACTAATAAAATCAACAATACTTGATTAAAAAGAGTAACGAGTTACTGTATTATCAAATCACTTACTTAAGAAGAAAACAAATAAACATATAAAGATAATATATCATGTCTCATAATTAAAAAATAATAATCATATCAAAAAACCTAAGAAATCATATAAAATTCATAAACGAACAAAGATCGAATCACAAGATAACAAAACGAATATATCATGTCTCATAACCCTAATCCAAACTCCAAAAAATTTAAAAACGATTAGCATTTACTCATAAGCCCAAGCGTTCTCCCGACGGACCTCCTCCTCCTCTTCAGGAGTGAAATCATTCTTAATATTGAATATCTCGCGAATCTCTTCAGGAGTCTTTCCCTTGATCATGTCAGCAACAGTTTGACAGGTCAAGTCCAGGAGGCTCTTTATGTTCAGATAGTTAGCAGCAAGAATAAGATCAAAGAGAGTTGATTGATCCAAGTCTTTAACATATTCGGCATCAAATGCCTTCAAATCCTCTTCAGAAACCTTATCATTGTTTTCTGATTCCACGTGTTTCTTGCAATACTCGATAACTTTTGAAAGGGTCTTGCTTGTCACGTTCGGGAGAGGTATAGCGGTATCAGCACAGTTGTCGTCGATCATGTTTTTGATGGTTTGAGATTGCATTGCAACCGGTACTTCGACATCAAACACCTCACCGTCTGAAGTCTTGAGAACAATTGGTTCCGTGGATGCCGATGATGATGATGCCATGATTAAAGTTTTAGTAACAAACGAACAAACTTTTTGGAAAACGAAAGATATTAAGAACTAAAACCCTAATATGCGAATGAACCAAATTTTAGTTAGAAAACTTTAGATATATCGTGGGGTTTCACGGGTTTGGGTATTTATAGAGGGGATGTGAGGTTGTTTTTGGAGTTGGTGTAGGACTCTATTTCGGTAAATTATTGATAAAAAG
Source organism: Helichrysum umbraculigerum (assembly GCA_949592205.1). Lineage (NCBI taxonomy): Eukaryota > Viridiplantae > Streptophyta > Magnoliopsida > Asterales > Asteraceae > Helichrysum > Helichrysum umbraculigerum. The sequence continues at coordinate 94,499,504 of CATIUR010000004.1, forward strand.
GTTAATCTCCAAATAACTTGTCGTGAAAGTCAAGTCTTTTGATTATTAATTTAATTAATTAATTATAAGTTACTATCTTCCAATATTTATATTTATAGGGAGTTGATATACAACAAATAAATTACTCCATATAACAAATTGTACAAATATTAAAGCTTACAGTACAAACAATGTAAAATATAAAATTGGTGTTTGAATGAAAAATATTGTTGTATTTATCACCTCCCATATTTATAAGGATTCCAAATTAAAAACTTACGATTTTCATGAATTATAAAATATATATTTTTTATATATTAATAAGGAAAGAGATTTTTAATAAATGCAATGCGTACCTATCTAATATCTAACCAAGATTAGTTGTTGATTAGAGCAAACCTTAACCCGTCGATCCCTAATTTTCATCTTTTTTTACGAAGTCCATCACTCATAATTGTATATTTTTTTTTTTTTTTATGTGTAACGCTCATTGATCTTAACCAAAAAAAAATGACGAAATCATAAAATAGACCAGTGTTTTGATTATGAGATTATGTTTATCGTTAATGTTATACGATGAAATACTGCCCTCGAATCCGGTTCGAGGGCTTCTCCAAGCATAGTATCATACTATGATTAGCTCATTACCTACACCGATCGATAACGAAATGACTTATTATAAATTAAAGTAAATGAGATGTTAATTAAGCATAACCACATATATATTGAATACAATCTCACTTGCATATTGTAAACATACATAAGAGTAGTAACCATAAACAATATACATGCATGCATGTAAACAATATAATCAAAGGGATAAATCCTTGTCTTCAGACCATGCATCTCTAGAGTTTTGCAACCGGCAGTCCTGTATATAAAAACAATATTAATCATACTGTATTATTATAATCAGGAATACTAGCTTGAGAAATATTTATCAATGTAGAGAGAACATATGTCAAGAAGGAAGCTATTTACCTAGTGCTTTCGCATTGACAATGCTTGGGGATGCTTCTGGTGGCGGTGAGTTCTCGTCCAAAAAGGGGTCTACTACGTTCGGATTCGCCCAAATTGGATACCCTTTTATTTTTCCCTATTTATCAAGAAAGAGTTAGAAGGTATAGTCGAAAATAACATCCATGAGTATGAAAAAAAATCTAGTTGATGCATGCTTTATTTAATAAAACAAGTTTTGACAGTGGTTTTACACGAACAAATACGTCAAAATAAACTTAAAGGCAAAAAATAATTGTTTTCTAGTGTAGTTTCAGTAGTACTATTAGACTTGGACAACAAATCCTCTGTTTTTTGATCATATTTGTCATAAATTTAATATAAATAATGAGGCTCGTCGATGAAAAGCATGTCAAAATGTGGATGAAAGTGAAATGGGTGAGTTAAATGATTGAAACACAACTAGAGTGACTAGCACTTCTCTCAGCAAACAAAAACTAGGTAGTAATATGTAAATAATTGTTGCATACCAGTACGTTTAACGCAGCAAGTGTGGCCATTCCTTCACGAGTCCACTGCATAAACCATAAATGACTATAATAGTTGGAAAATGATCCAATGAACATATAATTAAGTTGATTTTAATTAAATAATCAACTTCTTAAGTACATTACTAAAACGTTATAAAAAATGAAAATATATGTACCTTTGATGCTGAAGCAATATGAGGCACAACAATGGCATTTTTCATGTCGGCTAGGCCAGGTTTCATGTACGGCTCATCCTCAAAAACATCAAGACCTACTCGAAACATGGGATTTTGCTTCAAGTGCTCCACAAGTGCTTCTTCATCAACCACTGGTCCCCGACTGCAGTTTATCAGGATTGCTTCCTATATGTTCACATTGGATTGATTTAGCTATTTTCAAAAGAGCATTTAACCCTAATAAACCCGATAAAACTTGTGTGGCATTTGGTTCGCAGATGGGAATGCATATTATTGTACTTAATTGACAGACTGGATGTGGAATGTCCGAATGTGAATGGGAATGTGATGGGTTTGGGTATCATTCACAAAACAGACGTTCTGTTTGTAATTTCAGGGTATCCAAATGCAGTAAAATCTTATCTTTACCCTTATTTCCCTTTATGCTTACTTACTAAGCATATCATTTGAAAATTTCCCCTGGTTTAGCCTTTTTTCTTGAGTTTTTCTCATATCTACAGGTCTTACCTCCTCAAAAAATTATAATGGGACCCATGTAATGATTTTCATATTTAGGTTTACACAGTTCAAATTATAAAAATACCTTCTTCATCTTCGAAAGCCTTTCTTTGTTGATGAGATGATAGGTTGTTTTGTCCAATATTGGATGTAGACTTATCTAGGTGACCATCAAATAAGATAAAAAAGCATCAAGTAGATAAAAAATTTAAATAAAGCCAACAAGATTGTCAAAACGTAAGAAATACTTACAACATCAGCTTCTTGAAGGACCTCGTCCATTGAAGATGCCCGTTTCCAGGAAACAGGTTGTTCACCGCTGGCTTGCAAGAACTGACCATAAGCTGCAAATTGCTTACAATTTAGCTCATATTCGATTAAGAATAAAAATGTGTAATTTACATCTTGACCATTATACTTGCAACTTTTGGTTAAAGTGATCCATCATTCTATAGAATTGCTGGAATAAACACTATAGGTTGCATGAACTAGTCATTTAGACAAGTGGAATAGATAGTACAAAAAGGTCATCAAACCAGACATTTCTGGTACAGATATTTTGTACAGCTTTAAAGTTTTGCATTTTTCAGAAGAATGATCAGTTTGCAACAATATTTATGTAGGTGGCAAAGTGGGAGAGTTGGGTAATGGGTCACAAGAAGAGGTATTGAGGCCAAATCAAACAAGGTTTGGGTATATATTTTTCTTTCTTATATCTAGTATGATGATTATAAATATTTAGCAAGCGATACAGGATGATGTGACCATTATGACTTTAATGGGTCAAAATACCCCCCCAACCCACCCACCCACACACACACTCCTCTTTGTGACAATGTCAAATGATCATTTTGCAATGAAATTGATGGATCATAATGCAAATAAATGTAGAAGACGAAGTAAAACGTGCCTGTCACAAACTTCTCTAGACGTGTGGCTTGGTAGAGATCGTAATAGATTAGATTCATCTTAAACCCTTCAATCTGATAACCACATATTTGTCAAGCTCAATCGCATTTGAACAACTGCTGTATTAAAGCCACTAGAGCTAGAAAATAGCCATATAATATAGAAAAACAAGAACTTACCATCATTCTAGCATAAGCAGATCCAATACGACCAGCTCCAATCACACCAACAGTTTGTCCTTTAAGCAAGTTCCCTACAAACCTACACCAAAATAAAACAATTGGTTCAAGTTACTGCAAGAATTAACCAGCTTTTAATAATTGCTAAATATCCTTAATGCAAACTGCCAATTGGATCCATGGTCATTGATTACAGAATATGTGTTGCTAAAGAGTAAATACAGAAATCTTACAGATGGGGAAGCCATCCATCATATAAGCCAGCCCTCATGAACCCATCGGCTTCAACTATCCTTCTTGAGGCAGCAAGAGAAAGTGATGCTGCTAACTCTGCTGTCGTCTCTGTAAGCACACCCTATTCACATTTTTCACAAGAATTCCAGATTATAACTTTTAGAAAAGAGCAAAAGTAAAATTGAATAACAAAAGAAAAAAAATTAAAATCTATATTGTGCATAAACATTATTTAAAGTGTCACATAAAAATGGACACAGAAGCATTGCATGGCAACCCTAAAAATTAGCAAAATAGAGGGTGCAACAGCAAAGAGTGGTAAATGTCTTACATTACAGTTTTCTTGTTTTATGAAATTTGTGGTGATTTTTTATACTTTTGGTAACAATAAGTTACTAAACGCAAGTTCGATTTATTATTAATTTACCATCAACCAAACTAATGGAGATCTATGTGAAGCTGAAAAGTGATCCATTTGACCGTAGAAAGTCAAGTTTTTAGCACAAGAACGAATAACTATCGTTCTTTCGTTAAATAGTTAAATGGAAACTTTTGTCTATAATTTCAGATCAAAAACACTACATAGACACTCAAAGAACATGGTATAAGATTGACGATTTTTAGAGTGGACAGAAGAGAGCTCACAGGAGTGTTTCCAACAGCAACACCATACTTGGTTGCTGCTTCGACATCAACATTGTTGTAACCCACAGCCATGTTGCTGAAAGCCGTTCCTCCTGCTTTGCTCAATGCTGAAAATAACGTCTCTCCCCAATCTTCTGTCAACTAAACCAAATGCAACAAACTAAATAAACAAATCTTTGAAGTAACAGATTAAACTTTATACACAAAGGTTCTTGAAAACATATCATCTTCAAAGCTTTTAAATATGTAAGTTTTAATCAATTCGTGCATTCACGTTCTTAACATTCAAAACCAGGTCCTGTACATTCCATTTAGTCCTAAAAAGGTAAAAAACTTTGTTTGGGATATCTTTAAATTGGACTTATTCCAGGTTTATTTGGATCATTGGAGTATGCTGCAAGACAAATTCCTCTGTTGCTTGCAATCTTTAACAGTTTCTCTCTTACAGTAGAATGGAATAGCATGAGAGTTGCAACATTCCCATTTATAGAATATTTTTGAAATAAAATTACTATCCGTCCATTCAAAGAAGTACATATATAAAACTAAAAGCTGATAATTAGACAGAACCAATTACTACATCACTGCCGAATACTATTTTAAAATTTCGAACTTTGGGCTGGTAATTTAAGCCTAACTTCTTTATCAAATTCCCATTGTTTAACTGAAGTAAAAAAGCCTTACCAAAGTTATTATACTAAAAACTGGTTTGAACCTGTAACTGGTACGCTACTGAAACGTCCTGTTTTTTTTTTACTACGACTGGTACAAAGAATCGGTCCAGTTTCTTATCGTTTCAAGTGTTTCACACTCCTACACAGCGAGTGAAACAAAAAATGTAAGAAAACTTAACTTAAATATGTTTTACCTGACCAATAACTCCATCACACTTGGATCCAATCAAAGCAATAATATCTTCAACAGACAGAATCGTTTTCTTTTCTGTGCATATCTAAACACATAAAACATCATAGTTTCATCACAAACCAATATCATATGTATACATACTCAACGATATAAATGATCGAAACTATGAATATTAACATAGATAACTACTTACTTCAACACGACAATCTTGTTGAACCAATAGATTAATCCAACGTGTTCCTGGCATAGATTTCGTGCTAACAACTCTATATTTCCCATTTGGGTTCCATACTTCAATCGAAACTGGTTTCGCCATTTCAAAGAAAACAAAAAAAAGGTTATATGAAAATGAATAGAGAGTGAGCTTGATTGATCACTTTGTAGAAGGTTTTTCAAGCTGCTCGTGCATGGTAATATAGTAGGGTGCTGAAGTAGATGATTGGTGAATGTGTTTTCGAAAGTTTGGACCTCTCATTTGTGTTTATGAAAAAATTGAGGATATGGGTTTTACCATTGGATGCCACGTAATTGGTACTTTATCCAATCTTTTAAATTTACTAATATACCCTCCATGGCTCCATACTCTCACACTTGTTTCTTAGTTGTTTTCTACATCCATCTATTCGAACCATGTAGCCATGTAGGAATGTAGGATGAGTGAGTGAGCCAAAACGTATAAAAAGTATATTGTGTTTCTTTATGTAAATTTGTCATCCTAATCGATAATGGTTCATAAAACCTACTATTAAGAGCAAGTAGTTAGCGATTGCAGAGCAGAAACACTCGTTTCTTGTTTGTTTTAACATATCGAACTGTTTATACACAAGAAACGAACCTTTGACCCGTTGAATAGTTCATCGGGCCTAATCAGCTGTTCACCTTAGAAACTAACACATTTAAGTACCTTTATGACTCGAAAATCTACTAAAAATGAATTAATATTGATACTAAAGACGATACTACATGTTTAATTTTTTTGTTTATATCCTAAAAAATTTCTATGCTCGAATTTAACATGAACTCTTTCTGTGTACCATAATTACAAAAAATTGCAAAACAAGAAGAGAGCGCATTTGGTAGCTAGGCGTGCACAAAAACCGGTTCGGGGCCAACCCGACCCGACCCGAAAACCGAACCGGTTTTTGACTAAAAAAGTCAAAACCGGGTTTGACCAAACCAAACCGGGTTCAAACCGGTTTTTGACCGGGTTTGACCGGTTTTTTGACCGGTTTTCGGGTTTTGACCGGTTTTTTGACCGGGTTTTGACCGGTTTTCGGGTTCAAAACCGGTTTCTAAACCCTAAAGTCGGGTTCTAGAAAACCCGAACCGGTTTTGGTCAAAACCGGTTTTGACCGGGTTGGTTTCGGGTTAAAATCGGGTCGGGTTCTAGAAACCGGTTTTTTTGTACACCTCTATTTGGTACTACAATTTAGCCATTTTTAAACAATTTTTTGCTTTCTTGTTCTAATAGTTCACAAGGTTCATATCATTAACCCTGCTGGGCCCAGCCAAGCCGGGCCCAAAATATACATATAGCCCAAAGCCCAATATACTTCGTCTTTAAAACACTCAAGTACCCCTTTCCCAGTTCCCACCATTTTCACAGACCCTAATTTTCACGCGGGAAAACAACAAATTCAGCAAAAAAGATGGCAACGGAGGAAGACACCGGCGGCGAAGACTACCAAGTGGAAGAAGAATTCAGTGTCTGGAGAAAAAACACTCCGTTTTTGTACGATCTTGTTTTATCTCACTCTCTTGAGTGGCCGTCGCTCACCGTCCAGTGGCTTCCGTCAACGCCGTCGTTGTACGACGACGGTTCATTCGCCGTTCACAAATTGATCCTTGGGACACACACATCTGATGATTGCCCTAATTTCCTTTTAGTTGCAGAAGCTCATTTGCCTGTTAATCCTGCTTCTGCACTTGAAACCAATTTGGAAAATCACAGAATCCCTAAGGTATGTTAGTTGATTGATGTATGTGTTTTAGAGAATTTAGTGATTTTGGGTGTTAGGGATGCTGGAAGTATTGTGTGAAATGAAAAAGAGGTTTGATTTTTTTGAGTGTAGGCAATGTGTTCGACGAAATGACTGACTATAAAATGAAAATTGTTTATGAGTTACAGGTGGCCATAAATAAAATTTAGCTTAAAAAATTCCTAACTATGAGTAGACCTTGATTTTGACTTGATGGTATTTGGTATTCTTTATTGATGTGCTTGTAGGTAGATGTTATTCAGAAGATACATGTTGATGGAGAGGTGAATCGGGCACGGTGTATGCCACAAATTCCATCTATAGTTGCAGCGAAAACCAGTTCTTCTGAAGTTTATATATTTGACTCTACAAAGCAACCTCTAGATCATGAAGGTGGTTCTTGTGATCCTGATGTTAAATTGAGGGGTCATGACAAAGAAGGATATGGGTTGTCATGGAACCCTTTTAGAGAAGGCTACCTATTAAGTGGTTCCAATGATTGCAAAATTTGCTTGTGGGATGTATCTGCAATGCCTGAAAATAAAGTTCTTGATGCGAAACATATTTATGAGGTAAAATACGATTTTGATTATATTTGATTTTGGCAAGCTGTTGGATTGCTAAATGAGTAATATGAGATGTTGATGCAGGATCATGGGAGTGTGGTCGAAGATGTGTCTTGGCATTTGATGAATGATAGTTTGTTTGGGTCTGTTGGAGATGACTGCAAGCTAATGATTTGGGATTTGCGCACGAATAAACATGAACAAGCTGTTGTAGTTCATGAGAAAGAGGTGACGCAGTTTCTAGAAATTCTTTGTGTGTTAATTTACTTTTTGTGCCTTACATATGAATATAGAAAAAATTATATTAAGAGTGGAGTTACATGAAGACTCTGTTCTGTTAGTAATTGTTTTTGTGTCTCATGTTTCAGGTTAATTACCTGTCTTTCAATCCTTATAATGAGTGGGTTCTGGCTACAGCTTCTTCAGATACCACTGTGGGTTTGTTTGATATGCGGAAACTGACAGCACCGTTGCATGTTTTAAGTAGTCATACGTACGTCTTCTAACTTTGTTTATTATATCTGTATTTTCTGCATAAGAAACCCTGGGTTTTTTGTATTTTTCTGCTTTGAGATTCAGTATTACATTTACATAAAGGAGTATAAGAAATCTTGGTTTATAATAGCTGTTTCTTTCTGCTGTGAGATAATGTTGCAGTTAGAATTATAAGAATCAAGACGTTGGTAGTAAGCATGCTGCATGCTATAGTTACAAAAATGAAGTTAATGGACATCGTGAAATCTTACTATTAAATACAAGATTAGGAAACTGTAGTTCTGAAAATTATAGAATGAGTTATGTAATTCTGCAGTGAGGAGGTATTTCAAGTGGAGTGGGATCCAAACCATGAAACCGTGCTTGCATCTTCCGCTGATGACAGAAGGTTGATGGTGTGGGATCTAAACAGGTATTTACAACTTTGAAACTCAAGTTAGATCTTTTTAGTATATTCATGCCTCCTAGTTTACATTATAAGTCATTTTCTTCTTTGTTTTACAGGATTGGAGATGAACAATTGGAAGGAGAAGCAGAGGATGGACCTCCGGAGCTTCTCTTTTCGCATGGTGGTCACAAGGCCAAAATATCTGATTTCTCATGGAACAAGAATGAGCCCTGGGTCATATCTAGTGTTGCGGAAGACAATGCTCTACAGGTCTGGCAAATGGCTGAAAGCATTTATCGTGAAGATGATGACTTTTAAACATTATCATTCTATTCTTCCTTTATGTGTTTGAATATCATTACTCTAACTTAGGCAACTTGAATAGCTTTTGTTGTATTAAACATGACTTCTGCTTCAGGCTTGCATGATGGCTAGTAGTAGTTCTACCTTGTTTGGTTTATATTATGTGCTTATTGTTGCATGCTGCTCAGTAGATTATTAGGATCGTTCAAATGATTGTAAGATTAAAAAGAAGTTCAACTCCAAATACAGGCCAGCAGATAAGTATTAGCATTACTGGTTTATTGAATCATTGCTTAAATACAAAACCACCTACTGTGATAGCAAGAAAGAACATACAAAAAAGGGAGCACAGAATCATACTGATCTGGCATATTATGTCTGCTAAGTTATTGTACACAAAGGATCGAAGCTGATTCCAGTATGTGATTCACCTGGATGCTCCTGCACGAGAACCTTAAATAAACGAAAAAATTGGAGATCAGATGTTTAAAAGGATAATTAATACAAGTAATTGAGTTGAAAATCTAGGAAATCTGGTCACAGAAAGTGAGGTGCAAAACGAAAGGGGATTACTTGTACACCACCAAAATCAAAAGTTTTCATACGCATTCAAAACATGTTAAATATACTAATGTGTCATTCCATCATAATAAAGGACAAAGATTTAACTGTAACAATGATGGTTTGTATGCAACAAAAAGCCTAAAATAATGGTTAGATAGCTGAAAGCCAATCTATATATCCCTTGTCTAACCAATGAACCAACACATTTAGCAAATTGAGATTGGAGAGTTGGCAAAAGAAATCACATCATTATTTGTTAATTCAGCATTAATCAGCAAAAAGATATTTCAAATATAAACCAAATAACGTATGCAATAACTCACGAAACTATTACTCACCTTTTCTTTTAGTCCCAGCAGAAGGATTGGCATCTACAATAATATCACTACCTCCACATCCTTGAAACTCATTATAAATTGAACCTTGGTTCCCCAAACATTGCAGATCCTCAAAGTCGCACCCATTGACATCCAGATCGTGGTGCATTGATGCACCCCTCTGCCTATTACAAGGATTCAACGAGAACCCACCTCCCAAATTAGGATTAACAAGGCTCTGATTAGCCGGATGTTGCTTCTGAAAAGGAAACGATCCGATCTCTCCATCTATTCTTCCTCTAATGTCCACAAGCAAACACTTAAGTCTCCCTACTTCTGCTTCTAATCCCACTTGACTTTGAACTCTCTTCATTAGTTGTTGATTCAATGCTCTCAATCTAACCACTTCATCTTCCAATGAAGCCGCACGTGCTTTCTTCTTTTCACGGTACTTTCTCACAGCTTCTCGGTTCCCATTTGGGCGTTTCTTCCCCTTTTTGTCCTGAGACTCGGCGGTATCATCAGTCGGAGTCTTGTCATCATCGCTCATAGCAGATAAAATCTTGGTGTGCACATGGTAACACGTGTGCGTGTGTGAGGAATCAGGCCCCGGTGGATTACATCTATGAGTATGAGTACAAGCATGCATATCGTTAAAAATATCGTCAAAGAAACCGTTCATCGAGCTACTGCTCGGGATATCACCAACATTTGTACCTAAGAACATCTCATGATTAGAGAAATCGAGTTCTCCATCGTCCATCGCCATTGAAGAATCAACTCAATTAGCTACTTAAATCTGCCTAATTCAACATTCATTGGTTTAAAATTTCCACCAGTTTCAATCAACCTACTCACCTCTTCTTGAATCAGAAACCCTAAGACATAATATACACATAATAGTGATCTAATTAGCTAAAAAACATGCAAAAATCTAACAATTTAATCTCAAAGCACAAAACTTTATGACTTTAAAACAAAACCCAATTGTCGTGAAATTATCAACAAACTCAATAAACAGAAATTGACCAATCGAAAGAATAAATTTACCGTTAAGGAAACAGCTGTTGACTTGAACTGTGTAGAGATTTGACGATTGTAATTTTGGGGTGTATTATATAGAAAAATATGTATAACGATGGATGAAATATAATGATCGAAGAAGATGGACCACTGGTGGTGGTGTAGCTTTTTAAAGAAAAAGTCCTGATTTTGTAAAATAAAAGTAAATTCAGGAGAATTGTAATGGTCGGTGGACACCATGATCTGCTAGATTGTTTAAATAGTAATCATGTTGCACTTTTGTCATGTATAAAAAGATTCTAATTTTATGTACAACCTCTTTTTGGTGTATAAAACAAAAATTATTTAGATTTAGATCACTCATCCCTGTTGACAAGAAAGATCGAAAAACTTAACTGTCAACTTAGTATCGTGTTAGCGAGTTCTTAGAAATGCTGAACAAAAACTAAACGCTATGATATAAAAGAGTGAACTTTCTAACCCTTAATTTACCAATAATACATATATATTATATTATATACGCAAAACATAAATAAACAAAAAACAAAATACTGGCTCATACTTCCTACTTCTCACCCCGCCTCTTACACCACGTAACCAAGAAAGACGGAGATAAGACTTGGGTGTCTATGGTGTTTTGGCAAGGACGGTCCGCTCTTTGGCTCAAAGACAGAACCGTAAGGACTAGCCTTATATGACTAAATACTAGGACTTAACCTAAATATAATTGTAATCACAGAAAAAAATATTCGTTAGTTTCGATTATAGTAATTAAATTTGTGATTATGCTTGATATTAGAATAATTAGCATAATCAATGTAATATCTTTCTCAGTTGTGATCGGTCGTAATTTCTTATAATCGATTATAGTTTAGGACCCGCAAAATTTGCGGAAATATTCATAATAAATACTTGAGTAAACGTATTCATAGCTATATAATTGTTATTATTGCTTTGAGTTTTATGTACAATATATATACAATATTTTTTGTATATAATAAGATAATGTACATAACAACGGGTGAACATTATACTATACGCTATTATATTTGGATCTTCACGTTTTAATTTTGTATGATATGATAACGTGAAATTGTTCGTTATGTTGAACATATCGAAACTTAGAATTAGTTAATTACAAATTTGAATTGTTAGCTTTAAGATTTTAAATCTTGAATATACTATAGTTTATGGTATTTTGATTTTATTTTTTTGTAAATTTGCGTCGTATTTTCAATAACTAAATTTTTTTAGTTTGATCAGATTCACATTTATGGGAATAATCGAAACCCACAAATAAATGAAAAATCGATAGGTAATACTGATTGGGTACCCAACGGATATTGGATACGAATATTTATAACGGTTATGAGTACAGACACACTAAAACCTGCCGGAATCCGACCCGTTGGCATCCATAATAAACATTGTAAATTAAAAATTGATATAAGATGTAACACCCCCAAATTCGTTGATTTGATTAGCGGAAGCTTTAGGTTAAGTACAGGGGTGCCACCATAACAAGGCATGCATACGTATCAGAGCTTATGATTACAACAGAACATAATATATTAAGATGCCAAATGTAATAGTTTACAAAAGTTGACGATTCATCAAATCGTATAAGTGTAAATATTGTTATACAAAAATAGATTTCTGAAATATGACCAAAAGCACTTTTAGTTATACAAAAGAAATCAAGTTGTCAAAAGTTGGCATCCTATTCCTTCGTGGGTCGCCTATAATCCATATGTGCTGGCGGTTCTTACGTGCGCAGCTAATTCCCTGAAAAACATAGTAAAAGTCAACAACGAGGTTGAGTGAATTCACAGGTTTTATGTTTACAAGTTCAGTTTTGATAAACCACGGTTGTTTATAATGTATCGTTGGGATGTCACCCAAAAGTACAGTGTTGTTGGGATGTCACCCAAAAGTGTAGTTCGTAAAACCAAATACGTTACCAAATAGTTGTTTGTAGGAAAGTTCGTATCCTAGTAGTTGTAGGAAAGCAGTATCCTAATAGTTGTGTCTCGTAGGAATGTCAATATCCTAATAGTTGTGTCTCGTAGGAATGTTAGTATCCTAATCGTTTGGTGGGTCCATGTCAGTAGGAACCCAGTGACCATGTCAGTAGGGGCTTTTCATCAGTTTAATAACAATAGTAGACCCATGTTCGCAGAATTTAGCGCCCATGTCAGAAGGGACTTTTCAACAGTCAGTGCCCACGTCAGTAGGGACTTTTCAATAGTTGGTGCCCATGTCAGTAGGGACTTTTCAATAGTTTGTGCCCATGTCAGTAGGGACTTTTCAATAGTTTGTGCCCATGTCAGTAGGGACTTTTCAATAGTTTGTGCCCATGTCAGTAGGGACTTTTCAATAGTTTGTGCACATGTCAGTAGGGACTTTTCAATAGTTTCTGCCCATGTCAGGAGGGACTTTTTAATAGTTCAATCAGTTAAGTAAATAGTGTTGCTGGTCGTTCTCCAGCGTTTTCAAAATAGTACCGGTCGTTCTCCGGTTTATCAAGTATAGTTTATCCCGTTTGTAATGGTTTGTCGTATGAAAACGTTATTTCATAAACATTAGTTGTGTAACAGTTTAACAGTTTCAATGTACTCTAATCGTTCGAGTAAAACCAGTATACAATCATGTATGTAAAAGCGTTTGACTATGTTTTCCACCTCTGTTCAAAGCAGTTAAAATATTAAATGTAGGGGCTGTGAACTCACCTGTCGAGTTAAGTAGTTGTGCAAGTGCTAGCAAAGCCTAAAGCCCAAGTATAGTCCGGAATCTCCTAACGTCCTAAACGTATGAGATTTAATAAGTATGTGGATGTCCTAGTCGACCATCCATGCTAGTGTTCGTACAACCAAGTTATGTCCAAAGTGTTTGTTAAACGTTTACGTTTGTATTTCGGTGTTTGTGAAAATGTATACGACTCGTTGGTGATAGTTTGAAATCATAATTTCTGAAAATATTATCAAATCGTTTCGTTGTGTTTCATAAGGTACGAAATTGTGTACGGGGGTCCGGGGGCAGCGCCCCTGGTAGCGGGGTCCAAGGGGCGGCAACCCCTGGCGGGGTCCAAGGGGCAGAGCCCCTGGTTAGGGTCGAGCTGCCAAGTCAGCTTGGAAAATTTTTTTATTTCAGTTATGTTGCTGTAGTAAAAATGCATTCGAAATTTCATTTCGGAATAAAATCAGGTGGTAAAATCTCAGTCTCAACACTTAGTGAAAAAGTTGTAAACTTTCTGTTTTTAGCGTCACTTGAGGCGTCACTTAATAGTTTATAGCGACACTTGGAAAGTGTCGCATGAAATGATAAATTCTGATTGATTAGCGTCACTTGAGGAAGTGACGCATTAGGGGCGACACTTAGGCAAGTGTCGGGTATGAGTGTCGGTGTAAGTGTCGGGCAAGATGAAAAATCGGATTTAGGCGTCACTTAGGGAAGTGACGCAAGATTAGGGTTTTATGCGACACTTGGTGCGTCACTTAAGTGACGCTACACTGTTTTTGGCACCAGTGCGTCACTTCCAACTGTTCGACGAACAGCTTGGTAAAAACGGGTTTTTGGTCGATTTTGGACATTTTCGGTTGTTAAGAACACTAAAACATGTTATATTAAGTATATTAAACATGAAATATGAAAGAAAACTTCGAAATCTAAGGATTTACGAGAAATGTCGGAAACTTACGCGTGTCGGTTTTGAAATCCGAAAAGATAGAAGTGTAGATCGTGTTGTCGTGATTACTTTTCTTCAAATGAGTGTGGTGTTTTGAGGTGTTTTTGATGTAGTTCTTGGGTGGTTTGTGGTGGTGGTGATTTTGTTGTTGGTGGTGATTTGAGAGAGAAAAAGAGGAGGAAAGATGATGATGATGAAATAAAATGAAAAGAAAATGAATGGGGTGGGGTTTTGTTCCCATTTTCGTCTCATGTGTTTGCGTTCCGGGTGGTGTTCGTTTCCCCGATCGTTAGATGTTGCAATATTTTTAAATAATAAGTTGTTAATTACATATTCTTTTATAATTTTTAATTGAGATATTTTATAAAACTAATTTAGTTAAGTATTAAAATTTTAAACTTTGTTTTATTTTAATGGTGCAAAATAAACGTTATTCGTTACGAAATACTTGTAAATATCATCGACATAATATTTAATTGTTAACAACGTTATTTAATAATTTCGTTTTATTAAATAATTTTTGTTCACCAACAGTCGTATATTTTTGTCGTGTTTGTTCCAATCGTTTTGTACGTAATTATAACTAATTAAGAATCGTAATACTACGCGTATTAACTAGTTGGGCTTTGCTAGACTTACCTCTAAATGCGCTGTGAATTCACTCAAAGTAGGGAATTAGCCTAAAAATGCATGAGTTTAACGTTTATAATCGCGTTTAAATTTGCGGGGTGTCACATTCTTCCCTCGTTAGAGAAATCTCGTCCCGAGATTTAAAATCAAGTCGGATCGCCCGCGGCGTATGTTTATCGATAAGTCATGTTGTTAACAATAATAATAGTTTGCGTGGCACTCAATTGTTGCCATAAAAGTTCAATCAGTTTAAGTATGCTCGCGGCATAGTTCAATAAGTTGTGTGTTTCGTTTCGTGGTCAAAGTTTACCAAGCATTATGTTCGAATCGGTATCCGAATAAGAGAAATGTTAAATCGTAGCTACAGCTGTTAAGACATACCGTGCTAGCCGAGGTCCGCAACCGTTTCCGGTGCGCGGAGGATGTATGCACGTCCACGAGCTGGTGGAAGGTTTGCGATGGTGTTGTTGTTGTTGTTCTGGTTGTTATTGAGTTGTGGGCATTGGTTTCGGTAGTGTCCAGGATCACCACACCTGAAACACCCATTGTTTCGTTGTTCGTTGTTCGCAGGGTGGGTTCGGCATGCCTGAGTTCTGTGCCCATATCGTTTGCAGTTTTCGCAAAAGAGACAGTCCCCCTCGTGGTGTTTTCCACACTTTCCACATTTAGGCCTCTTGCCTTGGTATGTTTTTGGTTCGGGGTTGGTGATTGCGGCGTAAGCTCGGGCGTTCCCCGGGTTTCTATTTTGTTGACCCTGAAGGTCGTTACCATCGTTGTTCCACTTTCGTTTATGGGTTCCAGATTCGCCCGCATCAGTACGGGTAGGTTCAGTTTTCCCTGTGGTAGCTTTCAGGGTTCCAATCAAGACCGCGTCGTCGGTCAAGCTTTGAGCCAGATCCACTGCGCTCCTAAAAGTGGCGGGTTTGGAGGACATAACCATGCCTCGGATTTGTGGGGCCAAACCCCGGTTGTAACGCTCAATGCGTTTGCTTTCGGGTGTCACCATGTGAGGCACCAGTCGTGCGAGCTCCTGGAACCTTGTTGTGTATCCGATAATATCAGCACCGATCATCTGGATGTTCCATAGCTCGGTTTCCAGTTTCTGTTGCTCACTCTGAGAGCAAAACTCTTCCATCATCATTCGTTTCAGGGTATCCCAGGTGATGGAGTAAGCGGTTGTACGGCCAAGGATCTGTATCTGAGCGTTCCACCATGTCAACGCTTTGTCGGCCAGGGTACACGTGGCGTACTTTACTATTTTGTCAGCGGCGCAGTCGCTTATGTCGATCACTGACTCCGTCTTCTCAATCCAGTGGACTAGGCCGATGGCCCCTTCAGTCCCGGTGAAGGTACTCGGTTTGCAGGCTTGAAAGGTTTTGTAGGAACACCCCTGCTGGGTATTCGTTGGTGTTTCACTGTTAACTGGGGTGGCTCCACTGTTGTTTGCCACATGGTCTCGGTTTCGACTTGCCTCGTACTGAGCAATAGCTTCAGCCACGCGGCGTTCGATTATTTGATCGGTTGTTTCCGGAGGCGGAGGTGGAGGAGGAACATTTCGTTGACTGTTTCGAGTATTTCTTTTAGGCGGCATGATGACGTTCTACAAGGAAAGAAATTGCAGAAGTCAATGCCAAAGAAGGATAATGCGAAGAACAAAGTTCTAGTTATCAAGCGTTTGGAAATATTGACAAGTTTTCCCTTTACGTATCTTACGACTATGAAACACCCATATGTACTTAGTATAATATAATCACATTGGCCAGGCGTCATTATATGATGCTAAATACATACTTCTTTTCATCAATCGTTTAACACGATCAGGTTCATATGAGGTCAAATGAGGATGAGCAAATCAGATGTGATAAGATTCGATAGATAGTTTTACGCGTGTCGAGATGTCGTGACAATGGTTTTATCGTATGCAAATGTGTGTATGCATGTGCGTTCTAGCCAAGGCTATAGTCTAGGTCTCTAGGTCTCTAAGTCACCTAAAGTTTCCTAGTTCGCTATAACCAATGGCTCTGATACCAATCTGTAACACCCCCAAATTCGTTGATTTGATTAGCGGAAGTTTTAGGTTAAGTACGGAGGTGCCACCATAACAAGGCATGCATACTTATCAGAGCTTATGATTACAACAGAACATAATATATTAAGATGCCAAATGTAATAGTTTACAAAAGTTGACGATTCATCAAATCGTATAAGTGTAAATATTGTTATACAAAAGTAGATTTCTGAAATATGACCAAAAGCACTTTTAGTTATACAAAAGAAATCAAGTTGTCAAAAGTTGGCATCCTATTCCTTCGTGGGTCGCCTATAATCCATATGTGCAGGCGGTTCTTACGTGCGCAGCTAATTCCCTGAAAAACATAGTAAAAGTCAACAACGAGGTTGAGTGAATTCACAGGTTTTATGTTTACAAGTTCAGTTTTGATAAACCACGGTTGTTTATAATGTATCGTTGGGATGTCACCCAAAAGTACAGTGTTGTTGGGATGTCACCCAAAAGTGTAGTTCGTAAAACCAAATACGTTACCAAATAGTTGTTTGTAGGAAAGTTCGTATCCTAGTAGTTGTAGGAAAGCAGTATCCTAATAGTTGTGTCTCGTAGGAATGTCAGTATTCTAATAGTTGTGTCTCGTAGGAATGTCAGTATCCTAATCGTTTGGTGGGTTCATGTCAGTAGGAACCCAGTGCCCATGTTAGTAGGGGCTTTTCATCAGTTTAATAACAATAGTAGACCCATGTTCGCAGAATTTAGCGCCCATGTCAGAAGGAACTTTTCAACAGTCAGTGCCCATGTCAGTAGGGACTTTTCAATAGTTGGTGCCCATGTCAGTAGGGACTTTTCAATAGTTTGTGCCCGTGTCAGTAGGGACTTTTCAATAGTTTGTGCCCATGTCAGTAGGGACTTTTCAATAGTTTGTGCCCATGTCAGTAGGGACTTTTCAATAGTTTGTGCCCATGTCAGTAGGGACTTTTCAATAGTTTGTGCCAATGTCAGTAGTGACTTTTTAATAGTTCAATCAGTTAAGTAAATAGTGTTGCTGGTCGTTCTCCAGCGTTTTCAAAACAGTACCGGTCGTTCTTCTATTTATCAAGTATAGTTTATCCCGTTTGTAATGGTTTGTCGTATGAAAACGTTATTTCATAAACATTAGTTGTGTAACAGTTTAACAGTTTCAATGTACTCTAATCGTTCGAGTAAAACCAGTATACAATCATGTATGTAAAAGCGTTTGACTATGTTTTCCACCCCTGTTCAAAGCAGTTAAAACATTAAATGTAGGGGCTGTGAACTCACTTGTCGAGTTAAGTAGTTGTGCAAGTGCTAGTACAGCCTAAAGCCCAAGTATAGTCCGGAATCTCCTAACGTCCTAAACGTATGAGATTTAATAAGTATGTGGATGTCCTAGTCGACCATCCATGCTAGTGTTCGTACAACCAAGTTATGTCCAAAGTGTTTGTTAAACGTTTACGTTTGTATTTCGGTGTTTGTAAAAATGTATACGACTCGTTGGTGATAGTTTGAAATCATAATTTCTGAAAATATTATCATATCGTTTCGTTGTGTTTCATAAGGTACGAAATTGTGTACGGGGGTCCGGGGGCAGCGCCCTTGGTAGCGGTAGAGATGAGCAAGGACCAAATAAAACTGGCTTTCAGTCCAGTTCAAAACAGTCCAGTTTTTTAACAAAAAATTAAAAACCAAACTTTTCTAGGACTGGTCCAGTTTCAGTCCAGTTTTTTGCCAGTTTTGCCAGTTTTTCTTTGAATTTCAGTCCAGTCCCAGTCCAGTTTCAGTCATTTTCAGTCTTTTTTTTCATGGTCGATAATTTGGTCAATAGTTACAATTTGAACTTTTATTTATTTTTTTATCGAGATTTTATTGATAATTTTTAACGAAAAACTTTTGACGAATATTATAACTTCATATTTCATGGTGCAAAATTTTAAAACCAATAGAAAAAATCAATAAATATGAAGTATGATTAAATTAAAATGTATATAATTGAAATTGTTGATGTGAAAATAAATAAAAATTTATAAATAAAGAAATAAAAATGTATCAAATACAATTTGACCTAAATTTAAATTTTATAAGGAGAGAAAAAAGTTTAACAACAATAAATAAACATAAATAGCTTATAATACATTTCAGTCTTTTTGCCAGTTTTAAACCAGTTTCAGTCTTTAACCAGTTTAAACTGATTTCAGTCCAGTTTTTAACCAGTTTTCTGCCTGAAAAGTAGCATTGAATTAGGACTGGCAGGTAGTCCTAGGACCAGTCCAGTCTTTTTTCCAGTCCGGTTTTTCTAGGACCGGTCCCAGTCCGGTTCAGGACCAGTTTCAGTCTTAGACTGTTTTGCTCATCTCTAGTAGCGGGGTTCAAGGGGTAGCAACCCCTGGCGGGGTCCAAGGGGCAGAGCCCCTGGTTGGGGTCGAGCTGCCAAGTCAGCTTGGAAATATTTTTTTATTTCAGTTATGTTGCTGTAGTAAAAATGCATTCGAAATTTCATTTCGGAGTAAAATAAGGTGGTAAAATCTCAGTCTCAACACTTAGTGAAAAAGTTGTAAACTTTCTGTTTTTAGCGTCACTTGAGGCGTCACTTAATAGTTTATAGCGACACTTGGAAAGTGTCGCATGAAATGATAAATTCTGATTGATTAGCGTCACTTAAGGAAGTGACGCATTAGGGGCGACACTTAGGCAAGTGTCGGGTATGAGTGTCGGTGTAAGTGTCGGGCAAGATGAAAAATCGGATTTAGGCGTCACTTAGGGAAGTGACGCAAGATTAGGGTTTTATGCGACACTTGGTGCGTCACTTAAGTGACGCTACACTGTTTTTGGCACCAGTGCGTCACTTCCAACTGTTCGACGAACAGCTTGGTAAAAACGGGTTTTTGGTCGATTTTGGACATTTTCGGTTGTTAAGAACACTAAAACATGTTATATTAAGTATATTAAACATGAAATATGAAAGAAAACTTCGAAATCTAAGGATTTACGAGAAATGTCGGAAACTTACGCGTGTCGGTTTTGAAATCCGAAAAGATAGAAGTGTAGATCGTGTTGTCGTGATTACTTTTCTTCAAATGAGTGTGGTGTTTTGAGGTGTTTTTGATGTAGTTCTTGTGTGGTTTGTGGTGGTGGTGATTTTGGTGTTGGTGGTGATTTGAGAGAGAAAAAGAGGAGGAAAGATGATGATGATGAAATAAAATGAAAAGAAAAAGAAAGGGGTGGGGTTTTGTTCCCATTTTCGTCTCCTGTGTTTGCGTTCCGGGTGGTGTTCGTTTCCCCGATCGTTAGATGTTGCAATATTTTTAAATAATAAGTTGTTAATTACATATTCTTTTATATTTTTAATTGAGATATTTTATAAAACTAATTTAGTTAAGTATTAAAATTTTAAACTTTGTTTTATTTTAATGGTGCAAAATAAACGTTATTCGTTACGAAATACTTGTAAATATCATCGACATAATATTTAATTGTTAACAACGTTATTTAATAATTTCGTTTTATTAAATAATTTTTGTTCACCAACAGTCGTATATTTTTGTCGTGTTTGTTCCAATCGTTTTGTACGTAATTATAACTAATTAAGAATCGTAATACTACGCGTATTAACTAGTAGGGCTTTGCTAGACTTACCTCTAAATGCGCTGTGAATTCACTCAAAGTAGGGAATTAGCCTAAAAATGCATGAGTTTAACGTTTATAATCGCATTTAAATTTGCGGGGTGTCACATAAGAGTTCAAAAAAGGCAGTGGTATGGGTATAGATACACTAAAATCCACCGGAACCCGACCCGTTGACATCCATGATTCAAGCATTGTAAATTAGAAATTGATGTAAGAATTCAAAAAAGGTGGTGGTATGGATACAGATACACTAAAACCCACCGAAACCCGACTCTTGGCATCTATAATACAAAAATCATAACTTAGAATTTTATAAAAGAATTCTAAAATGGCGTTCGTATAATAATTTAAATCATTAAGCGATGGTATGAAATCATGAATTTTTTGGAATCGAAAATAACTTTTGGGGTTTTTTCAGAAAAAATGAAATAAAAAATATTGTAGGAAGAGTTTGAATTATGAAAGAAATAATAAATAATAAATAACTTTTGGGGTTTTTTCAGAAAAGATGAAATAAAAATATTGTAGAAAGAGTTTGAATTATGAAAGAAATAACTTACAATTAAGGGAAAAAAGATGATTTATATTGTAAATATTAAAGGGTGTATATTGTAAATATAGAAGGGTAGATTAGTCTTTTAGTCACATAAAAATGAGATTAATGATGTCATTAAATAAATTAAGGGTTAGATTTTAGTTGTGAATCTTCATCTAATGGCTATTATTCTCTCAAGATTTTTCTTTTAATATATAAGATAGATAACATTGTATCGTTTTGTTTTTAACAATTTAACACCTATTAAGAACCCCATATATTAGGGAATTAGATCCATAATAATTAATTTATCTTAAGAAGTTAACCTTTTCATTTTTCCCTTATAAATCAATTGTTCAACAACCATGAACAATGTCTTTATATATTTTTCAACAACATATTATAAATTTCAATATAGATATTCAATAATGCAACATTCTAATTCCCTAATTAATGTGGGTTCAAATTGAAACAACATTTTTTTCCTTCCAATATTTTTCCTAATATTGGTTGGCTTAGTCTTTTAAGCTTACTTAACTTTCTATTATTTAGTCCAATTTCTTTTTCGTTTTTCCTTTTTTTGAATTTATTGGTATGTGTTTAGATTTAGAACGAGTATAGTTTTATTGAAATTTTTCTAGTCAATTAAATTCAAAAAATTTCACCCCCACAATGAAAGAAATTAAAAAAAATACCTATATTAACATTTACCGTGAGGTAAATGAAAATATCCAAACTACAGTTGATGAATAATCGCTGAAGTAATTACTTAAACCGATAAAGTCACATCTCATTTCAGTTTATAACAATCACAGCTTCACTTTCACACTCTTATACTCTCTCACAAAGCTCTATCTCATCTATCACTTCTCTTCCGCGGCACCTCTCTCTCTTCAACTTCGGCCACTATATTCTGCTTTCGCCACCGGCGTCTTCTTCTTCTTTCCTACCCTCCCTGGCGTTCCTTTGTATATCTTTTTTATTTGTGTGTGGATTAATATATACAGCTAACTAAATAAACAACTTGGAAAGTAAAAATTACTAGTAACATTTTAATTAAAGTACAAAATCGTTGTATCATGTACACATGTTGATTCGATTAAATTCATAAATAAAATTAGTGTCTAAGGTTTGTTGCAGTTCTCCAAAAAATTTGTCGTGGTAAAACTCTAAATATTCATCTTAAAGCGTTTTGTTCAAGTACAATTGAGTGTTCATAAAATAAAGATTGGGTTTGGAAATTTGTGATGATCGATTTTGCAACATCAATTTTTGTAAATTTTCAAAGTTGAATAGTTACTATCAGAAACATAGTTGGACCATCTTTGAAAAACCCGCTGCAACATGCGGGCTAAGAAACCTCGTTCCCTCCAAACGGAGCTTCAATTCAAGAATCAAGATCTATATTTTGCATATCACTGGATATTTAGAATTCAACATATATACGGCAAAAACATAACTTTAATCTTACTAGAAAAACGGTTTACATAAATATAGCAAATCACATCACATCACATCAAATAGCTATATAAAAGGGAATTAAAACCTCAACCACAAACTAAAAATATAACCTATTAAAATGAGAGATCCTCTTAGTCCTTGTACTTACCGCATTTTTCTCTCTTTTAACAAAATCTTAGAAAGAACATGAACAATTCAATACACACATTCTTTCTTAATCCTATAGCCAACATGTCCAAATTTTATTTTCTTTTTCATAAAAACCTTGCTAACCCATCATCCAATATTTAAGTTATTGTTAATCTTTCAATCACCTTCATCAAGAAGGTAGATTAATTATCGAAAGAAATGGACATGAGAAATCGCTTAGGATTTGTAGTTGTCTTAATTACCAACGTATTGGCTTTCGGTTCTTGCAATGTTGATGTTAACGAATACATTCCTGGACCCGTGACATATAATGCTAGGTCCGTTATTGTTAATGGGAACCCGTTACTTATATTTTCGGGTTCAGTTCATTATCCTAGAAGCACAATTGAGGTACAATTTCCTTACAACTTTTACGCTCGTTTGTGTATTTATGCATTGTTTTAATCTTACGATTTTTTTTCGTAAATTTGAATCAGATGTGGCCGGATATTTTAAGATTGGCCAAAGAAGGAGGATTGAATACCATTGAAACTTATGTTTTTTGGAATGCACATGAGCCTGTTCAAGGCCAGGTTAGTTTTTCTTTTTATTTTATTTTTTCCATTTGAGATTATTAAGTTTGGAGAACTTAATTAGTTTTATTTCTTTTTGGTAGTATAATTTTACAGGAAACTATGATTTGGTGAGATTCATTAAATTGATTGCTGAACATAATATGTATGTAATCCTAAGACTTGGACCTTTCATTCAGGCAGAATGGAATCTGGGGTAAGATGAGTTACTTTTAGTTTACAAAATTCTTCATATATTTTAATAGAATTTTAAGAACTTTTCTTTTGATCAGAGGATTGCCATTTTGGTTGAGAGAAGTCCCTGGCATCATATTCCGTTCATATAATGAACCCTACATGGTTGGTAATCGATTAAAACCCGTTCCCTAATTTGATTTTGTCACGAATATTGAGTTAAGATTCTAAAAGCAAACCATTAATCAGACATCCAAATGTTTTTGATCAAACAGGCTCATATGAAAAAATACATAGAAATGATAGTAAATATGATGAAGGCTGAGAAGTTATTTGCACCTCAAGGAGGCCCAATCATCCTTGCACAGGTATTTCATTGAACTCGTTTTTTGTTAGACGGGCATTTTTTGGTTTTGACAACTAAATGTCAAATCTAGATTAATTTGGGATGTATTGTAGGTTGAAAATGAATACAATCATGTTCAAGAATCATATAGAGAAAAAGGTGCTCAGTATGTCAAGTGGGCTGCAGATATGGCAACGGGGTTGTATCCTGATATCCCATGGATCATGTGCAAGCAAAAAGACGCTCCTCAAAATGTGGTAAGTTATATACAAAAACAATTCTATACCGTGAATTAACTAATATGTGTCTTAATAGCTGAATCATAGCATAGTTTTCAGTCAATTTAGGTTTTAGACTTGCATTAGTCTATCAGATAAATTATTGGAAGACTTGTGGTTTATATATAGTTAAACCAACACAACTAAGATACTTGACACGTCAAAATTCAATAAGTTTATGTTAGGATTAAACAAACCAATATAAATTCAACATCTATGATTCACAAATATGTCAATAAAATTTTGTTGTTCTAGTTGGAATTTAACTCTCTTGATTGTGCCTAGATAAGTACATGCAATGGAAGGCATTGTGCAGATACATTTGGCGGCCCAAATGGTCCGGATAAGCCTTCTTTATGGACTGAAAATTGGACTGCTCAGTAAGCTCAGTATCTACTTCTTTTAACTATATATATTCACTTGAATATTTGGTGTAATCTAGTTCGGTATTCATTATTATTATGATTACAGATATCGGGTTTTTGGAGATCCACCTTCCCAAAGAGCAGCAGAAGATATTGCATTCTCAGTTGCACGGTTCTTTATGACAAATGGAAGTATGACTAATTACTATATGGTAAGAAATCATTTTTTAGGCAACAGGCTTTTTAAACATGATGAATCATAGTTCATAACTAAATTATGAATCATAGTTCATAACTATATTAGTCTTCTAATCATCCTAGTATCATGGTGGAACCAATTTTGGGAGAACAAGCTCGTCTTTTGTGACCACTCGCTACTACGACGAAGCTCCCCTTGACGAATTTGGTGGGTGTTTGCAGCGGCCTTTATTTATTTTTTCATATAACATCCAAAAATTATATGGAGACAATATGGGGTTAACAGTTAATATCTACTTTAAATATATTTAGGTTTGGTAAGAGATCCCAAATGGAGCCACCTAAGAGACCTACACAGGACTTTGAGGTTGACAAAGAAGCCCTTTCTCTTGGGAACTCCTAAAGTCCAAGATATTAACAAATTTGTCCAAGTAAGCATTTCTCCTAACTGGAAAAGAGACTGTAGCAAATTCATTGACAAACAAAAAAGAAAAACCAATAAGTTTGAAATGGCTCTGTTAGTTACCTTCTTGTTCAAGGCAGTAATAAGCTCGCTATTATAAGTTTGACCACTGATATTTAGTAACATGTTATGCAGATCGTTACTTATGAGAAACCAGAAAGCAATCTTTGTGCAGCCTTCTTAAGCAACCGGCACAAGAAAATTCACCGGACCATTAACTTTAAGGGGAAAAATTATTTCCTCCCACGACGATCTGTTGCCATCCTTCCTGATTGCAAAAATGTCGTTTACAATACGGAACTTGTAAGTTTTTCCTTCATACTGTTTTTAAAAAATGTATTTCAATTCATGTAGGTCAGTTAATGGTGAAACTAACCTTGATATATGAAAAAAGAACAGATCATATCACAACATAACTCAAGGACTTTCGTCCCTTCAAAAAAAGCCAACAATTTTAAATGGGAAAGCTATAGGGAGCATATTCCAATATATAGTGAATTACCAATTCAGAATAAAACACCGATGGAACTCACATCAACAACGAAAGATACCACAGATTATATGTGGTACGGTACAAGGTAAAATGGACGTCCGTAACATTACAAAATTGTCATTTTTATATGGTTAATCCCTTATATGGTCTTTTATTGTTTTGTAGCTTAAATCTTGATAAAGATGATCTACCTATGAGACCAGATATCTTGCCTGTTATTCAAATTCAAAGTCTTGGAGATGCATTATTGGCATTTGTTAATGGACAATATATAGGTGAGATCCATTAATATTTATACATTATTTTAAAGAAAATTAAACCACTGATGACCATGTAAAACTATCTAGGGTTTGGACATGGGAGCTTCATCGAAAAGTCATTTACGTTCACCAAACCCGTGAGTTTGAAGGTTGGGATAAATCAGATAGCAATCTTGGCAATGACTGTTGGATTACCGGTAAGGTCATAATATGTAGTATAATGATTTTTAAACACATATGTTGTTAATCTGAGAAGCAACCATTATTGATCATGATTATCATTTCCCATAATTTTATTGTGAGTAGTGGTCTCTGTTTTTTATACATACTTTAGAGATGGAATAATGACCTTTATATACAACTTGGTCAATTAGAGTCACTATTGATCATCATCATCTATGAAACATCTTGTTAACATGACTGATTCCCTGCACTTTTCTTTCACCGTTTGTTTTCCATGATTGAAGAATAGTGGAGCGTATATGGAGAAGAGATTTTCAGGTATTCGAGCTGTTATGCTACAGGGTATGAGTAGCGGTTCTCTTGATATCACACTTAACCAATGGGGGCATAAGGTATATATATGTTCACCATGTTTTTATCAACAAAAGAGGCCAAATTACAAGGAAGTTAATATAAACATGTAACAAATTTACATATATTTAGGTTGGCGTCGAGGGAGAATCACTTCAGTTATTCACAGAAGAAGGATTGAAAAAAGTTAAGTGGGCCCCGGCTGGCGGACCAGGAACACCTATTACATGGTATAAGGTAACCAAAAAGTATTCACCTTTTGATTGCAAGATTTCTTTACTGGTTTCATATTTTGAACAATATTTTGTATTGTAGACGTATTTTAATGCCCCGGAAGGAAATAATCCAGTAGCGATTAAAATGGAGAGAATGGGCAAAGGAGTAGTTTGGGTAAATGGTCATAACATTGGTCGATATTGGGAAAATTATCGTTCACCTCTAGGAGCATCTTCTCAAACCGAGTAAGCATTGAACAGTTACTAATAAAATTGAACATTAACATAACATATTTGAGTATTGGGCTTAGGTCACCGAAATGCAACCAACTTTGGCCCGATGTCTATTGTGTGTAACCAACTTAAGGGTGGGTGTAAGAATGCAAGTAACTTTCAAAAAGGGTGTTTTAATGTAATGTGATGACGTGTCATTGAGTTGTCAAACTCTCAGGATGCCACGTGGCACCTCCGGACGTCAAATGGCACCTTCAACGAGTGACACGTCATCAAATTACATCAAAACACCCTTTTTAAAAGTTACTTGCATTCTTACACCCACCCTTAGGGCTGCAAACGAGTCGAGCTTTTATCGAGCAACTCGAGCTCGGCTCGAGCTTGAGCTCGTTCGAGTCGAGCTTTTATCGAGTTCGAGCCCAATCTCGAGCTTAAAAGTAGAGCTCGAAATATTTATCGAGCCGAGCTCGAGCCTTAAAAAGCTCGGCTCGAGCTGTTATCGAGCTTTTCGAGCTTTTATTGATATGTATATTTTTATATTGTATATATGTAATTTTGAATCTAAAATGATTTTATTGTTATACTTTAAATATTATTATACCACTTTACATATGATATAAGTAATTTTCACACTTAATACTTAATTTTTATATATTTCTAAAATTATTTTTGGTATATATTTAGATATTTAAGATAATATAAATAAGTTTGGGTATTCAAAATTATTTTATATAAGAATATTCGAGCTTTTCGAGCCGAGCTCGAGCCATCCTAAAACATTTTCGAGTCGAGCTCGAGCTTGCGTCGTGAAAGCTCGTCGAGCTATCGAGCCGAGCTCGAGCCTGTTATAAGTGAATCGAGCCGAGCTCGAGCCCTGTCGAGCTCGAGCTCGGTTCGACTCGATTACAGCCCTACCCACCCTTAAGTTGGTTACATACAATAGACATCGGGCCAAAGTTCGTTGCATTTCGGTGACCCAAGCCCTTGAGTATTTGACTCATAATGTGCATTTTCATTCTAGGTATCACATCCCAAGAGCATTTTTAAAACCAAGGAATAACTTCTTGGTCGTGTACGAGGAGAGTAGTGGAACTATAGATGGTGTTGTGATCAACACCGTCAATCGGGAAATTATTTGTAGCTTTATGTACGAAGACTATCCAACAAATCTTGACTCGTGGACAATAGAAAATGACGTACTCAAATCAGTTGTTGAAAAGCCTAAGCCGGAAGCTAAACTTGTTTGCGACCCTCAAAAGTTCATTAAGGAAATTCAATTTGCTAGCTTTGGTAATCCTTGGGGATCATGTGGTACATATATTCAAGGAACATGTCAAGCTCCAAATGCCAAGAAAGTAGTCGAAAAGGTAAAACCAATATCGCGTAAGATTGTACAAAATCCATGTGCTTTTAAATTCCATATAGTATATCACTGATCTATACTTTGGAAGCAGGCTTGTTTGGGCAAGAATAGTTGCACGGTTCCACTTGATAGAGCGATTCTGGGCGAGCCGGGTGGTGATGGTTCTTGTGCTCAAGAGAAAGTGAAAAGACTAGCTATTCAAGTAAGGTGTGGGAAGAAGAAAGAACCATAGAGAGATGATTTTTCATGTTGAAATTGGGGGCGTTTGTGACATTTTTTTTTATCGCACATTGAAGAGACTTGGGCAACAAAGAACTATCTATAATAGTCTGATTGGCTACAATTGAACCCACAAAGTTTTTGATGTTTTGATATGTGTAAATTAATTAGTGTAGGAAATAACATTATTTTGGTATTTGGTAATTTATAACATCATATATTTTTGAATTAACACTTGAGGGTGATGGGCATTTAACTATCAAGAGTAGGTAGTTGTTGCCTCTGAATGACAAAGAATGAAAGAAGACCAATTAGATTTTATTTATTTTATTTTATATTATTATATTAGTTTAAATATAAGATTTTGGTTTTTAACAATTGTAACCAATACTTTTTTTTATTTCTCTTTATAACCTTATGAGTATCTCCGGTATATAATTAGAAAACGCAACTTTAACCTAGTAAGGCTTGTGCTAACGGGTCCGTCGCTTGGCATCGGTTGGGGGCGTCGGTTGCACCGACGCACCGACGCCGTTGGCACGGGGCGTCGGTGCCTCCGCGTCGGTTGGGCTCGTCGGCAGACCGAAGCAAGAGAGAGGGTGGGGCTGGGGTCCACGTTTACCTTTTACCGTTTGAAAACAAAAAAAAAAAAAAAAAAATTTGAAAAATGTGTGAAACGGTCAACAAAAAAAAAAACATATTTTTTTATTTTTTTTTATTTTTTACACTCTATAAATTCAAACCAAATCCAACCCATTTTTCACAACATTCACTCCTCAATTCACTACTTTTATATACAATTCCCCACTTTTATACAATTTATTCTTTTCAATTCCCCACTCTCAACCAACTTTCCACATTATTTTACACCCAATTCACCACTTTTATATAAAACTCACCACTTTTATATAAAATTTTATCAACTTCTCCAATTAACCACTCTCAATTCACCACCTCTATTTCCCAAAAAATGAGGCGAAATTCTAACTCTACCGGCGACGATATGTTTAACAACTTATTCAACTACGTGCCTCAACCGCTTAATCAAGGTTCACCACCATCCACTTTCTCGGCTCAATCGAGCAACTCGTCACCTAGCCAACCCCCCGGTTTTTCATCATACGCAAGTCCAACCCGAACCTTCCAAAGTCCATCCGCTCCATACCAAATGTATCAACCCTACGCATATCAAGGTTTTTCACCAACAATCCCATTTCAACAATCTCCCGCGGCGTTCGGAAACCCACACTACATGCACCAACCTCATCCTTCCGCTTTTAACCCATATCCACCAACACCAATCAACTACCCACAATTCGGAAACATCAACACTCCACCCCGAATTGAACCCGAAACCCAACCCGAACCCGAGCGGGCTCCAAAAAGAGGAAGATCTAAAGGAAAAGCCGTGGACACTGCCTCGACCCGGGTGCAAGTACACTGGTCCGACGAGGAGGCGGTTTTGTTGGCGCAACGATGGATCCACCGGTCAGAAAAAGACAAGGAAGGCGCTGCACAAGCTGGAGATGCATTTTGGGCTAAAGTTGTGGAGGACTACAACAAGGTGGCTCCCCAATACCGTTCCAAGAGCCAACTTCAAGGCAAATGGAACAAGATTCGTTCGGATTGCAAGATCTTCATAGGAATTTACAAGGATGTTACAAATCCTCGTCCGAGCGGTGCCAAAGAAGAAGACATTGTGAAAGCATGTCATAAGAGGTTCAAGTCCCGAATGAAAAGAGATTTCACATATGAAACTTCTTGGAACGTAGTCAAAAATCATCCAAAGTTTTTGGCAACGTTTGGTGTCATGAGCAACCGAGAAGAACCATCCCAACCCGAGCTCGAACCCATCAATCTTGGAGACGACATGGCTTATTCCGAGCCTCTCACTTTTAACATGCAACATTTGTTCACCGACGACCCCATTCGTCGCCCGCCCGGTCGTTCGTCTTCTAGAAAAAGCCAAAAAAGCTCGGGTTCCAGTGACGCCGCCACTTCTTCGCGTTCTTTGAAAGAACAAGAACGTTTGGCCAACATACGAGCCGCAGCAGAGGCCGAACGTACAATGGCGCAAATCGGAAAAGCCGCGGCCAAAAAAACGATCATTAAGTCGTGGAAAATGCTTATGCAGCCTGTCCCGTCGTTTCTCAAAGGCAAGGAGAAAAAAATGATCAAGGAAGTAAGAAAAACCATGGTTAACAACTATGAGTCGGACTACAAAACGTTCTTTGGTCACGACGCGGGTGCGGGTTCTACTCAAGTGGCGGAAACGGATGAAGACGAGGCCGACAATGAAGACGACAACGAAAACGACAACGAATCCGAGTAGACTACTAGTTGTATTTTTAAGCTTTCAATAAATGTATTTTTTTCTTTTTTAGGATTTGTAACATTTTTCTTTTTTAGGATTTGTAACATTTTATTTTTTTAGGAATTGTAATTTTGTCCTTTTTTTAGGAATTGCAACATTTTATTTTTTAGGATTTGTAATATTTAATTTTTAATTAATGTAATGTTTTTAGTTTTAATTTAAATGTGTTATTTAAGTTTTTGTATTAAATAAATAGATTAAATAGTGTGTGGGGCCCTGAAAATAAGGGAAGTGATGTTGCTGTTGGCAGGGGTGTGTCAGTTGTGTGTCAGTTTGTGTCAGTCTGACGTGGCGCTGAGCTGGCAGGCAACTGACGCGTCAGTTCGTGTCACGGTTGGGAGCAGCCTAAGACAAAATTTCTAAATCCTAAGGTCACCACATATCTTTCAACTTGCAACAATGTGTTTTAACCTATTGCCACCTATTTTCGCATATTTGGGTAACACCTCTAGGAAAACCTAGTGGTGTGGGCTAGTCGTCAAGGTGTTGCATTTTTAACGTCATCATAGGTGAAGTGACCGATTTGATTCCAAACAAACTAGTTCTAAAATCAGCATAGGGTTATTAGTATAGGAGTATTGTAGTGCTCTTTCAACTATGAGGTTTGAGGTTCAAATCCTGAGATATGACAAATATATATATCTGTGGTATGAGGTGTAGGGGTGTGTCAATATAATTTGCTTTCAAATCTATAATAAATAAATTAAGAGAGAGAGAGAGAGAGAGAGAGAGAGAGAGAGAGAGAGAGAGAGAGAGAGAGAGAGAGAGAGAGAGGGGGGGGGGGGGGGAATGAGTTGCTAGTATCTAATTTGAAAACCAACATCCAAATACACTACTACTACTAATTACTATAGAAGATCACATGACTTGTGGTGAGAACGGTAGGATCAATGTGTGAGTCAATCACATGTAAATACGCATTTGATAGAAAATGTAAAATACATACAACTTAAACACATACATTGAGCGATGAATATAAGTTTATTCATTCTTTTTTATTATTATTATTATTTTTGCAATGAGATGACTCCCTATCGTGACATGAAAAACTGAAGAACTGAAGTGCCAGCTCAACGTCACGTGAGCATTTTTCATATAAAGACTAAACTAAGAGTGAACATTGCCTATAATGACATGAAATACTCCACCAATTAATTCAGTTTTTCTTTTTTCAATTAACAATAATACATTTAAATTTTAAGCCATATATTTAAATAGAATACATTCATTAGTTAAATAAGAAATATTAAATTTAAATAATAAATTTTCGGGGTAAGTTCCTTGGGGAATAAGGAAAGGAGATAATGGCATTGTTTAGATAAAATGGAACAAGGTGATGTCAAAGTTGTGAAGTCACTGGCGAATCTATAATTAAATATCATGTGTGTCCAATTTAATCGATATGATAAAATACGTGTGTATAGGTGTATAACATGTAGTTGCCTTAACATGTTGAGTGATTGGTCGGATCGGTCTTCACACAACATCAAATATATTAAAAAGTATAAAAAGTTAATACAATTGTTCGTGACGAAATTTCGAATCATGAAAAGTATATATAATAATGGTATTATTGCTAATAGAATCCAACACACTTTTCGAGACACTAGACAATCTTTCATCAACTCATCACTCGTTCTAAATTAAGGATAAATTGTGAATTGCTTAAAACCCACCAAAAGCAAGTAGTATGCATAATTAAACAGTAAACCGTTAGTACATCTTCCAATTATCATATACTTAAGTTTTTATACTTTAATCTAAAAAAAATCAAAGAAGTTCCAATAACGCACCTTCTTTTTATCAAGATCTAAGATTGTAGGGGCGGTGAGAATTTTGGATTTGAGGAACTAGATACAAAATTAGAAATTGAGTACCCATAAGGGTTATAATTTGGGTATTAGAATATTAGGTGAAAAATATCTCAAGGTCAGTATTTAGTCACTCGGGCTTTTGTATTAGCTAATATTAATGATTATGCGCTTTTGTAATATATAAAGTAGAATAAAATAATGTATTATGGGCTTTGGTGATTAGTGATTAAAATATGGGTTTGGTTAACTTGTGCCTTAAAGGCACAAGTTAAATTTTATTAAATGCAGTAAAACTTTCTAAATATATCAATTCTAAATATATCACAAAATTTATTTATTAAATTCATTAATTTTCAATTATACATCTTTATTAATTACAATTTATATTATTGATAAAAATTCAACTTCATTAAATGTGCTTAAGTTGTACCCTAAGGGCACAAATTAGATTTTCCTATACAATATAAACTATAATATGTGTCCATCTTGCAAAATCGTTGATAACCGGCAACACTGACCGGTCCACACACACCGCCCTAAGGATAATATGTGGAAGGCAATGCTGATCATATGCTTCAGACTGACCCAGCAGCCCGCTAAAGAAGAGTGTGAGCCCATTAAAGTTGTAGCTAATGGGGATTGAACTTGAATCTCCTTTGAAGATTCCCAAGCCTCCACCACTAGGCTACCCCTTGGGGTTCATAATCAATTAAATATACAATTTATCTAACTTGGGTTCATAATCAATTTTAACACGGGTCGATCATTAATTTAAAGGTTTATTGTTTCGTTATGTATTAAATTTACACATTTTATTATTGTATAAGTTGAATTTTGAAAACTCCTATTATAAGTATTGAACTTGTAAATATCGTCTATTGTATGTAAATTTTCCTTTTTGGATAAGTGTAAAAAAGAAAGTTTCATATTTTGGGCTTACCCAAAAAGAAAAATTTGCATACAATAGATTATATTTACAAGTTCAATACATACAATAGAACAA
Source organism: Helichrysum umbraculigerum (assembly GCA_949592205.1). Taxonomy (NCBI): domain Eukaryota; kingdom Viridiplantae; phylum Streptophyta; class Magnoliopsida; order Asterales; family Asteraceae; genus Helichrysum; species Helichrysum umbraculigerum. The sequence continues at coordinate 94,533,153 of CATIUR010000004.1, forward strand.
TTGAAAGTATACATCATACAATAGTAAAAGTGTAAAGTTTAATACATGACGAAATAATAAACCCTTAATTTAATACATGCTATCTTAGAATCTTGAACTTCAAAGTGGGTCCTTGAACTCATGTTATCAAAGAGTAGAAACGCCCATGGGTGAAGTTGGGGGCTGAAGATAGCGTGTATCAGGGTCAAAAAGTTGGCCCTTCTTGGCAAATGGAGATGGCTATTTCATAATGAGGAACATTTCTTTTGGTGTAAATTAATAAAAAAATTATATGGAACCGATGGTGGTTTTGGTTCACACGTTGGTTCCGGGTTACATACGGGGTTTGGAAGGGAATTTTAAGCACATGTGCCACGATTAATAAGTTAGATGTTCCGCTTAAAAAAGAGTGCATAGCGGGACTAATACTCGTTTTATAAAATCCGTCTTGAACCCAAACATAATTCCTTACATTCTTCAATAATCGGGCAGTCAACCTTAAATCCAACATCCTATGATCATGCTTATAGTTTAGTATGTCGGAAACGATGGTCACATTAGCACAAACTCTGCTCATTCGAATCTAGGAACTATGTTTGCACATCAATTAAAATCAAAGGACCATGTTTGTAATTCAATCTTCTTCTATCTTAAGAAATGATCTTTCTTTTGTACAAAATCTCAAATCTCAAATCTTTTGAAAATGACTTTGGTAAGCACGTAGACAATCAACCCATTATTTTGTTTCGACAAATAAAAGACAGGTGGACATATTTGATTTGTTTTATTACAATCCTACTATATCCTATCCTTTTTTTTTTATTATTATTTTATTTTAGAATTAAAATCTAATTCAAAAATAATTCCACCTCTTCATTTAGCCGGCACAAGAACTGCGTGAGTTGGGGTTTTCCTGTAATAATAAAAATAAAAATCTTGAGATTTACAGATTCTTGAACTACTCAAATAGAAATAAAGCAAGCAAGCAACTTTGTTTATTCCTTTTAATTTTGTGATGTGGGTTTGATTTGTTTTCTTCAAAGTACCAATTTATATATATATATAAAAAAGGAAGAATCTTGAAGAGGTTTTTCCGAGATGGGTATCATCAGTACTATTTTGGGGTTTTCTGGATTTGGAATTGGGGTTTCTGCTGGTCTTGTGATAGGGTATTATCTTTTCATCTACTTTCAACCCACAGATGTTAAGGTTTACCTTCTATCTATCTATCTCTATGTATATATCTTATACTGTGTGTGTGCGTGTTTACCAGTAGATTTATACATCTTTGTTTTGGTTGATCTTGTTGGTGTCTTTTGGATTTGATGTAGTTCTAAGGTTTCAGTTGATTGATCATTGAATCTATAAAGACTGGATCAATGGCAACTCATAAGATGCATCAGTTCTTGTAGAATATAAGTTGAATATCAATTTTTATTTTATTTTATTTATTCAGATTTGAAGGGTATGATCAGGGGACTTCGGTAAAATAGCTTAAACTACTATTGGGTTGTCTTTATTTTCTGGGGGAAAAACTTGATATTATCAAGAACTCAAAGAGGGTTTGAATCAATTTTTCTGTTGTGGGTTTTGATTTGTTTGTGTTAACATGTGAACAAAGCTGAAAATGGGTCATGGGCTCATGGCCATGGGAGATGGGATCGATGTAGCAGTTGATTTGTTTGAGTTTGTTCAATTGTTTTGAAAGGGAATGTTAGGAATTCTTTTGAATTATCATTACCAAATGATCAATTAATCAGAGTTTGAATTTTACTAGCAAAATGAACGTAATTTTACTTCACGGTCTTATAGCGTGGCCAATCTTTATATTTAATGTCTCTTGATATTGATTATTAACATGGGCAGGATCCCGTCATTCGGCCTTTGGTCGAACGTGACTCTGATACTCTGCAAACGATGCTTCCTGAGATACCTTTGTGGGTTAAAAACCCGGATTTTGATCGGGTATGTATTTCACAGTTGTAATGTTTACTGTAAACTATTCTATTATAATCGATGGTCACCCTTTCTCTTGTTTTTTCATGGTAAGATGTTTTCTTGGATCAATGTAGGTTGATTGGCTTAACAAGTTCATCGAATACATGTGGCCGTATCTTGACAAGGTATTTCAATAATACTATGTACATTGGTTTTCACTTTTTTTTTCCTTCTTTTCTGTTTTGTATAAATATATAGAACTTAGTAAGATTTTGCTTTCGTAGGCAATATGCAAGACTGCAAAGGAAATTGCAAAGCCAATAATTGCCGAACAAATTCCTAAATATAAAATTGATGAGGTCGAGTTTGAGACTCTTACCTTAGGATCTTTGCCTCCTACTTTTCAAGGTAACACTCTCACTTATATTAGCACCTTGTGACCTCTGCACGTTTATTTTATCTCATCTTTTATTACTTCTTGTAGCAAATGGACCATTAGCCTAATGAGCATTCTGTTAGTCATTCTAACAATTATAATGAAATTATTTTATACACTTAAGTATAATAAAAAGAACTACGATCACTTTATAAACCCCACTTTGATTTTTCAAAAGTATATTTTGGCCGTCTCACATATGAATAATTATTTTTCTACTATTTATTGTCCTAAATTTTCCGATGTGACAAATAATTAGAATATATCATATCACCTGCTTTGTCCTAGGTAATTAATCTAGTCTAAAATCGACAAAGAATTCAAAATGAACTTCTGGGATAATGTTACATGTCGTCTTAAAAGAATTTGAGTCTAATTAAGTTATTAAAACTGAAAGGGATAGATATGAACTTACGTTCATCTTGGTGCGTAAAATCTTAAAATAAGCCTTTTCTTTGTCTAAAAAGGACTATAAAGTTGACGTTTATTTGTCTGAACTAGATAATATGGCAAAAACTCTATCTGAATGGAGGGATGCTATTCTTAAATATCTAAACATGCTAAACATTTTTTGCTTGTAGTAAAGCATGTGATTTTTTTTTTAAATACCCATGCCCTGTTCTAAAATAAAGCTACATTTGGCTTGAGATATAGTTTAATTTTTTTATACTTACTATCTAATACCTTCACTTCCCTTCATACAACAATCTTGAGAAATACCTCAATCGACAACACTGATAGCTTGAATAAGGAGTTTGTGAGTAAACTTGTTTAGGAATATTTACAAAAAGCAACCTTTCATTCTAAGAAAGAATCTGATATAAAAAGTGTAACGATATAATGGGATATAGAGAGCGTGTAATAAAATTGATTATTATTATTATCATTATTTATTTATTCATCTTTTTGTAAATTTGTTTCAGTTAGTTAATTTATGTTTCATATTTGTGAAATGTTTGTGCTAACCTTAAAGTGTGGCTCATGTAATTCTACTTGAAGTTCACGTGTAAGGTCAATCTATCTTTTTGTTTAATCTCAAACCTAGTGCTTCTTAAACACTAATTCAATCATGATGCTATCAAGAAGCCTAAACAAGGGTTAAGAGCAAAAAAATGCAATTAACTATGCTCTGACATTCATAGTGTGTACTCAACTACTCGGGCTTCCATTGTGGAACTAGTTATTTTATGCTATTGTATGTAATTTTCGGTATTTTTTCCGCGTGTCATCTAGTTAAGGTGCCACTTGTCATCCTTACAAGTTGACACGTCATCAACTTACATACAATGGCAAAAAATAACTAGTTTATTACACACAATGTACGTCCGAATAGTTGGATACACACTATGAATGTCAGGTCATAGTTAATTGCATTTTTATGCACTTACCCCCCTAAACAATCTGCTAAGATATACTGATGTCTACAGTATTAGTCCCAGGTAAAGCCACCCAGCTAAATCTGTAACCAAAATAATTGCAAAAGATCCAAGATGTTTTGTTCTCTGATTTTTTGCAACAATAAGCAATGAAGAGACATCATCCCAAGGAAAAATATTATGTTCACCTACAAATGAGCGATGTTGCCACATTATGATTTTAAAGCCGAGTGTTAGATTGTTCTTTCAAATGCACGGAGTTATAAATTGTACTATACACAGCTTGTTAGAGATGTTATTTTACAAAATTCGTTTCCTGATTTATACTGGTTTGCTTGTCTCCAGAAAGTATATTGCTAGAAAAGGCGGATCAATATCACATAATTAATTTCTATATGTTTAAGCATATTAATATTTCGTCTCAACTCTCAAGCTTATTCTAGTTGGTCAGTAATGACGGACAGTTTATATATTTGAATAATGGTTAAACATTTTTGTTAAATCACATGTAATTTTGCAACATAAAAAGAAACTGTGGGACATAGTATGTAATGTGTATGGCAAATTGATATGGAATATAAATTTTACATGTCCTATATTTTCAGGGATGAAGGTGTATGTTACCGATGAGAAGGAGCTGATCATGGAACCGTCCATAAAATGGGCCGGAAATCCTAATGTTTCAATTGTTGCTAAAGCTTTTGGCTTAAAAGCAACTGTTCAGGTTATTTAAATCTTTTACCTTCAACAAAAAATGTTACGCTAAATTTTATTTGTTGGTTTAATAAATAATCAAATAATTTCAGGTGGTGGATTTACAAGTTTTCGCCGCCCCTCGTATTACATTAAAACCGCTTGTTCCCAGCTTTCCTTGCTTTGCAAAAATCTGTGTGTCTCTCATGGAGAAGGTAAATTGAGTTCTTCTTGTAATATAAAGGGAAATGATTTGATGTTATCTAGTTTAAAGGGACTCTGATCTCTTTGGGTATATAAGTTAAGAATATAATTTCATGTTAACTATAATAAAACAATTTGGTTTGTCATACATTCTTTGATTTGATTATTTTCAAATTTGCAGCCACATATTGATTTTGGTCTCAGGCTTTTTGGGGCCGACCTTATGTCAATTCCTGGATTGTATAGGTTTGTCCAGGTGAATAATCTCTATCTTTTGCTGCCTGTTTACTGTTTTCTACTGTACTTTGTTATAGTTTTGGCGATCTTAACATGTTTATTTAAAAAATGGACAATATGGCTTATAAACCATTCAAATGGTAATCTGATGCTTCAAAGGTGTAAAATTATAAATCTTGGATAACAAATGTGATGGGTCAACCGGTCAAATCGGTTAAGAGTCATCCAAAGTGTATTCAAATGGTGTATTTTCTGTCCAGGCGGTGATTTATACACCACCAAAAACTTTCCATACACCACCACTCATGCTTTAGTGATATTGTACACGTGCTTTAGTTGTGTTGTAGATAGGGCTGTAACCGAGTCGAGCCGAGCTCGAGCTCGGCTCGATAGCTCGACGAGCTTTCAAGATGCAGGCTCGAGCTTGGCTAAAAATTTTTTTTGAATGGCTCGAGCTCGGCTCGAAAAGCTCGAAATCTTATATAATTTTATTTTTTAATATTTAAACTTATTTTAATTTATCTAAAAAATATAAAATCAATAATAAAAATTCATTTCAAATATATATACAATTAAAATAAATCGTGAAAATAAGTAAAAAACAATGGAAAATAGTTTAACAATTTCAAAATATAACAATAATATCATGTACATATAAAAAATTACATATATATGTATATACACATATAAATATTAACCAAGTCTCGAAAAGCTCGATAACAGCTCGAGCCGAGCTCTTAAAAGCTCGAGCCGAGCTCTTAAAAGCTCGAGCTTGGCTTGATATATATTTCGAGCTTGATTTTTAAGCTCGAGCTCTGGATCGAACTCGAAAAAGCTTGGATCGATCAAGCTCAAGCTCGAGTTGCTCAATAAAAGCTCGACTCGTTTGCTACCCTAGTTGTAGATGTATAAAATTTGTGGTGTTTGGCAATTTTTTGGTGGTGAACAAATCACCATCTTTTTTGTAACCTTATATAATACATGAATTCCCAAAGTTCAAGTTGGCCCCATAAGTCCATAACCCACTTTGACATGTTACCCAAACACGTGACCTACCCATCTTGCCACCTTTAATTTACTGTTTCTTTTGGATTATTTTTTAGCATACCAAACTCGTTGTGAATTAATATATTTGCATCTAATTTATTACTGGGAGAATTAATACATTGTCAGTTTACTGTGTACAAGTATTTTACACATGCAAGTTTAAAAAACTGGCCAGTGGTCACAAATGAATTGATTGAAGACTTATGTATGAAGTTAACCTTTGTATTCGGAGCGCTTGTATCAATTTTGTAACACTATAGTTTATTGAAAACATACTCTTTTTTAGCTGTATATCTCATTGGATCTCTGTATTGTCGTATTCTATTACTAACACAATATTTAATGGTTCATGGTGAGTTATAATGGGTTCATATATTTATTGACTTTTATTTGATCAAGAAATAAAGAATGATGTTGAAAGCTATCATGTGCAGGAAACAATCAAAGATCAAGTTGCCAACATGTATCTTTGGCCTAGAACTCTAGAAGTACAAATATTGGATCCGTCCAAGTACGTTTATATTCATTTCTTTTGCGAAGTTAATGCCAATTGAACCCATCTTAGTAAAAGTCAATGTCTTGACTAATTTGGCTGCTGACAATATTCAGGGCACTAAAGAAACCTGTAGGAGTCCTTCATGTAAAGGTTTTGAAGGCAATGAAGCTGAAAAAGAAAGATCTTCTTGGTGCTTCAGATCCTTATGTGAAAATAAAGCTCACAGAAAGTAAGCTTCCATCAAAGAAGACACAAGTGAAGCATAAGAATCTGAATCCAGAATGGAATGAGGAATTTAATATGGTCATTAAAGATCCGGAAACACAAGCTGTAGAGTTCCAAGTTTATGATTGGGAACAGGTAAAGTTTCAATGGCTAAATCTCGCTTTTTTAGTTACAATTTACATATACCTCATACAATTTTGGTTGAAATTTTCCAAATCAATTTATTGCCAAGTTCCACATAGCTAAAAAAATTTTTTCTAGAAATTTAACCTCGATCATTCTTTCAAAATGAGTACTATGACCCTTTGAAGTCAAAGGTATTGGAGATGCATATTGTGCTTGGGTGAGTCAAGTTGCATCATTGTGGCATGATATCTTTTGATAAATCGAACTATTAGAATGGCTCGTTTAAGATTTGAGTGTCAATTTTTTGCAATTATCTTGTCTTCTCATCTGATGCGATACTCTCAACATCATTTGACTTTAACGGTCAAATTTGACCTCTGCAATTCAAATTTGACACGGGTTTTGGTACAAACCAAATTTGGATCGATCTTTCTATTTTTATACCAAGTTCAACATAGTCAACAATTTCATTATCTAAACTAGTGGTGTTATAGGGTCGGGTTGTTGGGTTTCGGGTTCATTCGGGTCGGGTTGAATCGGGTTGAAGGTTTAGAAAATGTAACCCGTAACCTGACCCTATAAGAAATCGGGTTTTCGGGTTCGGGTCCATTCGGGTTCGGGTTTAATCGGGTCGGGTTAGTATACTTATCGGGTTGCGCATATTGGTTAGTCACGTCAATTGGCATATAAGAAACCCGGTGGTTACTGTTAAGATTTAATTAGCAAAAGAAGTTCACTTGCTTACAAATAAGTGAAGCTACATGATCTGCATACTTCACAATCAGAAATTTAAACTGAAAAAAGAAAAAACACGCAACCAGCATACACATTAGAACTAGATGGGTAGAAACTACAAAAGAGATTCAACGTAAAAAGTAGCAACAAAAATGATATACAGTCCAACATTAAAATTAAAAAAAAAAAAAAAAGTAAGCAGCATATACAATGTCTAGAACAAGATGAATGCATGATAACTACAAAAGAGGTTCAAAGTATAAAGTAACAACAAAAATGAAAAGTGTCACATTGAATATAAGTTGTTCAAACAAATTAACTTTCATTCTATGATCTATGAAGGAATTTAATCTTCACACAACAATCTCCACAAACGTTAATAAAGAATATAGATTGACATGCAACAATTAAATAAAAATGACTTATTAACAATACATGTACGGTTAATGGACATAGACTAGTGGACTTTTAATTTATATTATCTTCTTATCGGGTTGACCCGATAACCCGATAATGATGAGTACTTAACCCTAACCCGACCCCATAACAATATCGGGTTATCGGTTCAAACTAACCCGATAAGCTTTTCAAACCCGATTGAACCCGACCCTATAAACCTTTTCGAGTTCTGGTTTGGGTCGGGTCAACCCAACCCTTTTGACACCCCTAATCTAAACAATTAAATACCAACTACTTCTGAGATTTCAAATGAGTTTCTATGACCTTAAAAAGTCATTAGTATACTAAGGTGCACATGATGCATTAAGAGAAACCAAACGATGCTCTTACCATAATACTCTTCTGTCATCCTATATTCAGGTTGGCAAACACGACAAGATGGGCATGAATGTGGTTCCCATTAAGGAACTTGTGCCTGAAGAGCCCAAGCTTATGACACTTGATCTGTTAAAAAATATGGATGCCAATGATTCTCAAAATGAGAAATCAAGAGGCCAAATTGTTGTGGAGTTATTATATAAACCTTTCAAGGAGGAAGATATGCCGACATTTGAAGATGCTGGTGCTATTCCGAAGGCATCTGAAGGAACGCCGGCTGGTGGTGGTGAACTTGTGGTTAGAGTTCATGAAGCCCAAGATGTTGAAGGAAAACACCACACAAATCCTTATGTCCGAATCCTTTTTAGAGGAGAGGAGAAGAAAACGAAGGTAAGGTTTTGGTTTATTTTCGTACATACTGAAGAATTATAAACGAAATCTAAATACCAGAAAGCCAAAATGTGGGAGTCAAAATTTCTCTGGAGTCTGATTTAAACATTCACTAAAAGCAAATGTTTTTATTTTTTTTATTTTTATGGTGCAGCATGTAAAGAAGAACCGAGATCCAAGATGGGATGAGGAGTTCAAGTTCACACTAGAAGAGCCTCCACTGAATGATAAATTGCACATTGAAGTTGCTAGTGCCTCGTCCAGGATCGGCCTGCTACATCCTAAGGTAATGCATGTCATAAATAGTTAACATATCAAATATGTAAAAATTATATTATTAGAATTATAATATATTATCTTTTGAATAAACTAATTTAGTAACATTTTCTGTGACGTTTGTCTCAGTTCTCACTTTTAGATAAGAATTTTACTTTTATTCATTTGATTTCTTTGATATAAAATATAAATCGAAATGGATATTTTTAGGTGAATATGTCGAAACTGCCAAATATGTAGTACTGTAATTGTATGACTTGTTATGGTGACATGCTACTTGTTTTTTGGACTAAAAACAGGAATCATTGGGTTACATTGATATTAATCTTGGGGATGTTGTGCACAACAAGAGGATCAACGAGAAGTACCATCTTATTGATTCAAGGAACGGGAAGATCCAAATCGAGCTACAATGGAGGACTGTTTCTGAAAAGGACGCTGCGAAGCCATCATGATTTCATTAAGACATCTATAGAGAGGCATGATCCAAGAATACAGTTTCATCTTTTTCTCTACTTGAAAACTGGCATCATAACGATAGTATTTGCGGTTTATTGTACAAACTTTGTGTACATTAAATATTTAAATATCAGTACAATGTTCTTTCTGGGAGTGATGCGAGTGGTTTGTGGTGAATTTTGATGCGAGTGATGGCACTAAGTTCATGTTCTACATAATCTTCATCCATTTAAATAAGATTAATTTAAATTCATGAAGGGTCTGAGATTCCTTTTTATATTGCTTACTTGCTATGCAGATAACCAGTTTTAGAGTGTTTCTATGGCATACGCTTGTTGGTTTGATTGAGAGGTAATAAGCTTTGTTTACAATTTTTATGTTAAGATTAAGATTGAATATATGAATAAAAATTTTACAACACATAAAATTTTGATAATTAGTAAGAATTAAGGATTAAGGATACGTGTCATCTATGTCCTCCTAAGAATGAATTGGTTTTGGAAGATTAAGATCAAAATCCTAATACTAAATACCGTAATTAGCATATGTTCTACCTCATAATCATATGATATACTAGTTATTACCCCTACATCATAATCATAGGTTCATTTAACAAACTTGAACATGTTATTTGCGATGGTACATTAACTTCACAAGGATAGTAACTTTGTTTTCAATGTAAATTCGATTCGATTAGTTCTAAGAGCATTTCCAATTGAAGGATTTTTTTAGGGTTTCTTGTTAAAAAAAAATCTTTGAAAAAGGCTCACTTCTGTATGAGTTGAAAACTTAATTTTACAAATGGTTTGTCAAAATCGAACTTTTGCTCAATTAACTCAATTGTATACAACTTGTGTGTAGTTTTCTAGATATGGGGTAATTTCATATATGTCATTGTCGGGTAACAAAATATCATATATGCCCAAATATATAATTTTAATTCATAATAAATCTTTAAAGGTGAAAAATGCTAACAATAAATTGTGAAAGCTTTTGGAAGAGTCTTTCCATTGAACTATAAAGGCTTTTGTTGATGTAAAATTAAAGAAATGATTGTCATAAAAAAAACTTTTCTAAAGGTTTGATCAATGTAAATGCTCTAAAAACTGTATTTAAACGCATGAATCACCATAATATGTCATTTGAAAACGACATGTTATTAGTGATTACATTTACTACGTAAGATACGTTTTAAGTTTGTGAGAAAAAAATGAAAGAAATCTTAGAATCATTATATGTTCTATCCTACTACGATCCAACTATAATTTGATTATCAAAAATCGCGATATCCTCGTCTGATGATCCTACTATCAAGATCCATAAAAAGAAAACAAAAACAAAAAAATTCAATAACTTTTCTTTCACAAAAACATCAAATGAAAAAAGTCTTCATGGAAACGCTGCAGTAAAATATTAGGAAACCTTGTAATCCAGAAATGTTTTAGTCAACAAGAAACACGTTGGCTATTTTTGACTTTCGATAGCCGTGAGCACAAACCACCAATAAAAATCGACCACACACGATCACACCCTCTCTCGTTGGCTCCTAATTTTAGCCTAATCTATCCATCCATCTTCACACAAACACCACTCTTCTTCTTCTTCTTCTTCCCCTAAACTCTGCAATTTCATTATCGTTATTATCATAAATGGCGATGCCTATTGTAGACACCGAATACCTAAAAGAGATTGAAAAAGCTCGTCGTGAACTTCGTGCGTTTATCGCTAACAAGAATTGCGCTCCGATCATGCTTCGATTAGCGTATGTTTTATATATATTTATTCAGTTAACTTATATGTAAATTATATGAAATTGTTGATGATTGAATCGTGATGGATGATGTAGGTGGCATGATGCTGGAACATATGATGTGAACACGAAGACTGGTGGTCCTAATGGTTCAATCAGGACTGAAGAGGAGTATAGTCATGGCTCTAATAACGGATTAAAAATTGCTATTGATTTTTGTGGTAATTTCTTTGTATACCATCTATCTTTTTGTATCTTTTCTTTTTGCTATTGATTGCAGTGAACATGATTTAAGCAAAATGATTGCTAATTTGCTATTTAGGACTTAATTTACTAGCTAATTGAAGTGTTCATTAGCATAAAAAGCTAGTTGAGATTTGGGATTCATTATTTTGAATGATCTATGATGTGAAGTCATGATGTGGTCTTATTTTGATGTCAACTAGAATTGGGCAAAATGATTGCTGTTTTAGCTTAAATTTATGCTACTGAAACTGTATTTTATCAAATTACAATGGAGAGGCTTTTACTATGAAAGTTGATCTTTTTTTTAGTTATGTTGTATGGAACTCTTATGGCTTGTAACTGTTGACTAAGTACTACTTACGCACACATAGCGGATTTTGGTTCAATTGCTACTAATCAATGATCCACGAGTTTTATATTTTTAAACTTTGAGAATATATGAAAATTACTTATGAGGTTTGCCAAAGTAACTTCTTCGGTTGATCTTTTTTATCCTCATTGTCCACTTCTATTACTCTTTGTAGTTCTTGGTTTTCGCTAATTAAAACTTCTATTGTTGTAAGTTCGATAGTATAGCCACGACATCACTATCTTGCACATAAGCTTAGTGTGCAAGTAGGACTGAGTAGGTTTAGGATTTAGACCAGAGCCATCTTTGAATGTGTGCTGTAAGGTTTTCCTTTATATCTTATAAGATCATGTTACTAAACTAAATTCATGTCAAACATGCACTTTTTAAGGTATTTCCCGAGGAAGACCCAGTCGTGGAAAATGACATTGCATCTGTGTGCCACTTATTATTATGGGTGGACAATGGAATTTATTGCCTGTCGGTTTACTGTAAAGAACTTAAAATTACAACAATAATTTTACTGATTTTAGGTAGACTTGGATTATATTGATGTTGTGTACTTGTGTTAGTAAAAATTACAGTTATGGAGTTGAGTAATCATATGATCAGTCATCTTTCATATAGTGCTTTTCGTACTTTTTCCTCACAGGCTATGTTGGTTAAGTTTGCTCTCTTGACATGTGGTAACAAGTAGTTAGATGCACTGCTTTAAAAGTTGGGATTAATCCCCGATTAATCGGATTTTGGGCTACTCCAACTCAACTAGTCTGAATCCGACTTAAAAGTCGGTCAACGGTGGTCAACGCTGGTCAACATTTTAAACTTGGTCAAACTTGATGTATTTGAATACTTGAACAATTATGTTTATGTTTATGTTTCTAGACAATTAATTTATTTATTTATTTTGATATTATGTTTTTTTGAAAGGCATGTTTCTAGACAATTATATTAATGTTTATGCTTTTCTTCTATAATTACACATATAATTTTGAAACTTATTATGTCAATGTAAAAAATGTCCAATCCGATTGGTCCCCGATTTGGCCGATTAGTCCCTACGAGGTCTCGGCCGATTAGTCCCCGCCTAACGATTTTTACACCCTTGGTTAGATGTATCTTTTATTCCCTCCTAGGATTGTTATATTCCCTTCTAATTTCCGTGTGATCTTGTTGTCTGCCAGCCCCAATAGTTCGTACAAAGCATTTTGTTATATTTGGCATGTTATTCAAAGTTTTGTTTTATTTTATTTGTGTGTCAAATGGGCTTGACAAAAATATCTACAGTAGGATACCCTCAGGTTTAATATACTAGTTATAACTGAGTGGATATTAAATATTGACAGCTGTCTTCCTGCTAAACTTAATATTTGGCTCTAAAAGATGCTAGACTTAATATTTGGCTCCAAAGAGAGACTTGAATTTAAAAATTCTTTTCTTTATGACTCTAATCGTTATTTTTTTTTCCCTAACCGCAGAAGAAATAAAGTCGAAACATCCAAGAATTACGTATGCAGATTTATATCAGGTGAACTTAATGATGCTAAAGAACTTCATTTCTATAAATTTAGATCGTTAATATCTATAAATATTTTATATGCTAAGTATGTTATAATCTGTTTGCTACACTAGATCTTGCAAGCAGTAGCTTAACTCATACTAGCTTACAGGCAAGCACATAGTACATGATGTGTGAAGCGTAACAGACAACTGACCCCGATCTGTGTTCTGTTTGTAGCTTGCAGGCGTTGTTGCTGTAGAGGTCACTGGTGGCCCTACTGTTGACTTTGTTCCTGGTAGAAAGGTACCTTGATTATATCACTTATTTTTTTTTCTCAAGTTTCTTCTTTAAGCTTTTTCCAACGGGAGTTGTCCCGTCTCAATCGTTTGTAATTTGTGTTCAATATTCCTCTACAAAAGCTCATATAGAAGAATGTAAATGGTATATTTCCCTGCAACAAGTTGTATTTTCATTAACAAAGTATCTTTTTCTTAGGATTCCAAGATCTCTCCCAAGGAAGGAAGACTCCCAAATGCTACCAAAGGTTATTTATCCTTTTGAGTTTTAGTCATCATCTTACATCCTTACGTAATAATTGAGGTCTATTCAATAGCTTATTGATAGTTACAAGGTGTTTCTTGGATCAACTTTGAAAATCTTCATATTTATTACTAATAATAGAGAAGCTTACATGATTTTATCAAAGAATGTGCAAACTTAGACAACATCATTTGAGACTTTCGAAAAGGGAAAATCCCAAATTATTTTTTATCAAGTGAAAACCCCTTGACATGTAAAATAATGTCTCGCAAAGTGCTAGTGGGGCACCTCCTGAACAAATTAGATAACCAGCTTAATGTAAAATTTCAATAGAGAATTAGACCATCACCCTGAATTAGAATTTCAAATCGGAGGGAAATGATCTTTACGTGTTTGTGCATATGTATTTTTTTTGTGGAGGAAGAAAAGTATGTCTTTGGCTTCTTTCGGTCATTCCTTTATGTTTGGGCATGTGTGCATGACAAAGTTGCAACCATTTATCTGCTAGTGTGGTCATGGCCTTGTCCTTACAGGCAATGATAATTTGGTCCTATCTTGGCTCAAATAGGTTTCTTCTAGACCATCTTTCAATAAAAGACTTGGACAATCTCAACTATTTTCACGGTGTTGAGGTTCTTTTGCTTTCAGATCTTTTTCTTACTAACCAATGTATTAATATTGTTGACATTTTTATTTTTTAACGGAGATCTCATACACCTTTTACAGTTGAGATTTGAACCCACAACCAGTTTGTTTTATGGGCCACCTCATGATATATCTTGAATACCGCTAGGCCAAATGCCTGGTGGCAATTGCATCATGCACATGATTTTTATGGCATCACTAGTTCTTTGGTTGAATCAATATTACTACAATTGAAGCGCCTATACGAGACTTGGCGATTAGCCATAGGCGAATTGCATTACTCGTCTTTCTCTCAGCTAAGATATCAGTGTTGCAGTAAATAGATTCTCTGAGATTACGCATTATTGGTAGAGCATATAATCAGATGGAGTATTCTCATTTTCTAATCCGTTGCTTAATTTTCTTAGCATGTTTTCCTACTCTTGAATCATGTCCATCTTTTATCACTTGATATCAACCCTCCTTGTATTCAACACTACATCTCTATTGATAGAAAAGCTAATCTTTAGACCTTATAGTCATCATGATAGTATTAAATACTTTATTACTGAATGTTACGTGCATGGTTTCATAAGCCAGTTATAATTCCAAAGCAGACTTGTCATCAATCCCTTCCACATTAGTAATAAGAAGCTAAGATCGGAAAATACTCACAATGTCTCGCAGGAATGCAACATTTATCTTCTAAGATGTCCCTAAAGAGTTGCAACATCTCCTCTCTCGGGACAAGTCATCTGTTTGCCCTTCTTGCTCCAAGTTCCAACAAGGATGTTTTGGACTTTATATTATGATAAACTTGTCTTTTGATTATGTTGTAAATATAATTCTTGTGGGATGGAGGCAGTGGCAATCATGCATCAGGAAATTAATATTCAGTATAATGATAGGCAATCTTTACTTTAGTTTTCTATAGTGTGGGCTATGTTCTTATTATACTCTTGTGTCTGTGCTGTGAGATTCTAATAATGGAAATCCTAAACCTTCTGCATAATTGAGGACAAGTCTATCCTCTCAACAAACTTTAAGCGAGTTCTCCTTATCTTCAGGAGTCCTCATATATAAAGGATGATATGATCACACTCTTATCTTCTCTGACCTTGGACTTTCTCTTCTAGAAAATTGTGTGTTTCAAAATTCATGTCACCGTATTCATGTGATGAAATTATACCCCAACGATGAACATCGACATGAACACTTGATATATATGAAAGTCCTACAGATGTTGTTACCCATTTAACACTAGCCATTTTCGTTTCGTAGTACTTGTTACAAATCTCAATTTGGTTTGTACAAGCCTCAAAGGTTTTCAAAAGGCTAATGTGTGCTGGGAGATTTGTGCCCATATTTGTGTATAATATTTAAATGGGTTCTTGTTTGTGTGTATCCTTCAGAAGTTAATCTTAATTAAAAAATGGTCGTATACTGATGTAAAGATCAGTTATATTCTTTTACTGAACTTCTTATACTGCTTGTAGGTGCACCACACTTGAGGGACATATTTTATCGCATGGGATTATCTGATAAGGATATTGTAGCCCTGTCAGGAGGACACACCCTGGTAAGTTGTGCCAGTTACCAATGAGATTTTAATACCTACAAAGTACTTTTCACTTGAAATTCATACCTTATATTTCAAATTTCAGTTTATCTTGCAAGATGTTAATGAATATGCTTGTTTGCTGTATTCTTCATGCTGCAGGGAAAAGCTCATGCTGATAGATCAGGCTTTGATGGACCTTGGACTAGGGAGCCGCTGAAATTCGATAACTCATATTTTGTGTACACTATCCGGACCTTGTTTTCTTTATCCTCTTCATATTTAAATAAAGATTTCTTTGGTTTCCTCTCTTAAATAAAATTGGGACTGATGTTGTGGAACCAGGGAGCTTCTGAAAGGGGAATCAGAAGGCCTTTTGAAACTTCCTACAGACATTGCATTGCTGGATGATCCTGCTTTCCGCCATTATGTTGACCTATATGCCAAGGTATAATGTTATATAACCATGTGTGATGTCAAGTAAAAATTTGATCTATAAGGCGAAAACTTCTAATATCTTATGTTTATTATTGAGGTGCCCATTTCTATATTAGGAGGCCAAAAGAAAGCGATATAGTAGCTGGAACTCATAGTAATCTGACTAACATATTGCTGATTATATATATTTTACTAAAATAACACTAGACTTTATAGTATTCCCTCAGTTCCATCAAAATTGCAATGTTTGGCCACGTAGGTAGTTTTATAAGTTGTTACTTCTAGTGACATGTCTCAAATGTCCTCGGATCATAACATCTTGGAAATATTGCAGACGACACTCTACAGTGTCAATATTTGGTATTAATAACAATTAGCAAATAGTTAGTTTAATTTTGCAAGTCGCCAAAAAAGGAAATATGACAATTTGATGAGACTTTCCAAAATGGATGACATTGCAATTGTTATGAAATGGAGGGTATACCAGTTAGAAGAGGTGGGTTTTATTTGCTACCTGGTACACCCTCCATTTCCTAATTACCTTCTTCCTGTACACTTCACATGTTTTGCTACACTATGAAGTACCAATATGTGTACACTTTAATCTGGCTTACTAAAAAACCCGTAGATGGCAAGACTTCTATTCATGCCTCTAATTTCACATTAACCTAGTATCATCAGACAGATAAGCGATGTAAAGCTCACACCATGGTTATCAACTTGTATGTCCATCATGGGCTATTTCTTAGCTAAAGAAAAACAGTAATTATCCCTGGTGTCAGTTTAAGGGCTCCAGTGGAAACATCGCTCTTTGTGTCACATGGTTTAATTTTTACTATGGCATCATATATATTTTAAATCGTATTCACATACATTGGAGAAAACACGGGATGGGTAGATCTGTTAGGGTAACGGGTTAATATCAAAGCATGCAATTATGAAAATGGGGGGTCAAATGAGTTGGCCAGTTTGGGATGACCTGTTAATTATCTCTCCCTTTTTTTAGTTATTAGAATTTCTTAAGCAGCCTATAGTCCTATATAATGAACATAGTTCAATAATTTTTTAATTAATAATTAAAATGGAACAAAATTTAAAATTTGATTTGATTAGCAATTTTTTTGTATTGATATTACTAATTTTCATAAACTAGATGATTATGTGGAAATTTATCAAAATTATTGTTTACTACTACTAAATAATAGATTTTAAAAATTGCAAAACTAACTCTGTGTACATCATGAGAAAGGTGGACACAAATGTCTTTGCTTCCGACCCAATCTGACTGGATTGGTTTCTTATTCGTAGCCCAACATAGCCCAACGTTGTGCAAAAATGGGTCATCCGGGTTGTTTTTAAAGACTTTGGGCAGGAGTTGGTAGGTCCATAGTAGGTGCTTCCTCATCTCAATAGTCCAACGCACCATTTTTTTCCGACATTGTATGAAATGCTCTTAATAACTTATATTACTATATACAAGTGCTTTGCATGTGAGCGCTCTAATCTGGAAATATCACCTATGAGGTTATCTGGTGGATATAGAAACGAGTTGATTTTCTTAAGCCTCGGTCGTATCCCTGCTTCCACTATTGTTTGACTTGGCTTAACCCCTAGGTAGTTCGTACTTCGCTTTGTAACTATGGAACTCGTATGTTTACCTAGCATCCCCTCTTTTAATACCCTATTGGACCACTTTTGATTGGTTGCCATCCTGAGGGACCTCCAAACCTGTATAACATTTGGGGCCCTAAACCTTGTCTTCACATCTAAGGCTCGAGTATTGGGAATGTAGGTAATCACCTAAATTAGTTTATAGAGAAACTTTTGAAAATTTATACACCAGTACTGTTTTATCTGTTTACTTCTGTATAAGTTTGAATTGGTTAAGAATGTTACGACTAGTCTATACTTCTGTGGTAATGCTCTATAAGGAATGAAATGTTTATGACTAATGGCAAATATGTAATTCTAATTAGAAACTTTAGGAAACTGTTGAAACCTTAATTAGTTGAATTTGGACAAAAATATATTAAAATTACTATTTGGAGCAAGGTAGTTTATAAACTTTATACCCCCCCACCCTCCACACCCAAGTTTAATAGGGTAGGAACCCACCTTGACGACTATATTGGTCACATACAAACAGACAAACATTAAAGCTAAAACCAGTTGTGTGGTCAGATTCAAGCTTGACCACCTAGATTATTTAGTATTGACAGTTGGGACCATCTCTGGATTCTGACTACTGGTCTGCTTCTATTATTGTCCCCCATCTTCCATATGAACTTTTAGATAATAGCCAATCTTACTTACCTGTTTCCAACAACCTTGCAGAGGTTGTGTTCTTATTCAGGTACAACGTTAGTCATATGAAACTGCAATCCTCCTGTATACAACATGACTTATTAGATTCTATATTTCTACTTTCATCCCCTACTAATACTATGATTTTTAACACTACTTTCATCCCCAACTAATACTATGATTTTTAACACTTGTACCTTATGTAACTTCTTAACATGTCATTTGACTTTTTATGTGTCGTTTTGGTCATGACTTTCGTATGAATGCTTGTTTTTTGGATGATATAAACTGTGGGTCCTGTTACATTGATTATTGGTTCCTAACATATTCATGGCAACGGTTTTGCAATGTAAAATCGATATTACATCATGTACATCAAGACCCACCTATTTGTGTATCCTATTTGATTAGTTAGCACATCTTTTTCGCAATTTATGCGGAGTCTATGGTATGACTAATGTGGTACATTATACTTTATGAGTTGGTAGGCGTCCTTTTCATTATTATTTTAAATATGTTGCTCTAATTTTACGTTCTTCCCATGTTATGCTAAATTATTGCACATTAACTTTCAGGATGAAGATGCATTCTTTAATGATTATGCAGTTTCACACAAGAAACTCTCTGAATTAGGGTTCACACCAACTTCATCCAAAAAGATCAAGGACAGTGTCGTATTGGCACAAAGTGCAGTCGGGGTTGTCGTTGCTGCTGCTGTGGTCATCCTCGGTTACGTTTACGAAGTCCGCAAAAGATCAAAGTGAGACGATGTACAAGTTCCAATGAACAGGGTACAAGTTACTATAGCTTTGTTTCCCTGAACAATATAGATCTATTTGGAAGGCTATACATGAATATATTGCCATTATTTTGTTTATGTTGAAAAACTCAGATAATTTGACTTTCTGCTTGATTAATCAATACACTAAATAATGGAGTCTTCCACAACATATTATTGTTTCCACCAGAATGTACGAACTTAAATTCCTCTGTGGTGGATTAATTAAAATATATATAAGTTTTAGATCTGATCACATGCATGTCTAACTTAACTGAATATATTTGATCATGTTAAATTATTAATTTCTTCATTTTATTCCTCTTCAAGTTTCCCTTTTTATTTATGGTTGGTGTTTGGCAACGCATTCGATTTGTCCTTGATGTTTATTGTGTGTATTCAATTTACGTTTATTATTTTTAATGAATTCAACTTTCAAAAGTGTTTTTTAATGCATTTTCTTGATGTGTCATCTATTTAAGGTGTCATTTGGCATTCGTAGAGGATGACACATCGTCAACATTAGAACACACAATTTGAAAGTTAGATGCATTAATAGTAGCAAAACTAAGTTAGCAAATATAAGTTGATACATACATAGACATAAGATACAAGTTTTATAGTTTGAAGATTGAAGGTGAAGAAGGTTTGTTGTTCTTCTTCTACTCCCTGCCGAATGAAGATGAAGGATAGAAGAGCAAATAATTGAGGTTTGGAAAATAAATTGCAAATACGATATTCACACTTTTTTAGTGGCAAATTTGCCCCTAATTTGTATTTCGAAGTGAAATTCCGAGATACTAATCCCTTTTTTTCCTCCATTTTTTTTCCCTTTAGTTAATTTGAAGTTGGGTAAGAGTTACTTTAAAAGGCCAGCCATTACGTGATGGTTGGAGTATTCATTAGTTTTGCTTTTAACCCAACTATTACAAATAATTAAAAGAATATGTGTGTTGTGCCTTGAAAACGATTAGATAATTAATTGTAATCAAACATATTGTTGAAAATAGTATTTAGGATATTTATTTATGCTAAATACGTAGGTAAATAATTGTTTGATTGTTTGACAAATGATAAAAAAGAAGAAATTTACGGTTAAAAACTCAAAATAATCAAATGTAGACTTGTAATATACTTGTAGAATAATTCAATTAAACTACCAGCTTTTTTCATTTCTTTATATTAATGATAATAAAATAATGTTGCTTTTTTCATTTCTTTATATTAATGATAATAAAATAATGTTTTCTGTTTACTTATGGTGTGAGATCAGAAGGACAACTACATTTGAGCGAAAAATATAATAGACGATCTCAACTCACATTCACAATACTACATTTTATATAAAATGCAGTGTTGTTAGATCATCAAGTCTCACACTACACCACTACTCATCTATGTTAAAGTTTGATCTATATAAATTTGCAAAGGAACAAAGATTAAACAACTTTTGTTGCAAGAAGTATAAAGTTATGAAGAGGATAACATAACATAGATATGGGAATTAGCAAAAGATGAGGGGGGAAATAGATTAGGTAGTTTCCAGTGAATGGGCATGTGCAAATAATTGAATCTGCCAATTATCTACCTAACCCTCCTAAACTCATGCATTTGGTCTTTCCTAGTTTGGCAGTGTGTGTTTGGTACCTTTAATCTCCCTTTTTACCTTTTTGTCATATTTATTCCTCCTTCCACCCAACACCCATAAAGTTTTCGGACTTTATAAGTTTTGGTTGTTATACTATAAATACATTCTTATTATGGTAATTAAGTTCTAAGCTATAGTTTATTAATAATAATCATTATCAAAAGACTCATCATTTTTACTATTTTCTAATCAAATCTTGATTATGTTATGTTACATGTTAAGGTAACGGTGTTGATACCTACAACATTTTTTTTTACTTCATACACCAAAAATATGCATTACAGAGTTGTACAGTACTTCATCAAAATGCGTAAAACTTGGTGTATGAATCAAAATGTGTTTTGCATGTATCAGCAGCCTTAAAGTAATCTATCATCTACACGCCTACACTTTTCGCATTGGTCTAATGAGAATGACCATTAAAAAAATATGGTGTAAACCTTTTGCTATTGTACGTGTCATATGTCAAAGATGGTCTAATTAAATGTCGATTAGCTAGAAGCTCAGTTAGCAATGAGTGAGTCATCTTTGTCACAAATAGCATAATATTACGGGTTCAAGTCCTGGAACCCCATAGTCAGCTTTATGTAAGACAATTTGAATTTACGTTACCTTTGTTAAAGATTTCGAGAATTTCTAATGCTTTTAATGTTATGTGAGTAAGGTTCAAATGAGTACAACAACATTAAATAAGGATGAAAGAACTAATAGGAATGCGTCACATGTCACAAAAATTCATTTTCCCCACGTTTCAAAAAATTAAATACCTCACAAACGGTAAGTAAAAAAATCATAAAAACTGCACTATAAAAATCAGCGTTTTTTCCTCTTCGATTAGAGATTTGACAAGGTATATATTCGACGATTTTTTTTTTCCGTTTTTCAAGGATTTTGAAAACTAGTAACACATGTAATACCAGCGGGTAATACATGTGACACCAGAGGATAACACATGTGATACCAGTGAGTAACACATGTATTACCAATTTTGTACAATTTATAAAACCCCCCAAAAAAAGTCGTCGAAAGTGTATTTTGTGAGATGTCTAATCGAAGAGAAAAAAATGCTGATTTTTATGACGCAATTTTTATAATTTTTCAATAAGCCATTCTTGAGTTATTTAATTTTTAAAAATATGGGGAAAAATAAGTTTTGTACCACGTGGCGCATTTTTATTGGATCTCTCATTCTTACAAAAATTTTCATTCTCGTTTGAACCTCACTCAATATTATATTTCTCGATAATTTTCCTCTTTAATAATTGCACATTATGTGTTAATTACATTCATAATTTACTTTTGAATCATTTTCCTTTACTTTTCTACCTAAAAAAAGGTATGTCTTATTTCTTCTACAAAGTGCACAATTGATGACAATTATAGGATGGTGCAAGTGGGCCTTTCTTGTTACATGTTACATCGTAAAAGTTGTTATAGAAAGGATTAAAGAACATCGAACTCGATCAATTCTCTCATTCACTTCAATTCCCTTTTTCGACCACACGACATGATTCTTAACTTTCGGTTATATTTGGCCGAATGGGCAAAAGTGTCGATTACTTGCTTGAGATCGATGGGATTATTATTTTTAATTTTCATCAAAGTAAAAAGATTATAACAAGTTGCCACACATTTATATTATTAGAAATAAGAGCCTGAATTTGGTAGACCTCAACTAACATTCGATCGTACGTGTAGCTATTTTAAAACATATAATGTCGAAATTAAGAATAAAACTCTATGTCATTAAACTAAGGGTTTATGGTTTCAAAATAAATTAAACTTTACACTTTTTACAATTGTATTTGTATGATTCGACATTTCGATATTCATATTGTCTGTACTAAAGTCTAAAAATGTATATTGTTATGTATTTTGGCTGGTTTTTTTGCTACATAAAAAGACATTTATCTTGTGAGTTTTATACATATGATCGTGAGGTAAATGGATACAATAAAAATTTCAAAATTCGATACATACAAAAATACTAACTGTAAATTTTAATACATTTTTAAAGAGTGAACCCTAAAATTAATCTAAAGTTGAACACAATTGAATTTTTTCAGGGAAAAAGTCATGGAGTACCTGATATTGGTTGCACACAATTAAGAAAATGTTATATGAACATTTTTTCATATTAAGTTGAACACACTTGTTCATACTTTTGTTATTTCTTTTGTACTTTATTGGGGAAGTGTTTTTTTTTAGCGCTTAGTTTGCTTTCCACAAAATCTCACTTAAAATTCAACTTAGTATTTCAAAATGACTAATGATATACTCCGTATAAGTTTAGTTACATAGACTTAAAACTAGACCTAATTTTTTTTATTGATATAACTTTTTCTCTCTTTCAATTTCATCCAATCAATTTTTCACAACTACCAAACACATTTTTAGGTCTCGATAAGCTTACAAATTTAGGACTAAATATCATTTTTCTTTCAAAATATCTGAGTAATGCTGCGAAGTAAATGATGTGGACCATTGACACAATTGTTAGATGTCACTAGTCCGCAGACGCTGATCATTGTAGATTGGTGTTGTGTCTTGCTCACTATTCTGCCAGTGAGGACAAGATGTGCTTGCAAGTTTATCTTCAATTTGCTTGAAGTGTTAAAGTAACTAGACCTAGTGACAACGGGTTTGAATCTACGATTATGATGTTTTTAACAAACCGAATATACTACTCCGTAGTACGTAAAAATAACATTCTTGTATTCTCTACTCGCTTTGCTGGTTATAGAGCAGTGAGAATTAAAGTTCAAATTAGTATACTAATTACAATTAAAATTATTGATCCCAATAATTACTAAAAGTTTTTGAGAGCTTGATGATGTTCTAAGAACGTTTAGAGGTAACATGTTGATTTTATAAGACAACTAATCGGCAAAAATAAAATGATACACTATCCACCAATGCATGTACACAAATGGGTCAATTACGTATACATTTAGATCCAATAAGCATCAAAGGAGTGGAATACTTGAAATAAAGATTCACATGGAGGAAACAAAGACAACGTACCCCCACTAGTCTTGTCCTATATCTACTTAATTAATTAAATAATTTAATTAATTAATTAGTTAGTTCTCACCATAATTATTAAATTTTTTTTTATTATTAATGTTATAATAATTTATAAATAAATTCCTCCCTTACAATACAAATATTCAATTCAATGAATGCTCATAAAGTCGTGATTCAACCACTGGTTTTGATAAACGTTTATATCAAAAAGAGTTGGACACGAGTATAAATTAAATGAGGTTTGGTCATATCGATCGTATTAATTAGTTAGTCTTTGCAAGTACGTGAAGTTAATTAATTGTGATATGATGTGGTTGCTAACTCTTTAATTACTAATATTACTTTAATTAATAACTAGCTTCAATATATATCGGGAAAATTACCTGGGTTTTGCTAACGTGTGCCCCCGTGACACACGTTAAACCGCATTTAATGAAGTTGAAATTTTCTTAAATATTAGAATGTGTAATTAATGTGTATAAAAAAAGGTAAATATTAGATTGAATTAATAGTAAATGCAAATGATAATATTTAAGGAAATTAAAACTTCATTAAATGCGGCTTAAGTGTGCCACGGGACACACGTTAGCAAAACCCAAATTACATATATTCCACTAAAATTTCCCGGAAAAATATATTTACTCAAGTGTGCATTAAAATTATCGTAAAACATGTATTAAAAACTTGTATTTTGATATATGATGGAGCTGACAGAAGGTTAGTTACCCTTTTTATTTATATGTATATGATATATGATATATATTTTGATAACTTTTGAGAGAGAAATATATAATTTTCCTTGTATCAAACCGTACACATGTAAAACACAATTAAGTATTCCAAGCGTAATTAATTGTCATACAAGCAACGTAATTAACATTACTTGTAATTTTAAGAAAGAAGGAATATTCTTTTAAGTCAAAATATAAAAGGAGTAATTTTATCATTAAAGAGAATCAGGCCTAACTATTAGCATGAGCTTTATTAATTTCCTTTTAAATTGAATTGTATCAATGGTGTGATTAATTCCAGAATACCATCTTCATTTTATCTTCTCTATTTTCTAAAATGTTATATTCGGGAAAAATGAAAAACACGTTTAAATGTAAGGAATAGATTTTTCATGTTTCAGAATATGAAATATATGAAGCCATAAATTATAAATTTCATTTTCTTATTAAACTTCTTGTTGAACTACAACTTGAAGTGTTTTCTAGTTTTTTAAAAAAAATTATTTTTTTTTTCAAAAAAACTACAAAATTTTTTTATATCTAAATGCACCCTTGCTATTAGGTTTCTAGTCGCATGAATTATTCAGTGTCATACCAACCACTTGCTCATTAAGGCTACCATACCAAACCTAATTAGCAATAAGTTAATTGTTATGGGTTCATAATGGAAATAATGTTCGTTCAACAAGCAATCAACCCACCAAGTTAGCTATCTTAATTACTTTTCTAAACCTAATTCCTATCTCTCAATTCTTAAACTTCTCTATTTAGATTTATTTTCTCCGTAAACACGTACATATCCTGATAATTGGCCTGAAATGATTAATTAGTCAAATGTACATGGACAATAATAATGTTTATAATAATTTATCGACTTTCTAGATAAAAAAACTAAAAACAATTGTAACATGACTTAAGACAAATGTTAGAAGAAACCTTCAAGAAAAACTAAATATTTGGTTCGCATGATTAGTTAGAATCTGATGAAATTGGAATGTGAATTCCATTCCATATCATGTTTACCTAGAGATGGTTCGAATCAAAAAATTCTTATGATACGGGTATTAGAACGCCTTAAAAAAATTAGACCAGATCGATGATGGTTTAATGCATGATAAAGAGGTCCTTTCTGCTAATTAGCAAAATAGAAAATATTATTATAACATCGCAATGAAACTTTTAGTAGTTTGGCCTCAAAAGTGAAAGCTAGCTAGCTTTCTTTGAAGTGTTTTAGATAAATATGCCCTAACCCTAATAAAGTAGTCAACATAACACACATGACTCTCATTGTTAGAGGCTATCTTTCTCCATCATTATCCCGGCCTCTTGTCAAGTTGATACATAGGCACACGTTGTTTTCACAATACGTTATACTAGCTAGTACATATACATGATATATATATATATATATATATATATATATATATATATATATATATATATATATATATATATATATATATATATATATATATAGATCCATATTACTTTCTCCATCCCAATATAATGTTCCATATTTTCTTTTGGAGTTGTCCCATATTGTTCATTGATAAAAATAAATACAGGAGTTTGATCGAGATTACCATATTCCCCTTACATGAAACTATTATTACAAACTTTAAAGAAAACAATATTTAATTAGTCAATGGTAAAAATGTCATTTTGTAGAATAGTAAGAAAAAGAAATAAAAAATGATTTTGTTTTTATAAAACTGTGTAGTATTTTTTCGGGTGATAATTATTTTGAGACGGAAGGACAAATATTAATTATTATTATTATTAAAGAGATTGAAAGCAAATGTATTATTGTGTGGTAGGTGACATGTGATGGGGGCAAAATTGAGGGTAAAATAACAAGAAAATGGTGAACCAACGACCTCCCAATTCCAAATTGTTAATTGTTGTTTCTAAACTTACATCACAAGGTTGGGAGAGAAAAAAGTGGAAGGTAAACCAAAGCCCACATACTATAATACAACCACAACTACACTCCACTATTTCTTCTCCCTTTCCCTTTTATATCTTTTAACCAACTTCCTACTCTATGCTTCTAGAAACACTCACTCCTACTAATCATCTATACCAATATATATATATTGGATATGCCGGGCAATATGAGTGGATCAGGTTACGGGTTTAGATGAGTTTGGGTGTAAGGGTGTAAATGAATCCGGATCTGAATGAGTCATTTAGAATGACGGGTCTAAACGAG
Source organism: Helichrysum umbraculigerum (assembly GCA_949592205.1). Classification (NCBI taxonomy): domain Eukaryota; kingdom Viridiplantae; phylum Streptophyta; class Magnoliopsida; order Asterales; family Asteraceae; genus Helichrysum; species Helichrysum umbraculigerum. Next base: position 94,560,253 of record CATIUR010000004.1, read on the forward strand.
TTCGATCAAACGCGTCTCGAATCGAGTTGACCCATATTTTGAGTGAATTGAAAAAAAATGAAATGAGGTTTTTAAAAAAAAATTACCCGCTAGACCAGCTGATTAATTATTATACAATTGGAAGTTATATAAGACGCCCATTTAGATCCATCTAAAAAATAGAGGGAGATCTCACATGATTCATCACTTCTAATATCGGATGTTAAGAGTGTGTTTAGTTACAGAAAACTCCCAACTTTTTCTGAAAAATTCTCTAAGAAAACAAGAAAATTAGAAAACGTAATCAAATTCGAGTATTCTAAAAAACTTTTCTAAGAAAAGGAAAATCCATGTTTTCCTTTTTATAACTGCAAAGTTGAAAACTACATTTAATGGTTTTCTAAGTTTTCCATCTCTACTCTTTCTTGGAAAAAGAAAACTCCACTCCTTGCAACTAAACACATTTTCTAGAGTTTCCATGATTTTCTAGAGAGGTAAAACAGTTCTCATTCCCTAGAGAAATTGAAAAAGAAAAATGGAAATTTTTTTCCATAACTAGACGCGTCCTAAGTGTTTTTGAGAAGTTTTTCACGTGTTAACGTGTTATATTGTTGTTTTTGTTTCTTATGTTGTTTAATATTGATTTATGTATCAATAAAACTATAAACCATCGATTACACCAAGATACATATATCAAAATATGTTTTCAAATCGTGAGGATTTATATATCGTGTTACCTAGAAAATACGAATAGAGTGAGCTAGGTTCACCGGAAATACAATATGAGATGTTAGTTCCAACAACATAAATTAAAAAAATTAATTGGTAGTAAATTAATGAAAATGTAGTTGAAGAATTTTGGAAGGTTAGCTAATTACTTTACTCGATATAAATAATAATTATTGACCTAAAAGTTGTTCAAAAGGATCACACTTTGTACCCGCTATACTTTATTACCTCCACCTCACTTTACACCTACTTGAACCTCATCCCATTTTTTTTATTCTCTACCTTATCGTTATTTTATATCAGATGACGAAATATATAGTTACCTATCATATTTTTATTATTTTTTATTTTAGAAAACAGCAAACTCTTATATACAAAAGGGTACTTTAGTCAAAGAGACAAAAATTGCAGAAAATGAAGACCACGGGTTAAAAAATTAAAAAAATATATTTAAGAACAAAATCACCAAAAATGCAAAATCAAATGGATAAAAATTGCAAATCTTCTTGTACATAAGAAATTTGTTATTTTTTGCCATTATATATATTTTGGTGATGTGTCAACTAGATGAAATATGGTTATACCATTAAACACCTTTAACGTCAGTCAACGAAGTAATTAGCATACTAGAGTAACGCAAGACTCTAAGCTTGTACTCCGTCAACAAAATTGGAACATACGGCGATACCGCTCATTTTCATTTCGCCACAATTATTTTGTGGACCATTTTCACATCAAATTCACAGGGACCATTTCCTACAAAATCAAAGTCGGTATATAGTTTCACATTGAGATTAACATTGTTCTCACTCCTCGTACTCTTATAGTTGAAAAAGGAGAATTTGACATAAGGTGATAATATAAGTATGGGAGTGAAAATGTGGTACATTTAGAAAGGCGTCAAAAGTGCAAGAACGAAAAACACAAAAGGTTTAGCATGGTCGACCTCTTAAACTTATCGGCCCACATTACCTCTCTATTAATAACGATCGTCTAAAGTAACATAATGAGTTATACGTAAATCAGTTTATAAAAACAAGTAAGTTTTACACCAATCCGCTTTCCATCCTTCTAATAAAACAAGTTTCCGCATTCGGAATCACTTATTAAGTGACTTAAATTACATCATTTACATAAACTTCACTCAATATTGATTACACTCCTCTTACTGTTTCTTCTTACCGTGTTGATTGAGCTGCTAAAAGATATTATCCGTTTAATATAAAAAAAGTATTATGAAACCAAATGTTCATATAGTGACCATTAATCTCATATGATAGGCCTTTAGTCATTTACAATCAAAGATTTAGCCTTACTAAATCTCAAACCATGGACTAATCCATTATCTGGAAATAAAAACTTCATAATACTAAAAAGGTTGCATAGATGAGTACAAACAATCATTAAAAATATATACTATTTTCATAATAATTTAATTACAACAAATATGATATGGTAATAGTATATGTATGATCATACACAAGCCCACTATCTACTCCCTCAAACCTGTCTCACCAACTCGCATCTAGAAGCAATTATATATCAATCTCTCTCAACCCACTATTTAGTCAAAAGCTTATAAATTCCCAAATCAAGGACTCTAAACGGCCGGCTTATATCTATCCATCTCTCTCCCTATCTTTCCATCAAAATTCATAAAAAACATTATTTTTTATACATATAAAAAAAATATGGGAAGGTCTCCTTGTTGTGAAAAAGCACACACGAATAAAGGTGCATGGACTAAAGAAGAAGATGATCGTCTTATTGCTTATATCAGAACTCACGGTGAAGGTTGCTGGCGGTCACTACCAAAAGCAGCCGGACTCCTCCGCTGTGGCAAAAGCTGCCGTCTCCGGTGGATCAATTACCTCCGCCCTGATCTCAAACGTGGCAATTTCACTGAAGACGAAGATGAACTCATCATTAAACTCCATAGCCTCCTTGGCAATAAGTATGTTTATTTTTTTTTTCATTTTCTTTTTCAAGATTTCTTCAAATTCTTAATCTTTTTAACAAAAAAGATAATACCCATACTAAAAAACAAGTTTTTTAATGTGGGTTTTCTGAGATTTCTTAAAAATCTTATTCTTTTAATAAATAAAACAATACACATATAAAAATATATTTTTAAATTTTTTTTTTTTTAAATTCTCATTTCTTTCTGAGAATAAACATGTTTAAAAAAATGTTTTTTTTTTTTTTTTTTTTTTTTTTTTTTTTTTTTTAACATAATTCTTAAGAGATTCAAACTTCATAATAAATAAACAATACCCATATCAAAAAACTTTGATTTCTAATGTGGGTCTTATCTTTTTGGAACAAATAGGTGGTCTTTGATTGCCGGAAGATTGCCCGGAAGAACAGATAATGAAATAAAGAATTACTGGAATACACATATTCGAAGAAAGCTGTTAAACCGTGGAATTGATCCGGCGACTCACCGGCCAATAACAGATCATCACACCAATAACATTACCACCACAACCACCGTCTCCACCGGCAATATTTCGCCGGACGTCACCCCCACAACCACCATCTCATTTGCAAGTACAACGCCAACTACAACAACCCATCATCTCATTATTAAAAACGAAGAACTGGACCAAGATATTAAAATCCGTATCAATTCTCCTGACAGCCGGAAAATTACAAACACTTCGCCGGAAAATCAAGAAAGATGCCCGGACTTGAATTTGGAGCTAAGAATTGGCCCACCTCATCTTCAACATCACCAAAACGACATCGTATCAGCATCATCACCGTACGTACAGCAACATCATCAGCATTCATTGATGACCGGAGGGATAAATTCCGGCGGTGGGACAATTTGTTTTGGGTGCAGTTTGGGTGTAAAGAACGGAAAAGAATGCAGTTGTACATCCAGTTTGAATAGTACAAGTGGTAACAGCAGTGATTATGATTTCTTGGGCTTGAAAAATGGTGTTTTGGACTACAGAAGTTTGGAAATGAAATAATAATAATTTCTTAATTGAATAACTTTTTTTATATACAAAATATATATATATATTTTTTCAATATATATATATGAGGATATAATATAATGGCAGTTAGTTTCTTTTGTTTGTAAAATGAATATATAAAGGTAAAAAATTAGTTTATAGAAAGAGTAAATAGTGATTTGTCTATGTCATATAATACGATGTCGAGTTTTGTAACATTTCTATTGTTTATCACTCCGTATTAATTTCTACCGATGGATATGTACTTAAATGAAAATTTTGGTTGATGATTAACATTAAAGGGTTAATTGTTTAGTTATGTGTTATACTTTTTACTATTGTATGAGTCGAACTTTGAAAACTTCTATTGTATGTATTGAACTTGTAAATATCGTCTATTGTATGTATACTAACCTTTTTGGGTAAGGTTAAAATTGGAAAGTTTCCGTTTTTGTCAATGCCAAAAAGGGAAAGTGTACATGCAATAGACGATATTTACAAATTCAATACATACAATAGAAGTTTTCAAAGTTCGACTCATACAATAATAGAAAGTGTAAAGTATAATACGGAGTACATCACGAAACAATAAACCCAACATTAAAAGTATTCATTTCATTGTTTTGTTGGGTAGTAGGTACCGTTCCCATGGGTATATACAAGATGCGAATTGTATGTCACACGAGCCTCAGCCTACATATTTACATCCCCTATTGTAATTATACGGTTTGTCGCGGATAGATATATTATACATTAATCAATGATCGGGGATGATAGGGGAAATGTTAGACGACCGTCAGTTGCGTCACTTTTAGTGACACTATTGGTAGCGAAGCTTCACATTCACGTCAGTTTTCGATGCATCAATTTGGCGACGTGCGACTGAGGAAAATTGGATCAAGAGCAATTTTGTTTTTTGTTTTGTTTTTGTTTAATGTATAGAGTTAAAGATATATTAGTACATAAGGGGTCCGAAAAAACTGAGTGACGTGTTACTGTTGGCAGTGTTGTTTGTGTCAGTTTTGAAAAGTGATAACGTGGCGCTGATATAGTAGAAACTGATGGGCTAATTTGTATTACTGTTGGGAGAGATCTATATGGGGAAGGGGGATAAGAAAAATGGAGGTTATTGGATCATTCATTAATTTAGATCAATGGCTATTAGAGTGATATTTTTGTAATTAGTATGTAAAAAATGAAGGTAAGAGTTAAAAAAAAAGAAGAAGAAGAAGAAAAAAAAAAAAAAAAAAAGCATAATGCTCCTATATTTCACCCAAATACTCCTCTCACTATTTTCACTTTTACTTTTTAGGTAAGGTTACAAGGGGAAGGTCTCAAATGAGGGGAATGAGAGGCATGCCGAATTCACTGCATTTTAAGACAAAATTATCATCAAAATTTACTGCATTTTACAAACGGAACACTGCATTTTACACCTATCAAATTTGACTGCATTTTAACAACACTACATTTTATACCTACAAATTTGTTCCTAAAATGTAGTGAATTCAATCTGCACTTCCTTCCCCTTATTTGAGGTAATCTCCTCTGATCCTTATTTTTACTTTTTAGCCTCTCTACCACATTTTTTTTTTTTAATTTCTTCTAACTTATCTTTTACCTTTTATAATATTATTAATCATTTTTCGTGCCTTTTGTTTTTTTTTAAGTTTTACCTTTTATAATAGTATTAGTCATTTTTCTTGCCTTCTGTTTTTATAAGCCTTAAATGTGTGTGTGTATATATATATATATATATATATATATATATATATATATATATATATATATATATATATATATATATATATATTTATTTATTTATTTTTTTGCTATTTTTCTAAATATTTAATTTTTACAATTATGTTTTGCTGCATCTAATACTTTTTTAACTGCATCTTATGTATGTTTTCAAAATTCATATTGTTATTTTGCACCACATCTTGTATATTTTTATGCACTCATGCATCTACATGTTGTTCTTTTGGTGTACTTCATCTTGTATATATTAGTTACCGTATACGTGTTAACATTGTATATATTTTTTACTGCATTTTGTATATACGCCGTTAGAAAAACGTGGTACAAAAAGGATAATATATATTATACAAGAGATAAATTGGCTTAGGAAATAATGTGGAACATAATGTTTTATTCAACGTAATATTTTTGTTAGGTATCAATGAAAACTATTGATCATATTTATATAAGAGATAAATTGACTTAGGATATAAATTCTCAATCTATCTCTAAGTTATCGTGTCTAACAAATTAGATCGATACACATGGGAGCAAGATAACAATGTTAATAAATTAAATCTTCTAAACGTCTAAAGTTATCTTCGATTCTTTCAGAATCCAATTGCGATATTTATCGTTTTACCTTTAATCTTGAAGCTAGATCTGAAACTCTAAGTCTGTTGTTACTTAAGTCTAAAGTCTGTCACTCTTGTAAGAGTCTACAATCTTCAATTTGTCAGAGTCTGATGCCTTTTGGACTCAACCAGCCTTTCAGACTCAACTAGAAAACTTAAAAATTTTTCAAAGACTTAGACTTTTAACTAATAAGATTTATAAGTTAGGTTCGATTGATTTTTGATGACGTCATAACCTTTACAAAAGAAATTATAAATTATGCACATAAATTAAACTTAGGATTCTATATATTCAATAAGTCCATTACAAGTTTAGTCTATTACAATAGATCTTGATAGTTCCATTTGTACATATTTCTCCATTCTTCTCCTTGTCTTCTTCCTCATTCAATCAAATCAATTTCTTCTAGATTGTCCTTTTCAAATTTTCTATGCTTTTTTTGACTTTATCACATTTGTTCTTCAACTTTAGCTTCTTCTAAATTTCACTTAAGTGGTAAAACAAACATCTAACTACTCTTTTTTTAAATGGTAGACTCTGTTCACTTGTACATAGATCTAGCGCTCACTTGTACATCGATGCGGCACTCACCGGTCGTTGTATTTCTGCAACGATGAGCGCTCGATGTCGCACCCCCAAATAATGATGTAGCGGAAGTCAAGTCGGGGCGCGACTAATCAATATCATCACACAAAGTTATATTGAACGACCTCTATATGCGTCATTTTGAAAATACATTACAAAATACATTGCTTTGATAAATTGTTTACAAACTATTACAACGTTCCTAGAGTTCGCATCTTGATCTGAGAGATTCTAATACATAACTAATTATACAAAATATAGTAATGCAAAAAAATCTCTTTTTTAAAAGTTGTTGTAAAACATGCGACTCGAGCTAATGCTTCCAAAGCATCCTACTGCGTCTGTGAACCTGAGAATACATGCTAAAACAGTCAACAATTGTCGCACCCTCAAATTTACTGTGCGGAAGCGAATCGGGTCGGGGCGCGACTAATACGGTAATCACAGCACATAAGATATAATGAACGACTCTATATGCGTCGTTTACAAATTACATTGATGATATAAAAGTTTTACAATGTTGTAATAGTTACAAAAGCTCGTAAGCCAAATGTAAGAGATTCTAAGGCATATATATTTTTACAAAATGTAGAAATACAAGGGAATCTCCTGATGTCTGTATGCGACTCGAGCTATCTAATCCTGAGCAGACCTACTGCTGCTGAGTACCTGAGAATACATGCTAAAAGGGTCAGCTAAAAGCTGGTGAGCTCACAGGTTTGTATGAATAAACATAATGTATGAACCACAAGATTTAAGTAATGTTTGCAACCAAGCAAATAAGTATGTGTATATCACTGCCATGAGCACATAGTCTAAGCTTAACCGAGGTGTTAGGATCACAATCAAGTGCCTGGTCGAGGGTGCCTCCCTGCGAGTGCCTAATCTACACTTGTATGAACAAATGATAATGCGTCCGTTTGACCAGTTAGTACTTGCTAACCCGGACGGGGAATGTCAATCCCATATGGTACCATACACTAACATTCACGCTAAATCCATATAAATAAACTATGTGGTGGAGGGCTTTCATGATTAGTAAAACAACTCATGCAGTATATATCGATGTTTTGTACTTGTGTCCACATGTAAATTAAATGAGCATGTATTCCCAACCCGGGAGTAACAACAGTAAAAATGCGGGGCTATGAGACTCACCTGAGTCTGAAGTGTTGTTATCAAGCAATAATGATGAAGCACAAGGAATTGATGTCGTCCAAACGACTGTAACCTGCCGGGCGTCCTAAATGCGCAAGGTTATGATAATGAGTAGGTATCTCAAAAGATTACTTATGCTAGTTGTTCATTCAACTAGTAATGTCAAAATGTTTGATTGTCTGTTTGTGTTTTGAAAATATGTACGGCCCGTTGGTGAGTTTTCGTAATAGTAATTTCAAAGTATAATTATTATTATTTTGTTACGTTATACTTATAAAGTATATTTCGTGTGTTTAGAAGTCGTATCATATAAGTATTTGAGGTTACTCGAGGTTCGACTCTTAGTGTGAAAATGAGTTATAACTTTACCATTCTAGGCTACGCTTAATAGTTATTGGCGACACTGAGGTTAGTTTTGCTGGATATATGTTTCTGATTATTGGCGACACTCAAGGTAGTGTCGCTATGTGCGACATTCATATAGATGGTGTCGCAGTCCCAGCGGTCGGTCAGGTTTTACTCCGGTCGTTGATCCAATCAACCGGGACTTACGGCAGTGGGTTTTAAATTTATAGAGCTGGGGACCTAAGCTTACTACAGCTGTATAGCAGCAGTATGACCTAGGGTCGTTCTTCAAGCTAATCGTATTGTGAAACGGAAGTGTCGGGACAAACTGTTCCGTTTAGTGATGGGTATAAAATGATTTGAGTGGGGGGTTTTTGTTACTTAGATCCGTAAATGAAAGCAATTTAAATAAAAAGTTAAATAAACAGAAAATAGAAATAAGGATGTAATCAGTATGGAGGAGATGTGTTTGTTATGACTTCGTTAGCTTATGCGGGGGTGATGCTAGTTTTGATATGAAAACGTCTTTTAAAGGTTTGTGTCTTACTTGAGCTTAGTTGATCATAATGTAAACACTAGCACCCTACTGATTGGGGAGACTAGTCAGTATGTCACTGAGTACTAGGCCAGATTGAGTCTGATCGGAGGAGGACGCTCAACTCTTCAATGTTATCCAGTGACGGAGTAACGACCCTTCTTGGAATGCTGATTCCTGGGTGCATGAGATAGAGTAACATACCCACTAGGGTTCCGACCTTTCTAAACACTACAGGGACAACGAAGTCAGGTAAGGCATTTAAGATTAAGACTTGGTGTGGTGACTGCTAACTTTACATTAATGGTCATGAATTAGTCTAGAGCTTTCATTACGGTGTACAGGGCTATTTATTCATTTCCACAGTTTTCCAAACCCTTAAGGTACTAACGGTGTATAGTGCATTTAAGCATTTCCACAGCTTTCCAGGTACTGGGTGTACTAACGGTGTACATTGCATGCAAGCATTTCCACAGCTTTGATAACCAGGATGTGATACAGTCTTCAACCACCGGCATTTTCTTGGCTTCCACGTATTTGTACTTCACCAGTGGTGTTTTCAACGCTATACAAAGTACAGTGTCGTTTACTGTGGTCTTTCCGGTATCACATACTTTATGGTCACTCTAGACTGTTTAAACTAAGTTTGTATTAAAGTTCAACCATCTATGATATAAACCAGCCCTCACTATTCCCAATAAATCCCTGATTGATTTACGGTGTAATATACGAAAGGTTTATACAGTATTTTCACAGTTACACAATTCAGACCATGTTTACAGTTTTAGAAAACATAGATAGGTAGTGACCGTTTGATCAAGGTTCGCGACTCCTTGTCATAAAGGTTCTAACCACGTTTATTTGGAGGAAAGGCGATATAATTTAGGTTTAAAAATCATAAATGCACAGTAACAGTACACCTGATTTTCAATCGTATATTAAAGCAGTATCACCCCACACATATATAAACTAACTACATCATAACAAACACACAAGGTAACTACTCACTACGCATAATAACATATTCTAAATCTAGCATAATAACAATAGTAAGCATCATTATAACAGATAAGGAGAGAAGTAACCGTTAATAAAGCGTAGATTGAATAAGCGTTAGAGAGAGAGAGTACAAACAGAACCTCCACAATATCTTCCAGAATATTACAAATAAGCCCCTGAACTATTCCTCAGGCTATTATAAAAGTAGTCCCTCCGTTAGTTTCAGTTAAATATTAACTGAGAACTAACTGATGCTAACGCTAATTCTAGAGAGAGAAAAAGAAGAGAGAGAGAGTAGAGAGAGAGAGTGTGTGTGAGAGAGAAAGTGAGAGTGAGTAAATAAGTGGAATGAAGAATGGTGTGTTGAAATGTGGAGAGGTGACCCCTATTGATAGGTGAAGGGTGAAATCAGAAGTACAAGTCACGAAGCACGCACGTACAAGGGCACAAAGCAAGAACCAGCAACAATTGGGGCAAGGAGGGCCATATACGGCCTACCTAGGGCCGTATACGGTGTGGTATAGGCCATATACGGTCTTGGTAGGGCCGTATACGGTCTCCAGGGCCGTATACGTTCTCCGTCTGATTTCGTTCGTTACTTAAAACGCCCGTATCTCCTTCGTTATGCGTCCGTTTGACTTGATTCTTTCGCCTATGATCTCGTAATTACGTTACGCTTCTAATGGTACCAATTTCATAGAAATTGGATGTGTATAGCTCAGGCATAGCTGGGAATGACTTTTAACGATCTGTAGAAGCTGCATCTCTTCCAATCTTTATCCAATTTGCATGATTCTTGATTCTTCCATCTCGTTTTTACCTAGGAAATCATACCATAAGGTTAGAATGTGTTTATCATAAGGTAAATGAGGGTGTGAGAATTGGTTGTTGTTTATTCGCTCTGTTTTGCTCGTTATTTGGACGTTTTTAGTGATTTTTGTAGCAACGTCTATATTTGGAGCACTTTAGTGAATTTTAATAAATAATGATTGTTTTGGAATGTTTTCACTAAAGATGTGCCCAAAAAGTGTGGAATATAATACTTAAAAACATGACTTTTTGCGTCACATCAGATGGCGACACTCAGTGAAGTGTCGTTGAGTATGATTTATTAATTTATGGCGACACTCGAAAGTAGTGTCGCAGGTAGCGACATTTGGATCAATGCGGCATTCAAGTCAGTGCCGCCGAAGGGCGACATTCGGTTCTAGCGACACTCAGGATTAGTGTCGCAAATAATGAGTTTTGTGCAAGTTGGCGACACTCAGGCGAGTGTTGCATACTAGTTTGCCCCGAAGCGACACTACAACTGATCAGCTATATCATTAACGGAAACGTGGCCAAACGACCTCGGTTTAACCCGAAACTTTTACACAAGTCTTAGAATAGTTTATAAAGTTTATAAAAATTATCGGTTCATTTCGGGGATGACCCGAAGTGTCGGTTTTAAAGATTTACCAAAACAGTCCACAAAATGTGTTTTCGGTTTTATCGACTTGTTTCGCCTCTTGTTTTCAACAACTTAAAGTCCGCAATAATTCATGACAAAAATCACACATAATCATCTATGTCTCTAGTAGTTTACCTAATTTTTCCGTGAATATTAGAGGTCGTTTCATTAGGTAAATAAAATCGAGAAGCAAGTGTATTCCATCTTCGGCCAAAATGGACTGTCGTGCACAAATCGAATTTTCTGTGTAAACCGGTGTATTTCTGGAGGAAGTGTTCAACACGAAAGTTGTAGTCTACGAACATACGAAGATTTTGGCATAGGTTTCATGCATTTATTCGACCTAGAACTCGAGATATAGTCAATTTGGTGAGACGATTTCCAGAGATAGAAAGCTGTGATATATATATATATATATATATATATATATATATATAACAATTTTTAAGCTATTATTTGGACATTTTCTAGTCACATGAGCAACTAAACATGTAAACATATGTAAAGCAAGTAAATTTAACTAGGGAGAAGTGCTCACGAAAGAGTGGAGGTCGATCTAGAGACGAAAATGACAAAGTGTTGCTCGGTTGTTTTCCGCTTCCTTTCCTTGCTTCTCCTTGCCAAATAATGATGGTGGTTGAGTGGTGGTTGTTTGGTGGTGGGGGTGGCCGGTTAAAGAGAGGAGAGGAGGGAGTTCTAGTGAGAGAGTAGAGAGATGAAGGTGGAAAACATGAATGAGGTAAATGGGGGAAAGGGGTTGGGGTTTATGGTCAAACCAAGATCCATAAAATATGGATTGTGGTCTTGGGGGCTAGAAACCGGCCCACCATGGATGAGTTTTTGACCACTTTTTGTTCCCTCAAATTTGCACTCCGTGCGGTGTTCGTTTTCCCGGTCGTTCAAACGTTTAATTAGACGTTATATGTTATACGTACGTGTTTTAAATAACGATTAAAATTCGATATTTTTAGTATGTAGTATTACTCAATAATACTTGAAAACATTTATAAAAATATTTTAGTAATGTGTCGAGTTCGGTTTATGTGTTGGTATTTTGATTGTTTAATCGCGTAACGTTTAAATTAAACGTTTTGTTATCGATATAAAATACGATTTTGTAAATGAGTAATTTCATTATGAGATATATTTTTAATTTATAAAAATATATTTTGGTTTTCATTCGATTGTCGGGCGCACTTCGCGCATTTATAATTTATTTGATACGATACTAATTACTTATGAAATATTATCGAAATAATATTTAGAAATCAATATGTTTATTAAATAATTTCATATTATTTAATAAATTGTGTTCGCCAACGTCCGTATTAATAAATCGGAATTCGGCAGATATAATAGTGCATGATTAAATTTAATCGCGTACATGTATATATATATATATATATATATATATATATATATATATATATATATATATATATATATATATATATATATATATATTAATATACATAATGATACATACATCTAGCCTAACATAACACTAATTATATGTATTAACTAGATGATTAGGAACTAATAACTAGCCCTAATTTGGCGGGTGTCACATTCTCCCCTTGTTAAGAGAATTTCGTCCCAAAATTTAGCTCGATGTCGTGAGTGGAGTGGAGTCTGAAAATAGCTGTGGATATTTGAGTTGCATCTGGTCTTCTCATTCCCAAGTGAATTCTGGACCACGCTGCGAATTCCACCGGACTTTAATGATGGGAATACGACTTTGTTTTAACTGTTTGACCTCACGGTCCATGATTTCCACTGGTGTCTCGATGAAATGAAGTTTGTCATCAATATGGATTTCGTTGAGTGATATAATGAGTGTCTCATCAGACAGACATTTCTTCAGATTAGAAATGTGAAAAGTGGGATGCACGCTACTGAGCTCGGGTGGTAGCTGCAATCGATATGCCACTGGACCAATCCTTTCAAGGATCTCAAAAGGTCCAATGTATCTTGGGTTTAGTTTCTCACGTTTACCGAATCGGATGACACCTTTCAAAGGTGATACTTTGAGCAATACTTAATCCCCAACCTGGAATTCGAGATGCTTGCGTCTCACGTCAGCATAACTATTCTGACGATCACGTGCGGCTTTCAGCCGTTGTTGGATACCAACGATCTTTTCTGTCGTTTAATGAATGATTTCAGGACCAGTGAGTTGGCTGTCTCTCACCTCGGTCCAACAGACAGGTGATCGGCACTTACGACCGTACAGTGCCTCGAAAGGTGCAGCTCCAATACTGGTATGGTAGCTGTTGTTGTACGAAAATTTGCACAAGGGTAAATGATGTTCCCAGTTTGCACCGAAGTCAACTACGCAAGCTCGTAGCATATCCTCCAGTGTTTGAATGGCTCGTTCGCTTTAGCCGTCGGATTGTGGATGGTATGCGGTACTCATATCCAGGCGAGTACCCAAAGTTTTTTGTAACGATTGCCAAAAGCGAGATATGAAACGACTATCCCTGTCAGAGATAATCGAGATGGGAACGTCATGTCGGGATACAATTTCCTTGAGATAGATTCGTGTGAGGCGTTCCATTTTATCGGTTTCTTTGATGGCGCGAAAATGAGCAGATTTTGTTAGACGATCTACGATCACCTAAATGGTATCGCAAACGCTCGGTGTTTTTGGTAGTTTAGTGATAAAGTCCATAGTGATGTGCTCCCATTTCCATTGAGGGATTTCTGGCTGTTGCAGCAAACCGGAAGGTTTCTGATATTCTGCTTTAACTTTGGAACATGTGAGGCACTTGCTGACATACGTGGCGATTTCGGCTTTCATGTTGGGCCACCAATACAACTCTTTGATGCCATGATACATCTTGTCAGATCCCGGATGTATAGAATATTTGGAATTGTGAGCTTCATCCATCACCAAGTCTCGTAGGTTCCCAAAACTAGGCAACCAGATTTGGTTTGAGAAGTATTTGGCTCCGTTGGGTTTGGTTTCGAATTGTTTCTCCATGCCACTCAAGGCCTTATTTTTCACATTATCGGGTTTGAGGGCTTCAAGTTGAGCAGTGAGAATCTGAGTGATGAGATCGTTGTGTATAGTCATACTAAGAGCTCGGACTCGAAGTGGTTTTACTTGTTCTTTCCGACTGAGGGCATCGGCAACAACGTTTGCCTTGCCTGGATGATATCGGATTTCACAATCGTAATCGGTAAGCAACTCGACCCATCGACGTTGCCTCATGTTTAGATCCTTCTGATTGAATATGTGTTGGAGACTTTTATGATCTGTGAAGATTATGCATTTGGTGCCGTAGAGATAGCGTCTCCAGATTTTGAGTGCGAAAACAACAGTTCCTAATTCGAGGTCATGAGTTATGTAATTCTTTTCGTGGATTTTGAGCTGTCGAGAGGCGTAGGCAATGACTTTGTCCCGTTGCATCAACACGCAACCGAGACCCTGGTGTGAAGCATCGCAGTATACCACGAAGTCATCGTTGCCTTCGGGTAATGATAGAATAGGTGCACTGCAAAGCTTTTGTTTTAATAGCTGAAATGTTGACTCTTGTTTATCAGTCCAGTCGAACTTCTTTTCCTTCTGAGTCAATGTGGTGAGTGGTTGGGCTATTTTTGAGAAGTTTTCAATGAAGCGCCGATAGTACCCTGCAAGTCCTAAGAATTGACGTACTTCGGTCGGCGTCGTAGGTGCTTGCCAGCACTTGATAGCCTCGATTTTTGATGGGTCCACATGAATTCCTTGACTGTCAATCACGTGTCCAAGGAATTGAACGGTTTGCATCCAGAACTCACACTTGGAGAATTTGACATATAATTCCTCGTGCTTAAGTAGCTCTAGGATGGTTTTCAGATGTTGCGCATGTTCTTGTTCGTTGCGCGAGTAGATTAAGATGTCATCGATGAATACAATGAAAAGCTTGTCGAGGTAAGGTTTGCACACTCGGTTCATAAGATCCATGAATACAGCCGGTGCGTTGGTTAAACCAAACGGCATCACTTGGAATTCGTAATGCCCATAGCGAGTTCGGAAACCAGTTTTCGGCAGATCATCGTCAATAACTTGGAGTTGATGATAACCTGACCGTAGATCGATCTTTGAATAATAACTCGACCCCTGAAGTTGGTCGAATAGGTCATCAATACGGGGAAATAGAGAACGGTTCTTGGCGGTGAGTTTGTTGAGTTCACGGTAATCGATGCACATTCTGAAAGAATCGTCTTTCTTTTTCACGAACAAGACCGGAGCTCCCCAAGGTGAGGAACTTGGTCAAATGTATCCCTTATCCAGGAGTTCTTGCAACTGAGTAGACAACTCCTGAAGTTCGGATGGGGCTAAGCGATATGGTGCTCGTGCCACGGGTGCTGCTCCGGGCACCAGATCGATTGAGAACTCAACTTGTCTTAGTGGCGGAAGGCCAGGCAAGTCTTCCGGAAAGACTTCGGAAAGTCTCGAACAATAAGCACATCCTCAAGTCGCTTCTCCTCTGACTTTTTCTCCATAACGTGTGCGAGGATTGCCTGGTACCCTTTTCTCTAGTATTTTCTGGTTTTCATGCACGATATGATATTCAATCTCGTCCCACTGGTCTCCCCTTGTATGATTAAAGTACTACCGGTGACGAGAGGAATACGAATGATTTTGTCGAAACAAACGATTTCAGCGCGGTGTTTGGATAGCCAATCCATACCAACTATGATGTCGAAGCTTCCGATCTCGACATGTATTAGATCGATAGGAAAGAGTTCGTTGGCTAAGTTTAAAGTGCAATTAGGTATCACACAGTCAGCCTCAATTAACTTGTCGTTAGCTAACTCTACAATGTAAATAGCATCTAAGGCAATGGAAGTAATGTTGAGTAATGGGCTAAATTCATCAGATATGAAACTCCTATCAGCACCAGTATCAAACAAAACGGAAGCAGTTAAGTTGTTGAGGAGGAACGTACTCGTGACCACATTCGGGTATTGACGGGCTTCCCTAGAGTTGAGTACAAAGGCTCTACCTCGCAAGTTGCTGTTGTTGCCTTTGTTCTTTAGTTTCGGGCAATCGTTTTTGAAATGCCCAGTGTTGCCACACTCAAAGCAGGCTCTGGGTTGGTTGGTGTTGGAGTTGGTGTTGTTAGACCTGCAGTCTTTGGCCAGATGCCCATAACTTTGACACTTGTTGCAGGGAGTACCGCAAGGACCATCATGATGTCGGCGGCACTTAGAACAGAAGGGTTTGTTTCCAGTGTAACCCTTTTTGGTTTCGGTTCCGGAGGTGTTGGCCTTCACAGTCTCAGTCCTTTTGGAGGGTTGTTGGTTTTGATTTTGGTTGTTGGGGTTCCCGGACCATTTTCGCTTGTTGTCCCGTGATTGGTTTCCAGTACTCTTTTCAGCAGGTGTGGCTCGGCGAACGACCTGAGCCATGAGATTATGTGCCATACGAACGACACTTGAATGATGTCTGGTTTAGATGAAGTTACCATCCCTTGAATCTTTTCTGGGAGTCCCCAGATGTATCTCTCGACCCGTTTATATTTTGGGTCGACCATGGTTGGGCACAGGAGTGCCAGTTGGTGGAATCGGGTGGTGTAGCTGGTGATGTCGTTGTTCTTAACAGTGAGGTTCCAAAACTCAAACTCAAGTTGTTGTAGCTCTTCCCGGGGACAGTATCATGTTATGCAATATCACACAAATGTTCAATTGTTTTCGCATCTTGTTGACATTCATAGCTCGTGCTGTCGCACCCCCAAATTCGGGTTGCGGAAGCAAATCGGGTCGGGGCGCGACTAATCAATAATCAAAGCACATAAGATAAAGTGAACGACTCTATATGCGTCGTTACAAGTTATATTAATATAATGTAAAAGTTTTACAAGTTGTACTAATTACATTAGCTCGTGTTCCGATATGAGAGATTTAAAAGCATAATTAAATATACAAAATATAATAATACAATGAAATCTCTGATGTTTGCATGCTGACTCGAGCTAAGCTAATCCTGGGAGGCAGACCTACTGCTGCTGGGAACCTGAGAATACATGCTAAAAGGGTTAGCTAAAAGCTGGTGAGCTCATAGGTGGAATAACGAAACCATAATGTATGAACCACAAGATTTACTGAGTAATGTTTGAAATAAATCAAATAAATATGTACATTACTGCCATGAGCCCATAATTCGAGCTTAACTGAGGGTGTCAGGATCACAATTAAGTGCCTGAGCGAGTTTGCCTCCTGCATGTGCCTAATCTACACACGTATGAACAAATGATAATGCGTCAGTTCGACCGCAGTCGTGGTAGCGCGACTACCCCGGACGGGGATTGTTAATCCCATATGGTACCATACACTAACATTCATGCTAAATCCATATTAACAAACTATGTGGTGGAGGACTTCATGATTAGTGAAAACAACTCATGCAGTCAATATATCAAGTTTTGTACTTGTGTTCATATGTAAATAAAAACTGAGCATGTATCCTCACCCCGAGGTAAAAACAGTAAAAAGCGGGGCTATGAGACTCACCTGAGTCTGATGCGTTTACCAATTGGAAATAATGATGGTGCACAAAAATATGATGTCGTCCATGCGACTGTAACCTGCCGGGCGTCCTAAACGCGCAAGGTTATGATAATGAGTAGGTATATCAAAAGATTACCTATGCTAGTTGTCCACTGAACTAGTTATGTCCAAGTAATTTGATTGTTTAGTTATTTATGTTTTTGAAAATATGAATGGCCCGTTGGTGAATTTTTGTAATAATAATTTCAAAGTATTATTATTATGTGCTTCGTTATTTTGTATATTTATAAAAGTTCATACGTATTGATGTGACCCAAAAAGTCATGTTTATAAGTACTTATTTCAGCACTTTTTGGACTATTCTTTGGTGAAAACTTTTCAAAACAATCATTTATCATCATAAATCACCAAGGTAGTCTAAATACGGGCGTTGCTACAAAAATCAGTAAAAGCATCCATTTTGCACGCAAACCGAGGCAAAAAACTATCACCTTAAATATTCCATTCTTGATTATCCTATCAAAGTAGATCTTAATGCATATTTTATGATTCAATAGGAAAATCCAAGATCGGTGGTGAAAGAATCAAGAGAAACGGGTGAAGAACGAAGAAGATGTGCAGTCTAGAAGCCCGCCGATCGTCATCCGGAACACGCAAAAGTCAAACACTTCCAAATTTGGCAAACTCATTGTCATTAGAAGCGTAATGGAAAAACGAAGCCAACGGCGCAAGAATCAAGCAAATCGGAGCCCAAACGAAGAAGATACGGACGAACCAAGCAACCGAGAAACAAGCGGAGGCCAAACCAAGCACCAACCCCCCCCCCCCCCCTGCCCACCTAGGTACCGTATACGGTACCCTAGGTGCCGTATACGGCCCTTGGGGTGCCGTATACGGGGCCTGGTGGCTTGTGAGGTGCCGTTTGCCCCCTTGGTCCGGTACCCCCCGTATGCGCTTTGGTGCTTGTTCTTCATGCTTTGTGACTTGTACCAAGCTTCACCTCATTCTCCTATAAATACCAAGCCTCCTCATTCATTTCAAAGACACACCACACACCTTTCATTTCACATACTTCTCTTTCTCTCTCTAGAATTCTCTCTCTAGCACTACTCTTAGGAGTTAGAGGAGAATTGTTCTTGTAGTTAGTTCTCTCTCTAGTTTCTCTCTCTAGCACTTCTCTTAGGAGTTAGAGGAGAACTAGAGAGATATAAGTTAGCGGTTAGAGCTAGAGGAAAGTTGTAATTGGGTAATCAAGCTGTAGCAAGGTTATTCAAGTCAGACTGTTGTAATCCTCAGTATTACTCTTCTAATCCGGTGATATTATCTTACTTTCTTACTCTTATAATGTTTACTTTGCATATTATTTCAGTACGATTTATGATTGTTGCCATGCTGATTAGCTAGATTAATATGTGATTGTTGGAATGTAGATGTTAGGATTAGGGATGATGTTTAATTAATATATCTTATATATGATTGGTAGTTGTTATGCTGCATACATGTTTAGACTTATCCTGGATGTAGACTTAATTAATCACCCTTTCCGGTCTCTCACGTGACTGTTGCCTTAGGATAGCATCTGATCAACCCTAACTACGAATACACATTTATCTCCTATTTGTATGAAACTGTGAGATCGCCATAACACGTCAGAATACTTGGTATAGCATTGGTAATACCGCTGGTAGAGTACAAATACGTGGAAGCCAAGGAAATGCCGGTGGCCTATCTCACCGTGGATTACCTGGAAGCAACACTTCCAGACACGGGTCTAGGTCTTGTTAAGCCATGAAAATGCTATAGTACACCGTTAAACTACCTCTGGTTATAAAGCTGTGTAAAGATATAATAGGTCTTTAAAACACCGTAGATATACCTAGGGTTAGAGTACTGTGGAAAATAAGGACACTATACATTGTACGCATACCTATGGATGAACGACCGATGGCAAAGGAGGGTCTAATCCATGACAGAAGTATTAAAAACTTAAACAGATAAAACATGAGTTAGGAAATGAAAGCAAGGATGCCGGATGTGTTCCCAGATGCCTAGAACCCCTAAACTCTACTTAACCGATAGTTTAACTTATTCAGCATACAACCAGTATTACTCTGTTAAAATTGGATAGACATAGGTGTTAAGAAAAGTCAGTGTTGTGGACTGCCGCCTTATTCCTTAACCCCATTCAGAGGGTCGCTTGGTCTCCGAAAGAGACGGTGAGGTGGGTCTGAAGACAGTCCCATCTGACCAGAATCAGGATAGCCTAGGATTCAGTGACATATGCTTTAGGGTTACACCTAGACGTAGGGTCCTAGTGTATGAACCATAATGTATGAACCACAAGATTTACTGAATCCTAGGCTAACCGATAGAATACATGCTAAAAGGGTTAGCTAAAAGCTGGTGAGCTCATAGGTGGAATAACGAAACCATAATGTATGAACCACAAGATTTACTGAGTAATGTTTGAAATAAATCAAATAAATATGTACATTACTGCCATGAGCCCATAATTCGAGCTTAACTGAGGGTGTCAGGATCACAATTAAGTGCCTGAGCGAGTTTGCCTCCTGCATGTGCCTAATCTACACACGTATGAATAAATGATAATGCGTCCGTTCGACCGTAGTCGTGGTAGCACGACTACCCCGGACGGGGATTGTTAATCCCATATGGTACCATACACTAACATTCATGCTAAATCCATATTAACAAACTATGTGGTGGAGGACTTCATGATTAGTGAAAACAACTCATGCAGTCAATATATCAAGTTTTGCACTTGTGTTCATATGTAAATAAAAACTGAGCATGTATCCTCACCCCGAGGTAAAAACAGTAAAAAGCGGGGCTATGAGACTCACCTGAGTCTGATACGTTTGCCAATTGCAAATAATGATGGTGCACAAAGATATGATGTCGTCCAAGCGACTGTAACCTGCCGGGCGTCCTAAACGCGCAAGGTTATGATAATGAGTAGGTATCTCAAAAGATTACCTATGCTAGTTGTCCACTCAACTAGTTATGTCCAAGTAATTTGATTGTTTAGTTGTTTGTGTTTTTGAAAACATGAATGACCCGTTATTGAATTTTTGTAATAATAATTTCAAAGTATTATTATTATGTGCTTCGTTATTTTGTATATTTATAAAAGTTCATACGTATGTAAAAGTACGTATTTGTTTGTAATATTATTTCTGGAAGTGTATATATATATATGGATTTTTTAATGTGTATATATATATATATATATATATATATATATATATATATATATATATATATATATATATATATATATATACGTATATAGGTCCGAACTTATACTTATACTTATATATATAATTTTGGCCCGAAAGTATGCCTATGTATAAGTATCCGAAAGTGTGAAGGTCCGAATGTATATGTGTCCGAATATATGGTTTAGTCCGAAAGTGTTGATCCGAGACTACAAAATCCGATTTTTGCATAAAAGTCTGAAAGTCAACTCCGAAAGTTGATTTTCGGAGTCAAAATTACTGTTCATCCGAAGTTCAAAGGGTCAAAGTTACTGTTCATCCGAAGTCAAAGTTCGGAGTTACTATTCATCCGAAAGTCAAAGTTCGAAGTTAAAGTTAGAGTGATATTTGGGAAATTTTTTGACTAAGCAAACGTTATCGAATCGTTCCGAAATCTTTACACAACGTTCCTACTTATGTACTTCCTGTAATTTTTTTATGACTTTTAGAGGTGGTTTGATATTTTTTAAAAATTCACAAAGTATCACCATTCAGTTTAGTCCGAATTTAGACTTTTGCTCAGAAATCAAATTTTTTGGAAAGATTGGTGTATTTTTGGAACGAGTCAAAGAAGAACTTTTTGTAGATAACAAAATTTGTGAGATTTTCCAAGTGGTCTCATATGTTTTTGAGGTCTAGAACTCGAGATATCGTCTCGAGAAGTTACTGAAAAATTTTGTCTGCCGGAACAGTAACTCTATGTCACAGGAGAAAAATGTTTTCGAGTAGTAAACGGAGTCGAAAAGTCACGAGACTAATTTTTTTGGAAAGATAACTTCTTGTACTTCATTTTAGACTCAAGAAACGTCATTTTTCATTATGAAATGAATTTTATAAAAATCATTGAATTTAGAATATAATCTGGACAGGAAAACAGAAAACATAAATTCGAGTTTTAAAATGCGTTTCGGTTAATTATTTAGACATTTCTTTATTGAGGGAGCATATAAACATGTAAATAAATGTGCTTCAAGTAAAACTAAAGAAATAAAGGTGCTCACAATGAGGTGATGGATGATCTAGAGCCGAAATAGAAATGAGGGTGTCACGAGCTTCGAATCCTTGTCTTCCTTTTTGCGAACCAATGGTGGATGATCTCGAAGGTGGTGGCGGTTTATGATGGTGTAATGGTGATGCTCTAGAAGATTTTAGAGAGAAGGAGGAGGTTTTAGAGAGATGGAGGAGGGTGTGTGAAAGAAAAATGATGGAAATGAGGTATGTGTTATTTTGTCAACAAAGGGGGTATGGGGGTGGTTTGGGTTAGAAATCTGCAGAAATAAAGTGGGTCCCACCTCCATGTGATGTTTAAATTATTTCCCCAAAGTTACGTTATGCCCCGTGTTCGTTTACCCGATCATTTAAACGTTTATTTAGACGTTATACGTTATTTAAATACGTTTTCGTTTTCGATTCGATTCTCGATATTTTTAATGGAAGTATTTTATCCAATTACTTTGTTTAGAGTTATAAAAATATAACATGAGGTTATTTCTTTTGTCAGACGCGTTTCACGCGTTTAATTCGTGTCGGTTATGTTTTAAACAAAACGTACATTGTTTTGTATATTATTAATACATAATAATATAAGGTAAATAACTACTATTTAGTTACCAAATAGATTTATGTTATTTATTAAAATGCACGATCTAAACAAATCGCATACGTGTGTATATAATCCCATATACATAATGATGCACATAATTAGCCTCACACTAACTAATTACATGAAATTAGAAAATGATTAGGCATAAATAATTGTCCTAATTTGGTGGGTGTCACATTCTCCCCTTGTTAAGAGAATTTCGTCCCGAAATTTAGCTCATGTGGTGGTTTGAGTGGAGTTTGAGAATAGCTGTGGATAATTGAGTCGCATCTGGTCTTCCCGTTTCCAAGTGCATTTTGGACCACGCCGCGAATTCCACCTGACCTTAATGATGGGAATACGACTTTGTTTTAACTGTTTGACCTCACGGTCCATGATTTCCACTGGTGTTTCAACAAAATGAAGTTTGTCATCGATTTGAATCTCCTCGAGAGGAATAATGAGTGTTTCGTCGGATAGACATTTCTTAAGATTGGAAATGTGGAAACTGGGATGCACGCTGCTGAGCTGGGGTGGCAGCTGCAATCGATATGCCATTGGACCAATCCTTTCAAGGATCTCAAAAGGTCTAATGTACCCGGGGTTTAGTTTTCCGCGTTTACCAAAACGGATGACGCCTTTCCAAGGCGATACTTTGAGCAATACTCGATCCCCAACCTGGAACTCGAGATGCTTGCGTCTCACGTCAGCATAGCTCTTCTGACGATCACGTGCGGCTTTCAGCCATTGTTGGATACCAACGATTTTCTCGGTGGTTTCATGGATGATTTCTGGACCAGTGAGTTGGCTGTCTCCCACTTCGGTCCAACAGATAGGTGATCGGCATTTACGACCATATAATACCTCAAATGGTGCAGCTCCAATACTGGTATGGTAGCTGTTGTTATATGAGAATTCACACAACGGTAAGTGATGTTCCCAGTTGGTACCGAAATCAACTACGCTGGCTCGTAGCATGTCTTCCAGTGTTTGAATTGTTCGTTCACTTTGGCCGTCAGTTTGTGGGTGATAGGCGGTACTCATATCCAGACGAGTTCCCAAGGACTTTTGCAATGATCTCCAAAATTGGGATGTGACACGACTATCTCTGTCGGAGATAATCGAGATAGGAACACCATGCCGGGATACAATCTCTTTCAGATAGATTCGTGTGAGGCGTTCCATTTTGTCAGTTTCCTTTATGGCGAGGAAATGAGCAGATTTTGTGAGCCGATCAACGATCACCTAAATGGTATCGCAACCGCTCACGGTTTTTGGAAGTTTGGTGATAAAATCCATAGTGATCTGCTCCCATTTCCATTGGGGGATGTCCGGTTGTTGCAGTAAACCGGAGGGTTTCTGATATTCAACCTTGACTTTTGAACACGTGAGGCACTTGCTGACGTATGTAGCGATTTCAGCTTTCATGTTTGGCCACCAGTAAAATTCTCTGATGCCATGATACATCTTGTAAGATCCAAGATGTATAGATTATTTGGATTTGTGAGCTTCGTCCATTACCAAGTCTCGGAGATTCCCGAAACATGGTAACCAGATTCGGTTTGAGAAATATTTAACCCCATTGGGTTTGGTTTCGAATTGTTTCTCCATGTTTCGCAAGGCCTCGTTTTTGATATTTTCAGGTTTCAAGGCTTCGATTTGAGCGGTAAGTATTTGAATGATGAGATCATTGTGAATGGTAATGCTGAGGGCTCGGCTTCGAAGAGGTTTCGGACGTTCCTTTCGGCTGAGGGCATCGGCAACAACGTTAGCCTTACCCGGATGGTATTTGATCTCACAATCATAATCGGTAAGCAACTCGACCCACCGACGTTGCCTCATGTTGAGGTCCTTTTGGTCGAATATATGCTGAAGACTTTTGTGGTCGGTGAAGATTGTGCACTTAGTGCCATAGAGATAGTGTCTCCAGATCTTGAGAGCAAAAACGACAGCTCCCAATTCGAGGTCATGTGTGGTGTAGTTCTTTTCATGGATTTTCATATGTCGAGAGGCGTAGGCAATGACCTTGTCTCGTTGCATGGGCACGCAGCCGAGACCTTGGTGTGAAGCATCGCAGTATACTACGAAGTCATCATTGCCTTCGGGTAAGGATAGGATAGGGGCACTACAAAGCTTTTGTTTCAACAATTGGAATGCTAACTCTTGTTTGTCAGTCCAATCGAACTTCTTTTCTTTCGGAGTCAGTGTCGTGAGTGGTTGGGCTATTTTCGAGAAGTTTTCAATGAAGCGCCGATAGTACCCAGCAAGACCAAAGAATTGGCGTACTTCGGTCGGCGTAGTAGGTGCTTGCCAGCACTTGATAGCCTCGATTTTTGAAGGATCAACATGAATTCCTGGACTGTCAATCACGTGTCCAAGGAATTGTACAGTTTGCATCCAGAACTCACACTTAGAGAATTTGGCATATAACTCTTCGTGCTTGAGTAGTTCTAGGATGGTTTTGAGATGCTGCGCGTGTTCTTGTTCGTCGTGCGAGTATATAATAATGTCATCAATGAAGACAATGACAAACTTGTCGAGATATGGTTTACACACTCGGTTCATAAGGTCCATGAATATAGCCGGTGCGTTTGTCAAACCAAATGGCATCACTTGAAACTCGTAGTGCCCGTAACGAGTTCGGAAAGCAGTTTTTGGAATATCAATGTCGCGAACTCGCAATTGATGATAACCCGACCTTAAATCAATTTTTGAGGAATAAATTGATCCTTGAAGTTGGTCGAACAAGTCATCAATGCGGGGAAGTGGATAACGTTTCTTGACAGTTAACTTGTTCAGTTCCCTGTAATCGATGCACATGCGGAAAGAACTGCCTTTCTTTTTAACAAACAGGACCGGAGCTCCCCAAGGCGAAGAACTCAGTCTAATGAATCCTTCATCCAGGAGTTCCTGTAACTGAGTAGACAACTCCTAAAGTTCGGAAGGGGCTAGTCGGTACGGTGCTCGTGCCACGGGTGCTGCTCCGGGCACAAGATCGATAGAGAACTTGACTTGTCTTGGTGGCGGAAGACCAGGCACGTCTTCAGGAAAGACTTCTGGAAAGTCTCCAACGATTGGCACATCCTCAAGTCGCTTCTCCTCCGAATTTTTCTCCATGACCTGTGCGAGGATTGCCTAATAACCCTTTCTCAAATACTTACGGGTTTTCATGCAGGAAATGATATTTAATCTCGTCCCACCGGTCTCCCCTTGTATGACTAGAGTACTACCGGAGGCGAGGGGTATGCGGACAGTTTTATCGAAACAGATGATCTCGGCACGATGCTTGGATAGCCAATCCATGCCGATGATGATGTCAAAACTTCCGATATCGACAGGTATGAGATCAATGGAAAACAATTCGTCGGCTAGGATTAAAGTGCAATTTTATATCACACTATCAGTTTCAATGAACTTGCCGTTAGCTAACTCTACGATGAACTTAGCATCTAACGCAACAGGCGTGATGTCAAGTAGTGGACAGAATTCATCAGATATAAAACTTCTATCAGCACCAGTATTAAATAGAACAGAGGCAGTTAAGTTGTTGAGGAGGAACGCACCCGAGACCACATTCGGGTCTTGACGGGCTTCCCCTGAGTTCAGAACAAAGGCTCTACTTTTAGCAGTGTTGTTGTTGTTGCCCTTGTTTTTCATTTTCGGGCAGTCGTTCCTGAAATGCCCAGTGTTGCCACACTCAAAGCAGGCTTTGGGTTGACTGGTGTTGGTGCTGGTATTGGCAGTGGTAGACCTGCAGTCTTTGGCCATAAGCCCATAACGCTGACAATTCGTGCATGGAGTACCACAAGGACCATCATGATGTCTGCGGCACTTAGAACAGAAGGGCTTGTTCCCAGTGTAGCCCTTTTTGGGTTCAGACCCATAAGAGTAGGCCTTAATGGTGTCAGGCTTCTTGGATGATTGGGAGTTGTTGTTGTTTCCAGACCATTTGCGCTTATTATCCCCAGACTGGTTTGAGTTGTTGTTGGCAGCAGGTGTTCCTCGGCGAACCACTTGTGCCATGAGATTGTGTGCCATACGAACGACACCTTGAATGGTCGTGGAGTTAGAAGCAGTGACCATACCCTGAATGCGTAGGGGAAGTCCCCAGATGTAACGTTCGATCCGCTTATATTCTGGATCAACTAAGGATGGGCACAGCAGTGCCAGCTGATTAAATCGGGTGGTATAACCGGCAATATCATTGCCTTGTGTGGTGAGGTGCCAGAACTCGTGTTCTAGTTGTTGAATCTTATCTCTTGGACATTACTCGTCCTTTATCATCTTCTTCATTTCTTCCCAGGGAGTCAGATAAGCATTGTCAATGCCCACAGTTTGAGCATAGGTGTTCCACCATGTCAGAGCACCATCCATGAAGGTGCAGGTGGAGTACTTGACTTTGCAGTCTTCCTGACAGTTACAGATCCGGAAGACCGACTCCATTTTCTCCATCCAGCGCAATAAACCAATAGCACCCTCGGTGCCTTTGAAGTTCAGTGGTTTGCAGTTCAAAAAGTCCTTGTATGAGCAGGATTTTAGTGGAGGGGTGTTGTTCAGTGTTTCACCGATCTCAGATCGTTACTGTCGGGCAGCTAGAGCATCAGCTACCCCTTGGGCAACAAGTCGGTCAACATCAGCTTGATTAAACGTACGTCTCGGAGACATAATGTTGAACACAAAGGAAATAGATAAATGAGATGTTTGTACAAAGTCATGATATATCACATATGTATATATATTGAGGTAATATACAACAACACGAAGTGATAATCATATTTCATTAGATAATAAGATTAGATTACAAGGCACGAGTTTTCAAAAGATTACAAAAGATGAGGATTACAAAAGATGCCAGAAATTGTTACATCCGGTTGATTTACATGGGTTTACATAGATAGCTATTAGGTTACAAGATAGATACTACACTACTCTTGACGTAGGTTTAGCTGTGGCAATAGGGAAGTAAGGTGGTCAACTGATTCAGCAAGTCTGCTGACCATTCTGAGAGCATCCTCGGTTTCCCTCAAGCGTGTCTCGCATTGATTCAACCTGGACTGTAAAACGGAGATTTCATTTCGGTTATTGATTACTTGATTATGAATAATCTCCATGGTTTCTGTGGTTTCCTCCAATTGGTCGTGTGTACGACTGATAGTCTCGGAAATATCTGCCTGGCCTATGTATAACTGTGCGATACCGTCTTGGGTTTGTTCCATCCAGTTAGAGCGAATATTACGTTATTCGATTTCCATGTCGTGTAGCCTGCTTTCATGACGGTGCACTCGAGCGGCTAACACAGGAACAGTGAGATGTGTTGGTTCTTGGGTATAAGGGGAGAGATCCATGGCTGAGTATCTTTCAACATCAGCAGGGATTTCGATGTTTTCCTCGATTCTCCAGGTGGTAATAGCCGTAGGTAACCAGCTCCATTGGTGAGCAGTTGCTCGGTGACGATCTATAGCAGATACGTTTCTGGTGACGGCAGGATTGTGATATGGCCTAGCTCGGTGTGAGCTACCAGTGCGTCTAGCCACTAGTGGTTCTGAGCGGCTTCGACGTGAGTAGGCGAGAGATGATGAAGTACGTGAAGTTTGCCTAGATGATGAGAATGCCATTTCTGTGGCAAGAGCGTTTAGTAAGTATCATGAGGCCTATATATATATATATATATATCATATCATATAATATAGCCTAGTGTGTCTAGCACAAACATGTATAGGTCCGGTTTCTCTCGTGGTCAGAGTCAACTAGTGTATTCCTGTTCAACATAACTGTTTCAAACCTTACATCATCTTCCCTTAATTGTACATAGTTGATCAGGCTATGTTAAATTAAAGTCGTATGATGTAATTCCAGAACTAGTCATACATAATAAGGAAATACTGCCTAACGGTCATAGTCTAGGCCCACTAATGCAACCTAGTTCACTATAACCTTAGGCTCTGATACCAATCTGTCGTACCCCCAAATTCGGGTTGCGGAAGAGAATCGGGTCGGGGCGCGACTAATCAATAATCAAAGCACATAAGATAAAGTGAACGACTCTATATGCGTCGTTACAAGTTACATTAATATAATGTAAAAGTTTTACAAGTTGTACTAATTACATTAGCTCGTGTTCCGATATGAGAGATTTAAAAGCATAAATAAATATACAAAATATAATAATGCAATGAAATCTCTGATGTTTGCATGCTGACTCGAGCTAAGCTAATCCTGGGAGGCAGACCTACTGATGCTGGGAACCTGAGAATACATGCTAAAAGGGTTAGCTAAAAGCTGGTGAGCTCACAGGTGGAATAACGAAACCATAATGTATGAACTACAAGATTTACTGAGTAATGTTTGAAATAAATCAAATAAATATGTACATTACTGCCATGAGCCCATAATTCGAGCTTAACTGAGGGTGTCAGGATCACAATTAAGTGCCTGAGCGAGTTTGCCTCCTGCATGTGCCTAATCTACACACGTATGAACAAATGATAATGCGTCCGTTCGACCGCAGTCGTGGTAGCACGACTACCCCGGACGGGGATTGTTAATCCCATAAGGTACCATACACTAACATTCATGCTAAATCCATATTAACAAACTATGTGGTGGAGGACTTCATGATTAGTGAAAACAACTCATGCAGTCAATATATCAAGTTTTGTACTTGTGTTCATATGTAAATAAAAACTGAGCATGTATCCTCACCCCGAGGTAAAAACAGTAAAAAGCGGGGCTAAGAGACTCACCTGAGTCTGATACGTTTACCAATTGGAAATAATGATGGTGCACAAAAATATGATGTCGTCCAAGCGACTGTAACCTGCCGGGCATCCTAAACGCGCAAGGTTATGATAATGAGTAGGTATATCAAAAGATTACCTATGCTAGTTGTCCACTGAACTAGTTATGTCCAAGTAATTTGATTGTTTAGTTATTTATGTTTTTGAAAATATGAATGGCCCGTTGGTGAATTTTTGTAATAATAATTTCAAAGTATTATTATTATGTGCTTCGTTATTTTGTATATTTATAAAAGTTCATACGTATTGATGTGACCCAAAAAGTCATGTTTATAAGTACTTATTTCCGCACTTTTTGGACTATTTTTTGGTGAAAACTTTTCAAAACAATCATTTATCATCATAAATCACCAAGGTAGTCTAAATACGGGCGTTGCTACAAAAATCAGTAAAAGCATCCATTTTGCACGCAAACCGAGGCAAAAAACTATCACCTTAAATATTCCATTCTTGATTATCCTATCAAAGTAGATCTTAATGCATATTTTATGATTCAATAGGAAAATCCAAGATCGGTGGTGAAAGAATCAAGAGAAACGGGTGAAGAACGAAGAAGATGTGCAGTCTAGAAGCCCGCCGATCGTCATCCGGAACACGCAAAAGTCAAACACTTCCAAATTTGGCAAACTCATTGTCATTAGAAGCGTAATGGAAAAACGAAGCCAACGGCGCAAGAATCAAGCAAATCGGAGCCCAAACGAAGAAGATACGGACGAACCAAGCAACCGAGAAACAAGCGGAGGCCAAACCAAGCACCAACCCCCCCTGCCAACCTAGGTACCGTATACGGTACCCTAGGTGCCGTATACGGCCCTTGGGGTGCCGTATACGGCCCTTGGGGTGCCGTATACGGGGCCTGGTGGCTTGTGAGGTGCCGTTTGCCCCCTTGGTCCGGTACCCCCCGTATGCGCTTTGGTGCTTGTTCTTCATGCTTTGTGACTTGTACCAAGCTTCACCTCATTCTCCTATAAATACCAAGCCTCCTCATTTATTTCAAAGACACACCACACACCTTTCATTTCACATACTTCTCTTTCTCTCTCTAGAATTCTCTCTCTAGCACTACTCTTAGGAGTTAGAGGAGAATTGTTCTTGTAGTTAGTTCTCTCTCTAGTTTCTCTCTCTAGCACTACTCTTAGGAGTTAGAGGAGAACTAGAGAGATATAAGTTAGCGGTTAGAGCTAGAGGAAAGTTGTAATTGGGTAATCAAGCTGTAGCAAGGTTATTCAAGTCAGACTGTTGTAATCCTCAGTATTACTCTTCTAATCCGGTGATATTATCTTACTTTCTTACTGTTATAATGTTTACTTTGCATATTATTTCAGTACGATTTATGATTGTTGCCATGCTGATTAGCTAGATTAATATGTGATTGTTGGAATGTAGATGTTAGGATTAGAGATGATGTTTAATTAATATATCTTATATATGATTGGTAGTTGTTATGCTGCATACATGTTTAGACTTATCCTGGATGTAGACTTAATTAATCACCCTTTCCGGTCTCTCACGTGACTGTTGCCTTAGGATAGGATCTGATCAACCCTAACTACGAATACACATTTATCTCCTATTTGTATGAAACTGTGAGATCGCCATAACACGTCAGAATACTTGGTATAGCATTGGAAATACCGCTGGTAGAGTACATATACGTGGAAGCCAAGGAAATGCCGGTGGCCTATCTCACCGTGGATTACCTGGAAGCAACACTTCCAGACACGGGTCTAGGTCTGTTTAAGCCGTGAAAATGCTATAGTACACCGTTAAACTAACTCTGGTTATAAAGCTGTGTAAAGATATAATAGGTCTTTAAAACACCGTAGATATACCTAGGGTTAGAGTATTGTGGAAAATAAGGACACTATACACTGTACGCATACCTATGGATGAACGACCGATGGCAAAGGAGGGTCTAATCCATGACGGAAGTATTAAAAACTTAAACAGATAAAACATGAGTTAGGAAATGAAAGCAAGGATGCCGGCTGTGTTCCCAGATGCTTAAAACCCCTAAACTCTACTTAACCGATAGTTTAACTTATTCAGCATACAACAAGTATTACTCTGTTAAAATTGGATAGACATAGGTGTTAAGAAAAGTCAGTGTTGTGGACTGCCGCCTTATTCCTTAACCCCATTCAGAGGGTCGCTTGGTCTCCGAAAGAGACGGTGAGGTGGGTCTGAAGACAGTCCCATCTGACCAGAATCATGATAGCCTAGGATTCAGTGACATATGCTTTAGGGTTACACCTAGACGTAGGGTCCTAGTGTTTACACCGACTATTTAGAAAATTCTTAACCAGAGTAATCACCTATCATCAATATAATATCATCCCGAAACCCTAATCGTCGAAGTTTCAGCAATCACTCTCTACCTGCTGCTTATATTCTCGTTTACTTTCCTGCATTTCAATTTCTGTCTTTAGATTAGATTAGATAAAACCAAAACCCAAACCTACCTTGTTTTAAACCCATCCTATTGTCAAGTTATCTTTGGTAGGTTCCAATTCAATTCAATTCGTTCCGATTTTGGACGACACTCGAGTTATACTTGCCGCCTTACCCACAAGGTAGGTAGCTTGAATAGTTTGAGCCCAGCAAATATAAAATTTTAAAACTTCAACCGTTCGCGCGTCTCGGTGACCGTCGGTGCAACGACCCGGATTCTAAAACCCTGCCGACCGCTGGGACCGCGACAAGTTTTTGGCGCCGCTGCCGGGGATCGGTTTCGTCAAGAATTGAATTCTGCCTTAGATAATTAACTTTAGGAGATCCTTCTCTAAGATTATCATTACTTAGGAAGTTAATTGCTTTATTTTAGTTCTTAAACCCTAGAAAATACATATAAATTAGAAAATGAAAAACCCTAATTCTCCTTCAAACCCCATCTCTCCTCTCAATCAAATGATGACGGATGAGATGACGGCTTTGGTAGATGCGGAATTCTTTGACTGTCCAGAGTATGAGTCAAACTCCTCTGACGTTAGAGAGATCTGTGTTAACCTTGAAGTTGAGAACCCAAAAATATCGAGCTTAGACTTAGGTTTTGATGTGTCTCAGCAGAAGATTAGCTTCTGTTACTGTTGCTTTAAGTGGTCAACCCACACTTGACCCTGAGATTCTGTCAATCTTGTCTAGGTATCCACACTATATTAGACCTGCTACTTTACCTGATGATGAACCATTTGGAATCGAAGTGTTCTTCTATCCACCCATGCCTTGGATGGATTTGAATGAACGTCTTCATTGTTTAGATGAATACTTTGAGTACGATCTCCCAGATATTTTGCAAGCCCACCCCACTACACTTTATTCAAGTGTTGTTGAGGAAGAGTGTCTCCAATATCAGGTTGAGAATGAACTTAGGATAGAAACACCAACCCGATTAAACACTGAATCTAGGAATCATCTACCCTAATCAGATTCAGACCATCACTTAGGAAATTCTCAAAAGCCCAATAGGAGGATAGATATCCATGCCAACTTTCTGAAATATCTTAAGATATCTGATTTTCCATTTACATTTGAGCAGAGAAAGACCTTTGTTGAGATTGATAGAATAATTAGACTTCTTTGTGCTAAATACAGTAGAAAAGACGAGCTATCGTTAAAATCAGAATTAGATCTTTTAATGGATTTACTTGCCAGCACCGATTATCCCTCTGATTCACAACCTAGGATTAATCGTTATGTTGCGTTCCTGATTGACGAGCTTGAATTTTGGATAGAAAGAAGCCCTATCAAATCTGACATGATTCTTGCAGATATTCCATTCTTTGTTGATCCTGCTACTTATTTAATTAATGAGCTTAGAGCTATTTTTCCCGAATCAACTGAGGAAGCTATGGACGCTGCTTTCTTTGCAAAAAGGAAACAGATCCATATCCAGCTAATCCAGTTATTCCAAAAAACCAAATTCCCGTTTACTAACCAACAGAAGATTTATATCGAAGAACTTTCGCAAGCAGTTTATACTACTTACGGAAATCCCGATTCTTCTGAGGAAACGGAATTTGTGGATTTACTTTCAAAACTGCTCTATGATCTGTCTTATCTAGATACAGGATTTAGGGATGGCATTTCAAACCAGAAAAAGGTGAAACGGGAATTAATTCGTTTTGTCGATGCATTGTTACAACTCAGTCAGGAAGAACGAGAATTCTTAACAGAATTTGAACGGTATTTCATAAATCCTGCTGATTTAGTTTACTATGTCATCCGAGCTCTCCGAGGTACGTTTATTTCCCGCTATACCTTGTCTCTATCCAAAGCATCAACTGTACCCAACAGTGTCATCTCGGACACTATCCGGTAAAGCAGTAAGTCTGATATGGACGAGCTTTCGTCTTTAACAAAGCGCTCTTGGGAGGCATCCCAAGCCTATCTAGGTTAATTAATATTAGTTAGTATTAAATTTAGTTTAAATTAATTATTCGTTTCAAAGTTTTCGTTTAAAAATCAAGAAAACGTCCTTTAAACTTTAAACTCGCGCAGTTTGCGTAAGTTCAAACTTTTCAAAAAAATTTAACAAAGTTTTAATTTTAAAATTTTGGTAAATTAATTATGACTTGTTCTAAAGTTTAAAGCACACAAAAATATCGTTTCGTTTTTAATAAACTCGTTTCAGTTTAAACGCAAAGAATTTTTCGCGCGCAATTTTAAACACAATTTCAATTCGCGAAAACTTTTTATAAAGATTCGTATTTACTTTTGGTTACTTTATTAAAAATCTTAAAACCTTTCGAAAACCAATCGTACGTATCGTATCTTTCGCGTTATAAATCGAGACATATTTAAACCAAGAGGAAGGGATTCACTAACAAACAAAAAGTCAAAAAGTAAAAAAAAATTCTCTCCTCCTTCTTCCCCAAAACCCACGGCTCCCCCATCACCATCACCAAACCCTCATTTTTCCACCATTTTTGATGATTTAAAGCTTCAAGTTCTTCATTTTATCATCTCTCTTGCATACATAACATCATTTCATCACTTGTAAGGTAATTCCTAACTCAAATCTTTAAATTTCATTAACTTTTAAAAAGTTAGGGTTTCAACTTTTGATCTATGAAATCCATGGTGAAAACTTGTGTTTTATGGTTCAAAAGTGTTCTTGCATAGTTGCTTAACATGATAACATGCTTGATTGAGTAGATTACTTGATAATTTGTTACTTTGATCTTCAAGTGTTGACTTTAAGTTGTCAAAATTGCTAGAATTGTTGACTTTTGATAACTAGTAGTTTGTTTTGACTTGTTTTGATTAATTCATGCTTAGTATGATTTGATAAACATGTTTACATGATTGCTAGTTTATTTTGAATGATCTCTAGGATTATTGAAAGTTAAAGTAAGCACGTTGTGATTAAAAATTAACTAAGTATCATACTTTATTTTAAATATTCAATTTTTAAATGGTACTTGAGTTAATTAAATCATGGCAAGTTTCTTAGATTTTCAATAAATCATTAGTTAGCTTTTGGTCCTTGAATATTTTAATTATTCACCACCTTAATTAATAAAGTGTTGAATATTTTTAAATATGACCATCACACGTAAGCTACCGTCATTCATTTATCAAAATCTTTAAATCTCGCAAAATTAACCGAATAAGTTAACACGTGTCTTTAACCATATGGTATTTGCATAAATAAATTAGTTTATGCTCTTTTTGGTTTACTTGATATATTTGAGGTAATTACATGGTTAAGCTCACTTAGATTAAGTTGCCATAAATGAAAGTAAAAATATTTGCTAGTTGCTTGAAATGATGAGTTTACTTAGATTAAACACTAGTATTATTGTTGCTTTAATACCCTTGGAATAGGTTAGATACTTATGGTTGCGAAAATTGCGGATTGAGGATTGGTTAGGCTTAGGTTTAGTTTAAAATAAATTGCGGATTTATTCATATTTTAAAGCCTACATATCCAATTTCTGTTTAAAATTTGGAAATGAACTTAGCAATTTGTTATTACTTATGCATCTCATTTCCTTGTCAATAGATGGATCTATCAAACCCTTCATTGAGGAAGCTTGCTTCATCCCCCAAGAATATGGACGATATCGAGAAATGGATGGGACGATACTTAGGGTCAAACAGAGTCATCATGTGGCCGGATATGAGACGCTTGGGTATTAGGAATAAGTTGGAAGATTTGATTAAGTATGACAAAGATGGCGAGGAACATGCTGCGTTTTTCCATCTTTTCTCCATTGATGAGGCTATATACCGAGAGGTCGTCACTGAGTTTATGATGACTTACGAGTTCCGAGAGAGATTGGAGATCACTGATAAGAAGAAGATCACTTTTCGGTATCGTGGGAAGAAATATCATATGACAGTTGGAGATTTCGGGGTATACCTTGGCCTTTACACACAGTCTCAGGCCAGTTCTGATTGGTTCACCAGCAGTTTCCAGTCTATCTCCAGTTTACCATCACGGGATCACAAGGAGATATGGAGAGGATTGACGGGGACAACCTTCAGGAGTTGAGTGAAAGCTTCACTCATGACCCGACCAGTTCATCACATTCTTCACAAGCTCCTGTGTTGTACTATCTTTGGGAAGAGAGATGCTGGACCTGCTGCATCAGAGGAGCTTAAGTTCATGGATGCGATCATAAGGAAGCAGAACCTGAATGTCGCATACATCATTGCAGATAGATTGTGGAAGGAGAAGAGAGAGGATAGACGCCACGTATTCATGGGAGCCATTATCACGAGATTGTTAGTCGGCATGGGGATTCTCACTGACCGTCACCGTGAGGATTACACCCATCACGCTAGCTCGCAGCCGTTTGATCTAGAGTATTGTAAGTTGATCATGATCATTGATGAGGGACCTGAGAGACAGTGCTTATAGTATCAGACTCGGCAGCCCATTCCTGGATGCTTCATGACCAGGAAGCGCGTGACTACAGAGGATAGAGATGTTGGTCCCCAGCCACAGAGACCAGTTGCAGCAGAGATACCTGAGACATCACGAGGAGCAGACACATCAGTACTGCCTACACAGGCCGTTGTGCATCACACGGATCCGGTCACTCCTCTTACTCAGTACTATCTATTACATGCTTTACAGGTTATCCGTGATCAGCAGGTTCTGACAGCTAGGACACATGGTACTCCTGAGCCTGATCACTTCTTATATAGATGTGGACCACCACCTCCACCCACTACCCATACCGCCACTCACCCATATACCGCCACTCGCCCATACACCACACTTCCTCCACCACATCCACATACCTCCACTCAGCCACCACATCCATATAGACGCCCACGCACACCTACCACCTACTCCGCACCATTACCCAATCACAGATCCACATCTGATATAGCCAGAGTCTACTCAGTACACATACCATCACCAGCCCGTCAGCAGGCATCATTGCCTCATCCGACTGTACCCATTCCGACCCATGACCAGCATCCATAGGCTAGCACATCATACAGACCAGATCTGCTCTACATTGGTACCGATGCATTGTTCACTGGTAGCATCGGCCCTTACTTGGATTTGGGCCCCATCTTCTCAGATCAGGTTCCTACTGAGAGCACTCTCAGGCAGCTCTACCTTGATATGTTACAGACAGCAGGTGTTACCACTGCGGACATGCTCGCACAGGGTTATGATGATATGATGGCGCTTCCAGCGATGACTCTCAGGCAGATATTGATTCAGAGAGGACTACTACCTCCAGATGAGCAGAGGGTATCTAGCGGACATCAGTCAGTTGCAGAACCTCCAGCTTAGCCTGATGACATACCAGAAGAGGATCCTCCATTCTAGACTACTTATCTTATGATTCATATTTATATCACTGACTTTTGTATTGTATTGATTACAGTGATCTCTATCTTGCACTTGGTTAAACTTTTGGGATATTTTTCGACCTTTATGGTTGATACTTTATTATTATATTTCGTTTATCGTATTTACTTATTATGTTTGTTTCTTTATTTAGAATAAGTGATTGAATATGTGATGAATGAGAACTTACACACATCTCAGGAGAGGAGCTTTGGTCTATCTTCTTCTGAAACTCGCACACGCACCGCAGACTCTTCAAAGATCTAAGTGTGGGATCTCAACCCACACTCCAAGACATCTTAGCCAGAATCGTCTCCAAATCTTAAATCACAAAAGTGTGAAATTCACTAATAAGAATTTCCACTTACACTATGGATCGACTCTTGGCTAAGCATGAATGAGAAAGCGCTGTGCACTAGATAAGGACATGCGGAGCTGAATCACTCTTAATGAAGATCTTCGAATTCTCTGCTTTCGCCTCTAAACGTTAAATCGTCATCTGGGGAGTTTCTTACCTTTCACCTCATTTTCATATCTTGATTCATTTTTGTTAGCTTAGGAATGCAAAGTAATCTATACTCTATCCTAAACTTATCACTAAGTGTGGGATTCCAGCCCAAACCAAACACTTGAGAAACATTTTCTATATGTTCAAACTCTAAGTGTGGGATTATATTTTCAAATATAATCTCAACTCAAGAGAACATTAGGGACAATGTTCCTCTAAGTGTGGGATAGCAGGTATAGAACACCTTGAATTAGATGTTTTACAGATTTTAATGTCCAAATAGCTTTACTCAGAAAATGTTCCTCAAATTTTCAAAATTTTAAAACTTTTTAAACAAAAATAATAAAGTATGAGCAAAATCACCCAATTAGCTCTACTATTTTTGAGTTACGATTTCTTTCAAAGAGAAACCATTTCTAATATGAGTTAGTTATTCAAGAATATTAGGGAAATTAAGGTAGAAATTTATTAAATAAATATTAACAATCTAAGGAGCATGGCTAGGCACATACAAACCCAAATTTGCAGTGAGGTTTTGAGCCTTAAAAGCATTCATTCTAAATGCTACATTGTTCATTTCTTGTGTGTGCCGATGCTAGTATCTCTAAATTAGAACTTGTTCCTGACATACGTTTCGAGGCCACATTGGAGAGTACCGTACGCGGTATAGGTGCAATTAGATGATCTCGACATTCTTTAGGATTAAACCCATTCTTACATACCTTTTCAAGCCCAAAACCCTTCCGATACTCATTTTTAGTATCGATGATCCGCCTAGAAAAACCCTTTGAGCCTATACCTTTCGTTTCTTCAAAACCCTATATCTTTAACCACTTTTCCCAAATTCCCAACAACTTATCTTGGAATTTCTAAGGTTATGAAAAACATCTTGAAGAATCTCTTTCTAAATTGATCTACTCCTCCGTGTTCACCAAAATTAGAAAATCAAGGGTGCGAAAAATTGGCACCAGAAGAAAAGACTCGAAGAAGTCCGTGATAAGAAAGAAGAGATTTCCGAAAGAAAATCAAAAATATCCTTGGAAGTTCTCTGGCAAAGAAGTTCTGAAGAAAGAAAATAAAATAAAAAGCAGAAAAAAAAAGAAAAGAAAATAAAGCTAAAAGTGCTTCAGAGTATCAATCTTTCAAAGAAAGATTCAATGAAATACGAGTAGCTATCTTCTCCGTTCTACAATAAGTTTTTCATGATTCTTAGAATGCCCATGATAAGCAACCCCTTACAACCAAAAATCACCACTATCCATACCCCTCAACCCTCACAAACATTACAACCCACTTGAATGTCTTGGGATAATTAGCGCCGTCCTCTTCCTAAGTGGTGGAGATCCGATTCTCGACCAAGCTTATGATGATGAGTGCTGCATGACTGGCTATTTGAGCAATTTCAATTGTGCTAGATTGATAGGAAACCCGATACACTCTGAGTGAATTGAGTGACCACCTTTAGTGAGATCTCCTAGTCATGTATACTCCAAGATCACGAGATTTGGAAAGTATGCCTGGGAAAGTCAATACTTATTTCTGAAAGGATCATCTTATTCCCTATGTTCTCTAAATAAATTTCCCATATGACAAAGTGGTAACTTTTTGGAGGTGCTCTAACTCACCTAAAATTTATAAAATGTTTTCACAGGGACACAACTGAGTGTTGCTTGAGGACAAGCAACGCTTAAGTGTGGGATACTTGATGTGACCCAAAAAGTCATGTTTATAAGTACTTATTTCCGCACTTTTTGGACTATTCTTTGGTGAAAACAGTTCAAAACAATCATTTATCATCATAAATC
This sequence comes from Helichrysum umbraculigerum, assembly GCA_949592205.1. NCBI lineage: Eukaryota > Viridiplantae > Streptophyta > Magnoliopsida > Asterales > Asteraceae > Helichrysum > Helichrysum umbraculigerum. The sequence continues at coordinate 94,599,653 of CATIUR010000004.1, forward strand.
ACCAAGGTAGTCTAAATACGGGCGTTGCTACAAAAATCAGTAAAAGCATCCATTTTGCACGCAAACCGAGGCAAAAAACTATCACCTTAAATATTCCATTCTTGATTATCCTATCAAAGTAGATCTTAATGCATATTTTATGATTCAATAGGAAAATCCAAGATCGGTGGTGAAAGAATCAAGAGAAACGGGTGAAGAACGAAGAAGATGTGTAGTCTAGAAGCCCGCCGATCGTCATCCGGAACACGCAAAAGTCAAACACTTCCAAATTTGGCAAACTCAGTGTCATTAGAAGCGTAACGGAAAAACGAAGCCAACGGCGCAAGAATCAAGCAAATCGGAGCCCAAACGAAGAAGATACGGACGAACCAAGCAACCGAGAAACAAGCGGAGGCCAAGCCAAGCACCAACCCCCCCTGCCCACCTAGGTACCGTATACGGTACCCTAGGTGCCGTATACGGCCCTTGGGGTTCCGTATACGGGGCCTGGTGGCTTGTAAGGTGTCGTTTGCCCCTTGGTCCGGTACCCCCCCTATGCGCTTTGGTGCTTGTTCTTCATGCTTTGTGACTTGTACCAAGCTTCACCTCATTCTCCTATAAATACCAAGCCTCCTCATTCATTTCAAAGACACACCACACACCTTTCATTTTACATACTTCTCTTTCTCTCTCTAGAATTCTCTCTCTAGCACTACTCTTAGGAGTTAGAGGAGAATTGTTCTTGTAGTTAGTTCTCTCTCTAGTTTCTCTCTCTAGCACTACTCTTAGGAGTTAGAGGAGAACTAGAGAGATTTAAGTTAGCGGTTAGAGCTAGAGGAAATTTGTAATTGGGTAATCAAGCTGTAGCAAGGTTATTCAAGTCAGACTATTGTAATCCTCAGTATTACTCTTCTAATCCGGTGATATTATCTTACTTTCTTACTGTTATAATGTTTACTTTGCATATTATTTCAGTACGATTTATGATTGTTGCCATGCTGATTAGCTAGATTAATATGTGATTGTTGGAATGTAGATGTTAGGATTAGGGATGATGTTTAATTAATATATCTTATATATGATTGGTAGTTGTTATGTTGCATACATGTTTAGACTTATCCTGGATGTAGACTTAATTAATCACCCTTTTCGGTCTCTCACGTGACTGTTGCCTTAGGATAGGATCTGATCAACCCTAACTACGAATACACAGTTATCTCCTGTTTGTATGAAGCTGTGAGATCGCCATAACACGTCAGAATACTTGGTATAGCGTTGGAAATACCGCTGGTAGAGTACAAATACGTGGAAGCCAAGGAAATGCCGGTGGCCTATCTCACCGTGGATTACCTGGAAGCAACACTTCCAGACACGGGTCTAGGTCTTGTTAAGCCGTAAAAATGCTATAGTACACCGTTAAACTACCTCTGGTTATAAAGCTGTGTAAAGATATAATAGGTCTTTAAAACACCGTAGATATACCTAGGGTTAGAGTACTGTGGAAAATAAGGACACTATACACTGTACGCATACCTAGGGATGAACGACAGATGGCAAAGGAGGGTCTAATCCATGACGGAAGTATTAAAAACTTAAACAGATAAAACATGAGTTAGGAAATGAAAGCAAGGATGCCGGCTGTGTTCCCAGATGCTTAAAACCCCTAAACTCTACTTAACCGATAGTTTAACTTATTCAGCATACAACCAGTATTACTCTGTTAAAATTGGATAGACATAGGTGTTAAGAAAAGTCAGTGTTGTGGACTGTCGCCTTATTCCTTAACCCCATTCAGAGGGTTGCTTGGTCTCCGAAAGAGACGGTGAGGTGGGTCTGAAGACAGTCCCATCTGACCAGAATCAGGATAGCCTAGGATTCAGTGACATATGCTTTAGGGTTATGTTGGGACATAGAGTGTGACAACAGATCTAGCTTGAAATAGGACTAGTGTAATTATTATTATGTTTGTATATTGGTTTGGATTTGTAAAAGAATATTTGTTTTGTTAGTGATATTCGTTAAACATATTGTTTTGTTAAGTTAGACGAATAATTAAATACAAAATAAATAATAGACGTTTGATGCGTAGCGAGTCGAGATCTCAGGTCGCAGCGAGTCGAGCTGTGAGGTGAGATCTGAAGTCGCGTAGATTAAGTCTGGCGAGCCGAGCTCTGAGTTGGGCTTGGGCTGCGAGTTGGACCGAACTCGCAGGCCCATGCGAGCCGAGGTGAGCTGGACGTATATAATGTTTTGCACTCCGTGAAAAACATAACTTTTTGCCATATTTCTGATCTGCGAACTCGACAAACTCAGAGAAAACTTAATCCTAACGACTAGGCTTTGACGATTTATCGTTTAAAGCTAAGTCTTATTAAACGCAATACGAACATATTCATTGTTAGTAAGATAACACCGTATTGAGGGATTCCGCACCTTAATACTACAGATAACGAAGTTATCGATCCTAAAACTAGGGGACTTACATCTGGTATCAGAGCTTTCGGGCTAAATACGAGTGTGTTCATAAGTTTTAATATTATTGCGTTTTTGATTCGGGTCGTTTTTACGTGCGTTTTTGCAATACTAACGATCAAAATCATTCTCTGGACGTTTTAGGGTTTGTTTACGGTCGAAATTTTCTGTTTCAGTCGTAAAAATACCTTAAAAATTCGTTTTCGGGTTTAACAGCCGTTTCGCGAGTCGAGATTAGGGTTCCAGCGTCACCTGCGAACCGAGTTGAACTAGCGAGTCGAACTGAGGCTTGCGAGTCGAACCGAGATCCCTCGCGAATCGACATCTTTTAGCAATCCGAACTGAGACTTGCGAATCGACTTACTCTGCGAGTCGAGCTGAGATTGCGAGTTGAGCTGAGTCTTGCGAGTTGAGTTTTCTGAATTCTCTGAAACAGTTTAATTTTACGTTTTTAAGATGTCTGACTTAAGTAGAATGATCGAAATGGACCACGAGGTGGGAAAGTCAAACGTTCCACCTAAGTTGTTAAGAATCGAGGATTACTACAATTGAAAGGACAGATTTGAATCTTACTGTAGATTCCATGACCTGTCAATCTGGATGTGTATCAAGAGTGGATACACACCACCTACTCAAACTGTTCAAAATGCTACAGTGGTTCTTACCTATGCAAACATGAGTGATCAAGAGAAGGAAGCTTACAGAAATGAAAATAAATCACATTCATGCATAAAGATGTGTCTTCCTAAAGAGATTGCTCATCAACTCAAGTCTTTTCATACTGCTAGAACGCTCTGGGAAGCTCTAGAGAAAAGAGGTGAGGGAAGTCCACAGGTGAGAGCTGGCAAGAGGAGTCTTCTTAAAAAGCAGTTTACTATGTTTAAAGCTTTAAAAGGAGAAGATCTTGATGCCTATGTCACGCGTTTCTACCATCTGCTAAGTGAATTAGAATACCATGAGATTGTTGAAGAAGAAGTATCTAAAACCGACAAGTTTCTTGAGGGTTTTCCTTCTAAATAGGAAATGTATGGCGTTATGATTAAGGATAACGAAACCAGATATTCTACTATGACCTTAGAGCAAGTCATTGACAAGCTGAAAGGTTATGATTTCTCCAGAAAGTCAAGAGATAGTGATTCTGATCAGGTTCAGAACCCTGGGTTGTATCATGGAAAGTCAAGTCTTTCGACTGCGTCATCTAGTTCGACCACTGCACTGTTAGTTGGTGATACTAATGAAAATGGAGAACTGATTTCTGAAGATCTGTGTTTTATTTCCTCCTCTGGTGATGAGACAAAGGGAAAGAATTCTGAGAAGTCACCTCAAGAGCATCAGAAGATGCCGATGAGTGTGAAATCTGCTGAACAGCAACTGTCTGTTCTTGCCTCCTTTGTGGCATCATATGAGAACTACATAGAGGGAAAGATCAATGATCCTATTCTGTTTGATGAGGATTATGAGCAGATAGATTCTGATTATCTTGAGGAATTGGAGCTTCAAGATCAACTTGCGTTGATTTCTAGAAAGGTGAAGAATTTCCTCAAGAGAACTGGTAGAAAGGTGTTGGGCAATAGATCAGGGTTTGATAAAACCAAGGTCAGATGCTTTAACTGTCAGGGTATTGGTCATTTTGCTAGAGAATGCCAAAGACCTAAAGTAGAAGCACAAGGAAAACAAGGTTCGGGAAGTACTCTTGCTTCCAAAGCCTTAGTGGTAAAGTAGTTGGATGGCTCTTATGATTGGCAAGCTCATTCTGAGGAAGCTTTGATGACCGAGATTGAAGAGACAACTGCTGGATCAGTTTCCTACATGCCCACTGATATGGAACAGAGAGTAGAGGTGCCTAAGTCTGAAGCGAAGGCAAGTGATGATGACGTGCTATATATGGATTCAACTCCAGATATGAGTCCTGAGGAATTCGTGGCACGCATGGCTGAATTACAAACTGACAAGAAGAAGGTATGTTTAGATATTCTTAATCTTGCTGATGTTTGTTACTTAGTTACTGATTTACAATCTCAGAATAGTGTCTTAACTGTGTCAAATAGCAATTTGTCATCACAATTAAATATGGATAAGGAATCCTATAAGACTGTTAGATCTGAACTTGATCAAGCTATTATGGATATTCGTAGATTAAGTGATGATAAACAGGTCTTAAAAGATAAAATTAAGTCTGATGCTTCGGATAGAACAAAACTTAGAGATACCATAAGTGAAAAATCTGTTGTCATAGATGGTCTCTATATGAATATCAAAGACTTAAATGAGACGATTGCTAGTAAGGATCAGGAAATAGTGAACCTTAACTTAAGGTTAAATGAGCAAAACCGTAAACTTGAGAACTATAGGACATCTCAAATGGATAAAATGTTAGATGCTCAACGTAGTGTAAAGGACAAGACTGGTTTAGGTTACAATGATGTATCCCCGCCTTTTAATGCCAATTACACTCCTATTCCTGAAGATTCTGAGATGACTGAAGTTAATCCTGAGATTTCAGTAGCTGATAAACCTGAACAGTCAGAGGCACAGAAAGATGTTATTAAGAACGTATCATTAGATAATGGCAAGGCTTCTCAGTTCACCAAAATACAGTTTGTATCGGGTGGAGTGATTAACGATGCTAAGATTAATGATACAGTTGATAAGGAACAGTTTAAACCTTTAGTGCCTAAGACTCCGGATGAGAAAGCAAAAGTGAGTAAATCATGCAAGCAGATGCCTTGTTTCAAGTGTCATCAAAAGGGACACGTGGCTTCGTGTTGTCCTAACAAAAAGCCTGAAACACCACATAAGCTTGTGATGGATGAAAAGACACAGACCGACTCTAGTATGACTGTAGACGGGTTAGATACCAAACCTAAGTTAGGTAATAAACCTGTTAACATTCTTAAAAGATATGGTAAGCATAGTGTCTCCCCACCTAAACCTAAACGGCCATATACTCAAAGTGATAATTCTGTCTATAAGCCTAGGGATGTGACACCGTCGAGGTTTAGAACTTCAAGTAGAGGCCATAGTCATTATGAGAGTGGTACTACTTCACGATCACATGAGTTTAATTATAATTATCATAATAGAGCTCATAATTATGTGCCTAAGAGGTTATCCTCAAATTCACCTCTTAAGGCTGATCGTCCACAAACTCAAGCTACTTCGAAAGTGACCAAAGCTCCTGATGGGAAGGATGGTTATTTTAAAGAGCTTAAGTTTGTTGATGATAAGGGACAAACCAAGACCGTAATGGCTTGGGTCCCTCTTGATAACTGATCGTATTTTGTGTTATGTGCAGGAGCATGCTGTAAACAAGGACAGCTGGTGGTATGTAGACAGTGGATGTTCAAGACACATGACAGGAGAACGAAGTCTACTGAAGGACTTCAAGGAGAGTCTCAAGCAAAAAGTCAATTTTGCAGGAGATAAAGGAGGAGTAATTTCGGGAAAAGGAAAAGTTGCAAATGGAACTTTGACTCTTGAGGATGTGAACTATGTTGAAGAACTTACTCACAACTTAGTGAGTGTTTCCCAAGTCTGTGATAAAGGTCACCCAGTTTATTTTAATGAAAAGGAGGCCTTAGTCCTGAAGCCAGGTTTTAAAATTCCTGATGAATGGATATTGATGAGGGCGCCAAGGAAGAAGGACATCTATGTTATCAACATGGGTGTTCCTAACTCTTCAATGGTGTCTACATGTTTATTATCCAAGGCTTCGGAAACAGACGCATTGTTATGGCATAGGAGAATGGCACATCTGAACTGGAGAAAGATGAATTATATAACCAAAAAATGGTTTGGTTCTAGGTGTACCACAAAAACGTTTCGAGTCTGAGGATAAGTGTGTTCCTTGCATGAAAGGAAAGCAGCACAAGAAACCACACAGACCTAAGACTGAAAACTCCATCTCTTCGCCATTTGAATTGCTACATATGGATCTCTTCGGCCCAATAAGCAAGAGAAGTATAGGTGGCAAATGGTACTGTTTGGTTGTCACAGATGATTATTCTAGATTCTCATGGGTATTCTTTTTGGGATCAAAGGATGAGACTCCTGGAATTCTAATTGAGTTCTTTGATCTAGTAGAGAATGTCTATAAAAAGAGAGTTAAGCGTATTCGTAGTGACAATGGAACAGAATTCAAAAATTCAACGTTGAATATCTATTGCTTAAGCAAAGGGATATTACATAAATTCAGTGCACCTTATGAACCTCAACAGAATGGTGTTGCTGAAAGGAAAAATAGAACGTTGATTGAAGCTGCTAGAACAATGCTTGCTGATTCAAAGCTTCCGGTCATCTTTTGGGCAGAAGCAGTGAATACAGCATGTTATGTTCTTAATAGAGTTCTTACGGTTAAGAGACATAACAAGACTTGTTATGAGCTTTTGAACAATAAGAAACCTAACTTAAAAGGGTTTGAACCCTTTGGAGTTTCATGCACCATATTAAAGACTGGACATCAAGCAAAATTTGGTGAGAAGGCTGACGAAGGATTTTTCCTAGGTTATATGCCCAATTCGCCAAACAAGAGAGTCTTTAATAAAGTCACAGGACGTTTGGAGGTAGTTTATAATATTGAGGTTACGAGCTACTCACCTGATGTTCATAAGGGCTTAGATTGGCAATTTGATTATTCTGATCTTTTTGTATCATTTAAAGTTCCTATTAGTGACTATGTCAGTGATTCAGAGATAGCTGAACATTTATTGTTTGAAGATGAGAATATTGGTCCCGCTTCAACATCAAGTGTTAAGCAGTCTGGAATTAAGACTAATGTTGACTCAGATAAAGCTTCCACAAGTGAGTCACAACAACCTTCAGAGGATAAGTCTCAAGAAACAGAAGATCCTGATGATCTTTCTACAAAGTTTGATGATATACTTACTCCTTTGAAACACTTAAGGATATCTTCTGCTCGTACGGAAGATGTACCTGATTTGGAAGAGATTGGTACTAATTTGGAAGATGAAATACCGGGTGAACCAGTTACTACAACTAGAACGAGTAAGAATCATCCCGTTGAAAACATCATCGGTGATATTAATACTCCGGTTCAAACTAGACATCAATCCAGAGCTAGTACGTCTGAGAACTTAGAATACCAAAGCTTGTATACTGCAATGAAAGAGACAGGGATTCCTAATCAATGTCTATATTCATGCTTTATCTCACAAGTCGAGCCTAAAAATGTTCAAATGGCTTTAAAAGAAAGCTCGTGGGTAGAAGCAATGCAAGAAGAACTATCTCAGTTCTCTAAATTACAAGTATGGGAGTTGGTTGACCTACCAAAGGGAGAATATCCAATTGGAACTAGATGGGTATTTAAGTGCAAGAGAGATGATAAAGGAATCGTTACTCGCAATAAAGCTCGTCTGGTGGTTCAAGGTTTTAATCAACAAGAAGGTATTGATTACAATGAAGTGTTTGCACCAGTTGCTAGGCTAGAAGCAATTAGAGTATTCTTAGCATTCGCATCATATTATGGTATAAAGGTTTATCAGTTGGATGTTAAGAGTGCCTTTTTGTATGGCAAAGTGGAAGAATTGGTGTATGTTTCACAACCGCCAGGGTTTGCTAATCCTGAGTATCCAGATAGAGTATATCGTTTGAATAAGGCTCTATATGGATTACATTAAGCACCAAGGATGTGGTATGGAACACTATCAACATATTTACTTGAGAATGGATTTACAAGAGGATCGATTGATAGTACACTGTTTGTGAAGTGGAAAAAGAAAGACTTTCTTCTCGTGCAAGTTTATGTTGATGACATTATCTTTGGATCATCTGATGAAAAGATGTGTCAAGAATTTGAGAAAGTCATGAGAAAAAGGTTCGAAATGTCTGCAATGGGAGAGTTGAATTTCTTCTTAGGATTACAAGTTGATCAAAAGAAGGATGGATTCTTTATTCATCAATCTAAATACACATATGAGCTATTAGAACGCTTCAAGATGGTTGAATGTAAGGTCTTCAATACTCCAATTCCAGTCAATCATGGACTAAGTCCAGATACATCGAGTGATAGCGATGTGGATCCAGCTCTTTATAGAGCCATGATCGGATCACTAATGTATCTTACAGCCTCTAGGCCTGACATAATGTTTGTTGTTTGTTTATGCGCAAGATATCAGGCTAATCCGAAAGAGTCACACATGCAAGCTGTTAAACGGATCTTTCGTTACCTCAAAGGGAAACCTAAGCTGGGTCTTTGGTATCCGATTGATGGAGACTTAGATCTCGTAGCTTATACTGATTCGGATTATGGAGGATGCAATCAGAATAGGAAATCTACGACCGGAGGATGTCAATTCCTAGGAGGTAGATTAGTATCCTTGCAGTGCAAGAAGCAAACCTCGGTAGCCATTTCTACATGTGAAGCTGAGTATGTTGCAGCTGGCAGCTGTTGCTCACAAGTACTTTGGATTCAACAACAACTGCGGGATTACGGGTTAAATATAACCAATACTCCTATGATGATTGATAACGAATCTACTATGTCGATCACTAATAATCCAGTGAAGCACAGTAAAACTAAGCATATTGATATTCGACATCATTTTATTAGAGATTGTGCTGAGAAGAAATTGATAAAGTTAGTTAAGGTTCCATCATTGGATAACTTAGCAGACTTATACACAAAGGCGTTCGACAGAGCAAGATTTGAGACGTTGGTTCAACTAAACGGAATGAGAAATCCAGAGTGATTAGTCTTCCAAGGGTAATTTTGTAATAGTTAGTATTTCTGTGTTCATTAAAAAAAAAAAAAAAAAAAAAAAAAAAAAAAAAAAAAAAGGGGCGTATGGCATTCATTTGCTTGTTACCTAAGGGGAATCGCCTTCATTTAAGTTTTTATTTGCAAAAACTAAGGGAAATGATAGTACATTAGGAGAATAAGCTTCACAATAATAAGCTTAAGTCCTAAGTATGATGTGATAGTATGTTCAAATAAAGCTACTTTAGAACTACAGCGGTTCTATCAGGTATGTGTTTATATTTATTTGATTATACACCTATATCCACAAGTTATAATTTGTCTATTTTTAAGTGAAAACTTTAGATGGCTTCATCATATGATGTACTGGTAGGCAAATTATATGAAATTTTCTAAGCCTTAAGAAGTTAATTAACTACTTGTTTATTATTTTGTGTTACTATTCTATGATGTATGACATTAAGTCTTAATTGTTGAATGATGGTATTGCCATACACTGTTATCATACATATTAATTTGAATTGACAAATAGTAGCAATATAGGTATTAACTTAATTACTGGTAACTTTGTTGTACTAAGTACAGAACTGAAACCTTTAATTAAATTAATATTCTCAAATATATTTTGAATTATGCTAGAAGGGATCTTCTGTTGTACTACGTACAGACTTAGATAACATAGCATATTCAAAGTATGTTTGATATTTGTCTAACCTTAAAAATTCAAGTGTATGTTATATGTTTCGAAAAGATACATCATTTAGTAACTGCTACCTTGAAAATTTAATGATGCAGTGTTATGTGTTTTACTTAATAATTTAAATACGTAATAGTTTAAATATTTTTAATCGTGCATTAAATTATATATGTTGTTTGTGTTTATTTTACAGATATGGCTAGAGCATTTGATAAGGGTCACAACATTTTGGTTGATCTGAACCTTGAGGCCAAGCGGGCTGACAGGGTTGCTGCTATTCTACGTTTTCTAGCACGATCAAGGATTAGATACGCCATTACGGCCAAGCCTCCGATATCTCAGGCTATTCTGAATGATTTTTGGACAGATATAGTATATGACGAATCTGTCACCCCACCTGAGATTCGAGCTACGGTTAGTGGACGACCTGTTACCTTTTCAGCTGGTAATCTCCGTGAGATTTTGCAGCTAGGTACTGTAGAACAGGAGAACGGGGATATTGAGTATCCTATGGATTTTATTGAGGGTGCGATAGGTCGTATGGGATATACAGGAGACAGGCGTGGACGTCAGTTCCAGAAGCCTCTGGTTATTGGTCAGTGGAGGTTTCTTTGGCACGTGACGAATATAGTTTTCGCAGCGAAGAAAGGTGGCTTTGATGAGTTGAGCCCTGCGATTCTATCGGCTGCACTGTCACTGGTTTATAATAAACCATACAGTTTTTGTGATTATCTTTTTGGTGAGATTGCGAAACAGATATCAGGGTCTGTTAGATCAAGATTTTTGGTTTACCCGCGATTTTGCATGCTGATTATCCGTGCGCGTCTACCGGATTTGGCTATACCTGAACCACATCTAGTGGTTAATACGATTGACCATCGTGGGTATAACGCCATGTTCATGCAAACGGTCAGGAAGGAAGGAGTGGTGAAACCGGAAGTTAGACCACTTTTCGGATATATTGTTGATCCGAACTACGTTGCACCGCCAAATCATGGGTGGTTAGACGTAGCTCCTGCTGCTGTTGTTGCTCCTGCTATTGCTGATGTTGTACCAGAACCTGCAGCTGAGGAAGCTCAACCTGAAGATCCACAAGGGCTCCTTGAGGATGTTCTTATTCAGGTTGGTCAGGTTGATCAGCAAGTGAACCAAGAAGTTGCTGCACAGGTTGTGCAAGAGGTTTTGGAGCAGAATGATGATGCAACAAATCCTTTGCTTCAAGACATTGAGAGTTATTTAGCACCACCTGAGGTAATATTTTACTTATATAATAATATAAATGCTTAGTTGATAGATTGTTGTTGCTAATCATAGATGCATAATATTATTATATATTAATTATGATATTAGATATTTAGTAAATTGGATATTATTTCTAATTTTAAAATATAAATATCATTAACCGAACAGGAAGCTGAAGCTGAGGCTGCAAATCCCGAAGTTATATTACTTGAGGATGATCAGATATAGCTTGATAGATCAGTTGTTGTACCGACTGAGGTATTATATCTGATTAATCTTAAATATATAGAACTTGTATGATAGAGCTTACGCTAATCATAAATGTTTAATATATTAAAACTTTAGGATCCTGTTAGATAATCTGGAGGTCGTGATGGTGAGACGGCTTCAGATGAAGATTCTGCCAATACACCTTCTCCTCCTCCATCTGCTTCTGAAAGGAAGAGAAAAGGTAAGAGTATTCTGGAGGAAGGTACTGAGGAAGTTGAGATTCCTTTGATGAAGCGTCCGAGAACGCTTACTATTCGAGAAGGTTAGTATTGATTATAAAAGTTAAATAATCTTAACTTGTTGTTTATCAGGAGTTGAACTGAGACAGTTAATTCTGTATACAGTTGCTTAGGATATATCACAGGTGGAGATGGATGCACCGGTGGTTACTGAATCGATATCTTTACCGCTTCAGGTATGAGATATAAGTTCTATAACTATGAGTGTTATGCAATTAATTAGAGTTTGAGACAGAGTAATCTGTAACAATAACTGATTTTAATTGTGTTTAACTTTACAGCATGAGGTTGCTGATCTAGTTCGTGGAGCTAATTTTCCAACGAACAAAGCAGCTAGATTTGCGACAAGCTTGCTTACGCAGGCTTTGTCTCAACCTCATACACCGCTTACCAGAGACTGGCATATTGAGTCTCTTACACCGCCTGGACCAAGAACGATACCTGTTACTCCGACGACTGATGCAGAAAGGATTACATCCTTAGAGTCTAGGGTAAAGGATTTGGAGAAGCTTACTTCTCAGATTCCAGAGCTGGTGTCGAGCAATCTTCTTCTTTGTCAGCAGATTCTCAAGCAGAGTGAATCGTACAATCTGTTGATGAAGACTCATGAGACTTTGCTTGCGGACTTCAACGTACAGAGACTGAAGTTATCTTCTTTAGAGAGTCTGGTCTTGAGATCGCATTCAGGACAGTCTACTCAGGGGGAGATATTGGTATATCTGGAGTCTTGCAGAGAAAATGAGTTGAAGAGGAAGAGAGATCAAGACAAGTACGATGATCCCAATGCACCGAGTGGTGAGCAGACTGGTCCTTCAAAGACCGGTGAGCAAGCTACTATTCAGGGGAAGTCTGGTGCTGGTGCTAGTGGTTCTGTAGTGGATACAAGTGCAGATAAGACTGTACCGGGTGATACTGAAGCTGGTAAGATAGCTTAGTATTATCATAGTACTGTAATATTTGTAATAGTTTGTAGTGAACAAATGTAAACTTAATTTATTTTGTAAATATATTTGGCTTAGGGTTATTATTATTTTAAGTAAAATATGTTTGGTAATTTAAGTTTATATAATTATGTTAAGATAAAATAGTGATCGAAAGACTTCCGACTCATTGAGTAGTCGAGCGGCGTGTTCCGATTAATTTCGGCGGTCAAAATTTTATGATAACATATGCATTTTAGATTTGATTATGGACTTAAGACCGTAAGGTATATAAGTAATTAACAAGTTAAAAATGTATTCGTATTAACTAGACAAATGATATATAAGTTAAAGGTTAAATTGATAATGAATTAGATCAATTAACACTTGGAAATTATATAAGTTAATTAATAGTAAATTTAAATGTTTGGTGATTATTCACAATGCATTAGAATTTAAAATTAATTAATATTTGTTAAGTAGACTTAAGAAATTTTGGATTGATTCAGGGTAATCAATAAAAGATTTTATAAGTTATATGTAAATTGCGTTTATATTTTAGGTTAAAATATACAAAAGAATTAATAAAGAAATTCTTAGGTTGATTCAGGGAAATTGATAAGAGAATTTTAATTATTAATATTTATTTGTATTTGTGGTTTTCTCTTAGGATTGGAGATGCTTGATCTATCTGATTCGGAAGATGATATTTTTGATGAGATAGATGAAGAGATTGATTATGATCTTGAGGAAGGAGAATTCCAACCACCTACAGATTGGACTGCTGTACCTGAGAATGTGCAAGACATGGGTGTAGATCTAGATGCAAACATTGATGAACACCATGTGAGCCCATCTAGGACAGAAGTTGTAATTGAAAATGAACAAGGTCCAACAATTGTCGATATAGATGAAGATATTGATTATTCAACCTCTGATGAAGAAGAAGAAGTTCTTGTTCAAACCAAAAATCCTGCTGTTGTACTTAGGAAACTTCCAAAGAAGAAGAAGAAGATTGGAATTTCTGAAGTTGATGTTACGAAAAAGCGTGTACCACGTAAAGGGATTATTGGTTGGTACTTTGACTCAGAACTAAAGCTTTTTGCGATCAAAAGGTTTGACGGAGTTCAATATTTTGAAAGAAAGCTTGCAGTTTTTAGTTCTCTACCACGTTATGAAATACGTGATTTGGCTAGATTAGAGATTAACAATCCAAGTCGTGATGATTATGCTGATCGTGTTGAAAGAATCATTAGACATGAGGTTGGTACGAATAAGTTTGTTCAGATTAAGCCAAGAAAGGGAAAAATTGTGAAATTACAAGAGAGAAGTCAAAGAACAGGAAGAAGAAGAAGGAAGAAGATATATCCAGCTGTTAGATGCATACAACAGATTCCACTGAAGACAATGCCACAAGATATTCTGGGTAATATGAAGAGATGGCATGTAGATTCAGGAACTGGAGAAGCTGTTATGGTTGAAGCTGATGATGAGGTTGACTGTGGTGAAAGAGAAATCTTCAGAGTCTATGACCATCGACACCTAATGAACATGTCGAAGAAAGATTTGATTAAGTTGAATGAAAATAGAATCTTGACGACAGACGCATGGGGTGATTTAGGACGAGATTATCAGATGATGGTTAAGACGTGTATCAAGATGAAGATTTACGCAGGCAGTAAGATTTACAAATGAAGACCAAAGACAAGCGTGAAGATAAAGACGCTAGAGCTATTGTCAAGGGGGAGTCTGTTGGGACATAGAGTGTGACAACAGATCTAGCTTGAAATAGGACTAGTGTAATTATTATTATGTTTGTATATTGGTTTGGATTTGTAAAAGAATATTTGTTTTTGTAACATCCTCATATTGGGTCTAGAAGTAATAGGTATTTCTTGTAAATTTTAAATACAATTTAAAATTGTTATAAGTGTTTGATTGTAAAAAATTAATAGGTCAATAAGCCTCGGGAATTATTGTGACTAATGAAATATTAATTGTTTTAAATTAATATAGTTGACGGTAAAACAAAATAGTATTTCCCCGCAAATGGTTTTTAAGTTCCAAACAATAATAAGCACGGGGAATAAAATTTAACACTTATATGATAAGTTCCATATGTTGAGTCGGTTTCTTTTTCCCACTTTATACACACATACGTATGTATCATACATACATGAAGAACCAAAAATCAAATTCATGAAGAAATCATCAAATTGGAGCTTTATAACTCGAATTTAAGCTTCAAGATCAAGAAATATCATCTTCTAATCATCCTAAACAGTTTATATGGAGAAGACTCAGTGATATTAGACTACTGAGTGGGCGATTGATGGTATTTGGTGAGTGGACTGGTTCTCACAGGATAAATTGGTGATGACATTGTGGTTACACCAATTATTAGTAGTTTTATGTTTATTGATTTTATTGACTGATTAATTACTAGTGGTTTATTTCATGATAGGCTGGAATAATATCGTTTGTTGATTGATTGATTGTTGGTGAAATATTCCATGATAGGTTGGAATAATAGAGGTCAGTTGCGATTGGGCTTAGTTGCTATAGGTTAGTCAACATGTGATTGGTGATCATTCGTTGTGAATTAGATTTCATGTTGACTAAAGATAGCAATGGGCTATCGGTAATACCACTGTATTGGCCTGCAGTTGGTTATAAGTGTTCTTGGTGCGTCACCCGGGTCTGTGGACGTCACAAGGACCACCGATCCTCTATATGTTGATTGTGCGTTTATAGTTGATTGTTGTAAACAGACTGTTATGCTAAGTTATACTGTTAGATCTAGTCTATTCACTTAGCTTCGTGCTAATCCCCCACATTACTCTTGCAGGTTAAGTTTTTGGGATGGAATCTGTGCAAGAGGCTTTGATTGAAGGAATGTTTTACAGCTGGGCACTCTGATTATCTTTTGCTAGTGAAAACTCGTTTTGTTGTATAATACCAGCCTGAAAACTTAGTTTAAAGTGCAAAACTTATTATTGATAGTTTGTGATGTAAAAGTATGATTTGACATTTACATATGTGGTATAATTTTAAAATAAGGGATAACGCTTCCGAATTGTTTATATAAAAAAAAAAACGGTTATAAATTCTGGGGTGTTATAAGTTGGTATCAGAGCATAAGTTTGGGTGAATTGAACATTGCAAGGTGTTCAATCCCAAATTTATATTGTGGCAAGTCAAACATTCCAGAGTGTGGGATTAGTGGTAGTGTGAGAAATTGGTTATTAGTATAGGTACTAACCTTATCAAGATGCAAGATTGTTGTTTTGATTGCAGAGACGGAGGAACATGAGTAATTGATTGGTATTCTCAATGATTCCTCAATATTGTGGGCTTACATGAATCAGGTACTTCTCGATAAGCTTGAATTGTTTACTAGACTATTATATGATTAGTGGTGAAGTAAGTTGAGTCAAACTAATATGATTCCCTGATTATGAAGTCTTGATGATCATTATATGTTAAATTGATACTATGAATATTGATTGAGATGTTTAGCATCGAGTGTGGTTTTAAATGAACTAGAGATAAATTATATAGACACATTATTGAATAAAGTGTTATAGTTGCATTAAGTGGAATATGTGCAATTGACTTGCTAAAGGTCAAGGATGAATGTGATTGTGTCAAATTGGTAATTGTTATGCCATAAGGTGATAAACATGTTTATGTGCTGAGCCTTGATCATGATGTTGGTTAAATTGTGATCTATGTGTTGATAGTGCTAAAATAGGGAAGTCAAGTGGTCATCGGACCTAGTTGTGCCTTGATAGTTTGTGAAAAAAGCTAAAGATGCAAATTTGTGGTATTTGGTATGAAAATAGTAAATTTAATGTGAACATTGGTGTTTTAAGGTTGTAATAGAACGCCAATAGTGAAAATGATTGTGTTTGACTTGGAATAGTCAATGATGTGTGGATTAGGTGTTGGAATAGTAAATAAATGGGTTGAAACCTAAATTGGTTGTTAGAGTGCCCAAATGGGTCACGTAAAGGCTAAACGGTTAAAATGAGTTTTGGAATTGAGTATGATGAATGTTAAGGTGGCCTTAATTCCTACACATAGTGGGGATGTGTGTTGAAAGCGTTAAAGTAATCAAATTAGTTGAATTGAGTGTAAATGCCCAATTGGACCCCTAAACGGGTCAACGAGTTAAAATACGATAGAAAGGTTATATGGGGGTGATGAATATGCCCACACGTCTTAAATATAGATAGAAACATGTTGGTAAAGGGTTGAAGTCTGAAACTAAGCCATTTGGAATGTGGCGTGTCAACCAAAGTGGTCAAAATAGCATAAAATGAGTCGTACGTCTGTTTTCTCGTAAAACGTGTAAATTGAAAAAGTGTAAAAAGCGAAAGTTTCATTTTGGCATAGTGGATGTGCCTGTAAAATTTTAGAGTCTAACTCTGAGTGAGCAAAAAGTTATACGCGATCGAAATTGGCCAAAAATATGAGTTTTGTTGAAAGTCAGATTTGTACTTGGGAACGCGATCCCAAATATGTTCCCAGGATCGCGTTCGTATATGTTATTTTGTCACAGAAAGTTTTGTTCTTGGGAACGCGATCCAACCCTATGTTTCCGGATGACGTTTGTATGTTAAATTTGAATGCCGGGAGATTTGAAGTGTGAAACGCGATCCAGCCATCTTGACTCGGATCGCGTTGCCAAGTGTAAATTGATCACAGAAAGTTTTCTAAAGGTGAACGCGATCCAGCCACCTTAGTCCGGATCGCGTTTGCAAGAATAAATTTGACATGTTTTTGCAAATTTCAAAAGTGCGTAAGTGTTTAATAGCGTTTTTACCCACGGAAAAATTGACACATTTTCTTTAAACTCTGATTGGGCTGAAATTTACACGGTCAATCGGAAACGGCCCAATGATCAGAGCTAAGTACCTTAGCCTAGGTGGTTTTTGGTCATTCGGGGTCGTTTGGGGCCTGAAAATGATATTTTACTGTTTTTCGGACCTTATTTTGAGCTTTTAACTTACGCTTTAAATTGGACTTTTGTTTCTTTGAGCCCAGAGATTATTCCTGTGACTATATGCAATATTAAAAGTTGTTTTAAGAGGTCTATATGGTTCATTGTGTATGAGTTGTTTGTAGGCGGTTTATTTAACTGCTAAGTATACCAGTAAGGGTATTGTCGATTGTTGCTTACTAGGGTTAGTAAATATTGATTATAGAACTTTGTGAATCATATTTTGTGAAATATTGGAAATGCAATAAAGTATTTAAATTATATGAGATTTTGGATAAAGCTGAATAAGTATCTTAAGAGTTGAAGGAATATTATATGAGTTTATCCTTGCTTGATAACTAAATAAGGAAGGTTATTTATTAATCAACTTAGAGATTATATAATGATGAATATGTGTTGAATATGTGAGAATATTGCATGGAATATTAATAAAATACTTGGTGTTGAATGTTATATAGAGCATGATAAGTATTTATTGATGTATTAAGTGATTGATATTAAATCATGTGGTAAAGGTGTTGAATTGACTTAGTTGTGTTAAAACTTACATTTGTGTTAGTGAGACAATGAGAAATGTGTTAGATGATTGAATTGTTATGTCTACTTAATTTTGTGAGTAGTTTCACATTCAAATGATAAAGGGAGATAGTACAAGTTAATACTGGGTCATAAATCTATTATAAGTGATATTATATATGTGATAATTGTTGATTTCAACATTGTGATATATGAGAGAGTAAAAGTAAACCACTTTAGAGATCAGTGGTATGAGGTGGCCTGAGAATAAAGTGTGACTGACATAATATGGCGACGTCTGGCCAACGTATTTATATTATGCCATTTCACATAAAGTTGTTGAGGCTACTAAGTACCATATAAATTAAGTTAAAGGCTTTAGCAGATGAATAGCCTATTATGAGGAAAAAAATATATATGTCATGAGAATATTGGTGGAAACTGAGAAAAATTGATGGTTATATTAATATTATTTGAGAATTGTATGAAATTCTGATTATTATTATATGTGTAATAATCAAGGTGAAATGATAAGTTGCAAATAGAAAAGTTTGAAACATGAGATAATCTACTGTAGAGATCAACGAGATATAATTGATTGATGGGATATTGTTGAAAAAGTGCGTGTGGTTAGCGCATTTTGATGTTATGGTACTTGCGCTTGAATGGCAATGTACCTGTTGATGGGAAACTTAGTAATTATCCAATTTGAATTGGTGCTAAGTGACTTTGTGATTATGTGATCATGGTTTTAACCATGAAAATTGACTTCTATTATTGATTGTCAATATGTGATTAGTGATATATGAATTCGAGATACTTTTAAATAAAGATTATCATATACATTAGTGATATGTGGTATTAGCATAAATGCTAGTTATTAATTGAAATTTAAATTTCATTGTTGATAGGTGTATTGTGATTTTCAAAATCGCTGTTTTGTTGTTGAAAGGGATATAGGTCATGTATTGATTTTAAAGATTCTAGCACGTCGCTAGTTTCTAGTGGTAAGAGTATGTTATTGTACATGATTATGTTATTCACTTATGTCAAGTGATTATATGTTTAAAGTGATTAATTATGATTAATTCACTTAAGTGATCATAATGTGCATGAAAATATGAATTAGATACATTTCATATGTTGAGATAAGAAATAGTAACATGTACATGAGGATGTGTGCATACAGAGAAAATTGAAAATGTGTACATATTATTAAGAGTTGCTCAAGGGAGTAATTATTATAAGTGATGATAGCACACTTGTTAAATAATGCGATTAGTATTAAACTATTGCAAGCTAAATTGAATATAGGGCACAATGTTGTGTTTGCTTGAATTTAATTAAGATACACACTAGTGGTGTGTAAGTTGATGAAATAACATATATCTACATAAATATATGTAAGTACATGGTGTGTGTGGTGAAGTGTATGCATAGGGATGATATGCATAAGTGATTTAAGTTGTGTGCACATTTTATGTGAATATAGAGATGAGTAATTTCGTAACTAGAGTTGTGTGAAAGGCACAATATTAATAAATTGGAAATATAGTGATATTAGAATCTCATATAAGGAATGAGAGATGTCACGTAATTGAGTTCTTTAGAATAATTAAGGTTGATTAGATTTCTAGGACGAAATCCCTTTAAGGGGGAGAGATTTGTAACATCCTCATATTGGGTCTAGAAGTAATAGGTATTTCTTGTAAATTTTAAATACAATTTAAAATTGTTATAAGTGTTTGATTGTAAAAAATTAATAGGTCAATAAGCCTCAGGAATTATTGTGACTAATGAAATATTAATTGTTTTAAATTAATATAGTTGACGGTAAAACAAAATAGTATTTCCCCGCAAATGGTTTTTAAGTTCCAGACAATAATAAGCACGGGGAATAAAATTTAACACTTATACGATAAGTTCCATATGTTGAGTCGGTTTCTTTTTCCCACTTTATACACACATACGTATGTATCATACATACATGAAGAACCAAAAATCAAATTCATGAAGAAATCATCAAATTGGAGCTTTATAACTCGAATTTAAGCTTCAAGATCAAGAAATATCATCTTCTAATCATCCTAAACAGTTTATATGGAGAAGACTCAGTGATATTAGACTACTGAGTGGGCGATTGATGGTATTTGGTGAGTGGACTGGTTCTCACAGGATAAATTGGTGATGACATTGTGGTTACACCAATTATTAGTAGTTTTATGTTTATTGATTTTATTGACTGATTAATTGCTAGTGGTTTATTTCATGATAGGCTGGAATAATATCGTTTGTTGATTGATTGATTGTTGGTGAAATATTCCATGATAGGTTGGAATAATAGAGGTCAGTTGCGATTGGGCTTAGTTGCTATAGGTTAGTCAACATGTGATTGGTGATCATTCGTTGTGAATTAGATTTCATGTTGACTAAAGATAGCAATGGGCTATCGGTAATACCACTGTATTGGCCTGCAGTTGGTTATAAGTGTTCTTGGTGTGTCACCTGGGTCTGTGGACGTCACAAGGACCACCGATCCTCTATATGTTGATTGTGCGTTTATAGTTGATTGTTGTAAACAGACTGTTATGCTAAGTTATACTGTTAGATCTAGTCTATTCACTTAGCTTCGTGCTAATCCCCCACATTACTCTTGCAGGTTAAGTTTTTGGGATGGAATCTGTGCAAGAGGCTTTGATTGAAGGAATGTTTGACAGCTGGGCACTCTGATTATCTTTTGCTAGTGAAAACTCGTTTTGTTGTATAATTGTTAGTACATGTTTAGTGTCTGTCAGTTGGTCTAGCTCGTAGTTTGTAATTAGAAATAGTGTTTCTGACTCCTGCGACGTAGCGCACAACGTCGCAGGTGCGACGTCAGGTTTTGGGCCTGCGACGTAGCAGACGTCGCATGGGCTTGGGCCTGCGACGTAGCGTGCGACGTCGCAGGTGCCAGATTTTGTATAAAAACGTTTTGTGTTTTCTGTTTTAGGGTGGACGACACCCTAAACGCAATTAGTCGAAATCTCTGTAATCTGACCGATTATTACTGAATATAATACGTTTCGTTTGATATTCATTGCGTATTGTTATTCGTGTGATTGTTTGATTATTCAATTGTTGTTTCCGCCATCAATTGATTGACTCGGTTCGTGCTAGATCCAAGGTTAGGGACAAACAACTGGTATCAAAGCAGTGAGGCTCGTTTTTGGCGATTCGGATCGAGTTTGGGTTTTAAAAGGACGTGATATTCGTGAGTTTTCGTGTTTATTACGTTTGTTTTGTGTTTTTACAGGTTTTCGATCAGTATTATTGGGATTCTTGAAGGTTTCAGTCGTTCGACATTCGTGGTTTTGGTTTTAGGGTTAAAAATTCGTTTTTAGGGTTTTTGGCCGCTGCTCAGCGCGTTTTGCGACGTACCATAACGACGTAAGCTGCGACGTCGCGTGCGACGTAGTGTTTTTGAACTTTAATTAGTTCGTGCGACGTACCGTTGCGACGTACCTCTCTACGTCGCTATTTTGACTTTAATTAGTCTTCTGCGACGCTGCGTTGCGACGTAGCCTGATTCTGCGACGTCCTCTGCGACGTCATCTGCGACGTACCTTTCAACGTCGCACTTTCTGATTCTTAATTGAATCCTTTGCTTTTTGCGACGTACCCATCTACGTCGCATATTCTTTTTGCGACGTACCCATCTACGTCGCATATTCTTTGTGCGACGTACCCGTCTACGTCGCTAAGATCAGAAGTTTGATTTTTTTCGTTTAAGTAATTAAAATGGCAGCAGATAAAGAGGATATTAGAGGACTTAGGGAGATGATTAAACAAAGTAATGACATTGGTTCAAGCAATAAACCTCCACTATTTACAGCTGATATGGATTATGTGTACTGGAGAGACCGAGTTGAGCAATATATTGACTTTCACTGTCCAGAATTATGGGGACCACTACGTGAGCGCTATGTACCTCCATTAGCTGAAGGGGAATACCGTGGTATTCGTCCCGCTAAGACCTATAAAGCCATGTCTCCCGAGGAAAAGAAAGATTTTGATACTGAAAGAAAATCTTTTTCAATGATTAAAATGTGTTTAACGAAGGATGTTCTATGGCTTTTCAGAACTCATGAAACAGCCTTTGATTTGTGGAAGGCTATTGAAACTCGTTGTGGAGGGAATGATAAGTACAAGGAAGCAAAGCTCGAACTGATTAAGAAACAGTACGATATCTTTGACATCCTTCCTGATGAAGACACGACTTCTTTATTCACTAGGTACTCACGGTTGGTTGGTGAGTTGTTTGAAGGGGGTTATACTTTTCCTTCAATTGAAGTAAATAAGAAGCTGCTGGATGTGTTGCCGAGTTCTTGGGATATTAAAGTTCAATTTTTAAAGGAAAATGAAGAACTTGCAAACATGTCTTTGGATGCGTTGATAGGGGATCTTCAAGCTCACGCGATGGAGATTAAGAAGAAAGAAACTAGGTCTGGTTCTGCTGTTCAGAATCCTAGTGTGTATGGTGTTAAGATAAACTCTGGAAAGACTTATGGATCAGGAGTTGCCTTCGTATCAAATACAAATGCTTCATCGACTTCTTCTTCTTCTGATGGGATTCATTCTGTTTTCATGACTGGACCTTCTTCAAATCAACAACAGGTTCAAGTCTCACCTGCTATTCAGGAGCAAGCTGCCATCTACACAGCTTTCTTAAGCTCTTACAAGGATTTGGTTACTCAACCGAATCTAACTTTGGAGTTGACTAAGGAGGACTATGCTCAGCTTGATGAAGACGATCTGGAGCAAATGGATTTAACTTGGAATGTGGCAATGATCACCCGCAGAATTCAAAAGTTCTTGCAGAGGACAGGGCGTAAAAGCTTGGAGGGTGATGGAAAGACTGGCTTTGGATTTGACAAGAGTAAGGTCCGTTGTTATAATTGTCAAAATTTGGGTCACTTCGCCAGGGAGTGCGAGAAACCCAAAATGCCAGCTTCGGGATTCACAACACCTTCTACTCCTCCAAAGGCCAAAGAACCGGAAGTTACTAAGAAAGGGATTGCTGATAATGCCCTGATTGCTTTTGAGCCTACAAGTCAAGATTGGACGCCTGTCTCCCAGCATTACCAACAGTGTCTGATGGCTCACATTGTGAATGAGGTACATGATGAACCGTTAAATTGTATTTCATGCATTAAGTTAACTGAATCTCTAAAGGCATATCAGACAGAGACCGCTGAGTTGAGGAAAAAGAATGAAAAACTAACCGACTCAAATAATTTTTTAAAAGCTAATGAGAAACTTTATGAAAAACATCTTGAGGCTCATCGGTTAGATACTCAAAAATATAAGTCTAAAGTTTTTAGTCAAGAAGATGCGATTAAAAGTTATCTGATTGAAATTGAACTTTTAAATAAAGAACTTACAGATTTAAAAGCTGAGTATGAAAATTATAAGAGTAAAATCTTAGGTTCAAATTCCTCAACGGTTGTCTTTAATGAAATTCTTAGCAAGCACGGTACTAAAGGGAAGAAGAATGAGGGATTGGGATACAACTCAGTTCCTCCTCCTACCACTCACTGTCCCCTGCCTGTTAAGGAAGGCTTTGAAGAGATTCCAGTTGACTGGTCCAAGCTTTACGGTTTAAAAGCTATAGATGCTAAAGAGACCAAACATAACAAACCGGCAAAGGAGAAAACCAAGCGGCCAGAGTACCCCTTGCCAAAGTTTGTTAAGTCAGTGCATGAATCTCCTGTTAGTGTTAAGGAGAATGTTGAGGTTAAGAATGAATCTCCAGTTAGTGATAAGGAGAATGTTGAAGTAAAAAATGAATCTCCTGTTAGTGTTGAGGAGATAGTTGAGATTGAGGACATTACGGATCAGGAGTATCCGGAGGTTAAGAAGGTTGCATTTAAACCTGAAAAAGTGATTTCAAAGGTTGAACCTGAAATTAAGGTTCAACCAAATAAGGGAAAAGCTAAGGTTTTAAACTCGAAACAACAAACTTTACAGTCACCTGTAAAGATTTTGCAAAGAAAATTAGTAAATGAAAATGTTTCGTATGATAAACCATCAACTTCAACCTCTCAACCAAGACAAACATTTTCTAAGACGTGTACTCAATGTTCATGTTCTAGAAATGTTTCTCCACCTCCTGTGGTAATTCCTCAGCCTCAACCGTTTGTTGAGACTCGTTCTTGTTTCTACTGCAAGAAACAAGGACATTTAATCCGTGAATGTCCAAAGCTGTCAAATCAGCGATATGGGAGAGAGATGCCTAGGACATCTGTTTATAAAAACTCTTTTTCTAAATCTCCACCTAGGCGTTACTCAAACTCTCCCAAGCCTGTTTCGAAACCAAGTAATGTTGAGCAAAAATCTTTGCCAATTCAAAAGCCCAACATTACTTCTATTACCGATTCCGAATCTTCAAAAGTTTGGAAACGTAAAGAGTCTGATGTTGACTCTTCAGTCGTCAACAATAACACATCAGATAAAAATTCTAATTTGTTTAAAGATAAAATCCTATCTGAGGTGATTATTGTTGATGACCACGGTCGACCTAAGTCTGTAAAGGCTTGGGTCACCGTTTCTCACTAATCTCCTTTCGTTTGTGTGTTGCAGCAGTCAGAACGTGTTAAAGATAGTGAATGGTATTTGGACAGTGGCTGCTCGCGACATATGACAGGCGATGTATCCTTACTTGTGGATATTAAACCACATGCAGGAGGTTATGTTGCCTTTGCTGGAGATTCTTGGGGAACTATTTCTGGAAGAGGAACGTTAACTAACGGCAATGTTAGTTTCGAAAATGTGAACTACGTGGAACAGCTTACGCACAACTTGCTAAGTGTTTCACAGGTCTGTGATAAGGATTATACAACTGCGTTCACAAAGACAGAGTGTGTGATATTGAAGCCTGGTTATGTCATTCCGGAAGAATGGGTGTTACTGAGAGCACCAAGAAAGGATGACACATACATTTTGAATATGAGAACTGTTGAGACATCGAACGAGTATACGTGTCTCTTGTCTAAGGCTTCTGAAAAGGAATCACTGCTTTGGCACAGACGAATGGGACATATTCATTTCCGAAAAATGAATTTCTTGACCAAAAATGACCTAGTGCTAGGAGTTCCGAAACAGTCATTTGCTTTAACGGATGACTGTATCTCCTGCCAAAAAGGAAAGCTACGTAAGAAGTCCCATAAGTCTAAGCAGGTGAATTCCATAAATGCTCCATTGGAACTACTGCATATGGATCTTTTCGGTCCAGTTTCTACAAAGAGCATTGGTGGTCGGTCTTACTGCTTGGTAGTTACTGATGACTACTCAAGGTTTTCGTGGGTTTATTTTTTGACCACAAAAGGGGAAACTCCTGAGATTCTGGTGTATTTGTTGGACAAGTTGGCAAATCTGTGCAACTTGAAGGTGAAAAGGATAAGAAGCGACAATGGAACTGAGTTCAAGAACTCAACTTTCGAATTGTTTTGTGCTACAAGAGGTATTGAGCATCAATTTAGTGCTCCGAGGACTCCACAACAGAATGGAGTTGCAGAACGGAAGAACAGGACAATAATCGAGACAGCTCGGACTATGTTAGCTGACTCCAAGTTGCCAATCATATTCTGGGCTGAGGCAGTTAATACTGCCTGTTATGTTCTCAACAGAGTACTCACGGTTAAGAAAAGGAACAAAACGTGTTATGAACTTTTTAATAACCGTAAGCCAAATCTACAGTTCCTAGAACCATTTGGGTGTCCATGCCTGATCATGATTACAAAAGATAAGGTCTCTAAGTTTGGTGATAAGGCTGTTGAAGGGATTTTTCTTGGATATTCAGTCAACTCTCCGAACAAAAGAGTCTTTAACAAATCATCGAATCAGATTGAGGAGCATTTTGAAGTGAAATGTTTAAGGTATCCGGAACCTCCTCAAGGAACGGGTCCGGATTGGTTTTTCAACTATGGAAACCTCTTCAATTCTTTCAATATTCCGGAAGAAGATGAAACGGAAGAATTGGTTTCTATACTTCATGAGCTTGATCTTAATCAAGATACACCTGTTACTAATAAACCATCCGACCCATCTCCCAATGCAACACCCGCACCTCCACCAACTAATCCTACACCTCCACAACCTACACCTCCACCCACACAACCACAAACAACTACCAAATCACCACCATCAACACCATCTCCTACTCCATCATCTTCGGCTGCTCCTTCTAAAACAGTTTATACCTACACAAAGGAGCTTCCATATGATCCGAATATGCCTCCTTTAGAGGAACCACAAGAAGAAGATGAAATGGAGGAAACAATGGCCTACTCTCACTTATTTTCTACTGAAGATGAAGAACAAGAAGAAGAGATAGCCATTCCTGAGTCTGCTGCTACTCCCGAAACTGAGGGAGATTTGAACAATCTAGGTGTGAATCTTGTGCCAGGTGCCATACCAGAAACTCGTATACATAAGGATCACCCCATTGATAATATCATTGGTGATCCTCATGCATCTGTTCAAACACGACAGCAAGCAAAGCAGACTTCAGCTCAGCAGCTTTTGGGACTTATAGCTCATATTGATTCATGTCATTTGTCTCAAATTGAACCTAAAAAGGTTGATCAAGCCTTAAAGGATCCATCTTGGGTCGAGGCTATGCAGGAGGAACTACAACAAATAAACAAGATGAATGTGTGGGAAATTGTTCCTCTACCCAAGGGTGCTCACTTGACGGGTACTCGTTGGGTTTTTCGTAACAAAATGGATGATCGTGGGGCTGTTATTCGAAACAAAGCCCGTCTGGTAGTTCAAGGATATAGTCAATTAGAGGGTATTGACTATGATGAAGTTTTCGCTCCTGTTGCTCGTTTGGAATCAATTCGGATTTTTCTAGCTTATGCTTCTTTTAAAGGATTCCGCGTGTATCAACTTGACGTGAAGTGTGCCTTTCTTTATGGAGATGTCGACGCAGTGATTTATGTGTGTCAACCTCCAGGTTTTGAAGACCCAAAGCATCCTAATCATGTTTGCAAACTGAAGAAAGCTTTGTATGGTCTTCATCAATCTCCTCGACTTTGGTATGAGCGACTTGCCAAGTATTTGCTGAAGAATGGTTTTGACAGAGGACAGATTGATAGCACGCTTTTCATCAAAAGGGAAGGAGCGGATTTGTTACTTGTGCAGGTCTATGTGGACGACATTATTTTTGGATCCACTAATGATCAGTTGTGCAAAGATTTTGAAGGACTGATGAAATCTGAGTTTGAAATGAGTGCTATGGGGGAACTCACGTTCTTTCTGGGGCTACAGGTTGAGCAATCTGATAATGGAATATATATCCACCAGTCAAAATATGTCACTGACATGTTAAAGCGATATGAATTGCTCAACTGTAAACACTACGGCACTCCAATTGAAGCAAGACACAATCTTGGACCTAATGAGGACGATGAAGATTGCAAGGAGAAAGACTATCGCTCAATGATAGGCTCTCTCATGTACTTGACTGCCTCAAGACCAGATATAGTGTTTGCCGTTTCTCTCTGCTCACGATTTCAAGCAAATCCGAAGGTGTCTCATATGAAGGCAGTAAAACGCATTTTTGGATATCTCGCTTTTAGGCCATCTCTGGGTCTATGGTATTCAAACGAAAAAAACTTCGAGTTAACTGCCTATTCGGATTCAGATCTTGGTGGCTGCAAGATAGATATGAAGTCAACTACTGGAGGATGTCAGTTCCTTGGATCGCGCTTAGTTTCTTGGCAGTGCAAAAAGCAGACTGCGGTTGCTATTTCCACAGCTGAAGCCGAGTATGTTGCTGCTGCAAGTTGCTGTTCTCAAGTTCTCTGGATTCAGCATCAGCTGCGTGATTACGGGTTCAATCTCTCTATGACTCCTATTTATATAGATAATACAGCTGCTATATCTATAACTCACAATCCCGTACAGCACTCTAAGACCAAACATATTGAACTTAGGTTCCACTTTATACGGGATTGCTTTGAGAAACACCTTATAGATGTCGTACATATAGAGACCCTTAAGCAGTGTGCGGACCTTTTCACAAAAGCCTTTTTGCGATCACGTTTTATTGAACTGGTCAATCTGATAGGTTTAAGGTTCTTTCAGTCAAAGAAATGATTTGTGACTTGGATTTTTAAGTTTTTAAATTCAGTTAAAAAAAAAAAAAAAAAAAAAAAAAAATCGCAACAGCCACTCTTTATACTCTTTAGTATTAAAGAAAACGCAATGTTGCTACATTTTTAAAATAGACGTTGAAGTTGTGTCTGTAAACAACTTGGGATATGATAGTACATCGGATGACATGCACAAAATGGAATTTTAAGGTTTATCTTGGATGTGTCAGTAGGTTTATCTGACACACTTAAACCAGTTTTTATCTAAATTATCTTCATCATACGATGTATTGGTAGGCATGCTACACACCGGTTTGTGAGTGAGTAAGAAGTAATAAAAAAACTTGTCTATTACTTTGTGAAAAATGTTATATGATGTATGACATAAGTCTTAATTGATAAATGGAAGTACTATCATACACTGTCATAATTATGTAAATGTAAAATGGGCATATAGTGTTAATATGGTTATTTGCCTAACTAATGGTGACTATTGTTGTACTCTCGTACAGACCTGAATCCATTAGTTATGCAAATAGTCTCAAACTTGTTATGTTCATACTAAGGGACCCTCTGTTGTACTAAGTACAGATCTGGGGCCACTAGTATCTTCATAGTCAGTTTGATGTATGCCTAAATATAAATATCAAGTGTATATTATGAGAAAACCGAGATAAACTTGGTCTTGTAATCTCTACCTTGTGTGAATATGCGGTGTTTGTTTTACTAAAGTTTATCAGTATATCATATAATAGGTTTCTCAAAATTAATATTCATTCTAACAATAAAGGTTAGCTCACAAATACGGATGTAACATGTTTAGGTGGACAAACAATACCAATAATTGTCTTGAAATACTTTTTATAAAAGATGTTTTAAATGTGCCACGTAAATTTAAAGTGGACAAATATACTGATGATCGAAATAACACTTACTATTCCTAATAAATGCATGTTATTCCGATATGATCCCTAATCAGACAACTCAACTCCGTCACCAAAAATAGAGTGTTAAGTAATTTTCTTTTTACTTTTTGAATATTAAAGAAAATATCAAAAAGATTTTTTTAGTTTAGTTATTTCATTTTATGTTTTCTTTTTATTCTAAGTTATTTTCCCAAGTCACGAGTCATTTGAATTTTATTTGCTAAAATAACGAGTAAACGGTTTGAAAATTTCGAAATTGGATCAAAACTGTTTTCTGCAACGTCCGGCTCTACGTCGCCTGCGACGTCCCAGCCTACGTCGCACATAGGGTAGACTTTAAATAGTATCCACTGCGACGTAACTCGTCACACTATTCACTATTCACGTGCGACGTAGCCTGCGACGTACGAGAGGCGATTTGCGACGTAGCAATTTTCGAGCAATTTTTGTGATTTGTAGCCGTTTTCATTCCGATTCACTTACGTGCTTTTGATCTACTCGTTATTCCGCACACTTAGGTACCGATTTTACCATTTTTCACCGTGTATATTTCGTTTAATTGCTATGTATGTATTACGGGTTAAATGGGTTTCGGTTTTGGGATAAATTAGATGGTATATCGTGTAAAGTACTGGTTATAATTTATGTTTTCGTGATCACCATCGTTAGCCGCACCTTGTAGTGCGATAGATTTTGAAAACCCCTAAATTCGAGGGTTAGGGTTTTCTGGGTTGGGGATGAATGTTCGTCAGTGCGACGTACGCTGCGACGTAGTGCCCTACGTCGCTTTATTTACTTATTATTAATTTCCTACGTCGCCCATCCCTACGTCGCTTTTACTGCGACGTCCGATGCGACGTACCGCTCTACGTCGCTGTTTTAATTAAAGTGATTAAATTCACAATTAATTGCAAAATGCGACGTCCCCCTTGACGTCGCTCGAATTGTATGCGACGTCAGGCCTTACGTCGCTTTTCGATTTATTTTGAATTTTAGCGACGTACAGTTCTACGTCGCTCTGTGTTATGCGACGTACGTTGCTACGTCGCTAGTTCCAGGGATTTTGAAAAGGTTTTTGTTTAAAAAAAATGTAACATTTTTTCTAACCTTTTTCGAGTTGCAATCTGTTTCTGTTTTTGCAGATATGGCTTTGATTTTCGAAGCTCGTCATAATACGGTTGCTTACCTTACTGACACTTCTGATAAAGCTGCACCGTATCGTCAGATGATCGCGTTTTTGAGACGTTCAAGGGTATTTCACGCCATTTCCGACAACACTTTGGCGTTTGGAAATCTGATCAACCCTTTTTGGAGAAACGCAACTGTCGTTACTGAAAACGACGTTAGACGATTAGTCTCTACCGTTCTGGGTACGGAGATCACTATTACAGAACAGAGCATTCGGGAACTTTTACAGCTGAATGATCAACCGGATATGCCTGTCGGTTTTGATCATATTTTTGTTACCGGAGCTATGCAACGGATAGGATATCCCGGGATTCCCTCTTATCAGTATAGAAAAGCGAATCTCACACGCGTCTGGCGTTATTTGATGCATGTGATCATTGTTTGCTTGGGGAATAGGAAAGGTGGAACGGATGGGATGAGCCGAAGTCTGGCTTCTGCTATGTTAGCGTTGGTTTACAACAAGCCGTTCAACTTCTCGGGATTTATCTTCAGGGCTATGGTTGATAATGCGAATGCCGGGGATCAGAAATGGATTTTATATCCAAGATTTGTACAGTTGCACATCAATCGTCATCATCCGGAGCTTCAGGCACAGGGTGATATCGATCATCCGCTCAAGATTTCACCGATGATGAGTCGGATTTTCACTATTTGTGCAGGGTATGAGAAAGGGGTCGAGGCACCAAGGGATGTTCCTTTATTCGGTGCTATCATTGATGAAAATTATGTACCGCCTCCAGATCCTCAGTATATGGATGTTCCAGCACCTCAGCAGCCGCAACAACAGTTTGTGAACATTCCGGTTCAAGCTGCGGGGGAGAACATTCCTGCTCAAGCTGCGGGGGAGAATGTGGATGCTCTACTGGAAAACATTGAGCAGTTTGGCCACGTTGACTCAGACAATCAAGCTTCTCACGACACGGTCGAGAGTTCTGATTCTGAAGAACCGGCCAATGCAGGTCCTCAGGATGGGGGTCCGACGCCTGAGCATTCTGATGGTACTGTTCCGCATCCCTCTGAGATGGAACGTATCAGGCTTTCAGATTCATTCAGATATCTGCGAATTCAGCGTCGGATCAGACAAGGACGCAAGTATGTGCCTGCACGAGATACGGGAAAACGTACACGCGACGGTGATGATCCTGCTGATGAGACTTATCAACCGAGACGTCGTGTTCGTCGTTCTTCGTCTACACGAGCTCCAGTCAATCCACAGCAGCAGGATTTCATGCAAAAGATAATGGAAGATATGCAGCTGATGAAGCAAAAGCTGGAGGCTCAAGACGAGAAGATTGCTGAACAAGCTGCGTTGATCGAGGTCCAATCTAAGGAGCTTGAGGAAACGAAGCTTAGGGTTAATGTTTTGGAAGGCAGGTTACTTGCCTCGGGGGAGTCTGGGTCTGGGATACCCACTTTAGAGTCAAGTGAACCTGCGTTTGTAAATCCCAACCCTGTAATTGAAAATATTAATGAAAATATTTCTCTTTTGGATTATTTCTCTGTTGATGATATTCCAGGGCAACCAAGACCGCTGGCAGTTGATTACTCATTCGCTGACTTATCATTTATTCAAAGAATGGCCAGTGGAGTTGGCTCTGAGGAGGAAACAGAGAATGTGTTTGAGATGAACGAGGATGTCTCGATTGAAGAGGAACAGTTGGATGCAGATGAAACGTATGATGATGCACAATCTGGGGAAGCTTATGATGATGCACCAATTATAGAATCTGATTCAAGTGAAGACGAGAGTCCTGATAAAGCTCAACATGGAGAATCAAGTTCTGCTGCAACTCCAGCTCCAGAGACACAGGCACCGGACTCAGCCGCAAAGAAATTAACTGCTGAAGAAAAGAGAGAGAGAAATAAGAAATGGTGGCCTAAGGGACGAAATCCAGTTCCTATTCCAGTGAAATGTCAAGTGTACCGGGTTAGTCGGAATTATACCGGTGTTATTAAAAGCTGGAAGTGTCAAAGGAATCTGTTTATGATAAAGAGAGAAGATGGAGTTCAGTATTTTAGAATGCGTTTTGATAGATTGAGCACGTTGCCAAAAGGAGAGATTAATCGATTAGCTCAGCTTAAATTGATTAATCCTTTCGAGAATGATTATGCTGAGTTCATTCAGAGAAGTCTACGTCGGGAAGTATTATCGAAGACTTATTCGAAATTGAAGCCGACGTTGGGAACTCGGTATACGTGGAAGAAAAAGATTGATCCAGTCACCAAGAAGCCTTTGGTTAAAGTTCACTATTCGCCGGCTAAATGTTTGACTGAGATACCTCTGGAATCAGTTCCTTATTATTTTCTGAGAAGACTTGTAAAATGGGAACTTGATCCACAGACTGGCGAAGCGGTTATTACTTTCGTTCCAGATTCTGAACCGTGGCCAGAAGTTGGAGGTATATGGAATCTGAGGCAAGCAACGTTTAGGCTGTATGATCCGATGAGTTTGATTAATTTTCATGAAAAAGATTTAAGAAAACTCTATGATAATCGGATTCGGGTTGGTCAGAAGAATGAATTCAACAGACGTTTAGCACAACAGTTTTACAATGTTGTTACTGTTTGCGTAGCTAATGGAATTCATGCCGACGGCCAGTTTCCTGCGGGCTGGGTTTAAAGAAGATTTTTGAAGACCAAGCTGAAGACACGGGGGAGTTTGTTAGTACATGTTTAGTGTCTGTCAGTTGGTCTAGCTCGTAGTTTGTAATTAGAAATAGTGTTTCTGA
Source organism: Helichrysum umbraculigerum (assembly GCA_949592205.1). Classification (NCBI taxonomy): domain Eukaryota; kingdom Viridiplantae; phylum Streptophyta; class Magnoliopsida; order Asterales; family Asteraceae; genus Helichrysum; species Helichrysum umbraculigerum. The sequence goes on from CATIUR010000004.1 coordinate 94,632,687, forward strand.
CTCCTGCGACGTAGCGCACAACGTCGCAGGTGCGATGTCAGGTTTTGGGCCTGCGACGTAGCAGACGTCGCATGGGCTTGGTCCTGCGACGTAGCGTGCGACGTCGCAGGTGCCAGATTTTGTATAAAAACGTTTTGTGTTTTCTGTTTTAGGGTGGACGACACCCTAAACGCAATTAGTCGAAATCTCTGTAATCTGACCGATTATTACTGAATATAATACGTTTCGTTTGATATTCATTGCGTATTGTTATTCGTGTGATTGTTTGATTATTCAATTGTTGTTTCCGCCATCAATTGATTGACTCGGTTCGTGCTAGATCCAAGGTTAGGGACAAACAATAATACCAGCCTGAAAACTTAGTTTAAAGTGCAAAACTTATTATTGATAGTTTGTGATGTAAAAGTATGATTTGACATTTACATATGTGGTATAATTTTAAAAAAAGGGATAACGCTTCCGAATTGTTTATAAAAAAAAAAAAAAAAACGGTTATAAATTCTGGGGTGTTATAGTTTTGTTAGTGATATTCGTTAAACATATTGTTTTGTTAAGTTAGACGAATAATTAACTACAAAATAAATAATAGACGTTTGATGCGTAGCGAGTCGAGATCTCAGGTCGCAGCGAGTCGAGCTGTGAGGTGAGATCTGAACTCGCGTAGATTAAGTCTGTCGAGCCGAGCTCTGAGTTGGGCTTGGGCTGCGAGTTGGACCGAACTCGCAGGCCCATGCGAGCCGAGTTGAGCTGGACGTATATAATGTTTTGCACTCCGTGAAAAACATAACTTTTTGCCATATTTCTGATCTGCGAACTCGACAAACTCAGAGAAAACTTAATCCTAACGACTAGGCTTTGACGATTTATCGTTTAAAGCTAAGTCTTATTAAACGCAATACGAACATATTCGTTGTTAGTAAGATAACACCGTATTGAGGGATTCCGCACCTTAATACTACAGATAACGAAGTTATCGATCCTAAAACTAGGGGACTTACAGGTTACACCTAGACGTAGGGTCCTAGTTTTTACACCGACTGTTTAGAAAATTCTTAACCAGAGTAATCACCTATCATCAATATAATATCATCCCGAAACCCTAATCGTCAAAGTTTCAGCAATCACTCTCTACCTGCTGCTTATATTCTCGTTTACTTTCCTGCATTTCAATTTCTGTCTTTAGATTAGATTAGATAAAACCAAAACCCATACCTACCTTGTTTTAAACCCATCCTATTGTCAAGTTATCTTTGGTAGGTTCCAATTCAATTCAATTCGTTCCGATTTTGGACGACACTCGAGTTATACTTGCCGCCTTACCCACAAGGTAGGTAGCTTGAATAGTTTGAGCCCAGCAAATATAAATTTTTAAAACTTCAACCGTTCGCGCGTCTCGGTGACCTTTGGTGCAACGACCCGGATTCTAAAACCCGACCGACCGTTGGGACCGCGACACGTATGTAAAAGTACGTATTTGTTTGTAATATTATTTCTGGAAGTGTATATATATATATATATATATATATATATATATATATATATATATATATAGGGTAGTGATCAAGAGGGAAGTGTCTTTTTGGTGGGAAGGGGGGAAGCGTTAGTACGCATCAGGAAGCATATTACAATTATCAATCAAAACGTCAACACAAAATTAATTTTATTGGTAAATAGTAATCAAAATCGATGCTATAAAGAATATTTTAACAAATGAATTTCATTTTTAAGTCATAACATTAATTGATGAATATTTATTTAATTAATTGTTAAGATGCAGTGTGATGCATATTAACTAAGATGCATCGCGATGTATCATAAAACTTCACATTATTTGAAAAATATTTTTATTGTTAAGATGCATCACAATGCAGATTAACTAATATGCACCGCGATGCATCTTAATGGATTTGGATCAAATATTCATAAATCGATACTATAACTTGAAGAAAAAATTTATCAAGGAAGCTTAACATTTATAACATCGATTCTGATTAACATTTACTAAATTTCAGTTTGCTTTTTTTGAGATTAGTATAGGTGAAGGTAATATGCTTCCTGATGCGTACTAACGCTTCCCCCTTCCCTCAAAAAAGGGACTTCCCTCTGGATCATGCCATTATATATATATATATATATATATATATATATATATATATATATATATATATATATATATATATATATGGATTTTTGAATGTATATATATATATCCGAATGTATATACGTATATATGTCCGAACTTATACTTATACTTATATATATAATTTTGGCCTGAAAGTATGCCTATGTATAAGTATCCGAAAGTGTGAAGGTCCGAATGTATATGTGTCCGAATATATGGTTTAGTCCGAAAGTGTTGATCCGAGACTACAAAATCCGATTTTTGCATAAAAGTCTGAAAGTCAACAAAAGTCAACTCCGAAAGTTGACTTTCAGAGTCAAAATTACTGTTCATCCGAAGTTCAAAGGGTCAAAGTTACTGTTCATCCGAAGTCAAAGTTCGGAGTTACTATTCATCCGAAAGTCAAAGTTCGGAGTTAAAGTCAGAGTGATATTTGGGAATTATTTTGACTAAGCAAACATTATCGAATCGTTCTGAAATTATTACACAACGTTCCTACATATCTTATGTACTTCCTGTAATTATTTTTATGACTTTTAGAGGTCGTTTGATACTTTTTAAAAATTCACAAAGTATCACCATTCAGTTTAGTCCGAATTTAGACCTTTGCTCAGAAATCAAATTTTCTGGAAAGATCGGTGTATTTTGGAACGAGCCAAAGAAGAACGTTTTGTAGATAACAAAATTTGTGAGATTTTTCAAGTGGTCTCATACTTTTTTGAGGTCTAGAACTCGAGATATAGTCTCGAGAAGTTACTGAAAATTTCTATCTGCCGGAACAGTAACTCTATGTCACAGGAGAAAAATGTTTTCGAGTAGTAAACGGAGTTGAAAAGTCACGAGACTAATTTTATTGGAAAGATAACTTCTTGTACTTCTTTTTAGACTCAAGAAACGTCATTTTTCATTAAGAAATGAATTTTATAAAAATCGTTGAAGTTAGAACAGAATCTGGACAGGAAAACAGAAAACATAAATTCGAGTTTTAAAACGCGTTTTGGTTAATTATTTGGACATTTCTTTGTTGAGGGAGCATATAAACATGTAAATAAATGTGATTCAAGTAAAATTAAAGAAATAAAGGTGCTCACAATGAGGTGATGGATGATCTAGAGCCGAAATAGAAATGAGGGTGTCACGAGCTTCGAATCCTTGTCTTCCTTTTTGCGAACCAATGGTGGATGATCTCGAAGGTGGTGGCAGTTTATGATGGTGTAATGGTCATGCTCTAGCAGATTTTAGAGAGAAGGATGAGGTTTTTGAGAGATAGAGGAGGGTGTGTGAAAGAAAAATGATGGAAATGAGGTATGGGTTATTTAGTCAACAAAGGGGGTATGGGGGGTGGTTTGGGTTAGAAATCTGCAAAAATAAAGTGGGTCCCACCCCCATGTGATATTTAAATTGTTTCCCCAAAGTTACGTTATGCCCTGTGTTCGTTTATCCGATCATTTAAACGTTTATTTAGACGTTATACGTTATTTAAATACGTTTTTGTTTTCGATTCGATTCTCGATATTTTTAATGGAAGTATTTTATCCAATTACTTTGTTTAGAGTTATAAAAATATAACATGAGGTTATTTCATTTGTTGGATGCGTTTCACGCGTTTAATTCGTGTCGGTTATGTTTTAAACAAAACGTACATTGTTTCGTATATTATTAATACATAATAATATAAGGTAAATAACTACTATTTAGTTAGCAAATTGTAACACCCGCCAAATTAGGACTAGTAATTAGTGCATAATCGTATGTTAATACATGTAATTAGTTCTTTGTTAGGCTAATTAATGTATCGAATTATATATATTGTTGAATATATACGAAAATGCGATTTGATTAAATCGTACGCAATTTAAATCGAATGTATTTCGATTCAATTTAATACGGACGTTGGTGACCAATTTTATTAAATAACGCTTTTATGTCAAAAATATTATTATGATAATATTTCGTATTCGATTCATATCGTACAAACAAAACTTACACAATTTAAAATATTAAAACGCGCAAACTAAATAAACAAACTTACATCTTTAACTCAAAGATAAATTGATTTGTAAAATATTTAAATAAAATATCGCGTAATAAATCCGTATCTTAAAACTTAACATTTAATATGTAAAATAATTATTTTAACGTTTAAACGACGGAGCAAACGAACACCGCACGGAGCATGGAGACGGAGGCTGAAAGGTGGGGCTTCCACCTACAACCTCCATCTCTCTCTTTCTCCTCCTCTCATTTCACTCAACTCTCTTTCTCTTTCTCCTCTCTTTTCTCTCAAATCACAAAAACCCACAACCTCACAAAATCACCAAATAAACATACTAAACGCACTCGGATTTCGTTACTACTTTGGAAGAAAACATTCACCTTCTCCCGATCTATCATCCTATCTTTTCGGATTTCTCATCCGACACTTTGTAAGTTTCCGACAAATCCCGAAATCTCTCATTTTTAAGTGTTTTTGCTTGTTAGTAGTTTGTAACAACTTATAATGTCCATATAAGGGTTGGGTAAAAGTTTTGGACCGAACGGAAACCGAAAAACTCGTTTTCGACACATTTTCCGGCCAACAGACCGCTACGTCGCAGTTGGCCCAGAACTTATGCGACGTCAGCTTCAACGTCGCAAAACCCCTCGTGACGTCGCATGGTGCGACGTCAGTCACAACGTCGCACGAATCCTCGACGTCGCATATAGCGACGCAGCCTATTACGTCGCATTGACTTGTGAATGTCGCACATAGCGACGCAGACCTTAACGTCGCCAACTTAACCAACGTCGCATTAGCGACGCAGCACCCTACGTCGCATTAAATTGCGAAACGTCGCCTTTAGCGACGTCATGCTCAACGTCGCAACCCTACCTGCGACGTCGCACCCAACGTCGCACAAATCAGAACCTCAAAAACATAGATTTTTACTAAGTGTCGAGACTCGAAATTTATCACTCGATTTACCCAAATTCAGATCCCAGATGCGTTTTTCGTCAAAGCAATATAGTAGAAATAAAAATTTTCCAAGCTGACCTGGCAGCTCGACCCCAGCCAGGGGCTCTGCCCCTTGGACCCCGCCAGGGGCTGCCGCCCCTTGGACCCCGCTACCAGGGGCGCTGCCCCCGGACCCCCGTACTTAGATTCCGTAACGGCTTCTAAAACACAATCAAAACACATTTTTCAAGTAAAACGACACGAAATCAAAATGATAATAGTTGAGATTATTATTACAAATCCGTCACCAACGGGCCGTATATATTTTCAAACATTCGAATAAATCAACTAAATGTAATTTGGACATTATAGTTGGACGAACAACTACAAGGTAGTCTTATTAGATACCTTCGCATATTATAACCATCGCGTGTCGTGGACACCCTCAGGTTACAAGTCTTTGGACTTCGATTCTCGGCTAATCATTCTCAGTTTATTTTCATAAACTCAACGACTCAGGTGAGTCTCATAGCCCCTCTTTTACTGTTTTACTCAAGGGTGTGATATATTGCTCAACTTTTAACATGTGAACGCAAGTACAAACATTTCATATACTACATGAGTTTTTCGAAACTAATCATTTTAAAGTCCTCCGTCAGCATAGTTGTTAATACGTTGTAGCGTGAATATTAGTATATGGTACCATATAGGATTGACCCACCTCGTCCGGGTTAGCAAGCACTAACCGGGTAAACGGACGTACTAATATTTGGGAAGACGAATGTTGATTAGGCATTCGTGGAGGCACCTCGCCCGGAATTCTCTATAGGGGACCCGACCCTCGAGTTAAGCTCAACTATGTGCTCATGGCTGTATACACGATGACAATCATTTAATTGCTGGATGCAATTCATTATTAAATTGCTGGATGCAATTCATTATTTAAATCTTGCGGTTCACACTATATTAACTGATTTCAAACCTGTGAGCTCACCAGCTTTTAGCTGACCTTTTAGCATATATCGCAGGTGCCAAGCAGTAGGATGTTTCTGCTTCAGGATTTTAGCTCGAGTCAGCATACAGAAGATTGAGATTTTCTTGCATTAGCATATTTTGTACAAGTACTTATGTACTGAAATCTTATTTGATTTAAACTCGAGCTATGTAAAGCTTAAATGTTGTAAACATTTCTATTATCAATATATTTTGTTAAAACGACGCATATAGAGTCGTTTACTATATATCTTTGTGTTTTGTTATTGATTAGTAACACCCAAATCAAGCTTCCGCAAATCATTAAATTTGGGGGTGTTACACAAATAGATTTATGTTATTTATTAAAAAGTTTTACCAACGTCCGTATCGTGTCGGATTCTATCCGATAGTAAAATGCACGATTTAAACAAATCGCATACGTGTGTATATAATCCCATATACATAATGATGCACATAATTAGGCTAACACTAACTAATTACATGAAATTAAAAATGATTAGGCACAAATAATTGTCCTAATTTGGCGGGTGTCACACGTGCCGCTCTCTTAAACCTACCTTGAAGTACAAAAAATGTTCGTTCGACATCCTTTCATGCACTTTATGGAAATCTCTTGAACTTGCTTTGTTTATCGTCAGTAGGACACGAAAAGGTCTTGACGAGTGTGACCCAATTCGGATAAAAAGTGTCGGCGAGGTAATACCCTTTCGTGTAGTAATGCCCATTCACATCAAATGGTGTGGGTGGACTGGTGTCATATTTGATGCAATCGAACAACGTGGAGTGGTTTAAAACGTTAATGTCGTTCTTCGAACCCGCCATGCCAAAAAATGCATGCCATATCGTATGAAGCAACGGCTTGAAGCGTAATGGTCGGGTGTCCATGATCACCCCTAGTGTAATGGCCTTTCCTGCATTTGGGTAATTCTTCCATTGCCAATATCAATGCTCCCAACCATGTTTCTGTTCGTGTGCTTTATATAGTCAAGCAATATCTCTAGCCGTCGGTTTTCTCAAGTACTCCATCGAATAAATATCGGATAGACACTTACAAACGTTGTTTAGACATTCGAATAAAGTCCCTTTAACCTATTTGTAACTTGTAAGTATTCATCAAACATATACGCCGACGTTCGGTACACCAATTGACGTATGGCGGACGTGCACTTTTATAACGGAATAAAACCTAACCGACCAAGTGCATCCAACCGTTAAATAAAATAAGTAAAGTGGTTAGGAATAGGTTCAATAGAGTAGTTGTATATACCTTGTATGATTCGAAGAAATAATAACGGACGCATATGAAAACGTCTTTAAACAAGTTTAGAGGATACTTTGGCTCATCGGCAAAGTTGTCCTCCCACAAATGTTGTTGTGCAACTACACGATCCCTTGAAAAATGTAGATTCGATTTCGTGGTTGTCTTGAACTTTCTCTGATTTCACGCTCTTTTACTTAAGCGTATTGTTGTATAATTTCAAGTATAAGTTCATCTTCCGAAGAGACCCATTTATGCTTATGTATATTAATGAATTGTATGATTTGTTGTGTTTTATGAAGTTGTAATTGTTTGGTATTTATAGATAAGTTTTAGGGGGGAAATTTATAAATAATATGTTTTCAATTGTAATCCGTTGAAGGGTCAAATTTTTGTTTATCTAACGGCCAATTTTTTGTTTAAAACCATTTTTTGAATAAATCAATGAAAAGAAAAACGAAAAAATAATTAATTATTTGAATGGGAACCACAATTGGGTATTTTGCTGCCCGTTTTGCCACCCATAATGCCCCACTCTAACGTCGCCTACTGCAGGCGTATAGCCATTCTCAGGTCAAAACGTCTCCCTAAACAGACGCGTTGCAAATGATCTTACAAAATTTCGGACAATGCTGCTTAATAAATCAAAATATTAAGGGGTTCTATTCTTGAAAATCAACTAAATTTTTCACCAAACTAAAAACAAATGCATAAAATTAAGTGTAAATTACATAAATCATTTATGTAATTTTAAGAATCATCCTTAGGTCGTCCATAATGTTCAATAATTATGGCAAATAATTTACTTTCTGAAACTTTGTTCACTGGAAGTTCAAAATTTGATTGAGCGTTTGTTTCTTTAGTAAGTTAACGCTCATCAGAATATCACATGATTAGCACACTAGGATATAAGCAACATATAAATAGTGATGAAACATTAAGTACAAAGGAATGTGGTAAAACACCACATTAACTATAGAGTCTAAGCTCTAACTATATGATCCAACATATTGGACTCATGACTACAGTTTTTGAAAACTAAAACAGTTGGACCTCCATACTTCCACAACTTCCACCTTGTCATCTTCCGAACCATGTCTCTTGACTAAATGCTACTTTCCATAATTTCGTCGTGCCATCAGCTCCTTGGTAAATTCCATGTGTGCATCATTCTAAAAACTTGAGTAGAATTTTTAAATCGAAGAGTTAATAGCTTCAATCTCACCGTTTCAAGAATCACATCATGCACTTGAGTTATCGATCTTTTACTTTTTTTGAATAGACGATTATTCCGTTCTTGCCATATAAAGTAAGCAGTAGCAGCTATAACAAGACGAGCCACCACACTTTTCACTGTATTACGATGAGCGATCACTTTTATCCAACTTGTAACGTCCTCCCAAAAATAGGATATAAGCAACATTATTTAACATTACATCACTTTTTTTAATAATTGCAAATAAATTATACTCCGTAATATTATTTCCATGAATAAATATGTATGTTCACCATCAGACATTCAAACTTGAACCCATAACCTCAAGGTTGAAGGATCCTCACGAAACTACTATACCAGTAGCCCTTTACTAACATTTCAAGCACTTTTATTATGATTTTAGTCTATTTGACTGTTCCCTTTTTATCAAAGTCGACTGTAACATATTAAAGAAGTAGGTATATAATCTAACAAACGATCTAACCAAATCAAGTGTACGTAAAATAAGTGAAAAAACTCATCGAAGTTAGTGTTATAGGCTTACCCTTTTCTTCTTAGCTCTTGAGAAGCCATCTTTGGAATAAAAGTATTTGTTAGTTGACTTTAGTATTTTAATTTAAAAGTTCATCGTTAAGGTTGTTTCTCGTTATACAAGACGTTATTAATGGTTATGGAACGTGTAGGTTTTGATGAATAATGTGTACCGCTTACAACGATAAGCGTGTAAAACTGTTAAAAAAATGTTGATATACTTGATATATTTAACTTAAGACACAATATGTATAATACGTACTCCATCCGTCCTAAAATAAGTGTCTCATGTAAAAATGCACACAGTTTAAGGAAAGTCACTATCTACCAATAATATCTTATCTTTACCCACTAAAATATTTTCTGATTGGCTGAAAGAGAATCTGGACACTTATTTTGGGACGTCCCAAAATAGTAAGTGAGACACTTATTATGGGACGGAGGGAGTATATGTTTACAAATTACTAATTAAGGTACAATATTTTGTGAACATTTGTTCTCTTTAACAAAACAATTTTTTTTAGAAACAGCTTTTTATTTTTATTTAGTTTTTATTGTTTTTATTTTACTCTTTAATATATATGACGTATTTTAATTTGGTTTATTGTATGTATTAATTTGTCAATTATGTGCACTTTTCTTTTCTTTTTTGACATGGACAAAAAATAACTTTTTTTAAAAGTGTAGATATAATAGACGAAATCAACAAGTTTCACGGCATACAATGAAAGTTTTAAATTATATTTCATGCAATAGTAGAAAAGGTACTCCCTCCATCCTAAAATAGACATCAACCCTTCCATTCTATTTTAGGGGCAGCCTATATACGAGGGCTAAGAGCCAGGGGCAACCAACTCTCCATCTCTGCCATTGATTTCTTCGATCAACGTTTCAGATTCACTGTATTTTAATGTAAAATATGATGCAGTGATTATGATGTAAAATACAATGAATCTTAACTGTTAATTAAAAAAATCAATGGTTGGAGATTAATTATGCCTATCGTGCTTCTCATATAGGGGCTGCCCCTCTGATCTCACACATGTATTTTGACTCAAAATAAATATCCATTTTCAAAAGTAATACGAAGTATATTAATTTTAGTATTTCACATCCGGTATACTTTTTTCTCAAAAACTAGTACTCCATTCAGTATATTTTTTTCTCAGTACTCTATTCGTATCACAATTAACAAAAAACAAATACTCGTGTTTAAGGAAAAGGGTAAAAGTCAGGTAAGAAAAAAACGTTAAAATCCCATACGCCAACAACTCCTATAATTTAGGCTTTTTTGGGCGGTGGTTGGCAGCCGCCGACGTCAGATCATGTGCTCAGTTGCGGCGTCGGACCCTACATGTGCGGGGTCCAATGATATATATCAGGATAATCATACAAATCAAAACCTTATCATATGAAAAAAACGTTCACATGTGCCATCTCAGCCTCCTATTATTTTTTTTAATCCTTATCATTTCCCATTTATTTACCTTTATGTCTCGTGACTAAAAAGCTTTTATTTTTTATAATTATCAAAAATCAATCAATCAATAAACGTATATATTAGTAAGCGATATGTTAAAAAATGAGTAATGATATGTTTGGGAACACTTATTAGTGCATTCTTAATGTTAAAATTCTATCCAAACAAACTTGTTGTGTAAAGGTAACAAGGTCGATTCAAGTCAATCTCAAGGATCTAGTTTTAGTACTAATTTCGTATTTCCTTTGTCCCGTTATATTTTTAATATTGTCGCAAATAAGTGTCGACTTTTATTAGTAGTTAACCAATCAAATATGTGAAAGATAAGATTTTATTTATTAATAGTATAATTATTGTTCAGTTTTAATATATATGGATTTATTTATAAGTAGACACTTTTAATAGTAGTATAATTAAGATATTTTGTTTGAATTCAGTTATTTAATCGTTTAATAGTGTTAATCAATCCATCTATATTTTGCATCACACTTCTTTTTATATAGACTGATTTATATTCTAATTCCAATTCCAATTTCAATAGTCAATGAGGTTGAATCATCAAAAGGACCTTCTTGATTACTCCTAGTAGTTTATTCAAGTCAACTAACATTAGGAGTTTAAATTAAATCATTTGTTGGTGTTACTAGTAACTACGCATCTTTAATATATAATTTAGTTGCTGTCGGTAGTTTTTGACTTGTACATAGACAAAAAAATGTTTAATTTAATGGGTATTATTCGAGAAATTAATGTTCTAAATGTTGAAACTAAATAGAGTATATGTATAAATTGGATCGCTAAATAAGAAGCTGGGATATGATTTAACAAAACCAAATAATGAACCAACAAATCCCTAGAATCATTTTGTACAATTTAACCTTATTTACTTAATCATGTTATTGATTCAACGACCATGTTTAGCATTAGATGAAATTTTGTTATTAGAAATTGTTATTATTTGTGTTGGCGGGGATTAGTGGTGAATTGGTGACCCAAAGTGGGTAGAAGGGGTAAGCAATTTCATCCTTTGGTTTTTGTAATCACAATTCAGATTCATTACGTCACAAGTACACCGCATAAACGTATACACTGTATCATAACAACAATGCATTTTAGCCTTACAAACGTGACTACGTAACTCTGTACCTCTCTGAACCGCACACATTTTTCTCGACCTACGAACGAAGATCGTTTACCTATTTTGGACTGAATGAATATTGTATCGTAGCTCAGTAATGCAGGGCTATGCCCAATATAAATGGGCTTCGACAACCCAACTCATTAATATGGAGTAGCTTTTAGAAAGCCTTTTAACGGAGTTTACTAAAATTAACAACCACTTTCTGATACAAGTTTTTCTTATAATTTTGTGCCATCAGATGTTTATTTATTATTTTAAAGTAAAATGAATGATATGTTTGATGTATAAATGTCAATATGTAAATATCTTTACTTTATCGTCTTTATGTATTTGATCAGCTTTTTAACTTGATTTCATAACTCATCTATAAATGTTTCAGTATTTAAACCATAGGTAGAACCGTAGACACGTGTAGAATGCGCTAAGAACAAAAGGAGTGGTTAATAGTTGTTGACAATGTTGTCGAAGAAAAACAAAATGAGATTCTAAAGAATGTTTAACGTTGAGGGATTGTTAAAATGATCCATCAAATATTGTGTTGAACCAATCAGAATAAAGAAAAGAAGAAAAATCATGTACGAATTTTGCTTTTGGGAGATAATAAAAACTAACATTAAAATGAAGCTTTCACATTTTATAAAGGTTAAGGTTTAGTCGGTGCGAGTTTCGGTTCGGATGTTGTGGTATATGTGATGGAGATATTTGCTTGGCGATGTTGGACCATGTGGGGGTTCGGTCGTGCTCCATTGAAATATGGAGGCATGGAGCGGCTCCAGTGGGTGGCCCAAATGCCCAATTTTTTTACATACGACTGTATGTAATAATAATACTATACACTAGTATTTAGTTAAAGTTCAAATGGTAACGTTTATTAACACTGTGACCTCAATTTGATTTCATGAAATTTATTTATGGTTCTAATAATTCACTGGTAACAATCATGTCATATTTTTATTGGAATGAAAACGTGATTTAATCAGTTCTTTTGCCGCATCAAAGAGTTAAAAAAGGGATTCACATTCGGCAATGCCACAAAATCAGGATGTGGTGGGTGGGATTTCGGCAAAGCATGCAGATATATAAATGAGATACTTACCACTCTAATTTTTCTAAAATTTATCTCCCCCGTGCAGCAGTGGAACTAGAAAATCTACATGGAGAGGGCAAAAACAAAATTGTACGTGATACTTTAAGAAATTTTATTTTTTTTTACGTAATTTCACAATTTTTAACGGGCAGCGGGGGATTCTTGACGGGGAAGATGCCTTCGCTCCCCCCATTCTAGATTTCTAGCTCCCCCGATAATAAGTGTAAACAATCAGATTACACAATATCATTACATTGTGTAGCAAAAAGAAATGGTCTTACCCTCATTTTTATTTTTTTGCATAGTCTTCTAAGAATCGATTTGCAATAAAGTACTACATAATATAAATTATGAGTAAATTGATAAAGTTAGTATATTACTTTTGAAGGTAACACATATTTTAGGGCAAACTAAAATTGAAAAGTACACAATTATTTTGAGACGGAGAAAGTACAAGTTACTATATATTGTTTCGGAGCTGGGAGTTGGAATTTGGATCGGAGTCGATTAATATGATTAAATGCATTGTATATGGGTCATCTACTTGATTTAGGTAAGGCAACTAATTTCTATTTTAATCTTATTCACTCTAATGTAGTACATCCGATCCCTCAGCTCGAACGTTAAATAAACAATTAATGTTTGAATATCTTAAATAAAATACAAACTTTCTGTTGCGTGTGTCGGATAAATTTGAACGAATGGATTATTATAGTGATTTTTGTGAGACATGATTACATTAACATTATTATCGTGTGATTAGTCACCAAAGCACTAGTAATTAAAAAGATGGAAAATTCAACTAAAACAAGCCAATTAATGGCCTAGTCTTTTATCCATGAAGATGTTGACCTCCACTTTCTATATATAGGAAGCAAATTCTGTTTGGAATCACGGACCGTACCTATTTTTATTAAGAAATTCGGGTTTGAATGTAGGTAGGATTTTAATTAATATCGAGTAAATTAAAAATGCGAGAATCAAAGGTTCAACCCTCACGGCCAATTGTCTATCTTGGTTAAAGAAGGAAATACGTTGTGTGTTATGAAAACCACTGTAAGTTGGACTTGAGCTGACATGTTTGGGTCGGCCTGAACATGACCCAAAACTAGTAAAGTACTACTCCGTTTGTTCTGCACAACCTGAACACGATCCGCATATACCACGATGGGTAATTAATTTTTCTGAAATTTAGATTTAATAACCGATCTCACAATTTCAGAAAATTTATATTTAGTATGTTTTATGGGTGTATGTTGTTGAGCCACACCGAATATACACTCATGTGAAAATGAGGAGATAAATGTATACGTGTATGGAATTTTATATCCTAAATGGGTTTTATAGGTTAATTAATTTTATAAAGTTGACCCACATTTAGCTCCATAACAATGTTATGTTCTTTCATAGTGTCAAAAAAACAAGCTCTTGTGGAAAGTTAGACTATTAGGACTGGGGAAATAGCGTATGAAGCCCGTGAAGGGTCACGACGGACTCGGAGTGAGGGTAATGGTGGAGTGCCGTCATAACAATGTTGACGCTTCACAACGGATAGAAACTAGGCTCCTTGGTTCCACCTGGGTTTTATTTCATTTTATCATTTTATCGTTTTCGTTTCGAAACTCAACGGTGAAAACAAAAGAAAAAACATTTAAACAAAGAGTAATATTAAATTGGTCTACTTACGGCCAAATTTATGATCGTTAGATGATAAGAAAAATATTAATTCCTTTTAAAATCGTTGGAAAACAGAAAGATGGAAAAAATATATACGGAGTATCTTTTAAGGGTAAATAAATTGTGCCATTGACTGCACCTTTCAGTAATGATGTTGTCCAATCATTTTTTTCTAAAAAGAGTAAATTCTATAAATGGTCCCCGTGGTTTACACCGATTTATGAAAACGGTCCCTATACTTCTTTTTTCACTTTTTCAGTCCAATAAGTTTACATTTTGCTCGAAACTGGTCCCTCACCCACCTAAAATGACTAAATTACCCTTTGACCGTTTAAATCGTGACTATCTGAAAATGAAAAAATGAAGGGTACTTTAGTCATTTTAGGTGGAGGAGGTACCATTTTCGAATACAACGTAAACTTATTGGACTGAAAAGGTGAAAAAAGGAAGTATAGGGACCATTTTCGTAAATCAGTTTACTCTTCTAAAATTATACTAGTATATTTTACCTTTTAATCCCTCAACTTTTATATATATACATAAAATACCCTTTCAATAACACTAACAACACATTTGTTTTGTATTTCCCCATCTTTTGATGTTTTGAACCCCTACATTTCTATTTATAGATACTCCATCATATTACGATAAAAGATCATAACAATTCTATAAATTTCACCTACGTAATCACATATTGTGTTCTTGAATCTTCTTCACAAGATGAGAAACTTTTAGAAATTTTGCAACAATACATCTCTGAAGGAAAAAAAAAACAAACACTGACGGAATTTTACGCTTGCAAGAAAAATGAGCTCAAAACTACATACGAAGGGATTGTGAACGTGGCTGATAACTTTTGGTGGACTACTTTTCCTACATACGAAGGGATCATGTAGCAACCGGATAACGTTTTTTCGAATATGCTGAGAGTTGTTTCTCCGAATAATACATGTTATTTCCGTATACTCTATTGAACAGGGGCGGAGATAGGGCGGGGGCAGCGTAGGCAGCCGCCCCCACAAGAAATGTTAAATTACGTAAAAAAAATCTTAAGGTATTAATGACATTTTAAAATTTTCACCCTCACTAAACTATAAACAAAATAAAAATAAAAATTATTCGCCCCCTCTATTTTTGATTTCCTAACTCCGCCCCTCCTATTGAACCTATACCATTTTATGTATTTTAGACAATGTTCGGATGCACTTGATCAACTTGGAATTACTATGCTACGTAACTGTACATCCGCCATACGACATTTCGCGTTCGACACAATTGAGTAACTCCCGCACAATTGAATGTCTAAGTTTCAAATTTCACTCATTGCAAACAATTTTTTGGGATCACATCATTCTCATTAAGGAGAACTTTACGACAACAAGTTGGTGTGGCGGTGAGTTTTGTCCTAGTCAAATGTTGGAACACCAAAGGTTCGTGGTGTCATAACCACGATTTATAAATAAATATATTAGTTAAATTTGAATTGAATATCCAATTGGAAGGAGCATACTTGTATTGGCCGGGAGATTTGGATGCTTGTACATTCTCTAGTGGTTGGTATCGTTAGGTTCCATTTTTCAGTAAGCTATTCAATTCTGGCTAATTCAAACACTCACAAGCATCATCCAATAATTAAACTTGGTAAAATATATCTTTCCATATATATTCTTTAGTTTTAATTTATTGTTAACTTGTTAATCACACAAGTCATTAGCGCATAGTTTTTCAGTTTGAAACTTGTGATCAATAGGTTACTTCAGTTTTCATGTATAGTTTAGTACACAAGAGTACAAAATGATGTATGCAAATTAATCGATTAAGGATCGATCGAGAACATATTTGCTTATAATATATGTTAATATTAATATTTGCGTCTAAAACGAAGAGTAAAGCATGATGTTGATGGTACCGCATTGAATAATTGTTTATGCTATGTTAAAGATTATGGGTGTCGATATGATGAGATATAAATATATCTCGAAAATTAATATTACTGTAGACCAGTAGTAGATACCTCTGCAAAGAAGAATATATATGATAAAGTTTTCTGTGGAGTATTGATGATTTATTGTATGAAAGTAGGCCGGATGAACGATCATGCTAATAACAAAAGCCACATATATGAAGCATGGCTATTTGTTACACAGTACGGGGGCTAACTATTTATGAGTGTCTTTAGATCGGTCCCAATGGTAGTGTCGGTTTGGAATCAACGTGCATCGGTCCAACCGACACAATTGACACCATCATGTCGGTTGGTCTCGTCGGTTTGGAACATCGAATATACGACGAAGGTCAATTGTTGTGTGAGGTTTTTTTTTAAGTGTATAATAAAGGTAAATTGGCAAGTGTTGGGCTTAAAAATTGAAGTGATGGTCTCATTGTTGACAGTGGTCAATAAGTTGTTGGTCAGTTTTAGAAAAACTCGATGTAACGCTGAGGTGGCACCAACCGTCATCGGTGAGTCCCTTGTTGGGAGTGACCCTAAGTAATTTGTGCTACAACTTAAGCTTTTTTTAAAGCAAAAGCATAGTGACATGTTTGGTCGGCATTTGAAGTGTGAACCCATAAATGAATTCTTCTAAAGCCAACGATCTCAAGTTCCTTAATTTAACATATATCGTACCTACTTCATTTCCATTACATGATGTTGGCAGTTCTAAATTCTAATGTCTGATATCTAAAAAATGTCTTTGATTAAACACGTGTCATCCATTCAGGGGCGATCCGATCCTGAGTATTTAGATATCCTGACTAGACGGCGACTAAATTTTATAAACGAACAGAACACTATCTTTTACAGGTTTGAAAACTTGTTGGACGGCTCATTCTAAGGGCAGACACGGATATCAGTCGCTACTAGTCCATTCACTATATATAGTGTAGATTTCTTATAAAAACTATATTTTTAGTTAGATTTTTTATTTATGCTACGGGGTCAAAAAATTAAAATATTAATGATGCGGATCACCCTAAATCCTGATTCTGCCACTACTCGTTCCCATACACGCCTATTTTTAGGATGTTTACCCATTGATAAAGTAAAAGAAAGTATATATAACACGTAAGTGATATTTGTTGTCTGAAATCATCCAGCAAATTAAAGTGAACTTATAATTTAAAGAAATCGAGAAGCAAAATAAAACTGATCATCGATCTTTAATTTTATTTAATTTAATATAAAAAGAAGACATTAATTAGCATGAGTAAAAAGATCTGAATCATATCGACCACTACACCTGCCAACTTAATTGCTAGGCTCCAATCGCTGTTTTTATCACCTTTAACTTCCATATTACCATTATCATTTCTCCTATAAAACATCACCCCAATTTCTCTAAACCTTTCATTACTATTTCCCTCCTTTTAATAATAATCAATTACATAATCATCTTCAGAATGTTGCCAAGAAGTAGAACCATGCCCTCAAGAATCCATCATGGAGTTGTAAGTTCAACTTTAATTTATTCAAGCAATTACATGCATGAGTACCAGTTTTCTAATTGATCCATCTGTTTGGAAAATATAAAAAGTTACTGTTTATTTTGGTAGGTTGAAGAAAGACAAGATATTATGCACTATTCACAAGTCGAAGCTCGAACTAAAGTTGATACCGAGAGCCAAGCAATGAATGTCGAGGCCGGCTACTCAAAGAGCTTCGACGATGATGGTCGTCTAAAGCGTACTGGTACATAATTTCTATTAATTAATTCACAGCTAATTAAGTAGGTTTTTTGAAAGTTCATTAGGTTCTTCGATCATAATATAAAATTCTGTGAATTTTTAACAGGGACCTTATGGACGGCATCATCGCATATAATCACTGCAGTTATCGGTTCAGGAGTCCTGTCATTGGCATGGGCTATTGGGCAACTCGGTTGGGTTGCTGGACCAGTTATTATGATCCTATTCGCCTTTGTTATTCTATACACGTCTAATTTGCTATCACAATGTTATAGGTCTGGTGACCCTGTCACTGGGCCAAGAAGTTATACCTACATGGAAGCTGTCAAGGCTCATCTAGGTATGTACAATTCATAATAACATTACATCATTGTATGCAGGGTTAAGTATTGGAAAATGGATTAAACTTTACACGAAATGGATAAACTTTTTATTGTATGTATTCGATAAGTTATTCATAAGGTAATCAGTAGTTTTTTACTACGTGACGGTCATATAACTTACCACGTCATCAATTTACGATTATAAGATATCATATAGACACACTAGTAGTTGTTTAAACGTTTTTGATACATATAATAGACTTTTGATTAAAATCTAACACATTTTTAAACACTTAATTAACCTTCTTAAGTACAAATTAAACAATAAGAAGAAGAATTTAATTTAAGCATGTTTTATTGGTGTGTTTCATTTGCAGGGGGACGTAAGGTGAAAATATGTGGCATAATACAATACGTCAATTTATTCGGAGTGGCAATTGGTTACACAATTGCGGCCTCGGTTAGCATGATGTAAGCCTTTATTTACTCAGCCTTTTGATCTTCAAATCATAGCACCTTTAAAATGTACATATGAAGTAAATGATAATATAACAAGAGTAATGCTATTTAGACATACTTACGTGTTAATTAAAATATCGTTTATAACGTGAGTAATGATATGTAGACCTTAAGTATACTTTAGGCGTGTGTATCATTTTCTTCTGATATAATAAACCTGGCTCGATTAATTGATCAGAAGAATAACAACGGAAGCAGAATGCTCTATTATATTGTAGACAGAGTAATTGTGTAGTATTTATGACTATAGTTATTGATATGATACTATTTCAGGGCTATAAAGAGATCAAATTGTTTTCATAAAAGTCATGGGAAGGACCCGTGTCATATGTCAAGCAATGGGTACATGATAACTTTTGGGATCATCGAAATACTCTTTTCCCAAATCCCAGATTTCGACCAAGTGTGGTGGCTCTCGATTGTTGCTGCTGTTATGTCGTTCACTTACTCTTTCATTGGTCTTGCACTTGGGATTGTAGAAACAGCAGGTTCGTGTGTGTCAATGTAGAACTGCAAGTACAATTATTTGATCATGGTATCTAACTTTCCGTGTACTAGATACATAAAATATAATATGTAATCAGCTAAACGAATAGGAATGAAACGACACTTGAATCGAACAAAAGTATGGATAACACCATTTTCTTTCTTTCACTTCATAATGTCCCCCTTAATTACATACAAGATTACAAGCTAGTCATGATATAAAGAGGTTTTATATGTTGATAAAAAGTTTGATAAGAAAAGCAAGATATTTTTAGGTCTTGTAGTAGTAATTATCACAAGATCAATGATTGATTTCTTAATAATTACTTATGCTCTAATGATAATTATAATAGATAATAATTAATAATATTAATATATTTGGTGTTTGTAGAAAATAAGGAAATCAAAGGGAGTTTGACTGGAATAAGTATAGGAGCAGTAACTCATGCTGGAACAGTTACTGCCACCCAAAAATTGTGGAGGAGCTTTCAAGCATTAGGAGCTATTGCTTTTGCTTATTCTTATTCTGTCATTCTCATTGAAATTCAGGTAACTAGAATTATATATTTAACAATAAAAAGATATATTCCATCCTTTAATTGTTAAGGATGATCAAAACAATACTTGAGATTGGTACTCTGTTATCAAATTTTGTAGGACACGATTAAAACACCTCCGGCTGAATACAAGACGATGAAAAAGGCTACTTATTTGAGCATTTTCACGACGACGACATTCTATCTGCTTTGTGGGTGTATGGGTTATGCTGCATTTGGAGATGAGGCCCCAGGGAATCTTTTAACTGGATTCGGGTTTTATGACCCATATTGGTTACTTGACATAGCCAATATCGCCATTGTGGTACATCTTGTGGGCGCTTATCAGGTACCAAAATTCATTTTAAGTATATATATGTGTCATGTACAAAGTAGTTTATGTTGATTCAGAATAATTGTACTTTAAGTTTTTGCTGCATACAAATAAGTTTTTTATTTTTATTTTTAAAAACATTTTCCAAGGATTAATGGTTTAAAGATTAAGTTTGCTTAGAAGTGCTCATCTTACAAAAGTAGCATTCTTTTGTTGTCTGCTTTTACACAATTGATTGTTTTCTTGTGACAAAAGGTCAAGTCAACCAATCTGAACAATTTTTATTGTTATCAATGCTGACTCATTAACCATTTAGGTCTATTGCCAACCATTGTTTGCATTTGTTGAAAAGTGGAGTGCACAAAAATGGTCCAAGAGTGATTTTGTTACAGCGGAATACGACCTCCCAATTCCCTTCTACGGAGTTTTTCAAGTTAACATCTTTCGTGTTGTTTGGAGGACTATATTTGTGATCACTACAACAGTCATAGCTATGCTCTTGCCTTTCTTCAACGACGTGGTTGGATTACTAGGAGCTTTAGGGTTCTGGCCATTGACTGTTTACTTCCCTATCGAAATGTATATGTCTCAAAAGAAAATCAAAAAATGGACACGTCAATGGGTCGGGCTTCAGATACTTAGTTTTGGATGCCTCTTGGTTTCGATAGCTGCAGCTGTTGGTTCGGTTGCGGGTGTAGTTCTTGATCTAAAAACTTACAAGCCATTCAAGACCAGTTATTAATTAGTACTAACTTCTTTGTTTTTGTATCAGTATTTAGCACTACATGACTATATGTATTACGTTAATAACTACTAAATCTATAGATTGGGACATTTTACAAGACTAAAGTAAATCTAAAATTTCTGTTACTTAAATAAACATTCATACCTTAAATAATCCAACCAATTAGAGTTGCACAACTTTATCCGACAAGATGAGTTGAGTTACATCTAACACATTAGAGTTGTATTAAAGTACTATTATGGGTGGGGCTAAGATCTTTAGTTATCATAGAGTTAACAAGTTGTGCAATAATTAACAACAGTATGATGATAATATGGTGGTGGCTTTAAGATATGGGATGATGTAAGCAACAATTCATATGATTATGTTTGTAAAAGGAATTTGCAATTACAATAAATAAATAGTCTTCCTTCAATCTGATGGCTACAAATGATCACAGCTTGTAGATTGTTCTATTTACATGTATGATGAGACCTCTCACTTATCTGCTTGTTTACCTAACAAGTTAACAACTAACATGGTTCCACAAGTCCACAACATCCTAGCTGGTGATACTTGGTTCGAGTGACGGTTAACACCCAGCCATGGTCTAGGTACTAGCCTGGTACCTAGACCATGGTTGGGTGTTAACCGTCAGTCGAACCAAGTATCAAAAATTTGAGCTGAGCTCGATTTAAACTCGAATAAAGAAAAATGATTTACAGTCTATCGATTTGAACTCGCGCTAGCGTAATTTTATATATACTTGCGAACTTAAATTTTGAGCTCAAATATTATCAGTTACATTTTTATTTGAAGTTTTAGAACAAAATCTCTACCTAAAATATAAAGGCTTTTGAACATACGAACTTGTGAAGCCAAATATTAATTTTTTAACTTGGCTCGCATGGGCCAAACTCAAGCAAGGGTAGCTTGTTTAAATCGTTAGCACCCGTACACTTAGACACATCATTATTTTACTCATCTTCTACCAAGCGTATAATGGGTATAAATTTCTACAAGCTTCTCGATCATACAATGAACTATAAATTCTCTACTTTTGTGCACTCAATAAAATTTTATTAGCCTAGTTACGTAATGAGATGTTTGGCTTTACACAACACAATCACAAATACGTTCTCTTAGAATATAGATAGGTTCCACAACACAAAAGATGAATGAATCAAACTTCAACTCATTAACACATTGAACCTTTGTCATAGTTATAGATATATTAACACAAGACTCCTGTAACTAAAACCATCTTCACTATATTATGTTTCCGATTTAGATGATTTCGACTTGGATGATTTTGAATGTGAGGCTGCAGCTTTGACGAGAGTCGTTGGCTTAATAGAACTTTTGGGGTTCAGCGCCTTCCGTATTTTGAACACAGCCCAAGCTGTCCCTATCGCATGCCCGGCTGCACGCATCCCTTCGTTTGTCACTTTGGCTGCATCTTCGCCATGCCTGTACCAATTAACAGAGGTTAATTTATTTTGTCCAGTTTACACTGATTTTGACAGGAACCTCTAACAAAACTTTTATGAGTAATGGAACAACAAGATTGTTGAATACCTTGTTGCTTTACACGGTACATTATTACACTAGATACTTTTTTGGAACACACAACATGTAAAAGCTTAAGCCCCAAATCTTTTAGGAGCGTCATAAACAAGATATATGGCTTATTCTAATTACTTCGTAATTCTTTGGGACTAAAATTGCAAGTGACCCATAAAATAGAGATCTTTAGTGAATATACCTATGTGAAACAAAGTCTGTTGTGACAGTTGACGTTGTCGACATCACGTTTCTCCCAGCCACTTCAACGGCATCACAGACTTTGTCTGCATACACAACCAGAAATAGATTATAAGAAACAAGCAAGGATGTTCAATTAATCAACAACATTGGCCCTAGAGATTTCAACTTCGAATATTAAGAGTAACATGAGCTGGATTGTTTAGATTATTTTTGGTTAAACAGGCATAAGAACGAGCATGAACAAATCATATAGATCATAGGTGCAACATTTACATGCTAACATACATATCTTTACCCAAAAGATATTGACTTTTGGCTTCTATGGGTCAAATAAATTTCGCAATTGACCCCGAAGACTTCTTTTACTATGATGATTATAAATTAAATAAATTAATAAGAACAGATATTGTAAACCATAATGATAGTTCTTCCAATACATAGTAAGTTTTGGGTTTTAAAGATTGTCTTAATATTCGGTTTAAATCTGCTGCTATCTTTAGGATGACAACGTTATAAAGCTAATACGTAATAAAATTGACCATTCTGAAATAAAAAATGAAAAAGTACTTAAGAAAGAAGACATACTGAAACCATCCAAGGATGCGAGAATAATTTCGCCAGGGAGAAGGTTAAAGAATTTTTTGCCAGGTTTCGAGTTAACAATAGAACCCGTCACAAATCCAGATACCTTAACAACACCAGAAAGAATCCCAGTTGCCACACTCTCTGACATCTTTGTCAATCTCTTAGCCCTGAAACAACATTCACATGTTAAATATATGTATCATGGCAGTGCATGAAACCTACTTCTACATGAAGATTGCCAATATTGGCTTCAGAGAAGTCTATAAACCCCTTGAACATTACTGAACGCGCTAATAGCCAATAATGGCCATAAATAAAATTGAAAAGATTGCAGTTTACTTGGAAATCAAAGGAGAAGTAGCTAGCAATTCTTTTTAGAGAAAGGCAAGTAGCTAGCAATTCTAATTTGTGATGCTCCATTCACCCCTAAAATAGAGTCCATTTGTGACTTTAAAAGTCAAAAGTACTACACTTCCTAATCAGATTTTTGGAGTAATTAATTAAGTTAAAACTTAGACAAAGAATGTTCCTATTTGTAGCGTCTCTGATAAAGTAAAAATGAAGTAATGAAATATCTATACATACAAGACATACGAATTCTTGCATCTTTAGTCATGTTTTCCTATTGTAATTTAACATTTTATGATTTAGTCAATATTCAAAAACACCTAACATACATGCTACCTCCACCTAATCATGTAAGCTTTCGAAATTTAGGTGTCTGTCCAGTAGATATTATCTACTTCATGAACACAAATCCTTTACACCATGGAAGCATACAAAAAGTGATTTGAGCTTTTAGACCATTTTACATGGCTTATCATGATGAACAACCTATCCTTCTTATTATGCTGCTAACAAAAACAATACAAGTTATGTCGCTTTAAATTATGGATATATAGATGACAAAACAACTGAAGTAATTAGGCAGGTCGCCAGGTCCTAAATCACTATTTAGTACCTAATCAAAAATACCATGTTTCAGAAACTCATCTATTAAGTACCTAATCCAGATAACCTCAACTCACATATTTTAACTTTCTAATCAAATTTGATGCTACGATTTTACAACCTAAAAGATAACCTCTTTATAATATTTCTGCATCCATAGCATTCACACACCGAATTCATGATCAACACACATATTCTATAATCTATATATTCTAAATAAATAATGCTAACACTCACAACACATATTTTTAATTAAACTAGAACCAGTCAATGACAGAACAAAACAAAACACAGTACCTTTTCATTCTCTTCAAAGCTTGAGGACTAACTTCAGATTTCGAACCGGATTTCGTCCGTTTTTTCAAAAACTCATTTCCCCATTTTAACCTATCAACAGTTACATCCCCACACCACAATATCCCCTTAATTAACTGCCCTGAACCACCAGCAATCAACCTTGAAACTGACCCACTATATTCCTCCACATTTGGCGCCAACGTCGTCCAATACGCCGCCGCTTTCACCTCCGCCGTACCACTACCACCACCATCCTCCGCCACCACCCCCGCCGCCGCCGCCGGGGACACACTCTTAACCGAAAAGGCACTGTACTGCTCCAAGACCCCATCAAGAATATCCCCAAAATTATGACCCGGAACCGTTAACCCATAGTTTAACAAATTATCCGGGTCAAGATCCGAACTTGAATCCGAGGGCACACGTAGAGTGAAAAAATAATGCGACCCATCTAATTTAACAGCCGCTTCATCTTTAGCTAACGGAAACTGGATGACGTCACCAATACGAGCAAGAGCGGCGACGACGGCGTTCCCTTGCCGGAGCTGGACTATCTCGAAATCGCCGGAAGCAAGCTCGACACTTTGGTGTTTATCAATTAAATGAATGATTGAATTTGGGATCTTGATGATGATTTCTTCTGATGGTTCTAATGATGTTAAAATGCTTGGATCGTAGGATTGATGATGAGTGTCAATGATTAGGTTTTCATGATCAAAATCAAGAGATGGGTAAAGAGATGGAGCTGATGGAGTGTAGACTGATGAAGATGAATCTGGGTTTGATTGAATGATTTGTGGGTATAGATTACTAGTTTTAGGTTTGTGTGATTCCATTTTGATTTACTTTTTGATGGTGATTTTGGGTGGATTTTGGTGGGTATATGTGAAGGATTGAAACTTGTAAATTAAGGAAATGAGATCGCGTGATTAACGAATAGACGTGTGTGTTTTGGGAACAACAATACTCGCTCTCTACTAAATTTTTGAAATAAATTTTTTAATTTAATTTTAAAATCTGAAGTGGAATTATACTCGGTAGTCGAATTTACCAACTCTATAACCAACTCCACAGTTATTTTTTAGGTTGACTTACATTTTCTACCGTTAGATTGCGTTGACTTGATATCTCAGCCGTTCTTTATTCAATATTTTCTGGTATTTTGCTCCCAGAAACAGTTATTTTGCAGGGAACCGCTACACATGTCGCTGTTCCTCATTCTCCTTTTTTTCCTAGGAAGCGATGGCTATTAATCAAATATGGTTTCTTAATTCTGTTCCACTCTCTAATTTTATCATCGGTGTATATACGCTATGTGAATTCCCCCGTCACTTCCCGAACAAATCTTCCGACCACAAATTGATGTACTACTTCCGAATCACTTTCTTGAGTTAATCAAAATTGATGTACTTTAAAATCACAAGAGATTATTGATTCTGTGAATTCTTCTTTTATTCTTTTAAACCTAAGTTTTATGTTGCTTTCAATTTTCAATTTCAATTTATTTATACGTTTCTCTATTCTCAATAAATTTAAGTTTGCTTGCAACCAGTATCCTCAAAATTAAAGGTTGGTTACCCTAATCACCACCAAATTAACCAATTTAAGGGGTTGAAAGTTTGATGCTCTACCGTACGATGGAATCACGAACGAATTGTGATTTCTATAATTATCGTTGTGATTGTGGTGCTTCGAGAAGGTTTGATGCATTGCCTAACTTACTTTCTGTTTTTGTTAGTTGTTTATGATTTCTTTGATGTTGGTGATTTCCTTAATTGAATGGGTTGTTATGGTCCTTTTGATTTGACGAATATGTGACCCTTCTTTTCCTTAATCAGATAATTCTTACAGTTTAGATATGATCTTTTTTTAGCAACAACGTTGATATCAAGAATTCAGGAAAGTAACTGTATTTGGTGGTTTAATCAAGTAGCCGAATCATCTATTAACATGTTAACATCTTTTGGCCTAAATGACTAGGCTTTTAGATGATTATTGTGTTGCATATAATTATTGTGACTTCTTTTATAATGCATTGTAGCTTATGTTGTGTTTGATTACTGTCACAAAGTGACCAAGTCATTTAAGTACCTCCAGGGTGATTATTACATTGCTCATGTTTTCATGGTACGCTTAATGTGAATTGTTGTTGCCATCCCACTTGTATTATTCATTGTGTATCTGTAAGGCCCCACCTTTTCTGACCAAAACATATCATATTATATTCGTTGGAAGCGCGTCCCAAAACATAATTACCGAATTTACATACTTCCGAAGTACCGAGTTTTTAAAACATTTACACATATATATATAAGTTTAGTTACAAACATTTACTAAACAACCGGGTGTTAAGAAAACTATTCAAAACCAAAAGTTAGATTCCCAAAATGTCAGAGTAGTGCGTGACAGTCAGCCATTTCACTAAGCATCTACAACCCGGTCCACACCTAATAAAAGCCTGCAAAAAGTTTAACAACGAGGGATTAGCCAATGCTAAGTGAATGGAACCGCATCCAACGGTTCAATTCAGAAATAACAAGCCTACAACGAACAAACAACCAACAAATAATGTTTACCGCCTAAAGCATCGTAAACAACCAAGCACACAAACTATGATTACCGCCTAAAGCATCGCAATCATAAACACGTATCGTCAAAGAGGACCGGCGGCCCCTGGTTAGCCAACCAGCGAAAGCCTACAACCACTGCCGGCCCCAACAGTGGCTTACCGATAGTTTGAAGCTATCTTCACTGACGATGATTCATCCCTCAACTACATGTATCGGGAAACGCTGCCAGCCAAACAATAGCCCCAAACCCAACCAGCGTTGACCTCTGAATTCACATATGCCCGAAGGCCTAAGCATCACATATAGCATAATCGTCATGCCAATATGTAGCATACCTAATCATACCGCATAATAGTCACGCTAACCAATTAACAATGATAACCAATTAATCCAAATCATTTACCAATAGTCATGCCAATATCTTAATGAAATAACCAATAACCGAAAGTCCATCCGTTGCAACCAAACTCGTTACAACGGAATTGAACCGAGGAATACAATTCCACTCACCGATAATCCAAGATCTTCAACTCAGTTGTCTTATATCACTGAGTTGTCGCCCGCTTATCTGATAATACAACAATAACACCAAGTCAGTAACTGTTCAACACTTATCACTAATACTCATATCATAAATTCATAATCTCATGTCAATCATATCACTTACCCATTTAGGTTATATAACAAACAACATATACTATTTCTTAAGATATATATATATATATATATATATATATATATATATATATATATATATCATCTAACATATATCATATATCTTATACCATATAACATATATTATATAACATGTAACATTTAAACCCAAGACCAGAAAACCAAGGGAAGCCGCCGGCTTCCCCTTAAAGCCGCCGGATTCACCTTCAAGCCGCCGGCTTCCCCCTAAAGCCGCCGGCTTCCAACCCATTTCAGTACCCAACTTTTGACCCGAACTCAATTATAGAAGCCGTTCCCTGAAGCCGTCCGGCTTCCATGCCAAGCCGCCGGCTTCAACATGAAGCCGCCGGCTTCCCAGCCCAGACCTGCACTTGCAGGTCAGATTTTCTGCATAAACCATGTTCGAACCAAAACCCCAAATTTCACCAAAATCAGTTGCAAACACGAATCTTACCATAAAAATGACCACAACTTTTACTATAATTATATGATAACAACAAACTAACAATTCTACCATGTAATCCTAGTATATATCATCATCAAATCCATAAATTCATCAAACCCTAACTCAATTCACTCAAATGAAGAACACAAACTAATTCTATCATAAATCATCATGTAATCAACGATATAATCATCAAGTAATCATCAAACCATGTTATTCAAGCTTCA
This sequence comes from Helichrysum umbraculigerum, assembly GCA_949592205.1. Lineage (NCBI taxonomy): Eukaryota > Viridiplantae > Streptophyta > Magnoliopsida > Asterales > Asteraceae > Helichrysum > Helichrysum umbraculigerum. The sequence goes on from CATIUR010000004.1 coordinate 94,661,253, forward strand.
ATTTATACAAAACCTAATTATTCATTATTTACCTATTTTCTATAAAATGAGCTCAAGAACACAAAACACTTACAAACAAATGAAGAAGATGATATAGATGATGATGATAATCAATTTCCCTTTGCTAGATTTAACCTCCAATTTATGATTCTTGATTTACTTTGTTTTTCTTTGAAGAAATGAGATGAGAATTTGAGAGCTCAAGAACAAAAAGAAAGGTAGGTGAGAATGAGTCGGTCACACCACCGCCCCATCCAATATTATGTGTATAAATTATACCCCTTCCTATTCTATTGTCTGGAACCCGAAAATACCCGTAAGTCAAAATACTTTTATTTTACCGTCAACTTTGTTTATTTAAAACAAACAATATTCTATTAATCACAATAAAACCTGAGGCTCTTTTACTTGTTTATTTTCCAAATAAACCATTTAAACTTAATAAAACACAATTTATTTCCAGGCCCAGAAACAGGATGTTACAGTATCACTTACAATTATACTTGCATGAAAGTTTTCCCATGTATTTCAATTTACAGTAACTTTTATATGTATGTTCATGTACAATACACACACTTTTCACTAGGAAACAATAGTAATGTTTTGAATTTTAAATGTTCTGTTACTGTTTTGCAATTAAGTTAACATTTCTGTAGTTTTATATGTAGCTATTAGACATAGTTAACCTCAATTTCCACTCACACATATTGTTATTCAGCTATACATACTATTTTGATTTGATGTATAAATTTTATGATGCTCATACTTTTTTCGCTTTTGGATTATAGTTTTGCAGTGGTCCAAATCGTGAAGAACTATCTAGCTTATATTCTTAATACCACTGTCCCTTAATTTAGGTAAATCTTATCTTATTAAGACTTGAAGAGATATTTTTATATAAGTAGAAGTACATGAGCAATCCTTGTCAACTGTTGCATATCTTTCAGGAAGAGTTTGGGGAGGAAAGGGGCAAGGAAAAACAATTCAAACTGAATTGTTTTAATCTCTGACATTTCATTTAGGCCAATTTGGCCCATCATGAGTAAGATATTTATGACTTATTTTTCTATTAATTAAGACTTGATGTGTTATGTTGGTCAAGTAGCCTACTGATAATTTATTTTTTTGTGCAGGCACATACCTCAACATGATTTTATTTACTGGCTTATGGAGAATGTAAACTCTATTACTGAGTTCTCATAGTATGTTCTCTGCAACCTGTTTTTTTGACAACTTTTATGGTTCCACGTTTTTAGTATATAACATAAAATCAGTGGATCCTCTCAAAGCTTGGGAGCATGGTGGGCAAGGCCCTATGATAGGGAATCACCAGCCCAAGCCCATCAGATTCAGAATCAAAAATAGGTCAGCCTGGCCCAATCAGAGCCTGTCAAAAATTGAAGAAAAGTGGAAGTTGTTCTAGATCCACACAAATAGGAACGTGGGAGTATGTTTTGTTGGCAGTTATTTTCCTTTGTTATTTATGTACTCATGGAGAAAAACAAAAGACGGTTCTGATGTAAATTTCATTCTCTGGTGAGAATTTTATTTCCATTGCTATCTTAATTATTGGCATTAATTAGGAGGTGATCTTGGAAGCTAATATTGTTAGTTCTTGTGGTGTGTTTGTAACAAGAACGCATATTAGATTTTCCCTTCGAAACTCTCAAGTGGTGAGTCTGTAACTTGTAGAGATTCGTTGTTCATTTATCTGTGACACTGTTATTGGGTATTTATCGATCCGTGCTAAGGTGATAGCTATCATTTGGTATCAGAGCCATGGGAATGGACACCCGAAGTAGTGCCGAATTGAAGAAGATATTGGAAACCATTGAAGCTGATAAAAGAGACTTATCTCAGCAAATAAAGGCTATGCAGGAGCAAATACATGAATTAGTTGTTTCTCAGAATCATGGAGAGGAGTCTCCTTCGAGCAGTTCAACTAACAAAGGGGGGTCCAACAGTTGCTATTCAAACGAAATCAAGGTTGATGTTCCCGAGTATGATGGAAGGTTGGATCCAGACGAGTTCATGGAGTGGTTACGGACTGTTGAGCGCGTCTTCGATTACAAGCAAACAACCGAGGAAAACAAGGTTAAAATTGTTGTCCTCAAATTAAGAAAATATGCCTCAACATGGTGGTCAAATGTTTGTTTACAACGTGAACGTTAGGGAAAAGAAAAGATCCACACTTGGTTTAAAATGAAGTCCAAATTAAAACAAAAATTCCTACCTACGTATTATATACAGGAGGGTTTTTCAAAATTACATTCATTGAAGCAAGGTGTAACACCCCCAAATTTAGTGATTTGCGGAAGCATACTTGGGTGTTACTAATCAATATACAAAGCACAAGATATACAGCAAACGACCTCTAAATGAGACGTTTTGTAAAATAATTACATTTCATAATTAAATCGTTTGAAAACATATAGTTTTCTTTACAAAAATATGTAAGCCTAGAGTCCGCGTATGTGGCGGGAGATTCTATTACATAACCATAGTTACAAAAGATAATGCCAAAGAATCTCCGTTAAATGCAGTTTGGAAATCATGTGACTCTAGCTAGTAATCCTGGAGTGATCCTACTCCGTAGGTGTACCTGAGAATACATGCTAAAAAGGGTCAACCAAAAGGTTGGTGAATCTCACAGGTTTATCAGTAAATATTCAGTTTGAACACAAGATTTCATCAGTAGTGCCCGTAGGCGTATATCAAGTATTTGCAAATCTCGCAAAAGTAAAGTAATCAAGTTATACCGTTGCCATGAGGCTCATAATCGAAGCTTAACCCGTAAATAATCAGTTGCTCCCGTGACATGCTCGAAATTGAGCAAGCATAAGTAACGAAATAATAGTCACCCGTTTCTACGTGTAAATCAGTACGTGGTAGCGCTACTACCCCGGGCAGGGAGGGTCATTTCCCTAATGGATCCATTAACTACTGTTCGCGCTTAAGTCCATAACTAACGATATATGATGGAGAGACTTCAGTAATTAGTAATTAACTCATGCAATTCCGTTTGGTATAGAAATCAGTTTAGTACTTGTGTTCAGGAAAAATAAGTAGCATGTATCTCCCCCAATAAGATAAAACAGTAAAAGTGGGGCCGTAAGACTCACCTGAGTCTTTGCAAGTGCGTTTATATCAATAAACGAGTAAGAAATATCAACAGTTGGTTCTCCGAACCCGTAACCTCCAAATGCCTAAACACGTAATGTCAAGTAAGTAGATGTCTCGCAAGATCATCTAGGCTAGTTGTCTACACAACTCGTTATGTCCAAGTGTTTGTTTAGTAATCCGTTTGTAGTTTAAAAACAAGTATGGCCCGTTGGTGACGGTTTGTAATAATGATTCAAAGTGTTAACATTATATGTATCGTTGAATCAGATTTCGTTATTTGTAAGTGTTCGACACTTAGTGTGAAAAGTATTTACAACATCTAATGACGGGGGTCCGGGGGCAGCGCCCCTGGTAGCAGGGTCCAAGGGGCGGCAGCCCCTGGCGGGGTCCAAGGGGCAGAGCCCCTGGCTGGGGTCGAGCTGCCAGGTCAGCTTGGAAAATTTTTATTTCTACTATATTGCTTTGACGAAAAACGCATCTGGATCCGAATTTGGGTAAAATCAGGTGTTAAAATCTTGGTTCCGACACTTAGTAAAAATATGAGTTTTCAAGGTTCTGTTTTGTGCGACGTTGGGTGCGACGTCGGGTGCGACGTCGGGTGCGACGTCGCAGATCCTGACTGCGACGTTGAGCATGGCGTCGCGGTGTGCGACTTTCGCAATTTAATGCGACGTTGTGGGTGGCGTCGCTATACGCGACGTCGCAACTTAATGCGACGTTGTGACTGACGTCGCACAATGCGACGTTACGAGGGGTTGTGCGACGTTGAGGCTGATGTCGCATGAATCTGGGTCCAAATGCGACGTCGCGGTCTGTTGGCCGGAAAATGTGCCGAAAACGAGTTTTCCGGTTTCCGTTCGGTCCAAATCTTTTACCCAACCCATTTTTGGACATTTTAAGCATGTATAAACCATAAAAACGTAATAACATTAAGAATCGAGAGATGTCGGGTTTTGTCGGAAACTTACAAAATGTCGGATGAGAAATCCGAAAAGATAGAAATGTAGATCGTTGCGAGGTGATGCTTTTCTTCCAAACGGAGGGTATGATTCGGCGATGTTTCATGGTGTTATTTAGCGAATTTGGTGATGAAGGTGGTTTGGTGATTGGGAGTAAAAGAAAGAGAGAGAGAGAATAGAAAGTGGAAATGGGGAAAAAAGGAAGAAGGTGGGAGGTTTTAACCTCCCATTTTCAGTCTCCGTCCTCGCGCTCCGTGCGGTGTTCGTTTTCTCCGTCGTTTTTCGTTAAATTATTTCTTTTATGTGTTTAGTTATATTTATAAAAATCACAAACCTTGTTAAATAACTCAACTAAATTATTTCCTTAAGTCTTTAATAGTTTAGATTAAATTTGATTACCTTTGTTTTTAAATTGTGTAAACTTTAATCGAGCGATACGAGATAATTATCAGTTACTATAAAATAGCATTTTTGTCATAATTGCGTTATTTTAGTTTATAAACATTTGTTCACCAACGTCCGTATTAATCGAATAGAATTTCATTCTGTTTAAGTCGCGTACGATTTAAGTCAAATCGCAAAGTTGTAAATATTTACCAATATATAATCCGATACATAAATTAGCCTAACACAGAACTAATTACATGTATTAACAAAGAATTAGGCACTAATTCTAGTCCTAATTTGCCGGTTGTTACACAAGGGAACGGTACCACCGAAGAGTATTCTCGGGAATTCGAGTACCTTCTGATGAAATGTGATGTGCCTGCAGATGACCCTCAGACATTAGTTCAGTACATAGGGGGTCTTGAGCCAAGAATTGCCAACATAGTTGAATTACACTCTTACCATACCCTTGCTGAATTAACATTACTGGCCCATAAAGTAGATGCTCAACAGCGGACTAAGGGTAAATTTGAGCCCAACCGATCCACTACCTATTCCAAGCCCACTACCTACCCCAAACCCACACCCAACCCAAAATCTGTTACTCCTACTCACTCCAAATCGCCATTTCCATCTCCCACCCACAATAGTGAAACCCTAAAAGATCCCCGTCGCTGTTTCCGTTGTCAAGGCCTAGGGCACATGTAACACCCCCAAATTTAGTGATTTGCGGAAGCATACTTGGGTGTTACTAATCAATATACAAAGCACAAGATATACAGCAAACGACCTCTAAATGAGACGTTTTGTAAAATAATTACATTTCATAATTAAATCGTTTGAAAACATATAGTTTTCTTTACAAAAATATGTAAGCCTAGAGTCCGCGTATGTGGCGGGAGATTCTATTACATAACCATAGTTACAAAAGATAATGCCAAAGAATCTCCGTTAAATGCAGTTTGGAAATCATGTGACTCTAGCTAGTAATCCTGGAGTGATCCTACTCCGTAGGTGTACCTGAGAATACATGCTAAAAAGGGTCAACCAAAAGGTTGGTGAATCTTACAGGTTTATCAGTAAATATTCAGTTTGAACACAAGATTTCATCAGTAGTGCCCGTAGGCGTATATCAAGTATTTGCAAATCTCGCAAAAGTAAAGTAATCAAGTTATACCGTTGCCATGAGGCTCATAATCGAAGCTTAACCCGTAAATAATCAGTTGCTCCCGTGACATGCTCGAAATTGAGCAAGCATAAGTAACGAAATAATAGTCGCCCGTTTATACATAACGGTTCGTGGTAGCGCTACTACCCCGGGCGGGGAGGGTCATTTCCCTAATGGATCCATTAACTACTGTTCGCGCTTAAGTACATAACTAACGATATATGATGGAGAGACTTCAGTAAATAGTAAGTAACTCATGCAATTCCGTTTGGTATAGTAAACAGTTTATTACTTGTGTTCAAAAAAAAATCAGTAGCATGTATCTCCCCCAATAAGTTAAAACAGTAAAAGTGGGGCCGTAAGACTCACCTGAGTCAAGCAGTGGTAAATAGCAAGTAGTAGTAAAGCAAGTAGGTTCTCCGAACCCGTGACCTTCTAGTGCCTAAACACGTAAGGTTAAGTAAGTAGATGTCTCGCAAGACCATCTAGGCTAGTTGTTCATACAACCTGTTGTGTTTAAATGTTGGTTTGTTCGCGTTCGTAACAAAGTATACGGCCCGTTGGTGATTTGTTATAATTAAAGTTTATCATTCAATACGCAAATTAAAGTAATTGTAATAGGAAAGTATGTTTTATTATGATTGTTAGGTCGTATCGTATAAGGATTTGAGGTTGTAAAAGTTCGACACTTAGTGAAAATGTGAGTTTTCAAGGTTCTGGTTTGTGCGACGTAGCATGCGACGTTGCAAGCGACGTAAGGTGCGACGTAGGCAGGTACGTCGCATGCGACCTTCGCAAATCAATGCGACGTAGGGGGCGACGTCGCTAATGCGACGTTGGTTCGGTTTGCGACGTTAAAGTCTACGTCGCTATGTGCGACGTCCGCAAGTTAATGCGACGTAATAGGCTGCGTCGCTAGTGCGACGTTGAGGTTTTTGTGCGACGTAGGTCGCGACGTCGCAGATGCCCCTGGCCAGGTGCGACGTAGCGGTCTGTTGGCCGGAAAATGTGCCGAAAATGAGTTTTCCGGTTTCCGTTCGGTCCAAATCTTTTACCCAACCTTTATATGAACATAATAAACCTATTTAAACCATAAACTAGTAAAAATGATCAAAAACGAGAGATTTCGGGATTTGTCGGAAACTTACAAAGTGTCGGATAAGAAATCCGAAAAGATAGCGTTGTAGATCGGGAAGTGGTGAACGTTTTTCTCCAAAGTGATGATGAGATCCAAGGTCGTTTAATAGTAGTAATTAGCGAATTAGTGAGGTGGTGGTGATGAACTTTTTAGAGAGAAAAAGGGAGGAGGGAGTAGTAAGAGAGAGAGTGAGTGGAGTGATAATGAGAAGAAAGAAAAGGAGGGTGGGAGGTTATCTCCCATTCTCCATGTGACACCCCCAAATTTAATGATTTGCGGAAGCTTGATTTGGGTGTCACTAATCAATATACAAAGCACAAGATATAATGAACGACCACTATATGCGTCGTTTTAAACTTGTATAGATAAAGTAAATGTTTACATCAAAATATAGTTACATTAGCTCAAATCCTGATATTGAGAGATTACAAAGCATAATTACTTTTACAAAATATAATAGTGCAATCAAATCTCTAGTTGTATGAATGCTGACTCGAGCTAATAGTTCCTGCTTGTGCAGCCAACCTACTGCTGGGTACCTGTGATAAATACTAAAATGGGTCAGCGAAAACGCTGGTGAGCTCACAGGTTTGTATGTCAATTGTATAGTTGTCAGAACCGCAAGATTTATATTGAATTTAAAATGCAATTAAGCAAAATAAAAGTTATACTGTCCATGAGCACATAGTCTGAGCTTAACTTGATTTGTCAGGCCCACTTAAGGAAACCTAACTTGAAATGCCTCCTACGAGTGCCTAATCAACACTCGTCTTCCCAAATGCTAATACATCCGTTTGACCGGTTAGTGCGTGCTAACCCGGATGAGGATTGTCAATCCCATATGATATCATATACTAACATTCACGCTATAAAATACTAGAGACTATGCTTATGGAGGACTTTAAATTGATTAGCTTGAAACTCATGTAGTATTTGAAGTTTGGCACTTGCGTTCTACTTGTAAAACAAAATCGAATAGTAATATCACACCCCTAGTTGTAAAGCAGTGAAAATGGGGCTATGAAACTCACCTGAGTCTTGAAGTGTTTAATTTAATAAACTTGAAGTTTTTAGCGGTGAATTGAAGTCCAAAGGCTTGAAACCTGAATGTGTCCACGACACTTGAATTGTTATTAATTGTGCCGGTAACTCGAAAGACTACCATTTAAATTGTTTGTTTAACTTAATGTCCAAATTACCTCGATTTGGTTGATTGTATTGTTACAAGTTACTACGACTTGTTTGATTGAATTGACACAAGTTACAACGACTTGCTTGAATAAATTATCTAAGTTACTATGACTTAGTTGATTCAATTGTGTATTTGAAAATGTGTACGGCCCGTTGGTGATTTAGTTGAAATAATAATAATTCTAAAATGTTGACTTTGCTACAGTACTGCTACAGTACTGCTACAGTAAATTTGACTTCAAAATTTTGAGGTTTGAAGATCCTGTGTTGTGCGACGTAGGGTGCTACGTCGCAGATCCGGACTGCGACGTTGGGCATAACGTCGCTATGTGCGACTTTCGCAATTTAATGCGACGTTGTACGTGACGTCGCTATAGGCGACGTAGTTGATTTCTGCGACGTAAGGGTCTGCCGAATAGTTTCTACCGAAGGTTAAGGTTTATGCCGAAGGTTATAGTTTCTGCCGAAGGTTATAGTTTCTGCCGAAGGTTAAGGTTTCTGCCGAAGGTTGTAGTTTCTGCCGAAGGTTATAGTTTCTGCCGAAGGTTAAGGTTTATGCCGAAGGTTATAGTTTCTGCCGAAGGTTATAGTTTCTGCCGAAAATGGGTGTATTTCTGGAAGTAGTTAAAGAAGAACTTTTTGTTCAAGACGAAATTACCAAACTTTTCCAAGTGGTCTCACACGTTTATTTAACCTACAACTCGAGTTATGGTTGTTTTCGTGCGACGGTTTTTCTGGCCAGGAAGTGGTATGTACATAAGTGTTTTAAAAACGAGTTTTAACCAAGGATTTGGACATTTCTTTGTTAAGTAAGCAACTAAACATGTTAATAAGTAGTAACCAAGTAAATCTAGCAAAGGAAAAGAGATCCTTACAGCGAGATCAAAGATCTAGAGTCGAAAACGTGATGAGGAGGTGACTAGCTTCATTTCCTTGCTTGGAGCTTCAAAAACCGATGGTGGATGAGGGAGATGAGTGTGGTGGCTTGTGGTGAATGATGGTGGTGGTCTTGGACTGATTAAAATCGCAGGGGGAGGGAGGGAGAGAGATTGGAGAGAGTTGGATGGAGTGTGGGAGTAGATGAAATGAGGTATGGTGGATGGAGTGAGTAGATCATCAAAGGAAAAAGGGGGAAAAGGTATGGGAGGGAAGATTTCAGAAGAAATCTCATGGGTCCCACCCCCACTTGGTGTTTAAATTGTTTCCCCAAAGTTACGTTAAATAATTATTTTAAATATTAATTGGTATATTTTAAAATACGAATTATTACGTTATATTTTATTTAAATATTTTACTAATCATTTTATATTTGAACTATAAAAAGGTAAGTTAATTTGTTTGCGCGTTCTACATTTTGACTGGTGTAACTTTCTGATTGTACGATACGAATGAATACGAAATATTATAATAATAATATTTTTGACATAAAAGCGTTATTTAATAAAATTGGTCACCAACGTCCGTATTTATTGTATCGAAATTCATTTGATTTGAAACTCGTACGGTTTAAATAAACCGCATAATTGTAGATATATATTCAACAATATATAATATAATTGATACATTAATTAGCCTAACACAGAACTAATTACATGTATTAAAACTTGATTAGGCACTAAATTCTAGTCCTAAATTGACGGATGTCACATTCTCCCCCTGTTAGAAGAATTTCGTCCCGAAATTTATGTTGAAGTGGTGTTTGACGTCGAATCAGTGAAGAGTTGAGGATACTTGAGTCGCATCTGGTCCTCCCGTTCCCAGGTGAATTCCGGACCGCGCCGCGAATTCCACCTAACCTTGACAATGGGAATACGACTTTGTTTAAGTTGTTTGACCTCACGGTCCATGATTTCAGCGGGTTCCTCAACAAAGTGAAGTTTCTCGTCAACTCGAATTTCATCGAGTGGAATGATAAGTGTCTCATCAGACAGACACTTCTTCAGATTTGAAACATGAAAAGTGGGATGCACGCTGCTGAGTTCAGCTGGCAGCTGCAATCGGTAAGCCACTGGACCAATCCTTTCGAGGATCTCGAATGGTCCAATGTATCTGGGATTCAACTTCCCTCGTTTGCCAAATCGGATGACGCCTTTCCAAGGCGATACTTTGAGTAGAACTCGATCTCCAACCTGGAACTCGAGTGGCTTGCGTCTCACGTTAGCATAACTTTTCTGACGATCACGCGCGGCTTTGAGTTTGTTTTGAATTTCTACGATTCTCTCGGTTGTCTCGTGTATGATTTCTGGACCTGTGAGTTGGCTATCCCCAACTTCAGTCCAACAGATAGGTGACCGGCACTTACGACCGTACAGTGCCTCGAAGGGTGCAGTTTTGATGCTGGTATGATAACTGTTGTTGTACGAGAACTCGCACAATGGTAGATGTTTTTCCCAGTTTACACCGAAGTCTACTACGCAGGCCCGTAGCATGTCTTCCAGTGTTTGAATGGTTCGTTCACTTTGGCCGTCGGTTTGAGGATGATATGCGGTACTCATATCAAGTCGAGTACCCAGAGATTTTTGAAGTGATTGCCAAAATTGTGAAGTGAAACGACTATCTCTATCGGAGATAATTGAGATTGGAACACCGTGTTTGGTCACGATTTCCTTCAGATAAATGTTAGTGAGGCGTTCCATTTTGTCGGATTCCTTGATTGCCAGGAAGTGAGCAGACTTTGTGAGACGATCCACGATCACCCAAATGGAATCGCAACCGTTCGAGGATTTGGGTAGTTTGGTTATGAAGTCCATGGAAATTTGTTCCCATTTCCATTCAGGAAGACTGGGTTGTTGAAGTAAACCAGAAGGTTTCTGATATTCGATTTTGACTTTGGAGCAAGTAAGGCACTTGCTGACATAGGTGGCGATTTCAGCTTTCATGTTCGGCCACCAGTAGAAATCCTTGATACCGTGGTACATTTTATCGGACCCTGGATGAATAGAATATTTGGACTTGTGAGCTTCATCCATCACCAAGTCTCGTAGGTTTCCAAATTTAGGCAACCAGATTCGGTTTGAGAAATGCCTAATCCCATTAGGTTTGATTTCGAACTGTTTATCCGTGCCTCGCAAGGCTTCATCTTTGACATTTTCGGGCTTTAAGGCTTCGAGTTGAGCAGTGAGAATTTGAATGTTTAAATTGTTGTGAATGGTCATGCTGAGGGCTCGAACACGAAGAGGTTTCACTCGCTCTTTTCGACTGAGGGCGTCAGCAACAACATTTGCTTTGCCTGGATGATATTTGAGTTCGCAGTCGTAATCGGTAAGCAACTCGACCCATCGACGTTGCCTCATGTTGAGATCCTTCTGATCGAATATGTGTTGAAGGCTTTTATGATCGGTAAAGATTGTACATCTGGTACCGTAAAGGTAATGTCTCCAGATTTTGAGGGTAAAAACGACAGCTCCTAGCTCGAGGTCATGAGTGGTGTAATTCTTTTCGTGAATCTTGAGCTGTCGGGAAGCATAAGCTATGACTTTGTCTCGTTGCATGAGCACACAACCGAGACCTTGATGAGAAGCATCGCAGTATACAACGAAGTCATCGGTGCCTTCGGGTAATGATAGGATAGGAGCACTGCAAAGCTTTTGTTTTAAGAGTTGGAATGCCGACTCTTGTTTCTCAGTCCAGTCAAACTTTTTGTCTTTCTGGGTCAGAGTCGTGAGTGGTATGGCTATCTTGGAGAAATTTTCAATGAATCGTCGATAGTATCCGGCCAGTCCTAGAAACTGCCGTACCTCAGTCGGTGTGGTTGGCGATTGCCAATCTTTGATAGCTTCGATTTTTGATGGGTCAACGTGAATCCCCTGACTGTCAATCACGTGACCAAGGAATTGAACGGTTTTGATCCAGAACTCACACTTAGAGAACTTGGCATAGAGCTCCTCGTGTTTAAGTAGTTCAAGGATGGTTTTGAGGTGTTGCGCGTGTTCTTCTTTGTTTCGTGAATATATGAGGATGTCGTCGATGAAGACAATGACAAATTTGTCAAGATAAGGCTTGCACACCCGATTCATAAGATCCATGAACACAGCCGGTGCATTGGTTAGGCCGAATGGCATCACTTGAAATTCGTAATGTCCGTAACGGGTTCTAAAAGCGGTTTTTGGAATATCGGCATCGCGGACACGCAATTGGTGATAACCGGATCGGAGATCAATCTTTGAATAACAACTCGACCCTTGAAGTTGGTCGAACAAATCATCGATTCGAGGAAGTGGATACCGGTTCTTGACAGTTAACTTGTTCAACTCTCGATAGTCGATACACATTCGAAAAGAACCATCTTTCTTTTTAACAAATAGGACCGGAGCTCCCCAAGGTGAAGAACTCGGCCTGATAAACCCTCGTTCCAGGAGTTCCTGTAATTGGGTGGACAGCTCCTGAAGCTCGGATGGAGCTAAACGGTATGGTGCTCGGGCCACAGGCGCAGCACCTGGTACAAGATCAATTGAGAACTCAACCTGTCTTGGTGGTGGTAGACCAGGCAGTTCCTCAGGAAAGACTTCTGGAAAGTCTCGAACAATTGGAACATCCTCAAGTCGTTTCTCCTCCGACTTTTTCTCCATGATGTGCGCGAGGATTGATGGATAACCCTTTCTCAGAAATTTCCGGGTTTTAAGACAAGAGATGATGTTAAGCCTCGTCCCACCGGTCTCCCCCTGTATGATCAGGGTTCTACCGACTGCGAGAGGTATGCGAACGATTTTATCGTAACAAAAGATTTCGGCGCGATGTTTGGATAACCAGTCCATGCCTACGATGACATCGAAACTTCCTATCTCAACAGGCATAAGATCTATGGAGAAGGTTTCGCCGGCTAGATTTAAAGTGCAATTAGGTATCACACTATTGGTTTCTATCAATTTGCCGTTTGCTAGCTCTACGGTGTACTTAACGTCTAAAGCAACAGGTGTAATGTCAAGTAGAGGGCAAAATTCATCAGAAATAAAACTCCTATCGGCACCAGTATCAAACAGAATGGAAGCAGTTAAATTGTTGAGGAGGAACATACCCGTGACCACATTCGGGTCCTGACGGGCGTCCCCTGAGTTGATCACGAAAGCGGTACTTTTGGCGTTGTTGTTGTTGCGGTGGTTGTTGTTGTTGTTGCCCTTATTCTTCAATTTTGGGCAAGAATCCCTGAAGTGTCCTGGGTTTCCACATTCGTAGCAGGACTTAGGTTGTCGGGTATTTCTGTCAGAGGGGTTGTTGTTGGATTTGGGGGCTCGGCAATCCTTAGTCAAATGACCGTACCTCCTGCAGTTGTTGCAAGGAGTACCGCACTGACCAAAATGGTGGTAGTTACACTTGGGACAATAAGGCCTGTCCCCGGTGTAGCTGCGGGTGGTTTCAGAGTTGGTGGTGTAGACTTGGATGGCGTTGTTTTTCTTGTTTGAGTTGTGGTGGTTTTCAGTGGATTTGCGTTTGTTGTTGTTGGAGGACGAGGTGTTGGAAGTCTCACGGCTGACAACTAGAGCCATGAGTTCATGGGCCAATCGAATGGCACTCTCAGTGGTGGTTGGTTTGGATGAGGCGACGTTTCCCTGAATGTTCTCAGGAAGTCCACGAATGTATTTCTTGATGCCCTTACTTTCCGGTTCAACCAAGCCTGGGCATAGTAAAGCAAACTGCTGAAATTTTGTAGTATAATCAGCAACATCATTTCCCTGCACTGTCAGGTGCCAGAAATCTTCCTCCAGCCTATGCAATTCTTCTTCAGGACAGTATTTCTCTGTCAGTTTCTTCTTCAGTTCGGCCCAAGGAAGTCGGTTTGCAACCTCAAGGCCTACAGAGTTTGCGTGGGTTTTCCACCACGTGAGTGCACCTTCCTGAAAGGTGTAAGCAGCGAATTTGACTTTGTTGTTCTCAGTACAGTCGCAGAGACTGAAGACAGATTCCATACGCTCAACCCAACGGATCAAGCCAATGGCACCTTCCGTGCCCTTGAAGTATAGCGGTTTACAGCTAAGAAAGTCCTTATAGGAGCAGGGTTTGGGTGGTGGAGTATTGGTTGCGGTGTCCTCACTACCAGGTGGTGTTCGGGTAGCCAAGGCTTCGGTCACACTGCGGGCAATTATTCCCGCGATCTCAGCTTCGCTAAGGGTAATTTGACGACGTGGAGGCATGATGCTGAGTAAGAAAGAACAAGGAAATGAAATAAGATACTAGTCCGAGTATGATGAACTAGTGGTGTGTTTGTCATTCCGAGACAAAACGTTTGAAAGAAAGAGGCCTATATTCATATAATATAATATAGCCTAAAGTTGTAATGAGGTCTAATTATGTATATATATATGTATATCACATAATAATCTATTGAGTGTCTAGCACAGACGTGTTTTTGAGTCCCGTTTCCCTCGAGGTCAGAGTCAACTAATGCATTCCTGTTCAACATAACTCTTTCAGATTTCACATCATCTTTCTCTAATTGTACATAGTTGATCAGGCTATGTTAAATTAAAGTCGTATGATGTAATCCCTGAACTAGTCATAACTAATAAGGAATACTGCCTAACGGTCATAGTCTAGGCCCACTACATGCAACCTAGTTCACTATAACCTTAGGCTCTGATACCAATCTGTGACACCCCCAAATTTAATGATTTGCGGAAGCTTGATTTGGGTGTCACTAATCAATATACAAAGCACAAGATATAATGAACGACCACTATATGCGTCGTTTTAAACTTGTATAGATAAAGTAAATGTTTACATCAAAATATAGTTACATTAGCTCAAATCCTGATATTGAGAGATTACAAAGCATAATTACTTTTACAAAATATAATAGTGCAATCAAATCTCTAGTTGTATGAATGCTGACTCGAGCTAATAGTTCCTGCTTGTGCAGCCAACCTACTGCTGGGTACCTGTGATAAATACTAAAATGGGTCAGCGAAAACGCTGGTGAGCTCACAGGTTTGTATGTCAATTGTATAGTTGTCAGAACCGCAAGATTTATATTGAATTTAAAATGCAATTAAGCAAAATAAAAGTTATACTGTCCATGAGCACATAGTCTGAGCTTAACTTGATTTGTCAGGCCCACTTAAGGAAACCTAACTTGAAATGCCTCCTACGAGTGCCTAATCAACACTCGTCTTCCCAAATGCTAATACATCCGTTTGACCGGTTAGTGCGTGCTAACCCGGATGAGGATTGTCAATCCCATATGATATCATATACTAACATTCACGCTATAAAATACTAGAGACTATGCTTATGGAGGACTTTAAATTGATTAGCTTGAAACTCATGTAGTATTTGAAGTTTGGCACTTGCGTTCTACTTGTAAAACAAAATCGAATAGTAATATCACACCCCTAGTTGTAAAGCAGTGAAAATGGGGCTATGAAACTCACCTGAGTCTTGAAGTGTTTAATTTAATAAACTTGAAGTTTTTAGCGGTGAATTGAAGTCCAAAGGCTTGAAACCTGAATGTGTCCACGACACTTGAATTGTTATTAATTGTGCCGGTAACTCGAAAGACTACCATTTAAATTGTTTGTTTAACTTAATGTCCAAATTACCCCGATTTGGTTGATTGTATTGTTACAAGTTACTACGACTTGTTTGATTGAATTGACACAAGTTACAACGACTTGTTTGAATAAATTATCTAAGTTACTATGACTTAGTTGATTCAATTGTGTATTTGAAAATGTGTACGGCCCGTTGGTGATTTAGTTGAAATAATAATAATTCTAAAATGTTGACTTTGCTACAGTACTGCTATAGTACTGCTACAGTAAATTTGACTTCAAAATTTTGAGGTTTGAAGATTCTGTGTTGTGCGACGTAGGGTGCTACGTCGCAGATCCGGACTGCGACGTTGGGCATAACGTCGCTATGTGCGACTTTCGCAATTTAATGCGACGTTGTACGTGACGTCGCTATAGGCGACGTAGTTGATTTCTGCGACGTAAGGGTCTGCCGAATAGTTTCTACCGAAGGTTAAGGTTTATGCCGAAGGTTATAGTTTCTGCCGAAGGTTATAGTTTCTGCCGAAGGTTAAGGTTTCTGCCGAAGGTTGTAGTTTCTGCCGAAGGTTATAGTTTCTGCCGAAGGTTAAGGTTTATGCCGAAGGTTATAGTTTCTGCCGAAGGTTATAGTTTCTGCCGAAAATGGGTGTATTTCTGGAAGTAGTTAAAGAAGAACTTTTTGTTCAAGACGAAATTACCAAACTTTTCCAAGTGGTCTCACACGTTTATTTAACCTACAACTCGAGTTATGGTTGTTTTCGTGCGACGGTTTTTCTGGCCAGGAAGTGGTATGTACATAAGTGTTTTAAAAACGAGTTTTAACCAAGGATTTGGACATTTCTTTGTTAAGTAAGCAACTAAACATGTTAATAAGTAGTAACCAAGTAAATCTAGCAAAGGAAAAGAGATCCTTACAGCGAGATCAAAGATCTAGAGTCGAAAACGTGATGAGGAGGTGACTAGCTTCGTTTCCTTGCTTGGAGCTTCAAAAACCGATGGTGGATGAGGGAGATGAGTGTGGTGGCTTGTGGTGAATGATGGTGGTGGTCTTGGACTGATTAAAATCGCAGGGGGAGGGAGGGAGAGAGATTGGAGAGAGTTGGATGGAGTGTGGGAGTAGATGAAATGAGGTATGGTGGATGGAGTGAGTAGATCATCAAAGGAAAAAGGGGGAAAAGGTATGGGAGGGAAGATTTCAGAAGAAATCTCATGGGTCCCACCCCCACTTGGTGTTTAAATTGTTTCCCCAAAGTTACGTTAAATAATTATTTTAAATATTAATTGGTATATTTTAAAATACGAATTATTACGTTATATTTTATTTAAATATTTTACTAATCATTTTATATTTGAACTATAAAAAGGTAAGTTAATTTGTTTGCGCGTTCTACATTTTGACTGGTGTAACTTTCTGATTGTACGATACGAATGAATACGAAATATTATAATAATAATATTTTTGACATAAAAGCGTTATTTAATAAAATTGGTCACCAACGTCCGTATTTATTGTATCGAAATTCATTTGATTTGAAACTCGTACGGTTTAAATAAACCGCATAATTGTAGATATATATTCAACAATATATAATATAATTGATACATTAATTAGCCTAACACAGAACTAATTACATGTATTAAAACTTGATTAGGCACTAAATTCTAGTCCTAAATTGACGGATGTCACACTCCAGTCCCCGTTTTCCGTGCGGTGTTCGTTTGCTCCGTCGTTTAAACGCTAAATAACTATTTTAAATATTAATGGTGCGTTTTAAAATACAAATTATTACGCGATAATTTTATTTAAATGTTTTACTAATCGATTTATATTTGAGTTATAAAATGTACGTTATTTTATTTAGTTGCGCGTTTTAACCTTTTTAAATTGTGTAACTTTCTGATTGTGCGATACGAATGAATACTAAATATTATTATAACAATATTTTTGACATAACAACGTTATTTAATAAAATTGGTCACCAACGTCCGTATTAAATTGAATCGAAATACATTCGATTTAAATTGCGTACGATTTAACCAAATCGCATTTTCGTATATATTCAACAATATATATAATTCGATACATAAATTAGCCTAACACAGAACTAATTACATGTATTAACAAAGAATTAGGCACTAATTCTAGTCCTAATTTGCCGGTTGTTACAGCACATCACCTCCGAATGCCCTAACAAACGCATTGTATCATTGACTGATTTTGAACTAGCAGGAGGGTTTGAGCTCGAGCCCGATGTGAATGTGACTCTAGTATCGGATGAAGAGATAACTGGTCCAGATGAAGGTACGTGTTTAGTTGTTAGGCAAACTCTGAATACAAATCCAGTACTACTCGATACCCTCCAAAGGGAATCCATCTTCCACATCCGTTGCACGATAGCACAAAGGGTTTGCACTGTAATTATTGATAGTGGCAGTTGCACCAATGTCGCTTCTCAAACCCTAGTCAATAAACTGAATCTGCCAACCCAACCCCATTCTCACCCTTATGTTATTCAGTGGCTTAATCAGGGCAAAGGCATTCGAGTATCACACAGGGTGTTGTTATCGCTCAGCATTGGAAAGTCATATTCTGATGAACTGTGGTGTGATGTTGTTCCAATGGACGCGTGTCATGTACTACTTGGGCATCTATGGCAATTTGATCGGCATGCTATCCATGATGGGTATCTTAATACATATTCCTTCATCTATAGCAACCGCAAAATAGTACGTACACCTATTACTCCCACTACCTCTGCCCCAAAAAACCAACCTGTAACACCTGCCTAATTAGGATAATTATTTATGCCTAATTATTTGTAACTAGTTGTAATTAGTATGTAATAGGACTAATTACAGACTCTATTTGTATATATAAGGTGATTTATATATATGTACTTACGCGATTTGGATAAATCGTACGGATTAACCGGACGGAATCCGATACATTTTACTTGGACGTTGGTGACAAAACTTACTTAAATAATGTGGACGTATTTTACTGTATAAATACATATTTGAACGAACATTATTTAGATTAGCGCGACAACATTATGAAATTTAAGCAAAAATGTATAAAATGCGAACCAAACATATTAAATAACTCGACACATAGTTTTAATAAATATTTACAAAGTCTTTTAGTAAATACTTCGATAACATTTTAAAACGTAACCATTTAACCAAATGCTAAAAACAAATGATTAATCGATTGGGACACGGAGTAAACACCGTGTTTTAAGGGATGTTTTCCCCTCCTCTTCTCTTCCCACCAGCCAACACCACCACCTCTCTCTTTCATATTCTTCAAAACAAAACACACACACACACACCATTAAACTCTCTCTAAATCTTCACCAAAAATTCGGATCTACAAACCGAGCCACAATAGTTACATTTTCGGAATCACCATCAATAGAGGAACAAGATTAACAAAGGCGACATCATCATTTTCGGCCTCCATCTCTCTCGATTTGTATTTGTAAGAAATTTCTAAAATCTTAGATCTATCCATTTTGGTGTAATGTTTTGAGGTTATAATGTTTACACAACTTAGTATTGTCCATATGTATGAATACAACACGATTTTACAGCTTAAAAATATGTTAGATTTGTGTTTTTGGTCAAAAAATCGCGAATGCCGAAACTTTCTGGGCTGGTGTTCATCTTTGCGACACAACGCTTGTGTCGCATGTTGTGTCGCATAAACCATATTGTGTCGTAGCTTATGTCGTACATTGTGTCGTACCCTTGTGTCGTAAACCTTATACGACACAACCCTTATGTCGCTGTTGAATCAGCATCGCAAGCTCTTGCGACACAACCACTGTGTCGCAGAGCTCTTGTGTCGCATTCCTATACGACACAACCCTTGTGTCGCATACAAAATCCTTGTGTCGCAAATTATGTCGCAGAAAACAGAAAAACTTGGAAATTTTGAAGGATTTTCACTGTAGCAAAGTCAAATTTTACTGTAGCAATTCACTGTAGCACATTTACTGTAGCAAAGTCAACATTTTAAAATTTTTATTACAAACCGTCACCAACGGGCAAAACCTGTCTTCTCAAAACAAACAATTACAAACATACGGACAAACATTGGATATACTAGTTGTGTACAACTAAACGAAACGTCTCGCGAGACACATACTTACATAACCTCATATGTTTAGGCATTTGAAGGTTACGGGTTCGGAGAACCTACTTGCTTTACTTACTACTTGCTATTTGCTACTGATTACTACAAGACTCAGGTGAGTCTTACAGCCCCACTTTTACTGTTTTACATACGGGGTGAGATACATTGCTTACTTTTCTTGAACACAAGTACAAAAACTGTTTACTATACCAAACGGAATTGCATGAGTTGTTTACTACTTACAGAAGTCTCTCCATCATATATCGTTAGTTATGGACTTAAGCGCGAACACTAGTTAATGGATCCATTAGGGAAATGACCCTCCCCGCCCGGGGTAGTAGCGCTACCACGAACCGTTATGTATAAACGGGCGACTATTATTCGTTACATATGCTTGCTCAGTTACGAGCATGTCACGGGAGCAAAATATTACTTACGGGTTAAGCTTCGATTATGAGCCTCATGGCAACGGTATAACTTACTTACTTACATTTGCTGGATTGCAAATACTGGTTTTAAATTTGCTGGATTGTAAATACTGATATTACGCCTACGGGCACTACTAATGAAATCTTGTCTTCAAAACTGATATTACTTACAAACCTGTGAGATTCACCAACATTCGTGTTGACCTTTTTAGCATGTTTTCTCAGGTACCCGGACGGAGTAGGATTACTTCAGGACTTTAGCTAGAGTCGCATGATTTCAACACAACTGCATTAACGGAGATTCTTAGCATTATCTTTTGTATATTTCGATTATGTAATAGAATCTCCCGCTATACGTGTGGACTCTAGGGAAACTACATTTTTGTATACGAAAACACTAAGTTTTCAAACATTATATCTATGGGAATGTAACTAATTTACAAACGTTGCATATAGATGTCGTTTGCTTTATCTTTGTGCTGTGATATTTGATTAGTAGCACCCCAAAACTTGCTTCCGCTAAACAGTGAATTTGGGGGTGTTACACAACCAAACCTAAGCACCTTACTACAAGCCGATTATCATGAGTATCAACCTATAAGGGAGTTTGTTCTACTGGGACTTGATGATGATGATCAACAACCCCTGGCCACAATTCCTACTCGTGTACAACCCCTGTTACAAGCTTATGCTCAGGTTTTCCCCACCGAGATACCCCCTGGTTTATCCCCTAAACGATCCATTCAACATAAAATTGACCTCATTCCAGGCTCTGTGTTGCCTAATAAACCCGCATATAGCAATAACCCGCAAGAAACAATCGAGATCGGGAACCAAGTTGACAAGTTAATGGAAAAAGGACTCATTCGTGAATCCCTTAGTCCATGTGCTGTACCCACCTTACTTGTACCGAAGAAGAACGGGGAATGGAGAATGTGTATGGACAGCCGGTCCATCAATAAAATTACCATTAACCGCTTTCCTATACCAAGGTTGAATGATCTGTTGGATGACCTGCACTGGGCTACCGTATTTTCTAAGATCGATTTGCGCAGTGGTTATCATCAAATTCGAATTCATGAAGGGGATGCATGGAAGACAGCTTTCAAAACCAAGGAAGGATTATACGAATGGCTTGTCATGCCTTTCGGATTATCGAATGCACCTAGCACTTTCATGCGCCTGATGAACCATGTACTAAAGCCTTTTCTGAGAAGTTTTATCGTCGTCTACTTTGACGATATTTTGGTGTACAGTAAGACTTCCGATGACCACCACAATCATCTATCCCAACTGTTTACTGTGCTACAACATGAAAAGCTCTATGGTAATTTGGATAAGTGTGAATTCTTTACTAATAAAGTTACTTTCCTTGGCTACATCATGTCTGAGCAGGGTATACAAGTTGATGAGCAGAAAATTCAAACAATCCGTGATTGGCCATTTCCCTCCTCTATTCCGCAAGTGCGGAGCTTTCATGGTCTTGCATCATTTTATCGACGATTTATCAGAAATTTTAGCACGTTGGTAGCACCAATCACCGAAGTGACTAAGTCCAAATCGTTCACTTGGACTCAGCAGGCCCAAGCCACCTTCGACGAGCTCAAGAAGCAATTGTCTTCAACACCTGTATTGGCATTACCTTGTTTTGACGAGGTGTTTGAAGTGGAGTGTGATGCTTCCGGTGTTGGGATAGGAGCTGTTTTGTCTCAACTAGGCCGTCCCATCACTTATTTTAGCGAAAAACTCAATGAGGCCAAACAGAGATATTCAACGTATGACAAAGAATTTTATGCTATCATACGAGCCATGGATCATTGGCAACACTATTTGGTCTCTAAAGAGTTCATACTACATTCTGATCACGAAGCATTAAAGTACATCTAAGGACAACATAAATTACAGCTACGCCATACCAAGTGGGTGGAGTTTCTTCAAGCTTTCACCTTTACCATTAAGCACAAGTCGGGTAAACTCAATAAGGGAGCCGATGCTTTATCCCGCAGGTATTTTTTGCTCACATATCTTCAACCGCATATTATTGGGTTTGAATTGTTAAAAAATGAGTACACCACTGATCCTGATTATGGTGAAATATATGCTCGTTGTCAACACCATGCTCATGGTGTCTATCATATTGTCAATGGGTATTCATTCAAGCAACAACAGCTGTGTGTACCTCGACATAGTGTCCGGACACTTATTATTCAGGAGGCCCACGAGGGTGGCTTAGCAGGTCATTTGGGTATTGATAAAACCATTCATATTCTGCACAATCATTTCTGATGGCCGAAATTAACTCGCGATGTAGAGCATTTCATTCGACGATTGCCATCGTGCCAAAGGTCAGACAGCCCCGCATGGATGCCCTTACCTGTTCCAGTAGCTCCGTGGGAAGATGTCAGCTTGGATTTCATTACGGGGTTACCCCGGTCACAACGGCAGAAAGACTTGGTTATGGTGGTAGTTGACCATTTTTCAAAAATGGCTCACTTCGTTGCTTGTCACACCACTTTTGATGCAGTACAGATCACTAATCTTTATTTCAAGAAAATTGTTCGTCTTCACGGTGTGCCAAAAACCATGGTTAGCGATCGGGATGTAAAGTTTATGAGTCATTTTTGGATGACATTGTGGAGAAAACTGGGTACTAAACTGAAGTTCAGCACGGCCAGCCACCCTCAGATGGATGGTCAAACTGAGGTAACTAATCGTACTCTTGGTGCACTTCTACGTTCTCTTATTACAGCCTACATGAAACAATGGGAGGAATTACTACCTCGAGCAGAATTTGCTTATAACCACGCCCCTAATAAGACAACTGGTATTTCCCCTTTCATGGCTGTGTATGGGATCAACCCCTCTACACCTCTTGATTTGACTGTTATCGATACCACTACAAAATTCAGTCAAGAAGCAAGTGAATTTGTAGCTGATATTAAGTCTCTTCACCAATGCATACATGACAAGATTTCTAAACAAAATGAATTACTCAAATACAGGCGTGACAAAGGCAGGAAACATGTGTTGTTTTGTTGCACCCGCAACCGGTCGTTGTGATTTCTGATGGTGATGCGGGCGCAGCAGGGGTTTTAAAATTTATAATTAGCTGGGCTTAAATTATACGTACTACCTACTCTGATTAGAAAGCGGTAAGTATGACCTAAGATCGTTCTATGAATCCAAACGTGTGGGTGATTAAAACTGGTGCTTTCGGTAGGGAAGTATTTAGGATGGGACAAAGTAGGTAGGTTTGGGGGTTTTTAAACTAAAGACTAATAATTAAAATGCAGGAAAGTAAATTGCAGGAAATTAAAATACAGGAAAGTAGATAAAGATAAATATGTGATTGCTGCGACTTTGATAATTATTTTTTCAGGATGACAGAATAAATAGGGGTGATACTTAATAAGGCAGTTAAAGTACTAGGTGTAAACTCTAGAACCCTACCAACTCAAATTCCCATTGGCATGTCACTAGGAACTAGGTTATCATGATTCTGATCGGAGCAATATGCAAACTTCCAATACTTATCTAGTTGAAAGATAAGGTACCTATTTTGGTTTTATACCGAGGTACATGAATCAGTAGCGTATCGTCTCATAGGTCCGACCTTTCTTAACTCCTAAAATAGTTTACTACTCAATTAGCACATAAATTAATAACTTCGTGTGTTTAGACCGCCGATTTTGTAAGACTTGGTGTTTTAAGGAATCTAGGTCATTACGACTTTACTCTTATTCCGAAGCCTTATCTTCATTCATTTTAGCTCTAGTTACTTTGACTTACGACTTAAGTTTCTCCTTTTTAAACAGTTATACATCCCCGGATTATTCGCAGTTTGTTAAAACATGTTTCATATGCGGACCATGCCTTTCAGTAATAGACAGTGTACTTTACATAGTAAGTTCACGGCTTCTTACATCCAACATGCGGTCAAGAGTAATTGACAGTGAAAGTGACACTCTATCTAATTAAATGTAAAGCAAAGCAGAAATGTAAACCTAATATATACAACGAGTGGTTTCAGTGTGTCTTACTTATTGCATGTCATGGGCACAGATAACTACTTACCATAATTAAGGTTGATCAAGTCCTAATTACTAAGTTGCAGTCACGTGGATAACCAGAAAGGGTACTCCATAAATTAAACTCAAGTTCGTAAAGTCTTAACATTACAAGGTTTACTAATTCCTATTTTATCTGAACGTGTTTTACGAACATCATTTTATTGTGTATTGACTTTCGTAGGATATACCAGTTAGTTGCGAAGTTATATTATCCTTTCGGAATTCCAACTATTAAACCAGAGCTGATTCCAGTGATATAACTACCTTCGGTCGTTTATCGACTTCCATACATTTGTAGTCCGCTTGAAGCGTTTCCAGTACTATATCAGATAAACAGTCGAATAGGGGCCGTCATATCACTTTACAATTGTCGTACACTAATTATATAATGTCATCCTTACTTATAATTATCTACATCATCAACAATCACAATAATAGACTACTCGCAATTCATGGCAACAAATATATCACATACTAGGCAATAACACATGATTAAAATATGAAATAAAGCAAGTATGATAAAGGTTTAGATATCACCCGGAAATAAATGCGTAGCAGCGTATTATTATGATTGATAACTCGTTCACACATACAAAGATAAATCTATAAATCCCTAATGTTCGTTCTAGCCTCTATGTTAATCCGTAGATTAATTACAACAATCCTAGACTATAAGATATAAGAGAATTTCTAGAGTGAGAAAGTGGAAATGGAAGAGTGAGAAAGTATGTATATGAGTGTGAATATGAGAGTGTGTTCAAATGAAACCTAGGGGCTGCTATTTATAGTTGAAATTCGGCTCACGTTAGCATCCCAAAGCTCACATTAGCAGAAGGTGGAAAAGGTGGTGCACCGGGTACGAAAAAGCACGTAAAGGTG
Organism: Helichrysum umbraculigerum; assembly: GCA_949592205.1. Taxonomy (NCBI): domain Eukaryota; kingdom Viridiplantae; phylum Streptophyta; class Magnoliopsida; order Asterales; family Asteraceae; genus Helichrysum; species Helichrysum umbraculigerum. The sequence continues at coordinate 94,686,218 of CATIUR010000004.1, forward strand.
GTGCACCGGGTACCAAAAAGCATGTAAAGGTGGTTCACCGGGTACGCGCAAGGACCAAAAAGCGGAAACGGGGCAGGGGGCAGGTGGCTGGCGCCGCCCACCCTATGGCCGGCGGCGGCAGGGTGGTGGCCGGCGGCGGTTGGCACACCCCCGCCCCGGTTCGTCGTCTTTTGCTTCGTTTCTTAATTCGCGCGTGTTTTCTTCGTTATGCGTCCGTTTGCATTGATTATTTTTGCATTGGATTTGTAATTCAAAAACGAAGACTTTGATGAAAAGGTATCCCAAAAATATGTCTCCCATCTTTGGATGTCTCGTACGAATCGTTTGGATCTTCCGGCGTACGTAGAATCTTCATTCTTCGTCCGTTTTTGTTGATTCTTCTTCTGTTGGATTCGTAATTTGAAAACGAACATCTTGGATGAGATGGATGTTGGTGATGGGCACTTTTGTCTTGAAATCTCATTTTGATGCCTTGAATCTTCAAACGTGCGTGGAATCTTCGTTTTTCATCCGTTTTGCTTGATTTTCATCGTGCAACCTTGTTTTGACCATCTTGGCATAATACTATTAATTTGTGCTGTTTTTGAGTTTAAAATGCCAAGAATCGTTCAAGAATGAGAGAGATATCGGTAGTAAAAACGTGACTTTTTACGCGATATCATGTTTCAACCAGGAGACCTTGTTTGGCTACACTTGCGTAAGGAGCGTTTTCCATCCAAACGCCGATCTAAACTAAGTCCCAGGTCTGAGGGTCCCTTCAAAGTTTTAGCCAAAGTTAACGACAACGCCTACAAGCTTGATCTGCCGGGTACTTATGGAGTGTCAGCAACCTTCAATGTAGCAGATCTCCAACTATATTTTGATCCTGATGAACCCATCCCAAGTTTGTGGACAAACTTTTCTGAAGCGGGAGAGGATGATAGGGAATCACCAGCCCAAGCCCATCAGATTCAGAATAAAAAATGGGTCAGCCTGGCCCAATCAGAGCCTGTCAAAAATTGAATAAAAGTGGAAGTTGTTCTAGATCCACACAAATAGGAACGTGGGAGTATGTTTTGTTGTCAGTTATTTTCCTTTGTTATTTATGTACTCATGGAGAAAAACAAAAGACGGTTATGATGTAAATTTCATTCTCTGGTGAAAATTTTATTTCCATTGCTATCATAATTATTGGCATTAATTATGAGGTGATCTTGGAAGCTAATATTGTTAGTTCTTGTGGTGTGTCTGTAACAAGAACGCGTATTAGATTTGCCCTTCGAAACTCTCAAGTGGTGAGTCTGTAACTTGTAGAGATTCGTTGTTCATTTATCTGTGACACTGTTATTGGGTATTTATCGATCCGTGCTAAGGTGATAGCTATCACCCTAAGGTTAATTCGAAAAGCTTAAGATGGAGACAACTTAATGGTCCATTTATTTCTATATGACTTCATAATGTTCCATGGAGTGCTGAAAACACCATGAATGCACCCAATGCCAAGGTTATTATCTTTTTTAAGTGTGATATATGGATTATCTGGTACGGAAAATGGACTCGTGGACACTATAATCCACAGTTTAGTAGTTTTTTTTAGTTGGTCATCTTCCTTTTCTAAGTTGATAATCAAGTGCTTTTTAAGGGTCTCACGCTTAGTCCAAAATTAAGATTAATGCAAAAACAATATTAATGGCAATATGGGTATGCCTGGTAGTTTCAATAACTGGTCTATATGGGTAGTTTTTGGGTAATAACTGGTCAAGATTTTTAGTTTCTATGTATCTGTTTTAACTCCAATAATGATCTAATTGTGTGAGTAAAATGGTTTACGATATATCTTGCGGCTGAATACATTTTACACGCCTTTAGATGCGCGCACCCATTTGACCCATTTTAAAAGATACAATCTTTAAAATTCTATCGAGTCAGAATGGATTCAGGACCAAACGGGTCATTCTTATACAGTGCTAATATAACAGTGGTTTTGGACTGTACAATATTAGTGCTATAAAAACTACTGCTCTAATAAAAGATTTTTAAATATGATGTTCAAGGGAATATATGATGGTCATGCGACTATCAACAGCTGCAATGCTTATTGTTCTTCCTTTTCTTTTCTTTTTTGTTACATGTAATTGTATATGACAGTCTCAATTTAGTTTATGTACTTGTCTGACTGATTCCACGCATCTATTGTGTACCGTCTTTTTTGAATAAATAAATTGGAACATTATATGTTTTGTCATCTAAAAAGCCAACTTATACTTGACCCTGCAAGTTGACATGTCTTTAACATTATGTTTAATGAGCGGTTACATTTTAGATAGTAACTTAAGATCCATCTAAATTTTTAGAGTAAATTCCATAAATGGTCCATGTGGTTTACATTGATTTACGAAAACAATCCTTGTACTCTTTTTTCAACATTTTCGGTCCAATAACTTTGGTTTTGCTCGCAAATGGTCCCTTAAGGGACCATTTACGAGCAAATCCAAAGTTAGACGGAGGGACCATTTGCGAGCAAAAATCCAAAGTTAAGGGACCATTTGCGAGAAAATTTAAAGTTATTGGACCGAAAACGTTGAAAAAAGAGTACAGGGACTATTTTCTTAAATCAATGTAAATCACAGGGACCATTCATGAAATTTACTCAAATTTTTAACTTCTAACTTATTTTCTATGATATCTATGTGTTAAAACCGTAAAATCTGAGCAGGATAGTCGTGAAACCTTGATATTTGGCCATTTGTTTATGACCTTTTAGATCATTCTCATATTCAAATCTAATAAGGTGTGTTAAGTCCTGCTTTTAGCCATCTGTACGATCAAACCTTCCTTTCAAGGGTTATCATTTGTCTTTGTTTATGTTAGAACAGTAGCACCTTTCTTGTATGTTTGTGAAAAACAAGGCTATTGTCACATCAAACAAAACTCAAATCAATAATGCAACAACACAGGAAATCAAAATGGATGCTAAAGCCGCAATTGTTGTTGTACATGACACTAAGAAATGGTGGTAAAACAGTTCACAATCTGGTTTTTAGAACATTTGATAATTATATTCGTGTAAAAAATATTACTTCGGTAAATTATTAACCCGTGCTAAGTGTTTCCTTTAAATATCCAGTGGAAGAGATCCTCCAAGAACTTTTTGCAAGTTTCTTTATCTTACCAACAGTGAGTTGGTTTATTTAAAATAGAAACTTCTTTTGTGGAATGTATAATTTTGTTGTAATATACACATGAAGCTTAGTCACATTAATACAATAATTTGATGCAGGGGCATATGATACCAAAGAGGCTGTTGCTCAAACCTACAATTTTATCGTTGCCTATATACATGTAACCTTTTTTATACAAATATATAATAGTAATATCTTTAGTTGATAGTTTAAATTTTTGTTTGGTTTGTTTTGGCAGAATAGGAGTTTGTTTGTGTTTGAAAGTATTCTGATGCCCTCAAACTTCCCCAACGGATTCTGAGGCGGGATCCAATGGCGTAAAAGCCCAAAAGGCTGGACGGACTGATTATAGCTAAAGGTTTTGCTGTTATGACATAGTAAGATTTAAAAATGTAAGTCCCTAGTTATTAGGATCGATAACTTCGTTATCTATAGTATTAAGGTGCGGAAACCCTCAATACGTCGTTATCTTACTATAACGAATAAGTTCGTGTTCGCGTTTACTAAAACTTAACTTTAAACGATAAACCATCAAAGCCTAGTCGTTAGGTTTATTATTCTCTGGAAACTTGAATTCGCAGGTCAGGAAATCGAATGGCAAAAGTTATGTTTTTCGCGAATTGAAAAACAATATATAGTTCGTCTCAACTCGCAGCCGCTGGGCCTGCGAGTTGACTCGACTCGTTACGCAGCCCAAGCCCATTAACAGACTCGACTCGTTGTGCTTATCCTGCGGGTTCAGATCTCATTTCACAGCTCAACTCGCTGCTACTTGAAATCTCGACTCACGAAAACATATTTATTTCATTTTCGATATTCGTCTAACACTTTAACACATTTAATATATTTAACGAATATTAATAACGAAACAAATATTCACTTACAAATCTAAACCAATTGTACAAACATGATAACAATTACACCAGTCCTATTTCAAGCTAGATCTGTTGTCACAAACTATGTTTCAACAGACTCCCCCTTGACAATAGCTCTAGCGTCTTTATCTTCATATTGTCTTTGGTCTTCAAGAGTAAATCTTACTTCCTGCAAAAATCTTAAGCTTGATGCATGTTTTAACCATCCTATGATAATCTCGTGCTAAATCACCCCATGCAATAGTAGATACGATCTTGTTCTTGTGCAACATAATCAGATCTGCATTTGACAAATTCATCAGGTGTCGGTGATCATAAACACGAAGAATCTCCTTTTCTCCATCAGGATAATCATCATCAGCTTCAATCATAAAGGCTTCACCTGTCACAGCATCTACCCCCCAATATTTCAATTTTCCTAAAATATTCTGAGGCATGGTCTTCATAGGTATTTGCTTAATACACTTGACCGCTGGATATACCTTCTTTCTTCTTCTTCTTCTTCCAGTTCTCTGACTAAGTTCGTTCAACTTTATCGTTTTCCTTTCCTTGGCTTAATCTTTGAAAACTTTGTAGATAATCCCTCAGATAATACGCTCAACATACTTAGCATAGTCATCATTACTTGGATTTATCATATCTAATCTAGCCAAGTCTCGAATCTCATATCGAGGCAACGAACTAAACACTGCAAGCTTCTTCTCAAAATATTGAACCCCATCAAACCTTTTGATCGCGAAGAACTTCAGGTGTAACACCTGCCTAATTAGGATAATTAATTATGCCTAATTATTTGTAACTAGTTGTAATTAGTATGTAATAGGACTAATTACAGACTCTATTTGTATATATAAGGTGGGTTACATATATGTTCGCATGCGATTTGGTTAAATCGTACGAAAGGTTGTGTCAATAGCGGCATAAGGGTTGTGAACATACTTACATACCAAATAGCCTCATGGCAACGGTATAACTTACATACTTACATTTGTTGGCTTGCAAACACTGGTTTTACATTTGCTGGGTTGCAAATACTGATTTTACGCCTATGGGCACTACTGATGAAATCTTGTGTTTCAAAATTGATACTACTTACAAACCTGTGAGATTCACCAACATTCGTGTTGACCTCTTTTAGCATGTTTTCTCAGGTACCCGGATGGAGTAGGATTACTCCAGGACTTTAGCTAGAGTCGCATGATTTCAACACAACTGCATTAACGGAGATTGTTAGCATTATCTTTTGTATATTACGATTATGTAATAGAATCTCCCGCTAAACGCGTGGACTCTAGGAAACTACATTTTGTATACGAAAACACTAAGTTTTCAAACATTATATCTATGGAATGTAACTAATTTACGAACGTTGCATATAGATGTCGTTTGCTTTATCTTTGTGCTGTGATATTTGATTAGTAGCACCCCAAAACTTGCTTCCGCTAAACAGTGAATTTCGGGGGTGTTACATCAGGTCAGAGTCATAATACCATCCAATAATGCCAGATTTGAGTACATGCTTTCCAGTAATATCAACTTCTTTCAAAATGCGTGGCTTCTTTTCCTTTGTCTTCTTAAGCATCTCTTGGATAAACATAGGATTACCAATCAAATGTTTGTATTTATCCTCAATTTCTTCAACTTCAGTATCTGAATCTTCAGAAGCATTCTCAAAAGCTTCTAAATCAATAACTGATTCTCCTTGTTCATTCACAAAAACAAATTCACTCGTTGACGGATTCACAACATGTTCATCTACATTTGCATCCAGATCAACACCTTCATCTATCACAGATTCAAATACCGCAGTCCAGTCTTCTGGAAGTTTGAACTCTCCTTCTTCAATATCATAATCAATTTCTTCATCTATCTCATCCAAAAGATCATCTTCTGAATCTGATAGATCAAGCATTTCCAATCCTAGAGAAAAACACAAATACAAATATATTAATAATTCAAATTCTTCATTGATTTCCCTGAACCAATCTAAGAATTTCTTTATTAATCCTTTTGTATTTTTAAACCATAATATAAACGCATTCTATATAACTCTTTAAATCTTTTATTGATTACCCTAAATCAATCTAAGATTTCTAAAGTCTTATGTCAAACACTTAGTAAATATTAATTAAACTTAAACTCTAATGTCTTGTGAACAATCACCAAACATTCATGTTTACTATTAATTAACTTATATAATTTCCAAGACTTAATTATATTATCCAAAAACTTAACTTTCAATTATAACTTTAAATTATATATCATTTACCTAGTTATCACATTTTTAACTTGTCAGTTATACAAACTCTCAAGTCTAAAATACATATGTTATATAAAAATTTTGACCGCCGATATTAATTGGAACATGCCGCTCGACTACTCAATGAGTCGGAAGTCTTTCGATCACTATTTTATCTTAACATATATAAAATTACAACATAAATTATTTGAACATATTTAACTTGTATTTACAAAGATCTCAAGTCTAATATATTACAAATAATATTAAGTTTACATTTGTTTAGAACAAAATATTACAAATATTACAATACTTTGCTAATACTAAGCTGTCTTACCAGCTTCAGTATCAACCGGTACGGTCTTATCTGTACTTGTTCCAGCTCCAGAACCACTAGCTTCAGCACCAGACTCCCCCTGAATTGTAGCTTGCTCACCAGTCTTTAAAGAACCGGTCTGCTCACCACTCGGTGCATTGGGATCATCGTCCTTGTCAGAGTCTTTCTTCTTTCTCAGCTCATCCTGCTTGCACGACTCCAAGTATACCAATATCTCCCCCTGAGCAGACTGTCCTGAATTAACTCTCAACACCAATCGTTCTAAGTTATCAAGCTTCAGTCGCTGGGTGATGTGACGCAATAAGTCATGTTTTTAAGTATGATATTCCACACTTTTTGGACACATCTTTAGTGAAAACATTCCAAAACAATCATTATTTACTAAACTTCACTAAAGTGCTCCAAATATGGGCGTTGATGCAAAAACCACTAAAAACGTCTAAATAACGAGCAAAACAGTGCGAATAAACAACAACCAATTCTCACACCCTCATTTACCTTATGATAAGCACATTCTAACCTTATGATATGTTGTAATAGGTAAAAACGAGACGGGAGAATCAAGAATCATGCAAATTGGGTGAAGAACGGAAGAGATAAGGCTTCTACAGATCGTTAAAAGTCATTCCAAACATGCTTGAGTTAAACACATCCAATTTCTATGAAATTGATACCATTAGAAGCGTAACAGAATTGCGAAAGCGTGAGCGTAAGAATCGCGTCAAACGGACGTGTAACGAAGGAGATACATGCATTTTAAGCAACGAAGGAAAGCCGAAACACCCCGTATACGGCCTTTGCAAGCCGTATACGGCCCCACAAGACCGTATACAGCCTTTTAAGACCGTATACGGCCTTTTAAGACCGTATACGGCCCATCTGACCCCATATACTGTTTTGGCAAGGCTAGGGTCCATCCGGTCATCCCCCTTCATGCTTGGTTCGCTTGTACGATGCGTTTTGATGCTTGTACGTATTTCTCCTTTGGCTCCAAGCATTATTCCTTTGGCTCCAAGTTTGGCTTCAACTTTGGCTCTAAGTTTGGCTCCATAGCTTGCTCCTTTGGCTCCAAGAAATCTTGCTTTGGCTCCAAGGTGATCATCACCTATAAATAGATGGCCTCCTCCACCATTACACCTACACCTCTCATTCCATTTCTCCCATTTCTCTCTCTAGCACTACTCTTAGGAGTTAGAGGAGAATTAGTCTTTTAGTAGGTTCTCTCTCTAGCACTACTCTTAGGAGTTAGAGGAGAATTAGTCTTGTAGTAGGTTCTCTCTCTAGTCTTTTTCTCTAGTTTCTTACTAGGATTTTAAACCCTTGGACTAGTGAGATGATTAGGGAGGGAAACCTTTACTTTTCTAGTAGGTTAGTTATGTAATTAATTAGTAGAGGCTAGCTTATGTAATGCTTGGATATTTATGAAGAAATACAAGTGTTATTCTGCTCGTAATTCGTATCGGTATTTTCTATCCTTTCTATTATTAATTTGTCATAATGTTCTTGTTTGATGTTTGTGATTTATTAATGTTGAAAAGGTTTATTGGTATGCTTTGTGAATAGTTGCTTGTATGTTTGCCATGATTTAGATAGTTAGGGATGATGTTACATTAATTCTATCTGTATAAATGGGAGTTGTTATACTTTGTTATCAGTCGAAACTTATCCTGAATATAGACTTTATCGTTCACCCTTTCCAGTCTTTCACGTGACTATTGCCCTTAGGATAGGACTTTGCAAACCCGAATACTACGTAAACATAGTTATCTGTGTTACAGTATGAAGCTATGAGATTCCGTTAAATGACACTGTACTTCGTATAGTGTTGGAAACACCTCATGTGGAGTACAAATACGTGGAAGCTAAGGAAATGCCGTAGGATCATCTCATCGTGAATTACCTAGAAGCCACCCTTCTAGAACATGGTCTAGGATACATAAAGCCCGTGGAAATGCTAAACCTTAAAAGTACTGTACACCGTGAGTATACTTAGATTTATACAAGCTGTGGAAATACTTAATGCACTATACACCGTAAGTATACCTAGGGATGAACGTCTGATTGTAAAGGAGGGTCTAATTCAAGACGGAAGTATTTGAGCTTAACTAATAGAATATGAGTTTTGAAAAGAAAGCAAGGAGTCGGCTGTATTCCCAGATGCTTAAACCCCTTAACTCTTCATAACCGATAGTTTAGAATAACATAGTTAAATAACCAGTACACATTTAGATGACACATTTAGGTTTAGGTGTTAAGAAAGGTCAGAGTATCCTTAATGGCAGTTTGTTACCTCATGCATGCACCCCGGAGTTATCTCCAGAGACTCACTATTCCGTAATAGGGTAGTTGAGCAAGGGTCACTATACCGTCACAAGGGCAGTGTTGGGGGGGGGGGGGGGGGTTGAGCAACCTGTTATGATCAGAATCACCATAGCCTAGGTACTCAGTGACATACTAATTTAGAACCGGAACTAAATAAGTAGGGTCCTAGTGTTTACACCTAAGTTTATTTGTTTGTCAACTGAATGTGTAACACCCCCAAATTTAATGGTTTGCGGAAGCGAGTTTTTGGGTGTTACTAATCAATAATCACAAGCACAAAGGATACAGTGAACGACTCTATATGAGATGTTTGAAAAGTTATTACATTAATACATAAGTAGTTTCAAAATACAAGCTCGAGTTCGAGTAAGTTTCCTAGAGATTCTATTACATAACAACTAGTACAAAAGTAATGTATGAAAATCTCCAAGCTTGTAAATACATGCGACTCGAGCTAATAAGCATATCCTGCTGGGCTTCCATCTAAAGCTGCGTACCTGAGAATGCATTACTAAAACGGTCAACCAAAAGGTTGGTGAATCTCACAGGTTTGTAAGTGAATAGTTTGAACACACAAGTAACAGTTGTATTTGTAAATCATTAGCCAGCCAATAAGTAAGTGGTGGATGCAGGTCATGCTAACCGTTTGATACCCTTGCCATGAGCCACCATAGTTGAAGCTTAACGTACATTAAATATTGTGCCCCCGTGAATGTTAATCCAAAAACATTCATATGAAACGAGTAAGAAACGCCCGTTTCTACAGTAACGGTTCGTGGTAGTGCGTGCTACCCCGAGCGGGGATTGTCAGTCCCATATGGATCCATATACTAAAACTCGCGCTTATCCCATAACTAACAACTATGATTAGGAGGCCTTCATTGGATTAAACGAAACTCATGCAATTGCCGTATCCGTAAATCAGTAAGGTACGTAAATCATGCCAGCAAGTAATTATGTGTGTTCATGTAAAACAAGTAATGCATCTCACCCCTGAGTGAAAAACAGTAAAATAGGGGCTGTGAGACTCACCTGGGTCTTAGTAAACGTTGCAGGAAGCAAGCGGTATAGTATCCTGACTAGCAACCTTTAGCGTCCTAACACGCATGAGGTTTAGTAAGTAAATGGAATACTTGTAAGGTATCCATGCTAGTTGTTCCCAAACTAGTTAATGTCCATTTGTTGTTTGTATGTTTGTATGTTTGTATTTGTTTGTAAGTTGTAGTTTGTAGCAAAGTTGTACGGCCCGTTGGTATCGGAGTGTAATAATAATCTCATCTATTATTATTATGCAGTTGTTGTAATCGTATAGTTGTCAAGTACGTTTGTATTGTAATGTGTACCATTCAAGTGAATGTAAATCCGAGTGGGTGTAACCCTAGAGTGTATGAGTGAAATCTCATAGGTGTTCGAGTGTAATCTCGTGTATGTGCGCGAGTGGGATCTCGCGTTTTAAATAAGTGTAATCTTATATGTATTCGAGTATTGGTGTATACTTCCAAAAGTATAGTATTTTCATGTATAAATCGTATCGTATTTGATTTGGTTGTTAAAAAGTGATTTTTAAACACTTAGAATGTTTTTAGCTTCTGTTTTTGGGTTTTTGCGACACTAAATGCGACACAGTGCTTGTGTCTTATGGTTGTCATGCGACACAAGCCTTGTGTCTCATGGATGCAACTTATTGCGACACAATATGTGACACAATCCTTGTGTCTTATGTTTTATGCGACACAATCCTTGTGTCTTATTTTTTATGCGACACAATCCTTGTGTCTTATGTTTTATGTGACACAACGCTTGTGTCTTATGCTTCTATGCGACACAATGCTTGTGTCTTATGTTTCTATGCGACACAACGCTTGTGTCTTATGTCTTATGCGACACAACGCTTGTGTCTTATGTTTTATGCGACACAAGCCTTGTGTCTTATGCTTCTATGCGACACAAGCCTTGTGTCTCATGGATTTTTGGTCTGACGGAACACAAGGGCTGTTACGTTTTTGGGGTTCGGTTTTTGGGGTCAAACGACCTCGGTTTGACCCGAAACTTTTACACGAGTTCTAGTATGTTACAAAGAGTTCATAAAAATTATTGGTTGGCGTTTTTAGTGTTTGTGGTGTCGTTTTCTTAAAAATGACCCAAAACTGACATTTTCGATAATGTTTTCAAAAACGAGTTTTAATTATATATTTGGACATTACTAAGCTAGGGGAACAATATTCTAGCAAAAATAAACGAAATCGGAAAGTTCGAGGGTCGCCGGAAAACTTACAAAGTTGTCGGATCGAGAAACCGAAAAGATAGGTTTGTAGCTTTCGTTGTCGTGATCACTTTTCTCCAAACAAGCTAGGTGATTTAGGGAGTTTTCGTGGTGCTTTTAGGGTGTTTGGGTGGCGGTTTTAGAGAGAGAGAGAAACCGATTGAGAGAGAGAGAGAAGAGAGAAATTGAGTGTGGGTATGTGCTTGTGTTTGTGTGTTAGAGTGATCAAAAGGGTGAGGGTTTGGCACCCCTCACCTTGGCCGGCCATGGTGGGGTCCACCATGTGTGGATCTCACCAAATGTTGTTCCCTCGTGTTTGCGCTCCGTGCGGTGTTCGTTTCCCCGGTCGTTTAAACGTTAAAATAATTTTGTACGCGATTAATTATACGTTTTAAAATACGATATATTACTCGATATTTTAGTCGGAGTATTTTACCAAAATACTTGTTTTTAAGTTATAAAATATAACTTTGTTTTGTTTTGTCGGTTGGTCGCGTTTTAGTAGAGATCGGTAGAGTTTTAATTAAAAACGTATGTGTTTGTTATATTATAAACATAATATAAAGTAGTAGTTTGCGTAATTAAATAATTCCACATTATTTAATAATCATTTTACCAACGTCCGTATTTTGTACTTTTGTAGTTTCATACGATTTGAACGAATCGTATACGTGTATATATATATATATATATAGTAAGTAATTATCGTATTTAATCCTATTTCATATTAAATACACGTAGTAAGCACGTAATTAGGAAAATTTTAAATTGGCCCTAATTTTACGGTTGTTACATTCTCCCCTAGTTAGGAGAATTTCGTCCCGAAATTTGTTTGAAGTAGTAGTCGGTAGTTCGATATTCGTTAGGTAGCTACAATGTGTACTAGTAGCCTACAGTAGTAGGGTAGGTCCTACAGTATTCGTAGTAAGGCAGTTGTCAGGTAGTGACGTACCCTTAGTTTTGTTGCCTGGAGGTAGTGGGCATTGAGCCTTGAAATGGCCGGCATTCCCGCAGTTGAAGCACAGCTTCGCTTTAGGAGAGTTCGTACTTTTAGGATAGGATTTACATCGACCGATGGGTATGGCACACGGTCCTTTATGATGCCGAGTGCATTGGAAACAGAGTGGCTTCTTTCCCTTGTAGTTTCCTGAAGGGTTGGTCGGAGAAATCTTCACCCTTTTTGCTGGAGGCGGTGCACAGTCAGTGTCGGTATCCTCTTCAGCAGGAGTACCATGTGAAGTTGGTGGTGAAGCAGGGTTTTCTAAGGCTATCAAACGTAGTTCGTATTCACGTATACACACGTCATTCTGGAAGACAATTCGTCGTAGGTCCTTGATGTCTTCTCGTGCTTCGTTTAGTTGCTTTCGCACCGAGTTGATAGTATCATTGAGGCGATTGACGAGTTCTGTACTCTGGTCCATAGTGACGGGTGTTTTGGCAACAGTTAGAGCAACAGTGGAGGTAGGTGCTGTCGCTGATTCAGTGGTATGCTCTGTATCACTCTCGAGTTCAAGGAGGTAAGGAAACATCATTGGTTCCTCGTGGAACAGTTCATCATCCAATGTAGGACTGCTGACGGAGTGAGTTGTCATTTCCTACGAAATAAGTGTTCTTTTTAAGAATCGCTACATGTAAGTGAAGTTCTATTAGATGATATGCTTAAAATAACGTTAGAGTTCCCGGTCTCAACCAGTGTGAGATATTTGGGGAGGAAGTTTGTTCGTTGTATTTAAAGTGCAATGCAGGTTACACGGTTAGGATTCGTATAGTCGATTGTTTCCTAATCCTATTGAGTACTTAGGATCTAAGGAACACATAGAATAAAAAACAGTACACAAACGTTATTAAGTAAGAAATTTTGGGAAGCAGTTCGGGTAATCTAAGAATGAGTATACCCGGGTTGAACAAATCAATAAGCCTCGGATCCTGGGGATCCTCCCTAGCGTTGAGTACATAAGCTCTTCCTTGAGCAGTGTTATTGTTTTTCAACTTCAGCTTTGGGCAATCCTTTCTGAAGTGCCCAGTACCATTACACTCGTAGCAGGTCTTGGGTGCGTTGGTGTTGGTACCAGTGATGTTGGTTCGGCAATCTTTGGTTAGGTGTCCAAATTTCTTGCATTTGGAGCAGGGACATGTACCGTCATGATGACGACTACATTTGGAGCAGTAAGGCTTGCTCCCCTTGTAAGCCTTCGAGTCATCGGCATTAACGGTTGCAGGCTTTTTGTTGGAGGTCTGGTTGGATGGGTTGGGACTTACTTCCCATTTGCGTTTGTTGTTTGCAGACGGGGTGGAAGTTAGGCCACGACGGGCAGAGTTAGCCGTTAATTCATGGGCCATGCGAATGGCGTTCTGAATAGTACCCGGTTTGGATGAGGTTACCAGGTCTTGGAGTTTGTCAGGGAGTCCGTCGACGTACTTCTCGATCCTCTTGTACTCAGGATCGGCCATGGATGGGCATAGAAGTGCCAGTTGGTGAAAGCGGTTGGTGTAACCAGTGTTATCATCACCTTGCATTTTATGGTTCCAAAACTCTACTTCCAGGTGTTTCAATTCATCTCTGGGGCAGTACTCACCCCTCAGCATATTCTTTAGTTCTTCCCACGAAAGTTTGTAAGCATTCGCGATACTCACAATCTGAGCATAGGTGTTCCACCAGGTGAGAGCAGTGTCAGAAAAAGTGCTGGCGGCGAACTTAACCTTGTCCTCCTCAGTGCAGTTGCAGATAAGGAATACCGATTCGATTTTCTCGATCCAGCGTACTAGACCGATCGCTCCTTCAGTACCCTGAAAGCTCAAGGGTTTGCAGTTCTGGAAGTCCTTGTAAGAGCAGGTTTTGGGTGGTGGTGCATTGTTAGCCGTATCTTCGCTACCAGGAGTGGTTGCTCGGACAGCTAAGGCTTGGGCCACACTACGGGCAATCAGATTTGCAATTTCGGCTTCACTGAGCGTGACTTGTCGGCGAGGAGGCATGTTGCTGAACAAGAAAAGAACAAGGGAGGATAAATAAGATAATTAAGTAAGTACAGAGAGAATACGCCAAAGCTTGACACGCTGACAGTTTAACAAAGGTAGTAGGATGGTTGAAATTAAAACATACGTGTTCAAAAGATTACAGGCGTTTACAGTTTACAAAAGTACCGTGAGTTTGAACATCCGGACGAGCAAGATAAGTTACAAAATGTGATGGGATTTTAATATAACCATCGGATTAGCGGTCCTAACTAAGACCTACTACATACACGCCTAACTGCTATACACTACTGTCATAGCTATCGTCGGCCTATTCTTGGTGTAGATTGTAGGGGTAGTAACGAGCTTCCAGCATATCTTGGTATAGTCGAAGGGTAGGATAAACCAAAGCATCTCCGGTAGCTTGTAGGTACATCCATTTGATCCATGCCGTTACTCGTTGATTCAGATGAGTAGTTACTTCCTTCAAATAGAGAACAGAGTCTCGGATTCGTTCAGGAATGGACCTTTGCAGAATCCTTAACTCCATCTCGTAAGCTTTGCATTTCAGTTGCAGCTCCCAGTTACGGCCATCCAGATCTTCAACCTGATCCCGTACTCTTTCGTACTCTTCAATGTCTACGAGTCCGAAACCGTGATTCTCAAGTCCTTCCACTGGGGCTATCTCTTCATCGAGATATGTGTACTGAATTTGTTCGTCGTTAATTTGTTCATTGTCTGACGTGTAGTCACATGACGAGAAGTATGTCATTTCCAATGGATAATTCTTCAAAAATGGCATGGAAAGAATGTCAGCCTTCGGAGGTATGTCGGTTATGTGAAATCATAAGGGTTGGCTCAGAAATGGAATAACGAGGGTCAAGTTGTCGTTATTTGGTGTATGCCGTAAAGCGGAATTCACAGGTGTCGAGAGAGAGTAATATGTCGGAAGGCGATGCCTATATATGTATATCTATCTATATCACATAATAGCCTAGTGTGTGTCTAGCACAAACAAGTAAAAGTCACGGTTCTCTCGAGGTCAGAGTCAGCTAGTGCATTCCTGTTCAACATAACCCCTTTCAGAATTCACATCATCTTCATTTAATTGTACATAGTTGATCAGGCTATGTTAAATTAAACTTGTAGGATGTAATCCCTGAACCAGTTATACCTAATGAGGAATACTGCCTAACAATCATAGTCTAGGCCCACTAAATGCAACCTAGTTCACTATAACCTTAGGCTCTGATACCAATCTGTAACCCCCCCAAATTTAATGGTTTGCGGAAGCGAGTTTTTGGGTGTTACTAATCAATAATCACAAGCACAAAGGATACAGTGAACGACTCTATATGAGACGTTCGAAAAGTTATTACATTAATACATAAGTAGTTTCAAAATACAAGCTAGAGTTCGAGTAAGTTTCCTGGAGATTCTATTACATAACAACTAGTACAAAAGTAATGTATGAAAATCTCCAAGCTTGTAAATGCATGCGACTCGAGCTAATAAGCATATCCTGCTGGGCTTCCATCTAAAGCTGCGTACCTGAGAATGCATTACTAAAACGGTCAACCAAAAGGTTGGTGAATCTCACAGGTTTGTAAGTGAATAGTTTGAACACACAAGTAACAGTTGTATTTGTAAATCATTAGCCAGCCAATAAGTAAGTGGTGGTTGCAGGTCATGCTAACCGTTTGATACCCTTGCCATGAGCCACCATAGTTGAAGCTTAACGTACAGTAAATATTGTGCCCCCGTGAATGTTAATCCAAAAACATTCATATGAAACGAGTAAGAAACGCCCGTTTCTACAGTAACGGTTCGTGGTAGTGCGTGCTACCCCGGGCGGGGATTGTCAGTCCCATATGGATCCATATACTAAAACTCGCGCTTATCCCATAACTAACAACTATGATTAGGAGGCCTTCATTGGATTAAACGAAACTCATGCAATTGGCGTATCTGTAAATCAGTAAGGTACGTAAATCATGCCAGCAAGTAATTATGTGTGTTCATGTAAAACAAGTAATGCATCTCAGCCCTGAGTGAAAAACAGTAAAATAGGGGCTGTGAGACTCACCTGAGTCTTAGTAAACGTTGCAGGAAGCAAGCGGTATAGTATCCTGACTAGCAACCTTTAGCGTCCTAACACGCATGAGGTTTAGTAAGTAAATTGAATACTTGTAAGGTATCCATGCTAGTTGTTCCCAAACTAGTTAATGTCCATTTGTTGTTTGTATGTTTGTATTTGTTTGTAAGTTGTAGTTTGTAGCAAAGTTGTACGGCCCGTTGGTATCGGAGTGTAATAATAATCTCATCTATTATTATTATCCAGTTGTTGTAATCGTATAGTTGTCAAGTACGTTTGTATTGTAATGTGTAATGTTCAAGTGAATGTAAATCCGAGTGGGTGTAACCCTAGAGTGTATGAGTGAAATCTCATAGGTGTTCGAGTGTAATCATGTGTATGTGCGCGAGTGGGCTCTCGCGTTTTAAATAAGTGTAATCTTATATGTATTCGAGTATTGGTGTATACTTCCAAAAGTATAGTATTTTCATGTATAAATCGTATCGTATTTGATTTGGTTGTTAAAAAGTGATTTTTAAACACTTAGAATGTTTTTAGCTTCTGTTTTTGGGTTTTTGCGACACTAAATGCGACACAGTGCTTGTGTCTTATGGTTGTCATGCGACACAAGCCTTGTGTCTCATGGATGCAACTTAATGCGACACAATATGCGACACAATCCTTGTGTCTTATGTTTTATGCGACACAATCCTTGTGTCTTATGTTTTATGCGACACAATCCTTGTGTCTTATATTTTATGCGACACAATCCTTGTGTCTTATGTTTTATGTAACACAACGCTTGTGTCTTATGCTTCTATGCGACACAACGCTTGTGTCTTACGTTTTATGCAACACAACGCTTGTGTCTTATGTCTTATGCGACACAACACTTGTGTCTTATGTTTTATGCGACACAAGCCTTGTGTCTTATGCTTCTATGCGACACAAGCCTTGTGTCTCATGGATTTTTGGTCTGACGCAACACAAGGGCTGTTACGTTTTTGGGGTTCGGTTTTTGGGGTCAAACGACCTCGGTTTGACCCGAAACTTTTACACGAGTTCTAGTATGTTACAAAGAGTCCATAAAAATTATTGGTTGGCGTTTTTAGTGTTTGTGGTGTCGTTTTCTTAAAAATGACCCAAAACCGACATTTTCGATAATGTTTTCAAAAACGAGTTTTAATTATATATTTGGACATTACTAAGCTAGGGGAACAATATTCTAGCAAAAATAAACGAAATCGGAAAGTTCGAGGGTCGCCGGAAAACTTACAAAGTTGTCGGATCGAGAAACCGAAAAGATAGGTTTGTGGCTTTCGTTGTCGTGATCACTTTTCTCCGAACGAGCTAGGTGATTTAGGGAGTTTTCGTGGTGCTTTTAGGGTGTTTGGGTGGCGGTTTTAGAGAGAGACAGAAACCGATTGAGAGAGAGAGAGAGGAGAGAAATTGAGTGTGGGTATGTGTTTGTGTTTGTGTGTTAGAGTGATCAAAAGGGTGAGGGTTTGGCACCCCTCACCTTGGCCGGCCATGGTGGGGTCCACCATGTGTGGATCTCACCAAATGTTGTTCCCTCGTGTTTGCGCTCCGTGCGGTGTTCGTTTCCCCGGTCGTTTAAACGTTAAAATAATTTTGTACGCGATTAATTATACGTTTTAAAATACGATATATTACTCGATATTTTAGTCGGAGTATTTTACCAAAATACTTGTTTTTAAGTTATAAAATATAACTTTGTTTTGTTTTGTCGGTTGGTCGCGTTTTAGTAGAGATCGGTAGAGTTTTAATTAAAAACGTATGTGTTTGTTATATTATAAACATAATATAAAGTAGTAGTTTGCGTAATTAAATAATTCCACATTATTTAATAATCGTTTTACCAACGTCCGTATTTTGTACTTTTGTAGTTTCATACGATTTGAACGAATCGTATACGTGTATATATATATATATATATATATATATATATAGTAAGTAATTATCGTATTTAATCCTATTTCATATTAAATACACGTAGTAAGCACGTAATTAGGAAAATTTTAAATTGGCCCTAATTTTACGGTTGTTACAGAATGTGTCCCCATATAATCATCATCTCTGCACATACACTATCCTAAATCATGGTAAACCACGTCTTTGTTATCCTTAGGTATTACATATGCTAGTCTCCCTTTACTTTTATGCTTTATAAGTTTTAGTAGTTTAACTAGATAAAAACCAAAAACAATCACCTACCACTTATTCAAACCCTAGCTTGAAAGTTAGTTTATCGGAACGAGCTCTGTTTCAATTCTACAGTCGTGAGGAACGACCCTGGATCATCCTTACCGCATACTCGTATCAAGGTATTCGTACCAGTACCAGTAGGTAGTACGGAGGTTTAGGCTCCCCCGACTATTATAAATTTAAAACTACCACCTGACGCCGCACCTAGTGGAAAGGTCTGCAACGATAGGAAGCAATTCCTGAACAGACCGCTGGGAGCGCGTCAAGTTTTTGGCGCCGCTGCCGGGGACGGTAGTACGATTCGGAGCCTGTTTAGATAAATTAGTTTTTAAGTTATCCCTTTACTTTTTGCCCGTAGAATAGCGTTGTTAGATTAGATTAGCTTAGCTTAGCTTAGTTTAGATTTAAAACACTTCTCACCTCAAATATAATTCTTAAACCTTCTTCAAATGTCGTCTTTACTGAATACTTGGGTAGAAACAAAAATACATCAATTGCAAAGTCTTGCTCAAATAATTCAAATTGGATGTAGGATATGCGGTGTTCCCCACTTTGACGGAGAATGTGAGGGACATACGATGTTAGCCATAGGACACTTAGATTCTCAATCAAACCCCTATAGCTCCACTCAACATCAATCTCAATCTTTATCATTCGAAGTCAACCCACACTCCACATCTAATACACTCAACATAGACTTGCACTCAACTCTAAGCAGTGATCTAATTGAACCCGTTACCCAAGTAGTCGATGAGAATGTTGTTACGAGATTGGAGACGTCAACGGATAATGTCCCACCTCCATGCCTAGAGTACAACATTATCATTGACCAAAAGACCATAGGAAGCAAGGTGGGTTTTGCGTCAGGGTTGCCCTACAAACCATCTCTCCACCACATAATGACGTATACGTCATGAAGTGATATGGACACCTCTGACCAACCCATTCTGTCAACCCGACCCCAGGAGGTATTAGAAGTTGAGAGATTTGTTATACCTCCGGTAGAACAATTCCCTTACTTTGAATCATCTCCTCATATTGGACATCCCGTGACCTTAACTTTCCTTAAACTGTTAGGTATGTACCAATATTACCACTTGTGTCTACTAATGGATGCAAGGAAGCCGCTAGGATTGCCTGATAAATAGTGTTAGAGTCAAGCTAGAGACTCGAACAAAAACAAGCGCTTCTCGGGAGGCAACCCGTGTCTAACATAGTTTTAGTAGTCGTAATAGTAGTTAATTTAAGATAAGTTGTAAGCTAACCCAAATAAGTAGAGAATGATCCCTAAAATGAATGTTCCAAGTCTTCTCTATTTTTATGAACAAAAAGGATGTTTTGCGAAATTACTTCATTGAAATTTTTGTCAAAACTTAAAACTTCCTACTCCTACTTGTTTGAACTTTATTCTTAGTATCCCTTTCACTCACAAACATGGAAACCTATTAGAGTTAGGAGCCTTAGTCATCTTACACACCCACTGACATGTTTCGAGCATTTGAGGTACTTACATATATTTGTGTGAACAAACATGAAATACTGATGCTTAATCTGATAAACATGATTTGTATGTCAATATGTGTATTATGCTCGAACTCGTTTAAAAATGTGTTCTTTGGATATCTCTATACTTGGCTACCTGATTCAACTGATAATACTGGTATTTCCATATCTGATGTTTGTGCTGCGGTGAAATTATAGGCAACTAACACTTGTAGTGTGCGATTAGACTCTAAGTCATACACTGGTTTGTTTCATCTTCAAAGCATTCACTTTGATAGGTCATTCGCAAACCAGTGAATCTATGATTTGGAGAATAATCACTTGTTTGTTAGATCACGTTTATTTGTTCTACTTGTTCAAATGCCAAACAAACAGGGATTGCCGCCTATGGGTAAAGAATCTTTGAGAATAATGGAAAGGCAACAAGGGGATCTTGTAGTTCATAAAATTTGGAAATCTTTGGAGCATTGCTTTGAAGGGAGAAGAGATACCTCTTTCAGACACATATATGATTTCTAGTTGTCTATGACTAGTTCATTAAGTAGATCAGCTCAACATTCACAACATGTACCCATATCCTAGAGCTAAACCTTAGCACATCCTTGATTGCTAGCATAGTTTTGTATGGAACCCCAAACATCATCCGTCATCACAATAGCCACCCACATTCACCCATCCATCCACCCATTCAGACTTATAACCACCACCATCGGGAACCATTCATCTGCTATAGTAATGTCACCGCCTACAAGTATACACAGAAACATCTCAGAGATATAGGCTGACTTAGGAATGGCTATCAAAGGATTAGATATGGGATTGATCTCTGCTGATAAGAACAACAATCAGATTCATTGCATCAGTTGTCAGTAAAGATCTCGGGCGATAGAGATTTATGGTCATTGGATTCATCACTTTCAGATCATTAGAGAGTCATTTACATCATCATCTCTTAATGATTAGGATCCTCGTCCAGTTATCTCTATCCAACATTCGTGTTTCAAGGTTGACTCTGCTTGTGTCCGGAAAATGACATCACTTCACATTATTTTCTATCGTTTTGGAAGTCGAGCTCTCGACTATAACAGCAGCGCTGCTCGGGAGGCAACCCGTGGAATAAGACGTGTTGAGAGAAAGTGTCAACAAGTGAAGAAAATCTTCGACTATCCTTCACACTTGGACGTACCAGAAATACTTTATGAAAACTTCTGCAGATTTTCAACTCATTTGCAAATAAATCACTGTCTCAGAAAATAGAAAATAACTTTGAAAACTGATAATTCATGTGTTTCGAGCATTTGAGGTACTTGCATACTACTTTTATGCATTATGCTCGAACTTGTTTACAAAACACATGTTTTATAAAACTGATTTGTAATAGAAAACATCTTTTCAATTTCTGAGACAGTGATTTCTCTTTCCATTTGCATAAAAATTGAGTTTGAAAAAGGCTACGTCCAACGTGTTCACACCTACGAGATTGATTCATAAGAGAATGATGAATGAATAAACCAATAGCAAGATGCTTGAAGCCGAGCCGATCTTCATGGATGCAGAAAAAAAGATCTTGGCAACATCTCTTTTCAGCAAATTCAGACTCTCAGCTTCAGTGCAGCTCGCTATCTGGGGAGTGTCTTAACCCTTTACCCTCTTTTGTTTATGATTCTGTATATTATTTGCCTTGTTAAGTTTGTTAAAGTAGTCTATACTCTATCCTAAGCGTATTACTAAGTGTGGGATTCCAACCCAAAACAAACACTTGAGAAACATTTTCTTACATGTTTAAACTCTAAGTGTGGGATTCTACTTTCAGTAAATCTCAACTCAAGATAACATTAGGGACAATGTTCCTCTAAGTGTGGGATAGCAGGTATAGTTCCTCAAATTTTTCAAAATTTTTCAAGAAAATTAAAAAGTATGAGCTAAATCATCTGATTAACTCTGCTATTTTTGAGTCATAATGTCTTTGGAGAGGAGCTATTTTCAAATATGAGTAAAATATTTTGGAATCTAGGGAAAATAAGGTAGAAATTTCTTAAGCAAGAAATGATAATCTAATAGGAAGCATGACGAAGCACATACAACCCTAATTGCAGTGAGGTATCTTGAGCCTAAAAGCATTCATCTTTAATGCTTCACTATTCATTTCTTGTGTGTGCCGATGCATGTATCTCTGAATTAGAACTTGCTCTTGACATACGCTTCGAGACCACATTGGTGTGTACCGTACGCGGTATAGGTGCAATTAGATGACCTTGACATTCCCTAGGAATTAAACCACTTTTTACATATCTCTTGAAGCCCAAAACCCTTCCGATACTCATTTTTAGTATCGATGATCCACCTAGTAAACCCTGTTGAGCCTAAACC
Source organism: Helichrysum umbraculigerum (assembly GCA_949592205.1). NCBI lineage: Eukaryota > Viridiplantae > Streptophyta > Magnoliopsida > Asterales > Asteraceae > Helichrysum > Helichrysum umbraculigerum. The sequence goes on from CATIUR010000004.1 coordinate 94,708,540, forward strand.
TTTCATTTCATATTAAACCCTACTTCCCAAAATATCCCCAAAACTTATCTTAGAATTTATGAGGTTATGAGGAACATCTTTTAGAATATCCTCTTCACTTATCCTACCACTTTCGTGTTCTCCAAAAGATTATCTCTCTTGAGAATCCCTGGTGCGTAAAATTGGCACCATGAAAAGACTCAAAATGTTCAAGATAAGGGATTTATGAAAGAATCAAAAGAAAATTATCCTTGGAAATTCTCTGGCAAAGAAGTTATGAAGAAGAAAAAAAAGAAAATAGAAAAATAGAAAAATAGAAAAAAAGCAGGAAAAGAAAATAGAAGAGAAAAGAAAAAGCAGAAAAGAAAAGAAAAATAGTTACGCAAGAATAAAGCTAAGTCCTTCAAAGTATCATCCTCGCAAGAAGAATATGATAGAAGATCGATAGCTATCTCCTTTCCGTTCTAGAATAAAGTTATTCATGATCTCAGTAGTTTTAAAGATAAGCCAAACCCTTACAACCCAAATATACCACAATCCATACCCTTTTACCCTCACCAAACACTACAACCCTCATGAATGTCTTGGGATAATTAGCACCGTCCTCACCTAAGTGGTGGAGATCCGATTCTCGACCAAGCCTATGACGATGAGTGTTGCATGACTGGCTATTTGAGCGATTTCGTTTGTTCTAGATTGATAGGAAACCCGATACACTTTGAGTGAATTGAGTGACCACCTTTAGTGAGATCGCCTAGTCATGTGTACTCCAAGATCATGAGATTTGGAAGTATGCCTAAGAGAATCTTTTCTTGTTTAAGGAAGGATCATCTTATCTTTCCCTATATTCTTGAAATTATCTTACTTACATTTGGAAGTGGTAACTCTTAAAAATGTTGTGACTCGCTCTAAAATGTTTTCAAAAACTGAGTGTTGCTTGAGGACAAGCAACGTCTAAGTGTGGGATAACTTGATGTGACGCAAAAAGTCATGTTTTTAAGTATGATATTCCACACTTTTTGGACACATCTTTAGTGAAAACATTCCAAAACAATTATTATTTACTAAAATTCACTAAAGTGCTCCAAATATGGACGTTGCTGCAAAAATCACTAAAAACGTCTAAATAACGAGCAAAACAGGGCGAATAAACAACAACCAATTCTCACACCCTCATTTACCTTATGATAAGCACATTCTAACCTTATGATATGTTGTAATAGGTAAAAACGAGACGTGAGAATCAAGAATCATGCAAATTGGGTGAAGAACGGAAGAGATACGGCTTCTACAGATCGTTAAAAGTCATTCCAAACATGCTTGAGTTAAACACATCCAATTTCTGTGAAATTGGTACCATTAGAAGCGTAACGGAATTACGAAAGCGTGAGCGCAAGAATCGCATCAAACAGACGTGTAACGAAGGAGATACGGGCATTTTAAGCAACGAAGGAAAGCCGAAACACCCCGTATACGGCCTTTGCAAGCCGTATACGGCCCCACAAGACCGTATACGGCCTTTTAAGACCGTATACGGCCCTTCTGACCCAATATACTATTTTGGCAAGGCTAGGGTCCATCCGGTCATCCCCCTTCATGCTTGGTTTGCTTGTACGATGCGCTTTGATGCTTGTACGTATTTCTCCTTTGGCTCAAAGCATTATTCCTTTGGCTCCAAGTTTGGCTTCAACTTTGGCTCCAAGTTTGGCTCCATGGCTTGCACCTTTGGCTCCAAGAAATCTTTCTTTGGCTCCAAGGTGATCATCACCTATAAATAGATGGCCTCCTCCACCATTACACCTACACCTCTCATTCCATTTCTCTCATTTCTCTCTCTAACACTACTCTTAGGAGTTAGAGGAGAATTAGTCTTGTAGTAGGTTCTGTCTCTAGCATTACTCTTAGGAGTTAGAGGAGAATTAGTCTTGTAGTAGGTTCTCTCTCTAGTCTTTCTCTCTAGTTTCTTACTAGGGTTTTAAACCCTTGGACTAGTGAGATGATTAGGGAGGGAAACCTTTACTTTTCTAGTAGGTTAGTTATGTAATTAATTAGTAGAGGCTAGCTTATGTAATGCTTGGATATTTATGAAGAAATACAAGTGTTATTCTGCTCGCAATTCGTATCGGTATTTTCTATCATTTCTATTATTAATTTGTCATAATGTTCTTGTTTGATGTTTGCGATTTATTAATGTTGGAAATGTTTATTGGTATGCTTTGTGAATAGTTGCTTGTATGTTTGCCTTGATTTAGATAGTTAGGGATGATGTTACATTAATTCTATCTGTATAAATGGGAGTTGTTATACTTTGTTATAAGTCTAAACTTATCCTGAATATAGACTTTATCGTTCACCCTTTCCAGTCTTTCACGTGACTATTGCCCTTAGGATAGGACTTTGCAAACCCGAATACTACGTAAACATAGTTTAACTGTGTTACAGTATGAAGCTATGAGATTCCGTTAAATGGCACTGTACTTCGTATAGCGTTGGAAACACCTCGTGTGGAGTACAAATACGTGGAAGCTAAGGAAATGTCGTAGGATCATCTCATCGTGAATTACCTAGAAGCCACCCTTCTAGAACATGGTCTAGGATACATAAAGCTGTGGAAATGCTAAACCTTAAAAGTACTGTACACCGTGAGTATACTTAGATTTATACAAGCTGTGGAAATACTTAATGCACTATACACCGTAAGTATACCTAGGGATGAACGTCTGATTGTAAAGGAGGGTCTAATTCAAGACGGAAGTATTTAAGCTTAACTAATAGAATATGAGTTTTGAAAAGAAAGCAAGGAGTCGGCTGTATTCCCAGATGCTTAAACCCCTTAACTCTTCATAACCGATAGTTTAGATTAACATAGTTAAATAACCAGTACACATTTAGATGACACATTTAGGTTTAGGTGTTAAGAAAGGTCAGAGTATCCTTAATGGCAGTTTGTTACCTCATGCATGCACCCCGGAGTTATCTCCAGAGACTCACTATTCCGTAATAGGGTAGTTGAGCAAGGGTCACTATACCGTCACAAGGGCAGTGTTGGGGGGTTGAGCAACCTGTTATGATCAGAATCACCATAGCCTAGGTACTCAGTGACATACTAATTTAGAACCGGAACTAAATAAGTAGGGTCCTAGTGTTTACACCTAAGTTTATTTGTTTGTTAACTGAATGTGTCCCCATATAATCATCATCTCTGCACATACACTATCCTAAATCATGGTAAACCATGTCTTTGTTATCCTTAGGTGTTACATATGCTAGTCTCCCTTTACTTTTATGCTTTATAAGTTTTAGTAGTTTAACTAGATAAAAACCAAAAACAATCACCTATCCACTTATTCAAACCCTAGCTTGAAAGATAGTTTATCGGAACGAGCTCTGTTTCAATTCTACCGTCGTGAGGAACGACCCTGGATCTACCGCATACTCGTATCAAGGTATTCGTACCAGTACCAGTAGGTAGTACGGAAGTTTAGGCTCCCCCGACTATTATAAATTTAAAACTACCACCTGACGCCGCGCCTAGTGGAAAGGTCTGCAACGATAGGAAGCAATTCCTGAACCGACCGCTGGGAGCGCGTCACTGGGTGGTAAAATCATCAAGCAACGTATTATGAGTCTGCAGCAGTGTCTTGTAAGACTGACTCTGTTGAAGCAACTGCTGGCCAAGAGTAAGATTGTTCACCACCAACTCTGGAATCCTCGATGCAACCTTCTCTAACTCCTTCACTCTCGACTCTAAGGATGTAATCCTTTCAGCGTTAGTCGTAGGAGTAATGGGAATGGTCGTCGGACCAGGTGGTGTCAGCGAAGCAACATGTGACTCAAATGTATGCGGCGGAAGTGGCTGAGTCAAAGCTGTCGTAAGAAGATCAGCTACAAATGTGCTTGCTGTAGTAGTTGGAATCGGCTCCGAACGTACTAAGTCAACAATCTCCTATAAACATTAGACAAAAATTAAATAAGTAATTGTTACAGATTACTCTGTCTCAATCTCTAATTAATTTTGTAATACTTGTAGTACTAAACTTATATCTCTTACCTCAGTAGGTACAGACATCGGTTCAGACTCTACCGATATCACCGTCTCGACCTGCGGTGTATCCCGAGCAACTGTCACAGAATTAACTGTCTCAGTTTAACTCCTGATAAACAACAAGTTAAGATTATTTAACTTTATATAATACTAACCTTCTCATATGGTCAAAGTCCTCGAACGTTTCCTCAAAGGAGTTACAATCTCCTCAGGACCTTCCTCCAAGATACTGAAGTCAGGATCGACTTCCTTACCCTTCCTCTTCTTCTCAGAAAGATAAATAGACGGAGGAGGAGAAGGTGTATTTTCAGAATCATCATCTGAAGCCGTCTCACCATCACGACCTCCAGATGAACCAACAGGATCCTAAAATTTTAAATATGTGAAACATTTATGATTAGCGTAAAGCTCTATCATACAAGTTCTATATATTTAAAATTAATCAGATATAATACCTTAACAGGTACAACCTCTGACCTATCTTGCTGTCTCTGCTCACCCTCAGGTCTTGCAACCTCTGGGTTCACAGCATCAGCTTCAACTTGATGTTCATATAATGATATTTATATTTTATAATTAGAAATATTATCCAATTAACTAAATATCTATAACATTATCTTTATATCACAATATTATACTATAATATTTAATAATTACATCGAACATCTAAATATCTATATTATTATATAATTGATATAATACCTGTTCAGGTGCAACAGCAATAAACTGATCGATTTCCCTCAGATCGGGATCTTGTGCATCGTCATTCTGACCGAGCAATTCTTGCACTACTTGTGCAGAAATCTCAGCATCAACCTGTTGACCTGGCTGATCTGCCTGTATCAAGACATCTTCAATCAATGCCTGTGGCTCAGGTTGTGGAACCACAGTAGCAGCAGGCTCTGGTACAACAACAGCAGCACCAACATCATTCCAATCATGATTTAGCGGTGTCACATAAGCAGGATCCACAATATAGCCAAAGAGATCACGAATCTCCGGCTTGACATATTCCTCCCGTCGAATAGTCTGCTGGAACATAGCGTTGTATCCTCTGAGCGCAATAGTATCAACATGCAAATGCGGCTCAGGGATAGCAATATCTGGAAGACGAGCACGGATAATCATCATACAGAACCTCGGGTAGATCATAAAACGTGATCTGACAGAACCCGAAATCTGTCTAACCAGCTCACCAAAAATAAAATCGCAAAAACTGTATGGTTTATTGTAAACTAGTGACAGTACTGCCGATACAAGAGCAGGGCTCTACTCATCAAAACCGCCCTTCTTCGGTCCAAAAACAGTGACAATAACATGCCACAAGAATCTCCATTGCCCAATAACCAGGGCCTTGAGGAATTGACGTCCTCTCCTCTCACCCGTATAGCCCATCCTACCTAACGCGCCCTCGATAAAATCACTGGAGTACTCAGTTGGACCATCTTCTTGGTCAACTGTACCCAGATGTAAAATCTGACGAAGGTCAAAAGCGGCAAAAACAATCGGTTGTTGATTAACCGATGCGCGAATAACCGGTGGACTAACCGATTCGTCATACTGAATATTCGTCCAAAAATCATTCAGTATCATCTCAGTCATCGGTGGAGACTCTGTAAGTACGTACCTAATGCGAGAACGTGCAAAGAACGTTAACACTTGAGCTAATATGTTTGCTCCACGTGCTGATATATCAAGATCCACAAGAATATTGTGACCCTTGTCGAATTGTCTCGCCATATCTGTAAAAGAAACACAAATGACAAAAACAATTAATACACGTTAGTAAATTATAAACTATAATGTTTTATGAATCAAAACGATCATCTAACATCTTAGTTTTTAACACAATAAACACATATATAACTTATACCATATAGGATCATAAGTTCAATATGTAATTTCCGTTAGTTACTTGTAAATATAAATTCTCAAGTCGTTAACGTTTTATAAAACAAATATATATATTATACCGCTAACTTAAAATTAGGACACGTCACTCGATTACTTTTTGAATCGGTAGACTTTCGATATAAATATATACATTTTAATACAATTCCAATATATACAAGTTATTACTCAAAAAGTCTTAACATTTATATATTAACTTTTAAAACAAAAGTTTTCTAAGTCCTGGACTCGCAAAGTAATGACATGCGAATTGAGTAATACTCGATTCGCCAGTCAACTCACAACTGAATCCGCAGCCTATTGAACTCGCTAATCAAGTCAATCCGCAGGTCAACTCGCCAGTCGATCCGCTAATCAAACTCGATTTGCTACAGTTCAATCTCAATTCGCTGCGAGTTCAATCTGGAACTCAACTCTCTTCATAAACTGCCGTCGCGAGTTTAATCTTAAAATCAATGATTTTGTTAATTTTAACACAATCAATCGATACATTCACATTCATTTAAGTTTATTTAACATTAATCCTAAGGATTCATGTCCAATAACACCATAAATCTATATGAATCGTTCAAAACTCAAACCGAAACCCTAAGTTTATAAAAACTCTCGATTTATAGTTAATTACACGGTGAAATCCGTTGTATTATACCTCAAAATGTTCGCAATATGAAGATTTGTAAAACCCATGGAGTGAAAAACTCGTTCCCGTATATGTAAAAACTAAATCAAGCGAAAAGTGAAAATCGCTTTAATCGCCAAGTGGACTCGCAAGAATGAAGTGAACTCGCGAATGAAGTGGGTTCGGTGGTGTGACTGGTCGATCCGCAGCCCTTTTATACTTTTGACTCGATTCACGAGATTTAAGTCGATTCGCAGGTTTGACTGGTCAAACTCGCAGAATGAAATAAAAACGCGAATTAAATGCTAAGTATAAATTAAAAACCCAACATTTGTAAAAGTCTAAAATAAAATTATTTTTCACTTGTATTTGTTACGATTGTTCAACTCAAAATAAAAATTTATTCAGTATAACTTAATTCCAAAGGGTAAAATCTAATAAACACTAAAACTTTATTCAAACATAAAGCTAAAAATAAAATAAGAATAAAACACAATCATATAAACATTGGTATCAAGTACCATTTTATTAATCACTTGAACAAAACAAAGAAGAAAATACATAAACAAAATGAATAAGAATTTATCTTCTTAGGGATTATATAAGAAAGAATAAGCTATTTAGATTTATTAAAAAGTATAAGCAGATTGTTAGTATACATACCTCATGAAATTCAAATAAATTACAATAAAATCACAACATATTTTATCATTAATCTACTTATATTTATAGAATTATATCTTAGATACCTTTATCCACATAGCATAATTGAAAAATACATGATTCACTTAAAGTGAAAATATTTTAATAGAGACAGTTCAAGACTATTACCGATATTATGATCCACATAAACAAATTACACTCACATCTCTAAGCAACACCTTTATTGTTAGTATGAATATTATCAAGTGGTCTCTAATATATGATATACTAAAGAATTTTAGTAAACCACATAACACTGATTTTTTAAGACAAGGTATTGATTACATAATGTAACATACACTTGAATTTTGAATTTAGACAAATATCAAACATACCTTGAAGATACCAATGGTTGCAGATCTATACATAGTACAACAAAGTAACCCTTAGTATAAACAAAATATACTTGAGAATATTATCTTAACTAATGGCTCCAGGTCTGTACATAGTACAACAAAGTAACCCTTAGTTAAACTAATACCCATATTATAACTATTTGTCCTTTTATAGCTTTGTAATTACAGTGTACGTGAATACTATCATCCAACAATTTAAGACTTATGTCATACACCATATAATAGATACACTAGATAATAATCAAATAAATTATTACTTCTTAACACTTACAAATGTTTGTATAACTTGCCTACCAGTATATCATATGATGAATCTGTCTAGACATTAAAACAGACAATTTATAACTTTGTGGAAAGAGGTGTATAATCAAATAAATATAAATACATACCTGATAAAATAGCTGCAGTTTTAATGTAGCTTTAGTTGAACCTACTAACACATCATACTTAGGACTTAAGCTTATTATTGTGAAGCTTATTCTCCTAATGTACTATCTTCCCATAGTTTTTGCAGATAAAAACTTAAACAATTTTAAAGAATATTATATGTATATTCTTTAATGAAGGCGATTCCCCTTAGGTAACATGAAAATGAATGCCACGCCCCCATATATATATATATATATATATATATATATATATATATATATATATATATATATATATATAACATAAAAGTACCAACTATTACAAAAATACCCTTAGAAGACTAATCACTCTGGATTTCTCATTCCGTTCAGTTGAACCAACGTCTCAAATCTTGCTCTGTTGAACGCCTTTGTGTATAAGTATGCTAAGTTATCCAATGATGGAACCTTAACTAACTTTATCATTTTCTTCTCAGCACAGTCTCTCATAAAGTGATGTCGAATATCAATATGCTTAGTTTTACTGTGCTTCACAGGATTATTGGTGATCGACATAGTTGGTTCATTATCAATCATCATAGGAGTATTGGTTATATTTAACCCGTAATCCCGTAGTTGCTGTTGAATCCAAAGTAGTTGAGAGCAACAGCTGCCAGCTGCAACATACTCAGCTTTACATGTAGAAATGGCTACCGAGGTTGCTTCTTGCACTGCCAGGATACTAATCTACCTCCTAGGAATTGACATCCTCCGGTTGTAGATTTCCTATTCTGATTGCATCCTCCATAATCCGAATCAGTATAAGCTACGAGATCTAAGTCTCCATCAGTCGGATACCAAAGTCCCAGCTTAGGTTTCCCTTTGAGGTAACGAAAGATTCGTTTAACAGCTTGCATATGTGACTCTTTCGGATTAGCCTGATATCTTGCGCATAGACAAACAGCAAACATTATGTCAGGCCTAGAGGCAGTTAAATACATTAGTGATCCGATCATGGCTCTATAAAGAGTTGGATCCACATCGCTATCACTCGATGTATCTGGACCTAGTCCATGATTTACTGGAATTGGAGTATTGTAGACCTTACTTTCATCCATCTTAAAGCGTTCCAATAGCTCAAGTGTATATTTAGATGATGAATAAAGAATCCATCATTCTTTTGATCAACTTGTATGTGACACCCCCAAATTTAATGATTTGCGGAAGCTTGATTTGGGTGTCACTAATCAATATACAAAGCACATAAGATATAATGAACGACCACTATATGCGTCGTTTTAAACTTGTATAAATAAAGTAAATGTTTACATCAAAATATAGTTACATTAGCTCGGTTCCTGAAATTGAGAGATTACATAGCATAATTACTTTTACAAAATATAATAATGCAGTCCAATCTCTAGTTGTATGTATGCTGACTCGAGCTAATAATTCCTGCTTGTGCAGCCAAACTACTGGTGGGTACCTGTGATGAATACTAAAATGGGTCAGCAAAAACGCTGGTGAGCTCACAGGTTTGTATGTCAATATATAGTTGTCAGAACCGCAAGATTTATATTGAATTTAAAATGCAATTAAGCAAGATAAAAGTTATACTGTCCATGAGCACATAGTATGAGCTTAACTTGATTTGTCAGGCCCAATTAAGGAAACCTAACTTGAAATGCCTCCTACGAGTGCCTAATCAACACTCGTCTTCCCAAATGCTAATACATCCGTTTGATCGATTAGTGCGTGCTAACCCGGATGAGGATTGTCAATCCCATATGATATCATATACTAACATTCACGCTAAAATATTAGAGACTATGCTTATGGAGGACTTTAAATTGATTAGCTTGAAACTCATGTAGTATTTGAAGTTTGGCACTTGCGTTCTACTTGTAAAACAAAATCGAGTAGTAATATCACACCCCTAGTTGTAAAGCAGTGAAAATGGGGCTATGAAACTCACCTGGTTCTTGAAGTGTTTAACTTAATAAACTTGAAGTAATTAGCTGTGAGTTGGTGTCCAAAGGCTTGAAACCTGAATGTGTCCACGACACTTAAATTGTCATTAATTGTATTGGTATCCCGAAAGACTACCATTTGAATTGTTTGTCTAACTTAATGTCCAAATTACCCCGATTTGGTTGATTGTTTTGTTACAAGTTACTACGACTTGTTTGAATAAGTTGATACAAGTTACGACGACTTGTTTGATTGAATTATCTAAGTTACTATGACTTAGTTGATTTAATTGTGTATTTGAAAGTGTGTACGGCCCGTTGGTGACGGTTGTAACAATAGTCCTAAAATGTTATTATATTGTTGCTACAGTGAACTGCTACAGTAAAATTTGACTTTGAAAATTTTGAGTTTTGAAGATTCTGTTTTGTGCGACGTAGCCTGCGACGCAGGCTGCGACGTAAGGTTTTTGCGACGAAAAGGGTTGCGTCGCCAAAGTCAACAGTGCTAAGTCAATAGCGACGTAGGGTGCTACGTCGCTTATGCGACGTAGGTTCGATTTGCGATGTTAAGGTCTGCGTCGCTATGTGCGACATTCGCAAGTCAATGCGACGTAATAGGCTGCGTCGCTATATGCGACGTTGGGGATATAGTGCGACGTAGGTCGCTGCGTCGCATTTGCTCCAGGCCAAATGCGACGTACGGGGTCTGATCGGAGTTTCAACTTCAAAAACGCATTTTCCGACCATCGATCGGCCTAATATTTTTACCCAACCCATTTTAGGACATTACAAGGTTATACAAACAACTAGCAAGTTATAAAACTTAAAAACGAGAGTTTTCGGAGTTGGGTCGGAAACTTACAAATCGCCGAAATGAAATTCCGGAAAGATGAAAGTGTAGATCGTGAAGTGGTGAATCTTTTGTCCCAAACAAGCTTGAAGATCCGAGGTCGTTTAGTATGTTTATTTTGCGATTTTCGTTGATTTGGTTTGTGGTTTAGTTGAGAGAAAATAAGAGAGGAGAGAGAGATAGAAATGAGAAATGAAAGAAAAAAGAAAGAAAAGGGAGGTAATTAAGGTGGAATCCCCACCTTTTTCAGTCCCCGCGAAGTGCCCCGTGCGGTGTTCGTTTTCCCGATTATTTAAATGTTAAATATTTATTTTCTAAGTTTTAATATACGTTTTAAGATACGAATAATTACTTAGTATTTTCGTTGAAGCATTTTACTAAACATTTAATAATTACATTATAAATGGTGATTTGTCTCATTTTGTTTGCGCAATTACATTTTATTCGCGTTTATATTAATTGTGTGATAAAACTTGGATACGAAATATTATTATAAATAATATTTTTAAATAAATTGAGTTATTAAATAATATTTGTATTACTTAATAAAATTGTTCACCAACGTCCGTATTTATTGTATCGAAATTCATTCGATTTGAAGCTCGTACGATTTAAACAAACCGCATAATTGTAGATATATATTCAACAATATATATAATAGTTGATACATTAATTAGCCTAACACAGAACTAATTACATGTATTACACTTGATTAGGCACTAAACTATAGTCCTAAATTGATGGGTGTCACATTCTCCCCCTGTTAGGAGAATTTCGTCCCGAAATTTATGTTGAAGTTGTATTTGTCGATGAGTCAGTGAAGAGTTGAGGATGCTTGAGTCGCATCTGGTCTTCTCGTTCCCAGGTGAATTCCGGACCGCGCCGCGAATTCCACCTAACTTTGACGATGGGAATACGACTTTGTTTAAGTTGTTTGACCTCACGGTCCATGATTTCGGCAGGTTCCTCAACAAAGTGAAGCTTCTCGTCAACTCGAATTTCATCGAGTGGAATGATAAGTGTCTCATCAGACAGACACTTTTTCAGATTTGAAACATGAAATGTGGGATGCACACTGCTGAGTTCGGATGGCAGCTGCAATCGATATGCTACTGGACCAATCCTTTCAAGGATCTCGAATGGTCCAATGTATCTGGGATTCAACTTCCCTCGTTTGCCAAATCGGATTACGCCTTTCCAAGGCGATACTTTGAGTAGAACTCGATCCCCAACCTGGAACTCGAGTGGTTTGCGTCTCACGTCAGCATAACTTTTCTGACGATCACGCGCGGCCTTAAGCTTGTTTTGGATTTCAACGATTCTCTCGGTCGTTTCGTGAATGATTTCTGGACCTGTGAGTTGGCTATCCCCAACTTCGGTCCAACAGATAGGTGACCGGCACTTACGACCGTACAGTGCCTCGAAGGGTGCAGCTTTGATGCTGGTATGATAACTGTTGTTGTACGAGAACTCGCACAATGGTAGATGTTTTTCCCAGTTTACACCGAAGTCTACTACGCAGGCCCATAGCATATCTTCAAGTGTTTGAATGGTTCGTTCACTTTGACCGTCGGTTTGAGGATGGTATGCGGTACTCATATCAAGTCGAGTACCCAGAGATTTTTGAAGTGATTGCCAAAATTGTGAAGTGAAACGACTATCTCTATCGGAGATAATTGAGATTGGAACGCCGTGTTTGGTCACGATTTCCTTCAGGTAGATTCTGGTGAGGCGTTCCATTTTGTCGGATTCCTTGATTGCCAGGAAGTGAGCAGACTTTGTGAGACGATCCACGATCACCCAAATGGTATCGCAACCGCTCGATGACTTGGGTAGTTTGGTTATGAAATCCATGGCAATTTGTTCCCATTTCCATTCAGGAAGACTGGGTTGTTGAAGTAAACCGGAAGGTTTTTGATATTCGATTTTGACTTTGGAGCAAGTAAGGCATTTGCTGACATAGGTGGCGATTTCAGATTTCATGTTCGGCCACCAGTAGAAGTCCTTGATACCGTGGTACATTTTATCGGACCCCGGGTGGATAGAATATTTAGACTTGTGAGCTTCATCCATCACCAAGTCTCGTAGGTTCCCAAATTTAGGCAACCAGATTCGGTTTGAGAAATATCTAATCCCGTTAGGTCTGATTTCGAATTGTTTATCCATGCCCCGCAAGGCTTCATCCTTGACATTTTCGGGTTTTAAGGCTTCGAGTTGAGCAGTGAGAATTTGAATGTTTAAATTGTTGTGAATGGTCATACTGAGGGCTCGAACCCGAAGTGGTTTCACTCGCTCTTTTCGACTGAGGGCGTCAGCAACAACATTTGCTTTGCCTGGATGATATTTGAGTTCGCAGTCGTAATCTGTAAGCAACTCGACCCATCGACGTTGCCTCATGTTAAGATCCTTCTGATCGAATATGTGTTGAAGGCTTTTATGGTCGGTAAAGATTGTACATCTGGTACCATAAAGGTAATGTCTCCAGATTTTGAGGGCAAAAACGACAGCTCCTAGCTCGAGGTCGTGGGTGGTGTAATTCTTTTCATGAATCTTGAGCTGTCGGGAAGCATAAGCTATGACTTTGTCTCGTTGCATGAGCACACAACCGAGACCTTGATGAGAAGCATTGCAGTATACCACGAAGTCATCGGTGCCTTCGGGTAATGATAGAATAGGAGCACTGCAAAGCTTTTGCTTTAAGAGTCGGAATGCCGATTCTTGTTTATCAGTCCAGTCAAACTTTTTGTCTTTCTAGGTCAGCGTTGTAAGTGGTATGGCTATCTTGGAGAAATTTTCAATGAATCGTCGATAGTATCCGGCCAGTCCTAAAAACTGCCGTACTTCGGTCGGAGTGGTTGGCGACTGCCAGTCTTTGATAGCCTCGATTTTTGACGGGTCAACGTGAATTCCCTGACTGTCAATCACGTGACCAAGGAATTGAACGGTTTTGATCCAGAACTCACACTTAGAGAACTTGGCATAGAGCTCCTCGTGTTTAAGTAGTTCAAGGATGGTTCTGAGGTGTTGCGCATGCTCTTCTTTGCTTCGTGAATATATGAGGATGTCATCGATGAAGACAATGACAAACTTATCAAGGTAAGGTTTACACACCCGATTCATAAGGTCCATGAATACAGCCGGTGCATTGGTTAGGCTGAATGGCATCACTTGGAATTCGTAATGCCCGTAACGAGTTCTGAAAGCGGTTTTTGGAATATCGGCATCGTGAACACGCAATTGGTGATAACCGGATCGGAGATCAATCTTTGAATAACAACTCGACCCTTGAAGTTGGTCGAACAGGTCATCGATTCGAGGGAGTGGATACCGGTTCTTGACAGTTAACTTGTTCAACTCTCGATAGTCGATACACATTCGAAAAGAACCATCTTTCTTCTTAACAAATAGGACCGGAGCTCCCCAAGCTGAAGAACTCGGCCTGATAAACCCTCGTTCCAGGAGTTCCTGTAACTGGGTGGACAGCTCCTGAAGTTCGGATGGAGCTAAACGGTATGGTGCTCGGGCCACAGGCGCAGCACCTGGTACAAGATCGATTGAGAACTCAACCTGTCTTGGTGGTGGTAGACCAGGCAGTTCCTCAGGAAAGACTTCTGGAAAGTCTCGAACAATTGGAACATCCTCAAGTCGCTTCTCCTCCGACTTTTTCTCCATGATGTGCGCGAGGATTGATGGATAACCCTTTCTCAGAAATTTCCGGGTTTTAAGACAAGAGATGATGTTAAGCCTCGTCCCTCCGGTCTCCCCCTGTATGACTGGGTTCTACCGACAGTGAGAGGTATGCGAACAATTTTGTCATAGCAGATGATTTCGGCGCGATGTTTGGATAACCAATCCATGCCTACGATGACATCGAAACTTCCTATCTCAACAGGCATAAGATCTATGGAGAAGATTTCGTCGGCTAGATTTAGAGTGCAATTAGGTATCACACTATTGGTTTCTATCATTTGGCCATTAGCTAGCTCTACTGTGTACTTAATATCTAAAGCAACAGGTGTAATGTCAAGTAGAGGGCAAAATTCATCGGAAATAAAACTCCTATCGGCACCAGTATCAAACAGAATGGAAGCAGTTAAATTGTTGAGGAGGAACATACCCGTGACCACATTCGGGTCCTGACGGGCGTCCCCTGAGTTGATCACGAAGGCGCTACTTTTGGTGTTGTTGTTGTTGCGGTGGTTGTTTTTGTTGCCCTTGTTCTTCAATTTTGGGCAAGAATCCCTAAAGTGTCCTGGGTTTCCACATTCGTAGCAGGACTTAGGTTGTCGGGCATTTTTGTCAGAGGGGTTGTTGTTGGATTTGGGGGCTCGGCAATCCTTAGTCAAATGCCCGTACCTCCTGCAGTTGTTGCAAGGGGGGTTGCACTGACCAAAGTGGTGGTAGTTGCACTTGGGACAATAAGGTCTGTCCCCGGTGTAGTTGCGGTTGGATTCAGAGTTGGTGTTGTAGACTTGGATGGCGTTGTTTTTCTTGTTTGAGCTGTGGTGGTGTTCAGTGGATTTGCGTTTGTTGTTGTTAGAGGATGAGGTGTTGGAAGTCTCACGGCTGACAACTAAAGCCATGAGTTCGTGGGCCAATCGAATGGCACTCTCAGTAGTAGTTGGTTTGGATGAGGCGACGTTGCCCTGGATGTTCTCGGGAAGTCCACGAATGTATCTCTTAATGCCCTTACTTTCTGGTTCGACCAAACCCGGGCATAATAAGGCAAACTGCTGAAACTTGGTGGTATATTCAGCAACATCATTTCCTTGCACCGTCAGGTGCCAGAATTCTTCTTCCAGCCTGTGTAATTCCTCTTCAGGACAGTACTTTTCTGTCAGCTTCTTCTTCAGTTCGGCCCAAGGAAGTCGATTTGCAACTTCAAGACCTACGGAGTTTGCGTGGGTTTTCCACCACGTGAGTGCACCTTCCTGAAAGGTGTAAGCAGCGAATTTGACCTTGTTGTTCTCAGTGCAGTCGTAGAGACTGAAAACAGATTCCATACGCTCAATCCAACGGATTAAGCCAATGGCACCTTCCGTGCCCTTGAAGTATAGCGGTTTACAGCTAAGAAAGTCCTTATAGGAGCAAGGTTTTGGTGGTGGAGTATTGGTTGCTGTGTCCTCGCTACCGGGTGGTGTTCGGGTAGCCAAGGCTTCGGTCACACTGCGGGCAATTATTCCCGCGATCTCAGCTTCGCTAAGGGTAATTTGACGACGAGGAGGCATGATACTGAGTAAGAAAGAACAAAGAAAGGAAGTGAGATACTCGTCCAAGTGCGATGAATTAGTGGTGTGTTTGTCATCCCAAGACAAAACGTTAGAGAGAAAGAGGCCTATATTCATATAATATAATATAGCTTAAAGTTGTACTGAGGTCTATTCATGTACATATATGTATATCACATAATAACCTATTGAGTGTCTAGCACAGGCGTGTTTTGAGTCCCGTTTCTCTCGAGGTCAGAGTCAACTAATGCATCCTGTTCAGCCATAACTTCCTTCAGATCTTACATCATCTTTATTTAATTGTACATAGTTGATCAGGCTATGTTAAATTAAATTCGTATGCTGTAATCTCTGAACTGGTTATACCTAATAGGGAATACTGCCTAACGGTCATAGTCTAGGTCCACTAAATGCAACCTAGTTCACTATAACCTTAGGCTCTGATACCAATCTGTGACACCCCCAAATTTAATGATTTGCGGAAGCTTGATTTGGGTGTCACTAATCAATATACAAAGCACATAAGATATAATGAACGACCACTATATGCGTCGTTTTAAACTTGTATAAATAAAGTAAATGTTTACATCAAAATATAGTTACATTAGCTCGGTTCCTGAAATTGAGAGATTACATAGCATAATTACTTTTACAAAATATAATAATGCAGTCCAATCTCTAGTTGTATGTATGCTGACTCGAGCTAATAATTCCTGCTTGTGCAGCCAAACTACTGGTGGGTACCTGTGATAAATACTAAAATGGGTCAGCGAAAACGCTGGTGAGCTCACAGGTTTGTATGTCAATATATAGTTGTCAGAACCGCAAGATTTATATTGAATTTAAAATGCAATTAAGCAAGATAAAAGTTATACTGTCCATGAGCACATAGTCTGAGCTTAACTTGATTTGTCAGGCCCAATTAAGGAAACCTAACTTGAAATGCCTCCTACGAGTGCCTAATCAACACTCGTCTTCCCAAATGCTAATACATCCGTTTGACCGATTAGTGCGTGCTAACCCGGATGAGGATTGTCAATCCCATATGATATCATATACTTACATTCACGCTAAAATATTAGAGACTATGCTTATGGAGGACTTTAAATTGATTAGCTTGAAACTCATGTAGTATTTGAAGTTTGGCACTTGCGTTCTACTTGTAAAACAAAATCGAGTAGTAATATCACACCCCTAGTTGTAAAGCAGTGAAAATGGGGCTATGAAACTCACCTGGTTCTTGAAGTGTTTAACTTAATAAACTTGAAGTAATTAGCTGTGAGTTGGTGTCCAAAGGCTTGAAACCTGAATGTGTCCACGACACTTAAATTGTCATTAATTGTATTGGTATCCCGAAAGACTACCATTTGAATTGTTTGTATAACTTAATGTCCAAATTACCCCGATTTGGTTGATTGTTTTGTTACAAGTTACTACGACTTGTTTGAATAAGTTGATACAAGTTACGACGACTTGTTTGATTGAATTATCTAAGTTACTATGACTTAGTTGATTTAATTGTGTATTTGAAAGTGTGTACGGCCCGTTGGTGACGGTTGTAACAATAGTCCTAAAATGTTATTATATTGTTGCTACAGTGAACTGCTACAGTAAAATTTGACTTTGAAAATTTTGAGTTTTGAAGATTCTGTTTTGTGCGACGTAGCCTGCGACGCAGGCTGCGACGTAAGGTTTTTGCGACGAAAAGGGTTGCGTCGCCAAAGTCAACAGTGCTAAGTCAATAGCGACGTAGGGTGCTACGTCGCTTATGCGACGTAGGTTCGGTTTGCGACGTTAAGGTCTGCGTCGCTATGTGCGACATTCGCAAGTCAATGCGACGTAATAGGCTGCGTCGCTATATGCGACGTTGGGGATATAGTGCGACGTAGGTCGCTGCGTCGCATTTGCTCCAGGCCAAATGCGACGTACGGGGTCTGATCGGAGTTTCAACTTCAAAAACGCATTTTCCGGCCATCGATCGGCCTAATATTTTTACCCAACCCATTTTAGGACATTACAAGGTTATACAAACAACTAGCAAGTTATAAAACTTAAAAACGAGAGTTTTCGGAGTTGTGTTGGAAACTTACAAATCGCCGAAATGAAATTCCGGAAAGATGAAAGTGTAGATCGTGAAGTGGTGAATCTTTTGTCCCAAACAAGCTTGAAGATCCGAGGTCGTTTAGTATGTTTATTTTGCGATTTTCGTTGATTTGGTTTGTGGTTTAGTTGAGAGAAAATAAGAGAGGAGAGAGAGATAGAAATGAGAAATGAAAGAAAAAAGAAAGAAAAGGGAGGTGATTAAGGTGGAATCCCCACCTTTTTCAGTCCCCGCGAAGTGCCCAGTGCGGTGTTCGTTTTCCCGATTATTTAAATGTTAAATATTTATTTTCTAAGTTTTAATATACGTTTTAAGATACGAATAATTACTTAGTATTTTCGTTGAAGCATTTTACTAAACATTTAATAATTACATTATAAATGGTGATTTGTCTCATTTTGTTTGCGCAATTACATTTTATTCGCGTTTATATTAATTGTGTGATAAAACTTGGATACGAAATATTATTATAAATAATATTTTTAAATAAATTGAGTTATTAAATAATATTTGTATTACTTAATAAAATTGTTCACCAACGTCCGTATTTATTGTATCGAAATTCATTCGATTTGAAGCTCGTACGATTTAAACAAACCGCATAATTGTAGATATATATTCAACAATATATATAATAGTTGATACATTAATTAGCCTAACACAGAACTAATTACATGTATTACACTTGATTAGGCACTAAACTATAGTCCTAAATTGACGGGTGTCACATTGTAACCCTAAGAAGAAATTCAACTCTCCCATTGCAGACATTTCAAACCTTTCTCTCATGACTTTCTCGAATTCTTGACACATCTTTTCATCAGACGATCCAAAGATAATGTCATCAACATAAACTTGCACGAGAAGAAAGTCTTTCTTATTCCACTTTACAAAAAGTGTACTATCAATCGATCCTTTTGTAAATCCATTCTCAAGTAGATACGTTGATAGTGTTCCATACCACATCCTTAGTGCTTGATGTAATCCATATAGAGCCTTATTCAGTCGATATACTCTATCTGGATACTCAGGATCAGCAAACCCTGGAGGTTGTGAAACATACACCAATTCTTTCACTTTGCCATACAAGAAGGCGCTCTTAACATCCAACTGATAAACCTTTATACCATAAAGTGATGCGAATGCTAAGAACACTCTAATTGCTTCTAGCCTAGCAACTGGTGCAAACACTTCGTTGTAATCTATACCCTCTTGTTGATTAAAACCTTGAACCACTAGACGAGTTTTATTGCGAGTAACGATTCCTTTATCATCTCTCTTACACTTAAATACCCATCTAGTTCCAATTGGATATTCTCCCTTTGGAAGGTCAACCAACTCCCATACTTGTAATTTGGAGAACTGAGATAGTTCCTCTTGCATTGCTTCTACCCACGAGCTTTCTTTTAGAGCCATTTGAACATTTTTCGGCTCAACTTGTGAGATAAAGCATGAATGTAGACATTGATTAGGAATCCCTGTCTCTTTCAATGCAGTATACAAGCTTTGGTATTCTAAATTTTCAGACGTACTAGCTTTTGATTGAGTCCTTGTTTGAACCGGAGTATTAATATCACCGATGATGTTTTCAACGGGATGATTCTTACTCGTTCTAGTTGAAGCAACAGGCTCAACTGGAATCTCATCTCCTAAGTTAGTACCAATTTCCTCATAGACACTATGTTGTTCAGTAGTGTCTTCCAAATCCGGTACACCCTCTCTAGATAGCTGTGAGTTATCAATACCCATAGATATCCTTAACTCTCTCAGTGGAGTGATGATTTCTTCCACTAATTTTTCAGTCAGCTCTTCTTCCTTTAGAGGTGTATCTACTTTGAATTTTTGAGATCCACTAGTAGATGGTTGATTTGGATCAACATTTGTCTTGATTCTAGAGTTCGGAACACTCGATGTTGAAGTATGACCAGTATTCACATCTTCAAATAATAAATGTTCAGCTATCTCTGAATCACTGACATAGTCACTAATAGGAACTTTAAATGATGCAAAAAGATCAGAATAATCAAATTGCCAATCTAAGCCCTTATGAACATCAGGTGAGTAGCTCGTAACTTCAATGTTATAAACTACCTCCAAACGTCCTGTGACTTTATTAAAGACTCTCTTGTTTGGCGAATTGGGCATATAACCTAGGAAAAATCCTTCGTCAGCCTTTTCACCAAATTTAGCTTAATGTTCGGTCTTTAATATTGTGCATGAAACTCCAAAGGGTTCAAACCCTTTTAAGTTAGGTTTCTTATTGTTCAAAAGCTCATAACAAGTCTTGTTCTGCTTTTTAACGGTAAGAACTCTATTTAGAACGTAACATGCTGTGTTCACTGCTTCTGCCTAAAAGATAACCGGAAGCTTTGAATCAGCAAGCATTGTTCTAGCAGCTTCAATTAACGTTCTATTCTTCCTTTCAGCTACACCATTCTGTTGAGGTTCATAAGGTGCACTGAATTGATGAATTATCCCTTTGCTTAAGCAATAGATATTCAACGTTGAATTTTTGAATTCCGTTCCGTTGTCACTACGAATACGCTTCACTCTCTTTTTATAGACATTCTCTACCAGATCAAAGAACACAATTAGAATTCCTGGAGTTTCATCCTTAGATCCCAAAAAGAATACCCACGAGAATCTAGAATAATCATCTGTGACAACCAAACAGTACCATTTGCCACCTAGACTTCTCTTGCTTATAGGGCTGAAGAGGTCCATGTGTAGCAACTCAAATGGTGAGGAGATAGAGTTTTCAGTCTTAGATCTGTGTGGTTTCTTGTGCTGCTTTCCTTTCATGCAAGGAACACACTTATCTTCAGACTCGAAACGTTTTTGTGGTACACCCAGAACTAATCCATTCTTGGTTATGTAGTTCATTTTTCTCCAGTTCAGGTGTGCCATTCTCCTATGCCATAATAAAGCATCTGCTTCTGAAGCCTTGGATAATAAACATGTAGACACCATTGAAGAACTAGGAACACCCATGTTTATTGCATAAATGTCCTTCTTCCTTGGTGCCCTCATCAATATCCAATCATCAGGTATTTTAACTCCTGGCTTCAGGACTAAGGCTTCCTTTTCATTAAAATGAACTGAATGACCTTTATCGCAGACTTGGGAAACACTCACTAGGTTGTGAGTTAGTTCTTCAACATAATTCACATCCTCAAGAGTCAAAGTTCCATTTGAAACTTTTCCTTTTCCCGTAATTACTCCTCCTTTGTCTCCAGCAAAGTTAACTCTTTGCTTCAGACTCTCTTTGAAGTCCTTCAGTAGACTTCTTTCTCCTGTCATGTGCCTTAAGCATCCACTGTCTACATACCACCAGCTGTCCTTGTTCACAGTATGCTCCTGCACATAACAAGTTGTACACAATTAGTTTTCAAGAGGGACCCAAGCCATTACGGTCTTGGTTTGTCCCTTATCATCAACAATCTGAACTTCCTTGAAATAACCATAACTGTTCTCATTGGGAGTCTTGGTTACTTTCTGTAACACCCTCAAATCTCGGGTTGCGGAAGCGGTCGGGTCGGGTGTTACCAAATTAAATATCACAGCATAAGATATATAATGAACGACTCTAAATGAGACGTTTGAAAATAGTTATTACATTTCCATAATAAAAGTTTAATAGTTGCAAGATTGTAGTACATTCCAAATACATAATTTGAAAATACAAAGTAAATGCAGAGTGGTCCCAATGTTTGAAAATATGCGACTCGAGCTAGCCAAATCTTGTAGAAATCCTAATCCTGCTGGGCACCTGAGAACACATGCTAAAACGAGTCAGCTATAAAGCTGGTGAGTTCATAGGATGGTTAGTTGAAAACATAAAGTATAAACCTTGTATATTTAGAAAAATAGTCCAGAATCCACGATTCTGCTTTGTATTAAGTTGAAGTTGTAATCACCAATGTGTATACGCTAGTCGAGGTATCTAATACCTAAGTAATAGTGGTATGTACTCAAGTACATATTAATTGAGGCATTCCGAGCCTGGATACCTATCTGATATTAGGTAAATCTATCGATGTGAGGCAATGCATGCCTAAGTTGAAATCAAGTAGTTGTATGACCACGTCATATGATAACAAGTATTTGTAGTTCCGCAGAACTATGATTGAATATATAGTGTGTTGCATCCAGCAACAATTGATTGTAGACCCACAGAACTATGATTGAATGTTTAGTGTGTCCGTTTGACCAGTTAGTGTGAGCTAACCCGGACATGATTGTACGTTATGTGTGTTCGTTTACCCGGCTAGCAAAAGCTAACCCGAACATGTTTGAATGTTAAGTATGTTCGTTTATGTGACACTCCTCCAAATTAGGTATATAATTATACTTAATTTCATGCATTTCTTACGCTAATTCCCTGCATTTGTTTTAAGCTAAACCTATGATGTGATATGAGTCTAGCGAGCCCAAAGCAATAATACAAAAAGTATTACATTATACGTAGTATTTATAAATTTCGTACGAACGTATCGGAACTAAGCCGACAAAAATAATTACCAGATTTGGTGACATGAAATAATTAATAATTCAATTATTAATTACGAGTATTTATATATCTATAACATATAGATAAAACGGTTCAATGATACGTTTAACATATAACGTATTATATAACGAACAGAAACAATTCTAAAACGTACCTAAAAGGTCAAAACCTGAAAAATGTTATTTTTCTAGTACGTTTTCAAGTATTTAGAACATTACTTCGAATTATGAATTCGAAACTAAACCGAAATCTGGCGCTCAATTGGACGCGCGCAGTAAAATGTACAAAAATGTACAACGACTAAAAATAATGATAATCTCATTTTTCTGAAAATATATTACGAACCAGGAGAGCATCTACAAAATAAAAATATAAAATGTTAAATTTTATATTGCTATAATTATACCCGTACTCGAAATTGAGGTGCCAAATTTTGGCACCTAACGTCAATAATTGAGCAGACAGATTGGTGTTTAAACCATACTCCCTCCCATTTCTTTCTGTGATACGACACACACACACTCATCAAACACATTCATCCTCAATCAATTTTTTCAGTCACTAAGAAATTGATCAAGATCAGGAGAAACAGCAGGAAGTGGAAGTGTAACAAACCAGTGGCTTCACCATCATCATCATCAAACGTTCATCCTCCTCATCATTTTCATCTTTGTAAGAAAACTTACAATCTTTGATTTCTTTGCTTAAATTTCGGTATACAACTTGATTTTACATCATAATCTAAACATAAAACATCTAAATTTGAAGGATTGATGATTGATTCTTGAAATGGGTTTTAAAAACCAAAAACATAAAATCAAAATCCATGGATGAAAGCTAGTTATAAAGAGGTAATAACTTGTAAAAACGACATATAACGTTTATATAAACACTTGGAATTGTTGTGTAAAGGATTTGAAACCAAAACATTCAAGTTCATATACACTCTGCACGAACAGAACCTGCAAAACCTTTGAATCCGGCGGATTCAAGCGAATCCGGCGGATTCCCAGCCGAAGCTCAGATGAATCCGGCGTATTCACGGGAATACGGCGGATTACCATTACTAAACCAGTCGAATACGGCGTATTCCGTTGAATACGGCGTATTCCCACCTTTGACCCGCACACAAACCTTCGGCTAAAACGATGAACGAGTAAAAGACACAGGTGAATACGGCGGATTCAAATGAATCCGGCGTATTCACAAACCTTCACACGAAATACCTGTGAACACAAACGAATACGGCGGATTCATTTAAATCCGGCGTATTCCCGAACAAAAACGAAACCGTATGAAAACTAGGATGAATACGGCGGATTCACCAGAATCCGGCGTATTCCGACTTCTGACTTGAATCCGGCGGATTCCACTGAATACGGCGGATTCCCGTGTCTAGTCAACAATCTGACTTTTATTTTAAAACATAAACGCTTCCGTTCACGATTCCAATTATACGATACATTTACGAGACATTGTAAACTATTAATAAAACATTAATGTGATATATCCGAGACACGGACTTTGGACTTATTTAATTCGTGCGAACAAACGATATATAAATAGATAACTACATATTGGGTTGTCCACTTAACAAGTATACGACAAGAGAAATAATAACAATATTTCAACACAATGCTATTAATAAAGTTAACAACTTATATTGTTAAGAAATGAACCATTTCTTCAAATAAACAAAACTGTTAACATAAGTGATTAAAACAAATCAAAAGTACTTATGTTAATACATTGTTGT
Source organism: Helichrysum umbraculigerum (assembly GCA_949592205.1). Lineage (NCBI taxonomy): Eukaryota > Viridiplantae > Streptophyta > Magnoliopsida > Asterales > Asteraceae > Helichrysum > Helichrysum umbraculigerum. The sequence continues at coordinate 94,732,914 of CATIUR010000004.1, forward strand.
GTATAGGTTGACTACGTTTGGGCTTCGTTATCTTATCTCGCTAGCATTCACATCCGAGCACTCACAGTGAGTTCACAAACCCCTTTTAAATGTTTTAATGTTTTAAAACTTCGGGGTGAAAAACATAGAAATCGTATGTATAAATGCATGCGACAACTGTTTGAATACTTGATGTATTTACTTAAACTATTGATGAAATGAGATTTCATGTTGTGACTGATTAAATACTGTAAGTATTTGCTTAAACTGTTTATGAAGGGGTACTTCATACTTGAACTATTTGTGAAAGGGTATTTCACACAACTATTTGAACTATGTTTTTATGAAATGTTTTTCGTAACTATTTTGGGAATTTAGGCAACGAATCTTGGTACAGGTCTAGGCTGAACGATGTAGTGCATAAAAGACCTTATGGCTACAGACTATAACCATTAGCTAGGTGACTCTAGCCACTGAGTATACGGATAGTACTATCGCCGTGACGACCCTCCTACGGATTTGGGAGCGTATACTTAATTGTCCAGCATGGCAAACAACAACAGATTAGGGTTGTGGTTTGGTTATAGGGTTAGATCGGGTTACCTTACTTGACAGGTTTAGCTCACCTTTCAAGGGATCACCGTCTAAATATTCACACAAAACTATTGTTTAGGAAGTGATTTCCTACGTACACTGATTTGGAAATGTTAATCTTTATCTAGGTTAACCTGTGTTTCCTACTAATGACTAAATTAGGAAATGTTATCTCTTGATTGAAATAACCTGTGTTTCCTATTACAACTACAACTGATTTGGGAAATGTTATTTGTTAATAACTTGTGTTTCCTACTTGATAAACAACACTTATTGGAAATGTTATTCTTAAATGTTTAACTTGTGTTTCCTACATAACAAACAAACTTGTGAATTCACTCAACAATTTTGTTGACGTTTTACTCTATGTTTTTCAGGGAATTAGCAGTGTAAGTAAGATCTGCATGCATTATCAGGACGGACTACCCTGGACTTGTTAGGATGCCACCACTTTTGGGACACTTGGATTTCCTCTGTATAACTGCAACTACTGCAGTCATACCTATGAAATCTACTTTTGATATTATGTATTTTATGAAATACTGATTTCAACTACTACTATTACTGTTACTACTTTTCAAGTGGTAATCTTTTGTAAAACTTTAACTAATGGCATCTTAATCTATTTCGTTCTGCGATAATCATATGCTCTGAGTATGTATGTAACTGTTGGTTGTATTACTGCTCGCACCCCCGCCACGTCACTAAGCTTCCGCAAACCACTCTATGTAATTGTAATTACCGTTTGGCGGGGTGTGACAGACTTGGTATCAGAGCCATTGGTTATAGCGAACTAGAAGTCTTTGGGTGACTGAAAACCTTAGAGACCTAGACTATAGCCTTGGCTAGAACATTTGTGCATTCATGCATACATACTTTGCATACAACTAACATACGACTGACACGCCACACTCAATTTCTTTTGTCACAGTATGTCTAGTCAATCACATTACCATGTTTACGCTTCGGATGAAGAGCCGACCGAGGCTACTTTTGAGGGTCCCGCGATTACAGTAGGGGATGAGTCATCAGTTCATGTGAGAGCTATGTCTGATGACACTAGTGATGCTTACTTAGTACCACCTCCGACCGCACCTGTGGTCACTCCTACCCCTACACCACCTGTTGCGAGTACCTCTCGTGTGCCTGTACCTCGGATGACAGCTAGGATCTGTGTTCGGGATTTTCCCAGGGGACCACTCGCGCCGCGCGATAAGGCGCCAGTGACTGAGTCTGAGGTTCCAGTTGTCGAGCCGCCACAGAAGAGGCTCCGACCTTCTCATCTGGACTGGATGCCTCGAGTATTGAGAGAGTGGAGATCACTAGAGAGTATTCCCTCGACCTTTGAGATTGGAGAGTCTTCCCACTCACCACCATCTGCATATCTCACTGGTGAGCCTCTGGAGCTCACTGTGCCTACCCTTGTGGCTGTGGTTCACACCATGTTTAGGATATCATCTAGCAGGAGCAGAGATGTGATGGAGCTACTGAGCGATGCCTCCCGTACTGACATGGATATGGCTATGCTCCATCAGAGGATGGATTTTGTGGAGACTCACCGTCAGACAGACTGGCAGAGTCTAGCATTCACCCGTGCACGCGTTGCAGCTTTAGAGAGGCGTGCTAGGGTGTCAGAGATTGTTGCTAGTGTTTGTGTGATGACTGCAGCAGTGATGGTTGCGGTTAGGATGTATTTACCCTGGTTCCGTTAGGCCTGTGTATGGCGGTTGTGCCTACACCATAATAGACTATTACTTTTGGGGAAATATATGTATGTATTCGTTATGGACTAGCTGTATGTTGGATGAAACTTTGTTAGTAGAATGGGTATATGTATAGGAAACCCATCATCTTTTGTATAACGCTAACCATCGATGGGTATATTAGAAATCCCATCTCATTTTGTACTAAACTCATGTAACAGCGTTTTGATCTCTAATATATAATGTATGCTTGGTTTACATCTCGTGTTCATTATGCTTATTATCAACCATGTTATTTCCTCTTACAACTGTCGACTTGTGATTAAACCTATACTTTATCGACACTTTGTGATCAATTCTTGTAAACCCTGAAACATATTACAGATTAATGATTCTTGAGAACCTCTGAAATTTACAGTGTTAAACGACAATGAAAAGAAATATGTATTGGACATTATATAATGACGCCTGGCCAACGTGATTATATTATGCTAGGTACATGTGGGTGTTTCAAAGTTGTATGGCACGTGTTGTAAAACCCTATTCATTCATCTTTTCATGTCATTCATTTCTATCAAATGTGAATCTTTGATCTATTCACATTCAATATCTCAACATTAACACTCTGCATTTTATTCATCGCAGAGCTGAATCATGCCTCCCAAACGACGAGTCACTAGAACAAGTCAAAAGACGACTACGCCTCCACCACCACCACCTACTGAAACCACCGAACAAATGATCGCACGAAGAATAGCTGAAGGTATTGCTGAATATGAGGCAAGCCGAAATCGCGAACCCGTAGTTAACAACAGTGGATCTACCCCTGTTAATACTGAGACAACCGTGAATGCTCGCAAAGGGTGTTCATACAAAACATTTCAAGCTTGTAAGCCGATTTCTTTTCGTGGCACCGAGGGTGCAATTGGTATGATTCACTGGATAGAGAAAACTGAGTCGGTATTGGATATTAGTGACTGTTCACCTGACTGTATGGTGAAGTATGCTGCTTGCACTTTGGCTGACAAATCGCTCACTTGGTGGAACAGTCAGATCCAATCACTTGGTCGACCAGCTGCTTATTCAATGTCATGGGGAACATTTAAGAATATGATGTTGGAGGAATTCTGCCCTCGCAGTGAGATGCAGAAAATAGAAACAGAGTTGTGGAACATCACCATGATTGGTGCTGATATTACTGGGTACACCACTAAGTTTCAGGAACTTGCACGTCTAGTGCCACACATGGTGACACCTGAGTATAAGCGTATTGAGCGCTACATATACGGTCTGGTACCGCAAATCCGCAGTCTGGTAACATCATCTAAACCGGACTCATTCAGGAGTGCTGTTACTCTAGCACAAAGTTTGACCGAGGAGGCAGTCAGGATGGGAAATCTGACTAAGAAAGCTGTGTCGGGAAAAAGTGAACCGAACAGTACTGATGGTAGTAGTTCTGGTGGTGCAAAGCGAAAGTGGAACGGTAGTGGTGCTGATCGTCAGGGTCAGCAGAACAAGAAATCTTCTGGAAATGCGAAAGCATATGTTGCCACTACCACCGAATCGAAACCATATCTGGGTAACAAACCCAAATGTGATAAGTGCAACCGACACCACGAAGGTGGGTGTGGGTGTTGTGGAAACTGTAGGACATGGGGACATAGAACCCGAGACTGCAAAACTAACCCTCCCCCACGGGCAAACACTAAGCGTCAAAACCAGGGATGTTTTGAATGTGGTGAGCAAGGGCACTACCGCAACCGATGCCCTAAGCTCAACAACAACCAAAACCGCAACAACAACAACAACCGCGGTACCAACAATAACCGAGCCAACAACATCAACAATCAACCGGCTCAAGGAAGGGCATTCGTGATCGGGGCACAAGAGGCACGCCAGGACCCAAACACCGTCACTGGTACGTTTCTCGTAAACAACCATTATGCCTCTGTGTTAATTGATTCGGGTGCTGATTTAAGTTTTGTGTCTACTGAGTTTAGACCACTATTAGAACTTGAATCCCGTAAATTAGACAACAAGTATACCATAGAATTAGCCGATGGTGAGTTGATCGAATCAGGAGAAATAGTACCGGGATGTACCTTGGAGTTAGAAGGTCATTTCTTCGAAATAGACTTACTACCGGTTAAGTTGGGAAGTTTTGACGTCGTAGTCGGTATGGATTGGTTATCTAAGAACCGCGCTGAGATCATATGTTATGATAAACTTGTAACACCTGCTAAATTAGGATAATTAATTATGCCTAATTACTTGTAACTAGTTGTAATTAGTATGTAATAGGACTAATTGCAGACTCTATTTGTATATATATAAGGTGATTTATATATATATGTGTGTATTTACGCGATTTGGATTAATCGTACGAATTAACCGGACGGAGTCCGACACAGTTGATTTGGACGTTGGTGACAGAAACTTACCTAAATAATGAGAACGTATTTTATTATATAAAATACACAGCGAACAAACATTATTTATAATATCGCGACGACATTTTAAATAATTTGCGAATACGTATTAAACGCGAGTTAAGAATTTTAATACTTCGACAAATGTTTTTATAATTAATTTCAAGGCATTTCATTAAAATATTCCCGTCACCTTTTAAAAATATAACTGCTTGATTTAACGTTTAAACGACGGAGGAAACGAACACCGCACGGGGTGCGGGGACCGGAAAATGGGAGGATAACCTCCCATTTCCCCACCTTCTCTTTCATTTCATTCTCATTTCTCTCTCTCTCTCTTTCTTTTACTTTCAAACCACCAAACCAATTTCATCACTAAAATCGCAAAATAACACCACGAAACCTCGCCGAATCATACCACTCTTTTGGAGAAAAGTGACCACGACAACACGATCTACAATCCTATCTTTCCGGAATTTCATTTCGGCAAATTGTAAGTTCCCGACAAAACCCGAAACTCTCCGTTTTTGCTCATTTTTACGTTCTTATGGTTTATATATGCTTAAAATGTCCAAAAATGGGTTGGGTAAAAGATTTGGACCGAACGGAAGCTTTTCGACCGATTTTCCGGCCACCAAATTCCGATCAGACCGCTACGTCGCAGAGACGCTGGACTTTCTGCGACGTAGCTCAAAACGTCGCATTTTGTGGCCAACGTCGCATTTAGCGACGTCACGGCCTACGTCGCACAGATATCCCAACGTCGCACTAGCGACGCAGCCTATTACGTCGCATTAACTTGCGGACGTCGCACATAGCGACGTAGACTTTTACGTCGCAAACCGAACCAACGTCGCATTAGCGACGTCGCCTCCTACGTCGCATTGATTTGCGAAGGTCGCATCATGCGACGTACCTCCTTACGTCGCACCCTACGTCGCATGCTACGTCGCATGCTACGTCGCACAAACCAGAACCTTGAAAAGTCAGATTTTACTAAGTGTCGAACTTACACAACTTCAAATACTTATGTCATACGACTTAACAAACGTCATAGAACATACTTTCTATTACAATTACACTAAATTGCGTTATAAATGATAACACTTTGAATCATTAACACTTTGAAGCATTATTACAAACCGTCACCAACGGGCCATAATTGTTTTCAAACTACAAACGGATTACTAAACAAACACTTGGACATAATGAGTTGTGTAAACAACTAGCCTAGGTGGTCTTGCGAGACATCTACTTACTTAACTTTATATGTTTAGGCATTTGAAGGTTACGGGTTCGGAGAACCTACGGTTGATATTACTTACTCGTTTATTGATATAAACGTACTTGCAAAGACTCAGGTGAGTCTTACGGCCCCACTTTTACTGTTTTATCTTATTGGGGGAGATACATGCTACTGATTTTTCCTGAACACAAGTACTAAACTGATTTCTATACCAAACGGAATTGCATGAGTTAATTACTATTTACAGAAGTCTCTCCATCATATATCGTTAGTTATGGACTTAAGCGCGAACAGTAGTTAATGGATCCATTAGGGAAATGACCCTCCCCACCCGGGGCAGTAGCGCTGCCACGTACCGATTTACACGTATAAACGGGTGACAACTTATTCGTTACGGATGCTTGCTCACTTACGAGCATGTCACGGGAGCAAACATATTATTTACGGGTTAAGCTTCGATTATGAGCCTCATGGCAACGGTATAAACTTATTTATTTACATTTGCTGGATTGCAAATACTGATGTTACGATTGCTGGATTGCAATGGCTGATTTTACGCCTACGGGCACTACTAATGAAATCTCGTGTTCAAAGCCGATATTATTTACAAACCTGTGAGATTCACCAACCTTTTGGTTGACACTTTTTAGCATGTTTTCTCAGGTACCCGGATGGAGTAGGATTACTCCAGGATTTTAGCTAGAGTCGCATGATTTCAACACAACTGCATTAACGGAGATTCTTAGCATTATCTTTTGTACATTTTGATTATGTAATAGAATCTCCCGCTACACGCGCGGACTCTAGGGAAACTACATTTTTGTATACGAAAACACTAAGTTTTCAAACACTATATCTATGGAATGTAACTAATTTACAAAACGTCTCATTTAGAGGTCGTTTGCTATACATCTTGTGCTTTGTATATTGATTAGTAACACCCCAAACTATGCTTCCGCAAAACAGTGAATTTCGGGGGTGTTACAGATTGGTATCAGAGCCTAAGGTTATAGTGAACTAGGTTGCATTTAGTGGGCCTAGACTATGACCATTAGGCAGTATTTCCTTATTAGGCATGATTGGTTCAGGAATTACATCATACGACTTTAATTTAACATAGCCTGATCAACTATGTACAATTAAGGAAAGATGATGTGAAGTCTGAAATGGTTATGTCGAACAGGAATACGTTAGTAGACTCTGACCACGAGAGAACCGAGACCCTTACTTGTTATGTGCTAGACATACGCTAGGCTATTATGTGATATACGAGTATATACATACATAGGCCTCACTCGCTGACTATACTACTAGGCTATTTTATATGTAAATAGGCCTCGCACGTAAACACACACGCTATAGAGATAGTCGACGTTTCCCTGGTGACACTTACGAATTTCTCTCAGCGGTTTGCACCGACCATGACAGACTTGATTACCGTCACACCACCTTGTGGCGCACTCTAATGATTTTACGAAAATCACATCTAACACCCTGAAACAACGTACTTCCAAGGACTAAAATCCTCTCTCTGTCATTTCTATAGAACTCAAAGCCACGAATTCCCAAAATGGACGACTACATGTCTGATAGTGACCAAGTCCACGGGGAACAAATCCAGTACACGTATCTCGATGAGGACATCGTACCAGAAGAAGAATTCATGCTGGAGGGAAACGAAAATCAGGATTTCGGAATGACTGGCATCGATATTGAAGAATATGAGAGAGTGCGAGATCAGGCTGTGGGACTTGACGGCCGAAATTGGGCACTTAAGCGTAAGTGCATAGACTATGAACAAAGATTGAGAATCTCAAACCGATCTGTCCCTACACGAATCAAAGATAAGATCCGTTACTGGAAGAAAGTGGCCACCAACCTAACCCGTAGGACCAAAACGTGGATCAAACGTTTGGGCAGGAAATCAACGGAGGAGACTAAGTACCGCTCCACGACTCAAAGATACAGGGACATGCTCGAGGCACGCTACCACCCACACGACCTGAACCTGGAGTCGGAAGACGAATCCGAAAGCCAGGAACCTTAACTAAGAATGAACCAACCAACTAGCAGAAACTGTGGACCGCCTTGGCACGCTATGGAACAAATTAATCTACATTAAGATTAGTGTAGTTTTTGTCTGTAATTTATCTCGTAATCTAGGGACTATCTAGCACTACTCTATAAACTAGTCGGATGTAACCATTCCCGACACCTCTTGTAATATCTCTGTAGGATGTAACTTTTGAACTCACTTTATCTATCAGATATCCTTTGTTATCTCAACTCACATTAATTGTCATTTTCCATGTTGATGTTATGTATTACTACTTTTATACATGTACATCTGTGACAATTACCAACTCATACAAAATCTCATGTATCTTCATTTCTTTTATTGAAGAATCATGCCGCCAAAGACACGACCATACACCGACGCCCAGATTACCTCCCTTATAACCCAGGCTGTTACTGAAGCCTTGGCTCGGAATACTCCACCAAACTCCTCGAGAAACAGCGATGCCGCTGAAACCACTACTGCTAAACCTTGTTCTTACAAGGACTTCCAGAACTGCAAACCTCTAAACTTTGCAGGTACCGAGGGGGCTATCGGTCTAGTACGCTGGATCGAGAAAGTTGAGTCTGTATTTCTTATCTGCAACTGTGCGGAGGGAGATAAGGTTAAGTTCTCCGTTAGTACTTTTACGGACACCGCACTCACCTGGTGGAACACTTATGCCCAGACTGTGAGTGTTGCTGCTGCTTACCAACTCCCGTGGGAGGAGTTGAAGAAGATGTTGAGGGGTGAGTATTGCCCCAGGGATGAATTGAAACAACTAGAAGTGGAATTCTGGAACCACAAGATGCTGGGTAATGATATCACCGGCTACACCAACCGTTTCCACCAACTGGCACTTCTGTGCCCAACCATGGTCGATCCTGAGTACAAGAGGATCGAGAAATTTGTTGATGGTCTTCCTGAGAGACTCCAAGACCTGGTAACTTCTTCCAAACCGGGTACAATTCAGAGCGCCATCCGTATGGCCCATGAACTAACGGCAAATTCTGTCCGCCGTGGTACAACTTCAACCCCATCTGCAAACAACAAACGCAAGTGGGAAGGTAACCCCAACTCATCCAACCAAACCTCCAACAAAAAGCCTGAGTACATTAAGGCTTATTCATCTGGAACTTCGGAGAAGAAAGGGTACAGCGGGAGCAGACCCTACTGTCCCAAATGCAACCGCCACCATGACGGTTCTTGCCCTTGCTCCAACTGCAAGCGGTTCGGGCATCTAGCCAAGGATTGTCGAACCAACATTCCCACCCCCAACACTAATGCACCAAAGGCCTGCTTTGGGTGCGGAAATACAGGGCATTTCAAGAAAGATTGCCCAAAGCTGAAAAACAACAACAACCCTGCTCGCGGCAGATCATTCGTTATCAAGGCTGGGGAAGCCAGACAAGACCCGAACGTCGTGACGGGTACGTTCCTTCTCAACGACCTTACTGCTTCTGTGTTATTTGATACCGGTGCCGATAGAAGCTTCATATCTGAGAAATTTAGCCCTTTACTTGATATTACTCCCACTGCCTTAGATGCTAAATACATTGTAGAATTAGCTAATGGCAACCTGATTGAGACTGATAGCATCATACACAACTGTACACTTAACCTCACGAACGAAACGTTTCCCATTGATTTAATCCCTGTCGAGATCGGCAGTTTCGATATTATTGTCGGTATGGATTGGTTATCCAAGCACCGAGCTGAAATCATCTGTCATGACAAACTCGTTCGCATACCTCTTGTCTCCGGTGGAACCTTAGTCCTACAAGGGGAGACCGGCAGACGGAATCTGAATATTGTCTCCTGTCTGAAAACTAGAAAATATCTACGAAAAGGGTATCAAGCCATCCTCGCACATGTAACGGAGAAGAAGTCGGAGGAGAAGCGACTTGAGGATGTTCCGATCGTGCGGGATTTCCCGGAAGTCTTTCCTGAAGACTTGCCCGGGCTTCCGCCACCTAGACAAGTTGAATTTCAAATCGAACTTGTGCCCGGAGCTGCACCCGTGGCACGAGCCCCTTACCGTTTAGCACCATCCGAAATGCAGGAGTTGTCTAACCAACTACAGGAACTCCTGGACAGAGGATTCATTCGACCAAGTTCCTCGCCTTGGGGAGCTCCGGTCTTATTCGTGAAAAAGAAAGATGGGTCTTTCCGCATGTGTATTGACTACCGAGAGCTGAATAAGCTAACCATAAAGAATCGGTACCCACTTCCTAGAATCGATGACCTATTTGACCAACTCCAGGGATCGAGTGTTTACTCAAAGATTGATCTACGGTCGGGTTATCATCAACTCCGAGTCCGTGACAATGATATCCCAAAGACAGCCTTCCGAACTCGTTATGGGCATTACGAGTTCCAAGTGATGCCATTCGGTTTAACCAACGCACCGGCCGTATTCATGGACCTTATGAATCGGGTGTGCAAACCATATCTTGACAAATTCGTCATTGTGTTCATCGACGACATTCTGATTTACTCTCGCAATGAGCAGGAACATGCTCAACATCTGAAAACCATTCTAGGACTTCTGAAACACGAAGTGTTATATGCCAAATTCTCTAAGTGTGAGTTCTGGATTCGAACCGTTCAATTCCTCGGGCACGTGATTGACAGCCAAGGAATTCATGTTGATCCCGCCAAGATTGAAGCAATCAAGGACTGGGAGTCGCCGACCACTCCAACCGAAGTGAGACAATTCTTAGGTCTTGCTGGTTATTACCGCCGATTCATCGAAAACTTTTCAAGAATAGCTGTTCCACTAACCACGCTGACTCAGAAAGATAAGAAGTTCGATTGGACTGATAAACAAGAGTCAGCCTTCCAGCTATTGAAAAACAAACTTTGCAGTGCACCAATCTTGTCCTTACCCGAGGGCACCGACGATTTCGTAGTTTACTGCGACGCCTCACACCAGGGACTTGGTTGTGTGTTGATGCAACGGGAAAAAGTCATTGCCTATGCCTCACGACAACTAAAAATTCACGAGAAAAACTATACGACCCACGACCTCGAGTTAGGTGCTGTGGTCTTCGCATTAAAAATCTGGAGACATTACCTCTACGGTACGAAAAGCACTATCTTTACCGATCACAAAAGTCTCCAACACATATTCGATCAGAAAGATCTAAACATGAGGCAACGTCGCTGGGTTGAGTTACTTAGTGACTACGACTGCGAGATCAAATACCATCCGGGCAAGGCGAACGTAGTTGCCGATGCCTTAAGCCGAAAAGAACGAGTGAAACCCCTTCGAGTTCGAGCACTTTCTATGACAATTCATAACGAGCTTCCTGCTCAAATCCTTACCGCTCAACTTGAAGCACTCAACGATGAAAACTTGAAAAATGAAGCCTTGCGAGGCTTGGATAAACAATTCGAAATCAAACCCGATGGAACTCGATACTTCTCTAACCGGGTGTGGTTACCCAAATTCGGAAACTTGCGAGATTTGGTGATGGCTGAAGCTCACAAATCTCGATACTCTATACATCCTGGATCTGACAAGATGTATCATGACGTCAAGGGGTTGTATTGGTGGCCTAACATGAAAGCTGACATCGCCTTGTACGTCAGTAAATGCCTAACCTGTTCCAAAGTTAAGACCGAACACCAAAGACCCTCTGGGTTGCTTCAACAACCTGAAATTCCTCAATGGAAATGGGAACAGATTTCCATGGACTTCATTACCAAACTACCGAAAACTTCGAGTGGTTGCGATACCATTTGGGTGATCGTGGACCGTCTCACGAAATCTGCTCATTTTCTGGCCATCAAGGAAACCGACAAGATGGAGCGTCTGACTCGCATCTATGTCAAAGAAATCATCTCGCGACACGGTGTACCTATCTCGATCATCTCGGATAGGGACAGCCGTTTTACTTCTAACTTTTGGCAATCGCTACAGAAATCTCTTGGTACTCGTCTGGATATGAGTACTGCTTATCACCCGCAAACCGATGGCCAAAGCGAGCGAACTATTCAAACACTGGAGGATATGCTACGAGCCTGCGTAGTCGACTTCGGTACTTCTTGGGAAAATCACTTACCGTTGTGTGAGTTTTCGTACAACAACAGTTACCATACCAGCATAAAGGCTGCACCCTTCGAGGCACTTTACGGACGTAAGTGCCGATCACCTGTCTGTTGGACTGAGTTAGGAGAATCCCAACTCACGGGTCCAGAAATCATTCAAGAAACTACTGAGAAAATCGTTGGTATTCAAAACCGGCTGAAAGCCGCACGTGATCGTCAGAAAAGCTATGCTGACGTGAGACGCAAACACCTTGAGTTCCAGGTAGGGGACAAGGTACTCCTCAAAGTGGCACCGTGGAAGGGTGTCATTCGATTCGGGAAACGAAGCAAACTAAATCCTAGATACATCGGACCATTCGAAATCCTTGAAAGGATTGGTCCAGTGGCATATCGCCTGCAACTTCCTGCTGAACTTAGCAGCGTACACAACACATTCCACGTTTCTAACTTGAAGAAATGTCTGTCTGACGAGACACTGATTATACCGCTCGACGAAATTCAAATCGATGATAAACTTCATTTTGTCGAGAAACCTATGGAAATCATGGACCGAGAGGTCAAGCAATTGAAACAGAGTCGTATCCCCATAGTAAAAGTCAGGTGGAATTCTAGGCGCGGCCCTGAGTTCACCTGGGAACGGGAAGACCAAATGCGACAGAAATACCCACATCTCTTCCCAGACAACGCACAGTCCGTGCACTCAAGCTAATTTCGGGACGAAATTTCTTTAACAAGGGGAGAATGTAACACCTGCTAAATTAGGATAATTAATTATGCCTAATTACTTGTAACTAGTTGTAATTAGTATGTAATAGGACTAATTGCAGACTCTATTTGTATATATATAAGGTGATTTATATATATATGTGTGTATTTACGCGATTTGGATTAATCGTACGAATTAACCGGACGGAGTCCGACACAGTTGATTTGGACGTTGGTGACAGAAACTTACCTAAATAATGAGAACGTATTTTATTATATAAAATACACAGCGAACAAACATTATTTATAATATCGCGACGACATTTTAAATAATTTGCGAATACGTATTAAACGCGAGTTAAGAATTTTAATACTTCGACAAATGTTTTTATAATTAATTTCAAGGCATTTCATTAAAATATTCCCGTCACCTTTTAAAAATATAACTGCTTGATTTAACGTTTAAACGACGGAGGAAACGAACACCGCACGGGGTGCGGGGACCGGAAAATGGGAGGATAACCTCCCATTTCCCCACCTTCTCTTTCATTTCATTCTCATTTCTCTCTCTCTCTCTTTCTTTTACTTTCAAACCACCAAACCAATTTCATCACTAAAATCGCAAAATAACACCACGAAACCTCGCCGAATCATACCACTCTTTTGGAGAAAAGTGACCACGACAACACGATCTACAATCCTATCTTTCCGGAATTTCATTTCGGCAAATTGTAAGTTCCCGACAAAACCCGAAACTCTCCGTTTTTGCTCATTTTTACGTTCTTATGGTTTATATATGCTTAAAATGTCCAAAAATGGGTTGGGTAAAAGATTTGGACCGAACGGAAGCTTTTCGACCGATTTTCCGGCCACCAAATTCCGATCAGACCGCTACGTCGCAGAGACGCTGGACTTTCTGCGACGTAGCTCAAAACGTCGCATTTTGTGGCCAACGTCGCATTTAGCGACGTCACGGCCTACGTCGCACAGATATCCCAACGTCGCACTAGCGACGCAGCCTATTACGTCGCATTAACTTGCGGACGTCGCACATAGCGACGTAGACTTTTACGTCGCAAACCGAACCAACGTCGCATTAGCGACGTCGCCTCCTACGTCGCATTGATTTGCGAAGGTCGCATCATGCGACGTACCTCCCTACGTCGCACCCTACGTCGCATGCTACGTCGCATGCTACGTCGCACAAACCAGAACCTTGAAAAGTCAGATTTTACTAAGTGTCGAACTTACACAACTTCAAATACTTATGTCATACGACTTAACAAACGTCATAGAACATACTTTCTATTACAATTACACTAAATTGCGTTATAAATGATAACACTTTGAATCATTAACACTTTGAAGCATTATTACAAACCGTCACCAACGGGCCATAATTGTTTTCAAACTACAAACGGATTACTAAACAAACACTTGGACATAATGAGTTGTGTAAACAACTAGCCTAGGTGGTCTTGCGAGACATCTACTTACTTAACTTTATATGTTTAGGCATTTGAAGGTTACGGGTTCGGAGAACCTACGGTTGATATTACTTACTCGTTTATTGATATAAACGTACTTGCAAAGACTCAGGTGAGTCTTACGGCCCCACTTTTACTGTTTTATCTTATTGGGGGAGATACATGCTACTGATTTTTCCTGAACACAAGTACTAAACTGATTTCTATACCAAACGGAATTGCATGAGTTAATTACTATTTACAGAAGTCTCTCCATCATATATCGTTAGTTATGGACTTAAGCGCGAACAGTAGTTAATGGATCCATTAGGGAAATGACCCTCCCCACCCGGGGCAGTAGCGCTGCCACGTACCGATTTACACGTATAAACGGGTGACAACTTATTCGTTACGGATGCTTGCTCACTTACGAGCATGTCACGGGAGCAAACATATTATTTACGGGTTAAGCTTCGATTATGAGCCTCATGGCAACGGTATAAACTTATTTATTTACATTTGCTGGATTGCAAATACTGATGTTACGATTGCTGGATTGCAATGGCTGATTTTACGCCTACGGGCACTACTAATGAAATCTCGTGTTCAAAGCCGATATTATTTACAAACCTGTGAGATTCACCAACCTTTTGGTTGACACTTTTTAGCATGTTTTCTCAGGTACCCGGATGGAGTAGGATTACTCCAGGATTTTAGCTAGAGTCGCATGATTTCAACACAACTGCATTAACGGAGATTCTTAGCATTATCTTTTGTACATTTTGATTATGTAATAGAATCTCCCGCTACACGCGCGGACTCTAGGGAAACTACATTTTTGTATACGAAAACACTAAGTTTTCAAACACTATATCTATGGAATGTAACTAATTTACAAAACGTCTCATTTAGAGGTCGTTTGCTATACATCTTGTGCTTTGTATATTGATTAGTAACACCCCAAACTATGCTTCCGCAAAACAGTGAATTTCGGGGGTGTTACAAAACTGGTACGATTACCACTGTCAACAGGAGAAACACTTGTGGTTCAAGGTGAGAAACGAAAGAGTGCCACAAAAATGATTTCGTGTTTGAAGGCCAGTAAGTATCTCCGAAAGGGGTACCAAGCATTTCTGGCACACGTTGTAGAAAAGAAACCAGAGGAGCGACGTATGGACGATGTACCAATTGTACGTGACTATCCAGGAGTGTTCCCTGATGAGTTACCGGGATTGCCACCCCCACGACAAGTTGAGTTTCACATTGACCTGGTGCCAGGAGCCGCACCTATCGCACGTGCACTTTATCGTCTAGCTCCCTCGGAAATGCAGGAGTTATCTACACAACTGCAGGAACTTCTAGACTTGGGATTCATCCGACCGAGCTTTTCCCCTTGGGGAGCTCCGGTTTTGTTTGTTAAGAAAAAGGATGGATCTATGCGGATGTGCATCGATTACCGAGAACTGAACAAGGTAACTATCAAGAACCGATACCCGTTACCACGCATTGACGATCTGTTTGATCAACTGCAAGGGTCAAGTTATTATTCAAAAATTGACCTACGATCTGGTTACCATCAACTTAAGGTATGAGAAGAGGATGTACCGAAAACTGCTTTTAGGACTCGTTACGGTCACTACGAGTTTCTAGTCATGCCTTTTGGGCTGACCAACGCACCAGCAGTATTCATGGACTTGATGAATAGAGTATGCAAACCCTATCTAGATAAATTCGTCATTGTGTTTATTGACGACATCTTGGTATACTCACGATCGAAAGAGGATCATGAGCAACATCTGAAGCTTGTTCTCGAACTACTACAAAAAGAGAAGCTCTATGCAAAGTTCTCTAAGTGCGAATTTTGGATACGAGAGGTCCAATTCCTTGGTCATGTGATAAATGACAAGGGAATTCACGTAGACCCATCCAAAATTGAGGCAATCAACAACTGGGAAGCACCGAAAACCCCAACTGAAGTACGACAATTTCTTGGTCTAGCTGGCTATTACAGGCGATTCATCGCAAAGTTTTCAAAGATAGCCCAGCCACTTACTTCATTAACTCAAAAAGACAAGAAATTTGAGTGGAATGAGAAACAAGAGAATGCATTCCAATTATTGAAACAGAAACTGAGCAGCGCACCCATACTATCTCTACCTGAAGGAGTAGACAACTTTGTTGTCTACTGTGATGCTTCGCATCAGGGATTGGGTTGCGTATTGATGCAAAACGAAAAGGTCATTGCTTATGCATCACGACAACTAAAAGTGCATGAGAAGAACTATACGACTCATGATTTAGAATTGGGAGCCGTTGTTTTTGCACTAAAGATCTGGAGACACTACCTATACGGTACAAAGTGTACAATCTTCTCTGATCATAAGAGCCTACAACATATATTCGACCAGAAAGAACTTAACATGAGACAACGACGTTGGGTCGAATTACTTAACGATTACGACTGTGAAATAAAGTATCACCCGGGTAAGGCTAACGTGGTAGCAGATGCTCTGAGTCGTAAGGAACGAATCAAACCTCGAAGAGTTCGAGCTTTGGGATTGACAATACACTCGAATCTCGTTACTCAAATTCGTGAAGCCCAAGAACTTGCTTTCACTCCCGAACGTCTTAAGGATGAATCCTTGAAGGGAATGGAAAATCAACTCGAGAAAAAGGACAACGGGGTGTTGTACTTCGTGAACCGAATTTGGGTACCATGCGTAGATGAGTTACGCCAGCTGATTTTGAATGAGGCACATAAGTCCAACTACTCGATACATCCTGGTGCTGACAAGATGTATCATGACTTGAAAGGTTTCTACTGGTGGCCTGGAATGAAACGTGACATTGCCACCTACGTGAGCAAATGCTTAACTTGCTCGAAGGTAAAGGTTGAATACCAAAAGCCGTCTGGACTTTTGCAACAACCTGAGTTGCCCAAATGGAAATGGGAGCAGATAACAATGGACTTCATTACGAAGTTACCTAGAACGGCATCGGGAGCAAATGCCATATGGGTGATTGTCGATCGGTTGACGAAATCAGCCCACTTTCTCGCTATTAAGGAAACGGATGGAATGGAGAAACTAGCAAAAATCTATATTAAAGAGATTGTTTCTCGGCATGGTGTGCCATTATCCATCATCTCTGATAGAGATGCGCGATTTACTTCTCGCTTTTGGCAAACATTACAACAGGCAATGGGTACTCGACTTGATATGAGTACTGCCTACCACCCGCAGACTGACGGCCAAAGTGAGCGAACAATACAGACGCTCGAAGATTTGTTGCGAGCATGTGTGATAGACTTTGGAGGTAACTGGGATACTCACCTACCTCTAGCTGAATTATCTTATAACAATAGTTATCACACGAGTATACAGATGGCACCATTTGAGGCGTTATATGGACGCAAGTGCCGATCACCACTCTGTTGGGCAGAGTTGGACGACAGACAACTATCTGGACCCGAACTTGTCCAGGAAACCACTGACAAAATAACTCAAGTATTGAGTCGACTGAAAGCGGCACGAGATCGACAAAAGAGTTACGCTGATAACCGCCGTAAACCTCTTGAGTTTCAAGTAGGAGACAAGGTCCTACTCAAAGTATCTCCCTGGAAAGGAGTAGCACGATTTGGTAAACGAGGAAAGCTGAACCCACGATACATCGGACCGTTTGAAATCCTTGCTAGGATTGGTCCTGTCGCTTACAAGCTCAAACTACCGCAAGAGCTTTGTAGCATACACGATACTTTCCACGTTAGCAACCTCAAAAAGTGTCTTTCTGATGAAACACTTATCCTCCCTCCTGACGAAGTCTTCATTGACTCAAAATTAAACTTTGTGGAGGAACCTGTTGAAGTTATGGATTCTAAAACACAGAAACTTCGACACAAACGAATCAAACTGGTTAAAGTTCGTTGGAACTCGAAACATGGCCCAGAGTTTACTTGGGAACGAGAGGATGAAATACGAAAGAAATACCCTAACCTATTTGAGAGCGTGAACGAGACTCACGGCTCGACTTAAATCTCGGGACGAGATTTCACTAACGGGGGGAGAATGTGACACTCCTCCAAATTAGGTATATAATTATACTTAATTTCATGCATTTCTTACGCTAATTCCCTGCATTTGTTTTAAGCTAAACCTATGATGTGATATGAGTCTAGCGAGCCCAAAGCAATAATACAAAAAGTATTACATTATACGTAGTATTTATAAATTTCGTACGAACGTATCGGAACTAAGCCGACAAAAATAATTACCAGATTTGGTGACATGAAATAATTAATAATTCAATTATTAATTACGAGTATTTATATATCTATAACATATAGATAAAACGGTTCAATGATACGTTTAACATATAACGTATTATATAACGAACAGAAACAATTCTAAAACGTACCTAAAAGGTCAAAACCTGAAAAATGTTATTTTTCTAGTACGTTTTCAAGTATTTAGAACATTACTTCGAATTATGAATTCGAAACTAAACCGAAATCTGGCGCTCAATTGGACGCGCGCAGTAAAATGTACAAAAATGTACAACGACTAAAAATAATGATAATCTCATTTTTCTGAAAATATATTACGAACCAGGAGAGCATCTACAAAATAAAAATATAAAATGTTAAATTTTATATTGCTATAATTATACCCGTACTCGAAATTGAGGTGCCAAATTTTGGCACCTAACGTCAATAATTGAGCAGACAGATTGGTGTTTAAACCATACTCCCTCCCATTTCTTTCTGTGATACGACACACACACACTCATCAAACACATTCATCCTCAATCAATTTTTCAGTCACTAAGAAATTGATCAAGATCAGGAGAAACAGCAGGAAGTGGAAGTGTAACAAACCAGTGGCTTCACCATCATCATCATCAAACGTTCATCCTCCTCATCATTTTCATCTTTGTAAGAAAACTTACAATCTTTGATTTCTTTGCTTAAATTTCGGTATACAACTTGATTTTACATCATAATCTAAACATAAAACATCTAAATTTGAAGGATTGATGATTGATTCTTGAAATGGGTTTTAAAAACCAAAAACATAAAATCAAAATCCATGGATGAAAGCTAGTTATAAAGAGGTAATAACTTGTAAAAACGACATATAACGTTGTTATAAACACTTGGAATTGTTGTGTAAAGGATTTGAAACCAAAACATTCGAGTTCATATACACTCTGCACGAACAGAACCTGCAAAACCTTTGAATCCGGCGGATTCAAGCGAATCCGGCGGATTCCCAGCCGAAGCTCAGATGAATCCGGCGTATTCACGGGAATACGGCGGATTCCCATTACTAAACCAGTCGAATACGGCGTATTCCGTTGAATACGGCGTATTCCCACCTTTGACCCGCACACAAACCTTCGGCTAAAACGATGAACGAGTAAAAGACACAGGTGAATACGGCGGATTCAAATGAATCCGGCGTATTCACAAACCTTCACACGAAATACCTGTGAACACAAACGAATACGGCGGATTCGTTTAAATCCGGCGTATTCCCGAACAAAAACGAAACCGTATGAAAACTAGGATGAATACGGCGGATTCACCCGAATCCGGCGTATTCCGACTTCTGACTTGAATCCGGCGGATTCCACTGAATACGGCGGATTCCCGTGTCTAGTCAACAATCTGACTTTTATTTTAAAACATAAACGCTTCCGTTCACGATTCCAATTATACGATACATTTACGAGACATTGTAAACTATTAATAAAACATTAATGTGATATATCCGAGACACGGACTTTGGACTTATTTAATTCGTGCGAACAAACGATATATAAATAGATAACTACATATTGGGTTGTCCACTTAACAAGTATACGACAAGAGAAATAATAAAAATATTTCAACACAATGCTATTAATAAAGTTAACAACTTATATTGTTAAGAAATGAACCATTTCTTCAAATAAACAAAACTGTTAACATAAGTGATTAAAACAAATCAAAAGTACTTATGTTAATACATTGTTGTGTATAGGTTGACTACGTTTGGGCTTCGTTATCTTATCTCGCTAGCATTCACATCCGAGCACTCACAGTGAGTTCACAAACCCCTTTTAAATGTTTTAAAACTTCGGGGTGAAAAACATAGAAATCGTATGTATAAATGCATGCGACAACTGTTTGAATACTTGATGTATTTACTTAAACTATTGATGAAATGAGATTTCATGTTGTGACTGATTAAATACTGTAAGTATTTGCTTAAACTGTTTATGAAGGGGGTACTTCATACTTGAACTATTTGTGAAAGGGTATTTCACACAACTATTTGAACTATGTTTTTATGAAATGTTTTTCGTAACTATTTTGGGAATTTAGGCAACGAATCTTGGTACAGGTCTAGGCTGAACGATGTAGTGCATAAAAGACCTTATGGCTACAGACTATAACCATTAGCTAGGTGACTCTAGCCACTGAGTATACGGATAGTTCTATCGCCGTGACGACCCTCCTACGGATTTGGGAGCGTATACTTAATTGTCCAGCATGGCAAACAACAACAGATTAGGGTTGTGGTTTGGTTATAGGGTTAGATCGGG
Source organism: Helichrysum umbraculigerum (assembly GCA_949592205.1). NCBI lineage: Eukaryota > Viridiplantae > Streptophyta > Magnoliopsida > Asterales > Asteraceae > Helichrysum > Helichrysum umbraculigerum. Next base: position 94,753,730 of record CATIUR010000004.1, read on the forward strand.
TTACCTTACTTGACAGGTTTAGCTCACCTTTCAAGGGATCACCGTCTAAATATTCACACAAAACTATTGTTTAGGAAGTGATTTCCTACGTACACTGATTTGGAAATGTTAATCTTTATCTAGGTTAACCTGTGTTTCCTACTAATGACTAAATTAGGAAATGTTATCTCTTGATTGAAATAACCTGTGTTTCCTATTACAACTACAACTGATTTGGGAAATGTTATTTGTTAATAACTTGTGTTTCCTACTTGATAAACAACACTTATTGGAAATGTTATTCTTAAATGTTTAACTTGTGTTTCCTACATAACAAACAAACTTGTGAATTCACTCAACAATTTTGTTGACGTTTTACTCTATGTTTTTCAGGGAATTAGCAGTATAAGTAAGATCTGCATGCATTATCAGGACGGACTACCCTGGACTTGTTAGGATGCCACCACTTTTGGGACACTTGGATTTCCTCTGTATAACTGCAACTACTGCAGTCATACCTATGAAATCTACTTTTGATATTATGTATTTTATGAAATACTGATTTCAACTACTACTATTACTGTTACTACTTTTCAAGTGGTAATCTTTTGTAAAACTTTAACTAATGGCATCTTAATCTATTTCGTTCTGCGATAATCATATGCTCTGAGTATGTATGTAACTGTTGGTTGTATTACTGCTCGCACCCCCGCCACGTCACTAAGCTTCCGCAAACCACTCTATGTAATTGTAATTACCGTTTGGCGGGGTGTGACAGTTTACCCGGCTAGCATAAGCTAACCCGAACATGATTGAGCTAACGGCCTCGGATGAAAACTTTACCGATCCGTTAACTAGTGTATGTGTGGATCACGAGCATAAGCCCGCCCATCCATCGATTTGTATCGCTTTACCGCGATATCGTACTTGTGCCCACTGCAATACCGTGGCATCGTTTTGTGTCACTGCAATACCGTGACATCGTTTTGGTGCACACTTTACCGTGGCATCCGTCCGCATTGCTCGCAAGCAACGTATGAAATTGAGCCGGCAGTACTACAACATGCCCGACTTGAGTAATTGAGCCGACAGTTCAATGACATGTCCGACTGATGTAATTGAGCCGACTGTACGATGACAAGTCCGACTTGAGAAGTTATGTTTGTAATCGTGTATGTAAATCAATATACATAAATTTAGTTGTAAGGGCACCGAGTGCTCGAGTTATGTTGCACGTGTGTATATATATATATCTATATATATGTATATGTCAAGACAAACAAACACAGCAAAGTAGTGGATCATGCGGCACATAAAGTTGATTGATTGTAGCTAAGTATGTATTACAGTACTTAACCATTTGTTGTATCACCATAAGCCTAGGTATGACTAATCATCACCTAGTTGTTTCGTATGTTACTATTGTATACCCCTAGCCTCAGTCTAGCAAGTATGTTGAGATTCCTGATTCATATAGGCAGCATCAGCTCCTAAAAGGGGAACTAATCCTGTAAAAGTATAGTCGCTATCATGTGGGTAGAACTAACCAGTTCTAGTATATGTGATAATATTGTCCCGCGACAATATGGTCGTTGGATAGTGGTAACTAAATCAGGTTATGTAGTGGTAATTGTTTTCCAACAATTTAACAGTGTACGGTCGTAACTTGTCTAGGTAAAGTTTTGATACTATGTCAAACAGTATGGTGGGTGTAATCCCTAAGTATTACACATTCGTATTACATACAGTAATATAAGCAAGTGTGAATTATAAATGTATATTAATATAATTCGAAAACAATTTTCGAGCATGTGTTTCACCCCTAAAACAGTAAAACAGTTGAAAGAGTGGGGCTATTAAACTCACCTGTGAGTTGTCGGTGATTCTAAGATACGCGTGTTGTCCGAATGGTAACCTCCCAGTGTCCTAAACACGTGAGGTTATATAAGTAAGAGACAAATCAGTTTGTCTAAGCGAGTTGTGTAAATATTCGTTCGTTGTTCGGGTTTGGAAATTGTGTACGGGGGTCCGGGGGCAGCGCCCCTGGTAGCGGGGTCCAAGGGGTGGCAACCCCTGGCGGGGTCCAAGGGGCAGAGCCCCTGGTTGGGGTCGAGCTGCCAAGTCAGCTTGGAAAATTTTTATTTCTATTACATTGCTTTAGTAAAAACGTCTCCGAAATCCAAATTCGTAGAAAAATCAAGTGGTAAAATTTGGTTCAGACACTTAGTGAAAATCATAGATTTTTAAGGTTCTGCGACGTTGGGTGCGACGTTGGGGTTGGCGTCGCAGTGCGATTGTACTGCGACGTTGGAGTCTACGTCGCTATATGCGACGTCAGGGTCTAGTGAGACGTAAGGGTCGACGTCGCTATATGCGACGTTCGCAATTTCATGCGATGTTGTGACTGACGTCGCACCAGGCGACGTCATGGTATTTGCGACGTTGAGCTGCGACGTCGCAACACTGTTTTTGGGCCAAATGCGACGTTTTTGTCTGTTCGATGATTTCAAGATCCAAATCGAGTTTTGGCTCGATTTTTGGGTGTTTTGATGTTATAGAAAGCTTCTAGCATGTATTTTGAAGTAATCTAAGTAATTTATAGAAAGAGAAACGATTTCTAGAGAGAGAAAGTGAGAAATCTTACTTTTTGATGAAAATGGAGATGAAGATGATGGTGAAGAAGATGAAGATGATGATGTCCGGTTTTGATGATGATGAACTCCGAAAATGACGATGATGATGATGATTCCGACTTTTGATGATGATGATATTGTTGTTGATGTTGTTAGTTGTTGTTGTTGTTGTTTGTTGGTGAAAGAAGAAAAGAGAGAAAAAGATGGGAAAGGAGGAGAAGAAAATGAGATGAAAATGGGAAGGGGATTTGGGTTTTGTTAGAACTCAGATCCCCATTTTGGGGACTGTGGTCCTCAACCACAGTACAAAATACCCGTGTTTTATATCCGAAAATAAAATAAATTTAATATTTTAATTCCATAATTTTGTTTATGCTTTTCGTAAATATTTTTAGTAAAAATGTTTCGTTTGAACTTTAAAATGTAATTATTTAAAGTTAAAAATTGGCGCGAAAATTGTGATTTTTGACCGGGTGTTACACTTTCACATGAGTTTGAGGCTGTTGATGATCAGAAGTCTTTTGCCTATGAGGAGAGTGAGTAGAAAACCTCCTAGGCACATAACTTTTCCCTTGTGCACGTGAAGTAGAACCACTCTCAAACTGACTGTGGTTTCTACTTGGAGTCCTAAATCTCGACGGTGTCTTATCTCTAGATCTATTTAAAACATTATCAGATTGGGAATAATGCCGTTTAGGTTTAGGTGGAGAGACACTATGAGTACCATCTCTTTTCAGAACATTTACAGGTTTACTACCTAATCCCGGTTTGGTACCTAACCTGTCCAAAACTGAACTAGAATTGGTCTGTGTCTGGTCATTAATCACTAACTTATGTGATGCTTCCGGCTTTTTGTTTGGACAACACGAAGCTACATGTCCCTTTTGGTGACATTTGAAGCAAGACATCTGTTTACATGATTTACTAACTTTTGCTTTTTCATTTGGAGTCTTAGGCACTAAAGGATCAGATGTTTTCTCCTTATTAACCCTATCATCAGTCTTAGTATCATTAATCACTCCACCCGATACAAACTGTATTTTGGTGTGATGTGATATCTTACTATTATCAGATGACAGATTCTTAACAAAACTCTTATGTGCCTCTGACTGTTCAGGCTTATCAGTTACTAATTCCTCAGGTCTAGCATCAGTCATTTCAGAATCTACAGGAGTACTAGTGTAATTGGCATTAAAAGGATGAGGTACATCATTGTATCCTATCCCAGTCTTGTCCTTTACACTACGTTGAGCATCTAGCATTTTATCCATTTCTAAAGTTCTATAAGACTCAATCTTACAATTTTGCTCAACTAACTTCTGCTTAAGCTCAGCTAGCTCTCTATCCCTATCAGCTATTGTTTGATTCAAGTCATTAATGTTCATATATAGACCATCTATAATTATAGCCTTTTCATTTAAGGTATCTCTAAGTGCAATCTTATCAGAACCATCAGACTTAATCTTATTCTTAAGATCTACCTTATCTGTACTTAACCTAAGGACATCACTTTTAGCTTGTTCAAGTTCATATATTATAGTCTTATTAGAATCATTAAAAGGGCTAACTTGGGATGACAGATTCTGATTAGACACAGTTAAGACACTTACTTGAGATTGTAAATCAGTAACTAGATAACAAACATCAGCAAGATTAAGAATATCCAAACATACCCTTTTCTTGTCAGTTTGTACTTCAGCCATGCGTGCCACAAAGTCATCTGGACTCATATCAACAATTGAATCCATGTACAGCACGTCATCATCACTTGCTTTTTCTTGACACTCCGGCACCTTCACTTCAACATCAGTAGGCATATAGCTTGTGGACTCAGTAGCTATCTCTTGATCGTCAATCTCAGCCATGAGAGCTTCCTCAGACTGAGCTTGCCAATCATAAGATCCATCTAACTGTTTCACAACTAAGGCTTTGGAAGCTAGAGTACTTCCCGAGCCTTGTTTGCTATTGCCAGTTTCAACCTTAAGTCTTTGACACTCACGAGCAAAGTGTCCATAACCTTGACAATTAAAACACTTGATCTTGGTCTTATCAAACCCTGATCGATTTCCCACCACTTTTCTACCAGTTCTCTTTAAGAAATTTTTAACTCTCCTAGATAACATTGCAAGTTGATCCTGGAGATCTATTTCCTCAAGATAATCAGGGTCTATCTGATCATAGTCTTCATCAAACATAATCGGATCATTGATTTTACCCTGAATGTAGTTTTCATAGGAAGCAACAAAGGATGCAAGAACAGATAATTGTTGCTCAGCAGATTTCACACTCATCGGCATCTTTTGATGCCCTTGAGCTGACTTCTCAGCAGTTGTACCTTTAGTTTCATTACCAGATGAGGTAAGTAGGCACAAATCATCTGTTATCATTTCACCATTTTCATCAGTATTACCAACTAACAGTGCAGTGGTCGAACTAGATGAAGTAGTTGAGAGATTTGATTTCCCATGATATAGCCCAGGATTCTGAACCTGATCAGAATCTGTTTCTCTCAATTTCTTAGTGAAATCATAACCTTTTAGCTTGTCAATGACCTGCTCTAAGGTCATGGTTGCATACCTTTTATCATTGTCCTTGAGCATCACACCATACATTTCCCACTTAGATGGTAAACCCTCAATAAACTTGTCGGTTCTTTCAGTCTCAGTAGTGACAATCTCATGGTTGTCAAGCTCACTTAACAAGTGGTAGAATCTAGTGATATAAGCATCAAGATCTTCTCCCTTTAAAGCTTTGATAACAGTAAACTGTTTCTTGAGAAGATTCTTCCTGCTTGCCTTCACTTGAGGACTTCCCTCACATATTTTCTCGAGCGCTTCCCAGAGCGTTCTAGCAGTTTGAAAAGATTTGAGTTGATGGTTTATCTCCTTAGGTAAACTCATCTAGATTGCGGAATGGGATTTATTCTCCAACTTATAGTCCTCCTTTTGTTGATCACTCATCCGGTTATAAGCAAGAGTAACAATTGCATTATTAACCGTTTGAGTAGGTGCCGTGTATCCATTCTTGATACACATCCAGATTGACAGATCATGAAATCTACAGTAAGATTCAAATCTATCCTTCCAGTTATAGTAGTCTTCAATCTTCAACAATTTAGGTGGAACATTAGATTTTCCAACCTCGTGTTCCATCTCGATCATTTTACTTAGGTCCGACATCGTAAATTCAAAAATCAAACTGTCTTCGTGAATTCAGAAAACTCGATTCGTAGGAACTCAATTCAACTCGCAATCTCAGCTCGATTTGCAAACTTCAGTTCTCCAATTTCAGTTCGGATCGCGACAGAGGTCGATTCGCAAGTGATCTTAATTCGCTAGGGATCTCGATTCGCAGCTAAAGTCAACTCGCGAAACTCAGTTCAACTTGCAAGTTCAACTCGGTTCGCAGACGTAGCTGAAACCCTAATCTCAACTCGCGAAACGGCTGAAAAATCCGAAAACGAAAATTTTTGGTATTTTTACGATTGAAACTTAAAATTTCGACCGTAAACAAACCCTAAATCGTCCAGAGAGTGATTTTGATCGTTAATATGTACTAATGCACGTAAAAACGATCCGAAATCAAACGCGATATAAACCCGAAAACCTCGAACTTACTCGTATTTAGCCCGAAAGTTCTGATACCAGATGTAAGTCCCTAGTTATTAGGATCGATAACTTCGTTATCTATAGTATTAAGGTGCAGAAACCCTCAATACGTCGTTATCTTACTATAACGAATAAGTTCGTGTTCGCATTTACTAAAACTTAACTTTAAACGATAAACCGTCAAATCCTAGTCGTTAGGTTTATTATTCTCTGGAAACTTGAATTCGCAGGTAAGGAAATCGAATGGCAAAAGTTATGTTTTTCACGAATTGAAAAACAATATATAGTTCGTCTCAACTCGCAGCCGCTGGGCCTGCGAGTTGACTCGACTCGTTACGCAGCCCAAGCCCATTAACAGACTCGACTCGTTGTGCTTATCTTGCGGGTTCAGATCTCATTTCACAGCTCAACTCGCTGCAACTTGAAATCTCGACTCGCCAAAACATACTTATTTCATTTTCGATATTCGTCTAACACTTTAACACATTTAATATATTTAACGAGTATTAATAACGAAACAAATATTCATTTACAAATCTAAACCAATTGTACAAACATGATAACAATTACACCAGTCCTAATTCAAGCTAGATCTGTAATCACAAACTATGTTTCAACAAAAAACTATTTCTTAAGTTTTAGATAGGATATACTACTAAATTATATTTGATTGCAGTATCAAAGGTTTTGCTATTATGTTGGGTGATTGTAGCAACAGATCAATACATCGAAATCTTAACATGAACAAATCTGTCTGGTTGGCTTGTGATGAGCTACTCCCTACACAAAACAAGGTTAAACATCCTTCCTTATTCTTAAAATTCCCAAACCATGAATTGAACCGTTAAAATAATATAGAAGTTCCAAAGAATGATCCTGCAATGTGGAAATGTCTTTGTAATTCATAACAAGTTTGTTAAAAATATGTTACTATTTACAAGTCAAAATGCTTTTTTGATAGTGCGGAAGATGCCAAAAGAATGAGATTCGCAGGTAACATGAAGAAAATATTCAAAAACTCGCTGCCGAAGTGGAAGATATGCATTTGGAGGCATTTCGAGAGGTTAAATTATCAAGGAATTTTCTATTAAAATGGGTTGTGAAAAGGAAATAGCAGAAGTAAAAGCAATGAAAGAAACCTCAGAGAAACAAGATATTTTTACACTGTTACTAACAACAAACAATACAGATTAGACACAATTAATGATATAGAGGTGGCACTAGATTCCTTTTCCAAAACGTAAGGGGTTGAGGAAGGAGCATATGGTGAAGTCTACACATGTAATCTTTATTATACCCACGTAGTCATCAAAGCTATTTGGTCTGATACATTAAAAAAAAGTGAGTTCTTAAAAGAGGTCTTTCTTCACGTCCTTCACTTGTTGTTTCCTTATGGAATTAAAGAAGGTGAGGCAATGTTGGCCCATTTGATTGCGACTGGGTCTATTCTGGTTGTGTACTTGTGTGTATTTCAATTCGTTACTTATTTTTTATTTTTGTCTTTGCAGTATGCCAGTATGCGTTGCGTAAATTGTACCATGAAAGTGACTAATGTGTGTACCATATATATCACCAAGTTAGGCTCATGTACGACAGTATAGTTGGTTCTTGGCAAGGTAACATTCCATTTTGTTTAATTTTATTTCTTTTGTAAACTATACAGTTGATTTTTATTTTGTTCATTTGTGTGCCTCATTACATTAGGCTATTAGTGACTTTTATAGTTCTTTTTTTTGGGGGGGCAGGGTAACGCAGGACTTAATATCGATTAAATCAAAGTGGGAGACCAGGAAAGGTAAACGCATTCCCAGGTATTTTTCTCTCTTTAACCTAGCCATCATTTTGGTCTTTCATGTGCATCATCTTTAATTAAAAAAGAAATGCTTTGAATACTGGGGTGACATTTTAATTTGCCTATAATTATATGATGATAGTTTATTTCATGGATGGTTGATTCTTTGATTTGTTGCTTTTGAGTTTTACTTGATTATTTTCAGTAACTTGCTTCAGTTGGCAATGCTCAGTATGTAGCACAACTAGATATATGTGATAAGAGAACGCTTCATGTGTAGGCTTTATATGATTTATGTGGCCTTAGCTTATTTTTTTTACTACTATTCAACATTTTTGTAATGGTTAATTGTCCTTTTTATTTTCTTTGATTACCATGAATATGCGCCATTGTTTAATTAGGAACGTACATATTTAATTTAGTTGCATATTAAGGCTACTTAATACCCTACTTAAATTTCATGTATAAGTGATTACACATTACAAGGCCACTTAAAATCCTAGGTTCTATTTAAACTTTCAATCGCACTATAATGTTATCCCTTATTGTTAACTATTACAGTAACATTACCTAAGAGGTAGGGCTGAAATTTTTTCCTTGTGATATTTAAAATTGCTTGTGGCTTTGAATATGTTCAAACCGTTGTAAGGTTTAGTTATGAATTTGCTGGATATATAATTTACTTTATATGTTTTTAGGCACAATGAATGTGATAATTAAATGAACTGATGTGAGCAATCACGTAGATTATTGACCTTAAATGGGCTTCTTCTTTTGATTTGTTAAATCTAGTCTTAAAATAATCGCTGAAAAGTGAACTAGAAAATACCGTGCTAAGACCAATACACAACCGGGTAGTGGACCTTATTGTGTGTTAGTATAGTCGAGTAAGTTCGGGTTCGAACACAGGGAACTATTATTCAAGAAGTTATATTCAAATGCAAGTAATTTGTACCGAAAAGTAAAGGTAGGGGTTTTGTGACCGAATTGTCAAGGTGCTTAAAAACTACTTTTGAAACTAAAGACAAGATGAAGGGACTCGGGAAAAGTCAAATTAGTTTTTTTGTAGAAAACTTCAAATGTTAAAAACAATACTTGCTTGGACTATGTCACTAGTAATTTCAGGGTGTGAAGTTATAACCGGTTTTTATTATGCAAAAGTAAGTTTCCATTAAACCTAGGTTTAACGTTCGCCATCACCTAATGTTCAACTTCAATTTACAAACCTATGGTTTAATCCAGTAACGGACGTTCGCCATGGTTACCTTCTTACACATTTGAGCTTAAATTATCTAACCTATTCCAAAACTACATCCGCAATGTTTGTTCAATCATTTATAGACAAATAATCGATAGTAATTTACATAGTAGAAAACGTTCGCTATATCCACTAGCAAATCACCAAACAAGTTAAAACAATGGAACTAAGCTCAAATGCACAAGGTTCACGATTAAACATAGAGTTCAAGTTTTATAAGTTTACAATTCATCCACACGAAAGACTTTCGCCATATTTGCTAAGTTATATGAATTTCGCTCGCTTGTCAAACTTATACCAATTTCCACAATTGTGATCAAAGGTTCATTTATACATAGACATACAAATGATCATTATTTCAACCCTTAACAAACATTCGCTATAGTTAAGATTTAATAATCCATAAGTTTTACAAATTGTTGAGCTAAACACATACAAGTTTATGGAGGAATTGTAAACTCGATCATAAACAAACACCAAAATATAACACCCCTTAATCACTAGTTAATTCATCCAAACAAGCATATAAAATTAGCCACTCATAATCATACTCAAACCAACACAAACAAGTGAAATCAAAGCAAACATAATTTAATTTAATAAATATGCAAACTAAAGATTACAAGGTTTTGAGTAGTGATTGTTTGTTACCAAATGTTACAGCAAGTATTTCCACACTACGACTTGTTCCTCCTGCTACTTGCAATTTCCAGAAAAACACACAGAAGAAAATTGATCGTGAATGAAAATTGGGTCTGTAGTTGTTGGTGGAATTGTGAGTGAGTGTGATAAAGTGAAAAGTGATGAATTATTGTTGAAGATGGTTGCTGAGATAGAGAGGGGTGAGTCCCAAACCAAGATCCACCAAACCCGCCCAAAAGAATGGGCATGGGATTAAACAAAAAAAAAAGTTTCATTTCCGAGAGAGAGAGGGGAGCAAGAAGATGGTTGGGCATTAAATGTGGTATGGTTTGCCATCTCCTTTTCTCCTCTCGCAGCTTCCCCATTTTGTATAATAATATGAAACCCAAAAAGTTGCAGATAAAAGTCATCCGGAGTAGGTGACATCCCCGCCAACTTACGTGATCGCGTGACTTTTCACATGCGATCGCGTATTGTGAGACCTCCAATCCATTGAAGTTTAGTGATCACCTGAAACCGATTTGAACTAAAACACGCGATCGCGTAAAATTACATGATCGCATGGCTTAACTCTTCACAAGCCTCCATGCACCAATCCAGTAATACGTGATTCCAGCATCAATCACACGCGATCGTGTGAGTTTAATCATGAGATCCTCCAGGATGAAAACACGCGATCGCGTGTTAGTGATCTCCAGGCCAAAACTACATCAGACTCAGACTTCACCATCAGACTCCGTCAAATAATAACTAAATCCCATCAGATTTCAACATTTCTCCAGATTTTAGCTTCATACCACCTGAGATCAATTTCCAATCCAAATAAGTATCGAAAGTTCACGAAATTGACTCAAATACAAATGCAAAACAACGATATCGCGATAGATTTATATATACAAAATGAGCGATATCATCTTTGCATCTTTTCCTTTGAACTATAACATGGGTATGCGAGTTATGTGATCATCATATAATTGGTTTGCTTAAATGGGTGTAACCCTAAAGGAAAAATACCCAAGGTTGTAAGATTTTGAAGGAAACAAAAAAGTAATAGTTACTAGAGAGATCGTAACTGTGTATGGAGATGGGGTAGAGTGCCAAAGGGGCAGGGGTTTTAACAAAATGAGTGTTGTGATGGCAGCAGTAGTGACTCACCTGGATGTGCAAATGCAGGTTAGAGATAACAAGTGTGTTTTTGTGGGCATATAGGCTCCATGCATGCATGTAGTTTTAGAATTCAGTTCGCAAAAGATACCATCAAAAGAGGATGGGCAACCAAGATATAATCTTGTGCTAAAACAAGATTAATTTTACAGAAACTCAAAACAGTGAGAGAAAATCAAAAAGTGAAAAGTGACTTTCATAGTGTTTTAGGCTTCTAGCAACTATATATTAATATGTGAAAGTAGCAGGTAGTAATATGATTACATTGTAAAGCCTCCATGTCGATGGTTGTAATTAGTACAATAATTGTAGTTTTATCAATAAACTTTAGCCTTTTTTTTAAGAAAAAAGAGGCAAAGATTTATGTATGTCACTTTATCATTGATAGTTTATATATGATATTTGATATTCATAACCTTATAACTATAAAGTAACTTATGGGTTATATAGAAAATGCAGGATGGTTAGACAAGAAGCAACATGATTCGATGTTGACAGAAACTCGGGGCCTCCTGAGCTCGATGATGCGGGTGCCGATTCTAGCATTGTGATCTTCTATATTTAAGACCGAGCCATTTGAAAGAGGTAAATTTTTTATCTTTGATAAAGTATTTTGGTTGAATTTTTTTTATTATTCGTTTGAAATTGTTTTTCGGTCATCTTTCTTGTCGTGACTCCACAAGCTAATAAATCCACTGGTATCAACTATTAGATGACATTTTTGTTGCACAAGTGTTAACAAATAGTGTTTTTTTATGTTGCACGTATCAAAGATTGTAAAACCACACCGTTTCAAGGGATTATGAAGGGGAGCTAATTGTGGTTGTCAGACACATGTGACTTGCCATCCTATTCAAGTTGCCTTATATATTTGCGTTACATTCATCCGCCCTTGTGATACTTCACATCATTTTCTTTTTATTGATATACTGTTTAATTTCGTCTATTATTTTTTATTCAACTGCCATCGGTCTAATCCATCCCATTATTTGACACCCTTCAATCTTGCCTAACTAATGGAACAACTTTTACAATACTTTGGTTTACAAGCATTGTTAAAGTGTTAAAGACTTATATGAGCATTCCATGCAAATAAAGTAGTATATGTACATCAACTTATGATATTACTGGGTTTTTTTTATGTCAGTCGTTTAGCTGGGCAACGCCCGGGTTAAATACATGTTGGAATAGGGGAGTGATCTGTACACCACTATTTTTTATCCATACACCACCAAACATGCTTTGCAGTCTTGTACTATATAACAATGTAAAGCATAGAAGTGGTGTATAGATAAAAATTAGTAGTGTTCGAATCGCTGCCCATTCGAATATAGCCTGTATTTAGAGTCATATTAGCAATTTTAAAAGGCGTCTATCTTACCCATTGTTTACGGTGACAAAAACTAACTTGTCATATAAGAGACATATCAGCAATTTTAAAAACCAACACAAAATTGACATAACATTGTTAGCGCATTACTCAGTTTTTTCCAGATCCTTCATTTATTTATATACATTAAACAATAACAAACATAATTTTTAATTGCTACCGGCCCCATCCCCTTTTCACCAAAGTACTTCGGAAAACTGACGCCCAAATAAGTAACGCAAAATTGAAGTTTGCTGCCAACCATGTCACTTAGGTGACGCCCGAGTGACGGACCGTTGAGAGTCCTCTTACACAACGTTGCTTTAAAGTGTTCAATCACTTGGATGCAGCGTTCACTTTGTCGTTCCTTGTAACACCCCCAAATTCACTGTTTGGCGGAAGCAAGGTTTGGGGTGCTACTAATCAATAATCACAGAACATAAGATAATATAGCAAACGACCTCTAAATGAGACGTTGTAAAACGATTTCATATGAAATAAATGTTTGAAAACTCAATGTTTTCGTATACAAAATGTAGTTCCCTAGAGTCCACACGTGTAGTGGGAGATTCTATTACATAATCAAATTGTACAAAAGATAATGCTGAGAATCTCCGTTAATGCAATTTAGTTGAAATCATGCGACTCTAGCTATGTCCTGGAGTAATCCTACTCCGTCTGGGTACCTAAGAATACATGCTAAAAGGTCAACACGAATGTTGGTGAATCTCACAGGTTTGTAAGTAATATCAGTTTTTGAACACAAGATTTCATCAGTAGTGCCGTAGGCGTAAATCAAGTATTTGCAATCCTGTAAATGTAAAATAAGTAAGTTATACCGTTGCCATGAGGCTCATAATCGAAGCTTAACCCGTAAGTAATAAGTTGCTCCCGTGACATGCTCGTAACTGAGCAAGCATAAGTAACGAATAATAGTCGCCCGTTTATACAGTACGGTTCGTGGTAGCGCTACTACCCCGGGCGGGGAGGGTCATTTCCCTAATTGATCCATTAACTAGTGTTCGCGCTTAAGTCCATAACTAACGATATATGATGGAGAGACTTCAGTAGAAAGTAAGTAACTCATGCAATCCCGTATAGTAAATTGAATAGTTCGTACTTGTGTTCAAGAAAAGTAAGCAATGTATCTCACCCCGTATATAAAACAGTAAAAGTGGGGCTGTAAGACTCACATGAGTCTAGTAAGTATGTCTGGGAAATCAAATAAGTAACGCGGATGTAAGTCCGCAAGTGGTTCTCCGAACCCTGTGGTGATAGTTTGTAATAATAATCCAAAAGTGTTATTATTATATTTATCGTTATATGTGAGTATTCGACACTTACTGTAAAAAGTATCTATAAGTTTCTGGATGACGGGGGTCTGGGGGCAGCGCCCCTGGTAGCGGGGTCCAAGGGGCGGCAGCCCTTGGCGGGGTCCAAGGGGCAGAGCCCCTGGTTGGGGTCGAGCTGCCAAGTCAGCTTGGAAAAATTTTATTTCTACTATATTGCTTTATTGAAAACGCATTTGAAATCTAATTTCGGTGTAAAATCAAGTGATAAATCTTAGTTCATATTAGTGCTTTTATTACCGGATTTGGGTTCGAAAGACAAAGTGGGCTGCGAACCGAGTTGGGTTCGCAGCATAGAACTCGACTCGTAGGCCAACTCGACTCGCAGGTCAACTCGACTCACGGGTCAGTTCGGTTCGCAGGTCAACTCGACTCGCAGGTCAACTCGCGGGTCAGTTTGGTTCGTAGGTGATTTCGATTCGCAGTTTGGCTTCGCGAGTCGAGATCTCGGCTCGACTCGCAGGATGGCCGAGATCTGGGATCTCAACTCGCGAGATGAACTGTCAGCGATTTTCATGCGGGTTTCGATTTTTAAAGGGTTTTCGGCCGGATTTTTGGACATAATCTTGTTGAGTAAACGTTCTAGCATGTAAATCAAAGCTTAATAAGTAATTTAAAAGAGTTTTAAAGTTTCATACCACAAAATGAAAATGAAAAAGATGAAGATGAAGCTTGTGATGTGGTGATCGTTTCTCCGTGAAGTAGCGTCGTGAATTAGTGTGTTTTTTATGGCGTTTTTGGGTGGTTTAGGGCTGCCGAAATTGAGAGGGTGAAAGAGAGAGATTTTAGTTGGTTGTTGTTGGTGAAATGAGAAGAAAAGAAACAAAAATGGTTTTCAAAAGGGGGAATGGGTCACGGGTCGCGGGTTGGGTCGGCGGGGCTGGGTCGACCCGTTTGAGTCTCGGCTCGCGGGTTTGTGTTTCCGAATTTTGTATCACGAGTCGTAGTCGGTCAAGTCCCGTAGTTGCTTAAATGTTGTTTCGCGTTATATGTTAAAGTGTATCTGTAATATTTTTAACCGAGGTATTTTACCAAAATACTTCATAATAAGTTATAAAGATATAATTTGCACTATTTTCCTTTGTTGGGCGCGTCTCGCGTGTTTTCGCCACGTTCGGAGTGTTTAAACGATACGAAATACGTGTAATATATTTTCATGATACATTAATGCAATTAATGTTTGTTTGTATAATTCCACATTATTTAAAAGTTTTGTCACCAACGTCCGTATTATATAATGTCGGACCTCGTCTGGTTCATAAGTGCACGATTTAAATCAAATCGCGTAAGCGTGTATGTAATTACACCAAAACGTTACATATACTTAGAATATTACAAAACTAAATACATGTAATTACAAGTAGTTTAGGCACTAGTTAAAGTCCTAAATTGGCGGGTGTTACATTCCTGTTAAACTTTCGGGAATAGAAATTGTGTTTTGCGGTTTTTTCTTTTTCTTTCTCACTCCCTATTTGCAGCTGCTTAATAGTATAAAGTAAAGAGGAAAAGAAAATTTTGGTTGCCATTGATTTGTTGTTGTTGCTTGAAGAAGATGAATAAATGAATGAAAATACGTTGACTGACGTTCAAATTATTTGATAAAATTCTAGTGTACTAGGTACATATTCTTCCATCGAGCTTTTATTTGTGTATACTATGAAGCTCAATTAAAATTTTCTAAGTCAGTTACAATATCCAAAACTAGTTTAATTACATCTATGGATTCGCAGAAGGATAAATTTAATGACAAACTATTTTTTTTTATTGTTATTTGTTTCAACTAATAAAAATTAACTGAATTCCTAAAAGTTCATAACAATGTAAAAACATAGTCTTTTAGAGCATCCACAATGTAAAAAAGCTTTTTTACATGCCACCTTGATCCCTTTTGTTGAAAGCTTTTAAAAAAGCTTTACCTCCAATGTAAAAAAACTTTCACAAAGCTTTTTTTAACCAAATTAGGGGAGTAATATGAAAATTATATAACTAAAAAGCTTTTGATGTAAAACTTGAGAAATCTCAACCTATTCATAAATTAAGCTTTTACTCCAATGAAGAAAAGCTTTTACTAAATCTTTTTTTGCATAAAAAAATCTTTAGAAAAAGTCTTTGTTACTTCACTTTTTCAGCCATTAATGTTATCTAAAAACAGTGTTACCACCCTCTATAATTTTATGTTTTAATTTTCTTACACATATACTTTCTGTTTCACTCTTTACTTTACATTTGGATGCATCTTGGACTGATATGTAAATAAACATAAAAAAAAAAACGCACACAAATTATTCATATTTTCTTTTTATATATATATTTTATATAGCGATATAGCGATGGGCACAATTTACAATCGTTCAAAATACCTGAATTCGCTACAATACGTGAATTTGTTACAATTATGAGTCAACCTCTGCATGCAACACAATATCAGCTCGTTAGTCATAATTAACATGTCAAATTTGACCCATTTTGCACAACTCAACCGTTAGGTGGAGACCAGCAAATTATGGCTTGTTTATATTGGGTATTATTGTCCCTCCAAGTTGACATAACCTAACACGAACTCGCTCCTATTTTTTGAAACGAAAAACTATATCTAAAAAACCACCCAAGAAAAATGGAGATCGAGTATAGCAAAAGATAGCTCCAAGGAGATAGGAATGAAGAGTATAAATAAACTCACACTCCTAATTATAGGGTAATTTGAAGGTACACATAATTCCGTACCATATTTTAATGGTATGCATTTGCCCCACCCGCAAGGAGCATTTACGCAGGCAAATGACATGTCCACAAGTCATTAACACATACTGAGGTACGGATTCGAACCCCTGACCTATAGGTTACATATGTGGAGTCTGGGCACGAATTCAGCACCCTGACCTATAAGTCACAATGAAACACCCCGAGAAACTTGACCATTTTTTTTTACATATAAACGCATTTAACATTGTTATATAACTTATTCGGAAGTATACTAGGTCTGTACGTTACTTAAACTACTAAATTGTAACTCAAAATAAAACATGTTAAAATCAAATAAGTACCCGTCGGGTTACAAGGGTACCCGCCGGGTAAGTGGTCCAACCAATCGGGTACGAGAAGATCCAGCTGGGTAAAATTCATATTTCGGTAACAGAAGCAAATCTCCATTCCCGACTAACAGTCGAGTAGTCAAGCTACCCGTCGGGTAACCATGACTACCAGCCGGGTAGTTCATGTGTTACCAGACCTGTATCAAATTCTGCACATTCTAATTTAAAACACAAACTTCAAATCTGCATAACTTTTTACTCGATTACAATTAGACCCTCAAATTTGGCGAGCACCTCCATTATGCCATATTAAGATCTCGTTGATCGAAAAAGTACTTGAGACTTTTATGATCAGTATAAATTGTACACTTCACACCATAAAGATAATGCCTCCAAATTTTTAAAGCAAAAACAACTGCTGTCAATTCTAAATCATGAGTTGGGTACCCTTTTTCGTGCTCCTTCAACTGTCTAGAAGCATATGAAATTACCTTGCCACGTTGCATTAAGACACAGCCTAAACCGTTGTGTGAAGCATCATAATAAACCACCATATCTTCACTACCATCAGGAAGTACTAAGATAAGGGCCTAACTAAGCTTTCATTCGAGAATTCGGAAGGCTTGTTCATGCGACTCATTCCATTCAAACTTAATACTCTTTCGGGTAAGCTTTGTAAGCGATGTAGCAATCTATGAAAAATCTTGGATAAACCGTCTGTAATAGCCGGCTAATCCCAGAAAACTTCTAAATCTGTGGGTTTGTTGGTGGTTTCCATTTCATCATCGCCTCAACTTTGGCAGGATCAATTTTAATGCCTTGATTATTTACCACGTGACCTAGAAATTGAACTTCACGAAGACAGAATTCATATTTCGAGAATTTGGCTTAGAGCTTTTCGTTTCTTAACATTTGCAAAACCTGTCTTAAATGAGAATCAAGATCACCAGCAGATTTAGAATAGATGAGAATATCGTCAATGAATACAATTACGAATTTATCGAGCATTGATCGACACACTCGATTCATAAGATCCATGAAAGAAGCTGGTGCATTTGTTAAAGCGAAAGGCATCACCACGAATTCGTAATGGCCATACCTTGTTCTAAAAGCAGTTTTAGTAACATCTTCTTCTCGAACTTTCAACTGGTGATAACCCGAACGTAAATCAATCTTTGAAAAGTAACTAGCACCTTAGAGTTGATCAAACAAGTCATCAATCCTAGGTAAAGGGTACCTATTCTTAATGGTAACCTTGTTCAACTCCCTATAATCAATACACATACGCATGGTGCCATCTTTCTTTTTGACAAAAAGTACCGGAGCTCCCCATGGTGAGCTACTCAGATGAATAAAGCCCTTGTCGAGTAATTCTTGCAACTGTTTCATCAACTCTTGCATTTCTATTGAAGCAAGCCTATAAGGTGTTTTGGGCAATAGGTGTGGCTCCCGGTACTAAATCAATTCGGAACTCGACTTGCCTATCGGGCGGAATGCCCGGTAGCTCATCGGGAAATACATTGGAAAATTCTTTTACAACTGAAATTTCTTCAATTTTTGGAATAGGTTTCTGAACGTCTACCACATGTGCCAAAAAGGCTTGGCAACCATGTGATCAATGGCGTTTGGCACGAGCGAATGTACAGATTGATAATGAAGACTTTCTCTTTTCCCCATAAATATCAATTTCTCCCCCACTTGGCGAGTTGACCCGAATAAACTTTTTCTCACATTGAATAATGACATTATGCTTGCCTAACCAATCCATACCTACCACGACATCAAAGTCGCCCATTTGCATAGGGATTAGATTAATAATAAACGTTTCATTATTGATTTCTAGTTGACACCCACGAAATACATTGGTCACATAAATGATTCTATCATCAGCAACTTCAATATCTAGTGGAGTGTCTAACGCAGTAAGGGAAATTGAGAAATTTTGACAGAACTTTTCAGACACAAATGATCTTGAGGCACCCGTATCAAATAATATGTATGCAGGTTTTTGATTAACAAGGAAGGTACCTATAAATACATTGGGGGCCCGTTGAGCTTCCTCTGCAGTAATCTGAAAAGAACGATGTTTGGGCCTTGGTGGTTCAACCGTCCTCTTATCAACATTTCTACGAGGTGCAGAAGAAGTAGACTGTGTCTTCAACTTAGGACACTCAGATTTCACGTGTCCAGGCTCGAGAAAATTATGACAAACCCGAATTGGATTTGGACAATTGCGACTAAAGTGACCTTCTATTCCACATTTATAACACGCAGTAGATCCAAAACGACATTCTCCACGATGCTTTTTATGACATGTTTTACATTCTGGAGGCTCCTATCTCTCATCTCTTCTCTCCTCTCGCCTGAAACTTCTACCAGTTCTGAATTTCTTTGAAGGAGTAGAAGTTTGTTCAACCTTTCTTTTTGAGGAACCACGATCATCCCTCTTTAACTTAAGCTCTTGAAACCGAGCTTCATTCACCAATTCTTCAAAAGTCTTACACCGATTGGGATTCACAAACTGCCTAATTTCTTTCTTTAGAACTTCATGAAAATGATCCATGAGTCTTTTGGGGTTTTCCATGTATTCTAGACAAAAACGTGCTCGATCTAAAAAAGTTCCCACCAATTCATTTACCGACTCGGTCGTTTGTTCCATTGTGATGAACTCACGACGTATTCTCTTCAACTCAGCTTCCTGGGAATAAGCATTTTTAAACATCTTCTTGAAATCGTCCCAAGTTAGGCGATTTATAGCTTTATCTCCCATAAAAAGGTGTTGAACCTCCCACCATCCTTTAGCATGAAATTTTAAAAGATTTGATGCAAATATCACCTTCAATTTTTCTGGACATTCGGTGGTGGCGAATGCCCCTTCTACCTCTGAAATCCACCTGTAACATTTGATGGGATCTAAGTCCCCATGAAATTCGGGTGGATTACAAGCGGAGAAATCTTTATAATTGAACTTTTGTTTTTCTTCTCTAGCTTGTACCACCGGTGCACAACTTGTACAACAGGTTGTTCCACTTGTACCTCACCATCATGGAGTGGTCTGTCACACCCCTAAAATCGGTAATCTCGTTTATTAATATTTAGCGGAAGCTTAATAATGTATAAGCGGAAGCATTTTGTGTATACAGCAGGGGTGCTGACGTTAGCAGTATGCATTCATCGTATCAGAGCATATGATCATATGGAACATATAATTAAGATACCATAGTTTAAAGTTATTACAAAAGATACGACTTATGAAGTCGTATTAGTAGTTGTGCTGTCGAAATCACAAGTAACACAGTAATACTAGTTTTAAAAATATAGATTTCGTAAGTATAACTAAAAAGTATTAGTAATACTAAAGAAATCCAGGTGTCTCAAAAGTGGCATCCTAATCGTCATGGGTAGCTTACGTCCAATATGCATGCATCAGTACCGGAGCCCTAATTCCCTGAAAAACATAATAAAGGGTCAACAATGATTGTTGAGTGAATTCTCAGGTTTGTAAGTAGTGTAGGAAACACAGGTTAATCATTTAAGAATAACATTTCCGATTAATAGTAGTTGTTTGCTTTATAGGAAACACAAGTTTATCAATTAAGAGAAACATTTCCTAAAATAGTAGTTTGTAGGAAACACATGTTATTTAATGAAAATAACATTTTCCAAATAGTAGTTTGTAGGAAACATAGGTTAATCCAATCAAGGAATAACATTTCCTAAATCGTAGTTTGTAGGAAACACAGGTTAATCCAATCAAGGAATAACATTTCCTAAATCGTTGCTAGTAGGAAACACAGGTTAATCTAACTAAAGATCAACATTTCCAAAATAGTTGTTCGTAGGAAATCACTTCCTAAATAGTAGTTTTGTGGGAATTATTAGACGGTGATCCCTCGAAAGATGAGCTAAACCTGTCGAGTTAAAGCAACGCGACCTAACCCTATAACCAAACCACGACCAGCAGTAGTTGTTTGCCAAATAGGACCTGTAAGTATACGCTCTAAAACTGTAGGAGGGTCGTCACGGCGATAGTACTATCCGTATACTCAGTGGCTAGAGTCACCTAGCTAATGGTTATAGTCTGTAGCCATAAGGACTTTTATGCACTACATGTGATGCGCCACCAGCGGTCGGTAAGGGAAATTACTTACCCTTTGTCGTTGCACCGGCTACTGGCTACGGGCATCAGTGGGTGTTTTAAATTTGTAATTGTGGGGCCTAAGTTTTCCCTAACAATGCTAATCTTAAGGGCGAGCAAGTGGTAGGTATGACCTAGAGTCGTTCTTCAAACCGACTGAATTGAAACTAAGGTGTGGCAGATGAGGGCTTTCAAACTAATGAAGGGTTTATAAAATGGTGTGGAAGTTTTGGTTTTTATATTAACTAACTTAGGCAAGTAAATAAATAAAAGCGAAATAAAAATAAAATGTAAAGCAGATAAAGTAAAGATAGTGTTTGCTGAGACTTCGTTAATTTAGTTATGGGATGATATTTGGAGAAACTGTTTTGAAAGATATTAGTTAATTATCATTCTTGAATACTTGTATGTAAACACTAGAGTCCCTACTAATTAAAATCCCATTATCATGTCACACCGGGAGCTAGGTTATGGTAACATTACAAAGTATTTAGAATAATAAGCAAAATTTTAATTATGGTTTAATAATACTTTCATATGAACGGGAACAAAATCTTAAGGTACTAGACATAACTGAATCATATAACGATTCCTTGTCATCCTAACATATTTGTATTTAAAAAGTTCATTTATGACTTTAAACCAGCCCTTGCTTAAGACTACCTAATAAATCCTCTAATTATCCACAGCATTCCTCACTTAAAGTGGTTCCGCCACTTCAAACCTTGGCCATGTCTTGTCCTACGGTAATCCCCATGTAGCCTTGTGGTTCCATAGTTTCATACCTTTGACAAATTATATTGACACAGATGACTGACTACCTTTTAATTGGACGTCGTTAAAAAGGTGTTGTAATCACGTTTTGTGACACCCGTCAAATTAGGACTAGTAATTAGTGCCTAATCAAGTTTTAATACATGTAATTAGTTCTGCGTTAGGCTAATTAATGTATCGATTATTATATATATTGTTGAATATATATCTACACAATTACGCGATTTGATTAAATCGTACAAGTTACAAATTGAACGTAATTCGGTTCAATTAAATACGGACGTTGGTGAACAATTTCGCTAAATAATACTATATTATTTAATAAGACAATTATATCCAAAAATATTGTTTTTATAATATTTCGTATTCAATTCATATCGTACAAACAAGGTCCACGCGATTAAAATATTAAACGCGCAAACAAACAAAACAAGTTAATGTTATATTTATAACGCAATTATTAAGTATTTGATAAAATACTTCACGAAAATAATGGATAATTATTTGTATTTTTAAAACGTATATTTAAAGGTAATTAATATAAATTTAAACGTTTAAAACCTTCGGGGAAATGAACACCGCACGGAGCGCGAATACACGGAATTAAAAGTGGAGACCCACACATCGGTGGGCCCCCACCGAACCAGCCACAAAGGGGAGGGATCTCACCCCCTCACCCTCATTTCTCACTCTTTCTCTTCTTTCTTTTTCTCTCCAACCAAACCACCATCACCATTTCACAAATCATAAAAATAACAACACAAAACACACTCGGATCATCTCGAGCATTTGAAGAAAAACGTTCACCTCTTCGCGATCTACAACTTCATCTTTCCGGAATTTCATTTCGGCACTTTGTAAGTTTCCGACAATTCTCGAAACTCTTCGATTTCCATTATTTTCGACTTGTGGTTGGTTGTATACACTTAAAATGTCCATATATGGGTTGGGTAAAAGTTTTGGACCGAACGGAAACCGAAAAACTCGTTTTCGACACATTTTCCGGCCATCAGACCGTAACGTCGCATTTGGATCCAGATTTATGCGACGTCAACTTCAACGTCGCAAAACCCCTCGTGACGTCGCATGGTGCGACGTCAGTCACAAAGTCGCATTAAATTGCGACGTCGCGTATAGCGGCGCCACCCACAACGTCGCATTAAATTGCGAAAGTCGCACATAGCGACGCCATGCTCAACGTCGCAGTCAGGGCCTGCGACGTCGCACCCAACGTCGCACAAAACAGAAACTAGAAAACACATATTTTTACTAAGTGTCGAGACTCTAAATTTTATCACTTGATTTCACCCAAATTCAAGTCCAGATGAGTTTTTCCTTAAAGCAATATAGTAGAAATAAAAATTCAAGTCCAGCTCGACCCCAGCCAGGGGCTCTGCCCCTTGGACCCCGCTAACCAGGGGCGCTGCCCCCGGACCCCCGTACTTATATTCCGTAAGCACATTTTTCACCAAGTGTCAAACTTGTACAACTTCAAAACACTTATACGATACAACTTTTCAAACATAATGGAATTTACTTTTCAAGTATAACGCTTCGAAATCAATGTGATAACATCAAGATTATTGTTGCAATTAATCACCAACGGGTCGTACACGTTTTCAAACATACAATTCAATCAACCAAATCGTAGTAATTTGGACAAGTCAATCAACCAAATCGGGACAATTTGGACAAACAACTACAAGGGTAGTCTTTCGAGATACCTAATCAATTAATAACCATCATGTGTCATGGACACCTTCAGGTTACAAGTCTTCGGACATCAATTCAAGGCTAACCAATTCAAGCTTATTTAGATAAACATACAAGGCTCAGGTGAGTTTCATGGCCCCATTTTCACTACTTTTACCAGGGGTGTGATATTACTACTTCATTTTGTTTTACAAGTAGAACGCAAGTGCCAACCTTCAAATACTACATGAGTTTCAAGCTAATCAATTAAAGTCCTCTATAGCATAGTCTCTAATATTTTAGCGTGAATGTTAGCATATGATATCATATGGGATTGACAATCCTCATCCGGGTTAGCACGCACTAACCGGTCAAACGAATGTATTAACATTTGGGAAGACAAGTGTGGATTAGACACTCGTAGGAGGCAAATCAGTTAGGTTTCCTTAATTGGACCTAGCGCTCAAGTTAAGCTCAGACTATGTGCTCATGGATTGTATAACTTTTATCTTGCTTAATTGCATTTTAAATTCAATATAAATCTTGCGGTTCTTACAACTATACATCGACATACAAACCTGTGAGCTCACCAGCATTTTCGCTGACCCATTTTAGTATATATCACAGGTACCCAGCAGTAGGTGGACTGCACAGGCAGGGACTATTAGCTCGAGTCAGCATACATACAACTAGAGATTTGATTGCATTATTATATTTTGTAAAAGTAATTATGCCATGTAATCTCTCAATTTCAGGAACCGAGCTAATGTAACATTATTTTGATGTAAACGTTTATTTTGTTAATACAAGTTTAAAACGACGCATATAGTGGTCGTTCATTATATCTTATGTGCTTTGTATATTGATTAGTGACACCCAAATCGAGCTTCCGCAAAACATTAAATTTAGGGGGTGTCACAGATTGGTATCAGAGCCTAAGGTTATAGTGAACTAGGTTGCATTTAGTGGGCCTAGACTATGACTGTTAGGCAGTATTCCTTATTAGGTATAACCAGTTCAGGGATTACAGCATACGAATTTAATTTAACATAGCTTGATCAACTATGTACAATTAAATAAAGATGATGTAAGATCTGAAGGAAGTTATGACTGAACAGGATACACTAGTTGACTCTGACCTCGAGAGAAAAGGGACTTAAAACTTGTCTGTGTTAGACACTCAATAGGCAGTTATGTGATATATCTATATACATAAGTAGACCTCACTTACAATCTTAGGCTATATTATATTATATGAATATAGGCCTCATTCTTTCTAACACTCTGTCTCAGAATGGCAAACACACCACCCAACTCATCCCGTTCTCGTCTGTACGAATCACAAAGTTCAAGGGTAGCTAGGAGGAACCCCAGGTTGCCTCGAGCGGGCCCATACCCCAATCAATTCACACTAACGGTTTTGGCTGCTAGGCTACACCGTCACGAGCAACAACTGCGTGACATGGACATCGAGTTGCAAGAGACCCATGAAAACTGGACACTCACCCTAATGGGGCAAGTTGCTCAGGTCTCTGAGGACCATGTAAACGCTATCAACAATATGGACGTTCTCGGAAATCGAGTGAGTGAAACCATCGAGACCATGGAGATCGTCCACAATCAAGTGACTGACAATCAAAACGAAATCACTGTCCTGCGATCAAGGTTGACTCAGTGTGAGACACGCCTGAGGGAAACCGAGGAGGCACTCAGAATGGTTAGCCGACTTGCAGAGTCCGTTGACCGTCTCACTGCCTTAATGCCACAACTCAATCTTCGTCAGAATTAGCTTAGGCTGAATCTGCACTCCATAACGCTTTCGTAGGACTAATGTAAATTGACCGGATGAAACAATTCTCGGCACTTTTGGCACGATATCTAAGTCTGTAACTTTTGAATTCAACAAACTCGAAATTGTCTGTAATCATTTAACAACGTAATATCAATTGACAATTTCGTTCGATTTAAATCTATATTATAGAACTCTTATACTAGTGATGTGTATATTGTCGCTTTAATACATACATCCACCACAATTATCATTCTGGTACAATTTCTTACGTACCTATTGTTTCTTTTCTTGAAGAATCATGCCGCCAAAGAAAAAGACTTACAGTGAAGCTGAACTAGCTGCTGCCGTCACTCGGGCCGTAGCCGACGCCTTGGCCGCTCGGGATTCAACCCGAACGACTGAAGAAACAGCCGATACCACCACCACCACTCCTGCTGTCAAGCCTTGTTCCTACAAGGACTTTCTCAGCTGTAAACCTCTATATTTCAAGGGCACGGAAGGTGCCATTGGCTTGATCCGTTGGATTGAGCGTATGGAATCTGCTTTCAGTCTCTGCGATTGCACTGAGAACAACAAGGTCAAATTCGCTGCTTACACCTTTCAGGAAGGTGCACCCACGTGGTGGAAAACCCACGCAAACTCTGTAGGCCTTGAGGTTGCAAATCGGCTCCCTTGGGCCGAACTGAAGAAGAAACTGACAGAAAAATACTGTCCTGAAGAAGAGCTGCACAGGCTGGAGGAAGAATTTTGGCACCTGGTGGTGCAGGGAAATGATGTTGCTGAATATACCACCAAATTCCAGCAGTTTGCTTTACTATGCCCGAGTTTGGTTGAACCGGAAAGTAAGGGCATCAAGAGATACATCTGAGGCCTCCCTGAGAGCATCCAGGGAAATGTCGCCTCATCTAAACCAACCACCAATGAGAGTGCCATTCGATTGGCCCACGAACTCATGGCCCTAGTTGTCAGCCGGGAGACCTCCAACACCTCATCCTCCAACAACAACAAACGCAAATCCACTGAACACCACCACAACTCAAACAAGAAAAACAACGCCATCCAAGTTTACTCCACCAACTCTGAATCCAACCGCAGCTACACCGGGGACAGGCCTTATTGTCCCAAGTGTAACTATCACCACTTTGGTCAGTGCAGGACCCCTTGCAACAACTGCAGGAGGTAAGGGCATTCGACTAAGGATTGCCGAGCCCCCGGATCCAACAACAACCCCTCTAACAAAAATGCCCAACAACCTAAGTCATGCTTTGAATGTGGGAACCCAAGACACTTTAGGGATACGTGCCCAAAATTGAAGTATAAGGGCAACAACAACAACAACAACAACAACCGCAACAACAACAACAACGCCAAAAGTAGCGCCTTCGTGATCAACTCAGGGGACGCCCGTCAGGACCCGAATGTGGTCATGGGTATGTTCCTCCTCAACAATTTAACTGCTTCTATTCTGTTTGATACTGGTGCCGATAGAAGTTTTATTTCCGATGAATTTTGCCCTCTACTTGACATCACACCTGTTGCTTTAGACGTTAAGTACACCATAGAACTAGCAAATGGCAAATTGATAGAAACCGATAGTGTGATACCTAATTGCACTTTAAATCTAGCCGACGAAATCTTCTCCATAGATCTTATGCCTGTTGAGATAGGAAGTTTCGATGTCATCGTGGGCATGGACTGGTTATCCAAACATCGCGCCGAGATCATTTTCCATGACAAAACTGTTCGCATACCTCTCGCCATCGGTAGAACCTTGGTCATACAGGGGGAGACCGGCGGGACGAGGCTTAACATCATATCTTGTTTAAAAACCCGCAAATTTCTGAGAAAGGGTTACCCAGCAATCCTCGCGCACATCATGGAGAAAAAGTCAGAGGAGAAGCGACTTGAGGATGTTCCAATTGTTCGAGACTTTCCAGAAGTCTTTCCCGAAGAACTACCTGGTCTACCACCGCAAAGACAGGTTGAGTTCTCAATCGATCTAGTACCAGGTGCTGCGCCTGTGGCCCGAGCACCATACCGCTTAGCTCCATCCGAACTTCAGGAGTTGTCCACCCAATTACAGGAACTCCTGGAACGAGGATTTATCAGGCCGAGTTCTACACCTTGGGGAGCTCCGGTCCTATTTGTCAAGAAGAAAGACGGTTCTTTTCGAATGTGTATCGACTACCGAGAGTTGAACAAGTTAACTGTCAAGAACCGGTATCCACTCCCTCGAATCGATGACCTGTTCGACCAGCTTCAAGGTTCAAGTGTCTACTCAAAAATCGATCTGCGATCAGGATATCATCAGTTACGAGTTCGCGACATCGATATTCCAAAAACTGCTTTCAGAACTCGTTACGGGCACTACGAATTCCAAGTGATGCCCTTCGGTCTAACCAACGCACCGGCTGTATTCATGGACCTCATGAACCGGGTGTGTAAACCTTACCTCGACAAGTTTGTCATTGTCTTTATCGATGACATACTCATTTACTCGCGCAACGAGCAAGAACATGCGCAACACCTCAAAACCATCCTTGAACTACTTATACACGAGGAGCTTTACGCCAAATTCTCTAAGTGTGAGTTCTGGATTCAAACCGTTCAATTCCTTGGTCACGTGATCGATAGTCAGGGAATTCACGTTGATCCGTCAAAAATTGAGGCTATCAAAGACTGGCAATCGCCAACCACTCCGACCGAAGTACGGCAGTTTTTGGGACTGGCCGGGTACTACCGACGATTCATTGAAAATTTCTCCAAGATAGCCTTACCACTCACGACTCTGACCCAGAAAGACAAAAAGTTTGACTGGACTGATAAACAAGAGTCGGTATTCCAACTCTTAAAGCAAAAGCTTTGCAGTGCTCCTATTCTATCTTTACCCGAAGGCACCGATGACTTCATGGTATACTGCGATGCTTCTCATCAAGGTCTCGGTTGCGTGCTTATGCAACGAGACAAAGTCATAGCTTATGCTTCCCGACAGCTCAAGATTCATGAAAAGAATTACACCACCCACGACCTCGAGTTAGGAGCCGTCGTTTTCGCCCTCAAAATTTGGAGACATTACCTCTACGGCACTAGGTGCACAATCTTTACAGACCACAAAAGTCTCCAACACATATTCGATCAAAAAGATCTCAACATGAGGCAACGTCGATGGGTCGAGTTGCTTACCGATTACGACTGCGAGCTCAAATATCATCCAGGCAAAGCAAATGTTGTTGCTGATGCCCTCAGTCGAAAAGAGCGAGTGAAACCACTTTGGGTCCGAGCACTCAGTATAACTATTCACAACAATTTCAACATTCAAATTCTCACTGCTCAAATCGAAGCCTTGAAACCCGAAAATGTCAAAGATGAAGCCTTGCGGGGAATGGATAAACAATTCGAAATCAAACCTAACGAGATTAGGCATTTCTCAAACCGAATTTGGTTGCCTAAATTTGGGAACCTACGAGACTTGGTGATGGATGAAGCTCACAAGTCCAAATATTCTATCCATCCGGGATCCGATAAAATTGTTGGGACATAGATTGTGACAACAGATCTAGCTTGAAATAGGACTAGTGTAATTAGTATTGTGTTTGTATATTGGTTTGGATTTGTAAAAGAATATTTGTTTTGTTAGTGATATTCGTTAAACATATTGTTTTGTTAAGTTAGACGAATAATTAAATACAAAATAAATAATAGACGTTTGATGCGTAGCGAGTCGAGATCTCAAGTCGCAGCGAGTTGAGCTGTGAGGTGAGACCTGAACTCGCGAAGCATAAGTCTGGCGAGCCGAGTCCTATACTGGGCTTGGGCTGCGAGTTGGACCGAACTCGCCGGCCCATGCGAGCCGAGCCAGAACAGACTATTTAAACGATTTTCTTTGTAAAATCGAAAACACTTTTGATACTTTACATTCTGCGATTCCAGCAAACCAGAGAAAACATAACCTACGGCTAGGCTTTGACATTTTATCGTTTAAAGTTAAGCTTTATAAACGCAATTACGAACGTATTCGTTGTTAGTAAGATAACACCGTATTGAGGGATTCCGCACCTTAATACTACAGATAACGAAGTTATCGATCCTAAAACTCGCTGCGACTTGAGATCTCGACTCGCTACTGATAGTCCCTTACTCGTGGATCTGATCGGATCGTTTGATTGATTGTAAATGCGGAATAATAAACAATCAATATATCAATCACGAACACACAAACAATTATATAACGTTTTGTATATATTCACACTTGAACGTATAAAGATTACAAAACGATTTCTCTGCTCTCTTCACTCTCTCACGGCTCCTCTCACTCTAGGGTTTGATCAATCCACAAATGAAACTCTAACTCGCTATTTATACTCGACCCACTGGACCCTGCGACGTTAGGCCCAACGTCGCAGGCCAGGCCCAATGCGACGTAGCCCATGTCGTCGCAGGCCCAATTATAATGTCACAATTCTATGTATATTTCATTTACAGACTCGAATACACACTCTAAACACTATACATTCGTAGACTAATTGACTTTGACAATTACAATAGTTTGACCAACTGACTGACACACTAAATGCACCAACAAACTCCCCCTTGTCATCAGCTTGGTCAAATAAGTCTTCAATTAGTCTTCATCAACAAACTCTTCACGTCTTTGACAATCAGAAACTCCCCCTCTGAGATAGCATGGTCTTCAAAGAAATCTTGGTGTCCAAATTCATGTGACTGACACAAATTTATCATACAATAAGATCTTCAAACTATTTGACCATCTCTCAATCATCAGCAGTTTCTCCGATAGAATTATCTTCACAATCTTTGGAGAATAACCAACATCCTTTGCATCTTCAATATTTGACTTTAACAAGATATGTGATATTGAAGAAAATAACATAAAAATAAAATCTTTTTGAATTTTTCTTTATAAATGAAAGGTAAAGAACGAAGATTAAAATAAATTTGAGGATCGGATTGTTTTAAATCTGCTTAGGGATCATATCAGGCCAACATGCAATTATTAGCAAATAGTAAGTGTTATTTCGATCATCAGTATATTTGTCCACTTTAAATTTACTTGACATATTTAAAGCACCTTTTATAAAAATTAGTTCAAGACGATCATCGGTATTGTTTGTCCACTTAAACATGTTACATCCGTATCTGTGAGCTAACCTTTATTGTTAGTATGAATATTAATTTTGAGAAACCTATTATATGATATACTGATAAACTTCAGTAAAACAAACACTGCATATTCACACAAGGTAGAGATTACAAGACCAAGTTTATCTCGGTTTTCTCGTAACATACACTTGATATTTATATTTAGGCATACATCAAACCGACTATGAAGATACTAGTGGCCCCAGATCTGTACTTAGTACAACAGAGGGTCCCTTAGTATGAACATAACAAGTTTGAGACTATTTGCATAACTAATGGATTCAGGTCTGTACGTGAGTACAACAATAGTCACCATTAGTTAGGCGAATAATCATATTATCACTATATGCCCATTTTACATTTACATAATTATGACAGTGTATGATAGTACTTCCATTTATCAATTAAGACTTATGTCATACATCATATAACATTTTTCTCAAAGTAATAGACAAGTTTTATTATTACTTCTTACTCACTCACAAACCGGTGTGTACCATGCCTACCAATACATCATATGATGAAGCTAATGTCTATAAAAGATGTGTTAAATATACCAGATAAACCTACTGACACATCAAACATAAACCTTAAAATTTCCATTTTTATGCATGTCACCCGATGTACTATCATATCCCAAGTTGTTTACAGACACAACCCATCATCTTTTCAAGACTTAAGAATCTTGCTGTTCACATTTCTGAATTAAATAATCAGAATTTTGAATATTCAGAATTACTCCCCCTGAACAGCAAATTCTTATATCCAATCCAAAAATACTCCCCTTAAACATTAAACATATTTTTGTAATTTTTTTAATTGAATAAATTTCGCAACATTGCATTTCTTTAATACTAAAAAGTATAAAGAATGGCTGTTGCATTAAACAAATAAAAAAGGATAAAATTTAAATAAAAGTTTCAAAATCACATATCAAGTCAAATCAAATCCTTTTAACGCTTTTACCACCTCATAACATCGAAAATCTCATCCAATCACAATCATAAATAATCACACACAACTACCTTGAAAACAATCTTCCAACAAATATCCACATCCTTGCAGTCACTAAAAATGTTAGCTATTAAAACCTGACTGCACCACCACAAACAATTAAACGTTAGTACTTATGGGACACCCAAGCCTTGATAGACTTGGGTTGTCCATGATCATCCATAACCATCACATCAATGAGTTTATGATATTTTAAAAACTCAGAAGATTTCATTGATGCGTTGTTTGTGGATTTGGGTTTCCAAACCTTTGTAGGTTCAGATGAGTTGTTTTCAACAATGTTGTGCTGTTGAACTTGAGGTTTACTAGGCACAACTTTGTTTACTCTAGCCACGGGTTTTGGAGAAGAGGATGCATATCTTGATATAGGCGAATACGAAGCACGCCTAGAAAACGATTTTGAATAAGAATTCCTAAAGGAGGAAGTTCTTGGCATCCCTCTACCAAACCTATCTAGGGATAATAACCTACAATCCCTAATTATATGTCCTTGTTGTCCACAATGGAAACAAGAACGTCTCTCAACATAAGATTGATTCCAATGAGTTCCCTCAAATCGTTTTGGTGGAGGACAATACACAGAAGGTCTATGACCAGGAACATTTGTTGAACATGCACTCTTAGGAGAACATGTTGAAGTAGATGTTCCTGAGGTTGAGTTAGTTGATTTTGAAGGTTTATTCTTTTCAGATTTATCAATTACAACTTTTGAGGATTCATTGTCAACCTTAGCTTTGCCTTTGCATTTAAAATAATCATCATTTTCAGTTGTAATGATGAAATTTTCAGGTTTGACATTTATTTTCTCAACCTTAATGGTAGACTCTTCAGGTATATCTTCTACCTCAACGACCTCCTCAACACTAACTGAAGGTGAATTATCAGACTTAACAAAAGTGGGCAAAGGATACTCTGTCCGATTGGTTTTCTCCTTTCCCTGCCTCTTAGGCTTAGCTTCTTTATCTTTGGTAGCTGACCAAGACGAGTAGTCAGCTACTACCTCTTCGATCCCTTCCTT
The DNA here is from genome assembly GCA_949592205.1 of Helichrysum umbraculigerum. Taxonomy (NCBI): domain Eukaryota; kingdom Viridiplantae; phylum Streptophyta; class Magnoliopsida; order Asterales; family Asteraceae; genus Helichrysum; species Helichrysum umbraculigerum. The sequence continues at coordinate 94,786,144 of CATIUR010000004.1, forward strand.
AACAGGCTTAGGATAATAGTTAGTGGGAGGTGGATACCCAAGTCCCGCTTTACTTTTATCTGTCCTCATCTTGTCAACCATTTCATCGAAGAGTTTATGAGAATTTGAGAAATTCGTGATTCCCTTTTTAAAATTGTCAGACTCAGACTTTAGCTCAGAAAGTTCTTTATTCAAAAGTTCCATTTCTTTAAGATAGCTATTAATAGCATCCTGTTGGCTAAAAACTTTAGACTTGTATTTTTCAGTGTCTAACTTATAAGCCTCAATTTGTTTTTCATAAAGAAATTCATTAGCTTTCAAAAACTTGTTTGAGTCAGTGAGTTTAACAACTTTTTCTCTCAAATCTAAATTGTCATATTGATAATTCTCAAGAGATTCAGTCAATGTAAAACAGGAAACACACTTTATGGGTACCTTAGGTTCATCATGTACCTCATGTATTTTTGCCAAAAGCGCACTGTGTTGAACCTCTCCTTGAAGTGCACTAAAATCAAACATTTCCTGAGAATACACCTTCATAGCCTGTGATGTTGTGTTCTTCTCTGGAGTCGTTGGAACTGTAGGAGTAGTGAATCCAGATGAAGGATATTTTACTTTCTCACACTCCTTAGCAAAGTGTCCATGAATCTGACAGTTCTTGCATTTCACTTTGCTTTTATTAAAACCAAGACCTGTATCACCATCATCATCCAGGTCTTTTCTACCCGTTCTTTGAAGAAACTTCTTGGTTCTTTGGGTTATCATGGCCATGCTCCATTTGATGTCCATTTGCTCGAGATCATCAGAGTCGATCTGTTCAAAGTCTTCCTCAGTGAGCTGCAGAGTACTAGCCTTCTTGGAAAGAAAATTCTCATACGAATCGAGGAAAGCTGCAAAGATTGTAGCATGATCCTCAGTAGCCTGTGAAGGAGCTGTTTGAGAAGTATAGGAAGCATATGAAGTGCTACCAGAAGGAGATGTAGCTGACTTGGAATTAGATCTGGAAGTTTCATTGAGACTAGGATTTTGAGTGGAAGCCGCTGACATCTTTTCTTTCTTCTTCATGTCAAGAGCATCAGCCTGTAACTTTCTGATGAGTTCTTCCAAATCCATGATTTCAATTTCTGGATCTTGTTCCAAAATCTCCACATTGGTAGCCCAGTCCTTAGGTAATGCCCGTAATAGCTTCTTATTTACCTCTCCATTATTAAGTACTATTCCTCCATCAGCCACTTCATCTACGAGTTGGGAATATCTTTTGAAGAGTACTTCTAAAGATTCATTTGATAGTAAATCAAATGTGTCAAACTGTTTCTTGACAAGTTCCACTCTATTTCTCCTATATTTTTCATATCCACCACATCGTGTTTCAATTGCATGCCAGAGGTCGTATGCAATAACATAATGTTTAAACATTTGTTGAACTTCCTTTGATAAGCATTTGACAATTGTTGAATAAGTTCTCCTTTCGGTATCGAATGCTTTTCTTTCCTCTAGTGTCATGCCAATGTAAGACTTTTGTGGTGATACTCTTAAATTCTTTGTTCCAACTACTGGTCTTTCATATCTTTCAACCAATGAGTTCCACATATCTGGATCAGTTTCAGACATAAAGGCTTCGAACTCAAATCTCCATGTAGCATAATCAGTATCATCTGTAAGCATGGGGGGTTCAATCTCACTAACAGCTCCACTATAGCAACGCATATGAGCTTTAGAAGACATTTTCAAACCAGAAAGGTATTTGGCCTCTTGCGACTTTTCCCTCCAATACTGAATTCGAATAATTTTGACGACTACCCGAGTATAGCGAAACTTTTTCGACACTAAAATGAAGCAATTCTAAGCCTAAAAAAAAATTTGAAATTACAAAATTTTTCGCGTTTTTCCCGCCAAAATTTCGTCCGAAAACGTCAAAAACTGGCCGGGTAAAATGAAACTTTTTCCAGACTAAAATTGAACACTTTTAAGCCTATGGAAAAAATTTGAAAACGCAAAATTTTTTCGGAGATTCCCGCCAAAAAACTTTTTTTTTTTTTTTTTTTTTTTTTTTTTTTTTACGAATCTAGAACGAGGTTAATGTCGGAGAAAAATAGCAACGTCGCAGAAGTCCGATGACTCAATTAAGAATCGAAAATGCGACGTAGCGTCCTACGTCGCAGTTCAACGTCGCAGATCCTAGCGACGTCGCAGCCTACGTCGCAATAACCACTTAAGGTCAAAATAACGACGTCGCAGGTAACGTCGCAACTCTACGTCGCAAAATCAGTTACGTCGCACGCGACGTCGCACGTGACGTCGCAGGCTACGTCGCACAGTCGGGCTGCAGCGACCAAAAACCCCAAAAATCGAAAATTTTCGAAACCCTAACGAAATTTCGAAATCCAAACGTCGAAATAACCCAAAAACAATTCCAGAAATCGATTTCTTCAAGCAAACTAACTCAGAAACGAAGATTAATCAATTAAACCTTTGCGAATCAAACCAAAAACGTTCAAAATAACGATCCGAAACCGACGAATCCTTGATTCTACGGCTCTGATACCAGTTGATAGTCCCTTACTCGTGGATCTGATCGGATCGTTTGATTGATTGTAAATGCGGAATAATAAACAATCAATATATCAATCACGAACACACAAACAATTATATAACGTTTTGTATATATTCACACTTGAACGTATAAAGATTACAAAACGATTTCTCTGCTCTCTTCACTCTCTCACGGCTCCTCTCACTCTAGGGTTTGATCAATCCACAAATGAAACTCTAACTCGCTATTTATACTCGACCCACTGGACCCTGCGACGTTAGGCCCAACGTCGCAGGCCAGGCCCAATGCGACGTAGCCCATGTCGTCGCAGGCCCAATTATAATGTCACAATTCTATGTATATTTCATTTACAGACTCGAATACACACTCTAAACACTATACATTCGTAGACTAATTGACTTTGACAATTACAATAGTTTGACCAACTGACTGACACACTAAATGCACCAACAGCTACGCATCAAACGTCTATTATTTATTTTGTATTTAATTATTCGTCTAACTTAACAAAACAATATGTTTAACGAATATCACTAACAAAACAAATATTCTTTTACAAATCCAAACCAATATACAAACACAATACTAATTACACTAGTCCTATTTCAAGCTAGATCTGTTGTCACAATCTATGTCCCAACAGACTCCCCCTTGACAATAGCTCTAGCGTCGTTATCTTCACGCTTGTCTTTGGTCTTCATTTGTAAATCTTACTGCCTGCGTAAATCTTCATCTTGATACACGTTTTAACCATCAACTGATAATCTCTTGCTAAATCAGCCCATTCAATAGTCGTCAAAATTCTGTTCTCATTTAACTTTAACAGATCTTTTCTCGACATATTCATCAGGTGTCAATGATCATAAACTCTAAAGATTTCTCTTTCACCACCGTCAACCTTATCATCAGCTTCAATCATAACAGCTTCTCCAGTTCCTGAATCTACATGCCATCTCTTCATATTACCCAGAATATCTTGTGGCATTGTCTTCAGTGGAATCTGCTGTATGCATCTAACAGCTGGATAAACTTTCTTCCTTCTTCTTCTTCCTGTTCTTTGACTTCTCTCTTGTAATTTCACAGTTTTTCCCTTTCTTGGCTTAATCTGAACAAACTTATTCGTACCAACCTCATGTCTAATGATTCTTTCAACACGATCAGCATAATCATCACGACTTGGATTGTTAATCTCTAATCTAGCCAAATCACGTATTTCATAACGTGGTAGAGAACTAAAAACTGCAAGCTTTTTTTCAAAATATTGAACTCCGTCAAACCTTTTGATCGCAAAAAGCTTTAGTTCTGAGTCAAAGTACCAACCAATAATCCCTTTTCGTGGTACACGCTTTTTCGTAACATCAACTTCAGAAATTCCAATCTTCTTCTTCTTCTTTGGAAGTTTCCTAAGTACAACAGCAGGATTTTTGGTTTGAACAAGAACTTCCTCTTCTTCAGAGGTTGAATCATCAATATCTTCATCTATATCGACAATTGTTGGACCTTGTTCATTTTCAATAACAACTTCTGTCCTAGATGGGCTCACATGGTGTTCATCAATGTTTGCATCTAGATCTACACCCATGTCTTGCACATTCTCAGGTACAGCAGTCCAATCTGTAGGTGGTTGGAATTCTCCATCCTCAAGATCATAATCAATCTCTTCATCTATCTCATCAAAAATATCATCTTCCGAATCAGATAGATTAAGCATTTCCATTCCTAGAGAAAAATATAAATACAAATATATTAATAATTCAAATTCTTCATTGATTTCCCTGAACCAATCTAAGAATTTCTTTATTAATTCTTTTGTATATTTTAACCTAACATATAAACGCAATTTACATATAACTTATAAAATCTTTTATTGATTACTCTGAATCAATCTAAAATCTCTTAAGTCTACTTAACAAATATTAATTAATTTTAAATTCTAATGCATTGTGAATAATCACCAAACATTTAAATTTACTATTAATTAACTTATATAATTTCCAAGTGTTAATTGATCTCATTCATTATCAATTTAACCTTTAAATTATATATCATTTGTCTAGTTAATACGAATACATTTTTAACTTGTTAATTACTTATATACCTTACGGTCTTAAGTCCATAATCAAATCTAAAATGCATATGTTATCATAAAATTTTGACCGTCGAAATTAATCGGAACACGCCGCTCGACTACTCAATGAGTCGGAAGTCTTTCGATCACTATTTTATCTTAACATAATTATATAAACTTAAATTACCCAACATATTTTACTTAAAATAATAATAACCCTAAGCCAAATATATTTACACAATAATTAAGTTTACATTTGTTCACTACAAACTATTACAAATATTATAGTACTATGATAATACTAAGCTATCTTACCAGCTTCAGTATCACCCGGTACAGTCTTATCTGCACTTGTATCCACTCCAGAACCACTAGTACCAGCACCAGACTCCCCCTGAATTGTAGCTTGCTCACCAGTCTTTGAAGGACCAGTCTGCTCATCACTCGGTGCATTGGGATCATCGTCCTTGTCTTGATCTCTCTTCCTCTTCAACTCATTTTCTCTGCAAGACTCCAGATATACCAATATCTCCCCCTGAGTAGACTGTCCTGAATGCGATCTCAAGACCAGACTCTCCAAAGAAGATAACTCCAGTCTCTGTACGTTGAAGTCCGCAAGCAAAGTCTCATGAGTCTTCATCAACAGATTGTATGATTCACTCTGCTTGAGTATCTGCTGAGAAAGAAGAAGATTGCTCGACACCAGCTCTAGAATCTGAGAAGTAAGCTTCTCCAAATCCTTTACCCTCGACTCTAAGGATGTAATCCTTTCAGCATCAGTCGTCGGAGTAACAGGTATCGTCCTTGGTCCAGGCGGTGTGAGAGACTCAATATGCCAGTCTCTGGTAAGCGGTGTATGAGGTTGAGACAAAGCCTGCGTAAGCAAACTTGTCGCAAATCTAGCTGTTTTGTTCGTCGGAAAATTAGCTCCACGAACTAGATCAGCAACCTCATGCTATAAAGTTAAACACAATTAAAATCAGTTATTATTACAGATTACCCTGTCTCAAACTCTAATTAATTGCATAACACTCATAGTTATAGAACTTATATCTCATACCTGAAGCGGTAAAGATATCGATTCAGTAACCACCGGTGCATCCATCTCTACCTGTGGTGTATCCTGAGCAACTGTATACAGAATTAACTGTCTCAGTTCAACTCCTGATAAACAACAAGTTAAGATTATTTAACTTTGATAATCAATACTAACCTTCTCGAATAATAAGCGTTCTCGGACGCTTCATCAAAGGAATCTCAACATCCTCAGTACTTTCCTCCAAAATACTCTTGCCTTTCCTCTTCCTTTCAGAAGCAGATGGAGAAGGAGAAGGTGTATTATCAGAATCTTCATCTGAAGCCGTCTCACCATCACGACCTCTAGATGATCTAACCAGATCCTAAAGTATAAATATATTAAACATTTATGATTAGCGTAAGCTCTATCATACAAGTTCTATATATTTAAGATTAATCAGATATAATACCTCAGTCGGTACTTCAACTGATCTATCAAGCTGTATCTGCTCATCCTCAAGTAAAATAACTTCGGGATATGCAGCCTCAGCTTCAGCATCCTGTTCGTGTAATGATATTTATATTTTAAAATAAGAAATAATATCCAATTTACTAAATATCTAATATCAGAATCATTATATAATAATATTATGCATCTATGATTAATAAAACAATCTATCAACTAAGCATCTATATTATTACATAAATAAAAGATTACCTCAAGTGGTGCTAAATAACTCTCAATGTCTTGAAGTAAAGGATTTGTCGCATCGTCATTCTGCTCCAAAACCTCTTGCACAACCTGTGCAGCAACCTCTTGATTCACCTGCTGATCTACCTGACCAACCTGAATAAGAACATCCTCAAGGAGCCCTTGTGGATCTTCAGGTTGAGCTTCCTCAGCCGCAGGTTCTGGTACAACATCAGCAATAGCAGGAGCAGCAACGGCAGCAGGAGCTACGTCTAACCACCCATGATTTGGCGGTGCGACGTAGTTCGGATCAACAATATATCCGAAAAGTGGTCTAACTTCCGGTTTCACCACTCCTTCCTTCCTGACCGTCTGCATAAACATGGCGTTATACCCACGATGGTCAATCGTATTAACCACTAGATGTGGTTCAGGTATAGCCAAATCCGGTAGACGTGCACGGATAATCAGCATACAAAATCGCGGGTAAACCAAAAATCTTGATCTAACAGACCCCGATATCTGTTTCGCAATCTCACCAAAAATATAATCACAAAAACTGTATGGTTTATTGTAAACCAGTGACAGTGCAGCCGATAGAATAGCAGGGCTCAATTCATCAAAGCCTCCTTTCTTCGCTGCGAAAACTATATTCATCACTTGCCAGAGAAACCTCCACTGACCAATGACCAGAGGCTTCTGGAACTGACGTCCGCGTCTGTCTCCGCTATAACCCATACGACCGATAGCACCCTCAATAAAATCCATAGGATACTCAATATCCCCATTCTCCAGTTCTACTATGCCAAGCTGCAAAATCTCATGAAGATTTCCAGCTGAAAATGTAACAGGCTGACCACTAACTGTAGCTCTAATCTCTGGCGGGTTGACAGATTCGTCATATACTATATCCGTCCAGAAATCATTCAGTATAGCCCGAGAAATAGGAGGATTGGCCGTAATGGCGTATCTAATCCTTGATCGTGCTAGAAAACGTAATATATCAACAACCCTATCAGCCCGCTTGGCCTCAAGGTTCAGATCAACCAAAACGTTGTGACCCTTATCAAATGCTCTAGCCATATCTGTAAAGTAAACACAAACAACAGATATAATTTAATGCACGATTAAAAATATTTAAACTATTACGTATTATGAATCGAAATTCATCAAACATCTTAGTTTAAATTTGAAATTATATATAACTTGTTACAAAAATAGTCTCAAGTCGTATATAAAAATTTAACTTATAACTAAAAGTCTTAAGTCTAAATTAAATTTATTATATAAAAGTTATTACTTAAAAAGTCTTAACATTTATATCATAACTTTAAAAATAAAATTTTTCTAAGTACTGGACTCGCATAAACTGGCCTAACGAGTTGATGTCAACTCGTTTTGCTTATCAACTCGCTATACTCATCAACTCGCTACATTGATCAACTCGCTAAAGTTATCAACTCGCTAAACTTATCAAGCAGCTATTGAAGTGAACTCGCTAATCTCATGGATTCGCTAGTCAACTCGCTGCGAGTTGATTCACAATGTCAACTCGTTCGATGAACTGCCGTCGCGAATTTTCAATTAAAATTGATTGATTTTAACATGATCTATCGATTGATTTACGTTTATTAACATCCATTTAACATAAACCACAAGGATTCGTGTTCTAATAGTCCTTTAATATACGTGAATCGTTCGAATTATAAACCGAAACCCTAAGTTTATTAAAACTTCGATTTCGTGCAATTTAAACGGTGAAATCCGTTGGTTTATACCTCAAAATGTTCGCAAAGAAGTCTTGAATATAATCTACGGATTCAAAAACTTGTTCCCGTACTCGTAAAATCGAAATCAAGCGAAGAACGAAAATCGCCTCGTTTCGCCTTTTTGACGGATTCGCAAGCTTTACTGAACTCGCGAGATTTGTGTGGGTTCGGTGGGTTGGTTTGACTCGTTTGACCCCCTTTATACTACATATCCGATTCGCGAGATTTAAGTGAACTCGCAAGTTGATGCCAACTCGCAGAAACAATTAAAAACGCGAATTTAATGCTAAGTATAAATAAAAACCCGATATTTTACAAGTCTAAATTATAATTAATTTTCACTTGTATTTGTCACGTTGTTCAACTCAAAAAAAATATACAGTATAATTTAATTCCGAAGGGTAAATTCAGATAAACATAAAAACTTAAATAAAATAAAATAAAATAAACATACGATAAAAAATACAACGATATAAACATTGGTATCAAGTACCATTTTATTAATCACTCGAAACAAAGTAAATATACAAAGTAAATAAGATTTTATCTGCTTAGGGATCATATTAGTAAGAATAAGCAATTAATTATTTATTAAAAAGTCTGAGCAGATTGGTAGTATACATACCTCATGAAATCCAAGTAAATCACTGTAAAATTACAACTAAATTTATCATTTATACATTTATATTTATAAAACTATATCTTCGGTACCTTTATCCACATAGCATAATTAATAAATGCATTACTCACATAAAGTGAATATTTTAATTATAGATAGTTCAAGACGATTACCGGTATTATGATCCACATAAACAAATTAGACTCAATTTTCTAAGCAAACTCTTTATTGTTAGTATGAGTATTATCAAGTGTTCTAATCCTAAATACGAGTGTGTTCGTGAGTTTTAGTGTTATTGCGTTTTTGATTCGGGTCGTTTTTACGTGCGTTTTTGCAATACTAACGATCAAAATCATTCTCTGGACATTTTAGGGTTTGTTTACAGCCGAAATTTTAAGTTTCAGTCGTAAAAATACCTTAAAAATTTGTTTTCGGGTTTAACAGCCGTTTCGCGAGTCGAGATTAGGGTTCCAGCGTCGCCTGCGAACCGAGTTGAACTAGCGAGTCGAACTGAGGCTTGCGAGTCGAACCGAGATCCCTCGCGAATCGACATCACTTGCGAATCGACATCTTTTAGCAATCCGAACTGAGGCTTGCGAATCGACGAATTCTGCGAGTCGAGCTGAGATTGCGAGTTGAGCTGAGTCTTGCGAGTCGAGTTTTCTGAATTCGCTGAAACAATTTAATTTTACATTTTTAAGATGTCTGACTTAAGTAGAATGATCGAAATGGACCACGAGGTGGGAAAGACAAACGTTCCACCTAAGTTGTTAAGAATCGAGGATTACTACAATTGGAAGGACAGATTTGAATCTTACTGTAGATTCCATGACCTGTCAATCTGGATGTGTATCAAAAGTGGATACGCCCCACCTACTCAAACTGTTCAAAATGCTATTGTGGTTCTTACCTATGCGAACATGAGTGATCAAGAAAAGGAAGCTTACAGAAATGAAAATAAATCACATTCTTGCATAAAGATGTGTCTTCCTAAAGAGATTGTTCATCAACTGAAATCTTTTCATACTGCTAGAACGCTCTGGGAAGCTCTAGAGAAAAGGGGTGAAGGAAGTCCACAGGTGAGAGCTGGCAAGAGGAGTCTTCTTAAAAAGCAGTTTACTATGTTTAAAGCTTTAAAAGGAGAAGATCTTGATGCCTATGTCACGCGTTTCTACCATCTGCTAAGTGAATTAGAATACCATGAGATTGTTGAAGAAGAAGTATCCAAAACCGACAAGTTTCTTGAGGGTTTGCCTTCTAAATGGGAAATGTATGGTGTTATGATTAAGGATAACGAAACTAGGTATTCTACTATGACCTTAGAGCAAGTCATTGACAAGCTGAAAGGTTATGATTTCTCCAAAAAGTCAAGAGATAGTGATTCTGATCAGGTTCAAAACCCTGGGTTGTATCATGGAAAGTCAAGTCTTTCGACTGCGTCATCTAGTTCGACCACTGCACTGTTAGTTGGTGATACTATTGAAAATGGAGAACTGATTACTGAAGATCTGTGCTTTATTTCCTCCTCAGGTGATGAGACAAAGGGAAAGAACTCTGAGAAGTCACCTCAAGAGCATCAGAAGATGCCAATGAGTGTGAAATCTGCTGAACAGCAACTGTCTGTTCTTGCTTCCTTTGTGGCATCATATGAGAACTACATAGAGGGAAAGATCAATGATCCTATTCTGTTTGATGAGGATTATGAGCAGATAGATTCTGATTATCTTGAGGAATTGGAGCTTCAAGATCAACTTGCGTTGATTTCTAGAAAGGTGAAGAATTTCCTCAAGAGAACTGGTAGAAAGGTGTTGGGCAATAGATCAGGGTTTGACAAAACCAAGGTCAGATGCTTTAACTGTCAGGGTATTGGTCATTTTGCTAGAGAATGCCAAAGACCTAAAGTAGAAGCACAAGGAAAACAAGGTTCGGGAAGTACTCTTGCTTCCAAAGCCTTAGTGGTGAAGCAGTTGGATGGCTCTTATGATTGGCAAGCTCATTCTGAGGAAGCCTTGATGGCCGAGATCGAAGAAACAACTGCTGGATCAGTTTCCTACATGCCCACTGATATGGAACAGAGAGTAGAGGTGCCTAAGTCTGAAGTGAAGGCAAGTTATGATGAAGTGCTATATATGGATTCAACTCCAGATATGAGTCCTGAGGAATTCGTGGCACGCATGGCTGAATTACAAACTGACAAGAAGAAGGTATGTTTAGATATTCTTAATCTTGCTGATGTTTGTTACTTAGTTACTGATTTACAATCTCAGAATAGTGTCTTAACTGTGTCAAATAGCAATTTGTCATCACAATTAAATATGGATAAGGAATCTTATAAGACTGTTAGATCTGAACTCAATCAAGCTATTATGGATATTCGTAGATTAAGTGATGATAAACATGTCTTAAAAGATAAAATTAAGTCTGATGCTTCGGATAGAACAAAACTTAGAGATACCATAAGTGAAAAATCTGTTATCATAGATGGTCTCTATATGAATATTAAAGACTTAAATGAGACGATTGCTAGTAAGGATCAGGAAATAGTGAACCTTAACTTAAGGTTAATTGAGCAAAACCGTAAACTTGAGAACTATAGGACATCTCAAATGGATAAAATGTTAGATGCTCAACGTAGTGTAAAGGACAAGACTGGGTTAGGTTACAATGATGTATCCCCGCCTTTTAATGCCAATTACACTCCTATTCCTGAAGATTCTGAGATGACTGAAGTTAATCCTGAGATTTCAGTAGCTGATAAACCTGAACAGTCAGAGGCACAGAAAGATGTTATTAAGAACGTATCATTAGATAATAGCAAGGCTTCTCAGTTCACCAAAATATAGTTTGTATCGGGTGGAATGATTAACGATGCTAAGACAGATGATAAAGTTGATAAGGAACAGCTTAAACCTTTAGTGCCTAAGACTCCGGATGAGAAAGCAAAAGTGAGTAAATCACGCAAGCAGATGTCATGTTTCAAGTGTCGCCAAAAGGGACACGTGGCTTCGTGTTGTCCTAACAAAAAGCCTGAAACATCACATAAGCTTGTGATTGATGAAAAGACACAGACCGACTCTAGTGTGACTGTAGATAGGTTAGATACCAAACTTAAGTTAGGTAATAAACCTGTTAACATTCTTAAAAGAGATGGTAAGCATAGTGTCTCCCCACCTAAACCTAAACGGCCATATACTCAGAGTGATAATTCTGTCTATAAGTCTAGGGATGTGACACCGTCGAGGTTTAGAACTACAAGTAGAGGCCATAGTCATTATGAGAGTGGTACTACTTCACGATCACATGAGTTTAATTATAATTATCATAATAGAGCTCATAATTATGTGCCTAAGAGGTTCTCCTCAAATTCACCTCTTAAGGCTGATCGTCCACAAACTCAAGCTACTTCGAAAGTGACCAAAGCTCCTGATGGGAAGGATGGTTATTTTAAAGAACTTAAGTTTGTTGATGATAAGGGACAAACCAAGACCGTAATGGCTTGGGTCCCTCTTGATAACTGATTGTATCTTGTGTTATGTGCAGGAGCTTGCTGTGAACAAGGACAGCTGGTGGTATGTAGACAGTGGATGCTCAAGGCACATGACTGGAGAAAGAAGTCTACTGAAGGACTTCAAGGAGAGTCTCAAGCAAAAAGTAAACTTTGCAGGAGATAAAGGAGGAGTAATTTAGGGAAAAGGAAAAGTTTCAAATGGAACTTTGACTCTTGAGGATGTGAACTATGTTGAAGAACTTACTCACAACCTAGTGAGTGTTTCCCAAGTCTGTGATAAAGGTCATCCAGTTTATTTCAATGAAAAGGAGGCCTTAGTCCTGAAGCCAGGTTTCACAATTCCTGATGAATGGATATTGATGAGGGCGCCAAGGAAGAAGGATGTAACACCCCCAAATTTAGTGATTTGCGGAAGCATACTTTGGGTGTTACTAATCAATATATAAAGCACAAGATATACAGCAAACGACCTCTAAATGAGACGTTTGTAAAATAGTTACATTTCATAATTTAAATCATTTGAAAACATATAGTTTTCTTTACAAAGGAATATAAGCCTAGAGTCCGCGTATGTGGTGGGAGATTCTATTACATAACCATAGCTACAAAAAATAATGCCAAAGAATCTCCGTTAAATGCAGTTTGGAAATCATGCGACTCTAGCTAGTAATCCTGGAATGATCCTACTCTGTTAGTGTACCTGAGAATACATGCTAAAAAGGGTCAACCAAAAGGTTGGTGAATCTCACAGGTTTATCAGTAAGTAATCAGTTTGAACACAAGATTTCATCAGTAGTGCCCGTAGGCGTATATCAAGTATTTGCAAATCTCGCAAAAGTAAAGTAATCAAGTTATACCGTTGCCATGAGGCTCATAATCGAAGCTTAACCCGTAAATAATCAGTTGCTCCCGTGACATGCTCGTAATTGAGCAAGCATAAGTAACGAAATAATAGTCACCCGTTTATACGTGTAAATCAGTACGTGGTAGCGCTACTACCCCGGGCAGGGAGGGTCATTTCCCTAATGGATCCATTAACTACTGTTCGCGCTTAAGTCCATAACTAACGATATATGATGGAGAGACTTCAGTAAATAGTAATTAACTCATGCAATTCCGTTTGGTATAGAAATCAGTTTAGTACTTGTGTTCAGGAAAAATAAGTAGCATGTATCTCCCCCAATAAGATAAAACAGTAAAAGTGGGGCCGTAAGACTCACCTGAGTCTTTGCAAGTGCGTTTATATCAATAAACGAGTAAGTAATATCAACAGTTGGTTCTCCGAACCCGTAACCTCCAAATGCCTAAACACGTAATGTCAAGTAAGTAGATGTCTCGCAAGATCATCTAGGCTAGTTGTTCATACAACCCAATGTGTCCGAATGTTGGTTCGTTATCGTTTGTATAAAAGTGTACGACCCGTTGGTGACGAGTTTGAAATAATAAACTTTAAGTATTATTATCTAATTATTGATGTTTTGCACTTACAAAAGTGTCCCAAAGTGTTCTATAAGTCGTATCGTATAAGGATTTGAAGTTGTAAAAGTTCGACACTTAGTGAAATTTTAGTTAGAAAACCTGCTGTTTTATGCGACACTATATGCGTCACTTATGTGTGTTCTATGCGTCACTTATGGAGTGTCGGATATTGGTGTCAGTATAAGGGTATGCGTCACTGAGATAGTGTCGTGTATCAGCTTATGCGTCACTTATGAAGTGACGGGTTCCGTAACATAGCGGCACTCAAGCAGTGTCGTATAAAGTAATGATTTTCTGACATTTAGGCGTCACTTAAGAAGTGACGTGCAATATAGCGACACTAAAGAAGTGTCGTGTAAAATAGTATGGCGGCACTAAGGGAGTGACGTTAAATAGTGTCGGGTAACATAGAGGGTGGCACTAGGGAAGTGTCGCTAAGGATTGTATGCGTCACTCTGGAAGTGACGGTATGAGGTTCGAGTGACGTCATCGGTAGTAACCGAATGTCACTTGTTTCTACCGAAAGTGATAAGCTTCTACGGATAATAGCGACACTTATGAAGTGTCGCATGGTTTCTGCTGAAAGGTATAGGTATGCGTCACTACCGAAGTGACGGTATAGGTGTGATAGCGGCACTTAAGTGACGCTAGTACTGTTTTTGGCATTCCTGCGACACTTAAGGCTGTTCGACGGATTTCGAGCCAAAAACATGTTTTCGGGTTTCCGTTTGGTCCGATTCTTTTACCCAACCCTCATATGAACATATTAAGCCTATTTAAACCATAAACTAGTAAAAATGATCGAAAACGAGAAATGTCGGGATTTGTCGGAAACTTACAAAGTGTCGGATCAAAAATCCGAAAAGATAGGAATGTAGATCGTGTTGTCGTGGTCACTTTTCTCCAAACGAGGGGTATGATTCGGCGATGTTTCGTGGTGTTATTTTGCGATTTTGGTGATGAATGTGGTTTAGTTTTTAGAGAGAAAAAGGAAAGAAGAAAAGGAAGAGAGAGAGAGAGTGTAGGTGATGAATGAGGGAAAAAGAGAGAGAGGAGGGGGTTTTGATGAAACTCCCCCACTTTCAGTCTCCGCTCCGCGCTCCGGGTGGTGTTCGTTTTCTCCGTCGTTTTTCGTTAAATAACTATTTTAAGTATTAATAGTGCGTTTTAAAATACAAATTATTACGTGATATTTTATTTAAATGTTTTACTAATCAATTTATATATTTGAGTTATAAAATGTACGTTAATTTATTTAGTTGCGCGTTTTAACATTTTAAATTGTGTAACTTTCTGATTGTACAATACGAATGAATACGAAATGTTATTATAATAATATTTTTGACATAACAATGTTATTTAATAAAATTGGTCACCAACGTCCGTATTAAATTGAATCGAAATACATTCGATTTAAATTGCGTACGATTTAACCAAATCGCATTTTCGTATATATTCAACAATATATATAATTCGATACATAAATTAGCCTAACACAGAACTAATTACATGTACTAACGAAGAATTAGGCACTAATTCTAGTCCTAATTTGCCGGTTGTTACATTCTCCCCCTGTTAAAAGAATTTCGTCCCGAAATTTAAGTCGAAGTCGCGTTCGGGGTAGAATTGGTGAATAAGTGGGGATACTTGAGTCGCATTTGGTCTTCCCGTTCCCAAGTGAATTCCGGACCACGTCTAGAATTCCACCTGACTTTGACGATGGGAATACGACTCTGTTTCAGTTGTTTGACCTCACGGTCCATAATTTCGACTGGTTCCTCAACGAAATGTAGTTTGTCATCGATGCGAATCTCGTCAAGGGGTATAATGAGTGTCTCGTCCGACAGACATTTCTTTAAGTTAGAAATGTGAAAAGTAGGGTGCACGCTGCTGAGTTCAGAGGGCAGCTGCAGTCGATATGCCACTGGACCTATCTTCTCGAGAATCTCAAAAGGCCCAATGTACCTGGGGTTTAATTTTCCGCGTTTGCCGAATCGGATTACGCCTTTCCAAGGCAATACTTTTAAGAGTACTCGATCCCCAACTTGGAACTCGAGTGGCTTGCGTCTCACGTCAGCATAGCTTTTCTGACGATCACGCGCGGCTTTGAGTCGGTTTTGGATTTCAACGATTTTCTCTGTGGTTTCATGTATGAGTTCAGGACCAGTGAGTTGACTATCTCCCACTTCAGTCCAACAGATCGGTGATCGGCACTTACGACCGTATAGTGCCTCAAAAGGTGCAGCCTTTATGCTGGTGTGATAGCTGTTGTTGTACGAGAACTCGCACAACGGTAGATGTCTTTCCCAATTTGTACCGGAATCAACTACGCAGGCTCGTAGCATGTCTTCCAGTGTCTGAATAGTTCGTTCGCTCTGGCCATCGGTCTGATGATGGTACGCGGTACTCATATCGAGACGGGTATCCAGTGATTTTTGGAGTGATTGCCAGAAGCGAGATGTGAATCGAGCATCCCTGTCAGAGATAATCGAGATAGGGACACCATGTTGGCAAATGATTTCTTTGATGTAGATTTGTGTAAGGCGTTCCGTTTTGTCGGTTTCTCTGATTGCCAAGAAATGAGCCGATTTGGTGAGCCGATCGACGATCACCCAAATGGTATCGCAACCGCTCGCCGATTTAGGTAGTTTGGTTATGAAATCCATGGTAATTTGCTCCCATTTACATTGAGGAATTTCAGGTTGTTGGAGCAATCCGGAAGGTCTTTGGTGCTCGGCCTTGATCTTGGAACAAGTTAAGCATTTGCTGACGTACAAAGCAATGTCAGCTTTCATATTCGGCCACCAGTAAAACTCCTTGATGCCGTGATACATTTTGTCGGATCCCGGGTGGATAGAATATTTGGACTTGTGAGCTTCATCCATTACCAAGTCCCGCAGGTTTCCAAAATTAGGTAACCAGATTCGGTTAGAGAAACACCTAACTCCGTTGGGTCTAATCTCGAATTGTTTATCCATGCCTCGCAAGGCCTCGTTCTTGAAGTTATCGGGTTTCAGGGCTTCGAGTTGGGCAAGATGTATTTGGGTGGTGAGATCGTTATGAATGGTAATACTGAGTGCCCGGACTCGGAGTGGTTTTGTTCGTTCCTTACGATTGAGAGCATCAGCAACCACGTTTGCTTTGCCCGGATGATATTTGATCTCACAGTCGTAATCGGTGAGTAATTCAACCCATCTACGTTGCCTCATGTTAAGATCTTTCTGGTTGAAAATGTGTTGGAGACTTTTGTGGTCGGTGAATACAGTGCTGCGGGTACCATAAAGATAATGTCTCCAGATTTTTAAGGCGAATACCACGGCCCCTAGCTCGAGGTCGTGAGTTGTGTAGTTTTTCTCGTGAACTTTAAGTTGTCGGGAGGCGTAAGCAATGACCTTGTCTCGTTGCATCAGCACGCAACCGAGACCTTGGTGAGAAGCATCACAGTATACCACGAAGTCATCGGTGCCTTCGGGTAGAGATAGAATGGGTGCACTGCAAAGCTTGAATTTCAACAGCTGAAATGCCGACTCTTGTTTATCGGTCCAATCGAATTTCTTTTCCTTCTGAGTCAGCACGGTGAGGGGTTTGGCAATTGTTGAAAAGTTTTCGATAAAACGGCGGTAGTAACCGGACAATCCCAAGAATTGGCGTACCTCGGTTGGAGTGGTTGGTGCTTTCCAGTTCTTGATTGCCTCGATTTTTGACGGGTCTACATGAATTCCCCGACTGTCGATAACGTGTCCAAGGAATTGAACGGTGTGTATCCAGAACTCACACTTAGAAAATTTGGCGTAGAGCTCCTCGTGTCTAAGTAGTTCTAGGATGGTTCTGAGGTGTTGTGCGTGTTCATGTTCGTTTCGCGAATAGATAAGGATGTCATCGATAAAAACAATGACAAACTTGTCGAGGTATGGTTTGCACACCCGATTCATAAGGTCCATGAATACAGCCGGTGCGTTGGTTAGGCCAAAGGGCATTACTTGAAATTCGTAGTGCCCGTAACGGGTTCTGAATGCGGTTTTTGGGATGTCAGCATCGCGAACACGCAACTGATGATAACCTGATCGAAGATCAATTTTTGAATAACATCTTGATCCTTGGAGTTGATCGAACAGATCATCGATTCGAGGAAGTGGGTATCGGTTCTTGATGGTTAGTTTGTTCAACTCTCGGTAGTCAATACACATTCGAAATGAACCGTCTTTCTTTTTAACAAACAAGACCGGAGCTCCCCAAGGTGAAGAACTCGGTCTGATGAATCCTCTATCCAGGAGTTCCTGTAACTGCGTGGACAACTCCTGAAGTTCAGATGGAGCTAGGTGTAACACCCCCAAATTTAATGATTTGCGGAAGCATACTTGGGTGTTACTAATCAATATACAAAGCACAAGATATACAGCAAACGACCTCTAAATGAGACGTTTTGTAAGATAATTACATTTCATAATTAAATCGTTTGAAAACATATAGTTTTCTTTACAAAAATATGTAAGCCTAGAGTCCGCGTATGTGGCGGGAGATTCTATTACATAACCATAGTTACAAAAGATAATGCCAAAGAATCTCCGTTAAATGCAGTTTGGAAATCATGCGACTCTAGCTAGTAATCCTGGAGTGATCCTACCCCGTAAGTGTACCTGAGAATACATGCTAAAAAGGGTCAACCAAAAGGTTGGTGAATCTCACAGGTTTATTAGTAAATAATCAGTTTGAACACAAGATTTCATCAGTAGTGCCCGTAGGCGTATATCAAGTATTTGCAAATCTCGCAAAAGTAAAGTAATCAAGTTATACCGTTGCCATGAGGCTCATAATCGAAGCTTAACCCGTAAATAATCAGTTGCTCCCGTGACATGCTCGAAATTGAGCAAGCATAAGTAAACGAAATAATAGTCGCCCGTTTATACATAACGGTTCGTGGTAGCGCTACTACCCCGGGCGGGGAGGGTCATTTCCCTAATGGATCCATTAACTACTGTTCGCGCTTAAGTACATAACTAACGATATATGATGGAGAGACTTCAGTAAATAGTAAGTAACTCATGCAATTCCGTTTGGTATAGTAAACAGTTTAGTACTTGTGTTCAAGAAAAATCAGTAGCATGTATCTCCCCCAATAAGTTAAAACAGTAAAAGTGGGGCCGTAAGACTCACCTGAGTCTTTGCAAGTACGTTTATATCAATAAACGAGTAAGTAATATCAACCGTAGGTTCTCCGAACCCGTAACCTTCAAATGCCTAAACATATAAAGTTAAGTAAGTAGATGTCTCGCAAGACCATCTAGGCTAGTTGTTTACACAACTCATTATGTCCAAGTGTTTGTTTAGTAATCCGTTTGTAGTTTGAAAACAAATATGGCCCGTTGGTGACGGTTTGTAATAATGATTCAAAGTGTTATCATTATATGTATCGTTGAATCAGGTTCCGTTATTTGTAAGTGTTCAACACTTAGTGTGAAATGTATTTACAACATTTAATGACGGGGGTCCGAGGGCAGCGCCCCTGGTAGCGGGGTCCAAGGGGCGGCAGCCCCTGGCGGGGTCCAAGGGGCAGAGCCCCTGGCTGGGGTCGAGCTGCCAGGTCAGCTTGGAAAATTTTTATTTCTACTATATTGCTTTGACGAAAAACGCATCTGGATCCGAATTTGGGTAAAATCAGGTGTTAAAATATTGTATTGGTTCCGACACTTAGTAAAAATCTGAGTTTTCAAGGTTCTGGTTTGTGCGACGTCGCATGCGACGTTGCAAGAGACGTAAGGTGCGACGTGGGCATGTACGTCGCATGATGCGACCTTCGCAAATCAATGCGACGTAGGGGGGTGGCGTCGCTAATGCGACGTTGGTTCGGTTTGCGACGTTAAAGTCTACGTCGCCATGTATGACCTCCGCAAATTAATGCGACGTAAGGGGCTGCGTCGCTAGTGCGACGTTGAGATTTTTGTGCGACGTAGGCCGCGACGTCGCAGAGGCCCCTGGCCAGGTGCGACGTAGCGGTCTGATGGCCGGAAATTTAGTCGAAAACGAGTTTCCCGGTTTCCGTTGGGTCCAAATCTTTTACCCAACCCAAAAATGGACATAATAAGCCTATTTAAACCATAAACTAGTAAAAATGATCAAAAACGAGAGATGTCGGGATTTGTCGGAAACTTACAAAGTGTCGGATTGAAAATCCGAAAAGATAGGAAGGTAGATCGTGTTGCGGTGGTCGTTTTCTTCCAAAGAGATGATGAGATCCAAGGTCATTTAGTATGTTTATTTGTCGTTTTTGTGAGGTTGTGGGTTTTGTGGTTAGTTGGTGGATTTGAGAGAAAAGGGCGAAAGAGAGAGAGAGAGAGAAAAATGAAATGAGAAGAAAAGGTGGAGAATGGGAGGTTATCTCCCATTTTCGCTCCGCGTTCTCGCTCCGGGTGGTGTTCGTTTGCTCCGTCGTTTAAACGTTAAATAATTATTTTATACATTAATTGGTACATTTTAAAATACAATTTATTACGCGATATTCTATTTAAATATTTTACAGTTTAATTTATATTTGAGTTATAAAATGTACGTTAATTTATTTAGTTGCGCGTTTTAACATTTTAAATTGTGTAACTTTCTGATTGTACAACACGAATGAATACGAAATATTATTATAATAATATTTTTGACATAACAATGTTACTTAATAAAATTTGGTCACCAACGTCCGTATTAAATTGAATCGAAATACATTCGATTTAAATTGCGTACGATTTAACCAAATCGCATTTTCATATATATTCAACAATATATACAATTCGATACATAAATTAGCCTAACACCGAACTAATTACATGTATTAACAAAGAATTAGGCACTAATTCTAGTCCTAATTTGCCGGTTGTTACACTAGGCGGTACGGTGCTCGGGCCACCGGTGCGGCACCCGGCACGAGATCAATCGAGAACTCAACCTGTCTAGGTGGAGGTAAACCAGGTAGTTCTTCTGGAAAGACTTCGGGGAAGTCTCTAACGATTGGCACATCCTCAAGTCGCTTCTCCTCCGACTTTTTCTCCGTGATGTGCGCGAGGATTGCTGTGTAACCCTTTCTCAGAAATTTTCGGGTTTTTAAACAGGAGATTAAGTTTAGTCTCGACCCACCGGTCTCCCCCTGTATGATCAAGGTACTACCGGCGGCGAGAGGAATTCGGACGATTTTATCATGGCAAACAATTTCGGCCCGGTGCTTGGACAACCAGTCCATACCCACGATGACGTCGAAACTTCCTAGTTCAACAGGCATAAGATCGATTGAGAAGATTTCGTCGGCTAGGTTTAAAGTGCAAGTTCTACGGTGTACTTAACATCTAAGGCCACGGGGGTGATATCAAGTAGTGGGCAAAACTCATCAGAAATATAGCTCCTATCAGCACCAGTATCAAATAATACGGAAGCAGTAAGATCGTTGAGAAGAAACGTACCCGTTACAACATTCGGGTCTTCTCTAGCTTCCCCAGCTTTGATGACAAATGCTCTGCTGCGGGCAGAGTTGTTGTTCCGCTTGTTGTTGTTGTTGTTTTTCTGCTTAGGGCAATTATTCTGAAAATGCCCAGGACTTCCGCACCCATAACAAGTCTTCGGGGCACTGGTGTTTCGACAATCCTTGGCCAGATGCCCAAAGCGTTTTGTAACACCCCCAAATTTAACAGTTTGCGGAAGCGATGTTTTGGGTGTTACTAATCAATAATCACAAGCACAAAGGATACAGTGAACGACTCTAAATGAGACGTTCGAAAAGTTATTACATTAATACATAAGTAGTTTCAAAATACAAGCTCGAGTTCGAGTAAATTCCTAGAGATTCTAGTACATAACAGTAAGTACAAAAGTAATGTATGAAAATCTCCAAGCTTGTAAATGCATGCGACTCGAGCTAAGTAAGCTTATCCTGCTGGGCATCCCTACTGATGCTGTGTACCTGAGAAGCATTACTAAAACGGTCAACCAAAAAGGTTGGTGAATCTCACAGGTTTGTAAGTAAGTAACAGTTTGAACACACAAGTAGTATTTGTAAATCATAGCCAGCCAGTAAGTAACGATCACAGGTTATGCTCATCGTTAACTTAAGTTTTAATAAGTGGTGGTCGCAGGATATGCCGACCGTTTGATACAATTGCCATGAGCCACCATAGTTGAAGCTTAACGTACAGTAAATATAGGTACCCCCTCATGAATGTAATCCAAAACATTCATACGGAACGAGTAAGAAACGCCCGTTTCTACAGGAACGGTTCGTGGTAGTGCTTGCTACCCCGGGCGGGGATTGTCAGTCCCATATGGATCCATATACTAAAACTCGAGCTTATCACATAACTAACAACTATGGTTCAGGAGGATTTCATTGGATTAGTCGTAAACTCATGCAGTTGGCGTATTCGTAATCTCATACAGTAAGTAAATCATGGCAGCAAGTAAGTTTTGTGTGTTCATGTAAAACAGTAATGCATCTCACCCCTGAGTAAAAACAGTAAAGTAGGGGCTGTAAGACTCACCTGAGTCTGGCAGACAATGCAGTAAGTAAGCAAGTAGTATCCCGAACTAGCAACCCTTAGCGTCCTAATACGTATAAGGTTTAGTAAGTAAATGGAATACTTGTAAAGTATCCATGCTAGTTGTTCCCAAACTAGTTAATGTCCATTAGTTTGTTTGTAAGTTTGTAATCGTTTGTAAATCGTAGTTTGTATAAAAGTTGTACGGTCCGTTTGTTATCGGTGTATAATAATAATTCCATCCATTATTATTATGTATTCATAGTAGTTATACAGTTGTAAAGTATACTCGTGTGATCGTTTGTTTGTATTACAACATGTATCGTTTGCGTAAGTTCCAATGGGCTTAAACCCCAAAGGGTACGAGTGAAACCTCGTAAGTATTCGAGTGTATGTTCGTATTAGTTAACGTGTAATCCAGCATGTAACTAGTGAGTGAACTTGTAATTTCGTATCGGATGTAATCCCGTGTAATGTACAAGTGTAAGTTCGTTGGAGTGTAATCTCGTACGTGTGTGTGAGTGAAATCTCACGTTTAGTTTAGTATAGCCTTGTACGTATTCAAGTATCGTTGTATACTTTCAAAAGTATAGTATTTTCATGTATAAGTAACGCCGAGTAAAGTACGTTTGCGTTTTAAGTATATTCCATACTTGTATAAAATGTAAGTTTCAATCAGCCTGTTATAGCGTCACTTGTATGCGTCACTTCTGGATATCATGCGACACTTAGGTAGTGTCGTATTATGTTATCTGTTTGATGATGTATGCGACACTTAAGTAGTGTCGGTATTAAGATGATGCGTCACTAAGTAAATGACGTTATAAAGTATTGTTTTTCATCAGTGCGTCACTATGATAGTGACGGTATTCAGTGTCGTGTTCAAACAGTGCGTCACTAATAAAGTGACGGTATTCAGCAAGTAAATCAGTTTGTGGGGCGACACTAAACAAGTGTCGGTATACGTATTTATGCGTCACTGGTGAAGTGACGGTGTGAGGGTTGAGTGACGTCATCAGTAGTAACCGGACGTCATTCGTTTCTACTGAAATTTATAAGTTTTTACCGATAATAGCGACACTAGCGAAGTGTCGCAGTGTTTCTGCTGATGATAGCGGCACTTATGAAGTGTCGCCTTGTTTCGACCGAAGGTTATATGTTTGAGTCACTAAGGCGAAGTGTCGTATGTTACTACTGAAAGTTATATGATAGCGACACTTGTGAAGTGTCGTACCGTTTCTGCCGAATCTTATATGGTAGCGTCACTATGGAGTGTCGTGTTGTTTCTGCCGAAGGTGTTATGATTGCGTCACTAGTGAAGTGACGGTATAGTGTTTTAGCGGCACTAATGAAGTGTCGCGTATAGACGGTTGGTGACCTATGCGTCACTCAGACGTAGTGACGCATAACTGGCGTGAGCCATGCGACACTAGCGTCTGGCCAGTTTTTGATTCGTGTCGAAAACGTATTTAGCGAGTTTCGTTCAAGTTGAAACTTTTACACAAGTTATATTATGTTATGTAGAGTTCATAAAAATTGTTGGATGTCGTTTTTAATGTTTGTAGTGTCGTTTTATTTAAAATGATCAAAACCGACATTTTCGTAAAAGTGTTCAAAAACGAGTTTAAGTTACATATTTGGACATCATTTAGCTAGGGGAACAATAATCTAGCAAAATGAAAGTAATCGGAAAAGTTTCGGGTCGCCGGAAAACTTACAAAGTTGTCGAAACGAAAATCCGAAAAGATGAAGTTGTAGCCCTCGTTCTCGTGATCACTTTTCTCCAAAACGAACCTAGCTTCCGAGGTGTTTTAATGGTGTTATTAGGGTGTTTTGAGAGTGGTTTTAGAGAGAGAGAGTGAGAGAGCCGATGGAGAGAGAGAGAAAGAGAAAGAGTGTGGGTTTGTGTTTGTGTTTGAGTGTGAGAGTGTTCAAAAGGGTGAGGGTTTGGCACCCCTCACCTTGACCGGCCCATGGTGGGGTCCACCATGTGTGGATCTCACCAATTGTTGTTTCCTCGTGTACGCGCTCCGTGCGGTGTTCGTTTCCCCGGTCGTTTAAACGTAAAAATGATTTTATACGCGATTAAATATACGTTTTAAAATACGAAATAATATCCGATTATTAGTTGAAGTATTTCATCAAAATACTAGTTTTCAAGTTATAAAACATAACTTAGTTTTGTTTTTGTCGGTTGGTCGAGTTTTCGGAGAGTTCGGTAACGTTTTAATCAAAACGTACGTTTTTCCGTTATATTATAAACATAATATAAAGTAATAGTCAAAGTAATTAAATAATTTCACATTATTTAATAATCGTTTTACCAATGTCCGCAAGTTTGTACACTTGTTGTTTTATACGATTTGTACGAATCGTATACGCGTATATATACATATATTCCATCCATGTATATATATATAATAAGTAGATAGTGTATATAATCCTATTTCATATTATATACAAGTAATAAACAAGTAATTAGGAAAATTTTAAATTGGTCCTAATTTTGGGGTTGTTACATTCTCCCCTTGTTAATAAAATTTCGTCCAGAAATTTGTTCGAAGTAGTAATCGGTAGTTCGATACTAATCAGGTAGCTACAATGTGTACTAGTAGCCTACAGTTGTAGGGTAGGTCCTACAGTGTTTGAAATCAAGTAGTTGTCAGGTGGTAACGTACCCTAACTTTTGTTGTCTGGAGGTAGTGGGCATTTGGCCTTGAGATGGCCAGCACTCCCACAGTTGAAGCAGAGTTTCGCCTTGGGGGAGTTAGTATTCTTAGGGTAGGACTTGCATCGACCGATGGGTAAGGTACACGGTCCTTCATGATGCCGAGTGCATTTAGAACAGAAAGGTTTCTTTCCCAAGTAGTTTCCTGCAGAGTTGAAGGGAGTAATCTTCACCCTTTTTGCTGGAGGGGGCGTACAGTCAGTGTCGGTATCCTCTTCAGTAGGAGTACTTTGTGAGGTTGGTGGTGAAGTAGGGTTTTCTAAAGCTATCAAACGTAGCTCGTACTCACGCATACGTATGTCATTTTGGAAAACAATTCGTCGTAGGTCATCAATGTCTTCCCGTGCTTCAGTTAGTTGTTTTCGCAGCGATTCAATAGTTTGGTTAAGGTGGTTGACTGATTCAGTAGTCAAGGTTTCATCAACTGATGCTTTTGCAGCAGTTAGAGCAACAGGAGAAGCAGGTGCTGTTGCTGATTCAACGAAAGGTTCGGTATCACCCTCGAGTTCGAGGAGGTAAGGAAACATTATTGGTTCCTCACTGAGCAGTTCATCATCCAAGGTAGGGTTGTTGACGGAGTGAGTTGTCATTTCCTACGAAATAATTATTCTATTTAAGAATTGTCACTAGTAAATGGTGTTCTATTGGATGACTTGTTCAAAGTAACGAACAATATATGAGTTCCCGGTCTCAACCAGTGTGAGATAATTGGGAAAAGAGTTTGTTATAAGTAGTCTATGTGTAATACAAGTTATATGTTCGGAATTCGTATAGTCGGTCGTTTCCTAATCCTATTGGGTACTTAGGATCAAAGAAAACACACAGAATACTAGACAGTTACACATAATCACTAAGCGAGAGATTTATGAGAAAAAAAAAAAAATAGTTTCGGGTAATCAAAGAATGAGCGTACCCGGGTTGAGTAAATCACAGAGTCTCGGATTTGGGTCATCCTCTCTAGCGTTAATTACGTAAGCTCTACCCCTCGTATTGTTGGTTCGGAGTTTCAGTTTTGGGCAATCCTTCCTGAAATGCCCGGCACCATTGCACTCATAGCAGGTTTTGGGTGCAGGAGTATCAGTACCAGTGGGGTTGGTTCGGCAGTCTTGGGCCAGGTGCCCGAATTTCTTGCATTTGGTGCAAGGACAGGAGCCGTTATGATGGCGACTACATTTGGAGCAGTAAGGCTTGCTCCCCTTGTAAGCCTTTGGTTCATTGGTATTGACAATTGCAAGCTTCTTGTCAGGAATCGGGTTGGATGAGTGAAGACTCACTTCCCATTTACGTTTGTTATTCGCAGACGGGGCAGAAGTCGAGCCACGGCGGACAGAGTTGGCCGTTAACTCATGAGCCATACAAATGGCGCTCTGAATAGTTCCCGGTTTGGATGAAGTAACTAAATCTTGAAGTCGTTCGGGAAGTCCATCAACGTACTTTTCGATCCTTTTGTACTCAGGATCAACCATGGATGGGCACAGAAGTGCCAGTTGGTGAAAGCGATTGGTGTAACCGGTGATGTCATCACCCTGCATCTTGTGATTCCAGAATTCCATTTCTAGCTGTTTCAACTCGTCTCTGGGACAGTACTCGCCCCTCAGCATATTCTTCAGTTCATCCCACTGTAGTTTGTAGGCCTCGGCAATGCTCACAGTCTGTGCATAAGTGTTCCACCAGGTAAGGGCGGTGTCAGAAAAGGTACTGGCGGTGAACTTAACTTTATCCTCTTCCTTGCAGTTGCAGATGAGGAACACTGATTCGATTTTCTCAGTCCAACGTATCAAACCGATTGCTCCTTCAGTACCTTGAAAGGTCAAGGGTTTGCAGTTATGGAAATCCTTGTAGGTGCAGGTTTTGGGTTGTGGTCCATTGTTAGCGGTATCTTCGCTACCAGGGGCTGAAGTCCGGGTAGCTAGAGCTTGAGCCACACTACGGGCAATTATACCTGCTACTTCGGCTTCAGTAAGAGTGATTTGTAGTCGAGGAGGCATGTTCCTTGAAACAATAAATAAAGAACATGTGAGGGTTTGAATAAGAATTATGACGGTGATGATTTAGTAAGTTTAAAGAAATTTCGTCAAAGGTTGAAATTTGTTCAAAGTTTGTGGGTTATAAATAAGTTTATACAGTTTCAAAATTTTTGGAGAATTTTATAAAACATTTTGTAAGAAATTTTGTAACATGTTTGATAGAAATATATTTGTTATAAAATTTTGATAGCAAGAGTTGGTTGTAAAATTTTGAAGTCTGATGGAGACTTGGGTTGAAAATGATTTTATTAGGATACATCTAACGGTACAGTGGGGTACGTTGTAGAATGTTATAAACGTCGAATTAGGTAGGAATAGTAAGTGAAAACAAGGTCTCGATCTTCATATCGAAGAATGTTGGAGCAGCTATGGTTGCCAGTTATAACGGTGTGGAAGTCTTCGGACGTAAGCCGGTAGTCGTGAATTTATAAAAAGTCGAATAGGGACGGAACGACGAGAGTCGGGTTGTCGTTTGTTTGATAAAATTTGAAAGTGAATTTCGTAGTAGTCGAGAGAGAGTATCGTATCGGGGAAAAAGGCCTATGTATATATATATATATATATATATATATATATATATATATATATATATATATATATATATATATATATATATATATCACATAACCGCCTAGTTCGTGTCTAGCACAATCAAGTAGAAGTCCCGGTTCTCTCGAGGTCAGAGTCAGCTAATGCATTCCGGTTCAACATAACGCCTTTCAGAACTCACATCATCTTCATTTAATTGTACATAGGTGATCAGGCTATGTTAAATTAAACTTGTATGCTGTAATTCCTGAACCAGTTATACCTAATGAGGAATACTGCTTAACGGTCATAGTCTAGGCCCACTAAATGCAACCTAGTTCACTATAACCTTAGGCTCTGATACCAATCTGTAACACCCCCAAATTTAACAGTTTGCGGAAGCGATGTTTTGGGTGTTACTAATCAATAATCACAAGCACAAAGGATACAGTGAACGACTCTAAATGAGACGTTCGAAAAGTTATTACATTAATACATAAGTAGTTTCAAAATACAAGCTCGAGTTCGAGTAAATTCCTAGAGATTCTTGTACATAACAGTAAGTACAAAAGTAATGTATGAAAATCTCCAAGCTTGTAAATGCATGCGACTCGAGCTAAGTAAGCTTATCCTGCTGGGCATCCCTACTGATGCTGTGTACCTGAGAAGCATTACTAAAACGGTCAACCAAAAAGGTTGGTGAATCTCACAGGTTTGTAAGTAAGTAACAGTTTGAACACACAAGTAGTATTTGTAAATCATAGCCAGCCAGTAAGTAACGATCACAGGTTATGCTCATCGTTAACTTAAGTTTTAATAAGTGGTGGTCGCAGGATATGCCGACCGTTTGATACAATTGCCATGAGCCACCATAGTTGAAGCTTAACGTACAGTAAATATAGGTACCCCCTCATGAATGTAATCCAAAACATTCATACGGAACGAGTAAGAAACGCCCGTTTCTACAGGAACGGTTCGTGGTAGTGCTTGCTACCCCGGGCGGGGATTGTCAGTCCCATATGGATCCATATACTAAAACTCGCGCTTATCACATAACTAACAACTATGGTTCAGGAGGATTTCATTGGATTAGTCGTAAACTCATGCAGTTGGCGTATTCGTAATCTCATACAGTAAGTAAATCATGGCAGCAAGTAAGTTTTGTGTGTTCATGTAAAACAGTAATGCATCTCACCCCTGAGTAAAAACAGTAAAGTAGGGGCTGTAAGACTCACCTGAGTCTGGCAGACAATGCAGTAAGTAAGCAAGTAGTATCCCGAACTAGCAACCCTTAGCGTCCTAATACGTATAAGGTTTAGTAAGTAAATGGAATACTTGTAAAGTATCCATGCTAGTTGTTCCCAAACTAGTTAATGTCCATTAGTTTGTTTGTAAGTTTGTAATCGTTTGTAAATCGTAGTTTGTATAAAAGTTGTACGGTCCGTTTGTTATCGGTGTATAATAATAATTCCATCCATTATTATTATGTATTCATAGTAGTTATACAGTTGTAAAGTATACTCGTGTGATCGTTTGTTTGTATTACAACATGTATCGTTTGCGTAAGTTCCAATGGGCTTAAACCCCAAAGGGTACGAGTGAAACCTCGTAAGTATTCGAGTGTATGTTCGTATTAGTTAACGTGTAATCCAGCACGTAACTAGTGAGTGAACTTGTAATTTCGTATCGGATGTAATCCCGTGTAATGTACAAGTGTAAGTTCGTTGGAGTGTAATCTCGTACGTGTGTGTGAGTGAAATCTCACGTTTAGTTTAGTATAGCCTTGTACGTATTCAAGTATCGTTGTATACTTTCAAAAGTATAGTATTTTCATGTATAAGTAACGCCGAGTAAAGTACGTTTGCGTTTTAAGTATATTCCATACTTGTATAAAATGTAAGTTTCAATCAGCCTGTTATAGCGTCACTTGTATGCGTCACTTCTGGATATCATGCGACACTTAGGTAGTGTCGTATTATGTTATCTGTTTGATGATGTATGCGACACTTAAGTAGTGTCGGTATTAAGATGATGCGTCACTAAGTAAATGACGTTATAAAGTATTGTTTTTCATCAGTGCGTCACTATGATAGTGACGGTATTCAGTGTCGTGTTCAAACAGTGCGTCACTAATAAAGTGACGGTATTCAGCAAGTAAATCAGTTTGTGGGGCGACACTAAACAAGTGTCGGTATACGTATTTATGCGTCACTGGTGAAGTGACGGTGTGAGGGTTGAGTGACGTCATCAGTAGTAACCGGACGTCATTCGTTTCTACTAAAATTTATAAGTTTTTATCGATAATAGCGACACTAGCGAAGTGTCGCAGTGTTTCTGCTGATGATAGCGGCACTTATGAAGTGTCGCCTTGTTTCGACCGAAGGTTATATGTTTGAGTCACTAAGGCGAAGTGTCGTATGTTACTACTGAAAGTTATATGATAGCGACACTTGTGAAGTGTCGTACCGTTTCTGCCGAATCTTATATGGTAGCGTCACTATGGAGTGTCGTGTTGTTTCTGCCGAAGGTGTTATGATTGCGTCACTAGTGAAGTGACGGTATAGTGTTTTAGCGGCACTAATGAAGTGTCGCGTATAGACGGTTGGTGACCTATGCGTCACTCAGACGTAGTGACGCATAACTGGCGTGAGCCATGCGACACTAGCGTCTGGCCAGTTTTTGATTCGTGTCGAAAACGTATTTAGCGAGTTTCGTTCAAGTTGAAACTTTTACACAAGTTATATTATGTTATGTAGAGTTCATAAAAATTGTTGGATGTCGTTTTTAATGTTTGTAGTGTCGTTTTATTTAAAATGACCAAAACCGACATTTTCGTAAAAGTGTTCAAAAACGAGTTTAAGTTACATATTTGGACATCATTTAGCTAGGGGAACAATAATCTAGCAAAATGAAAGTAATCGGAAAAGTTTCGGGTCGCCGGAAAACTTACAAAGTTGTCGAAATGAAAATCCGAAAAGATGAAGTTGTAGCCCTCGTTCTCGTGATCACTTTTCTCCAAAACGAACCTAGCTTCCGAGGTGTTTTAATGGTGTTATTAGGGTGTTTTGAGAGTGGTTTTAGAGAGAGAGTGTGAGAGAGCCGATGGAGAGAGAGAGAAAGAGAAAGAGTGTGGGTTTGTGTTTGTGTTTGAGTGTGAGAGTGTTCAAAAGGGTGAGGGTTTGGCACCCCTCACCTTGACCGGCCCATGGTGGGGTCCACCATGTGTGGATCTCACCAATTGTTGTTTCCTCGTGTACGCGCTCCGTGCGGTGTTCGTTTCCCCGGTCGTTTAAACGTAAAAATGATTTTATACGCGATTAAATATACGTTTTAAAATACGAAATAATATCCGATTATTAGTTGAAGTATTTCATCAAAATACTAGTTTTCAAGTTATAAAACATAACTTAGTTTTGTTTTTGTCGGTTGGTCGAGTTTTCGGAGAGTTCGGTAACGTTTTAATCAAAACGTACGTTTTTCCGTTATATTATAAACATAATATAAAGTAATAGTCAAAGTAATTAAATAATTTCACATTATTTAATAATCGTTTTACCAATGTCCGCAAGTTTGTACACTTGTTGTTTTATACGATTTGTACGAATCGTATACGCGTATATATACATATATTCCATCCATGTATATATATATAATAAGTAGATAGTGTATATAATCCTATTTCATATTATATACAAGTAATAAACACGTAATTAGGAAAATTTTAAATTGGTCCTAATTTTGGGGTTGTTACACGTTTGCAGTTTGTGCAAGGGCAGGAACCGTCGTGGTGACGATTGCATTTGGGACAGTAGGGCCTGCTTCCAACGTACCCTTTCCTTTCAGAAGTGCCAGATGAATAAGCCCTAAGGGGCTCAGGCTTTCGGTTGGTGATTTGGTTTGATGAGTTGGGGTTTCCTTCCCACTTTCGTTTGTTGTTTGCAGGTGGGGCTGAGGTTGTGTTACGGCGGACAGCATTTGCCGTGAGTTCATGGGCCATACGGATGGCGTTCTGGATAGTACCTGGTTTGGATGAAGTCACCAGATCCTGGAGTTTCTCGTGCAGTCCATCAACGTATTTCTCGATCCTCTTGTACTCAGGATCGACCATGGTTGGGCACAGAAGTGCCAGCTGGTGCAAACGGTTGGTGTAACCGGTGATATCATCACCTTTCATCTTATGGTTCCAGAATTCCAGCTCCAGCTGTTTCAGTTCATCCCTGGGGCAATACTCACCCCTTAACATCTCCTTCAACTCCTCCCACGGGAGTTTGTAAGCATTGGCAACGCCCACAGTTTGGGCATAGGTGTTCCACCACGTGAGTGCGGTGTCAGTAAAAGTACTAACAGAGAACTTAACTTTGTCCCCCTCCTCACAGTTGCAGATAAGAAATACAGATTCAACTTTCTCGATCCAGCGTATTAGACCGATAGCTCCCTCGGTACCTGCAAAGTTTAGAGGTTTGCAGTTCTGGAAGTCCTTGTAAGAACAAGGTTTAGCAGCAGAGGTTTCAGCGGCATCGCTGTTTCTCGAGGAATTTGGTGGAGTATTCCGAGCCAAGGCTTCAGTAACAGCCTGGGTTATAAGGGAGGTAATCTAGGCATCGGTGTATGGTCGTGTCTTTGGCGGCATGATTCTTCAATAAAAGAAATGAAGATACATGAGATTTTGTATGAACTTGTAATTGTCACAGATGTACATGTATAAAAGCAGTAATACATAACATCAACATGGAAAATGACAATTAATGTGAGTTGAGATAACAAGGGATATTTGATAGATAAAGTGAGTTCAAAGTTACGTCCTACAGAGATATTACAAAAGGTGTCGGGAATGGTTACATCCGACTAGTTTATAGAGTAGTGCTAGATAGTCCCTAGATTACGAGATAGATTACAAGACACAAACTACACTAATCTTAATGTAGATTAATTTGTTCCATCAGCGCGACAAGGCGGTCCACGGTTTCTGCCAGTCTGTTGGATTGTCTGGCATTGTCTTCAACCAAGGCCAGTCGTTGTGCTAGTGTTCGAGAGTGATCCGCAGTCTCCTGTGAACGCTGTTCACATTCTTCTAGTCGGTTTCTTACAAGTTCATCCGCACCTAATTCGGCGGTCATGGAATCCTGAATTATGCTTACAGAGAGGTTGGTATCCTCTTGTTCTCGCTGTAGTTGTGATATGCGGTCGAGAGCTTGACAAAGCAGGTAAGTCATTCGGTGTTGTTCCAGTTCCAGGTTTTCGAGTCTTTGCTCCTGACGGCGGAATTGGGTAGCCAATACTGGCAACGTGAGATGTGCCGAGTTCTGAGAGTTATGTACAGCATAAGGGCTGGTTCGAGGTGACCTTGTGTTCCTCCGGGCTACTCGTGGGTTCCGTGACCCATGTGAGTGAGAGTGTGTCGGATTTGGTGGTGTGTTTGCCATTCCTGTGGCAGAGTGTAAGTAAGACGAGGCTAATATATATAAATATATAATATCCAGCCTAGTGTCTAGCACGTATCAAGTAATGGTCCGGTTCTCTCGTGGTCAGAGTCAACTAACGCATTCCTGTTCGACACAACCATTTCAGACCTCACATCATCTTTCCTTAATTGTACATAGTTGATCAGGCTATGTTAAATTAAAGTCGTATGATGTAATTCCTGAACCAATCATGCCTAGTAAGGGAATACTGCCTAATGGTCATAGTCTAGGCCCACTAAATGCAACCTAGTTCACTATAACCTTAGGCTCTGATACCAATCTGTAACACCCCCAAATTTAGTGATTTGCGGAAGCATACTTTGGGTGTTACTAATCAATATATAAAGCACAAGATATACATCAAATGACCTCTAAATGAGACGTTTGTAAAATAGTTACATTTCATAATTTAAATCATTTGAAAACATATAGTTTTCTTTACAAAGGAATATAAGCCTAGAGTCCGCGTATGTGGTGGGAGATTCTATTACATAACCATAGCTACAAAAGATAATGCCAAAGAATCTCCGTTAAATGCAGTTTGGAAATCATGAGACTCTAGCTAGTAATCCTGGAATGATCCTACTCCGTAAGTGTACCTGAGAATACATGCTAAAAAGGGTCAACCAAAAGGTTGGTGAATCTCACAGGTTTATCAGTAAGTAATCAGTTTGAACACAAGATTTCATCAGTAGTGCCCGTAGGCGTATATCAAGTATTTGTAAATCTCGCAAAAGTAAAGTAATCAAGTTATACCGTTGCCATGAGGCTCATAATCGAAGCTTAACCCGTAAATAATCAGTTGCTCCCGTGACATGCTCGTAATTGAGCAAGCATAAGTAACGAAATAATAGTCACCCGTTTATACGTGTAAATCAGTACGTGGTAGCGCTACTACCCCGGGCAGGGAGGGTCATTTCCCTAATGGATCCATTAACTACTGTTCGCGCTTAAGTCCATAACTGACGATATATGATGGAGAGACTTCAGTAAATAGTAATTAACTCATGCAATTCCGTTTGGTATAGAAATCAGTTTAGTACTTGTGTTCAGGAAAAATAAGTAGCATGTATCTCCCCCAATAAGATAAAACAGTAAAAGTGGGGCCGTAAGACTCACCTGAGTCTTTGCAAGTGCGTTTATATCAATAAACGAGTAAGTAATATCAACAGTTGGTTCTCCGAACCCGTAACCTCCAAATGCCTAAACACGTAATGTCAAGTAAGTAGATGTCTCGCAAGATCATCTCGGCTAGTTGTTCATACAACCCAATGTGTTCGAATGTTGGTTCGTTATCGTTTGTATAAAAGTGTACGACCCGTTGGTGACGAGTTTGAAATAATAAACTTTAAGTATTATTATCAAATTATTGATGTTTTGCACTTACAAAAGTGTCCCAAAGTGTTCTATAAGTCGTATCGTATAAGGATTTGAAGTTGTAAAAGTTCGACACTTAGTGAAATTTTAGTTAGAAAACCTGCTGTTTTATGCGAAACTATATGCGTCACTTATGTGTTCTATGCGTCACTTATGGAGTGTCGGGTATTGGTGTCAGTATAAGGGTATGCGTCACTGAGATAGTGTCGTGTATCAGCTTATGCGTCACTTATGAAGTGACGGGTTCCGTAACATAGCGGCACTCAAGCAGTGTCGTATAAAGTAATGATTTTCTGACATTTAGGCGTCACTTAAGAAGTGACGTGCAATATAGCGACACTAAAGAAGTGTCGTGTAAAATAGTATGGCGGCACTAAGGGAGTGACGTTAAATAGTGTTGGGTAACATAGAGGGTGGCACTAGGGAAGTGTCGCTAAGGATTGTATGCGTCACTCTGGAAGTGACGGTATGAGGTTCGAGTGACGTCATCGGTAGTAACCGAACGTCACTTGTTTCTACCGAAAGTGATAAGCTTCTACGGATAATAGCGACACTTATGAAGTGTCGCATGGTTTCTGCTGAAAGGTATAGGTATGCGTCACTACCGAAGTGACGGTATAGGTGTGATAGCGGCACTTAAGTGACGCTAGTACTGTTTTTGGCATTCCTGCGACACTTAAGGCTGTTCGACGGATTTCGAGCCAAAAACATGTTTTCGGGTTTCCGTTTGGTCCGATTCTTTTACCCAACCCTCATATGAACATATTAAGCCTATTTAAACCATAAACTAGTAAAAATGATCGAAAACGAGAAATGTCGGGATTTGTCGGAAACTTACAAAGTGTCGGATCAAAAATCCGAAAAGATAGGAATGTAGATCGTGTTGTCGTGGTCACTTTTCTCCAAACGAGGGGTATGATTCGGCGATGTTTCGTGGTGTTATTTTGCGATTTTGGTGATGAATGTGGTTTAGTTTTTAGAGAGAAAAAGGAAAGAAGAAAAGGAAGAGAGAGAGAGTGTAGGTGATGAATGAGGGAAAAAGAGAGAGAGGAGGGGGTTTTGATGAAACTCCCCCACTTTCAGTCTCCGCTCCGCGCTCCGGGTGGTGTTCGTTTTCTCCGTCGTTTTTCGTTAAATAACTATTTTAAGTATTAATAGTGCGTTTTAAAATACAAATTATTACGTGATATTTTATTTAAATGTTTTACTAATCAATTTATATATTTGAGTTATAAAATGTACGTTAATTTATTTAGTTGCGCGTTTTAACATTTTAAATTGTGTAACTTTCTGATTGTACAATACGAATGAATACGAAATATTATTATAATAATATTTTTGACATAACAATGTTATTTAATAAAATTGGTCACCAACGTCCGTATTAAATTGAATCGAAATACATTCGATTTAAATTGCGTACGATTTAACCAAATCGCATTTTCGTATATATTCAACAATATATATAATTCGATACATAAATTAGCCTAACACAGAACTAATTACATGTATTAACGAAGAATTAGGCACTAATTCTAGTCCTAATTTGCCGGTTGTTACAAAGGACATCTATGCTATCAACATGGGTGTTCCTAACTCTTCAATGGTGTCTACATGTTTATTATCCAAGGCTTCGGAAACAGACGCATTGTTATGGCATAGGAGGATGGCACATCTGAACTGGAGAAAGATGAATTATATAACCAAAAATGGTTTGGTTCTAGGTGTACCACAAAAACGTTTCGAGTCTGAGGATAAGTGTGTTCCTTGCATGAAAGGAAAGCAGCACAAGAAACCACACAGACCTAAGACTGAAAACTCTATCTTCTCGCCATTTGAGTTGCTACATATGGATCTCTTCGGCCCTATAAGCAAGAGAAGTATAGGTGGCAAATGGTACTGTTTGGTTGTCACAGATGATTATTCTAGATTTTCATGGGTATTCTTTTTGGGATCAAAGGATGAGACTCCTGGAATTCTAATTGAATTCTTTGATCTAGTAGAGAATGTCTATAAAAAGAGAGTTAAGCGTATTCGTAGTGACAATGGAACAGAGTTTAAGAATTCAATGTTGAATATCTATTGCTTAAGCAAAGGGATATTACATCAATTCAGTGCACCTTATGAACCTCAACAGAATGGTGTTGCTGAAAGGAAAAATAGAACGTTGATTGAAGCTGCTAGAACAATGCTTGCTGATTCAAAGCTTCCGGTCATCTTTTGGGCAGAAGCAGTGAATACAGCATGTTATGTTCTTAATAGAGTTCTTACGGTTAAGAGACATAACAAGACTTGTTATGAGCTTTTGAACAATAAGAAACCTAACTTAAAAGGGTTTGAACCCTTTGGAGTTTCATGCACCATATTAAAGACTGGACATCAAGCAAAATTTGGTGAGAAGGCTGACGAAGGATTTTTCCTAGGTTATATGCCCAATTCGCCAAACAAGAGAGTCTTTAATAAAGTCACAGGACGTTTGGAGGTAGTTTATAATATTGAAGTTACGAGCTACTCACCTGATGTTCATAAGGGCTTAGATTGGCAATTTGATTATTCTGATCTTTTTGCATCATTTAAAGTTCCTATTAGTGACTATGTCAGTGATTCAGAGATAGCTGAACATTTATTATTTGAAGATGAGAATATTGGTCCCGCTTCAACATCAAGTGTTAAGCAGTCTGTAATCAAGACTAATGTTGACTCAGATAAAGCTTCCACAAGTGAGTCACAACAACCTTCAGAGGATAAGTCTCAAGAAACAGAAGATCCTGATGATCTTTCTACAAAGTTTGATGATATACTTACTCCTTTGAAACATTTAAGGATATCTTCAGCACGTACGGAAGATGTACCTGAATTGGAAGAGATTGGTACTAATTTAGAAGATGATATACCGGTTAAACCAGTTACTACAACTAGAACGAGTAAGAATCATCCCGTTGAGAACATCATCGGCGATATTAATACTCCGGTTCAAACTAGGCATCAATCCAGAACTAGTACGTCTGAGAATTCTGAATACCAAAGCTTGTATACTGCAATGAAAGAGACAGGGAGTCCTAATCAATGTCTATATTCATGCTTTATCTCACAAGTCGAGCCTAAAAATGTTCAAATGGCTTTAAAAGAAAACTCGTGGGTAGAAGCAATGCAAGAAGAACTATCTCAGTTCTCTAAATTACAAGTATGGGAGTTGGTTGACCTACCAAAGGGAGAATATCCAATTGGAACTAGATGGGTATTTAAGTGCAAGAGAGATGATAAAGGAATCGTTACTCGCAATAAAGCTCGTCTAGTAGTTCAAGGTTTTAATCAACAAGAAGGTATAGATTACAATGAAGTGTTTGCACCAGTTGCTAGGCTAGAAGCAATTAGAGTATTCTTAGCATTCGCATCTTATTATGGTATAAAAGTTAATCAGTTGGATGTTAAGAGTGCCTTTTTGTATGGCAAAGTGGAAGAATTGGTGTATGTTTCACAACCACCAGGGTTTGCTGATCCTGAGTATCCAGATAGAGTATATCGTTTGAATAAGGCTCTATATGGATTACATCAAGCACCAAGGATGTGGTATGGAACACTATCAACGTATCTACTTGAGAATGGATTTACAAGAGGATCGATTGATAGTACACTGTTTGTGAAATGGAAAAAGAAAGACTTTCTTCTCGTGCAAGTTTATGTTGATGACATTATCATTGGATCATCTGATGAAAAGATGTGTCAAGAATTTGAGAAAGTCATGAGAAAAAGGTTCGAAATGTCTGCAATGGGAGAGTTGAATTTCTTCTTAGGATTACAAGTTGATCAAAAGAAGGATGGATTCTTTATTCATCAATCTAAATATACATATGAGCTATTAGAACGCTTTAAGATGGATGAAAGTAAGGTCTACAATACTCCAATTCCAGTCAATCATGGACTAGGTCCAGATACATCGAGTGATAGCAATGTGGATCCAACTCTTTATAGAGCCATGATCGGATCACTAATGTATCTTACAGCCTCTAGGCCTGACATAATGTTTGCTGTTTGTTTATGCGCAAGATATCAGGCTAATCCGAAAGAGTCACACATGCAAGCTGTTAAACGAATCTTTCGTTACCTCAAAGGGAAACCTAAGCTGGGTCTTTGGTATCCGATTGATGGAGACTTAGATCTTGTAGCTTATACTGATTCGGATTATGGAGGATGCAATCAGAATAGGAAATCTACGACCGGAGGATGTCAATTCCTAGGAGGTAGATTAGTATCCTGGCAGTGCAAGAAGCAAACCTCGGTAGCCATTTCTACATGTGAAGCTGAGTATGTTGCAGCTGGCAGCTGTTGCTCACAAGTTCTTTGGATTCAACAGCAACTGCGGGATTACGGGTTAAATATAACCAATACTCCTATGATGATTGATAACGAATCTACTATGTCGATCACCAATAATCCAGTGAAGCACAGTAAAACTAAGCATATTGATATTAGACATCATTTTATTAGAGATTGTGCTGAGAAGAAATTGATAAAGTTAGTTAAGGTTCCATCATTGGATAACTTAGCAGACTTATACACAAAGGCGTTCGACAGAGCAAGATTTGAGACGTTAGTTCAACTAAACGGAATGAGAAATCCAGAGTGATTAGTCTTCCAAGGGTATTTTTATAATAGTTAGTATTTATGTGTTTATTAAAAAAAAAAAAAAAAAAAAAAAAGCGTATGGCATTCATTTGCTTGTTACCTAAGGGGAATCGCCTTCATTTAAGTTTTTATTTGCAAAAACTAAGGGAAATGATAGTACATTAGGAGAATAAGCTTCACAATAATAAGCTTAAGTCCTAAGTATGATATGGTAGTAGGTTTAAATAAAGTTGCTTTAGAACTACAGCGGTTCTATCAGGTATGTGTTTATATTTATTTGATTATACACCTATATCCACAAGTTATAATTTGTTTATTTTTATTAAATCTTTAGATGGCTTCATCATATGATGTACTGGTAGGCAAATTATATGAAATTTTCTAAGCCTTAAGAAGTTAATTAACTACTTGTTTATTATTTTGTGTTACTATTCTATGATGTATGACATTGAGTCTTAATTGTTGAATGATGGTATTGCCATACACTGTTATTATACATATTAATTTGAATTGACAAATAGTAATAATATGGGTATTAACTTAATTACTGGTAACTTTGTTGTACTAAGTACAGAACTGAAACCTTTAATTAAATTAATATTCTCAAATATATTTTGAATTATGCTAGATGGGATCTTCTGTTGTACTATGTACAGACTTAGATAACATAGCATATTCAAAGTATGTTTGATATTTGTCTATCCTTAAAAATTCAAGTGTATGTTATATGTTTCGAAAAGATACATCATTTAGTAACCGCTACCTTGAAAATTTAATGATGCAGTGATATGTGTTTTACTTGAATTCTTCAGTATATCATATAATAAGGAAGCACTTGATAATACTCATACTAACAATAAAGAGTTTGCTTAGAAAATTGAGTCTAATTTGTTTATGTGGATCATAATACCGGTAATCGTCTTGAACTATCTATAATTAAAATATTCACTTTATGTGAGTAATGCATTTATTAATTATGCTATGTGGATAAAGGTACCTAAGATATAGTTTTATAAATATAAATGTATAAATGATGAATTTAGTTGTAATTTTATAGTAATTTATTTGAATTTCATGAGGTATGTATACTATCAATCTGCTTAGACTTTTTAATATATAATTAATTGCTTATTCTTACTAATATGATCCCTAAGCAGATAAAATCTTATTTACTTTGTATATTTACTTTGTTTCGAGTGATTAATAAAATGGTACTTGATACCAATGTTTATATCGTTGTATTTTTTATCGTATGTTTATTTTATTTTATTTTATTTAAGTTTTTATGTTTATCTGAATTTACCCTTCGGAATTAAATTATACTGTATATTTTTTTTGAGTTGAACAACGTGACAAATACAAGTGAAAATTAATTATAATTTAGACTTGTAAAATATCGGGTTTTTATTTATACTTAGCATTAAATTCGCGTTTTTAATTGTTTCTGCGAGTTGGCATCAACTTGCGAGTCCACTTAAATCTCGCGAATCGGATATGTAGCATAAAGGGGGTCAAACGAGTCAAACCAACCCACCGAACCCACACAAATCTCGCGAGTTCAGTAAAGCTTGCGAATCCGTCAAAAAGGCGAAACGAGGCGATTTTCGTTCTTCGCTTGATTTCGATTTTACGAGTACGGGAACAAGTTTTTGAATCCGTAGATTATATTCAAGACTTCTTTGCGAACATTTTGAGGTATAAACCAACGGATTTCACCGTTTAAATTGCACGAAATCGAAGTTTTAATAAACTTAGGGTTTCGGTTTATAATTCGAACGATTCACGTATATTAAAGGACTATTAGAACACGAATCCTTGTGGTTTATGTTAAATGGATGTTAATAAACGTAAATCAATCGATAGATCATGTTAAAATTACAAGATTAATTGATTTTAATTGAAAATTCGCGACGGCAGTTCATCGAACGAGTTGACATTGTGAATCAACTCGCAGCGAGTTGACTAGCGAATCCATGAGATTAGCGAGTTCACTTCAATAGCTGCTTGATAAGTTTAGCGAGTTGATAACTTTAGCGAGTTGATAACTTTAGCGAGTTGATCAATGTAGCGAGTTGATGAGTATAGCGAGTTGATAAGCAAAACGAGTTGACATCAACTCGTTAGGCCAGTTTATGCGAGTCCAGTACTTAGAAAAATTTTATTTTTAAAGTTATGATATAAATGTTAAGACTTTTTAAGTAATAACTTTTATATAATTAATTTAATTTAGACTTAAGACTTTTAGTTATAAGTTAAATTTTTATATACGACTTGAGACTATTTTTGTAACAAGTTATATATAATTTCAAATTTAAACTAAGATGTTTGATGAATTTCGATTCATAATACGTATTAGTTTAAATATTTTTAATCGTGAATTAAATTATATCTGTTGTTTGTGTTTACTTTACAGATATGGCTAGAGCATTTGATAAGGGTCACAACGTTTTGGTTGATCTGAACCTTGAGGCCAAGCGGGCTGATAGGGTTGCTGATATATTACATTTTCTAGCACGATCAAGGATTAGATACGCCATTACGGCCAATCCTCCTATTTCTCAGGCTATACTGAATGATTTCTGGACGGATATAGTATATGACGAATCTGTCAACCCGCCAGAGATTAGAGCTACAGTTAGTGGTCAGCCTGTTACATTTTCAGCTGGAAATATTTTGCAGCTTGGCACAGTAGAACTGGAGAATGGGGATATTGAGTATCCTATGGATTTTATTGAGGGTGCTATCGGTCGTATGGGTTATAGCGGAGACAGACGCGGACGTCAGTTCCAGAAGCCTCTGGTCATTGGTCAGTGGAGGTTTCTCTGGCACGTGATGAATATAGTTTTCGCAGCGAAGAAAGGAGGCTTTGATGAATTGAGCCCTGCTATTCTATCGGCTGCACTGTCACTGGTTTACAATAAACCATACAGTTTTTGTGATTATATTTTTGGTGAGATTGCGAAACAGATATCGGGGTCTGTTAGATCAAGATTTTTGGTTTACCCGCGATTTTGTATGCTGATTATCCGTGCACGTCTACCGGATTTGGCTATACCTGAACCACATCTAGTGGTTAATACGATTGACCATCGTGGGTATAACGCCATGTTTATGCAGACGGTCAGGAAGGAAGGAGTGGTGAAACCGGAAGTTAGACCACTTTTCGGATATATTGTTGATCCGAACTACGTCGCACCGCCAAATCATGGGTGGTTAGACGTAGCTCCTGCTGCCGTTGCTGCTCCTGCTATTGCTGATGTTGTACCTGAACCTGTAGCTGAGGAAGCTCAACCTGAAGATCCACAAGGGCTCCTTGAGGATGTTCTTATTCAGGTTGGTCAGGTAGATCAGCAGGTGAATCAAGAGGTTGCTGCACAGGTTGTGCAAGAGGTTTTGGAGCAGAATCACGATGCGACAAATCCTTTACTTCAAGACATTGAGAGTTATTTAGCACCTCCTGAGGTAATCTTTTATTTATGTAATAATATAGATGCTTAGTTGATAGATTGTTTTATTAATCATAGATGCATAATATTATTATATAATGATTCTGATATTAAATATTTAGTAAATTGGATATTATTTCTGATTTTAAAATATAAATATCATTACACGAACAGGATGCTGAAGCTGAGGCTGCAAATCCCGAAGTTATATTACTTGAGGATGAGCAGATACAGCTTGATAGATCAGTTGAAGTACCGACTGAGGTATTATATCTGATTAATCTTAAATATATAGAACTTGTATGATAGAGCTTACGCTAATCATAAATGTTTAATATATTTATACTTTAGGATCTGGTTAGATCATCTAGAGGTCGTGATGGTGAGACGGCTTCAGATGAAGATTCTGATAATACACCTTCTCCTTCTCCATCTGTCTCTGAAAGGAAGAGAAAAGGTAAGAGTATTTTGGAGGAAGGTACTGAGGATGTTGAGATTCCTTTGATGAAGCGTCCGAGAACGCTTACTATTCGAGAAGGTTAGTATTGATTATCAAAGTTAAATAATCTTAACTTGTTGTTTATCAGGAGTTGAACTGAGACAGTTAATTCTGTATACTGTTGCTCAGGATACACCACAGGTGGAGATGGATGCACCGGTGGTTACTGAATCGATATCTTTACCGCTTCAGGTATGAGATATAAGTTCTATAACTATGAGTGTTATGCAATTAATTAGAGTTTGAGACAGAGTAATCTGTAACAATAACTGATTTTAATTGTGTTTAACTTTACAGCATGAGGTTGCTGATCTAGTTCGTGGAGCTAATTTTCCGACGAACAAAACAGCTAGATTTGCGACAAGTTTGCTTACGCAAGCTTTGTCTCAACCTCATACACCGCTTACCAGAGACTGGCATATTGAGTCTCTCACACCGCCTGGACCAAGGACGATACCTGTTACTCCGACGACTGATGCTGAAAGGATTACATCCTTAGAGTCGAGGGTAAAGGATTTGGAGAAGCTTACTTCTCAGATTCCAGAGCTGGTGTCGAGCAATCTTCTTCTTTCTCAGCAGATACTCAAGCAGAGTGAATCATACAATCTGTTGATGAAGACTCATGAGACTTTGCTTGCGGACTTCAACGTACAGAGACTGAAGTTATCTTCTTTGGAGAGTCTGGTCTTGAGATCGCATTCAGGACAGTCTACTCAGGGGGAGATATTGGTATATCTGGAGTCTT
The DNA here is from genome assembly GCA_949592205.1 of Helichrysum umbraculigerum. Taxonomy (NCBI): domain Eukaryota; kingdom Viridiplantae; phylum Streptophyta; class Magnoliopsida; order Asterales; family Asteraceae; genus Helichrysum; species Helichrysum umbraculigerum. The sequence continues at coordinate 94,829,773 of CATIUR010000004.1, forward strand.
GCAGAGAAAATGAGTTGAAGAGGAAGAGAGATCAAGACAAGGACGATGATCCCAATGCACCGAGTGGTGAGCAGACTGGTCCTTCAAAGACTGGTGAGCAAGCTACAATTCAGGGGGAGTCTGGTGCTGGTGCTAGTGGTTCTGGAGTGGATACAAGTGCAGATAAGACTGTACCGGGTGATACTGAAGCTGGTAAGATAGCTTAGTATTATCATAGTACTGTAATATTTGTAATAGTTTGTAGTGAACAAATGTAAACTTAATTATTGTGTAAATATATTTGGCTTAGGGTTATTATTATTTTAAGTAAAATATGTTGGGTAATTTAAGTTTATATAATTATGTTAAGATAAAATAGTGATCGAAAGACTTCCGACTCATTGAGTAGTCGAGCGGCGTGTTCCGATTAATTTCGGCGGTCAAAATTTTATGATAACATATGCATTTTAGATTTGATTATGGACTTAAGACCGTAAGGTATATAAGTAATTAACAAGTTAAAAATGTATTCGTATTAACTAGACAAATGATATATAATTTAAAGGTTAAATTGATAATGAATGAGATCAATTAACACTTGGAAATTATATAAGTTAATTAATAGTAAATTTAAATGTTTGGTGATTATTCACAATGCATTAGAATTTAAAATTAATTAATATTTGTTAAGTAGACTTAAGAGATTTTAGATTGATTCAGAGTAATCAATAAAAGATTTTATAAGTTATATGTAAATTGCGTTTATATGTTAGGTTAAAATATACAAAAGAATTAATAAAGAAATTCTTAGATTGGTTCAGGGAAATCAATGAAGAATTTGAATTATTAATATATTTGTATTTATATTTTTCTCTAGGAATGGAAATGCTTAATCTATCTTATTCGGAAGATGATATTTTTGATGAGATAGATGAAGAGATTGATTATGATCTTGAGGATGGAGAATTCCAACCACCTACAGATTGGACTGCTGTACCTGAGAATGTGCAAGACATGGGTGTAGATCTAGATGCAAACATTGATGAACACCATGTGAGCCCATCTAGGACAGAAGTTGTTATTGAAAATGAACAAGGTCCAACAATTGTAGATATAGATGAAGATATTGATGATTCAACCTCTGATGAAGAAGAAGAAGTTCTTGTTCAAACCAAAAATCCTGCTGTTGTACTTAGGAAACTTCCAAAGAAGAAGAAGAAGATTGGAATTTCTGAAGTTGATGTTACGAAAAAGCGTGTACCACGAAAAGGGATTATTGGTTGGTACTTTGACTCAGAACTAAAGCTTTTTGCGATCAAAAGGTTTGACGGAGTTCAATATTTTGAAAGAAAGCTTGCAGTTTTTAGTTCTCTACCACGTTATGAAATACGTGATTTGGCTAGATTAGAGATTAACAATCCAAGTCGTGATGATTATGCTGATCGTGTTGAAAGAATCATTAGACATGAGGTTGGTACAAATAAGTTTGTTCAGATTAAGCCAAGAAAGGGAAAAACTGTGAAATTACAAGAGAGAAGTCAAAGAACAGGAAGAAGAAGAAGGAAGAAAGTTTATCCAGCTGTTAGATGCATACAGCAGATTCCACTGAAGACAATGCCACAAGATATTCTGGGTAATATGAAGAGATGGTATGTAGATTCAGGAACTGGAGAAGCTGTTATGATTGAAGCTGATGATGAGGTTGACGGTGGTGAAAGAGAAATCTTTAGAGTTTATGATCATCGACACCTGATGAATATGTCGAGAAAATGAGAACAGAATTTTGACGACTATTGAATGGGCTGATTTAGCAAGAGATTATCAGTTGATGGTTAAAACGTGTATCAAGATGAAGATTTACGCAGGCAGTAAAATTTACAAATGAAGACCAAAGACAACGTGAAGATAAAGACGCTAGAGCTATTGTCAAGGGGGAGTCTGTTGGGACATAGATTGTGACAACAGATCTAGCTTGAAATAGGACTAGTGTAATTATTATTGTGTTTGTATATTGGTTTAGATTTGTAAAAGAATATTTGTTTTGTTAGTGATATTCGTTAAACATATTGTTTTGTTAAGTTAGACGAATAATTAAATACAAAACAAATAATAGACGTTTGATGCGTAGCGAGTCGAGATCTCAAGTCGCAGCGAGTTGAGCTGTGAGGTGAGACCTGAACTCGCGAAGCATAAGTCTGGCGAGCCGAGTCCTATACTGGGCTTGGGCTGCGAGTTGGACCGAACTCGCCGGCCCATGCGAGCCGAGCCAGAACAGACTATTTAAACGATTTTCTTTGTAAAATCGTTAACACTTTTGATACTTTACATTCTGCGATTCCAGCAAACCAGATAAAACATAACCTACGGCTAGGCTTTGACGTTTTATCGTTTAAAGTTAAGCTTTAATAAACGCAATTACGAACGTATTCGTTGTTAGTAAGATAACACCGTATTGAGGGATTCCGCACCTTAATACTACAGATAACGAAGTTATCGATCCTAAAACTAGGGGACTTACATCATAATACGGTGAAATGGAATCCTTGTGTTCTAATCGTTTAAACTAGCTCTGATACCAGATGTAAGTCCCCTAGTTTTAGGATCGATAACTTCGTTATCTGTAGTATTAAGGTGCGGAATCCCTCAATACGGTGTTATCTTACTAACAACGAATACGTTCGTAATTACGTTTATAAAGCTTAACTTTAAACGAATAATACGTCAAAGCCTAGCCGTAGGTTATGTTTTCTCTGGTTTGCTGGAATCGCAGAATGTAAAGTATCAAAAGTGTTTTCGATTTTACAAAGAAAATCGTTTAAATAGTCTGTTCTGGCTCGGCTCGCATGGGCCGGCGAGTTCGGTCCAACTCGCAGCCCAAGCCCAGTATAGGACTTGGCTCGCCAGACTTATGCTTCGCGAGTTCAGGTCTCACCTCACAGCTCAACTCGCTGCGACTTGAGATCTCGACTCGCTATGCATCAAACGTCTATTATTTATTTTGTATTTAATTATTCGTCTAACTTACCAAAACAATATGTTTAACGAATATCACTAACAAAACAAATATTCTTTTACAAATCCAAACCAATATACAAACACAATAATAATTACACTAGTCCTATTTCAAGCTAGATCTGTTGTCACAATCTATGTCCCAACAGACTCCCCCTTGACAATAGCTCTAGCGTCGTTATCTTCACGCTTGTCTTTGGTCTTCATTTGTAAATCTTACTGCCTGCGTAAATCTTCATCTTGATACACGTTTTAACCATCAACTGATAATCTCTTGCTAAATCAGCCCATTCAATAGTCGTCAAAATTCTGTTCTCATTTAACTTTAACAGATCTTTTCTCGACATATTCATCAGGTGTCGATGATCATAAACTCTAAAGATTTCTCTTTCACCACCGTCAACCTCATCATCAGCTTCAATCATAACAGCTTCTCCAGTTCCTGAATCTACATGCCATCTCTTCATATTACCCAGAATATCTTGTGGCATTGTCTTCAGTGGAATCTGCTGTATGCATCTAACAGCTGGATAAACTTTCTTCCTTCTTCTTCTTCCTATTCTTTGACTTCTCTCTTGTAATTTCACAGTTTTTCCCTTTCTTGGCTTAATCTGCAACAAACTTATTCGTACCAACCTCATGTCTAATGATTCTTTCAACACGATCAGCATAATCATCACGACTTGGATTGTTAATCTCTAATCTAGCCAAATCACGTATTTCATAACGTGGTAGAGAACTAAAAACTGCAAGCTTTCTTTCAAAATATTGAACTCCGTCAAACCTTTTGATCGCAAAAAGCTTTAGTTCTGAGTCAAAGTACCAACCAATAATCCCTTTTCGTGGTACACGCTTTTTCGTAACATCAACTTCAGAAATTCCAATCTTCTTCTTCTTCTTTGGAAGTTTCCTAAGTACAACAGCAGGATTTTTGGTTTGAACAAGAACTTCTTCTTCTTCATCAGAGGTTGAATCATCAATATCTTCATCTATATCGACAATTGTTGGACCTTGTTCATTTTCAATAACAACTTCTGTCCTAGATGGGCTCACATGGTGTTCATCAATGTTTGCATCTAGATCTACACCCATGTCTTGCACATTCTCAGGTACAGCAGTCCAATCTGTAGGTGGTTGGAATTCTCCATCCTCAAGATCATAATCAATCTCTTCATCTATCTCATCAAAAATATCATCTTCCGAATAAGATAGATTAAGCATTTCCATTCCTAGAGAAAAATATAAATACAAATATATTAATAATTCAAATTCTTCATTGATTTCCCTGAACCAATCTAAGAATTTCTTTATTAATTCTTTTGTATATTTTAACCTAACATATAAACGCAATTTACATATAACTTATAAAATCTTTTATTGATTACTCTGAATCAATCTAAAATCTCTTAAGTCTACTTAACAAATATTAATTAATTTTAAATTCTAATGCATTGTGAATAATCACCAAACATTTAAATTTACTATTAATTAACTTATATAATTTCCAAGTGTTAATTGATCTCATTCATTATCAATTTAACCTTTAAATTATATATCATTTGTCTAGTTAATACGAATACATTTTTAACTTGTTAATTACTTATATACCTTACGGTCTTAAGTCCATAATCAAATCTAAAATGCATATGTTATCATAAAATTTTGACCGCCGAAATTAATCGGAACACGCCGCTCGACTACTCAATGAGTCGGAAGTCTTTCGATCACTATTTTATCTTAACATAATTATATAAACTTAAATTACCCAACATATTTTACTTAAAATAATAATAACCCTAAGCCAAATATATTTACACAATAATTAAGTTTACATTTGTTCACTACAAACTATTACAAATATTACAGTACTATGATAATACTAAGCTATCTTACCAGCTTCAGTATCACCCGGTACAGTCTTATCTGCACTTGTATCCACTCCAGAACCACTAGCACCAGCACCAGACTCCCCCTGAATTGTAGCTTGCTCACCAGTCTTTGAAGGACCAGTCTGCTCACCACTCGGTGCATTGGGATCATCGTCCTTGTCTTGATCTCTCTTCCTCTTCAACTCATTTTCTCTGCAAGACTCCAGATATACCAATATCTCCCCCTGAGTAGACTGTCCTGAATGCGATCTCAAGACCAGACTCTCCAAAGAAGATAACTTCAGTCTCTGTACGTTGAAGTCCGCAAGCAAAGTCTCATGAGTCTTCATCAACAGATTGTATGATTCACTCTGCTTGAGTATCTGCTGAGAAAGAAGAAGATTGCTCGACACCAGCTCTGGAATCTGAGAAGTAAGCTTCTCCAAATCCTTTACCCTCGACTCTAAGGATGTAATCCTTTCAGCATCAGTCGTCGGAGTAACAGGTATCGTCCTTGGTCCAGGCGGTGTGAGAGACTCAATATGCCAGTCTCTGGTAAGCGGTGTATGAGGTTGAGACAAAGCTTGCGTAAGCAAACTTGTCGCAAATCTAGCTGTTTTGTTCGTCGGAAAATTAGCTCCACGAACTAGATGTAACACCCTCAAATTTCGGGTCGCGGAAGCAGTCGGGTCGGGTGTTACTAAATCAAATATCACAAGCACAAAGATATATAATGAACGACTCTAAATGAGACGTTGAAAATAGTTATACATTTACCAAATAAAACGTTTACAAAGTTAGTAGTGGTTTTCAATTTACGTAAATTGAAATACAAAAGTAAATGCAGAGTTGTCCCAAAGTTTGAAAACATGCGACTCGAGCTAGCATAGCTTGTAGTGGTCCTAATCCTGCTGGCCACCTGAGAATACATACTAAAACAGGTCAGCTATAAAGCTGGTGAGTTCACAGAGTATTTAATATGAAATCGTGTGATAATACCATCCGTATTATAAAAAGCGGTTATCCACCGTGTATTTAGATTAAATGAGTTTGCAAAGACATTATAAAAGTTATATATCGGGGTGTAGGTTACCCTAACCATATGATTTACTAGATAGTGGAGTTTAGTATGCATCGGCTATTAGTCTTTACATAGAGGTACGGGTTCCTATAATTAGGTCATCTACCCATGTAGGACCCACAACATATGATGATTGTTAATATGAATCCCATGTCTCAATAACTTGTCAGATCATTCTGCAATTTTGTAAGTAATGAAAGTAGCACTACGTGCCTACTTTAGATTTAAGAGCACCACGTACCCAAACTGGGCAAACAATGAAGCACCACGTGCTTAAGGTCAAATGTAGTGAGACACTCCGTGCCTGATGTGTGTAATAGGTATGCATAAGTATGAAGCACCACGTGCTTAGTAAGGTAGTAGTATGTATACATCAACATGTATAGGTAATCGGTAGTAGCACCACGTGCCAAGTAGTGGTTCAGCGAACCCGGAAGTAGCACAACGTGCCAAGTAGTGGTTCAGCGAACCCGGAAGTAGCACAACGTGCCAAGTAGTGGTTCAGCGAACCCGGAAGTAGCACAACGTGCCCGGAAGTAGCGCAACACGCCCAGTGATGGCCCTACAGGCTCGGCAGTAGCATAACATGCCTACTGTGTAATCAAATGAAGCATTACATGCTTGTTTAACGTTAATGAAGCACTACGTGCTTAATGGTGTAAATAGGGTGTGTACATATATATATATATATAAGCGAAGCACCGCGTGCTTGTTAATGTAAGCGTGTGTACATCATCATGTACATGTAATCGGAAGTAGCACCACGTGCCAAGTAGTGGTTCAACGAACCCGGAAGTAGCACAACGTGCCCGGAAGTAGCGCAACGCGCCCAGTGATGGCCCCACGGGCTTGGTAGTAGCACAACGTGCCAAACAGTTTATGTATGCATAAATTAGTGTAAGCTATCTACAGATAATCACTACACTCAATTTATGTGTGTTTATTACCCTACGGTAATATAGGAGGTGTAATCTAACAATATACACCTATGAGTAAAGTTTAGTGTTCACAATATATCTAAGTGTGACTAATCATCACCTAGATGATGGGTGTAGCATGTTGAGTCCAAATGTGTATAAACGTTACCTAGCCATTCCGAATAGAAAATAATGCCTAAGTATGTCATCACATCACTTAGTTGTCGAAGGGTACTGGCAGCGCTATGATTATGTATGTTGTCACTCGGTTCCATGAAACGTGTCATGACTAGTGAGTATGGTCTAACTGTTGTGTTTCGCGAGTAAACTAACCAAGTCTAGTAATAATGCTTCGCCGATGTGACGAGTGTTTAAATAGTGTTACTTGTATAATTTTAGTTGTTGTCTAGCTAAGGCACACTTAGTTTGCATAGTATGTACGGTTGTCTCAAGGGCATTGGAGTCTAATATGTCATTTGCAAACATTTGTAAAGCAGTTGTGAGTTGTAGTTCATTTACCAATGAAAAGTAAGTAAATCATGAGTATGTATCTCCCCCAAAATCAGTGAAAACAGTAAAAAGGAGGGGCTATGAACTCACCTGGGAGAGCTAGCAACCCTTAAGTTACGCGCGAGTGAAATGAAGACCTCCTAGTGTCCTAAACACGTGAGGTTCCGTATAAGTATATAGACATAAATTATCCAATTCGTTTGTTTAATCGGTTAAATCGTACTCAATGTGTTTGACACGCGTTTACGTTTCAAAGTTTGTAAGAAAGTTCGGTTCGTTCGCGGCGTATTGGAATTATATTTTGAAAATATAATTTGAGTGATTTCGTATAAATAAACTCGTTCAAACGCGTTTCGGTTCGAATATAATTGCGTATATGTTTCCGGATAAGTTTGACATTTTAAAAGTGAGTTTTTAGTTCAAAAACTGATAATAGCGACACTTCATGCGTCACTGGTTGATTTTGGGCGTCACTAGGCTAGTGACTCAAGAGTTAGGAAAATTCAGCATTTTAGCGACACTTCAATAGTGTCGCTATAGGGTTAGTGACGCATATAGCGACACTTCAAAAGTGACGCAGGAGGTTTAGTGACGGGGTTTAGCGACACTAGGTTAGTGCCGCCGTTGCTGTTTGGGGGTTTGCCCGTCGGGCACCAGATATACCCGCCGGGTATACTGGTCTGGTTCAGGCTGTTCGCAGATCCATCACGGATCGAGCCCCGAAATCACGTTTTTACCACAAATCCGCTTATACAACGTTAATATATGATATACTAAGTAGTTATAACATGAAAGACGAAGGGAATAGATGGTGAATCTTACGGATCGAAGATGGAACCAAAAATGAAGAAAATGGAGCTTGATGATGGTGAATCGTGATGATGATGATGATGATGAAAATGTTGTTGCTGCTGATGATGACGATGGTGGTGGTGGTGACGTGCGGCGGTGGTGGTCCGGTGGTGGTGATGATGATCCGGTGGTGGTGGTGGTGATGAAGAGAGGAAAGGGAGAAAAGGGGTGTTTGGTGTGTGTTTTTATGAAATGAAAATGAAGAAAATGGGAGGTGGGAATGGTTTTATCCATTTCCAGAACCCGTTTCGCAGACTGTGGTCTCCAACCACAGTGTAAAATACCCTCGTTATATTTGTCGATTGCAATATAAATTAATACTTTTAATTTATATAAAATTTGTTTATTTGTTTTTGAAATATTTATTAGTTGAATTATTTTATAAAAATGAAATGTTTTGGAATAAAGTTTTTATAACTTTATTTTGTATGTTTTTATTTTATTCTCAAATGCGATTTATAAATAATCGTTCGCGATATATATATAACTAATACATATTTATATATATATATATATATGTAATACCCAAATACTTCGTTGATACGCATATGTAATATGCGATTTAAAATTTTAAATTGAACCCGAAATTTGGTCCTTTTTGACCGGGTGTTACATTCTCCCCCTGTTAATAAAATTTCGTCCCGAAATTTCGTGTGAAGTCGTAATCGTGTGGGGTATAGGGAGCAATGTAGGAACAAGGAATACGTTGGATAAGTTGTAGACATACAATGTATATATCAAGTTTAGAAGCAGTCAATCCATGACTGTGTTGTGTTTTATCGTTGTAGTTACGTTCGGACAATGTTGTTTGTTCATGGTATCGTTAAGTCGTGGTTACTAGGTAACCGTTTAAGTTGGAGTCCATTCGGGACTAGTTAGTTGTCACAACGTGACCGTATTGTAAGTCGTCCTATCAGGACTAAATGTTTGGTGCACGTGCAGTAGATCAGTCTGCTGAAAGCAAACATCGAGTTTTATGTGGCCTAGGTCAACTAGCCCTAGGGTGTTCTCAGCATTAAATTAATAAAAGTGGTATTGGAGAGTATAATTTCTCATTTAGCGATTTTAGAATTGAAGGATTATGTTTTCGAAAAAATGATTACATCATTGTAAGGATTTTGTCCGGTTCCTCCGAAGTCGACTATGTAGATTTTACCCAGTAGTGCAGGCGAAGCCCAAATGGTTATCACAATTATATCGGCGGGAAAATTTCGTACACGGTGCGTCGTAGCAATCGATGCTATAAAATGGTAAGGCTCGGAGGCCATCTAAGATGGTTGAATGAAAGTTCTCAGACTTTTGGGTTTGTCGTGACGTGAATAGTTCATGTGTGTTTCATAATGAGTGGCATGGGACCCCGTACCCATTGGATGTTGGAGTTTTTAATATCGTGGGTGGCGGACATATTTCCGCCTTTTGTGAATTTTGATGCAACAGTTTAAATATCCGTTATCGAGTTAACCTTAGTTAAGTTGTCGTGTTCTTCCATCTTTGACATCGTGAGATTTGTAACTAGTTAAGTTGTATTTTCGATGTACAGTCGTAGTAACGACTAAGTTGTGTTTTCACTATAGTCAACCGAGGCTGGGTTGTTGTGAGTAGTCCAATGGACAATTGTGCAGTACATGTGTATTGTAAATGTAATCCCAATAAATTAGAGTGTACTATCAAGAAGTTATGTGGCCAATTGCGCCAGTGGGTGTGACACCCATAGTACCATGTGCGGTGTCGAATCGAGGTCTGTCAACACAACCCGTGTGTGGTGACACTAGTTTGTATTTTGTTAAATGAGGCATCACATGCCTAAGTAGTCGTGGCATAGCATTTCGCGCCATGTAAGGAAATCGCGTATGCGTATAAGCGCCTATAACAGGTGTACATACGTAAAGTAATTGAGTATGGCACTTCGTGCCCAATCGTGTAGTCAAGTACGCATATCAAGTGTACATGTAATCATAACAAGCATACATGTCTAAAGTAATCGAGTCCGGCACCTCGTGCCCGGTAGAGTAGTCGTATATATACATATATGGTGTACACGTAACTATACAAGTATACGTACATAATAAGAGTCAAGTGTGGCACCTCGTGCCCAGTTAAGTAAGTGTATATGTATATATGTAAGTCGTACATGCAACTATAACAAGTCTACATGTAAAATTGAAGTAGCACCTAGTGCTTTAATGCAGTGCTATCAGCACAGTAGTTGAAATACTAATGTTTTGTAATTGTAGTACCGAAGTACTATAAAATGCAGTGCCTAAAGCACCGGAATGTAGTAACAACGTACTGTAATGCAGTGCTATCAGCACCATGATTTCAATACCAATGTATTATGGTTGTGGTACCGAAGTACTATAAAATGCAGCACCACGTGCCGTAATGAAGTGCTCGCGGCACCGTAATTGCAGTACTCATGTACTGTGAATGTAGCATCAACATGCTATGATCTGTAGTATCGACTACTATGAGGTTTGCACTATTGTGCCCATATTGTGGTATCAACATACCATGTGTTGTGCTTGAAAGCATGATGTGACACCACGTGCCATGTGTTGTTTGATTGTAGCCCAAAGGCCAAAATGCGTTGCAGTTGTGTGATTTCCCAATTATAGCACAAAGGCTAGAATGTGAGTGCCCAAAGCACTGAGGTGTTGAATCAATTGATCTAGATGATCAAGTTGTGATTGAGATAATTAATTTGTCGTGGACTTAGTCAACACTAATCCAATTGTGACCAGCACGGTCAAAGGTGAAAAATTCGTTTGTTTGTTTTAAATTTCGTGGACGTTTAGTATGTGTGGGTTTCCATTCCCGTTGAATACGGTTGTACCTCCTTCCCGAGGTTCAGTGATATATGTGATATCCTCCTATGTGTACATAAGGAGAAAGGTATCGAGTCGTGATAGTTAGGAAGACGGCGATATGCCTCTTCACGATAGTATGATGATTACAGCGGAATTAAATTTGTATATATATACTCAATATATATATATATATATATAGGTATGTAATAGTAGTACACATGTAAGGCCTATTCATATATACCTACAGTACATATAATAGCCTAGAATGTCTAGCACAAAACAATCAGAGTCAACTACGCATTCCCGTTTCAGTATAACCCCTTTCAGATCTCACATCATCTTTATTTAATTGTACATAGTTAGCTACGCTATGTTAAATTAAACTCGTATGATGTAATTCCTGAACCAGTCATACCTAATGAGGAATACTGCCTAACGGTCATAGTCTAGGCCCACTAAATGCAACCTAGTTCACTATAACCTTAGGCTCTGATACCAATCTGTAACACCCTCAAATTTCGGGTCGCGGAAGCAGTCGGGTCGGGTGTTACTAAATCAAATATCACAAGCACAAAGATATATAATGAACGACTCTAAATGAGACGTTGAAAATAGTTATACATTTACCAAATAAAACGTTTACAAAGTTAGTAGTGGTTTTCAATTTACGTAAATTGAAATACAAAAGTAAATGCAGAGTTGTCCCAAAGTTTGAAAACATGCGACTCGAGCTAGCATAGCTTGTAGTGGTCCTAATCCTGCTGGCCACCTGAGAATACATACTAAAACAGGTCAGCTATAAAGCTGGTGAGTTCACAGAGTATTTAATATGAAATCGTGTGATAATACCATCCATATTATAAAAAGCGGTTATCCACCGTGTATTTAGATTAAATGAGTTTGCAAAGACATTATAAAAGTTATATATCGGGGTGTAGGTTACCCTAACCATATGATTTACTAGATAGTGGAGTTTAGTATGCATCGGCTATTAGTCTTTACATAGAGGTACGGGTTCCTATAATTAGGTCATCTACCCATGTAGGACCCACAACATATGATGATTGTTAATATGAATCCCATGTCCCAATAACTTGTCAGATCATTCTGCAATTTTGTAAGTAATGAAAGTAGCACTACGTGCCTACTTTAGATTTAAGAGCACCACGTACCCAAACTGGGCAAACAATGAAGCACCACGTGCTTAAGGTCAAATGTAGTGAGACACTCCGTGCCTGATGTGTGTAATAGGTATGCATAAGTATGAAGCACCACGTGCTTAGTAAGGTAGTAGTATGTATACATCAACATGTATAGGTAATCGGTAGTAGCACCACGTGCCAAGTAGTGGTTCGGCGAACCCGGAAGTAGCACAACGTGCCAAGTAGTGGTTCAGCGAACCCGGAAGTAGCACAACGTGCCAAGTAGTGGTTCAGCGAACCCGGAAGTAGCACAACGTGCCCGGAAGTAGCGCAACGCGCCCAGTGATGGCCCTACAGGCTCGGCAGTAGCATAACATGCCTACTGTGTAATCAAATGAAGCATTACATGCTTGTTTAACGTTAATGAAGCACTACGTGCTTAATGGTGTAAATAGGGTGTGTACATATATATATATATATATATATATATATATATATATATATTAGCGAAGCACCGCGTGCTTGTTAATGTAAGCGTGTGTACATCATCATGTACATGTAATCGGAAGTAGCACCACGTGCCAAGTAGTGGTTCAACGAACCCGGAAGTAGCACAACGTGCCCGGAAGTAGCGCAACGCGCCCAGTGATGGCCCCACGGGCTCGGTAGTAGCACAACGTGCCAAACAGTTTATGTATGCATAAATTAGTGTAAGCTATCTACAGATAATCACTACACTCAATTTATGTGTGTTTATTACCCTACGGTAATATAGGAGGTGTAATCTAACAATATACACCTATGAGTAAAGTTTAGTGTTCACAATATATCTAAGTGTGACTAATCATCACCTAGATGATGGGTGTAGCATGTTGAGTCCAAATGTGTATAAACGTTACCTAGCCATTCCGAATAGAAAATAATGCCTAAGTATGTCATCACATCACTTAGTTGTCGAAGGGTACTGGCAGCGCTATGATTATGTATGTTGTCACTCGGTTCCATGAAACGTGTCATGACTAGTGAGTATGGTCTAACTGTTGTGTTTCGCGAGTAAACTAACCAAGTCTAGTAATAATGCTTCGCCGATGTGACGAGTGTTTAAATAGTGTTACTTGTATAATTTTAGTTGTTGTCTAGCTAAGGCACACTTAGTTTGCATAGTATGTACGGTTGTCTCAAGGGCATTGGAGTCTAATATGTCATTTGCAAACATTTGTAAAGCAGTTGTGAGTTGTAGTTCATTTACCAATGAAAAGTAAGTAAATCATGAGTATGTATCTCCCCCAAAATCAGTGAAAACAGTAAAAAGGAGGGGCTATGAACTCACCTGGGAGAGCTAGCAACCCTTAAGTTACGCGCGAGTGAAATGAAGACCTCCTAGTGTCCTAAACACGTGAGGTTCCGTATAAGTATATAGACATAAATTATCCAATTCGTTTGTTTAATCGGTTAAATCGTACTCAATGTGTTTGACACGCGTTTACGTTTCAAAGTTTGTAAGAAAGTTCGGTTCGTTCGCGGCGTATTGGAATTATATTTTGAAAATATAATTTGAGTGATTTCGTATAAATAAACTCGTTCAAACGCGTTTCGGTTCGAATATAATTGCGTATATGTTTCCGGATAAGTTTGACATTTTAAAAGTGAGTTTTTAGTTCAAAAACTGATAATAGCGACACTTCATGCGTCACTGGTTGATTTTGGGCGTCACTAGGCTAGTGACTCAAGAGTTAGGAAAATTCAGCATTTTAGCGACACTTCAATAGTGTCGCTATAGGGTTAGTGACGCATATAGCGACACTTCAAAAGTGACGCAGGAGGTTTAGTGACGGGGTTTAGCGACACTAGGTTAGTGCCGCCGTTGCTGTTTGGGGGTTTGCCCGCCGGGCACCAGATATACCCGCCGGGTATACTGGTCTGGTTCAGGCTGTTCGCAGATCCATCACGGATCGAGCCCCGAAATCACGTTTTTACCACAAATCCGCTTATACAACGTTAATATATGATATACTAAGTAGTTATAACATGAAAGACGAAGGGAATAGATGGTGAATCTTACGGATCGAAGATGGAACCAAAAATGAAGAAAATGGAGCTTGATGATGGTGAATCGTGATGATGATGATGATGAAGATGTTGTTGCTGCTGATGATGACGATGGTGGTGGTGGTGACGTGCGGCGGTGGTGGTCCGGCGGTGGTGATGATGATCCGGTGGTGGTGGTGGTGATGAAGAGAGGAAATGGAGAAAAGGGGTGTTTGGTGTGTGTTTTTATGAAATGGAAATGAAGAAAATGGGAGGTGGGAATGGTTTTATCCATTTCCAGAACCCGTTTCGCGGACTGTGGTCTCCAACCACAGTGTAAAATACCCTCGTTATATTTGTCGATTGCAATATAAATTAATACTTTTAATTTATATAAAATTTGTTTATTTGTTTTTGAAATATTTATTAGTTGAAATATTTTATAAAAATGAAATGTTTTGGAATAAAGTTTTTATAACTTTATTTTGTATGTTTTTATTTTATTCTCAAATGCGATTTATAAATAATCGTTCGCGATATATATATAACTAATACATATTTATATATATATATATATATGTAATACCCAAATACTTCGTTGATACGCATATGTAATATGCGATTTAAAATTTAAAATTGGACCCGAAATTTGGTCCTTTTTGACCGGGTGTTACACTAGATCAGCAACCTCATGCTGTGAAGTTAAACACAATTAAAATCAGTTATTGTTACAGATTACTCTGTCTCAAACTCTAATTAATTGCATAACACTCATAGTTATAGAACTTATATCTCATACCTGAAGCGGTAAAGATATCGATTCAGTAACCACCGGTGCATCCATCTCCACATGTGGTGTATCCTGAGCAACTGTATACAGAATTAACTGTCTCAGTTCAACTCCTGATAAACAACAAGTTAAGATTATTTAACTTTGATAATCAATACTAACCTTCTCGAATAGTAAGCGTTCTCGGATGCTTCATCAAAGGAATCTCAACATCCTCAGTACCTTCCTCCAAAATACTCTTACCTTTTCTCTTCCTTTCAGAAGCAGATGGAGAAGGAGAAGGTGTATTATCAGAATCTTCATCTGAAGCCGTCTCACCATCACGACCTCTAGATGATCTAACCAGATCCTAAAGTATAAATATATTAAACATTTATGATTAGCGTAAGCTCTATCATACAAATTCTATATATTTAAGATTAATCAGATATAATACCTCAGTCGGTACTTCAACTGATCTATCAAGCTGTATCTGCTCATCCTCAAGTAATATAACTTCGGGATTTGCAGCCTCAGCTTCAGCATCCTGTTCGTGTAATGATATTTATATTTTAAAATCAGAAATAATATCCAATTTACTAAATATCTAATATCAGAATCATTATATAATAATATTATGCATCTATGATTAATAAAACAATCTATCAACTAAGCATCTATATTATTACATAAATAAAAGATTACCTCAGGTGGTGCTAAATAACTCTCAATGTCTTGAACCAAAGGATTTGTCGCATCATCATTCTGCTCCAAAACCTCTTGCACAACCTGTGCAGCAACCTCTTGATTCACCTGCTGATCTACCTGACCAACCTGAATAAGAACATCCTCAAGGAGCCCTTGTGGATCTTCAGGTTGAGCTTCCTCAGCCGCAGGTTCTGGTACAACATCAGCAATAGCAGGAGCAGCAACGGCAGCAGGAGCTACGTCTAACCACCCATGATTTGGCGGTGCGACGTAGTTCGGATCAACAATATATCCGAAAAGTGGTCTAACTTCCGGTTTCACCACTCCTTCCTTCCTGACCGTCTGCATAAACATGGCGTTATACCCACGATGGTCAATCGTATTAACCACTAGATGTGGTTCAGGTATAGCCAAATCCGGTAGACGTGCACGGATAATCAGCATACAAAATCGCGGGTAAACCAAAAATCTTGATCTAACAGACCCCGATATCTGTTTCGCAATCTCACCAAAAATATAATCACAAAAACTGTATGGTTTATTGTAAACCAGTGACAGTGCAGCCGATAGAATAGCAGGGCTCAATTCATCAAAGCCTCCTTTCTTCGCTACGAAAACTATATTCATCACATGCCAGAGAAACCTCCACTGACCAATGACCAGAGGCTTCTGGAACTGACGTCCGCGTCTGTCTCCGCTATAACCCATACGACCGATAGCACCCTCAATAAAATCCATAGGATACTCAATATCCCCATTCTCCTGTTCTACTGTACCAAGCTGCAAAATCTCACGAAGATTTCCAGCTGAAAATGTAACAGGCTGACCACTAACTGTAGCTCTAATCTCTGGCGGGTTGACAGATTCGTCATATACTATATCCGTCCAGAAATCATTCAGTATAGCCTGAGAAATAGGAGGATTGGCCGTAATGGCGTATCTAATCCTTGATCGTGCTAGAAAACGTAATATATCAGCAACCCTATCAGCCCGCTTGGCCTCAAGGTTCAGATCAACCAAAACGTTGTGACCCTTATCAAATGCTCTAGCCATATCTGTAAAGTAAACACAAACAACAGATATAATTTAATGCACGATTAATAATATTTAAACTATTACGTATTATGAATCGAAATTCATCAAACATCTTAGTTTAAATTTGAAATTATATATAACTTGTTACAAAAATAGTCTCAAGTCGTATATAAAAATTTAACTTATAACTAAAAGTCTTAAGTCTAAATTAAATTAATTATATAAAAGTTATTACTTAAAAAGTCTTAACATTTATATCATAACTTTAAAAATAAATTTTTTCTAAGTACTGGACTCGCATAAACTGGCCTAACGAGTTGAGGTCAACTCGTTTTGCTTATCAACTCGCTATACTCATCAACTCGCTACATTGATCAACTCGCTAAAGTTATCAACTCGCTAAACTTATCAAGCAGCTATTGAAGTGAACTCGCTAATCTCATGGATTCGCTAGTCAACTCGCTGCGAGTTGATTCACAATGTCAACTCGTTCGATGAACTGCCGTCGCGAATTTTCAATTAAAATCGATTAATCTTGTAATTTTAACATGATCTATCGATTGATTTACGTTTATTAACATCCATTTAACATAAACCACAAGGATTCGTGTTCTAATAGTCCTTTAATATACGTGAATCGTTTAACGAGTTGCACCTTAATACACAATAACTGATTTTAATTGTGTTTAACTTTACAGCATGAGGTTGCTGATCTAGTTCGTGGAGCTAATTTTCCGACGAACAAAACAGCAAGATTTGCGACAAGTTTGCTTACGCAGGCTTTGTCTCAACCTCATACACCGCTTACCAGAGACTGGCATATTGAGTCTCTCACACCGCCTGGGCCAAGGACGATACCTGTTACTCCGACGACTGATGCTGAAAGGATTACATCCTTAGAGTCGAGGGTAAAGGATTTGGAGAAGCTTACTTCTCAGATTCCAGAGCTGGTGTCGAGCAATCTTCTTCTTTCTCAGCAGATACTCAAGCAGAGTGAATCATACAATCTGTTGATGAAGACTCATGAGACTTTGCTTGCGGACTTCAACGTACAGAGACTGAAGTTATCTTCTTTAGAGAGTCTGGTCTTGAGATCGCATTCAGGACAGTCTACTCAGGGGGAGATATTGGTATATCTGGAGTCTTGCAGAGAAAATGAGTTGAAGAGGAAGAGAGATCAAGACAAGGACGATGATCCCAATGCACCGAGTGGTGAGCAGACTGGTCCTTCAAAGACTGGTGAGCAAGCTACAATTCAGGGGGAGTCTGGTGCTGGTGCTAGTGGTTCTGGAGTGGATACAAGTGCAGATAAGACTGTACCGGGTGATACGTCTATTATTTGCTTGAGTCGAGATTGATAGTACACTGTTTGTGAAATGGAAAAAGAAAGACTTTCTTCTCGTGCAAGTTTATGTTGATGACATTATCTTTGGATCATCTGATGAAAAGATGTGTCAAGAATTTGAGAAAGTCATGAGAAAAAGGTTCGAAATGTCTGCAATGGGAGAGTTGAATTTCTTCTTAGGATTACAAGTTGATCAAAAGAAGGATGGATTCTTTATTCATCAATCTAAATATACATATGAGCTATTAGAACGCTTTAAGATGGATGAAAGTAAGGTCTACAATACTCCAATTCCAGTCAATCATGGACTAGGTCCAGATACATCGAGTGATAGCGATGTGGATCCAACTCTTTATAGAGCCATGATCGGATCACTAATGTATCTTACAGCCTCTAGGCCTGACATAATGTTTGCTGTTTGTTTATGCGCAAGATATCAGGCTAATCCGAAAGAGTCACACATGCAAGCTGTTAAACGAATCTTTCGTTACCTCAAAGGGAAACCTAAGCTGGGTCTTTGGTATCCGATTGATGGAGACTTAGATCTCGTAGCTTATACTGATTCGGATTATGGAGGATGCAATCAGAATAGGAAATCTACGACCGGAGGATGTCAATTCCTAGGAGGTAGATTAGTATCCTGGCAGTGCAAGAAGCAAACCTCGGTAGCTATTTCTACATGTGAAGCTGAGTATGTTGCAGCTGGCAGCTGTTGCTCGCAAGTACTTTGGATTCAACAGCAACTGCGGGATTATGGGTTAAATATAACCAATACTCCTATGATGATTGATAACGAATCTACTATGTCGATCACCAATAATCCAGTGAAGCACAGTAAAACTAAGCATATTGATATTAGACATCATTTTATTAGAGATTGTGCTGAGAAGAAATTGATAAAGTTAGTTAAGGTTCCATCATTGGATAACTTAGCAGACTTATACACAAAGGCGTTCGACAGAGCAAGATTTGAGACGTTAGTTCAACTAAACGGAATGAGAAATCCAGAGTGATTAGTCTTCTAAGGGTATTTTTATAATAGTTAGTATTTATGTGTTTATTAAAAAAAAAAAAAAAAAAAAAAAAAAAAAAAAAAAAAAGGCGTATGGCATTCATTTGCTTGTTACCTAAGGGGAATCGCCTTCATTTAAGTTTTTATTTGCAAAAACTAAGGGAAATGATAGTACATTAGGAGAATAAGCTTCACAATAATAAGCTTAAGTCCTAAGTATGATATGGTAGTAGGTTTAAATAAAGTTGCTTTAGAACTACAGCGGTTCTATCAGGTATGTGTTTATATTTATTTGATTATACACCTATATCCACAAGTTATAATTTGTTTATTTTTATTAAATCTTTAGATGGCTTCATCATATGATGTACTGGTAGGCAAATTATATGAAATTTTCTAAGCCTTAAGAAGTTAATTAACTACTTGTTTATTATTTTGTGTTACTATTCTATGATGTATGACATTGAGTCTTAATTGTTGAATGATGGTATTGCCATACACTGTTATTATACATATTAATTTGAATTGACAAATAGTAGTAATATGGGTATTAACTTAATTACTGGTAACTTTGTTGTACTAAGTACAGAACTGAAACCTTTAATTAAATTAATATTCTCAAATATATTTTGAATTATGCTAGATGGGATCTTCTGTTGTACTATGTACAGACTTAGATAACATAGCATATTCAAAGTATGTTTGATATTTGTCTATCCTTAAAAATTCAAGTGTATGTTATATGTTTCGAAAAGATACATCATTTAGTAACCGCTACCTTGAAAATTTAATGATGCAGTGATATGTGTTTTACTTGAATTCTTCAGTATATCATATAATAAGGAAGCACTTGATAATACTCATACTAACAATAAAGAGTTTGCTTAGAAAATTGAGTCTAATTTGTTTATGTGGATCATAATACCGGTAATCGTCTTGAACTATCTATAATTAAAATATTCACTTTATGTGAGTAATGCATTTATTAATTATGCTATGTGGATAAAGGTACCTAAGATATAGTTTTATAAATATAAATGTATAAATGATAAATTTAGTTGTAATTTTACAGTGATTTACTTGGATTTCATGAGGTATGTATACTACCAATCTGCTCAGACTTTTTAAT
Organism: Helichrysum umbraculigerum; assembly: GCA_949592205.1. Taxonomy (NCBI): domain Eukaryota; kingdom Viridiplantae; phylum Streptophyta; class Magnoliopsida; order Asterales; family Asteraceae; genus Helichrysum; species Helichrysum umbraculigerum. The sequence goes on from CATIUR010000004.1 coordinate 94,849,967, forward strand.
AAATAATTAATTGCTTATTCTTACTAATATGATCCCTAAGCAGATAAAATCTTATTTACTTTGTATATTTACTTTGTTTCGAGTGATTAATAAAATGGTACTTGATACCAATGTTTATATCGTTGTATTTTTTATCGTATGTTTATTTTATTTTATTTTATTTAAGTTTTTATGTTTATCTGAATTTACCCTTCGGAATTAAATTATACTGTATATTTTTGAGTTGAACAACGTGACAAATACAAGTGAAAATTAATTATAATTTAGACTTGTAAAATATCGGGTTTTTATTTATACTTAGCATTAAATTCGCGTTTTTAATTGTTTCTGCGAGTTGGCATCAACTTGCGAGTCCACTTAAATCTCGCGAATCGGATATGTAGCATAAAGGGGGTCAAACGAGTCAAACCAACCCACCGAACCCACACAAATCTCGCGAGTTCAGTAAAGCTTGCGAATCCGTCAAAAAGGCGAAACGAGGCGATTTTCGTTCTTCGCTTGATTTCGATTTTACGAGTACGGGAACAAGTTTTTGAATCCGTAGATTATATTCAAGACTTCTTTGCGAACATTTTGAGGTATAAACCAACGGATTTCACCGTTTAAATTGCACGAAATCGAAGTTTTAATAAACTTAGGGTTTCGGTTTATAATTTGAACGATTCACGTATATTAAAGGACTATTAGAACACGAATCCTTGTGGTTTATGTTAAATGGATGTTAATAAACGTAAATCAATCGATAGATCATGTTAAAATTACAAGATTAATCGATTTTAATTGAAAATTCGCGACGGTAGTTCATCGAACGAGTTGACATTGTGAATCAACTCGCAGCGAGTTGACTAGCGAATCCATGAGATTAGCGAGTTCACTTCAATAGCTGCTTGATAAGTTTAGCGAGTTGATAACTTTAGCGAGTTGATAACTTTAGCGAGTTGATCAATGTAGCGAGTTGATGAGTATAGCGAGTTGATAAGCAAAACGAGTTGACCTCAACTCGTTAGGCCAGTTTATGCGAGTCCAGTACTTAGAAAAATTTTATTTTTAAAGTTATGATATAAATGTTAAGACTTTTTAAGTAATAACTTTTATATAATTAATTTAATTTAGACTTAAGACTTTTAGTTATAAGTTAAATTTTTATATACGACTTGAGACTATTTTTGTAACAAGTTATATATAATTTCAAATTTAAACTAAGATGTTTGATGAATTTCGATTCATAATACGTAATAGTTTAAATATTTTTAATCGTGCATTAAATTATATCTGTTGTTTGTGTTTACTTTACAGATATGGCTAGAGCATTTGATAAGGGTCACAACGTTTTGGTTGATCTGAACCTTGAGGCCAAACGGGCTGACAGGGTTGCTGATATATTACGTTTTCTAGCACGATCAAGGATTAGATACGTCATTACGGCCAATCCTCCTATTTCTCAGGCTATACTGAATGATTTCTGGACGGATATAGTATATGACGAATCTGTCAACCCGCCAGAGATTAGAGCTACAGTTAGTGGTCAGCCTGTTACATTTTCAGCTGGAAATCTTCGTGAGATTTTGCAGCTTGGTACAGTAGAACAGGAGAATGGGGATATTGAGTATCCTATGGATTTTATTGAGGGTGCTATCGGTCGTATGGGTTATAGCGGAGACAGACGCGGACGTCAGTTCCAGAAGCCTCTGGTCATTGGTCAGTGGAGGTTTCTCTGGCATGTGATGAATATAGTTTTCGCAGCGAAGAAAGGAGGCTTTGATGAATTGAGCCCTGCTATTCTATCGGCTGCACTGTCACTGGTTTACAATAAACCATACAGTTTTTGTGATTATATTTTTGGTGAGATTGCGAAACAGATATCGGGGTCTGTTAGATCAAGATTTTTGGTTTACCCGCGATTTTGTATGCTGATTATCCGTGCACGTCTACCGGATTTGGCTATACCTGAACCACATCTAGTGGTTAATACGATTGACCATCGTGGGTATAACGCCATGTTTATGCAGACGGTCAGGAAGGAAGGAGTGGTGAAACCGGAAGTTAGACCACTTTTCGGATATATTGTTGATCCGAACTACGTCGCACCGCCAAATCATGGGTGGTTAGACGTAGCTCCTGCTGCCGTTGCTGCTCCTGCTATTGCTGATGTTGTACCAGAACCTGCGGCTGAGGAAGCTCAACCTGAAGATCCACAAGGGCTCCTTGAGGATGTTCTTATTCAGGTTGGTCAGGTAGATCAGCAGGTGAATCAAGAGGTTGCTGCACAGGTTGTGCAAGAGGTTTTGGAGCAGAATGACGATGCGACAAATCCTTTACTTCAAGACATTGAGAGTTATTTAGCACCACCTGAGGTAATCTTTTATTTATGTAATAATGTAACAACCGGCAAATTGGGACTAGAATTAGTGCCTAATTCTTCGTTAATACATGTAATTAGTTTTGTGTTAGGCTAATTTATGTATCGAATTATATATATTGTTAAATATATATGAAAATGCGATTTGGTTAAATCGTACGCACTCTAAATCGAAAGTATTTCGATTCAATTTAATACGGACGTTGGTGACCAATTTTATTAAATAACATTGTTATGTCAAAAATATTATTATGATAATATTTCGTATTCATTTATATCGTACAAACAAAACGTACACAAGTTTAGATATTAAAACGCGCAAATTAAATAAACAAACTTACCTTTTTATGATTCAAATATAAAGTGATTAGAAAAAAAATATTTAAATAAAATATCGCAAATAATTTGTATTTTAGAACATACCATTTAATATTTAAAATAATTATTTAACGTTTAAACGACAGGGTAAACGAACACTGCGCGAGGCGCAGTGCGCAGACTGAAAATGGTGGAGGATTTAACCTCCCACCATTTCCTTTTCTTTCTTCATTTCTAAATTCCATTCTCTCTCTCTCTTTCTTTTACTTTCAATCACCAACCCACATTCATCACCAAAATCGTAAAATAACACCACAAAACATCGCCGAATCATACCACTCGTTTGGAGAAAAGTGACCACGACAACACGATCTACATTCCTATCTTCTCGGATTTTTCATCCGACATTTTGTAAGTTTCCGACAAATCCCGACATCTCTCGTTTTTGATCATTTTTACTAGTTTATGGTTTAAATAGGCTTATTATGTTCATATAAGGGTTGGGTAAAAGATTTGGACCGAACGGAAACCGGAAAACTCATTTTCGGCACATTTTCCGGCCAACAGACCGCTACGTCGCACCTGGCCAGGGGCCTCTGCGACGTCGCGACCTACGTCGCACAAAAACCTCAACGTCGCACTAGCGACGCAGCCTATTACGTCGCATTAACTTGCGGATGTCGCACGTAGCGACGTAGACTTTAACGTCGCAAACCGAACCAACGTCGCATTAGCGACGTCGCCCCCTACGTCGCATTGATTTGCGAAGGTCGCATCATGCAACGTACCTGCCTACGTCGCACCTTACGTCGCTTGCAACGTCGCATGCTACGTCGCACAAACCAGAACCTTGAAAACTCACATTTTCACTAAGTGTCGAACTTTTACAACCTCAAATCCTTATACGATACGACCTAACAATCATAATAAAACATACTTTCCTATTACAATTACTTTAGTTTGCGTATTGGATGATAAACTTTAATTATAACAAATCACTAACGGGCCGTATATTTTGTTACGAACGCGAACAAACCAACATTTAAACACAACGGGTTGTATGAACAACTAGCCTAGATGGTCTTGCGAGACATCTACTTACTTAACCTTACGTGTTTAGGCACTAGAAGGTCACGGGTTCGGAGAACCTACTTGCTTTACTACTACTTGCTATTCACCACTGCTTGACTCAGGTGAGTCTTACGGCCCCACTTTTACTGTTTTAACTTATTGGGGGAGATACATGCTACTGATTTTTCTTGAACACAAGTACTAAACTGTTTACTATACCAAACGGAATTGCATGAGTTACTTACTATTTACTGAAGTCTCTCCATCATATATCGTTAGTTATGTACTTAAGCGCGAACAGTAGTTAATGGATCCATTAGGGAAATGACCCTCCCCGCCCGGGGTAGTAGCGCTACCACGAACCGTTACGTACAAACGGGCGACTATTATTTCGTTACTTATGCTTGCTCAATTTCGAGCATGTCACGGGAGCAACTGATTATTTACGGGTTAAGCTTCGATTATGAGCCTCATGGCAACGGTATAACTTGATTACTTTACTTTTGCGAGATTTGCAAATACTTGATATACGCCTACGGGCACTACTGATGAAATCTTGTGTTCAAACTGATTATTTACTGATAAACCTGTGAGATTCACCAACCTTTTGGTTGACCCTTTTTAGCATGTATTCTCAGGTACACTTACGGAGTAGGATCACTCCAGGATTACTAGCTAGAGTCGCATGATTTCCAAACTGCATTTAACGGAGATTCTTTGGCATTATCTTTTGTAACTATGGTTATGTAATAGAATCTCCCGCCACATACGCGGACTCTAGGCTTACATATTTTTGTAAAGAAAACTATATGTTTTCAAATGATTTAATTATGAAATGTAATTACTTTACAAAACGTCTCATTTAGAGGTCGTTTGCTGTATATCTTGTGCTTTGTATATTGATTAGTAACACCCAAGTATGCTTCCGCAAATCACTAAATTTGGGGGTGTTACAGATTGGTATCAGAGCCTAAGGTTATAGTGAACTAGGTTGCATTTAGTGGGCCTAGACTATGACCGTTAGGCAGTATTTTCTTATTAGACATGACTGGTTCAGGAATTACAGCATACGACTTTAATTTAACATAGCCTGATCAACTATGTACAATTAAGGAAAGATGATGTAATGTCTGAAATGATTATGTTGAACGCGAATACATTAGTTGACTCTGACCACGAGAGAACCGGACCATTACTTGATACGTGCTAGACACTAGGCTGGATATGATATATATTTATATATATTAGCCCCGTCTTACTTACACTCTGCCACAGGAATGGCAAACACACCACCTAATCCGACACACTCTCACTCACGTGGGTCACGGAACCCACGAGTAGCCAGGAGGAACACAAGGTCACCTCGAACCAGCCCTTATCCTGTACATGACTCTCAGAACTCGGCACATCTCACGTTGCCAGTATTGGCTACCCAATCCCGCCGTCAGGAGCAAAGACTCGAAAACCTGGAACTGGAACAACACCGAATGACTTACCTGCTTCGTCAAGCTCTTGACCGCATATCACAACTACAGCGAGAACAAGAGGATACCAACCTCTCTGTAAGCATAATTCAGGATTCCATGACCGCCGAATTAGGTGCAGATGAACTTGTAAGAAACCGATTAGAAGAATGTGAACAGCGTTCACATGAGACTGCGGATCATTCTCGAACACTAGCACAACGACTGGCCTTGGTTGAAGACAACGCCAGGCAAACCAACCGACTAGCAGAAACCGTGGACCGCCTTGTCGCGCTGATGGAACAAATTAATCTACATTAAGATTAGTGTAGTTTTCGTCTTGTAATCTATCTCGTAATCTAAGGACTATCTAGCACTACTCTATAAACTAGTCGGATGTAACCATTCCCGACACCTTTTGTAATATCTCTGTAAGATGTAACTTTTGAACTCACTTTATCTATCAGATATCCTTTATTATCTCAACTCACATTAATTGTCATTTTCCATGTTGATGTTATGTATTACTGCTTTTATACATGTACATCTGTGACAATTACAAGTTCATACAAAATCTCATGTATCTTCATTTCTTTTATTGAAGAATCATGCCGCCAAAGACACGACCATACACCGATGCCCAGATTACCTCCCTTATAACCCAGGCTGTTACTGAAGCCTTAGCTCGGAATACTCCACCAAACTCCTCGAGAAACAGCGATGCCGCTAAAACCTCTGCTGCTAAACCTTGTTCTTACAAGGACTTCCAGAACTGCAAACCTCTAAACTTTGCAGGTACCGAGGGAGCTATCGGTCTAATACGCTGGATCGAGAAAGTTGAATCGGTATTTCTTATCTGCAACTGTGCAGAGGGGGACAAAGTTAAGTTCTCTGTTAGTACTTTTACTAACACCGCACTCACGTGGTGGAACACCTATGCCCAAACTGTGGGCGTTGCCAATGCTTACAAACTCCCGTGGGAGGAGTTGAAGGAGATGTTAAGGGGTGAGTATTGCCCCAGGGATGAACTGAAACAACTGGAGCTGGAATTCTGGAACCATAAGATGCAAGGTAATGATATCACCGGTTACACCAACCGTTTCCACCAGCTGGCACTTCTGTGCCCAACCATGGTCGATCCTGAGTACAAGAGGATTGAGAAATACGTTGATGGACTGCCCGAGAAACTCCAGGACCTGGTGACTTCATCCAAACCAGGTACTATCCAGAACGCCATCCGTATGGCCCATGAACTCACGGCAAACGCTGTCCGCCGTAACACAACTTCAGCCCCACCTGCAAACAACAAACGAAAATGGGAAGGAAACCCCAACTCATCCAACCAAATCACCAACCGAAAGCCTGAGCCCCTTAGGGCTTATTCATCTGGCACTTCAGAAAGGAAAGGGTACGTTGGAAGCAGGCCCTACTGTCCCAAATGCAATCGTCACCACGACGGTTCCTGCCCTTGCACAAACTGCAAGCGTTTTGGGCATCTGGCCAAGGATTGTCGAAACACCAGTGCCCCGAAGACTTGTTATGGGTGCGGAAGTCCTGGGCATTTTCAGAATAATTGCCCTAAGCAGAAAAACAACAACAACAACAACAACAACAACAACAACAACAACAGCAGCAACAAACGGAACAACAACCCTGCTCGTAGCAGAGCATTTGTCATCAAAGTTGGGGAAGCTAGGGAAGACCCGAATGTTGTAACGGGTACGTTTCTTCTCAACGATCTTACTGCTTCGGTATTATTTGATACAGGTGCTGATAAAAGTTTCATATCTGATGAGTTTTGCTCACTACTTAATATCACCCCTTCGGCCTTAGATGTTAAGTACACTGTAGAGCTCGCAAATGGTAAACTCATAGAAACCAGTAGTGTGATACCTAATTGCACTTTAAACCTCGCAAACGAAACCTTCTCAATCGATTTAATGCCTGTTGAACTAGGAAGTTTTGATGTCATCGTGGGTATAGACTGGTTGTCCAAGCATCGGGCCGAAATTGTTTGCCATGATAAGATCGTCCGAATTCCTCTCGCCGCCGGTAGTACCTTGATCATACAGGGGGAGACCGGTGGGTCGAGACTAAACTTAATCTCCTGTTTAAAAACCCGAAAATTTCTGAGAAAGGGTTACCCCGCAATCCTATCACATCACGGAGAAAAAGTCGGAGGAGAAGCGACTTGAAGATGTGCCAATCGTTAGAGATTTTCCCGAAGTCTTTCCAGAAGAACTACCTGGTTTACCTCCACCTAGACAGGTTGAGTTCTCGATTGATCTCGTGCCGGGTGCCGCACCTGTGGCCCGAGCACCGTACCGTCTAGCCCCATCTGAACTTCAGGAGTTGTCCACTCAGTTACAGGAACTCCTGGATAGAGGATTCATTAGACCGAGTTCTTCACCTTGGGGAGCTCCGGTCTTATTTGTCAAAAAGAAAGACGGTTCATTTCGAATGTGTATTGACTACCGGGAGTTGAAAAACTAACCGTCAAGAACCGATACCCACTCCCTCGAATCGATGATATGTTCGATCAACTTCAAGGATCAAGCTGTTATTCAAAGATTGATCTTCGATCAGGTTATCATCAGTTGCGTGTTCGCGATGCTGACATCCCAAAAACCGCATTCAGAACCCGTTACGGACACTACGAATTCCAAGTAATGCCCTTTGGCCTAACCAACGCACCGGCTGTATTCATGGACCTTATGAATCGGGCGTGCAAACCGTACCTTGACAAGTTTGTTATTGTTTTTATCGATGACATCCTTATCTATTCACGAAGCAAACAGGAACACGCACAACACCTCAGAACCATCCTAGAACTACTTAGACACGAGGAGCTTTACGCCAAATTCTCTAAGTGTGAGTTCTGGATAAACACCGTTCAATTCCTTGGACACGTTATCGACAGTCAGGGAATCCATGTAGACCCGTCAAAAATCGAGGCAATCAAGAATTGGCAAGCTCCAACCACTCCCACCGAGGTACGCCAATTCTTGGGATTGGCCGGTTACTACCGCCGTTTCATCGAAAACTTCTCAAAAATTTCCAAACCCCTCACAGTGCTGACTCAGAAGGAAAAGAAATTTGATTGGACCGATAAACAAGAGTCGGCATTTCAACTGTTGAAATCCAAGCTTTGCAGCACCCATTCTATCTCTACCCGAAGGCACCGATGACTTCATGGTATACTGCGATGCTTCTCACCAAGGTCTCGGTTGCGTGCTGATGCAACGAGACAAGGTCATTGCTTACGCCTCCAGACAACTTAAAGTTCACGAGAAAAACTACACAACTCACGACCTCGAGCTAGGAGCCGTGGTGTTCGCTTTAAAAATCTGGAGACATTATCTTTATGGTACCCGCAACACTGTATTCACCGACTACAAAAGTCTCCAACACATTTTCAACCAGAAAGATCTTAACATGAGGCAACGTAGATGGGTTGAATTACTCACTGATTACGACTGTGAGATCAAATATCATCCGGGCAAAGCAAACGTGGTTGCTGATGCTCTCAGCCGTAAGGAACGAACAAAACCACTCCGAGTCCGGGCACTCAGTATTACCATTCATAACGACCTTACCACCCAAATACACCTTGCCCAACTCGAAGCCCTGAAACCCGATAACTTCAAAAACGAGGCCTTGCGGGGCATGGATAAACAATTCGAGATCAGACCCAACGGAGTTAAGTATTTCTCTAACCGAATCTGGTTGCCTAATTTCGGGAACCTTCGGGACTTGGTGATGGATGAAGCTCACAAGTCCAAATATTCTATCCACCCGGGATCCGACAAAATGTATCACGGCATCAAGGAGTTTTACTGGTGGCCGAACATGAAAGCTGACATTTCTTTGTACGTCAGCAAATGCTTAACTTGTTCCAAGGTCAAGGCCGAGCACCAAAGACCTTCTGGATTGCTCCAACAACCTGAAATTCCTCAATGGAAATGGGAGCAAATTACCATGGATTTCATAACCAAACTACCTAAATCGGCGAGTGGTTGCGATACCATTTGGGTGATCGTCGATCGTCTCACCAAATCGGCTCATTTCTTGGCAATCAGAGAAACCGATAAAATGGAACGCCTTACACAAATTTACATCAAAGAAATCATTTGCCAACATGGTGTCCCTCTCTCGATTATCTCTGACAGGGATGCCCGTTTCACATCTCGCTTCTGGCAATCACTCCAAAAATCACTGGGTACCCGTCTCGATATGAGTACCGCGTACCATCCTCAGACCGATGGCCAGAGCGAACGAACTATTCAGACACTGGAAGACATGCTACGAGCCTGCGTAGTGGATTCCGGCACAAATTGGGAAAGACACCTACCGTTGTGCGAGTTCTCGTACAACAACAGCTATCACACCAGCATTAAAGCTGCACCTTTTGAGGCACTGTACGGTCGTAAGTGCCGATCACCTATCTGTTGGACTGAAGTGGGAGAGAGTCAACTCACTGGTCCTGAACTCATACATGAAACCACAGAGAAAATCGTTGAAATCCAAAACCGACTCAAAGCCGCGCGTGATCGTCAGAAAAGCTATGCTGACGTGAGACGCAAGCCACTCGAGTTCCAAGTTGGGGATCAAGTACTCTTAAAAGTATCGCCTTGGAAAGGCGTAATCCGATTCGGCAAACGCGGAAAATTAAACCCCAGGTACATTGGACCTTTTGAGATCCTCGAGAAGATAGGTCCAGTGGCATACCGATTGCAGCTGCCCTCTGAACTCAGCAGCGTGCACCCTACCTTTCACATTTCTAACTTAAAGAAATGTTTGTCTGACGAGACACTTATTATCCCCCTTGACGAGATTCGCATAGATGACAAACTACATTTCGTTGAGGAACCTGTCGAAATTATGGACCGTGAGGTCAAACAACTGAAACAAAGTCGTATTCCAATCGTCAAAGTCAGGTGGAATTCGCGGCGCGGTCCGGAATTCACTTGGGAACGGGAAGACCAAATACGACTCAACGGATTTCACCGTTTAAATTGCATGAAATCGAAGTTTTAATAAACTTAGGGTTTCGGTTTATAATTCGAACGATTCACGTATATTAAAGGACTATTAGAACACGAATCCTTGTGGTTTATGTTAAATGGATGTTAATAAACGTAAATCAATCGATAGATCATGTTAAAATTACAAAATTAATCGATTTTAATTGAAAATTCGCGATGGCAGTTCATCGAACGAGTTGACATTGTGAATCAACTCGCAGCGAGTTGACTAGCGAATCCATGAGATTAGCGAGTTCACTTCAATAGCTGCTTGATAAGTTTAGCGAGTTGATAACTTTAGCGAGTTGATAACTTTAGCGAGTTGATCAATGTAGCGAGTTGATGAGTATAGCGAGTTGATAAGCAAAACGAGTTGACCTCAACTCGTTAGGCCAGTTTATGCGAGTCCAGTACTTAGAAAAATTTTATTTTTAAAGTTATGATATAAATGTTAAGACTTTTTAAGTAATAACTTTTATATAATTAATTTAATTTAGAATTAAGACTTTTAGTTATAAGTTAAATTTTTATATACGACTTGAGACTATTTTTGTAACAAGTTATATATAATTTCAAATTTAAACTAAGATGTTTGATGAATTTCGATTCATAATACGTAATAGTTTAAATATTTTTAATCGTGCATTAAATTATATCTGTTGTTTGTGTTTACTTTACAGATATGGCTAGAGCATTTGATAAGGGTCACAACGTTTTGGTTGATCTGAACCTTGAGGCCAAACGGGCTGACAGGGTTGCTGATATATTACGTTTTCTAGCACGATCAAGGATTAGATACGTCATTACGGCCAATCCTCCTATTTCTCAGGCTATACTGAATGATTTCTGGACGGATATAGTATATGACGAATCTGTCAACCCGCCAGAGATTAGAGCTACAGTTAGTGGTCAGCCTGTTACATTTTCAGCTGGAAATCTTCGTGAGATTTTGCAGCTTGGTACAGTAGAACAGGAGAATGGGGATATTGAGTATCCTATGGATTTTATTGAGGGTGCTATCGGTCGTATGGGTTATAGCGGAGACAGACGCGGACGTCAGTTCCAGAAGCCTCTGGTCATTGGTCAGTGGAGGTTTCTCTGGCATGTGATGAATATAGTTTTCGCAGCGAAGAAAGGAGGCTTTGATGAATTGAGCCCTGCTATTCTATCGGCTGCACTGTCACTAGTTTACAATAAACCATACAGTTTTTGTGATTATATTTTTGGTGAGATTGCGAAACAGATATCGGGGTCTGTTAGATCAAGATTTTTGGTTTACCCGCGATTTTGTATGCTGATTATCCGTGCACGTCTACCGGATTTGGCTATACCTGAACCACATCTAGTGGTTAATACGATTGACCATCGTGGGTATAACGCCATGTTTATGCAGACGGTCAGGAAGGAAGGAGTGGTGAAACCGGAAGTTAGACCACTTTTCGGATATATTGTTGATCCGAACTACGTCGCACCGCCAAATCATGGGTGGTTAGACGTAGCTCCTGCTGCCGTTGCTGCTCCTGCTATTGCTGATGTTGTACCAGAACCTGCGGCTGAGGAAGCTCAACCTGAAGATCCACAAGGGCTCCTTGAGGATGTTCTTATTCAGGTTGGTCAGGTAGATCAGCAGGTGAATCAAGAGGTTGCTGCACAGGTTGTGCAAGAGGTTTTGGAGCAGAATGACGATGCGACAAATCCTTTACTTCAAGACATTGAGAGTTATTTAGCACCACCTGAGGTAATCTTTTATTTATGTAATAATGTGTGACACTCCTCCAAATTAGGTATATAATTATACTTAATTTCATGCATTTCTTGCGCTAATTCCCTGCATATGTTTTAAACTAAACCTATGATGTGATATGAGTCTAGCGAGCCCTAAACAATAATACAGAAAGTATTATAATAAACGTATTTATTTATAAATTACGTACGAACGTATCGGAACGAAGCCGACAAAAATAATTAACCAGATTTGGCAACATGAAATAATTAATAATTCGATTATTAATTACGAGTATTTATATATCTATAACATATAGATAAAATGGTTTAAATATACGTTTAACATAAAACGTATTATAATACGAACAGAAACAATTCTAAAACGCGCATACGACGTCAAATCATAAAAATGTAAATTTTCTCGTTCATTTGGAAGAAGTTAGAACATTTCTTCAAAATATGAAATCCTAAATTTACTGAAAATTGGCGCTCAATTGGACGTGCGCAGTAAAATGTACAAAAATGTACAACTATCAAAAATAATGATAATCTCATTATTCTGAAAACATATTACGAACCAGGAAAGCATCTACAAAATAAAAATATAAAATGTTAAATTTTATATTGCTATAATTATACCAGTACACGAAATTAACGGGCTAAAAACTACCAATATAGCACACCTCAAAATATCTGGCGACATAGTGAAGTACCCTCCATACTCCCGTTTGAAATCTTTAACACCAATAATACAACTCACCTAAAATTTTGATCTGTAAAATCTCACACACAACACTTCACTGGTTTTATTTCTTCTGGTTTGGTTTGTGCGTACTGGAGAAGAGGAAACAACAAGCAGAAGCAGGAAGACAACAACACCATTTCATCCCCTTCATTCTCTTAACATCATCACCTTCACACTTTCAAACTCATAAACAAAATGATCACATAATCATTCTCATCGTCATTGGCCGTCATAATCATCATCATCAACATCAGGAATCATCATCATCTTCATCAAGATCATTGTGAGGATAAATTTCTCCATTTTTACCTCATTTATATAATTTCTAAAAATTATGATAATTGTTGAAGATTGTTGATAGAACTTGTTAAAAACATGTTACAAAGTGTTTATAGAACGTATTAAGGTGTTTGATCATGTTAAAAATCGGTTACATATATAAACTCGTATGTTTTTGAAGTAACAGAGTCGAACTAGATGCTGTAAACACTCGGAATACGGCGTATTCTTTCGAATACGGCGTATTCCCCGTTATTAATCATAAGCAATTTTGAAGAACTAGGCGAATCCGGCGTATTCATTTTAATACGGCGGATTCCCCAGCTGAAACATTGATGAATACGGCGTATTCCATCGAATACGGCGTATTCCCCATTTAAAACTCGAACATTTTGAACAACCCAGATGAATCCGGCGTATTCACGGGAATACGGCGGATTCCCAAATTTTGAAACTTCGAATACGGCGTATTCAGTTAAATACGGCGTATTCCCACCTACGACCCGCACACAAACCTTCGGCTAAAACGATGAACGAGTAAAAGACACACTCGATCCGACGGATCATCGGTGAATCCGGTGGATCCTTTTAAACTCGAATGAATACGGCGTATTCACCAGAATACGGCGTATTCCCCTGTTTTCGAATGAATACGACGTATTCACCAGAATACGGCGTATTCCCCTTTGTTTGACTTGAATCCGGCGTATTCATAAGAATACGGCGTATTCCTCACTTATCCAGACCACTGACTTTTGCGATTTATACATGTACAAACTAATAAACGTTAATACAACTTATAGTTATTAATGTTACTACAAATGGTACAAAATTGTGCGACAACGAGACTTAGAACTAGACGGACATATTATTGGAACGATTTAAATTATCTAGTACAAACAATTCGACAAACTATGATTACGGACATTGGACTTATTTAATGCGTACAAACAATAATATATATATATGCGAGAATATATATATGCAACTATATAAGTATATATGTATATATGCTTACACATTTTGGACGATTCGACAAACAAACATAACTTGGGAAAATATTAATTATTTTCAAACAACAATCATCAACGACATACACAAACTTAAGAAATTAATAATTTCTTTAAACAAACAAATTATTAACGTAAGTAAATAAAATACTTATAGTTAATACATTATTGTGTATAGGTTGACTACGTTTGGGCTACGCTATCTTATCTCGCTAGCATTCACATCCGAGCACCTACAGTGAGTTCACAAACCCCTTTTTAATGTTTTAAATGTTTTAAAACCTCGGGGTGGAAAACATAGAAATCGTATGTATATTTACATGCGACAACTGATTTAAATACTAGATGTATTTACTTAAACTATTGATGAAATGTGATTTCATACTGTAATTGATTAAATACTGTATGTATTTGCTGAAATTGTTTATGAAGAGGTACTTCATACTTGAACTGTTTGTGAAAGGGTATTTCACACGACGATTTGAACTGTGTTTTATGAAGGGGTACTTCATACTTGAACTATTTGTGAAAGGGTATTTCACACAACTATTTGAACTATGTTTTATGAAATGTTTTTCATAACTATTTTGGGAATTTAGGCAACGAATCTTGGTACGGATCTAGGCTGAACGATGTAGTGCATAAAAGACCTTATGGCTACAGACTATAACCATTAGCTAGGTGACTCTAGCCACTGAGTATATGGATAGTACTATCGCCGTGACGACCCTCCTACGGATTTGGGAGCGTATACTTAATTGTCCAGCATGGCAAACAACAACAGATTAGGGTTGTGGTTTGGTTATAGGGTTAGATCGGGTTACCTTACTTGACAGGTTTAGCTCACCTTTCAAGGGATCACCGTCTAAATATTCCCACTAAACTATTGATTAGGAAAGGATTTCCTACGTACACTGAATTTGGAAATGTTAATCTTTATTTAGGTTAACTTGTGTTTCCTACTGATAACGGATTTAGGAAATGTTATTTGATTAATAACTTGTGTTTCCTATTACAACTACAACTGACTTGGGAAATGTTATTTGTTAATAACTTGTGTTTCCTACATAACAAACAAACTTGTGAATTCACTCAACAATTTTGTTGACGTTTTACTCTATGTTTTTCAGGGAATTAGCAGCGTAAGTAAGATCTGCATGCATATCAGGACGGACTACCCTGGACTTGTTAGGATGCCACTACTTTTGGGACACATGGATTTCCTCTGTATAACTGCAACTACTGCAGTCATACCTATGAAATCTACTTTTGATATTATGTATTTTATGAAATACTGATTTCAACTACTACTATTACTGTTACCACTTTTCAAGTGGTAACCTTTTGTAAAACTTTAACTAATGGCATCTTAATCTATATTCGTTCTGCGATAATCATATGCTCTGAGTATGTATGTAACTGTTGGTTGTTTTTACTGCTCGCACCCCCGCCACGTCACTAAGCTTCCGCAAACCACTCTATGTAATTGTAATTACCGTTTGGCGGGGTGTGACAGACTTGGTATCAGAGCCATTGGTTATAGCGAACTAGAAGTCTTTAGGTGACTGAAAACCTTAGAGACCTAGACTATAGCCTTGGCTAGAACATTTGTGCATTCATGCATACATACTTTGCATACAACTAACATACGACTGACACGCCACACTCAATTTCTTTTGTCACAGTATGTCTAGTCAATCACATTACCATGTTTACGCTTCGGATGAAGAGCCGACCGAGGCTACTTTTGAGGGTCCCGCGATTACAGTAGGGGATGAGTCTTTAGTTTACGTGAGAGCTATGTCTGATGACACTAGTGATGCTTATTTAGTACCACCTCCGACCGCACCTGTGGTCACTCCTACCCCTACACCACCTATTGCGAGTACCTCTCGTGTGCCTGTACCTAGGATGACAGCTAGGATCTGTGTTCGGGATTTTCCCAGGGGACCACTCGCGCCGCGCGATAAGGCGCCAGTGACTGAGTCTGAGGTTCCAGTTGTCGAGCCGCCACAGAAGAGGCTCCGACCTTCTCATCTGGACTGGATGCCTCGAGTATTGAGAGAGTGGAGATCACTAGAGGGTATTCCCTCGACCTTTGAGATTGGAGAGTCCTCCCACTCACCACCATCTGCATATCTCACAGGTGAGCCTCTGGAGCTCACTGTGCCTACCCTTGTGGCTGTGGTTCATACCATATTTAGGATATCATCTAGCAGGAGCAGAGATGTGATGGAGCTACTGAGTGATGCCTCCCGTACTGACATGGATATGGCTATGCTCCATCAGAGGATGGATTTTGTGAAGACTCACCGTCTGACAGACTGGCAGAGTCTAGCATCCACCCGTGCACGCGTTGCAGCCTTAGAGAGGCGTGCTAGGGTGTCAGAGATTGTAGCTAGTATGTGTGTGATGACTGCAGCAGTGATGGTTGCGGTTAGGATGTATTTACCCTGGTTCCGTTAGGTCTGTGTATGGCGGTTGTGCCTACACCATATTAGACTATTACTTTTGGGGAAATATATGTATGTATTAGTTATGGACTAGCTGTATGTTGGATGGAACTTTGTTAGTAGAGTGGGTATATGTATAGGAAACCCATCATATTTTGTATAACGCTAACCATCGATGGGTATATTAGAAATCCCATCTCATTTTGTACTAAACTCATGTAACAGCGTTTTGATCTTTAATATATAATGTATGCTTGGTTTACGTCTCGTATCCATTATGCTTATTATCAACCATGTTATTTCCTCTTACAACTGTCGACTTGTGATTAAACCTATACTCTATCGACACTTTGTGACCAACTCTTGTAAACCCTGAAACATTTTACAGCTTGATGATTGATTATTCTTGAGAACCTCTGAAATCTACAGTGTTAAACGACAATGAAAAGAAATATGTATTGGACATTATATAATGGCGCCTGGCCAACGTGATTATATTATGCTAAATACATGTGGGTGTTTCAAAGTTGTATGGCACGTGTTGTAAAACCCTATTCATTCATCTTTTCATGTCATTCATTTCTATCAAATGTGAATCTTTGATCTATTCACATTCAATATCTCAACATTAACACTCTGCATTTTATTCATCGCAGAGCTGAATCATGCCTCCCAAACGACGAGTCACTAGAACAAGTCAAAAGACGACTACGCCTCCACCACCACCACCCACTGAAACCACTGAACAAATGATTGCACGAAGAATAGCTGAAGGTATTGCTGAATATGAGGCAAGCCGTAGTCGTGAACCTGGAGCTAACAACAGTGGATCTACCCCTGTTAATACTGAGACAATCGTGAATGCTAGCCGAGGGTGTTCATACAAAACATTTCAGGCTTGTAAGCCGATTTCCTTCCGTGGCACCGAGGCTGCAATTGGTATGATTCATTGGATAGAGAAAACTGAATCAGTATTGGAAATTAGTGACTGTTCACCTGACTGTATGGTGAAGTATGCTGCTTGCACTTTGGCTGACAAAGCGCTCACTTGGTGGAACAGTCAGATCCAATCACTTGGTCGACCAGCTGCTTATTCAATGTCATGGGGAACATTTAAGAATCTGATGTTGGAGGAATTCTGCCCTCGCAGTGAGATGCAGAAATTAGAAACAGAATTGTGGAACATCACCATGATTGGTGCTGATATTACTGGGTACACCACTAAGTTTCAGGAACTTGCACGTCTAGTGCCACACATGGTGACACCTGAGTATAAGCGTATCGAGCGCTACATATACGGTCTGGTACCGCAAATCCGTAGTCTGGTAACATCATCTAAACCGGACTCATTCAGGAGTGCTGTTACTCTAGCACAAAGTTTGACCGAGGAGGCAGTCAGGATGGGAAATCTGACTAAGAAAGCTGTGTCGGGAAAAAGTGAACCGAACAGTACTGATGTTAGTAGTTCTGGTGGTGCAAAGCGAAAGTGGAACGGTAGTGGTACTGATCGTCAGGGTCAGCAAAACAAGAAATCTTCTGGAAATGCGAAAGCATATGTTGCCACTACCACCGAATCGAAACCATATCTGGGTAACAAACCCAAATGTGGTAAGTGCAACCGACACCACGAAGGTGGGTGTGGGTATTGTGGAAACTGTAGGGCATGGGGACATAGAACCCGAGAATGCAAAACTAACCCTCCCCCACGAGCAAACACTGAGCGTCAAAACCAGGGATGTTTTGAATGTGGTGAGCAAGGACACTACCGTAACCGATGCCCTAAGCTCAACAACAACAACCGCGGTAACAACAATAACCGAGCCAACAACATCAACAACCAACCGGCTCAAGGAAGGGCATTCGTGATCGGGGCACAAGAGGCACGCCAGGACCCTAACACCGTCACTGGTACGTTTCTTGTAAACAATCATTATGCCTCTGTGTTAATTGATTCGGGTGCTGATTTAAGTTTTGTGTCTACTGAATTTAGACCACTATTAGAACTTGAATCCCGTAAGTTAGACAACAAGTATACCATAGAATTAGCCGATGGTGAGTTAATCGAATCAGGAGAAATAGTACTGGGATGTACCTTGGAGTTAGAAGGTCATCTCTTCGAAATAGACTTACTACCGGTTAAGTTGGGAAGTTTTGACGTTGTAGTCGGTATGGATTGGTTATCTAAGAACCGCGCTGAGATCGTATGTCATGATAAACTGGTACGATTACCACTGTCAACAGGAGAAACACTTGTGGTTCAAGGTGAGAAACGAAAAAGTACCACAAAAATGATTTCGTGCTTGAAGGCCAGTAAGTATCTCCGAAAGGGGTACCAAGCATTTTTGGCACACATTGTAGAAAAGAAAACTGAGGAGCGACGTATAGACGATGTACCCATTGTACGCGACTATCCAGGAGTGTTCCCTGATGAGTTGCCGGGATTACCACCCCCACGACAAGTTGAGTTTCACATTGACTTGGTGCCAGGAGCCGCACCTATCGCACGTGCACCTTATCGTCTAGCTCCCTCGGAAATGCAGGAGTTATCTACACAACTACAAGAACTTCTAGACTTGGGATTCATTCGACCGAGCTTTTCCCCTTGGGGAGCTCCGGTTTTGTTTGTTAAGAAAAAGGATGGATCTATGCGGATGTGCATCGATTACCGGGAACTGAACAAGGCAACTATCAAGAACCGATACCCGTTACCACGCATTGATGATCTGTTTGATCAACTGCAAGGGTCAAGTTATTATTCAAAAATTGACCTACGATCTGGATACCATCAACTCAAGGTACGAGAAGAGGATGTACCAAAAACTGCGTTTAGGACTCGTTACGGTCACTACGAGTTTCTAGTCATGCCTTTTGGGCTGACCAACGCACCAGCAGTATTCATGGATTTGATGAACAGAGTGTGCAAACCCTATTTGGATAAATTCGTCATTGTGTTTATTGACGACATCTTGGTATACTCACAATCGAAAGAGGATCACGAGAAACATCTGAAGCTTGTTCTCGAACTACTACAAAAAGAGAAGCTTTATGCAAAGTTCTCTAAATGCGAATTTTGGATACGAGAGGTCCAATTCCTTGGTCATGTGATAAATGACAAGGGAATTCACGTGGACCCATCCAAAATTGAGGCAATCAACAACTGGGAAGCACCGAAAACCCCAACTGAAGTACGACAATTTCTTGGTCTAGCTGGCTATTACAGGTGATTCATCGCAAACTTTTCAAAGATAGCACAGCCACTTACCACATTAACTCAAAAAGACAAGAAATTTGAGTGGAATGAGAAGCAAGAGAATGCATTCCAACTACTGAAGCAGAAACTGAGCAGCGCACCCATACTATCTCTACCTGAAGGAGTAGATAACTTTGTTGTTTACTGTGATGCCTCGCATCAGGGATTGGGTTGCGTACTGATGCAAAACGAAAGGGTCATTGCTTATGCATCACGACAACTAAAAGTGCATGAGAAAAACTATACGACTCATGATCTGGAATTGGGAGCCGTTGTTTTTGCACTAAAAATCTGGAGACACTACCTATACGGTACAAAGTGTACGATCTTCACTGATCATAAGAGCCTACAACATATATTCGACCAGAAAGAACTTAACATGAGACAACGACGTTGGGTCGAATTACTTAACGATTACGACTGTGAAATAAAGTATCACCCGGGTAAAGCTAACGTAGTAGCAGATGCCCTGAGTCGTAAGGAACGAATCAAACCTCGAAGAGTTCGAGCTTTGGGATTGACAATACACTCGAATCTCGTTACTCAAATTCGTGAAGCCCAAGAACTTGCTTTCACTCCCGAACGTCTTAAGGATGAATCCTTGAAAGGAATGGAAAAACAACTCGAGAAAAAGGACAACGGGGTGTTGTACTTCATGAACCGAATTTGGGTACCATGCGTAGATGAGTTACGCAAGCTGATTTTGGACGAGGCACACAAGTCCAACTACTCGATACATCCTAGTGCAGACAAAATGTACCATGACGTGAAAGGTTTTTACTGGTGGCCTGGAATGAAACGTGATATCGCCACCTACGTGAGCAAATGCTTAACTTGCTCGAAGGTAAAGGTGGAATACCAAAAGCCGTCTGGACTTTTGCAACAACCTGAACTGCCCAAGTGGAAATGGGAGCAGATAACAATGGACTTCATTACGAAGTTACCTAAAATGGCATCGGGAGCAAATGCCATATGGGTGATTGTCGATCGGTTGACGAAATCAGCCCACTTTCTCGCTATTAAGGAAACGGATGGAATGGAGAAACTAGCTAAAATCTATATTAAAGAGATTGTTTCT
The DNA here is from genome assembly GCA_949592205.1 of Helichrysum umbraculigerum. Lineage (NCBI taxonomy): Eukaryota > Viridiplantae > Streptophyta > Magnoliopsida > Asterales > Asteraceae > Helichrysum > Helichrysum umbraculigerum. The sequence goes on from CATIUR010000004.1 coordinate 94,870,742, forward strand.
CGGCATGGTGTGCCATTATCCATCATCTCTGATAGAGATGCGCGATTTACTTCTCGCTTTTGGCAAACATTACAACAGACAATGGGTACTCGACTTGATATGAGTACTGCCTACCACCCGCAGACTGACGGCCAAAGTGAGCGAACAATACAGACGCTCGAAGACTTGTTGCGAGCATGTGTGATAGACTTTGGAGGTAACTGGGATACTCACCTACCTCTAGCTGAATTCTCTTATAACAATAGTTATCACACGAGTATACAGATGGCACCATTTGAGGCGTTATATGGACGCAAGTGCCGATCACCACTCTGTTGGGCAGAGTTGGACGACAGGCAACTATCTGGACCCGAACTTGTCCAGGAAACCACTGACAAAATAACTCAAGTATTGAGCCGACTGAAAGCGGCACGAGACCGACAAAAGAATTACGCTGATAACCGCCGTAAACCTCTTGAGTTTCAAGTAGGAGACAAAGTCCTACTCAAAGTATCTCCCTGGAAAGGAGTATCACGATTTGGCAAACGAGGAAAGCTGAACCCACGATACATCGGACCATTTGAAATCCTTGCTAGGATTGGTCCTGTCGCTTACAAGCTTAAACTACCGCAAGAGCTTAGTAGCATACACGATACTTTCCACGTTAGCAACCTCAAAAAGTGTCTCTCTGACGAAACACTTATCCTCCCTCCTGACGAAGTCTTCATTGACTCAAAATTAAACTTTGTGGAGGAACCTGTTGAAGTTATGGATTCTAAAACACAGAAACTTCGACACAAACGAATCAAACTGGTTAAAGTTCGTTGGAACTCGAAACATGGCCCAGAGTTTACTTGGGAACGAGAGGATGAAATACGAAAGAAATACCCTAACCTATTTGAGAGCGTGACCGAGACTCACGGCTCGACTTAAATCTCGGGACGAGATTTCACTAACGGGGGGAGAATGTGACACTCCTCCAAATTAGGTATATAATTATACTTAATTTCATGCATTTCTTGCGCTAATTCCCTGCATTTGTTTTAAACTAAACCTATGATGTGATATGAGTCTAGCGAGCCCTAAACAATAATACAGAAAGTATTATAATAAACGTATTTATTTATAAATTACGTACGAACGTATCGGAACGAAGCCGACAAAAATAATTAACCAGATTTGGCAACATGAAATAATTAATAATTCGATTATTAATTACGAGTATTTATATATCTATAACATATAGATAAAATGGTTTAAATATACGTTTAACATAAAACGTATTATAATACGAACAGAAACAATTCTAAAACGCGCATACGACGTCAAATCATAAAAATGTAAATTTTCTCGTTCATTTGGAAGAAGTTAGAACATTTCTTCAAAATATGAAATCCTAAATTTACTGAAAATTGGCGCTCAATTGGACGTGCGCAGTAAAATGTACAAAAATGTACAACTATCAAAAATAATGATAATCTCATTATTCTGAAAACATATTACGAACCAGGAAAGCATCTACAAAATAAAAATATAAAATGTTAAATTTTATATTGCTATAATTATACCAGTACACGAAATTAACGGGCTAAAAACTACCAATATAGCACACCTCAAAATATCTGGCGACATAGTGAAGTACCCTCCATACTCCCGTTTGAAATCTTTAACACCAATAATACAACTCACCTAAAATTTTGATCTGTAAAATCTCACACACAACACTTCACTGGTTTTATTTCTTCTGGTTTGGTTTGTGCGTACTGGAGAAGAGGAAACAACAAGCAGAAGCAGGAAGACAACAACACCATTTCATCCCCTTCATTCTCTTAACATCATCACCTTCACACTTTCAAACTCATAAACAAAATGATCACATAATCATTCTCATCGTCATTGGCCGTCATAATCATCATCATCAACATCAGGAATCATCATCATCTTCATCAAGATCATTGTGAGGATAAATTTCTCCATTTTTACCTCATTTATATAATTTCTAAAAATTATGATAATTGTTGAAGATTGTTGATAGAACTTGTTAAAAACATGTTACAAAGTGTTTATAGAACGTATTAAGGTGTTTGATCATGTTAAAAATCGGTTACATATATAAACTCGTATGTTTTTGAAGTAACAGAGTCGAACTAGATGCTGTAAACACTCGGAATACGGCGTATTCTTTCGAATACGGCGTATTCCCCGTTATTAATCATAAGCAATTTTGAAGAACTAGGCGAATCCGGCGTATTCATTTTAATACGGCGGATTCCCCAGCTGAAACATTGATGAATACGGCGTATTCCATCGAATACGGCGTATTCCCCATTTAAAACTCGAACATTTTGAACAACCCAGATGAATCCGGCGTATTCACGGGAATACGGCGGATTCCCAAATTTTGAAACTTCGAATACGGCGTATTCAGTTAAATACGGCGTATTCCCACCTACGACCCGCACACAAACCTTCGGCTAAAACGATGAACGAGTAAAAGACACACTCGATCCGACGGATCATCGGTGAATCCGGTGGATCCTTTTAAACTCGAATGAATACGGCGTATTCACCAGAATACGGCGTATTCCCCTGTTTTCGAATGAATACGACGTATTCACCAGAATACGGCGTATTCCCCTTTGTTTGACTTGAATCCGGCGTATTCATAAGAATACGGCGTATTCCTCACTTATCCAGACCACTGACTTTTGCGATTTATACATGTACAAACTAATAAACGTTAATACAACTTATAGTTATTAATGTTACTACAAATGGTACAAAATTGTGCGACAACGAGACTTAGAACTAGACGGACATATTATTGGAACGATTTAAATTATCTAGTACAAACAATTCGACAAACTATGATTACGGACATTGGACTTATTTAATGCGTACGAACAATAATATATATATGCGAGAATATATATATGCAACTATATAAGTATATATGTATATATGCTTACACATTTTGGACGATTCGACAAACAAACATAACTTGGGAAAATATTAATTATTTTCAAACAACAATCATCAACGACATACAAAAACTTAAGAAATTAATAATTTCTTTAAACAAACAAATTATTAACGTAAGTAAATAAAATACTTATAGTTAATACATTATTGTGTATAGGTTGACTACGTTTGGGCTACGCTATCTTATCTCGCTAGCATTCACATCCGAGCACCTACAGTGAGTTCACAAACCCCTTTTTAATGTTTTAAATGTTTTAAAACCTCGGGGTGGAAAACATAGAAATCGTATGTATATTTACATGCGACAACTGATTTAAATACTAGATGTATTTACTTAAACTATTGATGAAATGTGATTTCATACTGTAATTGATTAAATACTGTATGTATTTGCTGAAATTGTTTATGAAGAGGTACTTCATACTTGAACTGTTTGTGAAAGGGTATTTCACACGACGATTTGAACTGTGTTTTATGAAGGGGTACTTCATACTTGAACTATTTGTGAAAGGGTATTTCACACAACTATTTGAACTATGTTTTATGAAATGTTTTTCATAACTATTTTGGGAATTTAGGCAACGAATCTTGGTACGGATCTAGGCTGAACGATGTAGTGCATAAAAGACCTTATGGCTACAGACTATAACCATTAGCTAGGTGACTTTAGCCACTGAGTATACGGATAGTACTATCGCCGTGACGACTCTCCTACGGATTTGGGAGCGTATACTTAATTGTCCAGCATGGCAAACAACAACAGATTAGGGTTGTGGTTTGGTTATAGGGTTACATCGGGTTACCTTACTTGACAGGTTTAGCTCACCTTTCAAGGGATCACCGTCTAAATATTCCCACTAAACTATTGATTAGGAAAGGATTTCCTACGTACACTGAATTTGGAAATGTTAATCTTTATTTAGGTTAACTTGTGTTTCCTACTGATAACGGATTTAGGAAATGTTATTTGATTAATAACTTGTGTTTCCTATTACAACTACAACTGACTTGGGAAATGTTATTTGTTAATAACTTGTGTTTCCTACATAACAAACAAACTTGTGAATTCACTCAACAATTTTGTTGACGTTTTACTCTATGTTTTTCAGGGAATTAGCAACGTAAGTAAGATCTGCATGCATATCAGGACGGACTACCCTGGACTTGTTAGGATGCCACTACTTTTGGGACACATGGATTTCCTCTGTATAACTGCAACTACTGCAGTCATACCTATGAAATCTACTTTGATATTATGTATTTTATGAAATACTGATTTCAACTACTACTATTACTGTTACCACTTTTCAAGTGGTAACCTTTTGTAAAACTTTAACTAATGGCATCTTAATCTATATTCGTTCTGCGATAATCATATGCTCTGAGTATGTATGTAACTGTTGGTTGTTTTTACTGCTCGCACCCCCGCCACGTCACTAAGCTTCCGCAAACCACTCTATGTAATTGTAATTACCGTTTGGCGGGGTGTGACATAATGTAACAACCGGCAAATTGGGACTAGAATTAGTGCCTAATTCTTCGTTAATACATGTAATTAGTTCTGTGTTAGGCTAATTTATGTATCGAATTATATATATTGTTAAATATATATGAAAATGCGATTTGGTTAAATCGTACGCACTCTAAATCGAAAGTATTTCGATTCAATTTAATACGGACGTTGGTGACCAATTTTATTAAATAACATTGTTATGTCAAAAATATTATTATGATAATATTTCTTATTCATTTATATCGTACAAACAAAACGTACACAAGTTTAGATATTAAAACGCGCAAATTAAATAAACAAACTTACCTTTTTATGATTCAAATATAAAGTGATTAGAAAAAAAATATTTAAATAAAATATCGCAAATAATTTGTATTTTAGAACATACCATTTAATATTTAAAATAATTATTTAACGTTTAAACGACAGGGTAAACGAACACTGCGCGAGGCGCAGTGCGCAGACTGAAAATGGTGGAGGATTTAACCTCCCACCATTTCCTTTTCTTTCTTCATTTCTAAATTCCATTCTCTCTCTCTCTTTCTTTTACTTTCAATCACCAACCCACATTCATCACCAAAATCGTAAAATAACACCACAAAACATCGCCGAATCATACCACTCGTTTGGAGAAAAGTGACCACGACAACACGATCTACATTCCTATCTTCTCGGATTTTTCATCCGACATTTTGTAAGTTTCCGACAAATCCCGACATCTCTCGTTTTTGATCATTTTTACTAGTTTATGGTTTAAATAGGCTTATTATGTTCATATAAGGGTTGGGTAAAAGATTTGGACCGAACGGAAACCGAAAAACTCATTTTCGGCACATTTTCCGGCCAACAGACCGCTACGTCGCACCTGGCCAGGGGCCTCTGCGACGTCGCGACGTACGTCGCACAAAAACCTCAACGTCGCACTAGCGACGCAGCCTATTACGTCGCATTAACTTGCGGACGTCGCACGTAGCGACGTAGACTTTAACGTCGCAAACCGAACCAACGTCGCATTAGCGACGTCGCCCCCTACGTCGCATTGATTTGCGAAGGTCGCATCATGCGATGTACCTGCCTACGTCGCACCTTACGTCGCTTGCAACGTCGCATGCTACGTCGCACAAACCAGAACCTTGAAAACTCACATTTTCACTAAGTGTCGAACTTTTACAACCTCAAATCCTTATACGATACGACCTAACAATCATAATAAAACATACTTTCCTATTACAATTACTTTAATTTACGTATTGGATGATAAACTTTAATTATAACAAATCACCAACGGGCCGTATACTTTGTTACGAACGCGAACAAACCAACATTTAAACACAACGGGTTGTATGAACAACTAGCCTAGATGGTCTTGCGAGACATCTACTTACTTAACCTTACGTGTTTAGGCACTAGAAGGTCACGGGTTCGGAGAACCTACTTGCTTTACTACTACTTGCTATTCACCACTGCTTGACTCAGGTGAGTCTTACGGCCCCACTTTTACTGTTTTAACTTATTGGGGGAGATACATGCTACTGATTTTTCTTGAACACAAGTACTAAACTGTTTACTATACCAAACGGAATTGCATGAGTTACTTACTATTTACTGAAGTCTCTCCATCATATATCGTTAGTTATGTACTTAAGCGCGAACAGTAGTTAATGGATCCATTAGGTAAATGACCCTCCCCGCCCGGGGTAGTAGCGCTACCACGAACCGTTACGTACAAACGGGCGACTATTATTTCGTTACTTATGCTTGCTCAATTTCGAGCATGTCACGGGAGCAACTGATTATTTACGGGTTAAGCTTCGATTATGAGCCTCATGGCAACGGTATAACTTGATTACTTTACTTTTGCGAGATTTGCAAATACTTGATATACGCCTACGGGCACTACTGATGAAATCTTGTGTTCAAACTGATTATTTACTGATAAACCTGTGAGATTCACCAACCTTTTGGTTGACCCTTTTTAGCATGTATTCTCAGGTACACTTACGGAGTAGGATCACTCCAGGATTACTAGCTAGAGTCGCATGATTTCCAAACTGCATTTAACGGAGATTCTTTGGCATTATCTTTTGTAACTATGGTTATGTAATAGAATCTCCCGCCACATACGCGGACTCTAGGCTTACATATTTTTGTAAAGAAAACTATATGTTTTCAAATGATTTAATTATGAAATGTAATTACTTTACAAAACGTCTCATTTAGAGGTCGTTTGCTGTATATCTTGTGCTTTGTATATTGATTAGTAACACCCAAGTATGCTTCCGCAAATCACTAAATTTGGGGGTGTTACAAATAATATAGATGCTTAGTTGATAGATTGTTTTATTAATCATAGATGCATAATATTATTATATAATGATTCTGATATTAGATATTTAGTAAATTGGATATTATTTCTGATTTTAAAATATAAATATCATTACACGAACAGGATGCTGAAGCTGAGGCTGCAAATCCCGAAGTTATATTACTTGAGGATGAGCAGATACAGCTTGATAGATCAGTTGAAGTACCGACTGAGGTATTATATCTGATTAATCTTAAATATATAGAACTTGTATGATAGAGCTTACGCTAATCATAAATGTTTAATATATTTATACTTTAGGATCTGGTTAGATCATCTAGAGGTCGTGATGGTGAGACGGCTTCAGATGAAGATTCTGATAATACACCTTCTCCTTCTCCATCTGCTTCTGAAAGGAAGAGAAAAGGTATGAGATATAAGTTCTATAACTATGAGTGTTATGCAATTAATTAGAGTTTGAGACAGAGTAATCTGTAACAATAACTGATTTTAATTGTGTTTAACTTTACAGCATGAGGTTGCTGATCTAGTTCGTGGAGCTAATTTTCCGACGAACAAAACAGCAAGATTTGCGACAAGTTTGCTTACGCAAGCTTTGTCTCAACCTCATACACCACTTACCAGAGACTGGCATATTGAGTCTCTCACACCGCCTGGACCAAGGACGATACCTGTTACTCCGACGACTGATGCTGAAAGGATTATATCCTTAGAGTCGAGGGTAAAGGATTTGGAGAAGCTTACTTCTCCGATTCCAGAGCTGGTGTCGAGCAATCTTCTTCTTTCTCAGCAGATACTCAAACAGAGTGAATCATACAATCTGTTGATGAAGACTCATGAGACTTTGCTTGCGGACTTCAACGTACAGAGACTGAAGTTATCTTCTTTGGAGAGTCTGGTCTTGAGATCGCATTCAGGACAGTCTACTCAGGGGGAGATATTGGTATATCTGGAGTCTTGCAGAGAAAATGAGTTGAAGAGGAAGAGAGATCAAGACAAGGACGATGATCCCAATGCACCGAGTGGTGAGCAGACTGGTCCTTCAAAGACTGGTGAGCAAGCTACAATTCAGGGGGAGTCTGGTGTTGGTGCTAGTGGTTCTGGAGTGGATACAAGTGCAGATAAGACTGTACCGGGTGATACTGAAGCTGGTAAGATAGCTTAGTATTATCATAGTACTGTAATATTTGTAATAGTTTGTAGTGAACAAATGTAAACTTAATTATTGTGTAAATATATTTGGCTTAGGGTTATTATTATTTTAAATAAAATATGTTGGGTAATTTAAGTTTATATAATTATGTTAAGATAAAATAGTGATCGAAAGACTTCCGACTCATTGAGTAGTCGAGCGGCGTGTTCCGATTAATTTCGGCGGTCAAAATTTTATGATAACATATGCATTTTAGATTTGATTATGGACTTAAGACCGTAAGGTATATAAGTAATTAACAAGTTAAAAATGTATTCGTATTAACTAGACAAATGATATATAATTTAAAGGTTAAATTGATAATGAATGAGATCAATTAACACTTGGAAATTATATAAGTTAATTAATAGTAAATTTAAATGTTTGGTGATTATTCACAATGCATTAGAATTTAAAATTAATTAATATTTGTTAAGTAGACTTAAGAGATTTTAGATTGATTCAGAGTAATCAATAAAAGATTTTATAAGTTATATGTAAATTGCGTTTATATGTTAGGTTAAAATATACAAAAGAATTAATAAAGAAATTCTTAGATTGGTTCAGGGAAATCAATGAAGAATTTGAATTATTAATATATTTGTATTTATATTTTTCTCTAGGAATGGAAATGCTTAATCTATCTGATTCGGAAGATGATATTTTTGATGAGATAGATGAAGAGATTGATTATGATCTTGAGGATGGAGAATTCCAACCACCTACAGATTGGACTGCTGTACCTGAGAATGTGCAAGACATGGGTGTAGATCTAGATGCAAACATTGATGAACACCATGTGAGCCCATCTAGGACAGAAGTTGTTATTGAAAATGAACAAGGTCCAACAATTGTCGATATAGATGAAGATATTGATGATTCAACCTCTGAAGAAGAAGAAGTTCTTGTTCAAACCAAAAATCCTGCTGTTGTACTTAGAAAACTTCCAAAGAAGAAGAAGAAGATTGGAATTTCTGAAGTTGATGTTATGAAAAAGCGTGTACCACGAAAAGGGATTATTGGTTGGTACTTTGACTCAGAACTAAAGCTTTTTGCGATCAAAAGGTTTGACGGAGTTCAATATTTTGAAAGAAAGCTTGCAGTTTTTAGTTCTCTACCACGTTATGATATACGTGATTTGGCTAGATTAGAGATTAACAATCCAAGTCGTGATGATTATGCTGATCGTGTTGAAAGAATCATTAGACATGAGGTTGGTACGAATAAGTTTGTTCAGATTAAGCCAAGAAAGGGAAAAACTGTGAAATTACAAGAGAGAAGTCAAAGAACAGGAAGAAGAAGAAGGAAGAAAGTTTATCCAGCTGTTAGATGCATACAGCAGATTCCACTGAAGACAATGCCACAAGATATTCTGGGTAATATGAAGAGATGGCATGTAGATTCAGGAACTGGAGAAGCTGTTATGATTGAAGCTGATGATGAGGTTGACGGTGGTGAAAGAGAAATCTTTAGAGTTTATGATCATCGACACCTGATGAATATGTCGAGAAAAGATCTGTTAAAGTTAAATGAGAACAGAATTTTGACGACAGATGCATGGGGTGATTTAGGACGAGATTATCAGATGATGGTTAAAACGTGTATCAAGATGAAGATTTACGCAGGCAGTAAGATTTACAAATGAAGACCAAAGACAAGCGTGAAGATAACGACGCTAGAGCTATTGTCAAGGGGGAGTCTGTTGGGACATAGATTGTGACAACAGATCTAGCTTGAAATAGGACTAGTGTAATTAGTATTGTGTTTGTATATTGGTTTGGATTTGTAAAAGAATATTTGTTTTGTTAGTGATATTCGTTAAACATATTGTTTTGTTAAGTTAGACGAATAATTAAATACAAAATAAATAATAGACGTTTGATGCGTAGCGAGTCGAGATCTCAAGTCGCAGCGAGTTGAGCTGTGAGGTGAGACCTGAACTCGCGAAGCATAAGTCTGGCGAGCCGAGTCCTATACTGGGCTTGGGCTGCGAGTTGGACCGAACTCGCCGGCCCATGCGAGCCGAGCCAGAACAGACTATTTAAATGATTTTCTTTGTAAAATCGAAAACACTTTTGATACTTTACATTCTGCGATTCCAGCAAACCAGAGAAAACATAACCTACGGCTAGACTTTGACGTTTTATCGTTTAAAGTTAAGCTTTATAAACGCAATTACGAACGTATTCGTTGTTAGTAAGATAACACCGTATTGAGGGATTCCGCACCTTAATACTTCAGATAACGAAGTTATCGATCCTAAAACTAGGGGACTTACAAAAATGTACCACGGTATCAAGGATTTTTACTGGTGGCCGAACATGAAAGCTGAAATCGCCACCTATGTCAGCAAGTGCCTTACTTGCTCCAAGGTCAAAATCGAATATCAAAAACCTTCTGGTTTACTTCAATAACCCAGTCTTCCTGAATGGAAATGGGAACAAATTGCCATGGACTTCATAACCAAACTACCTAAATCCTCGAGCGGTTGCGATACCATTTGGGTGATCGTGGATCGTCTCACAAAGTCTGCTCACTTCCTGGCAATCAAGGAATCCGACAAAATGGAACGCCTCACCAGAATACATCTGAAGGAAATCGTGACCAAACACGGTGTTCCAATCTCAATTATCTCCGATAGGGATAGTCGTTTCACTTCACAATTTTGGCAATCACTTCAAAAATCCCTGGGTACTCGACTCGATATGAGTACCGCATATCACCCTCAAACCGATGGCCAGAGTGAACGAACAATTCAAACACTAGAAGACATGCTACGGGCCTGCGTAGTAGACTTCGGTGTAAACTGGGAAAAACACCTACCATTGTGCGAGTTCTCGTACAACAACAGCTATCATACCAACATTAAGGCTGCACCTTTCGAGGCACTTTACGGTCGAAAGTGCCGGTCACCTATCTGTTGGACCGAAGTTGGGGATAGCCAACTCACAGGTCCAGAAATCATTCACGAGACGACCGAGAGAATCGTCGAAATTCAAAACAAGCTAAAGGCCGCGCGTGACCGTCAGAAAAGTTATGCTGACGTGAGACGCAAACCACTCGAGTTCCAGGTTGGGGATCGAGTACTACTCAAAGTATCGCCCTGGAAGGGCGTAATCCGATTTGGCAAACGAGGAAAGTTAAATCCCAGATACATTGGACCATTCGAGATCCTCGAAAGGATTGGTCCAGTGGCATATCGATTGCAGCTGCCATCCGAGCTCAGCAGCGTGCATCCCACTTTTCACATTTCAAATTAGGACTAGTAATTAGTGCCTAATGAAGTTTTAATACATGTAATTAGTTCTGCATTAGGCTAATTAATGTATCGATTATTATATATATTGTTGAATATATATCTACACAATTACGCGATTTGATTAAATCGTACAAGTTACAAATCGAACGTAATTCGGTTCAATTAAATACGGACGTTGGTGAACAATTTTGCTAAATAATACTATATTATTTAATAAGACAATTATATCCAAAAATATTGTTTTTATAATATTTCGTATTCAATTCATATCGTACAAACAAGGTCCACGCGATTAAAATATTAAACGCGCAAACAAACAAAACAAGTTAATGTTATATTTATAACGCAATTATTAAGTATTTGATAAAATACTTCACGAAAATAATGGATAATTATTTGCATTTTTAAAAAGTATATTTAAAGGTAATTAATATAAATTTAAACGTTTAAAAAATTCGGGGAAATGAACACCGCACGGAGCGCGAATACACGGAATTAAAAGTGGAGACCCACACATCGGTGGGCCCCCACCGAACCAGCCACAAAGGGGAGGGATCCCACCCCCTCACCCTCATTTCTCACTCTTTCTCTTCTTTCTTTTTCTCTCCAACCAAACCACCATCACCATTTCACAAATCATAAAAATAACAACACAAAACACACTCGGATCATCTCGAGCATTTGAAGAAAAACGTTCACCTCTTCGCGATCTACAACTTCATCTTTCCGGAATTTCATTTCGGCACTTTGTAAGTTTCCGACAATTCTCGAAACTCTTCGATTTCCATTATTTTCGACTTGTGGTTGGTTGTATACACTTAAAATGTCCATATATGGGTTGGGTAAAAGTTTTGGACCGAACGGAAATCGAAAAACTCGTTTTCGACACATTTTCCGGCCATCAGACCGTAACGTCGCATTTGGATCCAGATTTATGCGACGTCAACTTCAACGTCGCAAAACCCCTCGTGACGTCGCATGGTGCGACGTCAGTCACAAAGTCGCATTAAATTGCGACGTCGCGTATAGCGACGCCACCCACAACGTCGCATTAAATTGCGAAAGTCGCACATAGCGACGCCATGCTCAACGTCGCAGTCAGGGCCTGCGACGTCGCACCCAACGTCGCACAAAACAGAAACTAGAAAACACATATTTTTACTAAGTGTCGAGACTCTAAATTTTATCACTTGATTTCACCCAAATTCAAGTCCAGATGCGTTTTTCCTTAAAGCAATATAGTAGAAATAAAAATTTTCCAAGCTGACCTGGCAGCTCGACCCCAGCCAGGGGCTCTGCCCCTTGGACCCCGCCAGGGGCTGCCGCCCCTTGGACCCCGCTAACCAGGGGCACTGCCCCCGGACCCCCGTACTTATATTCCGTAAGCACATTTTTCACCAAGTGTCAAACTTGTACAACTTCAAAACACTTATACGATACAACTTTTCAAACATAATGGAATTTACTTTTCAAGTATAACGCTTCGAAATCAATGTGATAACATCAAGATTATTGTTGCAATTAATCACCAACGGGTCGTACACGTTTTCAAACATACAATTCAATCAACCAAATCGTAGTAATTTGGACAAGTCAATCAACCAAATCGGGACAATTTGGACAAACAACTACAAGGGTAGTCTTTCGAGATACCTAATCAATTAATAACCATCATGTGTCATGGACACCTTCAGGTTACAAGTCTTCGGACATCAATTCAAGGCTAACCAATTCAAGCTTATTTAGATAAACATACAAGGCTCAGGTGAGTTTCATGGCCCCATTTTCACTACTTTTACCAGGGGTGTGATATTACTACTTCATTTTGTTTTACAAGTAGAACGCAAGTGCCAACCTTCAAATACTACATGAGTTTCAAGCTAATCAATTAAAGTCCTCTATAGCATAGTCTATAATATTTTAGCGTGAATGTTAGTATATGATATCATATGGGATTGACAATCCTCATCCGGGTTAGCACGCACTAACCGGTCAAACGGATGTATTAACATTTGGGAAGACAAGTGTGGATTAGACACTCGTAGGAGGCAAATCAGTTAGGTTTCCTTAATTGGACCTAGCGCTCAAGTTAAGCTCAGACTATGTGCTCATGGATTGTATAACTTTTATCTTGCTTAATTGCATTTTAAATTCAATATAAATCTTGCGGTTCTTACAACTATACATCGACATACAAACCTGTGAGCTCACCAGCGTTTTCGCTGACCCATTTTAGTATATATCACAGGTACCCAGCAGTAGGTGGACTGCACAGGCAGGGACTATTAGCTCGAGTTAGCATACATACAACTAGAGATTTGATTGCATTATTATATTTTGTAAAAGTAATTATGCCATGTAATCTCTCAATTTCAGGAACCGAGTTAATGTAACATTATTTTGATGTAAACGTTTATTTTGTTAATACAAGTTTAAAACGACGCATATAGTGGTCGTTCATTATATCTTATGTGCTTTGTATAATGATTAGTGACACCCAAATTGAGCTTCCGCAAAACATTAAATTTAGGGGGTGTCACACGTTTATTGGTGGAAAGGCGATATATTAATTTGAAGTTTAAAAGTCTATTTAGAAAGGTTAATTAAACTAGGTTTCTCATTTTATATATATTAGTCCGTAATATAAGTACCTTTGGTCGTTATGCAGCTTCCACGTATTTGTACTACACCTAGAGTGTTTCCAACGCTATACTGCATAACAGTTGAATAGGGGCCGTCATATTACTTCGTAATATTGTACCGTTTCGTAATATGACTACCTTCGGTCGTTCCTCGACTTCCATACATTTCTACTCCACCTTGAAGTGTTTCCAGTACTATATCGAGTAACAGTCGAATAGGGGCCATCATATTACTTTACGATAATTAAGACCATTTATATTTTACTACTATGATGATCCTAAGGCAACAATCAAACAAGAACATGCAATAAGACGATCAAAGCAATACTACCGATCTTCAATATTTAATTATAAATCATCCCATAATTAACTAACTACATCGCAAACAAACACAACAAGTATACTACTCTCTAATCATGGCAATAACTAAATCTAGCATAATTAATATAAACGTAATTAATTAAGATTGATAAGGATAGAAAGAACCAGGATTAAATGCAAGAGAGAATAGACTTGAATTAATTGACACAATTCCGAGCGTACTCCGAAGATTACAATGCGTTCTGCACTTTCCTTATATTCTAAACAAGCTCCTAAACTAGCCTAAAACTAATTTTTAGTAAGAAAATAGAAAGAAAGTAGAAGCAATATCTTAAGAGAAGTATATTGTTCTAAGAATGGTTTGTGTGAAAATGAAGGCTTAAGGTCTCTATTTATAGGTGAGAGTTGGCTCATTTTAGCACTCCAAGGAACACATTAGCAAAAGGTGGAAAATGTGGTGCACCGGGTACCAAAAAACGCGTAAAGGTGGTGCACCGGGTACCAAAAAGCATGTAAAGGTGGTGCACCAGGTACACGCAAGGACCAAAAAGAGGAAATGGGACGGGAGGGTGGTGGCCAGCGCCGGGGGCCTGGTGGCCGGCGGTGGGGGCCTGGTGGCCGGCCTAGTACGCCGTGCTACCGCCCCGGTTCGCTTTCTTTCTCTGCGTTGCTTGATTCGCGCGTATCTTCTTCGTTATGCATCCGTTGCGTGGATTCTTTTTTTGTTGGATTCGTTTTTCAAAAATGATGACTTTGATGAAAAGAAATCCCAAAAATATGTCTATGAACTTTAGATGTCTCGTACGAATCGTTTGAATCTTCCGGCGGGCGTAGAATCTTCATTCTTCATCCGTTTTTGCTGATTCTTCTTCTGTTGGATTCGTATTTTGAAAACGAACATCTTGGATAAGTTAAATATTATTGATGGGAACTTTGTCTCTAAATCTTGTTTTGATGCCTCGAGTCTTCAATTGTACGTGGAATCTTCGTTTTTCGGTCGTTTTGCTTGATTTTACTCGTGCAACCTTGTTTTGACCTACTTGGCATATTATCACTGATTTGTACTGTATTTGAGTTAAAATGCCAAGAATCGTTCCAGAATGAGAGAGATATCGGTGGTAAAAACGTGACTTTTTACGCGATATCAAGTATCCCACACTTAGAACATTGCTTGTCCTCAAGCAAACTCGAATTTCAAGCATGGTTAAAGATAAGTAGGTAATGAAATATTTTAGGGTGGAACTTTTTACTGTGGGTGTTTTGGAAAAATAAAATATTCGTGCTTTTGAGAAAGTAAGGTTGTAATCTTTAGGAGCATGCTTTTGATCTTTGATCTTGGATACATGACTAGGCGATCCTCTTAAGGTGGTCACTCCAATCACTCAAAGTGTTTAGGGTTTCCTATTCTATTATATCAATCACTCAGAACGCCAGTCATGTATCGTTTATCGTCATAGGCTTGATCGAGATTCACATCGTTACCTTTTAAGTGAGCGCGAAGTCGATCTAGCTACAATCATTCTAGGAGAAGTGATGTAGGGTTTTTGGAGTGGAGTGTTGGTGATATGAGAGGGGGTTGTGTTGGTTTCTCATAATTTTTTTTTTTTGTGAAGAGGAAAGTTGGGATTTTTGGGAGGATTGACGCCCTTTTCTCTTGATTTTTGGTAGGAGTCCTTTTTTCTCCATTTGACTTTCTTTTCTTCGAATTCTTTTCTTTCGATTTTTTTTCGACGTCATATCCTTGTAGCTTCTCTTCTTTCATCTTTGGAACTTACTATAAAGTTTGAGGGATGCTTTTGAGAGGGTAGGGATAACGTATTTATTTTTGGGTGTACGGATGGGTTTAAGAATGATGTGATTCGATCTCCTTTTTACTCACCAGTTCGGATTCGAAATGCATAACGGGAGCAAGTTCTGATTCTAAAAGTATACATCGGCACACTCAAGAATCGAAGAAGTGCAGCATTAAAAATGAATGCTTTATATGGCTCAAGATACCTCACGAATCGAAAGTTGGTTTGTTGTGTGCCTAGTCATGTGATGCTCTTTATGGGATTACTAAACTAATTTTTCAAAAGAATCCGTATTTTATTCATCCTTTTCCCCAAAGTAAATCATTCTTTGTCTAAAATTTTCATTTTCAACATATTTTTAACTCAATTTTGAAAATTTTGTTTACTTTTCGGAGAAGGATGGTCTAAAAGAGCAGCGAGTTTAGAATCAAGCATATACCATTATCCATTTTACAGTAGTGTATACTACTGCTATCCCACACTTAAAGGAACATCGTCCTCGATGTTATTCTAACATCTGACTGGGGTAAAGATCCCACACTTAGGATTTGAAACATTTTAGACATTCTTTTAGTAGTGTGTGTTGGGTTTGAATCCCACACTTAGTGATAAGCATAGTGGATGTAGTATATTTATAACGAAGGAAAGAGAGTGGTATAGAAGTACTCCCTAGTAGCTGCGTGGTATGCGTTTGCCGAACTTCGTCTTGCTGGGTTCACTTTTGATCAAGTCTTCTTGTGATTGGTCTCGTAGGTGTGAACACGTTGGATATACTTTCTTTGATGCGTCAGGCAGAAACTTGTTCGTATATCCAAGTGTGAAAGATAGTCGGAGACTTCATCACTTCTTGGAATGTAAAGTTGCGGAAATGTAAAACACGGGTTGCCTCCCGAGAAGCGCTCTTTTAAAGTCGAGAGCTCGACTTCTTTTCTCCTAGCTAGGTGGAGAAGGATGCATCCATGGGATCCCCTTTGTTGATGTTGTGGGCCCTAGGTTGCGGAAAAGTGTATCGAGGTGGATAGATACTCATGAAATGATTGATTATTGTGGTAATCAATTCAAGTGGACTATCTCTCGACTCTGCCTTGTAGTTCTGAAGATGCTCTGAAGTTTTCCTCGCAAGTCAGTGAAGTCCGAAGGTGATGTAGTCAACTGCTTTAGTGACAGTCCCACTAGGGTCTATCATGGTGGTTGTGTCTGTCTTAACAACCTCTCTGGGCGGTGGTTTTTGCCAGAAAGAGCATACAAACGCCAAGAATTGCAGTTTTATGTCTTCGTAGTTCTTGGTCTTGGGGTTTCCGTTGAATCTTCTAATGGATGTGCACATGTCCTCTATTTGCCGGTGCTGATGGTTGTTGAATGGAAAGTTGGATTCTGAGAAAACTAGAGTAAGCTGATGAAGTATCTCCTTGCATCCTGAGTAGAATATGAACTTCGTTCTGGAGTTACTTTTCCATTGTTGAATCTCCCTTAGATGGGTCGTAACAGAAGTAGCGATATCAAGTGGTGATTCATATGTAACCCTAAGGGGTCGTTCGCGCCTTGATTCCTCCCAAACGAGATCACTAAGTTCTTCAATCAATAACTCAATTTGTTTTTCAACAGTGGAGTTGATGACCATAGATCCGCTTTCTTTGTAACTGAGGTGATCTTCTCTACTTAGCATGTTAAGCAATGATGTGAGGTCATTCATCATTGAAATGTCAGCACAACTGCTCGGATGTCCAGTAGTCTCTTTCATATGCGCTCTAATGGATCCTAACATCTCCCATTGCGTTGAGGTCAATGGGATGTTAGATCTTTTCAGGGCATTGTAGATCCTAGCATAAGCCCGTCTCTGTTGTTGACAGAATTGCAGTTCAGCAGGGGAAAGAGCAAGCATGTTGACTACGCCGCTTATTGTGACACCCGTCAAATTAGGACTATTAATTAGTGCCTAATCAATTGTAAATACATGTAATTAGTTCTGTGTTAGGCTAATTAATGTATCAAAATATATATTGTCGAATATATACGATTATGCGATTTGATTAAATCGTACACAATTTAAATCGAATGTAATTCGGTTCTATAAATACGGACGTTGGTGAACGAAATTATTAAATAAAATATTATTATTTAATAACACTATTATATCCAACATATTATTTTGATAATATTTCATATTCATTTCGTATAATACAATTAACAATTTACGCGATTAAAAATATCAAACGCGCAAACAATCCAAAATAAAGATAAGTTATATTTTATAACTCGTTACATAAAGTATTTAATAAAATACTTCAACAAAAAGATTGAATGATTATTCGTATTTTAAAACGTATATTTAAACATGTAAAATAATTAATTAACGTTTTAAACGACCGGGAAAAACGAACAACGCACGGAGCGCAAACACGGAGACGAAAAATTGGAGCCAACCACACATGGGTGGGGCCCATGTGGGCCGGCCCCCATACCTCAAAAATGGGGATTCTTCCCATTTTCTCATAATCATCATCATCTCCATCTCTTTCTTTCTCTCTTTTCCTCCAAAAACCACCATCACCATCTTCATCAAAAATCACCAAATAACACACTCAAACGATCTCGGTTTTCAAGGCTCTTTGGAGAAAAACGACCACCACTCAACGATCTACATTCCTATCTTTCCGGTTTTTCACGACGTTAACTTTGTAAGTTTCCGACAAAATCCGAAACTCTCCGATTTCACTTACTTTTACATGTTTGCGGTTTGTTTAAGCTTGTAATGTCCAAATATGGGTTGGGTAAAAGGATCGGACCAAGTGGTCGCCGGAAAACTCGTTTTTGGCTCAAAAATCCGTTAACAGCTCGAAGTGACGCAACGACGACTGCAGTATAGCATCACTTCGTGCGTCACTTAAGTGACGCATTGAGTGTCGCTAAAAGCCCTAATTTTGCGGCCCACCCTATTTGTTCCATGATCTATGGGTCTACTGGAGCTACCCACTTTGATCAATTAGCCAAGATTTTGACCGGATACGAAATCACTGGTGCTCGATCTAGTGGTATTTTTAACTTGCCTAAGTGCCGCATAAAACCCCTTTTTCCCGACACTTTTCTAAGTGTCGCAAATTCAATACCCGTCACTTTGAACCGACACTTATAGCGTCACTCGTCTAAGTGACGCCTACAATCGAGAACTGACTTCAACCGTCACTAACCTTAGTGACTCATGACACTTGTACCGACACTTACAACCGACACTTCCTTAAGTGTCGCACTCTATGCGTCACTTGCACAAGTGACGCCATAAATCAGAATCCGTCATTTCATGCGACACTTCCTAAGTGTCGCGTAAACCCTTGAGTGTCGCTATAAGTGACGCTGAAAACAGAATGTTTACAACTTATTTTTACTAAGGGTCGAGACCTAAATTTTATCACTTGATTTCACCCAAATTCAAGTCCAGATGCGTTTTTCACCAAAGCAATTTAGTAGAAATAAAAAATTTTTGAGCTGACTTGGCATCTCGACCCCAACTAGGGGCCAGTCCCTTGGACCCCGCCAGGGGTTGCCACCCCTGGAACCCCGCTCACCAGGGGCGCTGCCCCCGGACCCCCGTCACCTAAAGTTTATAAATTCTTTTTAAGTATAACTATTTGAAATCAAAATAATAATGTTAAGATTATTAATACAACTAATCACCAACGGGCCGTACACGTTTTCAAAACACACGTTAATCAAACAACCAAATTGTAGTAATTTGGACATTATAGTTGAACGAACAACTACAAAGGTAGTCTTTCTAACTACCTACTCATATTAATAACCATCGCGTGTCGTGGACACCCTCAGGTTATCTGTCTGCGGATATCGCATTGCTTGATTAAGCATCATACGTTTATCGGTTTAACGATCCAAGACTCAGGTGAGTCTCATAACCCCTCTTTTTACCGATTTGCACTCAGGGGTGTGATTCAATGCTTATTTTTAAAATGTGAACGCAAGTACAAACTTTACAATATACTACATGAGTTGTTTTCCACTAATCATTTCAAAGTCCTCCGTCAGCATAGTTTGGTAATACATTGTAGCGTGATTATTAGTATATGGTACCATATAGGATTGACCCTCCTCGTCCGGGTTAGCATGCACTAACTGGGTAAACGGATGTACTAATAATTGTTCAGACAAGTGTGGATTAGGCACTCGTGGAGGCACCTCGCTCGGAATTCTCTATATGGGACCCGACCCTCGAGTTAAGCTCAGACTATGTGCTCATTGCTGTATACATTTACTATTTATTTGCTGGATGCAGATCCTTACTTAAATCTTGCGGTTCATACGATATTATCTGATTTCAAACATGTGAGCTCACCAGCTTTAGCTGACCCATTTTAGCATGTATCACAGGTACCCAGCAGTAGATTGGACTGCCTCAGGATTTCTATAGCTCGAGTCAGCATGCAGACATTTGAGATTTTCTTGCATTAGTATATTTTGTAAAAGTACTTATGTACTGAAATCTCTCATTAAATCGAACACGAGCTTTGTATTGGTTGTAAATATTGTAAACAGTTAAATATCAATATATATTGTTAAAACGACGCATATAGAGTCGTTTGCTATATCTCTTTGTGCTTTGATATTTGATTAGTAACACCCAATGTATGCTTCCGCTAAACAGTGAATTTGGGGGTGTTACAGATTGGTATCAGAGCCTAAGGTTATAGTGAACTAGGTTGCATTTAGTGGGCCTAGACTATGACCGTTAGGCAGTATTTCCTTATTAGGCATGACTGGTTCAGGAATTACAGCATACGACTTTAATTTAACATAGCCTGATCAACTATGTACAATTAAGGAAAGATGATGTAAGGTCTGAAACGGTTATGTTGAATAGGAATACACTATTTGACTCTGACCTCGAGAGAACCGAGATTTAAACATGTTTGTGCTAGACACTCAATAGGTTGTATTATATACGTATCATATGAATATAGGCCTCACTCCTACTAACGCTTTGTCTCAGAAATGGCAAACACACCACCCAATTCATCGCGCTCTCAATCCGCGTCGCAGAACCCACGGGTAGCTAGGAGGAACGTTAGGATGCCTCGAGCTGGCCCATATCCCACCCACTTCAGCCTGCCGGCCTTGGCTGCTAGGCTAGATCACCACGACCAACAACTTCGCACCATGGACGTCGTGTTGCAGGAAACGAACGAAAACTGGAGACTTACATCCCTCGAGCGCATCGAACAAGTCTCCGAGGATCACGAAACCACCATTAACAATGTAGACGTTCTTTTCAACAAAGTGGTGGAGATAAGCGTAGAAACTCCCTTTTGAAACACAGACTAAAAGAGTGTGAGCAACGCTCACGGGAAACGGAAGAATATGCCCGTGGATTGGTACAGCGACTAGCATTGGCTGAAGACAATGCCCGACAGGCCAGTAGACTTGCAAATACTGTGGATCATTTCATTGAAATGATGGAACAGATTAATCTACGTTGAGACTAGTGTAGTCTTTGTCTTGTAATCTATCTTGTAGTCTAATAACTACTTAAGTGCTACTTTATGATTCGGTCGGATGTAACAATTCCCGACACCTTTTGTAATACATCCATGGGATGTAACCTTTGAACTCGTATTATCTAACAAATATTCCTTGCTGTTTCAACTCATATTAATTGCCATTTTTCATATTGATGTTATGTATTACCGCTTTTATACATGAGCATCTGTAACAAATACAATTTTCCTACAAAATCTCATGTATCTTCATTTCTTTTATTGAAGAATCATGCCGCCGAAGACAAGACCATACTCCGATGCTCAGCTTACATCACTCATAGCTCAGGCTATGACTGAAGCTCTGGCTCGGAATACTTCACAGAACTCCGGGAGAAACAGCGATACCGCTGAAACCACCGCCACCAAACCTTGTTATTACAAGGATTTCCAGAACTGCAAACCCTCAAGCTTCAAGGGAACCGAAGGAGCCATCGGACTGGTCAGATGGTTCGAGAGGATGAAAATTGTCTTCCGCATCAGCAAATGTGCGGAGGATGACAAAGTCAAATTTTCCACCTGCACCCTAGAAGATGATCCCCTCTCTTGGTGGAACTCGTATGCCCAGTCTGTGGGTATAGACACCGCCTACTTGCTACCTTGGGAGGAGCTGAAGAATATGCTCACGGCTAAGTATTGCCCAATCGAACAACTCCAAAAGCTGGAGGAAGAATTCTGGCACCTAAAGGTGCAAGGTAATAATATTGACGGATACACCGCCAGATTTCAACAGCTTGCCATCCTTCGCCCAGCCATGGTCAGCACCGAGTCTGACAAGATCAGAAAATACATCCGCGGCCTTCCGGAACCTGTCCGGGGAAACGTCGCCTCGTCAAACCAAGCCACCCTTGATGGTGCTATCCGATTGGCCCATGAACTCATGGCCATGAAAGAGGACCAAGAACCACCAACTCCATCCTCCAACAGCAACAAAAGAAAGTGGTCCGACAACCACAACAACTACCAAAACAAGAAACCCGACACCATCAAAGCCTACAACTCCAACACCGAACCCAAACGAGGTTACACTGGGAGCAAACCCTACTGCTCTAAGTGCAGCCGTCATCACGAGGGTTCCTGCGAAACTCCCTGCAATAACTGTAAGAGATACAGACACCTCACCAAAGACTGCAGGTCCCCCAACAACTACAGCAACAACTCCAACCGCAACGCCAGGCCATCCAAAGCCTACTACGAATGCGGAAATCCTGGGCACTACAGGAACGAGTGCCCAAAACTGAAGAACAAGGGCAACAACAACAACCACGCTAAAGGTAGAGCCTTTGTACTCAACTCTAGAGACGCTCGTCAAGACCCGAATGTGGTCACGGGTATGTTCCTCCTCAACAACTTAAATGCATCTATTCTGTTTGATACTGGTGCCGATAGGAGCTTTATATCTGATGAGTTTTGCCCACTACTTGACATCACCCCCATGGCCTTAGATGTTAAGTACACCGTAGAACTAGCAGACGGTAAACTCATAGAAACCGATAGTGTAATACCTAATTGCACTTTAAACCTAGTGGACGAAATCTTTTCTATTGATCTCATGCCTGTTAGAATCGGAAGTTTTGACATCATCGTGGGTATGGACTGGTTGTCCAAGCATCGGGCCGAAATCGTCTGTCATGATAAGATTGTCCACATTCCTCTCGTCGTTGATAGAACCTTGATCATACAGGGGGAGACCGGTGGGACGAGACTGAATATCATCTCTTGCTTGAAAACCCGAAAATTTCTGAGAAAGGGTTATCCGGCAATTCTTGCGCACGTCATGGATAAAAAGTCGGAAGAGAAGCTACTTGAGGATGTGCCCATCGTTCGAGACTTTCCAGAAGTCTTTCCCGAAGAACTGCTTGGTCTACCGCCACCAAGACAGGTTGAGTTCTCAATCGATCTTGTGCCAGGTGACTCACCTGTGGCACGAGCACCATTCCGTTTAGCCTCATCCGAACTTCAGGAGTTGTCCACCCAGTTAAAGGAACTCCTGGACAGAGGTGTAACACCCTCAAATTTCGGTTTGCGGAAGCGGTCGGGTCGGGTGTTACCAAATTAAATATCACCGCATAAGATACATAATGAACGACTCTAAATGAGACGTTTGAAAATAATTATACATTTGCCAAAATAGAACGTTTACAACGTTGCGAGTTTAATAGAAATTTCAAATACATAATTTGAAAATACAAAAGTAAATGCAGAGTAGTCCCAATTGTTTGAAAATATGCGACTCGAGCTAGCATAATCTTGTAGCAATCCTAATCCTGCTGGGCACCTGAGAACACATGCTAAAACAGGTCAGCTATAAAGCTGGTGAGTTCATAGGATGGTTAGTTGAAAACATAAAGTATAAAACCTTGTATGTTTAGAAAAATAGTCCAGAATCCACGATTCTGCTTTGTATTAAGTTGAAGTTGTAATCACCAATGTGTATACGCTAGTCGAGGTATCTAATACCTAAGTAATAGTGGTATGTACTCAAGTACATATTAATTGAGGCATTCCGAGCCTGATACCTATCTGGTACTAGGTAAATCTATCGATGTGAGGCAATGCATGCCTAAGTTGAAATCAAGTAGTTGTATGACCACGTCATATGATAAAAGGTATTTGTAGTTCCGCAAAACTATGATTGAATATATATAGTGTGTTGCATCCAGCAACAATTGATTGTAGACCCGCAGATCTATGATTGAATGTTTAGTGTGTCAGTTTGACCAGTTAGTGTGAGCTAACCCGGACATGATTGTACGTTATGTGTGTTCGTTTACCCGGCTAGCAAAAGCTAACCCGGACATGATTGAGCTAACGGCCTCGCATGAAAACTTCACCGATCCGTTAACTAGTGTATGTGTGGATCACGAGCAAAAGCCCGCCCATCCATCGATTTGTATCGCTTTACCGTGATATCGTACTTGTGCCCACTTTACCGTGGCATCGTTTTGTGCCACTGCAATACTGTGACATCGTTTTGGTGCCTAACTGGCAGCCGTCCGCATTGCTCGCAAGCAACGTATGTGTAATTGATCCGGCAGTACTACGACATGCCCGACTTGAGATAATTGAGCCGACAGTACAACGACATGCCCGACTGAGTTGATATGAGCCAGCATTACTACGACCAGCCTGACTGAGTAGATAGTATTGTACACGCGTATGTATATCCATATACATGGTTAATTTATAGTTGGCACCAAGTGTTCGAGGTAGAGTAAAAGTATGTGTGTATATATAAATCTACACTTATATATATATATATATATATATATATATATATATATATATATATATATTAATTGAATCAGCAAGCACAATAAGGTAATGTATCATGTAGCACATGATATTGATTAGTTGTAGCTAAGTATGTATATACAATACTTAACTCTTTGCTGTATCACTATAAGCCTAGGTATGACTAATCATCACCTAGTTGTTTCGTATGTTACTATTGTATACCCCTAGCCTCAGTCTAGCAAGTATGTTGAGATTCCTGATTCGTATAGGCAGTATCAGCTCCTAAAAAGGGAAACTAATCTTGTGATTGTTTAAGTGTTGCCCAGTGTGGGTAGAACTAACCAGTTCTAATGTATTTGATAAGATTGTCCCACGACAATATAGTCAACTAAATTGATAACCCAAATTAGGTTATAAAGTGATGGTCCTTGCTCATGACATAGCAAATCATAATTGTAACCTACCTAGGTTAAGTATTGGTATTGTTTCAAAATAGTATGGTGGGTGTAATTCCTAAGTATTACACATTTCGTATTACATGGCAGTAATATAGTAAATTGTGAATTATAAAAGTTTATTAATATAATTCGAAAACAGTTATTGAGCATGCGTCTCACCCCGAAAACAGTAGAACAGTTGAAGAGTGGGGCTATGAAACTCACCTATGAGTTGTCAGCGATCCTACGATACGCGCGTAGTCTGATGGGTAACCTCTTAGTGTCCTAATCAAATGAGTTGTGTAAGTATTTATTTGTTGTTCATGTTTGGAAACTGGGTACGGGGGTTCGGTGACAGATTTTTAATAATAACCTTAACCATTATTATTATACTTTGATTTATCCATTTTGCGTATTAATCGTATCGTATTTGGTTTGGTTATTGAAAAGTGATTTTTAAACACTTAGAATGTTCTTGGCTTCTGTTTTGCGACATAAAAATTTTGTCATGCGACACAAGGGTTGTGTCGTATAGAAATGCGACACAAGAGCTTAGCGACACAAGGGTTGTGTCGCATAAGCTTTTCGGTGCTAAATCAATAGCGACATAAGGGTTGTGTCGTATTTGATTTACGACACAAGGGTACGACACGAGATAAGACACAAAATACGACATAGCCTACGACACAATACGGTTTATGCGACATAGTGTTATGTCGCAAAGATGAACACCAACCCAGAAAGTTGCGACTGTCGCGATTTTCCGATCCAAAACCCAAACCAAACGCATTTTTAAGCCGTAAAATCATGTTCTCTTCATTGTTTAGGTTATAACTAAGTTGTGTACACAATATTACATCAAAACATTACACCAAAATGAATAGATCTAAAAATTTAGATATTTTCTTACAATTGCAAATCGGAGCTAAAGGAGGAAGAAAGCGAGTATGGTGCCTTTGTAAATCTTGTTCCTCATTTGATGGTGATTCCGAAAATATGAATTTCGTGGGTTGATTTGTAAATGTGACACCCGTCAATTTAGGACTAGAATTTAGTGCCTAATCAAGTTTTAATACATGTAATTAGTTCCGTGTTAGGCTAATTAATGTATCAGTTATTATATATATATTGTTGAATATATATCTACACAAGTATGCGGTTTGTTTAAATCGTACGAGTTTCAAATCGAATGTATTTCGATTTAATCAAATACGGACGTTGGTGACCAATCTTATTAAATGACGAGACATTATATCATAACATTATGTCAAAGATATTATTTTGTTAATATTCTAATTATAATCCATATTGTACAAACAAGAATCGAGCGATTAAAATGTAACGCGCAATCAAAACTAAACAAATTTCTTTTTTTTAATGTAATTAACAAGAGCATAATAAAATATTTCAACATACTATCGGATAATTATTCGCATTTTCAAAACGTATAATTAAACGCAAAAACGAATATTTAACGTTTAAACGACCGGGAAAACGAACACCGCACGGAGCGCTTTGCGTGGACTGAAAGTGGAGGAACCCCACCAAAATCACCTCCTCCCCTTTCTCTTTCTCATTTCTTCTTTTATCTTTCTCTTCCTTCCTTTCTTTTTCTCAAAAATCACAAACCACCACCAACTTACAAATCCTCAAAATAAGAACACGAAACGACCTTGGATCATCAAAATAATTACGGAAAAGGAACCACCTCGACGCGATCTACATTTCTATCTTTTCGGATTTTCAATCCGACACCGCGTAAGTTTCCGACAAATTCCCGAAACTTCTCGTTTTAGCTTGTTTTTACATATTTATGAGTTATATAACATGTATATGTCCAAATATATGAAGAAAACACGAATTTACGACCTAAAAATGAGTTTGATTTGGATTTTGGGATTGAAAAATCGAGACAGCCGTGTTCACTGTCTGAGTGTTCTTCAGTGCGACACAAGCCTTGTGTCGCATACTGTGTCGCATAAAACCCGTTATGTCGCATCTTGTGTCGTACCAAACCTATAGTGTCGCAACTCATGCGACACAATATTGTGTCGTATACTATGTCGCAAATTATGTCGTATTTCTATACGACACAACCACTATGTCGCTATTGATTTAGCATTCCGAACCTATGCGACACAACCCTTGTGTCGTATAGGTATTGTGTCGCACTTCTATGCGACACAACCCTTGTGTCGCATAACAAATTATTATGTCGCATATTGTGTCGCATAAAACAGAATATTTACAACTTTTTACTAAGTGTCGAGACCAAAATTTTATCACTTGATTTCACCCAAATTCAAGTCCAGATGCGTTTTTCCTTAAAGCAATATAGTAGAAATAACAATTTTCCAAGCTGACCTGGCAGCTCGACCCCAGCCAGGGGCTCTGCCCCTTGGACCCCGCCAGGGGCTGCCGCCCCTTGGACCCCGCTACCAGGGGCGCTGCCCCCGGACCCCCGTACTTAGATTCCGTAAACACATTTCTCACCAAGTGTTGAACTTGCACAATTTCAAATACTCGTGCGATACGACTGCTAAAACACATTGAAACATACTATTCAAGTATAATGTTTCGAGACCAAAAATTTAATGATGAGATTATTATTACAAAGAATCACCAACGGGCCGTACGCGTTTTCAAAACATACTTTAAATTCAAACAAGTCGTTGTAACTTGTGTCAATTCAACCAAACAAGTCGTAGTAACTTGTAACAAAACAATCAACCAAATCGTAGTAATTTGGACATATATATATAGTTGTATAACAACTACAAAGGTAGTCTTTCGAGATACCGGTACAATTAATAACAATCAAGTGTCGTGAACACATTCAGGTTTCAAGTCTTTGGACATCAATTCACAGCTAATTACTTCAAGTTTATTAAATTAAACACTTCAAGACTCAGGTGAGTTTCATAGCCCCATTTTCATTATTTTACAACTAGGGGTGTGATAATACTGCTCTGTTCTGTTTTACGAGTAGAACGCAAGTACCAACCTCCAAATACTACATGAGTTTCAAGCTAATCAATTTAAAGTCCTCTATAGCATAGTCTCTAATATTTTAGCGTGAATGTTAGTATATGATATCATATGGGATTGACAATCCTCATCCGGGTTAGCACGCACTAACCGGTCAAACGGATGTATTAGCATTTAGGAAGACGAGTGTGGATTAGACACTCGTAGGAGGCAAATCAGTTAGGTTTCCTTAATTGGACCTAGCGCTCAAGTTAAGCTCAGACTATGTGCTCATGGATTGTATAACTTTTATTTTGCTTAATATCAATTTAAATTCAATTTAAATCTTGCGGTTCTTACAACTATACATTGACATACAAACCTGTGAGCTCACCAGCGTTTTCGCTGACCCATTTTAGTATGTATCACAGGTACCCAGCAGTAGGTTGGCTGCACAAGCAGGGATTATTAGCTCGAGTCAGCATACATACAACAAGAGATTTGGTTGCATTATTATATTTTGTAAAAGTAATTATGCTATGTAATCTCTAAATTTCAGGAACCGAGCTAATTTAACATTATTTTGATGTAAACGTTTACTTTATTAATGCAAGTTTAAAACGACGCATATAGTGGTCGTTCATTATATCTTATGTGCTTTGTATATTGATTAGTGACACCCAAACCGAGCTTCCGCAAATCATCAAATTTGGGGGTGTCACAGTAAATCCGAAATTTTGGTGTGGATTGAGTTGAGAGAGTTTTAGTTTGTGTGTGTTTTGAAATAATGAAAATGAAAGAAATTAAGAGGTGGAGGTGGGTTTTATCAAAACCCAGCTCCCAATTTGGGGAACTGTGGTCTCCAACCACAGTATAAAATATCTGCGTTTTTGTACCCAATCGTAATATAAATTTAATATTTTAAGCTCAAAGTTTGTTTATATGATTTCGTAAATATTTTAAATAAATATATTTTACTTGAATTACAAAAATGTAATTTGGTTATAATTGTTTATGGAAATACAATTATTCAAAGTTTCAAATTGGGCGCGAAAATTGACTTTTTGACCGGTTGTTACATTCTCCCCCTGTTAAGAAAATTTCGTCCCGAAATTTCGCGTGAGGTAGTGATCGCGTGGGGTTCGGGGAGACATGTATGTACGAAAAGTTTGTCGATTAGATTGTAGACATATAATGTCTATGACGAGGTTGAATAGCAGTCAATCCATGACCGTGTTGCTATTTATCATTGTTGTCAGATTCTGACTATGTTGTTTGCTCGAGGTATGATTAAGTCGTGGTTACTAGGTAACCATTTACATTGTAGTCCATTCGGGACTAGGCAGTTGTCACAAAGTGACAATTTAAAGAGTAGTCCTATCAGGACTAAGTGGTTGGCGAACGTTCAGTAGATCAGTCTGCCGAAAACAAACTTTGAGTTTTACGTGGGCCTAGGTCAACTAGCCCTATGATGCACTCGGCATTAAGTAGATAGAAGTGTGATCGGGAATGAGGAGTACACATTTAGTGTAAATTAAAGTCGAAGTGTTACGTTTTCGAGGAAGGACGTACTTACATTATTATTGGGAATTTGTTCGGTTCATTCAGAGCCGATCAGGTGAACTTTGCGTTTCTTTGGGCAGTCCTTCTTGTAGTGTCCTGGTTCCTTACATTTGAAGCATACCCTTCGAGAGTCGGGATTGGCGGGAACTCTGCAATCCCAGATTTTGTGTCCAAATCGTTGACATCTTTCACAGGGTAAACCACATGAACCATCATGATGACGTTTACAGCCGTTACAAAATGGTTTGTTCCCCGCATAGCCTCACTTTTCCTTAGGTTCGGTGGCGTAGGACCTCAAGGGTTCGGGTTGATTTGTTGGGTTACGACTGGTGCTGGAATCTCCATTCCATGTTCCTTGGTTGTTTTCAGTTGCAGGTGTTTTGCGTCATTCCACTTGTGCCATGAGTCTGTGGGCCATACGAATGGCCTCTTCAATAGTAGTGGGTTTAGAGGCGGTGACCATTCCCTCAATTTGCATCGGAAGTCCACCGATGTACCTTTCGATTCGTTGGCTCTCAGGGTTTACTATGGTTGGGCAAAGGTGTGCTAGTTGTTGGAAACGATTGGTGTATGTCTCGATGTCGTTGTCTTTTATGGTGAGATGCCAAAGTTCGTCCTCAAGTTTATGTAGTTCCTCACAAGGACAATGCTTGTCCCTCATGATTCGTTTCAGCTCCTCCCACGGAAGTTCGTGAGCGGTGTCGATCCCTACAGTTCGGGCATGGAAGTTCCACCAGGTAGAGGCATCATCCTGGAGAGTGTATGTGGCGTACATGACTTTGCAGTCGTCGGGGCAGTTGCAAATGTAGAATATAGATTCCATCTTCTCGAACCATCGGATTAATCCGACAGCCCCTTCAGTTCCGACAAAGTTTGGTGGTTCGCACCTCAGGAAGTCCTTAAAGGTGCAAGGCTTTGCTTGGTTCCAAGTGGCTAGAGCCTCAGCCACTCTTTGATCAGCGAATTGGTCACGCTCAGCTTAAGTGTAGGTGTGTCGTTTAGGGGGCATGACTCTTGAATAAAAATGAAACGACAAGGTGTGAGATATTTATTCAAAGGTGATGATTGTTGTAGTTGTATACGTAAATCGGTATTACACCGCTACCCACGGATGTAAAAGTGATAATGATCCAGAAACCACTTAATGTGTCTGTTTGAAAGTCCTCGGACTTTGGAATTTTAAATGTGTAGTCGTACTAACGACCTAGTTGTGTATTATGTGTAGTTTGGCCAGAACTATGGTATTGTCGTAGTTTATCAGACTATAATGTAGTACTAAGGTACTATAGATGTAATCCCAATAAATTAGAGTGTATTCATCCAATGAGGCATCACATGCCTGAGTAGTCGTGGTGTGGCACTTCGTGCCCAGTAAGGTAATCGCGTATGCGTATTAGTGTACAAGTGCCTATAGCGAGTGTTCATACGCAAAGTAATCGAGTGGGACACCTCGTGTCCAGTAGATTAGTCATATATACATATATGGTGTACACGTAACTATACAAGTATACGTGCGTAGTAAAAGTCAGGTGTGGCACCTCGTGCCCAGTTAAGTGAGTGTATATGTATATATAAATTGTACATGTAACTATAACAAGTCTACATGCATATTGAGAGTAGCACCTAGTGCTGAAATGCAGTACCTAAAGCACCGGAGTGTAGTAACAACGTACTGTAATGCAGCGCTATCAGCACAGTAATTGAAATACCAATGTATTGTGATTGTAGTACCGAAGTACTATGAAATGCAGCACCACGTGCCGTAATGAAGTGCCCTCGGCACCGTCATTGCAGTACCCATGTACTGTGAGTGTAGCACCAATGTGCCAAATGCAGTATAAACATACTGTGTAATTGCAGCACCACGTGCTGTGCGTTGAGGTTATGTGATTTCCCAAATGTAGCACAAAGGCTAGAATGTAAGTGCCAAGGCACTGGGGTATTGAGTTGATTGATCTAAATGGTCAAATTGTGATTTTGAAAATTTTCGTGGACTTAGTCAATGCTAATCCAATGGTGACTAGTACGGTCAAAGATGAGAAACTCGTTTGTTTGTTTTAAATTTTGTGAACGTATAGCATGTGTGGGTTTCCATCCCAATTGATAATGTTTATACCTCCTTCCCGAGGTTTAGTGATAAGTGTGATGTTCTCCTATGCGTGCATAAGGAGAAAGTGTCGAGTCGTGATGGTGAGGAAGACGGCGATGTGCCTCTTCATGAATATATGTTGGTACAGCAAAATTGTGTCATATATACTCAGTATATATATATAGATACGTAGAATTATTACACATGTAAGGCTTATTCATATATACCTATAGTACATATAATAGCCTAGGGTGTCTAGCACGAAACAATCAGAGTCAACTACGCATTCCTGATTCAGTATAACCCCTTTCAGATGTCACATCATCTTTATTTAATTGTAAATAGTTAGCTACGCTATGTTAATTAAACTCGTATGATGTGATCCCTGAACCAGTTATACCTAACGAGGAATACTGCCTAACGGTCATAGTCTAGGCCCACTAAATGCAACCTAGTTCACTATAACCTTAGGCTCTGATACCAATCTGTAACACCCTCAAATTTCGGTTTGCGGAAGCGGTCGGGTCGGGTGTTACCAAATTAAATATCACCGCATAAGATACATAATGAACGACTCTAAATGAGACGTTTGAAAATAATTATACATTTGCCAAAATAGAACGTTTACAACGTTGCGAGTTTAATAGAAATTTCAAATACATAATTTGAAAATACAAAAGTAAATGCAGAGTAGTCCCAATTGTTTGAAAATATGCGACTAGAGCTAGCATAATCTTGTAGCAATCCTAATCCTGCTGGGCACCTGAGAACACATGCTAAAACAGGTCACCTATAAAGGCTGGTGAGTTCATAGGATGGTTAGTTGAAAACATAAAGTATAAAACCTTGTATGTTTAGAAAAGTAGTCCAGAATCCACGATTCTGCTTTGTATTAAGTTGAAGATGTAATCACCAATGTGTATACGCTAGTCGAGGTATCTAATACCTAAGTAATAGTGGTATGTACTCAAGTACATATTAATTGAGGCATTCCGAGCCTGATGCCTATCTGGTACTAGGTAAATCTATCGATGTGAGGCAATGCATGCCTAAGTTGAAATCAAGTAGTTGTATGACCACGTCATATGATAACAAGTATTTGTAGTTCCGCAGAACTATGATTGAATATATATAGTGTGTTGCATCCAGCAACAATTGATTGTAGACCCGCAGATCTATGATTGAATGTTTAGTGTGTCCGTTTGACCAGTTAGTGTGAGCTAACCCGGACATGATTGTACGTTATGTGTGTTCGTTTACCCGGCTAGCAAAATCTAACCCGAACATGATTGAGCTAACGACCTCGCATGAAAACTTCACCGATCCGTTAACTAGTGTATGTGTGGATCACGAGCATAAGCCCGCCCATCCATCGATTTGTATCGCTTTACCGCGATATCGTACTTGTGCCCACTTTACCGTGGCATCGTTTTGTGCCACTGCAATACCGTGACATCTTTTTGGTGCCTAACTGGCAGCCGTCCGCATTGCTCGCAAGCAACCTATGTGTAATTGAGCCGGCAGTACTACGACATGCCCGACTTGAGATAATTGAGCCGACAGTACAACGACATGCCCGACTGAGTTGATATGAGCCAGCAGTACTACGACCAGCCTGACTGAGTAGATAGTATTGTACATGCGTATGTATATCCATATACATGGTTAATTTATAGTTGGCACCAAGTGTTTGAGGTAGAGTAAAAGTATGTGTGTATATATAAATCTACACTTATATATATATATTAATTGAATCAGCAAGCACAGTAAGGTAATGTATCATGTAGCACATGATATTGATTAGTTGTAGCTAAGTATGTATATACAGTACTTAACTCTTTGCTGTATCACTATAAGCCTAGGTATGACTAATCATCACCTGGTTGTTTCATATGTTACTATTGTATACCCCTAGCCTCAGTCTAGCAAGTATGTTGAGATTCCTAATTCGTATAGGCAGTATCAGCTCCTAAAAAGGGAAACTAATCCTATGATTGTTTAAGTGTTGCCCAGTGTGGGTAGAACTAACCAGTTCTAATGTATTTGATAAGATTGTCCCACGACAATATAGTCAACTAAATTGATAACCCAAATTAGGTTATAAAGTGATGGTCCTTGCTCATGACATAGCAAATCATAATTGTAACCTACCTAGGTTAAGTATTGGTATTGTTTCAAAATAGTATGGTGGGTGTAATTCCTAAGTATTACACATTTCGTATTACATGGCAGTAATATAGTAAATTGTGAATTATAAAAGTTTATTAATATAATTCGAAAACAGTTATTGAGCATGCGTCTCACCCCGAAAACAGTAGAACAGTTGAAGAGTGGGGCTATGAAACTCACCTGTGAGTTGTCAGCGATCCTACGATATGCGCGTAGTCTGATGGGTAACCTCCTAGTGTCCTAATCACATGAGGTTCTATGAGTAAGAGACAAATTAGTTTGTCTAAGTGAGTTATGTAAGTATTTATTTGTTGTTCATGTTTGGAAACTGGGTACGGGGGTTCGATGACAGATTTATAATAATAACCTTAACCATTATTATTATACTTTGATTTATCCATTTTGCGTATTAATCGTATCGTATTTGGTTTGGTTATTGAAAAGTGATTTTTAAACACTTAGAATGTTCTTGGCTTCTGTTTTTGGGTTTTTGCGACACTAATTGCGACATAAAAATTTTGTCATGCGACACAAGGGTTGTGTCGTATAGAAATGCGACACAAGAGCTTAGCGACACAAGGGTTGTGTCGCATAAGCTTTTCGGTGCTAAATCAATAGCGACATAAGGGTTATGTCGTATTTGATTTACGACACAAGGGTACGACACGAGATACGACACAAAATACGACATAGCTTACGACACAATACGGTTTATGCGACATAACATGCGACATAGGCGTTGTGTCGCAAAGATGAACACCAGCCCAGAAAGTTGCTACTGTCGCGATTTTCCGATCCAAAACCCAAACCAAACGCATTTTTAAGCCGTAAAATCATGTTCTCTTCATTGTTTAGGTTATAACTAAGTTGTGTACACAATATTACATCAAAACATTACACCAAAATGAATAGATCTAAAAATTTAGATATTTTCTTACAATTGCAAATCGGAGCTAAAGGAGGAAGAAAGCGAGTATGGTGCCTTCGTAAATCTTGTTCCTCGTTTGATGGTGATTCCGAAAATATGAATTTCGTGGGTTGATTTGTAAATCCGAAATTTTGGTGTGGATTGAGTTGAGAGAGTTTTAGTTTGTGTGTGTTTTGAAATAATGAAAATGAAAGAAATTAAGAGGTGGAGGTGGGTTTTATCAAAACCCAGCTCCCAATTTGGGGAACTGTGGTCTCCAACCACAGTATAAAATATCCGTGTTTTTGTACCCAATCGTAATATAAATTTAATATTTTAAGCTCAAAGTTTGTTTATATGATTTCGTAAATATTTTAAATAAAAATATTTTACTTGAATTACAAAAATGTAATTTGGTTATAATTGTTTATGGAAATACAATTATTCAAAGTTTCAAATTGGGCGCGAAAATTGACTTTTTGACCGGTTGTTACAAGAGGATTCATTAGACCGAGTTCTTCACCTTGGGGAGCTCTGGTCTTATTTGTGAAAAAGAAAGACGGTTCATTCAGAATGTGTATCGACTACCGAGAGTTGAACAAGCTAACCGTCAAGAACTGATATCCACTTCCTCGAATAGATGACCTGTTTGACCAACTTCAAGGGTCGAGTTTTTATTCAAAGATCGATCTTCGGTCAGGTTATCATCAACTGCGTGTTCGCGACACCGACATTCCGAAAACTGCTTTCAGAACCTGTTATGGGCATTATGAATTCCAAGTGATGCCCGTTGGTCTAACCAATGCACTGGCTGTATTCATGGACCTTATGAATCGGGTGTGCAAACCTTATCTCGACAAATTTGTCATCGTCTTCATCGATGACATACTCATATACTTGCGCAACGAACAAAAACACGCGCAACATGTAACACCCCCAAATTTAACAGTTTGCGGAAGCGAGTTTTGGGTGTTACTAATCAATAATCACAAGCACAAAGGATACAGTGAACGACTCTAAATGAGACGTTCGAAAAGTTATTACATTAATACATAAGTAATTCAAAATACATGCTCAAGTTTCGTGAAAATATCTAGAGATTCTAATACATAACAACTAGTACAAAAGTAATGTAATAAAATCTCCAAGCTTGTATATGCATGCGACTCGAGCTAAATAGGCTTATCCTGCTGGGCATCCATACTGATGCTGTGTACCTGAGAAGCATTACTAAAACGGTCAACCAAAAGGTTGGTGAATCTCACAGGTTTGTAAGTAAGTAAATAGTTTGAACACACAAGTAGTATTTGTAAATCATTTGCCAGTCAGTAAGTAACGATCACATGTCATGTTAATCGTTCACTTAAGTATTGATTGCAGGTCATGCTAATCGTTTGATAAGTGGGTGGTTGCAGGTCGTGCTAACCGTTTGATACCCTTGCCATGAGCCACCATAGTTGAAGCTTAACATACAGTAAATAATAGTACCCCCGTGAATGTAATCCAAAACATTCATATGAAACGAGTAAGAAACGCCCGTTTCTACAGTAACGGTTCGTGGTAGTGCGTGCTACCCCGGGCGGGGATTGTCAGTCCCATATGGATCCATATACTAAAACTCGCGCTTATCCCATAACTAACAACTATGATTAAGGAGGCTTTCATTGGATTAGTCGAAACTCATGCAATTGGCGTATCCGTAAATCAGTAAGTAAGTAATTTATGGCAGCAAGTAAGTACGTGTGCTCATGTAAAACAGTAATGAATCTCACCCCTAAGTGAAAACAGTAAAGTAGGGGCTGTGAGACTCACCTGAGTCTAGAAGACAATGCAGTAAGCAACCAAAGTAGTATCCCGAACTTGCAACCCTTAGCGTCCTAATACGCATAAGGTTTAGTAAGTAAATGGAATACTTGTAAAGTATCCATGCTAGTTGTTCCCAAACTAGTTAATGTCCATTTGTTGTTTGTACGTTTGTATTTGTTTGTATTTGTAGTTTGTATAAAAGTTGTACGGCCCGTTGGTAGCGGCGTATAATAATAATCTCATCTATTATTATTATGTATTTGTTGTATCGTATAGTTTTATATACATTTGTATTGCAACTTGTAACGTCCGTGCGGGTGTAATCCTAAAGTGTACGAGTGAAATTTCGTATTGTGTTCGAGTGTAAGCTCGTATTAGTTTGAGTGTAAACTCATAATTCGGTATCGAATGTAATCTCGGGTATGTGCGCGAGTGGGATCTCGCGTTGTAGATAAGTGTAATCTTATTCGTATTTGAGTATTGGTGTGTACTTCCAAAAGTATAGTATTTTCATGTATAAATCGTATCGTATTTGATTTGGTTGTTGAAAAGTGATTTTTAAACACTTAGAATGTTTTTAGCTTCTGTTTTTGGGTTTTTGCGACACTAAATGCGACACAGTGCTTGTGTCTTATGATTTATGCGACACAATGCTTGTGTTCCGCAACACAAGGCTTGTGTCTTATGATTTATGCGACACAATGCTTGTGTTCCGCAACACAAGGCTTGTGTCTTATGATACGCAACTTAATGCGACACAAAATGCGACACAGTCCTTGTGTCTTATGTTTTATGCGACACAACGCTTGTGTCTTATGTCTGATGCGACACAACGCTTGTGTCTTATGTCTGATGCGACACAATGCTTGTGTCTTATGTCTGATGCGACACAATGCTTGTGTCTTATGTCTGATGCGACACAATGCTTGTGTCTTATGTCTGATGCGACACAATCCTTGTGTCTTATGGGTTATGCGACACAATGCTTGTGTCTTATGGTTTATGCGACACAAGCCTTGTGTCTCATAGATTTTTGATCTTATGCAACACAAGGGCTGTTACGTTTTTAAGCTCGGTTTTTGGGGTCAAACGACCTCGGTTTGACCCGAAGCTTTTACACTAGCTTTAGAATGTTATAATGAGTTCATAAAAATTATTAGTTGACGTTTTTAGTGTTCGAGGTGTCGTTTTCTTAAAAGTGACCAAAACCGACATTTTCGATAATGTTTTCAAAAACGAGTTTTAATTATATATTTGGACATTACTAAGCTAGGGGAACAATAATCTAGAAAAATAATTGAAATCGGAAAAGTTCGAGAGTCGCCGGAAAACTTACAAAGTCGTCGGATCGAGAAACCGAAAAGATAGAATTGTAGAGCTCGTTGTCGTGATCAACTTCCTCCAACGAGCTAGGTGATTTAGGGAGTTTTTGTGGTAGTTTTTGGGCTAGAGAGAGAGACCGAGATAGAGAGAGAGTAGAGTTAGAGAGAGAGTTGAGAGAAAAGGGGTGGAGTGTGTGTATGTGTATTGTGTATGGGAGAAGAAAGGTGAGGGGGTGTGTCCCCTTGTCTTGGCCGGTTGGTGGGGTCCACCATGTGTGGATCTCACCAAGTTTCGTTCCCTCGTGTTTGCGCTCCGTGCGGTGTTCGTTTCCCCGGTCGTTTAAACGTTAAAATCATTTTATACGCGTTTAATTATACGTTTTTAAAATACGAGATATTATTCGATAATTTAGTTGAAGTATTTTGTCGAACTTCTTGTTATTTAGTTATAAAATATAACTTTGTTTCGTTTTGTCGGTTGGTCGAGTTTTCGTAGAGTTCGGTAAAGTTTTAATTAAAAACGTACGTGTCCGTTATATTATAAACATAATATAAAGTAGTAGTTGAAGTAATTAAATAATTCCACATTATTTAATAATTGTTTTACCAACGTCCGTATGTTTGTACAATTGTAGTTTTATATGATTTGAACGAATCGTATACGTGTATATATATATCACCTATATATATATAGTAAGTAATCAACGTATTTAATCCTATTTCATATTAAATACACGTAATAAGCACATAATTAGGAAATTTTTAAATTGACCCAAATTTTGGGGTTGTTACATTTGTTAGGAGAATTTCGTCCCGAAATTTGTTTGAAGTAGTAATCGGTATAGTTTGGGAAAGTTGGTAAAGAGTATCGACCGTTTGTCCACGGGACATGGTCAGTTGAGAATCAAGTGAAAGTGTTCGAGTTCCCGGTCTCAACCAGTGTGAGGTGTTTGGGAGGGAAGTTTGTTTGTTGTATTTAAAGTGCAAAACAAATTGCGCTGTCGGGATTCAAGTAGTCGGTCGTTTCTTAATCCTATTGTGTACTTAGGATCTAGGAAAGTACATAGAGCGCAAGGCAATGTGCATAGGTTGTTAAGCAGTTCAGTTAATCTAGAAATGTGCGTACCCGGGTTGAGCAAATCACAAAGTCTCGGGTTCGGGTCATCCTCCCTAGCGTTAATTATATAAGCTCTTCCTTTCGCGAAGTTGGTTCCCGCTTTTACCTTTGGGCAGTCCTTCCTGAAGTGCCCTGTACCGTTGCACTCATAGCAGGTCTTGGGTGCAGCAGTATCGGTACCAGTAGGGTTGTTTTGGCAGTCTTTGGCCAGATGCCCGAATTTCTTGCAGTTGGTGCAGGGACAGGAGCCATTATGATGCATACTGCATGTGAAACAGTAAGGCTTCTTCCCTTTGTAAGCCTTCGAGTCGTTGGCATTGACAGTTGTAGGCTTTTTGTCAGAGGTAGGGTTGGATGAGTGGGGATTGGCTTCCCATTTGCGTTTGTTTGCAGACGGGGTAGGAGTTGGGCCACGGCGAACAGAGTTTGCCGTCAGTTCATGAGCCATGCGAATGGCGTTCTGAATAGTACCCGGTTTGGACGAAGTTACCAGGTCCTGAAGTCTGTCGGGGAGTCCATCGACGTACTTTTTGATCCTTTTGTACTCGGGATCAACCATGGATGGGCACAGAAGTGCCAGTTGGTGAAAGCGGTTGGTGTAACCGGTGATGTCGTCACCTTGCATTTTGTGATTCCAGAATTCTATTTCCAGTTGTTTCAATTCATCTCTGGGGCAGTACTCTCCCCTCAGCATCTTCTTTAGCTCTTCCCATGGGAGTTTGTAAGCATTGGCAACACTCACAGTCTGAGCGTACGTGTTCCACCAGGTAAGGGCAGTGTCAGAAAATGTGCTGGCTGCGAACTTGACCTTGTCATCCTCAACGCAGTTGCAGATAAGGAATACTGATTCTATTTTCTCGATCCAGCGTACCAGACCGATCGCTCCTTCAGTACCGACGAAGCTCAAGGGTTTGCAATTTTGGAAGTCCTTGTAGGTGCAGGTTTTGGATG
This sequence comes from Helichrysum umbraculigerum, assembly GCA_949592205.1. NCBI lineage: Eukaryota > Viridiplantae > Streptophyta > Magnoliopsida > Asterales > Asteraceae > Helichrysum > Helichrysum umbraculigerum. Next base: position 94,910,857 of record CATIUR010000004.1, read on the forward strand.
GTGGTGTATTGTTGGCAGTATCTTCACTACCAGGAGTGGCTGCTCGGACAGCTAAAGCTTGAGCTACACTACGGGCAATTAGACCCGCGATTTCGGCTTCACTAAGTGTGACTTGTCGTTGAGGAGGCATGTTCCTTGAAACAACAAATAAAGAACATGCGAGGGTTTGAGATTTTGTTTAAAGTTGTGTACTATAAGTAAGTTTACACGGTTTGAAATTTTAAGAATTCTTATAAAACATTTCGCAAGAAATTTTGTAACATGTTTGATAGAAATACATTTGTTAGAAAATTTTTGATGGTGAAAGTCGGTTGAAAAATTTGAAGTCTGATGAAAACTTGAGTCGAAAACGGGTCGGTTGAAATTCTGGTCAACGGCAAAGTTTTGAAATTTTTGTTTAACACAGTCTGTTCAAAAACAGAAGTTATGAAAAAGTTTCGGGGTAAGAAAAAGTTTCGGGGTAAAAGCATGTTAAAATTTGTTAAAAATGGTTTTCCTAGGATACACCTAGCAGTGCAGTGGAGTACGTTGTAAAATGTTATAGACGTAAAATTAGGTAGGTGGTAGCGAATGAACAGAGTCCCGTTCTTCATATCGAAGAACGTTGGAGTAGCTATGTTTGTCGGTTATAATGGTGTAGGTGGTAAACAAAGTATCATCGGACAAGGCCTATCCCTATACCTTCAGGATATAATAGCCTAGAGAGTAATATGTAGCCGAGGCCTTCGGAAGTATGTCGGTATTTGTGAATTTATAAAAGTTGAGTAAGGATGGAACGACGAGAATCGAGTTGTCGTTATTCGGTGTAGGTTGTAAAATGAATTTCGCAGTTGTCGAGAGAGAGTATTGTATCGGAGAAAGAGGCCTATGAATGTATATATATATATATATATATATATCACATAACAGCTTAGTGTGTGTCTAGCACAAACAAGTAAAAGTCCCGGTTCTCTCGAGGTCAGAGTCAGCTATTGCATTCCTGTTCAACATAACCCCTTTCAGAACTCACATCATCTTCATTTAATTGTACATAGTTGATCAGGCTATGTTAAATTAAACTTGTATGCTGTAATTCCTGAACCAGTTATACCTAATGAGGAATACCGCCTAACGGTCATAGTCTAGGTCCACTAAATGCAACCTAGTTCACTATAACCTTAGGCTCTGATACCAATCTGTAACACCCCCAAATTTAACAGTTTGCGGAAGCGAGTTTTGGGTGTTACTAATCAATAATCACAAGCACAAAGGATACAGTGAACGACTCTAAATGAGACGTTCGAAAAGTTATTACATTAATACATAAGTAATTCAAAATACATGCTCAAGTTTCGTGTAAATATCTAGAGATTCTAATACATAACAACTAGTACAAAAGTAATATAATAAAATCTCCAAGCTTGTATATGCATGCGACTCGAGCTAAATAGGCTTATCCTGCTGGGCATCCCTACTGATGCTGTGTACCTGAGAAGCATTACTAAAACGGTCAACCAAAAGGTTGGTGAATCTCACAGGTTTGTAAGTAAGTAAATAGTTTGAACACACAAGTAGTATTTGTAAATCATTTGCCAGTCAGTAAGTAACGATCACAGGTCATGTTAATCGTTCACTTAAGTATTGATTGCAGGTCATGCTAATCATTTGATAAGTGGGTGGTTGCAGGTCGTGCTAACCGTTTGATACCCTTGCCATGAGCCACCATAGTTGAAGCTTAACGTACAGTAAATAATAGTACCCCCGTGAATGTAATCCAAAACATTCATATGAAACGAGTAAGAAACGCCCGTTTCTACAGTAACGGTTCGTGGTAGTGCGTGCTACCCCAGGCGGGGATTGTCAGTCCCATATGGATCCATATACTAAAACTCGCGCTTATCCCATAACTAACAGCTATGATTAAGGAGGCTTTCATTGGATTAGTCGAAACTCATGCAATTGGCGTATCCGTAAATCAGTAAGTAAGTAATTTATGGCAGCAAGTAAGTACGTGTGCTCATGTAAAACAGTAATGCATCTCACCCCTGAGTGAAAACAGTAAAGTAGGGGCTGTGAGACTCACCTGAGTCTAGCAGACAATGCAGTAAGCAACCAAAGTAGTATCCCGAACTTGCAACCCTTAGCGTCCTAATACGCATAAGGTTTAGTAAGTAAATGGAATACTTGTAAAGTATCCATGCTAGTTGTTCCCAAACTAGTTAATGTCCATTTGTTGTTTGTACGTTTGTATTTGTTTGTATTTGTAGTTTGTATAAAAGTTGTACGGCCCGTTGGTAGCGGCGTATAATAATAATCTCATCTATTATTATTATGTATTTGTTGTATCGTATAGTTTTATATACATTTGTATTGCAACTTGTAACGTCCGTGCGGGTGTAATCCTAAAGTGTACGAGTGAAATTTCATATGTGTTCGAGTGTAAGCTCGTATTAGTTTGAGTGTAAACTCATAATTCGGTATCGAATGTAATCTCGGGTATGTGCGCGAGTGGGATCTCGCGTTGTAGATAAGTGTAATCTTATTCGTATTTGAGTATTGGTGTGTACTTCCAAAAGTATAGTATTTTCATGTATAAATCGTATTGTATTTGATTTGGTTGTTGAAAAGTGATTTTTAAACACTTAGAATGTTTTTAGCTTCTGTTTTTGGGTTTTTGCGACACTAAATGCGACACAGTGCTTGTGTCTTATGATTTATGCGACACAATGCTTGTGTTCCGCAACACAAGGCTTGTGTCTTATGATTTATGCGACACAATGCTTGTGTTCCGCAACACAAGGCTTGTGTCTTATGATACGCAACTTAATGCGACACAAAATGCGACACAGTCCTTGTGTCTTATGTTTTATGCGACACAACGCTTGTGTCTTATGTCTGATGCGACACAACGCTTGTGTCTTATGTCTGATGCGACACAACGCTTGTGTCTTATGTCTGATGCGACACAATGCTTGTGTCTTATGTCTGATGCGACACAATGCTTGTGTCTTATGTCTGATGCGACACAATCCTTGTGTCTTATGGGTTATGCGACACAATGCTTGTGTCTTATGGTTTATGCGACACAAGCCTTGTGTCTTATGCTTCCATGCGACACAAGCCTTGTGTCTCATAGATTTTTGATCTGATGCAACACAATGGCTGTTACGTTTTTAAGCTCGGTTTTTGGGGTCAAACGACCTCGGTTTGACCCGAAGCTTTTACACTAGCTTTAGAATGTTATAATGAGTACATAAAAATTATTAGTTGACGTTTTTAGTGTTCGAGGTGTCGTTTTCTTAAAAGTGACCAAAACCGACACTTTCGATAATGTTTTCAAAAACGAGTTTTAATTATATATTTGGACATTACTAAGCTAGGGGAACAATAATCTAGAAAAATAATTGAAATCAGAAAAGTTCGAGAGTCGCCGGAAAACTTACAAAGTCGTCGGATCGAGAAACCGAAAAGATAGAATTGTAGAGCTCGTTGTCGTGATCAACTTCCTCCAACGAGCTAGGTGATTTAGGGAGTTTTTGTGGTAGTTTTTGGGCTAGAGAGAGAGAGACCGAGATAGAGAGAGAGTAGAGTTAGAGAGAGAGTTGAGAGAAAATGGGTGGAGTGTGTGTATGTGTATTGTGTATGGGAGAAGAAAGGTGAGGGGGTGTGTCCCCTTGTCTTGGCCGGTTGGTGGGGTCCACCATGTGTGGATCTCACCAAGTTTCGTTCCCTCGTGTTTGCGCTCCGTGCGGTGTTCGTTTCCCCGGTCGTTTAAACGTTAAAATCATTTTATACGCGTTTAATTATACGTTTTTAAAATACGAGATATTATTCGATAATTTAGTTGAAGTATTTTGTCGAACTTCTTGTTATTTAGTTATAAAATATAACTTTGTTTCGTTTTGTCGGTTGGTCGAGTTTTCGTAGAGTTCGGTAAAGTTTTAATTAAAAACGTACGTGTCCGTTATATTATAAACATAATATAAAGTAGTAGTTGAAGTAATTAAATAATTCCACATTATTTAATAATTGTTTTACCAACGTCCGTATGTTTGTACAATTGTAGTTTTATACGATTTGAACGAATCGTATACGTGTATATATATATCACCTATATATATATAGTAAGTAATCAACGTATTTAATCCTATTTCATATTAAATACACGTAATAAGCACATAATTAGGAAAATTTTAAATTGGCCCAAATTTTGGGGTTGTTACACAACATCTCAAAACTATCCTAGAACTACTGAGACACGAGGAGCTATACGCTAAATTCTCTAAGTGTGAGTTCTGGATACAAACCGTTCAATTCCTTGGTCATGTTATCGATAGTCAGGGAATTCATGTTGATCCATCAAAAATCGAAGCTATCAAGTGCTGGCAAGCACCTACCACACCGACTGAAGTACGGCAGTTTCTAGGACTTGCCGGGTACTATCGGCGATTCATTGAGAACTTCTCTAAGATAGCTCAACCACTCACGGTACTGACTCAGAAGGATAAAAAGTTCGATTGGACTGATAAGCAAGAGTCAGCATTTCAACTCCTGAAACAAAAGCTTTGCAGTGCTCCTATTCTATCATTACCCGAAGGCACCGATGACTTCGTGGTATACTGCGATGCTTCTCATCAAGGTCTCGGTTGTGTCCTGATGCAACGAGACAAAGTCATTGCTTACGCTTTCCGGCAACTGAAAATCCATGAAAAGAACTACACTACTCACGACCTCGAACTTGGAGCTGTCGTGTTCGCTCTCAAAATCTGGAGACATTATCTTTACGGCACCAAGTGCACAATCTTTACCGACCACAAAAGCCTCCAGCACATATTCGATCAAAAGGATCTCAATATGAGGCAACGTCGATGGGTCGAGTTGCTTAACGATTATGACTGCGAAATCAAATACCATCCGGGTAAGGCAAATGTTGTGGCCGATGCCCTCAGTCGAAAAGAACGATCTAAACCGCTTCGAGTCCGAGCCCTCGATATGACTATTCACAACGATCTAAACATCAAATCCTCGTTGTTCAACTCAAAGCTCTCAAACCCGATAATGTCAAAAACGAAGCCTTACGGGGCATGGACAAACAATTCGAAATCAAACCTGACGAAGTTAGGTGTTACTCTAACCGAATCTGGTTGCCTAGTTTTGGGAACCTGCGAGACTTGGTGATGGATGAAGCTCACAAGTCCAAATATTCTATTCACTCGGGATCTGATAAAATGTATCACGACATCAAGGAGTTTTACTGGTGGCCGAACATGAAAGCTGAAATCGCCACCTACGTCAGCAAGTGTCTTACTTGCTCAAAAGTCAAAGCTGAATATCAAAAGCCTTCTAGCTTAATTCAACAACCCGACATCCCTGAATGGAAATGGGAACAAATCGCCATGGATTTCATAACCAAACTACCCAAGTCATCGAGCGGTTGCGATACCATTTGGGTGATCGTTGATCGTCTCACAAAATCTGCTCATTTCCTGGCAATCAAGGAAACCGACAAAATGGAACGACTCACACGAATCTACATCAAAGAAATCATTTCTCGACATGGTGTTCCAATCTCGATTATCTCCGATAGAGATAGTCGCTTCACATATCACTTTTGGCAATCACTCCAAAAATCGTTGGGTACTCGCCTCGATATGAGTACCGCATACCACCCTCAAACCGATGGCCAAAGTGAATGAACCATTCAAACACTGGAAGACATGCTACGAGCCTGCGTAGTTGACTTCGGTGTAAACTGGGAACAACATCTACCATTGTGCGAGTTTTCGTACAACAACAGCTACCATACCAGTATTAGAGCTGCACCATTCGAGGCACTGTACGGTCGTAAGTGCCGATCACCTATCTGTTGGACCGAAGTGGGAGACAGTCAGCTCACTGGTCCTGAACTCATCCACGAAACAACCGAGAAAATCTTCGAGATTCAAAACAAACTCAAAGTCGCACGTGATCGTCAGAAAAGTTACGCTGACGTGAGACGCAAACCACTCGAGTTCCAGGTTGGGGATCGAGTGCTACTCAAAGTATCGCCTTGGAAAGGCATAATCCGATTCAGCAAACGAGGGAAGTTAAACCCCAGATACATTGGACCTTTTGAGATCCTCGAGAGGATTGGTCCAGTGGCGTATCGATTGCAGCTGCCATCCGAGCTCAGCAGCGTACACCCCACTTTCCACATTTCTAATTTAAAGAAATGCTTGTCTCATGAGACACATATTATTCCACTCGACGAAATTCGTGTTGACGACAAACTTCACTTCGTTGAGGAACCCGCTGAAATCATGGACCGTGAGGTCAAACAACTCAAACAAAGTCGTATTCCCATCGTTAAGGTCAAGTGGAATTCGCGGCGTGGTCCGGAGTTCACCTATGAACGGGAAGACCAAATGCGACTCAAGTATCCTCAACTCTTCACTGACTCTACATCTAACGCGACTTCGAGCTAAATTTCGGGACGAAATTCTCCTAACAGGGGGAGAATGTGACACCCGTCAAATTAGGACTATTAATTAGTGTCTAATCAATTGTAAATACATGTAATTAGTTCTGTGTTAGGCTAATTAATGTATCAAAATATATATTGTCGAATATATACGATTATGCGATTTGATTAAATCGTACACAATTTATCCAAAATATTATTTTGATAATATTTCATATTCATTTCGTATAATACAATTAACAATTTACGCGATTAAAAAAATCAAACGCGCAAACAGTCCAAAATAAAGATAAGTTATATTTTATAACTCGTTACATAAAGTATTTAATAAAATACTTCAACAAAAAGATTGAATGATTATTCGTATTTTAAAACGTATATTTAAACATGTAAAATAATTAATTAACGTTTTAAACGACCGGGAAAAACGAACAACGCACGGAGCGCAAACACGGAGACGAAAAATTGGAGCCAACCACACATGGGTGGGGCCCATGTGGGCCGGCCCCCATACCTCAAAAATGGGGATTCTTCCCATTTTCTCATAATCATCATCATCTCCATCTCTTTCTTTCTCTCTTTTCCTCCAAAAACCACCATCTTCATCAAAAATCACCAAATAACACACTCAAACGACCTCGGTTTTCAAGGCTCTTTGGAGAAAAACGACCACCACTCAACGATCTACATTCCTATCTTTCCGGTTTTTCACGGCGTTAACTTTGTAAGTTTCCGACAAAATCCGAAACTCTCCGATTTCACTTACTTTTACATGTTTGCGGTTTGTTTAAGCTTGTAATGTCCAAATATGGGTTGGGTAAAAGGATCGGACCAAGTGGTCACCGGAAAACTCATTTTTGGCTCAAAAATCCGTTAACAGCTCGAAGTGACGCAACGACGACTGCAGTATAGCATCACTTCGTGCGTCACTTAAGTGACGCATTGAGTGTCGCTAAAAGCCCTAATTTTGCGTCACTTGCCTAAGTGCCGCATAAAACCCCTTTTTCCAGACACTTGCCTAAGTGTCGCAAATTCAATACCCGTCACTTTGAACCGACACTTATAGCATCACTCGTCTAAGTGACGCCTACAATCGAGAACTGACTTCAACCGTCACTAACCTTAGTGACTCATGACACTTGTACCGACACTTACAACCGACACTTCCTTAAGTGTCGCACTCTATGCGTCACTTGCACAAGTGACGCCATAAATCAGAATCCGTCATTTCATGCGACACTTCCTAAGTGTCGCGTAAACCCTTGAGTGTCACTATAAGTGACGCTGAAAACAGAATGTTTACAACTTATTTTAACTAAGTGTCGAGACCTAAATTTTATCACTTGATTTCACCCAAATTCAAGTCCAGATGCGTTTTTCACCAAAGCAATTTAGTAGAAATAAAAAATTTTCGAGCTGACTTGGCATCTCGACCCCAACTAGGGGCCAGCCCCTTGGACCCCGCCAGGGGTTGCCACCCCTGGAACCCCTCTCACCAGGGGCGCTGCCCCCGGACCCCTGTCACCTAAAGTTTATAAATACTTTTTAAGTATAACTATTTGAAATCAAAATAATAACGTTAAGATTATTACTACAACTAATCACCAACGGGCCGTACACGTTTTCAAAACACAAGTTAATCAAACAACCAAATCGTAGTAATTTGGACATTATAGTTGAACGAACAACTACAAAGGTAGTCTTTCTAACTACCTACTCATATTAATAACCATCGCGTGTCGTGGACACCCTCAGGATATCTGTCTGCGGATATCTCATTGCTTGATTAAGCATCATACGTTTATCGGTTTAACGCTCCAAGACTCAGGTGAGTCTCATAGCCCCTCTTTTTACCGCTTTTCACTCAGGGGTGTGATTCAATGCTTATTTTTAACATGTGAACGCAAGTACAAACTTTACAATATACTACATGAGTTGTTTTCCACTAATCATTTCAAAGTCCTCCGTCAGCATAGTTTGGTAATACATTGTAGCGTGATTATTAGTATATGGTACCATATAGGATTGACCCTCCTCGTCCGGGTTAGCATGCACTAACTGGGTAAACGGATGTACTAATAATTGTTTAGACGAGTGTGGATTAAGCACTCATGGAGGCACCTCGCTCGGAATTCTCTATATGGGACCCGACCCTCGAGTTAAGCTCAGACTATGTGCTCAATGCTGTATACATTTATTATTTATTTGCTGGATGCAGATCCTTACTTAAATCTTGCGGTTCATACGATATTATCTGATTTCAAACCTGTGAGCTCACCTGCTTTAGCTGACCCATTTTAGCATGTATCACAGGTACCCAGCAGTAGATTCGACTGCCTCAGGATTTCTATAGCTCGAGTCAGCATGCAGACATTTGAGATTTTCTTGCATTAGTATATTTTTTTAAAAGTACTTATGTACTGAAATCTCTCATTAAATCGAACACGAGCTTTGTATTGGCTGTAAATGTTGTAAACAGTTAAATATCAATATATTTTGTTAAAACGACGCATATAGAGTCGTTTGCTATATCTCTTTGTGCTTTGATATTTGATTAGTAACACCCAATGTATGCTTCCGCTAAACAGTGAATTTGGAGGTGTTACACTTATTCCTCCTACTACTTTGTCAAATCTTTGGATGAATTCTTCAAGCACTTTGTGATCTATGATGGTTTGCGGTTGGTATCTTGTGCGTTTGGAATAATCCTCCAGTGTTTCTCTTCTCGTGGGATGGTTGTGGTTACTTCGCGTCATTTCTTCAGTGGTAAATGGATTAGTTGGCGGTATGCTTCTTTCGTTTTCTTCCATCTTTCTCTTTCTGATCAATTCTTCCACCGTTTGGTTGTCCCCTGATGGAGATGCATTTTTCATCTCTTGTCCTATTCGTCGGAGGTCAATTGGGCAATATGGCGTGATCGCCATTTCCTTGCTAGATTTCCTTTCTCTTATTGACCTTGCAGTTTCTTCGTCTCTGGTGGTCTTCATGGAGATCATGTACATATCGGCTTGATCTCCAGCATTTGGATTGTCGATATGGAAAGTGATGGTTTCTCCCTGAGATTGCAAGCTGATGGTTCGTGCGAAGACGTTGATGATTATCTTGGCTGTATTCATGAAAGGTCTACCTAGTATGATTGGGATGTGTACGTCTTCCTGCATATCCATTACTACAAAATCTGCTGGATAATGAAATTTGTCAATCCTAACTAAAACATTTTCAGCTATTCCCCTAGGGTATTTGACCGAGTGGTCAGCAAGCTGAATGCTCATTTTGGTAGGTCGAAGATTTTCTAACTCAAGCCTTTTGAAAAGCGAGTATGGCATGAGATTAATACTAGCTCCTAAATCGGCGAGAGAACGGATAATGCCTGAATTGTAGATGGAACAGAGGAGAGTAAAACGTCCAGTGTCTTCGAGTTTTTCTGGAATGGTATTTTTCAAGATAGCTGAACATTCCTCATTCAGCGGGACATTGGGTACTTCAGGTACGTTATCCTTGGTTGTAAGAAGCCTTCTGAAGTACTTTTTAGAATGAACTTCAGGTACGGTATCTAGGAATTTCCTATCAAGTTTAAAAGACTTAAGCTTGTCGGGTAGTTGTTTTAGATGAGCCGGAAATGGAATGTTTACTTTCCTATTTGGTGGAGACTCTAGATCTATTGTCGATGGGACAACAGGTGGTCCCTTCACCGGAGAAGAAACAGTAGGTGGGCTATGTGCTACCTGAGAGTCTTGAATATGGGAAACCTCCTTATGGCAACTAGTTGGACTATCCTGAGGTTTAGCGTTAATACGCTGTGCTAATTGTCCTAACTAGGATTCGAAAGCTTTTAACAAAGTCAGTTGATCTCTTAAGATGAGATCAGTTTGGTCTTGTCTAGCCGAGATTCCTTGAATGACTTGTATCATGGTGTCGTCAAAACTATAGGGTTGTGAGGGAGAGGGTTCCAAAGGTTGGGGTTGGTTAGTTAGTGGGCTATTCCTAGGTAGGTTAAAGGAAGGGTTAGTATGAGATTGGAAATTTTGGGCTGAGTGGTTCAAATTAGCACAATTAAGGCAAGTTTGAACTTGATAGACTTGTTGCGGTTGAATTTTTAATTCCTTGATCTCCTTGGTTAGGTCTGCCACTTGCTGAGTGAGGGTTTTGATAGCTTCATTTCCGAGTGTAGTTGGTGGATTCACTATTGAGGAGTGATTTTCACTGTTCCAGTCATGGTTGTGTATGGTCATTTTCTCAATAAGGCTCCAAGCTTCATTTACCGTACATTCTATGAAACTACCTTGAGAGGCGGTATCAAGTAAAGGACGGTGATGTGGGAAGAGACCATTGTAGAAACTGCGCAACTGGTCTGAGCGCTCAAATCGTTGATTAGGACATTTCTTAAGCAATCCCTTAAAGCATTCCCAGGCATCGTAGATTGATTCATCTTGCACTTGACGGAAGTTTATGATGTTGGTCCTAAACGTGGCTTGTTTTGATGGGGGAAAATATTTGGCCAAAAATTTGGTTGCTAATTTTACCCAAGAGGCTATAGAGATAAGCTCTAATCCCTCAAACCAGGTTTGTGCATTAAGAGTGAGTGAATAGGGAAATAGGTATAGATAGACTATGTCCTGATTAACCCCAATCGGCTTAAAGGAATTGGATAACGAAATGAATTTGTCAAGGTGTGAGTTTGGATCATCGTTTGGTAGGCCAGGGAATTGACAGAGGTTTTGAACTAACTGAACAATGTGTGGCTTTAACTCGAATGATCCTCTACTAATTTCCGGATAGACAATTGGTCCTCCTCAACCTTCAATCATAGGTTTAGAGTCATCAGCCAGAGTGATACGTACGGCTGTCATAGTCTCATTGGCAGGTGGTTGACTGGTTGAGTGAATAGGGATAACGTAATTTGTGAAAGTAGTAAAAGGAAGGAAAAATAAAGAAAGACGTAGGGGTCTAAGGAGAGGAGTTAATCTTAAAGGTTCACTAGCGAGTAAGTTCATCTTGACGCCTATGGATCGTACAGTTGGTTCCCCAGCAGCGGCACCAAAAACCTGATGCGCCACCAGCGGTCGGTAAGGGAAATTACTTACCCTTTGTCGTTGCACCGGCTACTGGCGACGGGCATCAGTGGGTGTTTTAAATTTGTAATTGCGGGGCCTAAGTTTTCCCTAACAATGCTAATCTTAAGGGCGAGCAAGTGGTAGGTATGACCTAGAGTCGTTCTTCAAACCGACTGAATTGAAACTAAGGCGTGGCAGATGAGGGCTTTCAAACTAGTGAAGGGTTTATAAAATGGTGGGGAAGTTTTGGTTTTTATATTAACTAACTTAGGCAAGTAAATAAATAAAAGCGAAATAAAAATAAAACGTAAAGCAGATAAAATAAAGATAGTGTTTGCTGAGACTTCGTTAATTTAGTTATGGGATGATATTTGGAGAAATTGTTTTGAAAGATATTAGTTAATTATCATTCTTGAATACTTGTATGTAAACACTAGAGTGCTACTAATTAAAATCCCATTAGAATGTCACACCGGGAGCTAGGTTATGGTAACATTACAAAGTATTTAGAATAATAAGCAAAATCTTAATTATGGTTTAATAATACTTTCATATGAACGGGAACAAAATCTTAAGGTATTAGACATAACTGAATCATATAACGATTCCTTGTCATCCTAACAGATTTGTATTTAAAAAGTTCATTTATGACTTTAAACCAGCCCTTGCTTAAGACTACCCAATAAATACCCTAATTATCAACAGCTTTCCTCACTTAAAGTGGTTCCGCCGCTTCAAACCTTGGCCATGTCTTGTCCTACGGTAATCCCCCATGTAGCCTTGTGGTTCCATAGTTTCATACCTTTGACAAATTATATTGACACAGATGACTGACTACCTTTTAATTGGACGTCGTTAAAAAGGTGTTGTAATCACGTTTATTGGTGGAAAGGCGATAGATTAATTTGAATTTTAAAAGTCTATTTAGAAAGGTTAATTAAACTAGGTTTCTCATTTTATATATATTAGTCCGTAATATAACTACCTTCGGTCGTTACGCAGCTTCCACGTGTTTGTACTACACCTAGAGTGTTTCCAAAGCTATACTGCATAACAGTTGAATAGGGGCCGTCATATTACTTCGTAATATTGTACCGTTTCGTAATATGACTACCTTCGGTCGTTCCTCGACTTCCATACATGTGTACTCCACCTTGAAGTGTTTCCAGTACTATATCGAGTAACAGTCGAATAGGTGCCATCATATTACTTTATTTTAATTAAGACCGTTTATATTTTACTATTATGATGATCCTAAGGCAACAATCAAAAAAGAACATGCAATAAGACGATCAAAGCAATACTACCGATCTTCAATATTTAATTATAAATCATCCCATAATTAACTAACTACATCGCAAACAAACACAACAAGTATACTACTCTCTAATCATGGCAATAACTAAATCTAGCATAATCAATAAAAACGTAATTAATTAAGATAGATAAGGATAGAAAGAACTAGGATTAAATGCAAGAGAGAATAGACTTGAATTAATTGACACAATTCCGAGCGTACTTCGAAGATTACAATGCGTTCCGCACTTTCCTTATATTCTAAACAAGCTCCTAAACTAGCCTAAAACTAATTTTTAGTAAGAAAATAGAAAGAAAGTAGAAGCAATATCTTAAGAGAAGTATAATGTTCTAAGAATGGTGTGTGTGAAAATGAAGGCTTAGGGCCTCTATTTATAGGTGAGAGTTGGCTCATTTTAGCACTTCAAGGAACACATTAGCAAAAGGTGGTGCACCGAGTACCAAAAAACACGTAAAGGTGGTGCACCGGGTACCAAAAAGCATGTAAAGGTGGTGCACCAGGTACACGCAAGGACCAAAAAGCGGAAATGGGATGGGAGGGTGGTGGCTGGAGCCGGGGGCCTGGTGGCCGGCGGTGGGGGCCTGGTGGCCGGCCTAGTACGCCGTGCTACCGCCCCGGTTCGCTTTCTTTAGCTGCGTTGCTTGATTCGCGCGTATCTTCTTCGTTATGCGTCCGTTTGCGTGGATTCTTTTTTTGTTGGATTCGTTTTTCAAAAACGAAGACTTTGATGAAAAGAAATCCCAAAAATATGTCTCTGAACTTTAGATGTCTCGTACGAATCATTTGAATCTTCCGGCGGGCGTAGAATCTTCATTCTTCATCCGTTTTTGCTGATTCTTCTTCTGTTGGATTCGTATTTTGAAAACGAACATCTTGGATAAGTTAAATCTTATTGATGGGACTTTGTCTCTAAATCTTGTTTTGATGCCTCGAGTCTTCAATTGTGCGTGGAATCTTCGTTTTTCGGTCGTTTTGCTTGATTTTGCTCTTGCAACCTTGTTTTGACCTACTTGGCATATTATCACTGATTTGTACTGTATTTGAGTTAAAATGCCAAGAATCGTTCCAGAATGAGGGAGATATCGGTGGTAAAAACATGACTTTTTACGCGATATCAACATCGTAAGCCTAGGTCCGTTCTAGGATTCGTTGTCTAATTCCCAAAATAGTATGAAAAAATCTTTTCATAAATAGTAGTTCAAGTAATCGTATGAAATAACATTTCATAACAGTTTAAGTAAATACATACGGTATTTAAATCAGTTATCGCATGCAGTAGCAAAGCAATTGCTATGTTTTTCACCCCAGGTTTTAAAAGCATTAAAACAGTAAAAAAGGGCTGTGAACTCACGGTAGATGCGGTGGATGTGAGATCTAGCAAGTAATAGTGATGTTGTAACACCCTAGGCTGATCCCACATCGCCCATGGACATGAGGGATGCTGGGGCTTATAAGGGTAACAAGGCTTTTAAATGACACAACGCGTTTTGGGACCACAGGTGGCAGATTGTCGCAAGAGCACGGCAGTTAAGCGTGCTCGAGCGAGGGCAGATCCAGGATGGGTGACCATCCTGGGAAGTATGTGGTAGCCAAGAACAAATATGTGCGCCTGCGGGCAAAGCTGACAATATTGTGTAATGGTAAGCGGGTTGTTACAATTATGGTATTAGAGCAACCATGTGCCGTCGGGATGGTGGGGCAAACCTCATCGAGGACGATGAGTCCCTAAGGGGGGTGAGTTGTAACACCCTAGGCTGATCCCACATCGCCCATGGACATGAGGGATGCTGGGGCTTATAAGGGTAACAAGGCGCTTAAAAGACACAACGCGTTTTGGGACCACAGGTGGCAGATTGTAGCAAGAGCACAGCATTTAAGCGTGCTCGAGCGAGGGCAGATCCAGGATGGGTGACCATCCTGGGAAGTATGTGGTCACCAAGAACAAATCCGTGCGCCTACGGGCAAAGCGGACAATATTGTGTCATGGTAAGCGGGTTGTTACAGTTATACTTATAACACCCCTCATTCGATACGACAATATTATATTATTGACACGGAAGCGTATAATTTAAAACATCCGAAAACACGGTACATTAAGATAATGTACATAAGTAGTTTACATATCAAACGCACACCAAATTAAAATTATTAAACAACTACATCAAACGGGGTATTATATTGTTTCAAACTTTAGTTTTGTTACAAAACATGTCAGAGTAACACGGCAAGTCAAACACTCCCCGCTCCATGAGCGTCAAGATCCTGCAACCTACATCCCAAAACATAACCTGCAGGACATAAATGAGGGATTAGCACAAAGCTAAGTGAATGAATTCATTACACACAATTCAACTTAGCATAACCACCTATTTACACCAAACAATCGTAAACATATGGTTCAACTAGTCAACAATACAGTAATAAGGATCGGTGGCTCTGGGGAATACCATAATACCCGGGTGGCTCCCCAAGAACACTTAACCAACCATATCCGTATGGCCATAATGGACGAGACCGATAGCTAACAGTTATTATAATCAAACACAGGTACTACACACAACAAATGAATCAAGTTCCTGTGTAATTCATATAATAACCAAACTAGCTCAACCAACCAATTCAACCTGTTGACCTCATTAGCAACTGATACCCGAAGGCCACACATAGCACATAGATTTATAATCAACAATGAATATTAAATACAACAACAAAATATCTACGTTTACTCGTTATAACCAAACGATTACAACTAAATCAAATGGTGAGTTCCGAATCCACTCACCAATACCTCCGTCGTCACAAACTCAGATTCCAAGAGTCACTTATCTTTTGGAGGATCTGAGAACAACAATCAAATATAAGTTAGTAATCAGGCTCAACAATACTTAACTTATATCACCCTGTAACATTAAGAACTTAACACAATTAACATTACAATCACAAGTTCCTAATCACATATTATGAATCACAACATAGCTATTAGCATGTACTACTACTGATTCATCAATGTTATAACATATAGCAATCAATCAACATTGAAATAAGTCAAGTAAAGATGAAATGCTGGGCAGCCAAACAAGCCGCCGGCTGGGGGTCCAGACCCGCCGGCTTCCACCCACTACCCGCCGGCTTACCCTTCATAGCCGCCGGGTACAATTCATTTTGAGGGATCAGAACCAAGTCGTGTTTTAAAGCCTATTTTAGCCTTCGGATTGGTCAAGGAGCATCCGGGTTTGGTCATCAACCCGCCGGCTAGGGTACTCTATCCGCCGGCTTCCTAGCCTAAACAGAGAACCCGCCGGCTGGTGGCTTAAGCCGTCGGCTTCTTGCCCTGAACCAGGAACCATCGTTCAGCAAGAAAACCCAAGTCCGAAAGTTATATCAAAACTCACTAAACTCAGTTCCTATAACCATATTTGGTATAACAAACAGCCCCCTATAACCTCATACATGATCAAATAGTATTATAGTTACTTCCAATTCAACATTACCATTAATCTAAACTTTCTAATCAAACCAATTTTCAAGAATCAAAACTTACCCTTGATAGATGAATAAGGAGGTAAAGATGATGATTTAACTCAGATTCAACACTTCAATTTACCAGTTTTGAATTCTCACTTTAAGGTTCTAGGGGTTATTGTAGGGTTTTTGTTTAAGGAAAGTAATGACTTTCCTTTTTAGGAAAGGTGATTAAATAGGTCGGCCCTATTATTACACCGACCCGTATCCACTTAAAACTAGTCCCCCTTTCAATCTATTGTCTGGAACCTAAAAATCATTTGCGAGAAACTTATTTTATTCTACCGTCAACTATAGTAAATTACAACAATCAACAATTTACTATTCACAATAAGTTCTGAGACTTATTTAACTAAGTTTCGCAATAAAACAAATAGTATTGAATAATTTCTAACAAAATTAAATACACAAATTTAAATTAGAAATTACCAGACCGGTACGGAGGATGTTACAAATCTCCCCCCCTTAAGAAGATTTCGTCCCCGAAATCTCAACACGATCAAATAATCCAGGATATCTGGATCTCATACTATCCTCGGTCTCCTAAGTTAGGTTTGAACCTAAACTATGCTTCCATTTCACTAGGATCTTTGGTATTTGTTTCTTCATAAGTTTAACAACTTTTCGGTCTAGAAGTTCAACAGGTTCTTCAACTAACTTCTAGGTCTGATCAACTTTCAAATCTTTCAAAGGAAGAATCTGAGACTGGTCCTCCACGTTACATTTCCTCAAATAACAAATGTTAAACGTGTCGTGAATACCAGTAAGTTCTGAAGGAAGATCAAGTGTAACTGACTAATCATTAACGACTTTACTGATTCTGAATGGACCGATATACCGAGGAGCCAATTTACCACGTTTCCAAAACCGAATAACCCCCTTCCAAGGTGAAACTTTAAGATAAACAAGTTCACCTTCAACAAATGATATCGGTCGTCTACGTGAATCTGCATACTGCTTCTGTCTATCACGTGCAGCTTTCAACTTTTCACGTGCCACTGCCACTTTGTCAGCTGTCATCTGAACAATGTCTGGCCCAGCAAACTGTTTCTCACCAACCTCTAACCAACACGTAGGCGTTCTGCAACGTCTACCATATAGCATCTCATAAGGAGGCATACCAACGCTGGAATGATAAGAATTGTTATATGCAAATTCAACCAACGGTAAATGAGAATCCCAGGAACCGCCATACTCCAAAACACAAGCTCTTAACATATCCTCAAGTGTTTGAATCGTGCGTTCTGACTGACCGTCAGTCTGAGGATGATAAGTAGTACTGAGATTAACTCTGGTACCCAACTCTTGCTGTAAACTCTGCCAAAAATGAGAAATAAACCGAGAATCCCTATCCGATACAATCGACAACGGAATACCATGCCGGGAAACAATCTCATTAACATACAATTGGGCAAGCTTACTCAACGAGGCCGTTTCACTACTAGCCAGAAAATGAGCACTCTTTGTTAACCTATCAACGATAACCCAAATCATATCATTTCCTCGTGATGTACGTGGAAGTTTAGTTACAAAATCCATAGTTAAATGTTCCAACTTCCACTCAGGAATTTCTAACTGTTTCAGTGACCCGTACGGCTTTTGGTGTTCAGCTTTAACTTGAGCACATACATGACAAGTGCCAACAAACCTTGCAATGTCAGTTTTCATCGTAGGCCACCAATATAAAGATTTCAAATCATTATACATTCGAGTACTACCGGGATGAACAGATAAACGAGATTTATGGGCTTCAGTCAAAATCATATCCCGAATACCACCAATCAGAGGAATCCACACACGAGACTGAAAAGTTTTCAATCCCCTAGAATCATCAATCAACTGATCTTTCCTTTTCAACATGATTTCTGATTTAAGATTATAATCTAAAAGAGCTTCCAACTGTGCATCTTTAATTTTATCTACCAAATCAGAAGAAACATCAACTTTCAAGTAATAAACTCGGTCATAGGTACCTTTTCGACTCAAAGCATCAACAACCACATTGGCTTTGCCTGGATGGTAACGAATTTCACAATCATAATCCTTTATTAACTTCAACCATCGTCTCTGACGCATATTTAACTCTTTCTGGGAAAACACATACTGAAGACTTTTGTGATCCGAACATATAACACATTTTGTACCATAAAGATAATGTCTCCAGATTTTCAATGCAAACACAACAGCTGCCAATTCTAAATCATGAGTAGGGTAATTTCTTTCATGATGTTTCAATTGCCGAGAAGCATAAGCAATAACTCTGTATCTCTGCATAAGAACACCACCCAACCCAGCATACGATGCATCACAATAAATGACAAAATCATCAGACCCCTCAGGTAATGCCAACACAGGTGCCTGACACAGTAACTGTTTCAAAGTTTGAAAAGCTAACTCCTGTTGTTCAGTCCACACAAATTTCTCATCCTTACGGGTCAATTTAGTCAACGAACTGGCAATTTTAGAAAAGTCTTTAATGAATTTCCGATAATAACCAGCCAAACCTAGAAAACTTTTAATCTCTGACGCAGATTTTGGAGCTTTCCAATTCATTACAGCTTCAATTTTAGAAGGATCAACTTTTACACCATCGTTACAGATAATATGACCCAAAAATTGTACCTCCCGAATCCAGAATTCACATTTAGAAAACTTTGCATATAAGTGTTCTCTTTTCAACGTATCAAACACTAACCTCAAATGCATTTCATGTTCCGATTCGGATTTAGAATATACCAGAATATCATCAATAAACACAATAACAAATTTATCGAGAAAAGGTCGATAAACCCGGTTCATCAAATCCATAAAAACTGCTGGAGCATTTGTTAAACCAAAAGGCATAACCAGGAATTCAAAATGACCATACCTGGTACGGAAAGCAGTTTTTGGAATATCCTGTTCACAAACACGAACTTGATGATAACTTGACCTCAAATCAATTTTAGAATAAAACGAAGATCCCTGCAACTGATCAAACAAATCATCTATTCGAGGCAAAGGGTATTTATTCTTCACTGTTCATTTATTCAGTTCCTTATAATCAATACACATTCTAAAAGACCCATCCTTCTTTTTCACAAACAAAACTGGTGCACCCCAAGGAGAAGAACTAGGTCTAATGAACCCTTTATCCAACAACTCTTGTATCTGATTCATCATTTCACGTATTTCAGAAGGAGCTAATCTATAGGGAGCTTTGGCTACAGACGACGAGCCAGGAACAAGATCAATCTGATATTCAACTTCCCTAACCGGTGGCAAACCAGGTAACTCATCGGGAAACACTTCCGGATATTCAGAAACAACCGGGACATCAAAAATAGATTTCTTTTCTACTTTGGCATCGATCACATAAGCTAGGTATGACTCTCAACCTTTAGACAACGACTTCCTAGCTTTCATCATAGAAATCAAAGGTATATACCCACTATCCCGTTCTCCTCGAGCCACAACGCATGACTCTTCAGAAATTGGGATTCTAATCAACTAATTGTGGCAGTCTATACTCGCTTTACACTGACTTAACCAATCCATGCCAATAATCACATCAAAACTAGGAATCAACAGAAATGAAATTGGGAAAGTCTGACCATCTATCACAATATTAGCTCCAGTCACCGAGGTGGTAACAGGAACTAACTTACCACTAACAATTTCTACTTCTACAGGCTTAGTAATCACAGTAAGGATTAATTTCAACTTATCACAGAAACACACAGATATAAAGGAACAATTTGCTCCTGAATCAAACAACACACGCGATGGTACAGAGTTTATAAGAAAAGTACCAGTGATAACATCCTCTGTGTGGACAGCCTCATCGACTGTCATCTGAAATGCCCTACTTCCAGCTGATGGCGGATTTTTCCTCTTTTGCCCGGAAGATGACGAACTCCCGACCGAAAGCAAACCCTGTTTCCCCACCTCCGGACACTGACCAACCCGATGTCCTTCTTTCTTACACGTCCAACACACGAAATTAGGATACCTGCAATTCTTGATTTCATGCCCCAATTCACCACACTTGAGACATTTATTCGTCTGTGGAGTACACGGACCAGCATGTCGTGACTTACAAGAATTACACCAATTAGAACCTCCAGATGAACCACTCTTACTACCGGATCGTTGACCCTGTTGATTACTCTGCCACCTCTGTTTCCCTTTCCCCGAGGATTCACTTTTAGGCTTCTGAGATGAAGTATCCCTAGCTTGAAAACCTAAACCTCTCAAATCACTATCAACAGAACGTGCGAGGTTAAAAGCTTGAGATAAAGTACTGGCTAATCTCACAGTAGTACGATAATTAGAAGGTAACGCATCCACAAACTGTTCAATCCTAGTTTTCTCATCCGGAACCCACTGCTGAACAAACCGCAGCTTCTCATAAAACTGTGCTATCAACTCATCAATCGTCATCTTATCAGTTAACTGTAAGTTCACAAACTCTCGTCTAATTCGAGCCATATCAAAGTCTGAACAATACTGATTACAAACTGCATGATGAAAATCAAACCAACGAATAGCTTCTTTCTGTTGTTGAGTTAAATGACCAGTGATCGAATCCCACCAAACCATAGCTTCATCCTTCATGCATTGAACGGCATATGGAACCTTAAACTCTTCCTCACAACGGGTTACATCAAATTTTCGTTCCATGTCCCTCAACCAGTTTAAAGTCATAGATGGATTTGTACTACCGCTAAACTCAGGTGGTTTACTATCCATAAACGTTTTAAATGAACACGTTTTACTTGACTGAAAAGGAGAAACAGTACCAAACACAGGTATTTGTTGCTGAGATGAAGTAGCTTCAGTTCGTCTTTTAAATTCTCTGAGATTAATCACCTCGTCTTCTAATTCGTGCATATAATCATCTCTGTTTGATTCTCCAACAACAGGAACAGATGTACCATCATGACCAGGTTGTTCACCAGGAATCTGCAAAGGAGGAACATCGGTTCTTGAGGCATTATTAGGGTTGGCGGTCGTTTGCTCGTTATCTGCCATATCTGAAATCATCACAACAACTCAACAATTGTTAATCGTTAGCACCTAACTACTAACAGATTCACAATAAATGCTAAATCCCATACCCAGGAATGTTTGACATAACACGCTCCAGAATTGGGATTGAACACTTTACTATGTTCAATTAGCCCAAAACTATGCTCTGATACCAACTTATAACACCCCTCATTCGATACGACAATATTATATTATTGACACGGAAGCGTATATTTTAAAACATCCGAAAACACGGTACATTAAGATAATGTACATAAGTAGTTTACATATCAAACGCACACCAAATTAAAATTATTAAACAACTACATCAAACGGGGTATTATATTGTTTCAAACTTTAGTTTTGTTACAAAACATGTCAGAGTAACACGGCAAGTCAAACACTCCTCGCTCCATGAGCGTCAAGATCCTGCAACCCACATCCCAAAACATAACCTGCAGGACGTAAATGAGGGATTAGCACAAAGCTAAGTGAATGAATTCATTACACACAATTCAACTTAGCATAACCACCTGTTTACACCAAACAATCGTAAACATATAGTTCAACTAGTCAACAATACAGTAATGAGGATCGGTGGCTCTGGGGAATACCATAATACCCGGGTGGCTCCCCAAGAACACTTAACCAACCATATCCGTATGGCCATAACGGACGAGACCGATAGCTAACAGTTATTATAATCAAACACAGGTACTACACACAACAAATGAATCAAGTTCCTGTGTAATTCATATAATAACCAAACTAGCTCAACCAACCAATTCAACCTGTTGACCTCATTAGCAACTGATACCCGAAGGCCACACATAGCACATAGATTTATAATCAACAATGAATATTAAATACAACAACAACATATCTACGTTTACTCGTTGTAACCAAACGATTACAACTAAGTCAAATGGTGAGTTCCGAATCCACTCACCAATACCTCTGTCATCACAAACTCTGATTCCAAGTGTCACTTATCTTTTGGAGGATTTGAGAACAACAATCAACTATAAGTTAGTAATCAGGCTCAACAATACTTAACTTATATCACCCTGTAACATTAAGAACTTATAACAATTAACATTACAATCACAAGTTCCTAATCACATATTATGAATCACAACATAGCTATTAGCATGTACTACTACTGATTCAACAATGTTATAACATATAGCAATCAATCAACATTGAAATAAGTCAAGTAAAGATGAAATGCTGGGTAGCCAAACAAGCCGCCGGCTGGGGGTCCAGACCCGCCGGCTTCCACCCACTACCCGCCGGCTTACCCTTCATAGCCGCCGGGTACAATACATTTTGAGGGATCAGAACCAAGTCGTGTTTTAAATCCTATTTTAGCCGTCGGATTGGTCAAGGAGCATCCAGGTTTGGTCATCAACCCGCCGGCTAGGGTACTCTACCCGCCGGCTTCCTAGCCTAAACAGAGAACCCGCCGGCTGGTGGCTTAAGCCGCCGGCTTCTTGCCCTGAACCAGGAACCATCGTTCAGCAAGAAAACCCAAGTTCGAAAGTTATATCAAAACTCACTAAACTCAGTTCCTATAACCATATTTGGTATAACAAACAGCCACTATAACCTCATACATGATCAAATAGTATTATAGTTACTTCCAATTCAACATTACCATTAATCTAAACTTTCTAATCAAACCAATTTTCAAGAATCAAAACTTACCCTTGATAGATGAATAAGGAGGTAAAGATGATGATTTAACTCAGATTCAACACTTCAATTTACCAGTTTTGAATTCTCACTTTAAGGTTCTAGGGGTTATTGTAGGGTTTTTGTTTAAGGAAAGTAATGACTTTCCTTTTTAGGAAAGGTGATTAAATAGGTCGGCCCTATTATTACACCGACCTGTATCCACTTAAAACTAGTCTCCCTTTCAATCTATTATCTGGAACCTAAAAATCATTTGCGAGAAACTTATTTTATTCTACCGTCAACTATAGTAAATTACAACAATCAACAATTTACTATTCACAATAAGTTCTGAGACTTATTTAACTAAGTTTCGCAATAAAACAAATAGTATTGAATAATTTCTAACAAAATTAAATACACAAATTTAAATTAGAAATTACCAGACCGGTACGGAGGATGTTACAGATGTCGCCCAAAATACAATCAACCTATACAAATAAATGCATTAACATAAGTACTTTGACAGTTTGTCAATTTATGTTAACAGTTTGATTGTTTTGAAGAAATTATTAATTTCTTAATTTTTGTACAAGTCGTTGGTGATAAGTGTTGAAAATAATTAATGTTTTCTTGAATCGTTTAAACATCAGTTGCGTGTAAGTATATACACACATATATACTTATTAGTTGAATATATATATATTCATATATATATTGTTCTTTGTCGTGTGTGTGTGTGTATATATATATATATATATATATATATATATATATATATATATATATTCATGGTTTGTCGTTATATATGTACATATATATACATATGTTGTTATATATATATATATTAATTCGTCATCCATATAAAATATGAATTTCATTTGTCGGAGTTATTTCCATTTATAATTAAATAAATGTTATCGTTTTAAACACTCGTTAAAAGTTTGTACCCGTTTGACTTAAAAGTCAGTGTTCCGTTTCTGAGCTTCGGATCCGCCGGATCAATGGGTGATCCGCCGGATCATCACCAAGATTTTTGGGATCCTCCGGATCCAAACCATTTTCTCCGGATCACAACAAGTTGATTAGGATCCGCCGGATCAAAAAGTGATCTGCTGGATCAATTGCCTTTTTGCGCGTATTTTAGTTTTGAATTTTAGATCCTACGGATCATACAAAATATTTGCCGGATCAGACAAGTGATCCGCCGGATCACCCACGTGATCCGCCGGATCCGTGTTGTTTTCACGTGTAAATTCATCGTGTCCACCTATGATCCGCCATATCATTCAAGTGATCCGCCGGATCACCCATGTGATCCGCAGGATCCGTGTGCTTTTTACGTGTTATTTCTTCGTTTTTGCTTAGGATCCGCCGGATCACCCATGTGATCCGCCGGATCATCCACTTTTACAGACCCAGTTCGCAATAGAGCAACATTTATACTTGTGTGTTTTGGTTCCATTCTTTCGTCTCCAAGTCCCAATCGTTTATATCAAGATTGTAATCACTTATAACAACTTACTATCACACATTAACAAGTTTATACTTTAAATTTCACATTTAAAGGTTTGGTTTCCTTAAACTTTAATTCAAGAATTTAGTTCATCAATCGTCAAATTACCCGAATTATCAAGTTATATACACAAATTAGGTTGTGTTTACACTATATACATCAAATTTATTTAAGAAATTAAAGAGTAGGAAGTTTCCTCACTTTGATAATGGTGATGATTCGGTGGTGATGATGAGGAAGAAGACGAGAATGATGATGATGATTATGATAAAGAAGATGATGATAGTTGGTGATTGTGAGGTAGTTGATTTTTTGTTGTTACTTTGCTTGCTAGTGCTGCTTCTGTTGTTGCCGAATGAAGAAGGAGAAGAACAGGAACTCCAATGATTTGAGTTTGGTGAGTAAGTCTGTGTGTGTGTGTATCTGAGATTGAGAGGGAGTATATAAAATGGTGTACGAGTTATGCATTTCAAATGAGATATGGTGGATGCATAAATCTGTCTCCCATTGTAGGATTAGTTGGTATTTTAGCCCGTTAATTTCGTGTACGGGTCCAATTATGTACAAATTTACATTTAATATTCGTAAATTTTATTTCGAAGTATTATTTGATATCGCTCATTTTGGCTATATAAATCAATCGCGATATCGTCGTTTTGTATATGTAATTTAGTAGATTTCCTGAACTTTCGATACTTATTTTGTTTGGAAATCCATTTCAGATTAAAAAGTTGGAAACGCATGCGAATGGGTGAAGAACTGGTGAAGTTGGAACAAAGGCTGGCCTGGGCTGAAACACCACCATAGCCGATCGGCTATTAGCTTCAAGCCGATCGGCGTTTCCTGAATAGCAGATCGGCTAGAATCAGAAGATCGGTTTATCTAGTTCATTTTCATTGCCGTGGCTTACCATTGATGAAGCTTGTGCTGATGGACTATCGAAGCCGATCGGTTGGCATTAATTAGCCGTTCGGCTAAGCCATGAAAGCTGTTCGTGTAACAACCGGAAAATTAGGACTAGAATTAGTGCCTAATTCTTTGTAAATACATGTAATTAGTTCTGTGTTAGGCTAATTTATGTATCGGATTATATATTGGTGAATATATACAACTTTGCGATTTGGCTTAAATCGTACGCAACTTAAATAGAATGAAATTCTATTCGATTAACACGGACGTTGGTGAACAAATGTTTATAAACTAAAAATAACGCAATTATGACCAAAATGCTATTTTATAACAAATAGTAATTATCTCGTATCACCCGATAAAAACTTACGCGATTTAAAAACAAAAGTGACTAAATCTAATTTAGTCTATTAAAGATTTACGGAAATAATTTAAGTAAATTATTTAACAAGAGTTGTGATTTTATAAATATAATTAAACGCGTAAAATAAATATTTAACGCCTAAACGACGGAGAAAACGAACACCGCACGGAGGACGGGGACCGAAAAGTGGAGGTAAAAACCCCCACCTCTCTTCTCCTCCTCTCATTCTCACCACCTCCTTCTCTCTCTCTTCTTTTCTTTCTCTCTAATCACCAACCACACCTCCACCCCAAAATACTCACAAAATCACTAATTACTACGTCAAAACGAGCTTGGATCACACCTCTCCTTTGGAAGAAAACGTTCACCATCACACGATCTACATTCCTATCTTTCCGGAATTTCATTTCGACACTTTGTAAGTTCCCGACAAATCCCGACATCTCTCGTTTTTGATCATTTTTACTAGTTTATGGTTTATATAGGCTTAATATGTTCATATGAGGGTTGGGTAAAAGAGTCAGACCAAACGGAAACCCGAAAACATGTTTTTGGCTTGAAATCCGTCGATCAGCCGATAGTGTCGCATAGATGAACCCAGATATGTGTCACTTATAGCGACACTTCCTTAGTGTCGCTATACTAACTACCCGACACTACTTAAGTGTCGCCCTAAGTCCAATACCGACACTTCTTAAGTGTCGCCTGTTACCTTTTGTGATCTTTACCCGTCACTATGATAGTGACGCCTATACTTATACTTACCGACACTTCCTTAGTGCCGCTAGACCTTATTACCCGACACTTCCGAAGTGTCGCATATTATTAAAACTACCACTTATACGACACTAATCTAGTGCCGCAGCTATCCTAATACCGACACTGCTTGAGTGCCGCTATTGTTACGGAACCCGTCACTTCTTAAGTGACGCACAATATGTTACACGACACTTCGTTAGTGACGCATGACCTGAATACCCGACACTTCACCCGACACTGTCTTAGTGCCGCATGATCAACCTGAGTGACGCTATGAAGTGTCGCATAAAACAGCAGCTTTTCAACTATTTTTACACTAAGTGTCGAACTTATACAACATCAAATACTTATACCATACGACTTAACAAACATAATAAAACATACTTTCTATTACAATTGCACTAAATTGCGTTACAAATGATAAACTTTAATTGTAACAAATCACCAACGGGCCGTATATCTTTTGATACAAACGCGAACAAACCAACATTTAAACACAACGGGTTGTATGAACAACTAGCCTAGATGGTCTTGCGAGACATCTACTTACTTAACCTTATGTGTTTAGGCACTAGAAGGTTACGGGTTCGGAGAACCTACTTGCTTTACTACTATTTGCTAATTACCACTGCTCGACCCAGGTGAGTCTTACAGCCCCACTTTTACTGTTTTATACTTTGGGGTGAGATACTTAGCAACTGTTTTACGTATGAACACAATGTACTGAACTGAAAACATTACTGATTACAAACAAACGCATGAGTTACTTTTATCCACTGAAAGCCTCCTAATCGTAAGTTGTTAGTTATGGTCTTAAGCGCGAGTACTAGTAGATGGATCCATTTGGGACTGACAATCCCTGTCTGGGGTGGTAGCGCCACCACGTACTGAATTACACGTAGAAACAGACATATTAGTATTTGTTACATATGAGTGTGCGGATAGCACTCACGGGGGTACGTGATATATTCACACTACACGGTTAAGCTTCAACTTATGAGCTCATGGCACTGTACTGATTTACTGATTTACTTACTTTGCTTGATAGCAATACGGGTACATACTTGTGGTTCATAACACTTACTTATTACTAAACCTGTGAGATTCACCAACCTTTTTGGTTGACACTTTTTAGCTTTGTATCTCAGGTACACTTACGGAGTAGGGTCACTCCAGGATTACTAGCTAGAGTCGCATGATTTTACAAACTGCATTTAACGGAGATTCTTTGGCATTATCTTTTGTAACTATGGTTATGTAATAGAATCTCCCGCTATACGCGTGGGCTCTAGGGAATTACATTTTGTATACGAAAACCTTCGGTTTTCAAACGATTATTAATTATGAAATGTAACTATTTTACAAACGTCTCATTTAGAGGTCGTTTGCTATTAATCTTGTGCTTTGTATATTGATTAGTAACACCCAATGTATGCTTCCGCATATCGTTAAATTTGGGGGTGTTACAGATTGGTATCAGAGCCTAAGGTTATAGTGAACTAGGTTGCATTTAGTGAGCCTAGACTATGACCATTAGGCAGTATCCCTTATTAGGTATAACCGGTTCAGTGATTACATCATACGAGTTTAATTTAACATAGCCTGATCAACTATGTACAATTAAGTGAAGACGATGTAAGATCTGAAAGGGGTTATGGCTGAACAGGGTACAATAGAAGACTCTGACTTCGAGAGAACCGAGACTTACACATGTTTATGTTAGACACTCAATAGGCTATATTATATAGGGACTATATGAATATAGGCCTCAATCTTACTAACGCTTTGTCTCAGAAATGGCAAACATCCCATCCGATTCATCTCGTTCTCAATCCGGGTCGCAGAACCCAAGGGTAGCAAGGAGGAACAACAGGTTGCCTCGAGCTGGCCCGTACCCCACTCACTTCACCTTGCCGGCCTTAGCTGCTAGGGTGAACCAACACGAGCAACGACTTCGCACCATGGATGTCGTGTTGCAGGAAACAAACGAAAACTGGAGACTTACATCACTTGAACGCATCGAACAAGTCTCTGAGGATCACGAAACCACCGTTAATAATGTGGACATTCTTTTCAACAAAGTGGTGGAGATAAGCGTGGAAACCGCCCTTTTGAAACACAGACTTGATGAGTGTGAACAACGCTCACGGGAAACGGAAGAATATACCCGTGGACTGGTACAGCGACTAGCATTAGCTGAAGACAATGCTCGACAAGCCAGCAGACTTGCAAATACTGTGGATCGTCTCATCGAAATGATGGAGCAGATTAACCTACGTTAAGACTAGCTTAGTCTTTGTTTTGTAAACTATCCTGTAATCTAGTAACTATCTAAGCACTACTCTATGTTCCAGTCGGATGTAACAATTCCCGATGTCTTTTGTAATACATCCGTAGGATGTAACCTTTGAACTCGCATCATCTATCAAATATTACTTGCTGCTTCGACTCATATTAATTGCCATAATTCTTTTCATAATGATGTTATGTATTACCACCTTTATACATGTACATCTGAAATAAATACAACTTTCTTACAAAATCTCATGTATCTCAAAGTCAAGACCTTATACTGATGCTCAGATCACGTCACTCATAACCCAGGCTGTTACTGAAGCCTTGGCTCGGAATACTCCACCAGGTTCCACAAGAAACAGCGATGCCGCTGAAACCTCTGCTGCTAAACCTTGTTCATACAAGGATTTTCAAAACTGCAAACCCTTGAGCTTCAAGGGGACCGAAGGAGCCATCGGACTTATCAGATGGTTCGAAAAGATGGAATCCGTTTTCCACATCAGCAAATGTGCGGAGGACGACAAAGTCAAATTCTCCACCTGCACCCTCGAAGATGGTGCCCTCTCGTGGTGGAATTCCTATACCCAGTCCGTGGGGATTGACACCGCTTATCTACTCCCTTGGGAGGATCTGAAGAAAATGCTCACTGATGAGTATTGCCCGTCCGAACAACTTCACAAGCTGGACGAAGAGTTCTGGAACTTAAAAGTGCAAGGAACTGATATCGTTGGATACACCACCAGATTCCAACAACTCACCGTTCTTCGCCCAGCTATGGTAG
The DNA here is from genome assembly GCA_949592205.1 of Helichrysum umbraculigerum. Classification (NCBI taxonomy): domain Eukaryota; kingdom Viridiplantae; phylum Streptophyta; class Magnoliopsida; order Asterales; family Asteraceae; genus Helichrysum; species Helichrysum umbraculigerum. Next base: position 94,940,498 of record CATIUR010000004.1, read on the forward strand.
GTACTGGGCCCGACAAGATTAAGAAATACATCCGCGGCCTCCCGGAACCCGTCCGGGGAAATGTCGCCTCATCAAACCAAACCACTCTTCATGGTGCCATTCGGTTGGCCCATGAACTTTTAGCCATGAACGAGGACCCAGAACCACCCACTCCATCCTCCAACAGCAATAAACGAAAATGGTCCGACAACCACAACAACCACCAAACCAAGAAACCTGAGACCATTAAAGCCTACACCTCCAGTTCTGATGACAAGGGAGCGTACAAGGGAACCAAGCCCTATTGCTCAAAGTGTCAACGACACCACTATGGTTCGTGTCCCTGTAGCAAGTGTAAGAGGTTTGGACACTTGGCTAAGGACTGTAGATCAAACACCACTGACACCAACACCTCTGCACCAAAGACTTGTTATGGGTGCAATGGTACGGGGCATTTCAAGAAAGACTGCCCGAAACTGAACAACAACAACAACAAGAACAACAACAATGCTCGAGGAAGAGCTTTTGTGCTGAAATCTGGGGAAGCCCGTCAAGACCCGAATGTGGTCACGGGTACGTTTCTTCTCAACAACTTGACTGCATCTGTATTATTTGATACTGGTGCTGATAAGAGCTTTATTTCTGATGAGTTTTATCCACTACTTGACACCACACCTATTGCCTTAGATTCTAAGTACACTGTAGAGTTGGCAAACGGAAAACTTATTGAGGCCGACAGTGTGATACCTAATTGCACTCTAAACCTAGCTAACGAGCTCTTTTCCATTGACTTGATACCTGTCGAAATCGGCAGCTTTGACATCATCGTCGGCATGGATTGGTTGTCTAAGCACCGAGCCGAAATCGTTTGTTTTGAGAAAATTGTACGCATTCCTCTCGTCACCGGTGGAACTTTGAGCATACAAGGGGAGACCGGTGGGACGAGAATAAATATCATTTCTTGCATGAAAACCCGAAAATACTTGAGAAAAGGGTACCAGGCAATCCTCGCACACGTTATGGAGAAAAAGTCGGTGGAGAAGCGACTTGAGGATGTGCCTATTGTTCGAGACTTTCCAGAAGTCTTTCCTGAAGACTTGCCTGGCCTACCGCCAACTAGACAAGTCGAATTCTCTGTTGATCTTGTGCCCGGCGCAGCACCCGTGGCACGAGCCCCTTACCGACTAGCCCCATCCGAACTTCAGGAGTTGTCTACTCAGTTACAGGAACTCCTAGACAAGGGATTTATTCGACCAAGTTCCTCACCTTGGGGAGCTCCGGTCCTGTTTGTGAAAAAGAAAGACGGTCTTTCCGTATGTGCATCAACTACCGTGAACTCAACAAATTAACTGTCAAGAACCGTTACCCACTTCCTCGCATCGATGACCTGTTTGACCAACTTCAGGGGTCGAGTTTTTATTTAAAAATCGATCTACGGTCGGGTTATCACCAACTCCGAGTTCGTGACGATGACATCCCAAAAACTGCTTTCCGAACTCGCTACGGGCATTATGAATTCCAAGTGATGCCATTCGGCTTAACCAACGCACCGGCTGTATTCATGGATCTTATGAATCGGGTGTGCAAACCTTACCTTGACAAATTTGTTATCGTCTTTATCGATGACATCTTGATTTACTCGCGCACTGAACAAGAACACGCGCAACACCTGAAAACTATCCTAGAGCTGCTCAAACACGAAGAGTTATACGCCAAATTCTCTAAGTGCGAGTTCTGGATGCAAACCGTTCAATTCCTTGGACATGTCATTGACAATCAAGGGATTCATGTCGATCCTTCAAAAATCGAAGCCATCAAGTGCTGGCAAGCACCTACAACACCAACCGAGGTACGCCAATTCTTAGGACTCGCCGGATACTACAGGCGGTTCATTGAGAATTTTTCAAAAATAGCCCTACCTCTCACTGCACTGACTCAAAAAGAAAAGAAGTTCGATTGGACTGACAAACAGGAGTCAGCTTTTCAGCTACTAAAACAGAAACTCTGCAGTGCACCTATCTTATCTTTACCCGAAGGCAACGATGACTTCGTGGTATACTGTGATGCTTCACACCAAGGTCTTGGTTGCGTGCTGATGCAACGAGACAAAGTCATCGCTTACGCCTCTCGACAACTCAAGGTCCACGAAAAGAATTACACAACTCATGACCTAGAGTTGGGGGCTGTTGTATTCGCTCTAAAAATCTGGAGGCACTACTTATACGGTACCAAGTGTACAATCTTTACTGACCATAAGAGTCTCCAACATATCTTCGATCAAAAGGATCTCAACATGAGGCAACGTCGATGGGTCGAGTTGCTTATTGATTACGATTGCGAAATTCGCTATCATCCAGGCAAGGCGAATGTTGTCGCCGATGCTTTAAGCAGAAAGGAATGAGTGAAACCACTTCGAGTTCGAGCTCTCGGTATGACCATTCACAACGACCTCATCAATCAAACTCTCGCCGCTCAACTCGAAGCACTCAAACCAGAAAACTTGATAAACGAAGCCTTGCGGGGCATGGACAAACAATTTGAAACCAAACCTAACGGGGCCAAATACTTCTCGAATCGAATCTGGTTACCAAGTTTTGGGAACCTGCGAGACATGGTGATGGATGAAGCTCACAAGTCTAAATACTCTATACACCCCGACGCCGACAAAATGTATCACGGCATCAAGGAAATGTATTGGTGGCCCAACATGAAATCCGACATTGCAACCTATGTTGGCAAGTGTCTTACTTGTTCCAAAGTTAAAGCCGAACATCAGAAACCTTCCGGTTTGCTACAACAACCCGAAATACCACAATGGAAATGGGAGCAGATCACCATGGATTTCATTACTAAACTCCCGAAAACTTCTAACGGTTGCGATACCATTTGGGTGATCGTCGACCGACTCACTAAATCTGCTCATTTCCTAGCCATCAAGGAAACTGATAAGATGGAACGTTTGACACGGATCTACCTGAAAGAAATCGTGTCAAGACACGGCGTACCCATCTCAATCATCTCCGACCGAGATGCTCGATTTACTTCTCGCTTCTGGCAATCACTGCAAAAATCTCTCGGTACTCGACTGGATATGAGTACGGCTTACCATCCTCAAACCGATGGCCAGAGCGAACGGACCATACAAACACTGGAAGACATGCTACGAGCCTGCGTAGTTGACTTCGGTAAAAACTGGGAAAATCACTTACCGTTGTGCGAGTTCTCGTACAACAACAGTTATCACACCAGCATAAAGGCTGCACCCTTCGAGGCACTGTACGGTCGTAAGTGCCGGTCACCTATCTGTTGGACTGAGGTGGGGGATACACAACTCACCGGTCCAGAAATCATACATGAAACAACTGAAAAGATCGTCGGCATACAAAACCGACTAAAAGCCGCGCGTGATCGTCAGAAAAGCTATGCTGACGTGAGACGCAAACACCTTGAGTTCCAAGTAGGGGACAAGGTACTTCTCAAAGTGGCACCGTGGAAAGGTGTCATTCGATTCGGAAAACGAGGCAAACTAAATCCTAGATACATCGGACCATTCGAAATCCTTGAAAAGATTGGTCCAGTGGCATACCGCCTGCAACTTCCTGCTGAGCTTAGCAGCGTTCACAACACATTCCACATTTCTAATCTGAAGAAATGTCTGTCTGACGATACACTGATTATACCGCTCGACGAAATTCAAATCGATGATAAACTTCACTTTGTCGAGGAACCTATGGAAATCATGGACCGCGAGGTCAAACAACTAAAACAGAGTCGTATTCCCATCGTAAAAGTCAGGTGGAATTCTAGACGTGGTCCTGAATTCACCTGGGAACGGGAAGACCAAATGCGACAGAAATACCCACATCTCTTCCCAGACAACGCATCGAGCTAATTTCGGGACGAAATTCTTTTAACAAGGGGAGAATGTAACAACCGGCAAATTAGGACTAGAATTAGTGCCTAATTCTTTGTAAATACATGTAATTAGTTCTGTGTTAGGCTAATTTATGTATCGGATTATATATTGGTGAATATATACAACTTTGCGATTTGGCTTAAATCGTACGCAACTTAAATAGAATGAAATTCTATTCGATTAACACGGACGTTGGTGAACAAATGTTTATAAACTAAAAATAACGCAATTATGACCAAAATGCTATTTTATAACAAATAGTAATTATCTCGTATCACCCGATAAAAACTTACGCGATTTAAAAACAAAAGTGACTAAATCTAATTTAGTCTATTAAAGATTTACGGAAATAATTTAAGTAAATTATTTAACAAGAGTTGTGATTTTATAAATATAATTAAACGCGTAAAATAAATATTTAACGCTTAAACGACGGAGAAAACGAACACCGCACGGAGGACGGGAACCGAAAAGTGGAGGTAAAAACCCCCACCTCTCTTCTCCTCCTCTCATTCTCACCACCTCCTTCTCTCTCTCTTCTTTTCTTTCTCTCTAATCACCAACCACACCTCCACCCCAAAATACTCACAAAATCACTAATTACTACGTCAAAACGAGCTTGGATCACACCTCTCCTTTGGAAGAAAACGTTCACCATCACACGATCTACATTCCTATCTTTCTGGAATTTCATTTCGACACTTTGTAAGTTCCCGACAAATCCCGACATCTCTCGTTTTTGATCATTTTTACTAGTTTATGGTTTATATAGGCTTAATATGTTCATATGAGGGTTGGGTAAAAGAGTCAGACCAAACGGAAACCCGAAAACATGTTTTTGGCTTGAAATCCGTCGATCAGCCGATAGTGTCGCATAGATGAACCCAGATATGCGTCACTTATAGCGACACTTCCTTAGTGTCGCTATACTAACTACCCGACACTACTTAAGTGTCGCCCTAAGTCCAATACCGACACTTCTTAAGTGTCGCCTGTTACCTTTTGTGATCTTTACCCGTCACTATGATAGTGACGCCTATACTTATACTTACCGACACTTCCTTAGTGCCGCTAGACCTTATTACCCGACACTTCCGAAGTGTCGCATATTATTAAAACTACCACTTATACGACACTAATCTAGTACCGCAGCTATCCTAATACCGACACTGCTTGAGTGCCGCTATTGTTACGGAACCCGTCACTTCTTAAGTGACGCACAATATGTTACACGACACTTCGTTAGTGACGCATGACCTGAATACCCGACACTTCACCCGACACTGTCTTAGTGTCGCAAGATCAACCTGAGTGACGCTATGAAGTGTCGCATAAAACAGCAGCTTTTCAACTATTTTTACACTAAGTGTCGAACTTATACAACATCAAATACTTATACCATACGACTTAACAAACATAATAAAACATACTTTCTATTACAATTGCACTAAATTGCGTTACAAATGATAAACTTTAATTGTAACAAATCACCAACGGGCCGTATATCTTTTGATACAAACGCGAACAAACCAACATTTAAACACAATGGGTTGTATGAACAACTAGCCTAGATGGTCTTGCGAGACATCTACTTACTTAACCTTATGTGTTTAGGCACTAGAAGGTTACGGGTTCAGAGAACCTACTTGCTTTACTACTATTTGCTAATTACCACTGCTCGACTCAGGTGAGTCTTACAGCCCCACTTTTACTGTTTTATACTTTGGGGTGAGATACTTAGCAACTCTTTTACGTATGAACACAATGTATTGAACTGAAAACATTACTGATTACAAACAAACGCATGAGTTACTTTTATCCACTGAAAGCCTCCTAATCGTAAGTTGTTAGTTATGGTCTTAAGCGCGAGTACTAGTAGATGGATCCATTTGGGACTGACAATCCCTGTCTGGGGTGGTAGCGCCACCACGTACTGAATTACACGTAGAAACAGACATATTAGTATTTGTTACATATGAGTGTGCGGATAGCACTCACGGGGGTACGTGATATATTCACACTACACGGTTAAGCTTCAACTTATGAGCTCATGGCACTGTACTGATTTACTGATTTACTTACTTTGCTTGAAAGCAATACGGGTACATACTTGTGGTTCATAACACTTATTTATTGCTAAACCTGTGAGATTCACCAACCTTTTTGGTTGACACTTTTTAGCTTTGTATCTCAGGTACACTTACGGAGTAGGGTCACTCCAGGATTACTAGCTAGAGTCGCATGATTTTACAAACTGCATTTAACGGAGATTCTTTGGCATTATCTTTTGTAACTATGGTTATGTAATAGAATCTCCCGCTATACGCGTGGGCTCTAGGGAATTACATTTTGTATACGAAAACCTTCGGTTTTCAAACGATTATTAATTATGAAATGTAACTATTTTACAAACGTCTCATTTAGAGGTCGTTTCCTATTAATCTTGTGCTTTGTATATTGATTAGTAACACCCAATGTATGCTTCCGCATATCGTTAAATTTGGGGGTGTTACAGTTCGGCTCCCAACTTCCAGCCGATCGGCTGTTGTCGTTTCTGAGATTTAATCCTTGAGGTCCGATGGTTTTTGGTGTGCTGTGCATTTATTATTGGTGAGCAATAAATGCCCACCTGTATTTGTCCCTTATTCCTCCCACTTTTTACGTTTAAAAAGAAAGAAAAAAAGAAAAAAGGAAAGTGAAGTTGGCTGCAGCTTATTTTCATATCATCATCATCATATAACATGATCATCTCCATATATCACATAACTTCTTCCAGATTATTTTCACACACATTTCTAACCTTCTTAGGTTTTCTCTCAAGAACAAAAACCACCTCCATTTTTACTCATCTCACAACGAAAAATCACCACTTTCACTCTCAATTTTACTTGCATTTCATTTGGAGATTGTGAGGAGAACATCAAGCAACACCATTTCATCAAGAATTTTGTTTCATTTGTGGTGTAATCACTTTGGTATAATCTTTATCTAATTTAATTTCAAGTTCTTAATGATTTCCTTAAGTATTTGTGATTGTTGTTTGATTATGGTTGTTATGAGTGGCTAGTAGTTTTATGCTTGCTTGGATGAACTAACTAGTTGATTAGGGGTGTATCTTTTGGTATTAATTTATGCTTTGAGTTTGTGAATCATCCATGAATTTGTATGAATTTGGTTTGTTGTTGTTATAAAACTTTTGTCATTTTAGCTAAGCGATTATGGCGAATGTTTATTGCTTATTAAAAATACCTACAAAGTTGTTTGTTTATTATGAATGAACCATCATTTGTGGAACAAAACATTTGGTGATTGTAACAACAATGAGCTAGATACATATAAGTTAGCGATTTTAGCGAATGTTTGTCGTGTGGATAAATTGTAAACTCATAAAATCTTAATTTATGTTTAATCGAAGAACCTTGTGTGTTTGAGCTTAATCTCACGAATTTGGCCAGTTGGTGATTTATTAGTTGATATAGCGGACGTTTTCAACTGAGTAAATTGCTATTGATTATTTGTCTATAAATGATTGAACAAAATTGCGAATGTAGTTTTGGAATGTTCTAAATGATTTAAGCTAAATTGTGCGAGTTGGTAACCATGGCGAACGTCCGTTACTAGATTAAATCATAGGTTTGTTAATTTAAGTTGAACATTTGGTCTTGGCGATCGTTAAGCTTATGTTTGATGGATGTTACTTTGGCATATTTTTAACCGGTTATAACTCCACACCCCGAAATCACTAGTGAAATAGTCCAAGCAAGTATTGTTTTAAATATTTGAAAGTTTCAAATCAATCATTTTGACTCTTCAGAGTCCACCTACCTAGATTAACTAAAATTGTAGTTTTAAGCATCGTGACAATTCGGTCACGCCAACCCAACTTTTATTTTCACTTTCTAAATTGCTCACACTTATCTTGATTATCTAAACTTAAATTCCCTGTGTTGGAACCTGAACTTACCAAACTATACTACTACTCGACAGGGTCCACTGCCCGGTTGTGTTTTGGTCTAGCTCGGTACTTTCTTGGTTACTTTTCAACGATAAAATTTATAACTAGATTTCACACATCATTATTCCAAATACTTTAATAGGAAGGGAAAAAATAATACTTTTATTATTTTCGACCTTTGGGTACGTTTCTGTATTGTATTAGTCGCGTTCGTCACATTTTATTTAAAACGTAATAATGTCTTATATTATCGCAATAATATAAATAGATAATATTCGTAATTAATAATTTTCATATTATTAATTATTTGTATCACCAACTATTGTATATGTTTATTTGTCGGACTCATTCCGTTTGTTTTGCGCGTAGTTATAAATAACTACATAACTAGTAATATGTCGCGTATTAACACGGTGTGTTTTACTAAACACACTAATCAGGGAATTAGCTTTAAGTATGCATGAAATTAAGTATAAGTATATACCTAATTTGGAGGAGTGTCACATGGTCTTTCAACATTAGCTTCATTATCGCTCCTATAAAATTCATCTATAATAACATCTCTAATCGTTTCCGAGATCCTGCCCAACAAAAGAGGAAGAGCTACTTCTTGAGCACGACCAACCTCTTCGGAAATCAAAGTTCTTAACACAATTAATGATAACCTAGCATCACCCACAGGAGACTTTGATCTTTCTTTACTGCCTCCTACTTCTGTGTTAGTGGCCTTATCTCGTGGATTCGGCCCTTGAATTAACTCTATATCTCTTTCTTCACTCATCTTAAATTGAAAGTAGACACAATATATTTAATATAAATGAACTTAACAAATTATAAGTCTACTTTATCTTTACTCATACCACATAACAGTTAATAATCACTATAACTTCATTCTCTTAATGTCTCATGGCTTCCATGGCTCCATACAATGTTATATGATAATTATTGCGTTGGTCAGGCGTACTAATTATCACATTACATTTATACGTATCCAAAGTCTCCACGTGACATCTCGATTCATAAATCTAAGCAATTTGTTAACTGGTTCTACAATTACACATAACAAGTCAATATCATGCTCAAACGTAATTAAAAGTGGTCTAAGTTCAAATACCCACTAATGGTGGATACCCGAATCCCTTAAACCATAGCTCTGATACCAACTTGAAACACCCCGAGAAATTTGACCATTTTTTTATTACATATAAACGCATTTAACATTGTTATATAACTTATTCAGAAGTGTACTAGGTCTGTACGTTACTTAAACTACTAAATTGTAACTCAAAACAAAACATATTAAAATCAAATAAGTACCCGCCGGGTTACAAGGGTACCCGTCGGGTAAGTGGTCCAACCAGCCGGGTATGAGAAGATCTAGCCGGGTAAAATTCATATTTCGGTAACAGAAGCAAATCTCCATTTGAAACTACTTTTAACAGCCGGGTAGTCAAGCTACCCGCCGGGTAACCATGACTACCAGCCGGGTAGTTCATGTGTTACCAGACCTGTACCAAATTCTGCACATTCTAATTTAAAACATAAACTTCAAATTTGCATAACTTTTTACTCGATTATAATTAGACCCTCAAATTTGGCGAGCACCTCCATTATGCCATAATAGAGGTTTTCCTTTTCACAATTTTCCAATTTTCACGTTAACGAAGAATTTGAACGGCTAATCCAAATACGGTCATTTTGGACCATTTTCTCAACACATCAACTTTCAAACTATGACTACTCTGACTTCCAGCTTTTGCCAACATTTCCAAACATACATTTTCACTATATTTCAACAATAACATTTGACATATTATAACTTCAACTCATTTTGACACTTTGACCATTTGGCGACCCATTTGGGCACCAAAACGACCCACTAAGGGTATTGACTATATTAACACAATTCCATCACCTTTTCACACACAATTGACCAACTTAACTAATTAGCCAAGAACTACTATTAACTTTACTCAAAACCCAAAATCATTAACACTTGACAAATTTCTCAATCAAATCAAACTTACCACTTTTCCATTAACCATAACCATCAAAGTGATCAACATCACAAAATTTCTAACATATACATAACCGTTCTTTCGACTCACTTTGACATTCATTTCATAACTATAGACTTAATTCATACTTTAAGCCTCAAGTGTCAAAACATCTTTTAAAACTTAACAAAGGGGGTGGTATCTTCGATCATGAGCATGATTCAAAAAGGGATAATACTTGTTACCGACTAAGCAACAAGTTCCACTATTAGCTTCCAACGGGCTTCTTGCCCAAATCTCTCCGGTTTCCACTTTGTTCACCTACAATATCTAAACATAACGGAATAAACATAATTGCTTAGTAAGTAATGGGCTAACATAACATATCATAACATCACATATTAAGGATCCTTAATAACATAACCATGTTAATTCATAAGAATTAATATCATCGAGCTAATGATATGAACATTACTTGGCTAGTATCAAGCTAATGACATAATCATTACTCAGCTAACATAACATCATCAAGCTAGTGACATGATCATTACTTGACTAACATCAAGCTAATGTCATTATCACCACTTGAATCATAATCATCCATCTACTTACCTTTGCAAAAGCTTATAAAATTCACTAGCAATGCTTTCCAAGCTTTTATCACCTACTCACATAAACACATAACATAGATTACGAACATAATCAAATTCTTACTTCTTTCACTTTAACTCATAACTTAGGTGTTAAATTCAATAACACTCACTATTCTAACCACATGATTCATACACTTTTCTTTACAAGAATATACAAATGGGTATTTGATTCTTTCTTTACTTTTATCATCAATTTTCATCAAGAACTTCATTTCATAACATTCATATATATATATATATATATATATATATATATATATATATATATATATATATATATATATATATATATATATATATATATATATATATATATATATATATATATATATATATATATATATAAAATCTTTTAAACATCCATTAACATTTGAATATAGTTTCTTTCACATAACAATAACAAATTAAACATGTATTATGACTCAAAAATGTGTATGAAACCTTAATTCACTTAACTAACCCTTTACCCTTCAATTCCAATAACTTCGGGTTTATGCAACTAAACCCTAACATCAAATTAAACCACAAAAAGAGTTAGTTATACCTTAGAGAGTAAGAATTTAAGATTAGAAGCTCTAATTAGCTCAAACCCTAGCTTAATTTGATCTCTCTTTTTCCTCCTTGTTCTTCATGTCGCCACACTCACTGTATCCCTGTGTTTTCTTTTTACTAAATTTGGAATGAGGTAGAAGAAGCAAGAAACTCATATTTTTATTAATGTATTTTCACATTCCACCCCTCCACTTATCTCATTTAATACATATAGCCTCTCTAACCAATTTCATTTAACATGATAAGTCCTACTAACTATTTTTAACATACAATTACATTTAAACTTGTAACACTTTTACTATATATTATATATTTATAACTTAGACAAAAATATATACTATATAATTTAAACTTACGAAATATAGGGGCGTTACACACAACGAGTATGAACTCCAGATTTTGCTATTTCAATGCAGATAATACATATCTAATAATTCCCAAATAACCCATGAATTTAAATAGTGTTAAAAAAAACATACCTACAAATGGGTTGCAAGTCACCTAAAGTTCATATATAATGTGCAAAACCACTTAAATCAAATTATTGTGAAAAATTCAATTATTATTAATAATAAAATTTATGTAATCATATATGAAACAAGAATGGTTTCTTTGAATAAAGCTTTGGACAAAACGTGTTGCGATCAATCTAACCTAACCATTTTGGACCAGCCACTTTGTGAGCAATTTTCACCCATTACCCAACCACCCATTTGACTATCTAGTATATATGATAGGGAAAATATCCTGCTAATGTGATATTAAACAAAGACATGAGAGATTCACTCACATGATAACATTCCAAAACTTAAAAGTTTTGTAACACCCGCCAAATTAGGACTAGTAATTAGTGCCTAATCAGATGTTAATACATGTAATTAGTTCTGTGTTAGGCTAATTAATGTATCGAATTATATATATTGTTGAATATATACGAAAATGCGATTTGGTTAAATCGTACGCAATTTAAATCGAATGTATTTCGATTCAATTTAATACGGACGTTGGTGACCAATTTTATTAAATAACGCTTTTATGTCAAAAATATTATTATGATAATATTTCGTATGCATTCGTATCGTACAAACAGAACTTACACAATTTAAAATGTTAAAACGCGCAAACTAAATAAACCAACTTACATTTATAACTCAAATATAAACTTATTTGTAAAATAATTAAATAAAATATCGCGTAATAATTTGTATTTAAAATGTACCAATTAATATGAAAAATAATTATTTAACGTATAAACGACGGAGCAAACGAACACCGCAAGGAACGAGAACGCGGAGCGAAAATGGGAGATAACCTCCCATTCCCCCTCCTTTTTCTTTCATTATCTTCTTTCTCTTTCTCTCTCTTTCATTTTTTCTCTCAAATCTTCATCACCAACATTCTATCAAAATCGCAAAATAAACATATCAAACGACTTCGGATCTTCAAGATTTTTAGAGATTCACGACCACCACGCAACGATCTATCATCCTATCTTTTCGGATTTTTGATCCGACACTTTGTAAGTTTCCGACAAATCCCGACATCTCTTGATTTTTGATGTTTTTACGTTTTAGTTGTTTATAACAACTTATAATGTCCCTAGAAGGGTTGGGTAAAAATATTGAACCGATCGGAAACCCGAAAACATGATTTTTGCTCGAAATCCGTCGAACAGCCGTTAGTGTCGCTAAAATGCCAAAAACAGTACTAGCGTCACTAAGTGTCGCTATGCCTCTCTGCCGCCTTATAGCGTCACTACTTAAGTGCCGCTATCACACATACACCGTCACTTCTTTAGTGACGCAAGCATATAACTTTCAGCAGAAACCATGCGACACTTCATAAGTGTCGCTATTATCCGTAGAAGCTCATCACTTTCAGTAGAAACAAGTGACGTCCGGTTACTACCGATGACGTCACTCGAACCTCATACCGTCACTTCCATAGTGACGCATATACGACTTAGCGACACTTCCCTAGTGCCGTCCTCTATGTTACCCGACACTATTTAACGTCACTCCCTTAGTGCCGCCATATTCTTTTACCCGACACTTCTTTAGTGTCGCTATATCTCACGTCACTTCTTAAGTGACGCTTTAATGTCAGAAAATCATTCTCTTACACGACACTCCTGGAGTGCCGCTATATTACGGAACCCGTCACTTCCTAAGTGACGCATAAATATGTTACACGACACTATCTCAGTGACGCATACCCTTACACTGACACCAATACCCGACACTCCATAAGTGACGCATAGAACATGTAAGTGACGCATATAGTGTCGCATAAAACAGCAGGTTTTCTAACTAAAATTTCACTAAGTGTCGAACTTTTACAACCTCAAATCCTTATACGATACGACTTGTAAAACACTTTGGGACACTTTTGTAAGTGCAAAACATCAATAATTTGATAATAATACTTAACGTTTATTATTTCAAACTCGTCACCAACGGGTCGTACACTTTTCAAATACTTAAACTTATCAACCAAATAGTGGAGATTTGGACATTATAGTTGGACGAACAACTACAGGGGTGATCTTTTGAGATAACCAATCATATTTATAACCATCGTGTGTCGTGGACACCCTCAGGTTACAAGTCTTTGGACTTCGATATTCGGCTAATCAACGTACGTTTGTTTAAACACATTCAGACTCAGGTGAGTCTCATAGCCCCTCTTTTTACTGTTTTACTCAGGGGTGTGATATACTGCTCAACTTTTAACATGTGAACGCAAGTACCAACTTTTCATATACTACATGAGTTTTTCGAAACTAATCATTTAAAGTCCTCCGTCAGCATAGTTGTTAATACGTTGTAGCGTGAATATTAGTATATGGTACCATATAGGATTGACCCTCCTCGTCCGGGTTAGCAAGCACTAACCGGGTAAACGGACGTACTAATATTTGGGAAGACGAATGTTGATTAGGCATTCGTGGGGCACCTCGCCCGGAATTCTCTATAGGGGACCCGGCCCTCGAGTTAAGCTCAACTATGTGCTCATGGCTGTATACACGATGATTATCATTTAATTGCTGGATGCAATTCATTATTTAATTGCTGGATGCAATTCACTATTTAATTGCTGGATGCAATTCATTATTTAAATCTTGCGGTTCATACGATATAACCGATTTCAAACCTGTGAGCTCACCAGCTTTATAGCTGACCTTTTAGCATATATCGCAGGTACCCAGCAGTAGGATGTTTCTGCTCAGGATTTAGCTCGAGTCAGTATACAGACGATTGAGATTTTCTTGCATTAGTATATTTTGTATAAGTACTTATGTACTGAAATCTCATTTTATTTAACACTCGAGCTATGTAACGCTTTAAATGATGTAAACATTTCAGTTATCAATATATTTTGTTAAAACGACGCATATAGAGTCGTTTGCTATTTATCTTTGTGCTTTGTTATTGATTAGTAACACCCAAATCAAGCTTCCGCAAATCATTAAATTTGGGGGTGTTACAAGTTTAATCACTCTACACCTCTCGATCAGAGAATTTCCTCCCAATTAAGAGTTTAACATATGTGATAATGACATAACATAACATTATATTATACTTGACAACAACCAAAACTTATTGTTGTAGGCTCATGGTACATATTGCTTAGCGGCAGAAATTAATTAATATTATAACTTGGAGTTTCTCTAGTAGTAATCAAATTAGAACCATAAAATCCATAGAGCCAACATTATTCAGCATATGCAAAACAATTTTGTTGACCAATTTTGCTTGTTAATGTTATCTCCACGTGTACACAGTTTCACATTAATGTTACAGAAGATAAATTTAGTCTTTATTCCTCTTTCCATTTGATTTGAAAAAACCTATAACATGAATGGTGTGATATTGATCTTTGCAACCCATTTACATAATTGTGTTCTACTTAAAATGGGCCAAAAAGTTACAAATCATGATCAAAAGTCGGAAGGGGAGCCCCATCTATATATAGATGTTAAAACACATTTCTAAAAACTAAGCTAAGAAAAGACAATAAGTTGTAGTACGTCCATAATCCAGATTCCAAAAACAAAGACTTACTATGGAGAATTAATGCAAGTTTTCAAAAGAATGAATATTCAACATTGTACATGCATGGGTTATCATCATCTTTATCAAACAACGCAATATAAATGAAATTAAAGTCAATTATATCAGTATCATGATGCAGTCAATAAGAAAGACCCACACACAATTTATGTTTAAGGGGAAATTATGGAGAAACTAAATAACTCAAGCGAAGAACACAATTCAGACCATTTATAATGACTACTTCATTATAGGATCAAATAGATAAATAATACCATACCATGATCTCGAAAATCCTAGGTGTCTCTTTCATAATTCATTGATAATAAATTCATCTAAAAATAAAAACACGAGATATAATTGCATTGTACCTGTGTGATTGCAAAGAGTAGCAAACAACCACAAAAGAGAAATCACTCATTTAACACAATCTGTTACATTCTTTTTACTCCAACTGCAATCCTGCATATATTTAAATAATGAGAACATGTACATACCTTATACTTTATAGTAAATCGGCACTAACCTTTTTTTTTGTTCTTCATACCCTATTCTAGTCTCAATTGATGATAAATCAAATATCTTATAAGAGAAAAAAATCATATTTCAGTCTAAAATCACACCAACAAATCTCTAAAACATAATTGTTCCCAGAATTCAATCAAATACCACCAATTTCTTCTCTGCTGTAGCAAGTTGCTCCTGCAGTCTTTTTATTGTGTCCGTTTGTAAAGCACACGTTGCCTGAAAGAAAGAACATACGATAAGTATTGCACGAGTTATTAGTTACATATAGCAGCTGCAATATTAAATATGGAATTCGGATAGATTTTGTCATGGTTCAACCTGAACCAACCCGTTAGACATGTACCACCAAGGTGACTCTTTTAGACCCAAACTCATTTTGACCCGCCCAACAGTCCGGTTCTCATACTTCTATAGCTTCAATATGAAACCGGAGTTAGGTACAACCACATTTCTTTTACTTCTCACAGACTTCAGACTTCACATTTCGTATAATTATCGTGTCCTTGAACAAAGAAGCCACATTTCAAAAGAAAAAGTGCTTCTAAGATTAGAACTATTACCTTGTGGAAGCAGCATCGACCAAGAACAAACTCAAATTCAAAGACAGTGTAAACGAAAACAGAAAACCTTAAACATAGCCATGATGTCTATATGGACTTCTGCTCCTACTTCCACTATGGCTATGTCATTTCCTGTACCTACCACTCAGCTATAAGCTACATGAAATATTATAATCATGAATATTGGTCGGATTATATAACTCACCACATTTTTGAAGAGTTGGTTCATAACTACATCAATAGCTCGATCATCAAGTTGTATCACATTCAGTTTAGAAGTGATATTGTTAAACATAACCCTTTGTGCTAAACAAATAAATACATGAAGAATAAAAGACATCTAAAACATGATGCCTAACTATTTTGATGCATTATTCATCTTGAACTCTATTGGTGAATAACTGTAAAGAAGACCAACATAATAACAAGTACGAGTTATAAGCCCCAAGCTACTTAAACAACTATCGACCCAGTAATGAAGAAAGGAGTACCTCATGGTCAAATTCGTACAGAATGACAACTACTAATTAACTAAGCTATTAGGCTACAGAATGTATTACCAATAAAGCCTTAAAAAAAGTTGTTAAAGCCATATCTGGTAATGGTGATGGATATTAATATTATGGATTCAAGATACCAAATCAGGCAAAGATATTTATACGAAAGCATACAAAAGTGGGTGGGAAACTGGGAATAAATCCTATTTGCATTTTGTTTTTCAATGGAGGCCATCTCAATAGGCAAAAATACTGATTAGACAATGGTAATCAATCAATTACACAAATGATATCAGTTGCTTATAATTACATAGTTGAAGTAATAAAACTATTGAAAGAGCAAACTCCTAATTATCAAATATTTACTCTTGTACTACTTTCTAGTTTATCAAAGTCGACCAAAGCATATGCAACCAATGTCGCACCTTTTTCATTCATATTGATGGTGTTTACCGAAAGACCACTCATGTCCACAAACTAATGCTTCAAACTTTAACCCTCAAACTTGAAGTGCATCCAATTCATTGAGATAATTGCTAGTGTGATGAATAATGCTTCAAACTTTTTCATTCATATTATGTTTCACTCTTTACAATGATAAGCGTCTTTTCCTTGCTCCCTATTTCGCAAGGTATGTATTATATCTATGTTTATTTGCTTCTTACATGTTGAAACTTTTGGGTAGTAAACATTGCGTGCTTATCATTATCGACAATGTCGATCACTACGGATATATATTGGATTCGATGAAAATGACAAAGACTTGGAAGTCTTATAAATTCGCGGAGCATGTTGGTGGGTAAGTATATATGTTTACTTGAATGACAATTCTAATTAAACAATTGTTTCTTATAACTTGTAGTTAAATTCATAGTACTGAATTTTTAGGAGAGAAGACGATAATTGGTCATGGAAGATGGTGTTGGTAAGCATATAATATAGTTTGAAAATTTTGATATATGCAAATATTATTGATCATGAATTATATGTGTTTAACTAACTTTGTACTTCAAATAAGGGTCCTCGGCAACGAGATACTTGAGAATGTGAGTATTACGTCATGAAGCATATGCAACAATTCTTTATGAATATGCAATCAAGTTTCCCAGATAATGTGAGTCCATAGTACGCAATAATCTTTGTATAATTCATGCATTAAACTCTCTTTTTTATCTTTTAATTTGAATTTATTATAGATTTGGAACAACCTGTCACCTCATACAGTCATACAGTCGATGATTTGGACAAATTGGTAATTGAAGGCACGACTGAATTTACAAAGAGGTACATTCTTGATGGTCAGAACAAATAAACCGCTACCTATCATTATATTTTAACAATTTTAGTTGTACATACGTTATGTTATTAGCATGATTTATATATTTAGGTTATATCTCGTTTTGAATTGTTGATCATTTGG
Source organism: Helichrysum umbraculigerum (assembly GCA_949592205.1). Classification (NCBI taxonomy): domain Eukaryota; kingdom Viridiplantae; phylum Streptophyta; class Magnoliopsida; order Asterales; family Asteraceae; genus Helichrysum; species Helichrysum umbraculigerum. The sequence continues at coordinate 94,958,607 of CATIUR010000004.1, forward strand.
TTTTTGGATTCTATTGGTTTTGGTATTTGCATTTTGCATGCAGCAGCATGCGATAGGAAATCAAACTTTTAACTAACCCCCATATCACAGTATGTACATCCGCTCCAAATGCTACAAATACTAACTCAAATACACTGCTCCAAAAAATTATTCTTTTTAATTTCCATTTAAAAAACCGCCACAAATACTAAGTAATATACACCGCTACAAGAAATGTAACCTTTTTTTTTATGTTTCAATTTTAAATAACCGCCACAAATACTAAGTAAATGACGACGCTCCACATACACAATTTTTTTAGTTCCCTTTGTGTGAATCGCCACAAATACCAACTCTTACGACGCTCTAATAATCATATTTTATTATATTACAAGCCGCTACAAATAGTAAATAAAAACCCGCTCCAGAAACATATTTTTTATTATATAGATAACCGCCACAATTTTTACATGAACCACCGCTCCAATGTTATCACAACTAACCGCTACAAATTTTATGACAAAACTGCTTCAAACTATATATTACCCATCTATTTTGGTAATTATTAACCGCTTCGTATGTTCATTTACCCGCTCCTAATATGACTATTTGTAGTGGTCGTTTGACCGCTATAAACAAGTACCCTCCTTGTGGCGCGGGTATAGGGGTTAAGGGGCGGGCTGTTCACCGCTTCACATGACCTTTTTCACCGTCATATATATCCGTTTGTGTATTGGTGATTGAACTCCGGCCACCAGAGAAACTTCCAGTGACTTCCTTTCTTGTCCAACGACTTTAAGAGCACAAATATCACCCAAACATATATACAAATATGATATGTTCCATTTGTCTCGGATGATTTGCATTTTTTCAAATCCATATCACCAAAAAGTACAAATATACATTTTGTAGTTCGGGATTACACCACCGATGCAAAACGAAAAAGTACGCCCCCTTTCCCCTCATAACTAAACAAAAAAAATAGTATTTTATTTCACATCTATTAAAGAAATTAGTGTTTTGGGAGTCACCAATAGAATAGACCGGTTTGGGCCCGACATAAGTCTCGGAGTCGTAGATTGTGAAAGGTTTTTAATAGAATTATACATTATAAAAGTTTAATCTTTATTAACAGTTTAATACAATTAATACGCGGAAGCTCATAAAAACATTTAATTACATTAAATAAAACCCTTTAGTCAAGATCTATAATTTTCATAATAAAACATGCGAGACAATTAATTACATATAATAAATAGATGAGAATGAGCATTCTTACATTGAGTGCTCGGCAAGATCTCTAGTCTTCTACTCGTTGCTAAAGTACGAGTGGACTTATCTTGATCTTCCTTTCTTATTTCTTGAATTCGGCTACTACGCGGATACGTTAGGTATCCACATTTGATCCACGGTTGAACGGGCGGTAGTATCCTAAGTGTGTACTCAACGTCCAAACCAAGAACACGATCAAATCGCGAACTCGTAAACCCCAATAGGGGTTGGCCGAATTTTCGGCTTGGACTCCTTGGAGTCGGTCGACGATGGGAAGAGAGGGAGAGGAGGAGAGAATTTGTTAGGGTATTGAGCAACTCACAAATGAAACCCCTAGCCTCTTATTTATAGGTTAAATCAACTTGTTGAACAAGTTAGTATTTACACTATAAACCCTTTAGTTTAATAACCAATTAAACTTTAACCCAAACTTATCAAATTACAATTAGAACCTCGTAGTTTAATAATAATTAAACTAGTTAATTTATTTACAAAAATAATTATAAATAAATCCTTTTATTAAATAAATAATTACACTAATTATTTATATTAATAAATGTCTCAATTGTGTTCGACCAATTTATTCATTTCACATAAATGAACAATATCAAATATCTTCTATAGTATCACACTACTTGTTCGGTTGTGCTCATCGGTGTGACCCTGCAGTGTTCATGTGAAGCTGGATTTGATCTATTATTTATGTTAATATTAAGCACATAATCTTTCAGACTCCCACTTGTGCGAAATATTAGCATCGTTAAAATATCATGTACCTAAGGCGGTCCCTACCAGGACACTTAGGTTAACCAGATCAATGAAGCAATCACTCCTCGTAGCTATATAGCCAAGCTGAAATAAAATTCAAAAGGTGAGGGTGTAGCTATTATCCTTTTGCACTTTCTTAAGATATTTTAGAGTACAAGGCATGGACCGTATCAACCTTCCAATACTCAATTCCTATTTTTCGATTACAGATTTGTACCGACTAAGCAAGTGACTTATCACTCGAGTATGGCCATACATTTCTTCAGTTTAAATCATCGACGGCCTAGGAGATATCTCTCTTGTTTTTACACAAGAGTTGCAAAGTCCCATATTGCTAGTTAAACTAGAAATCACAACATGTGTTCTTCGTCAGTCAACGAATAACCGTTATGGATGCTCATTTACGAACGCCGTTAGATCTCATTAGAAACCAACTAGGTTCACATGCGAAAATCTAGCATGCTCAGGTCAGAGGATAGTGCGCCACGATTGAGAATACCCATGACAATGGTCCACGAAGTATTCACTCAATATGTGGGTCAATCCAACATTTAATCACATTAAGTGCTAGTGATCAGGCATCACAAATTAACAGTGATTGTACCTTATCTGCAGGACAAGTTGCTTCTTAAAGCTGTAACATACCATCTTTCACTATAACCGATCTTCCTATTGTAGTTCCCACGACAATAAGCGGTTATGGATATGTGTCTCATACACTTTAGAATAAGCTTGCCTTATTCATGGATACTAGAATATACTAAATATGAACAACATGAAGGCCTTGTCATATCTCAATGAGTCATCCAACTTTAACATGCTACATTTCATGTTTTTGAAATCGGGTCATTATATATGAATATAACTAGAACTATTTCTAATCAATCCATTTCAACTATATTTATTAAGATATATTTCTCCAAACATAACTTATTGAAGATCTACCCACTAATCAAAATCTTAAAGGCTTTAGATTAAATTTGTTGTAGCTATAATTCAAATCTATGTTGATGTTATCTAATAATCATTTAATATGCACACCGAAGTAAAACATATTAGATCATGATATCATTTATACAAAGCATTCACTATGACTAACCATTAATTTAACTTAATAAAATTGACTTCACAATGAATTTGATGTTTCCAAATACTTAGATTTTAAAATTTCTTTTATAACAATCATCAAACATTTTTAAGTCAAACCAACAATAAATTTTAATTCTCTAACAATAAAATTAACGATTTAATGATCTTGTGAGATTTTAAAATTTCCATTTAACGCTCCCACTAAATCTAACAATACTTTTGAATCCAATTTCTACAAAACAAATCTCATGATTCATTTTAGAAATGATTCTCTTCATTATATGCAATATACATGTTGATTAAATAATCAAACAAATAAACTAACGTTTTGGTTTCTTAATGTGTTATGAAAACACATTATCAATTTAATTCTCATAAACAAGAATAAATCAAACCATAACAAGTTTATTATTATCAATTGACAATTCAATTAATTATATCTAATAAGTCTACCTAACTTATTCATACATTCCTTCATGCATATAGTAGATTCAACAATCTAGAAGATTCAATAATCTTGAAGTATTATTATTTAGTTCTAAGTTCTATATAAATCAAACCTTTATATTATACGGCAACTTTCGTATTCAATAATTCACAATTGTATAGATATCAACTAATAAATAACATTTATTTAAATGCGTTACTCATGAACTCATATCTTAGAAAGATAAGTTCTAAATGAGTTACACGATAAGATTGTTTACATGTGGATCTTATTTTGGGATTTAAACACAAGTTTCAAATAAAGATCATTTCAAAAACTTTTAAATACAATTCAAACATTATTTCACAAATCAAACTTTAATATTAAATAAATAAAATATTTAAATATTCAAAAACAAATATCCAAGCTCAAAATGAGCAAACCATAATGTGAAAACTGATGTATGAAATAATCTCCCAAAAATTTAAAAATAAACTTATGCGCCTATAGCACTTATTTTCCACATCCTAGCTTCTTGAACAACGTTATCTTCATAGCTCCGATTCAAGTGCTCCATCACTTCTTGACTCCTACAATCAAAGATTGTACACATTAGATCAACCATCTAATATAGTCATATGAAGTAATAAACAATCCTTTATAGGATATCAATACTAACAAGTACTTTCAGTACTATTTCTTTGTTGCCACATAACTTACGCTTACCTAACACCTCCATCACAGATCATTAACACATCCTTAGACTTCACGGGTTCCATATCCCTTTGTGCAGTTTTCAACATTTGATGCAACTCATGTATGGACCTTTTCGTGTTGTTCATATTGTAATTAAGTACAAATTGCTTATACCCCTTACTCTATGAAGCGAGGATCATATCGATCGCCAAGTCTTGCGGCAAAGGATGCCCAAGTCTTTCAAGACGGTTAAGATGCCCTATCATTTTCACGACATGAGCACTCACATTGGATCCCTCGGCCATCTTGCAACTATTCAAATCCTTAGTGGCGTCGAACCTTTCGGTTCTAGCAGTAGATTGAAATGTCTCTTTCAATCGACGAATCAAATCATACGCCGAAGTCTCCATGTAATTAACTTGGAGTTCGGGAGACATAGTAACAAGCATCAAATATTGCACATCGAGAAGATCGTTCTCATGCTTAGTATAAGCATTTCTAACGTCCTCAGTGACATCGTTTGGTGGCGCGGGACCAAGAGGTGTCTCGAGCATATACCACTTTCGTTCATGGCGAAGGACAATTTGAAGGTTCCTTTCCCAATTACAAAAGTTAGGCCTAGTCAACTTATCCTTTTCAAGGATAGAACGAAGCGACAAGTTCATGGTATTATTCGCGTTAATGTTGTTATTAGCCATCTACAGTAAAATAAACAAACTTAGTTATTCCTATTTAAACTCTTAATAATTCATAAACCCTAATAGAACTATTAAGCTAGAATCCGACATTCACACTAAAGTGTGCCCTCAACGAAGGCTGCAATGACACACGATAGCTTTTTAGGTAGATCACATATCAATTGCATCACATATACAACTTCTAGACTCTTGAGACTCTAAACTTTAATGTTTAGGTATATTTAATCTCAACTTACACCTTGGGCGAAGTTCTCAACTTGAATCACCAATAGACCAAACCATTTGCTAACTGTGGGGAACCGGCCATCTTCTCAATTAGAACTGCGGCCCTTTCACTTCACCCTAATCGAGTGCAACCATGCCCACCCGCGGAGGCGGCAAAGGACACGGAGTCGAGTTCGGTATGAATGTCCACAAATGGAGGGTGCTTACGGTCTAAATTAAATAGGGTTTTAGGTCTTAATTCTCTAATTAAACCTACTTCGATATTTTTCTTAAACTAATTTTAAAAATTACTTTTAAATATATATAAACTATGCATGAGTTTATATACAATAGATTTTAATAAAACACAACCCTTAGGAAATCATCAAGTTTAAACCATTTCCTAGTTTTATATCTCTTATTAAAACAAGTGTTTTATTAAGTTTCTAATAATGTATTCATCCTAGAGGAATCAAAGTATCATAAACATGTTCACTTGATGATATTACATTACCTAATGTTTTATTATTATGTCCTAATTAATTATCTAATAATTTATACATTATTTCATTCAACCAACAAAATAAATAAGGACATAAATAAAAACATATAATATAGTACCATAGCCTTGCCATAATCTATGTTTGGTTTTCGTGAGCCAACACGGAAACCAAGGGTCAACCTAAGGGACAAACATGACACATGGTTGGCAATCTTGATCTTCGTGCTCCCACTAGTTTTAACGACTCCTCATGACACCATGGAACTGAAAGACTCCTTTTTGGTTGATCCTCTTCTTTTGGACTCCATCATCTTTTGTATTACATTTTACAAGCGAAATTTGAAAAAAATAAGTTTTACATAAAACTAAAACTACCTTTTTACATAAAATAAAATTATTAAATATAAATGGGGTTGTAAGTGACACGCAGGTCTCCCCTTATACAAAAAAAAATTACAATACATCCAAAATAAACACAACCACGCAGTTCATATATTAGGTCAAAGTTTGGCTCGGCTATGGTCACAACGCATGCAACAATTATAATCCAAATTACAAAATTATAATGGAATCTAAAACTATAGTTTGCTTAGGGCGTTTAATTGGACACATACATTATCTAATAAACGCACATATTCAAGACGTACAAACTACGAGTTCCATTATATACACTTTATCTTTGTATCAAGTACAACAATTTAATAATTGTCTATTTACAATTCTATTGAATTATAAACTAACAATTTTCTATCATTAGTTTCTTGATTTATTGCTTCTTTGACTCAACTTTTAAATAGAATTAACATGTTTGACCAAAAATTACATTTTCTTTTGAAACAAACCTTTTAAACAATTTTAATTTTAAAAACATGTCAATTTTATTTAAACCTTTTAAAACGTTACTATAGTGTTTTCAAAAATACAAACTTGTTTTAGTGACATTAGTTTCAATTAGGTTTACTTAAAACATTAATTTATATAAAACTAGGATTTCACATAAAACCTAATTTGTATAAATTTACTAATCAAAACATCCAAGTTACATAAAGATTCATAAACCTTAGATTTTGATTAGACTCATGTTTTACGGACCTTATTTTAATATTTTTTTTAACAATTCTTTTATTATTCCAAAAAATCAATATCTTTAGGTTTAATAATAACCCTAATTTCGATTTTGCTAAAAGATAAAAGATTATCCTAGCCAAAAATTGACTAATCCATGAGTTTAATTAAAACCCTAAATTTATTTTTTTGCTAAAGGTCTCGTACCTTTACAAGAATCAATTTATACATAGAGTTTCATATACTCTAGTTGATCACATCAATGGATTAAAGAAGTGATTTTCTTTGGGTTTGTTAAACCCTTATATTAATCGGCCAACACAAGGGTTTTATTCAAACCCTTGTATCGATTTCTTGCTCACTAAGTTAATCACTAATTGTACTAGTTTTAGTTAGGATATCAAATACCTAACACTTTTGCCAAAAATGATTTTCCAAGGGGTTCGGGTAAACCCTAAAATCGATTTTGCAAAAGTTATAACAATACAATTATTATTAACTATAAACAAGAGGATTTAACCGTTAGTTTTCGGGTTAAACAATTTAAACTATTAATCTACAAAACTAAATACAATTTCGGTTATGGTGTTAAACACCATATACAAAAATTGATCAACAAGATTTCACATAAATCTTGGAGCAATTTTAGTACAACCAAATTATATAAATTTTGGATCAATCGCGAATAACTAATTTATACGCGTTGTTTAAATGTTCAACATACTACACGGTTTAAACCGATTACAAGAAAGGTAAAAGAAGAGAACAATAATTAAAACTTAATTAAAAGAAGCATACAAGAAACATAATTACAGTTTTATTAGAAAATTACATGGCTCTGATACCACTGAAGGGTTTTTAATAGAATTATACATTATAAAAGTTTAATCTTTATTAACACTTTAATACAATTAATACGCGGAAGCTCATAAAAACATTTAATCACATTAAATAAAACCCTTTAGCCAAGATCTATAATTTTCATAATAAAACATGCGAGACAATTAATACATATAATTAATAGATGAGAATGAGCATTCTTACATTGAGTGCTTGGCAAGATCTCTAGTCTTCTACTCGTTGCCAAAGTACGAGTAGACATATCTTGATCTTTTTTTCTTCTTTCTTGAATTCGGCTACTACGAGGATACGTTAGGTATCCACCTTTGATCCACGGTTGAACGGACGGTAGTATCCTAAGTGTGTACTCAATGTCCAAACCAAGAACATGATCAAATCGCGAACTCGTAAACCCCAATAGGGGTAGGCCGAATTTTCGGCTTGGACTCCTTGGAGTCGGTCGACGATGGGAAGAGAGGGAGAGGAGGAGAGAATTTGTTAGGGTATTGAGCAACTCACAAATGAAACCCCTAGCCTCCTATTTATAGGTTAAACCAACTTGTTGAACAAGTTAGTATTTACACTATAAACCCTTTAGTTTAATAACCAATTAAACTTTAACCCAAACTTATCAAATTACAATTAGAACCTCGTAGTTTAATAATAATTAAAATAGTTAATTTATTTACAATTTACAAAACTAATTATAAATAAATCCTTTAATTAAATAAATAATTACACTAATTATTTATATTAATAAATGTCTCAATTGTGTTCGACCAATTTATTCATTTCACATAAATGAACGATATCAAATATCTTCTATAGTATCACACTACTTGTTCAGTTGTGCTCATCGGTGTGACCCTACAGTGTTCATGTGAAGCTGGATTTGATATATTATTTATGTTAATATTAAGCACATAATCTTTCAGATTGCTGGTCGAAGATGGATGGTGATGGCCTATTTTTCCCAAATCTGTTTGTAAGAAGATTCGAGAACATAGATAGAAGGTTTAATGAACAAGACGTACGACGTGTTTTGACGATGATATACGGTGGTGGGTGTGCTTATGGTGGACAAAATCGGTTGCGAATCATGATTGCATTCAGATCTGGGTGGCTTCGAATTATAGGTTGTTGTGTTGTTATCGTGCTCGGCCATGTCTGTATTATGATGATTATTATTTATGTCTGGATGTATGGAGTTGCAGCGGTTTGGAAAAAAAGAAGATAAGTGTCGAAGGAAATAGATAGAGTAAAGACAAAGAAGAGGTAGGGGTGGGCCATGGGTTTTGTTATTTCTTTGTATTTTAAAAGGAAAGAAACCAAAGGGCCTTTGGCATAGCGGTATCGTGGTGACTCTTCCAACCAAGAGGTTGGGGTTTCAAGTCCTGTGAATGGGAGTATTGTATATATTTGTGGATTAATGTAAATATTCGTAATAGCGGCATGTGTGGGGACTTGCCTTTCAAAAAATAGAAACAAATTGATTTGATTCGGAAATTATAAAAAATAACTTATAAGGGTGGTTTAGTCAATTCAGGTTCAAAAGGATAAAGTTGGCAAAAATTGAGAATCACAGGGATAAAAAAAAAAAAGACAAGATTGGTAAATTTCAAAGATAAAAGGGACAAAAGTTGCAATTTACCCTAGCCCGTTTTATAATAGTTTGGACCCCAAGTTACAATTAAATCTATAGAAAGTTTTTTTTTTTTTTTTTTTTTTTGTCATAGATGTTTAAGCCACTACATATCTTTGCCATTTTTTTAGTTTATGGTTTAATTCAAGATGAGTTGAATGTAAATTAAACCTTTGACTTCTATATTTGTGTAATATTGTAAGAAATTTATTATTTAATTGTTATTATCTTTTATATATTTTTTTTATATTATAAAAAAATTACTCCCTCCGTCCCAAAATTATTATCCACCAACAAAAAAAACACATAGTTTAATAAAAGTAGGACCACAACACGTTTCAACTAATCAAATAGAATCTTCACCCACTAAAGTCTCCTCCTATTGGTTGAAATGAGAAGTGGATAATTATTTTAGGACATCCTAAAAAGGAAAGGTGGACTATAATTTTAGGACATGAAAGTATTGTTTATTTGTCATTATGAAATATGGAAAACAATGGCTTTAACTTTTGAAATAAATAATATTTTTAGTTTTTTATTTATTTTTATAATTTAAGGTAAAGTACTCGCACATACTTTACCAAGAAGAAGTACATACGTTCCAAATGGGTTTCAACCCACAACCTAATAATGGTAAGTATTAAGCACTAGATTAGAGGACCAGGTCCAATTATGTTATGAGTTGAGGTCTATTAGATCACTAGGGTTTCTTATGTATTTGTATCTATAAATAACGTAATTTATAAATATTATATCCTACGTACGGGGTTTTCATAATTCAACAATTCAACATGATATCAGAGTGGGTCTTATCCGAGACCGGTCGGTCGCCATGAGTTGTTGTCTCTATGCCACCCCGTCAAATATATCTATAAATAACCCAATTAATAAATTTTATATCATGCGGGGTTTTCATAATTCAACATGATATCAGAATCGGTATGATCCAAGACGCAATCGGTTGCCCCGTCAAATCTCCCAAGCTACCATCTCAAAACCTAGCCGTTGGGCATCATGAGCTTCTACTATCGTAAAAAAAAAAAAAAAAAAAAAAAAAAAAAAAGTTGCTTATTGTTTGGACAGAAGTCCTAAGCCGTTTAGATTTAAGTGACGTCGTGAGTGTCATTAGCTTCGAAATCGAATTATGCACAAAACCCCATATGGGTCGTCGAAAGCCGCTCCCACAAATTTTTTTATTTATTTATTTTAAAAATATTTATCATAATATTTACACCACTCCATTGCGATTCAGATCAATTAGTTTACACTTTGTGATCCCAATAAAAATTATGATCCGAATGCTAAAATAATTTGGTTAAAGATGTCGAGCTGCTGTCAACCAAAGACTTTTGTTGCTTGTTTTTGCTGCTTTGCTTTGTTATGCTTTTGCTGGATGTTGTTTGAAGATTGATTTGTTTGTCGGATATCTTCATCAATAAATCCATTATTGCTTTAGTGCTTTAATTTTTATACTCCGCTACGAGTTTTCACGATGTTGCGGCTCGGACTTCGAGAGAGTATTAGGTATTAGATTAATAGGACTTGTCTTAATTGTGTTTTGGGTCAAGGTCCATTAGGTTACTACGGTTTCTAATGTATTTGTATCAATAAATAGGGCAATGATATCGTGTAAAAAGTCACGTTTTTACCACCGATATCTCTCTCATTCTGGAGCAATACTTGGCATTTGGACTCAAACAACGCACAAATTAGTGATAATATGCTAAGAAGATCAAAACAAGGTTGCACGAGCAAAATCAAGCAAAACAACCGAAAAACGAAGATTCCACGCACGTTTGAAGATTCAAGACATCAAAACTAGATTTCAAGTCAAAAGTGCCCATCACCAACATCCATCTCGTCCAAGATGTTCGTTTTTAAAATACGAACCCAACAAAAGAAGAATCAACAAAAACAGACGAAGAATGAAGATTCTACGTACGCCGGAAGATTCAAATGATTCGTACGACACATCTAAATTTCAGAGACATATGTTTGGGATTTCTTTTCATCAAAGTCTTCGTTTTTGAAAAAAGAATCCAACAAAAAAAGAAACAATGTAAACGGATGCGTAACGAAGAAAACACGCACGAATCAAGAAACGAGGCAACATGCGACGAACCGGGGCGGGTGGTAGCCAGCCGCCGCCGGCCAGCACACCACCGCCGCCGGCCACCTTGAGGGGGCACCGACCACCACCCTCCCACCTCGTTTCCGCTTTTTGGTCCTTGCGTGTACCTGGTGCACCACCTTTACATGCTTTTTGGTACCTGATGCACCACCATTACGCGTTTTTTGGTACCCGGTGCACCACCTTTTCCACCTTTTGCTAATATGTGTCTCCACTTGCTAAAATGCACCAAGACTCACCTATAAATAGGAGGCATGGGGTTCATTTGAACACACACCTTGGAGAAAAACACCAACACACTCCATATTTCTCATATCTTTTCTTTCTTGTAAATTTAGTAGTTCTTCCTTTAGGTTAGTCTAATTAATTAGAATAGCTAATTAATTAGCTAAGGAAGATTTGTACGGAGGTACTCCGGGACGCATATTATAGCTACGAGTTATTGTACTTCTTTCCAGGTTTTAATCTATCTATCATATTTAAATATGTTTGTTCTTTCTTTAATAAATTTAAATATGCATGCTAGAATTGCCATGATTAATTAGATAACTCAATTGTCTGCTATGATAGTCGTTTAGAAAAGTATTAAATATGTGATTATGCGGTATGTTATGAGATTGCGGATGGTTTACATTACAAATAGATATAGGAATTAAATCTTTATCGTTTATCTGCCCAACTCATGTTGTGACTAAAACCTTATCTTAAAATGAACGTAGCTAACTCATAGGGTATAGGTCACTTAGTTATACTATGTTAGATTGAATCAATGAGCTCGGCATGGCCGGTGTTCTCTAGACCAAACTAGGATCCAAGAGACACGGAACATGGGAATAGAGGTAGATTAAATTCATATAGGCAATATTTTTTAGACAACTTTCGGAATATCCTCAACTTAGATAATACTTTTGTATGCTTATGTTGAACTGTTGCTTAGATCGTCTTACTGCATGTTCTTGTTTGATTGTTGCCTTAGGATCATCATAATAGTAAAATATAAACGGCACTAACTATCGTGAAATGATATGACGGCCCCTATTCGACTGTTCTTTGATATAGTACTGGAAACGCTTACGGCGGAGTACAAATGTATGGAAGTCAAGAACGACCGAAGGTAGTTTTATTATGAATCGAATAACAAATGTATTACTTAGGTTTCCATTCGTAGTATAAATCACCCCGGTTTTGTTGCATCCCTGAGTAATGTTGATAACTCGTACGAATAAGTGATGACACATTATCCGGCCGCCTAGACCGGTTGGTCCAACCTATTCCGGTGAGGATAACCCTCGTTCATAAGATTGTTTATTCAACAAACTATGCCATGATTCGGACATCTCTGACGACCGAGATTGGGGAATAGGATTCGAGGTTAACTATCGGATAATGTGGGTGTGCATTTGTGAGAACTTTCGGTGTATGCTTTAATATATTCTGCAATCCACGTGACATTCTATTTGCCTGATTGTGGACACCTCCTCGTTAGCCCGATAGGAGGATTGTAGCAATAGCTCACAATAACTTACGAACTTATCTCCATTAGAACTCTCCATATTTAACAACTCTTAAACCACTTCATAGTAGACAATCGCTTTAATTGCTGAACGCCCGAAGTAACCTCCACTTTTTAATCTAGTTTAGTTTAATTTAGATAAATAAAAAAAAACCCCAAAACCAAAATCAACTCTTTTAACCCTAGCTAAATATATAGAAGTTTCTAAACCTCCTAGTTTCAATTTGTCGCGCTTTGAAGAACGATCCTAGGTCATACTTGTCCTTTGCTAGCCCTTTGATTAGCATAACAGTAACCCTAGGCCCCAGCCTTATAAATTTAAAACCCACTGTTGTGCCACGTCACCATTAGAAATTCCAACGACCGGTGCGTGAGCCAACAAGTTTTTGGCGCCGCTGCCGGGGAGCGTCGGTAACCGATTTTAGGAAATTAGCAACTTTAGTGTTCAGCGATCCTTTTGAAAGATTAACATCAATCAAAAGTTATCTTATTACCTTTAGGATTAGTTTAGTTTTAGTTAACCACTTTTAGCCAATTATGACAACACCTTACTTTGATTATACCAACCCCACACCAAATGAGTCATTAACCCAACTTTTAGCTGTTTACTCACCTACAAACCACTTACCTTCCTCAAAACAATCTTTGTCAGATTTTATGTTTGAACAAAACGTTATAAACAAAAGAGTAACCGGATTTCAAGATAACATAGAAGCCATGATAAAAATTTCAGAAAAATTAATTTCTAACATTGAGTCTATTTTGAAAAACTTGGATTTTATTGAGGAAAGTACGTTAGTAATCACTAGTGACACCACTCATCCAAGTGATGATGTGTTAATCGTGACTAGAGGAGGAAAAGTAACCAAAGTTGATCCACCACCACCAGATAATACCCCCGAAAACACTTCTTTGCCTACACCTGCACCTAGTGAAAATGTGTCAATTGACATCTCTGTCACAATACCTAACCCATCACCAGACAAAACTCCAGATAACATACCTCAAACGAGAATACCTTATCCTGGTAGACTTAAAAAGGAAAAGCAAGAAGCCCAATTCGGTAAATATCTGGAAATATTTAAAAGCCTACACTTAAACGTTAGATTATTAGATGCTTTAGTAGAAATGCCCTCGTGTGCTAAATTCTTTAAAGAACTCCTTTCAAACAAAGAAAAAGTTAGGCAAATAGTTAGTTTACCCTTGAATGCTGAATGTTCATTAATTGTACAACATGGTCTCCCACCTAAATTAGGCGATACTGGACGTTTTACTATACCCTGCTTTCTCCAAGGAATTCAAATTAGTAACGCCTTAGCAGACCTAGGTGCTAGTGTTAATCTTATGCCTTATTCCCTCTACAAGAAATTAGGATTAGATGACCTATTACCTACTCGTATGACTATCCAATTAGCTGACAGATCAGTTAAACTCCCTCGAGGAATTGCTGAAGATGTCATGGTAAAAGTCGATAAGTTCGTTTTTCCAGTAGACTTTATTGTCATGGACATAGAGGAAGACACCCATATCCTGCTCATCCTAGGCAGACCATTCCTAAATACTGCCAAGGCTGTAATTGATGTTAACGAAAAATCTTTAAAATTGAGAGTTGGGAAAGAGGAGGTCACCTTTAATGTCGATCGATTAATGAAGCAACCTCTGGAAGAGGACCTTGGTTTGTGTGATACCATGCAGGATATTTTTGATGAACATCTCCACGAAGTACTAGCATTATCCAGCCAGGATCCGATACCCAACACCATTATCACCGTTCGGAAGCTATATAATGAGGACCCTAGGCTGCATTCCGCCATCACTTCGCCAACAACATCCGACGAGCTACTATTTCCCCTATTTGAAAAGAAATTTCCTCGCACCGATGGCAAAACAATCCATGTTCCATTAGGAAGTTGTACACCGATACCTTGGCTAAAGAGAGATAAACCCATATTCAATGAACCAAACCCGTTTCCTTCGATTAGAGAAATCTTAGATTCATTCAAAGGAATGAGTATTGAGCCACCATCGTTTGAACTACAGTTAGCCAACCAACCCGTACCACTACCATTTTCAAACGCTGAAATCACCATAAACCAATCTTCATCCGCTCAGTTTCAAGAATTCCAATTCACTGACAACGGAGAAATCATCATCACCAGAAATGACGAAGCATCCTCATCATCAGTCAACAAATACGAGCTGAAGATGGACGAATTCTCAAATAAAACCGAGTGGGTTGAAATAGCATCAATCTCCACATCTGAACCCGAGACAGATGAAGCACCATTCCAAGCTGAATATAAAAAGCTGAATAGAGACGAGATAGCTAGAATGAAGCCGTCTATCGAAGAGCCACCAAACCTGGAATTAAAAGAACTACCACCTCACCTTGAATACGCTTACCTCCATGGGACATCACAACTCCCGGTGATAATATCAAAAGAGTTAAAACCCGAGGAGAAAGCTCAACTCATTGATGTTCTGAAATCGCACAAGAAGGCAATTGCATGGAAAATTTCCGACATACAAGGAATTAGTCCAAACTATTGCACACACAAGATCCTCATGGAGAACGATTTCAAACCATCCGTACAAAGGCAGAGAAGGGTAAATCGAAAGATTCAGGACGTGGTTAAGCAAGAAGTTATCAAACTCTTAGATGCTGGATTGATTTACCCAATATCCGAATCACCTTGGGTTAGCCCTGTTCAAGTCGTACCGAAGAAAGGAGGAATGATGGTTATTACAAATGAAGAAAATGAGCTTATACCAACTCGGACAGTTACCGGTTGGAGGGTTTGCATCGATTACCGTAAGTTAAACGAAGCAACTCGCAAAGATCACTTCCCTCTTTCGTTTATTGACCAAATGCTCGAAAGGCTATCGGGGAACGAATTCTACTGTTTCCTTGACGGTTTTTCGGGATATTTCCAAATCCCACTCGATCCGAAGGACCAGGAGAAGACAATGTTCACGTGCCCCTACGGAACATTTGCATACCGACGAATGCCGTTTGGATTATGCAACGCACCTGCAACATTTCAGAGATGCATGGTTGCAATTTTCCATGACATGATTGAACAATGCATGGAAGTCTTTATGGACGATTTCTCTATCTTTGGAGACTCCTTCGCATCATGTCTATCCAACCTCGATAGAATGTTCACCAAGTGTGAAGAATCAAATCTCGTGTTAAATTGGGAAAAGTGTCACTTTATGGTGAAGGAAGGAATAGTTTTAGGACATCGAATATCAAAGTCAGGAATCGAAGTAGATAAAGCAAAAGTCGAAACCATTGCCAAACTTCCACCACCAACCAACGTCAAGGCCATTCGAAGTTTTCTAGGACATGCTGGGTTCTACCACCGTTTTATCAAGGACTTCTCCAAGATTTCTCGACCTATCACCCACCTTCTAGGAAAGGACATCAAGTTTGTGTTTGACGAGAACTGCATGAAGGCTTTCAACTACCTGAAAAAGGAGCTAACCAATGCACCAATCATGGTCGCTCCAGACTGGAGTCTACCCTTTGAGATCATGTGCGACGCTAGTGACTTCGCAGTTGGGGCAGTTCTAGGTCAAAGGAAGGATAATCACTTTTGACCAATCTATTACGCTAGAAAAACACTTACAGATGCTCAAGAGAACTATACAACTACAGAAAAAGAGCTGCTAGCCGTAGTATTTGCCTATGACAAATTTAGATCCTACCTAATATTGTCCAAAACAATAGTATACACGGATCACTCAGCTCTAAAATACCTCTTCAAGAAGCAAGACGCAAAGCCTAGATTGTTACGATGGATTCTACTCCTACAAGAATTCGACATCGAGATAAAAGATAAGAAAGGAGCTGAAAATGTCGCCGCAGACCAATTAAGTCGACTTGAAAATCCGTCAATGGAACAACTTGCAGAAAGAGATATTAAAGATCGATTTCCAGAAGAGCAGTTAATGAGTTTAGGAGAACAAATACAAGGCTCGCAATTCACTGACGATCCTTGGTTTGCAGACATTGCCAATTTCGTAGTTGGAGGGATCACAAGAAAAGGTATGATTTCATCGCGAAGACAAAAATTCTTCCGTGACGTCAAACATTACTTTTGGGATGATCCATATTTGTTCAAGGTCCGTCCCGACCAAATTGTAAGAAGATGTGTCGATGGGAAAGAAGCCGAACACATACTCCACCAAAGACATCACGGACCCACCGGAGGACATCATGCAGCTAATCTGACAGCAAAGAAAGTAAACGACTCAGGATTCTACTGGCCCACCATTTTCAGAGACGCACAAGACTTTGTGAAACGCTGCGATATTTGCCAAAGGTTTGGAAATATCACAACGCGTAACGAAATGCCGTTAACGAATATCCAAGCATGTGAAATATTTGACATATGGGGATTAGATTTCATGGGGCCATTTCCGAAATCTTACGAAAAAGAATACATTCTAGTGGCTGTCGATTACGTATCCAGATGGGCCGAAGCCCAAGCCTTTCCAACAAATGACTCAAGAGTCGTAACCAAGTTCTTAAAACAGCTATTCTGTCGGTTTGGAACACCTCGAGCGATCATCAGTGATCGAGGCACGCACTTTTGCAATACTCTGTTTATGAAACTATTGCAACAATATGGTGTTACCCACAAGACCTCTACGGCCTATCATCCACAGACGAATGGGCAAGCAGAGATTACAAACCGTGCACTAAAAAGGATCTTGGAACGAACATTTGGTCAACACAAGGAGAGATGGGTAGATAAGCTAGACGATGCTTTATGGGCATTCCGGACAGCTTATAAAACGCCAATAGGAACAACCCCCTATAGGCTCGTTTATGGAAAGGCATGTCATCTACCGATTGAACTCGAATACAAAGCTTACTAGGCACTGAAGAACTGTAGTTTAGATCCTACAATAACGGGAACGCACCGGAAAATGCAACTGAACGAACTAGCTGAGTTAAGGGATCAAGCTTACGAAAGTTCCTACAAATTCAAGGAAAGAACCAAGTTGCTCCACGATTCGAAGCTCTGCCCCACACGCTTCAATCCATGTGATAAAGTTCTACTCTTTAACTCCCGATTTAAGAAGTTTTCTGGTAAGTTCAAAACACGATGGAGCGGTCCATTCACAATCTCTAAAGTATTTCCCTATGGTGCCGTCGAACTCGAGGCCCCAAACGGAAATTTCAAAGTAAACGGTCACCGTTTAAAACACTACGTAGAAGACTTTCCCTCAACTGAGGAAGTCTATAACTACGAATCACCCTACTAGAATAGTAGAGTCAAGCTACGAGACTCGATAAACAAAGCACCCTTGGGAGGCATCCCAAGCCTATCTTATATTTTCGGCACTAGTTTTCTTTTACTTTTATGTTTGATCTAATCCAATTTTTCTATGCAGTACCTCGCCTTATAAAAGACTAATGATTATATTTAAACCATTAACCTTTTGTATTTTGCAGGATGAGTTCGTAGTCAGCCAGAGCACGAGCCCCCAGTCAGAGACGCTCACGTGCCATGTTTCACTCCCGGAGTTCATCACCGGGTAGTAGCATGAGGACCGTCAAGGGATCACAGTCACCGCCACCTCATTTGGATGAGATTTCGGCAGACTTGGTGGAGGTGCACGTTCAGGAGACATACCTGTTACGTCCCGTCCATTCCAGGTTACCTTCATCTCACCGATCAGAGGGACAGGCCGCAGGGACCTCCAGAGTACCCACCTTTGAGCAAAGGATGACTACTGCGGACCCTGCTGTCACTTGGTCGATACTGAGAGCCCTTGAGGTCCAGCACACTGCCATCTCTGAGATCCACACTGCTTTAGGCCTTCCTTCTACCCCTGTATGCCCCTTTCAGATGGGACCTGATCCCGTTCCGTACATTCCACCGTGGGACTTATTCCCACCTTAGAGCATGACTGCGCAGGACCACCCCACTTTTATGGACCCACTAGAGAAGGAGACTGTTGCACTAGATGCATGGATTCAGGATCCAGAGGATGGCACTGCATCTCCGGTTTATACCATCGAGGAGTCATCATCACCCACATCGGTCGTTGAGAACTCGATCTTCGTGGATGATGACTTCACCGACTGGGAGACGCTCTCTGCTGACATGGATTAGCTTGTTTTTAGTTCTTTTTATTTATGTTTAGTATTAACTTGTGTTGACATTTGTGTTTTCTAAAGGATGTTGGTTATGCAGAACTCGAAGTAGGATTTATGGAACAAGTTCATTTTTATGAGCCAGATCTATTTCCAGCGAATTCACACACTTGAATCTGGTCCATAAAATCTAGTGGCAACGCACGCAGCACAAGGAAGTATCTCTTCTAACCTTATTTTGCTTGATTAAACACACTAAAATATTGACCCTCATTCAAAAATCTAAGTGTGGGATTAACCTAACTTAGAAATAGAACATTAGGGACAATGTTCTTTTAAGTGTGGGATAGCAGTAGTTAATACTATTGTAGTGCAATATAAAATTTTGATCAATCTTTTTAGCAAAACTCAGATTTTCAGCAAAATTTTCAAAATTTTTGAATCATGGAAAGTCCAAAAAGGGTATTTCTGGTCAACAAAAGTTCAAAAGGTTTGGAAAGCAACTATGACGAGCAAAACTCTTTGATAACTTTCAAACTAAGTTTCAAAACAAGCAATCGCATGACTAGGCACAAAACCACCCAAAATGAGTGAGGAATCTTGAGCCATATGAAAGCATTCACCTTTAATGCTTCACTTTTCGATTGTGAGTGTGCCAATGTATGCCTTCTTAAGTTAGAACTTGTTCGAAGAATGCATTTCAAAATTACGAAAATGAGCGTCATACGTGACGAAGGTGCAATTAGAGGATCTTGACATTCCCTAGGATAAAACCCTCTCGTAAAACCCCCGTTTTCAAGCCTGACCCTGCCAATGCCCACTTTCGGCATTGAAGATCATTTAGAAAACCTGTTGAGCCTTAGCCTTTTCGTTTCGTATGCTCAAAACCAATCCTTCCTTTACATCTCTTGGTCATAGCCTAAGTTTCTGTTCTGTCAGAAAAATTACTGCAAGAAACATACTCAGAATGAATCCCCAAAGGAAAAATAATATCATCCAAAGAAGGACTCCAAAGAAAGCATAAACAAAGCTGCCAAAGAAATCAAAGATCTAAGAACCCAAGGATCATTTAAAGCCGAGGGAAAGGTTCTTCAAAGAAGAAAAAGCTACGAAAAGAAGGCTCTCAAAGAGAGAAATCCGAAAAGAGGTATCGACTAAAACGTCAAAGATAAGTCATCACCGACAGCTCTTAGGCTATATTAAACCCCCAATTAAACCACCTACAAAACCCTTCTTCCATACACCATCTTCACCCTCTTGCGAATGTCTAGGGATAATTATCACCGTTCTCATTTAAGTACTGTAGATTTAATTCTCGACTAAGCTTATGACAACGGAAGAGCTACATGACCGGCCCCTGAGTGAATTAGAAGTTAGGAAACCCGATACACTTGAGTGAATTGAGTGACCACCTGTGAGGGCCCCAGTCATGTATATCTTACATCATGAAGATTGAGAAGAGAGCTTGTTAGAACCAGTAGTTTGGAAAAACGTCAAAGGATAAAACCTCGTCTGGAAACTTTTTACCAAGCCTGCAGGAATCAAAGTTCTCCGGAATACGAAGACACCCTTCCAGATTTTCACAACAGTTTTTCTAAGGGTTTGCTTGAGGACAAGCAAAACTCTAAGTGTGGGATACTTGATATCGTGTAAAAAGTCACGTTTTTACTACCGATATCTCTCTCATTCTGGAGCAATACTTGGCATTTGGACTCAAAAAATGCACAAATAAGTGATAATATGCTAAGAAGATCAAAACAAGGTTGCACGAGCAAAATCAAGCAAAACAACCGAAAAACGAAGATTCTACGCACGTTTGAAGATTCAAGACATCAAAACGAGATTTCAAGTCAAAAGTGCCCATCACCAACATCCATCTCATCCAAGATGTTTGTTTTTAAAATACGAACCCAACAAAAGAAGAATCAACAAAAACGGACGAAGAATGAAGATTCTACGTACGCCGGAAGATTCAAACGATTCGTACGACACATCTAAAGTTCAGAGACATATGTTTGGGACTTCTTTTCATCAAAGTCTTCGTTTTTGAAAAAAGAATCCAACAAAAAAAGAATCAAAGTAAACGGACGCGTAACGAAGAAAACACTCACGAATCAAGAAACGAGGCAACAGGCGACGAACCGGGGCGGGTGGCAGCGAGCCGCCGCCGGCCAGCACACCACCACCCTTCCGCCTCGTTTCCGCTTTTTGGTCCTTGCGTGTACCTGGTGCACCACCTTTACATGCTTTTTGGTACCCGGTGCACCACCTTTACGTGTTTTTTGATACCCGGTGCACCACATTTTCCACCTTTTGCTAATATGTGCCTCCACTTGCTAAAATGCACCAAGACTTACCTATAAATAGGAGGCATGGGGTTCATTTGAACACACACCTTGGAGAAAAACACCAACACACTCCATATTTCTCATATCTTTTCTTTCTTGTAAATTTAGTAGTTCTTCCTTTAGGTTAGTTTAATTAATTAGAATAACTAATTAATTAGCTAAGGAAGATTTGTACGGAGGTACTCCGGGACGCATATTTTAGCTACGTGTTATTGTACTTCTTTCCAGGTTTTAATCTATCTATCATATTAAATATGTTTGTTCTTTCTTTAATAAATTTAAATATGCATGCTAGAATTGCCATGATTAATTAGATAACTCAATTGTCTGCTATGATAGTCGTTTAGAAAGTATTAAATATGTGATTATGTGGTATGTTATGAGATTGCGGATGGTTTACATTACAAATAGATATAGGAATTAAATCTTTATCGTTTATCTGCTCAACTCATGTTGTGACTAAAACCTTATCAAAAAATGAACGTAGCTAACTCATAGGGTATAGGTTACTTAGTTATACTATGTTAGATTGAATCAATGAGCTCGGCATGGCCGGTGTTCTCTAGACCAAACTAGGATCCAAGAGACACGGAACATGGGAATAGAGGTAGATTAAATTCATATAGGCGATATTTTTGAGACAACTTTTGGAATATCCTCAACTTAGATAATACTTTTGTATGCTTATGTTGAACTGTTGCTTTGATCGTCTTACTGCATGTTCTTATTTGATTGTTGCCTTAAGATCATCATAATAGTAAAATATAAACGGCACTAACTATCGTGAAATGATATGACGGCCCCTATTCGACTGTTCTTTGATATAGTACTGGAAACGCTTACGGCGGAGTACAAATGTATGGAAGTCAAGAACGACCGAAGGTAGTTTTATTATGAATCGAATAACAAATGTATTACTTAGGTTTCCATTCGTAGTATAAATCACCCCGGTTTTGTTGCATCCCTGAGTAATGTTGATAACTCGTACGAATAAGTGATGATACATTATCCGGCCGCCTAGACCGGTTGGCCCAACCTATTCCGGTGAGGATAACCCTCGTTCATAAGATTGTTTATTCAACAAACTATGCCATGATTCGGACATCTCTGACGACCGAGATTGGGGAATAGGATTTGAGGTTAATTGTCGGATAATGTGGGTGTACATTTGAGAGAACTTTCGGTGTATGCTTTAATATATTCTGCAATCAATGTGACATTCTATTTGCCTGATTGTGGACACCTCCGCGTTAGCCCGATAGGAGGATTGTAGCAATAGCTCACATTAACTTACGAACTTATCTCCATTAGAACTCTCCATATTTAACAACTCTTAAACCACTTCATAGTAGACAATCGCTTTTATTTCTGAACGCCTGAAGTAACCTCCACTTTTTAATCTAGTTTAGTTTAATTTAGATATAAAAAAAAAACCCCCCCAAACCAAAACCAACTCTTTTAACCCTAGCTAAATATATAGAAGTTTCTAAACCTCCTAGTTTCAATTTGTCGCGCTTTGAAGAACGATCCTAGGTCATACTTGTCCTTTGCTAGCCCTTTGATTAGCATAACAGTAACCTTAGGCCCCAGCCTTATAAATTTAAAACCCACTGCTGTGCCACGTCACCATTAGAAATTCCAACGACCGGTGCGTGAGCCAACAGGCAATTACTAAACATTATATCCCACAATGTTTTCATAATTCAAAGTAACGACATCTCGATTTGGTAACCAGTTAGGTCCCGTCATTTTTTTTAAAGAAGAGAAGTCACGTGTCATGTGTAGGGTTGACAATGGTCACCCGATCCATCTATTAAATGGTGGATATGCACGATCAAAATGGATGAATACTGGACATGGATGTGGATGATTATTGGATCGGATATGGATGGCAATTTATCATCCATGAATTTATCCATTGTCTCACGCGCGCGCGCCCGCGCGCGCACACCCACACACACACACACACATACATATATATATATATATATATATATATATATATATGTATATGTAACACCCCAAATTTTGTACGTATTATTTTAATTGTTTGCATTAAATATCGTTATTTTTATTGTTAATATTTAATTTAATGGTTAAAAGCTGAAAATTTGTAATAAAATTGTTAGTGGCAAAAGTATGAAAACTGGAACTTAAGAATATGTAGATGGTGTCCAAAGTAGAGAAATAGAGACTTGAGGGTTTAAAACAAAAATGTGTTAATTAAATTCCCTTTTATGGAAAAATCTAGAAACAAGAATTTTGGGAAGGGGTCTTTGGTCTGGAATGATCGAGAGAAGAGAGGGGGAGACCAAGAACAAGAAACTACCAAATTGAGCCTTGCATCTTGTCTGTTTGAGTTTAAAATCAACTAATTCTACATTTCCAAGGTAAGTTACATCACCTACAACTTTTAATTTGAGAAATTTGGAGATGTTAATGATGAATCCTAGATGGGTTTTCGGTAAAGGTTGAATTTTTAAGTGTGGGATGATTCTATTGTTGTTAGTGAGTGTAAATGAGTAATTTTATCTTTAAAGAGATGAGTTTGATATTGTTCATATGTTTTTAGTAATTTTGGCAAAAATAGAGAATTGAATGATGATGATATATTAATGGAACAGTGTTAGATGATGATTATTGTATGTAAAAGAGTTTGTGTAAGTGTAAATTAGTGAGTTTTGATGAAACTTGGGTTTTCATGATTTTAGTTAAATTCAAGAATTTGGTGTAGGATAATATAGATGATGATGAATAGTAGTTATTGAATAGTTGTAATCATGTAGTAGTAAACCTTGATAAATTATGTAGTTTGGATGAATTTGAGCTTGAAGTTGAGATTATGTTCTTGAATGAACATAAGAGTTAGTTTGTATGAATTAAAGAGCTTAATTGTATAAGTTAAAGATAAGAGTTAAGAGGTGAGTTCTTTTAAGAATGCTAAAAAAGTACAGAATGGGAGAACCAATAGGATTCTTCAATTTCTCTATAAAACCCACTTCTATTTTTTACCCCCTTGGTTAATTATCTCACAAACCGTAAGTCCATAAATTATAAAAATAACATATTCGAAACCAGCTCGTTTTTCTCTTCGATTAGAGATATCATAAGATATACTTTCGACGAATTTTTTTTCTTCGCTTTTTTTACCGGATTTCACAATATAATCACATGTGATTTTTGATAAAAAAAATTAAAATTTGTTCACGATTATTTATTCATGGTATTTGCTACTTAATACGTGATTATAACTTAATATTCACCCACATTAATAGTTATAAATAAAAAATTAAGAATTGCAATAGTTTTCATTAAAAATCACATGTGATTGTTATTTGTACATTTAATCACAATAGATTTGTTATATAATCACATATGATTTTGCATATAATCACATATGATTTTCAGTTAAAAATTGATATTTGATGAGAAATTTACCGATATATGATAATTCATGTATGATTTCAACTTGATTTTTACTTGATTGTATAATTCTTAGTCAATGATTTGAAAATCCGTATTTTATTACTCTTTAAACACATGTGATTGATAGTTTGATATTCAATAACATGTGATTACACCTTAGTTTTTCATGTCTTAATCTCTTTACATCATCAATGATTTGAATTTAAAGTTTAATCGGAAATATAAGCGGATGTGATTATTTTTTAGAGTTAAATCACATGTGATTTCACATTAAAAGTTTCTAAAACCTAAAAAAAATGGAAAAAAAAAACTTCGTCGAAAGTATATCTTGTTGGATCTGGAATCGAAGAGAAAAAGACGCTGATTCCGAATATGTAATTTTTATAATTTGTAGACATACGGTTTGTGAGATATTTAGATTTGAAAAAAAAAAGAGTGGAAATGGGTATTTGAAATGGAGCAATCCTATTGGTTCTTCCATTCTCTTTTTTTTTACCATTCTTTTTTGAACTTTCCTCTACGAGTTAATTAGTTAGTTAGAAGTGA
The DNA here is from genome assembly GCA_949592205.1 of Helichrysum umbraculigerum. Taxonomy (NCBI): domain Eukaryota; kingdom Viridiplantae; phylum Streptophyta; class Magnoliopsida; order Asterales; family Asteraceae; genus Helichrysum; species Helichrysum umbraculigerum. The sequence continues at coordinate 94,983,865 of CATIUR010000004.1, forward strand.
GAATTTGTTGTGTAGAAGGTTTTCATGTTAATAGTGAATAACCTTGTTTGTATGATTATATGATTAGGTGACAAGAAGAGGTATTGAGCAAATCGTTGAGCTTGAGTTTTCATACCAATTGGCAAAGGTAAGTAGTAGGGATGGTAGTTCTATAAATGAACTTGTTTGTGAACCTTAAGTGGTGATCAAATAAGAGTTAGTTAGTGAAGGTTGGATTGTTGTAGGTATGACATACAAGTAAGTCATTTGTGTAGTTTGAAATGGTTAACCAAGTATGGTAAAGGGGCTTGAGAAATCTCCAAGTTCATGTGTTGGTACCATTGTAGTGTTCCTTGATGAGGAACAATGTAGTAGAGGATCCTCATTGTAGTGTTCCTTGATGAGGAACAATATAGTAGAGGATCCTTATTTGTGAGTAGATAGATCATTTAAGAATGGTCTATGTAGTAGGTTGTTCATGTGAATATGCATGATCACCTAGTAGCATGGTAGATAGAGCATGCAAGTATGTTCTATAATTGATAGTAAGTTGATCATATGAGTATGATCATCTTGTAGTAGTTTGTAGTTGTAGTCTTGTTATTCTATTACTTACTAAGCATGTTGTGCTTACCCCCATTGTTGTGTGTTTGTTGTGTAGGTACTGGCAAGTTAAGGGTCCATTTGGGCGAGGAGGCAAGGATCGGCTAAAGGTGGACTTACTAACGAGTTAGTAAGTTGAATCCCTTGTTTTGTAAAAGTCATGCTCTAGATACATTTATGAAAGCCCCTTGTGAGTTGAAATAATGTTGTTGAGTATAAACTTGTAGTTTTGTATGTTTCGACCCATTTGAGAAAAGGTTGATGTAAAATGTTACATTTGTGAGTCGGGTCAATTGTTAATGGTAGAAATTTGTGAAGAAGGTCAAACTTGGTAGTGCATCATTTGTGAAGTTAAAACTTTTGGTGTTATGTATGGTAAACAAATGATGCTAGTGGTTGTTTTAATGTAAATGATTCACAAGTAGTTATGTAGTTTGTGACATGTTTTTTAAAGATTTTTGGTGGTAAAGCTAGAGTCATGTAGATATATGTGAGTTTTGAAGTTTTGGTAATGGAAATTGTTGTTTTAAAAGTTGGTATTGTAGTTTGGAAACTGTGGTAAATGTTTCGGTAAAGGATTTGGGTCAAAAACTGATTTTTTTGCTGAGTTTCCGATTTCTAGTGTAGTTACGCGATCCCAGGAGAGGTCTAGGATCGCGTAACAATGAAGGAAATGGTTATAGAACGTTTTTCAGTGTTAATACGCGATCCTGCTCATCAGGATCGCGTATGAGCAGGATCGCGTATGGGAATCGCGACGCGATTTGAGGAGTTGGCGACGCGATTTGTCCGAGATTGCGACGCGGTCGAGGACAATCGCGACGCGATTTGTGTTTTTTCAAAATTTAGAATTTTTGATCTATAATATGTCCAAATAAACTTGTAAAAGGTATCAGAAGAGTTTCTTTATGAAAGTTTGATTACGGGACAACTTGCAAAATAGATTTTTAAAAAATAATAAAAATCGGGGCGTTTTAGTATATATTATTGGTATATAGACATATATAATCATATCCACATACACAAAAACCATAAACTATTAAGGTGTTATTGAATATATAAAATCATAAATTTTAAAATATCTAATGTATATTTGAGGGTTTTTTTATCATATTATTGATTTATATAGCAAATCGAAATACATAATTCTATCGTGTCGAGTCAAATTTTGCTTCCGATTATATAATGAAGTCATAATCCACGATAGATGACACTCAAAACATGTGAGATTAACATATAGACATAAAGATTACACTTTACATTTGTCAAATATATGATTATTTGTAATTGTAATAAAATATACTTCATTGACGACAATGGTTACACGCTCTAGTGACTAGAGTTCCTTCCTTATATTACGTTATGTAGTTTTTTTTTGTTACAATATTTGTCGGATTCATTTCATAGTAGGGAATTTTTTAATACTTTTTGAAATCCAACAGATATCCATTAACCCGCTTAATCTATCTGATATGGATATGAACGGATGAATTGATGAGGCAATTCGATCTAAATTTTTTTGGGGCGGGGATGAGAAAGGGAGGAAGATGGGTTGGATTAAATGGGAATTGGTTCTCGCTTCCAAAGATAATGGTGGCCTTGGTTTTGGGAGTTTATATGCTATGAACTTGGCTCTTTTATATAAGAGGAAGTGGAGATATTTCACCTGTCCAGATGCTCTTTGGGTTAAGGTAGTGAAGACCATTCATGGTAACTCATTCGGGTCTCTTCGAGCGGGTCATAAATCAAGAGTTTGGAAACGTATCATCAAGTCTATTTCTGATCTTCACTCGACTGATTATGTTCCTACTGATGTTATGATTAAAAAAGTGGGCTATGTTATCTCTACTTCCTTCTGGCCTAATCTTTGGATTGGAAATTCTCCTTTACAGATTTCTTTCCCTCGGCTTTTTGCGTTGACCGAAGCTAAACATGCTTCGGTTAGCAGTTGTTTCCAGCAGTAAGGTTGGTTTTGGAGTTGGCGTAGACCTGTAAGGGGTGGAATGGAGCAAGCCCAGCTTGACCTAGATATGATAGGTAACTTTGTTCCTTCTGACTCTGATGATATTTGGGCTTGGAACCTAAAAGGAAATGCTGAATTTTCTGTCAAAGATCTTAGGGAGCATATTGATAATTGTTGTCTTCCTCATCTTGATCGGCCTACTCGGTGGATTAGACATGTGCCTAAAAAAGTTAATATTTGTATTTGGAGATTGCTTTTAAATCGTTTGCCTACTAGATGTAACCTGTTAGCGCGTGGCATAGATGTCCCCTCGCTCCTATGCCCAATTTGCCTATCTTCTAATGAATCTTGGGATCATCTCTTCTCGGAATGCCCGGTCACGGCTCGTACTATTTTGCGGATCTGTGTATGGTTGGATCTTCCTTTTCTTGTTCCGGCTCACCCTTCAAATATTATTAATGCGGTAGATAATGCTTCATTGAAGATGACTTCTAGAGATTTGGTACTGTCGATCTTATTCACAGCTTGGTGGTATATATGGCGTTTCCGGAACATGCTCGTTTTCAAGTCGTCGAATGAGTCGAGTGGAGATATTTTTGATGCTATTGTTTATTACTCTTTTTATTGGTATTCGTATAGGAACCGTAAAGTAAATATTAGATGGGAGGATTGGCTTTTAAATCCTATGTTTTTGATGTAATTATTTAGGCAGTTCGCCTTGAGCTGTGGTTCTTCTAATAAAATTTTGCTGTTCAAAAAAAAAATATGGTGACAATATTTAAATTTAATTTAAATTTAAATGAATATAAATGTAGATATGACATCGTCGAATCCATTGTTAACATTGTTGGTGGAAGCTTTAATTTTTTGACAGAATTAACAAATACTAGGTACTAAAGTACCTATTAATAAGTTTCGAAGTACCAAAATGTATATATTTCAGCCCTAAAACAAACACCCCTTAAAACGAACACCCACTCAAAACCCTAATTATCAATTACCAGCCTCCGTAACCACCATAGGCTACCACCATCGCTAGTGTTTCCTCATCACGGTTGTCATCACATCAAGGTGCTGCTCGATGATGTATAATATAATGGATGAGATTATGAGGTATTTTTTCTTTATGAGTTTGTCTTTAATTTTCTTAGATTTATGTAAACCAATTACTTGCATGCTCTTGGGAAAATTGAATCCATGAGAAATTCTTATATTGCAATCTTTTTATCGATTTGCATATAATAAGGTGTCAAATTAGGCGGGTCAAAGATGATTAGCTGGTATAAAACGGATAATTTGTGAATGCAATTTGCTTTGCAAAATTCCTTTGCATAATTTGCTAGGTCAAATTGACATAGGAATAGTTTAACTGAACCATATAAATTTAGCCTTTAATCTAATCACAATGATTGATGGTGTCTCACTGTGCAGATTAATCAATCTAAGTGTGAAGAGCTAAATCCATAAATCATCAACACCAAGAAAATATCACTTCAATTGTATCCCCTCCAAAATTAACACCGAAAAGATCGTCGAGATCTACTTGAAGGTAATTTCTCTTATTTAGTTTACTCTTTTAATTTGTTTCTTCAGTGCTATTTTACCACATGTTTCACATAATAAAGAAGAACACTACTATGCACTACAGATCCAGATTTTCCACTGGTTAAGATATATTGTTTATGTTGTTCTTGTTTCTAGTATGATTACATCTTGAATTGAGAAATGTAGTAAAAGTTTAAAGTTTGTATTGTATTCTGTTAATGGTAAGGAACTTTATTTTTTCAAAATTCTACATAGAGATCTATTTTTTGTTGAATCCAATTAATCGTACAACAAAATGGGATTTTTTTTAATTGTCGTATATAATGTGTCGGTGATAATAATATTGCACTAAATGTATTTGGATAAACATGGTGCATACTAACTTAATTTTTTATTGGAATTATTATTTCAAAGCAGATAAAGAAGAATACATCAAATTTGTTTGCCCTTTATATCTCACATCCAATAGAGTTGATTGGGAAGCTGCAATAGCCAATTTGATTTGAATTTAGACTTGGTAAGGTATTGTATCACTGAACATGGTTATACAACACTCCATGCTGCATCATCGTATATGTTTGACAATACTGAACACGGAAAAAGAGGCAAGAAGATGAGTAATTAGTGTAAAATATGGTATGTTTGATGAATGAGGAAGACTTAACACTCCGAGATGAGTATTTTAACATTGTCCTATGTCTAGCAACTTCATTCGGAAACATCAAATATGAAAAAATTACGGTAAATAAGAGTACGCATTGCTAACAATCTCTGGTCACTTTGGCAAAATGATTTCATTGTACTTGGCTGCCATGTGTAGACGATATAAGGTGGTGAAGTATATTTATCAAAAATCCGGTGACTTGGAAGATGTTGATGGCTTGACTGATCAAAGTTGTTGTTTCGAGTCTGATATGTTCAGTAAGATTAACACCAATACATCAGCCATCAACTTTGGCACTCAAGACTGTATGTTCGGTATGTAATTTGAGTTAATACCTACGTAACTTATCATACTCGATACACTTTTGAATCAGCAAAGCACAAGTCCAATCGGTCCAACAATCAACATCTTCCAAGTCGGTAGATTTTTCATAAATATACTTTACTGTCTCGTATTGTCCAAAAATTGCAGCCCAAATCAGTGAACTATAGTTGGCATTGTCACCAGCGATTGTTAGCAAGTCTCTATTCTTATGTAGCTTAATTTTTATAGCCTTTGTGTTTCCGGGTGAAGTTACTAAAAAAAGGTAGTGGTGAAATAGTCATCTTGAAGTGTCAAGTCTTCCTTGTTCGGTGAAATAGTCATCTTGAAGTGTCAAGTCTTCCTTGTTCATCAAATCTACCAGACTTTTCACGAACGCCTCCATCTTTTTGCGTGTACTGGATCGTCAAACATACATAATGCTACAACGGTTAGTGCTACATAACCATCTTTGGTGATGCAATACCTTACCAAGTATGGATTTATATCAAAAATGGCTTTTGCAGCTTTCCAATCACCTTTAATGGATAAGAGATATGCGGAAAGGGAATCATCAATCTCAACTGTTGGAGTTTTTAGAGAAATAGTTGCAAAGTTATCGATTTCATATTCAGTGTGTTAGTTCGTAATGTTCCAAGTATAAAACCACCTCAGCTACTTTCTATAATTCTGGGTAAGATAATTACCTTCAGCTCTCTTAAGTTGTGTTAGGAAGCAAATCTGCTCGACAGATGATAGAACTATTTTTTTAATTTATAAATAGTAATATTATTTTATCTATATATATTTTTTACATCATTTACTTGGTTATAGACATTTTCATGCCAAGAAAGTTGAATGCATCATTTTCTCTTAAGTTGTGTTCGTTAGTCAACTTCTCTCTTCTTTCCTTTAAAAAACAGGGCATAAAATTTTTATAGTCAAATTTATCTCAACTATTGATAGAGAAACTTCACCAAGTTTCCAGTAATCGGAGATAATTTTTCATTTACTACCTTTTATATAGTCTCATTTTAAGATATGTTTAGCTTAATTGTTGATAGAGATTCATTACTTTCAATAAGTCATTGTGATGGCATCTACTTGTGATGCTTGTGGGCAAAAGGGTTCCGAGGTTTGTGAGCATGCCGTCCATTGTTGATTTTTGGCCACTTTTATCATAATCTTTAAGGTTGATCACTGCTTAGTTGTTTGCAGTTAAAGGTAGGCAGTGCTATACCTGCCAAAGGAAATAGAGTGACACTATTGGTAAAAATATGTTCAAGATTTAACATGAGGATGAGATAAAGGTTTGTTTGATGAAAATTTTATTGTTAATTGACTGAATTTTTTATCTTTGTTTGGGACTTGGGTCTTTTGATCTAGCCCTATTTTATAGCATATTCAAAGAAAAAAGCTTGATTTGTTTTGTTTTCTTGTTTTAGTTTGCTAATACAAATATTAAATTAAGAATGAACCTGCTGAGTGTACAAAGAATTGTAGTCTGACCGAAATACACTTAACTGTTCATGATAATAAGGTGTTTGATTTATTTTGTTCAAATTGATACTGATACACAAATATACAATTATGTAATGTTGCTCAATCACATTATATCTGGACAGACTGCAGACTGTCTCTTTTCAGTTCTTTTTGCATGCTTCTTCCAGTTCCGGTGATAAAAATTTTCCATGTGATCTTCTAAACAATTTAATTTGAATGTTTATTTATTTTATACTTTTGGTGGTCCTTCTAACAAAACAGGTTGGTATCCGTCAGTCGGACACACAATGCATGTGTAAAATTCCCAGAGATCGATTTGTAGTTAGCAGGTGGCACATTGGGAGGTCTTGTGACAACTGTGGAAGGTTTGATAACAATAAAAATTGAAAGTGAGTTTTTTTTTTTTTGGTTTGCTTTTTCTTCTCTTTTGTTGATGTTGTTTACTGTCATCTAGTTAAGTTTATGGACCTCATTTTCCGTGTTTAGTTATAATAAATAACGAGATTATGATGTCCTGTAGCTTCTGAATATAGAAGAACCTTGGACACTGATCTTAGACGATGATATTAAAGATGACCGTCACTCCGTCAGATAACTTGTAAGTTCATTCTAAATCTGATCATAAAGGTTTTGGTTAATCATCGCACTGCAAGTGGGCAATTTTTAAAACGTGTATGTAGCTATTATGATATTGCAAACAATCAGTTCAGAAAAAATTGTCCTCTCTATTAACCAGTTTACTTAGGGTAATTTGCATGAATACAGTTGATGAATACGAGAGATTATGGGAACAAAATGAGAAGTTGGGTTTAAACAATATGGACTAATGGACACCTTGTCTGCTAATGCTGCATATGCTTTGACGGATGCTTTATAAGAGGATGCAATAAGCAAGCTAATTGTTTTGTTTATTGATCTCTTAAACTTCGCTTTGACTTGTGTCATATGGTCATTTAATATTTGTTACGGTGATACTTAATACATACTTTGTTTCATTTGGAAAGCTGATCTTAGACGATGATAGTTAAATTTCTGAACTTTTTTTTTTTCGCCTTTTCAGCTCAATAAGTTTATGTTTTGCTCAAAAATGGTCTCTCCACAAAATGACTAAAGTACCCTTTTCTAAATTTTTTAATAAAGAGTCCTAACATGATCGTGGTGGTGCTGAAAAGCGTACTATAGTCATTTTAGGTGGAGGATGGACCATTTTCGAGCAAAAATAAATATATTGGATTGAAAGGTGGGAAAAAAGTGTAGGGAAGATTTTTCTAAATCGGTGTATACCACAAGGATCGTTTATGGAATTTACTTTTTTTCAATAAATGCAACATGGTGAACGAATGCTCCCTGGTTACTTGACAATAAAAGATTCTGAATTTTCACTCATGTCTACAGGCAAAGTTAGATCACATGTCTTTGTCTTCACAAATGATCGGTTTTAGGTAATTATCGGAAACTAAAGTTAGTTATAGTAGGTATTTACTGCATATAGTTGCAGGGGTCCAAGACATTTCAAATCAAAATACAAGGTAACTCAAAGTTAGAGCATTTGAATAGTACCTGACAAACAAAGATAACAGCAATTTAGTCTTCCAACTTTCTTTTTGATATTGTTTATACTTAATTGTGTATAAATGAATTATTACATTACCCAGGTAATTCTTTGGGGCTGTTTACCATTTTTTTCATTAAGTCCTATATGGATATAGATGGCAGTATGGGTATGGAATGACTATATGCAGTTATCAGTGAATGAATAATAGTGTTTACTTTTTATTCTGAATGAACTGTCTGAATGATTAAAATGACTATTCTACCCCTAAACTAAATAATTATTTATTTTCTATTTAAATGGAAAAACAAATTTAACTGATATATAAACGACTTTATAATTTAACGTAGACATTCCAATATTTCATTTACGGACATTTGTAACAAAAAAAGAAGCAGCATAATTTCTCTCTTTCAACAACCTTATCTTCAATTTCTATTACGAGTGCTCTAGTACTACCAATTTATCTCCAACTTCCTAGAAAATGCAAATAATGGAGGACAGGAGGAGTCAATCAAATTAACGATATTCAACCGCAAAAAGAAGATAGTGTAAATTAAACAGCTTCACCTTCTAAATACACACATGTCAACATGAATTCAAGCCAAATCGTTGACAACTCTTAATTCAAATCTGTGCTTACACAAAAGAAAAGAAAATATATATGATCAAGATATTTTAGAAAATAGAAGAGTCTGATTTCAAAGAAAAAATTTGGGGGCCGATGTGGTGGAGGAGGCGGCTGCGGTCGGAGGTGTGGCGAGGATGACTGGCGGAGGAAGAAGGGTCGGTGGAATTAACAACAGAGTATCGGAGTGGAAAAAAAACATCGGAGCAAGGGATTTAATTTGAGAATAAAATTTGGATAAACGACAATACGAGATTGGGGGCTACAGATCTTATTTGTGAAGTTAATAATAACAAGGGTAATATGGGAAGATATTTGGGTGAATGGGGACTACTAGTTTTCTGATTGACCGAATAAGCTGTTGGGTAAGGAGAGAAAAATAAATAAGCTCCAAGTAAACAAGAGTTTGTGGTGACCGAATAATCTATTTGTTCAATTAAGCCCATTAATGCATAAAGAAACAGTATGTTACAAGGCTCCAACTCAGCAAAGGGAATTACTGATAAGAAAGTTCGTAGAGAAATACACTCCACTAAGTTCAAGTAATTCTTCATATGTTGTAAAGGTGGCAATATTTGGCGGTTCAAGGAGTTGGGCAACAGTTCAAAAGTGGAAATATTGGTCGGAAGTTTCTCTCGAGTCAAGAAGCACCTTTGTCAAGACTAGAGAATGCAAGTGGTAAGGACGGGAAAGACAGTTGTTCTGTCTCCAAAACGATTCTCTTGCTGTATTATATCTGTCAGAGCTTGTGAAGGCGAACCAAGTGATATTAGATGGATTAGTTGTTAGTTACATACAAAAAGTAATGCACACTAACAATTTCATTGCGAGTCCAGAAGGTTGTTACCACAGACCAAAAGTGCTTTGAAGTGTTAATCGTCATTCTTTTTATAAATCGTTACTTGTAGTCTTAAACTAAACATGAGTGTAAAAAGATCATTGTTGGAGAGTTTTGTTGCATTTTGGTTGGCTACTGTAGCTGGGTTGCCCTCATATCAGTAGCCGATATATTACAGTTGATCCTTTTATATTTGTTAGTATTTGTTTTTTTAGCTGCAACAATTACTAGATTAAAAATATACTAGTTCAACAAGGAATTTAGTGTGAACTAATCATTATTTGAATCTGGTACTTGTTCATGAAGAAGATCACAGATCCTTTGGTGAGCAGGAAATCACAATATGCCGAACTGCGGAAATTTCTTCCTGATTTCCCAAACCAAAAGACTTTTCACTGATGAAAGCATCAAGCGGAAAAGAGTTCTACACTTGCCTAATGCTCATGCCCGCACAGGATACAGGTGTTTTTTCGAAGTTGTATATTTAGTAAAAGTTATGTAACAGGGAATTGCAATTGCAGGTAAAAAAATGTGTGCAATATATACTTTTAACTTGAATATAATCTAACTTATAATATATTTGATTATTGTAAGTATAATTATCCTCTGCGAAGCGAAGAAAATATAATAGCTCGTTACCTTATAAACAACTAACGGATATCGAAAGTTTTATATCTTCTCAGACTATGGCTATTACATTTTATCAAGGTGGTATCTTTTAACTATAAGTAATCTAAACTATGGAGTAATATAAAAAAACTGTTGGAGAATTATGACAAAAAAAGACTATGAGCCAAATAGATTTATGCATATGAAAAAGACATTCAATTCTGTAAATCCTAAATTTAAATGAAGATCGTTTCATTTTTAAAGTTTGTTATTTTCTTATTTATGAATGGCATTACGAACGAAAAATTTAAGCATGCACAGCAATTAAAGGCCAAAATATATCAAACAATGGTAAACGTAAACTGTCATAAACGTACGACTTCAATTGGATCATAGAAAATCTATAAATAAAAATATTTTAGTCAAGAAACAGGAAGAGCATATAATATGTTGGTGTTCATAATAAGGCCTACCTATTTCAATAGTATGGTAGTGATGTTTAATTAATTTGTGAAAATGCAAATAGTGTAAAGAAAAAAAAGAAATTCATTGTATATTTTTAAGGCGGTTTCTTGAAAAGCCGTTGATATTTACAACAAAGTGCACGCGGAATTTGTAAAACGTCGGATAATTAAAAGTTGTAATTGCATACGAAAATGGCGACCTTTCTGTTATCAGGGTTTTATAAAGAGCCGATGTTGTAACATTGTAATGATTTGTAAACAAATTCAACAGAACTGATGGTGTCGTCATATCCAAAAAAAAAAAAAAAAAAAAAAAACAAAGAGAGAGACCAAGCACTTCTTTCCCAACCACATCCTCGAAAGCATCCTCGTCGAAGAAATTGTAGTGGTGAGTGAAGTTTTCAAGGTTTGTAAGATAATGTACCAATTATTAGAGGGTCGGGTGTAGAAGTTGATGGTTGGTACATGTGTGGTCATACCTGTCTGGTCTAGTTCGGAATCTTCGGATAGTGCGAGTCTATCAGATCATGTTGGCTCTGCTGGCTTGACCATACAAGAAGAGTTTGTGGTCACTTTCATATTTGTTGAAGAAATGTTTTTATAGGGAACAGCTGAAGAAAGAGTTGGTGAATGTTTTTGTGTATTTATAAATGAAAACACAAAAGTAGTCATCAAGATGGTGTGAGACTTGATTTGTGGCAGAAAGAAAGGGTATCATGTTTAATGTTGATATAAGTATAGGTAGTTCATTACTCTAAAACGTTTGAAGCTATTACGTCGAGCACTCACGGATGTTACAGACTTAAAGTTAGTTACCAAGTCTTTTGAGAGTACTACACAATTTTTAGTTGTTAACTTGCCATTTATTGCTATGAACTCCATAACACCATCTTCAAAGTCATGTACTACAACTGAAATAACCCCACAACAAGAAATGATATCATCCGACTAGCCAACTACGGAGTATATATCAGTACATAGGGGGGAGACTTTATTAATAACGAGCAATATGACATGGATGTGATAATTTACTATGGACTTCATCTTCAGCAAGATCACGGAATACAAACATAAGCTACTTGAATCGAAACAACAGTAGATAGGAATGACCAACACACCCAAAAGATTCCAAAGGCATTCATTGTGAATTCATCCTTTGAACATCAAGCAAGCTGTAAAGGTCACCACGGCGTTGCTTCTGTAGTGGGAGATTTGTCCTAGACATTTAAAAGTGTGTTATATGTTATAGATAATACTGGTAGAGGTGTCAAAATGAGCAAGTTGGGTAATAAGTTTTAGTTAACCCATGTTGATCATAAATTTCCGTTTGTCCAAAACTATTGTACATCTTTTTATGGGAAACTAATGTCTAATGATTATTAATATGATATTATTTCAATACTAATCTATTTAAGAAAAAAATGAATAAAACAATAAAATCCAAGAGGCTTTATGCAATAACGATACAATTTGGGTAGCTGCCCATAACCTTTTAAGCTCTCTTTCGATATTACTGCTTGACCGGTTAGAATCAAAACATAGCCCGAATAAACCAACCTATAGGCAAATGGGGTGAAATTGCCACCTCTAAATAATGGGACTTAAAACATCTATAATGGTGTTGTAGTCAAGTCTCACCTCCTTAGTTCAATTAGTGAATAATCAATCTCAGATATGATTGTTGCCTCTTCGTGTTCTGTTGTAGCCAATACTTCTCCAAACTGTCATATGAAATACATGCCTTAGGTGAAGGAAAAAGAAAAATGCAAACTCTCCTCCCATCCATACACAAATACACCATATGCATTACTGCATTAGGTTAGGTTATAGAACTTGAAAGAAACTACTGAAAAACTACAAACTTACTGGTCCAACTAGAGTCGAATGGCCCCACGCCACATACCCAGACCCAGTATCTCGAGCAGGAGAGCAAGTTGCTACATATAACTGTGACAAAACTCATAGTAGTTAAGCATTCAAATGTATAATCAAATTACACTTAGAGACATCATCGTAAAGCACCAGAAATAGTAATGATAGTAACCAAGTTCTATGAAACTGACATCTTGTCTAAGGAAAAATGCTTGACTGTTAATCAAATGTCTCAATAACCCTGCAGTAATGAAAAAATAGGGGAGTCTTCTGGGTCGAAATTATAATCATAGTAACAATGCATAGAAGTTTCGCCTAGTTATCATTTTTGGGATCCTTTTTTTAAATCATTGTCATTCTAAGTTTGTAACAATGGTCAGATAAGTCCTGATTTTTTACCCAAAGAGGTTATGTACGAATTTAATGAGGTGTTTTGAAATGACAATAATTGCAATTTTCATGAGACATTGGAAGTAGTAGATATATGAATTGTGTAAATACCAATCAAAGAATGTAAGAATCAAATGCTTAAATTACTATGTAGCGAATTGCTTTTTTTCAATGTAGTTCATGCATTCTTGGGCCAAAGGTTGGCCTCCACTGTTAGAAAAATATATGCGCTTTATTTTAGTCGAGTATTCTTATTGGGTAAAAGAATTCGGAGACTTATATATGTAACTACTAACACTCAGATTATCCATTCAGAAAACTTATCATCAGTCATTTTCCATAATTAGCCAATGTAGACAGGGCCTTTAATCAATGCATACCTCTTATTCATTCTGTTTTCATCAAACAATGATGGAGTTTGGTATCAGAGTAATCCAAAGAAAGAACGAGAATTAGTGGCATACCTGATTATCTACAGCCCTGCATATTAAGAATCAAAACAGTAAATAAAACAGAAGAGATGGATATTAGAGTACTTGCTTACAGGGAATAATGGCATCATAAAAAGAAAAGAATAAAAAAACTTGGTTAACACATTTGGGACCCAACTTAAACAAAAACTTCCACAATGGAGTTTAATGTTTCAGATTCAGCACCAGATATCGCATAAAAGTCAAATTCGGCATAAAAAGTCAAAATTTAGCATAAAACCCAAAATCACTCACAAACACGATATTTAGCATAAACTCAAGATTTTGCATAAATTTCAGAAGTCGCTTAAAAACTCAAAATTCGTATAAAAGTACCAAAACTCAACGCAAGTGACGTGGTTTTTTAGGGTCTCACAGGATACTATCGACGCTTTGTCAAAGGTACAGCACTGTTGTGTTGCCATTAACAGAGCAATTAAAGAAAGATAATTTTCGTTGGGGGGAAGATGCTCATCAGTCCTTCGACAACCTAAAGCAAGCAATGACAACTATTCCTGTGTTAGCGTTGCGTGATTTCAGCAAACAATTTATAGTCGAAACTGATGCTTCTGGACATGGGTTGGGGGCTGTCCTCATGCAAAACGGGCAGCCTGTTGCCTATTTCAGCCAAGTTATGACATCCCAAGCTCGACTCAAGGCGGTTTATGAAAGAGAATTAATGGCTATTGTCCTAGCCGTCCAAAAGTGGCGACCATACCTTCTAGGACGACGATTCATCGTCCGAACGGATCAGAGAAGTCACAAATTTTTACTGGAACAGAGGATGGTGGCTGAAGAGCATCAACGGTGGCTATCAAAAATCATGGGTTATGACTTTGAGATCCAATATCGACCGGGCATCAAGAATAAAGCAGCAGATGCCTTATCAAGATGAGATGAGGTACCGCAGCTGAATGCCTTGTCAGTTCACTGCACAATTCATACATCAACCATTCTAAAAGAAGTTGCTGCTGACAAAGAGCTCTAGACAATTCTGTCGACTTTAATACAAGGAAAGCAAGGTCCACCGGGATATGCTGTGGAAGGGGAGAAGTTACTTTATCAGGGTTGTCTTGTTCTACCCAGAACTTCAACACTAATACCCAAGATTCTACAAGAGTTCCATAGCACCGCTGTTGGTGGACACTCGGGGGTACATAAACGTATCGACGACTAGCAGGTGAATTATATTGGATGGGTATGAAGGGTGATGTGGAAAGACTAGTCGCAAGTTGTGAGGTGTGTCAAAGAAATAAATACATGACAATGGTTCCTGGGGGTTTATTGCAACCACTGGAACTTCCAAACAGGGTTTCAGAGGAAGTGACGATGGATTTTATTGAAGGCCTTCCATGATCAGAAGGCTATACTGTGATTCTTGTAGTGGTTTATCGCTTGAGTAATTATTCACACTTTATTACTTTATGCCACCCTTACATGGCAGTAACAGCGGCAGCAGCATTCATGCGCGAGGTGGTAAAGTTACATGGAATTCCAGAATCAATCGCCACTGATAGGGATAAGATCTTTATGAATTTTGAGTAACTTTTGGAAGGAGTTTTTCGATTACAAGGGACGGTGTTGAAGAGGAGTACAGCCTACCATCCCCAAACAGATGGTCAGACAGAAGTCGTTAATCGAAGTGTTAAAACATACTTACGTTGTTTTGCTTCCAATACTCTAAAACGCTAGGCTCAATTGTTACCATGGGCAGAGTATTGGTATAATATATCCTACCACATTGCTGCTCGTATGACTCCTTTCAAAATTTTATACGGTAGGGACCCACCCCACTTACTACACTATGGTCAAACTTCCACTCCGGTCTCCCAGATAGATAAGTACTTGCAATAGCTGGATCTCACATTAGAGAAACTCAAGAAACATCTATTGAAGGCACAACAGCTCATGAAAAAGCAGGCTGATGGTCACCGGCGGGAGGTACACTTTGAGGTAGGTGACATGGTAATATGGTATACTTGAAGCTTCGACCCTATCGACACAGTAGCACGGCGACAGAATGATAAGCTGTCACCGCGATACTTTGGACCATATGAAGTCATCGAGAAAATAGGGAAAGTGGCCTATCGTATAAAGTTACCCCCTGACGGCTGTCATTCATCCAGTGTTTCACGTCTCGCAGCTGCGACGAGTTATTGGGGATCACACAGCGAGTGCAACTATCCCATGTGTTGTGACTGATGAAATGGAAGTTCGCCTAGAACCAGATACCGTGGAAGGAGTTCGCCAAAGGGGAAGTGGTTGTGTTTAAGATGGAGAAGTGTTGATTCGATGGAAGAACTTGCCAGACTACGAAGCCACGTGGGAACCGTTTGACATGATACAACAACAATTTCCAGACTTCCACCTTGAGGACAAGGGGTCTCATTAGGCGGGGAGTAATGATAGACCTACGCACGAGCCCAAGCCTGTGATCGTTTACTCGAGACGTAATCTCAGAGCTGCTTAAAATTAGAAATGATATGAGTAATTAATAAGGTCATCAAGACACCAATTGTGATCCTTCAAGTCAGCAGCTGTCATTTACCTTTGCTGTCATTTACCCTTAATTAGAGTTATTTCATTATTTGCATGCAATCGTCTATATAACCACGGTTAGAGGTCAGAGTAAGGCATGCTTGATTATTCTTGAGATTAGAAATATTGAGTGTCATTTGGGAGAGACAGGTGCCTCTCGAAAGCACACCAATCTTTTGTTTCTTTGTTTTCAGTTTGATTTTCAATAATATCTAGTGGGTTCTATCAAATTGGTATCAGAGCCAACCCCATCTTTCGAGATTCTAACACCTCGTAGTAATGACCCATGGAGTGGTGGCTTGGACCTAAAAAGAGGGTGCCAACCGTGACCAACATAGCCGTGACCAACGAGGCCTCGGAGTGGTGGCCTATAGAGTGGTGGCTTGGACCTGAAAAGAGGGGTGCCAACCGTGACCAACATAGCCGTGACCAACGAGGAAGTGGGCTCTTCAAAGCGTGGGATATTATTACGATCCCACATTGGCCAAGTATGGGATTGGTTGGTGGCTTATAAGTCTAGGTGTTCCCTCCTCCTACAAGCTAGCTTTTGGGAGTGAGTTCTACACTTGGGCTTATGGCTTGTTATGAGCCTAGTATGGGATAGGTTCGTATCATTAGCATAAGACTTAACATTTCGCATAAATCTCAAAAATTTCGCATAAACAAGAACTCGTTCCATCAAAATATTCCATCAATTCAAAACTCAAAACATATGCACGAGCGCAAAATATCTCTATATACCTTGACCTCTGTAGTAAATCCCAATGCAGCGGACCAGTTGTCATATTGAAGGCCCCAGGATAGCACAGTAGGTGAGCACCTGATAGGCAATTAATTACAAATTAACAATATGGTAAGGAAATGTTATTCGAAGTACTAACAAACAATTATGATAGAAAATCAAACTTGAATTACTACGAAAGATTGAAAGCAACAATTTTATTGGTATAGTCGTTATTTAGGATTAATGAAGTGAACCTACAAGTGATAACACGTCAATTACAGTGAGCCATTTCATTTAATTAGTGTGCTAACAATCTATCTGACAAGTGTATAATTTTTGGCAGAAAGATAATCATAGTATGATATATATATATAAACCTACTAGTGTGACTTGAACTGTATAAAAACCCAATATAAACATATATTTCAAGTGAAAAAAGTAGCCATTTGCAAGTTTGAACAAACCTCTAGCTGCATATAGCATCGCCAGTTCCTGAAATTGAATGTCATAGCAGATACCTATACCTAAGCGCCCAACATCTGCGTAAATATTGGCAACGAGGATTCTTAGTAAGCAAGCAATATATTTCAGGTTATATATAAAAATGTTGTATGTTCTAACTAACTTCAGCTTATTATAGGTATATCAGAGAACTATGCAAGCACTCACATCAGCTGCGTCAGCATCATATAACAAACTAACCTGTATCAACAATAGTAGGAGTTTCTCCAGCAGTGAGAGTCTTTGATTCCTCAAATGTAATCTTTCCAGGAATATTGATGTCAAAAAGATGTATCTGTCACGTAGTCATATTATACTACTTATCAGAAGTTTGTATGCATGCAATCATGGGCCCTCATAATGTATGATACAAATCCCTTGCATAGAATGGGAAATAGTATCTACTGAAATAATTTAAAAATTGTTTGTATATCAAATCACAATCCCAGTGGTGATCATCAAGCTAGCTAGATTATTACTCACGTCACAGGTCTAAAATAGTGATACATAATGCATATGTCTGCACTCAATGTAATTTTATAAGTAGAGTAATAAATATGATTACAGAGTGTATGTTACTACAATACTAATTTAATAATTGCATGCACACTAAAAGTACAATTAGGGTGACTTTTATACCGTTTGACCTATTTGACCCGTTTCCTTTTAAGCTACATTTTTTTATTTCGTCATCAAGATTTGAACCAAAAAAAACAACAAAATCAACCATTCATACGTAACTGGATTGAGATGACCTTCTCTATTTAGAACAGTACCTTTCTGTGTTTAGCTATCAGCTTTCCATCAGCATCAAAAACGCAACAAGTATTGTACAACTTGTCACCACATCTTTCTGGTATAGACCCACCAACTATCGTGATCTTTAAAGAGTGAGCAACTTCAGACAACATTGCTGTAGAAGGAGATGCATCCTTCCCAGCATCAATGTCCTCAGCATACACAGGGAAGCTCACATTAGCATACGGACTATTCCATATTTCCTGACATGAGAAATCACAAGATTGTCAAACTAATAAAGATTCCAAATTGACTGCGGACTGTAAAGTAAATTCAGTAGCAAAGAAAATCATATAGAAAATTACAGGCAGAAGAACAAGCTTGGCACCCTTTTCGGCTGCGTCTTCGATTGCTAGACGAGCATGGCGAATATTCCTTTCCTTGTCTGCTGTCACAGACAATTGACATAATCCAACCTTGAACTGCAACAGTGAGTAAGCAGAACATATAATAACTACAAAACTGCAAGTGTTGATAAGGAATTCATATATCTTTACAGTTTTCTGTTTTACTTAAATTTTTAGTTACAGTATATGTCACAAAGTGTAATATATACCTAGTTAATTTCACTTAGAAGGTTAAACAACTCTAAAGTTTGGAGTCGAAAATTACTGTTTGGACCCAATGATTTGCTGATTTTTAGAAACTGTGCAACTCATTATTGCATACAAGTATTCCCAGACACAGAAAATAAGCAACTTAAATGAAAGCTCTAATTGTTGGGCGTTTGTCATTGCATATTCTTAAGTGCTTATGGCTTACCAAGTATGTTCAAAATATAGCATCACTCAGGCAACTTACAAATAAGCTAAATTGCAGCATTACATAAATACTTCTAAAAACATAATAAGCTTTCGTGTTAGGTGCCTGAAAATATATCAAGCTTTAACCAATACTCGGTAGTATCAAACTTTAGAAGTTCATATTGTATGCATCAATCTCTCAGTTGTTGGTGTTGTATGTATCCAAAAACTTTTTTTCATCAGCAAACTGGTTTTTATGCCACATCATTAAAACCGATGCCATCATATACATACGATAGCAATTAGCAATAACTCTATACATACAATGAAACCTTTCATACTTTGATACATACAATAAAATACCTAGATACATTATAGTACATTTAACCCTAAGCTATAAGCACTTGAAATATTTCCAAATCTACTGTTTAATACACACACATGAAAAGTTATACTGTATGCTTTATTATATGTGTATGATTGTATAACTCCAGCTTCATATATAAATATTTCAAGATTTACCTTAGAGATAGGAGGAACAGGCATTTCAATAGCAGGTGGAACCCTAGCTTTCTCAGGACTAAAAGAAGACGCCATAAATGTTGATGAAGCACGAGTGATTGAATGGGAAGAATTAACGTTGAATAGATTGCGACGACTGCTGATTGTATTGATTTTATTTTGAAGGTTGCGTAGTGGAAGTTGACGGAGGGAGGGCGGGCGACGGAGACGCGACGGAAGCTAAGCGAGTAACGGTGGATGATCGGAGGGTAGTGAGATTTAGCTACTAAGTTGTTGACAAAAATGCAACTGTTGTTCTACTGCTTCTCACTTCTTTGTTTTACAAAGGGAGTTAGATTAGATATAAAACAAACAAATTAATTCATATATAAAATGTACAATCTTTAAAGCTGACCGTACAAATAGATTGAAATATAAGTTTGGTGTATGAATAAATTCTTTTATTGTATTTATTATCACTCCCCTTTACAAACGTGTGAGTTTCACCGTCGACAATTTGACACTCAAATTCGATCAACTATATTCGATGAGTTTCTTAAAGATAGATTATTGAACGTTCTTTTACAAAAATACCCTCAAGGCAAATACCCTCAAGGCTCATCTCTCCCACCCTCTCAATTTTCCATCTTCAACTATTGAAAATCAAATCATTTAAAATTTTCCTTAACAATAACACCCATAAAGCCATAAGTATTTACTACACGGCCAAATATCATCGTAACCGGTTGCACTTTGACCATCACCGTCTCCGTTCATCCATCATTACTACCACATTAATTTTATTACTTACTCCATCACAATTTGTTTTATACCACAAAAAAAAACACGCACGGTTTTAAAAAACACATAAGCATTTGCTTCCTACTTTTGCACCTTTTTGTAATTTCAATTTCAAATTCAAATGGAGATAAAATAATATCAAGGGAAATGCTAGGGCTGTCAATAAGTGCATTTATTGAAGTCAAAGTTTCCTTATATAATCAAAATTATAATTAATACACTGAAGTTTTGTATTTAATTCATTGAAACTTTCCTTTTATATATGATATATTAATTATGATTTTTTATAATAAATGAAAGTTTGAGTTTAATAAATAAGTTCAAGGGTTCCTATTGACAGCCCTTAGCATTTCCCTAATATCAAACTCACTTTCCATATTTGATAGTGGACATAATTATAAATTATTAAATGTACCCCAATGTATAATTGTTAAGGGTACGGTTCACAGGAGCACAGGGAAAAGGAAGGAGGGGCTTTTTTGCATTTTTAACAAATTTATAGAAAGGAGGAGGGACCTTTTTGCAATTTTGTCAAATTTGTGAAAAGAAGGAGGTTCCATTTTGCAATTTTAACAAAAATTATGGACCAACAAGAAAAATTGCCATAAATAATTCTTAAAAATTGTCAAAATTTTTATTCAATAAGAAAAAACTTGTTAAATATGCAAGATTCAGTCAAAATGCTAATGAACGTAAGATGTAGTAAAAAATATACAAGATGCAGTTAAAATGTTAACGAACGTAAGATGCAGTAAAAAATATATAATATGTAGTAACAAAAATTTGTTAATATGCAATATTCAGTCAAAATACTAATGAACGTAAGATGCAGTAAAAAATATACAAGATGCGGTAACAAAAACTTGTTAAATATGCAAAATTCAGTCAAAATGCTAACGAATGTAAGATGGAGTAAAAAATATACAAGATGCAGTAACAAAAACTTGTTAATATGCAAGATTCGGTAAAAATGCTAACGAACGTAAGATGCAGTGGCAAAAATACATGATGCAGTAGACAAGTAAAACTAATTTTATAAATTCAAACATAAAATCAAGATTTACAACACAAAAATGCTAAAAACAATTCTAAGATGCAGTAACGGTATACAAGATGCAGTAAATAAGTATTAGCAAAAATATGCATTATTTGCATTCAAGATACAATAATGTAAGATGTGGTAACGTAGGATGTAGTGGAAAAATGTATAATGCAGTTAGATCTAAAAAGTAGATCTATATCTAAAAAGTTTCAGATCTACTTTTTAAAGCTAGATTTATGAATTTTCAGATCTAGATCTATATAGTGGTAGTGTTAGTAAAGACAATGACGTAAGTGGTGGTGGTGGTGGAGCGGCGTTAATGACGATGGAGCGGCGCGAGAAATTGGAGAAACAACCACGGTTGGATACGTCCGGTGGATGCCGGTTCACCAACGGTGATGGTTCACACTCGACTCTCTGGCCGTAAAATCCCTATCATTTATTCGTCTCTTTTTTCCGGTCACAACGGTGGTAGAAGGTAATGGCAGTGGTGGATATAATATATCAATCAGTGGATTCTTCAATTCGTATTTACTAAAAGTGATAGATGAAATTATCTCAATGAGAATAAAGGTGGTAGTGGATAAGTTTGTAGAGGAATTGAAAGAGGCGTTAGAAGCAGATATACAAGACAGAATCATGAAAGAACGAGAGGTGCAAAGTTACATCGAAGAACGTGAAAGTGAAGGCGCTGGTGAAGCTGCCTGGAAACAATAACTCTCTAATCGCTGAACGTGAAGTCCCTTTTCTATTATTATTTTTTAAAAAATTGCAAACTAGTCACTTGCCCTCCAAAATAGCCATTCCTCTCTGATCCTGAATCAATTGTTAATGCTATAATTAAATAACAAATTTTCATTTATTCAACCATTAATATTAATATTAAATAAAAAGCAATGATAAACAACTTTAAAAAATAATCTTAAATAATATATATATATATATATATATATATATATATATATATACTTTGGTTTTAGGTCGTGCGATGCACAACCCACTTTCAAAATCGTTAATATACTTTTACAATATTACATGTATATTATGTTCAAAGTTACCAATTGAGAATAGCTAATAATACTTGAAAATAGGTCCTTTTTATGTACAAGAAAATAAGATATAAGATGATATACTATCTTTTTATACCAAATATGAACTTCACCAATATATAATTACCATCATCAAATAATCATAATAAATGTATTAACATCTTTAAGTTGCAAATTAATCAAGATTTTTAAAACTATAGTCCCAATCATTTAGACATCTATCTTGACAAAGTTTTGCAAACACACAAATAAACAAATTAGTAATTTCAATAGTGATCATGTGTTACTAAGAAAACATGTAAGCATCAAAGTATATTAATTAACAAAATTGTTTAAATTATAATAATTTGATTAGTAGTTTCCACATGTCATTGTTTAGGATACTTATGTGTCAAATTATGAGGCATTTAAAATGGCTCAGGTTCTTTTTATATATAAAGTAATGATAATGATAATGATAATGATTAGTAGTTTCCACATGTCATTGTTTAGGATACTTATGTATCAAATTATGAGGCATTTAAATTCAGGTTGTTTTTATATATAAAGTAATGAAATGATAATGATATATATATATATACTAGTGTTAAAACTCGTCTGATGGACGGCTTCAAATTAATAAAATTTGTGTGTCTTAAGTATTAAGTTTATTAACATAATTAGATACCAATGATCTCGATATAATTGGTCAACTTGTACTCATTTTTATAATTATTTGAATTTGAAGTTTAAATAATAAAGAATAAAATATTTTACTTGTTAACAAAGTATATATTAAGATAATCAATACTAATTACCTTCTATAATTATAGGTCACTTGGCTTATTTATAATGATAATAATATTATAAATTGGAAGTTGAAACCATAAAATAGTCCATTTTTTTCATTAGACAATGTACATTGACATAAATATATATAGCTTTTAAATATATATGTCAACTTTTGAATCGTTGATGAGGCTTTGCATTTTACAATAGTAAAATATACATGGTGTCTAACACGTTATCCAGAAAGCTTAGAATGTTGATATAAAAAGTATATATAAAATTATGAAATACATATGTTTTGCATAAATTTTTCGTATATGTTTAAACACAATAATAATTTCATATAATGAAAATTTTCAATATATATTCAAATCAAAAATAAAAATATGTATTATGAAATGATTGGTGGGATGTAAGCGTATACCAAATTCTGATTACGTGTTAGGTTAGTAATGATAGAACATAATATGAGACACAAAGTATATTATTAATATTATATTTATCAATCACTATTAAATTCATAACAGTTAAAAAGACGAAAATAATGAATAGTAGCCCTCGTGAATCATAAAGATGAAAATTTAAAGAAAAAAAATCTTATGTATGCAATTTCCGGTTATACGTTAAAACAAAATAATTTGTATACAATGGAATGAACTATTTGAAGATGATTTAAATCTACTTCTGATCAACGCGTTAGGTTACTAATGCCGATTCAAATATAGTTTCAATATTTTCTCCCAATCAAGATCACCTACAACAAAATAAGAAGACAGTAACCAACGCTACAATCATTATGTGATGATAAATGAAATCTGATCATAAAAATATATGCAAGTAT
The DNA here is from genome assembly GCA_949592205.1 of Helichrysum umbraculigerum. Taxonomy (NCBI): domain Eukaryota; kingdom Viridiplantae; phylum Streptophyta; class Magnoliopsida; order Asterales; family Asteraceae; genus Helichrysum; species Helichrysum umbraculigerum. The sequence goes on from CATIUR010000004.1 coordinate 95,007,551, forward strand.
ATTTGAATTCAAAATAATATCCATATCCAAGTGATAATACATCATATTCATTCATTAGAGTACGGATGAGGAGGATGAAGAGGACGACGACGACGAAATTGACGAGGATTAGCGGTGGTGGTGAACGTAAGAGGAGATATGAGTTTATTGATGATTTAGACGCGTGACACGACCATAAAGTAATATAATTGGGAATAGGGTTGCTAAATTTGCGGATTAAAAATATGGTGATGGAGTTTCTTAACTTTGGTGGTCAATTTGGTCAATTGAGAGGTGTAATCCCGTACTCTTTTTTTCAATCCTAAATTAAGGGTCCTAATCCAATTAAGCTTAATTAAATAAAGGTTTAGATTAATTTAGAGGGGTGTCTAGGTTTAATGACAACCTAATTAACACTCTATTATAAATATAAAGAGAGAAGAGATTATCCCCTGCGAAACGAGGAAAATATCATTATGTTATAAACAACTAACGGTCAAAAGTTTTATATCCTCTCAGACTATGGGTATTAGATTTTATGAAGGTAGTATCTTTTAAGCAGGGTCGGAGGTGTATGGATGCAGAGAGTAGCAGATGCTACATACGAATATTATATAGTTAGTGTAATTTCTTTTTACTATTTTAGTGTAGCCTAATTGCTATACCTAATTAAAGCCTAATATTATATTTTATATAAGCTTGTTGGACCCATTATATGAACAAAGCCCAAATTCATATAATAAGCCCAAGCCTCTCAGTAGAATAGTAGGTCAAATTATTTTCAAGGGAAAAACATAGAAAAAACAACCTAAGTCGCTAGATAGATACGAATTGCATTTGCGGGGGAAGCTTACAATCAATTAACCATGAACTAATCAAACAAAAGATATACGCCAGGTAACATATCGAGTTAATCTTTTAGGGTTAGGTTTTATACATGATTTTACATAATTTAATTAGTGAATCAATATTGCGATTGTGTTCTATATCAATTTTCAATTTTGTTACTCCATTGTTTGATTATTTTAGAGCTTTGATGTTTCTCAATTGTGTTATTCAAAGTTACTTTTGTGAAAATCACTTTGAGTGTATTTTAACAAATTAATATTAAGTTTATTTATCAATGCTTATTTTCGTTTGGTTCAGCAATAATGGTGATGGTTTCGGGCTCTATTTGTTATGTAGTAGTAATAGTAGTTTAGCATTTAGTGGTTTTTGTTGCTTCAAAGTAATTTAATAAAATCGTATCGTTTTAATTTGTTCTAGTCATAATTTATATACTTAAATTTTTTTGCAACCCCTGAAATTTAATTCTAGCTCCGCCACTGCTTTTAAGTATGAGTAATCTAAACTACGGAGTAACAAAAAACTGTTTGAGAATTATGACAAAAATAGACTATGAGCTAAATAAATTTATGCATATGAAAAAGAAATTCAATTATGTAAATCCTCAATCTATAATAATAATAATAATAATAATAATAATAATAATAATAATAATAATAATTATTATTATTATTATTATTATTATTATTATTATATATATATATATATATATATATATATATATATATATATATATATATATATATATATATATATATATACTTATAATGCATCTTGCTACTTTATTTTTAGAAGTTTTTAAGAACTAAGATTCAAACTTTCAAATTTAAATTATATACATTTTAGATTGTAGTAACTTATCTTTTTATACTTTTTCACTTTTGACCACACATTTCGTATTCCCATTTTACAACTTTACAAATCAAACTGTCGTTCGATTTAACATCATTAGTAATATATCAATGAATATTAAACATAATATACAACTATCGCTAATTTACGGATTACAAAAAAATATTATTACCACTGCATAGCGCGGGTATTATACTAGTTTAAATGAAGATCGTTTCATTTTTAAAGTTTGTTATCTTCTTATTTATGAATAGCATTACGAACGAAAAATTTAAGCGTGCACAGCAATTAAAAGGGCTATATCAAACAATGGTATGCATTCAATTGAATAATACGAGTTCTTAAAAACCCGCCCTCATGGCGGAACTAGAAAAATCTCAAAGATAGCACAATTTTTCTCCATAAGATTTAAAGGAAACATAAACAATCATAAATCATAAATGTACTAAGATTTGTTACTTTAAAAGCAAAAAACAAATATATGTTTGAGTACCAAATATGTGAAGTAAGAACAACATATAAATGTTTTATTACGAGGTACCAAATAACCAGATTAATCAAGTTTATAAATTTGAAAAATAAATAAACATTTTGGTTTAAGAAAAATGTTATTGTGAATGAGAAAAATGCTATTGTGAATGAGAAAAATTAATAATATTTGTTGTATTATAGTGGGAGTGAATGAAAAGACCCCTATAAGTTTGAAATTCTCGTGAGATTTTTAATTGTCATGATATGAACAAACTCTTAGAAATAACACGAGAAAGTATGCCAATTAATACTAAGGTATAATTATATGAAAATCGAATCGAAGTTATATATGGCTTTTTAAAAGGCTAAATGCTTGAAAATGCATGTAACTACAATTAAAAGTCTATTGTGATCAGAGGGCCTCAGATCTAGCGGTATCATGATTACCCTTCCAATCAAGAGGTTGAGGAGTTCGAGTCCTAGGCATCGGACAATTGTACATATTCGTAGATTAATGTAATTAAATATGCATGGTAGTGGGGTGTGTAGGTACTTGCATTTCTATACGATGAAAAGTCTATTGTGTATCTAATTTAATTTCGAATTTTTATATTCATCAAACTTTCCGTTATTTGTATTGTATGCATTGGATTTCTTAATAGTTGTAACTTTTGACGTGACATCCATTTTTGATGAAACGACGACGATGTAGTGAGTTATAAAATTGACAGTTAAAACACTTATGATCATTATTTAAAAATAAAATATTATCAACTATAAAAGCAATTAAGGTAAACGTGCATCAACTTTAATGTCTCATTATATGTTTTACTATATATATAGCATAGCAATAGCATGTCTAAACCGTGATCGATGTATCAAATAATACACAAACATCACACAATCAGCTCGATCAGCATGACAAAGTCCAGGTTTTTCGGCACATTTGTTGTATTTCTCATACTCACAGGTAAGTATCTGCATATCCATTTCGATTATCTTGATCAAAACTTTTGTGTCACAAATCGATAAAACTCGACATAATGACATTACATGAACTTCAAATTAAGCTATCATACAAACATTAAATAGCTAGACATTAGGGGTGAATCGATATGTTAATCTAGAACTAGAAGGATGCTTTATATATGATCGAACTGTTTGTGTTTCTTCATACTTCGTTAACTAGCTACAGGCATTTTAGACTCGATGTAAGATCACTAAAGATGATTTTCATGTTGTGAACAAGAGGAGCGACTCAAATAAGTTTTTACGGGACCTAAGTGAAGATAAAAACGAGGCTTTTTCGGTTAAGAACTTTAACATGCGATCGATATCTTTTTTTTTTTTTTTTTTTTTTTTTTGTTTTGTTTATATCTAAGTTAATTCTGTTAGTCTTTTTATTTCTTGAAATGAGTTTGGTAAACCTAATTTTTTTTTAAATTAATCAACAAATTTGTGGGTTCATTAAACACTCCTAACGACATTTGTTGACCTTAAAAAAACTTTTTCGCTGAATCTTAATTTGAAATACGTTTTCTACTAAAATAATTTGAAGTATTTAGCCCATAAGAGTAAATTCATAGAATAGAATACTCTTTTAAACATATATCAAAAAACTATATGAGGTGATAGGAGACCACAAAATCATTATAACCCAATGGGCTGCCAGAATGTACAGCCCAGTAGAAAACATAAGCAGCTCACATGGATCAGACTTCATCAATATGTCTGTTTTCAACAATTTTTGATTGTATAAAATACTAAATAGCAGCAGTAAGAAGGGATATGCAAAAACTTTATATAATTCATTTACAATTCCTTCTTGAATTCTCATTTAAATTCTGGAGATTTGATTTCATCTCTTAACTGGATTCGTTCGTATCTTGTCCTTATCACACGGACATAATCAAACGACTAAACTAGTTGCTTACCGGTATAAATTTTGATAAGTAGAAACGGATGATAATAAATTCAACATTGTAGACGTGAAGATTATGAAAACTTACTCACATGGGGCCGAACGTAGATGATAAAGATTGGAAATAAAAGATGAAACGCCTAGAACTTTTGTTCTATTGTTCTTTTAAGAAACACACAATCGATCTGCTTAAGTCATTGTTGTTCTTACAAAAAATGGGCTTTCCAAAATTTAAGGCATAAAGCCCCAGATTTAGTAACTTAACCCTTGCACCTTTGACCTTTGTGAAGGATCGCATAAGTTACGTAATGGAAGTTATTTATGGTTTATAATAAAAATATGTAGGTATGGAGTTGGGTATGGCAGAAACAACCTGTAGAGATGCTATTCCTACACCTAAGGGATGCGAAAACAATGCATGTCACCATTTATGCATGGCAAGACATGGATCGCGTGCCACCGGGATTTGCTTTATTAATGCTATATGTTTCTGTTATTTTCCATGTTCGACAATGAAGATGGATGATAATGTATCTCAACTCGCTTCTCGATCACCCTGATTCCGCTCATGTCCATTTGCTATAAATGCTATAAGATTTAAGATTATTATTTACTTTTGTGAATTGTTATGTCTTTGTATTATTTACCTTACATTCTTAATCATCCAAAATTCTGCATAATTCCCAAAAAGAGTTGATGCCAAACACACCCAAGGCCACCCAAATACCCCTAGTTTCGATCAGTAGTTGGAAACATTAGTAAGAGCAATGACTATCATTATGTATCATTATAACCTATTGGTGTTGATTTAAGTCCAGTTGATCCAGTTGAAAACATTACTAAGAACATTAAGTATCACCACATAGATCAGACCGTAAAACTGGAGACACTACACCGGTATGGTTGACGGACCACACCCGCCACAAAGGATACATACCGCATGATCTAAGCAACCAGTAAATAAATGACACAAGAAGAACAATAAAAGAGTAATAGGTAAGCAATTCAAGTCCCTCTTCTTTTCCAATGAAACTTGGCTTTGCAAATTGCAATGATACTGAAAGAATGTTTCTATGCAGCCCATACCATAACTCTTTTGTATATGTAAGCAACAGAAATAAGAGGATCAAATTGTTCTATCTCAAGAATTGAGTAGAAAAATGTTATATTTACTAGTCTTCTTCAAGGATACCTGAGGCATCTTGATCTGTTACTTCCAGGTTTCATCCATAAAACTTCTTGATGGTTTTTTCTAGGGTAGCGGGATTCCGTCAGTTCCATATGTAATGTCACCGAGAGGGTGGTTAACTCTCTACAGATGATTTACTTATAAAAAGATGTGATAAGCAGCTGGTAATACAGGCAGGATCATTGTATCAATCACCGTGAATCCTGAACTTGAAAGGCAACACTCTAAAGAACTTACTGTCAGAAATAGACTTTGATCATTATAGGTTCTATAAAGCAGGTTACTGAGTTTTGTCATCTGCACAATTGCTTACTCATCTCAGTAGTTGCTTACCATATGTAGATTGCGGACTGTATAGCTTCATATTACCCAAAACCCTCATACTGACAAAATATGGTCGATAGCCGATTGTGGCACGATTGTTCACATTACTGAATAATACTCCAGAAAACTTGCATACAACACATACAAAATATGTAAAAAACTTCCAAGTATCCATCAAGACTAACAATAAATAAAAATATATATAAACTCTCCAGCAAAATGTGATGTACCAGTGGTAGAATGGTACCTAACACTAGCAACTAATGTAAATTAAACAGTGACATAAAGAATCAGGGTGTAATACAAAACTTGAATTCTAAGAGGACGCAAAATTGATAATTATACAAGGTATGGAGTAGTTCTGGCATTTAAATACGATGGATTATGGTTCCTACTGATTGGGAGATGGACATAAATCTCATGAACATCCGCTTTACATACCTCCCCTCTGTCTCTGTCGACAGCATAACAAATGTAAACCGTGTCTATAACATTGTCCAGGATGTGTACCAAAAACCCAAGAATCACTATCAGCACAACGAATGCTATTGCAGCAACAAAGTATGAATCTGTCCCTAGATTAGTTGCTGCCTGTAGTATTGCACATACCTGCATATTATAAAAGCAAAGATTCCAAGTTCAACAAAAATGTATTTCAAGAAACTTGATTACTAGAGATGGCTATTTTGACCCATTTACTTATGAATGATCTCAACTAGGCTCGCATTTTATCTCTAACAACATCCTCCCAGTGTAAACTTAATTGTATCTTTTTACAATTAATAGTGTAAGAATGAGAAAAACCCTCTCCAATATTGTCACTAAGGCCTTACACTATTTTTAATGTGATGAATAATAACGGCCAAAGTACAGTATATTTCAGTGTAACACTATTCATCACACAACAACTCATATATTTTCATTTTTTACGCTTTGAACTAAATTACTCTTGTTTCGAAACTTTTTCACAGTTCAATTAGTCTATATTGTGTTATTTATTTTTAATGTCCAAGTATGATTGTTATATTATTTTATTTGTTTATAAAAGGTTATTTTTTTAAACAAGGAGTAAAAATATATAACAAAAGATATATGAAAGTATATGCAAATCAAACGATAAGCCATTCGTCAGAATATAATGACTGATAGAAACATGTCTTTGAATGTGTATTTTAATCTAAATTAACATGTTTAGTGCAAAAGCTTAAGGGGTGCTTGGTTAAAGCATATTCCAAAAAGATTCTCGTTTCACACTAACGTTAGCATTGGAGTTGCTCTAAAGGTCTAACAGGTAAGATAAACATATTAGCTGGAAGGAGAACAACTCAAATGGGTTGAATGGGTCGAAAGTCGCTAAAGTGCTTTTAATCACATTAATACTCCATAATCTTTTAAATTCAAAAATTAGATTATTATCAAAATGATGTAACTTCAATAAATCATGACACACTAGTTGCTTATAGAAAGTTCAAAATATTGGACAAAATGAAGCGTGATCCGACCCCTTACAAACTGACCTCTTTTTACCCTTACAAGCTTGAAGCAAACTAATAGAGAATAAAGTGAGAAACTACTGACCACAATAGCATATACTGCTGAAAGAACAAAGATGATTGCAGCCAATAAACGAGTGGAAACAATCTCCACGACAACAGCTGAGAGAAGATTACGTCTTAGAAGTTCATATGTCAATTTGGCAGATGCACAGTAAGCTTCACCAGTTATGGCTGCAAAGCTTATTGTAAATTTGTTGAGAAACTCAAATGCAGATAAAAAGGCGTTCACACAGCATCTGAGAGCGAGGCTGATCATTCCACTTGCATCTTCAGTTGCCGCACTATCAACTGCAGCACGCACTATCCGTACAATACCAACTAATAGTCCCGAAAAGCATATTGTTCCAAAGGACGGTCCAAATGCGTTTCTGAAGATTATATTAAATGGAATATCAAATCATCAACTAAAATGGTGTTACGTACAAGAGAAACAGGACATGACTGTCGCTTTTATTGTGAGAAGTTAAATTTAAACTGGTTTAACCTGATCAATTAAGAGTACAAAATCTCAACTTGCTAGAAACACAAAATAAATATATATGGGAATGAGTCATGACAGTTCATTTATATTCACTTCCAATCTAAAGCAAAATTATAAGAAATTATATACTAAAATACCAACCAGTTTTGGCTCATATGACTCGCGCCTAATTTCATATCAAGATAATATCATCAAACAAATATAAAAGTAACATCCTAAGGGTACATTTGGAGCAGACCATATGGAAGTTTATGGGAGCTTAAGCTTATTTCTTCTAAAAAAAGCTTTAGTTTTGTTCAGTTGACAAATTTTTTAAGAGCTCATTAAAGACATAAGCTAAAAAAAACTAAGCTTGAAAAAGAATTTTACTGTTGGGAAGTAAAATCACCTAAATACCCCAAACTTAATTGTTATTATTTTAATTAAATTTTTTTTGGACGTCCTTGTACATTTTTCAGATATAGTTGAGCTAGTTTGTCAAACATTTGCCAAAAATTAAAAAACCATCTTAACATACACAAGATCATACCTTAGAGAACTCCGAATGCTTCGTTTGATTTTCGAATCATCTTTTGAGAAATACCATTGAGCTATAGTCCCACTAATAACATAAACCTGTGCTTCCACCATTGCAGTAGCAGACCACAACATTGTTAAGATCGCTAGTGCATAATAAGCCGGAACCCAACTATCTTGTTTCCACTCACAAACAACCTTCTCATGTTTTTCTCTAGCAACAATCTCCCCATTTAACCTAGCAAACACTAAAAACACCACGATCGGCACATAATAAGCAACCAACCCCAAACTCAACCCCGGAAGCACACCGAACAATCCCAAATTGTTCGATAACGCATCAGAGGACACCCTAATTATCCTCACAGTTAACTCAACCCTACTCCAATTCACTACAAATATCCATACAATCACACCAATTACCAATAACACAAACACCAGCACTAAGATTCTATACGCCAAGGGAAACCTTTCATTACAAACTGGATTAATCGTACACGAAACAAACCAATACAAGTCTATAAAGATCGGAACTATAATAAAAAACGGAAGTGAAATGTACACCAACTGTTTGGCGTAATGCTTGAGTGAAAAAAGTAGGAACAGTGAAATGGGTATGCTTAAAATCAAAGTAATAACACCTGTTATTATCAGATTCTTCAAAATATAACCTGAATCGGATCGTAATAGATTGAAAATTGAATCTTTATAAGAAGTTATTGAGGTATGACGTTTGATACAAGAATCTGAAACTATGTCGTAAGTGAAAGAGGAAACGGAAGAAGGGGAATCAGGGTTTCGATTAATGGAAGCGAAGATACCGAAAGCGAAAGTGGCGATGACGAAGAGAAGAAAGAGGAGAAGGAAAGCGAGGTCTCTGATTGGGCGAGATGAGCTGTGATTGTAAGTAATGGTGGTTGGGTAGTGAGATGATGATGATTCGGATGGTGGCGGTGAGTGGTGGTGGAAGTCGTCGATGTAAGTCGGAAAAAGTAATGGTTTTGTAACGTCGGCGGTGGTGGTGGTGGTGTCGTCGGAGCTGGCCATAGCGGTGGGTCGGAAAGTGAAGTTGTCAAAAGTCAATGGTGATTGGACTTAATTTCAGCTGAAGTTTCTGGAGTAAAAATTAAATTAAATGAAATAAATAATAATAAATTAAATAAAAATCGAATCTTGATGGAGTTAATTAATTTAGGTTTTAGGGTTTGTGGATTATGTATAACTTAACCACATGAATCACATGGGATTGAAGTGTATCCGATTGGATCTTGTTTGTTTATTTAGGCTATGTTTGGTTCAAAGAATGTGATGGAATTGAATGGAATTGGAATTTAGATTCCATCATTCATTTTGTTTGGTTGGATAATTGATGGAATTGGAATGTATAAAATTCCCTCAAATTCCTGTAACCAAATGAATTCAACATTCCTTCCCTATATTGAAGTAAATTACAATAATCCAATGGAATGTACCCACATTACTAAAAAACCCTTCTGATATAAATTCCCTTTCTTCTCCATCAGGTGACAGGTACATGAAAGCTTTTCATATCCACAACCAATTAAAAGAAAATAACACTCGAATCAAACTATTGAAAATAATTCAAAATAAAAAACAGAACCTATTTTCTTATATCCTCACTTCCAATTTCCCCAATTTCGTCACAATCTTCACTTCGTAAACCCTAGAACGTAAATCCACCATCGACATCTACCTCCGACCAACAATCTTACAGCCGACTTGCTTCTTTCCCTTCTTCGATCTGGGTTCGTAGTAGATCTGCGTTCGATTCGAGTTTTTGGGTTTTTATTTTCAGTTTGTATTCCTTAAAATCCTCAACATCCATTTTTGATCTTGTAAAGATTTATAGCGAGATGTTCATGAATTCGATTATGTAGTCTTGGTTGTTATTTGTTAGTCAATTTAATTTTTAAGTAGCAAGTGATGGTGGTGGCTGAGTTATTGGTTCATGGTGGTGGTGGTTAAAAGTATTCTGCAAAATATTCTGTTTACAATGTACTGTGTATGTATATAATACGGAGTAATAATTTAATTAAAGAAATTTTCATGAACGATAGGCATGTTACAAGGATTGAAATATTTGTATCTGTATTCAATTAATAAAAATAATGTTGCAAAACTATGAATTTATAAGCTTAAAAGGGTACTTTGGTCATGTAATACAATTATGATTCCAATACCTTTAGCACATTAACGAACCAAACAAGATTTAAAATGTGACAAATTCTAATTCCAATTCTTTCAAATTCCAATTCCATCTATACATTCCAATTCCTTTAAAAACATTCTGCGAACCAAACGGAGCCTTAGTTTTGGATTTGGACTTGTACTACGCAAGGTCAGGAGTCAGGACAGATTCACATACAAGATGATGTGGCGGCTGAAGAGCTATGCAAATCCATACCTAACTTATCTTTTAGATTTTATAAAATAAACGAGACTTTATATACGTTTGTATATGTTAACGTTAACTTGTATAAGCCTTATTTGTTTTCGAATTAACACAGCATAATGATCTGAAATTTTATAGAGTGAGTGGAAATTTTCATAAGCCATGACTTTGAAATACATGGCACTTGTTGAGTTTACGGAGACTCTGGATAAAAATATAAATAATCGTCGAAATAAGATCCTATATCAAGCTATAAAATGTTTTTCTTATTTTCTTTTTGTTGTGGCTCAATCAACTTCAAAACAACTAGACATATTTTTCTTCTTGCAATTACAATCAAATTGTATGTGTATGACCAAAGGGCTTTTGGCCTAGCTCCTTCAATCAAGAGGTTGTGAGTTCAAGCCTCGTGGTAGGCATGCATATATCCGTGTGATATTATATGGAGTATGTTAGATTGTAGGATTGTCTTTCTAAAAGAAAATTGTATGTGTATGAATATATACACATACAGATACACAAACAAACATGTTTTGGGCCCCTATAATTCGGAGGCTCTAGGCAGTCGACAACCTCGTACACCCTGAAAGACGACCCTATTAAATACATTTGACGTAACTTTCTTTCAATTGGGTTAAATTGGTCATTTTTAGTTATTCAATTCATTATTTTGCACATAAAACAAACAATTTATTTATCAACGACTTATGCGGAAGGGACATCGTATATTCACACACATGTTGTACATTCACAAATTAATGAGAAAAAAACAAACGGGCCCATACTATCATATTAGAGCATGCGGAGTAGAATGCGAATTACATCGTTGAACTTTGTTCAAGTGTGTTCAACCAGCGTTGTTATATGGATTGATTGGATTTGCAATCGAAATTAAATCCTAAATATGTAATTCATTTTTCTATTGCACTTCTAATCTCTTGCTAGTAAGCTAATAAAATCTTATCGTGGAAAAAATAAGATAAAAAAAAACTCCAACATCGTTGAGCCCGATAGTAAGAGCACAGGGTGCGATGACACTGTTTTTAACGGTGTTCTCACGAGAATATTGTTGTTGAAAAGTGGGTGAATGGAAGATGTTGAGTTTACAGTGTTCTGAAAATTATTTTTTTATTTGTTAAATTAGTGTGTGTGAGGGAAAAAGAAAAGAAAAAAGAAAAAAAACAAACAAAAGCAACTTTTTCTGCCGGACGCCGTTCCAGAACGCCGTCGGGAATGCCGTCGGGAACGCCATTCCGGTGTGGGTGAACGCTGTCTGACGGCGTTCTCGACCAAGGATTTTGAATAAACATTGCCCACACCCTATGCTCTAAAGACCTGAAGTTTATATGCCAACTGTTGAAGCACAATGGTGGGTCCCACTTAACTTTCTTTTTTTATTTAATAATTTTCTTAACTTTCAGTTTCTAATTTTATTGGGAAAAAAACATTTTGACGCTCTCTTTTTCATGTCGAATTTTACATAAGTTACCTCATTGTTTAACATTGATTTCAATATTGCGTTCAACTCCAAACCACTCCTAATAGTGTTGGTACAAACTTAAATACTCAAGCAATTATATTTTGAAAATCTTAAAAATACTTAAAATTAGATAAAATGACAAGTGACAACACCTTTTCTACGTGCTACAATGGGGATATCTATTCAAACGAATGCTTTATTGTTGAAATTCTATACGGAATAGTAGTATATTTCCCCAAGTTTTATTGAAACAAACCGATATTTAAGGTGTATTTGGTTAGTGAGTATGGTAATAGGCATAGTAATATGTATTGGTATGAAGTCATATCCTCACAGGTGATAGAAGAGTAATTATTTGTAAGGATTTTTTTTTTTTTTTTTTTTTTTTTTTTTTTATATTTCAAAATTTATATCTTATTATGAAAGCGAGATAAAGTATGAGAGAAACAATGACATAGTGATCCAGCTAGAATAGGATAAACCCACCATTTTAATAGAGTTTGAATCTATACGTTTTGATTCTCAAATTTTCATTTCTAAATCAACAAGTCAAAACATTTATTACTTTCAAACTCATTCTCCATTCCAAATCCCATCAAACAAACGCAACCTTATAGTTAAATGACCTATATGACACAGAGATTCCACAATGCACTAATGTACCATCTTTTCAAACCGATGTAATTTTTTATGGGGTTAAGTGATTATAAATGTACTTAACGAAGTTCTGATATTTATATTGTGTACCTAACTATCGAGGCTTACACTATGTGTAAGAAAATTATTAAAAGCACTTAACCCTTTTTTATACATTTGACACTAATTTCTCACACTTTTCTTACTAGTCCAACCCAAAAACATAATTTGTTATTAAAACTGATTATCACAACTTGTAGTCATGGTACCAAATGTATACCAAAAGGAAATCCAAATACCTCATAATAGTTAGTGACTACAGAGTATAATAGTGATCACTTATTCAATTGCTGGATATAAGACTCGAATAACCTAGCGTTGGCTGAATAGTTGAAACACCCCGAAATTTTAGAACCATTTTTTTTTATTGCTGACTATTTACAAAGAATACTAACTATTTATAAAGAATATTAACGATTTATAAAGAATACTAAATGTTTATAAAGAATACTAACTATTTATAAAGAATACTAACTTTCAAACCGGGTAACTCTTAACTCATTTAACATTTGACCACCGAATTTGGTGTGCACCTTACCTATATGATTATAAACATATCCTAATTTCCACTTTTCATAAATCTGCATTATATCAAGAATTGGACTAGTGACCTCTTTATAGTCATTTTTTTGACTCATTTAGTGAACATGTCAATTCCCAAACCACCTTACTTCTGACTTAAACCTTTACACCATATTTTCTACACTATAAATATGACTTAATGACATATTTACATTCGTCATATCACAACCACAACTCATTTTGACCTCTAAACCCATTAGTGACCCATTTGGGCACTTTGGTGACCCGTTTGGGTCTTTACCCATATAATCACCGTTCTAACACCCATTCTACATATAATTGACTTTTCTAAGTCAAACCAAACAACTTTTACCATTAAGATTGTACTAGAACCATAATTCACCATATTTCACATAAGACCATAATTATACATCAAGTATTCAACATCCACTTCTACAAAATTGTCAACGACCATATCATGACTCATTGACTACGCTGACTTTTAAAGATCACCAAGTCTGACTTTGACCATAATACTACATCTAACTTAGACTTTCAACATAAAGTGACAAAACATGTTTCTTGACCAAAAAGGGGTGTAAGTACATATCAAGAGCATGATTCAAGAGAAGTGACTTGTTACCGATATTACAACAAGTCTCCACCATTAACATCACTCGGGTCTCTTGCCCGAATCTCTATGGGTCCCACTTGGCTCACCTATAAAACATATAAACATAACAAAATAAGCATAAAGCTTAGTAAGTAATGGGCTATCTAATATTATAAAATCAGATCATAATCATATTCAAGACTTATGAGCATCAAGAACATAAGTTCAATGAACATGTAATACTTAATCTTTCATACTTGCATTATGGATCTATAATCTAATATGTTAACTCCTGCAGTAGTCAACATCTTCGGGCCTATACCCCGGTATATATTTCAACACATCAAGTCACTATGATTCCCATTACCGGTCCTTCCAAGTAATTAGAGAATACAACAAATAACATAAGATAGCATCGTCCATTAACTTACCTCGCGATAGCCCAGACAAATAATCACTTGTATCACCTTGAGCACGTTTATCACCTAATCATGTTATCAAGTAGCCAAGTATCAATCACAAATCACATATCACACCAATTAAGTGAAATTCTCATAACACTTATGCCTTATTCATGCGTTTCATACACTTATCACAAATTACATACAATTGGGTAGTCTAATATCATATTAAATCAAAATCATTCACTTACACTAAGATTACCGCTCTTAGTGCATAGATACATATATCAATATCTCTTTCATCATGAACTACCCAAATTATATGTAATTATCAATTTCTTTATATCAACAAGGATCATCAATTTACCCATAAACATATGATTATGAGCATTCTAATCAAATTAATATCATTTAAGCATATCATTTAATTCATTGAAGTGTTTGGAACATCAATTAAGCCAATAATTCACTGATTTATCAACTTTAAGAATCTAGGGTTTATGCAATCAAACTAATTTATCAAATTAAACATAATAGAGAGTTAGTAATACCTTAAGGATGCTAAAATTGAAGATTAAAAACACTATGGATCAAACCCTAGCTTCAATTTGTGATTTTCTTCCTTTCTTGGCTTTAAAATCGTTCACCCAAAAGAACCAGTACGTGATTTCTATTTTTCTGTGTTTTTAATATTGTAGAAGCTACAGGAAGTCTAATATTATACTGCTAATTTCGTTTAAACCTCCATTTTTGTTAATTTGACAATATCAGTCCCTCTAACTAACTACACAATTAACTAGCAAGTCCTATGGCATAAATTATCTTTCATAGTTAATCCTTTTTAACTTAACAATTAAAATAGTATATTTTAAAATTTTGAACTTACAAAAATTGGGATGTTACAACTCTCCCCCACTTATTCAGGATTGTGTCCTCACAATCCATTCCTGGTGTATCGCTGGATAATATCTGATCATCTCCTCCTCAGTTTCCCAAGTAAACTCTTAACCCTTATGATGTTTCCATTGGACCTTGAGCAACTTTATTTCTTTATTTCTTAGCTTTTTAATCTTTTCATCAAGAATCATTACTGGTTGCTCAATATAGTTCAACTGATCGTTAATTTCAATTTCGTCTAATGGAATATAAGCGGCTTCGTCAACCAAACACTTTCTGAGGTAGGACACATGAAAAGTGTTATGAATCCCAGCTAATTCATTAGGCAGCTCGAGAAGATAAGCTACCTTTCCAACCATTTCAAGAATTTTAAAGGGACCAATAAATCGAGGACTCAACTTTCCTCGCTTTCTAAATCGAATAATACCCTTCCATGGAGATACTTTCAGCATAACAAAATCTCCAACTTGGAATTCAATTGGGCGTCTTCGGTTGTCAGCATAAGACTTTTGTCGATCTTGAGCGGCTTTTAAACGTTCTCTGACTTGATCAATTTTCTCTATAGTTTTCTGGACAATGTCAGTACTGCCCAATTCTTTCTGCCCAATTTCACCCCAACAGATGGGTGTTCTACATTTTCTGCCATATAGCATCTGATAAGGTGGCATTCCAATACTCGCGTGATAACTATTATTATAAGAAAACTCAACTAACGGTAAGTGAGTATCCCAGTTACCACCGAAATCAATGGCACACGCTCTCAACATATCTTCTAAAGTTTGTATGGTTCTTTCACTCTGCCCGTCAGTCTGTGGGTGGTATGCAGTACTTAAATGAACACGAGTACCTATATCTTCTTGGAATTTGTTCCAAAATCTAGAAGTAAATCGACTATCTCGATCAGAAACAATAGAAATAGGCGTACCATGACGTGCTATCACTTCTTTGACATACAAATCAGCAAGTGCCTCAGAAGTATAGGTTTCCTTAATAGGCAAAAATAGAGCACTTTCAGTCAACCTATCAACAATCACCCAAATTGTGTCATGATGACGTTGGGTTTTGGGCAATTTAGTGATAAGGTCCATTGTAATGTGCTCCCATTTCCAAACATGTATGTCCAACGGTTGCATTTTGCCAAATGGCTTTTGATGTTCGGATTTAACTTGCAGACACGTCAGACATTGTTCGACATATTTTACAATTTCTCTCTTCATCCCTGGCCACCAGTAATCAGCTTTCAAATCGTGGTACATTTTTGTTGCACCAGGATGAATGGAATATCTGGACTTATGAGCTTCATCAAGTAGCAACTTTTTCAGCTCAGGTGAATTAGGAATCCAGATTCTTTCATAACGTGTTTTTATTCCACGAGAATCATCCACAATGTTTGGAATTTGACCTTTTATACGTTCTGCTCTCCAAAGACCTTTTTGCCATGCATTTTGTTGAACTTCCTTAATTTGATCTAATAAATCAGGAATGACAGTAATACGAAGAGATTTAACAATTAAAGCATGATGCATTGCTTTTCGGCTGAGAGCATCAGCTACAACGTTAGCCTTTCCTGGATGATAAAGAATTTCGCAATCATAGTCCTTTACCAAGTCAAGCCAACGTCGTTGTCTCATGTTAAGGTCACGCTGATCAAAGAAATATTTGAGGCTTTTGTGATCAGTGTAAATGGTACACTTCACACCATATAAGTAATGCCTCCAGATTTTCAGAGCAAAGACAACCGCGGCCAGCTCTAAATCGTGAGTTGGATATCCTTTTTCATGTTCTTTCAGTTGTCGAGAAGCATAAGCAATCACTTTACCTCTCTGCATCAGAACACAACCAAGACCATTTCGAGAAGCATCACAATAAACTACCATGTCATCAGTACCGTCAGGAAGTACTAAGACAGGAGCTTGACTAAGCTTTAATTTCAAAGTACGGAAGGC
This sequence comes from Helichrysum umbraculigerum, assembly GCA_949592205.1. Classification (NCBI taxonomy): domain Eukaryota; kingdom Viridiplantae; phylum Streptophyta; class Magnoliopsida; order Asterales; family Asteraceae; genus Helichrysum; species Helichrysum umbraculigerum. The sequence goes on from CATIUR010000004.1 coordinate 95,024,654, forward strand.
TTGCTCAGCTGTATCATCCCATTCATAATTAATATTTTTACGAGTAAGCTTTGTGAGAGGAGTAGCAATTTTAGAGAAGTCCTGGATAAACCGTCTGCAATAGCCAGCTAAACCCATAAAACTTCGAACTTCTGTTGCATTTGTTGGAGGTTCCCATTTCATCACCGCCTCCACTTTTGCAGGATCAACCATAATACCCTGATTATTCACAACATGACCCAAAAATTGCACTTCACGAAGCCAAAATTCACACTTGAAGAACTTGGCATAGAGTTTCTCATTCCTCAGAGTTTGTAAAACTTGCCTTAAATGAACACCGTGATCTTCAGCCGATTTAGAATAGATAAGGATATCATCAATAAAAACAATTACAAACTTATCGAGCATAGGTTGACACACTCGATTCATGAGATCCATAAAGGCTGCAGGAGCATTAGTCAGACCAAAAGGCATAACCACGAATTCATAATGTCCATACCTTGTTCTAAAAGCAGTTTTAGAAACATCTTCTTCTCGAACTTTTAACTGATGATATCCGGAACGTAAGTCAATCTTCGAGAAGAAACTAGCACCCTGTAACTGATCGAACAAGTCATCAATCCTAGGCAAAGGGTACCTATTCTTGATGGTAACCTTGTTCAATTCTCTATAATCGATGCACATTCTCATAGTGCCATCCTTCTTTTTAACAAATAAGATTGGTGCACCCCAAGGAGAACTACTCGGACTAATGAAACCTTTGTCGAGCAATTCTTGCAATTGTTTCATTAACTCTTGCATTTCAGTGGGGGCAAGTCTGTAAGGTGTTTTGGCTATAGGTGCGGCTCCCGGTATTAATTCAATACGGAATTCTACTTGCCTATCAGGTGGGATACCCGGTAGCTCATCAGGAAAAACATCGGGAAACTCATTAACAACAGGGATTTCAGATAATTTGGGAGTTTGTTTCTGAGTATCAATCACATGTGCCAGAAAAGCTTGGCATCCACGTGACAGATGACGTTTAGCACTAGCATAAGTACAAAGGGAAAGGGATGGTTTTCTTTTCTCTCCATATATGTCTATTACTCCCCCACTAGGCGAATTTACACGAATAATTTTCTTTTCACACTGGATTAAAGCATTATGTTTGCCTAACCAGTCCATACCCACTACAACATCAAATTCCCCCATTTGCATCGGAATTAAATTTATGATAAAGGTTTCGTTACTAATCACTAACTGACAACCTCTATACACATTAGTCACAAATATAATCCTATCATTAGCAACCTCCACATCAAGTGGAGCATCTAACTCAGTAAGGGGAATTGAGAAATATCGACAAAACTTTTCAGACACAAATGATCGTGAGGCTCCCGAATCAAACAGTATGTATGCAGGTTTAAGATTTACAAAGAAGGTACCTGTTAACACATCGGGGGCTCGTTGTGCTTCTTCTGCAGTGATCTGAAAGGAACGGTGTCTAGACTTCGGTGGTTCCACCGCCTTCCGCTCAGTATTTCTACGAGGTGCAGAAGAAGTAGGCTGAGATTTCAAATCAGGACAATCAGGGCGAATATGTCCTGGTTTCAGACAGTGATGACAAACTTTGATCGGATTGGGACAATCTTTGCTAAAATGTCCCGGCCTTCCACAAGAAAAACAATTTAGAGTCCCGGCTCTACACTCCCCTCGATGCCTTTTATGGCATATCTTACATTCTGGAATATCATTTCTATCATCTCTTCTAAAACTCCCACCAGTTCGAAACTTCTTAGATGAAGTAGAAGTGGTTTCAGCTTTTCTTTTAGAGGAACTCTTTTCATCTTTCTTCAACTCTATCTCATGAAATCGAGCCTCATCCAACAACTCAGAAAAAGTGTTACATTTCTTGGGATTGACAAATTGGCGAATTTCTTTCTTTAGAATAGCATGAAAACGCTCCATAAGCAATCTAGGACTCGCCATATATTCTGGACAAAATTGAGCTTTATCCAGAAAAGTACCCACAAGCTCGTTAATTGACTCAGTCGTTTGTTCCATAGCAAGGAATTCACGACGAATAAGAGCCAAATCAGCATCTTTAGAAAAATTCTCCATGAACATCTTTTTAAACTCTTCCCAAGTCATAACTTTAATTGCTTCTTCTCCAAGAGTACGACACTGAACTTCCCACCAGAATTTAGCACGGAATTTGAGAAGATTAGAGGCATACCTCACTTTCAATCGATTAGGGACTTCGGCCGTAGCAAAAGCCCCTTCAATTTCTGATAACCACCTTTGACACTTAATCGGATCCATGTCACCTTCAAAAGATGGCGGTTGACAAACAGAAAAATCTTTATAACTAAATCTCCGATCTTCATCACAAACTTCAATCACCCTTGGATGAATAGGTGATGGTGGTCGTTCCTCTTGTCGTTCAACACCAGGAGGTGGTCTTTCAAGATTTATTTCGGTTTCATCATCTCGCCGCTGGAATTCATCGACAACAGTCTCACGAATAGTTTCAGAAATATGGCTCAATAAGAGGGGAAGAGACGCCTCTTGAGCCTTTGCTACTTCAGCAGCAACTAACGTTCTCAATTCAAGTAAAGAAAGTCTAGCATCATCAGTTGGAGGTCTTTGTCTATCATTATCACCTCCAACTCTATCATTATGGGCTTAGTCTCTCGGACGCGGCCCAAGTGTTAATTCTACTTCTTGATCATCCATGTTAGTACTGAAAGTAGACACGTAATTAAATACACATATACAACTAATTGTGACACTCCTCCAAATTAGGTATATAAATATACTTAATTACATGCATTTCTTACGCTAATTCCCTGCGATTGTTTTAAACTAAACCTATGATGTGATATGAGTCTAGCGAGCCCAAAACTTTTGAATAAAAGGTACTACGTATTTCGTAATTATTTATAATTACGTACAGAACTATCGGTGTGAACCCGACAAAAACAAATACAATCGTTGATGATACAAAAGTTCTGAAATGAACTCGAATATATTTTTAAATATTTTTATTTAAAAATACTGCGTAAACAGTTAGAAACTGGAACGAAACAAAAACGATTATACGTTTGTTTAAAACGTATCGTACAAGACTGCGCGAACAGAAACAATTCTAAAACGCACCTAAAAGGTCAAAATCTGAAAAGTGTTATTTTTCTGGTATGTTTTAAAGTATTTAGAACATTACCTCAAAATATGGAATCGAAACTCAACTGAAATTTGGCGCTTATTTGGACGCGCGCAGTCTAATGTACAAAAATATACAACTATCAAAAATAATGATAACCTCATTATTCTGAAAATATATTACGAACCAGGAGAGCATCTACAAAATGAAAATATAAAATATCATATTTTATATTGCTATAATTATACCCGTACTCGAAATTGTAGTACAATAAACCGCCACCAAACTCAAATAATTGGTGAGACATCATTCTGCTTCAAGCCATACCGTTTGAAATAATACTCCCTCCCCATTTCTTTCTGTGATCATACGACACACACACACACACATAATCACCTACCATTTTCATATTCTTCTTCTTCTCATGGAGCAACAACAACAGCAGGAAGTGGAAGTAGAACAAGGCCAGCATCATCATCCTCACTCGTTCATCATTTTCATCTTCCTCTCTTTGTAAGGAAACTTTCATTTCTTTGATTTCTATGCTTATAATTCGTTATATAACATATAATTACATCATAATCTAAACACATAACTTGATAGATTGATGATTTGGTTGATAAACACGAAATGGGTTTTATAAAAACCAAACTTTGAAATCCAAAATTTGGCAAGTAAAATGAGTAATGGTACTATAAAAAGGTTGTATTCACTTGTTATAAACGTATGGGAACAAGATTTCAAGGATTAAAAACCCAAAACTCGCTTTTGGTTGAATATGGTCTGACTGGAACACGAGGACGCGGCGCGTCCTTTGCAAACTATGATCCACGCGGTGCGTACCCTTTGTACCCGGTGCGTCATTTGTAAAAATATGAACCACGCGGTGCGTACTCTTTATACGCGGCGTGTCCTTACTATAAAACGACGAGTTCTATATTTTTAATTGTACACGGTGCGTCCTTATGGACGCGGTGCGTTCTTTGCAAAATGCATAGTACGCGGTGCGTACTAAAGAACACGGTGCGTACTTCCTTGTTGTAGCCCTCTGAGTCGCGATCGTTTCGCCAGCTTGATCGCCCAAATCCGAGTTCGTATGAGAGAGTTATGGCCAAAACGGTGCAACATAGCTAAATCTGAAAACATTAACATTATATATATATATGTCTATATATATATATATATATATATATATATATATATATATATATATATATATATATATACAAAACGACACTTTCATATTAACCACAAAACACAACGAGTATTGGAACGAGTAATTACTTTAAATAAGATCTAAACAAATACGATGACCGAGTAATAGACAACCCAAATGGTTACGATGAACTAGTGTTGGACACATTGTGCCGGCGGCACCTTTTTGTTTTGAGCTCCAAAACTATTTTGATATTTAACAAAATACAACATATACATTTTGAAAACGAGGATTACAAGTAAACGTATTTTGTATATATATAACGAGTAACAAACTTATAAATATATACACACGTAAATACGTACACTTATCTATTTGAATTTAGCAATGATTTGAACGTAACAATATTTTGATAAACCATAAACAAGCTAAACTAGACTTATGGTTTTGAGTTTTGCAAACTCACATATATATATATATATATATATATATATATATATATATAAACGAATAACATATCGTTTTAGAACTATATATATATTGTATATACACCGAGTGACAAACTTATATATATGTATACGGACTTATGAAAAGTGTATGACATATATTTTGGAAACCTAAACTACAAACTATTTATATATATGATATAAATATATATGTAAACGAGACTACGGACAATAATATGTATATCCACGAATATATATATTCAACTACATAAGTATATATATGTATATATGCTTACACATTTCGAATAATTCGACAAACAAACATAATTTGGGAAAATATGAATTATTTTCAACAACCATCATCAACGGCATACACAAACTTAAGAAATTGATAGTTTCTTCAAACAAACGAATTATTAACGTAAGAAAACTATGTACTTATGGTTAATACAATATTGTGTATAGGTTGACTACGTTTGGGCTACATTATCATATCTCGCTAGCATTCACATCCGAGCACCTACTGTGAGTTCACAAACCCCTTTTCAATGTTTTAATGTTTTAAAACCTCGGGGTGGAAAACATAGAAATCGTATGTATAATTGCATGCGACAACTGTTTAAATACTTGAAGTATTTACTTAAACTATTGATGAAATGCGATTTCATGCTATGATTGATTAAATACGGTATGTATTCGCTTGAACTGTTTATGAAGGGGTACTTCATACTTGAACTGTTTGTGAAAGGGTATTTCACACAACTATTTGAACTGTGTTTTATGAAAGGTTTTCATAACTATTTTGGGAATTTAGGCAACGAATCTTGGTACAGATCTAGGCTGAACGATGTAGTGCATAAAAGACCTTATGGCTACAGACTATAACCATTAGCTAGGTGACTCTAGCCACTGAGTATACGGATAGTACTATCGCCGTGACGACCCTCCTACGGATTTGGGAGCGTATACTTAATTGTCCAGCATGGCAAATAACAACAGATTAGGGTTGTGGTTTGGTTATAGGGTTAGATCGGGTTACCTTACTTGACAGGTTTAGCTCACCTTTCAAGGGATCACCGTCTAAATATTCCCACAAAACTACTGTTTAGGAAGTGATTTCCTACGTAAACTATATTGGAAATGTTAATCTTTATTTAGGTTAACCTGTGTTTCCTACTGATAACTGATTTGGGGAAATGTTATTTGTTAATAACTTGTGTTTCCTACTTGACAAACAACACTTATTTGGAAATGTTATTCTTAAATGATTAACTTGTGTTTCATACATAACAAACAAACCTGTGAATTCACTCAACAATTTTGTTGACGATTTACTCTATGTTTTTCAGGGAATTAGCAGCGTAAGTAAGATCTGCATGCATATCAGGACGGACTACCCTGGACTTGTTAGGATGCCACTACTTTTGGGACACTTGGATTTCCTCTGTATAACTGCAACTACTGCAGTCATACCTATGAAATCTACTTTTGATATTATGTATTTTATGAAATACTGATTTCAACCACTACTATTACTGTTACTACTTTTCAAGTGGTAATCTTTTGTAAAACTTTAACTAATGGCATCTTAATCTACTTCGTTCTGCGATAACCATATGCTCTGAGTATGTATGTATCTGTTGGTTGTTTTACTGCTCGCACCCCCGCCACGTCACTAAGCTTCCGCAAACCACTCTATGTAACTGTAATTACTGTTTGGCGGGGTGTGACACTAATATTGAATGTCTACTTTATAATAACTATATCACAATAAATCAACAATTACCAAAACTTTATCATCTTCACATCTCGTGATTTTCTTGGCTCCGTATAAAGTCATATGATAATTATTATGTTGGCCAGGCATACTAATTAACATATCTCTGTTATACGCTTCCAAGGTTATCACGCTACATTTCGAATCAAAGTCTTAGCAAACAAATCAATTATAATAAGTCTAACAATTAACAGTTCAAGATCATGCTCAAAATAAATAATAATGGTTTAAGATCAAGTACCCACTAATGGTGAATACCCGAATCCCTTAAACCAAGCTTTGATACCAACTTGAAACACCCCGAAATTTTAGAACCATTTTTTTTTATTGCTGACTATTTACAAAGAATACTAACTATTTATAAAGAATATTAACGATTTATAAAGAATACTAAATGTTTATAAAGAAAACTAACTATTTATAAAGAATACTAACTGTTTATAAAGAATACTAACTTTCAAACCGCGTAACTCTTAACTCATTTAACATTTGACCACCGAATTTGGTGTGCACCTTACCTATATGATTATAAACATATCCTAATTTCCACTTTTCATAAATCTGCATTTTATCAAGAATTGGACTAGTGACCTCTTTATGGTCATTTTTTTGACTCATTTAGTGAACATGTCAATTCCCAAACCACCTTACTTCTGACTTAAACCTTTACACCATATTTTCTACACTACAAATATGACTTAATGACATATTTACATTCGTCATATCACAACCACAACTCATTTTGACCTCTAAACCCATTAGTGACCCATTTGGGCACTTTGGTGACCCGTTTGGGTCTTTACCCATATAATCACCGTTCCAACACCCATTCTACATATAATTGACTTTTCTAAGTCAAACCAAACAACTTTTACCATTAAGATTGTACTAGAACCATAATTCACCATATTTCACATAAGACCATAATTATACATCAAGTATTCAACATCCACTTCTACAAAATTGTCAACGACCATATCATGACTCATTGACTACGCTGACTTTTAAAGATCACCAAGTCTGACTTTGACCATAATACTACATCTAACTTAGACTTTCAACATAAAGTGACAAAACATGTTTCTTGACCAAAAAGGGGTGTAAGTACATATCAAGAGCATGATTCAAGATAAGTGACTTGTTACCGATATTACAACAAGTCTCCACCATTAACATCACTCGGGTCTCTTGCCCGAATCTCAATGGGTCCCACTTGGCTCACCTATAAAACATATAAACATAACAAAATAAGCATAAAGCTTAGTAAGTAATGGGCTATCTAATATTATAAAATCAGATCATAATCATATTCAAGACTTATGAGCATCAAGAACATAAGTTCAATGAACATGTAATACTTAATCTTTCATACTTGCATTATGGATCCATAATCTAATATGTTAACTCCTGCAGTAGTCAACATCTTCGGGCCTATACCCCGGTATATATTTCAACACATCAAGTCACTATGATTCCCATTACCGGTCCTTCCAAGTAATTAGAGAATACAACAAATAACATAAGATAGCATCGTCCATTAACTTACCTCGCGATAGCCCAGACAAATAATCACTTGTATCACCTTGAGCACGTTTATCACCTAATCATGTTATCAAGTAGCCACGTATCAATCACAAATCACATATCACACCAATTAAGTGAAATTCTCATAACACTTATGCCTTATTCATGAGTTTCATACACTTATCACAAATTACATACAATTGGGCAGTCTAATATCATATTAAATCGAAATCATTCACTTACACTAAGATTACCGCTCTTAGTGCATAGATACATATATCAATATCTCTTTCATCATGAACTACCCAAATTATATGTAATTATCAATTTCTTTATATCAACAAGGATCATCAATTTACCCATTAACATATGATTATGAGCATTCTAATCAAATTAATATCATTTAAGCATATCGTTTAATTCATTGAAGTGTTTGGAACATCAATTAAGCCAATAATTCACTGATTTATCAACTTTAAGAATCTAGGGTTTATGCAATCAAACTAATTCATCAAATTAAACATAATAGAGAGTTAGTAATACCTTAAGGATGCTAAAATTGAAGATTAAAAACACTATGGATCAAACCCTAGCTTCAATTTGTGATTTTCTTCCTTTCTTGGCTTTAAAATCGTTCACCCAAAAGAACCGGTACGTGATTTCTATTTTTATGTGTTTTTAATATTGTAGAAGCTACAGGAAGTCTAATATTATACTGCTAATTTCGTTTAAACCTCCATTTTCGTTAATTTGACAATATCAGTCCCTCTAACTAACTACACAATTAACTAGCAAGTCCTATGGCATAAATTATCTTTCACAATTAATCCTTTTTAACTTAACAATTAAAATAGTATATTTTAAAATTTTGAACTTACAAAAATTGGGATGTTACAATAGTCACTTATATAGTTTGGTTTTTGACTGTTGACGACAAAGTATACCATCATTAATTTCAACTCGTTTCATTGCAATCAAAAAGAGAAGAAAGTGCAGAAAGGACTAAGGAGTCTGTACATATAGCTTTTGTGAAGATGGTAATCATCATTAGTAACAACTGTAATATGAAGATAGATACAAATAATAAATGTATTATACTAATAAATTACCGAAAGAAACATACTTATTTTGTAAAATCTAGCTATGCACGACACTATGCCCGTGTCAGTTGTCATGATTCAACAGTTACACTTTGTAATACGACATCCCACTCACTCTTTGGAATTTCGCCAGAATCTGCAATAACCACCTTTTTTCTTGGTTTTCCGCTGTAAGTACCTGCTCCCCCTTCAATTGCGTACACTGTATCCATGCCTTCTATTACTTTCCCAAACACAACATGCTCACCGTCCAACCTGTAAATTCCCCAGATGAATAAGCTACTGTAAAAGACCAAAACAGGAACCAAAACGTTCTGCAGCCCGACTATTCTACCCACTGTATCTAGTTAAGCTGTTGGAACATACAAGTATACAACTATAGAGTATCATAAATACACACATATATTATGATGTTAATCATAAAACGGAGCATCTCTAGGATTCGGCATAAATGACTAATAAAGACAAGGTGGTTGTAGTTTGGATATTTCCCCAAAAGGAAGAGTAACATTTTTATGGGTAACTTGTCAAAATTAGTTCCAGTCAAATGGTTAGTTTTAAGTACGGGTCAAAATACGAGGGGTTGGGTTGGGTTGGGTTGAGATGGCCCTTCAAAGCTTTTTTGTTCTACTTTTGATTTTATATTTTATTAATGTCTAAAATATGATCACAAAAACAAACGCTATATTATTATAATGATAATTAAATTTAGCATACGTCAATTTAGGAGGTCCAAGGTTGTAACCTATTAGCATACTGATAAACTTTAGGCAACTTTCGACCCATTAAACCTGTTTCCTTTGAAGTTCTTATTTTCTATTCGACCCATTATCAATAAACACACCCCAGATTGATCCATTTTCATATAAATTCCTTAAAATTGCCACCTCTATCACAAAGGATCAAGAAAAAATTATACTTCCAGTGTATTAGAGTAGCAACACAAGCAATCAAAACATTGCACCTAAGCCTCATCAGTGCAGCACTACAACCTCCATCACATGGAAAAGAAAATATCTAGAGTATTATACTATTATACTCATATATCTTTCATATTATATAGGATCTCGAATATAGAAAAATAAAAGAAATTATGGACTAATCAATATCCAAAAAATTATTTGTAAGGCCAATAAGTAATATTAAGTTGAGTGTTGGACTGTAAAAGTATGGATATATCCATAAATTATAGATATAGGAATTAGGCAAATTGTCCAAAAAAGACGATTAACTAGTGACTAACAATAAGAGATCCATCAAATGAATCATTAATGGGGATTTTGATGTTAAAAGCATGTTAAACTTACCAGTAGGCCTTAACTGTAGTGATGAAGAACTGTGCACCATTAGAATCTGGCCCCGAGTTGACCATGGCCACCATACCTGCATGAACCATACCTTCAGATAAGAATAGCATACAACTTATTGATACTAAAACAGATGACAATGGTAGTCGGTGAATCACCAGCATGTGAATGTTTGATCTTGAAATTTTCGTCACGAAAGACTCCACCATAGATGGATTCGTTTCCTCTGCCATTTCCATTCACAGTATCTCCACCTTGAATCATGAACCCAGGTATGATTCGATGGAAAGGTGTTCCCTTATAGTGTAGCGGTTTACCACTCGCACCCTTCCCCAATTCCCCTGTTTCCAAAATGAAGGTATAAAGAAGACTGTAAAAGGTTGATACCAGAAGCTGGAATATCAGTTACCTGTGCACAGAGCTCGAAAATTCTCTGCGAACACACAATACAGAGTACTTGTTAATTAGATATAGATCATGTAATATTAGCATCTTGATAAAAAAAAGTTATTTAAAATCCACCATCTTCAAACAAAGAAGTCAAACAGAAGAATGAAGTCTTACTGACAGTTTTTGGTACAACTTCACCATATAATCCAATAACTATTCTTCCTGCAGTACACCCATAATGTAAACCCAATAAGTTCATGATAATTGTGTACGATGGATTATATAGCAGTATTTCAAATTCATGTCGTTCAAAGAACTGTTTTTATCCTTTTACATTTGGCATTGTCTTGCACGTTTAACTACTTGCAAGCAAAATTAAAGTAGAATAGTAATCATTCATCATCATAAAAAAAAATGAGACCACATTCATGAGCCATATTGGGAGTTTATAAAGCAAATGATGCAAATAAAATGTCCACATTAATCACATCACACTACCAATTATTATACCCAATTTAAAGAAGTCGACCATACCTAACCGTTGCTTATCGACATCAACATCCAGATATGTTCTATGTGTAATTTCATGCACCACTTCCACTGTATCCTCTTCCTAAACAGAAACCAAATTACTTCCAAAAGGTTAAAACAAAATAAGAACATAGATTACCATCACCCACCACAATCATCACTATCTTATATCACTCATTATACTTTATAGCAGTTTTACGCCTTAACTTTTCTTTAAAACGTGCATTATCGTCATCCAATTCATACAAGCAAGATCTTTTATTCAATAAACTATGCTAATTAACTTCCAACGCCTTTAGGATACACTACAGTTACATGAAAACACTAACCCGTATTTGCATATATTTAAGTATACTTGCATATCTTGTAGAGAAACCACCAATTATTAGCAATTTTCCCACCCGTAGATACACAGATATTCATATAATAATACCTACTATTAGCAATTTTATATCAAAAAGGCCAAGATTCATAGATTATCGATCACGTGACAACGATAAAATCAGAAATTAGTTGCTATACTCCTAAACAAGTGATAAATCCCAATTACGAAACCGAGCTATGCTTGAAATCTACTTAATCCATTAGTTAATCAAACTAAACATGCCTGCAGTTATCAAACTACAATATTTACATCAATCAATTTCCAGTTTACAAACTACATTATGCAAATCATCAATTGGCATTTTCCAATCTGGTGATTCATCTAAATCCAGAAATTACAACAGAGCCTTCGAATTCGGTTAAATTTACATAAATAGATCCAAATCAAAATATTTCATAACACAACAATTAATCATTATGTTTTCAACAAACTATAATAATATTAAGGATTACCTGTTGAGAGAATGATGAGAAAGCGAAGAATACGAAAACCGAAACGATCAACAAAATGACAAGCGATCGTGGCCGTAGAATATTACAGATCTCTCGACCCATTTCTGATTCTTCCTCTTTCTCATACATTCATCCAAATCTCTAAAAAACAAAAACAATATAAATAAATTCACCGATATAATAGATATAGTAACACTAGTTCGACTACTAGTGTCAGTGAACTGACGCGGTTTGTTGATTTCTTAGATCCTCCGGTTCATGCGATCAGATCTTGTGAATATGATCCACTTGTGTTTTTGTCGGTTTCGTGTTTTCCTAACTCTTTTTTCTTTTGTTAATTGGTGTTTAGTTAATCGTATACACTGGGGTTTGGGTTCACACACGACAGGTGTTCGACGAATTGTCCTTTGATAATTAAAATTATTTAAACACCGTTAAAAAAATATAACAGCATGACACATAGATTATAATATAAAATGGTATAGAATAATATTTTGTTGCTAATGAGCTTAACTAGGTAGTAAAGCCGCACTACACTGCGAAGCTCATAATATGATAGGATATGAATATTTAGTATTACCTTTTGATATAAATTTATATGGTTTTAGTCACTACACAACTATCTACATTTATGTTGACCAAATTTAATACTCCCCCGTCCCGATTCTATTGTCCAGTATTCCTTTTTGGGATGTCCCAATTTAATTGTCCACTTCCATAAATAGATAAGAATAATGAGATAAAGTTCATTTTTACCCCTAATTTATATATGTAAGACAAAAAAGTAGGTAAAAAGTAAAGGGTAAAACTGTCTTCTTACCAAAAAGTAATAGAGATAGTGATGTTTTCTTAAACTGCGTGTTTTTTGTCTGGGGACAATAAAATTGGGACGGAGGGAGTATTACGTAGTCAATATAATCTCGAAATTGAATAAAAAACTCGCTAATAAAAAGTAAATATTCATTAGTCAGTGAGTATATTTTAAATATTTGATTCTTACAATAAATTTATTTTACTTAAATAAGTTAATTTATCAAAAAAAAAAAAAAAAGAATGTGAGGTTTAGCAATTTTGTGAAGTCATCTAGAGAAGTTTGGCTTGGGCCTAATTTTAGCTTTTTGGGAGCTGAGAACTGAAAAATAAAAGTAATTTTGAAGGTAGGACTCGAACGGTGATCCACTCGCTTAACAAAAGACGCACAAACCACTTAGGCTAGGAGGTTATTTGCTTATTTAACCGCATGTATTTTATATATAATATTGTAAAGTCCGCTAAAAACAAAAAAATTACTGTTCATATTGACGGTCAAGGCTCGCTCGTTGTGAGTATATATACAATGGTATCCGCACTTTGTATTAAAAAGAAAATATAGATTAAATATAACAATCACTCTAAATTAGCTACAATGAAGTTTAACTATCCCCCACCCACCCACACACATATATATAAAACTAAAGGAGGTTACCCTCAACTAAAAATACACGTCTTATCAGTCACATACATATTGTAATTGAGTTGTGTGATTGAAATAATTAGAACTTTAAAAAAAGATGTTGAACTTGATCTTCATATTCATCCATGAAGCTTGTATTAAGATTGTAAAATAGACGAAATTTAGAGCAAAGGTAAGCTATCATAATTTATTAAAGGTGATAAAAATAATTAGAGAGCTATAAAAAGAAGGGTGAATATTAATAAATTTAAAAATTCTATTGTTCAATAGACGATTTCAGCTCATAATTAAAGAAGAAAATTTGATAACGCAATGCTACGATTTTGGGCTATAGCCAAAATTATACTACAATAGTTATCTCATGGCACATTAATTTAGATTAAGTTATTATAATTTAATTTTGTATGTTACTTTATATACCATCTAAAAATGATAACAAATTAAATTACATTAAATTAGTTATACTTTGTATATATAATATTTTTCAAGTTTAAGGATGACATATATGATATTTTCAAATTAAGTTGGATAAATATTTTTCAAATTTAAGGATGACATATATGATATCTTCAAGTTAAGTTGGATAAATGTGATATTTTGCAAGTAAACAATGGCATATATGCAATTTTCCCTAAATTAAATGTTACTTTATTTAGTCTCTTAGTGTAGGAGAATTTGCCACCTCATCAAATTGGTATATAAGGTGATGATACCTAGGAAGTATCCTATGTGGCAAGGGTAAGATGTTAACAAATAATGGAGGGACTCCTCCTTTAGTTATATAGATAGATAGATAGATAGATAATTTTTATATTAAATTATGTTGAATCTTCTATACTACTATAGGGGAGTTTCGCTGACATTATAAAGCTGACTTGGCGAGACATATGGAGGGACTCCTCCTTTAGTTATATAGATAGATAGATAGATAGATAGATAGACTGTTAAAAAAAAAGATAGATAGATAATTTTTATATTAAATTATGTTGAATCTATCTATCTATCTATACTACTAAAGGGGAGTTTCGCTGATATCATAAAGCTGACTTGGCGAGTTATGAAGTAGGTTATCATGCTTAGATGTCACTCTGTGGTTAAAAGGATGATGTTATTAATAATTAATATTTTTTCATTGAAAAATCATAATAATATATATTTTGCATTTATTTTTACTATTAAATATAATTATAGTTTTTTTTTTCAAAATGTCTTTTGGTTTTTTCTAGAGCCCACCCAGTCCATTATTTGCATCAGTACTCTAAAGCTTTTTATACACGCTTTCATTGATTCCACTGCAACTAATATCACGCTATTCCTTTTTATACACCCTGTTTGATTATATCATCGCAAATTCAAAATTCATACACCTGGATCTCCTCTATTCATCTCCCACCCGATTTCATCTCTTCTACACCTGGGCGTTTCTCTTAATTATGATTATTAGAGATTCTTCAAGTTAGGTTTTCGTTTCAGCATCAAGTTGAAAGGTAAACCAGTTGTTTAATATTGCAGTTGTGTTTACGGTGGCTATCAATGTCATATTATATTTTTCGTTGTCGATGTTAGGTTATATAGTTTTTGAAGATTTCGTAACTGAATTCTAGGATTGTTTGTTTCGAATATGATTAAGTTTACGTCTTCATTTATTTAAGTTTGGGCTTATGTAGCCAAGTTGATCAATTATGATGATTTTGATTGTTTTTTATTTTGAATTGTTATTTATTTGGGTTGTTTATACTTTTCTTTGACACACATAAGGTGTTCGATGAAATGACTTGGACGTAGTGGCGGATCCAGAAAATTCGCTCGTTTGGGGCGAATTTTTTTTCTTAAGATTGACGAACATTAAAGCGGCTCATAACAGCATTATAACGATGAGATGAAAACATAGTGATCGCTTTTAAAACAACTTAAAAATGACTTAAATGGATTACAAAACATCTGATACCAATACATAATAATTTTAATGAAATATTTTTACACTACTATAAGAAAGACATCACAAATTTTCTAAAACAATATTTCTTTACACTAATATACAAGATAACTATAAGAGTACAGAGATACAATTTCATATTATATTATACTATATACTATACATATAATGAAAATGCTCCGTAGCAAATAAAGATCTATATCAATATCCACATATATAGAATTCGTAAGCGGGATGGAATATATTTCTGTAATTAGGTGCACATTATGTGGCTATTTTTATTTGATCACTAGGTTGTCATTTCCCACATCGCCTAGCCGATAAACTTTTCAACAGAAAAACCCGTATAAAAAGGAGAGGAGAGTAGTTGTTAGATTCATTTAATGAGTTGCCTAAAACTTTCCCTTGGAGAGGGCATTATCACTCTTGGGTTGGGGGCCTTTTGAATGTTGGGCTGAGGGCATCTGGATTAAAAGTGCTAATTTTGTATTAAATATGTGTGGGTCATTAGGGGCAGTTGACCCCACTTGCACTAGTAGAGATCCGCCGGACGACTTTGGTTATAATATTGTCTATGGTATCCATCTTTCTTTCATCATAATGATTTTAGATTTTGATTTCTGTTTAATTTAATTTTGGTTGTGATGTCAAGTTGTGCAGGTTTGAATCATGGAAGCAAATTAAGAAATAGCTTTCAATGGTGATTATGTAGTGAATGAAAGGTGCTTGATGAAATGTCTGATACAAATAGAGTAACTTGTATGATTTCTTTTACACATGTTATCATTCCAAGATGATTGGTTTTTGATTTATAATAAGTTTGTACACTTTCACTACCAACTTGAATGAGTCTATCTGACTTTATTGTTGTGATCCACTATTTGGCTTTGAGAAAGACATGTGGATGCTACAGATATGTGTTGGGGCTGTGATGATTTGGTTTGCTTTGATTTGTTATCTTAATTAATTACATAGTATATGAGATGGCTTTGTATTGCGTGGTTACTTTGTAATTCTTTTACAGTTATGATATTGATAAGTGTTGTGAGTTGTGATGATTTTGATGATGCAATAATGGAGAGTATTTCGCAAATTAATTGCATGGTTTGGTGTGTACTGCTGTATTGCAAGTGGACATCGATATGAGGTTGCTTG
This sequence comes from Helichrysum umbraculigerum, assembly GCA_949592205.1. Lineage (NCBI taxonomy): Eukaryota > Viridiplantae > Streptophyta > Magnoliopsida > Asterales > Asteraceae > Helichrysum > Helichrysum umbraculigerum. The sequence continues at coordinate 95,041,390 of CATIUR010000004.1, forward strand.
GCATGAAGTGGTAAACCTATTTTTATGCATTCATATTTTGTTGTTTTATACTCTTTGATATGTTAGAGATAGCCTCACAGTTTATATTTTTTATTTTACAGGTATTAGGTTTGCAATCTCAGATAGTTAGATGTGACACAGGACTCGAAATGTATCCATGTTGATTAGTCCACCTCCAAGGCATTTATCCTTCTGTTCGTTTATTCTTCTCAAATTGATATCCTTAAAGAAAAAATATATATAAGCAGTACTTTGATTAATCAACTACTAATACTTTTTGATTTGTATTTTTGAAACTTTCTTATATTTGATCCCACAACTACCTCTATTTCCTCTATGAAGAATGTAGGTGGTCACGTTTGCTAGATCTGTGGTGATACGGTTGGCACTATTGCTAATGGTGCTGATGTTAGAGGCATTACCAAAAACTGACTCGAAATGATCAAAGGTAGCTATGTGCCTTACATGATGGCTTTATAAAAAAGTGAATGGTTAGTATAAACCGAGCTTCAATAATTTCATTACTATTTTTTTTCATAAACATGTAGAAGGTGGAACTATAAAGGTATTTTTATATATTTTTAAGTGTTTGGATGTCTTTCTGAAGGTATCGATGTTTAAGGTTATGGGTGTCCAGGTCTGTCTGTTACTTCAAATGTTACAGTTATTGCAGAGCTCGCGGAGTTGATACTGGCTGCTCTACTTTTCACTTTAGTGTGTTCTTCTTTGTAGATGATGCATTTATAACAATATGCTCATATAACAATCTGATCATGTACTTGAACTATTGTAGATGCTGCAATTGGATTACCATATAACTTAAGAGTGGTTAAGAAGGAAATAATAGCTTGTTTATGCAATACGCCTTCATCTTTGTATATGTTACTGGCATTGATAATAAGAGTTTCAAAAACATTTTGTAGTTGATGTATTTACGATTTATATAATTGGAAATCATTATGGATAGGGGATCATAATATGCCATGGTTTAGCATTAAATGAATCGTAGTGTATGACTAGCCTTCTTACTGAATGAAATTTGTTACATACATGCTTTTATCATTTTAGTGCTTATAGCAATCTTACATATTCAGCTTACTGTAGATTTAATAGTTATTCTCTACTCTCTTTTTTTTCAGTTCTTCGAATGGAACTCATTATTCAGATATTCATTCCGAACTCTAAATATTCACTAAATGTTCATTAAACCCGTATAAATGCTCATTATATGTTGGTATTGGACGACTTACGTTCCATCAAGAATTGAAAGAATAAGAGACAACACGTCGGCATTGAGCGGTTAATACATACGAGTTATATCTAACTTTATTTTACTTAAAAAATAATATTGAATAATCGTATAATTTTGATCATTTAACAAACCCGTGTTTTCACGGGTCTTGAAACTAGTTAATTATAAAGTATATATATTCTTTTTAATTTTGAAGTTTCTTAATTAAATTTAATAAAAGTGTTTATTCATAATAATTTTAAATTATAAATATGGAATTAATTTTAATATGTTAGGCTTAACTATTGCTTTTAGTGATCTAGTTAGCATTTTCCTTAAAGTTAAAACAAAAATCGTTAGTTTACCATTCGTTTGTTTAACTTGAGAGTGTTGCTATAAATTGCTACTATACCATCGGTCATCATTAATCTTCCTATTCTGTGCCACCTATGTTAAAGGGTGGTGATATTTCCATCATCCAAATTGATAATGTATGCATTAACAGATTGTACAGTGCAATCGGTTAATGCATACATGTAGTGGATTTATCAATTTGGATGGTATGGAAGAATCTTATACTTAAAAGTATTGCTTCAATTCCTTTTTCCTCATTTATTTTTCTCTCACCTTGGCATATATGCAGCATGTTCAATTCCATTGCATTTAACACTATCTTGAGTCATCATTATTCGAATAGAGTTGAAATGTTGGTCTACTAATATAAGCTCGATCTTCTTAATTAGCTAGAGTCTAGAGATAATATAGAGACCAAAGAGGAGACATAGAGGCCAAGAAACAAAAAAGATCGAAACTTCTAATGTGCTCACTATTTTACAGGTCTAAACTCTATGCCTTGTATGATAACCCCGTCAAGGTTCATGACAAGTCCACCGGTCAAGCGAAGATGCATAGGGATCATTTTAGTGGAAGCCGTTTGAAATTCCCATAGTTGTACTTCCATCCAACCATCATTTCTCAGTCGTGGAATGCCTTTCAGATCGGGTCTATTCAATGGGTTGCGAGCATTTTGATCTACTTTTCCATCAACAATAACTGGGGTTTGAGGACTAGCAAAGTATATATACCAAAAATCAGACTCCGAATCAGGATCTAGAACATCAGAATCAAATCTTTCATACTCCATCACTCACAGGAGCCTCAAATTTTTTCTCACCTCCAGGTAATTTGTAGACACGATAACTTTCATATGTTGTATGAGGTGATAGTACTCGGGATTTGATTTTTCCGAAAAGTTTAAAATCTCTACATGTAACTTCAAGCCCTTTTTTAACTCTGCAAAAACTTTGAAAATCATCTTACACGTAATAGAGATGCTAGAATTGGACATGATACTTGTCCAAGAGTATTTGAAAGGTGAAAAGTTTCGAGGTTTCAACTTCAATGTACTAGAGCCTGTTGGGAAATGACCACGTCAAATAAACGCATGTCCAGAAACGTTTAAGCCTACAGGGTCACACGCGTTAACACGTAGATACCGCTTATTTAACCAAGTTAAGTTAACTCTAATAACTAGTTAAGTTATTAGTTAATTTTTGATAATTTAATAAATGTTATTAAAATTATAAGATTCAAGGTGAAAGTTGTTAGGACTAAAATGTTATCTCTAATTACTTGAAGGGTTCCTATAATTAATTAATAATAAAAAGTTATTATTATTTAATTATAAAAGGATTATCTATCTGTATAACTAAAAGAGGAGACCCTTAATTATTTGTCAAATATATACCCATGTCACATCATACAAATCCTATGTGTCATCACCATATAAAAGAAATTGATGATGTGGATTTTCCTACACTTTTTATTCCAAATAAGGTAATATTCAATTAAAAATTATATTATAACTATTTTCATTTAATAAGGTAATAATAAAATTAAATTATAACGATTTTAATTTAAAATAAATGTGTCATGTGATAACACTTATAATTTTTTATTTTAGTCCAAACTCATGACATCCTTTAATCTATTTTTTCCTTCTAATTTTATTTATAAAATCTTTTAGTTTTTTCATCTTACTCTTAACTCTTCTTTCTCTAACTTTCTCTAAGTCTCTCTTTTAAAAAAAAAAAAATAAATAAACTTTTAGTAAGTTATGAGAACTTGTTTTTAATGTAATTATATCTTTCATTAAAGTTTTGTTAATTTGAAATTTTTTATTATCATCTCACAGAATAAGGGAATTCAATTTTCAATATTTAGTAACTAAATACAAACTTTATGGACTAAATCATCTCTTTTTTATGGATCAAGTTCATCATCTCTTTTTTAAAGAGTTTTTTTCTTTATGGATCAAGCTCATCATCTCTTTTTTAAAGAGTTTTTTTCTATTTTTTTTAGATCACACAAGTTAGTTACAATTCAGTATGCAAATGGTAAGACTTGTACTTCTATTAATTTTATATTACTTTTCAAATATATTATTTGATCGTTGTAGAATGATTTATGTTTTGTACATATATATGCATATTAGTTATTCAATAAAATGTCTAAATTGTTATGGTAATTGTTACAATTTATTTTTTCCAAGACTATTAACATACACATTGTTTATCAGATTGTTGCAATGTTAACATATTATAACTACATGAAACGAAAAGGTCACAATGACTAGAAAATTATTTTTAGCTACAAAAATGTCAATTTATAACATACATATATTTTTTAACCTTCTCATTTCATTGATATATCGTGGAGAAAAAATGTTATTATTTCATTTTTGAGAGGTTAAAATTTATAAAGTATCACTAATAACGATAAAAAATGTTTCTCTCATAATCTAAAGTTTCCCCCATTTCATATACCGTTTTGACTTACGATTCCCATATTACGACATTTTATAATGCTATCCGTGCATCGCACGGGTTTAACACTAGTATATAAATATATTAATATAACCCTTGAATGAATATCTAGACCACCGAATCACTTTGCTTCTTTGTGTATTCGGCCAAACGTGCGAAACAAACAAAACAAAACCCCAAGCTTTGACTTTCGAATCGATTATTTTTGCTTTTCTTCTTGGGGTTTTCGTACGGACGAAAAGTAAAAAAAAACCCCAAGGGGTTGTTGGTCACGTTTGATGTTAAAACACAAAAGAGAGGAGGTAATTAACTTGGTTAATTGAACTAGCATTTGGGTGGTTATCAATGACGTGTTGTGTGTGCGATCGTAGAGGGTTTTACCATTAGTGAAACATATTCGTTTATTAAACGGTTAATTGGAGCTAGCTAAAATGTACACGTTTTCTATCTTAACTAATTATATATACGTGTTTATGCTTCCGCAATTGTGTGACAATTTGTTTATATTTATTTGCTATATTCTAACAGAGCCATCAGAGGTGTTGCTTGTTAAAACTTAAACATGCCAAAAATTATTATAAATGTAAAGGTTCTACATGGTCTTTCCCATGGAATTTTATACCGATAAAAATAGAAAAGTTAGTTGAAACACATACCAACTTCAAATGACTATAACGAGGAGTTTATATGCCCGTGCGTTGCACTGGGTAGAAATTTACATGAATATATTTTTATTTTTTAATTATGTCATACTCGATATTTTTTGTATTCCGTCAAGTACAAAAGACCATTTTTTAACGTTTTTTTGGTTATGCCATTTAACTATAATAAAATTAAAAATATTTGCTTTAGATATAACATTGAAATTGAAAATTCATACATCAATCTACTAACAAATTAAAACAGAGTTAATGGCAATATATTCTAACAAATTAATATGGAGGTAGTGGAAATATAGAAATATAATATTGATATATATACAAATATACAATAATAACAACTAAAAAAATAAATTTAAACTGAGTTAATGGCAATATAATATAACAAATTAATATGGAGCTTGTGGAAATATAGATATATAATATTGATATATATACAAATATACAATAATAACAACTAAAAAATATTGAAGAGGGGAAAAAAACCAAACATGCCCCAGAATTGAACATGTGTGGACTTCCAAGTAGGCATGACGTAGAAACCACCAACCTGTTAATGTTCCTTCGATATTGTTTCTTATACTAAATATATATATTTATAGTTTAGCCTAATAAGACAAAATAACTAATATTCATAGTAGGTTAAAATTGATATATCCGAGTATTTTTTACCCGCGCTTTACGACGGGGTTAAAAAGTACATTCTTAAACTACAATATGAATTTCATTTAAAAATTTAAGTTGACGAAAGTATAATCTCTTTATGGTTATTTTTTTATTGTATTTTTTTTTTGGAATGCTGCTTTTTTTTTATTATACTAATATGTATGTATAATTGAAAAATGTAACTTAATACAAATTTAATAGAATATTACATAAAAATATTAATTTAAATTATCGTTTGCAATTATTTGTATAATGTAGTAAAATTAGTATAAAACTTTGTTGTAAAACTTTGTTGTAAGAAAAGAGAAAAAAATGTATAAGTTGTTAGTTTAAAAAAAAGGGAAAAATTAAATTTAAAATGTAAAGGAGGAAAATGGAAAATGTTAAAAAGTAAAGGGTATAAAATGGAGAAGTGATAATAGTTGAGACGAAGAAAATGGAAAGTAGCTAAAATTTAAAGGGGAGAAAATGGAGAAACACTAAAACTTAAGGGGTGGCAATTTTAAAGTTACAGAGTAGAAAATGTAAAAGTACTAAAAGTTAAGGGTAAAAAGTTAAAAAACGTTGAAACATAAAGGGTAAAAAATAAAAAAGTGCTACAACTTAAGGGGTATAAAGTATAAAATTTTAAGAGGTAAAAAGTGTAAATTTTTTTTTTTACTATTCATAAGGTGATCAAATTGATGTAGGGGGAATTATAGGACAAAGTAGAATCGCAGGGCCAGCAACTTATAGAATTGTCCCCTTGCCATGTAGACATGTACTCCATAAAAGAGGCTAAAATGTTCACATCTTTTATATCATATTATGTGTAAATTTCATACGATATGATTTTCGTTCGATCACACACCATCTTATGAAAATTTTGACTGAACCTTCAAAATTTAAGTCTCGCTGTAATGACTAGATAAATTATTTATAACTAGCAAAATACCTACGCAAATGAAACGTAAATTGAAAATTCATAAACAATAGTGAATCATGATAGTATGTATCAACTTTCTTATGTTCCCATGGATTAGCTATGAAGATGAATTGGTAATGGTAATATGCCTCTTTAACTCGTGTAAAGTGTTGAAAAATGAAGTTTAAAGATGTACTGTGATTAAATATATTGTTAAATGTACTGAAATAGTTAGAATTACACAACTAATTAAAATTGAGTCTCAAAAAAATGAATGATAAAATGCTTTATAAGCGGAGCTAGGATATTTCGTATAGGGGGCAAAAATTTTATTTTTTATTTTTTATATCATTTTGGGGGGCAAAACTCCAAAACTGTCACTAATAACCTTTAAAAAATTAATTTTTTCCACAAGTCTAGATTTTTAGGGGGGGCGACTGCCCCCCATGCCCCTCTCTAGCTCCGCCCCTGTTTATAAGTAAATATAGATATAACAGGTATAGATATATCAGTTTTCCTCACAAAGTGCACTTGAAACACATGTATATATAAATTGATTTTGCAAATGTGTACCCAATTTAAAGCAATGAATATTTTATCATATTCTTAGGTGCTGCAAACCAGCATATACCAAATTGCCAAGTAAATTACTTAGTGGATTTGTCAAGTATGTTGAAGCCCTCTGTTAACAAACTAGATATGTTCAGAATACTAAAACAAATTCTTAATCAAAACAAGTTCCACATATACGCAAATAAGAGATATTTAGCAAAACTGGTATGAAGATATAAAACGAACCTTGATCCAGGTATAGACAACCACGTTGGGTACTTCGTATCCTGTATGGCAGCCACTCTTGCTGATAGCATCAGACATTTCTTCCCATTATTGTCTAGAGAAAACCACTGTCAATCAATCAACACCAACATGATGAATATATGTAAGTATTTGTTTGGAAATTTGTTATCGTTCCCCTTTGATATGGAACCACGTCTCTAGGGTCCATAACAAGTACGCATGACAAATAAATGAAGGAATCCATTTTAAAACGGTTTCAGAAATTACAGCAATGAATCAAACTTAATTACCGCTTGACCTTTGTTGATTAGAAATCCTTCGCAAAGAATTGAGTGGAGTTCCTTCTTTGTTTTCCATTTCAGCCTATTTTTTGGCCATCTGATTATGTCTTGATAATCATTTAGCAATACTTGTTTCCAATATGCCTCATCGTCTGAATCATACATGGGTTGCGTAGCTAGCTCTGGCACTTGATGTTCCACCTATATAAACAACTTGAGACTATGAAAAATAAAGCAATAAACTCTCATTCTCCAACTGTGTTGCAACTAATACCAAGATATCTTAATGAAAAATAGAAGCAAAATAGTGGAAATGGTGTAAATGAATAAATGTATCGGTATTTTTTGTCATCGTATCTTACTTTCTCCAATGGCCGAAACTCGATGCCTTCAATTTGTAGGCAAGTTCTATCCCATCCATTAAACACAATTTCAATATCAACAATTCTCCGGTCACTTTTAAATTGATACAACTCAGCCATCAACCATCCACCTTCTCCCTTACTGGTAAGGGGGTTAGTCTCTGGAAATGCATCGAACTTGAACTCGAAGTCTATTGTATGCATCCTACTTACATGTTTGGTTTTTAATTGTGTGAAGCTGTTGAAACGGGGGTATCGATGTAGTTTACCTACAAAAGGCCTAGCTGGCACCGGTTGCATGACACATGGGTAAGTTAATGCCATGTAGGATGCCCAGTCACAAGCCACATAGCTGCCACATTGGAAAATGGTGAATAAAAACTCCCTTTTCCCTCCAAAAACACAATCGGTCTCTATCTCTCCGCACGAGCTCCACCATGTCGTCATCTTCTTCATCCTCTGTTCAAAATCAAATCGCTCACCCCCTTTTCTACTATTGCCCTTGTGGAGAGAAGATGTTTGTTCGTACCTCCTGGACGGCGCTGAACCCTGCACGGAGGTTTATCAAGTGCCCAAATGTAAGTTCACTAATCTGACCTAATTTCCTTGAATGTCGAATTATTGTGGGGGATGAAATAATTTGCTTAATAAAGAATTGCTGATGGTTTGATTTTCTTTGTTGTGGAGGTTAAAAGCCAGAATTGCGTGCGCTATCGCTTTCTCGATGATGAGCTTACCGATTAATATAAGAAAGTACTTTTTGAACTTAGGATGGAAAACATGAACAACTTAAGGAACCTACAGCTTGAACAAGAAGTTACAGACACAAAGATGGAGCTGATGAAGAAGATGGAAGAGTTGACTTTGGTTAAGTCAAAATTGAAAATGTTCGACAAGCTGTTGGTTGTGTTGGTTGTAGTTGTATCTATGTTGTGTAGTCTGGTAGCTTTTGTGTTGATGAAATAAGTGGCAGCTAGTGTTGATGGTAACAAGCTTTTGATCCTTAGTCTTGTTTAGTGTAAATGGTAGGAATATAACTTGTAATGTCAATGCTTTTGTAATGAAAATTGGTAATGGTTTGTTTTGTAATCCCAATGGTGTTGAACTGATGAAATGCAGATATGTACAAGTGTGGTATTGCTGTGATCAAATGCAGATATAACACAAACATACATATAACTAGATGTGCTCATAGGTAAATGCATATAACAAGAGATGCTTAAAGCATGACTTACATAACCAGAGATGCTTAAAGCATGATTTACATAAGATCTGTACACAAGGCATTTACAAAAGATGCTTATAGTAGCCATATGATGCCCTTCAAAAACATGCATAAAGCATCACCTACTAAATGGCTTATAGCAGCCATATGAGTTACCAAAAAGATGCATAAAGCATCACCTACTAAATGGCTTATAGCAGCTAACCATCTACTACTACATTGACTGCACAGAACAATGTCATAAGGACCACACTACATACATTACCCATACTACATACATTACACATAAGTTTTAGAAGTTCTGTACATACAATCACTCCAAGTCCATAGCAGTGTCTGCAGTACTTCCTGGACCACCAATCTTCTTACCAAGCTGCTTCTTTGCAATCCTTTCACTGGCCTTCCTTTTCCTTGATTGATTTCCATCATTCACTGATTCTTGTGTCGGCATAATGGGATCTGGATTGGCATCATCATTGAGTGGGATACTTGCTCCTTATGCCCTTGTGACTACACCAGATGCACCCAATCCAGAACTGTACCAGCTCAATGATCTTCCAAATGATCCCAACCTACTAGCTGGACCTCTGCCACTTAGAGCACCTCTTCCCCTTGCCTGTGGAAGTTTACCACCTCTATTCACTGGACCAATTTTATTATCTGTCACGGGTATCTTACCTGCACCACCAATCTTCTTAGAAGGCTGAGTTGATACAGGGTGGGAAACAACTGGACCACTTGAGTTCATTATCACGGGTATCTTACCAGATGGACCAACATTAGTAGTTTCCAGAATTGTTGAAAGTGATGCAGTCTTGGGTGATTTTTCTCCTGCAGAATCATAATCCTCACCACTCTTACCACCTCTTGTCACTGCACTACTCTTACCACCCCTTGTCACTGCACTACTCTTACCACCCCTTCTTACTGCATGAGTCTTACCACCCCTTGTGATTGCACCTTGCTTACCACCCCTGTTACCAGCAACACTCTTACCACCTCTCATGCCATCACCCAAACCAGTCACTGCAAATAAATAACATGAGTTTTTGTCAAATATTAAGCAATTGAGTCAAATATTAAGCAATTGAGTCTGATGAAATAAATAAGTAACTGTAAGTTTTTGTCAAATATTAAGCAATTGAGTCTGATGAAATACAAGTCACAAATACAAGTCTGATGAAATACATGTAAGTTTTTGTCAGTGTAATCTAAATGATGTACATGTGTTAGAGAGCTTTTCAGGGGAAACTGCAGTGGCTGACCACTTAAACCCACACCTTGTAGTTCCAAGTCTTTGTTTAACTGGTGAAGCACCCCTAGGATTACTGGGCTCAGGTACATCACCCTGCAAATATTAAGCATGAACTCAATTGCCAACAAATGGATCTACTTGTGAGGACAACATTAATGTCTTGTGGTCACAATGGTATACCTGTTTTGAAACTGGAGGTTGAGTTGGAGTCCTTTTTGTTGCAGTACCTTCATCTAAACCAGTTGCTTTCTTTCTCCCTGCCTTCTTCTTTGGAGGTTTCTCTCTTATCACCTTTTCATTTTTACAACCTTTGGAATTATGTCCCTTCTCATAACAGTTTTGACATGTCATTGTGACTCCATGCCTAGTAACCCTTGAACCTTGCACCCTTGCTTCATGAGCTGCTCTATGCCTTTTCTTCTTGGGCCTTCCAGGCATTATTTGGGGTTTGGGTGGTAATGGCTTGTTTTGATATACCTTTGGCCAAAACTCCATACCAGGCATAGGATTCATATGAAACTCGTATGCCTTAAGATACATTTCCATTCTAAACCAGTATGAGACATGATCTTCTGGCAACTGATCACACTTAAGAATAGCAGCCACCCCATGTGCACAAGGAACTCCACTAATTTCCCATAACCTACATGAACATTGACTGGAGTCTAAGTCCACAGCAAATGACCTATTTTGTTGTCTAATCTCAAACTTACTACCTCCAGCATGAATGACTAACAGATCACCTATTTAATCCTTAGTCCAGTTCAACTTTTTCCTAATGCTAGGTGTTATATCCATTCTGTCAAGGTCCCAACTACTACTTATGTACCTTAAGGTTTCCATCCTAATAATCACAATCACTCTAATGGCCTCTAACATGGTAATGATGGGTTTGTTCCTAACCCTCAGCAACACAGAATTCCAGCACTCACTGAACCCGTTTTCTACAGCCTCACATCCAGTATGCAACCAGAAAAAGGCTCTAGACCATGACCTGGGATTCCTTTCAATCAAATATTTATAGGCATTAGGATTACCTTTCTTAATCTCAGCCATTACCCCTTTCAAACTCATTTTCATGAGAAGCTTTTGATGCCCTCCAAAACATATTTCTAAAAGCTACTCCACTGTATCTCTTCCTGAAATTTTCATAGATGTGCCTAGCACACTGCCTGTGCTCTGAATCAGGCATCACCTCTTTCACAGCTTCAACCAAACCCTACATCATTGATGATGGGTTAGTACACATATATATAAATACATACATATTTCATATCCATACCATATTTGAAGATGGAAATATATACATTACCTTATGTTGATCAGACATTAATGTCAAATCTTTAACAGATGGACAATCTAGATCATGACTCAGCAACCTTAAAAACCAAGACCAATTATCCTTATTCTCAACACCTACCACTGCCCAAGCTATTGGATATATTTGATTGTTCCCATCCCTCCCCACAGCAGTAAGCAACTCACCTCCACATGTATTCTTAAGGAAACAACCATCTAAAGCCACTATTCTCCTACAACCTCTAGCCCACCCATCTTTCAAAGCTTTCAAGCAGACATACACTCTTTCAAAGTAAGTGACATCATCAGGATTGACTGTCACACCTAGTTGAAAAGTTGAACCAGGGTTAGTCTTTAGCAGAGCCTCTCCATATGATCTCAACATCCCATAGTGCTCCTCTAATGTCTTTTCATATTCCTTTAGACACCATGCCCTTGCCTTCTTACATTGTTTACCACTCACAGTACACTTATACTTCTTCATCACCATATCTGCTAGGTCACATAACCTAATCTCAGGGTTCACCCTAATCTTATCAGCAAAATGTTTTCCAATCCACTTATAGTTGATCAAAGACCCAAACTTGAAGTTTTTGGCACATGTGTGCAAACTGTTATATGACATTACAATGAAAGATTCTTCTTCTTTCATCCATCTTCCCATCAACCTCCACTTACAGCAAGCCTTCCTGCTGTTCCTTGTGATTCTAACATTTGGATACCTCTTACCCTTCCTCTGCTTTCCCTTCTTTTTATCTTTGATCCTTGGTGGTCTTGTACCACATCTAGCTATGATCTTCTTGAAGCTACTCCTTTCATACCATATGGAGTAGCCATTAGCTAGTGCATAGTAAGCCAAGCAATCCTTCAACTGTTGAGGTCCTTCATACCTCTCACCAATCTATGTTTATCATAAGATTAAGTAAATGGTTAATCTATTATGCAAAATGCAGATTCAATAATGTAACAACCGGCAAATTAGGACTAGAATTAGTGCCTAATTCTTCGTTAATACATGTAATTAGTTCTGCGTTAGGCTAATTTATGTATCGAATTATATATATTGTTGAATATATACAAAAATGCGATTTGGTTAAATCGTACGCAGTTTAAATCGAATGTATTTCGATTCAATTTAATACGGACGTTGGAGACCAATTTTATTAAATAACACTTTGATGTCAAAAATATTGTTATAATAATATTTCGTATTCATTCGTATCGTACAAACAAACCTTACACAATTTAAAAGGTTAAAAAGCGCAACTAAATAAATTAACGTACATTTTATAACTAAAATATAAATTAAACTGTAAAATATTTAAATAGAATATCGCGTAATAAATTGTATTTTAAAACGTACCAATTAATATATAAAATGATTATTTAACGTTTAAACGACGGAGCAAACGAACACCACACGGAACGAGAACGCGGAGCGAAAATGGGAGATAACCTCCCATTTCCCCCACCTTTTCTTTCATTATTCTCTTTCTCTCTCTCTCTCTTTCACTTTTTCTCTCAAAGTTTCATCACCAAAAACCTCACAAAATCACCAAATAAACGTACCAAACGACCTTGGATCTCATTATCCCTTTGGAAGAAAACGACCACCGCATCACGATCTATCATCCTATCTTTTCGGATTTTTGATCCGACACCTTGTAAGTTTCCGACAAAATCCCGACATCTCTCGTTTTTGATCATTTTTACTTGTTTATGGTTTATAATGTCTTGATATGTCCAAAAATGGGTTGGGTAAAAGATTTGGACCGAACGGAAACCGGAAAACTCGTTTTCGGCACATTTTCCGGCCAACAGACCGCGACGTGGCATTTGGACCCAGATCCATGCGACGTCAGCCTCAACGTCGCACAACCCCTCGTAACGTCGCATTGTGCGACGTCAGTCACAACGTCGCATTAAGTTGCGACGTCGCGTATAGCGACGCCATGCTCAACGTCGCAGTCAGGATCTGCGACGTCGCACCCGACGTCGCACCCAACGTCGCACAAAACAGAACTTTGAAAACTCAGATTTTTACTAAGTGTCGGAATCAAGATTTTAACACCTGATTTTACCCAAATTCGGATCCAGATGCGTTTTTCGTCAAAGCAATATAGTAGAAATAAAAATTTTCCAAGCTGACCTGGCAGCTCGACCCCAGCCAGGGGCTCTGCCCCTTGGACCCCGCCAGGGGCTGCCGCCCCTTGGACCCCGCTACCAGGGGCGCTGCCCCCGGACCCCCGTCATTAAATGTTGTAAATACTTTTCACACTAAGTGTTGAACACTTACAAATAACGAAACCTGATTCAACGATACAAATAATGATAACACTTTGAATCATTATTACAAACCGTCACCAACGGGCCATACTTGTTTTCAAACTACAAACGGATTACTAAACAAACACTTGGACATAACGAGTTGTGTAGACAACTAGCCTAGATGGTCTTGCGAGACATCTACTTACTTAACTTTATATGTTTAGGCATTTAAAAGTTACGGGTTCGGAGAACCAGCTGTTGATATTACTTACTCGTTTATTGATATAAACGCACTTGCAAAGACTCAGGTGTGTCTTACGGCCCCACTTTTACTGTTTTAACTTATTGGGGGAGATGCATGCTACTGATTTTCTTGAACACAAGTACTAAACTGTTTACTATACCAAACGGAATTGCATGAGTTACTTACTATTTACTGAAGTCTCTCCATCATATATCGTTAGTTATGCACTTAAGCGCGAACAGTAGTTAATGGATCCATTAGGGAAATGACCCTCCCCGCCCGGGGTAGTAGCGCTACCACGAACCGTTATGTATAAACGGGCGACTATTATTTCTTTACTTATGCTTGCTCAATTACGAGCATGTCACGGGAGCAACTGATTATTTACGGGTTAAGCTTCGATTATGAGCCTCATGGCAACGGTATAACTTAATTACTTTACTTTTGCTGGATTTGCAAATACTTTATATACGCCTGTGGGCACTACTGATGAAATCTTGTGTTCAAACTGATTATTTACTGATAAACCTGTGAGATTCACCAACCTTTTGGTTGACCATTTTTAGCATGTATTCTCAGGTACACTTACGGAGTAGGATCACTCCAGGATCACTAGCTAGAGTCGCATGATTTCCAAACTGCATTTAACGGAGATTCTTTGGCATTATCTTTTGTTGCTATGGTTATGTAATAGAATCTCCCGCCACATACGCGGACTCTAGGCTTACATATTTTTGTAAAGAAAACTATATGTTTTCAAACGATTAATTTATGGAATGTAACTATTTTACAAAACGTCTCATTTAGAGGTCGTTTGCTGTATATCTTGTGCTTTGTATATTGATTAGTAACACCCAAGTATGCTTCCGCAAATCACTAAATTTGGGGGTGTTACAAATAATGTCATAGGGACCATAAGTTGTGTTAGGAATACATTACCTTGGGTTCCTTCAATCTCCAATGAGTAGCACTGTCATGAATAGGAAATTTCTCTAATGGAGGTTCGGGCACAGGCAGGGGATCAGTTGGAAGCTCTTCATCATCCTTTTGTTTCAAAGCATTAACCAATGAAGTAATGAAATCAGCATGTTCATTAAACACTACCTTCTGCATATCCTCCTCACCTTCTACATTTGAGGTAGCATTACCTAATTGTGGTAGATGTTTATTTTCTGGAATCCTAACAATTGGGTTACCTTTCCTAACCTCTCTTATCTCATCTTCACCTTCACTTAAATGATCTAATGAGGCTGCTGACTCACTATCTGACTCACTGTAGTCACCTTCATCTGACTCTAAATTCTCAACATCAGCCTTACTACTACTCCCCCTGCCTCTGTTGTTTTCTCCTTTCTTACATGTACCTTTTTTGGTACTCCTGTAACTTTACCAACACCATAGGCCGGTTACATCATTATTAGATGGTGTATCCTTCACATGTTCTTCTACTTCTTTTCCCTTGTTCTTACAACTAACCTCAGCTTCTGGTTCTACTACTTCTTTTCCCTTATTCTTACAACTACCCTCTGCTTCTTTGACATTTTTAACATTTGCATTCTCATTCATCTCCTCATCAACTTCACTTAAAGACTCTTTATTGTTACCAACATAACCACCTAAGTCAAGCATCAAATGATCTATGTAAACATGCACTCTACCATAGCTCTCAACTATGTCAAAGAAAGTATCTATATCATCATCATTTTCTATTATCATTAAGTTCTCAAAACCAGAATCAGGTAAAAGGTAATATGCATTTGACATTGGTAACCCAATTTCAGTCATTATTAACTGAACAAACGCATCCAAACTCATCCTATGAACTAACAACGAAACTTCTGCATCACCAATATACCTGAGTGGTTGGAAGAAGAAAGCCCCATCATAATGGACACTTATTGGAAACCCTCGGAATGCACCTTCCATAGTCTGCATAATAAATAACGATAAACACAAAATAAGTGAGAAATCTAGTAAATCGAAGCATTACCAACAACAAAAAACATTTTTTACAGCTTCAAAAAAAAAAAATTGTTCGGAAAAACCCTAAATTTTGATCGGGAATACTATAATTTGATGTTAATACTCGAACGTAGGTGACAATCATACCTGGTGATAAACGCTCAAAAGTACTATATTTTAGTAGTATTTTACCCCTATTCTTGGATATTTCTATTGCATTTTATTAAGAATAGATATTGATTTCGTTCATATTTGCAATTAGATGTGGAAATGGAGCGTTTATGAAGAAAAGAATGGAAAACAGTCAATAAACAAGCTAAATGATACATAGTTGAAGAATAAAGTGAAGCCGAAATCGAAGAAATGAAGAAATGAGGAAAAATCAAGAAACCGGCTGGAAAATGCATCCATACGCCGTATGGAAGTCCATACGCTGTATAGATTGCAGTGCAGGAGGCCCAGGTTACGCGGACTTGGGCTGGGCTTGAAATCAATCCATACGCCGTATGGAAATCCATACGCCGTATGGAAATCCATACGCCGTATGGATCAAAATTCCAGAAATATAAAAACGCGCAAAAAAACCCTAAAAATAGTGTGGTTAGTTTGTTTTCGTTTCCAGACGATTATTTTCGGTATTTAGGTTTAGTTTACGATTTTCTTTTGTATTTTGGAGGTACGAAGGGTGAAGATCGAGGATAGTTCATCTAAATCTTTCGTAGTTCATCGTTATTGATTCGGTATACTTTCGTTTCTTTATTTCATTGAAGAATTTGATTTATTTGAATCTGATGTATATTGTTTTCATGATGAATTGAATATCCAAAGTGATTGTGTAGTTGATTGAACTTAGATTATGATTATTGAACGATTATAATTGCGTATTGACTAAGTTATTTAATTGAAAACGGTTATATTACTCGTGAATCCTTGTTTATTGGTGACTAGTTATTATTGTTGCTCAACGTGGTTGATAATATTATTGAGATTGAGTTCCTTTAATGTTATGAATTATTGATGATTAGAATCTAGGTTTTAATCATTGCTAAATAGATTGAGTTTGATAGGTTGAGTATACGATAATTATCTACTTTAAAATGAGCAAGACAATAAGTAATTATTGGGTATTGTTGAGTCATACCACTAGAGTTAATTATAATGAGTTGTGAATACTTAATGCATAATTTAGGGAAAGGCACACAATTGACTGATCATCTTGTGACATTGGAACCAGTGTTTAATGTTGGACCCTAAGTTGTAGGAATTAGTTGGACCCGAAACGTTGGCTAGTTCATATTCGATTTAATATTCATTAAAGAATTTGGTATTAAGTTGATATAAAAGAATCACAATTAGATAATCAATACGCAATGAATCAAGATATATGAATCTGAGTGACATTAATTATACAATTACTTGTTCCCTCCTATAGTAATCTATTTGTTATTTTAATTAGTATTTATTATTATTTATTTATTATTTTAATTTAAGTTTTATTTAAGATTAATTATTTTAAATAAATGTTTTCTAAACAAATGTTCGCACGGAACTAAAACGCCCCCCATATTTACTGCTTTCTAGTTAATTGTTAATTTCTATTTTAAATATTCCACCATTCCCTGTGTTCGAATCTGACTTACCGAATCTATATTTACAATTGATCGGGTATTCTTGCCTGGTTGCTTGAAAGTATTTATTAGGTATTTCTGTTTATAAATAATAAAACAAGACGCGCTTTCATAGCACATCAAGTTTTAGGCGCCGCTGCCGGGGAAGCGGTTGTGATTATTTAAATAGGAGTTAGTGATTTGTAAACTTTTATTTTTAAAGGAATTTTGTTAAAAAAATAATTTTGTAAAGTTGTTTAAAGTAATTTAAGTAATTGTGTAACAAGTTTTCATTAATTCACTGGTTGAAACTAATTATCCTTTAATTGGTTAAATTTTTGGGGTTTTAGTTTCAACCGGGGGATGGGAATCCGTCCGCCGATTGGAGTTCCATTTCTTTAATATTGTACATGTTATTTAATTTTATTATTTTGTGTGAACTAACTTGTTTTTCGTTAGTGGTGTTTTGTATTTCCAGATTTATTTTTATTTAGGTTTGTCCAATGGCAAGGAGCTTTGAAAGTGATGCAAATGATAATGATATGGTCAAGAGAGATCAGTCTGCTAAGTCTGATGCTAGTTCCACTGAGATAGTATCTCCCTACACTCACTTAGGGCGCATTCCCGTTCCTATTGTTTCATCTTGTCAGGGATTGCTATCGGCACTTGAGGAGTTTAGAGGAGATATCCCTTTTAGTTCAGAGATTATTAGGAGTTCCACAATTGATTTTTCTGGTAATCAACAGGCATTGGTTGATGATGTGTTAGAGGCAGCTTTGATTAAGAGTCAGTATGGGATTGATAGGCAATTCTATATTGCCCTCACTACTTTTGGGGAATCTCTAGAAACTAGGATTAAGGAGGAAGAGAAATTCTACACTGCTCAGAAGAAAATATACACGGAGATTTATGAGATTCTGAGGCATTCTGCATTTCCATACTCGGCAAATCAAACCGCGTGTCTTGGTCGCATGATTAGGGCTTTGTATGAGGTAACTGGTCATCCTAGTGCAGAAGCAGATAAGGAATTTAAGTTTGGTTTAAGAGAATTGGTTCGATTGCTACATTCAGATGACCATTTGAAGGATATTACACCTCATCGATTCATTGTGACGAGTACTATTCATTACTATCTTCAAGAAATGGTGACGAAAGTAGATCGTCTTGCTAAGGAAGAATTAGATAGGCCTCATCCAGATTTCATTCACCTGAATAATGAGATTGATTTGGCTAGTTACTTGGGAGTTCACTTGGATGTTCTGATTGACAAGAGTAAAGTCTCAACCCCTTGGGAACATTTCAATCATGGAATGATGGAGATCTATACTAAGCTGGTTAATATTTTCAAACATTCGGGGCTAGACCTTAGCAATAGACAAGAGATAGTTCTTCAAAAGGTAGAAAGACGAGTGAGGTGCTTGAGAAAAAGTCTCTTGATGAGAAATCATTATGGAATAACTGAGGCATGTTTGGACTTTATAAGTGAGTTAGAGGAAAACCCCCTTGAACGTGAGTACAAGTTGGAAGATGATAAGTTGGTATTGGCACCGGAGGGAGTAAATAATAAGGAGATTAATAAAATCAGTTGGGACTTGGTTTATTTTCAGCACGTGACTGCCGAGCACTTGGCAAATTTTCCAAGTTTTGGTAATGGTATCATTAACGTCATTCCCATAATCACTGAGCGTTTCCTTGCTCTCTATCCTAACCAGTGATTCTAATCATTTCTTTTGTTTCTTATGCTATTGGATTGTTTCTAACATTTTGGTTTATCTTGGATTATGTTAGAATTATAGTTGTTTTGGATTTTTAGTTTTTAATTGTGTGATTTGAATATTAAGTATTTATTTTGAGTGTTATTTAAGTATGAGAATTTATTTAAAGTTTGTTAATTATTGTTATTTATTTTATAGTGTGGAATTGTGAAGATTTTGAAGTCGTGATTATCCTCCAGGTTTGAGATTTAATTATATAAAATTAGTGTGGGATTTGGGTTAAAAATTGGTTGAAAAAACGGTTTTGAAAAATTCTGAAATTTCAATCCATACGTCGTATGGATTGGTTGGGCCACTGGGCCGGGGCGTTGACTGGGTTTAATGAGTTTGACCTGGGCCTGTTTAATCCATACGCCGTATGGAATCCATACGTCGTATGGATCAAAAAGAGGCAAAACCGCCAGCAGCCCCTTTCTTCTTCATTTTCAAACCTAAAACCCATTTTTCACCACCTACGGCTGTAACTACACCACACCCCAAACGAAAATTCCGGCCACGCATTCATCGCCATTTTTGCGTATTCTTGTTCCACACACTTTCCTCTACAAGGTATAACTTTCCGTTTTCATTTTCGTTGATTAAAAATGCGTATTTGGAAGTTAGGGTTTATGATAGAATTTTGGGTATTTCGAATGTGGGTATGATTATTGGCATGTTTTGATTGATTTATGTTCTAATTGATATATACATTGCAATGTCATGCTCGTTTTTCTAATATGTTACATATATTAAGTTAATCGAATTATCCGTTAGTAATGATGAAATGTGAATATGATATATGCTCAATTGTGCTATGTTTTAATTTAGTGCTTATTAATTTTCTGACCACATGATGATTAATGCAAATATTTGTTTGGTACACAAGTGTTTGTGATTACGGTTATGTGATAAATTGTTATTTTGATTAATTGTGTTATGATAATTCATTGTGAGATTGTATGGATGTTTGCTAGTTGCTAATGCTCGAGTTTAGTGATTGTGCAATTTCGTATTTTCATAATGGTACCAAGTTATTATAATGCATTTGATTAGGCAATTGTCATGAATATTTAATTAAGTATATACATATATGCAATTTGAGTGGTTTTGTTTAAAGATTCAATTTAGGTTCATGAAATTGGTTTTTGCGGTAGTTTTAGGCTAAACCTTTATGGTGGATTATTCAACTTTGAGCCGAAATGCTGCCGAAATTTTGATTGACCTTTTTGTATTAATTGCTTATTTGGTGTTATTAACATTTGTTTTGTTCAGCAGTTATCATGTCTAACAGGAGAACATGAGGGGGTCAAACTTTGGGAAACCCATTGGTTCGAGCTCATAGATATCTCACTTTTCATGGGTCGTATTCTGAGACCACCAGATTTCAGTTTGGAGAGTGTCTGGCTTCTAATATTGGCCAGTCAATTGAGGTTTTTGATGCTGTTAATTGGAATGTTTTGGAGCATGTGATTGCCATAGAGGGGTTCACTAATGGTGCTGAGGCTATTAGGAATTTACTTGCTATTCCATATGTACTAGAGGATGGAAACATTGGATTTGTTTCCTATGCTTGGTCCCGGTTATTCGGTATCAGGGAGGATATCTACAGAGAGCTAGTTGTTGAGTTTTATAGCACTTTTAGGTTTGAGTCCAGGTCGACTCAATGGACTGAGAACTCCATTTTCTTCCAGCTAGGGGGACAGCCTAGACAGATGACTTTGGTTCAGTTTGCTTTGGGACTGGGGCTTTATGAGCCCAACGAGTTGGATAATCCTCACTTTTTAAACCACATTTCTGCAGGTGCTGTGAAGAAGCTCACTGACTTGGAAGTTGAGCAGGAGTGGCAGTTTATTGCTCAGGGTAACTATGGTAATTCGACACCTTCTTACATGCGTATTCGAGATCCTCGTCATCGACTCATTCACAGATTGTTGACTTACACCATTGTTGGTCGCAAGGAGGGGCCTGAGAAAGTTTCTAGACCTGACTTGTTTTATTTGAGCTCTATTATCAGGAAGAGGTTAGTGAATGTACCTTGGAGGTTGACGAAGTGGATGTCGAAGAGAGCTACTGGTACTAGAGATGGGAGTAGTTTGTGTGGAGGTCACTTTGTTACACGGTTGGCTAGATATTTTGGTTTGGCTACTCAGGATGAGATGGGGTCATGCACGATTGTTCAGCCTAGCATGGGTTGGTTGACTGCACGCAGATTGGAGGCGTTTGCTCTTATTGAGCCATGTATTACTTATGGTGGTCCTGCGGATATGTATTACTGGGTTCCGATTACTCCGGTAGGACAGACTTTGCAGTCGAGGCAGGCTAGAGCTAGAGGAGATACGAGTGGCAGTGATAGAGGTCGAGGTACGGCACAAGGCCGTAATAGAGGTTATGCTACGGAGTTTGATCAGCTATCTCAGCAGTTGCACCAGATGGAGTTACACCAGACTCAGAGGTTTGATCAGATAGATCTTATGCAGAGACAGCATTTCCATCAGACCAGTGAACATTTGGACTACCAGGATGGCTTGTTTGAGCAGCTGTTTGGTCAGTTTCCTTCTGGACCCGAGTATCAGCCATTCCAGTACCAGATGCCACCAGAGTTCATGCCACGACCACTGGTGTATACGTGACAGCGTCTAGTTTTATTATTTATAAAATACGGGAAATATCAATTACTACTATCACACAACCAGGCAAGAATACCCGATCAGAAATAGTATAGCTCATGATAAGTCCAGGTCGAACACTAGGAAAGGGATTAAAAGCAATAATAATCTTTAGTTCCGTATGAACATATTTATAAAATAGTAAATCAAAATAGATAAACTAAATAAACTAAATAAAACTAAACAAAACTTAAAATAAAATAAACACTAATGTACAATATGGAAGGAACATATAGCATGTAATAATTCACCATAGATTCATACATCCTGATACATTCACACGTTAATTATCTAGTTGTGATTTCTTTTATATCAACTTAACCCAAATTCTTCAATGAAATTAAGTTGAATGTGAACTAGCCAACGTTTCGGGTCCAACTAATTCCTATAATCTAGAGTGCTCCCTAGATTATGCATTAAGGATTCACGATCTATTATAATTATCCTGTGGTATCACTCAACAATACCTACTAATAATTACTTATTAGTCTTGTTCATCTTAGGGATATTGATTACTAATTCTTAACCTATCAGACTCAACGTATTTAGCAATAACTATAAACCTAAGTTCATAATTATCAATGATTACTATTACCAAGGGAACTCAATCTCAATGATCCTAGTAACCACGTTAAGCAAGCAATCAATACAGCACCAATAAACAAGGATTCACGGATAACATAATAGTCTTCAACTAAATAACTCAATAAACGTGCAAATGAAATCATTCAATAATCATAATCTAAGATTTATTAAAACAAATACTACAAGTATCAATTCATCAAATAAGAACATATCATAATATTAAATACTAAATTCTTCAATAATATTTAATAAAATATTCAAACCAATATGACGAATCACTCGAAGATTAGTTGAAATGGATCCAACCATCACTTCTCGTGCCTACAAAATGTACCTACGACTCAAAAATATAAAAACCTAAACCTAAAAATGAAATAAAATTCGTAAACTACATTATTGGGACTGAAAAACGTAATATGTATATCACCCCAAAACTGGTCTGGCCGAACTCTATTTATAATCTTCGAAAGTCGGCTCTCGACCGTCTACCAAGCCTGTTGACCGCCGATCGAGATGACGTCACCCACTCAAAAGTCAACTCACGCGTTTTCAGTTGCCGACTTCCTTTTTAGTTTCGACCGCCTACCAACCAGCTTGGCCGGCGGTCAAACTGCGAAATCCGGGCTCCAGCCCAACCAAATGGATTTGGGCTTGGACATTGGGCTTGCCTTGTCCTTGGGCTTCATTCTTGGACTTTTATTAACTTTAGACTCAAACTTGGGCTAGTCTTCACTTTGTAAACACAATTCCACTTGATTCTTCATAATTGCGCCATTTAACTCAATTATTTACTATTTTTCGCCCTTTTCTCCATAAAGCTTGATTTTAATACCTAATTGCAAATATGAATGAAATCAGTATCCAATCTTATTAAAATGCAATAAAAACATATAATTAATGGGGTAAAATACTATAAAAATATAGTACATTTAGACGCTTATCAAATAACCCCCACTTAGAGTCCTACTTGTCCTCAAGTAGAGTATCGATCAAAACAAAAAACTCATATCACCACTAATCTAAACAACTCAAAGGGTTTACATAAATCTTGCCCCCTTTCAACTCAAATGTTTAAATTTAAAAACCTATTATCTCTAAAGAAAACTTATTAAGAAACTATGAAAGTGTAACAGTCTACAATTATCCTTAGTGTTATATAATCCACATAAACAATCTATACATAAGCAATTGAGCTCAAATCTTATTATTCGCGTAGATATTTCCCTTAGATTCCCAATAATTGCATACTCCCATATTCATAACGTGCTAATACATATATTCAAGAGATCTAATTAAAACAATCATTTTTCAAATCAAGACAGCGGTGGCAGGTCTGTGCCTCAACACAACAAAGCGACATAACTTGATTTTGGTTTAGCAAGATATTTTAGTCAAACCAGCGGTGGCAGGTCTGTACCTTAGTACAACAGAGCGACATAATTTGACTACATTTTAAGAATTATGAATTTATTTAAACTCTTTTTACTCTTTTCATAGTATATACTGACGGAGACCAGGTCTGTACTTTCGTACAACAGAGGAAACAACACCCAGTATATACCCCAAATGAAGTTAATTAGATTCAAAAATATTATATATCGCACGCTATTCCTACGGGAATTAAGACAAGAGTCATACACAACTAAATTTCTTCTAAAAGTAACATCTACATTATTAATTTTTACTTAAGGGCTCAAAAACCTATATATAAACTGCTCATCAACATATTATAATATTAAGCTTAATAACACTTTTTATCTTATTTTTAAATCTCAAGAACTGTTAATTCACCCTTCATTGTTACAAAATAAATTAACCTTAGAAAAACAAAATTTTAAATTTAAAAATTCGGTTGAAAAATGGGCAATTTATAACCTTTTACTTGCGTATCTTAGTGGGATAAACACTTAATTAAGGACAAGTATGTAGAACATAATTCTTTTCTCTCATATCCCCCACTTAAAGATGTACAATGCCCTCATTGTACTAAAACTAAAAAAAAAATGGGAAAAGAGAAAAGAATAAAATAAGACTTCCCTGAATTCGAAGCCAAATGTCCGCGGCAAGTTGTTCGGCAGACGTTTTATTCTTAGAAAAATACAACAGCTCACACTTTCGTAGTTAATCACGATTGCATTTAGCATATGCAATAAGCCTTTAAACCCCTCGGTATCCCAAGTGGACGAGTTATAGTCTCGTGAGGGTTTCCAGGGAACACACCCACAAAGTTCAAAAATAAAACCAAGAAATAAATTATGTCCTGAAAAATAAACTAGCATAGCATAATAGAAGTTAAAATATTAGTACAGTCATCCAGCAAATAAAAATAAATGAAAATAAAAATAAAAATGTCTAAATAAAATACTAAGGAAACATAACCACATCAATCACTGTCACCATCCTCTCCATCTCTGCGAACACCGGACGGTCCTCCATACTCAGATGGTACAAATGGATCATAAGAAAGCTGATGGTAATCAAACAGGTGGTGCACCAAAGAAGTAGAATAATCAAACTGTCTCTGGTGCTCTCGATAATGGTGCTGCTGCTCCTGATACCTCTGCTCCTGATAGCGATGCATCCGCTCAAACTGCTGCTGCTGATATGTCTGCATCTGCTGGAACTGCTGCTGCTGAAAATCATACATCCTACCAATCTCTTGCTGTAAGTGATACATGTCATAGACTGGACCCTGGTGAACCTGTGGCTGTGGTGGAATATCTGCATGCTGCTCCTCGGGTGCAATCTCAACCTGTGGCTGTGCATCATGTCGTCTCCTCACACGCCTAGCACCCGGAAGTAATGGTGGAGTCCAAAGATATAAGCCTCCCTCCATAGGTCTCATGATAATCGAAATCTCTAGGAGCTTAGGAGCTCCCATAAACTGCATACCCGGTAGAACAGGAGTACACGACTGATACATATCCTGTGTAAGACCGAACCACCTAGCCAATCTAGTCACATACTGGCCACCACAAATAACACTCGAAGCCTTTGTACCTGTGGCCCTATGTGTCATCCAATCTGCCAATCTCCAAGGGATATTCACACTCCTACCCTGACTAATAGAGTGCAAATAAAACAAATCAATCCTATGCACCTTCTCGTGACCTGTCTTCCTAGCACATATCGAATGAGATAACATCCTATGAATAAGTTTATGTGCAGGGATCCTCACTAACACATCAGACGGACTTCGGTCACCAAATGCTCCATTAGCAATGTCTGTCCATCCTGCAGTAACCTCTAAATCATCATACCTATTGGTACGTGCAGCTATCAGAAAATCCCTAAAATGAAGATTATCCTCATCCTCAGCAGTGTACAACCCAATAGCTCGTGCAAACTGAATCAAGTCCAAATGACGTGGCTCACCACCAAGCATAAAACTCAAAGTATGCTCCAACACATCCTCAGATGATATATCAAACCTAACTGTGCTATAGAACTCAACAACCAACTCCCTGAAGATAATCTCATGAATACCAAATAATCTCTCCCAAGCAAGAGAAGTAAAACCAACACTACCATCATCCAACAAATAATCAACTGATAATAGTCGGTGTAAATACTGAATACCTGTCTCATAAGTATCGGGATTAATCACCATTTCCAAAGTATCCCAATCTAACACCTCTGAAGCTACGATTTCCTGATCAATGTTGGCTTGTAATCTATTCTGGATTCTAGCTCGGTCACCTGGCGATATAGTATGGTGCATAAACTGAAGAATAGGGTGAGTGCGAATAATCGGGTTAGCAACAACAGCTGCGCCCCTATCTACACGCATATCATACTCCATCTGAAACAATAAACTCACAAACATTAAAAGGATTTCTAGTAATTGAAATACAATTAAATATACAGTTATTACAAAGCTTCATAAATAATATGTACAAAAATTATTACTACACTCATGACATAAACAGGTTAGTTCAAGATATACTTATACACACTTATCAAAATTACATAATATTATTATTTACATAATACTACTCTATATAATAATATTCACATAATAATAATATCTACATAAAAATTATTAAGGCAAAAATTATTTACAACAACTCATTATATAAGTTACACAAACTTATCTACTAAAACATTTGCTAATTACAAGTTAAATAATTAAAACACATAAAAGAAATAAACATATAAGTGTAACATCCTCATTACCGGCCTAGGAGAAATTTGGTAATTTACTTAATGCATTGATTATTTATTTGGGTTTAGAAATAATTCGTATTATTTGGCTAATTGAAATAAATATGCTCAATGGTCAAATGACTTATTGTGATACATAAACTATTACTTGTTTCAAATAAATTTAGTTGACGGTATAATAAAATATATTTTCACGCAAACGATTTTTTAGGTTCCAGACAATAGGTTTAGAGCGGGTATTATTTGGTATCCACTTATAACCATTTTAGTTGGTAGATCGGTTCATTGTTTCCCCATCCCCAATTCATAATAACTTCCCAAATACAAAAACACACACACCTAACAATTAAGAGATCAAAGATTATCAACTAGAAATCGATTGAGGTTTTGGATTGGTGCTAGCACGTGATTATCTTCATCTTTAACGGATTATCATCTCGATTGTAAGTTCAAATTACCTTGATTATATGTATGCATATGTTAGGGTTTGATGAAGTTGAGTAGAAATGAGTAGATTTGATGATTGATGAGATTATTGTTGTTAGAACTTGTTACATGATGATACTTTAAGTTATTTGTATGTATAAATCGTGCCTTGTGTGCGGAATTGTGATTTTAGGAATTTAGTTCGTGGGTTAAGTTGTTGAATCTGCTGCTGCTGCTGTAACCTGATGATCCAGTCGGCGGGTCATGTGGCCCAGCCGGCGGCTTGCTTTCTAATAGAAGGGAACCGGCGGGTTGAATAACCCAGCCGGCGGGTCCCTAACCCCAGCCGGTGGGTCTCTGGCCTGCCCGGCGGCTTCTACAGGCTTTAAAAACATGTTTAAGTTCTGTTGTGAAAAAGTTAATTTGCCCGGCGGCTCGTATAGATAACCCGGCGGTTGGTGAGGATGACCCGGCGGGTCCTGTTACCCAGCCGGCGGTTCCTCGGCCGATTTCAGCATGCCAGTTTGATTTTTAACTTCTATTTTAAATTAGTATGTTATATGTTTATATAAGTGATTAACATGTGATATGATGCGATAATAAGAAAACGGAGGAAACGATATACACATTGGTACCTTAAGTTGGCGTGATTGATGTACATAGTGCACTTTGAATTAATGTACGGATATTTACGAAGGTTTATTGATTTGTATCCTTTTGTGTTCTCAGATAAACCGAAGACTCAATAATATTAGAACTTTGAGTGGAGCCGGTGACTGTAAAGGGTGAGTGGATCATTGACTTTCAGTCTAAATTAATTGTAACAATCTGGTTACAACGGGTAAACATGTTCTACTGTTATCCTTTGTATAAATTGCATATTGCCATGATGATTATGGAATGTGCTATCTTGTCAGGGGTCAATATGATATTGGGTTTGGATACTATTACTTTGAACGACATGATGACTTTGTACATGTGTTGTTTATCGAAATCATGTCGTATGTAGTAATGGTACTAAACTATCGGTAAGACCACTGTTTGGCCTTCAGTGGTTATAAGTGTTACTTGGGAATCACCGCGGCATGAGGGTACCTCAAGGACCACCGATCCTCTTTGATGTATTTGTTGTGATGCTTTGTGGTGATCAATTGCTATGATAGTTTAGATTGATAGTTGTGATCTATTCACTTAGCTTCGTGCTAATCCCTCTCCTCACTTCTTGCAGATTACTTTTGATGTGGGTGGGCAAGAAGTTGGTTTGAAGAATGTCTGACTGCCTACTCTGACTTTACGACATGTCGTCGTTTATAAACTTATGTTTTGGAATTTAAATAACACCTAACTTAATGTTGTAACTGATGTGGTTATTGTATCAACTTATCATGCAGGCATAGATTGTGTTTTGGGAACTATGTTATACGCAATCTATAATGCATGATTTGTCTTTAATCGCTTCTGATATATGTAAAAAAAAAAATGTCTCTTGAAATCTTGTGGTGTTATAATAAGCATAATACAAACAACAAGTCAAACAAATTCACACAAATAGTCAAACTGCCCCACTGCAGCCTTTAGCCGCCTGCCAAAAGACATGACCGGCGGTCGCCGGCGTTGACCGGCCACCGGAACAGTTGACCGGCGGTCAAAACCGCAATGTCCCATGAATCCGACAACCAAACAAACTCTCTACATGCACACCCCTAATTTTTATCAAACTCATTCACACATTCTTTCATTATAATCACAAAATACTAAACTTATCAAACACATTATCACATAATCATCTCAAATCTGCAAATACGAATTAACATTAATCATCTACTAAGGATTTCACACAAAAATACGATAGTAATTCGGGTATTGGCCAAGAACCCTAAATGTGAAAACCCTAAGTGAAAACTAATGTAAAAATGAAATGAGAGCAAGAATGTAGATGATAGTCACATGTAACATCCTCGAAATGGACCTAGTTGTTTATATATTATTTCTTGATTTAAATATGTATTTAAATGTGTTTGGAAATAATATTGTTTGAAATAGTTGAAATAATTGGAATAGGAGTCGAATATTCCAATGTGATAAGTAAATTATTAATTGTTGTAAATTAATATAGTTGACGGTGCAATAAAATGTTTGGACTCGCAAATGGTTTTCGGGTTCCAGACAATAGATTGAGATGGGGTATTAAATTATACCCGTATATTGAAGGCGGTTTGTGAACCGACTATATATTTAACTTTCCATTTTAGGAAAGTTCATTTAGAAACTTTAAAACTCACAGAAACTCTCAGAAAACCTCTGAATCAAACTAGAAATCAAATCAGGAAGTTGTGATTCTCGTGAAACTTCATCATGGACAGATTATCATCAGTATATTCTTCAATCAGTAAGTGTTCTTGAGTATTTAAGAATTTGATTTCGATTGAAATTTGGGTGAATTGATGATTTGGAAGAATTAGATGTTAGAAACATGTAATAACTGTTATATAGTGTTTATATGAAAGTATTTGTGACATATAACAGTTAGAAAATGAGTTTGGGGTGATTTTTGTTATAAACCCGTGGGTTAGGGTTTTGCTGTTCGTACAGGGCCTGGACGACGATGGAAGCCGGCGGCTTCATATGGAAGCCGGCGGCTTGGTCTTGTTTGTTGAAACCGGCGGCTTCATGATGAAGCCGGCGGCTTGTGCCCAGGTGGTTGAAGCCGGCGGCTTCTTTGGCAAGCCGGCGGCTTGTGTTGCATTTTAGGAAACCAGTGGATGGTGATAAGAAGCCGGCGGCTTCTAGGAGGAAGCCGGCGGCTTGGAGGGCTGATATAGCTTTTTATTATCTTGTTGATTGTTATGCGACTGGTACTTGTTGTAGAATGGTACTGTGATTGATAATTAATATATGATAAGAGTTATATTGAAATCCATAAAATGTGATTAGGAACTAGTAATTGAAAAGTAAATTATGTTAAGTTCCTAAATGTTAAAGATTGATATAAGTTTAGTATTGATGATCATAATTACTAACTTATATTTGATTTGTTGATTCTCAGATGTGGAGAAGGCTCAGTGATATTAGACTATTGAGTGGAGGCCTGAGGTAGTCGGTGAGTGGATCTGTAACCTCAGTGTGATTTAGTTGTAACGATTTGATTTACAACGAGTAATTTATAGTATTACTTTGATATGATGCATCTGTGGAGATATCTTGCCATGATAGATTAACTAGTTGCTTACTTGGCTGATTGTGCTAGTAGGTAAGATTCTGAGGTCAACTTGACTTGACAGTTGGACTTGGTTGTTATTGTAGACGACAGGAGATCTTGAAACTTGAAATGTCAGTTTGGAGATCTAGGTCGTGTGTGATTAACAACTGGTTATCGGTAGTTCTGTATAGGCCAATACAGATGATTGATAAGAGTTCCTTGAGTACCAAACCGGTATTAGGGTATCTCAGGAGCCACCGATCCTCATGACGATTGATAATGCTTGATTGGTGTTGCTTGTAGGACATTGATTGAATGTCGAGTGATTGATTGATTGATTTTCTGTTTATTGTTATTTGATGTAAACAGATTGTTATGCTAGGTTGGACTGTTGCTTATAGTTTCATTCACTTAGCTTTATGCTAACCCCACCACAGTTCTTCCTGCAGGTTAAATAGATGTGACATATTGGGCAGGAGGTTGTGGGACTGGATGGAATGTTTGACAGGCTGTTACTCTGATTTGATTTTGATAATCAAAGATATGTTTTGAATTATATAACACCGACTTTGTTGAAATGTCATGTGTAATAAGTTTGAAAAAGTTTAGTGACATTTTAAGTAATGTAAAACATTGATAGTATGTTTTGAAATATACGCTTCCGAGTCGCAAATATTATATTATTGTTTATATTTAAACGAGGGGTGATATCACATACCTTTTAAAGAAATAACAAAGTTCAATTGCGAATTTGGTTGATTTGGGGCTTTTTTCGAATTATTTCCGAGAGATAATTGGGGATTTGGGGGAATTTTAGTGTTTAAAAATGAGGGAGAAAGGGATCTGTCGTTTTATTTACCCCAGGCGGTTTAGCCGCTTACCAAAGCTCGAGGCCGGCGGCCAGAACCCAAAAGTTTGGACCCGACCCGGTTCTGTGACCCGCGCCTTTTTCAGCCCTTTTTTTTTATTTTTTTTTAGGAACAATAAGAAAATAATAAAACTTAAAAATTAATCTAATTTAATTTATACACATTAACAAAAACTTTATTTTATAACATCTACTAAAATCAATTCAAACCAAACTCATATATTAACAAATTAACAATTTACAAACTATATGGAATAAGCAACTAGTCAAATAAATTTAAATTGAAAATTGGAACAAGAACACTCCCCTCTAAAATGAGTTGATCGGTTGAGCGAGGGTAAAGAGTCTTCAAGTTAGCAATTTCCTTGACCATTTCTTTCGCCTCCAATTGCTTACTCACTATTTCCTAAACATTAAACACTTCTAAATACAAACATTAGATCAATAACAATAAATACAAAACTATTCACAATATTCACAAACAAATAATACACAATGTATAACACTTTACAAGATTAAAATTCCTTTTAATAACCGCTTTCCCCGGCAGCGGCGCCAAAAACTTGGTGTGTACGTGACAGCGTCTAGTTTTATTATTTATAAAATACGGGAAATATCAATTACTACTATCACACAACCAGGCAAGAATACCCGATCAGAAATAGTATAGCTCATGATAAGTCCAGGTCGAACACTAGGAAAGGGATTAAAAGCAATAATAATCTTGTAAATTACAGAATAAGGGGTTACGCTTTAGTTCCGTATGAACATATTTATAAAATAGTAAATCAAAATAGATAAACTAAATAAACTAAATAAAACTAAACAAAACTTAAAATAAAATAAACACTAATGTACAATATGGAAGGAACATATAGCATGTAATAATTCACCTTAGATTCATACATCCTGATACATTCACACGTTAATTATCTAGTTGTGATTTCTTTTATATCAACTTAACCCAAATTCTTCAATGAAATTAAGTTGAATGTGAACTAGCCAACGTTTCGGGTCCAACTAATTCCTATAATCTAGAGTGCTCCATAGATTATGCATTAAGGATTCACGATCTATTATAATTATCCTGTGGTATCACTCAACAATACCTACTAATAATTACTTATTAGTCTTGTTCATCTTAGGGATATTGATTACTAATTCTTAACCTATCAGACTCAACGTATTTAGCAATAACTATAAACCTAAGTTCATAATTATCAATGATTACTATTACCAAGGGAACTCAATCTCAATGATCCTAGTAACCACGTTAAACAAGCAATCAATACAGCACCAATAAACAAGGATTCACGGATAACATAATAGTCTTCAACTAAATAACTCAACAAACGTGCAAATGAAATCATTCAATAATCATAATCTAAGATTTATTAAAACAAATACTACAAGTATCAATTCATCAAATAAGAACATATCATAATATTAAATACTAAATTCTTCAATAATATTTAATAAAATATTCAAACCAATATGACGAATCACTCGAAGATTAGTTGAAATGGATCCAACCATCACTTCTCGTGCCTCCAAAATGTACCTACGACTCAAAAATATAAAAACCTAACCCTAAAAATGAAATAAAATTCGTAAACTACATTATTGGGACTGAAAAACGTAATATGTATATCACCCCCAAACTGGTCTGGCCAAACTCTATTTATAATCTTCGAAAGTCGGCTCTCGACCGTCTACCAAGCCTGTTGACCGCCGGTCGAGATGACGTCACCCACTCAAAAGTCAACTCACGCGTTTTCAGTTGCCGACTTCCTTTTTAGTTTCGACCGCCTACCAACCAGCTTGGCCGGCGGTCAAACTGCGAAATCCGGGCTCCAGCCCAACCAAATGGATTTGGGCTTGGACATTGGGCTTGCCTTGTCCTTGGGCTTCATTCTTGGACTTTTATTAACTTTAGACTCAAACTTGGGCTAGTCTTCACTTTGCAAACACAATTCCACTTGATTCTTCATAATTGCGCCATTTAACTCAATTATTTACTATTTTTTGCCCTTTTCTCCATAAAGCTTGATTTTAATACCTAATTGCAAATATGAACGAAATCAGTATCCAATCTTATTAAAATGCAATAAAAACATATAATTAATGGGGTAAAATACTATAAAAATATAGTACATTTAGACGCTTATCAACCACCACCACCACCACAGCCAGAGTATGGAGAGCCTTCTCACCAGTACCAGTACCGCCAGGATGATGACAGTGATTAGGATGATGTTCATCCTAAGTGGTTTATGATTCCAAACACTATTATTATTATTATTTTATTATTATTATTATGACTGTTTTTATTTGTAGGATTTATTAATTGTGTTGTGGATTTGTAGTTTTAGGATTTGGTTGTGCTTATTAATTAGGATGTTTAAATCTGGTATTGTTTAATTCTGTTTGTTGATTGTTCCCTCAGAATTGTGTTGTGAGTACGTGTTATGCTGGCAGTAAGTTCAGCGCAACAAATTGAATCGAGAGGATGTGGAAATTCATATCATCCTTGTTATACTCATTAAACTGCACATTATTCAAGGGGAGTTTTTCTGTTCTAAGTTCTTTTCTCTTTTTCCCGTTTTTGTATTTCATTATTTGTACAATGAGGGCATTGTACATCTTTAAGTGGGGGATGGGAGAGAAAAGTGTGAAGTTTCCAGATAATTGTCCAGTTAATTAGTAGATGATTTTGTAATTTGGTTAACTGTTATTTTATTAAGATAAGTAACTAAGAGGTTGTAATTTGCCCGTTTTTCAACCAAATTTTTAATTTTAAATTTTTGTTTTTTTTTAGAGATAATTATTTTGTAAATATGTAGGTTAATTTTAAAATTTTCTACACTTTTCAATTAAATATTAAATTGTGAAAAATGTTATTTAGCTTCATTATATGATGTATTGATAGGCGATTTATATGAGAATTTTTGAGCTTTTAAGAAATGAAATTAAGGAATGGATATTACCTTTTAGATGAACTTTAGCTGTGTATGACGTATGTCTTAATTTTCATATGAGTAATGTGTGATATGCCATAATTTTGAAATTTAATTGATATCATTTGGGGATATACTGGGTGTTGTTTCCTCTGTTGTACGAAAGTACAGACCTAGTCTCCGCCAGTATATTTAATGAAAAAGAGCAAAAAGAGTTTAAAAACTCATGATTTTAAAATATAGTCAAATTATGTCGCTTTGTTGTACTAAGGTACAGACCTGCCACCAACGGTTTGACTAAAAACATTATTGCTAAACCAAAATCAAGTTATGTTGCTTTGTTGTGTTGAGGCACAGACCTGTCACCTCTGTCTTGATTTGAAAAATGATTGTTTTGATTAAATTTCAAGATATGTAATATTGGCATGTTATGAGTATGAAAGTATATAGTTTTTGGGAGTTTAAGGGAATATCTACATGAATAATAATGAGTTGAGCTCAATTATTCGAATATAGATTGTTTAAGTGGATAACAATATCAATAATCATTATAAACTATTTGATGTTTTAATAATAACTTAAGGTGTAGATTGTTTCTATTTAATCTCATAGTTTCTTAATAATTGCTTTTAGAATTAACATATTTTTAAATTTAAACGTTTGAGTTGAAGATGGGTGATGTGGTGTAATTCCTTTGTTAGTTATTTAGATTAATGGAGATGACTGTTTTCTTAAGAAATTGATTTTTGAATCGATAGTCTACTTGAGGACAAGTAGGATTCAAGTGGGGGATGTTTGATAAACGCTCAAAAGTACTATATTTTAGTAGTATTTTACCCCTGTTCTTGGATATTTCTATTACATTTTATTAAGAATAGATATTAATTTCGTTCATATTTGCAATTAGATGTGGAAATGGAACGTTTATGAAGAAAGGAATGAAAAACAGTCAATAAACAAGCTAAATGATATATAGTTGAAGAATAAAGTGAAGCCGAAATCGAAGAAATGAAGAAATGAGGAAAAATCAAGAAACCGGCTGGAAAATGCATCCATACGCCGTATGGAAGTCCATACGCCGTATGGATTGCAGTGCAGGAGGCCAAGGTTATGCGGACTTGGACTGGGCTTGAAATCAATCCATACGCCGTATGGAAATCCATACGCCGTATGGATCAAAATTCCAGAAATATAAAAACGCGCAAAAAAACCCTAAAAACAGTGTGGTTCGTTTATTTTCGTTTCCAGACGATTATTTTCGGTATTTAGGTTTAGTTTACGATTTTCTTTTGTATTTTGGAGGTACGAAGGGTGAAGATCGAGGATAGTTCATCTAAATCTTTCGTAGTTCATCGTTATTGATTCGATATACTTTCGTTTCTTTATTTCATTGAAGAATTTGATTTATTTGAATCTGATGTATATTGTTTTCATGATGAATTGAATATCCAAAGTGATTGTGTAGTTGATTGAACTTAGATTATGATTATTGAACGATTATAATTGCGTATTGACTAAGTTATTTAATTGAAAACGGTTATATTACTCGTGAATCCTTGTTTATTGGTGACTAGTTATTATTGTTGCTCAACGTGGTTGATAATATTATTGAGATTGAGTTCCTTTAATGTTATGAATTATTGATGATTAGAATCTAGGTTTTAATCATTGCTAAATAGATTGAGTTTGATATGTTGAGTATACGATAATTATCTACTTTAAAATGAGCAAGACAATAAGTAATTATTGGGTATTGTTGAGTCATACCACTAGAGTTAATTATAATGAGTTGAGAATACTTAATGCATAATTTAGGGAAAGGCACACAATTGACTGATCATCTTGTGACATTGGAACCAGTGTTTAATGTTGGACCCTAAGTTGTAGGAATTAGTTGGACCCGAAACGTTGGCTAGTTCATATTCGATTTAATATTCATTAAAGAATTTGGTATTAAGTTGATATAAAAGAATCACAATTAGATAATCAATACGCAATGAATCAAGATATATGAATCTGAGTGACATTAATTATACAATTACTTGTTCCCTCCTATCATAATCTATTTGTTATTTTAATTAGTATTTATTATTATTTATTTATTATTTTAATTTAAGTTTTATTTAAGATTAATTATTTTAAATAAATGTTTTCTAAACAAATGTTCGCACGGAACTAAAACGCCCCCCATATTTACTGCTTTCTAGTTAATTGTTAATTTCTATTTTAAATATTCCACCATTCCCTGTGTTCGAATCTGACTTACCGAATCTATATTTACAATTGATCGGGTATTCTTGTCTGGTTGCTTGAAAGTATTTATTATGTATTTCTGTTTATAAATAATAAAACAAGACGCGCTTTCATAGCACATCACCTGGTAACAGCTTAAGATGTTGAAACCGAGCTCTTATATCACATCGATTTTGATCATTTTGTACTCTGAAACAGGGGTGTGGGTGTGGGTACTGAACTTGATGAAAGTGTGTGTTTGGTGTATCTGTTTTCAAACGTGCATGTTATAACCTCATTCAATCACCTTTTTCTATTTTTTTAAAACGTAAATAATTTCCAAAAATTTGAAATACGTGGATAATACCATGACATGGCAATGCCAAATGTGCAACCTAGCTGGCATTATTACCGGCAAATGGGTAAAGAGGTAACAAAGTACATCAATACCCCTGTTTCAACAACTTCGTACAATTAAAAACCCAACATGTAAGTAGGATGCATACAATAAACTTCGAGGCCAAGTTTGATGCATTCCCAGAGACTAACCCCTACTGGTAAGGTACGAAATTGAAGTTTTTGTGTCCCCTTGTAATTTGTATTTGAGGCCTATATAATCTATATGCTTCTTCTGGGTAAAGTAATTGAGGATAACGTTAACCGTGTATGTGATATTCGGTGACAAGAATAGTGCTTTGACGTGTGTTTTGAATTTTGCCCCAATTGTTACGTAGCATCCAGCTCTGAATCTGGACGGATAGGATCAGTAGTAGTAAGTAAAATATTAATGAAGTACATATTAGAAACCAAACCTAGAAACAAGAGGAGAAGTCACCTTGAATTATATTCAGATGAATAAGATGTCGGAATTGGATCAATCAAACATAGTGTTCTCCCTTGGTATTTAATGAAAACCACTGTATGTTCATTAAATAAGATGAACCGTAACAGTATAATTAACATTCTGTAACCAAAAAGTTACATTTACATATTAGAAATTAGTACTTGGAAATGCAACTAACTTGTACCCGATATCTATTGTGTGTACCCAACTTACGTATGTTATTTTTAATGCATCAAACTTTCAAAAGGGGTGTTTTAATGTAATTTGCTGACGTGTCAAACTCTCCGGATGCCACGTGTCACCATAAACGAGCGACAAATCAGCAAGTTACATTAAAACACTCTTTTTTGAAAGTTTGATGCATTAAAAATAGCATACGTAAGTTGGGTACACACAATAGATATTGAGTACAAGTTAGTTGCATTTCCAGGTACTAATCCTTACATATTAACAGGAAAAAAAATCCTAAAGCGTATGTGGCTTAAAGACATAGCAAGTTACCGTTGTGCCGTTGTTGAGGAGGACCCCTTTGGACAGGAGTGTCATCAGTTCCGCTTTGGATTTGTATATGAGAGGAGGTACAGCAGTCTTGACCATCTCTTCATAGTCAATCGACTGTTTCTTCCCTTCACTAATCTCTTGACATTCTAGTGCAATCTCCAGTTATGTCACTACTACAGAAATCTTTGGCCGACCTTCATGAGCTCTCTTCAAACAACGATATGCAATGTCCGAAAATAATTTCAGAGAATTCAGATCCACGTCTGGGGAGATACGAAGACCATTCATGTTCTTCTCTACATAGTTTTGTTTCCAGGTAGACACTAAAATTTGAGCCCCACCATCAATCTTTTTGAATCATGGTCTCCCATACAACACTTCAAATAGAAACACCCCGAAAGAGTATACGTCCGACTCTTTTGTTAGGATACCCGTCTCAAGGAACAGCGGATCACAGTACCCAAGGGTACCTACAGCACTGGAGATGAGAAAAGTGTGGTCTTGATTAGCAGGGCCCATTTTCGATAACCCCAAGTCAGCAAGTTTAGCAGTCTAGTTCTCAGTGAGTAGGATATTGCCGCTTTTGATATCACAGTGGAGAACTCTTTGGTGAGTCCCCTTGGGATCATGAAGGCATTCAAGCCCTTTTGCAGCCTCAAGGCATATCTTGAGACGTTTCCTCCATGTAAGAGCAACATTATTTAAATGGGCATCCAGGCTTCCATTACATGCATATTCATAAATTAGGATCATCTCACCATCCTCTTTGCAAAATCCGAGGAGGAAGATGATGTTTTCATGCTGGTAACTGGTAAGCGTCCTGATCTCTTTCAAGAACTCGGCCTCCCCTTGACCATGTTTACGATCCAAGCGTTTAAAGGCAGCCATGTTCCGCCCTTTAAAATGAGACACTTCTCCTTTATATACCTTCCCAAAACCACCACCGCCGATATAGTTTTTCTCACTAAAGTTGTCGGTGGCTGATTTTACATCTTCCAGTATGATTTTTTAGATGTTGATACTCTTCCATGAATGCCATTATTTTTTTATTTCAGTAATAATAGTAAAAGAAAGTTACATAGAGTATTATAATAAAGATATTGCAAGTGCATAAAAGAAGAGGAAATGTAATGTATGTAATGTATTCTCCTTAATGACAGATGGTTAGGAATGGAAAAGAAATAAGACACTTCAAGGGCTTTGGTGTCTTTAGTTGACTTTGGATATCACGATCAATTATATGCTGACATAAATTATAAATTAAATATTGCTATATATTTTAAAAATATAGAATTTAATGTATTCAATACTTTTATTTCCTAGATGTATATAGTTCAAATGAGTTGAAAATAGTGGAATCAATCTTAACCAATCATTTTCATTAAATACCTATTTCCCTCACATTTTTTGAACTCAAATATCTCACAAACGGTAAGTCGAAAAATAATGAAAATTGCACCATAAAATTCAGCGTTTTCTCCTCTTCGATTTGCCGTCCGTCAAGTCATACTTTCGGAAATTTTTTTTGTTTTTCATTTTTTGGTGGGTTTTATAAATTAGTAACACGTGTGTAAATGATTGATTGTACATTTGATTTGTGGTTAGGGTTAGGGCTTAGGGCTAGGGTTTAGGATTTAGGGTTATGGTTTAGCAGGGTTAGGGTTTAGCAGGGTTTAGGGTTTAGTATGATTTAGGGTTTAGGGTTTAGTATGAGTTAGGGTTTAGAGTTTTGTAAAGCGTTTAGGGTTTAGGGTTTGGGGTTTAGGGGTTAGGGTTTAGGGTTGGGGATTTGAGGTTTCGGGGCGAAACCCCAAACCCCCAACCTATAAACTCTAAACCCTAAATGCAACACTTTAACACAGGGGTTAGTAAATGTGAAACCCACAAAAAAAATGGAAAAAAAACTCGTCGAAAGTTTGCCTTGAGGGATGGCAAATCGAAGAGAAGAAAACGCTGAATTTAATGATGCAATTTTCATGATTTTTCAACTTACCGTTTGTGAGATATTTGAGTTTAAAAAATGTGGGGGAAATAGGTATTTAATGAAAATGAGTGGTTAAGATTGATTCCACTATTTTCACTCAAAATTGATGGACTCATTTGAACTATATACATCTAGGAAATAAAAGTATTGAATGCATTTAAGGGTAAGGTTCAGAGGAGAAGGTATTATTTGAGGAGAAGGAGGAGAAGAATTTTCAAATTTTCATTTTTACCTCCTCCACCTTTTTAATAGTGTACACTACTCCCTCCTACTTTCTTCTTACCCACCCCTCCCCTCCACCACCCACCACCACTAGCTGCTGCCACCCGCCGCCACCCGTCGCCGCCGCCACCCGCCACCGGTCGTCGGAAAAAAAAATTTCAATTTTTAAAAAAAAAATTTTTTTTTAAAAAAAAAATTAAAATTTTTGTTTCATAATTTTTTTTTCCAATTTTTTTTACATATTATCACTTTGTACTGCATTTTATTATTTTTATTGCATTTTGTATATATTTTTAGTAGATATTGTTCGTTTTTACTGCATTTTATTTATACACCTCAATCTTATATATATTGTTTGTTTTTTACTGCATTTTGTTAAAATTACACTGCATTTTATTATTATTCACTGCATTTTGCATATATTTCATATATTACATATTGTTTATTTTTTACTGCATTTTATATTATACATATGATCCATTTTTACTGCATTTTGTATGAAAGTATAATACATACTACTGTTTTTACTGCATTTTGCATATATTTATTTAGTACACATTGTTCGTTTTACTGCATTTTATATTATATATAATCTATTTGTACCGCATTTTATTTTTTTTACTGCATTTTGTTATTTTCACTGCATTTTATATTATACATAATCTATTTGTACTGCATTTTGTTATTTTCACTGCATTTTGTTATTTTTGCTGCATTTTTCATAAATTTCATTCATTATATATTGTTTGTTATTCACTGCATTTTGTATTTTACATATTATCGATTTGTACTGCATTTTGTATTTTACATATTATCTATTTGTACTGCATTTTGTATTAAAGTATAATACATATTGTTGTTTTTATTGCATTTTGCATATACATCATTTAGGACATATTGTTCTCTTTTTACTGCATTTTA
Organism: Helichrysum umbraculigerum; assembly: GCA_949592205.1. NCBI lineage: Eukaryota > Viridiplantae > Streptophyta > Magnoliopsida > Asterales > Asteraceae > Helichrysum > Helichrysum umbraculigerum. The sequence goes on from CATIUR010000004.1 coordinate 95,082,299, forward strand.
GATTATATATATTATCCATTTGTACGGTATTTTGTTGACGTTGGGTATAGAAGATGCGGTAAAATATATACAAGTTTTAGTTAATTAACAATAATATACAAAATGCAGTGAAAAAAACGTATAGTTTTATTAAAAATGCAGTAGGAAAAGGAATACTATATCTAATAAAAACTTATGGGAAAAAAATTTGAAAAAAAAAAATTTGAAAAAAAAAAATTTTTGAAAAAAAAAAATTTTTTGAAAAAAAAAATTTTTTGAAAAAAAAAATTTTTTTGAAAAAAAAAATTTGAGAAAAAAAAATTTTGAAATTTTTTTTTTCCAGCGGCCGGAATCCAACGGCGGCTGACGGCGGCCGACGGCAGTCAGATGGTGGCAGCAAGTGGTGGGGGTGGTGGGGTGGTGGTAGGTGGGGTTGGAGGAAGAAGAAGGTAGGAGGGGGAAGAAAATAAAGTGGAAGGGTTAACATGTAAAAGTCTAAATAGTGGAAGGGGTGTGGAGTGAAAATTAATGTTATGTTTTTTTTGTTAACTAATACCCTTATTTTTTAAAGTAATTACAAAATTGCCACCCCTTTTAACCATTGATCCAACCCAAAAGATGATCCAATGACTACAAATAAAACTTCTCCTCCTTCTCCTCATATGACCCCTTCCCCTATGATCCCCAATCATGCATTTAATTCTATATTTTTAAAATATATAGCAATATTTAATTTATAATTTATGTCAGCATATAATTGATCGTGATATCCAAAGTCAACTAAAGACACCTAAGCCCTTGAAGTGTCTCGTTTCTTTTCCATTCCTAACCATCTGTCATTAAGGAGAAGACATTACATACATTACATTTCCTCTTCTTTTATGCACTTGCAATATCTTTATTATAACACTCTATGTAACTTTCTTTTGCTATTATTACTGAAATAAAAAAAATAATGGCATTCATGGAAGAGTATCAACATCTAAAAATCAAACTGGAAGAGTATCCCCATGTTAGATGCGCTTGTCACCATCACAACACCAGCCTTTGACCTACCGCTGAGACGAGCTCATCAACTAAGAAGTTGTCGTTCGGGCCTCACTGGAAGCTGTGTGTATATAATATTAACGATTGTATATGGTACGTGGGTTAGGCAGGGGCGGAGCTAGAATTTTCGTTGGAGGGGGCAAAAATATATTTTTTTTTCTTTTTTCTACTTTTGAGGGGGCAAAATATATAATATACCATTAATACCTATATTTTTTTTAATGGAATTTGGTAATTTTTTGTGGGGCGAGTACTCCCGCTGCCCTATTCTAGCTCCGCTATGAGGTTAGGTTACTATAAAAATAACCAAAGAAGATGCTGTGATCACCAGCACGCTAGCTTGCATTTAAAAAATGTAATTGTGATTCCAGGTGTTATAACTAGAGTATAAAATTTGTGGGTGGTTGCAGACAATTAGACCATGCAATTTTTATCTATGGGGCACAATCAAACATGGAATCCTTTAGAACTAAATCACATGTGCAAACTTCTCTAGGATTCCTTTTACCATACAGATTCAGATCTTTAATTTATCTTAACGTATACATCCAAACCTTACATCCATCCAAATAATTAAGGTCCTTGTATAAGTGGCTATAAAGAAATTAGCTATCAAAATCATGTCATTTGCTACCTAAACCGACTCAAATAAGGCGAGTATAAGTGATGTAAATTTGTGCTGCTAACTGAGTCTGGGTTTTGTAGATCTTTTGTACTTGTTTCTGGTAGTTGGTGTATTAAAGTCTCAGGGTCACTGAAATGTTAGGAATCTGCAGCAGAAACATCTAACTAACAACAACCAATTGTTAGCAAAAATCAAACCCAAACACCGCGATTTCCGACTAACAATAACCAATTGTTAACAATAAACGGATAATTAAACCAAGCAAACAAGATTAAAAACGAACAATACGAACACAAGGATTTAACGTGATTATATTTAATCTCCAACTTGGAGATTGGTTTAGTCCACGGTGCCAAACCGAGAACTTTTTCACTATTATGTTCGTACCAAGTGTTACAAATACATAGGGTTACTTATATAGGAAAAGACAAACTTGCAGAACAAGAAAATATCAAATCTGGCCGACATAGACTTCGATTCGCGACCAAATTATTTCGCGCCGCCATCTATGACTTCGTGTCGCGACCAAAGAACTTCGTGTCGCAATCTGTATAAATTTCACAACTTCGCGTCGCCACCACAATAGTTCGCATCGCGAACTTTCATTTGTCCCAAATTATAACTTTTCTTGATCTTCACTCCCAACAATCTCCCACTTGAAGATTTAATATAAAACCCAGAACTAGTAATCCTTCACAAATCTCTTTCCTTCACCAATGTCACCCGTTCAAACTTCATACCGCTGAAATACCATTCGGAACATGCTGCTCGACCACACAGAGTCAGAAGACTTTCGACACAAAACTACCAAAACACTCACATCATGAAACTGGGACCACTCTCGAAACATCATCATCTTCTAAGCCCAAGAAGATTCGTTGAAGCGTGCGAAAAACTTCAACCACGGGATTCTATCAAGAGACACCTATCTCTTCAACTCGTCGATTACAGCCACGTCTGATCCTGCCACCGACATGTCAACGACCATCCGTACAAGAATTCCATCCATCCGATTGTTCTTCTCAGCAATCAGAAAATCACCGATAAAACTAACACGTAGATTATCATCAAGGTTTATAAGTTTGAACGCAATCACAACCTTGAAACCTACATTGCCAACTTTCGCTTTCCCGCTGGTACACTGACCCAAAAACGTACGTACAATGTCTGTGAACACATCTTCTCCAACTCAACCTGCTCCCACTGTATGGATCAAAATAACAACCGTGGCTCTATGAGAAGACTCTGGTTCATAACATCCGGTAGTCGCAATTTACTTTGCCATTAGAGAGTAAAAACAAGTGTCTAAATGGTCTAATGTTGTCGGAATCCGTACACTAAACATGTAGAAACTCGAGATCCCTCAATCAAACAACCGTTTGAAGACTCCTACTAGTTGGCAAACTTCCACTAGCTTCGACACTTCCCTCGGTTACAAACTCCCAAGAGTTCCCGCAACTCTCAACAATATCTCGAAAGTTCATAAGGACTTACAAGATTATCCGCCTCTAACCACTTGAAAAATTCTCAATCAATGCCTTCAGACGATTCGCTCTATCATTGAACTAAATATCAATCGATACTCGAGCCTAGTCGAACGCGTTCTATCCAACATCTTCTAAAATCAATATCTTCAAGTATAGGAGCTTTTACCTGCCTAATCATTCCAAACATATGGAACACCTGACCAAAAAACATGGTCTCCCGTTTCACCCCGGGCGCAACAACAAACTCCCTTGATAACTCCCATTGTCGATTTTCAAATTGATGTGGTACCGTTTATTATCTAAATACCCAACCCGAGAATACCATCCTCTTGAGCTCCGTAACAAACCTCACATCTTTGAGAATGCAGTCCGTATCAAAGAAGTTCCCGAGACATCATGTCCCTATGCTTGCAACATCAAACCCCTAGTCTGATAACGTTCATCTATTCTTTTTCATGGGATCGCAAGGAATTATGAACCCGAATCCATAACCCAGATCCCAAAACTCTCTCCGCAGCAACCACCAATCGAAACTCGCTCACCGACTCTATTATCGCCGCGAACACACACCGTCACAAAGCAACTTGCCTCCCGCCATATCGTCACGTCACAAACCACCAGGAAAAAAACCTAACACCAACTCACCAAGTTCGTCGCGATCCACTAAAAAGAATGAGTCTATCGATCTCGATAACATGTTGCAAACAAATCCTAAAATCTTGTTGTTCTAATTGTTCCCCCCGATGATTATTTTCAACCGAAGCTAGATCCACTGTGATTATTTGGCCATAATAACCCCAGCTCTCCATCTTCCAATAAAACCATAACTATCAACAAATAATTCGATCATGCTTTCATCCGCCATCGTTTCCAATCGCTCAACCTTGAGCTCTGATACCGGTTGTTAGGAATTTGCAGCAGAAACATCCAACTAACAATAACCAATTGTTAGCAAAAATAAACCTAAACAGTGTTCGTGTAATCGCATTACACCCACAAAAAATAAACGGATAATCAAACCAGGCAAGCAAGATAACACGAACAATATGAATACAAAGATTTAACGCGGTTATGTCTAATCTCCAACTTGGTGATTGGTTTAATCCACGGGGCCAAACCGAGAGTTTTTTCACTATTATTTTGTACCAAGGGTTACAAATACATATGGTTTACTTATATAGGGAAAGACAAACTTGCAGAACAAGAAAACATTAAATCTGGCCGACACAGACTTCGCGTCGCGACCAAATTATTTCGCATCGACATCTATGACTTCGCGTCGCGACCAAATAACTTCGCGACGCGATCTACATAAATTTCACAACTTTGCATCGCCACCAAAATAGTTCGCATCGCGAACTTTCATCTGTAACTTTTCTTGATTACATCTTCATTCCCAACATGAAATAGTCCCAGATAATCATATCAGATTGTAGTAGATTTTCAGTATCTAGAAAATAGTTTAAACATCGTTAGCCTACAAGGCTAACTAGTTCCACATGTAATACATAGCCAAACCAAACTGGACCACCATCCGCCATGCACGAAAATATCCTGCGAACTGGAGGTTATGCTGTATGTATAGAAATTCATCTACTCATAATTAATGGACTTAATAAAATAGGAGTATAAATGCTCTGGTTTGATGTCATGTATTGTTGCAGTCGTATTACTAATAGGGAAGTCAATTTGTGTGCATACGTACATGATACATCTAAAATTTATCAGTAATCTTCGAATCTTATGTCCACGCTTACAAAGAAAGTCAAATGGATGTAAAGAGCTCACTCACACATTGCTCTTTCACAAAAACATCCTACTTGACATGTCAATCATCATTATTCAAACAAAGCTAAAATATAATACTCGGTCTACTAAACTCAGCTTACAGATAAAACAGAAATCAAAGAGGGGACACTGAGAAAGAACTCCCAAGAAACAAAAAACGGACAACACCCTGTAATGAATGGCAATTAAAGGCATAATTCCTTACAACTTGCAAGTCTCGAAAGCTACTTGATTTTAAGCATATCTAGCTAGGACGTAGGTTTCCTTTACAAAAGCAGGGCATGGAGTATATCTCGTACTCTTGGAGTAGTATCACAGAAAGTAATATTAATACTACATCAGAAAATGTAAAATAGAAACAAACTTATTAGGTATAAAGAATCGATTTTATATAGGTCTAAACTCAATGCCTTGTAGGATAAGCCCTTTAAGGCTAAAGTCACTATAAACATCCAAGTCAAGATGCATCTGAATCATTTCGGTGGATGCAGTTCGAAATTGCCAAACTTGTACTTCCATCCAACCATCATTCCTTAGTCGTGGAATGCCTTTCAAGTTGGGTCTATTCACTGAGTTGGGGGCATTTTGATCAACCTTTCCTCTAACAATAACTGGGGTTTGAGGACTAACAAAATAAATATACCAAAAATCAGGCTCATTCCAATGATCAGAAGCCAAATCTTTACCATCCACCACTTTCGCAGGAACCTCAAATTGGTTTTTGCCTTTAGGTAATTTGTAGACAAGGTAACTTGCATATGTTGTTTGAGGTGACAGTAGTCGGGATTCGATTTTTCCGAAGATATTAAGACTTCCATATGCAAGTTTAAGCACTCTTCTAAATCTGCAAAAACTTTTGAAAATTATCTTGCATGCAATAGAAATGCTAGAATTGGACAAGATACTTATCGTGAAGATATTTGAAAAATGAGAAGTTTCGAGGTTTCAACTTCAACGCACTGGAAACCATATGAGGTGTTGCCCGTAGATTTATCAAAAATGCAACAATTTTCTTAGAATGGAAAGGTTCTACTTGTTCTTTCACATTGAGTTGATTACCAATAAACATTAAGAAGTTAGTAAAAGCATATTCCAACTTCAAATGACCATAACTTTTGGACGAGGAAGAATCATGGGGCCTGCAACTTCTTAATGGAAAAGTCCCCTGGTCATACGCTCTATAAAAAAGGCTAAAATGCTTACATTTCTTCTATATCATAATAAGTGTAAATTCCACAAATTATGATATATTATTTTATAATAACAAACGATCTTATAATATTTTTAACCGAACCTACCAAAGTTTAGTATCACATTAGTGACTAGAGATATTATTCATGAACGCATATGCAGCAAATATAATAGATATTATACATAAAAAACCAGCATAAAGATATAAAAAGAACCTTGATCCGGGTAAAGACAACCATGTTGGGAACTTCGTATCCTGTTTGGCAGCCACTCTTGCTGATAGCATCACACATTTCTTCCCATTATTGTCCAGAGAAAACCACTGTCAATCAATCAGCACCGACATGATAAATATATGTAAGTACTTGTTTTGAAATTCTGTTATCGTTCCCCTTTGATACGGAACCACATCTCTAGGCTCCATAACAAGACGCATGACAAATAAATGAAGAAATCAATTTTAAAACGTTTTCAAGAAATATAGTATGAATCAGACTTAATTACCTCTTGACCACTATTGAGTAGGAATCCTTTGCAAAGAATTAAGTAGAGTTCCTTCTTTGTCTTCCATTGCACCCTACTTTTTGGCCATTTGATCATGTCTTGATAATCATATTGCAATACTTGTTTCCAAAATGTCACATTGTCTGAATCTGATATGGGTTCCGTATCCACCTTTGACACTACTTGATGTTCCACCACCTATATATATCTATACATGTTGAGACTATGATGACTTAAATTATAACCTATCATTTTCCAGTTGTGTTGTAACTGATACCACAAAGGCACAAAATATCTTACGAATAATAGAAGCAAAATAGTGTAAATAAAAAATTAAACTGGTAGTATGTATATCTTATCTTGCGTTCTCCAATGGCCGAAACTCGATACTTTCAATTTGAAGGAAAGTACTAATATTGCATCCATCAAACAGAATTTCAAGATCAACACTTCTCCAGTCGCTATTAAATTGATACAATTCAGCCATCAACCATCCATCTCTCTCATCTGTGAGGTACGAAATTGAAGTTTTTGGGTCTCCATGTAATTTGTAATTGAGGCCTATATATTTTCTTCGTTCATGCTCGTACATAAATTTGAGGACAAGATTAACCGTGTATGTAATATGCGGTGACAAAAATTGTGTTCTGGCATGTATATTGAACTTCGCGGTACTTGTTTTATAGCTTCCCGCTCGAAATCTGCATGGATGGTATTGGTAGTATTAGTAGGAATATATATATGAAATATGAGAAATGATAGAGGAGGAGTCACCTTGAATTATATTCAGATGAATAAGAATCCTCAGCGTCGCTCGAAATTGGATAGATCAAACATTGTGCAATAGATATCGTCTCAATGTGTTCTCCCTTCCCATTTAATTTAAACAACTGTATGTCCATCAATTAAGATAAATATTAGTTGGGGATCAAGCAGACTAATTACGGCTGTTCATTAGTGATTGATCGATCAAATTGCCAAAATGTTTTGTCATACTTAACAAAGAATCAGTTAATCAGTTAGCCTATTTGATCAGCATATCTGTTAATGAATCTTTCTAATAACAATATCATATCATCATGACAGCTGATAACAGTAAAATAGGAGATGAAGAGAAACAAAGAGATGATAATGTTACTCCGTATCATCTTTTCAACTAAAAGGTGGATTGGCTAGAAAGAAATCAGTAAATAACTAATACTGTTACTATAGGAGAAGAGAACAGGGAACGGATCCATGGAGTAGACATGAAATGAAAATAGGTATAGAAAAGTAAATTAAATGAACCAACTGGGCCAAATCAATTTATAATTAGTTGGAAACTGAGATATATCATAGTGCTGTGATGGTGGTATGAGAAGAGGTACAGAGGAGCAATGCTACTTGTGATGGTAGCCAGTATAATTAACATTCTGTAACTAGAAAATCATCATTCACCATTTTTTTAAATATACTATAAGAGCTAGGAAAAAAGAAATCTAAAAGCAGTGGCTTAAAGACATGGCAAGTTACCGTTGTGCCGCCATTCAAGAGGACCCCTTTGGCCAGATGTATCATGAGTTCCGCTTTGAATCTGTAGTTGAGAGGAGGTACAGCATTCTTGACCATCTCTTCATAATCGATCGACTGTTTCTTCCCTTCACTAATCCCTTGACATTCTAGTGCAATCTCCAGTTCTGTCACTACCTTAGCAATCTTTGGCCGATGTTCACGAGAAATATTCAAACATTGATACGCAATGTCTGAAAATATTTTCAAGGAACTCGGATCCATATCTTCTAAGATATGAAAGCCAACTATCTTCTTCTCTACATAGTTTCGTCTCCAGGTGGGCACTAAAATATGAAACCGGCTACCGTCAATCATTTTGAAGCATGATCTCCCATATAACACTTCAAATAGCAGCACGCCGAAAGAGTATACGTCCGACTCTTTCGTTAGGACACCCGTCTCCAGATACAGAGGATCACAGTACCCAAGGGTACCTACAGCAGCCGATATAATAAAAGTTTGCTGCTGATTAGCAGGGCCCATTTTCGACAGCCCCAAGTCAGCAAGTTTAGCTGTCCAGTTTTCACCAAGTAGTATATTGCCACTTTTGATATCACAATGGAGAACTCTTTGGTGGGTCCCCTTGGGATCATGAAGAAATTCAAGTCCCTTTGCAGCATCGAGGCATATCTTGAGACGTTTCCTCCATGTAAGAGTAACATTATTTAAATGGCCATCCAGGCTTCCATTACAAGCATATTCATAGACTAGGATCATCTCATCATCCTCTTTGCAAAATCCGAGAAGGGAGATGAGGTTTTCATGCCTGTATCTGGAAAGAGTCCTGATCTCTTTCCAGAACTCAGCGTCACCTTGACCATGTTTACGGTCCAGATGTTTGAAAGCAGCCATGCTTCGCCCTTCAAAGTGATATACTTCTCCTTTATATACCTTCCCAAATCCACCACCCCCGATATAGTTGCTCGGACTAAAGTCGTTGGTGGCTGATTTTATATCTTCTAGTTTGATTTTGAGATGTTGAAACTCCACCATGAATGCCATTACTTGTTGATTTAATTAATAATAGCGATAAAATACAAATCAAGTGTTATAAGCTATTACAACTGCAGAACTTGAGATGAGATGTGATGTACCTAATGCTTCGTTAAGAAAGAGCCAACACAAAGCAGTTTTGTATTCTCTCCAATGAAAGGAATCAAAAGGCGATTAGGAATTACTGGAAAGAATTAAACAATTAAGAACATAATAGAGGTGCTTAATTGCTGAACTTTAATAAAAAGCAAAGCCTTCATATAGGCTAACAAAGGACTTTAGTTACTAGAACTAATTAACACCACTATCCTTACTAAGTACATTTTGCTAAAATGAAATATTATAATTACTTAATAATTAATTTCTACTTACCAGAACGCATAGACAGGGTAGTTGGGACAAAGAAACCCAAAGTCAACCCTCCATGTGTGTTACATATCCTGATCATATAGCACTTTCATAGAAAGTGTTAGTTTAGCATAAAAAATTTGTGGGTAGTTATCAAGTGTTTTAGTTAACCTTGGACATTAACCAGTAATCTAAGCAATTGCATGTGCAACCAGATATATTTGTGTTTCCTTAGATGTGATGCATGATTGCTGCATTTAAAAATTGTATGTAAGATTCCAGCTGTTATAACTAGAGTAAAAAATGTGTGGGTGGTTACAATGTCTCTTTAGTTGAGGGACCTACAGCATTAGCTGGTTGCAGACAATTCCTTTTATCAGGCACAATCAAGATCAGATCATCTTCTAACATAGCTTAATTTATTTATTTCTATCTTAAATATGATGGTTGTGAGTTTAAGATGCATCAACCAGACACTCTAATTTAGGATACCATAACAGCATAACTAGTAAAGAATGTGGCTAGTGGCTAGCTGACCCTATTTGATCATTATTTCATGTAACTTGCACTCATCAGTATGCAATGAGCATTGGCCTAGATGTACAGCCCACCATTGTAAAAATCACTACTCAAACCAGATTGAAATTAATCAATCTACTAAACTCTGAGTTAACATAACACAGATACACGAAAGTTAGATAGAACATATATGCAGAAAACAGAATATAGAGTCTCCAAGAACAGTTAACATCTTCATAGGCTATATCCATGGGCGGAACCATGTTGAAAGTAGTGATAGCAATAAACTACAGGTCCATCCGTTATACGAAGTGTAAATTTCTATGTAAAATTGGAGTAGTCATTTATGCATTCTTTATTTGTGCTACATGTTCAAAAAATGATATAGGTGATATGGGTGCCAAATCTTGATTCCGCCACTAACTATATACTTATTTTTTATTTATTTTGGAAAAGCATACGGGAGTTATTAAGGGTAAAAGCCTACTAACCATTTTCTCCTATATTTATATCGCTAGTAAATTAATGGGGTAAGCAAGGTAATTTCAACTACTCATCCATGGTATAAACTTGATTTTGTTAATATTTTTCAATTAAGTAAAACAAAAGTCTTACTTGTAATCTAGACTGCTTATGTGGCATTTGACCTTCGGTTTTGATTATTTCTGCACCACCACCTCCGGCTACCCCTCCGGTGATAACAACCATGAAGATAGTCAGCAAAAAGCATCACATGAAATTTCTTCTTGATTAGTTTACCGTGTGAAGAATGAGCATCTAAATGATTATTTATTCTTAGCCCTAAACGTGAAACCCGGACTGACGGACTCCAGTTTTCCTGCCACAATAAATTGTTGACCAAGAGCATCTCCAATTTTCTCATGCCATGTCATCTTTCTAAAGAAAAGCTTCAGAGAAAAGCTTTTTCTCTTATGTACAAAAGCTTTTCAAGAGCTTTTTTGATCCAATTTTACATTTAAACTAACAAAAAAGCTTTTGCCCCAAGCTTCATAAATCTGAAGCTTTTGATATATAAAGCTTTTCCTTCAATAATATAAAGCTTTTTCAAAGACTTTTTTGCATAAAAAAGCTTTAGATAAAGTCTTCATTGGAGTTGCTCTAACTGACTTTAGAAAGTAACTATTTCTTGATTAGGCTTTGCGTCGGGCGAGCATTCGGTGTGGGCTGCGTTTCGTCGGCGTTTTTCCAGAACGCCATCAGACGGCGTTTTGCCACCCTGACACGGCGTTGGCGGCGTTTTTCGTCCAGCGTTTGAAATCCCACGTTGTCTCGCACGACGTTTAGCCATTTTTTATTGTTTTTTTTTTTACTTTTCCCCATTTAACATAATTTAAAAAAAAAATTGATTTATATTGTATCCATTGGAACGGCTAGTTGGTAGGAAATTTTTTTTTTTTTTTTTTTTTTTTTGTTAAAAGCAGCCAACGGCTCTTTCATTTTATGGAAGGAAAAAAAAATTAAACCACACCTCTATCCTATATATACATACATATATCTCACTACATTTTAACCCAAAAAATACATACACCCCAATCTCATTTTTATCTCAAATTCTATACAAAACACACATACATTTTTAACCAAAAAATGTCATCCTCTTCCTCATCCGATGACGAAGAAACATACAAACTTCTTTTGCAATTAAGTAAGTATCGTAACGAGCAAGAAGATGCCGAAAGTTCCACGGCTCGGTCACGTCGTTTCATACACCGTGATCGAGTAACCGCCGAGCAAACGTTACTAAACGATTACTTTGGCGAAAACGCGAAATATCCTCATGAATATTTCAAACGTCGATTTCGAATGAGTCGTAATTTATTCCTCCGAATTTGTGGGGATATTAGCTCTTACTCTGTTGAACCACTTCCCGACCATTTTTTGTGGTTTCGTCAACGACCCGATGCACTTGGTGTATTGGGTTTTACTTGTCTATAAAAAGTCACTTCTGTGATTCGTCAGTTGGCATACGGTACATGTCCGGATGCCTTTGATGAATACTTGCAAATGTCGGAAAGAGTTTCTCGTGAAACTTTACAACATTTCACAAGATGTGTCGTAGACTTATATCCAAATGTCTACATGAGAGAACCAACAACCGAAGACATACATCGTTTGTACGATAAACATCACGAGCTTCATGGTTTTCCCGGCATGCTTGGGAGCATAGATTGTATGCATTGGGCTTGGACACAATGTCCAAATGCATGGAAAGGGCAATACACCCTAGGCGATCATGGGTATCCGACGATTATGCTTGAAGCCGTAGCCTCGTACGACATGTGGATATGGTATGCATACTTTGGGGTTGCGGGTTCTAACAATGACTTAAATGTTCTTAACACGTCTCCTTTGTTTAGGAATTTGCTCAATGACACCGCTCCCCAAGTCCCATATATAGTGGCCGATATGGATTACGATAGAGGATACTATCTTGCTGATGGGATATACCCGTCATGGGCAACGTTTGTGAAGGGATTTTCAAGCGAGATTGATTACAAGAGGGTTTATTTCAGTAAGAAACAATTAGCCGCCCGAAAGGATGTTGAGCGGACTTTTGGTGTTTTACAAGGAAGATGGCATATACTACAACAACCGGCAAGATGTTATAATGTAAACGCTATCCGACGAATCATGTATGATTGTATTATACTGCATAACATGATAATTGAAGACAACGGTTTCAACATTGCAGAGAACGAAAAATATTATGTACCTGTTGGGAACATACAGAATTCTTGGATCGAGAGGTGTAATACATACGAGAGGAAAACAAAGGAACTACGTGACCAAGAAACGCACGAGGGACTTCGAGTCGACCTTGTGGAGCATCTTTGGAGGAATCGTGAACAAAGGTGGAATCTAGCGCATGCTTCTGGATCGGGAACGCAAGCTGAAGTTGAGGATGAAGATGACGATGAATGATTAACTTGTATTGCAATTAATCGTTTTTAGGATTTCTTAAATTATGTATTTTATATAAATTTTTAGGACTTGTAATTTTTATTATTTGTTTTTGATGAATTGAATGTATTTTATTTGATTTATATATTTTTAACTATTAATATTAATCATATAATTACATTAAACAAACAAATAAAACAATAATAAAATATTCCAGAACACTGTCCACAACACTGTTACCACACCACGGAATTTTAACTCACAACATTCTCGAGAACACTGTCCTAAACACTGTAAACACAGTGTTACCACACCCCGTGCTCTTAGTTACTCCTTTAATTTAATGCTACTCTCACCACCGTCTCATCACAAGTGTCCACAATACTAATTCGTGTTGTCCCAAATAAGTGTCCACTTTCATGTTACAACTAATCGAAAAAGATTTTAGTGGATAACTTTGTTATTTGATCGGCAAGGCTGACTCAACCTACACTAGTGACAAGAAAGAGTATAAGGGAAGCAAGCCCTATTGCTCTAAGTGCAAGCTTCATCATGATGGTCTATGTCCTTACACCAAATGCAAGCGATTTGGACACATGACCAAGGACTGCAAAGCAATCACCACCGGTACCGATGCCTTAGCACCCAAGACCTGCTATGAGTGCAATGGTACCGGGCATTTCAGGAAGGACTGCCCGAAGCTGAAAAACAACCCTGCTCGAGGAAGAGCCTATGTACTCAAAACCAGGGAGGACGACCAGGACCCGAGACTTATTGACTTGATCAACACGGGTATGGTCACTCACAAATAACCCGACTGCCTTTATACTATTTACTTTGACAGATCTTACTTGTTGCTTGATATCTTTTATGTTTTCCCTAGATTCTAAGTGCACGATAGGGTTAGGGAAAATCGACAACTTAGTTTCTATATGAAACTGATAGAGTTTACTTTATGCTACGACACTACTGACCGTTACAAACTGTATGAACATAGTGGAAGTTACTACTCTACTTTAGACTACTAGTGCAAAGTGTAGCTACACCCTAGCGACTGACTGACTGACTGAACTTACTTTCACAGACAAAATGGTTAAATATATCGAAACTCACTTCCTCTATTCCTTTAGTTGTCAGTAGGGCGCTTATCTAACAAGGGGAGGAAGGCAACACTAGATTGAAGTTAGATCACTCTTAGTAGACTCACAGACTTTCTTAGGATATGCACAGACCATTATTTCGATATACCGATAATTACTACGAACAAATTTTGGGACGAAATCCTCCTAACAATGGGAGAATGTGACACCCGGTCAAAAATGACCCAAAATTTGGTCAAAATTTAAACTTTTATTTCAAGTATTATATACTCAAACTACTGAAGTGTACACTTATTATACATATAAATATATATAATAACGATAAACGATTGTTTAATAATCGTGTATATGTGAATATGACATAACGTAGAAACTTAAAATGGAAGTTGGTGAAACTATTATTAAATGATATGGAAGTATTTAATAACGTCAATTATTACTTTATATTATGTTTATAATATAACGAACACGTACGTTTTGCTTAAAACGTAACCGAACGCGGCGAAAATGCACGAAACGTGCCCGACCGACGAAATAAACTAAAGTTATATTTTATAACTCATTAATAAGTATTTTGATAAAATACTTCAACTCAAGATATCGAAAGTTCATTCGTTATTTAAAACGCGTACGTATAACATTAACGTATAAATAAACGTTTAAACGATCGGGTAAACAAACACGGATAAAATACCAATACTTTGAGACAAGATTTAACAAAAATCTTGCCTCTTTTGACTTTAAAGAAATCAGCCAACATGATCCCAAAAAAGGGGATCATGTTCTTGACTCTTAAACCTCAACACACCCTTATGATTTCTTCCATTTTCATTTTCATTTATATCACTACTCTCTCACTAGAAAACACACACTCTTCTCTTTCTTTCTTCCTCCACCCCACGGCTCCATCACCACCCTCATTCCACCATCAAATCATCTTGGATCATCAAACTGATTGGAGCAAAGACGATCACCACGACGAGAGCAACGTTCCTATCTTTTCGGATTCTTCAAACACTCATTGTAAGGATCCCGACACTTTCGTAAAATACTTTTATTATGTTTATATAGATGTTATATTGTTCATACAACTTGTTAATGTCTAAAAATCATAATGAAAAATGTTTTTCGAACACCTAAGTATGAAGGCAGATTCTGTCCCAGAAAATACATCACACAAAAACGTCCATATATTGAGTTCTAGGAAGAATTAGACAACGAAACACATACCAAAATTTTCGTATGGAAGAGCTCTACAAAAAGTTCTCCTTCGACCATTTGCAGAAATCTACGTATATTTGTGTAGAGCTCAATCTTTGGCTGTAGCTATTCTTAGGCCTAATCCGACCACTGTTCATTTCCATTTTTGTTAAAAATAGTAAATGAACATATAAAAATACCATAAAGTGTAGAAATGAACTAGACATATATGAGGACATGTGTGATTTTTGGTTAGGCTTGAATCGGAATCAAAAAGGGTGAAATCGCGAGTCAAAACCGAGTAAAAATCTGGAACTATTAAACTTAGGGACTGTTTTAGTCATTTTACAAAACCGACACTTCGGGTCAACCATAAAACGTAACGACAATTTTCTAAAGTTTATTTAACATATTTAAGGCTTCCCTAAAAGTTTCGGGTCAAACCGAACACGTTTGACCTAGTCAACAAAAACGAACACTTAAACGAAATCGGAAATCACACCTGCGACAATACCATTGTCGCATAAGTCTTTTCTGCCTACGACAATATCATTGACGCATGAACAGTACTACGACAATATCATTGTCGCATGAACAGTACTCCGAAAGGCAATTGTCGCATGATTACATATCGTTGCACAAAACCGAAACTTTAAAATACTTTTTACACTAAGTATTGGATACATACAACAACTATACTTTATACGACACTACACTTAAATGAAAACTACTATACTTTGGGAAGTATACGCTATAACTTAAATACGAGATTACACTCGAAACCACTATGAGATTACACTCATACATGCACGAGATTACACTCGAAATTACATGTGAGATTACACTCACACTTAAATGGGATTACACCCACACTACAACGAGCTTACACTCGAACTACTACGAGCTTACACTCGAATAACACTTTCACGTCGCAGTACCATAAACAGACTTACAAATATACTTTACAAGTATACGATACAATGAAATACATAATAATAATAATACTTGAATTATTATTACACACCGTCACCAACGGGCCATATTTACACAACGACATACTACAAATACGAACAATTACAAAGAACAGACTAATGGACATTAACTAGTTGAGTGGACAACTAACATGGATAATCTTAATGATATCCACTTACTTACTTAACCTTACGCGTTTAGGACGCTAGAGGTTACTGGTTCGGAGAACCTCATTGCTTGATTTACTGTTTGATACTACTAGACTCAGGTGAGTCTCACGGCCCCTTTTTACTGTTTTACTATTTTTGAGGGAGATGCATTGCTTGTTTTACACGAACACATGTACTTACTTACTTGATTTCTTACTGATTTACTGGTATATCGATTGCATGAGTTTTACTTAATCCAATGAAGTCCCTTTAATCATAGTTGTTAGTTATCGACTTAAGCGCGAGTTTTAGTAAATGGATTCATTTGGGACTGACAATCCCCGCCCAGGGTAGCACGCACTACCACGAACATACAGATATAAATGGGCGTTTCTTACTCGTTTCATATGAATGTTTTTGGATTAGCATTCACGAGGGCATTTACTAGGTACTTGATTGTACCCTTAATTACTGTTAAGCTTCAACTATGGTGCTCATGGCAATATATATCGAAACTATTGCATACGTGCAATTATTACTTACTTTTACAAATTGATGTGTTCAAAACTGTATTTACTATAAACCTGTGAGATTCACTAACCTTTTGGTTGACCTTTTTAGTGATGCATTCTCAGGTACGCAGCAACAGTAGGATGACCCAGCAGGATCTACTTATATGCTAAGTTAGTACGAGTCGCATGCATACATACTTATGAAGATTTTACTGGCATTATCTTCTGTACTAGGATTATGTATTTAAAATCTTTAGAATCTGTTGCGAACTCACTAATGATGTATCTATATGACTTATTACTTTTGAAAACTCATGTAATGTACTGTATTGTAATGTATTTTCTAAAACGTCTCATTTAGAGTCGTTTACTATATATCTTGTGCTTTGGTTATTGATTAGTCACGCCCCGACCCGATTCGCTTTCGCAACCCGAATTAGGGGGTGTGACAGGGTGTGTTTAGTTGTGAAATTTTTTTCCCAATTTTCCATTTTCAATTTTCTAAAGAAAATCGTTCTCTAGAAAAGTGTTGAAAATTTAAAAAACGCGTTCAAATATTGGAAAAGTGGATTTTGGAAAACTAGTTATATCTTGAAAATTTTGGAAAAGTGTGGAGAAAGTTTACAAAGGAAAAATTTGGAAAAGTAGGGGAACTTGTTTTCCACCTCCAAGTTATATTTTGGAAAAGTGAATTTTCCATTTTCTTGAAAAAATTTTTCAAAAAATTCATTTTGAACGCGTTTTCCACTTTTCTTGGAAATTTTTTTAGCAAACTCCTCATTTTTTCCACAACTAAACACCCCCTAATTCTCTCTTACATACCCATTTTTAAAAATTAATCATGATTAATAAATTTAATACAAATTTTCAAAATTAATGACCATCATACTCCTCTCTCCCACTCTCAAAAGTATTCCCACCACTTTTTGTTCTTTACCCGTCGCCTTCATTTACACATTCGTAGCTACTTCATTTAAAAGAAGAAGTTATAAAGAAGTTACAGTTCCAATTAGTTTTTCCAATTTAAGTGTGTTTTAGAGGATTGGTTCTATGTCGGATTTAGTGATATAGCGCTGGTTTTGATTATTATTGAAGTATTATGAGGTAGTGAAATTGCGCTCCCATTTTTGAGTTAATAGAGGTTGATGTTCAATAAAAAAGATTGACGATGTATTTGGGACAAGTTGTACTCCCATTTTTTGTTTAATAAAAATTTGTACGTTCATCAAAAAAAAAAAAAAAGGGTTGAAATTATTCATATATATGGCTGCCGATAAGTTGACCAAACAGTTTTAAGTTGACTTTGATTTATATCCGTCAGATCTTGCTAACTTTTAAAATCAGGACCATTGTAACCCTTATTTGTTGGTTAATTTTTTTGACGGTTTTTTAAATCTGGCCATACTACCAACCGCCATTATCAGGAGTGTGCCAATCGCTATAACACCCACGATCAAACTGCTACAGTTTTATGGTAACCGTTCTTTAAACTGCTGATTCTATTCCATCATTTTATCATTTATATATAAATAAATAATAATAATAAATATACATATATAATACATACACATGTCGTCTGCACTCTTCACTCTCTCACCTAACACCATCTGCCATGAAGATTTATCAATTGATATAAACCCCAACACCCATATGGCGAGTTATTGGGCAACTTACTTGAATATAAGCGACTACTTCTTTTGTTACCTTCGCAGCCAGTGAAGCAGGGCCTACCATAGCCAAATCCTCACCCAATCACTATGATTGATTGATTTCGATTCATGTAAGTTATATTATGCCTTTTTTTTTAGTAATTAGTTTAAATTTCTTTGAATTTTTATGCAGATTCTGATAATTTTTGGTATATAGATATAATATCTACATATGTAATTGTGTGTATCCATTCCGATTAACTTTCAATTTCATGTTTCTAAATGAAAGGTTGTCATCATGTTGAAAGTGACTATAAGCCTATGAGTGAGGGGGATTCATGTTGGAAGTGACTATAAGCCAGTGAAGCAGGGCCTACCGTAGCCAAATCCTCACCCAATCACTATGATTGATTGATTTCGATTCATGTAAGTTATATTATGGCTTTTTTTAGTAATTAGTTTAAATTTCTTTGAATTTTTATGCAGATTCTGATAATTTTTGGTATATACATATAATATCTACATATGTAATTGTGTGTATCCATTCCGATTAACTTTCAATTTCATGTTTCTAAATGAAAGGTTGTCATCATGTTGGAAGTGACTATAAGCCTGTGAGTGAGGGGGATCCATGTTTACTGCCTTTTCAATTTCATATTTTAGTTATTGCCTAATCATGCTATCTCGTATTCATATGATTCATGTTCCCATCGTAAGCAATATGCATACTCAATTTTATGGCCAAACTGTTCATATGTGGAGAACTAGATTAAGAGTTGGTGTATAATATGATGGTTATCAACAAAGGTTCCTTATGTACAAATTATATGATGGTTATCAACAAAGCTTCCTTATGTACAAATTACTAATGGCGTTTTATTTCTTAAAAGTATACAATTTAAGTTGTATTGTATTGATCTTAATTTTCCTAAATCCAATTAAATTATGTCAAGTCAGCATGACTTAGCAGGTTGAGTTATTTGTGCATAATGCTATCTCACAGGCCTGATTACCACATTCTTAGATTCTTAATGTCAGTTTTTCCTGAATATTCCATTTGATAATATAAATGCAACATCAATTCTTTTATTCTTCGTTAGTTGTTTTCCAGATTTAAGTAGGCAAATGGGGGTTTATTCAGGTCATGCTAGGTTTATGCGTTTCACAATTGAGCTGTCCAAGTGGGTAGGTTATACACATTGGGTAATGGGTCAAATAGGGATCGTGTCCAAATGGGTGATTTTTAATTTCATTTCAAAACTGGTCAGGTTTTCCTTACAAATTCTCTTTTCTAAATTAGTATTTATAACAATGCTTTCATTTTTGAAATAAAACCATTAGGGAGTTTAGTACATTTTGAATACATTTTTGGGTGACTTTCGACCCACTTGACACATCATCATGTTTTCATTCTAGCTGAAAAGAATAAATAATGTTACTCATTTGATCCCGTTAGGGACAACTTATAACTCATAATACGGGTTGACTACTTTTAAATTAATGGTAAACGTGATTTGTTATTCGTTTAACTTGAGGGTACATGTTCTAAAATGTAGTAAGCTGCACACTTTAGCATATATTATGGTATAAAAGTATATTTGCCTTTTCTTCTATAAGTTTGTTTGTTCAGGCTTTCAGGAAAAAGATTCTGCAAACTGATGATGAATCTATTTTGAAGTTCATGCAGCAAGTTGTGGTAGGAAAATAAATGGAGATAACCAGGTATTCGTAAACCTTATCGGTACATCATGTTACCCCGAGAACAGACTGTTGCCCCTATCATAAACCTTCTTCAGCATCTTAGGTTATATCTTGTGTTTACGTTAATGTGTGTCCTATCCTATTTATGTATATGTATAGTTCTGGATAACAAAATGCTTATGTTTCTAAAGTATGATATATTATATGCGTTTGGTATGTTTGGTATGATATTGTGTGTTAGATGTTCAAATAACCTTCTTTGAATGTGTCATTACCTACAAGTTTGTTGTTGATTAATTTTTGCAGGCAATAAGTGTGGGATTCATGGATTAAGAGGCGATTGATTTTGTAGAGAAGAAAATGAAAATAAATCCCGAACTCTCCTTAAATCTGGTGCACAGAAACGTCTGCACCTACCAGGTTACTATACACTTTCAAGTATGCTTAAGCTTTATGACACGGATAGCTATTTCAGAAAATA
The DNA here is from genome assembly GCA_949592205.1 of Helichrysum umbraculigerum. NCBI lineage: Eukaryota > Viridiplantae > Streptophyta > Magnoliopsida > Asterales > Asteraceae > Helichrysum > Helichrysum umbraculigerum. The sequence goes on from CATIUR010000004.1 coordinate 95,103,017, forward strand.
GTCATCATCTATAAAACTATTGAACAATTGGTGGCAAACTTAACCCATTTATTTGAAAGTTGGTGACAAGTTTTTTATTACTATTTATTGGTAATAGGCCACATTTGGCTAATATGTGTCGTTATTCACTCTTTTACTGAATATATTGCTTTGCTACTGCTACTATTGGATTACCTGATGTGGTGTAACCTCAGTGATACAACTTAAGTACGTGCTTATTGATATTTCTCCGTAAGTTCTTATTATTGGTGTATTGTTCAGTCCTCACTCCAAAAACAAATGTGGCTCTTAAGAAGGCTTTTTCAAATCTCAGTGTATTCGTATTACTTATGAAATTGAAGAAAATAACTTATGTGACTTTGTATGGTTGTTTGTACAGGTTTCGATACAGTATTTTAGCTCAAGTAAGGCATGTTTTACCTATAAGCTATTGTTGGATGTGCCAAGTTTAAAAGAGAAATACTCGGAACAGTCTGAAAGTTAGTATACGAATACCTATAGACATACATATTGTATGATGAATTGCATTTTGATTAGAAGCCTGATTTTAGAAAGTTCACATTTAAAGTTTTCCAGTGGATTTCAATAAAATCTTTTAAGTTACTTCTTTGGCAGCAATAATGGAGGAAACAATTCCCCTATGAAAGAAGTCATTGATATTCTAGAAGCTGGTGTGAAGGTAGACAAGCTAGAGTTAATGCTCTTGGAAGGCTTTTAGTTTTCAAACTACTAGTGTGTGTGTGTGTGTGTGTGTGTGTATTCTTCAACAATTTATTTGGTGATCATACGAATTTTAATGTTCTCCATGTCCTCTGTTTTATTTTACCCAGGGATCAATAAATCATATCAAAAGCTTGCTGAATGGCATGGGGGTTGATCACTTTAAGGCATTGTAAGTTAAACTGTGTCTTTCATAATTGCTCTTAAGTTAATTCAATGTTTAATTATAGGGACTGTACATATCAAATTAAGGCAGACTTTTAGAATCACTACATGAGGATATTGTGAATAATTGGTAGTCTTTGGGATACTAGGTAAGTATTATTGTGTGTGTGTTATGCAGAACAAAGGTTCAAGTTCTGTAGTCATGACACATACTACAAGTTCAAATGAGAGGTATTTCATTTGTGTTTATATCTTCATCAAAAGCTTCATGTTGCCCTTTTTTGTTAATGCTAATTTTTTTGTTAATGCTAATTTTTTTTTAATGAATGTGACAACTCTCCAAATTAGGTATTAATTAACATTTAAGCATGTGCATTCTTACGCTAATTTCCTGGTTAAGTTTTAACAAAACTTTTTGTCATGATATAAGCCTAGCAAGCCCGGTACTTTTAAACAAAAAGTAATACATAATACGTAAGTATTTAAAAGTTACGTACAAATATATCGGAACGAACCCGACAAAAATAAATAACAAAAGTTTCGTGATACAAAAATAATTAATAATATAATTATTAATTACGAGTATTTACATATCTATAACATGTAGATATAAAGGTCTAAATATACGTTTAACATAAAACGTATTATAACACGAACAGAAACAATTCTAAAACGCTCATAAAAGGTCGAATCATAAAAATACAAATTTTCTCATTCGTTTGGAGGAAGTTAGAACATTACCTCAAAATATGAAATCCTAAATTAACTTAAATTTGGCGCTCAAATAGTTGAACGCAGTAAAATGTACACATTTGTGCAACTATTTAAAATAATGATAACATCATTATACTGATTATAAATAACGAACCAGGAGAACACCTACAAAATAAAAATGTAATTTGTTAGTTTTTATATTGCTATAATTATACCCGTACTCGAAATTGTGGTACCAAACTGGTCACCTAACATCAATAATGCAGGAGACATATCAATGTTTAAACCATACTCTTCCGATCATTTTGTTTCCCTCTCATTTCTTTCCTCCAAAGGATAATACACACACACAATAATTCATCTATCATCTCCAATCTTCTTCTTCTTTGATCTTCATAACAACAACATCAGGAGCAAGAAGCAGAGGCAACAACATCATCATCATCTTCATCGTTCATCATTCTCACCATTTTCACTTTGTAAGAAAAACTACAAACCTTTGATTTCTTTACTTTAATTTCGTCATCTAACATGTTTATGCATCATAATCTAAATATATAACATATATACATGAAAGATTGATGATTGATTCTTGAAAATGGTTTATAAAACCAAAACTTCAAAACTAAAATCGACACACAAAAACTAGTTAAAATGAAGTAATAACTTGTTAAAACGACATGTAACACTTATATAAACATTTGGTATTGAGGTAAAAACGATTTGGAGCCAAAAGATCGGGTTTGTGTTTTGCCCTGTTCGAACATGCTCTGGAAGTAACATGAATCCGGCGGATTCATGTAGAATCCGGCGGATTCCCCTACGAAACTCGCACACCCCGTAATCGGTTAAACATTTGTGAACGAGTAAAAGACACGCTAGAATCCGGCGGATTCACCTAAATCCGGCGGATTCCCAAAGCTTCACATGAATGTTTTGTGAACACAAAAGAATCCGGCGGATTCAACTAAATCCGGCGGATTCACTTAATTTTGACCCGACCCGGCGGTTTGACCCGAAGATCCGGCAACACCTTCTCTATTAACGAGAATCCGGCGGATTCAAATAGAATCCGGCGGATTCACATACTGGGCTGGGCTTCAGGCTGGGTCGGTGGTCTTTTGGGCCAAAGTAATGGGTTAAACCAAAGATTAAATAAATGGGTTATATAAACGAATTAACGGACCAAACGAGTTACATTATCATTAGTGGGCCAACGAATCGGGCCGAGCCCAACAAACTATAAAACACTCGACTTTTATTTTAAAACACAAAACGTTTCCGTTAACGATATTATTTGTGCAAGACGTATACGAGACTTGATAAATTGTTAAATGACATTATAAACCGAGACAAACTATGAATACGGACATTGGACTTATTTAATTCGTACGAACAAACGATATATGACATATATATATATGAACTTTATGAACTATACAATTTGAATACGATTACATTATCAGGATATTTAACACTTATTAAACAAACGTAAAGATATTAAAAACAAATGATATTTATTAAACGGGATAAATATATTATCAAGTTTTATAACAAATAAAACTCGACACTTTTTAAATACGAAACAACGTATTACAATATATATATATATACAAGAACACACGAGATATATAGACACTAATGTATACGTTTTCTTAAACAAATGAAAACTTACATATATTTTGATATACATACGACACTTAAGAATATATATTCACAAATATATATACACAATGAATTTCACATTTAACGAACGTGTAATCTAATAATATACGACAAGTATATTACATAAGTATACATATATAGAACAAATATATGTACATACAACGATATTGGAATAACATTCGAATTATACGTACAACTGTAAACAAAGTATATGTACAAATGAAACAAAACGACCTTCCGTTAAATAGACAATTACATATTGGTTTGTACACTTACAAGTGTACGACTGAGAAATAATAACGTTATTTCCACACAATGTCACTAGCAAAGTTAACAACTTACATTAATAAGAAATCAACCATTTCTTCAGACAAACAAACTGTTAACATAAGTGATTAAAACAAATCAAACGTACTTATGTTAATATATTTATTGTATATAGGTTAACATACCTTGGGCAATTATCTGTTTGGCAGCTAGCTTTCATACCGAGCAAACTACAGTGAGTTCACAGCCCCTACTTTGCAAATGTTTTATGCTTTTAAACATAGGGGTGTAAACATAGAAACTGCATGCGAACACATGCAGCAAATTATATAAATGCTTTATTGCTTTATACAACTGTTTGATATGAAATTATATATTTCACAACTGTTTTGGGAATTAGACAACATATCCTAGTACGGACCCAGACTCCCAATGTATGCATGAAAAGTCCTTATGTCATGCAAACTATAACCATTAGCTAGGTGACTCTAGCCACTGAGTATACGAATAGTACTATTGCCGTGACGACCCTCCTGTGGATGGAGCGTATACTTAACTGTCCTTCAGGCAAGAAACATAAGTTTTGGTTGTGGTTTGGTTATAGGGTTAGGTCGCGTTACTTTAACCTGCGAGGTTTAGCTCACCTTTCAGGGGATTATAGTCTAAGCATTCCCACACTTATTATTTAGGATGAACATATCCTACAACTGCTTTATTTCAGTATACATACTGATTATATTTATATTCTGGTAAACAACCAGACATATGATTTGGGTAACAACCCACATAAAACTATATTTTAGGGTAACTATCCCTATCATCTTATAATTTGCAAAACCTGCAAACCTTTATTTATTGAATAACATTTCAACCATTTAAACATAAATGGTTTAACATACCACATATTTATACAAAACCAGTGAATTCACTCAACATATTTGTTGACGACTTTCTTTCTATGTTTTACAGGAAATTAGCCATGTAAGTAAGGATCGCATGCATTCAGGATGGACAACCCTGGACTACTTAGGATGCCATTATTTTGGGACAGCTTTTGAGGATTTCCTCTGTATTACTGCAGACATTGCAGTTATACTCATGAAATCTTATCTTAACATATGTATTGTAAAACTTAAATGTTTTAAACTTTATTATTACTGTACGACTTACATAGTCGTACTACTTTTGTAACAACCGTTTAAACTGGCATCCTTAATATATTATGTTCAGTATGATCATATGCTCTGATACAATGAATGCACAATTGATACGTCATCACCCCGCTGTTAAACTGTTTACACATGATGCTTCCGCTAATTATAACTTGCTTCCGCTAAACATTAAATAAACACAATTATGGATTTTGGGGGTGTGACAGACTTGGTATCAGATCCATTGGTTATAGCGAACTAGAAGTCTTTAGGTGACTGAAAACCTTAGAGACCTAGACTATAGCCTTGGCTAGAACATTCATGCATTCATACATACATACGTTTGCATACATCTAACATACGACTGACACGTCACACACAATTTCCCTTGTCACAGTATGTCTAGTCAATCACTTTACCATGTTTATGCTTCGGATGAGGAGCCGACCGAGGCTACTTTTGAGGGTCCTGCGATCACTGTAGGGGATGAGTCATCTGTTCATTTGAGAGACATGTCAGATGACACTAGTGACGCTTACATCGCGCCACCACCGACAGCACATGAGGTTACCCCTATCACTACAGGTATTCACCATCAGGCCGGTGAGACTTCTCGCAGGCCTGTATCTAGGAGGACACCGAGGATGTGTGTCCGAGATCTTCCTATTGGTCCGTTAGCATCGGCGGACGAGTCTATTGAGTCTCCACAGAGGGCACCCAGGTTTGCTCATCTAGAGTGGATGACTCCTATGTTGAGGCACTGGAGGTCATTAGAGGGTTTTCCCTCCACATTTGAGACAGGAGAGTCCTCACGACCCCCAGCACCACTGCCTACCACTGGAGAGCCGATAGAGCAGACTCTCCCTACATTAGTTGCTGTTATGCGTACATTGTTCTGTATTACCTCTAGCAGGAGTTCTCACCTTGGACAGGTACAGGATGAGGTCTCCCGTCTGTATGGGGACATGGCTGGTATACATGAGCATCATCACTTTCTGTTGAACCATGTGTTTACTGCCCAGGAGATAGCTGAGTCCGCACGTGCTCGTGTGAGGACACTTGAGAGACGTGTTAGGATTGCAGGGCTTGTGGTTGGTGTTTGTGTAGTGATGGCTGTGTTGAGGACAGCCGTGGGATCATTTCTACCGTATTTTCGTTAGACCTATGTAGGGCGGGTTGTGCCTACTTAGGATTGTATATATACTATGTATTAGACTTGGAACTTTGGTTCGATGGGTATAGACAGACCTGTCATGTTTTGTATATCATTTGGATCGACGGTGTGTAGACAGACCCGTCATGCTTTGATTAGTTTCTGGATCGATGGGTATCTAGGATAGATCCATCGTGTTTTGTATAAAAAAAAAAAAAAAAAACCTGTGAACTAACTACGATCAGTTATATGATATGACATATGTATTTGGTTTATTATTATTGTTTATGTTACTGTGCGTTGTGATTGGATTATATATTGACAATAGAGACTACATAACTGTGGATACTGAAAAATGTCTTTGTAACCTATAGATCTCTTGAAACTGGAAAAAATGGCAGAACCAGTTATAAATGAATACTCCTCAGATGAGGACATAACCATCGACGAGCAGATACAATATGTATATGTCGATACCGAAACAGTTCCGATAGTGGAACTTGTGGAAGAAGAAATTGAAAACCACCAATTCGGCATGGTCAACATAGAGGAGTACGAAAGAGTACAAGATCAGGCTGAAAGATTGGATGGTCAATATTGGGAGCTTGTGTTCAAATGTAGGAACCATGAGCTAGAATTGAGAATCCTAAAGAGGCCTATGATTGTCCGAGTTAAGGATAAAATACGCTTCTGGAAGAAAGTGGCTAGTAATCGTAAGAAAAGAGTTAAGTCTTGGATCAAACGTTTGTGCAAATGCTCAACTGAGAATGATCTGGACTATTATCCGACTCTGCGATACAAAACTATACTGGAAACACGCTACTTCTCTCCCAATCTGAATCAGGAGTAAAAGTGGAAGATATACACTACGACAGAGAACATAGCTAAAGATAGCTTAATAATGAACTGATGAAGAACTGTCGTAGGAATATAACTATTTTGTTAAGATCTTGGTATAGCTAAGTTTAGTCTAATTAGTACTGTAGCAACTCGTGTTGTATTGGAAACCACTCTTGATGGATATAGAAGATATCATCAAGTTTTGTATGAAACAATATAAGAACGTTCTAGTTAATGTATATTATAAACTAGGTTCGATTCGAAATTTCGTGCGAATGATATTCATCTCTATATACATGTGATAGAAAAGTTATCACGTAATAATTGTTGAAACCATTTCTTGCAAACTTTGAAAACCTACTACGCCTTGAATTATTGATTTTATCTTGAATTCCCTAAAACATTGTTTGCGCTTGATCGATGATGAAAAGAAATATGTAATTGGCATTATATAATGACGTCTGGCCAACGTGATTATATTGTACAAAGTACATATGGGTGTTTCAAAATCGTGCGACATTCAATGTGAAACCTTATTCTTTCAAATTCTCCATACTATTCATTTGATAGACAATGTGAAATCTTGTTCATCACATTCATTATTTTGGCATTGACTTCTGCATTCTATTCATCGCAGAACTGAACTATGCCGCCAAAACGACGAATTACTAGGAACAGTCAGAAGACAACTGTACCCCCTACATCTGAAACCATTCCACCCCCTAACACTGAGGAAACCACTGAGCAGTTGATAGCTAGACGCATAGCTGAAGGTATTGCCGAGTATGAGGCAAGTCGAAACCGTGAGAATGGGATTCATAACAGTGGATCGACCCCTGTTAATGCTGAGACTGTTGTGAATACTCGCCGAGGGTGTTCATATAAGACATTTCAGGCTTGTAAACCACCTCCCTTCTGTGGCACTGAAGGTGCTATTGGTATTATACACTGGATAGAAAAGATGGATTCTGTGTTGGACATCAGTGATTGTCTACCAGACACTGCGGTGAAATATGTCGCCTGCACACTGGCTGATAAAGCTTTGACTTGGTGGAACAGTCAAGTCCAGTCGATGGGACGACCAGCTGCTTATTCCATGACATGGGAAACATTGAAGCGTATGATGATGGAAGAATTCTGCCCTCGAAGTGAGATGCAGAAAATTGAGACTGAGCTATGGAACATTGCAATGATTGGTGCTGATATCAATGGTTATACAACCAGGTTCCAAGAACTAGCTCGTCTTGTGCCACATATGGTAACACCTGAGTACAAGCGAATTGAACGCTATGTGTATGGACTGGCACCACAGATCAGGAGTTTAGTTACGTCCTCCAAACCTGACACCTTCAGGAGCGCTGTTACTCTAGCGCAGAGTTTGACTGATGAAGCAGTTAGAATGGGGACGCTGACACAGAAAAATGTGCCAGCCAAGGTTGAGCCGATCAGTACTGAAGCTGGTAGTTCTGGAGGTAAGAAGCGTAAATGGAATGACCGCCAGGGTCAATCCAACAAGAAGGGACCTGGAAATCCAAAGTCTTACGCTGCCACCATTGTAGAACCAAAGCCATACTTGGGTAACAAACCTAAGTGTGATAAGTGTAGCAAACACCATGAGGGTGAATGTTGGTTTTGCGACAGCTGTAAGGGATGGGGTCACAAAGCCCAAAACTGTAAGGTAAACCCTACCCCTAAGGGAAACACTACTCGTCAAAACCAAGGATGTTTTGAGTGTGGCGACACGAGGCATTATCGGAACCGTTGCCCTCGACTCAATAATCAAAATAGTAACGCCAACAACGCTCGTAACCGCAACAACAATGGAAACAACCGTGGAAACAACAACAACCGAGCCAACAACAACAACCGTACAAACAACAACAACAATCAACCAGCTCGTGGACGCGTGTTCATGTTAGGAGCACCAGAGGCACGTCAGGATCCTAACACAGTCACTGGTACGTTTCTTGTAAACAACCACTTTGCTTCTGTGTTATTTGATTCCGGTGCTGATTTAAGTTTTGTGTCCACTGAGTTTAGACCACTGTTAGAAATCGAATCCCTTAAGCTAGATAACAAATACACTGTAGAGCTAGCCGATGGTAAGTTGATTGAATCAGGAGAAATAGTACCAGGATGTTCCTTAACATTAGAAGGTCATTCTTTCAAGATAGACTTACTACCGGTAGAACTAGGGAGCTTCGATATAGTGGTTGGCATGGATTGGTTGTCACTGAACCGCGCGGAAATCATTTGTCATGAGAAGATCGTACGGTTACCTTTACCGTCAGGAGAAATATTGATGATTCAAGGAGAAAAGAGTAACCGTGTGGTGAAGACGATTACATGCATGAAGGCAAATAAGTATCTACGAAAAGGGTACCAAGCATTTTTGGTACATGTTGTGGACAAGAAACCCGAGGAGCGACGCATAGACGACGTGGCCGTAGTACGCGACTACCCAGGAGTATTTCCTGACGAGCTACCAGGGTTACCACCTCCGCGGCAGGTTGAATTTCATATCGACCTAGTGCCGGGAGCTGCACCGATTGCTCGTGCGCCTTATCGTCTAGCTCCATCAGAAATGCAGGAACTGTCTGCACAGTTGCAAGAACTGTTGGATTTAGGATTCATCCGACCGAGCTTTTCACCGTGGGGAGCTCCGGTTTTGTTCGTCAAAAAGAAGGATGGATCAATGCGGATGTGTATCGATTATCGAGAACTGAACAAAGTGACGATTAAGAACCGATACCCACTGCCACGCATTGATGATTTGTTTGACCAGCTGCAAGGGTCAAGTTATTACTCAAAGATCGACTTGAGATCGGGCTACCATCAACTGAAGGTACGGGATGAAGATATCCCTAAGACTGCGTTTAGGACTCAATATGGTCATTACGAGTTCCTGGTTATGCCGTTTGGGCTAACAAATGCGCCAGCAGTGTTCATGGATCTAATGAATAGAGTATGTAAACCTTACTTGGATAAGTTCGTCATAGTGTTCATTGACGATATTTTGATATACTCGCGAACAAAGGAAGACCATGAACAACATCTGAGGCTGATTCTTGAATTACTGGAGAAAGAGAAGCTTTATGCAAAGTTATCTAAATGCGAGTTTTGGATGCGTGAGGTTCATTTCCTTGGTCACGTGATCAATAACAAAGGAATTCACGTGGACCCATCCAAAATTGAGGCGATTAAGAATTGGGAAGCCCCAAAAACCCCAACTGAGATACGACAATTCCTTGGGCTAGCCGGTTACTACCGAAGATTCATCGAGAATTTCTCGAAGATAGCTCAACCAATTACTGCCCTAACGCAAAAAGACAAGAAGTTTGATTGGGGCGAGAAGCAAGAGAATGCTTTCCAATTGTTGAAGGAGAAATTGAGCACCGCACCTATCCTGTCCTTACCAGAAGGAGTAGAAAACTTTGTTGTCTACTGTGATGCCTCACATCAAGGATTAGGTTGCGTGTTAATGCAAAACGACAAAGTCATTGCTTATGCGTCTCGTCAATTGAAGATTCACGAGAAGAACTATACGACGCATGACTTAGAGCTAGGAGCAGTCATTTTTGCACTTAAGATTTGGAGGCACTACCTATACGGTACGAAGTGTACGATCTTTACAGATCACAAAAGTCTCCAACATATATTTGATCAGAAAGAACTCAACATGAGACAGAGACGTTGGGTTGAATTGCTGAATGATTACGACTGTGAAATCAAGTACCATCCAGGCAAAGCTAATGTAGTAGCGGATGCCTTGAGTCGTAAGGAACGAGTAAAACCTCGAAGAGTTCGAGCCTTAGGACTGACAATCCACTTGGATCTGATTTCCCAAATTCGTAATGCTCAACAAGCGGCCTTTACTCCAGAACGTATGAAGGACGAATCCCTCAAAGGGATGGAGAAGCAACTGGAGTCTAAGGAAAATGGAGTATTGTACTTCATGAATCGAATTTGGATTCCTTGTGTTGATGAGCTACGTAGCCTAGTATTGGACGAAGCTCATAAGTCCAATTACTCGATACATCCTGGTGCGGATAAGATGTACCACGATCTGAAAGGATTTTACTGGTGGCCTGGCATGAAAAGAGACATTGCCACCTATGTTAGTAGATGTCTGACTTGTGCGAAAGTTAAGACTGAGTACCAAAAGCCGTCCGGGCTTTTGCAACAACCTGAGTTGCCCAAATGGAAATGGGAACATATCACGATGGACTTCATCACTAAGCTACCAAAAACATCATCTGGAATGGACTCCATATGGGTGATTGTCGACCGACTGACAAAGTCAGCTCACTTTCTTGCCATTAAGGAAACGGATAAGATGGAAAAGCTGTCTAGAATTTACATAAAAGAAGTTGTTTCTAGACATGGAGTTCCATTATCTATCATCTCTGATAGAGATGCACGTTTCACCTCTCGCTTCTGGCAAACACTGCAACAAGCTTTAGGCACTAGACTATACATGAGTACCGCCTATCATCCACAAACCGATGGTCAAAGCGAGCGAACGATACAAACGCTTGAGGACTTGCTACGAGCTTGCGTGATTGATTTTGGAGGAAATTGGGATGTTCATCTCCCTTTAGCTGAATTCTCGTACAACAATAGTTATCATACGAGCATACAAATGGCACCTTTTGAGGCGTTGTACGGACGCAAGTGCCGATCACCACTTTGTTGGGCAGAAATGGACGACAGACAATTATCAGGTCCTGAGATAGTCCAAGAGACAACGGACAAGATAACTCAAGTGCTTAATCGATTAAAAACGGCACGAGACCGACAAAAGAGTTATGCAGACAATAGACGAAAACCTTTGGAATTTCAAGTAGGTGACAAAGTCCTACTTAAAGTATCTCCTTGGAAAGGAGTTGTGCGATTTGGAAAACGCGGTAAATTGAATCCACGTTACATTGGACCTTTTGAGATCCTAGCAAGGATTGGTCCTGTAGCTTATAAGCTTAAACTGCCGCAAGAACTTAGTAATATTCACGACACGTTTCACGTGAGTAATCTTAAGAAGTGTCTATCCGACGAAGCGTTAATCATACCTCCCGACGAAATCTACGTCGACGCAAAACTCAACTTCGTGGAGGAACCGCTTGAAGTAATGGACACGAAAACACAGAAACTCCGGAACAGTCGGATCAAACTTGTCAAAATTCGATGAAACTCGAAAAGAGGCCCAGAGTTCACCTGGGAACGTGAGGATGAAATGCGCAAGAAGTACCCACACCTATTTGAACCCGTGACCACGACTCACGATACGAATTAAATCTCGGGACGAGATTTCCCTAACAGGGGGAGAATGTGACAACTCTCCAAATTAGGTATTAATTAACATTTAAGCATGTGCATTCTTACGCTAATTTCCTGGTTAAGTTTTAACAAAACTTTTTGTCATGATATAAGCCTAGCAAGCCCGGTACTTTTAAACAAAAAGTAATACATAATACGTAAGTATTTAAAAGTTACGTACAAATATATCGGAACGAACCCGACAAAAATAAATAACAAAAGTTTCGTGATACAAAAATAATTAATAATATAATTATTAATTACGAGTATTTACATATCTATAACATGTAGATATAAAGGTCTAAATATACGTTTAACATAAAACGTATTATAACACGAACAGAAACAATTCTAAAACGCTCATAAAAGGTCGAATCATAAAAATACAAATTTTCTCATTCGTTTGGAGGAAGTTAGAACATTACCTCAAAATATGAAATCCTAAATTAACTGAAATTTGGCGCTCAAATAGTTGAACGCAGTAAAATGTACACATTTGTGCAACTATTTAAAATAATGATAACATCATTATACTGATTATAAATAACGAACCAGGAGAACACCTACAAAATAAAAATGTAATTTGTTAGTTTTTATATTGCTATAATTATACCCGTACTCGAAATTGTGGTACCAAACTGGTCACCTAACATCAACAATGCAGGAGACATATCAATGTTTAAACCATACTCTTCCGATCATTTTGTTTCCCTCTCATTTCTTTCCTCCAGAGGATAATACACACACACAATAATTCATCTATCATCTCCAATCTTCTTCTTCTTTGATCTTCATAACAACAACATCAGGAGCAAGAAGCAGAGGCAACAACATCATCATCATCTTCATCGTTCATCATTCTCACCATTTTCACTTTGTAAGAAAAACTACAAACCTTTGATTTCTTTACTTTAATTTCGTCATCTAACATGTTTATGCATCATAATCTAAATATATAACATATATACATGAAAGATTGATGATTGATTCTTGAAAATGGTTTATAAAACCAAAACTTCAAAACTAAAATCGACACACAAAAACTAGTTAAAATGAAGTAATAACTTGTTAAAACGACATGTAACACTTATATAAACATTTGGTATTGAGGTAAAAACGATTTGGAGCCAAAAGATCGGGTTTGTGTTTTGCCCTGTTCGAACATGCTCGGGAAGTAACATGAATCCGGCGGATTCATGTAGAATCCGGCGGATTCCCCTACGAAACTCGCACACCCCGTAATCGGTTAAACATTTGTGAACGAGTAAAAGACACGCTAGAATCCGGCGGATTCACCTAAATCCGGCGGATTCCCAAAGCTTCACATGAATGTTTTGTGAACACAAAAGAATCCGGCGGATTCAACTAAATCCGGCGGATTCACTTAATTTTGACCCGACCCGGCGGTTTGACCCGAAGATCCGGCAACACCTTCTCTATTAACGAGAATCCGACGGATTCAAATAGAATCCGGCGGATTCACATACTGGGCTGGGCTTCAGGCTGGGTCGGTGGTCTTTTGGGCCAAAGTAATGGGTTAAACCAAAGATTAAATAAATGGGTTATATAAACGAATTAACGGACCAAACGAGTTACATTATCATTAGTGGGCCAACGAATCGGGCCGAGCCCAACAAACTATAAAACACTCGACTTTTATTTTAAAACACAAAACGTTTCCGTTAACGATATTATTTGTGCAAGACGTATACGAGACTTGATAAATTGTTAAATGACATTATAAACCGAGACAAACTATGAATACGGACATTGGACTTATTTAATTCGTACGAACAAACGATATATGACATATATATATATGAACTTTATGAACTATACAATTTGAATACGATTACATTATCGGGATATTTAACACTTATTAAACAAACGTAAAGATATTAAAAACAAATGATATTTATTAAACGGGATAAATATATTATCAAGTTTTATAACAAATAAAACTCGACACTTTTTAAATACGAAACAACGTATTACAATATATATATATATACGAGAACACACGAGATATATAGACACTAATGTATACGTTTTCTTAAACAAATGAAAACTTACATATATTTTGATATACATACGACACTTAAGAATATATATTCACAAATATATATACACAATGAATTTCACATTTAACGAACGTGTAATCTAATAATATACGACAAGTATATTACATAAGTATACATATATAGAACAAATATATGTACATACAACGATATTGGAATAACATTCGAATTATACGTACAACTGTAAACAAAGTATATGTACAAATGAAACAAAACGACCTTCCGTTAAATAGACAATTACATATTGGTTTGTACACTTACAAGTGTACGACTGAGAAATAATAACGTTATTTCCACACAATGTCACTAGCAAAGTTAACAACTTACATTAATAAGAAATCAACCATTTCTTCAAACAAACAAACTGTTAACATAAGTGATTAAAACAAATCAAACGTACTTATGTTAATATATTTATTGTATATAGGTTAACATACCTTGGGCAATTATCTGTTTGGCAGCTAGCTTTCATACCGAGCAAACTACAGTGAGTTCACAGCCCCTACTTTGCAAATGTTTTATGCTTTTAAACATAGGGGTGTAAACATAGAAACTGCATGCGAACACATGCAGCAAATTATATAAATGCTTTATTGCTTTATACAACTGTTTGATATGAAATTATATATTTCACAACTGTTTTGGGAATTAGACAACATATCCTAGTACGGACCCAGACTCCCAATGTATGCATGAAAAGTCCTTATGTCATGCAAACTATAACCATTAGCTAGGTGACTCTAGCCACTGAGTATACGAATAGTACTATTGCCGTGACGACCCTCCTGTGGATGGAGCGTATACTTAACTGTCCTTCAGGCAAGAAACATAAGTTTTGGTTGTGGTTTGGTTATAGGGTTAGGTCGCGTTACTTTAACCTGCGAGGTTTAGCTCACCTTTCAGGGGATTATAGTCTAAGCATTCCCACACTTATTATTTAGGATGAACATATCCTACAACTGCTTTATTTCAGTATACGTACTGATTATATTTATATTCTGGTAAACAACCAGACATATGATTTGGGTAACAACCCACATAAAACTATATTTTAGGGTAACTATCCCTATCATCTTATAATTTGCAAAACCTGCAAACCTTTATTTATTGAATAACATTTCAACCATTTAAACATAAATGGTTTAACATACCACATATTTATACAAAACCTGTGAATTCACTCAACATATTTGTTGACGACTTTCTTTCTATGTTTTACAGGAAATTAGCCATGTAAGTAAGGATCGCATGCATTCAGGATGGACAACCCTGGACTACTTAGGATGCCATTATTTTGGGACAGCTTTTGAGGATTTCCTCTGTATTACTGCAGACATTGCAGTTATACTCATGAAATCTTATCTTAACATATGTATTGTAAAACTTAAATGTTTTAAACTTTATTATTACTGTACGACTTACATAGTCGTACTACTTTTGTAACAACCGTTTAAACTGGCATCCTTAATATATTATGTTCAGTATGATCATATGCTCTGATACAATGAATGCACAATTGATACGTCATCACCCCGCTGTTAAACTGTTTACACATGATGCTTCCGCTAATTATAACTTGCTTCCGCTAAACATTAAATAAACACAATTATGGATTTTGGGGGTGTGACAATGAATCTCAGGTTTAATCGTATGACCTGAACATAAACGTCCATAATAATGTGGAAAGACTTGAACTTTGAACCTACCCTCCTCTATAGTCAACACTCAAGAGGTAGTAAAATGGGTGGATCCTGCAAGTTGGGTAAAGGTTCATCACGTATTTGTGTCGACCTAAGAACACTTTATTTTTTTCTATATTTTAAATAATCATCTCCTATTAGGTATCATAAAGAGCACTTTTAATATTGAAATGCTAATCTAATTTACTGGTTGTGCTTTATTACTAATTTTGTTTGTTAACTGTCACTGTACGATGAGAATTTAGTAATTTGAATGCATATGGAATCAACGAAGGGACATAAATGGAGGCTATGATATGTGTGCCAAGTACACGTGGTCTCTCGTGTTTTTTGTTAATGTTTATTACTTTAGATCATTTTAGTGGGTTAACTGTCTATACAATAAAGAATGTATATTATATCAGATCGTGTTTTTTGTTAATGTACATAATTGCCCGTATATTTGGTGTTCTATTTTTAAGGTGGAGTTGGAGGCTCAGGTTGAGAACCATCACGAGAATGAGCATCCTATTGCCTATCACGTAAAAAGACCGGAAGGACCGGACATAAGCTGTCTCTTATCGCAGTCTGTTTTGTTAAAGTGACGAGTTGTTCGATTAATATGTTGAAAAGACATTTGGCATTATGACATTAGGGGGCATTTAATTTGGTGTGTACAGAACTTTGTAGGGTTGGTTGGGTCATATTTGAATCTTCGTAAACCATGCACGTTATAAGCTAGGTGAAGCTTCACTTTAGCCCATGAAACTCGTGCATTGTTTATGAGCATGCTATGAGTTTATTTGTATGATTGTGCAGGTTTCGGTCAGGTTCACTCACTGGATTTCAACATCAGTTCATTTTTTCACAACTTTGTTTCATCAATGATTAGTGTAAGCTTACCACCTGGTAATTCAAACTCAATAAGCTACTTTTTCTCTAAGTACTTTTTCGCTGCTTTTTGTTCCAAGTTGACATTCCTACATCACCTGAAAAACATCTAAAAATGGTTTTGTTTTTACTAAATTATCTCCTAATAATTATTTCAGGTGAAATGGTTAAACAAAGAACTCATCAAACTTTGGCTATATGTTGCAAAGGTAATTTCCGGTACCTTTGTTATTCATCACCTATTTGTAGGTACTGTATTATTGATGCATGCTTGTACATTTATATTGTTATTTGGGTTATAAGATTATGGTCTTTTTTGATCGAGTACAGTTATGTCGAATTACATTTTGAGGCTGTAGAAGTCAAAACTAGAGATTTCGTTGAGCCCTATGGTACTCTTACTTCTCTCGAGAAAAGTGGTTTGCTAGATCTCCGAGTCCATTTATGAATTTTTTTTACCTCTTTGATGTAGGATCCTTTCAGTTTATTAGAAGTGTACGCTTTCTAAATCACTCATTTATAACTATGATTTTGCTATTGTGTTAAATTATGTACGAACAAATGTAGTTCAGTTAAATTATGTACTAACAAATTTTGTCTAAAGATATTCCAAGATCCAACGATGTGATGCATTCTCCAGCTAATGCCATTTCAATAACGATTCATGGTTATATTAATTAGTCTCAATTGAGGCTCGCACTATTTACTTAATTTTCTATAATAATTTGCGACGTATTGTTGTTCCTGTATGTTTCCATTTTTATGCTATTGTTCTTAGTATTTTTAATTTGATGAAATTTTTATTGCAATTGTCTGCATAACAAAGAAACCATATGACTGAATTGTCATCTATGAAAAATTTGATTACGGGCCTTAGCAACTGTGATCGAGTTAGAAAGCTTATAATTGGTGTATAATTGGTGTATATAATAGAAAGCTTATAATTGGTGTATATAATAGAAAGTCTCTTCCTCTTCATTTGCTTATTCATTGTCACATGTAAACTTATGTGTTTATGAATAAATGGATCTATCTATACAATCCTCAGGCTTTAATACGACCGGTATATAAATAAGATTTGTTCTTTTGCTCAATATATGTGTTGTACAGGTTGCTCGAGCACAACTGAGGATTCTTTTACGCTATGACATATTAGAGGTTTTAAATGGCATTTGGCACTAATCTATGCGATGTTGACTTTATGGTTTGATGTTTTAACAAATCTTAATTTTATGTTATTAGAAATGGTGAAAGTACGTTCTCGACTCATTTTGTCCGCACTCTCACGAGACTGCTTGATGTGATATCGTTAGGCGAGGACTTATTTGGATTAACTTTCACTGGCTGACATTCTTCATGGGTTATTGGCTTCTCAAAATGTAAATGTGTTCCCTCAAGAGCATGTCATGATCCTCTTCCGAATTGGTTAAATTTGTGGTTTTGTTATAAGTTGTGGTCTTGTAGACATCCTACATAATTAAGTTGACCGATCTTGCTTGGATATGCAACAACGATTAGTCAAGTTTACAATGGGGCATTGCTTATGGAGAAAATTTTGAAATCATTTAAACAAGTTTGTTGATGTTTAAGGTTCAATCTTGAACTTGATTATCTCATACAGTTAGACTTTAATAGCTCTTCATTAAAGTTCAGGTTTATATTTATGTTTCAAGTCCATGTTCAAAGTTGTCTGTATGTCTCTTGATATTGTGTGTATGGATTCCATTTGTAATGTGGATTGTGTGGTTATCGGTTTGATTTTGGGTTGAATATGGTTGATGGCGTGTACTAAAGATCACCAGTTTTCGTATGAAGTTAGGGATCAATTTTGTGCTTTTCTAATTGGATGTGGTAAAATGAGTGGGTCGAGTTGGGTAACAATTCAAACCAAGTTCGGGTTAACACATGTCGCTCTTCAATTCAAAAGAGGTATGTATTTTATAACAAAGTTACTCATTAAGATAAAGGTTTAATATCTGACAATATGCTTACCGACCGTGTAATCAATTTGGTTTGTAGTTCCAAAACTGAATGCTCTCGTGAACTTCGCAATATTAACATTTGTTTTATGGCAGTCATTTAACTGGGCAACGCCCGGGTATAATACTAGTTTCAATCGCCAGGTGCATGTCGTACTTTTCTTCTTTGTTGGTATATAATCAGAAGGGTGCAATGGTAATTTGATATATAATTTAGGCATTTAATTGTATTAGATTAAAATAAGAAAATGGATAAATATGAGATAATAATTTGATATATGGTGGGGATATATGATATTAAAGAGTTTAGTTGGGTAAATTTGTAATTTAGAGGGTTAAATAGGGGATATATGATATTATCCATTTTCTAAAAATAAAACCAAAATACAGCTACGTAACTTTAGTATCCGTCGCATTACACGGAACTTTGCTAGTATCAAACAATACATATAATATAAATATTTGAAATTTTAGATACTTGTGTTATTTAACTAGATTGTAACCTCAAATGTGCAAACTACCACATGATTTTAATCCAATAGTTATATTATATTTTTTAAATTTAATAGTTTGTGTATCTATAAATATTTGTGCTTTAAATTTATCAACTATGATGATCTCAAAGTAATCGAGACATGTTTTTTAGTTACCAATAATACCCTACAAATTGTATATGTCAATGAGTCAATGATAATAAAATGATCACAGTGCTAGCAAATTCAACCATTTCTCCGGCTTGAATATTATTTAGCCCATAAACACGTGAAATCTCATCTCTAAGAATTGACCACACAATAGTTCTATGTTTATTTTTTGTTTTACATTTTTAAAATGTATTATACTTACCTATTTTACTATTGCATGAGGGGTACTTTCAAAACTTTATTGTATGTATTGAATTCATCAATTCCGTTTATTGTATGTATATTTACCGGGATTTCTTTAGCATTCTATAGTATGTGTTTTTACATGAAAATAGTCATCCTCATTTGTCATCATTGCTTGTATGTTAACTCGAGCTTGTTAACCATTAAGTAAAGAAGCTTTGTTTTTAATGCACATGGATACAAATCGAAGAAGCGATAAATAGGGGGCTAGGCGATGAGTTAGTTTTGTATATAATGGATCAACTAGCACCACAAATAAAAGCTACTTAAGCATACAAACTCAAAAACCTATCAATGTACGTGCCAACTCACGATAGTGGTTGTTTTATGGGATCCGATTCGTGATAGAGCTTAAAATGCATCTGCCAGTATTAATTCTGGATAACTGAGAACTTCATCTTGACCTCTGTATCCATAAAGCTAAGAATTTCACAATCTGAGTTACAAATTCAGCCCAGTTATAATGGATGGTTTATTGCGGAATTAGAACGATAACAAAAGTCATTCTACACCTTTTTTACTTAATATTTCCCCTTGGATTCAAATCTTTGACATTTCCACGAGGGGTCCAAAAGAAACATGTGAAAATCGACCTGCGACTCTGCGAGATCCTGAACATATAAGTTTCCAAAACGAAGTAATTCCTTTCTAAGAAGACTACATATCGGTTACAGACTTGTGGTATATCCTTCATCATATTAAGACATTAGACGAACCTGTGATCTTAATATTTAAAATTTCCAGACGACAAAAGTAGTACTCTGTAATAGATTGGAACAGTAGGCATCGATCATTTTCTTTTAACAGAAGACAACAATACAAGCACAACACTTTAAGTAATATAATCTAAACGTGTATCAGAATATTATGTCACGTTATTCGAAGCTCGCAGATACCATACCACAGCTGACAAAGTGAAACCTGATGTCAGTCGATCCTCAAAAAGAGCCAAGCATCCAAAAGTATCGGATTTTTTACCCATATATAACAACTGTGGAGAAATGGTTGTGGAATCATAAAATATGTTAACCGCATTACCATATGGCCGTAGCATAGAGTTCATATCCTAACCCCTATAGCCCTGTAGAAAACCATGAAACCAAATATCACATACATCAACTCTCAGAGAATTCATCCTGTTGAAGGGCATTTCTCGCATCCTTTGGCTTCTGACTTTCAGCATTGTTCAGGTACTCACTGGCGTTTGATATCCTCATTTAGCCAATACATTGGCTACAGATACATTTATCACATATAGCTGAGTACCTAAGGGTTAATGAATGCATAAAATTGTACACAACTGTTACTAACATGGTTAGGTTGATGCTCAAACTGTTAAAACCTGTTTGACCGCAGAGGTCAAAAAGATATAATTGTTGAATTATAAAAGTTAGTAAGTTACATTGGATATTCAAAATATATACAGGATTTATTTCTAATCTAAATTTATTGTATCAGTTTGAAGTTTAGCTAAGAGTCTTACTACAAGAAAGGTCATATCTAGGCTCAGATTTATACACAATGTGAGCAGCTGAAAGTCAGCAGTATAGCACATAAAACCAGAAATTCAAGGAGCTATATATGGTTTCGTTCTTATAGCAAGCATTTATGACATGCATTTTGTTAGAAATTTAACTTTATCATTAAACACTAGTAACTTATGATTTTTATGTTTACTGTAACCTGATTGAGTTATCAGCAGATGGCCAAAGTTCAATTATCATGACTAGTTGACTTATGTTCCTATATAACCGTTGGTGAAGGCCAAATAGGCATGGTCAATGTTAAAATCACTCAGACAACAATCTTGATCAATCAAGAAACTAAATTAGAAATTGACACGCTCAACGGTTCAACCTAATTAATATAAGGGATGACAGAAACCATGGCAAACTTTTTTTTTTCTTTTTCCATTAGGACTCATGACTCTGCAAATCATAAAGACAATAACAGCAAGAAATGACCAAGAAACCCAGTCGTTTAGTCTATCTTTGATTCGAATATTCATTTTGTAAGTCTATCTTAAACAGCCCCACAAATTCAAGTTCCGAACAAATCTAGGGATCTAGCCTAACCAATGTACAACAATTCCATAATTCCGTGTAACCTTACCAAATGAGGAAAAGCTTTGTCCCACCACTGCTACACCCATTTACCCTGAAAACAAACATAAAAACCAAAACAAATTACACCAAGTCTATAAATTTTAATACAACTATAAAACAAAAGGTAGACAGTGTAACCAAACCGAATCATACCAAACGCATGGTTGCGGCCGACGTACATCATGGATTTATTCACAAGTGGCAAATCCGCCATTTCCTTCCTATTTTCCAACAGCTTTTCACTGCTCAATATCCAACAAATTCATGATCTTACAAAATATGCTTGTAATACAAACACACACAACAACCATTTACTATTTGCGGTTGTGCCGCTCAGGGCTTATTAAAATTTGGAATTTGGAAAAGCTGATAAACCAATTTCAGCTTATGGCGTTATAAAAGTCATAAGCTCAAATTTATTAGCTCATGAGCCAGCAAACTAGAGCTTATATAATTTACCAAATTTCAATAACTTCATAAGCCCAAAAATAAAATGCCACATTATAGCATATCATAAATACCATATAACAAACAATGTGTGCAAACAAGTGAATCATAAATGTACCTAGTGTAAGGCAATGGGCAAAATATGATCAAGTAATTAGCGCCCGTACACGTAAACGTACTAGTTTTATCATCATAAGCATAACTATACGATCGCGGACAAACATGTTTAAAATACTCCGAAAATTCAGTCGGGGGACACGTATCGGGCGTATTATACCCTTCACTACAACAAAACCTCGGGTCGCCAAACGCTTCACACGCGCTTTTACACGCCACCACCCTCTTACTACGCGCTACCACTCGAAGCCCGTTCGGGCAAGCACGGTTCAAGTCAACTAAACAACCAGTAGAACTACATTGACCACTTGTATTATCTCTAGGTATCACAAGCATTGGAAGATTGTACCCATCAACTAAGCTGACGTCATAAAAATCCAAACCCTGATCACCATTAAGTGTAAATTCTGCCAGCGTGGCAGGCGGTTCAGCCCCACGGCCTTCACATTCGACTTTCCCGGAACCGCAATCGGCGGTGACGCAGGTTAACCGGCCGGTGGAATCCGGGGTGCAATCGGTGCGGCCCCATAACCGACCCGACCAAGAAACGGGTACTTTTAGGGTTCTTGATTGACCCGGTTTTAAAGTGAACCCAGTTGGGTTAAGTACGGTTCGGTCAGCTCCGGTTAGTATTCCGGGCCAGATGGTGTGACGGCATCTGTTTACGATCTTGAACGACGTCGGATGCACCACTAGAGAAAATATAAAAACAATAATTGTTAGTAAATTAGTGAAATAATTGGGGGATAGTAAGAAGAGTGAAAATAGAGATATATATGTACCTGGAAATAATGAAAATGTGAAGATTAGAGTGACGATGAGGATGTGAATTTGATTCATTTTTGGGATTGATTTTCAAGGATTTTGATTTTGATTTTGATTGAATGAATAAAAGGAAGAAGAAGAAAAGGGAAAGGGGAAGATAGTAGAAAAAAGTAGAGGCTTTGCAGATCTGGATTCATTTTGTCATTCGATATTTCATTGTTTTCTTTTTTTCCCACCAAAAAAGTATTTTGTAATGAATTTAACTTATTGGTTGGATCGGATAAATTTGAGTTATAATCCATCATCAATTTTAATTTGGGTATGTTTTGTAACAACCCGCTCGAGTTGTAGATTGTGACTCAAACTGTAAATAGAGATTGTGATTTACGTTAGAGCTGAAGATTCTATTTCGAGCTATTAAAAATGACTTCCTTATAATTCTGAAAAAAAAAATTCAATAACTTTTCTATATTTTTGCTGTTAAACATATATAAAGATTGATTGACATTCTTGAAAAACTAGAAGCTCGATGTATCTTAATATTCAATTTTAATGCATTCAATTTTAATATTGAAGTCCAATGTCTCGGGTTCGAGTCATGTGGTGGTTTTTCCTAGGTGAGGCAATATATGGGCTGGTAGTGGTGGCACGATGATACTCCATTACTGGCCCGCAGGTGTTATTTGCCGTTTCCAAAAAAAAAACTAATCAGATTCAGTATTTAATCTTTTATTGTTAATTAATAATTTTATTTGTTTTTAATTTTATTAATTTAAAAAACAACGATCTATCTTATTATTATTATTATTACTTTAAATATAATATCCATAAAGAAATATAATTACCAACAACGGCGACCACAATCACAATTATTCAATAATTAAAAAGGTGATACAATAATTAAAAAGAGCCCGTAGCCACTCTTTCTAAGGACCCATTTTATATTTTAATTAAATAATTAATTTAATAACATCCTACTCCGTATTACTTTATTTATTTATTTATTTATCATTATTATTATTATTATTATTATAATCATCATCATCAACTCATCATTATTATTATTATCCACACGAAAGCTAGAAATCCTAATCCTAATCTGTTTATAATAGTTATAAAAAAGTCGTCATATTAAGATTAGATTAAATTATTATTCACTTTGATTGTGTTTGAATTAAATTAGTGTTCGAGACTATTAGCGGTTACTTTTAAGATAACTATAGTTATCACATAGAATCATAGTTGTTAACTCGTGACTCGACTCGTGATTCGGAGTATTGATTTTTAACTCGTGACTCGTGACTCGACTCGACTCGTAAGAGTCATAAATTTACAATAAATACATATATTTATATCTATATGTATATTATTGTTTAGATTTCTATCCCTGATTGAAGTAAAACATGATGAAAGTCATTAAATAACACAAATGTTTAATTTATAATTGATTATTAGTCATTTCCTATCGTATTTTGTCATTTTATATTTTTTATTAGATTACATTAAACGTGTGTCCGGTTTCTGACTCGTAAGAGTCGCCCACGACTCGGAAGAGTCAATAAATGACTCGTAAGAGTCAAAGCCATTTACGAGTCGGGGTCCGAGTCGCCTCGTTTTTTGAATTTCTGAGCCGACTCGTAAGAGTCGACTCGTGAATCGTAAGAGTTTAACAACTATGCATAGAATAGAGAAAAATTAAATCTCACCATACAATCTTAAGTTAAATATAATATAAAAATACCTTTACGATTTCATTAATTGAAAATTTTCAATTTAGTCAATTAAGTCTCTTAATTTTACATGATTTATTATAAGAATAACTTTCAATTTTATAACAATGTGTAATTATGGAGTTACAATTTGAATGAATTATCATTTAATTTGTGGATCAATCTCTGTAGTCTTGAGTGATTTGAATTGTAAATGAATACAACTATATCTATGTAATTATATTGTATTATTTTGTTTACTTATGATATTTAATCAATTGCCTCCTACACTTAGATAAATCACAAATTTATAACAAATACTTCTAAACTTAATTATCTACGGATTAGAAACCTCAATGGGTATATTAGTCTTTAGTATTTTGGGTATGACTCATTTTTGATTGTTTCAAATTCTTAACAGGTTTTCATTTTAAGGTCAAACCCAATTTTTTTGTGTCAAATGAAATTCTTTTACCTGTTACAAAAGTAAAGTTGTATCTAAAAAGGAAATTTAATAAACTACGTCGTTTAAGTAATCATAATAAACAAGAAACAATTAATTATAAATATATATACGACTAATATCATATACTGTATCATGTTAATATTAAAAGACCCGTGTATATACACGGGTTTAAAGACTAGTTAAAATCTAAAAAAAACCTTGTGTTAAATACTGTACACACCTTTTATGTATAGATTTAAATCTGATTACAACCCAAGTTATTTGATTGTTAATATTAACATTGTCTTGCTGGTGCATTAGATCATTAACATTAACATAAACATGTAGTGTATAAAAAATGAATCAACTTTTTGTACACGACAATTTATACATATTTTATTCACTAATCACTAATCACTAATCGATAGTCCCACCTTTACACTAAATATTGTGAAGTATGTATGATGGAGATTTGTGAGGCTATTTATTTTATATTAGTAAAAAAAAAGTGATGTAGATGGTATTACTAGTTTGTATGATTGAACTTAAACGGCTCAAATTCACCATTATTAATAATTAATGATGTAATAATAACTTAGGTAGCATTGAAGAAACAGAGTAATAGTAAGCAAATTGAATTACTTTCTAAGTTTATCAAAATCGCATATTGCTATCTTTATTATTAGGGTTTTGCTAACGTGTGCCCCGATAACACACGTTAATGTGTATTTAATGAACACAAAATTTTTATTAAATAACAGAATTTGTAATTAATATATGCATAAAAAGGGAAAATATTAGATTTAATTAATGAGTATTAAATGTAAATATTAATATTTAAGGAAATTTCGTAACTTCTATAAGATCGCATCTAAGATCGTGGGATCTGTAGGACCATTAATAGGATCGTAAAATCGGTCATAAGATCGTAGGGTCGATTTAATTTTTATATTAAATTTTCGTGTAAATTATTTACGATATAACCGTTTTAATTAAAGTGGGATCTTACGATCTCAATCCTATTTTACGATCCCAATCTTGCATAGATGAAACCGATCTTTGGTATCTACTCTTGATGTTAGCAACGTTGGTAAAATCTCGATCTTCGGTAACAATTCAATCAAGCATCAGCCGGTTCTTTTATTATGTGGGACATAAAAACAGCTAGGATAAATATAAAAAGAAAACGTAAAACTAACAACCTAACTGTTCAACTTGACATTTGCAATGACTAATATTACATCGCAAACTAAAAAACTTACTTATCACTCAAACAATCACCGTTGACCATTATATCCTCCCAAGTTAGGAAAACCATACGTAGACAGTTCGTGACTAGATAATAGCGGCGGTGGTGGCATCGGATGGTACATCGGGTCTTGTGGGTGCCAAAATGGAGGAGGATACATCGACCGCGGTTGGTCACCAAATGGAATGCCAAGCGGTGGGCGCCAGAATGGTGGTGGCGGTTCAACGTTCTTGACTTTTGATGGTTGCATGATGGGCTTGTTAAAGTGAGTCTTGCAATGTTGATCACGACATACCTTTTTATCAACTTGAGGTTTCGCGCAAGGTTCATTTTTGTGAGTGTCCTCTTTTATCTGACATTTTTTTTCTTTAGCACAATTGCTACATGACTTTGATGAGATATTAATCATGTGTGTCTTAAACCATTCTTCTGCAGCTTCCTTCGATATTCCTTTAACAGTCGGTGAAAATGTATTTCCTTGAGCAGCCACTTTAAACGTATGAACCTGTATATTATTTGAATTAAGAAAATCAATCATAAATTATGGCAAAAAAAAAAGTATTAAACTATACTTATTAATAATAAGTTTATATCTACTTCTCATTTGACAAGGGGTGATGATAAATCCACCCAAGTTTTTGATAAATCCACAATTACTGTGGAGTAACAGTTTGTACAGTACAAGCTTTCAATGCAAAAAAATGGTGGATCTATCAGAACAAGGGGTAGAAATATCACCACCCTTTGACAAGTATATTAAAAAAGAAAAAAAAAATGATTTGGTGTGTAAGGCTGACTCTAATTAGGGTGCGTTTGATAAAATTTAATGATTCAATATTCTTGACAATTCAAAGCCTCAATTATAAGTGTTTTGACCCAAACACTCTTGAATGACATAAAATTACCATTTTTACCTTTCTTTATGATTCGACACGGATTCGGGATTTGGGGTGACCCGATATCCCAATTCTTATATATCCGTAGCACAAACAAAGAATTCAACAAATAATGCATATTTTCATAACAAATTTACACTTTGTATAACGAATAGACATGTAATAACTGTTAGGGAATGAAACCCGTTATTTATTATGTATTATTGATCAACTATTTATACCGTTTTCTTCCTCTCTTCCGTTTTCATACTCTCCTTTCTTCGCGTCCCGTCCGCGATGGTATAGCATTCAAATATCATGTGTTTAATTTATGATACTATCATTCTCTTTTTGATCTTGTTTAATGTTTTTAACCAAGAAAGAAAAAAAAGCGGCCACCGATTGTTGCTTTTTCATCGGCAAACGTTACCATCGCATCTAAGAGCACGAGGAGTGCTTAACACTGAAACAGTGTTTTGTTCAGTGTTATTAAAAACACTGAAGTATAACATTGAAAGGGAAAAGTGGGGTAATGGTTAATCTTGAGGTTCAGTGTTATTGTTCAGTGTTATTGTGTTTAAAAGCTGAAAAGGAAAAGGAGAAAATAATAGAATAATCAAAAACGCCATGCTTGTTCAACGTTTTGGGCTCAACCTTGGTGAAAAACGCCGACGAAAAACGCCGGGCCGGAGCGAAAAACGCCGGACTCCGGCGTTTTTCAACGAAAAACGGTGCAAAAGGGGAGGGCACTCCCCGTGCTCTAACCCCATCTTCTCATCTTCGTTTTATCATAACCTATGCTTATTTGTTATCTTCTTCTTACCTTCTTAGTATTCAATAATAATAATAATAATAATAATAATAATAATAATAATAATAATAATAATAATAATCTATAAATCTATAAAATATACTTAAAGCAAAATAGCTTGGGCCAATCTCAACCCTTAATTGCTTTTTTCCATCATGATCCAACGATTAAGATTAATTTAATGATTGTTACACTTAGCCCCCAAACCCCTAAATATGTATATTTATAATTTATAATAATTAATATTATATTAATAATTAATATTAATAATAATACAATAATAATATAAAAATCATTAAAAAATAAACATACGTAAACTCTAATTTTAAATAGGCATATAAATCGGCTAAAGATATTTTTTGTTATATATTAACAATATAATTTATAATAATTAATATTATATTAATAATTAATATTAATGATAATACAATAATAATATAAAAATCATTAAAAAATAAACATACGTAAACTCTAATTTTAAATAGGCATATAAATCGGCTAAAGATATTTTTTGTTATATATTAACAATTAATTTATTGATTTAATATGTAAATAAATATCCCCTCCCAAAACCCTAAACCCCGTGTCTTCAATTTTCCAATACCCCCCCCCCCCCCCCCACCCCCCCCAACAGTTACCAAATAATCCACCCACCACTCTCACCCATTTGCTTCAAAAATCGTCACTTACGCCGCCATTCGTTTTATAACAATCACCACCACATCGTATGTCATCATCATCGAAAACCCCATCATCGAAATCTGGATCTGTTGGTTTTTGTCCTCCGTCATCGATATCCAATTTAATCCATCATATCCCGGTAGCCACCGTGAAATTCGGTTTCGACCCGTTAGATCCGAAAGGATCCGGTGAATTCCGTTGAATTCCTGTTGGTGTACCGTCGAGATTCAGTTGCATTTGTTTGGCGTTGATGGTGTTTGTTAAAAATCCAATTTGGTCAAATTCGATGGTGGTGGTGAAACCTGTTGATGGTGGCATAAAATCCGACACTGACGATTGAATACGAACGTCGTGGCTTAAATCCGATTATGGTCTAACGTTTTTGTTTTTTCCTTTGTTTTTGGTAGTTTAAATCTTTACTGGAAACGCGTCTCAGACGCTGCATTGAGAAAAAATCACCAACAAGATCTGGTTTGTTTTCTTTTTTATTTATTTATTTTTTGTTAAATTTAAATGTTTATTGTTGCTTGATTTTCTTTTTGTATTTTGAATGCTTACACAGAAATTGCCACTGTTACCAAAAATTGCTCCTGAAAAAGTCATCAAAAACAAATGTATGTTTTTGTCTTATGTTGTGCATTAATATATTACTATGTTAAATGTTAAATAATGGCTATAATGTTTTGTTTTTAGCGATTTAGCTTTGTGTTGATCATGGCTCTTTTGCCCACCTATTATATATAACCATACACATTATCAACCCCTCTGTATGATGTAAGACTTGAGCTCGCAACATTTTGATTGATGGGTTATCCTTAATGTTTGGCCAAAATTCCTTTGGCATAGCTATTAATTCTAAATCAAGAGTTATCATATTTTGATGCAGATTATTTTATGTCTCGGCTTAATGACCAAATGAGCAATATTAAGGTTTCTTGAGGCTAAATACATAAGAGTATGCAATGATTTGTGAAATTCTGAAGTTAACTTATGCCCTACTAATCTCAAAAGTGTTTTTATTCATGAATACACATATGAGGAACATGTTATCGAGCTGGAAACACTGAAAAACACTCTGTCAATGTGGACTTTGAAATTCTCTTTATATGTTAATCTTCTTATATCTATCATGCAGGCACATGAATAATATCAATTTCAAGAATATTGAGGTAATAAATCCTTTATTACGCCAAACAATTTAAATAAAGGTTTATGTTATGATTTTGAATTAAATACAATTTCTTAGTGTTCTTTTCTATGTCTTTTTCTTCCTCTTAAATAATGATTTAAGGTTCTTCTGATTTTTGCAATCCATTTTCTTTGATTCTGGACTTGATAGGTAGCTCTTGAGCTTGAGCATTGAAACAGCAAGGGTTGTAGTTATGGTCCTCATATGAGTGGTAAGTTTACAAGCATGCTCACATGTTTTTGTTTTTGTTTTTAAATTTAAATTTAAGTATTATTATTTTGTGACAAACAAACGGATTTTCTTGATTTGGGTAATTTTGGGTTTTACAGTTGGGGGTTAGTAGTCCAATTGGGTTACAGTACTCTTGGTGGTAGTGATGGAGTGCCTAAAGTGAACGAAGATATGTGCAAGTTAGTTTGATATGTGTCTTCAAAATTTCCAATAGGGTAATTTATTCAATTTCATTTTTTTTATTTCTATATGTCGTTTCTTTTTCTTCTAATAATAGGTATTTTTTAATCAGTAATTGTTGTCTATTTCTCTAAATGGTATAACCACATCTCACCCTCATGTATGAATGAATTGACTGATTTGAATGTGCTTATTAATAATATTGTGTTTGGCATTTAATCTGCTTCTTATTAATAATATTGTGCTTATTAATTGACTGATTTCATGTTGCAATTAGATTGTAGTTATTTAAGGCATAAAATGTGTTTGATGAAATGCCCGATATAAATAGAGTTATATGTTAAGTGTCTGTTAGTTTTTTTGATAATCAAAGTGGTTTCCATGTGTGCATGATAGAGAACTGAAAAGGAGATGGTGGTGACAAGGAACTATCATATGCAATAATTTTGATTTAATCATTTAATTTGGTTTGGATATCATTTGTATATTTTGATTTTTTATACTGATTATGGGAACAGGTGTTGCACTCACAGTTTGACTTCGAGTTTCTTTTATATGTCAAACCTTTGTATAGGGATCAGTTGGAAAAAGAGTCACACCTTTTGGTGTTAACTCTAAGGAGGAGATCAGATGATCACCATCTCACCATAAACATTGATATGGACCTAACCGTTTAATTGATAAAGAAGAAATGACTCAAAGTACGTATAGGTACGTCTTGAAGTTCTATTGTTCATTAGAGTAAGTCGGGATGAACTTTCAGGTCATCAATTCAAGTCACTGCCATAGATGATCTACCAAATGTAGTTAACCTAGATGGGAGAAAGTCAATCTGAACATGGAATGGCGTTATTTTTCTGTTATGTGATATTTCACGTTTCCTACTTTACAATGTGATATTTAACTATTTCTGCTTCCGTAAGAGATGTGCTTTTCTCCGAAGTCATGCATGTGTGTATGACTACATGAACATCGACATTTGAGATATTAGCGGGTGAGAAGATGATGGCAATTTGCACCAAGTGCATAAGCTTTGTTGTTTGGCATTCACAAGTTTTTTAGGTAATTAATATATTTACAACAAACTTTTGCACATTTACTATTTTGCTCTATGAATCATGAGAACACACTTTACAAGGGTCCATGGGGTACATTTGAGAGTATCACATTAGTTACAGATTATTATAACAGAACAATCTAACGCTTACAATGATATTTATGATCGGTATGCATGATTATGTTATGTATTTTTTAGTAAAGTCTTTAGCAATTTTTTTTGTAGTTTTGTCAAAAGTATTTTCATTTGTATAGTTGTCTGTTTGGGTTGCCATCAATTGTGATTATCTTAACTTACTGAAGTCATACAAATAAATTTTGTTAACTGTGAAGTTATCAACTGTAACACCCCCAAATTTAATGATTTGCGGAAGCATACTTGGGTGTTACTAATCAATATACAAAGCACAAGATATACAGCAAACGACCTCTAAATGAGACGTTTTGTAAAATAATTACATTTCATAATTAAATCGTTTGAAAACATATAGTTTTCTTTACAAAAATATGTAAGCCTAGAGTCCGCGTATGTGGCGGGAGATTCTATTACATAACCATAGTTACAAAAGATAATGCCAAAGAATCTCCGTTAAATGCAGTTTGGAAATCATGCGACTCTAGCTAGTAATCCTGGAGTGATCCTACTCCGTAAGTGTACATGAGAATACATGTTAAAAAGGGTCAACCAAAAGGTTGGTGAATCTCACAGGTTTATCAGTAAATAATCCGTTTGAACACAAGATTTCATCAGTAGTGCTCGTAGGCGTATATCAAGTATTTGCAAATCTCGCAAAAGTAAAGAAATCAAGTTATACCGTTGCCATGAGGCTCATAATCGAAGCTTAACCCGTAAATAATCAGTTGCTCCCGTGACATGCTCGAAATTGAGCAAGCATGAGTAACGAAATAATAGTCGCCCGTTTATACATAACGGTTCGTGGTAGCGCTACTACCCCGGGCGGGGAGGGTCATTTCCCTAATGGATCCATTAACTACTGTTCGCGCTTAAGTACATAACTAACGATATATGATGGAGAGACTTCAGTAAATAGTAAGTAACTCATGCAATTCCGTTCGGTATAGTAAGCAGTTTAGTACTTGTGTTCAAGAAAAATCAGTAGCATGTATCTCCCCCAATAAGTTAAAACAGTAAAAGTGGGGCCGTAAGACTCACCTGAGTCTTTGCAAGTGCGTTTATATCAATAAACGAGTAAATAATATCAACAGCTGGTTCTCCGAACCCGTAACCTTTAAATGCCTAAACATATAAAGTTAAGTAAGTAGATGTCTCGCAAGACCATCTAGGCTAGTTGTCTACACAACTCGTTATGTCCAAGTGTTTGTTTAGAAATCCGTTTGTAGTTTGAAAACAAGTATGGCCCGTTGGTGACGGTTCGTAATAATGATTCAAAGTGTTATCATTATTTGTATCGTTGAATCAGGTTTCGTTATTTGTAAGTGTTCAACACTTAGTGTGAAAAGTATTTACAACATTTAATGACGGGGGTCCGGGGGCAGCGCCCCTGGTAGCGGGGTCCAAGGGGCGGCAGCCCCTGGCGGGGTCCAAGGGGCAGAGCCCCTGGCTGGGGTCGAGCTGCCAGGTCAGCTTGGAAAATTTTTATTTCTACTATATTGCTTTGACGAAAAACGCATCTGGATCCGAATTTGGGTAAAATCAGGTGTTAAAATCTTGATTCCGACACTTAGTAAAAATCTGAGTTTTCAAAGTTCTGTTTTGTGCGACGTTGGGTGCGACGTCGGGTGCGACGTCGGGTGCGACGTCGGGTGCGACGTCGCAGATCCTGACTGCGACGTTGAGCATGGCGTCGCTATACGCGACGTCGCAACTTAATGCGACGTTGTGACTGACGTCGCACAATGCGACGTTACGAGGGGTTGTGCGACGTTGAGGCTGACGTCGCATGGATCTGGGTCCAAATGCGACGTCGCGGTCTGTTGGCCGGAAAATGTGCCGAAAACGAGTTTTCCGGTTTCCGTTCGGTCCAAATCTTTTACCCAACCCATTTTTGGACATATCAAGACATTATAAACCATAAACAAGTAAAAATGATCAAAAACGAGAGATGTCGGGATTTGTCGGAAACTTACAAAGTGTCGGATTGAAAATCCGAAAAGATAGGAAGGTAGATCGTGTTGCGGTGGTCGTTTTCTTCCAAAGAGATGATGAGATCCAAGGTCGTTTAGTATGTTTATTTGTCGTTTTTGTGAGGTTGTGGGTTTTGTGGTTAGTTGGTGGATTTGAGAGAAAAGGGTGAAAGAGAGAGAGAGAGAGAGAGAGAGAAAAATGAAATGAGAAGAAAAGGTGGAGAATGGGAGGTTATCTCTCATTTTCGCTCCGCGTTCTCGCTCCGGGTGGTGTTCGTTTGCTCCGTCGTTTAAACGTTAAATAATCATTTTATATATTAATTGGTACGTTTTAAAATACAATTTATTACGCGATATTCTATTTAAATATTTTACAGTTTAATTTATATTTTAGTTATAAAATGTACGTTAATTTATTTAGTTGCGCGTTTTAACCTTTTAAATTGTGTAAGGTTCTGATTGTACAACACGAATGAATACGAAATATTATTATAATAATATTTTTGACATCAAAGCGTTATTTAATAAAATTGGTCACCAACGTCCGTATTAAATTGAATCGAAATACATTCGATTTAAACTGCGTACGATTTAACCAAATCGCATTTTTGTATATATATTCAACAATATATATAATTCGATACATAAATTAGCCTAACACAGAACTAATTACATGTATTAACGAAGAATTAGGCACTAATTCTAGTCCTAATTTGCCGGTTGTTACATTCTCCCCCTGTTAAAAGAATTTCGTCCCGAAATTTAAGTCGAAGTCGCGTTAGGGGCAGAATCGGTGAATAAGTGGGGATACTTGAGTCGTATTTGGTCTTCCCGTTCCCAAGTGAATTCCGGACCGCGCCGCGAATTCCACCTGACTTTGACGATTGGAATACGACCTTGTTTCAGTTGTTTGACCTCACGGTCCATAATTTCGACAGGTTCCTCAACGAAATGTAGTTTGTCATCGATGCGAATCTCGTCAAGGGGTATAATAAGTGTCTCGTCAGACAAACATTTCTTTAAGTTAGAAATGTGAAAGGTAGGGTGCACGCTGCTGAGTTCAGAGGGCAGCTGCAATCGATATGCCACTGGACCTATCTTCTCGAGGATCTCAAAAGGTCCAATATACCTGGGGTTTAGTTTTCCGCGTTTGCCGAATCGGATTACGCCTTTCCAAGGCGATACCTTTAAGAGTACTCGATCCCCAACTTGGAACTCGAGTGGCTTGCGTCTCACGTCAGCATAGCTTTTCTGACGATCACGCGCGGCTTTGAGTCGGTTTTGGATTTCAACGATTTTCTCTGTGGTTTCATGTATGAGTTCAGGACCAGTGAGTTGACTATCTCCCACTTCAGTCCAACAGATCGGTGATCGGCACTTACGACCGTACAGTGCCTCAAAAGGTGCAGCTTTAATGCTGGTGTGATAGCTGTTGTTGTACGAGAACTCGCACAACGGTAGATGTCTTTCCCAATTTGTACCAGAATCAACTACGCAGGCTCGTAGCATGTCTTCCAGTGTCTGAATAGTTCGTTCGCTCTGGCCATCGGTCTGAGGATGGTACGCGGTACTCATATCGAGACGGGTACCCAGTGATTTTTGGAGTGATTGCCAGAAGCGAGATGTGAAACGGGCATCCCTGTCAGAGATAATCGAGAGAGGGACACCATGTTGGTAAACGATTTCTTTGATGTAAATTTGTGTAAGGCGTTCCATTTTGTCGGTTTCTCTGATTGCCAAGAAATGAGCCGATTTGGTGAGACGATCGACGATCACCCAAATGGTATCGCAACCACTCGCCGATTTAGGTAGTTTGGTTATGAAATCCATGGTAATTTGCTCCCATTTCCATTGAGGAATTTCAGGTTGTTGGAGCAATCCAGAAGGTCTTTGGTGCTCGGCCTTGACCTTAGAACAAGTTAAGCATTTGCTGACGTACAAAGCAATGTCAGCTTTCATATTCGGCCACCAGTAAAACTCTTTGATGCCGTGATACATTTTGTCGGATCCCGGGTGGATAGAATATTTGGACTTGTGAGCTTCATCCATCACCAAGTCCCGAAGGTTCCCGAAATTAGGCAACCAGATTCGGTTAGAGAAATACTTAACTCCGTTGGGTCTGATCTCGAATTGTTTATCCATGCCCCGCAAGGCCTCGTTTTTGAAGTGTTGGTACATCAATGTGTGTCTGTCAGTTGGTCTCAGTCTGTAATCGTGTCGAAATTGTAATTACGTTTTGAATTGTTTTAGTTCTAGTTTATTTACAGTTTCTGTCATCATGCGACACAAGCACTGTGTCGCAGAAGCATTCTATGCGACACAAGGCTTGTGTCGCAGAATCATCTCATGCGACACAATGCTTATGTCGCATAAGCCTTCATGCGACACAAAGCTTGTGTCGCATACAGTTTGGTCCAGGCTATAAATAGAAACTCGCCAGTTTCTGTTTATCAAGCCAAAAACACAAAACACACACATAACACCTCCAAACTCAGAGAGAAAAATACTAGTTTGTGTTATTTTGATTATTGTGTGTTTGTCAAAGTGTATGTATTGTTACCATCTCGTTATATACAAAGTTATACACTTGTGTTTTGGTCATTTACTTGTGAACTTCTAGCATATCTTGTGTGTTTAATTTCCGCTTTTATAGACAAGTTTAAGCTACTCGATTTGGTCCGTATACGGAACCTACAATTGGTATCAGAGCCGCATACTCTTGAGTTGCGGTTTCGAGTTAGTTTGGTGCTAGATTTCGGTCCAAAAATATTATTTTCATAATTTATGTTTTTAAGTGTTCTTGGTGTTCTTGGTTAAAAGTCTTTATTTTTGCTTATTGTGGTCTTTGATCTTCAAAGAATTGTGTTAGTCTTATTTTTGGAATTGGTTGGTAATAGTTGGTGATCATTTTGCTTGAAGATTTGGTGTTTGCAGTCTGCAGAAAAGTATGGGGTGTAGGTTATGATGTGTTTTGAAAATTGAAATCTTCTGTACTCAAAAAAACTGTCTGCACGTGCATTTTTGCGACACAAGGCTTGTGTCGTATCACTGTTCATACGACACAACAATACGACATTAAATTGTCTACGACATAACGTGCGACATAACCTTGCGACATAACACTTTTTGACCTTGACTGGTCTGCGACACAAGTTGCGACATAACATACGACATAACTGTTGTGTCGCATTTTTGTCTTCTGTCAGATTAAGTTCTGCGACACTACTTCTGTGTCGTATCTGTACTCTGCGACACAAATATTGTGTCGTATTGGTACTCTGCGACATAACACTGTGTCGCATAATTCCTGACTTAGACAAAAATCAGTTTGTTTTGTGTGTATTTTTCTAATTTGTTTTGCAGATTTTCATCATGTCTCTTCAAAGCGTTGATGCAGTTTTACAACATAATGCTACGATTGGTAGTGCAAATAAACCTCCTTATTTTGCACCGGGTTTACCATTTCGAGCATGGAAACAAAGGTTCATATCGTTTGTTTTATTCACCGATCCTGATATGGAGTTGGCCCTTCTTGAACGCTATGTTCCACCTGTTGCTCTTGGAGAACACATGGGTGTTCCTCCTCCCAAGCCTGTTCGTTCATACACTACCGAAGAACGTAAAGCATGGGAAATTGAACGGAAGACTCATTCTGCTATTACTATGTCGCTTCCAACAGACGTTTTGGATATGTTTCCACAAACTATTGCTTATGATCTTTGGACTGCAATTGAAAAGAGATTTTGTGGAAACACTGAGTACATCGAAAGCAAATTGGAATTAGTCAAAACTCAGTTTGATTATTTCTATATCCAGAAGAATGAAACTGTCAGAGACATGCTTTGCAGATTTACCCGCACAGTGAATGAACTGCAAGCTGGCGGATATAATCTCAAAAATTCTGAGATTAACAAAAAGGCTTTAGCTGCTCTGCCATCAAGTTGGGAAACACGAGTTTTGTTATTGGAAAGCGATCCAAAAACAAAGCAATTGTCTCTGGATGATCTTATTGGAAAACTTGAAGCTGGGGCATTGGATATTGAAAAGAAGGAAACAAGATCTACTGCTCGTGCATCAGAATCAAGTCATGGTGGAACAGCTTTCATCTCAGCTGAGACAAATTCTCAGAGATTCTCTTCTTACAGTAATCCTACTGTAGGAACATTTTCAGCCCTACCAGCTTATAATGCTTCTTCAAGCAGTACATGTTCATCACCATCTGTTCCTACTTCTGCAACCACTGATGAACATGCAGCCATGTTTACTGCTTTCTTGTCATCATATGAAGACTTTCTTTCTAAAAGAGTCAGTACATTGGAACTGACTGATGAAGACTTCA
Source organism: Helichrysum umbraculigerum (assembly GCA_949592205.1). Lineage (NCBI taxonomy): Eukaryota > Viridiplantae > Streptophyta > Magnoliopsida > Asterales > Asteraceae > Helichrysum > Helichrysum umbraculigerum. Next base: position 95,140,824 of record CATIUR010000004.1, read on the forward strand.
ATCAGGTTGATCCCGATGAGTTAGAAAGGATCGACATTAGATGGAATATGGCTATGCTCACTCGTAGAGCCAAAAACTATCTAAGACGAACTGGAAAGAGATCTCTTGAAGATGCAGCTGACCGAACACCAACGGGATTCGATAAAAGCAAAATCAAGTGTTATAAGTGTCAGAATCTTGGACACTTTGCCCGTGAATGTGAGAAAGGAAGACAACCTGCTTCGGGTTTCACTAAACCATCTGTTGTTCCAAAACAGATTGAGCATACTACTGCTAAGGCTGCATTGTTGATTGAGGATGGAGATGCTTATGATTTTTCTGCTCATGAAACTCAAGAGCAATGTTTCATGGCTATCAACAATGAGGTACCATTTGCTAAATTTACCTGTGATTCATGTATTAGTTTAACTGGTAAAGTAAATGGGCTTATGGAACATAATGACAACTTGAAGTCAGATATCTTGAATTTGATGGAAGCAAACAAAGTTTTAAAAATTAATGAGAAACACTTTGAAAGTAATATTAATCAACTTATTGAAGATAAAAAGGAGCTGAAAGCTCTAATTTTCAGTAATCAAGATGAAATTGACAGTTACTTAAAATTGATTGCTCATTTGAAAAAGGAATTGGCTGACTCTCAAGCCAAAGCTGTTGATTTGCAACGAAAACTCAAGAATATCAACACTTCAGCCATGGTCTTTACTGATATCCTGCAGACGGGTAGAACTAGTTCTAAAGATAAGTCCGGTTATGGTTATCATAATCAACCGCCTCCGTCTTTAGATGTGAATTTGTGTAGACCGTCTAACGATGAAATTAAAGATTTTGTGCCTACTGCTTTAGTAGATGCAAAGCCCATTGAAATATCAGTTAATGAACCTGTTGTTAAGAAATTAGCTATGCCTGTATGTGAACCTGTTAGTTTGACTCCGTTTAAGTTGCCTGAATTCTATAAAGCCAACATAGAAGTTAACCATGATAAGAAGAAACCTAAGACAATTAAGGCTGAACCTGTGAAGCCTTTTGAACCTGTTAGGTTTACCCCCTCAGGAACCGTCAAGTTTACCCCCTTTGGTAGTTTCTCGCCTGCTCCCTTAAAAAACATTGAAGAAGAGGTCGAAGTTGAGGATGTTCCCTGTAAGTTTGTGCCTCAATGTGAAAAGAAAAACATTAAGCCTGAACATCACATTCTCACTACTGAATCAGATGATGAAACTTTTCCAATGAATACTAAGGTTAAGGCTGAACATAAAAGGAAAAAGATACAGAATATTAATGTCAAATCACTTAAGAACTCTGTTAAACTTTCCGTTTCACATTCTGGGGCATCCACCTCAACGTGCTCACAAAAGTTACCTGTCTCACCTCAATTTTTAGGCAGTAACGACCGAACCTTTAGGGAAAGACGATCATGTTTCTACTGCAAGAAACAAGGTCACTTGATTAGTCAATGCCCGTTGCTTTTGAGAAAGAAGTTTTCAAAAGGTGTTCCCAGAAATTCTGTTTACAAAAATTCATCTGTTAAATCTTTTTCAAAGAAGGGTTCACTCTCTCATACTTCTATCCCAAAAGTTAATGCTGCTAGGCCTAGTAAACCTCCGGTTAAACAGCCTGACAATGTTAACAAGCAACCCACTATTGTTCCTGTGAAAATTTGGAGACCAAAAAAGTCGTTAAATGACTCATCATCAAGTAATACTGCATCAGGAATTGCACCTGATTTATTGAAAAACAAAGTTTTAACTGATGTAGTTATTATTGATGAAGTCTCTGGAGTACCCAAGTCTGTAAAGGCCTGGGTCTCCATTTCTAACTAACTTTCTCTCTATGTTGTGCTGTAGCAGTCAGATCATATACAAAGAAGTAAATGGTATGTGGATAGTGGCTGCTCACGGCACATGACTGGTGACATGTCCCTTCTGTCTGATGTGAAACCATATCGAGGAGGACATGTTGCTTTTGCGGGAGATACTGGTGGTAATATCACGGGTCAGGGTACTCTTTCTAATGGGCAAGTGAGTTTTGATAAAGTGAACTATGTCGAGGAACTGCAACACAATCTGATCAGTGTTTCTCAAGTCTGCGACAAGAAGTTCACTACCGCATTTACAGATGTTGAATGTTTAATTTTGAAACCGGGATTTGTTATTCCCGAGGAATGGGTGTTACTGAGAGCACCCCGTGTACGCAACTCGTACATTTTGGATATGCAAACTGTGATTACCAAGGAGCATACTTGTTTGCTATCAAAAGCATCCTCTAAAGATTCACTGCTTTGGCACAGACGAATGGGACATATTCATTTTCGCAGAATGAATTATCTTGTTAATAATGATCTTGTGTTAGGTGTGCCTAAAAAGTCATTCGTAACAGATGATGAATGCGTTTCCTGTCTCAAAGGGAAACAACACAAGAAGTTCCATAAGTCTAAGCAGGTGAACTCTATTGAATCTCCATTGGAGCTGCTTCACATGGATCTGTTCGGTCCTGTGAATAAGAAAAGTATTGGAGGAAAATCATACTGTCTGGTTGTCACCGATGATTACTCAAGGTTTTATTGGGTATATTTCTTGGCTGGAAAGGATGAAACAGCTGATACTTTAACTTACTTATTCGACAGACTGGAAAATCTGTGTAATCTGAAAATCAAGAAACTACGCAGTGATAATGGAACAGAATTCAAGAACAGAACTTTGGAAATGTATTGTCTTCGAAAAGGAATCTTTCATCAGTTTAGTGCTGCTCGTACTCCTCAGCAAAATGGAGTAGCTGAAAGAAAGAATAGGACAATCATTGAGGCAGCAAGAACTATGTTGTCTGATGCGCATCTGCCAACCATTTTTTGGGCAGAAGCTGTTAACACTGCCTGCTATGTGTTAAATAGGGTTTCGATTGTTAAAAGGCGAAAGAAAACATGTTACGAATTGCTGAATAATCGCAAACCAAATTTGAAGTTTCTTGAACCTTTCGGGTGTCCTTGCTCAATTTTAATTACTAAGGACTCGGTAGGCAAATTTGATGAAAAAGCAGTCGATGGGTTATTTTTGGGATATTCTGTGAACTCTCCAAATAAAAGAGTTTTCAACAAGTCTACTGGGAGAATAGAAGAACATTTTGAAGTAAGGTTTATGAAATATACTGATTCTCCAAAAGGCAAGGGACCTGATTCCTTGTTTGAGTATGATAAGTTGGTGGACTCTTTCAATCTTCCCAAATTTAGTGAAGAAGAACAGGTGGCGTCTCTACTTCATGGATTGGATCTTACCTCTGACGACTCAATCTCCTATTCTAGAGTAGTACCTCCTGAGAATGTTGTCAATGATGACAATCCCTCCGATGTTGATCAAGTGGCTTCTGAATCTAATCCTCAAACTGAAACCGATATTGTCACACCAATTGACAATGAGGATACTGCCACTAATAGCTCAGTTGAAATTCAAAATCCTGGAGGTGATCTGTCAAATTTGGATTCAATCATTGTGCCTGATCCGATTCCTCAGCTCAGAATTCATTCTACTCACCCCACTGAAAACATCATTGGTGATCTTCAACAAGGTGTCTTAACTAGGCAGCAATCTGCTGCTAATGAAGTCCGTGAAGAATCTTCATCTGCCAATTTTGCCTGTGTTGAAGAAGAATTGGAAGAATGCTTCTTGTCTCAGCATGAGCCAAAGAAAATTGCTGAAGCTTTGAAAGATCCATACTGGGTTGAGGCTATGCAGGAAGAATTGAATCAATTCAAAAAGCTTGATGTCTGGGAGTTGGTTCCTTTACCAATGGATGTCGATCCAATTGGAACTCGCTGGGTTTATCGTGTGAAGAAAGATGACAGAGGCGTAGTTATTCGGAATAAGGCTCGGCTGGTTGTTCAAGGTTTTACTCAGATTGAGGGTTTGGACTATGATGATGTGTTTGCTCCAGTTGCAAGATTGGAGTCCATTCGCATTTTTCTGGCCTATGCGACATTTAAAGGTTTTCGGGTTTATCAACTCGATGTCAAGAGCGCATTTCTGTATGGAGAGGTTTTGAAGGATGTGTATGTCTTGCAACCTCCTGGTTTTGAAGATCCAAACCATCCTGATTATGTGTGCAAGTTAGGCAAGGCATTATATGGTCTTCATCAAGCTCCTAGAGCTTGGTATGCGAGGTTGGCAAATCATCTCACGAGAAATGGCTTCTCACGAGGCCAAATTGATAGCACTCTCTTCATAAAAAGGGTTGGAAAAGATTTGTTACTTGTGCAGGTTTACGTGGACGACATCATATTTGGTTCAACAAATGATTCTTTGTGCAAAGACTTCGAGAAGATTATGAAGTCCGAGTTTGAGATGAGTGCCATGGGAGAACTTAAGTTCTTTCTAGGTGTACAGGTTGAGCAGTCTGACAAGGGTTTCTACATTCATCAGTCCAAATATGTCAATGACATGTTGACTCGGTATGAACTCCATGACTGTAAGCCATATGGTACTCCCATTGAAACTGATCACAAACTCGGACCCGCTGAACACGAAGAAGATTGCAAGGAGCGGGACTATCGTTCTATGATAGGATCATTGATGTATCTCACTGCATCCAGACCAGATATTGTGTTTGCTGTGTCTATCTGTTCCAGATATCAATCAAAGCCCAAAGTTTCTCACATGAAGGCTGTGAAGCGAATTTTTGGTTACCTCAAATATAGACCATCACTTGGTCTATGGTACTCAAATGAGAAAAATTTCGCTCTCACTGCCTATTCTGATTCTGATTATGGCGGCTGCAATTCGGATAAAAAGTCAACTACAGGAGGATGCCAATACCTCGGTTCTCGACTGGTGTCTTGGCAGTGTAAGAAGCAAACCACAGTTTCCACCTCAACAGCGGAAGCTGAATACATTGCTGCTGCAAGCTGTTGTTCACAGATTTTGTGGATTCAACATCAATTGCGTGACTATGGGTTACTTCTTACTTTGACTCCTATTCATATTGATAATACTGCTGCTATATCTATTATTCGCAATCCCGTTCAACACTCTAAGACCAAGCACATAGAGATTAGGTTTCACTTCATACGAGATTGCTATGAGAAACATTTAATTGACCTCATTCACATAGATACCCTTAAGCAAAAGGCCGACTTATTCACTAAAGCTTTTTCGCGTGCTCGCTTCAACGAACTTGTGGATATGATAGGGATGATTTCCCTTGATCTCAAGAAATGATTTGTGACTTATTTTCTGTACAGTTTATTTGCTTTTCTTGATTAAAAAAAAAAAAAAAAAAAAAAAAAAAGGGGCAACCGCCACTCATTATACTCGTTAGTATCAAGGAAATGCAATGGTTGCTACATTTTAAAATAGACGTTGAGTTGAGTCTGTAAACAACTTGGGATATGATAGTACATCGAGTGACATGCACAAAATGGAATTTTAAGTTTTATCTTTGATGTGTCAGTAGGTTTATCTGACACACTTAAAACTGTTTTTATGAAAATTGTCTTCATCATGCGATGTACCGGTAGGCATGATACACACCTGTCTCTGGGGTATTAAGAAATCATTTAAATATGTGTCTATTATCTTGTGGTAAACTCCGTATGATGTACGACTCAATGTCTTAATTCCTTAACGTAGCTTAACATATTTCTATCTTTGGAACTTTTATCTGAAATCATTTGGGAGTTTATGCTGGTTGTTGCCTCTGTTGTACGAAAGTACAGAACTGGTAACAGTTACTATAAACTTGGGGTTAAGCAATTACAGGTCAATGCACTTGAAAAATCTTAATGATACTGAACAAGGTCGCTGTTTGGGAAACTCCAAATCCAGTTTGACTGCGATCGGTTTTGCTTAATCCTAAATCATACTAACCAAGGTCGCTGTTTGGGAAACTCCAACTTCAGTTTGACTGCGATTGGTTGTGATTATACTTGAATCATGTTAGGTTGCTTTGCTGTACTTCTGTACTGACCTGTCAACTCTAGCCTGATTCTTAAAAATGATCTTTCTTTATTCTTTCTAAATATGGAAATTATGTTATTGTCTAGAGTATAGGGGTATATCAATGGTGGGTGCCACAGAGACTTATACATTCTAACAATAAAAGGTTAACTCCACAAACTCGGTTGTAACATGCTTAAGTGGATAAACAATATCGATAATCGTCTTGAAATAATTTTTATAAAACGTGTTTTAAATGTGCCACGTAAATTTAAAGTGGACAAATATACTGATAATCGAAATAACTCTTTCTATTCCTAATAATTGCATGTTATTTCGGTATGATCCCTAACCAGTATCTCAACTCCGTCACCAAAACGATTTTATAAATTACTCGCTTTTAATTGTATTTGTTTCTTTTATTTTATGTTTATATTTAGTTTTATCTCTTTAATATTCTTTAAATTGTATTTTTTTTTCTTTTTTAATTTTTTTTTAGTCACAAATCATCTTCTATGCGAAAATTCTAAAATCAAAATCCGAATCGGCACAAAAATCGTTTTTTTTAATCTTGAAAATTTCTGATTTGTGTTCCGTGCGACACAACCACTGTGTCGTACTCCTGTTATACGACACAAAATCTATGTCGTATAAGTCAGTTTTGTTTGTGTCGTATACTATGTCGTATGCGGGTCAGGGATAACTATTCACAACATACGACATAATCATTTACGTTTTCAAATCTTTCACGACACAAACTATACGACATAAAGGCGATTTTGCGACACAATCATTTTTCGATCGGGTTCGTGATTTTGAAGGCTTTTCTTCGCGTTTTGTTGCTCGATTCTTGGTCATCATCTGTTAGCGCATCCTTAGGTATAATTCTTTCGTGTTTTTATCGCGTATTATGTCCTGAATTCGATCGACCCGTATTACGTTTTTAGGGTTTCGGTTTTTTCGTTAAATTATTTAGGGTTTAGGGGTTATTAGGGTTAGATAAATACATATTATTGATCCTCTGTTGTGTACGAACCCTAGGGTATGTCTGGATTTTGAAAACCCCAAAAATGTTTCATCGATCGAATCTGGGTTTGCTTTGCTGTTCATCTTTGCGACATAACATACGACATAGTCGTTATGTCGCATAGATACTTGGTTTTTATGTCGTATTGATAACCGGTTCTTATGTCGTATCTTTATACGACACAAACGTTATGTCGTACTCACTTTATACGACACACCATACGACACAGCGACTATGTCGCATTCGAGATTAATTTCTCAATTATTGCTAAATGCAGGGGAAATGCTGTCCGCGTGACACGTGTCATACGACACAATGCTTATGTCGTATTATTCTTATACGACACAGTCCTTATGTCGTATGAACCTCATGCGACACAACTGATGTGTCGCAGAACTTTTGTAAAAATAAAACGCGAATTATTTTTTGGTACTAACGCTAACGCATTTCGAGTTTTGGCTGTATTACTGTTATTTTTGTAGAAATGGCTGAACAACCTGCTCAACCTGCTCAAGCTGCTCCAGCTGCTCCAGCACTCCCCGAGATCGATATCTCTAAATACTTCTGGGAGCCTCGTCACAACATTGTGGCGTTCATGAATACAACGGTCAAGACTTCCCGCCCGTATCGCCCAATGATCGCATTTCTTCAACGCTCGCGTATTTACAAAGCTATCACTGCAGATACTCGGATCCTGACAAATCACATTACCGAGTTTTGGGATAATGCGGTGGTAAACTATGATGAAGCTGATACTAGGATCATTTCTACTGTCCGCGGCCGCCAAGTCATCTTTTCTGAGCAGCTTATTCGAGATTTCTTCGAATTCGATGATAATTCTGACATGATCACCCAGTTTTCTTCAGCTGCTATTGCTCAGGGCATGCGATCGATTGGTTATCAGGACATTCCAGTTGATCAGTACAAGAAAACCTATATGACAAAGGTTTGGAGGTATCTGGCTCACATCGTCATTGTGTGCTTATCCAGTCGCAAAGCAGGTCTCGAAGGGATGAAATTTGCGACTGCCTCTGCTATTCTTGCCCTGATATACAACAAGCCCTTCAACTTCTCAGGCTATATCTTCAGGGGTTTTGTGAACAACGCTTTGGATAATAAAGACAAATGGGCGTTGTATCCCCGATTCACTCAGCTGTTACTCAACCATTTGCACTCGGATCTTCCAGTGATCAACTCTTTTACCTACGCGCAAACACCGATGAATACCAGAATTTATACTGCTTGTACAAAGTTTGCGAAGTCAGGCGAAGCACCGGAACGTGAGGTTGCGTTGTTCGGTCACATTGTGGATCCTGATTATGTACCTCCTCCAGGCGAACAATTTAATGATCCACCTGCTCAGCAACCTCAAATCCCGAGGCCCCCAGTACCACAGCCTCCGGTTCAGCAGCCACCCGTTCAATAGCCTCCCGTTCAACAACCTCCAGCTCAACAACCGCCAGTTCAGCCTGTTGTAGCTGATCCAGAGTTGGTAGATCTTGATCTTGAGATCGATAATTATCAGCCTTCTTCTCCACCCCCTGAATCTTCCACCCGAGGAAAAAGGCCTCGAGATGTTTCTGACATTGCTGATTTGAATCCTCTGGTCAGACGTTCCCGCACTTCCACTTCCACATCTTCTGAGCCCCCAAGGACTGAAACTCCAATCACTCCTCATCCAGCTGTCATTCAGGAGCTCCTGTCAAAGATTGAAAAGATGCAGCAGACTATGGAAGCTCAAGCATCAGTTTCTGAAGCTCAGGATGCTAGGATCTCTCGCTTGGAGAAAGAGAATGAAGAATTGAAGACAAAGGTTCTGCAGCTGGAAACCCAAGCTATTGCTTCGGGGGAGACAGCCCAACCGGCCTTAGAATCAATTCCTAGGGTTTCCGCCGAAGGCGAAGAAAATGTAAATCCTGAAAATGTAAATGCTTCTGAAATTAATGAAACAACTCTTATTCTTGAGTATATTATTGAGCAACCAGGGCAACCAAAACCGTTAGCTGTAGATTACACGTATTGTAATCTGACTTACTTTCAATCTGCGGTTGACGATGACGATCGTGCGCCTGAAGAACATTTTGACTTCAACTCAGCTGATAATGACGATGATGTTGATGTTGAACAAGAAGAGCTTAATCCTGATGAAGAATATTCTAATTGTCCAGCCTATCCTCAAGAGGGTGTTGTATTATCGGATTCTTCAGACGATGAGTCAGGGCCAGCATTCAATTACGTTCCAGGATCTACTTCTCAACCTGGTCCTGCTCAAGAATCTTCTGTACCCTCCAGTTCTTCACAAGCACAACCAGTCCCTGTTCGAGAAACGACAAATTACAATGACATTTTCCCTCTTGATACATCTGAATGTGTATCTTTTGACAAAGAAATGCCCATTAGAGAAAGGGACAACTGGTTTCCAAAAGGAAAAAATCCAGAACCTGCTCCAGTTACATGCAAGAAATATCAGGTTGGCGGTAATTATACAGGCCTGATAAAAAGCTGGAAGGTGAGCAAAGGAAGGTTGATGATTAAAAGGCTTGACGGTATCCAGTACTTTCGTCGATCACTGAGGATATTGAGTACATTGCCAAAGCATGACATCGTTCGTCTTACTCAGCTTCAGTTGATAAATCCTCACGATGATGGAGTTGCAGATGTTATTCAAAAGGTCATGCGTGAGGAAATTAAACGAAAGAAATACCATTATGTCAAACCAGTACTGGGTACAAGGTACACGTTCAAGAAGAAGCTCGATCCAAAGACCAAGCAGCCAATTGTAAAAGTTCACTATCCGCCTGCTAAATGTCTGACTGAAATAGCTCTGGAAACAGTTCCATTCAATCTACTGAAACGTTTTCATTACTGGGAACTGGATGCTCACACTGGCGAAGCCGTCTTAGTTTTTGTACCAGATTCAGAGCCTCAGACAGGATCTTTGTGGGGTCTACGAAAAGCTAACTTCAGAATATTTGACCCAATGAGCTTGATTAATCTGTCAAGAGATGACATGAAGAAGCTATTCGACAATCGGATTCGCTACAATCCAGGAAACGAGTTCAACTCCGTTTTAGCGAAACGATTTCAGAAAATTGTTGATATATGCTTCACCTACGGCATACACGCTGGTGGAAACTTTCCACCTGGTTGGGTTTGAAGAATAAAGAAAATTGAAGATTTTTCGAAGACCAAGCTGAAGACACGGGGGAGTTTGTTGGTACATCAATGTGTGTCTGTCAGTTGGTCTCAGTCTGTAATCGTGTCGAAATTGTAATTACGTTTTGAATTGTTTTAGTTCTAGTTTATTTACAGTTTCTGTCATCATGCGACACAAGCACTGTGTCGCAGAAGCATTCTATGCGACACAAGGCTTGTGTCGCAGAATCATCTCATGCGACACAATGCTTATGTCGCATAAGCCTTCATGCGACACAAAGCTTGTGTCGCATACAGTTTGGTCCAGGCTATAAATAGAAACTCGCCAGTTTCTGTTTATCAAGCCAAAAACACAAAACACACACATAACACCTCCAAACTCAGAGAGAAAAATACTAGTTTGTGTTATTTTGATTATTGTGTGTTTGTCAAAGTGTATGTATTGTTACCATCTCGTTATATACAAAGTTATACACTTGTGTTTTGGTCATTTACTTGTGAACTTCTAGCATATCTTGTGTGTTTAATTTCCGCTTTTATAGACAAGTTTAAGCTACTCGATTTGGTCCGTATACGGAACCTACATGAAGTTATCGGGTTTCAGGGCTTCGAGTTGGGCAAGGTGTATTTGGGTGGTGAGGTCGTTATGAATGGTAATACTGAGTGCCCGGACTCGGAGTGGTTTTGTTCGTTCCTTACGACTGAGAGCATCAGCAACCACGTTTGCTTTGCCCGGATGATATTTGATCTCACAGTCGTAATCGGTGAGTAATTCAACCCATCTACGTTGCCTCATGTTAAGATCTTTCTGGTTGAAAATGTGTTGGAGGCTTTTGTGGTCGGTGAATACAGTGCTGCGGGTACCATAAAGATAATGTCTCCAGATTTTTAAAGCGAACACCACGGCTCCTAGCTCGAGGTCGTGAGTTGTGTAGTTTTTCTCGTGAATTTTAAGTTGTCTAGAGGCGTAAGCAATGACCTTGTCTCGTTGCATCAGCACGCAACCGAGACCTTGGTGAGAAGCATCGCAGTATACCACGAAGTCATCGGTGCCTTCGGGTAGAGATAGAATGGGTGCACTGCAAAGCTTGGAATTCAACAGTTGAAATGCCGACTCTTGTTTATCGGTCCAATCAAATTTCTTTTCCTTCTGAGTCAGCACTGTGAGGGGTTTGGAAATTTTTGAGAAGTTTTCGATGAAACGGCGGTAGAACCGGCCAATCCCAAGAATTGGCGTACCTCGGTGGGAGTGGTTGGAGCTTGCCAATTCTTGATTGCCTCGATTTTTGACGGGTCTACATGAATTCCCTGACTGTCGATAACGTGTCCAAGGAATTGAACGGTGTTTATCCAGAACTCACACTTAGAGAATTTGGCGTAAAGCTCCTCGTGTCTAAGTAGTTCTAGGATGGTTCTGAGGTGTTGTGCATGTTCCTGTTCGCTTCGTGAATAGATAAGGATGTCATCGATGAAAACAATAACAAACTTGTCAAGGTACGGTTTGCACACCCGATTCATAAGGTCCATGAATACAGCCGGTGCGTTGGTTAGGCCAAAGGGCATTACTTGGAATTCGTAGTGTCCTTAACGGGTTCTGAATGCGGTTTTTGGGATGTCAGCATCGCGAACACGCAACTGATGATAACCTGATCGAAGATCAATCTTTGAATAACAGCTTGATCCTTGAAGTTGATCGAACAGATCATCGATTCGAGGGAGTGGGTATCGGTTCTTGACGGTTAGTTTGTTCAACTCCCGGTAGTCAATACACATTCTGAACGAACCGTCTTTCTTTTTGACAAATAAGATCGGAGCTCCCCAAGGTGAAGAACTCGGTCTAATGAATCCTCTATCCAGGAGTTCCTGTAACTGAGTGGACAACTCCTGAAGTTCAGATGGGGCTAGGCGGTACGGTGCTCGGGCCACCGGTGCGGCACCCGGCACAAGATCAATCGAGAACTCAACCTGTCTAGGTGGAGGTAAACCAGGTAGTTCTTTTGGAAAGACTTCGGGAAAGTCTCTAACGATTGGCACATCTTCAAGTTGCTTTTCCTCCGACTTTTTCTCCGTGATGTGCGCGAGTATTGCTGGGTAACCCTTTCTCAGAAATTTTCGGGTTTTTAAACAGGAGATTAAGTTTAGTCTCGACCCACCAGTCTCCCCCTGTATGATCAAGGTACTACCGGCGGCGAGAGGAATTCGGACGATTTTATCATGGCAAACAATTTCGGCCCGGTGCTTGGACAACCAGTCCATACCCACGATGACATCAAAACTTCCTAGTTCAACAGGCATTAGATCGATTGAGAAGGTTTCGTTTGCGAGGTTTAAAGTGCAATTAGGTATCACACTACTGGTTTCTATGAGTTTACCATTTGCGAGCTCTACAGTGTACTTAACATCTAAGGCCGAAGGGGTGATATTAAGTAGTGGGCAAAACTCATCAGATATGAAACTTTTATCAGCACCGGTATCAAATAATACTGAAGCAGTAAGATCGTTGAGAAGAAACGTACCCGTTACAACATTCGGGTCTTCCCTAGCTTCCCCAGCTTTGATGACAAATGCTCTGCTACGAGCAGGGTTGTTGTTCCGTTTGTTGCTGCTGTTGTTGTTGTTGTTGTTGTTGTTGTTTTTCTGCTTAGGGCAATTATTCTGAAAATGCCCAGGACTTCCGCACCCATAACAAGTCTTCGGAGCACTGGTGTTTCGACAATCCTTGGCCAGATGCCCAAAACGCTTGCAGTTTGTGCAAGGGCAGGAACCGTCGTGGTGACGATTGCATTTGGGACAGTAGGGCCTGCTTCCAACGTACCCTTTCCTTTCTGAAGTGCCAGATGAATAAGCCCTAAGGGGCTCAGGCTTTCGGTTGGTGATTTGGTTGGATGAGTTGGGGTTTCCTTCCCATTTTCGTTTGTTGTTTGCAGGTGGGGCTGAAGTTGTGTTACGGCGGACAGCGTTTGCCGTGAGTTCATGGGCCATACGGATGGCGTTCTGGATAGTACCTGGTTTGGATGAAGTCACCAGGTCCTGGAGTTTCTCGGGCAGTCCATCAACATATTTCTCGATCCTCTTGTACTCAGGATCGACCATGGTTGGGCACAGAAGTGCCAGCTGGTGGAAACGGTTGGTGTAACCGGTGATATCATTACCTTGCATCTTATGGTTCCAGAATTCCAGCTCCAGTTGTTTCAGTTCATCCCTGGGGCAATACTCACCCCTTAACATCTCCTTCAACTCCTCCCACGGGAGTTTGTAAGCATTGGCAACGCCCACAGTTTGGGCATAGGTGTTCCACCACGTGAGTGCGGTGTCAGTAAAAGTACTAACAGAGAACTTAACTTTGTCCCCCTCCGCACAGTTGCAGATAAGAAATACCGATTCAACTTTCTCGATCCAGCGTATTAGACCGATAGCTCCCTCGGTACCTGCAAAGTTTAGAGGTTTGCAGTTCTGGAAGTCCTTGTAAGAACAAGGTTTAGCAGCAGAGGTTTCAGCGGCATCGCTGTTTCTCGAGGAATTTGGTGGAGTATTCCGAGCTAAGGCTTCAGTAACAGCCTGGGTTATAAGGGAGGTAATCTGGGCATCGGTGTATGGTCGTGTCTTTGGCGGCATGATTCTTCAATAAAAGAAATGAAGATACATGAGATTTTGTATGAACTTGTAATTGTCACAGATGTACATGTATAAAAGCAGTAATACATAACATCAACATGGAAAATGACAATTAATGTGAGTTGAGATAACAAAGGATATCTGATAGATAAAGTGAGTTCAAAAGTTACATCCTACAGAGATATTACAAAAGGTGTCGGGAATGGTTACATCCGACTAGTTTATAGAGTAGTGCTAGATAGTCCTTAGATTACGAGATAGATTACAAGACAAAAACTACACTAATCTTAATGTAGATTAATTTGTTCCATCAGCGCGACAAGGCGGTCCACGGTTTCTGCTAGTCGGTTGGTTTGCCTGGCGTTGTCTTCAACCAAGGCCAGTCGTTGTGCTAGTGTTCGAGAATGATCCGCAGTCTCCTGTGAACGCTGTTCACATTCTTCTAATCGGTTTCTTACAAGTTCATCTGCACCTAATTCGGCGGTCATGGAATCCTGAATTATGCTTACAGAGAGGTTGGTATCCTCTTGTTCTCGCTGTAGTTGTGATATGCGGTCAAGAGCTTGACGAAGCAGGTAAGTCATTCGGTGTTGTTCCAGTTCCAGGTTTTCGAGTCTTTGCTCCTGACGGCGGGATTGGGTAGCCAATACTGGCAACGTGAGATGTGCCGAGTTCTGAGAGTTATGTACAGGATAAGGGCTGGTTCGAGGTGACCTTGTGTTCCTCCTGGCTACTCGTGGGTTCCGTGACCCACGTGAGTGAGAGTGTGTCGGATTAGGTGGTGTGTTTGCCATTCCTGTGGCAGAGTGTAAGTAAGACGAGGCTAATATATATAAATATATATCATATCCAGCCTAGTGTCTAGCACGTATCAAGTAATGGTCCGGTTCTCTCGTGGTCAGAGTCAACTAACGTATCCCCGTTCGACATAATCATTTCAGACATTACATCATCTTTCCTTAATTGTACATAGTTGATCAGGCTATGTTAAATTAAAGTCGTATGCTGTAATTCCTGAACCAGTCATGTCTAATAAGAAAATACTGCCTAACGGTCATAGTCTAGGCCCACTAAATGCAACCTAGTTCACTATATCCTTAGGCTCTGATACCAATCTGTAACACCCCCAAATTTAATGATTTGCGGAAGCATACTTGGGTGTTACTAATCAATATACAAAGCACAAGATATACAGCAAACGACCTCTAAATGAGACGTTTTGTAAAATAATTACATTTCATAATTAAATCGTTTGAAAACATATAGTTTTCTTTACAAAAATATGTAAGCCTAGAGTCCGCGTATGTGGCGGGAGATTCTATTACATAACCATAGTTACAAAAGATAATGCCAAAGAATCTCCGTTAAATGCAGTTTGGAAATCATGCGACTCTAGCTAGTAATCCTGGAGTGATCCTACTCCGTAAGTGTACATGAGAATACATGTTAAAAAGGGTCAACAAAAAGGTTGGTGAATCTCACAGGTTTATCAGTAAATAATCCGTTTGAACACAAGATTTCATCAGTAGTGCCCGTAGGCGTATATCAAGTATTTGCAAATCTCGCAAAAGTAAAGAAATCAAGTTATACCGTTGCCATGAGGCTCATAATCGAAGCTTAACCCGTAAATAATCAGTTGCTCCCGTGACATGCTCGAAATTGAGCAAGCATGAGTAACGAAATAATAGTCGCCCGTTTATACATAACGGTTCGTGGTAGCGCTACTACCCCGGGCGGGGAGGGTCATTTCCCTAATGGATCCATTAACTACTGTTCGCGCTTAAGTACATAACTAACGATATATGATGGAGAGACTTCAGTAAATAGTAAGTAACTCATGCAATTCCGTTCGGTATAGTAAGCAGTTTAGTACTTGTGTTCAAGAAAAATCAGTAGCATGTATCTCCCCCAATAAGTTAAAACAGTAAAAGTGGGGCCGTAAGACTCACCTGAGTCTTTGCAAGTGCGTTTATATCAATAAACGAGTAAATAATATCAACAGCTGGTTCTCCGAACCCGTAACCTTTAAATGCCTAAACATATAAAGTTAAGTAAGTAGATGTCTCGCAAGACCATCTAGGCTAGTTGTCTACACAACTCGTTATGTCCAAGTGTTTGTTTAGAAATCCGTTTGTAGTTTGAAAACAAGTATGGCCCGTTGGTGACGGTTCGTAATAATGATTCAAAGTGTTATCATTATTTGTATCGTTGAATCAGGTTTCGTTATTTGTAAGTGTTCAACACTTAGTGTGAAAAGTATTTACAACATTTAATGACGGGGGTCCGGGGGCAGCGCCCCTGGTAGCGGGGTCCAAGGGGCGGCAGCCCCTGGCGGGGTCCAAGGGGCAGAGCCCCTGGCTGGGGTCGAGCTGCCAGGTCAGCTTGGAAAATTTTTATTTCTACTATATTGCTTTGACGAAAAACGCATCTGGATCCGAATTTGGGTAAAATCAGGTGTTAAAATCTTGATTCCGACACTTAGTAAAAATCTGAGTTTTCAAAGTTCTGTTTTGTGCGACGTTGGGTGCGACGTCGGGTGCGACGTCGGGTGCGACGTCGGGTGCGACGTCGCAGATCCTGACTGCGACGTTGAGCATGGCGTCGCTATACGCGACGTCGCAACTTAATGCGACGTTGTGACTGACGTCGCACAATGCGACGTTACGAGGGGTTGTGCGACGTTGAGGCTGACGTCGCATGGATCTGGGTCCAAATGCGACGTCGCGGTCTGTTGGCCGGAAAATGTGCCGAAAACGAGTTTTCCGGTTTCCGTTCGGTCCAAATCTTTTACCCAACCCATTTTTGGACATATCAAGACATTATAAACCATAAACAAGTAAAAATGATCAAAAACGAGAGATGTCGGGATTTGTCGGAAACTTACAAAGTGTCGGATTGAAAATCCGAAAAGATAGGAAGGTAGATCGTGTTGCGGTGGTCGTTTTCTTCCAAAGAGATGATGAGATCCAAGGTCGTTTAGTATGTTTATTTGTCGTTTTTGTGAGGTTGTGGGTTTTGTGGTTAGTTGGTGGATTTGAGAGAAAAGGGTGAAAGAGAGAGAGAGAGAGAAAAATGAAATGAGAAGAAAAGGTGGAGAATGGGAGGTTATCTCCCATTTTCGCTCCGCGTTCTCGCTCCGGGTGGTGTTCGTTTGCTCCGTCGTTTAAACGTTAAATAATGATTTTATATATTAATTGGTACGTTTTAAAATACAATTTATTACGCGATATTCTATTTAAATATTTTACAGTTTAATTTATATTTTAGTTATAAAATGTACGTTAATTTATTTAGTTGCGCGTTTTAACCTTTTAAATTGTGTAAGGTTCTGATTGTACAACACGAATGAATACAAAATATTATTATAATAATATTTTTGACATCAAAGCGTTATTTAATAAAATTGGTCACCAACGTCCGTATTAAATTGAATCGAAATACATTCGATTTAAACTGCGTACGATTTAACCAAATCGCATTTTTGTATATATATTCAACAATATATATAAATCGATACATAAATTAGCCTAACACAGAACTAATTACATATATTAACGAAGAATTAGGCACTAATTCTAGTCCTAATTTACCGGTTGTTACATCAACTCTTTTGATTACTTAACACTCAAATCATTCATTTCAAGTACATATTGAATATATAAGCCTACAAGGCAATGAAGGGTAACTCTACCTTCTGTCATTTCATTTCATTTATTCATATATCTATGTAATAATTTATTATTATACTTCATTATATTGACATGTATTTATTAGTGCGAGTCAAAAAAACTTTACAAAAAGAAATATCAAAGCCCGCGTTGTCGCGGGTCTTTTACCTAGTAATAATAATAACAAAATTATTATAATACTCCGTAATAATCTTGAATTACCCATGTTCATGTACCGGATTTAAATAGCCATAGGATTTGCTTCCTTTTTTTTTTCATTATCTCAAAAAAAAAAAAAAAAAAAAAAAAAAAAAAAAAAAAAAAAACTGTTACGTACTCGCTGGAATGAATTTGCTTTGCTTTCTCTCCTATCTTTCTCTTCACAAAATCAACGCTACCATATTTGATTTCATGCTATGTATATTACGTAGTAGTTCTTTTTATTTACCTATCCTCTAATAATAACAACTATCCCTACCTTTAACGTGGCTCCACTTGCTTATATCAGGGGTGGAACTTGAACTTTTTTCTTGGGGGGGGGGGGGGGGGGGGGCGAAAACAATGAACATTCAAATTCTTCAAAATGTAGTTCATAAGTTCGTTACAAATACAAGCATCAGCATATAAATAAACAGCTCATTCTTACTATAACCCATCTTCTAATACAGATTACAAATACAGATTACACATGAACAGAGTTAGCAGCTTAAAATCTATATAAGTGAGCAATCAAACATTCAGACCTCAATTTCAAACACCAACACTTTAAAAGTAATGACTATATATCCAAAATTTGAGTAGGTACTAGGAATATATGATATAAATTAAGTAACCAAAATATGAATATATAGAAACTCAGATTCTCAAAAATGAAACAGAAATATTTAGATGAAGAAGATTACATGAACATAAACAAGAGAAGAGTTCAATTGAGACCATTTATTTTGTGTGAGAATGGGGGAACCAACCACAATATGCCATGTGTCACTTTTTTCTCTCTCATCCACTTTTTTAAAAATTAAATATCTCACAAACGACAAGTCGAAAAATCATGAAAATTGCACCATATTTTTCAGCGTTTTATCCTCTTCGATTTGCCGTCGATCAAGGCATACTTCCGACGAACTTTTTTTTTTCATTTTTTGGTGGGTTTTACATATTAGTAACACATGTGTTAGTGATTGATTGTACATTTGATTTAGGGTTTAGGGTTAGGGTTAGGGTTTAGAGTTAGCGTTTAGCAGGGTTTAGTGTTAGGGTTTAACAGGGTTTAGTGTTAGGGTTTAGCAGGGTTTAGTGTTAGGGTTTAGTATGATTTAGAGTTTAGAGTTTTATAAAGCGTTTAGGGTTTAGGGTTTGGGGTTTATGGGTTAGGGTTTAGGGTTTAGGGTTGGGAGTTTGGGGTTTCGGGACCGAAACCCCAAACTCCCAACCCTAAACCATAAACCCTAAACCCTAAACGCAACACTGTAACACACGTGTTAGTAATGTGAAACCCACTAAAAATTATGAAAAAAAAAACTCGTCGAAAGTATGCCTTAATGGACGGCAAATCGAAGAGGATCAAAAGCTGAATCTAATGGTGCAATTTTCATAATTTTTCGATTTGTCGTTTGTGAGATATTTAACTTAAGGGGTAAATGGGTTTTGTATTCTCTTTGTACACATGGCACCATATCGTTGGTTCCTCTATTCTCACAAAAATTTTTAGTCTTATTTGAACCTTACCCACATAAACAAATATAAAGATGAACTAATATAATTACGTATTTGCGCTTGCATATTTATGTAATATGACTGAGTATTTCACATGATAAAACACCAAATAAACAAAATAATAATAAAAATTGATACCTTAGTGAAACACAAAGCCCAAAGTGAAAATATTGATAGGATAAATTGTTTAGTTGCTTTGGAGATCAATCTTGCAGGATAAGATTTAGGTGTAGACGGTTGAAGTTCTCAAAAATTGCATTTTTAATTTCAAAATTTAGGGTGCCAGTAAAGTGTATATGTATTTTTTACCATTGGATGTTAGCTATATTACACTAATACTCCAAAAGTTTTGGGGGGTGGGGGTGGGGTAGAGATGAGCAAAGACCAGATAAAATTGGTTTTCAGTCCAGTTCAAAAAAGTTCAGTTTTTTAACAGAAAATTAAAAATAAGTCTTTTCTGGTCCAGTTTCAGTCCAGTTTTTTGCCAGTTTTGCCAGTTTTTTTAGAATTTCAGTCCAGTCCCAGTCCAGTTTCAGTCATTTCCAGTCTTTTTTTTCATGGTCGATAATTTTGTCAATAGTTACAATAAAATTTTAAAACCAATAGAAAAAATCAATAAATGTGAAGTAAAATTTGATTAAAATGTATATAATTGAAATTGTTGATGTGAAAATAAATAAAAGTTTATAAATAAAGAAATAAAAATGTATCAAATACAATTTGACCTAAATTTAAATTTTATAAGGAAAGAAAAAAGTTAATAAACAATAAATAATCATAAATAGCTTATAATACATTTCAGTCTTTTTGCCAGTTTTAAACCAGTTTCAGTCTTTAACCAGTTTAAACTGATTTCAGTCCAGTTTTTAACCAGTCTTCTGACTGAAAAGTAGGACTGAATTAGGACTGTCAGGCAGTCCTAGGACCAGTCCAGTCTTTTTCCCAGTCCAGTTTTTCTAGGACCGGTCCCAGTCCGATTCAGGACCAGTTTCAGTCTTAGACTGTTTTGCTCATCTCTAGTGGGGGGCACAGCCCTCTTTTGTCTCCAAGTAGTTCCGCCCTTGCTTATATCTATGTTTACGCAAGCCTTTCATTATAAAAAGTTATTGAAACCGTTTTTAAAGTGCCCAAAACATAAAAGAAAAGTCGAAATATTATGTTTCAACAACTACTTTCTTCTTCAATTAATCAATGAACTTCTTAAAAACACAAGAATAAGAAAACGAAAAGTGATCTTATACCTGGTCACTTGAAGCATCTCCCATTGTTCTTCCCGAGTTCAAATTTCGTTGGTAAATACAAAGTACAAAGAGAACCAATGGATGAATAAAAAGTATTTATAATATATAATATAATTCTTAGTAAAAGATAATAATATTTATAAATCTTTTATGTTTAGTTGAGATTTTGCTATTTAATAGTACAAGATATTATAAAGGGTACGAAATTATTAAGTAAGAACATATATCTCTTACTATCATTTCCAAATTCACATTATGGTATTTTAAATTTCTTTAAATAACTATGATTCGGTTTCTTTCAACCGTTTCTACATTCGAAACTTAATCGGACCAACAATTATCTCATTTTATATCTGTTTGTCAGATTTTACAAAATCAGTTCTAAATATATTTTGGGACCATTCTTATACGGCCAAAATGTATATTAGTACCCTGAACTTTGTTGACTAGGTTTTTTAGTACCCTGAACTTTAAATTGTATAACATAGTACTCTGAACATGTAATTGTGATTATTTTAGTACCGTGACTCACTTGACTCAGTCATGTGCTTATCATGTAACTTATTTCCGTTAATAATTAACGGAGGTCTGTTACAATTCATCTTCCTCTTTTCTTAAAAATCAAGTCCATCTTATTGTTAATTAATACTCTGTATATTCGTTCTACTATATAGGACTAATTATGTAGACCTAAAAACAGACCTAATTTTTTCATTGGTTGATTTTTTTCTCTTTCTTAATCTCATCCGATCAATTTTTCACATCTACTAATTATATCTTTAGGTCTGGATTAGGCTTATATAACTAGGTCTCTCAATCATTTTCCTTTTGGTAACGAATATGTTATTCAACGAACTTTGGACGACTTTGTAAGATTCCATTAGCAAATTAAAGAGATTAACTTAATAAAAGAATTTTAAAAAATAAAAAAACAAATCGATTATGCAGTCCCAAAATTTTTAAATAAACAAAAGGATCTTGAAATAATTACAAAGCCTCCTATTAATAAAAAGTTTGTTCGTACCCAAACAAATGTTCATAGTTAATCTCATCGATCCATATGTCTAAATTTCGTTGTATTCGAACCTTGTGAGATCGTCAACCATTGTAGATATGGGTACCAAGGACTAACCGCTCTGTTTGCTTTTCGATTGTTCAAGAGAAGAATAGGAACACTAATCGACTAACTTTGAAGTCTTTACCCAATTTAGGCGTAATTGATTTTAAGAAGGCAGAAGCAGATGAAAGTGGAAGATGCAAGTCTGAACTTTAGTTTAAAAAAAGCTCTCCGTTAATTATTAACAGAAGTAAGTCATATGACATGCACATGACTGAGTCAAGTTAGTCAAGGTACTAAAAATAACCACAATTACAAGTTCACGGTACCATACTTTACCAGTCAAAGTTAAGGGTACTAAAAAACCTAGTCAACCAAATTCAGGGTACTAATATAAATTTTTGGCCTTCTTATACTGAATTTTAAATATCGAAAAATAAATGTCATCGTGATACACGACACAGTTTTATTTGATACAATTGCAAGCCTAAAGTTTCAACTCTTATTAACCAACATGTAACATGCATATTATTAGAATGTTTAATTTAACCTATCTAAGTTAAAGAAAGAAAAATGATAAACTTTGCGTCCAAATCTTTCACAAAATACAAGGGAAGAGGTGTTTCACCATTGATCAAGTGTACTAAAAAGCCACACTTTACATAAAGAAATTCTACAATATGTTAATGAGGTGCCCTAACGGCTTCCAGGATACAAGTGTATTCGGCCCATGACCTTAGCAAAGTTATGTACAACATCAGGAACCAAAATAGTTCACCTGTACAGTCATTTGAGTCATTTTCAAAATTCGCTAGATCAGAAGTTTTCACAAATAGTCGCAGGTATTTCAAGTTAAGTTCTGAAATATTGCATTTTCATACAGATAACAGCCGCTGCAGATACTCAGTTTTCAGTTTACAAACTTACGGCATTAAGAACACCAATTTGAATGTCGAATATGCAGTCTCTGGAAACAATAAGTGCACAGTTAGCAGATAAAGAACAAAGCTGTGAGCTTGGAATGCTTCAATCATCCCAATGAAATAAACCAATTAGTACAGACCTTCATGCAACAAAAGTGAATTCTAATTACAACTATCTGTGTATTCTGAACATTAAAAAAACAAGAAAAATAGCAAATTCTCTGAAAACTGGAATGCGGAAACCACAAGTTAATTAATAAAATTTGCGCCCCACATCTTTTGAAGTACCATTAGGCCAAAAACGGAATATTGTGACATTCAAAATTCAAGACCTTTAAATATGTTAAAGAAACTCAATCACTAAGCCATACTTAGGTACAAGTATTACACGCTCATTTATAAGATAAGAATTGCAATCAATTCGTGCCATATTTGTCGCAGTTAAGATGAAAACATGTGGCCTGATACAATATATCAATTTATTCAGAGTTGCATTTGCCTGACATGATGCAAGTCATTATTCACATACTTTGATGATCTAGCTTGCACTTTTAAAAACCACTGACAATACTAAAAACCTAACTTAACTCGACTGGTTTCTAAGATGGGCCATATGGTCTTTGGCTAGATGCATATCAAAAGAAAAGTAACAAATGAAATTGAATGTTAGTCCTATAACTTTTTAACTACCATTCATATTTTTCAACGCGTTAAATATATCTAACTATTTCCACAATATCACCAGAACGAAATCATGTCACCTATTAGGTCATAATAGCCTGCTAGTATTATTTTCTCTTTATAGTTATGTCACAAATTTGAGGGTCATAACTCACAACCCTTCACAAAAGTTGTTAACTTAGAAACAGTTGGTTTTTGGTTCATCTTTTATTCACTAAACTATATTAGTGCAACCACACGATATATATAAGGAAGCTTCTGTTAGTTAAAAGTATGCATAACAGAAATAAAAATTTACAGATATATCATACAAGAAACAGTTCTTCTAAGTAAAGTTGGCGCTTTTTGTTCAAAATCATTCCTCTTTACAAAATTTAACATTTTATATGCTAGTTCTGGCAACACAAACAACCGTTCATAATGTGAATAACTCATCTTTTAGCTCTATAACCAAACAAAACATTCTGCAGCACAAATTAAAGAAAATGCAGTCACTATTCGAATCCCAAAGTACTTAACACAACTAGAATTCAATAAACAAGAACGACTGAAACGTACATTATTCGTTGAGATCAATTTCTTCAAAACTGCCTACCAGCAGCCTCACCGACAATCGGCAACTTCGGCGTCCGTCCCAAAACCGAAAACCCAACACTATAAACAAAACAAACAACAACAAACACAAAGATCACATTATGACTTAACATCACAATTTTCCCCCCAATTCCATGTGGCCCTGGATTAAAGATTCTCTGAACCAATAAAGGTAAAACCAACAACACATCAAGAACAACCGCTTGCATCGCATTAAATCGAGCGTAACGACTAACATTAGTGTTCCGTACAACACCAATGTAGAGTAATAAAAAGGCGAAATAACTGGCGTACGGAACTGAACGGTAGACTGAGAGTAATGGGAGTAAGGGTTCGATAATTAGACCTAGGGTTTTAGGGTATGCGGCGAAGAGGTAACGGCCGTACTGGAGACCGTTGAAAAAAGGAAAGAAGTATGCGGCGGCGGAGATTAAACGGTCGGTGACGGGAGTTGTATTTTTGGAGGCGGAAATTGCGGTGAAACGGCGGTTTATGGTGGTGGAATTTGTACGGAGTGATGGGGTTTTGATAGGTGGTTGAAGGGGTTGGATGGTGGGTCTAAGAGGGTGAAATAGAACGGTTGAGCGAGTGGTTTTTGGTGGCGGTGGTGATATGGATAGCCGGAGAAGTGGTATCGCTGCCATCGGTGGTGGTTGCGGTGGGTTGCGGCGGAGAAAGGTGAACGATAGATTAGGTGGGAGATGGGGTTTTAGAAGAAAACAGAACTAAAATGGTTAAAAATACATACGGTGTAATTACTATTATATCCCTGTTGTTAAGAGGTACTCCCTCCGTTCTATATTTATAGTCCATGTTTCTCTTTTTGAATGTCCCAAATTTATTGTTCATTTCCAAAAGTAGAATGGTATAATTAACTAAACTTCTTATTATACCCCTACGTTATATGTATGCCGGAAAAAGTTAAAAGTAAGGGTGAAATTGTCATAGTACAGAAAAGTACGGTGTAATAATTATGTTTTCTTAAACTGTGTGTTTCTTGTATGTGGACAATAATTTTGGGACGGAAGGAATAGTTGTTTACTGTTTATTAAGCTTGCTAACTTGCGATTATGAACTTAGGGTAGGGTTCAAATGAGAATAGAAATTTGTGTGAGAATGAGGGAACCAATGATATCAAGCCATGTGTACAAAGAGAATGTTCCACATGTACAAAACCCATTTACCCCCAACATCAATTATCTCACAAACGACAAATCGAAAAATTATGAAAATTGCACCATTAAATTCGTCGTTTTCTCCTCTTCGATTTGCCGTCCCTCAAGACATACTTTCAAAAAGTTTTTTTTTTTTCATTTTTTTGGTGGGTTTCACATTTACTAACACATGTGTTAAAGTGTTGCGTTTAGGGTTTAGGGTTTGGGGTTTAGGGGTTAGGGTTTAGGGTTTAGGGTTTGAGGTTTGGGGTTTCGCCCCGAAACCCCAAACCTCAAACCCTAAACCCTAAACCCTAACCCCTAAACCCCAAACCCTAAACCCTAAACGCTTTACAAAACGCTAAACCCTAAATCTTTCTAAACCCTAAACCTTGAACCCCTTCTAAACCCTAAACCCTTATAAACCCTAAACCATAAACCCTACTAAACCCTAAACCTAACCCTAAACCCTAACCTTAACCACAAATTAAATGTACAACTAATCACTAACACATGTGTTACTAATTTGTGAAACCCACCAAAAAATGAGAAAAAAAAAAAGTTGTCAAAAGTATGCCTTGAGGGACGGCAAATCGAAGAGGAGAAAACGCTGAATTTTATGGTGCAATTTTCATGATTTTTTGACTTACCGTTTGTGAGATATTTAATTTTTAAAAATGTGGAGGAGAGAGAATAAAGTGTGGAGGAGAGAGAATAAAGTGACACATGGCAAAAATCTGTTGGTTCTCTCATTCTCACTCAAAATTGGTGTACTCATTTGAACCTTACTCTATGAACTTAAATAAGCAATAAGCTCATGTTTATAACTTAAATAATAAAGCTTATAAATCTGTTAAGTTTGCGATTATCGAATTATTTTAATATAATAAATCTATCGATACTGAAATTAGCGGAGAAAGGGAGTTCGATAGAGTCTGTAATCGACTAAATGGTAATCAATTTATTAACTGTTTGTTGGTTGTTGGATGTTGATAGAGTCTGTTTGCTCATGATCCAAGCTAAAAAAATCCAACATGCAGGTCTTATTGTTCTTGAAAACCGTAGAAAGTGCAAGTGCCTTGGTATGTTGACAAACCCAGTGTGACAATCACATTTTCTAATCATAAACGTAATGTAGGTAGCAGGGCTCAACTGCTCAGGTCTAGATAGAAAATGTGAAGTTCAGTGGGTCATGATCAGTGACGGATTCAGGATTTAGTATGACCATTAACAGGAGTATCTTAATTTTTATGAACCCGTAGCACAAAGAAGAAATGCAACAAAAAATACAATTTTTATATGAAATTTACATTACGTATATCGAAAGAAATCGTAACGACTGCTACCCATACCTTCTATATGGTCATGATTGTGTTATTAAAACAACAAAGGTCAAGTGGGTCAATATACCAGTTAAAATAACTTTAAGGGTAACTTACACATGACCTTATTTTTTTGACAACTAATTGAAAAGCTTCCAAAATTTTCTAAAAGGTGTTTCTAAATTCTAATAGACCCAATAGCTGTAGAATTACACTTGCGGATTACAACTGATTACATAATGCAAACTACAAAGGTTATTAGGGCCGTAAAAACTCGGTTACAAACATCATCTGAAATCTCTGAAATCATTTTGTTCATAGCTGCCTACGCAAGGAAGGATACTGCTGTAACTCCTTGTCTAGAATTAGCACCACTAGAACTTCAAAATGGTTAATCCAAGTAATATCAAATCTTCGAGCTCATTAAATCTTCACTTGTATTGCATTGAAACCAATAATAAACCATATGATGCATTTTAGCTTTCTTGACCACTATGAAATTAGACTAGTTGAGGCTACAACCCCCATGAGGTTACATCATAGACTGTAACATCCATTTTTCGTAAGTTCTAAATTAATTTATATAAAAATATATACAACAACAACACTATCCAATCCCGCCGAGGGCGGGGTATGGGGGAGGTAAGATGTAGACAGTCTTACCCCTACCCAAGGGTAGAGAGACTGCTTCCAGAAAGACCTCCGGCAGACTCGAAAATACGTACAAATAAATGTAATGACGAAGTAATACAAAATAAACTAATAGTAATCACAGCTAGAAAAATCAACAGCCACCGACATCAGCAACAGCATAGTCAACATCAACAACATCAGCATCATCAAACATCATCTGAATCAGCATCAGCATCGTCCGTCGCATTAGTATCCGGCAACCGCAAACAGCAACTGCAGCTAGCAAAAGAGACCGCAACAGTAACCAATAATAATAATAATAATATAAATACGTGTTATATAAAAATATATATACGTGTTATATTATTTGAGTATGTATATTTACATGTATATATATATGTTATACTACTTACTTTGTATATGGAAGAATACATATATTATACATAGTTATATATGAGTTAGAAAGTAGTATAAGTTTTGGTTAGAAAGTGGAATAAATGAAAAATATAGGTCTTTTATGGTTAAGATCGCGACGCGACCAGGAGGGGATCGCTACGCGATTTGTCAATTTTCAGAAACGGGATTTAAGCTCCAGCAGCTTCCAGATTTGATTATTTACCTAAAAATCACTAAAATTTCAACCAGAGGTCTGGAGATGGCGATTTCATGATTTTGGGGAGTGATTATCTTCATTCTTGAGTTATGAAGCATCCTTTTAGCCTTTACCCACTTTCTTAGTTAATGACAAGGTATGAATCATTATTTCATTGTAAAATCAGAATAGGGTTTTTAATGTTTGTAAACCCTAAGTGCTAATATTTGTTAAATGATTAGGTTGTTAGTATATAGATGTTATCCACATGTTATAGAAATATATTATGAAGCTTTCATGATGAATTAGATT
The DNA here is from genome assembly GCA_949592205.1 of Helichrysum umbraculigerum. Taxonomy (NCBI): domain Eukaryota; kingdom Viridiplantae; phylum Streptophyta; class Magnoliopsida; order Asterales; family Asteraceae; genus Helichrysum; species Helichrysum umbraculigerum. The sequence continues at coordinate 95,168,433 of CATIUR010000004.1, forward strand.
AGGGCTTGAAGTATTCAAACCCTAAGTTTCATAGAAGTTGATAATTGATTTAGCTAATGATGAACAAACAAATAATACATGTTAATAATCATAATATGATCATGAATCACTAGCAAAAGAAAGAAAGTGGTAAGAATGTATAATTATACATATTCATATAGTTTTGGTTCTAAAAGAAAGGTATGAGTTTGTTGTAAAGATTGTGATGTTGATGGTGGTTAGAATCAATAATCATGTGTATATGATGAAATATGATTGGTATGAATAAATTCAATACCAATAGTATAACGCCCCTAATTTTAGAACACACATTATTATTATTTTTTTTTAAAACATCGCGGAAGCAATATCCCATATATATATATATATATATAACCTTGGATTATCCAAAATATACATAACCATTTACATAAGTACTTCTTATATAACTACACAAATTAGATGGGCGTTACTTTATCAAAACATTTAAGTAGTACAAAAGTCATCAGAGTTTTCATCCTTGTCAAACATTCCTTCAATTTACTCCGAGACCCGCCCTTAACAAAATATATTAACCTGCAAGGAGTAAACAACGAGGGATTAGCACGAAGCTAAGTGATTTAACTCATCACTAACACTACACTTAGTTTAACACTATGAGTCTACAACAATTAACACTTTGACTCAACATCACTATAGGATCGGTGGCCCTTGTGGCACCCTCAGCCGCGGTGGCCCACCAAGCGACACTTACACCAACTGCAGGCCAATAGAGTGGTTAACCGATAACGATTTACTAACTTTAGTCAACACAAGCTCCATTCACAACACATGTTCACAACTCTCATGTTGACTAACCTGTAGCAAAACGTCCAACAAGATTGACCTCTTTAACACAATCACCAATAGGTTTCTTAACACTTGCTTCTACTTCATAATATGCCTTAACACAAGAATGCATAATTAACACATGAAGTAACCACATGAGTGATCACCAAACATAGTGACAGATCAAAGTCCACTCACCTGTCAGTCTCCGTCTCCAAACTCAAAAGTCTTATTTTATTGAGTCTTCGGTGTCTCTGTACACACAATTAAAACACAAGTTAATAACTTGTCTCATAATTAATTATGACTATACTCAATTACATACATTAATAATCAAGAAATATCGATAATTAAATAATATAAGTGGTAGATTCATATAAGTTCACAAAATATCAAAATCTTCAAAATTACAAAGACAAACGCGATCCAGACAATTGGGTTGGGATCGCGTTCCTCTTAAGGAAAATATTCTGTCACCAAAATACACTGTGGAACGCGATCCGGAAAAAAGGCTTGGATCGCGTTCGCAAGAACAAATCCAAACGAACTCAATATTCTACTGATCAACGCGATCCGGGTAAGAGGCTTCAGGATCGCGTTTATAAGAACAAAATATTCGGTAACCAAGTAACACATGGCAACGCGATCCGGTCAATGATGCAGGATCGCGTTCCTCAAATTTTCAGCAGAGGTTCAAACCTGTAATTACACAGCACGAACCAAAACCACAAAATCGACCAAACTCAACTTGTAACTCAGATTTTTAACGTTTTTAATGAACCATAACACTTAATAACATCATATACACAAGATTCAAACAACAATTCATCATCAAACATCAAAATCACTTATAACCTAACTATTTCCATTCAAACTAAAAAACAAAACTTACAAGATGGAGAGAGCAAACAAGTTGGTGATGATGATGATCTTAATGTTTCCAAGCTTCAATCTTCAATTTATTTGGTGTAATCTTTTGATTTGCAAGAGATATTAGATAGGTTTTTAGTTAGGTTAGAAACTAGGTGAAAATGAGAATTTGGGGAAAAATGAATCGACCCCATCCTTTTATTAAACCGGCCCCTTTTAATTTATAGTACAATATTATACTACTCTTTGATCTATTGTCTGGAACCTAAATACCAATTATAAGAAAATTATTTTATTTTACCGTCATCTAAGATTATTCAAAACAATTAATATTTTTCTAGCCACAATATTTTCTGAGGCTTGTTTATCTATTAATTTCACATTCAAACATATTCAACAATTAAATGTACATATTTAAATCTAAAGAAATACCTGATTCTACTGGGCCCAATTTAGGGTGTTACAAATCTTCCCTCCTTAAAAAGATTTCGTCCCCGAAATCTAACTAGACTCGAACAAACTAGGGTAACGGGCCTTCATACTCGACTCGGTCTCCCAAGTAAGATTTTCTCCCAAACTATGTTTCCATTTCACTAGAACCATAGGTATCTCCTTCTTGCGTAATTTAGTCACTTTTCTATCAACTAACTCAATGGGCTCTTCTACTAATTTCTGACCTTGGTCAACTCTAATATCTTGTAACGGAAGGATTTGGGTTGGATCCTCCACATTACATTTCCGCAAATAGCAAACATTAAAAGTGTCGTGAATACCACTTAATTCAGAAGGAAGGTCTAAAGCAATGGTTTGGTCATTAACTACTTGGCGGATTTTGAATGGACCTATAAACCTCGGAGCCAATTTTCCACGCTTACCAAAACGAATCACGCCCTTCCAAGGTGACACTTTTAAATAAACCAATTCACCTTCGACAAAATTAACTGGTCGACGACGCGGATCAGCATACTGTTTCTGTCTATCTCTAGCGGCTTTCAATTTCTCGCGAGCTATAGCAACTTTATCGGCCGTAATCTGAACAATATCGGGACCCGCAAACTGTTTTTCTCCCGCCTCTAACCAACAAGTCGGCGTTCGACAACGACGTCCATAAAGCATTTCGTATGGCGGCATACCAATGCTAGAATGATACGAATTATTATACGCAAATTCTACTAACGGCAAGTGAGAATCCCACGAACCCCCATACTCCAAAATACACGCCCTCAACATATCCTCGAGAGTCTGAATAGTTCTTTCTGACTGTCCATCTGTCTGAGGATGATATGCAGTACTAAGATTAACTCCTAACTCTTTCTGAAGATTCTGCCAAAAGCCTGACACAAATCTGGAATCTCTATCTGACACAATAGATAATGGAATTCCGTGCCTCGATACAATCTCATTAATATACAATTGAGCCAAACGGGTCAAAGAAGCGGTTTCACTGGTCGCAAGAAAATGGGCGCTTTTAGTTAAATGATCAACAACAACCCAAATCATATCGTTGCCCTTCAGCGTACGTGGTAACTTGGTGACAAAATCCATAGTGATGTGTTCCCATTTCCACTCGGGTATCTCCAATTGTTTCAACGAACCATATGGCTTTTGATGCTCGGCTTTTACTTGAGAACAAATATGACATGATTCCACAAATCTGGCTACATCCGTTTTCATTGTTAGCCACCAATAAAGAGGTTTCAAATCGTTATACATTTTTGTACTACCGGGATGAATAGATAATCTCGATTTATGAACCTCCGTCAAAATCAACTCACGTAATCCACCAATTAACGGAACCCAAACCCGAGACTGAAAAGTTTTCAACCCACGTGAATCATCAACTAACAAATCCTTTCGTTTCAACATGATCTCAGATTTCAAATTAACATCCAATAAAGCTTCAATCTGTGCGACTTTTAGCTGAGAAATCAAATCAGAGGACACCTCTAATCGCATAAAACAAATCTTGTCACTAGATATATTTCGACTCAATGCATCCGCAACCACATTAGCTTTACCCGGGTGATAACGGATCTCGCAATCATAATCTTTAATCAATTCTAACCACCGCCTCTGACGCATATTCAATTCTTTTTGCGAAAACATGTACTGAAGGCTTTTATGATCCGTGCAAATTACACATTTCGTACCATACAAATAATGTCTCCAAATCTTCAAGGCAAAAATTACAGCCGCAAGCTCCAAATCATGTGTCGGATAATTCTTTTCATGTGGTTTAAGCTGTCTAGAAGCATACGCAATTACACGATCTCTTTGCATTAAAACACCACCTAATCCGGTATGCGATGCATCACAATATACAATGAAATCATCCGACCCATCAGGTAACGCCAAAACAGGGGCTTGACACAATAATTGCTTTAATGTCTGAAAAGCTGCCTCTTGTTGTTCGGTCCACTGAAATTTCACATCCTTCCGAGTTAACTTAGTCAATGAACTCGCAATTTTGGAAAAATCTTTGATAAATTTTCTATAGTATCCTGCTAATCTAAGAAAACTCTTAATTTCTGAAGGAGACTTAGGCGCATTCCAATTCATCACAGCTTTCACTTTAGATGGATCCACTCTAACCCCGTCTTTGCAAATGATATGCCCCAAAAACTGCACCTCACGTAACCAAAACTCACATTTCGAAAACTTTGCATAAAGATGCTCTCTTTTCAAAGTTTCAAGTATCAATCTCAGATGCATTTCATGATCCGCTTCAGACTTGGAATAAATCAAAATATCGTCGATAAACACAATCACAAACTGGTCAAGATAGGGACGACACACACGATTCATTAAATCCATAAAAATTGCAGGAGCATTTGTTAACCCGAACGGCATAACCAAAAACTCATAGTGACCATACCTCGTGCGAAAAGCGGTTTTAGGAATATCTTCCTCACGGACTCGGACTTGATGATATCCCGACCTCAAATCAATTTTAGAAAAATATGAGGATCCTTGTAATTGATCAAACAATTCATCAATTCTGGGCAACGGGTATTTGTTCTTCACCGTTCTCCTATTTAATTCCTGATAATCGATGCACATACGAAGAGTACCATCTTTCTTCTTCACAAATAACACGGGAGCACCCCAAGGCGATGAACTCGGCCTAATAAATCCCTTATCTAACAATTCCTGAATTTGCCCCATCATTTCACGGATTTCGGAAGGAGCTAATCTATAAGGAGCCCTTGCTACTGGAGACGAACCAGGAATTAAATCAATTTGGTATTCTACATCTCTTACAGGGGGAAGACCAGGCAATTCATCCGGAAACACGTCCGAATATTCAGAAACCACCCGAATATCGGAGATGGATTTCTTTTCTACTTTGACATCTACAACATAGGCCACAAAGGATTCACAACCCTTAACTAAAGACTTCCTAGCCTTTATCATGGATATTACTGGAATACTACCCTTTGAACGTTCCCCACGTGCCACAACATAAGATAGATTGGAAACTGGGATTTTTATTAACTTCTTATGACAAGAGATGTCGGCTTTGTTTTGACTCAGCCAGTCCATACCAAGAACCACATCAAAACTAGGGATTTGCATCAATAGGAAAGAAACTGGAAATTCATGATCCTCTATTAATATACTAGCTCCGGCTACCGATGTGGTAACAGGAACTGTCTTACCATCAACTACCTCAACTTCTAAGGGATTAGAAATCACAGAAGGCATTAATTTCAGTTTATCACAAAATTGCACAGATATAAATGAGCAATTTGCTCCAGAATCAAATAACACACGGGCTGGTACAGAGTTAACAAGAAAAGTACCAGTAATCACATCATCAGTAAGCACAGCATCATCCACGGTCATTCGAAAAGCTTGACCCGTAGCAGCTGGTGGAATCTTCCTTTTCTGGCTAGAAGATGAGGGACCTCTAGCCGTACCCGTACCCTGCTTCCTTGCATCAGGACAATCACCCGCTCTCTGTCCTTCTTTGTGACAAGTCCAACACACATTATTTTGATAAGTACAATCAATCGCATTATGACCCAACACCCCACATTTCATACACCTTGACGTCCGAATAGAACAAGGTCCGGTATGTTTTGATCGACATCTTGCACAATAAGAATTATCCATCGGAACACCACCATAACTAGTTTTCTTGCTTGATTGAGAAGGTTGCCATCTTTGTTTTCCTTTACCGGAAGAATCACTCTTCGGTTTCTGTGCATACCTTTCTTTATTTTGCAACCTCCTAGCCATAACGTCACTATCCACGGATCGTGCCCACTCAAAAGCCTGAGAAATGCTACTAGCCAATCGCACTGAGGTACGATAATCTGGAGGTAAAGTTTTCACAAAGTGGCTAATTTTGTTTCTTTCAGTCGGGACCCACTGTTGCACAAATCTTAATTTCTCAGAAAATTGTCGTATAAGCTCATCGATTGACATCTCATCAGTCTTTCGTAAATCCATAAATTCCTGTCTGACACGATCAAGATTATATTCCGAACAGAACTGTTTGCATACCTCGGCATGAAAATCCTACCATTTAATAGAACTCCTTTGTTGTGGAGTGAAATGAGCAGTTATCGAATCCCACCACGACATAGCTTCACCTTTCAACAATTGGACAGTGTATGGAACTTTGTCTTCCTCATAACAGTGACAAACCTCTAACTTTCTTTCCACATCACGTAACCAGTCTAAGGTAACCGTAGGATCAGGACTTCCAGAGTAAGAGGATGGTTTACTAGACATGAAAGTTTTGAGAGAACATCCTTTCTTCGACATCTGAAAGGGTGGAAACAAATGTGCCTGATAACCAGTCGATCCAAATGAAGGAAAAGGCATTGATGACTGAAAATCATAACCCTGCTGCTGTTGTTGTGAAACATGAGGAAAAGTAACCGGAATCCGAGTAGAAACAGTAATGGGAGGTGTAGTAGTAGCAACATGCGAATAAATAGGAATAGATCGTTGAGATGACCCTGCACGTTCTCTCTCAAGTTCAACTACCCTGTTCTCTAATCTCAGTATATAATCTTGACTAGTTTCAACTTCTGTATTTACCGGATTCGAAGTACCATTATGATCCTCGTCTTCTTGAGCGGCGTGAACAGTCGAGACATTATAGAGAGTACGGGGTGGTTGCTCATTTTCTGCCATCTGTCATCACAATACATCTCAACACTTGTTAATTGTTAGTACTAACATACTAACACATTTCACAATATAGCTAATCCCACAACTCGGAATGTTTGACAACTCGACACTAGATTTGGGATTAAACACTCTAAGTTGTTTAATTCGCCCAAATCTAAGCTCTGATACCAACTTATAACGCCCCTAATTTTAGAACACACATTATTTTATTTTTATTTTTTAAAACATCGCGGAAGCAATATCCCATATATATATATATAACCTTGGATTATCCAAAATATACATAACCATTTACATAAGTAGTTCTTATATAACTACACAAATTAGATGGGCGTTACTTTATCAAAACATTTAAGTAGTACAAAAGTCATCAGAGTTTTCATCCTTGTCAAACATTCCTTCAATTTACTCCGAGACCCGCCCTTAACAAAATATATTAACCTGCAAGGAGTAAACAACGAGGGATTAGCACGAAGCTAAGTGAGTTAACTCATCACTAACACTACACTTAGTTTAACACTATGAGTCTACAACAATTAACACTTTGACTCAACATCACTAGAGGATCGGTGGCCCTTGTGGCACCCTCAGCCGTGGTGGCCCACCAAGCGACACTTACACCAACTGCAGGCCAATACAGTGGTTAACCGATAACGATTTACTACTTTAGTCAACACAAGCTCCATTCACAACACATGTTCACAACTCTCGTATTGACTAACCTGTAGCAAAACGTCCAACAAGATTGACCTCTTTAACACAATCACCAATAGGTTTCTTAACACTTGCTTCTACTTCACAATATGCCTTAACACAAGAATGCATAATTAACACATGAAGTAACCACATGAGTGATCACCAAACATAGTGACAGATCAAAGTCCACTCACCTGTCAGTCTCCGTCTCCAAACTCAAAAGTCTTATTTTATTGAGTCTTCGGTGTCTCTGTACACACAATTAAAACACAAGTTAATAACTTGTCTCATAATTAATTATGACTATACTCAATTACATACATTAATAATCAAGAAATATCGATAATTAAATAATATAAGTGGTAGATTCATATAAGTTCACAAAATATCAAAATCTTCAAAATTTACAAAGACAAACGCGATCCAGACAATTGGGTTGGGATCGCGTTCCTCTTAAGGAAAATATTCTGTCACCAAAATACACTGTGGAACGCGATCCGGAAAAAAGGCTTGGATCGCGTTCGCAAGAACAAATCCAAACGAACTCAATATTCTACTGATCAACGCGATCCGGGTAAGAGGCTTCAGGATCGCGTTTATAAGAACAAAATATTCGGTAACCAAGTAACACATGGCAACGCGATCCGGTCAATGATGCAGGATCGCGTTCCTCAAATTTTCAGCAGAGGTTCAAACCTGTAATTACACAGCACGAACCAAAACCACAAAATCGACCAAACTCAACTTGTAACTCAGATTTTTAACGTTTTTAATGAACCATAACACTTAATAACATCATATACACAAGATTCAAACAACAATTCATCATCAAACATCAAAATCACTTATAACCTAACTATTTCCATTCAAACTAAAAAACAAAACTTACAAGATGGAGAGAGCAAACAAGTTGGTGATGATGATGATCTTAATGTTTCCAAGCTTCAATCTTCAATTTATTTGGTGTAATCTTTTGATTTGCAAGAGATATTAGATAGGTTTTTAGTTAAGTTAGAAACTAGGTGAAAATGAGAATTTGGGGAAAAATGAATCGACCCCATCCTTTTATTAAACCGGCCCCTTTTAATTTACAGTACAATATTATACTACTCTTTGATCTATTGTCTGGAACCTAAATACCAATTATAAGAAAATTATTTTATTTTACCGTCATCTAAGATTATTCAAAACAATTAATATTTTTCTAGCCACAATATTTCCTGAGGCTTGTTTATCTATTAATTTCACATTCAAACATATTCAACAATTAAATGTACATATTTAAATCTAAAGAAATACCTGATTCTACTGGGCCCAATTTCAGGGTGTTACAAATAGCATTAAAGTAAAAGATATGAAATAAGTTGTTAAGTATGGTATTGTTTGTAATTGTGTTTATGTGACTATTTGATTAGGTAATAAAGAAGTTGGAAGTGTTGCAAGTGAATTGTTTGTACCATTGCAAGGTAAGTTTCGAATTACATGATCATGGTGCTAGGAATGGTTATGGCCATTTGCTAGTGGTTTTGGTGCGGGTAATGGTTGAGGCCATAGGCCCGTGTGATTGCTAGTAGTATACGACTAGCATGGTAGCAAGGATCCTTAGCTAAAATATTTATATAATGACATGTGATTGTTTTTCGTTACTTACTAAGCGTTGTGCTTACGGTTGTATTATTTTTACATTTTAGGTAAAGCAAGTGGACAAATGGGTGATTTGGGTAAAAAGCCCGTTGGAAGCTAGAGGTGGATTATTGCTATTTTGGGTAATTAGCTCGTTTTCTTTAAATCATGCTCTTGAGGCCGATTACCCCAAATCTTTTGGTGAAATGATACTATATGTGGTTTTGTACTTAAAGTTGTCGTTGGGTTTTAAATTATGTAAATGTTGCCAAGCTATGCAAAGTAGTAGTAGTTTTCGGACTATGTTAAAGTTTTTGGTTTGAAATGTACAAATGAAAGTAACGATATAATGTCTTAGATCATATTAGTTTGTATTTAAAAGTTAAAATGGTTTGGTGGAACTTTGGTTTATTTTTATGAATCAAGATGTTTGGTCGATTAGTGGTATTTGGAAAACATTGTTTGTGTTATGGTAAACGGTATGGTATAGTTTGTGATTTAAAACTGTTGCGGAAAGTTGAATTTGGCAGGTTATGGGTTGGCTGTATAAACAGTCTGTCCAGGTCTGTTAATACCTGGATCGCGGCGCGATTTCTACAGAATCGCCACGCGATTTATACTGAATCGCGACGCGATATGTTGTGGTTGCGACTCGATCTTGGTCATAGTAAATGAAGAATCTATTTTAAAGTAATATAAATTCTAATAAAGTGTTGGGGTGTTTCATAGACAAAACAAAAGGCAATCGAAAGCGGACCAACTGATGCCCATATTACCTTTTTGACCACTCGAAGTTGATATCACCTTTTGAGTTTAATCGATATCCACCAAGTTAACAATTTACACACATTTTTCGCAAACATCATAACCTTCCCCACTTAATACATTCAATCAAATCTACTTCACACAAAAAATCAAACATAGTAGCGGCTTGGTACATAGCAGACGCGGCCAAAAGTATTTTTGTGTATACCCTTAACCTCAAATCTTATCGTCTTAAATCTTTCTAGACCAAATTACCGAATATAATATTTTGGTGCATACATTGCAAATAAATTCCTAAAACCATAATTGTTGAAGGATTAACTACAAACAACAATAGAGGAAAGATTCGGGTCAGCAACTCCAATAACAAAACCACCCTTGTTTTTCACCTCTACTAGATAACTTAACGCTTCCTCTGTAATCACTTCCCCAGGTATGAGTAACGGGATTCCTGGTGGGTATGGACATATTAACTCCCCACAAACTTTCCCTATACTTTCTTCAAACTTGATTTTCTTTTTACTCGCAAAAAATGCCTCTCGAGGGCTCAAACTCATTCCACTAACGCTTTCCATATAAGGCCGTATAACTATGTCCCTCAATATTTTCTCCTTTAATCCAACTGATGTATATGTTTGTGATAGATGCTTTAAAGCCAAAATGAGCCTTGAAACATCATCTCTACTGTTTCCTAGATTAACTGCAAACATTAAAGAACGAGTCCCGGGAAGTTCTGCAATAATTCCGTAATCATTATACAAGATATCATTAGCTTCAAATCCAGTTATACCAAGCTTCCAAACCCCTATGGTAATCCTTAAAGGATCATCACAATTGAGGACTTCAATTCCACGAATATTTTCTATAAGACTTTTTGCTTCCTTAGCTATTTCAACTGATTTGCTGAAAATAGTTTCAGGGCGTTCACTTATTTGTGCCCTTGCGGCATCTAAAGAAGCTAAAAGTAGGTAATTAGGACTAGTGCTTTGAAGTGCTTGAAGGCACTGACATATTCTCTCTCTATTTACAATATTTCCAGACATATGTAACATAGATGATTGTTGCAGAGAGCCTAATACTTTATGGGTCGATTGTACGGCAATATCAGCCCCTTGGCTAAGAGCTGCGGAAGGAAACTTGTCGTGAAAGGCTAAGTGTGCCCCATGAGCCTCGTCAACTATCATAGGAATGTTGTGAGAATGACACAAGAAGGAAATATTTTGTAGGTTGCTGCAGATACCATGATAAGTAGGAGAGGTGACGAGAACTGCTGATACTTTTCGACCTTCGGTTTTCGCTTCTTTGATTGCTTTTTCCACCTGATATGATAGAGTAATGGAGATACTTTTGTTAGAGCACTCGATTGACGAACACACCATGATGTGGTGATGCTAGAAACTAACGTGAACTGCCACTAAATAGCAGGGGGTTTAGGGGGACTTGGCCCTTTTAGGGCCCCGTCAACTACCATTAACCGCTAGAAACATTCTGGATATAACTGAATTTGGCCTCCATTTTGAACAAACAAAAAATAAAAATATTCTCTGCTAAAACTCAAGTGCATTAAGTCTTAGCCTCGAGGGTTGAAATACTTTATTTGTGAAAGTGATGCACATTTCAAAAATTATGAATGATGGCAAGTGGATCTATGAAGCAGATTGACCTCAAAGTTTAACAATGTACAAATATCTAATTTCATACTTCATAAATATATAAATCACTCAATTAGAAATTAACCCCATCTCAACACACGGGACAATAAGGTAGTTTGTTAAATAGGAGTTTATAGTAGGGCTAAGTGTCTAAAAAATGTAACAAACTATAACAAACACTATTGTTCTATGAACTTTTTAAAACCTCTACATTGTGTATAATTTTTTGATTTATTGCTAATTGGATGTAATTTTTCGACGTGGGGCTTTGTATGAATGCCCCGTGGGTGCTTTGTATGGATGACACACAAGCTATATTACATACAATTAACAATAATCGAAAATTGAATACATACAATAGAGGTTTTGAAAATTCATACACACAATAGAATTTCTGTAATAATTTGTTACAGACACTTAAACTTTTATAGTAACACATATAACAAAGTAACAAACACGGCACTCCACTCCACTGACTTGGTTTGCCCAAATGGAAAAGTATGTTTTACCTGTGAAGAAGTGATTCGATAATGAACATCCCACTCAAAATCATATTCTGGGTTGATATAGCTGGGAATTGCACCAGACAAAACCATAGAATAAAAGACTGATACATGAGCATTTCGAGGAAGAATTAGCGTATCTCCTGGTGAACAAGTAGCCATAATTGATGCTTGGATCCCACACGTTGTACCCCCAACTAGGAACCACGTCTCTTTAGCCCCAAACAGTTCAGCTGCACGCTTTTGTGCATCCATTATTGGGCCATCGAGTGAAAATAAGTTTCCGAGCTCTGGAAGCGCAGTCAAGTCATGAAGGAAAGGTTGTAAACCAATGACATCAGACAACGAGGATGGAGCTGCCCGACCCCTATTATCTCCAGGAAAGTGAAAACCGACAACATTTTGCTTCGCTAAATCTTTTAGTGTAGTAACAAGTGGAGCGTGTTGTTTCTGGTGTTCTAAACTTTGAGAATCAGCAATACCTTTATTACCATTGACAGTGTTTTTGTTCTTTGGTAGTTGTTCTGCCTTTTCATGCTTCTCTGCTTCAATTCCATGATTTTCGTCCTACAAAATGATCATAAATAAGACAAAGTATCTCCAATTTTATAGGACATATACAATCAAAACACAAAGTATTTCGCCTTTCCCTAAAATGTTTTCATCTGATTCTAAGTTTTAATGAAACATTTACGTTTTGAACGTGTTGATATAAATGAATTTTGAGAATATATAAAATTTATGAATCAAAGCTTTAAATTAAGTGAATCAAATTGTTTTCAAACATTCTCACACAAAATTAACTTCTCATTTGATCATGATCATGTGTTCAATGTATGTATGTATGTACGCACGCACGCACGCACGCTTGTCCTGTTAGTCCTTACTAAAAGGAAGGGGATTTTACCTCCAACAACCTCTGATGAAATAGCAAGTCTGTCTTTAACATTGATACTGTTGCTATTTTAAAGCTCATTTACAACGACTAGTTCATTGCTAACACTATAATATTTGTTGCTAATGTCGATAAAGTATAGGCAATGGCCAACATGTTTTTGCTAAAATCTGTTTCGCTAATCGCCACTGACATTGTTATACATTTAGTAGCTAGATGAAGATCAAGAACTTGATTTTGATTGGTTGCACTTCTGCGCTATTGCCGGTTTAAATTTCTAATAGTTTTGAAACTAACGTACATATTGATAGATTAATCAGTGATAATAACTGTGAACAACGCTATGTACAATACTATAAGCTTCATATAGTATCTGTAAAAACAGTGATCTGAGGTGTAATAAACTGATTACTAATAAGATTTTCATAATTAATACATCAAATCGAATCGAACAGTTATATATGAAGTCTCTCCATGCCTTCATTACTCCAATACTTCCTACGCTCCTGAAAATCGTGGTGACCCTTTCAACCATGAGGTTGGATAAGTTCAAGTCCTTGGGTGGAAAAATTGTATATATGCGTGGATTAATGTAGGGGTGTTAACGAGTCGAGCATTTAACGAGCTACTCGAATTCGAGCTCGTTTAACTAGAATTCGAGTTTGATAATATTCGAACACGAGTCGAGATCGAATGAAAAATACTATTCGATTAACTTCACGAGTCGAGTATAAAAAATTAATGTTCGACTCGGCTAGTTCGGAAGTTCGTTTAGTTCCGAGTAAAACGAGTTATTCGAGTCGAACGAGCAGAGTTTATATAAGAATATTGTATTTTTAGAACTTTAAATATACGTAACTAATAATTTTAAACGTAAGACGTCTAGTATAAATGAGCTTATTCGAGCTTGATTTCGAGCTATGAATGAGTTTATCGATCCCGAGCTCATAAAGAAGCAAATTGCGCTTGAAATTTTGGTTCATAAAAATTCTTTCCCATTAAACTAACGAGCATCGAATTCGAGCTCGAACAACATAAAATTATTCGAACTCGAGCTCGAACATAATTTTTGAAACTTACTCGAATTCGAGTCGAGCTCGAACCGAGTAATTAGTAAACAAGTCGAGCTCGAGTATCCTGATATTCGACTCGATTCGGATCGTTAATAGCCCTAGCTCGCTTCTGGCGAAGCTTCTAGAAGGCCGACCGATTAATATATATTCATGGTAGTGAAGTTTACGAGTAAATTTACAATCCATGAGTTTATATATTCGGCATTGTCCGTTTTTCTTGTTTTGTCACCTAGAATCCAGCCGACACATTGGGTGTGTTTTGTAACAAGTAGCTGGAGTTGGAGATTGTGGATAGAGATGGAGCTGGAGATTCTTTTTTAAGCTACTTGAGTAAGCTTCTTAAAAAAGGAATCATAGGGGATTCTTTTTTCAATAATCCATGCTATAATTTTGTTGCCAAACGGAGATTAAGGGATCAAGATTATAAAAACTAGAAGCTTAATCGCCTAGAATCCCTTTAAAATATATGTGACAAACACACCCATTAAAACGAGAATCAGGAGTGGCTTAAAAGTTAAAATAGATGACAATAACTTGTATCTTCTGTCAAGTGGCTTAATTGGAATCTTGATTTTAATTACCACTAGTATTTAATTTTTAGTATATGAAATTGTAGATATTATTTAGTCGGATGAAATGTAATTATTCATACTCTAGACTTTCATAATTTCATAGTATGCAACAAAGTACTCTGTATTACATTATATATAATAATTTTTTTTATTTATTACCATTGTTTGTATTTTAGTAACGTGTCAACTAATAATGATATCATGTGTCACCTCACATACTAAACATCATACATAAATTTTATAAAGGATAATACACAAATAGGTCATTATATCTTACGAAAATGTTCATCTGGGTTATTAAACTTTAAAAATGTTCAATTGGATCACTATACTTGTTGATTGTTGTCATCCCGCCTATTTTGCTTATTTCGGCTAAAAAATAGTGACCCAATTGAACTTTTTAAGTTTAGTAAACGGCGTCATCTTGGCTATAGCAACTATGTCTAAAGTTTGGTAACCTAATTGAACATTTTTACAAGTACAATAACCTAATTGAACATTTTTAAAGTTTAGTAACCTAAATGAACATTTTCGTAAAGTACAGTAACCTATTTGTGTATTATCCCATTTTATAAGTACAAATTATCAACACTAATTATTTATTACGTAAACTATGCATAACATCAATACATCATACATAAATTTGGTATTGACAAGCACAATGGTTTGGCTTTTTTTTTTTTTTTCTTTTGCCAAAAAAAAATTGAAACTATGGTTTTATCCCAAAGAATTTTTTGTGAACTCAGACATCAGTAACGGAGAAAATAAATCTTTTGAAAAATGATATGTACATGACTCGCATCGATTTATCCGGTCATCTGTTATCATTTACCCTCATCTAGACTTCTAAAATTTGACTTGTTTAACTCATTTGACCGGCTTGAATCGTCTACTATCGAGACATGATAAACCTTTTAGTTGATGGGTTTCTCAAATATCAATAGACGACGGACTGCCCTGCTTGTTAACTAATTCAAAATTATTTGGACAGTTTCAGTGGGGAGTGGTTTTAGAATATTCTGACAAGGTTTCGCCCAGATTTAGCATATAAACATAAACATAAACAATCACAAACCCGAATGGTTTTCGTCATTTATTTTTGTACATATATGATCTTAATGAACAAAGTGTTGTACTTTCATAACTTTGAGATATATTATCGGTACAAAGAAAGCTTTCAAATGGGTAAGTTTTACCTGAGAACTACAAGCTCTTGATGTGCTGCTGCCCCTGAAGATCTGAGTGATAAATGCTTTAATCATGCTCAGAAGATGAGACACTACTAGAAAAACTGCCAGCACCAACAACCGAAATTCGTTGGTAAAAGGCCAAAATTCGTTGGTATGTCGTGTTACCAACGACATTATCAACGATTTTCAGTCGTGGGAAATATGCCCGTGGCTAATTTAATAATACCAACGAAAATCACAAGTCGTTGAAAAATTATCAACGAATATAGATATCGTTGGTAAAATTCAGAAAATTGTCAAGTCGTTGGAATTTATAAAATAGCAATGAAGGTAAAGTCGTTGGAATTTAAAAATTGCAACGTATAAGAGTCATTGATGATTAGAAAATCCCAACGACAAAACTCGTTGATACTTTTAAAAAATGGCAACGGAAGTAGCCGTTGATAAAATTGCCACAAAGTGAGTCGTTGGTACTAAAAAATTGCTACGAATTGACTTCAATGGTATTAAAAAAATTGCAATGAAAAGAGTCGTTGATATTTTGAAAATGCAACAACAAAACATAGTTGGTATATGAAAATAGCAACGATAAGAGTCGAGGTACATACATAACCACAATGAAATAGTCGATATCAAAATTAACTCCATATCAGTTAAGAATGAAATAGTCATTGCTATTATACCAACCAATCACATATCGTAGCAATAGTTGATCTGCTACTCAGATAGTTACATCTCGAAAGAAATACAAGATTAGATACTATCTAATTTGCACCTGTTAGGCTGTTATACAGAAATATTTCCCAGATAAGTACCAAAAGGGGAAATAGATTCTACTTAACAATATCAAGCTACAGTATGAATCGAGATACATAGACGATTCATATACTACTGCAATACAGCCTTGCTAAGATGAGTTGCTAATTATATCACCAAAAGCATTAGCTACTTGAATTAACAAAAGCATTATAAATAGAGCTACTGCAAAGTTTAGTGATCTTATACCAAAAATGGGTCAACGTAAGATCAATTTACTCGCTACCAGAAGCAGTCTGCTGACTGCTACTATTCTGACTGTCTAACTGCTTTTGAAATTCTTCCATTCGAAGCATACATGCTTGCAGGTTACTTTGAAGCCTAGCGTTGTCTTCTTTAAGATGAATAACATCTTCTTGTGTGATGACTGGAGTAGATGTATGCACAACAGGTGCCTTGGTGAAAGATGAACTCGCTTGGCTATGCCCATAAGCATTCTTCTTCTTTGGAACGCCAATAGCATCTATCCACGCTTCAGAGTCAAATGGCAGCTCAGGAGGTGGATTGGCATCATCAGAAATCTCATCGCCATCTATCTCCATTTCAGAAACATTTTTCCCTTTGACAATTTCGTGATACTTGGTTCCAACCTTTTTAGCCTTTGCATCACACCATTCACCCTTACCTTTGCTTCTTTTGTGCACCCTCTCAAAAACTTCAAGTTTTGTTGGATTTCTTCCTAACTCAATCTCCTATATAAATTAACAATGCAATAATTAGTAGTTACTTGTCTTAACCAGTTAATCATTGATTAGTTAGCATGTAGATCTCTTAGTGGATTTTTTATGGACCATTTAGGTGATATAGTAATTCAAAATTTCCAGCACAATTCTAACAGTATCTGAGGGATGGAAAAGATTACCACAGGTCATAAGTTATACATACTCGGTTGAGTCCTATTTTATTGCCCATTCATAGCTTCATGTGTAGTATGTGACAACCGTCACCAAACCGTTATCGTAGTTTGATCCGTAAAAAGTCATTTTTGTGAAAATACTAATTTCAATTATTTCTTTACATTAAAGTCTTCGTTTTTGAAAAACGAATCCAACGCAAAAAGAATCAACTCAATCCGACGTGTAACGAAGAAGTTATGAAG
This sequence comes from Helichrysum umbraculigerum, assembly GCA_949592205.1. NCBI lineage: Eukaryota > Viridiplantae > Streptophyta > Magnoliopsida > Asterales > Asteraceae > Helichrysum > Helichrysum umbraculigerum. The sequence goes on from CATIUR010000004.1 coordinate 95,186,139, forward strand.
CAAAACGTAAACGAAATTTGGGCTGATAATAGAGACGCGATTTGGGGCAAATAGAGGCGCGATTTACCCCTTTTAGCGACGCGATTCACCCCTAATCGCGACGTGATTCTAAAACTGCCCAGACCCGTATATAAAGGTATTTTAACACTAAAAATGAGTTGTAAACTCTATTTTACGAATTTCAATCGTTCCTAAACCCCTCCCAGACGAAAATACGAAAGTAAAATCCTAAAAACTCAAGGGTTTGATCCATTCTTTCATTCTATCAATCGAAAACACTCGTTATCGCGTTCATTGGTAAGCTTTTGATTCTATAATTCTTCTATACGTTTATTCTATTCTTAAAAACGAATTCTAAGGGTTATGCTCTCAATATTTACAGATTCTAAGGGTTATCATCGTGCGGTTTTCTCGTTGGTTGGTATAATTCTCTATCCGAATCTTCCATATAAACGTAAGTGATTATTTCGTATTGTCGTTTATTTTTGGTTCGATTCCATTGTATTCCGGGTACATGAAATCATTAGGATAATATTAAAATCAGTGTATAAGTGGTAGAATCGAGAAATATGATTGTGTTTGCGGTTTGGATTGTTTATACGAATGATTAGGGTTGATTATCTATAAACCCTAATCTGATCAGATTTTCATTTCGGTTTGGGAAGCTTGTAACTTGTTCATTTCATGGTAATTTTTGATGAAAAAGGAGTCTAAACTTAAGTACTTTGAGTCTACTTTCAAATGGAATAGGTCTCATGTCCAAATGTTGTGTTTAAGTTAGTCAAAATGATTTTACAAGATCGTGTGTCATTTCTGAGTTATTCGGTTCCAGATTTCGGTTAAGTTGTCGATTTTTGAAACGTGCCTTAAACTAAGAATTAGGTCTTGGAATTTTTACTGAAGTGTTTTTAAAGTGTTATATAATTTCTGTAAAAATATGATAATCATTTGAAACTTCTAAGTATTTTAAGTAAATTAAAACTTTTGTGAAGTCAGAAAGAGTTAACGATTTAGAGCAGTTCACTTTGATGAATTTTTAAAAATAGAAAATCAATATAAATGAATCTGGGAAAATTACTGAGTCTTCTAAACACATTAAAGTGTCGTTGGTAAAAAGTTTAGAGTCAAATGATTTCAGTAAGTATTATTTAAAAATTCATAAAATGGAACCACACTTCCGGTCAGAATCTGAGTTTTTCATTTATGATTAGTCCTTGTGATAATACACTAGTAGAATTGTGAGGAAACATATTAGAAGTGTTTGGGGTGTGGAATACAATGGAATGACCTAGTTATGCCTAGGTTGTGACCCATACGCATTATGACATTGTAGATTGGCGAGCTGATTAGTGGTTATACTTAAGGGACGATACTTACATCATTTCTTGAGGTGAGTTTTGCGGCCTCATTTTCTTTACTTATTTTTTAATTGGGGGAAAAGAATGCTCAAACTGATTTCGAACTGTTTTCTTATGCTGTGTAAACTATCTGAGTTTTCTGATTTGGACATTATGATTGAATAAGTGACATCCTGATTGTTGTGGACTGATTGCTGATTGTTGTGGACTGATTGCTGATTGTTCGGATGAGTCTTGTGTCTTTGGGACCATGACAACACTCCATATTTCTTACTAATACGGATATGATTATTGATAGTACTATCGGACGACGGTCCCACTCTTGTGATAGATACGTTATCCTTGAGTGAATATTATCCAGGAACGGAACGGATTGCTTATGGTGGATGAGTTGGTTATCTTATGTGCTTATTTCATATCATATGTCCTACTTACTGATTAACACAGCAAACTGTATTCTTTGTGTACGTGTCTTACTAAACTGCTTAACTCACCAACATTCGTGTTGACGTTTTCGAGCATATCTTTTCAGGTTATACTAGTGGACTTAAAGCAGAGGACAAGAGAACTTAGTGGACCTTTAGGGTTGCATTAAGAGTTATTCAAGACTTGTGGTGCATCATTAAGGTTGTTTGTGAAGGCTTGTTTTGCCTTAACATTGTAGTGTATGTTTGATTTTAAGATTTTGAATTCATTGTTGAAATGTATGCATGACATGAACCGTTATTCATGTTAATGGCATCATGACACATTGGATATTGTGTTTCATATAGAATTCTTTATAATGATGTGTTATGATCCTATCACCGTTATGCCCCGTTGTTTCCGCTTTAGACGGGGTGTGACAGATTGGTATCAGAGCCAGGTTTATAGAGATCTAGGTGGATTGGCCTAGACTATAAATAAGGAACCCACATATAGAACATGAGTTAGGAAGTTATGTGTGCATACAATTCCGTGAAGCTAGTGTCAATCATTCATCTTAATCGTTTCAAATAAGGACGTTATAAGCGTTTCTTCGTCATCTTACGACTCTTTGTGTGAATCGTCTACATGATGCTTAGGATTCCATAACTATCTGATCTCTTCCTTTAAATACGAAGCTTATTGTGATGCAAAGACTTGGAAGATAAGTATGTGTACGAAAGAATACTTTCACAATTACGGCTGCAGACGTAATTGACAAAGGTGTTCCGACGTATGTGTGCTTATCCGACCATGTTTGCGTGTCTCATGTGCTATCTCCGTGTCGTATTGTAATAAAATCCCATTATATTCCTTACCTAATTATTCTTATGTTTGTGAGTCTTGTGCATTTATGCCTAAACAAACTCCAAAGTATTCATTTTATTCTAAACTCATATGAATTCGAAAATTTAATGCAAGCATACTACTAAGACGCATTTCCCGTAAATTTTGCTCGTGGAGGAGAAACACTTGGTGTTAGTCATACAAGTTATAGTAGTGATTGAACTGATGGTTGAACTGGAGGAATTTGTTGTATTGGAGGCAAGAACTCCAATGTTGTTGCGATCATTGCACGACAGAGGTGGACCTTAATATTCAAAGTTGTCATGAAAATTAGTATCAGCATATTGAAGCATGGTAGAGCTAACGACACCGAAGGCGAAAATGGAATTAATAAGCGAGAATTCAAATGATGGGAGTGGTGATGGCGCGAAAAATAAATAAATAAATAAAATAAAATGAAAATAATAATATTATAATAAAATATATAAATAAATAAATAGATAAATAAATAAAATAAATAAAGGCACTGTTTAAGGAGAAATATTCTTTCAATAACGAAATGTAGAAGTTAGTGAACAAGTTTTGAAATTTCTCTACGATGGGAGTTAATCATGCAACATATATTGGACAATTTCATGAGTTGACAAGAATTAGACCTCATCGTGTGGCACTCGAAGCTAAGAGAATTGAGAACTACACCAACAGCTTTGTTCTGGAAACTCGCGAGATGGTAGAAGTGACTGAGCCTCCTACTATCTATGGCGAAATACTGATGGATGGATTGTTAATCAGTGAAACCATTAAGGCTGGGAATATAGAAATAATACCAAGAATGAGAGGGTATTCAAGAGATTGATGGATATTAACACATGAAGAGAGGGTTACACTTGTTCACATCTTATGTGAGTAAAATGTAACTACTATCATCACACATCTGCACCATGTTGTATTTATTCAAACTGAAACTTAAGAGGTTGCTTTACAATTGAATGTCGGATGACAGCTCGTCAAGGGGCACCAATCAACACAGTAGGAAACTCAATGGCTTGTTTTGAGTGGGAGTCGTTGAAATAATATTATTAATGAGTGCGCATAGAGACTAAAAGACGTTACATAAGGGTATACTCTAGTGCTAGAAGAATACTCTTTTAGCATTGACTTGTTGCCCTTCGGACTCAGAAGTTTTGGTGTGGTTGAGGGAACGGATTAGTTGACGAAATTTAGGAAGAAATTGTATGTTTGATAAAGTATTTCGTATACCACTTAAGTGGTGGTGTAAAAGTATTTCGTATACCACTTAAGTGGTGGTGTAATACCTGAGGTTTTCATATAACACTTCAAAGACGAAAAGAAACAACTCATGAGCGTAAAGGCTAATAATATAAAATTTCAAATATTCTGTTATCGACGATTCCCTCAAGGTCTTCCCGGAAAGACTTAGAAGGACTTTATCCCTCCTTACTCGAAAAAAATAAAAATAAAATTTGTATCGATCTTATTCCTGGAGCAACCCCAGTTGCAAAAGCTCCAAATCGCTTAACACTATTAGAATGCAAGAATTATATAATCAATTTTAAGATGCTCAAAGACAAGGGTTTTATTCACCCTAGTCATTCTCTATGGGGAGCACATGTCTTATTTGTCAAAAAGAAAGATTGTTCTTTTCATTTGTGCATTGATTATCGTGAACTTAACAAATTTACGGTCAAGAATCGCTGTCCTCTTCCAAGGATGGATGATTTGTTTGATCAACTTCAAGGTGTTTGGTGGTTTTCAAAAAAAATATCAATCTTCATTCTGGTTACCATCAATAGAGGGTACCTGAATCAAATATACCTAAGATTGCGTTTAGTACTCGTTACAAACATTTCAAATTTCTCGTTATGTCTTTCGATCTTACTAATGCGACTATAGCATTCCTATATTTAACGAACGCGTATGTAAGCCGCATCTCGATGAATTTATCATACCTTTTCATTTGCGACGTTCTAATTTATTCTAAAACTAAGAAGGAGCATGAAGTTCCTTCAAAACTAATCCTGGAGTTTCTTTTGAAAGAAAAGGTCTATGCAATATATTGGGAGTACGAAATTGGACTATAGGAGGTTTGTTTTTCTTGGACACGTTGTGAACAAAGAAGTTATCCTCGTGGATTTTAGCAAAATAGAAGCTGTAAAGGGATGGAAGGTCCCACACTCATCGTTGGATGTTCGTAAAGCATTTAGGATTCACATGCTGATATCGGAATTTTATCGAGAGTTATTCCAAAAATTGTTCAACCACTCACAATATATATATATATATATATATATATATATATATATATATATATATATATATATATATATATAAGTTTGTTTGTGGTGAGGAACAAGAAGAAGCTTTTCAATCATTGAAGGATGACGGATCGAAGAATTTCATTATGTATTGTGATGCATCAAAACCGAGGTCTAGGTTGTGTGTTAATTAAATGGGGAAGGTAACCGTATTCGTTTCTCAACAACTCAAAATACATAAGCATTACTATATTACCCACGATTTGGAACTTGGAGCGGTAGCATTCGTACATATGTGTTGAAGACACTACTTGTATGGAATGAAGAACGTTATGTATACCGATCATAAGAACTTTTAACACCCCTATGTTCAAAAGAAGTTGAATACGATACAAATGAGGAAGCTCGAATTATTTAGTGTTACCATTGTGAAATTTGATACTATCTGGGGAAGACGGATGTTGTTGCAGATGTTTTTAGTAGGGAGAAAGAGTATGCCAAGGTGAGTGCAAATCAAGTATGACGATACACTCTGGCATTAAAGATAAGATATTCAAAGTTCAAGATGAAGCGTTAGGGATACTCATATACCAAAACAAAAAGTTGTGTGGGTTAGACAAACAGTTGTGAAACACCCCGAAACGTGAACAAATTTTTTTTTTTTTTTTTAAAAAAACATAACACTTCTAATTACTTGTACTTACTTATTGTGGTCCCAAAACACTGGCTATTACATTACTTAATTATAATCAACACTCAAAAACAAAAGTTGCTGGACACAGGCTGAATCCGGCCGGATTCACGGGAATCCGCCGGATTCCCCACTATTTCAGACCCAACTTTTGACCAGAACTGAAACTAAGAAATCCGTTTCTGAATACGCCCCGGAATCCGCCCGGATTCATGGCAATCCGCCGGATTCCCATGAATCCGCCGGATTCCCAGTTCCAGCAGCAGAATCCAGAGTCTGCACATTTGATACCAAAACCCGAACTTTGACAATGCATAACTTTTAATCTGTAATACCTGGGATCATAAAATTTTGCAGGCATGTTTAAAATAGTCAAATGAACATAACTCAACTTTCACTTTTTCAAAATTCTCGTTTTAATCCCTTTTGACACATAAACTCATTTTCGACCATTTTTAACCAAAAATATGAACATATCAAATTCTAAGATACATCAAATCTAACTTCCAGCTTTTGACTATACATTTCCACTTGACTTTAGAACTTGTGAGACCCAAAACCATTGGCTTTCGACAAACTTGACCCATCTTGACACTTTGACACTTAGTGACCCATTTGGACACCCAATTGATCCATTTCAATCTTTGACCAACCAATAGCATACATTCTTACTCAGTTGACTTTTACAAAGTCAAAACAACCACTTTTCATTCATATATACACAAGCTCTAATATTTTAAGTCTCACTAATCTAACTTTAACCAAAACATTAGCTTTCATCAAAACCATATATCTTTCACAAGTGAGACTTACTAACTTTTACAAACATTGACTAAAATTTTAAACTTTACAAACGGGGGTGTTATTGTATCGTAAGCATGATCAAAAGGGATAAAACTCATTACCAACCAAGCAATGAGCTCCACCACTAGCTTTCCATAACCTTCTTTCCCGATTCCTCCTTTACCTTACTTGAACTTCCTGAAACATGTTAAACACAACGAATAAGCATAAATGCTTAGTAAGTAAATGGACTCTAACAATTAAAATCTGCAACAAGTTAAGGATCCATAACATCTAACATGCCAAATTCCGAAGAATTGACATCAAACTAAGCTAATGACATAGTCATTACTTAGATACCACCAAGCGAATGATAATTCACTCCTTGGTTCCACATATCCAAATACTTACCTTTTCACTTGCACAAATAATTACTTGAACTCTTGCACACTTGATCACCTATTCATATAATCACATAAACACATATCACTTACACATTCAATTGACTTATTCTTACTTCTCATATGTAAATTAGAAGTTAAATCCCATAACCTCTAATTATCTAACATAAGTTCTATCCAATAAATATCTAATCACATGTAAATGGGTAATTAACATTGCTTCCTACTATTACTATCACAATTCACCAAGAACTTAGCTTCTTAGTGATCTTACATATACATAATCATTTCAATTACCCATAAAACACATGATTAGAGATTTATCAACACAACTAACATGAATTATATGCTCTTTCTAACTCAAACACATGTATAGAACTCAATTACATCTAATTACCCACTTACCCCTTAAAATTACTAACTTAGGGCTTTGAGTTCTTAAACCCTAACATCAAATTAAACAAGCTAGAGGAGTTGATTCTTACCTTATACAAACTGAATTGAAGGCTAAGAACTTCAATAAATCAAGGCCCTAACTTGATTTCACCTCTTCTTCTTGACTCTCTCTCTAAATCGTTTCTCTCTCTCTCTCTAAAAGTTCTGTACGTGATTCTTATTTTCTGGAAATGGAAGGAAATAGAAGCTGCAGGATTTTGTTTACAAATTTTCCACATTAAACCCTCCAACTTTATTAACTTGACAGTTTATACCCTCTAACTCAAGTTTCTTTACATAGTTAGTTTCACTAACAATTTCTAACACATAACAATTTATTTCACATAACACAATATGATATACATAGAATTAAATAACTAAACGTATATAATATAGTTTAAACTTACAAAATTTGGGGCGTTACAACTCTCCCCCACTTATTCAGGATTGTGTCCTCACAATCCATTCTTGATACAAAGCCGGATAATACTTAATGTAACACCCCCAAATTTGATGATTTGCGGAAGCTTGATTTGGGTGTTACTAATCAATAACAAAGCACAAAGATATATAGTAAACGACTCTATATGCGTCGTTTTAACAAAATATATTGATAATAGAAATGTTTACAACTTTTAAAGCTTTACATAGCTCGAGTTTAAATAAAATGAGATTTCAGTACATAAGTACTTGTACAAAAATATACTAATGCAAGAAAATCTCAATCGTCTGTATGCCGACTCGAGCTAAAGTCCTGAAGCAGAAACATCCTACTGCTTGGTACCTGCGATATATGCTAAAAGGTCAGCTAAAAGATGGTGAGCTCACAGGTTTGAAATCAGTTAATATAGTATGAACCGCAAGATTTAAATAATGAATTGCATCCAGCAATTAAATAATGAATTGCATCCAGCAATTAAATGATAGTCATCGTGTATACAGTCATGAGCACATAGTTGAGCTTAACTCGAGGGCCGGGTCCCCTATAGAGAATTCCGGGCGAGGTGCCTCCACGAGTGCCTAATCAACACTCGTCTTCCCAAATATTAGTACATCCGTTTACCCGGTTAGTGCTTGCTAACCCGGATGAGGTGGGTCAATCCTATATGGTACCATATACTAATATTCACGCTACAACGTATTAACAACTATGCTGACGGAGGACTTTAAAATGATTAGTTTCGAAAAACTCATGTAGTATATGAAAAGTTGGTACTTGCGTTCACATGTTAAAAGTTGAGCAATATATCACACCCCTGAGTAAAACAGTAAAAGAGGGGCTATGAGACTCACCTGAGTCTGAAAGCGTTTAAACAAACGTAAGTTGATTAGCCGAGTATGAAGTCCAAAGACTTGTAACCTGAGGGTGTCCACGACACGCGATGGTTATAATCATGATTTGGGTATCTCAACAGATCACCCTTGTAGTTGTTCGTTCAACTATAATGTCCAAATTTCCACTATTTGGTTGATAAGTTTAAGTATTTGAAAAGTGTACGGCCCGTTGGTGACGGATTTGTAATAATAATCTCAACTATTATTATTTTGATTTCGTGGCGTTTTACTTGGAAAAATGTGTTTTGATTGTGTTTTAGAAGCCGTTATGGAATCTAAGTACGGGGGTCCGGGGGCAGCGCCCCTGGTAGCGGGGTCCAAGGGGCGGCAGCCCCTGGCGGGGTCCAAGGGGCAGAGCCCCTGGCTGGGGTCGAGCTGCCAGGTCAGCTTAGAAAATTTTTATTTCTACTATATTGCTTTAAGGAAAAACGCATCTGGACTTGAAATTGGGTGAAATCGACTGATAAAATTTAGGGTCTCGACACTTAGTGAAAATCTATGTTTTTGAGGTTCTGATTTGTGCGACGTTGGGTGCGACGTCGCAGGTAGGATTGCGACGTTGAGCATGACGTCGCTAAAGGCGACGTTTCGCAATTTAATGCGACGTAGGGTGCTGCGTCGCTAATGCGACGTTCGCAAGTCAATGCGACGTAATAGGCTGCGTCGCTATATGCGACGTCGAGGAATCGTGCGACGTTGTGACTGACGTCGCACTATGCGACGTTACGAGGGGTTTTGCGACGTTGAAGCTGACGTCGCATAAATTCTGGGCCAACTGCGACGTAGCGGTCTGTTGGCCGGAAAATGTGTCGAAAACGAGTTTTTCGGTTTCCGTTCGGTCCAAAACTTTTACCCAACCCATATATGGACATTTTAAGTGTATACAAACAACCACAAGTCGAAAATAATGGAAATCGAAGAGTTTCGAGAATTGTCAGAAACTTACAAAGTGTCGGATCAAAAATCCGAAAAGATAGGATGATAGATCGTGATGCGGTGAATCTTTTGTTCCAAACGAGCGAGGAGATCCGAGCGTGTTTAGTGGTAGTATTATGTGATTTAATGAGGTGGTGGTGGATGGTGAAGTTGAAAGAAAAGAGAGAAAAGAGAGGAAGGAGAGAGAGAGTTGAGTGATAAATGAGAAAAGGATGGTGGGGAATGGGAGGTTATCTTCCCATTTTTCGCCCCGCGTTTCCGCTCCGTGCGGTGTTCGTTCGCTCCGTCGTTCAAATGTTAAATAATTATTTCAAATATTAAATGGTACGTTTTAAAATACAAATCATTACGCGATATTTTATTTAAATATTTTACAATTTAATTTACATTTGAGTTATAATATGTAAGTTTGTTTATTTAGTTGGCGTGTTTTAATATTTTAAATTGTGTAAGTTTTGTCTGTACGATACGAATGAATACGAAATATTATCATAATAATATTATTTTTTTTTGATATAACAACATTATTTAATAAAATTGGTCACCAACGTCCGTATTAAATTGAATCGAAATACATTCGATTTAAATTGCGTACGATTTAATCAAATCGCATTTTTGTATATATTCAACAATATATATAATTCGATACATTAATTAGCCTAACACAGAACTAATTACATGTATTAACATATGATTAGGCACTAATTACTAGTCCTAATTTGGCGGGTGTTACATTCTCCCCCTGTTAGAAGAATTTCGTCCCGAAATTTAGCTCGTGGTCGTGTTTGATGTGGAATCAGTGAAGAGTTGAGGATATTTGAGTCGCATTTGGTCTTCCCGTTCCCAGGTGAATTCCGGACCACGCCGCGAATTCCATCTGACCTTGACGATGGGAATACGACTTTGTTTCAGTTGTTTGACCTCACGGTCCATAATTTCAGCGGGTTCCTCAACGAAATGAAGTTTATCGTCAACACGAATTTCATCTAATGGAATAATAAGTGTCTCATCAGACAGACACTTCTTCAAGTTTGAAATATGAAAAGTAGGGTGCACGCTGCTGAGTTCGGATGGCAGCTGCAATCGATAAGCTACGGGGCCAATCCGTTCAAGGATCTCAAAAGGCCCGATGTATCTGGAATTCAACTTCCCGCGTTTGCCAAAACGGATGACGCCTTTCCAAGGTGATACTTTTAAGAGAACTCGATCCCCAACTTAGAACTCGAGTGGTTTGCGTCTCACGTCAGCATAACTTTTCTGACGATCACGTGCGGCTTTGAGTCTGTTTTGGATTTCCACAATTTTCTCAGTGGTGGCGTGTATGAGTTCAGGACCAGTGAGTTGACTATCTCCCACCTCAGTCCAACAGATCGGTGATCGGCACTTACGACCGTACAGTGCCTCAAAAGGTGCAGCCTTAATGCTGGCGTGATAACTGTTATTGTACGAGAATTCGCACAACGGTAGATGTCTTTCCCAGTTTGTACCGAAATCAACTACGCAGGCGCGTAGCATATCTTCCAGTGTCTGAATGGTTCGTTCACTTTGGCCATCGGTTTGAGGATGGTACGCGGTACTCATATCGAGACGGGTACCCAATGCTTTCTGAAGTGATTGCCAAAAGTGAGAAGTGAAACGGGCATCCCTGTCAGAGATGATCGAGATTGGAACACCGTGATGAGAAACGATTTCCTTGATGTAGATTTGTGTAAGGCGTTCCATTTTATCGCTTTCTTTGATTGCCAGGAAATGAGCAGATTTGGTGAGACGATCGACGATCACCCAAATGGTATCGCAACCGCTCGACGACTTGGGTAGTTTGGTTATGAAATCCATGGCAATTTGTTCCCATTTCCACTCAGGGATTTCAGGTTGTTGGAGTAAACCAGGAGGTTTCTGATGTTCGGTTTTGACTTTCGAGCAAGTAAGACACTTGCTGACATAAGTGGCGATTTCGGCTTTCATGTTTGGCCACCAATAAAATTCCTTGATACCGTGGTACATTTTATCGGATCCCGGATGAATAGAATATTTAGACTTGTGAGCCTCGTCCATCACCAAGTCTCTTAGGTTCCCAAAACTAGGCAACCAGATTCGGTTTGAGAAATTCCTAATCCCGTTAGGTTTGATTTCAAATTGTTTGTCAATGCCCCGCAAGGCTTCATTTTTGATGTTTTCCAGTTTCAGGGCTTCGATCTGAGCGGTATGAATTTGAATGGTAAGATCGTTATGAATGGTCATACTGAGGGCTCGGACTCGAAGTGGTTTTGATCGTTCCTTTCGACTGAGGGCATCGGCTACAACATTAGCCTTCCCTGGGTGGTACTTGATCTCGCAATCGTAATCGGTAAGCAACTCGACCCATCGACGTTGCCTCATATTGAGATCCTTCTGATCGAAGATATGTTGGAGACTTTTATGATCGGTAAAAATGGTGCACTTAGTGCCGTAGAGATAATGTCTCCAGATTTTGAGAGCAAAAACGACAGCTCCAAGTTCGAGATCATGAGTGGTGTAGTTCTTTTTGTGAATTTTCAGCTGTCGTGAGGCATAGGCAATAACTTTGTCCCGTTGCATCAGTACGCAACCAAGACCTTGGTGAGAAGCATCGCAGTATACCACGAAGTCATCGGTGCCTTCGGGTAAGGATAGAATTGGAGCACTGCAAAGCTTTTGTTTCAAAAGTTGGAACGCTGACTCTTGTTTTTCGGTCCAATCGAACCTTTTGTCCTTCTGAGTCAGTACCGTGAGTGGTTGAGCTATTTTAGAGAAATTTTCAATAAATCGCCGATAGTACCCAGCAAGACCCAAGAATTGTCGTACTTCAGTTGCAGAGGTGGGTGCTTGCCAGTCTTTGATAGTCTCGATCTTTGATGGGTCCACGTGAATTCCCTGACTGTCGATCACGTGACCAAGAAATTGAACGGTTTGAATCCAGAACTCACACTTAGAGAATTTAGCGTAAAGCTCCTCGTGTCTAAGTAGTTCAAGGATAGTCTTAAGGTGTTGCGCATGTTCCTGCTCGTTGCGCGAGTAAATGAGTATATCATCGATAAAGACAATGACAAACTTATCGAGGTAAGGTTTGCACACCCGGTTCATGAGGTCCATGAATACAGCCGGTGCGTTGGTTAGACCAAAGGGCATCACTTGGAATTCGTAGTGCCCGTAACGAGTTCTGAAAGCAGTTTTTGGAATATCGGTGTCGCGAACTCGTAATTGATGATAACCTGATCGCAGATCGATTTTTGAGTAGAAACTTGAACCCTGAAGTTGGTCGAATAGATCATCAATGCGAGGAAGTGGGTATCGGTTTTTGACGGTCAATTTGTTTAATCCTCGGTAGTCGATGCACATTCGGAATGAACCGTCCTTCTTTTTGACAAATAAGACCGGAGCTTCCCAAGGTGAAGAACTCGGTCTAATGAATCCTCGATCCAGAAGTTCCTGTAACTGAGAGGACAACTCCTGAAGTTCGGATGGGGCTAAACGGTATGGTGCGCGGGCCACCGGTGCGGCACCCGGCACGAGATCAATCGAGAACTCAACCTGTCTAGGCGGAGGTAGACCAGGTAATTCTTCCGGAAAGACTTCGGGAAAGTCTCTAACAATTGGCACATCCTCAAGTCGCTTCTCTTCCGACTTCTTCTCGGTGATGTGTGCGAGTATGGCAGGGTAACCCTTTCTCAGAAATTTTCGGGTTTTTAAGCAGGAGATTATATTGAGTCCCGTCCCACCGGTCTCCCCCTGTATGATTAAGGTTCCACCAACGGCGAGTGGGATACGGACGATTTTATCGTGACAAACGATTTCAGCGCGATGTTTGGACAACCAGTCCATTCCAATAATGACATCGAAACTTCCGATTTCAATGGGTATAAGATCGATCGAAAAGGTTTCGTCAGCTAGGTTTAAAGTGCAATTAGGTATCACACTGGTGGTTTCTACAAGTTTTCCATTGGCTAGCTCTATAGTGTACTTAACATCTAAGGCAACAGGAGTGATGTCAAGTAATGGGCAAAAATCATCGGAGATAAAGCTTCTATCAGCACCAGTATCAAATAGAACAGAAGCATTTAAGTTGTTGAGGAGGAACATACCCGAGACCACATTCGGGTCTTGGCGGGCGTCCCCAGATTTGATGACGAAAGCTCTGCTGCGAGTGTTGTTGTTGTTGTTGTTGCTGTTGTTGCGGTTGTTGTTGTTGTTGTTCTTCAGTTTTGGGCACGAGTCTCTGAAATGCCCAGGTTTCCCACACTCAAAGCATACCTTGGGTGGTCTGGTGTTGTTGTTGGAATTGTTGTTGGTAGGAGAGCGACAATCTTTGGTAAGGTGGCCGTACCTCTTGCAGTTGTTGCAAAAGGGACCACAGGAGCCTTCATGGTGACGACTGCACTTGGAACAATAGGGTTTGCTCCCAGTGTAGCCCCGGACGATGTCAGTGGTGGTGTTGTAAGCTTTGATGGTGTCGGGTTTCTTGTTTTGTTGGTTGGAGGGGTTGTTGTGGTAGTCAGACCACTTGCGTTTGTTGTTATGAGAGGATGAAGTGGGTGGTTCAGAATCTTGGCTCATGGACATCAGGTCTTGGGCCAATAGGATCGCACCGTCAATGGTGGTTGGTTTTGAAGATATGACGTGTCCCCGAACAGGATCAGGGAGACCAAGGACGTACTTCCTGATTTTATCAGGTTCAGTGCTCACCATAGCTGGGCGGAGGGCAGCTAGTTGTTGAAACCTGGTGGTATAACCATCGATATCACCACCCTGAACCTTTAAGTTCCAGAACTCCTCATCTAGCTTTTGGAGTTTGGCAATAGAGCAGTATTTGGCAGTGAGTTTTGCCTTCAATTCCTCCCAAGTGAGTTGGTAGGCAATATCAGCACCCACTGATTGGGTATATGAATTCCACCAAGAGTGGGCATCATCTTCAAGAGAGCAGGTGGCGAAGTTTACTTTGTCGTTCTCCGCGCATTTACTAACACGGAAAACAGTTTCCATTTTCTCGAACCATCTGATCAGTCCGATGGCTCCTTCAGAACCCTTGAAGCTCGAGGGTTTGCAGCTTTGGAAGTCCTTGTAAGAACAAGGTTTGACGGCAGAGGTTCCAGCGGTATCGCTGTTTCTTGTGGAGTTGGGTGGGGTATTCCGAGCCAAGGCTTCAGTAACAGCCTGGGTTATGAGTGACGTGATCTGAGCGTCTGTGTAAGGTCGTGTCTTTGGCGGCATGATTCTTCAATAAAAGAAATGAAGATACATGAGATTTTGTAAGAAAGTTGTATTTATTTCAGATGTACATGTATAAAGGTGGTAATACATAACATCAATATGAAAAAAAATTATGGCAATTAATATGAGTTGAACAACAAGGAATATTTGATAGCTAATACGAGTTCTAAGGTTACATCCTACAGAGTTATTACAAAAGATGTCGGGAATTGTTACATCCGACCGAATTATAGAGTAGCGCGTAGATAGTTACTAAACTACAAGAAAGATTACAAGGCAAAGACGGCACTAGTCTTAACGTAGATTAATTTGTTCCATCATCGTGACAAGACGGTCCACAGTGTTTGCAAGCCTGCTAGCTTGTCGGGCGTTGTCTTCTGCTAGCGCAAGTCGTTGTGTTAGTCCGCGCGCATACTCTTCTGCTTCATGTGAGCGTTGCTCACATTCTTCCATCCTTTGTTGTAGAAGGGCATTTTCCACCCTTATTTCTATAATTTGGTTGTGAAGGACATCCATGTTGTTGTTTGTGGTTTCAAGGTCGTCGGAGACTTGTTCGATGCGTTCAAGGGATGTAAGTCTCCAGTTTTCATTCGTTTCCTGCAGCACGACATCCATGGTGCGAAGTCGCTGCTCGTGTTGGTTCACCCTAGCGGCTAAGGCCGGCAAGGTGAAGTGAGTGGGGTACGGGCCAGCTCGAGGCAACCTGTTGTTCCTCCTTGCTACCCTTGGGTTCTGCGACCCGGATTGAGAGCGAGATGAGTTTGATGGTGTGTTTGCCATTTCTGAGATAAAGCGTTAGTAAGATTGAGGCCTATATTCATATAGTTCCTATATAATATAGCCTATTGAGTGTCTAGCATAAACATGTTTAAGTCTCGGTTCTCTCGAGGTCAGAGTCTTCTATTGTACCCTGTTCAGCCATAACTACTTTCAGATCTTACATCATCTTTGCTTAATTGTACATAGTTGATCAGGCTATGTTAAATTAAACTCGTATGACGTAATCACTGAACCAGTTATACCTAATAAGGAATACCGCCTAATGGTCATAGTCTAGGCCCACTGAATGCAACCTAGTTCACTATAACCTTAGGCTCTGATACCAATCTGTAACACCCCCAAATTTGATGATTTGCGGAAGCTTGATTTGGGTGTTACTAATCAATAACAAAGCACAAAGATATATAGTAAACGACTCTATATGCGTCGTTTTAACAAAATATATTGATAATAGAAATGTTTACAACTTTTAAAGCTTTACATAGCTCGAGTTTAAATAAAATGAGATTTCAGTACATAAGTACTTGTACAAAAATATACTAATGCAAGAAAATCTCAATCGTCTGTATGCCGACTCGAGCTAAAGTCCTGAAGCAGAAACATCCTACTGCTTGGTACCTGCGATATATGCTAAAAGGTCAGCTAAAAGCTGGTGAGCTCACAGGTTTGAAATCAGTTAATATAGTATGAACCGCAAGATTTAAATAATGAATTGCATCCAGCAATTAAATAATGAATTGCATCCAGCAATTAAATGATAGTCATCGTGTATACAGCCATGAGCACATAGTTGAGCTTAACTCGAGGGCCGGGTCCCCTATAGAGAATTCCGGGCGAGGTGCCTCCACGAGTGCCTAATCAACACTCGTCTTCCCAAATATTAGTACATCCGTTTACCCGGTTAGTGCTTGCTAACCCGGATGAGGTGGGTCAATCCTATATGGTACCATATACTAATATTCACGCTACAACGTATTAACAACTATGCTGAAGGAGGACTTTAAAATGATTAGTTTCGAAAAACTCATGTAGTATATGAAAAGTTGGTACTTGCGTTCACATGTTAAAAGTTGAGCAATATATCACACCCCTGAGTAAAACAGTAAAAGAGGGGCTATGAGACTCACCTGAGTCTGAAAGCGTTTAAACAAACGTAAGTTGATTAGCCGAGTATGAAGTCCAAAGACTTGTAACCTGAGGGTGTCCACGACACGCGATGGTTATAATCATGATTTGGGTATCTCAACAGATCACCCTTGTAGTTGTTCGTTCAACTATAATGTCCAAATTTCCACTATTTGGTTGATAAGTTTAAGTATTTGAAAAGTGTACGGCCCGTTGGTGACGGATTTGTAATAATAATCTCAACTATTATTATTTTGATTTCGTGGCGTTTTACTTGGAAAAATGTGTTTTGATTGTGTTTTAGAAGCCGTTATGGAATCTAAGTACGGGGGTCCGGGGGCAGCGCCCCTGGTAGCGGGGTCCAAGGGGCGGCAGCCCCTGGCGGGGTCCAAGGGGCAGAGCCCCTGGCTGGGGTCGAGCTGCCAGGTCAGCTTAGAAAATTTTTATTTCTACTATATTGCTTTAAGGAAAAACGCATCTGGACTTGAAATTGGGTGAAATCGACTGATAAAATTTAGGGTCTCGACACTTAGTGAAAATCTATGTTTTTGAGGTTCTGATTTGTGCGACGTTGGGTGCGACGTCGCAGGTAGGATTGCGACGTTGAGCATGACGTCGCTAAAGGCGACGTTTCGCAATTTAATGCGACGTAGGGTGCTGCGTCGCTAATGCGACGTTCGCAAGTCAATGCGACGTAATAGGCTGCGTCGCTATATGCGACGTCGAGGAATCGTGCGACGTTGTGACTGACGTCGCACTATGCGACGTTACGAGGGGTTTTGCGACGTTGAAGCTGACGTCGCATAAATTCTGGGCCAACTGCGACGTAGCGGTCTGTTGGCCGGAAAATGTGTCGAAAACGAGTTTTTCGGTTTCCGTTCGGTCCAAAACTTTTACCCAACCCATATATGGACATTTTAAGTGTATACAAACAACCACAAGTCGAAAATAATGGAAATCGAAGAGTTTCGAGAATTGTCAGAAACTTACAAAGTGTCGGATCAAAAATCCGAAAAGATAGGATGATAGATCGTGATGCGGTGAATCTTTTGTTCCAAACGAGCGAGGAGATCCGAGCGTGTTTAGTGGTAGTATTATGTGATTTAATGAGGTGGTGGTGGATGGTGAAGTTGAAAGAAAAGAGAGAAAAGAGAGGAAGGAGAGAGAGAGTTGAGTGATAAATGAGAAAAGGATGGTGGGGAATGGGAGGTTATCTTCCCATTTTTCGCCCCGCGTTTCCGCTCCGTGCGGTGTTCGTTCGCTCCGTCGTTCAAATGTTAAATAATTATTTCAAATATTAAATGGTACGTTTTAAAATACAAATCATTACGCGATATTTTATTTAAATATTTTACAATTTAATTTACATTTGAGTTATAATATGTAAGTTTGTTTATTTAGTTGGCGTGTTTTAATATTTTAAATTGTGTAAGTTTTGTCTGTACGATACGAATGAATACGAAATATTATCATAATAATATTATTTTTTTTTGATATAACAACATTATTTAATAAAATTGGTCACCAACGTCCGTATTAAATTGAATCGAAATACATTCGATTTAAATTGCGTACGATTTAATCAAATCGCATTTTTGTATATATTCAACAATATATATAATTCGATACATTAATTAGCCTAACACAGAACTAATTACATGTATTAACATATGATTAGGCACTAATTACTAGTCCTAATTTGGCGGGTGTTACACTTAACAATCTCATGCTCCGGCTCCCATGTGAACTCTGACCCTTTTCTATGTTTCCACTGTACTTTGAACAGCTTAATTTCTTTATTTCTCAATCTCTTAATATTTTCTTCTAGAATCATTATCGGTTGTTCTACATAGTTCAATTGGTCACTGATTTCTATCTCTTCTAAAGGTACATACGACGCCTCATCCACCAAACACTTTCTTAAGTATGACACGTGGAAAGTGCTGTGAATTCCTGCTAACTCTTCCGGTAGCTCAAGTTTATAAGCTACATTTCCTACTCTTTCCAAAATTTTGAAAGGACCGATAAATCGAGGACTTAGCTTCCCTCGTTTTTTGAAACGTATGATGCCTTTCCATGGAGATACTTTTAACATTACTCTATCTCCAACTTGAAATTCAATTGGGCGTCTTCTAACATCGGCATAAGACTTTTGACGGTCCTGTGCCATTTTCAACCGTTCTCTGACTTGATCAATCTTTTCAGCTGTTCTTTGCACAATATCAGTATTACCCAATTCTCGCTGACCAATTTCACCCCAACAAATTGGAGTCCTACACTTTCTTCCATAAAGCATTTCATAAGGTGGCATACCTATACTCGCGTGGTAACTATTATTATATGAAAACTCTGCCAAAGGTAAATGTTCGTCCCAATTACCACCGAAATCAATAGCACAAGCTCTTAACATGTCTTCTAGCGTTTGAATAGTTCTTTCACTCTGACCATCAGTCTGCGGATGAAAAGCTGTGCTCAAATTAACACGAGTACCCAAATCTTCTTGAAACTTGTTCCAGAACCTGGAAGTAAACCTGTTATCCCGGTCAGAAACAATAGAAAGAGGTACTCCATGACGTGCCACCACTTCTTGAACATATAAATCTGCAAGTGCTTCTGAAGTATACGTCTCTTTAATTGGCAGAAATATAGCACTTTTCGTCAACCGATCCACAATCACCCAAATTGTATCATGCTGACGTCGGGTCTTTGGCAATTTGGTGATTAGATCCATAGTAACATGCTCCCACTTCCAGACAGGAATATCCAAGGGTTGCATCATTCCCATTGGCTTTTGATGTTCTGCTTTTACCTGTAAACAAGTTAAACATTGCTCAACATATTTAACAATCTCTCTTTTCATACCTGGCCACCAATAATCTGCTTTTAAATCATAATACATCTTAGTGGCACCAGGATGAATGGAATATCTGGATCTATGTGCCTCATCAAGCAGCAATTTCTTTAACTCTGTTGACTTTGGAATCCAGATTCTGCCATATCGAGTCTTTAACCCTCGGGAATCTTCAACAATATTCTGAATCTGACCTTTAATACGTTCTACTTTCCAATCACCTTTCTGCCAAGCATTTTGTTGCACTTCTTTAATCTGATCTAATAAGCTTGGAGAGACTGTAATTCGAAGAGATCTAACAATCAAGGCATGATGTATTGCCTTTCTACTGAGAGCATCTGCAACTACATTCGCTTTTCCAGGATGATAAAGGATTTCACAATCATAATCCTTCACCAAATCTAACCAACGTCTTTGTCTCATGTTAAGATCTCTCTGATCAAAGAAATACTTAAGGCTTTTATGGTCAGTATAAATAGTACACTTTACCCCATACAAATAATGTCTCCATATTTTAAGGGCAAAGACAACTGCAGCTAATTCTAAATCATGCGCTGGGTACCCTTTCTCATGTTCTTTTAACTGTCTTGAGGCATAAGCTATTACTCTTCCACGTTGCATCAATACACAACCTAATCCATTATAAGAGGCATCACAATATACAACCATATCTTCAGTACCATCGGGAAGTACTAAGATAGGTGCCTGACTTAACTTTAATTTAAGGGTTCTGAAGGCCTGTTCATGCTCATCTTTCCATTCATACTTGATATTCTTACGAGTAAGCTTTGTGAGTGGAGTAGCAATTTTGGAGAAATCCTGGATAAACCGTCTATAATACCCGGCTAAACCCAGAAAACTCCTTACCTCAGTCGGATTGGTTGGGGGTTCCCATTTCATCACCGCCTCGACTTTGGTAGGATCAACCTTAATTCCCTGACTGTTCACAACATGACCTAGAAAATGAACTTCACGAAGCCAAAATTCACATTTTGAGAACTTGGCATAAAGCTTTTCACTACGTAACATTTGTAAAACTTGCCTCAAATGAAGTTCATGTTCACCAGCAGACTTAGAATAAACAAGAATATCATCAATAAACACAATTACAGATCTATCGAGCATTGGACGACATACCCGATTCATAAGATCCATAAAAGCGGCTGGTGCATTAGTCAAACCAAATGGCATCACCACAAACTCATAATGACCGTATCTGGTTCTAAAAGCTGTTTTTGATACATCTTCTTCTCGAACTTTAAGTTGGTGATAACCAGAACGTAAATCAATCTTAGAAAAATAGCTGGCACCTTGCAATTGGTCAAATAGATCATCAATCCTAGGTAAGGGATACCTATTCTTGATGGTGACCTTATTCAATTCCCGATAATCTATACACATACGCATTGTACCATCCTTTTTCTTAACAAATAATATTGGAGCACCCCAAGGTGAACTACTTGGACGAATAAACCCCTTATCTAACAATTCTTGTAACTGTTTCATCAATTCTTGCATTTCTGAAGGGGCAAGTCTATACGGAGTCTTAGCAATAGGAGTAGCTCCAGGGATAAGATCTATACGAAACTCGACTTGCCTCTCGGGTGGAATACCCGGTAGCTCGTCAGGGAAAACATCGGGAAACTCCTTTACAATAGGAATCTCCACGAGTTTTGGAATACTTTTCTTAAGATCTATCACGTGGGCCAAAAAGGCTTGACAACCACGGGACAAATGACGTTTAGCACGAGCAAAGGTACATATGGATAAGGAAGGCTTTTTCTTTTCCCCATAAATATCAATCACTCCCCCACTTGGAGTATTGATACGGATAATCTTTTTCTCACACTGAATCATAGCATTATACCTACCTAGCCAATCCATACCCACTACTACATCAAACTCACCCATTGACATTGGAATGAGATTAATAATAAAAGATTCATTACTAATCTGGAGTTGACACCCACGGAATACATTAGCAACATAAACTATTCTATCATCTGCAACCTCAACGTCTAGTGGAGTGTCTAGCTCACTAAGGGGAATAGAGAATTTCTGACTAAACTTTTCTGACACAAAAGATCGCGAAGCTCCCGAATCGAATAACACGTGTGCAGGCATTAAATTTACAAGAAAGGTACCTGTCAGGACATCGGGGGCTCGCTGAGCTTCCTCAGCAGTGATTTGGAAGGAACGGCCTTTAGACCTTGGAATTTCTGTAGTTTTCTTTTCTGTACTTTTCTTTGGAATTGAAGTAGCAGGCCGATTCCCAAGATTCGGGCACTCAGAATTTATGTGCCCTGGTTGATAACAACCATAACAAACTCTGATTGGATTAGGACAATCTCGGCCAAAGTGACCTTCTTGTCCACATTGATAACATGCGTTGGTGCCAAACTTGCATTCTCCAAAGTGTTTTCGATGGCACTTTTTACATTCGGGTGGCACCGGTCTATCATCCTTCTTTGTACTCCCACTCGGTCTAAACTTTGTTGATGAACCAGAACTTTGATCACTTTTTCTTTTGGCAGCTGCCACTTGTTCATCTTTCTTTAACTCCAATTCCTGGAATCGCGCTTCATCTATCATCTCTTCAAGTGTCTGACATCTCTTTGGAAGTACATACTTTCTGATTTCCTTTCTCAGGACCTTATGAAAATGATTCATAAGCATCCTTGGGTTATCCATATACTCTGGACAAAAACGAGCTCTATCCAGAAAATTTCCCACCAATTCATTCACTTATTCGTTCGTTTGCTCCATAGCTAAAAACTCTTGACGAATTCTGTTCAAATCTGCGTCTTGAGAATACGTGCTTTCAAACATTACTTTAAACTCTTCCCAAGTTAATTTGCTAATAGCTTCATCACCTTTGGTTCTACACTGTACATTCCACCACCACTTAGCACGATTCTTTAAAAGATTAGCTGCATACCTTACTTTAAACTTGTTGGGACAATCCACAGTAGCGAATGCCCCTTCTACTTCTGAGATCCAACGGTAACATTTGATGGGATCTAAATCACCATCATACTCTGGCGGGTTGCAAGCTGAGAAATCTCTATAACTGATCTTTTTCTGCTCCTCCTGAATATTAGGTTGAGGAATTACCTCTGGTCTGGGCACCACTATTTCTCCTCACCCTTTCTGCATTTCTTCACTCACAATCTTTCTTACAGTGTCTGTAATTGTCGTCACTAGAAACGGAAGGGATGCTTCCTGAGCCTGACTAATCTCTTTAGACACAAGGGATTTTATACCTTCCCAAGACAATTCAGTGTTAGGAATAGGAGACCTTGGTCTTTCGTTACTGCCTCCTGCCTCATTATCTTGGGCTCTGTTACCCGGGTTAAATCCAAGAGTAAGATCTATTTCTCGCTCATCCATCTTTACTGAAAGTAGACATGGAAAGATTATCTCGACTTACTTAATATTTACCAGTCTACTTTATCTATACTTCTAACACATAACACTAACAATAGCTAATAACTTATCCTCTAATGTTTCGTGGTTTCCATGGATACCCATATGGTAATATGATAATCATTGCGTTGGCCAGGCGCACTAATTACCGTATTAGAATATAACATATCCAAATTCCACACGACACACTTTGATTCAAAATCATTAGCACACATAATCTTGTACACATAACAGTTCTAAATCATGCTCAATACAATAATTAAAGTGGTCTAAGATCAAGTACCCACTAATGGTGAATACCCGAATCCCTTAAACCGTGCTCTGATACCAACTTGAAACACCCCGAAACGTGAACAAAAATTATTATTATTATTTTTTTTTTTTAAAACATAACACTTCTAATTACTTGTACTTACTTATAGTGGTCCCAAAACACTGGCTATTACATTACTTAATTATAATCAACACTCAAAAACAAAAGTTGCTGGACACAGGCTGAATCCGGCCGGATTCACGGGAATCCGCCGGATTCCCCACTATTTCAGACCCAACTTTTGACCAGAACTGAAACTAAGAAATCCGTTTCTGAATACACCCCGGAATCCGCCCGGATTCATGGCAATCCGCCGGATTCCCATGAATCCGCCGGATTCCCAGTTCCAGCTGCAGAATCCAGAGTCTGCACATTTTGATACCAAAACCCGAACTTTGACAATGCATAACTTTTAATCTGTAATACCTGGGATCATAAAATTTTGCAGACATGTTTAAAATAGTCAAATGAACATAACTCAACTTTCACTTTTTCAAAATTCTCGTTTTAATCCCTTTTGACACATAAACTCATTTTCGACCATTTTTAACCAAAAATATGAACATATCAAATTCTAAGATACATCAAATCTAACTTCCAGCTTTTGACTATACATTTCCACTTGACTTTAGAACTTGTGAGACCCAAAACCATTGGCTTTCGACAAACTTGACCCATCTTGACACTTTGACACTTAGTGACCCATTTGGACACCCAATTGATCCATTTCAATCTTTGACCAACCAATAGCATACATTCTTACTCAGTTGACTTTTACAAAGTCAAAACAACCACTTTTCATTCATATATACACAAGCTCTAACATTTTAAGTCTCACTAATCTAACTTTAACCAAAACATTAGCTTTCATCAAAACCATATATCTTTCACAAGTGAGACTTACTAACTTTTACAAACGTTGACTAAAATTTTAAACTTTACAAACTGGGGTGTTATTGTATCGTAAGCATGATCAAAAGGGATAAAACTCATTACCAACCAAGCAATGAGCTCCACCACTAGCTTTCCATAACCTTCTTTCCCGATTCCTTCTTTACCTTACTTGAACTTCCTGAAACATGTTAAACACAACGAATAAGCATAAATGCTTAGTAAGTAAATGGACTCTAACAATTAAAATCTGCAACAAGTTAAGGATCCATAACATCTAACATGCCAAATTCCGAAGAATTGACATCAAACTAAGCTAATGACATAGTCATTACTTAGATACCACCAAGCGAATGATAATTCACTCCTTGGTTCCACATATCCAAATACTTACCTTTTCACTTGCACAAATAATTACTTGAACTCTTGCACACTTGATCACCTATTTATATAATCACATAAACACATATCACTTACACATTCAATTGACTTATTCTTACTTCTCATATGTAAATTAGAAATTAAATCCCATAACCTATAATTATCTAACATAAGTTCTATCCAATAAATATCTAATCACATGTAAATGGGTAATTAACATTGCTTCCTACTATTACTATCACAATTCACCAAGAACTTAGCTTCTTAGTGATCTTACATATACATAATCATTTCAATTACCCATAAAACACATGATTAGAGATTTATCAACACAACTAACATGAATTATATGCTCTTTCTAACTCAAACACATGTATAGAACTCAATTACATCTAATTACCCACTTACCCCTTAAAATTACTAACTTAGGGCTTTGAGTTCTTAAACCCTAACATCAAATTAAACAAGCTAGAGGAGTTGATTCTTACCTTATACAAACTGAATTGAAGGCTAAGAACTTCAATAAATCAAGGCCCTAACTTGATTTCACCTCTTCTTCTTGACTCTCTCTCTAAATCGTTTCTCTCTCTCTCTCTCTCAAAGTTCTGTACGTGATTCTTATTTTCTGGAAATGGAAGGAAATAGAAGCTGCAGGATTTTGTTTACAAATTTTCCACATTAAACCCTCCAACTTTATTAACTTGACAGTTTATACCCTCTAACTCAAGTTTCTTTACATAGTTAGTTTCACTAACAATTTCTAACACATAACAATTTATTTCACATAACACAATATGATATACATAGAATTAAATAACTAAACGTATATAATATAGTTTAAACTTACAAAATTTGGGGCGTTACAAGTTGGAGCACAAACTGGATGAGAAATTATATCTTGTGAGAGGATTTTGGATTCCTTTGCTAGGAGGTCTATGGACACTAGTAATGGATAGAGTACAAAGAAAAAGTATATATATATATATAAACAAATAAAATAAGAATAATATATAATAAAAATAATAATAATAATAATAATAATAATAATAATAATAATAATAATAATAATAATAATAATAATAAGAATAATAATAATAATAATAATAATCTACTTATATTATAATAAGAAAGTATAAATGTTTAAAAATATTTGACCAAATTTAAAATGGGTAAATCTAGTCCTTTCATTTCAAAAGTCAACATGCAAATCTATCCATTGGTTCATTTGCTGACATCATAATCATTTCATTAAAAAGACACTAATGACCTTACTAATTTATTGTTTAAATTTTGAATTTTGAATTTTTGAATATAACTAATTCAAAAGGGTTAATTTAATTATTTTATATTCTAATTTTATCATTAAATTAAATAATAAAGTAGATGAGTTCTGTGCCGGCATCTAATTTTATCTATCATCCATCGTTAATTCACCAAACATAAAAAAACTTCACCAGAATTAATACCCAATCGGCAATGCAAATTCGATGATTTGATCTGCTCAAACACGATAACAGGATGGTAAGTTAAATCATTGATTGGTTTGGTCCGACCAGCGAAAATTCAAGATCGAGTTCAATTTCAATTTGGTGCCATTAAATCTTAAAGAGCTTTTGTCAATGTCTTTTCGATCATTGCTGAAAATTTTAACTGATTTATTGAATGGATTCGAAATTAGGGTTCGTAACACAATTATCCTGCTTCAACATGTATATTCCCAATCCAGTGTCGATAGTCTCTGCTTCAACATGAAAGAGTCAAGAACATCTTCAATATCCACAGAAATCCCTCACGCAGGTTTGATAAATATGATTTTTGTGCAAACACAATTAATAGTGTGTTTTTATGCAGTAGAGTTTTTGCTGTATGTACTTCCTATATTGTTGCTGATTTTGAATTTCATACCATTTAATCTTTATAAATAATACAATTCCTACAATCTTTGTAGTCTAAAATTGAAGTAGAGCGTATTCTTCACTTCTCAAACAGGTCAGATTAATTTTATCTTTTCACCTCAATAGAAATTAGTGTTCATTTGTTTCGATTGATTTAAGTGCTTATGCCATTTTCTTTGTTGTGTATATTTATTTCGCTTGGGTGCAGTTATATTTATACGTTTGATCATAGATAAAAGATCAATACTTTTAAATCTGGTATCGTATTTCAGTTTTCTTGCATTGAGTCTCTCAAATGTGGGTGCTATAGTTGGTGCTCACATGATGTAGTATATTGGTCAAAAGAGGGTACATTTTCTTCCTGATTTTGTGTTTACTTCAATATGCAAAATAAGAGGTTTGTAAGGTGGCATCATTAAATGCGAATGAAATGAGAATATAGTGTGTTTGAGTCTACACCAATGGGACGTTTTTTTTTTTTAGTCATTTAGATTATTAATGTGTTTGACAAAATGGTGGATGAAGGGCCCACTATGTGTTCGATAAAATGCACAGCTAAGTACATTAATATAATTTTAGTGAAATATTATCTATTTTCTTGTGAGATATATGATGGATAGAATGTTTGGATGGACAGTTAATGGATAGTTCCTAACTTTACAATGATTGTGAGTTTCTGTATTAGAACGAGACTATACTAAAATTTTCAAAGATCTCAAGAAGGTGTCTAGAAAATGCTACTCTCAAGTTGAGAGTTTCCTAGCTTATGATCGTGCTCACATCTAATCATGTTCATTTATGTAGTTAGTAGATCCAACTGAACATAGATACATGGAGGTTTAATTGATAGCCCAATGATAATGTCATTGGCGAAGTCTTGAAAGGCAAATGGGATCATGAGAGTACCAAATCTTCCTTGCCACCGTTGATGATTCTAGCGAATATTCTGTAAACAATCTGGTCATAGCTAAACGAATCACTCTATACACTCTTATATATATATATCACATATTGGTCAATACAGTGGCACTGTAATGATATTATTACATGGAGTGAAGTTTAGTATATTTCTCTTTTGTAATAAGAAATAATGTATACGTAAGTTTTTTGCTGTTAGTAAATACTACTTGCTGGAGATTATAAATTGGAATCTTCTTTACTGATTGTGAAGGATTTTTGCAGATTTTGAAAGAACCAGGAAGTGGTGGATCATCCACATCATCTGATATAAATAAGTCAAAGGAGACATCGAACAAGTTGTTGGAGGCCTTTTATGCAGTAGCCTCTTATCATGTGTTTGATGATTCTAGATCTTGGGAAATCGTTCAGGTATCACATGAAGATAGCATCTTAAATAAATTAAGTAAAACTCAAGTTTTAATTTCTTATTTCCTTTTGGCATATATGAAGCAGGGAAAAGTAATGTTCATGAAAAGCTCACAACATCTAGCAAATCTGACATTACCAATATTGGTTCTGAACTTCTGATCATAAAGATCCTCAACTATATGTCCTGTTGTTTGGAACTTCCTGTGAGGTGAGACTCTTTGCAAGCTGAAAAACTGTTTTATCTTTGATTTTATGTTGTTATCAAAATAGCCGGAAAGTTATCTGCAATATTTTCACAATTATAAAATCTCCTTTCTACTTATATTATAATAAGAAAGTATAAAAGATTAAAAAACTTTGACCAAATTTAAAATGGGGAAATCCGGACCTTCTATTTTGAAAGTCAACATGTAAATCCATCTATTCGTTCGTTTGCTGACATCATAATCATTGTATTAAAAAGACATTAATACCCTTACTAATATATTGTTTAAATTCTGAATTCAGAGTTTTGAATTTAAAATTAAAAAATGTAAACATTATTACTTAATTAACAACAAATTAAATCAAAAAAACAAAAAGTAACTCGAATGTATCCCAAACCCTTACTAATGGTTTTTAGGGTCGTTGTCAGTTCTTACAATTTGAAGTATCAGTTTTCTGCCTTCACTCTGAAATTACTCACTGATGATGAAGAGGTTATAACTGAGATTCAATGTGCTTTTGATGAAAAGTATCCTGTTGATGCTGTGCTGGACATGGATCCGATTTACCCAAATACAAAGGTTAACAAACAATTCTCATAAATATGTCATCGAACTCGATTATCCTTGTGAGTTTCTAATTTACATTCCTTCCTTCTCATGAAACAAATATTGCTTTGCCAGATACTAGGGATAACTTGATTACAAGTTCTTCATCGTTTCATCGGAACAAATTCCACGTAATTCCGATCTCAAGCGGAAGAATAACACTCCACCTGATGCCCCTCCAGTTCAAAAAAACACCTCAAAGACTGGAAAAGGGATTGAAGCACTCAAGATAGGAAAGCTCGATGATTTGTCTCCATGAGGTGATATTGGAATTTCAAATGTTGTTCGTAGACAAAATACGACAGTAAATAAGGTATGTATATTACTCTGTTGGTCCGGTGAAAATGAATACTAAACCTACTTTTGTTGTTAAGTATTTCATTTGTCATTTTTGGGTAAAGGGGATAAGACCATTAGAAATTTAATTTCATTTGTTACTTAATAGGAATAGATTTACTAATACTGATTGATCATGCATATGTACAACAAACTAAACCCACCAAGTTAGGTGACCTAATTGGTAACAAAGTCAGTTCTTTGTGATACCATTTACTTAGTTTTGTGAACTGATTGACAAAAAAAAGATTCTTAAACATGGTGACTTTTTGTACAAACTCTTGATTACCAAACTCTGATATATAAGTTAACATTCACTTATACATGTACTCTTTAAGATTGCTAATGGTGTTGGAGGAAATAGTGGAAGGTTGAAGCTTATCTTTGGTGGTAAAATGATATGAATCTTTAAGAAAAACACTTTTTTAAGTCCTGTAAGATACTTTCTATGTTTTTGGAGTTGCATTGGAAAATTAAATAGGCACTGTTACATGAATCTTCAAGAAAAACAATATTAAGTTTACTGCTAAAATTTTGTACTTTTTATGTTTTTAGGACTTGCATTGGAAAATTATTGAATGTACTTATAGATTTTGTTTTGAGTAAAAGTTTTTCCTTTTTTTAGTAGTTATCTTTGTGCACAGGTTTCTTGAAATTGAATTTTTGTACACGCAACCCAAACTGTATGCATATTTTCTCTAAAAATGGGTAGATTTGGCTTGGATTTACTCTCTATGGGGTTAATGTGTAGTATTTTAAACGTTGCTAAAATAATGAGGAAAAGAAAATAGGGAAAAAAATGGGTTGAGAATGCTCAAAGCCTCAAATAGATCGTTTATTTAATGGGTGGGATTGTTTCAGGAAGTGCAGCTAATGAGTTCAAATAGATAAAGGCAATAAAAATATTGAAGTTTAACTATAATCAGGTAATTCAGATTTCAGACTCATTTTACTGATTACGTGAATAATAGATTAAAACTGGAGATATGCCAAGATTGTTTCCAATAAATTTTTTGGTTCAAATTCTTGGATACTAAAAGATATATAGAAATCGAAATAAACTTATGTGAGACTTTATCACCTAAATGTGTAAACAATAAACAACATGCTGTCTTGTCCTATTAGCCTTTATGGTGACTTCACCTATATGATAGAGAAAAAAGATTTATTCTGTAATCAGTAAACTCGATTGACTTCACCTTTATGGTGACTTCAATCTATAATCTATTACTATGTTTTGGATCGATAAACTCGACATACAAATAATTGAAAATGACACCAACTATTATAATAAGAAAATTCACAGAGTTTATTTAGTATATATGATGAATATATTGATTTATTTTTTTAGTGTTACGGTTTTAGGATTCACTTTTGATGGACAAAACTATATTGACAGGTTATAAAAAGTCAAGGTACGTAGCCATCTCTATTAGTGACACTGTTGTAGCACTTAGATGACAATGTTTAGAGTCTACCTAAAGCAAGAATGTTGTTCCTTCTGGTGTGATGAGCGTCTGCATGTTAAAAATATTTTTTTTTATTTAAAATTTTGTTTGTTACAGATGATGTATTTATTTATTTACATGTTTTATTATATGATTATATATATATATATATATATATATATATATATATATATATATATATGTGTGTGTGTGTGTGTGTGTGTGTGTGTATGTATGTATGTATATATGTTGGTGATTTTTCTCTCAATGCAGCGGCATAGACGCATTATAATGCCAGATCTGAGCAACAGGGGTAAAGCAACTGAAATGACTTAATAATTTGCAGAACATAATTTAGTTTCATGGGTGAGTTATTGCTTGAATTTATCCTACATTTGAATGTTTATTTTTCGTTAATCGCACTGACCATAAGGGGAAAATTACACTGGTTGGTTATCAGGCCAACAAATTAAGCTCAATTCTAAAGTGTGCAACTCTTACAACCTCTGAAAACAGGTTGGCTTGGTTATGATTACAAACTAAATAGTAAATGAATATAGTAAGTATTATTACAAAATATTCTTGGTTGATATTCAACTTAACATTGCCACCTTTATAAGTAAACGCTTCTATAAATTGGGTTATATTTGTGCTTAAAGGTAGCAATTTTATCCCCATTACTTCTGAATGGGTCAAGTTGCGTTGTGCTAGACTCGATGGTTAAGTGGATATTATCATATTATGTCTATATTTATGATATCTTATTTTGTAGTTGCTATATTGTTGTAAGTTTTTTTTTTTTTTTTTTTTTTTTACCAATGGGGCTTTGCCTCAGTGGTACCGCCGCCGCAAATCCCCACGCCCCACCCGGGTTCAAGCCTCTGGGAGTACAAAAAATCCTATGCTCCGTGTGTGGGGTCACTGGGGCCAGGTGTTTAGCCGGACGGGTTGCCTCTTGCGGGTGGGGCTCTGTGGATCTACGGATCCGGGGTTAAAGGTTCCCTCCAATAACCTTTTTTTTTTTTTTTTTTTATATTGTTGTAAGTTTTGATTTTGATAATCATTAAATGTCTAAAAAAAGACTTTTGACTTTAAATAGGCTGACATTGTATTTGAGTTAATAGTTCATTGAGAGCTATATTTGAAATGACAAGTGACAACTGATCGTAGTTTATCTGCTAAATGCTTTTAATAATTAGCTTATCAGATTTGTGTCAATTTATAATCATTTTATGGCTAGGACCATGAATGAGTGAGTTAAGAAGGATCTCGCCCCAGGAAAGGTTTACTAAGCACAAGGGCTATGAATATATAAACTTTATCCCAAGTGTTTTTGTTGTTTGGTGTCCTTATTGCATGACCTATGTTCAATTTATTAATTGCCTCCTTACTTATCTTTTTTCTTTTTCTCCTGCAGTATGCATTGCATAAATTATATCACAAAAGTCCTACCGTCCTAGACCCATTTGTACTATATATATCACATACTTATGGTTTGTGTAGTACATTACCTCCTATTCTTGGCTGCTAATTTGGTTCAGATTGTTATCGCAATATACAAAGAGATCGCTTATTGCTTAGTAATAGGAGTTTATTGCAAGGTCGGAATATGTTCCATCACCGGTAATGTCATTAATGTATTATATTTTTCTATACATGGTTTAATCTATGAATTATGGTTCTAATGCAACCAATTTATCAAATGTAGTGTCCAATTGTTGAATAATAATATATTTCTACTCTATGTTACAATAATCTTTTTTGGTTGGTAATTACACTTATTTCTTCATCTGGACGAGGCTGACTACAAAGTTATCTTTACGGACATTTTTTAGTATGCTAATTGTTCGTTTGTAATTGGTTACTATGCACAAGGTGTTGAAGTGTTGCACGTTTTAGAAGCTATGTACTTCAAGGATTTCTATAAACCTTTAACTCATGCTTAGATGTCAATGCATATATATGTATTATGTATATATGTATGTCCTGATCCTTTACTTATGTATGTCATGCATATTATCGGATAAAAGTATGAAAACAAATGAAGATTATTCCCTTATAGAACCTTATACAAAGCTCTAGACCAGGTAATATATTGTGATAAACTGTACATTATCCATGGTTTAACAAGCTGGCCTCAATGTTTGATGTGATTGCAAAATTTTAGATTATCAACCTAGCTAATGTGAAGTAGCTTAAAACTATGACTCAAACTATGACGTGAATAGAAAAAGGATCTCTTAACAAAAAGATATAGTGTTTCAACCGGTTTGTAGCTCATTTAGTGAATTGATGATACTTATGTATAAATAAATCGTTAGATTGAAAAATTTCTAAATTATGATTACAAAGTGACACTAACGATGGAATATATTTTGTTGTGAATTTGAATATACATCGAACGATGTTTGCTATATAATATTGCCACTACACTTAGTAAGTGTAACTTTTTCATTATTATTCAAATCTAAAAAATCTAAATAAATAAAACAATTTATCAATGATTTCAGCAATCACCTATTAACAAGTTTAAAAAAATTACTTACTAATGTTACTATATTAGAAATTTAACAAAACAATTCAAAACCGAGGTAATATTGTAGCACGTAAGACACCAACGGTCCTCAAACATATGAATAAAGTGTATGTAGTAGCTACACAGAATGTCATTGCGTTGCATATATAAACACCGTTCACAACTATTAATTTGCCAAAAACCCCTAATAAGTTTTTATCTTTTTATGTAAACTGTCTCTAAATATATCATTGACAATATCAGGGAGCTACAAAACAAAGAAAAAAAAAACAATTAAAAAAATCATAAAAAATGTATACAAATATAAGAAACACGTACAGCAAACTTACATATGCATCATGGATAATAACAGCAGCTGCTTAAACTACTTACAACACAATCAGCACGTGCCATTTTTGCTATAAACGACTACTTCTACTGTATTCGTGAACTAACGATCTTTGGATTGCTCGTCCGAAATAATAGCATCTGAACAGCCTATTTTGAGTTGAATTTACATTTTATGAATTTAAGCTTTTCCATATCAATGCCCTACCATACTTTTTACCTACAATATAGTACAAGGTTATAGTTTTGTTCGTAAACTTAAGTTTTCTGTGTTTAACTGTGCATATCGGCTATAACATGCACACGCCAATGTATTCATTTACATTCCTAACTAATCATCACATATGATTCTTACGAATATCCATTATGCATCCCGCGAAGCCGCGGGTCTTAATCTAGTAATAATAATAATAATAATAATAATAATAATAATAAAATAAAATAAAAACATCCCATACGTCAGGAGTTGGTAAAAAAGTATCATGATCTCATGGATTTGTATTGGTGACTGGGAATAATGAAGGACATCGTTAACTACATTAGTCAATTAGTCAATGCATGATCTGTTTGAAGTTCAAGGCTGAATACTCGAGACTTTCAGGACTATTACAGCAGCCGAATATTTTTGAATGGAAAATGGGAAACATGACTATGGATTACGTTATGAAGTTTCTTATAACTAGTAGTGATGCATGGCTCGATCTAGGGATAGAATGACTAATTCAGCTTATTTCTTAACTATTCACGAGAACTACAAAATGGAGAAATTAGCAAGGTAGTAGCAAGGCATGGAGTGTCTGTATCAATTACATCTGATTGTGATGGTTATTTTCTTCACAATTTTGGCAAACGTTACAAAGGCTTTGGGAACGCATTCTGATGTGAGGGCGGTTTATCATTCACGTACTGATGGACGGAGTGAGCGAACCATTCAAATGTTGGAGAATATGCTTAGAGTTGTGTTACCGATTTTGGTAGAAGTTGTGATACTCACTTACCACTAGTCGAGTTCTCATACAACACAATTATCATTCTAGTATACAATGTACGCTATTTGAAGTACTTCAGGAGTGTAGGAGTCATTCATCGTAGTGTGGGCTGAAGTTGGATTAAAGTCAGTTGGTTGGATTGAAATAGTCCATGAAGCTATTGACAAGATCGTTCAAATCAATGAGAGGTTGGAAACAGTACAAGATCGGCAGATGAGTTACGCATACAAACATCGACAACAGTTAGAGTTTTGTGTTGGGAATCATAATTTGTTTAAACTGTTATTTTGAG
The DNA here is from genome assembly GCA_949592205.1 of Helichrysum umbraculigerum. Taxonomy (NCBI): domain Eukaryota; kingdom Viridiplantae; phylum Streptophyta; class Magnoliopsida; order Asterales; family Asteraceae; genus Helichrysum; species Helichrysum umbraculigerum. Next base: position 95,220,562 of record CATIUR010000004.1, read on the forward strand.
AAGGTGTCATACATTTGGAAAGTTTGAAATATTAGCATATATGTTGGTTGGACCGTTCTAAATTGTTGAACGTATGGGTTCAATAACATATCGATTGAAAGTTGTCACAAGAGTGAAGTGGTGTTCATGAAACATTTCATGTGTAAACTCTAAGGAAGTGTTGGCTAGTAAAGTCTTACACGTATTTCTAGAAGGAAGTCACAAGGAATCACAGATAACACTGTGTGGAGAAACTGATAGAAACCATGGATGGAGAGGTCAAAGTGTTGAAGCACGGAAAGTTTTAATTTGTCATTGCTTGATCAAACGCTTAGCGAGGATTTGAATTTACTTCGAAACAAAAAGAGTGTACAAAGCTTAATTTTACGTACTTATTCAGTGATCGTGTTGATAGTATAGCTCCGACTGAATTTCGGGACGAAATTCTCTCAACTGGGGGATACTGTGACAACCGTCGCCAAACCGTTATCGTAGTTTGATCCGTAAAAAGTCATTTTTGTGAAAATACTAATTTCAATTATTTCTTTACATTAAAGTCTTCGTTTTTGAAAAACGAATCCAACGCAAAAAGAATCAACTCAATCCGACGTGTAACGAAGAAGTTATGAAGCAAAACGTAAACGAAATTTGGGCTGATAATAGAGACGCGATTTGGGGCAAATAGAGGCGCGATTTACCCCTTTTAGCGACGCGATTCACCCCAAATAGCGACGCGATTCACCCCTAATTGCGACGCGATTCTAAAACTGCCCAGACCCGTATATCTATTTTAACCCTAAAAATGAGTTGTAAACTCTATTTTACGAATTTCAATCGTTCCTAAACCCCTCCCAGACGAAAATACGAAAGTAAAATCCCAAAAACTCAAGGGTTTGATCCATTCTTTCATTCTATCAATCGAAAACACTCGTTATCGCGTTCATTGGTAAGCTTTTGATTCTATAATTCTTCTATACGTTTATTCTATTCTTAAAAACGAATTCTAAGGGTTATGCTCTCAATATTTACAGATTTTAAGGGTTATCATCGTGCGGTTTTCTCGTTGGTTGGTATAATTCTATCCGAATCTTCCATATAAACGTATGTGATTATTTCGTATTGTCGTTTATTTTTGGTTCGATTCCATTGTATTCCGGGTACATGAAATCATTAGGATAATATTAAAATCAGTGTATAAGTGGTAGAATCGAGAAATATGATTGTGTTTGCGGTTTGGATTGTTTATACGAATGATTAGGGTTGATTATCTATAAACCCTAATCTAATCAGATTTTCATTTCGGTTTGGGAAGCTTGTAACTTGTTCATTTCATGGTAATTTTTGATGAAAAAGGAGTCTACACTTAAGTACTTTGAGTCTACTTTCAAATGGAATAGGTCTCATGTCCAAATGTTGTCTTTAAGTTAGTCAAAATGATTTTACAAGATCGTGTGTCATTTCTGAGTTATTCGGTTCCAGATTTCGGTTAAGTTGTCGATTTTTGAAACGTGCCTTAAACTAAGAATTAGGTCTTGGAATTTTTACTGAAGTGTTTTTAAAGTGTTAAATATTTTCTGTAAAAATATGATAATAATTTGAAACTTCTAAGTATTTTAAGTAAATTAAAACTTTTGTGAAGTCAGAAAGAGTTAACGATTTAGAGCAGTTCACTTTGATGAATTTTTAAAAATATAAAATCAATATAAATGAATCTGGGAAAATTACTGAGTCTTCTAAACACATTAAAGTATCGTTGGTAAAAATTTTAGAGTCAAATGATTTCAGTAAGTATTATTTAAAAATTCGTAAAATGGAACCACACTTCCGGTCAGAATCTGAAATTTTCATTTATGATTAGTCCTTGTGATAATACACTAGTAGAATTGTGAGGAAACATATTAGAAGTGTTTGGGGTGTGGAATACAATGGAATGACCTAGTTATGCCTAGGTTGTGACCCATACGCATTATGACATTGTAGATTGGCGAGCTGATTAGTGGTTATACTTAAGGGACGATACTTACATCATTTCTTGAGGTGAGTTTTGCGGCCCCATTTTCTTTACTTATTTTTTAGTTGGGGGAAAAGAATGGTCAAACTGATTTCGAACTGTTTTCTTATGCTGTGTAAACTATATGAGTTTTCTGATTTGGACATTATGATTGAATAAGTGGCATCCTGATTGTTGTGGACTGATTGCTGATTGTTGTGGACTGATTGCTGATTGTTCGGATGAGTCTTGTGTCTTTGGGACCATGACAACACTCCATATTTCTTACTAATACGGATATGATTATTGATAGTACTATCGGACGACGGTCCCACTCTTTTGATAGATACGTTATCCTTGAGTGAATATTATCCAGGAACGGAACGGATTGCTTATGGTGGATGAGTTGGTTATCTTATGTGCTTATTTCATATTATATGTCCTACTTACTGATTAACACAGTAAACTGTATTCTTTGTGTACGTGTCTTACTAAACCTTCTTAACTCACCAACATTCGTGTTGACGTTTTCGAGCATATATTTTCAGGTTATACTAGTGGACTTAAAGCAGAGGACAAGAGAACTTAGTGGACCTTTAGGGTTGCATTAAGAGTTATTCAAGACTTGTGGTGCATCATTAAGGTTGTTTGTGAAGGCTTGTTTTGCTTTAACATTGTAGTGTACGTTTGATTTTAAGATTTTGAATTCATTGTTGAAATGTATGCATGACATGAACCATTATTCATGTTAATGGCATCATGACACATTGGATATTGTATTTCATATAGAATTCTTTATAATGATGTGTTATGATCCTATCACCGTTATACCCCGTTGTTTCCGCTTTAGACGGGGTGTGACATAGTACATATAAACATGACAATATGATCGTGATAATATGTCACAAAGCCGTGACGAGCCTATTTTCATTAACTAAATCAGTCGATAACACACATATAAACACCATCCATTTGACCCGTGACCCGTATGCAAAACACGCCCTTAACTGATTGTGACCACTCTTAACCAGTCTCACGTGTTTTAAAACACCATTATTATTAAATTTACCACACAAACACATACATTATGCTGCTCATCTATAGGCAAACAATTGAATAAATCTAAAACACACTAACAAAACAGATAGAAATCACACACAAAAAATTATTGAATGAAAAAGTAAAACTTCTACTATATGTTTGCATAAAATAGGCTGCAAGTGTCTGCAACCAAGTTATGCCCCTCATTAGACAAATATATTTATCCTAATTAAACACAAGTTACATGTTTGTGTACGTACCAGTTGGTGGCGGTGTATCTCAAAGTTCACTGACCCTCCAGTGTGTCTAACGTACATACAAGCACCATCTTCAACCCCAGGAAGCTGTTTCCTGTTTGCAGTGCCCGCCCTTGATCGCTTTTTCCATTCAGGTGTCATCCATGTCTTAATGATTTCCTCCTAATTATCTTGGTAAATAAACTGAGGACAACACTGTTTCCAATCAGCAGAATTATCACTATTTGTCTCCTTCATACATGCTTCCCTAATCCCATTCCATGTACCTCGACAAAACTCCTTGGCCTTACTTTCCCAAATATCTCTCGCCAATACAGTCCCTACTGTTTCATCATGTTGATATCGATCTTGCACATAACATGTAGAATATATTAATATATTGATTACTAATATTATAAAGTTGTAACCTGTTAAAAGTAATAACCTGAAAGCATTTATAGAAGAGCTCCACCATATGCTTATCAAACTTATGCCATTGACAATGTATCCCAGTAAAGTTCCCTTTGAATATCTTTGTTATATTTCTAGGAACGTCTTTATCCAAATACCTGTGCAATTTAAAATGCATATTGTGGTTATTTACATCTTAATGACAGTAAAATCTATAAATAATTAGTACACCACTTACTTTCCACCAGAGATTAGTAAGATCTGACGTTCAGATGGATTAGTTGGTATAGTTTTCAATAAGTATGTGTGTAAATATACGATGACATCTGATCATTACTATATGTATATGATTTGAATCCGAGTGTGTTGTCCGCAATCATATTCTATTTTCGGTTGTATAGAGCAAAACAAGGTTACGCTATACAACCTATAGCCCCATACGGCTATACTCTATGTGTATGGTGACATATCCGTTTATATCAATATTTTGTGTATACTTAATAACGATTTAGGACTAATTAAGTCATGACCTCATCAACTTTAGACAAATTAACATTCATTGACTTATGTTATCGAATGTGTAGTTAAATAATGAAATATACGTAATTTCGAATGTATAGATGTGTAAGGATTTATAATCATGTAATTAAATAACTTATCACCAACATATATATGTAATAACATAATAAATCGAAGTATTTATACTTATTATATATAATACATATACATAATATACATAATACACATAATATAATTAAAAAGAAGTGACATTTTACAAAATAATAATAATACCAACGATAATCGTGGCTACTTTCTAATATAAGTTGTTGGTAAAAGAAGTGGGAACTTTCCCTCTAAAATGAAAAAAATCTCCAACGATACTTTACCACCAAATATTTGTTGCTGAAAAAGGTGGGAACTTTCCCTCCAAAATGAAAACATCTCGAACGATTTTTTGCCACGAAATTTTCATTGGTGAAAAAGGTGGGAACTTTCCCTCCTAAATGAAAAAATCTCCAACGAATTTTTGCCACGAAATTGTCATTGCTGAAAAAGGTGGGAACTTTCCCCCCAAAACAAAATAATCTCCAACGGATTTTTTCCACGATTTCTTTTGTTGCTAACTGCTACTATGAAAAATCATTGGTAGAATCGTTGTTAAATATATCAATTTGCCAATGACTACAAGATTGTTGGTAAATAACAATGGTGAATTCAGTCTCCAACGACCTCATGTTGTAGGTAATCGCCTTTTTTAAAATTTACCCACAAATTTCTAAGAAAAATTCGTTGGTATAAATGGCGGGAAGCTTCCCTCCAAAAATACACAAAACTCCAACAAATTTACCAACAAAATTTTCGTGGGTAAAATGAAAAGTTAATTTCATCAGAATTCGTTGGTAAGTTCGTTGGTAAAGTGATAATTCACCAACAATTAGAAAGTCATTGATAAAAAGTTGTTGGTGCTGGCAGTTTTTCTAGTAGTGAGAAGAAAGATGATAAAAACCAACTGGTGTATTTTTGTTAAGTACAAACCCATAAATATGCCCCTTCCAAGATGGAGTACTACTTATTTAAGGTCCTTTGGTGTCAGTTATAATTATATATTTATGAGAGAACAATTTACTCGAAATATTTCAATAGTATACTGGATAAGTCCATGTTAAACAAACTCAATATCTTGAGTTCGAGCCTTGCTTGCAGCTATTGCCGGTTATCTTTTTTTTTTTTTACATGGTAAACTAAAGTTGTTTTATTTTTGGGTTTAGTGCGTGAAAATGTATCAAACTATGGTCTAACACTCATGTTAGGTAGCAAACTACTCGGGCTTCCATTGTGTGTAACGAACTTGTAATTCATTTACATTGTATGTATTTTGGAAAAATTGATGGTTGTAAGTGACGCCAATTGGAAGCTTATATGATCGCCACGTGGAAAAAGTACCGTAAATTGCATACAATATAAGGAAATTACAAATTCATTACATACAATGGAAGCCGAATAGTTCGCTACATAACATGAATGTCAGGTCATAGTTTGATACATTTTCACGCACTAAACCTTTTGTTTTTCTAGTTACTAAGTTACAATTTTTTGTTTTAGCTATCACTGTTAGTTTATACAACTTTTTACATGGTAAACTATTAGTTTATTCAACTTTTACATGGTAAACTAAAGTTATTTTATTTTTTTTAGTTACTAAGCTAAAGTTTTTTGTTTAGCTATCACTATTAGTTTATTCAACTAGAAACTTATTTGATATATGAATTTTATTGTTTTAAAATTCAATTTATTTTAAGTAGAATATATGGCATTTATTTAAGCACAATTCAATAATAGATTAGCATAATATTTCTTATCAACACAAAACTTAATTAACATTTTGAATAAGGGGTCAAATTTGAAATTACAGCACAGCACATGGCAAACGAAATCCGTGGGATGGGCCTGTTTAAGGATTCAATAAGGTTGACACATAACAATTAACAACTAGCATGTTCAGGTATTTTATGGCTACTAGCATATTTACACGAGTTTCACCTGGGTAGTCTAAAACTATATCGAATGCTATTAGTTTAATGACGTATTGTATGATAGTACATTAGAACATATGGAGTGATTCGTACACCGTCATAACCACTGTGTTTTATTGTGTTTTATGGTGTTATCACATACAACACTTTTTCATTTCAACTTATTTATGTTATTATATTTCTAAGTTAAGTAGCTTATTAATATTCATAAGTTAAAGTAAACTGATCCGGGTCTTACTATTCATAAGTTAGGTAACCTGCATATTGTGATTTCTTAAGTTCATTAATTCAATCGAGCAAATTAATATTTCAATAACTTAGTTGAACATTTCACAAAGTAGACTAGTAAAGTAATCTATTTGTCTATTAACCTTTTTTTACAATTAATATAATTTCACAACCTAACGCTCTATTATAGTTAGAGTGGTAAAATCAAGGAAAGCAATTACGATCGAGTGACTATGATCAAGCACGTACTTGTGAAACTTTCGTATTATTTGATGATGTTAAAGATAAAGCAAGCAAATTATGGAACATAATGATAATTAATAAAGGTTCTAATGTTTAAGTTATAGATAAAAAAGTTGTTTAACTGTGCAGTATGAAAAGAGCACAACTTCAAGGAAAGTACCAAAGTCAGAATACATAGAAGGTATTTTTCTCATTTATTTTTGAGTCTATCATATTTTTCTATTTATATTTAATTATTTATTTTAACTGTTAATTTGTGTTCATATCATCTAGTTGATGAATTATTTTTAGGTTTTCTGTATGAGAGTTGTGTCATTTGTTATAATGCATCATCTCACATTTTTCATACCATAACTCCATGATATCAACGTAATCATAATAAGGTCCGTATGAAATAAAGTAGCACATTTTTGTTTAGCGCCTCATCTTTAGTGAGTCACTATTTCACATGGATCAAATTAGATTTGATCCAAGTAAAGCTCTCCCTAACAAGATCGACATGTTAATTAACTTACGCAAACAGTTTTGAAGTTATATGGTAGTTAAGAGTCCAATTAGTTGTTCGCACACTTGCACGAAATAAAATAAATAAATTAACTGTTTTGCCGATATGAGTAGATTCAAAGCCCAAAACAAACTTAATATGGGCAATGCAAAATTGTCCATTACCCTTTTCACCTAGCGAAAGAAACTCTTTTCAAAACTGCTTTAATTAGTTTCGTTTAAACGGACCTAAAACCAAATCAAAACTCTTTCCAAAAACCCATCACTGATTTGAATAGTTTGTCTGGACAACTCCGCTTCACAATACGATTGATCTTAAGAACGACCTTGAGTTATACTTACCTCTGTAAGTAAAATTTAGGTCCCCAGCTCTATAAATTTAAAACTACCCCTCAGTTGTGCCCGTTCCGCGAACTACCGTTGCGGGCGCAACACAGATAAGATGGAAAAGCTGACTAGAATCTATCTAAAGGAGATTGTTTCCAGGCACGGTGTGCCGTTATCCATTATCTCTGATAGAGATACCCGATTCACATCTCACTTCTGGCAATCACTCCAACGGGCACTTGGTACTCGACTAGATATGAGTACTGCCTACCATCCACAAACAGATGGCCAAAGTGAGCGAACGATACAAACACTCGAGGACTTGTTGCGAGCATGTGTGATAGACTTTGGAGGTAACTGGGATACTCACCTACTTTTAGCCAAATTTTCTTACAACAATAGTTATCACACGAGTATACAGATGGCACCATTTGAGGCGTTATATGGACGCAAGTGCCGATCACCACTCTGTTGGGCAGAGTTGGGTGACAGACAGCTGTCTGGACCTGAGATTGTCCAGGAAACCACTGACAAGATAACTCAAGTACTCCAACGATTGAAAACGGCACGAGATAGACAAAAGAGCTACGCTGATAACCGCCGTAAACCTCTTGAGTTTCAAGTAGGAGACAAGGTCCTACTCAAAGTATCACCCTGGAAGGTGTAACACCCCAAAATTCGTCTGTTTTGTTTAGCGGAAGCATTTTAGTTTAAGTACGGGGGTGCCACAATAACAAAGCATGCATACGTATCAGAGCATATGATTACAACAAAACAATATATATTAAGATGCCAAAAGTATTAATTACAAAATTTACGATTCATCGAATCGTACAAGTTAAAAGTAATAAGTTTACAAAAGTAGATTTCTGGAATATGACTAAAGCAGTTTCAGTTATACTAAAGAAATCCATATGTTTCCAAAAAGTTGGCATCCTAAACTTCACGGGTCGCCTAATTCTCCATGTGTGTTGGCGATTCTTACATGCGCAGCTAATTCCCTGAAAAACATAGTAAAAGTCAACAACTAGGTTGAGTGAATTCACAGGTTTTAAGTTTACACAAGTTGAACCAAGTTTGTAAGCACAGTTGTTATCCAAATACGTTCACAAATAGTATTGCCATAATAGTCGAAAATAAGTTTAGTGGAATGTTATCCAAATACACGTTTAGTGGGTTGTTCGTCCCAAGTACAAGTTTAGTGGGTTGTTCGCCCAAAGTTTAGTTTAGTGGGTTGTTCGCCCAAAATAGATACGTGGGATGTTACCCACATGTCAGTTTAAAAACACGTGCTGGTCGTTCTCCAGCGTTTTACAAACAGTACCGGTCGTTCTCCGGCCAAATACGCACGGGTCGTTCTCCCGTTCAACAAAAACAGTTTACCGGTCGTTCTCCGGTCTAGTTACGCACGGGTCGTTCTCCCGTCCAACAAACGCATGGGTCGTTCTCCCATCCAAGACGCACGGGTCGTTCTCCCGTCCCTTGGCCAGTCGTTCTCTGGCACTAAAATACGTAGCTGGTCGTTCTCCAGCGTTTACATAAAAGTACCGGTCGTTCTCCGGTATACCAAATAAGTTTAAAGGTTTACAGTCGATTGCAAAACAATTTACCGGTCGTTCTCCGGTCTAGTTAAAACAGTTTGTCGAATAAGTTATCCCATTCGTTCAGTGTGTCAATATGAGAATGTTATTTCATAAATATCAGTTTGTTCAATAGTCTAATAGTTCAAAGTACTCTAATTGTTCGAGTAAACAAGTATGATTAAACAATCATATGAGTAAAAGCAGTTATGGCAATAAGTAAAACAGTTGACTATGTTTTCCACCCCTGTTCAAAAGCAGTTAAATCAGTAAAAGTAGGGGCTGTGAACTCACCTGTTGAGTTAAGTAGTTGTGCGAGTGCTAGCAAACCTAAGCCCAAGTACAGTCCAGAATCTCCTAACGTCCTAAACGTACGAGATTTAATAAGTATGTGGATGTCTAAACTAATCATCCATGCTAGTGTTTGTACAACCAAGTTATGTCCCAAGTATTTGTTAAACGTTTACGTTGTATTTCGTTGTTTGTGAAAATGTATACGACTTGTTGGTGATGTTTTGAAACAATAGTTCAAAAATGTTATTATCTCATTTGCTACAGTACTGCTACAGTAAAATTTGACTTTTCTACAGTAACTTTGACTTTTTAAAATGTGTTTTTAGGGTTCTGACTTGTGCGACGCAAGGTGCGACGTAAGGGTCTGCGTCGCATTCAGGTTTTGCGACGTCATGGGTTGCGTCGCATAGGCGACGTTCGCAATTTAATGCGACGGAACGGGTTGCGTCGCTATCTGCGACGTGGGGATGATTATGCGACGCAAAGGCCTGCGTCGCAGTACTATTTTTGGGCCAAAAGCGACGTAGTCGCCTGTTCGACGAACAGCTTAAAAATCAACGAGTTTTGGGTCGATTTGGACGTTTTTGGTTGTATAAAACGCTAAAACATGATAATCTAAGTATACTAAATATGAAATATTAACTAAAACTACAAAATCTAGGAATTGACGGGATTTGTCGGAAACTTACGAGTGTCGGATTTGAAATCCGAAATGGTAGAAATGTAGATCGTGGTCTCGTGGTCGTTTTATTCCAAAGAAGTATGGTGATTCGGCGTCGTTTGAAGGTAGTTTGTGGCGTTTTTGTGGTGGTTTTTGGTTGGTGGTGGTTGTAGTAGAGAGAAAAAGAAAAAGAGGGGGTGATGATGAATGAGAAAAGTGGGGAGGGAGAAAGGGTTTTGTCTCCCTTTTTCCTTCCTCTGTGTTTGCGCTCCGCGTTTGTTTACCCGATCGTTAAATGTTACTTTATTTTAACTAATATATTTTTAATTACATTTTTCATTATATTTTTAATTAGGATCTTTTTATGAAACTAAATTAATAAGTTTTATAAATTTTGAACCTTGTTTTATTTTAATTATACGAGTTGACGTTTTGCGTTATAAAATGATATGTAAATATTATCGACATAATATTTTATTGTTTACGACGTTATTTAATAATTTCGTTTTATTAAATAATTTTGTTCACCAACAGTCGTATATTTTTGTCGCGTTTGTTTTCAGATTGTTCAGTACGTAATTACTACTAATTACGAATACGTAATACTACGCGTATTATCTAGTTGGGCTTTGCTAGACTTACCTCTAAAATATGTTGTGAATTCACTCAAGTAGGGAATTAGCCTAATAATGCAAGTGATTAATGTTATTAATCTCGTTTAAATTTGCGGGGTGTTACAGAAGGGGATAGCACGATTTGGCAAACGAGGAAAACTAAACCTACGTTACATTAGACCTTTCGAAATCCTTGCAAGGATTGGTCCTGTCGATTACAAACTCAAACTGCCACGAGAACTCAGCAGTATTCTCGACACTTTTCACGTTAGTAATCTCAAAAAGTGTCTTTCGGACGAAACCTTAATCATTCCTCCTGACGAAGTTTTCATTGACTCGAAACTCAATTTTGTGGAGGAACCTATCGAAGTAATTGATCGGAAAACGCACAAACTCCGACGCAGTCGGATCAAACTTGTCAAAATTCGATGGAACTCGAAACGCAGCCCAGAGTCTACATGGGAACGCGAAGATGAAATGCGAAAGAAATATCCTCAACTTTTCGAACACGTGACCGAGACTCACGACTCGACTTAGATCTCGGGATGAGATTTCGCTAACGAGGGGAGAATGTGACACTCCTCCAAATTACGGTATAATTTTTACCACTAACCATTTGTATTTATCACTAATTCCCTGCTGATGTGAGATAAGCCTAGCGAGCCCACACAATTTTAATACTAAATGTATTACGAAATTTATAACTATTTATAAATATTTACAATAATTATACGAAACGAAATCGGAAGGAATCCGACTGAACAAATATAATCGTTGGTGATACAAAGTTCTGAAATGAACTCGAAAATATTTTTAAATATTTCTATTTGAAAATATTATACGATCAGTCAGAAACAAAATCGAATCAAAAACAAATATACGTTTTATTTAAAACGTGTCCTGCGCGAACAGAATCAAATATAAAACATACCCAAAGGTCAAAAATAATAAAAGTGTTATTTTTCTCCTTCATAATAAAGTATTTGAAGAATTACCTCAAAATATAATTACGAAATTTAAATTAAATTTCGCTCACAATTAAACCCGTACACGAAATTAACGGGTAAAATACAAGTTGGTGAATCTCAATAATTTGGGAGACAACTACTGTATTAAACCACACCCACCGTTTGAAAATTATTACACACTTCACATTTTATATATATTCCTCCAATACTTTGATCAACCATTCACCATCAACACCAATAATTCATATTTCTCTGTTCTTCATTTCAACAAATGGATGCAGCATCAGCAGGAGTAGAAAGAGCAACAAACACCACAACACCTTAATCTCCTTCATCATCATCGTTGGTCACCATCATCATCCACCGAAAATCATCATCATTATTATTGTGAGGAAACAACTTAACTCTTTGTTTACCCTACTCTATTTTGATATATATTGTGTTAATATAACCTATTCTATGTATATACTTGATAAATTTGATGATTGGATGATTTTGTTCTTGAAAATAAACTAAAGATGTTCATAATGTATCAAAGGTAAAATCATGTATTCAATGATGTATCGAAAGTATAAATTTGTGTAAACATCGTTTCTTATTATTATATGAAGATAGGACATGAATTATAGCAAAAATATATGTCGTAATCGAACTAGAAACAGAGCAGAAGTAGAACACACGAACTAGCTACTGTAAATGGAAAAACTAACCCGATCGGTAGCCTAAGCTAGCCGATCGGCTAGCCTTGTAGAGCCGAACGGCTTAACCAACTAAGCCGTACGGCTAGTTGTTGTTTGAGCCGAACGGTTTGCGATTTCATACCCGAACGGTTCACGATGTATTTTAGCCAAACACAGACTTGCGATTAAATGGTACAAAAATATCAACGAATACACGACTAAAAATTATTGTTATGATTATAATTTTTATAATACTTTACGACACTAAATTTGGTACTAAAATTGTACACGACCACGGGACAATATTTTATACGGATAGTTATTCAAATAATGTTATAAAGTGAACGCGACAAACTTTGGGACGATAATAATTAAATATTTCGAAAACGACAATTTTTGAAACAAGTAAAATGATTGGTACAAACGTTATATTGTGTATCTATATATACATATATACATAGTCAACAACTAATATATATATTATAAAACGAACGACGACAACTTTTATATATATATATATATATATATATATATATATATATATATATATATATATATATATTTATATATATAGACACGAACTTTTAACAAGTGTATTTATATATATATACAATGGACACAACGAAATATATTTTCGTTACAATTGAAACTATGTTTTCAAAACGACAACTATATATATATATATATATATATATATATATATATATATATATATATATATATACACACGACGACAACAAGTAATATATACGAATATATATATTCAAACGACGACAACAAGTAATATATACGAATATATATATTCAACTAATAAGTATATATATATATATATATATATATATATATACATACTTACATGCGACAAGTGTTCAAACGATAAACATAACTTGAAAAATAATAATGTATCTATTTTTCAAACACATTTATCACCAACAAATCGTACAAAACTTTGAGAATCAATAATCTTTCAAAAGAAATCGAATTGTTGACACGATTTGACGAGTAGTCAAACACTTATGTCAATATTCTTTTCGTTTAGGACGTTAAAGGACATACATCTGGGCGACATCTTTCTATTAACCGCTAGCTCTCACATCACAGTATACATCAGACTCAGGTGAGTCTCATAGCCCCACTTTTACTTATTTGAACTGTTTTGGGGTGAGAATACATGCTCAATTTGTTTTCATAATACGCAAGTAGCAAATCCTTACTTTGTACTGCATGAGTTTGTTTATCTAATCACTCAAAGCCCTCCACAACATAGTTTGGTAATACGGTTGTAGCGTGAATGTTAGTGTATGGTACCATATAGGATTGACAATCCTCGTCCGGGTTGGAAGCCCCAACTGGTCAAACGGACGCATTAGCATTTGTTCATAAGAGTGTAGATTAGGCACTCTCAGAGAGGCACCCTATTTCAGGTCCTTGAATGCGGATCCTGACACCACAGTTAAGCTCAGACTATGTGCTCATGGCAGTGATATATATATACATTATTTATTTGCTTGATTGCAAATCATATTACTAAATCTTGCGTATCATACATTAATTTGTATCAATTAAACCTGTGAGCTCACCAGCTTTTAGCTGACCAATTTTTACATGTATTCTCAGGTGATCAGCAGTAGTAGGACTGCCCACTCAGGATAACTTAGCTCGAGTCACATGCAAACATATATCATCAAGAGATTTCACTGCATTTCTATATTTTGTATAAATTAGATATGTGTTAGAATCTCTCAAGGAACTCATGTGAACTCAAAGCTTTTGTAAACAATATGTATCTTTTATGATATTAACGTATTTTATCAAAACGACGCATGTAGATGTCGTTCATTATTATCTTATGTGCTGTGATTACTTAATTAGTAGCACCCCAAAGTATGCTTCCGCCAACAGTACATTTGAGGGTGTTACATTCCAAAATGAAATATTAGATGATGAAATTGTGACGGATGAAAGCAAAAGTCAGAATACATAGAAGGTATTTTTCTCATTTATTTTTGAGTCTATCATATTTTTCTATTTATATTTATATTACTGTTAATCTGTGTTCATATCATCTAGTTGATGAATTATTTTTAGGTTTTCTGTATGAGAGTTGAGTGTCATTTGTTATAATGCATCATCTCACGTTTTTCATACCATAACTTCATGAAATCAACGTAATCATAATAAGGTCCGTATGAAATAAACTAGCACATTTTTTTAGCACCCCATCTTTAGTGGGTCACTATTTCACATGAACCAAAACAGATTTGATTCAAGTAAAGCTCTTCCTAACAAGATCGACATGTTAATTAACTTGCACAAACAATTTTGAAGTTATATGGTAGTTAAGAGTCCAATTAGTTGTTCGAACACTTGCACGAAATAAAATAAATAAATTAACTGTCTTGCTGATATGAGTAGAGTCGAGCCCAAAACAAAGCCTTTCAACTTAATTTGGGCAATGCAAAATTGTCCATTACCCTTTTCACCTAGCGAAAGAAAATGTAAACAAAAAGTCAAAGAACAAAAAATAACTCTCTCCCGTTCCACTTAAATCGGCCCCAATAATTTTCATACGAATTAAGATATATCAGGTGAATGCCAATGTTACCCTTTATTTAAAAAATAATACAATAAATAAATATTTTATCTATAACTACTTATAAAGCATCTTCATGTATTGAGTCTTAAGATCTTAATTTTTTTTTTGACTAATTTACCCTTATCACACTAATAAATGAATACTACTTCAAATAGGAAAGTCTTTTTTTCAAATATTAGTTCTTTTTACTTTAGTAAATTATGTGTTTATGATAGTTTCATTCAAAATTAAGATATTTTGATTATCATGTAATGATTAATGTTATGTTATTTGACGAAAATAATATCATACATAATGAAAATTTATTAAGTAGTTGCAACCGCCGCATTGCGCAGGCAATATGCTAGTATTAGTAAATGAGTGTAGAATAGAGAGTTTAATTATTTTTACTCAGTAATTTTTGCAAGTGAACAATTATTTTGGGACAGATATAAATAATAATGTGGACATTCTTTTAGGGACGGATGGGGTAATACCTTTCCAAATTCCATACGACTTTTGATCTCGATCTTGACCGGAGGCGATAATTTTCAACCCATTGATTATTTATGGGTTAAGTTGAATAATACTTATGACATGATGAGTTTTGTTGGGTCTCCCTCTGTTTCTTTAGATGAGTATAAATGAGTATGTAAGTCCCCTAGTTTTAGGATCGATAACTTCGTTATCTGTAGTATTAAGGTGCGGAATCCCTCAATACGGTGTTATCTTACTAACAACGAATATGTTCGTATTGCGTTTTAACTAGACTTAGCTTTAAACAACGAATCGTCAAAGCCTAGCCTTAGGTTATGTTTTTCTCTGGTTTGCTGGAATCGCAGATCAGAAAGTATGCCAAAGTTGTTCACGTGTTAAGGTTTTTCACGATTGAAAAAACCTTTTATATTTTGTCTCGGCTCGGCTCGCATGGGCTTGCGAGTTCGGCCCAACTCGCCTCGTAGCCCAAGCCCATTACCAAGCTCGACTCGTTACTGATCTCCACGAGTTCAGTTCTCATCTCGGCTCGTTAGTCTCGCGACCTGAGAACTCGACTCGCAGCAAACGTATTTATTTCGTATTTAATTATTCGTCCAACTTAACCAAACACTATGTTTAACGAATATCACTAACAAAACAAATATTCTTTTACAAATCCAAACCAACATACAAACGTAATAATAATTACACCAGTCCTATTTCAAGCTAGATCTGTTGTCACAATCTATGTCCCAACAGACTCCCCCTTGACAATAGCTCTAGCGTCTTTATCTTCACGCTTGTCTTTGGTCTTCATTTGTAAATCTTACTTCCTGCGTAAATCTTCATCTTGATACAAGTTTTAACCATCAACTGATAATCTCTTGCTAAATCAGCCCATTCAATAGTCGTCAAAATTCTGTTCTCATTCAACTTTAACAGATCCTTTCTCGACATATTCATCAGGTGTCGATGATCATAAACTCTGAAGATTTCTCTTTCACCACCTTCAACCTCATCATCAGCTTCAACCATAACAGCTTCTCCAGTTCCTGAATCCACGTGCCAACTCTTCATATTTCCCAGAATATCCTGTGGCATTGTCTTCAGTGGAATCTGCTTTATGCATCTAACAGCTGGATAAACTTTCTTCCTTCTTCTTCTTCCTGTTCTTTGACTTCTCTCTTGTAATTTCACAGTCTTTCCCTTTCTTGGCTTAATCTGAATAAAATTATTCGTACCAACCTCATGTCTAATGATTCTTTCAACACGATCAGCATAATCATCACGACTTGGGTTGTTAATCTCTAATCTAGCCAAATCACGTATTTCATAACGTGGTAGAGAACTAAAAACTGCAAGCTTTCTTTCAAAATATTGAACTCCGTCAAACCTTTTGATCGCAAAAAGCTTTAGTTCTGAGTCAAAGTACCAACCAATAATCCCTTTACGTGGTACACGCTTTTTCGTAACATCAACTTCAGAAATTCCAATCTTTTTCTTCTTCTTTGGAAGTTTCCTAAGTACAACAGCAGGATTCTTGGTTTGAACAAGAACTTCTTCTTCTTCATCAGAGGTTGAATCATCAATATCTTCATCTATATCGACAATTGTTGGACCTTGTTCATTTTCAATAACAACTTCTGTCCTAGATGGGCTCACATGGTGTTCATCAATGTTTGCATCTAGATCTACACCCATGTCTTGCACATTCTCAGGTACAGCAGTCCAATCTGTAGGTGGTTGAAATTCTCCTTCCTCAAGATCATAATCAATCTCTTCATCTATCTCATCAAAAATATCATCTTCCGAATCAGATAGATCAAGCATCTCCAATCCTAAGAGAAAACCACAAATACAAATAAACATTAATAATTCAAATTCTTCATTGATTTCCCTGAACCAATCTAAGAATTTCTTTATTAATCCTTTTGTATATTTTAACCTAACATATAAACGCAATTTACATATAACTTATAAAATCTTTTATTGATTACCCTGAATCAATCCAAAATTTCTTAAGTCTACTTAACAAATATTAATTAATTTTAAATTCTAATGCATTGTGAATAATCACCAAACATTTAAATTTACTATTAATTAACTTATATAATTTCCAAGTGTTAATTGATCTCATTCATTATCAATTTAACCTTTAAATTATATATCATTTGTCTAGTTAATACGAATACATTTTTAACTTGTTAATTACTTATAAACCTTACGGTCTTAAGTCTATAATCAAATCTAAAATGCATATGTTATTATAAAATTATGACCGCCGAAATTAATCGGAACACGCCGCTCGACTACTCAATAAGTCAGAAGTCTTTCGATCACTATTTTATCTTAACATAATTTTATAAACTTAAATTACCAAACATATTTTACTTAAAATAATAATAACCCTAAGCCAAATATATTTACACAATAATTAAGTTTACACTTGTTCACTACAAACTATTACAAATATTACAGTACTAAGATAATACTAAGCTATCTTACCAGCTTCAGTATCACCCGATACAGTCTTATCTGCACTTGTACCCACTCCAGAACCACTAGCACCAGCACCAGACTCCCCCTGAATAGTAGCTTGCTCACTAGTCTTTGAAGGACCAGTCTGCTCACCACTCGGTGCATTGGGATCATCGTCTTTGTCTGAATCTCTCTTCCTCTTCAACTCATTTTCTTTGCAAGACTCCAAGTATACCAATATCTCCCCCTGAGTAGACTGTCCTGAATGCGATCTCAAGACCAGACTCTCTAAAGAAGATAACGTCAGTCTCTGTACGTTGAAGTCCGCAAGTAAAGTCTCATGAGTCTTCATCAACAGATTGTATGATTCACTCTGCTTGAGTATCTGTTGTGAAAGAAGAAGATTGCTCGACACCAGCTCTGGAATCTGATAAGTAAGCTTCTCCAAATCCTTTACCCTCGACTCTAAGGATGTAATCCTTTCTGCATCAGTCGTTGGAGTAACAGGTATCGTTCTGGGTCCAGGCGGTGTAAGAGACTCAATATGCCAGTCTCTGGTAAGCGGTGTATGAGGTTGAGACAAAGCTTGCGTAAGCAAACTTGTCGCAAATCTAGCTGTTTTGTTCGTCGGAAAATTAGCTCCACGAACTAAATCAGCAACCTCATGCTGTAAAGTTAAACACAATTAAAATCAGTTATTTTTACAGATTACTCTGTCTCAAACTCTAATTAATTGCATAACACTCATAGTTATAGAATTTATATCTCATACTTGAAGCGGTAAAGACATCGATTCCGTAACCACCGGTGCAACCATCTCTACCTGTGGTGTATCCTGAGAAACTGTATACATAATTAACTGTCTCAGTTCAACTCCTGATAAACAACAAGTTAAGATTATTTAACTTTAATTAATACTAACCTTCTCGAATAGTAAGCGTTCTCGGACGCTTCATCAAAGGAATCTCAACTTCCTCAGTACCTTCCTCCAGAATACTCTTACCCTTCCTCTTCTTTTCAGAAGCAGATGGAGGAGGAGAAGGTGTATTATCAGAATCTTCATCTGAAGCCGTCTCACCATCACGACCTCTAGATGATCTAACAGGATCCTAAATTTTAAATATATTAAACATTTATGATTAGCGTAAGCTCTATCATACAAGTTCTATATATTTAAGATTAATCAGATATAATACCTCAGTTGGTACAACAACTGATCTATCAAGCTGTATCTGCTCATCCTCAAGTAATATAACTTCTGGATGTGCAGCCTCAGCTTCAGCTTCCTGTTCGTATAATGATATTTATATTTTTAAAATCAGAAATAATATCCAATTTACTAAATATCTAATATCAGAATCATTATATAATAATATTATGCATCTATGATCAATAAAAACAATCTATCAACTAAGCATCTATATTATTACATAAGTAACAGATTACCTCAGGTGGTGCCAAGTAACTCTCAATGTCTTGAAGCAAAGGATTTGTCTCATCATCATTCTGCTCCAAAACTTCTTGCACAACCTGTGCAGCAACCTCTTGATTCACCTGCTGATCCACCTGACCAGCCTGAATAAGAACATCCTCAAGGAGCCCTTGTGGATCTTCAGGTTGAGCTTCCTCAGCTACAGGTGCAGGTACAACATCAGCAACAGCAGGAGCAACAACAGCAGCAGGAGCTACGTCCAACCACCCATGATTTGGCGGTGCAACGTAGTTCGGATCAACAATATATCCAAAAAGTGGTCTAATTTCCGGTTTCACCACTCCTTCCTTCCTAATCGTCTGCATAAACATGGCATTATAACCACGTTGATCAATGGTATTCACCGATAAAAACGGCTCAGGAATAACCAAGTTCGGTAGACGCGCACGTATGATAAGCATACAAAACCTCGGGTAGATCATAAATCTAGATCTAACAGAACCCGATATCTGTCTAGCTATCTCTCCAAAAATGTAATCACAAAAACTGTATGGTTTATTGTAAACCAGTGACAGTACAGCCGATAGAATCGCAGGGCTCAACTCATCAAAGCCACCTTTCTTTGCTGCGAAGACTATATTCATCACGTGCCAAAGAAACCTCCACTGACCAATGACCAGAGGCTTCTGGAATTGACGTCCACGCCTGTCTCCTGTATATCCCATACGTCCAATAGCACCCTCAATAAAGTCCATAGGATACTCAATATCCCCGTTCTCCTGTTCTACCGTACCTAGCTGCAAAATCTCACGAAGATTACCAGCTGAAAAGGTAACAGGTTGTCCACTAACTGTAGCTCGAATCTCTGGCGGAGTGACAGATTCGTCATAAACAATATCCGTCCAGAAATCGTTCAGTATAGTCTGTGAGATAGGAGGATTGGCCGTAATAGCATATCTAATCCTTGATCGTGCTAGAAAACGTAATATATCAGCAACCCTGTCAGCCCGTTTGGCCTCAAGGTTCAGATCAACCAGGATGTTGTGACCCTTATCAAATGCTCTAGCCATATCTGTAATAAATACAAACAACAGATATAATTTAATGCACGATAAAAAATATTTAAACTATTATGTATTATGAATCGAGATTCATCAAACATCTTAGTTTAAAATTGTAATTATATATAACTTGATACAAAAATAATCTCAAGTCGTATATAAAAATTTTACTTATAACTAAAAAGTCTTAAGTCCAATATGTAAATCACGTTAGTTACTTGTTATTTTAAAAATCTCAAGTCTTTAACGTTTAAAAATTATACCGCTAATGTGAAATTAGGACACGCCACTAATGTTCTTCTTAAATTAGTAGACTTTCGATATAATCATATAAGAATTAATACAAATCCATTTTATAACGGTTATTACTTAAAAAGTCTTAACAGTTATATCACTACTTTAAAAATAAAATTTTTCTAAGTACTGGACTCGCATAAACTGGCCTAACGAGGTGAAGTCAACTCGTTTTGCTTATGAACTCGCTAAACACATCAACTCGCTAAATTGATCAACTCGCCACATTGATCAACTCGCCACATTGATCAAGTCGCTAAAGTTACTTAAGTGAACTCGCTAATCTCATGGATTCGCTAGTCAACTCGCTGCGAGTTGAAACAACGTGTCAACTCGTTTGACGAACAGCCGTCGCGAGTTTGTTCACAAAATCGATTAATCCTGTAGTTTTAACATGATCTATCGATTGATTTACGTTTATTAACATCCCTTTAACATAAACCACAAGGATTCGTGTTCTAATAGTCCTTTAATCTACGTAAATCGTTTAAACATCAAACCGAAACCCTAAGTTTAAAAAACCTTCGATTTCGTGCAATTTAAACGGTGAAATCCGTTGATATATACCTCAAAATGTTCGCAAATATGTCTTGAATATAATCTACGGATTGAAAAACTCGTTCCCGTACTCTAAAAATCGAAATCAAACGAAAACGAAATATCGCCTCGTTTCGCCTGTAAAACGGATTCGCAAGCTTTAGTGAACTCGCGAATGTGTTGTGGGCTCGGTGGGTTGGTTTGACTCGTTTGACCCCCTTTATACTACATATCCGATTCGCGAGATTTAAGTCGACTCGCAAGTTGATGTCAACTCGCAGAACCAATTAAAAACGCGAATTTAAATCTAAGTATAAATAAAAACCCGATATTGTTACAAGTCTAAATTATAATTAATTTTCACTTGTATTTGTCACGTTTTGTTCAACTCAAAAATATTCAGTATGATTTAATTCCAAAGGGTAAACACAATTAAAACGAAAATAAAATAAAAATAAACTAAAAATAAACCAAAATTACATAACCATTGGTATCAAGTACCATTTTATTAATCACTTGAAACAAAATAAAATACATACACAAAAAGAATAAGAATTTATCTGCTTAGGGATCATATTAGAAAGAATAAGCAATTAAATATTTATTAAAAAGTCTAAACAGATTGGTAGTATACATACCTCATGAAATTCAAATAAATCACTATAAAATCACAACTAAATTTATCATTTATACATTTATATTTATAAAACTATATCTTAGGTACCTTTATCCACATAGCATAATTAATAAATGCATTACTCACATAAGGTGAATATTTTAATTATAGATAGTTCAAGACGATTACCGGTATTATGATCCACATAAACAAAATATACTCAATTTTCTAAGCAAACTCTTTATTGTTAGTATGATCATTATCAAGTGCTTCCTATTTTATGATATACTGAAGAATCAAGTAAAACACATAACACTGCATCATTAATTTTTCAAGGTAGCGGTTACTAAATGATGTATCTTTTCGAAACATATAACATACACTTGAATTTTTACGGTTAGACAAATATCAAACATACTTTGAATATGCTATGTTATCTAAGTCTGTACGTAGTACAACAGAAGATTCCTTCTAGCATAATTCAAAATATATTTGAGAATATTAATTTAATTAAAGGTTTCAGTTCTGTACATAGTACAACATAGTTACCAGTAATTAAATTAATACCCATATTGCTACTATTTGTCACTTTAATTAAAATGCATGATAACAGTGTATGGTAATACCATCATTCAACATTTAAGACTTAATGTCATACATCATAGAATAGTTACACAAAATAATAAACAAGTAGTTAATTAAATTCTTAAGACTTAGAAAATTTCATATAATTTGCCTACCAGTACATCATATGATGAAGCCATCTAAAATTTTACTAAAAATAGACAAATTATAACTTGTGGATATAGGTGTATAATCAAATAAATATAAACACATACCTGATAGAACCGCTGTAGTTCTAAAGCAACTTTATTTGAACCTACTACCATATCATACTTAGGACTTAAGCTTTATTATTGTGAAGCTTATTCTCCTAATGTACTATCATTTCCCGTAGTTTTTGCAAATAAAAACTTAAATGAAGGCGATTCCCCTTAGGTAACAAGCAAATGAATGCCATACGCCCTTTTTTTTTTTTTTTTTTTTTTTTTTTTTTTTTTTTTTTTTTTTTTTTTTAACAATAAACACATAAATACTAACTATTACAAGAATACCCTTGGAAGACTAATCACTCTGGATTTCTCATTCCGTTTAGTTGAACCAACGTCTCAAATCTTGCTCTGTCGAACGCCTTTGTGTATAAGTCTGCTAAGTTATCCAATGATGGAACCTTAACTAACTTTATCAATTTCTTTTCAGCACAATCTCTAATAAAATGATGTCGAATATCAATATGCTTAGTTTTACTGTGCTTTACTGGATTATTGGTGATCGACATAGTAGATTCGTTATCAATCATCATAGGAGTATTGGTTATATTTAACCCGTAATCCCGCAGTTGCTGTTGAATCCAAAGAACTTGCGAGCAACAGCTGCCAGCTGCAACATACTCAGCTTCACATGTAGAAATGGCTACCGAGGTTTGCTTCTTGCACTGCCAGGATACTAATCTACCTCCTAAGAACTGACATCCTCCAGTCGTAGATTTCCTATTCTGATTGCATCCTCCATAATCCGAATCAGTATAAGCTACGAGATCTAAGTCTCCATCAATCGGATACCAAAGACCCAGCTTAGGTTTCCCTTTGAGGTAACGAAAGATTCGTTTAACAGCTTGCATGTGTGACTCTTTCGGATTAGCCTGATATCTTGCGCATAAACAAACAGCAAACATGATGTCAGGCCTAGAGGCTGTAAGATACATTAGTGATCCGATCATGGCTCTATAAAGAGTTGGATCCACATCGCTATCACTCGATGTATCTGGACCTAATCCATGATTGACTGGAATTGGAGTATTGTAGACCTTACTTTCATCCATCTTGAAACGTTCTAATAGCTCATATGTATATTTAGATTGATGAATAAAGAATCCATCCTTCTTTTGATCAACTTGTAATCCTAAGAAGAAATTCAACTCTCCCATTGCAGACATTTCAAACCTTTTTCTCATGACTTTCTCAAATTCTTGACACATCTTTTCATCAGATGATCCAAAGATAATGTCATCAACATACACTTGTACAAGAAGAAAGTCTTTCTTTTTCCACTTCACAAATAGTGTACTATCAATTGATCCTCTTGTAAATCCATTCTCAAGTAGATACGTTGATAGTGTTCCATACCATGCCCTAGGTGCTTGATGTAATCCATATAGAGCCTTATTCAAACGATATACTCTATCTGGATACTCAGGATTAGCAAACCCTGGCGGTTGTGAAACATACACCAATTCTTCCACTTTGCCATACAAAAAGGCACTCTTAACATCCAACTGATACACTTTTATACCATAATATGATGCGAATGCTAAGAATACTCTAATTGCTTCTAGCCTAGCAACTGGTGCAAACACTTCATTGTAATCAATACCTTCTTGTTGATTAAAACCTTGAACCACTAGACGAGCTTTATTGCGAGTAACGATACCTTTATCATCTCTCTTACACTTAAATACCCATCTAGTTCCAATTGGATATTCTCCCTTTGGTAGGTCAACCAACTCCCATACTTGTAATTTAGAGAACTGAGATAGTTCTTCTTGCATTGCTTCTACCCACGAGTTTTCTTTTAAAGCCATTTGAACATTTTTAGGCTCGACTTGTGAGATAAAGCATGAATATAGACATTGATTAGGAATCCCTGTCTCTTTCATTGCAGTATACAAGCTTTGGTATTCAGAATTCTCAGACGTATTAGTTCTGGATTGATGCCTAGTTTGAACCGGAGTATTAATATCACCGATGATGTTTTCAACTGGATGATTCTTACTCGTTCTAGTTGTAGTAACTGGTTCAACTGGTATCTCATCTTCCAAATTAGTACCAATTTCTTCCAATTCAGGTACATCTTCCGTACGTGCTGAAGATATTCTTAGATGTTTCAAAGGAGTAAGTATGTCATCAAACTTTGTATGAAGATCATCAAGATCTTCTGTTTCTAGAGACTTATCCTCTGAAGGTTTTTGTGACTCACTTGTGGAAGCTTTATCTGAGTCAACAGTAGTCTTGATTCCAGACTGCTTAACACTCGATGTTGAAGCGGGACCAATATTCTCATCTTCAAACACTAAATGTTCAGCTATCTCTGAATCACTGACATAGTCACTAATAGGAACTTTAAATGATGCAAAAAGATCAGAATAATCAAATTGCCAATCTAAGCCCTTATGAACATCCGGTGAATAGCTTGTAACCTCAATATTATAAACTACCTCCAAACGTCCTGTGACTTTATTAAAGACTCTCTTATTTGGCGAATTGGGCATATAACCTAGGAAAAATCCTTCGTCAGCCTTCTCACCAAATTTTGCTTGATGTCCAGTCTTTAATATGGTGCATGAAACTCCAAAGGGTTCAAACCCTTTTAAGTTAGGTTTCTTATTGTTCAAAAGCTCATAACAAGTCTTGTTATGTCTCTTAACCGTAAGAACTCTATTAAGAACATAACATGCTGTATTCACTGCTTCTGCCCAAAAGATGACCGGAAGCTTTGAATCAGCAAGCATTGTTCTAGCAGCTTCAATCAACGTTCTATTCTTCCTTTCAGCAACACCATTCTGTTGAGGTTCATAAGGTGCACTGAATTGATGTAATATCCCTTTGCTTAAGCAATAGATATTCAACGTTGAATTCTTAAATTCTGTTCCATTGTCACTACGAATACGCTTAACTCTCTTTTTATAGACATTCTCTACTAGATCAAAGAACTCAATTAGAATTCCAGGAGTCTCATCCTTTGATCCCAAAAAGAATACCCATGAGAATCTAGAATAGTCATCTGTGACAACCAAACAGTACCATTTGCCACCTAGACTTCTCTTGCTTATAGGGCCGAAGAGATCCATATGTAGCAATTCAAATGGCGAGGAGATAGAGTTTTCAGTCTTAGGTCTGTGTGGTTTCTTGTGCTGCTTTCCTTTCATGCAAGGAACACACTTATCCTCAGACTCGAAACGTTTTTGTGGTACACCTAGAACCAAACCATTTTTGGTTATATAATTCATTTTTCTCCAGTTTAGATGTGCCATTCTCCTATGCCATAACAGAGCATCTGTTTCCGAAGCCTTGGACAATAAACATGTAGACACCATTGAAGAGTTAGGAACACCCATGTTGATAGCATAGATGTCCTTCTTCCTTGGCGCCCTCATCAATATCCATTCATCAGGAATTTTAAAACCTGGCTTCAGGACTAAGGCCTCCTTTTCATTGAAATAAACTGGATGACCTTTATCACAGACTTGGGAAACACTCACTAGGTTGTGTGTAAGTTCTTCAACATAGTTCACATCCTCAAGAGTCAAAGTTCCATTTGAAACTTTTCCTTTTCCCGAAATTACTCCTCCTTTATCTCCTGCAAAATTTACTTTTTGCTTGAGACTATCCTTGAAGTCCTTCAGTAGACTTCTTTCACCGGTCATGTGCCTCGAGCATCCACTGTCTACATACCACCAACTGTCCTTGTTCACAGCATGCTCCTGCACATAACACAAAACACGATCAGTTATCAAGAGGGACCCAAGCCATTACGGTCTTGGTTTGTCCCTTATCATCAACAAACTTAAGCTCTTTAAAATAACCATTCTTCCCATCAGGAGCTTTGGTTACTTTCGAAGTAGCTTGAGTTTGTGGACGATCAGCCTTAAGAGGTGAATTTGAGGAGAACCTCTTAGGCACAAAAGTATGAGCTCTATTATGATAATTATAATTAAACTCATGTGATCGCGAAGTAGTGCCACTTTCATAATGACTATGGCCTCTACTTGGAGTTCTAAACCTCGACGGTGTCACATCCCTAGACTTATGGACATAATTATCACTTTGAGTATATGACCGTTTAGGTTTAGGTGGGGAGACACTATGCTTACCATCTCTTTTAAGAATGTTCACAGGTTTATTACCTAACTTAGGTTATGTTTTTCTCTGGTTTGCTGGAATCGCAGATCAGAAAGTATGCCAAAGTTGTTCACGTGTTAAGGTTTTTCACGATTGAAAAAACCTTTTATATTTTGTCTCGGCTCGGCTCGCATGGGCCTGCGAGTTCGGCCCAACTCGCCTCGTAGCCCAAGCCCATTACCAAGCTCGACTCGTTACTGATCTCCACGAGTTCAGTTCTCATCTCGGCTCGTTAGTCTCGCGACCTGAGAACTCGACTCGCAGCAAACGTATTTATTTCGTATTTAATTATTCGTCCAACTTAACCAAACACTATGTTTAACGAATATCACTAACAAAACAAATATTCTTTTACAAATCCAAACCAACATACAAACGTAATAATAATTACACCAGTCCTATTTCAAGCTAGATCTGTTGTCACAATCTATGTCCCAACAGAGTATTTTGGTATAACTTTCAATTGTATAATAATTTACCAACGGATATTGGCGGGTCTAGCGGGTATTTATTTATTTTTAGCTCATTTCATTTTATACTCAAATAAAAAAAAGTTTGATGGTAAATCGATGGGTCAACCCGACTCAAATCCGTTTGACCCGGCCCCGTTTAGATCCGTCCTTTTAAATGACCCATCTAGACCCATGATGCAACCTAACCCGACCCACTCATTTTCCCATTTATAATTTTTACTTTGGTATGCATCGAATTGGCCGAACAAAAACAAAAATGCGAATAATAGTAAAAGGTAACGTAGCATCTAACTATATTTAGCTCAAACGAGAACAAAAGTGAAAAAGGGAAAGAAATTTGAAACCAAATAGTATACAAATTCATAGATTATGCTCGAGATTGATATATCTCTAATCTCTGTTTGGCTTCTAAAACAAGTGCTTCTAGCGGGTACTCTGGATCTTGCAACAAATGACCTTGTTTCAACGCCCATTGAAGAACAATATGCACATCTTCTTGAGCTAACATCTCGCTATCCGGTATATGTAACGCAAGATAGCTAAGAAGGATAATGCTCGGCACTTGGGCCATAAGTTCGCCGAAATAAGTTAGTTGAATCAAGTGTTTTGGCGCTCCTGCCTCTATTATCGTCTTGCAATGATATGTGTGCAGGTAGTTATCAGTGCACGCAAACTTAATCAATGCAACGGCTGCCTCTGCTGACACCTCAGTCTCCCTCTCGTCAAGGAGCCTCACCAAATGAGGAATGATTCTTGTTTCTGTGGCCCGAAAGGTCCGGGCCAAGTTTCCAATTGATTGGATACTTGGAATAAGGAGCTCAGAATCTCCTTTGTTAACTATTTTAAGCAACTTCTCGACAACCTCACGTGCGGTTGGGGACGTTGGCTTAAAGGCCGAACGTCTTAGTTCAGAGTAACGTTCTGCCACTGCCGTTATTTCCATTAGCGCCATAGCCGAATTGTATTTCACTTCCTCTTCACCTTTTTCCAAAAGTACCGCGAAACATAAAAGTGCTCTTGATTCGGTTATGGTTTTACAAATTGAGAAATTCTTGTGACAAAGGCGCCAAAGGGCTCGAGCCGCCATCGCTTTCATTTCAATTTTTGTTTCCGGATCTTCGAATTCCCTCCCTTTAATGCTTGCCCCGGGCAATGCAACACGTCGTTTACTCTTTTCTCGCCGTTGATGCGGTTGACTTGGGGACCTCATAGTCACGGCGTCGTGTACAACGTGGTGTAAATCTCCCATATCTGGACCTCCGGGACGTGCCACGTGGCATTCATCATCATCTTGTATCGTTTTAGCATTATGATCGTGATCGTGATTGGCCATAACAACGGCATGTATCGATGCTATTTTGTTTTTGGTAACAATTGTGTACTTGCTATGTTCTTCAATCGTCTCATATGCTAAATGACTAACAAGCAACCGAATCGTGTTATTTTGCAAGAAACGTTCTTGACACGCCTCGTGGTGCTCTGTTAACTCCGCCACGGCCCACGCCACCACAATTTGAACCTTCATATGCCCTTCTTTTAATATTTTCGCAAACACCGCACAAGCGCCAGCATTAACTATCTGTTCAACACTCTCGGGGTCGCGCCCAAGCAACCCTATTGTTCGAATCGCGCTCTCTTGACCTTCCATTCTCCCCTCTTTCGCAAGCTTTAAAAGGGGAGGAACTCCACCTTCCTCAATAATCAATTTCCCATATCGATCATTGTCCCGGGCCAACGACACAAGCGAAGCTGCAGCATCGGCCCGGTCCTCAAGCGTCCCACAACAAAGTATCGCTATTTGCTCCCACACTAAACAAAGAATTGGCTCGTTCGCGGCAATGGGCGGTAACCCAACATACTCATCATCCCGTTCGTTTGCCGGAGTCGAAACACGAAGCAACCATGACACGTCACCAATCGAATTCTCGATCAAATTCGATTGTTTCTTGACACCACCTTTCGGAATAAAAGTATATATCCTACTCAACCCATTAGCCCTGCATTTAATCACAAGTCCAAGCGTTTTATCCAAAACTTGTTCGGTGTCATCAATGATTCGGCGCGTGGGTCTCTCATAAAGGTCATTACTTGCACGCGCCGCCTGCCGGAGTAACCCAACAAGTTTTTCCGTGCGTTCTTTTATTTCGGCGCATTCTTGTCTATATGAGCAAGCAAAATCTGTCTCTTTGATAATTTGGTCAGCCAATTGAATGGGTCTTGCTAGAATTTGTTTCACGATGTCCGCCATCACCAACGGCGGACCACCTCCGTCGTGTTCTTAGAGGAAGAAAGTTAAGGATAATAGAGAAAAACGGGTGGTTCCGATATGAATATTGATCTTTCTTGAATTTAATGAAATGGGTGTATCATGTAATGCTGTTCCAATAGTTATATGACCATAAAAATTGAGTCTTTTTTATTGTTGTGTATTGTTTGCATTTTCAAGAATTGACCGTGGAAGAAGGTGGCGACGGCGGCCCGCGGCGGTGATGGTGGCGGGAGAAGAGAGAGAGAGAGAGAGGAGATGATGCAGAGGATTAAATGTAGATTACTTGTGTGAAAGAAAAAATTCTTAAATTTTAATCAAATGCTATTAATGTTTGAATTTTGATTTTTGATGAACCAAAAAAAAGACAGTTACAAACCACATGTTTGTAGGGAGTGCAATGGTTGGTAAATAACTGAATATAGAAAATTTGGAGGCAAAGGACAACCTTTTTAAAAGTTTGTAATCTAAGATTTATATGCTCTGAAATTTTACATTTTATTTTACTCTCAAAAGTAAAGTTGTAATATTTATTTTGAGGTTTTGTATACAATATAGCAACTTTAATATATACTTGGCTATTCACATCAAAATTAAGGAACCAGAATATTTCATTGTGTATTAGACTCGGGGACTACTATACATACCCCATTTCCCTTTTTTTCCATCCCATACCCCCTTCCACTCATCAAATCAATCACGTCATGCTTTTTCTTTTTACTTTCTATCCCTTACCCCCTTCTTTTTTTAATTCATACCCCCTTATTAGTCTAAAACTAAACTGGTTCTGAACTGGACGGGGACCGATATTAGAAAAGACTGGACTGAAAAATGACTGAACTGGGCCCGGGGTATGGGATAGTAAAAAAAGGGGGTAGGAATAGAATTTCCCATGAGGTAATTAAGTTCTTGTAATCATGGTGTCGTCACCATATTTTTTTATTTTAGTGATTATTAAAATTATGATTCAAGGTTTTGGACCTCCGCTATGGAACCAAATGAAATCAGTTAGAAAAATTTGGACTTAGCTGGTTAGCCATTTATAGTTAGTACTTTTTCCGTCATATTCAAATTGTCTACTTTGATTGAGCATCAGTTTTAAGAATCTTCACGCACTAACTACATTTTTCACCAATCAATATTCATATCTACTCACTAAAATTCTTTATGAACGATTGTTACATAAAAGTGGACACTTAACTAAGATAACTTAAAATAGTAAGTAACAAACTTGAATTGGGACGGAGGGAGTATGTAATATGAGGTTATTTGTGCACAATATTGCAACTTTACACTTTGCATGGAACTAGAAAAATGTCACTTGCTAGTTGCAAAATCAATAACAACAACAATAATACTCTATCACTTCATAAGCAGAGTATGAGGGATGTAAAATGTAGGATTCATACATCTACTCTAAGGTAAAGAGACTGCTTCTAGAAAGACCTCTGACAAATGAGTTCGTATATGTATATAAGGAAACCAAACCAATACATACATATATATTGTGACACCCGACGATTTAGGGTTACTGATAATCCTACTTGAAACCCTAATTACATGTGTTTAGCTTAGAATTAGGCTAAATACTTGTAATTGCTTGTAACTACTTGTATATTTTGTGAATATACGCTTACGTAATTAGTTGTAATTACGCTTACGCAATTTGGTGAAATTGTGCAAAACAACCGGACGGAGTCCGACACAGTATAAATACGGACGTTGGTGAAAAACTTTCTATAAATAACTTAAATCTATTTTTAGAAGTTATTTATCATTATTTATTATTTTATTAAAATAATATACGAAAAACCTAGGCGTTTTGGCTAAAACGTCTCAAACGCAATAGAAACGCGCGGAACGCGCCCGACAATCGAACGAAAGTCAAAATATATTTTAATAATTTAAAATATATTATTTTGTATGAATTTATTATTGATAACATCATATAATAGTTCGTCAATGAAAAACGTCTATTTAAAACGCTACGCGATTAAACCTCCGTAAAACGTGCACGCAAATCGAGGCCGATAAATTATCGGAACATTTTTATAAATATTTTCAAGTATCTAGACAAAATATTTCAAGTGAAAATATCGAAATTTAATTCGTAATTTAAATACGCGTATTAAACGTTTTAACGTATAAATAAACGTCTAAACAAACGGGTAAACGAACGGGAAACGTAACAATTAATTTGGGAACAAGAAAATGACCAAAATACCCTTGATGGGGCCCCCAAATTCATTCACCACCTCCCACCCACCCTCTCATACCTCATGCAACCTCATGATTAAGATTCCTTACACCCCCACTCATATTCCATGCATTCCCTCTTTCATTGTCATTCACACTCCTCATTTTCTCTCTATCTTTCTTCACTTTTCCTCTCAAGAAATAACTGAATTAAATCAGTCCTCCACCACCTCAATACACCACCCTATCACCACCACATCACCACCAAGCACCACCACTTTAATCCTCCTTCATTTTGCAAAGTTATTCAAGAAGATTCAAGCTCACAAGTTCCTCACCATCATTTCAACCTTCTTTCTCCAAAACCACCATTGTGAGGGCTCATATCTACTCTTATATATGTTTATTTACATGTTATAATGTCCATCTAACTTGATTATGTCCAAATACCATGTCAAAATACGTTTTTATACTTTATTCAAGAACATGCATAATCTGCCATCAAAAAGTCAGTATGGTAAAATGGTCGTAACTTGAGTTATAGGAGGAGTTAGACAACGAATTGTTTTTTAAAAGTTGCGTATTAAAAAGAGCTACAACTTTCGTGTTTTACACTTTTTCCAGATCTCTACGTATTTTTGGCTATAATCGGATCTTTGAACCTGGTCTGGAAGTTTTCGGAAAATGAGTACGGTTCATCGCGAATTTGTTTAAATATGTAAATGGACACTATGGTTGCTGTAAAAATTATATGTTAGACTAGATACATACATGATCAGTTGGTAAAAATCTCAGACCCTAGTTTGGACCATAAGTGGTAGAAATAAAATGGCGAACCAAACCGACAAAAGTCGAAAATATGAAATCTTGAATTTTTAGGTTGCATGTTAGAAACCGACACTTTGGATGAACTCCGACATGAACCGACAAATTATTTGGACTCTATAAACTAATATATGGGTTGGTTAAAAGTTTCGGGTCAAACCGAGTAGGTTTGACCAAGTCAACAAAAACGACTCGGTGGCTAAAAACGACAAAACTTACTATTTTTGGAAAAATGGTAACAAAAATGGGTTTTGGTGACTTAGTTAATAACTTGGACCTAAAACTAAACTTAGAAAGTTTCCCGAATTAGAAACCGACACTTAGAACACTTGAAATTGGTAAGTGACTCATTAAATTGGTAAGTGACTCATTAAATTGGTAAGTGACTTATGAAATTGGTAAGTGACTTATGAAATTGGTAAGTGACTCATTAAATTGGTAAGTGACTCATGAAATTGGTAAGTGACTCATTAAATTGGTAAGTGACTCATTAAATTGGTAAGTGACTCATGAAATTGGTAAGTGACTCATGAAATTGGTAAGTGACTCATGAAATTGGTAAGTGACTTATGAAATCAGTAAGTGTCTCATAAATTGAGAAGTGACTCATAAATAGAAGAGTGACTCATAAATAGACAAGGTTTGACCAACCTTGACCAGGTTTGACCAGTTTGACTAGGTTTGACAAACTTTGACCAGTTTGACTAGGTTTGACCAACTTTGACCAGTTTGACCAGGTTTGACCAACTTTGACCAGTTTGACCAGGTTTGACCAACTTTGACCAGTTTGACCAAGTTTGAGCAACTTTGACCTACGGTTTAAGACTTATACAAACTGAAATAATCTGTTCGCAACACACGATATGTACTAATAAATATTATACAACAAAACAAACTTAATAATAATGTCTAAATGAATTATTATTACAAACTTTCACCAACGGGTCGTACACGTTTTTAATAAACGAATTTGAACAACTTATTTGGACATACTAGTTGATGAACTAGCTCTAGGTGGATATTAACCCTCCACCTACACGATTGGCTTAAGTGGACATTAACCCCCACTTATACAATCGCAATAGATGGTCTTACAAGACATCTACTTACACAACCTTATACGTTTAGGACGTTAGAAGGTTGCACATCGGCTTGCTTGCTTATTTGATATTTGCTTGATACTTGCTAATCTAAGGTGAGTTTCATAGCCCCCGTTTTACTCGTTTTAACTATTTTGGGGTGAGAATACATACACACATGTTTTATACAACTATCTTTGTACATGCTTTATACAACTGTCGTTATGCAATTGCTTTTATACAACTGTTTTATAAACAATGGATAACAAAGGGAACAATGAAAACAAAGGAAACAAGGGAAAGCAAAGGATAACGCATGAGTGAAACCATAATCCAACAAAGCCCTCGCACATCGTAGTTCGTTAATTATTTGTAAGCGTGAGTATTTGTGAATAGATCTATTGGGGATTGACACTCCCGTCCGGGTTAGGTTGCTCTAACTAGTCAAACGGACGCATAATACTTGACAAACGAGT
The DNA here is from genome assembly GCA_949592205.1 of Helichrysum umbraculigerum. Taxonomy (NCBI): domain Eukaryota; kingdom Viridiplantae; phylum Streptophyta; class Magnoliopsida; order Asterales; family Asteraceae; genus Helichrysum; species Helichrysum umbraculigerum. Next base: position 95,254,595 of record CATIUR010000004.1, read on the forward strand.
GTTTCGGATTAGACACTTGCTGAGGCAACAACAAGGGTTAAGCTTCGAACTATGAGCTCATGACGCAAAGGATAACAAATGATAACAAAGGAAAACAAGGAATAACAATTGATAACAAAGGAAAACAAGGAATAACAAATGATAACCTGATATATATTTTTTACAACAGTTTTTGCATGCGTGCAACGCAACAGAAATCTCATATTTCTTACTTATGTTTACAACTGCTTGCAAACCTATGAACTCACCAACTTTATGTTGACCCTTTTAGTATGTATTCTCAGGTTTGCAGATGCTGTAGGACTACCCACAGAAAACAAGACAGTAGGATGCTTTTGGAAAGCATAGCTTGAGTCGCATTGTTTTCAAACATCAAGGAATTAGAATTGCATTTTACTATATTTTGTAGTTTTAATTATGTAATTCTACTTTTATTATGCGAACTCCAAATACTTTTGTAAATTTCTGAATTATTGTAATGTAACTATTTTCAACATCTCATATAGAGGTCGTTTGTTGTAATCTTTGAGTGATGATATTTGATTTGGTCGTAGCCCCGTGACACCTCATACTTCCGCTGCCACGTGTTTCGGGGGTGCGACAGATTGGTATCAGAGCCTAAGGTTATAGCGAACTAGGATTGCATTAGTGACCTAGACTATAACCATTAGGTTAGTATTCCTTGTTTAGTATGACTGGTTCAGCGATTGCATCATTTGAATTTAATTTAACATAGCCTGATCAACTATGTACAATTAAAGGAGATTCGATGCAAGACCTGAAATGGTTGTAGTGAACAAGAATACAGTAGCAGACATAAACCGAGGATAGAACGGGACCAACCTTTATACGTGCTTATGTGCTAGGCTTTTATGTGTGTATATATATATATATATATATATATATATATATATATGTACAACCTTACATACACTAAACTTATTTTCCACCCTTCACGGCAACCACTCCCACAGCTACGTTACCCAACTCTGAAAACGAGGCTCTAGCCTTACTCGCTACTGTGGAGATTTCCATGGTACCCACTCGCCCAACCGAATCGGGCAACGACATTACCGAATAGGACTCACTTGAGGAGAATCCACCTAAGGATTCGCCACTCAAAATAAGTGACGCATACTTCACCCGCTTCTTTCCGCTCACAACCAAATCACTCGGGAACACATATAGAACTTCAACCGTACGATACTTTGTCACTTAGACGGACTATACCTACTTCCGCCACTTTACTTTCTCCACCTGCTCTCGACCTAGACATATGAATCGCGTGTGTTTTACATCAATAGAAGGACAGACTGATAGACCTCCTCGGACTAGACCTTATCCTATTCATACTATTTCTACTTGATCATGTTTGGTCACTATTTCGACACGTTCGTTAAACGATTTACTCATAACTTGATTCGCGACTTTGACTGCTCCGAACACCTTTATCAAACATTCGTTCATTTCGAAACAATAACATAGTCATGATTGACTACTCTAAGAACACTACTCGGTCATTGTCATGACTACTTTTTGAAACTATGATTTGGCTATTTACAACTCTTGAGACGCGGAGAATCTTCCGACATGAATGCCCCTCCATACGCATAGGAACCCGCTCATCATACCGTTCGGTTACTAGCTGCTAGGCTACGCCGCCACGAGAATAGAATAGACGATATGGATTTTTCATAGACGTAAACTTTCAACCAATTTTTGACAAAACAGATATTTCAACACTTTTCAATCACCAGAGCTTTTGACGAATTTTTGTTATACAGAGTCTTTTGACGTGCTGACAAGAGTTTCCAATGTATTTTGATTGACATTAAGTTTTCAACAGATATTATGATGACATTTTTAACAAATAAAAACCATACCTATAAACAAACACTTGATTTTCACTTAATTTTCTCAAAGATCTACGTTTTCTAACGAACGATAACGACTATTACTTTGAAACACCTGCGGTCTTCTAACGATTTACATATTGGAAATACGTTTACAACGATTTATATTGGATATGATCCAACGAATTACTCATAACTTGCGAATTGTTTACAAACTGGTTTATTGACAGTTTTAACAAACTATTTATTGGAATCCAATTACTACTTTCATTTTTCTTTTATCAAGATTTGATCACTACTTTGTCTCTGTTTTATGAACTACTTTATCTCTGTTTTGTGAGGTACTCTGAAGCTGTTTTAAGAACTGTTTGCGAACTATTTAATGCTCGTTTTCTATGATTTACTATGAACCATTTGAACTCCGTTTTAGGAACTATTTGAATTCTGATTTATGAACTATTTCAACTTTGATTTACCAACTACTTGAACTCTGTTTTATGAACGATTTTGTACTATACTGTGAACTATTTTTGTGAAATTACTTTTACGTATTGTATAATACGACTATGAAACAACTATGGGGGAACTACGATAGCAACTACGAGCCCCACTACGATAATAACTACGATTCCAACTACGATTACATCTGTGATTAAACTTTGGAAACTTTGACAACTTAGAAAACTTGAGACTTGTACTCCGATTTTAGAACTATGCTTTGAACTATGATCTCAACTATGACCTTTTCTTTGATTTCAACTACGATTCCTACCACGAACCACATAGGGATGTTTTCCTACTACGAACCTTATAGTAAATGACCTTACTACGACTGACTATATAGGAATATTTGTCCTACTAATAGTATACGGAGATAATTCTCCAAATGTATACAAACGGATGCTTTGTATCACAACAACGAACTTTCTTTTCATGGACTTAGTTAAACGTCATAATTACTCACACTTTCGCTAGGTACCACACAAACTATGACAACGAGCAAATTTCGAGACGAAATTCTCCTAACAGGGGGAGAATGTGACACCCGACGATTTAGGGTTACTGATAATCCTACTTAAAACCCTAATTACGTGTGTTTAGCTTAGAATTATGCTAAATACTTGTAATTGCTTGTAACTACTTGTATATTTTGTGAATATACGCTTACGTAATTAGTTGTAATTACGCTTACGCAATTTGGTGAAATTGTGCAAAACAACCGGACGGAGTCCGACACAGTATAAATACGGACGTTGGTGAAAAACTTTCTATAAATAACTTAAATCTATTTTTAGAAGTTATTTATCATTATTTATTATTTTATTAAAATAATATACGAAAAACCTAGGCGTTTTGGCTAAAACGTCTCAAACGCAATAGAAACGCGCGGAACGCGCCCGACAATCGAACGAAAGTCAAAATATATTTTAATAATTTAAAATATATTATTTTGTATGAATTTATTATTGATAACATCATATAATAGTTCGTCAATGAAAAACGTCTATTTAAAACGCTACGCGATTAAACCTCCGTAAAACGTGCACGCAAATCGAGGCCGATAAATTATCGGAACATTTTTATAAATATTTTCAAGTATCTAGACAAAATATTTCAAGTGAAAATATCGAAATTTAATTCGTGATTTAAATACGCGTATTAAACGTTTTAACGTATAAATAAACGTCTAAACAAAAGGGTAAACGAACGGGAAACGTAACAATTAATTTGGGAACAAGAAAACGACCAAAATACCCTTGATGGGGCCCCCAAATTCGTTCACCAACTCCCACCCACCCTCTCATACCTCATGCAACCTCATGATTAAGATTCCTTACACCCCCACTCATATTCCATGCATTCCCTCTTTCATTGTCATTCACACTCCTCATTTTCTCTCTATCTTTCTTCACTTTTCCTCTCAAGAAACAACTGAATTAAATCAGTCCTCCACCACCTCAATACACCACCCTATCACCACCACATCACCACCAAGCACCACCACTATAATCCTCCATCATTTTGCAAAGTTATTCAAGAAGATTCAAGCTCACAAGTTCCTCATCATCATTTCAACCTTCTTTCTCCAAAACCACCATTGTGAGGGCTCATATATACTCTTATATATGTTTATTTACATGTTATAATGTCCATGTAAGTTGATTATGTCCAAATACCATGTCAAAATACGTTTTTATACTTTATTCAAGAACATGCATAATCTGCCATCAAAAAGTCAGTATGGTAAAATGGTCGTAGCTTGAGTTATAGGAGGAGTTAGACAACGAATTTTTTTTTAAAAGTTTCGTATTGAAAAGAGATACAACTTTCGTGTTTTACACTTTTTCCAGATCTCTACGTAGTTTTGGCTATAATCGGATCTTTGAACCTGGTCTGGAAGTTTTCGGAAAATGAGTACGGTTCATACGCGAATTTGTTTAAATATGTAAATGGACACTATGGTTGCTGTAAAAATTATATGTTAGACTAGATACATACATGATCAGTTGGTAAAAATCTCAGACCCTAGTTTGGACCATAAGTGGTAGAAATAAAATGGCGAACCAAACCGACAAAAGTCGAAAATATGAAATCTTGAATTTTTAGGTTGCATGTTAGAAACCGACACTTTGGATGAACTCCGACATGAACCGACAAATTATTTGGACTCTATAAACTAATATATGGGTTGGTTAAAAGTTTCGGGTCAAACCGAGTAGGTTTGACCAAGTCAACAAAAACGACTCGGTGGCTAAAAACGACAAAACTTACTATTTTTGGAAAAATGGTAACAAAAATGGGTTTTGGTGACTTAGTTAGTAACTTGGACCTAAAACTAAACTTAGAAAGTTTCCCGAATTAGAAACCGACACTTAGAACACTTGAAATTGGTAAGTGACTCATTAAATTGGTAAGTGACTCATTAAATTGGTAAGTGACTTATGAAATTGGTAAGTGACTTATGAAATTGGTAAGTGACTCATTAAATTGGTAAGTGACTCATGAAATTGGTAAGTGACTCATTAAATTGGTAAGTGACTCATTAAATTGGTAAGTGACTCATGAAATTGGTAAGTGACTCATGAAATTGGTAAGTGACTCATGAAATTGGTAAGTGACTCATGAAATCAGTAAGTGTCTCATAAATTGAGAAGTGACTCATAAATAGAAGAGTGACTCATAAATAGACAAGGTTTGACCAACCTTGACCAGGTTTGACCAACCTTGACCAGTTTGACCAGGTTTGACCAACTTTGACCAGTTTGACTAGGTTTGACAAACTTTGACCAGTTTGACCAGGTTTGACCAACTTTGACCAGTTTGACCAAGTTTGACCAACTTTGACCTACGGTTTAAGACTTATACAAACTGAAATAATCTGTTCGCAACACACGATATGTACTAATAAATATTATACAACAAAACAAACTTAATAATAATGTCTAAATGAATTATTATTACAAACTTTCACCAACGGGTCGTACACGTTTTAATAAACGAATTTGAACAACTTATTTGAACATACTAGTTGATGAACTAGCTCTAGGTGGATATTAACCCTCCACCTACACGATTGGCTTAAGTGGACATTAACCCCCACTTATACAATCGCTATAGATGGTCTTACAAGACATCTACATACACAACCTTATACGTTTAGGATGTTAGAAGGTTGCACATCGGCTTGCTTGCTTATTTGATATTTGCTTGATACTTGCTAATCTAAGGTGAGTTTCATAGCCCCCGTTTTACTCGTTTTAACTATTTTGGGGTGAGAATACATACACACATGTTTTATACAACTATCTTTGTACATGCTTTATACAACTATCGTTATGCAATTGCTTTTATACAACTTTTTATAAACAATGGATAACAAAGGGAACAATGAAAACAAAGGAAACAAGGGAAAGCAAAGGATAACGCATGAGTGAAACCATAATCCAACAAAGCCCTCGCACATCGTAGTTCGTTAATTATTTGTAAGCGTGAGTATTTGTGAATAGATCTATTGGGGATTGACACCCCCGTCCGGGTTAGGTTGCTCTAACTAGTCAAACGGACGCATAATACTTGACAAACGAGTGTTCCGGATTAGACACTTGCTGAGGCAACAACAAGGGTTAAGCTTCGAACTATGAGCTCATGACGCAAAGGATAACAAATGATAACAAAGGAAAACAAGGAATAACAATTGATAACAAAGGAAAACAAGGAATAAAAAATGATAACCTGATATTTTTTTTACAACAGTTTTTGCATGCGTGCAACGCAACGGAAATCTCATATTTCTTACTTATGTTTACAACTGCTTGCAAACCTATGAACTCACCAACTTTATGTTGACCCTTTTAGTATGTATTCTCAGGTTTGCAGACGCTGTAGGACTACCCACAGAAAACAAGACAGTAGGATGCTTTTGGAAAGCATAGCTTGAGTCGCATTGTTTTCAAACATCAAGGAATTAGAATTGCATTTTACTATATTTTGTAGTTTTATTTATGTAATTCTACTTTTATTATGCGAACTCCAAATACTTTTGTAAACTTCTGAATTATTGTAATGTAACTATTTTCAACGTCTCATATAGAGGTCGTTTGTTGTAATCTTTGAGTGATGATATTTGATTTGGTCGTAGCCCCGTGACACCTCATACTTCCGCTGCCACGTGTTTCGGTGGTGCGACATATATATATATATATATATATATATATATATATATATATATATATATATATATATATATATATATTTAGGATTAGGATCAAGGGAGAAGGAAATTTAGGTGGAGAAGAGAGAGAAGCAATATGATTCAGTATTTTTATTACTATGATTCAACTTTTTATTACTTGAATTATAGTAATAAAAATACTGAATCATATTGCTTATCACTCTTCTCCACCTAATTTTTCTTCTTTTTTGATCTCGTTACTATATATATATATATATATATATATATATATATATATATGCATTTATACGAATTTACCATATCTATGGCTCAGACGTAGTGAACTGCTATGTCGTGGTTACATTTTTCATTGACTTTAAATATAGTACGTCCGATTCCGTTGACTCCTCATCACAACCGTTCTATATTCCAGTATTTCGGTTATTTTGCTCCAAAACGGCGGTTTTCTGGGAGGAGTCTACAACCGGTGACAACCGTTCCACGTTCTCCGCAATTTTTGGGCGCTCAAATATATCAGGAACAACTTGATTTCAATGGCTTCGATTATCTGGTATATTCTCAAATTCAAAATTACATCAGGTTCCATTCAAATTGACAACATAAGGGATTCAGAATCCAAAGCTATCAAATCCTATTATGATTTTGCTCTGAAATTAATTTCCTCTCAGCCATTGTTCCCCCAAATCATTGATGTCATAAACCCTAGAAATAGTGCTCCAGCCTCGGTTGGACAACAAATTAATCAGGTAAGTAGTTGCTAATACATATTTACTTATGAAAAAGAGTTACGATGTATACTGAATTTAAGTTACAGGAGTACGAAATCAAGATTCAAATTGTAGGTGTTGAAGTTTTCTCCATGCTCTTTTAATGACGAAGAACGTGGTATTTTTTGTTGTTATACACATAATCTGTGTTGCTTCGTTTTCTTTACTGTATGGTTTTGATTCAATTATTTATCATGGTTTTTATTTATTTAATATTGAGTTTTATGAAGTTTCCAAAGGATTGGAGTTGCTAACAATCTGAGTTTCATATTTCGATCTTCATCTCCTATGTTTCTGCCCACCGAGTATTTGATGAAATGCAGTCCTAAGAATTGGCTGACTTAATTTTGTGAGTTTTGCAGGGCTATGTATTGGACGTAGTAAAAGGAAGGAGAAAGATGGATTTTACCTCAACTTGCTTTGTTTTGGATACAATTATGATCAGGTTTGGCTTATAGTTTCCAACCCTTTCATTTCTGTATTGTTTTAGTATTAACAGTATGTCAATATTTTTTTTATTCTCATCTATTGTATTGCCTCAAATTGCTTCATAATTAGGATACCTTTTTGGATATTACAAATTCAATAATTTATATGATTATTTATGTGTCTTGAACTATAGGTACTCCATACTCTTTTAGTTTACCAATATAAAAATAGGGGTGTAACATTGACATGTATGCATCAGATTCCTGATTGTTTTTATTATGTTACAACTGGTTAATTTTAGCTGAGGTTTGATTGTGTTCACCCAAATTTTGTTAATTGGATCTTTGTTTTTCAATTTAGGTTTTTGTATAATCTTGAAATATTCAATATCACCACATAAAGTTTCTTTAAATTACTCGATTTCCCAAAATTTCAGATATTCCTAAGTTAGTAATTTCAGGTTGGTTTGACTTTAAAACTTATGTTTCAGATATTTCCCAATTCAAATCAAAGACAAAATGTTATTCAAGCATCAGTTTCCAATGAGCTCTTTGAAAAGAATAACCTCCCTAAAGAGTGAGGTCCTATGAACACAGCAAAGCTGTTTACATATGCATAATTAGTCAGTGCAACTGATAATTTTGATGCTGTCCATTATATGGGTGAGGGTGGATTTGGCAAAGTCTATAAAGGAAGTTTGGAAGATTCTGATCAGGTTAGTGAATCGATCTTTCTGTTGATGTATATTAGAGGGGGCAATTTCAGCCATGTAATTATATGGAATGGTTGATTGGGCTTTGTTAAATCTCAAGCGGGGCCAAATAAAAAAAAATGCAACTTTAAAAGCAATGGATCAAATGGCTTAAACATGTTGAAAGACACCCAAAGTTCATATTTTTATTGCATTACAACTTTTTACACCATTTCAAACAAGAATCTTAGAGTATTATTGTAATACAGAGGAGTACTGTCTTTGTAACCGAAATTGGTGCACACCTCAGGTTAGATTATATATCACGGTGTTAGCTTGATTTTTGATTGTATTTCATTGCTGTTAATGCATTTAGGATTCAAGTGTTGTATATTTGGGGTAAGGTTGGGTCAATGAGAAGCAGTAATTCAAAGTAGTTTATGCTTGGTAAAATGATTTCGTGAGATACAACTGTTGTTGGGGTTTAGCTAGGTTTAGTTTCACTTGAAGTGATTGTCAAATGCCCAATGAATTGTTGTTTTCTAAATTGTTGTGACTCATACCCGTGTCGGTATTTATTTTTTTTATTTTTATATATTTTTTTAAGGCAAACTCACACACACCTAGCTACCCACATGAAAATCATATGTGCGACTCAATCCATTGATTTTGCTCTCTCTAATCGAAGTATGTTGTTTGATTTTTACAGGGAGAAAACTATGGGATTAGCCTGGACCTGATATGACGTTGGCGAGAGATACTCGTACTAAAGTGTTCCGAAAGAAAATAGACTAGAGAAGGATCATGCCAAAGGTGTCGGTCAATGGGCTTAGAGAAACAGTAAGTAGTATAATATGTCTACAATGCCTAGCTTTTCTATTTTCACTTTTACCCTCAAGTACTTTTGTCCTCTTCTTACCCCTATTTATGAGACTGAATTCGTATTCACAAGGTTACTTATGCACCACTAAAGTTATATAGATGGACCGTTGGTAGAGTTCAATCTTATGGTATGAAAGTTATCCTGACTTTGTTCACCCACTCACTGCCGCCAAGGGTTGGGGATTGCCGATTGTGTAGGATGGAACTAAGATAGATGCTAAATTAATTTATCAGTTTTACTAGGTTAGTCTACATAACATAACTTTTATTATAGAGTTAAATCGGGATTTTGGGTGACACTTTTATAAACCAAACATGTTGCAGGGTGGTTAATGATGGTGTATTTGAGGTGGTTAAGTACTGGATCACATTTAACGAGCTTCATGTATGATGTATTCACGTATTATTGTGTTGGACCGTAGTAGGATCAACAAATATATTATAGTTCCAGATTTAGCCATCAACAGCTGGACCCAATACAGATGTTGATGGTGCACAAATTACATAACTTTAAGGAATGATGTATGCTTGCATGTTTGTGATCAATGCATGTATTGATTTAGTATATCCAACTTATTCTCTTTTCTTGCAACCTTTGACGTCAATACTAGAGGACACTCTGTTGGAGATATAGTAGAAATTGGGATCGGTTCATGTACATTTACCATGCTAATTATATTTGTACTTTGGTGGAGAGGTTATATAGGAGGGGATAAAGAAGATTAAAGTAAGATCAATATATAAGGGATTCTGTAAGAAGTTGGCTTCTATTAGACGTAGTAAAATGGGTGGGTTGAATAACAGGCAAAACATGTTTGAGTTAAAATGGGTTGTTAATTAATCTGGGTTAATCTTGGGCTTGGTCTGGTGGCTTGAACCGTAATATTTGAACCCAATTTGGAGGCCCAAGTGTCAGTTCATGTCTATATTAGTATTTATATAAAGCTCTATTAGAAGCTAATATTCAGTTACACTTTATAGGATTCTAGCTTCATTTTTCTAATTTTTCTTCTACAGGCCTATGCTTATTTGCCGGTATCATTTCCCCATTGGTTTTTAGTTCTCTAACAGGTGAGAGTAAATTGCTTGCATGTGCTGCTTCGTGATAAGATTTGATTGTTGTTATTAAAGTTTATTTTTCTCCCAACTTTCTTATTCTCCAATGATGCTTCATTTTCATTTCAAGTTCATGGTTTTAGTATTATGTGTGCTACTTTGTTATCGTATGATATCTATTTTGGGCCAAAAGATGACTTAAAGCCGGAAGGTGCGACAAGTTGTTTATTAATGAATATGTTTATGCTGTTTTATTATATCTTAAGTGGGCCAAACTAAAAAGGTTAGCTAATAAGGGAAACGGGTCAAACAAATTAGTTATCGTTGACATCTATTTTTTTGTATACAAGTGTATATTGAACCTTGTATATTATTTTTTTAGTTATAAATAGCACATTAGTTATTTATATTATATTGTAAAAATGGGCACAATATTGTTTTAGATCAACACACAACCAGACTTAACCGGTTTGATGTTTCTATCCAAGTCCAATTAACTGAGATTTTTAATGTTTGCCTCTCTTATTTTAACTTCCAACTTTGACATGATTGATCATTACAGCTTATTTGAATTCTATAGATTAGTTTCTTGCGTAAGAATGTTCCTACTCGTAGTAACTTGAGAAAATGATTCCATTACTTTTAAAAATGAAAATCTACAAGTTCTATAAATAGTGATGGCTAACATAGACAGGTTATAGACAAGTTACTGAGCTGTTGATCTTTTTATTTTAGTTTTCTAATTACTATTTCTACATAGACAAGGATGGCGTTGGGTAGGGAGGAAAAAAGGAAGAGAAAAGGTAGTCTGACTGATAGTGATAAAATCACTAGATATAAGCTACCAGGAAGGATAGCAAGAACCAGGAAGGTATCCTGGTACATCCTGCTGGTTGTGTAATAATAAAGAAGAAGATTGGCGTCAAGTGTGTGAAGATGAAAATACGAACATAGACACGCCAGGTACAATGCTCAAAGGATCACGTATGGGCATACCGATAAAGAAGTATGCATGAAGGTAATGAAAGGAATGAATGGAACATGCATCTTATCAATAAAGAGCACACTTTATCCTTTTTTTTATTCCGTTGTTGAGGTATGCCTTTCATCGAGTCTTATTAAGCTGCCAGTATGTAGCTGTCATGAATGTAAGTCACCCTTATAGTCTGACTATATCCATGAGGATCGATTGTTATCTTATTGAATACGAAAGTGTTATATCTATTATGTTATGTAAAATGTAAATATATGTCAATTTTACAGTATTACTGTTTGTTTATATGGCACCGTTTATCTGGGCAACGCCCGGGTTTAAATACTAGTTAAATAGAAGCTTAAAGTAATTCTGAACTTGTAAACCTTAAGATACTATACATCTAAACGTAACTTTCCTTTTTAAATGGGATAAATGCAAGCTAAAGGCCAGATTCAGCTATCATAATTCTACTTCTCCAAATATTTTTATCAGAGGTCATGTCCTCAAATAAAAGGCCTTCAATGTCTTCTTTCAATCTATCAACCCACCCAAGTTTTGGTCTACCTCGTTTTTCACGCCGTCAACAATGAGCGTTTCCACTCTCCGAACTATGATGTCTGTGATATCCTCCTAACATGTCAAAACCATCTATGTCTTTCTTCTCTCAGTTTTTTGATGAAAGTTGCTACTTCTAAATCTGTCCTAAAAACTCCATTCGACAACATGTCTTACATGGTTTTACCATATATTCACCATAATATCCTCATTTTGGCCACTTCCATTCTAATTGCTTGGACCCTTGTAAGAGGCCAGCACTCTGACCCGTACCACATAAGGCACTTTCTTGTTGCACAAAATTCATGTAACCGCTCGTCACTTCAACCATCTTGCGTGTATATGATCGGTCACATCATCAACAGATGAGACCACTTGGGGATAAGGACGGAAGTATGGATGGAGTGGGAATCGTCCTCACCGTTTGTTGTGGTGAAAATGTGAAATTGACCGAGCACAACGACAAAAAACGCAAGCTTCACCCTTTTTATCCTTTCCTTTTCCTTTTCAATGCTATATTCAATTTAAATAATAACTAAAAAAAGTTTAAGAAACCAACAATTTTTAAAGAAGAATATATATGGAGAGTTAAGTTGCAGGTTCTATAAGAAGAAGAAAAGCTTTTTGGAATATCTTTCCTTCAATTTTTTTTTCTCCAACCATATATCCTACTCCAAAAGCCCAACTCCAAAACTTCTATATTAAATTATTCAACATTGTGCACAATTATTTGATTATTTAATAAAAAAAAAACATAGACATTTTAATTTTTAATTAAAAGTTCATATGCAAAAATCATATACTTTTGGTTAAAGTTTTAATAATTGATGTGGATAAATATTATTGGACACTTACTCTAAATAATTAATAGTAGTCAAATTATTTAATTAATACAACTAAAATTTAAAACGTACAATAACGACTACATTTTACTTCAACATTATCTTTTAATTTCCTAAATTACCATATTGATCCCATAAATGTCCGATAAGTGTATTTCGAAGTTCAAAGTGGGTATATTTTGTAATCGTACTTTTATTGATAGTTGGCTCGTTTAATGATTTAAGTAAATTTTTCGATATAGAAGGAAATGACGATTATGTTCCTAGATTTTAATTTTTTTCTACTATATTGTAATCGTACTTTTATTTAGTTGTAGTCTTTTATCAATATGATTGGAATATTTAATACTACGTATTTCTTAATCATTATTCTATTTATAATTGTTTATGCTTTTTTAAATATATTGATATAACACTATTATTATGTTATTATTTGTATTTATATTTGATAGTGACTAATCCCTCTTATATATTAAAAGAGGATTAGATTACCTAATCTTTTTTTAAATAGCTTTTAAGCATTTAGCCCCCCCAATTTATGATTAGCAAATAAATCTGTAGGCTTATTATTAAATTACCTGATTACCCCTTGTGACACCCCGCAAATTTAAACGCGATTATAAACGTTAAACATTTGCATTTTAGGCTAATTCCCTACTTGAGTGAATTCACAACACATATTAGAGGTAAGTCTAGCAAAGCCCAACTAGTTAATACGTGTAGTATTACTTATTTCGTAATTAATTGTAATTACGTACAAAACGTTCGGAACAAATCCGACAAAAATATATAACCGTTGGTGAACTAAATTATTAAATAATATGAAATTATTTAATAACATTATTATTTACTAAATATTATGTCGATAATATTTAACAAGTATTCCGTATCGTACTAAACAATTCGTACGCGACAGGAATGTGTAATTCGCGCCCGACAATCAAAATAATCACAAATTATATTTTCCTAACTTAAAACAAAATATTTTGATGAAATACTTTTATTAAAAATATCGAGTTTCGAATCGATAACGAAAATGTATATAAATAACGCATAACGTTTAAACGAACGACGAAACGAACGGGTAAACGGGTACCGCACCTAACGTAACTTTGGGGAAACAATTTAACACACCCATGTGGGGTAGGACCCACAGAAATCAGCAGCCAAGCATGGCATGCCATTCCCTTTCTTGTGGCTTGTTGACTACAACATCAACCACCACCCCATACCTCCTTCACCATTCACCCTCTCTACTATAACACCCCTCATTTAATACAACAATATTATATTAATTACCACGGAAGCGTATTCTTAAATACATATTTCATAAAACTTTGCCATGAAATTTTCGCAAACCTTTACACAACCTGTTTAACTAGTAATTCAAACATAGTTAACTTGTTTACAAACAGGGGCATTATATATTACAAAACATTATTTATAACAAACAAAATCAGAGTTGCAAGTTTCAAACATTCCCAGCATCAAAACGTCCCTTCCTGGCTACCCACATAATTAAACATAACCTGCAGGAAGTAAATTGAGGGATTAGTACGAAGCTAAGTGAATGAATAATCACTACAATTCAATTTAGCTATCAATTTGTTCACAATCAATAATGCAACAAATATCGTCAAGAGGAACGGTGGTTCCTAGAGACCCTGTTCCGGGTGGCCCCATCAGAACACTTAAACCAACTGTAGGCCAAAACAGTGAGTAACCGCTAACTTATTGCTAATCTTCATCAACACATGTACACAACCCTGTGTTGATCAACAATAGCAAACAAGTCCAACCAACAATCTAGTTGACCTCTGTATTTTACATTCCAGCTCAAATGTTTATCAAACAACCAATCAAATGGCGTATCAATACAAATTAGGCATTCTATCAGTAGTAATCCTATAATTACTAATTGAAATCAAACTGTTATAACCAATCAAACTGTGAGTTTCAAATCCACTCACCTGATTCGTCTCAGTTACTTACTCAGCAGTCTTATCTCGCTGAGCCCTTGGATTATCTGAAAACACAAAATCAATCATAAATTAGTAATTTGTTTTCTATTAATAGTCATTATGTAAATGAACACATTACATAAGTAATCAGACTATTAATCCAATCCAAACATAAACAACGATACTCTTTATATATATATATATATATATATATATATATATATATATATATAGCTAAGTTCATAAACTTAACTAATCATCAATTTTATTCATGCAAACGTGATCCAGGCATAGAGTGGTGGGATCGCGTTCCATAGAAGAAAAGGTTCTGTGACAGATTTTCATTTGGCAACACGATCCGGATAACATGGCTGGATCGCATTCACAAGAAGAAAACGTTATGTAATCAATTTTCACTAGGAAACGCGATCCGGGCAAGGGTTCAGGATCGCGTTCCCATGTTTTTCAGCTCTTATATGAACCTGCAAACACACAGCTCGAACCCAAGTACTTATATAACCATTTTAGCTCAACAATTTCAGTTTGTACACTACCAAATCACTCAAATATCAGTATATACATACTCTAACACCTCATTCAAGTTTCAAATCACATATACTTCAATAATTTGCATAATACTACTCAAAACTCATTTCAAATATTCAAACACTTACCACTTAATATAAGAACAAGATGATTATGATGATTAGATAGCTAAGATCAAGATCAAAATCAGCTCAAGATCACCACAAGATCTTTGATTTCTCTATGTTTTTCATATAGAAGTGTTTAGGTTTAAAGTTATTGATGTTTCAAGGAACTTAAGAAACTTTCCTATTTGGGAAAGTTATATAAGTCGGCTCAATCACAAACCGACCCCGTATCCACTTAAAACAATCCCTTTATACATATATTGCCTGGAACCTAAAAACCATTTACGATTTTAATTACTTTATTTTAGGGGTGAGCATGGGTCGGTTTGGGTCGGTTATGACCCTTAACCGAACCCAAAACCGAAATTTCGGTTATGGAAATTTCTTAACCGTTCGGTTTCGGTTAAATCGGTTATGGTTAATCGGTTTTTGGGTAGATTTTGGGTCGGTTAACCGTTAACCATTGGTTAACCGCTTGAAAAAGAAAAATTATGAAGTAATGGAATCATCGAGCTCCTAGTTGTGGTGGTGTTGTCGATATCTTTCGAAGAACATCACTATTTCTAAAGGTTGTATTTACGGGTAGAAGAGAAAGTGGCTTTAAATGTAACCTAAAAATGGAATGGACTACATAATTAACTAGTGGGCTTAAAGTTTGAGAGTTTCCTAACGGGTCATTATGCTACTTAGTATTAAATTGTATGCATCTATCAATTTAATCCAATGACTGTAAGTAGCAGTAGATTGGTGTTAAATGGGTAGTTTTTGCTACTGTAGGCGTGAGATGTATTGATGCGGGTAAAGGTTTTTCGGATGCATTCATATGCTTGTTTAATTTCTGAAGGCCAGGAAAATCACGGAGTTAGTTTTAGTTGGAAAGCTATATTCGGCTCTGTCACAATCTGATAGTTTGTTGCCTTAGTAGAAATGTAAATAGTATTGTGCTGTCATGCAGGGTAGTTTTTATGTTTGTATAGATAGATTTATTTAGATAGATATCCCCTGCTTGAATCTTTGTATATTTTGGTTGGTATTCAATAATTTTTTGCCTTTTCTAAAAAAAATTTAGCTCAACATATATTACCTATTTACATTACATATTTATTTGTATAATGAAAATATAAGTAAAAAAAACTAAGGGTGGGTCGGTTCGGTTAAATAGGGTCGGTTAATGGGTCTTAACCGTAACCATAACCAATCTAATCGGTTAATGGAATTATAATAACCGAACCATCGGTTAAGCTTTGGGTCGGTTAAATTGGGTCGGTTAAATCGGTTAATTTGGTTGTGGGTCGGTTAACCGGTTTCTATGCTCACCCCTACTTTATTTTACCGTCACCTATATTAGTTTACAACAACTAATATTTTATGATTCACAATAAGTAATTAATATTAGATAATTTCTAACACAATTAAATAACAATTTAAATAAGAAATTACCAGACCGGTACGGAGGATGTTACAATTCTCTTCCCCTTAAAAAGATTTCGTCCCCGAAATCTCAACTCTATCAAACAATCCAGGATATCTGGATCTCATACTCTCCTCAGTTTTCCACGTTAGGTTTGATTTCAAACTATGTTTCCATTTCACTAACACCATGGGAATCTGTTTCTTCCTAAGTTTGGAAACTTTTCGGTCAAGAAGTTCAACTGGTTCTTCAACTAACTTCTGACTTTGATCAACTTTCAAATCTTTTAAAGGAAGAATTTGAGACTGGTCTTCAACGTTACATTTCCTCAAATAACAAATGTTAGACGTATCATGAATACCAGCAAGTTCTGGAGGAAGATCTAATGTAACTGATTGATCATTAACAATCTGACGAATTCTAAATGGTCCAATGTATCGAGGAGCCAACTTTCCACGCTTTCCAAAACGAATTACCCCCTTCCAAGGCGAAACTTTCAAATAAACAAGTTCACCTTCAACAAACTTAATAGGTCGACGTTTAGGATCAGCATATTGTTTCTGTCTGTCACGTGCAGCTTTCAACTTTTCACGAGCAACTGCCACTTTATCAGCTGTCATCTGCACAATATCTGGATCTGCAAACTGTTTCTCACCTGCCTCTAGCCAACACATAGGCGTTCTACAACGGCGTCCATATAACATCTCGTAAGGAGGCATACCAATACTAGAATGATATGAGTTATTATAAGCAAACTCAACTAATGGCAAATGAGAATCCCAATAACCACCATATTCCAAAATACAAGCTCTCAACATATCCTCCAATGTCTGAATTGTACATTCTGACTGACCATCTGTTTGAGGATGATAAGCTGTACTAAGATTCACACGTGTACCCAATTCATGCTACAAACTTTGCCAAAAATGAGATACAAATCTAGGATCTCTATCAGATACAATTGATAATGGAATCCCATGTCTCGAGACTATTTCATTCACATATAATTTTGCCAATCTACTCAGAGACGCAGTCTCACTGGCAGCCAGAAAATGTGCACTTTTAGTCAATCGGTCCACAATAACCCAAACCATATCATTTCCTCGGGCAGTTCGAGGCAACTTGGTTACAAAATCCATAGTCAAATGTTCCCACTTCCATTCAGGAATTTCAAGCTGTTTCAACGACCCATACGGCTTCTGGTGTTCAGCTTTCACTTGAGAACAAATATGACAATAACTAACAAACCTTGCTATGTCCATCTTCATCGTAGGCCACCAATACAAAGGTTTCAAGTCATTGTACATTTTCATACTTCCAGGATGTACAGATAATTTGGACTTATGGGCTTTATTCAGAATAACATCCCGAAGACCACCAAACAAAGGAATCCAAACACGAGACTGAAAGGTTTTTAATCCTCTCGAATCATCTAATAACAATTCCTTTCTATTCAACATAATTTCAGATTTTAAATTATGATCTAACAAAGCTTCCAACTGTGCAGCTTTTATCTGACCCACCAAATCAGAAGATACTTCTAAACGCATAAAATAAACTCGATCAGGAGTTACCTTGCGGCTTAAAGCATCAGCAACCACATTGGCTTTCCCTGGATGGTATTTAATCTCACAATCATAATCTTTGATTAACTCTAACCATCGCCTCTGACGCATATTCAGTTCTTTCTGTGAAAACATATACTGAAGACTCTTGTGATCTGTACAAATAACACACTTCGTACCATACAAGTAATGCCTCCAGATTTTCAAAGCAAATACAACTGCTGCAAGTTCTAAATCATGGGTAGGATAATTTCTTTCATGAGGTTTGAGCTGACGAGAAGCATAAGCAATCACACGATCTCGCTGCATCAAAACACAACCCAAACCAGCAATCGATGCATCACAATAAACAATGAAATCATCAGACCCCTCTGGCAATGCTAACATAGGAGCCTGGCATAACAACTGTTTCAAAGTCTGAAAAGCTGTTTCTTGCTGTTCAGTCCAAACAAATTTTTCATCCTTACGGGTTAATTTAGTCAACGAACCGGCAATTTTAGAAAAATCTTTAATAAACTTCCGGTAATAACCCGCCAAACCAAGAAAACTCTTTATTTCTGAAGTAGACTTTGGAGCTTTCCAATTCATTACAGCTTCAATTTTCGAAGGATCAACTTTAACACCATCATTACAAATAATGTGACCCAAAAATTGTACTTCTCGAATCCAGAATTCACATTTAGAAAACTTTGCATATAAATGTTCTCTTTTCAAGGTTTCCAACACTAACCTCAAATGCATTCCATGTTCTGATTGATTTAGAATATACCAAAATATCATCAATAAATACAATCACAAATTTATCAAGAAAAGGTCGACATACACGGTTCATCAAATCCATAAAAACTGCTGGAGCATTCGTCAAACCAAAAGGCATAACCAGGAATTCAAAATGACCATACCTGGTACGAAATGCAGTTTTTGGAATATCACAATCACGAACACGAACTTGATGATAACCTGACCTCAAATCAATCTTTGAATAAAATGAAGATCCCTGCAACTGATCAAACAAATCATCTATCCTGGGCAAAGGATATTTATTCTTTACTGTTCGTTTATTCAATTCCCTGTAATCAATGCACATTCGAAAAGACCCATCTTTCTTTTTCACAAACAAAACTGGTGCACCCTAGGGAGAAGAACTAGGTCTAATGAATCCCTTATCCAACTACTCCTGTATCTGATTCATCATTTCACGTATCTCAGACGGAGCTAATCTATAGGGAGCTTTGGCTACAGGCGACGAGCCGGGAACAAGATCAATCTGATATTCAACTTCCCTAACCGGTGGTAAGCCAGGTAATTCATCAGGGAACACTTCCGGATATTCAGAAACAACCGGAACATCAGAAAGAGATTTCTTTTCTAACTTCACGTCAATCACATAAGCTAGGTACGATTCACAACCTTTAAACAAGGATTTCCTAGCTTTCATCATGCTAATTAAAGGTATACAACCACTATCCCGCTCTCCTCGAGCCACGACATATGACTCTTCAGAGATTGGAATTCTAATCAGTTTATTGTGGCAATCTATGCTTGCTTTACACTGACTTAACCAATCCATGCCAATAATCACATCGAAACTAGCAATCGGCATCAACAGAAAGGAAATTGGGAAAGTCTGGCCATCTATCATAATTCTAGCTCCAATCACCGAAGTGGTAACAGGAACTAATTTGCCACTAGCTATTTCTACTTCAACTGGGTTTGTAATCACAGTAAGTATCATTTTCAACTTATCACATAAACACACAGATACAAAAGAACAATTTGCACCTGAATCAAACAAAACACGTGCTGGTACAGAGTTTACAAGAAAAGTACCAGTGATAACGTCTACCAGTGATAACGTCATCTGTGTGGACAGCTTCATCCACTGTCATCTGAAAAGCCCTACTAACTGCAGATGGCGGAGTCTTCCGCTTCTGACCGGAAGATGACTAACCAACAACCGATCCTGAACCCTGTCTCTTAGCCTCGGTACACTGATTTGCACGATGACCTTCCTTATGGCAATTCCAACACACATAAGTAGGAAAAACACAATCTTTGGCTTCATGCCCAATCACACCACATTTCACACATCTAGTGGTTTGCACAGTACACGGCCCAAAATGTCTAGCTCTACATTTAATACACCAATTGGGACGATCAGAAGTACCACCATGACTTTATTGTTTCTTACCCTGCTGATTTCCTTGCCACCGCTGCTTACCTTTACTAGAAGATTCACTCCTAGATTTCTGAGAAACCATTTCTTTACTTGGTGCATCTTGAGGTCTCAAATCACTGTCAACAGACCGAGCTAACATAAAATCTTGAGAAAGAGATCCAGCTAACCTCACTGAAGTTCGATAATGATTAGGTAAAGTACCAACAAACTGATCTATTCGAGTTCTCTCATCAGGAACCCACTGCTGAACAAACCTGAGTTTCTCTGAAAACTGATTAATCAAATCATCCATTGACATTTTATCAGTTAACTGCAAATCCATAAACTCCTTTCTAATCCGAGCTATATCAAAGTTTGAACAATACTGCTTACAAACTTCATTATGAAAATCAGGCCATCGGATAGAGGCTTTTTGAAAAGGAGATAACACAGAAGTAATCGAATCCCACCAATTCATAGCTGCTCCTTTTAACAGTTGAGTTGCATAAGGAACCTTTAATTCTTCCTCACATTGGCAAACTTCAAATTTCTTTTCAATATCCCTCAACCAATCTAGAGTTACGGAAGGATTTGTACTACCAGAATACACAGACGGGTTACTGCTCATGAAGGTTTTAAAAGAACACACCTTTTGTTTTGGCAGTGAAATCGTACTAAACACAGGATGATATGATTCAGCCTCTTTTTGTTGTTTATACATTCTGAGTGCTTGATTTTCCTCTTCCAAATGAAGGAGATACTCATCTCTTTCTAACTCCTCTCTAGCATGGAAAGAAGTACCAGCATGCTCAGTCCGGTCATCATGCGTTTCAACAGGAACTTCAGGCCTTGAGACATTTTCAGGGTTAACAGGTAGTTGTTCGTTATCCGCCATATCTGTAAACACAACAACAGCTCACAAATCGTTAATCGTTAGCACCTATCCTACTAACAGATTCATACTCAGTACATAATCCCGTTCCCAAGAATGTTTGACACAACACAATCAAAGTTTAGGATTGAACATACTATCAAGTTCAATTCACCCAAACTATTGCTCTGATACCAACTTATAACACCCCTCATTTAATACAACAATATTATATTAATTACCACAGAAGCGTATTCTTAAATACATATTTCATAAAACTTTGCCATGAAATTTTCGCAAACCTTTACACAACCTGTTTAACTAGTAATTCAAACATAGTTAACTTGTTTACAAACAGGGGCATTATACATTACAAAACCTTATTTATAACAAACAAAATCAGAGTTGCAAGTTTCAAACATTCCCAGCATCAAAACGTCCCTTCCTGGCTACCCACATAATTAAACATAACCTGCATGAAGTAAATTGAGGGATTAGCACGAAGCTAAGTGAATGAATAATCACTACAATTCAATTTAGCTATCAATTTGTTCACAATCAATAATGCAACAAATATCGTCAAGAGGAACGGTGGTTCCTAGAGACCCTGTTCCGGGTGGCCCCATCAGAACACTTAAACCAACTGTAGGCCAAAACAGTGAGTAACCGCTAACTTATTGCTAATCTTCATCAACACATGTACACAACCCTGTGTTGATCAACAATAGCAAACAAGTCCAACCAACAATCTAGTTGACCTCTGTATTTTACATTCCAGCTCAAATGTTTATCAAACAACCAATCAAATGGCGTATCAATACAAATTAGGCATTCTATCAGTAGTAATCCTATAATTACTAATTGAAATCAAAATGTTATAACCAATCAAACTGTGAGTTTCAAATCCACTCACCTGATTCGTCTCAGTTACTTACTCAGCAGTCTTATCTCGCTGAGCCCTTGGATTATCTGTGACAACCGTCAATTTAGGACTAGAATTTAGTGCCTAAACAAGTATTAATACATGTAATTAGTTCTGTGCTAGGCTAATTAATGTATCAATTATTATATATATTGTTGGATATATATCTACGCAATGATGCGGTTTGTTTAAATCGTACGAGTTTCAAATCGAACGAATTTCGATTCAATAAATACGGACGTTGGTGAACAAATTTTATTAAGTAATACAAGGAATGATTAATAACGTTATCGTATTTAAAAATATTATGTCAATAATATTTCGTATCCAAGTTTTATCACACAATTATTATAAACGCGAATAAAATGTAATTGCGCAAACAAAATGAGACAAATCACCGTTTATAATATAATTATTAACTGTTTAGTAAAATACTTCAACAAAAATACTGAATAATCATTTGTATTTTAAAACGTATGTTAAAACCTATAAAATAATTATTTAACGTTTGAACGACGGGGAAAACGAACACCACACGGAGCGGAAACGCGGGGCGAAAATGGGAGTTAACCTCCCATTCCCACCATCTTTTTCTTTCACTTTTCACTTTCCTTTCTCTCTCTCCTCTCTTATTTTCTCTCTATCACCACCATTTTCACCATACACCTTAAACCACAAAATACTAGCATCAAACCACCTCGAATCTTCAAGCTCGTTTAGGATAAAAGACTCACGGCTTCACGATCTACAACCTTACCTTTCCGGAATTTCATTTCGGCAATTTGTAAGTTTCCGACACAACTTCGAAAACTCTCGTTTTTAAGTTTTATAACTTGATAATTGTTTCTCTAAGCTTGTAATGTCCTAAAATGGGTTGGGTAAGAATATTAGGCCGATCGATGGCCGGAAAACGCGTTTTTAAGGTTGAAACTCCGATCAGACCCCGTACGTCGCATTTGGCCTGGAGCAAATGCGACGCAGCGACTTACGTCGCACGAATCCTCGACGTCGCATATAGCGACGCAGCCTATTACGTCGCATTGACTTGCGAATGTCGCACATAGCGACGCAGACCTTAACGTCGCCAACTTAACCAACGTCGCATTAGCGACGCAGAACCCTACGTCGCATTGAATTGCGAACGTCGCAACATGCGACGTAAACACTCACGTCGCACCCAATGTCGCACCCAACGTCGCACAAACCAGAAAACACAGATTTTCACTAAGTGTCGAGACCCTAAATTTTATCACTCGATTTCACCAAATTTCAAGTCCAGATGCGTTTTTCCTTAAAGCAATGTAGTAGAAATAAAAATTTTCCAAGCTGACCTGGCAGCTCGACCCCAGCCAGGGGCTCTGCCCCCGGACCCCCGTACTTAGATTTCGTAACGGCTTCTAAAGCACAATCAAAACACATTTTTCAAGTAAAAACGCTACGAAATCAAAATAATAATAGTTGAGATTATTATGACAAATCCGTCACCAACTGGCCGTACACGTTTTCAAATACTAAAAATCAAATAACCAAATCTTAGTAATTTGGACAAGGCAATCAACCAAATCGGGGTAATTTGGACAAACAACTACAAAGGTAGTCTTTCGAGATACCTAATCAATTAATAACCATCGCGTGTCATGGACACCTTCAGGTTACAAGTCTTCGGACAACACATCACAGCTAATCAATTCAAGTTTATTCCAATAAACACTCAAGGCTCAGGTGAGTTTCATGGCCCCATTTTCACTACTTTTACTAGGGGTGTGATATTACTACTTCATTTTGTTTTACAAGTAGAACGCAAGTGACAAACTTCAAATACTACATGAGTTTCAAGCTAATCAATTTAAAGTCCTCCATAGCATAGTCTCTAGTATTTATAGCGTGAATGTTAGTATATGATATCATATGGGATTGACAATCCTCATCCGGGTTTGCACGCACTAACCGGTCAAACGGATGTATTAGAATTTGGGAAGACGAGTGTGGATTAGACACTCGTAGGAGGCATTTCAAGTTAGGTTTCCTTAATTGGGCCTGACAAATCAAGTTAAGCTCAGACTATGTGCTCATGGATTGTATAACTTTTATTTTGCTTAATTGCATTTTAAATTCAATATAAATCTTGCGGTTCTGACAACTATACATTGACATACAAACCTGTGAGCTCACCAGCGTTTTCGCTGACCCATTTTAGTATTTATCACAGGTACCCAGCAGTAGGTTGGCTGCACAAGCAGGGATTATTAGCTCGAGTCAGCATACATACAACTAGAGATTTGATTGCATTATTATATTTTGTAAAAGTAATTATGCCATGTAATCTCTCAATTTCAGGAACCGAGCTAATTGAACATTGTTTTGATGTAAACGTTTACTTTATTTATACAAGTTTAAAACGACGCATATAGTGGTCGTTCGTTATTATCTTATGTGCTTTGTATATTGATTAGTGACACCCAAATCGAGCTTCCGCAAATCAATCAAATTTGGGGGTGTCACAGATTGGTATCAGAGCCTAAGGTTATAGTGAACTAGGTTGCATTTAGTGGACCTAGACTATGACCGTTAGGCAGTATTCCCTATTAGGTATAACCAGTTCAGAGATTACAGCATACGAATTTAATTTAACATAGCCTGATCAACTATGTACAATTAAACAAAGATGATGTAAGATCTGAAGGAAGTTATGGCTGAACAGGATACACTAGTTGACTCTGACCTCGAGAGAAACGGGACTCAAAACATGTCTTTGCTAGACACACAATAGGTTATTATGTGATATATATATATATATATATATATATATATATATATATATATATATATACATGAATAGACCTCACTTACAATCTTAGGCTATATTATATTATATGAATATAGGTCTCATTCTTTCTAACACTCTGTCTCAGAATGGCAAACACACCACCCAACTCATCTCGTTCCCATTCGTACGAATCACAAGGTTCAAGGGTAGCTAGGAGGAACCCCAGGTTGCCTCGAGCGGGCCCATACCCCAATCAATTCACACTAACGGATTTGTCCGCTAGGCTACACCGTCACGAGCAACAACTACGTGACATGGACATCGAGTTGCAAGAGACCCGAGAAAACTGGACACTCACCCTAATGGGACAAGTTGCTCAGGTCTCTGAAGACCACGAAAACCCTATCAACAATATGAACGTTCTCGAAAATCGAGTGGGTGAAACCATCGAGACCATGGAGATCGTTCACAATCAAGTGACTGATAATCACAACGAAATCACTGTCCTGCGATCAAGGTTGACTCAGTGTGAGACACGCCTGAGGGAAACCGAGGAGGCACTCAGAATGGTTAGCCGACTTGCAGAGTCCGTTGACCGTCTCACTGCCTTAATGCCACAACTCAATCTTCGTCAGAATTAGCTTAGGCTGAATCTGCACTTTATAACGCTTTCGTAGGACTAATGTAAATTGACCGGATGAAACAATTCCCGGAACTTTTGGCACAATATCTAAGTCTGTAACTTTTGAATTCTCAAACTCGAAATTGTCTGTAATCGTTTAACAACGTAATATCAATTGACAATTTCTTTCGATTTAAATCTATATTATGGAACTATTACACTTGTGATGTGTATAATGTCGCTTTAATACGTACATCTACCACAATTATCATTCTGTTACAGTTTCTTACGTGCCTATTGTTTCTTTTTCTTGAAGAATCATGCCACCGAAGAAAAAGAGTTACAGTGAAGCCGAACTCGCTGCTGCCGTTAATCGGGCCGTAGCCGACGCCTTGGCCGCTCGGGATCCAATCCGAACGTTCGAGGAAACAGCCGATACCACCGCCACCACTCATACTGTCAAGCCTTGTTCCTACAAGGACTTTCTCAGCTGTAAACCCCTCTATTTCAAGGGCACGGAAGGTGCCATTGGCTTGATCCGTTGGATTGAGCGTATGGAATCCGTTTTCAGTCTCTGCGACTGCACTGAGAACAACAAAGTCAAATTCGCTGCTTACACCTTTCAGGAAGGTGCACTCACGTGGTGGAAAACCCACGCAAACTCTGTAGGCCTTGAGGTTGCAAATCGACTTCCTTGGGCCGAACTGAAAAAGAAGCTGACAGAAAAATACTGTCCTGAAGAAGAACTGCACAGACTGGAGGAGGAATTCTTGCACCTGACGGTGCAGGGAAATGATGTTGCTGATTACACCACAAAATTTCAGCAGTTTGCTTTACTATGCCCAGGCTTGGTTGAACCGGAAAGTAAGGGCATTAAGAGATACATTCGCGGACTCCCTGTTTCCAGGGAAATGTCGCCTCATCCAAACCAACCACCACTGAAAGTGCCATTCGTATAGCTCACGAACTCATGGCCCTAGTTGTCAGCCGTGGAACTTCCAACACTTCATCCTCTAACAACAACAAGCGCAAATCCACTGAACACCACCACAACTCAAACAAGAAAAACAACGCCATTCAAGTCTACACCACCAACTCTGAAACCAACCGCAGCTACACCGGGGACAGGCCTTATTGTCCCAAGTGTAACTATCATCACTTTGGTCAGTGCAATACCCCTTGCAACAACTGCAGGAGGTACGGACATTCGACTAAGGATTGCCGAGCCCCCAGATCCAACAACAACTCCTCGGACAAAAATGCCCGACAACCTAAGTCCTGCTATGAATGTGGAAATCCAGGACACTTTAGGGATACGTGCCCGAAATTTAAGAATAAGGGCAACAACAACAACAACAACAACAACAACAATAACAACAACAGCCGCAACAACAACAACGTCAAAAGTAGCGCCTTCGTGATCAACTCAGGGGACGCCCGTCAGGACCCGAATGTGGTCACGGGTATGTTCCTCCTCAACAATTTAACTGCTTCTATTCTGTTTGATACTGGTGCCGATAGAAGTTTTATTTCCGATGAATTTTGCCCTCTACTTGACATTACACCTGTTGCTTTAGAAGTTAAGTACACCGTAGAGCTAGCAAATGGCAAATTGATAGAAACCAATAGTGTGATACCTAATTGCACTTTAAATCTAGCCGACGAAATCTTCTCCATAGATCTTATGCCAATCGAGATAGGAAGTTTCGATGTCATCGTGGGCATGGACTGGTTATCCAAACATCGCTCCGAAATCATTTGCTATGACAAAATTGTTCGCATACCTCTCGCCGTCGGTAGAACCTTGGTCATACAGGGGGAGACCGGTGGGACAAGGCTTAACCTCATATCTTGCCTAAAAACCCGAAAATTTCTGAGAAAGGGTTATCCAGCAATCCTCGCGCACATCATGGAAAAAAAGTCGGAGGAGAAGCGACTTGAGGATGTTCCAATTGTTCGAGACTTTCCTGAAGTCTTTCCCGAAGAACTACCTGGTCTACCACCAACAAGACAAGTTGAGTTCTCAATCGATCTTGTACCAGGTGCTGCGGCTGTGGCCCGAGCACCATACCGTTTAGCTCCATCCGAACTTCAGGAGTTGTCCACCCAATTACAAGAACTCCTGGAACGAGGATTTATCAGGCCGAGTTCTTCACCTTGGGGAGCTCCGGTCCTATTCGTTAAGAAGAAAGACGGTTCTTTTCGAATGTGTATCGACTACCGAGAGTTGAACAAGTTAACTGTCAAGAACCGGTATCCACTTCCTAGAATCAATGATTTGTTCGACCAACTTCAAGGGTCGAGTTGTTATTCAAAGATTGATCTCCGATCCGGTTATCACCAATTGCGTGTTCGCGATGCCGACATTCCAAAAACCGCTTTCCGAACCCGATATGGGCATTACGAATTCCAAGTGATGCCATTCGGCCTAACCAACGCACCGGCGGTATTCATGGACCTTATGAATCGGGTGTGTAAACCTTACCTTGACAAGTTTGTCATTGTCTTCATCGATGATATCCTCATATATTCACGAAGCGAAGAAGAACACGCGCAACACCTCAAAACCATCCTTGAACTACTTAGACACGAGGAGCTTTACGCCAAATTCTCTAAGTGTGAGTTCTGGATTCACACCGTTCAATTCCTTGGTCACGTGATCGACAGTCAGGGAATTCACGTTGATCCATCAAAGATCGAGGCTATCAAAGACTGGCAATCGCCAACCACTCCGACCGAAGTACGGCAGTTTTTGGGACTGGCCGGGTACTACCGACGATTCATTGAAAATTTCTCCAAGATAGCCTTACCCCTTACGACTCTGACCCAGAAAGACAAAAAGTTTGACTGGACTGATAAACAAGAGACGGCATTCCAACTATTGAAACAAAAGCTTTGCAGTGCTCCTATTCTATCATGACCCGAAGGCACCGATGACTTCGTGGTATACTGCGATGCTTCTCATCAAGGTCTCGGTTGCGTGCTTATGCAACGAGACAAAGTCATAGCGTATGCTTCACGACAGCTCAAGATTCATGAAAAGAATTACACCACCCACGACCTCGAGTTAGGAGCCGTCGTTTTCGCTCTCAAAATCTGGAGACATTATCTCTATGGCACCAGGTGCACAATCTTTACAGACCACAAAAGTCTCCAACACATATTCGATCAGAAGGATCTCAACATGAGGCAACGTCGATGGGTCGAGTTGCTTACCGATTACGACTGCGAGCTCAAATATCATCCAGGCAAAGCAAATGTTGTTGCTGATGCCCTCAGTCGAAAAGAGTGAGTGAAACCACTTCGAGTCCGAGCCCTCAGTATGACCATTCACAACAATTTAAACATTCAAATTCTTGCTGCTCAACTCGAAGCCTTGAAACCCGAAAATGTCAAAGATGAAGCCTTTCGGGGAATGGACAAACAATTCGAAATCAAACCTAACGGGATTAGGTATTTCTCAAACCGAATCTGGTTGCCTAGATTTGGGAACCTACGAGACTTGGTGATGGATGAAGCTCACAAGTCCAAATATTCTATCCATCCGGGGTCCGATAAAATGTACCACGGTATTAAAGACTTCTACTGGTGGCCGAACATGAAAGCTGAAATCGCCACCTATGTCAGCAAGTGCCTTACTTGCTCCAAGGTCAAAATCGAATATCAAAAACCCTCTGGTTTACTTCAACAACCCAGTCTTCCTGAATGGAAATGGGAACAAATTGCCATGGACTTCATAACCAAACTACCCAAATCCTCGAGCGGTTGCGATACCATTTGGGTGATCGTGGATCGTCTCACAAAGTCTGCTCACTTCCTGGCAATTAAAGAATCTGACAAAATGGAACGCCTCACCAGTATTTATCTGAAGGAAATCGTGACCAAACACGGTGTTCCAATCTCAATTATCTCCGATAGAGATAGTCGTTTCACTTCACAATTTTGGCAATCACTTCAAAAATCCCTGGGTACTCGACTTGATATGAGTACCGCTTATCATCCTCAAACCGACGGCCAAAGTGAACGAACAATTCAAACACTAGAAGACATGCTACGGGCCTGCGTAGTAGACTTCGGTGTAAATTGGGAAAAACACCTACCATTGTGCGAGTTCTCGTACAACAACAGTTATCATACCAGCATCAAAGCTGCACCTTTCGAGGCACTGTACGGTCGTAAGTGCCGGTCACCTATCTGTTGGACCGAAGTTGGGGATAGCCAACTCACAGGTCCAGAAATCATTCACGAAACAAACGAGAAAATCGTCGAAATTCAAAACAAACTCAAAGCCGCGCGTGATCGTCAGAAAAGTTATGCTGACGTGAGACGCAAACCACTCGAGTTCCAAGTTGGGGATCGAGTACTACTCAAAGTATCGCCTTGGAAAGGCGTAATCCGGTTTGGCAAACGAGGGAAGTTAAACCCTAGATACATTGGACCATTCGAGATCCTCGAGAGAATTGGTCCAGCAGCATATCGATTGCAGCTGCCATCCGAGCTCAGCAGCGTGCATCCCACATTTCATGTTTCAAATCTGAAGAAGTGTCTGTCTGATGAGACACTTATCATTCCACTCGATGAAATTCGAGTTGACGAGAAACTTCACTTTGTTGAGGAACCCGCCGAAATCATGGACCGTGAGGTCAAAGAACTTAAACAAAGTCGTATTCCCATTGTCAAGGTTAGGTGGAATTCGCGGTGCGGTCCGGAATTCACCTGGGAACGAGAAGACCAAATGCGACTCAAGTATCCTCAACTTTTCAATGACTGCACATCAAACAAGACTTCAACATAAATTTCGGGACGAAATTCTTCTAACAGGGGGAGAATGTGACAACCGTCAATTTAGGACTAGAATTTAGTGCCTAAACAAGTATTAATACATGTAATTAGTTCTGTGCTAGGCTAATTAATGTATCAATTATTATATATATTGTTGGATATATATCTACGCAATGATGCGGTTTGTTTAAATCGTACGAGTTTCAAATCGAACGAATTTCGATTCAATAAATACGGACGTTGGTGAACAAATTTTATTAAGTAATACAAGGAATGATTAATAACGTTATCGTATTTAAAAATATTATGTCAATAATATTTCGTATCCAAGTTTTATCACACAATTATTATAAACGCGAATAAAATGTAATTGCGCAAACAAAATGAGACAAATCACCGTTTATAATATAATTATTAACTGTTTAGTAAAATACTTCAACAAAAATACTGAATAATCATTTGTATTTTAAAACGTATATTAAAACCTATAAAATAATTATTTAACGTTTGAACGACGGGGAAAACGAACACCAAACGGAGCGGAAACGCGGGGCGAAAATGGGAGTTAACCTCCCATTCCCACCATCTTTTTCTTTCACTTTTCACTTTCCTTTCTCTCTCTCCTCTCTTATTTTCTCTCTATCACCACCATTTTCACCATACACCTTAAACCACAAAATACTAGCATCAAACCACCTCGAATCTTCAAGCTCGTTTAGGATAAAAGACTCACGGCTTCACGATCTACAACCTTACCTTTCCGGAATTTCATTTCGGCAATTTGTAAGTTTCCGACACAACTTCGAAAACTCTCGTTTTTAAGTTTTATAACTTGATAATTGTTTCTCTAAGCTTGTAATGTCCTAAAATGGGTTGGGTAAGAATATTAGGCCGATCGATGGCCGGAAAACGCGTTTTTATGGTTGAAACTCCGATCAGACCCCGTACGTCGCATTTGGCCTGGAGCAAATGCGACGCAGCGACTTACGTCGCACGAATCCTCGACGTCGCATATAGCGACGCAGCCTATTACGTCGCATTGACTTGCGAATGTCGCACATAGCGACGCAGACCTTAACGTCGCCAACTTAACCAACGTCGCATTAGCGACGCAGAACCCTACGTCGCATTGAATTGCGAACGTCGCAACAGGCGACGCAAACACTCACGTCGCACCCAACGTCGCACCCAACGTCGCACAAACCAGAAAACACAGATTTTCACTAAGTGTCGAGACCCTAAATTTTATCACTCGATTTCACCAAATTTCAAGTCCAGATGCGTTTTTCCTTAAAGCAATGTAGTAGAAATAAAAATTTTCCAAGCTGACCTGGCAGCTCGACCCCAGCCAGGGGCTCTGCCCCCGGACCCCCGTACTTAGATTCCGTAACGGCTTCTAAAGCACAATCAAAACACATTTTTCAAGTAAAAACGCTAAGAAATCAAATTAATAATAGTTGAGATTATTATGACAAATCCGTCACCAACGGGCCGTACACGTTTTCAAATACTAAAAATCAATCAACCAAATCTTAGTAATTTGGACAAGGCAATCAACCAAATCGGGGTAATTTGGACAAACAACTACAAAGGTAGTCTTTCGAGATACCTAATCAATTAATAACCATCGCGTGTCATGGACACCTTCAGGTTACAAGTCTTCGGACAACACATCACAGCTAATCAATTCAAGTTTATTCCAATAAACACTCAAGGCTCAGGTGAGTTTCATGGCCCCATTTTCACTACTTTTACTAGGGGTGTGATATTACTACTTCATTTTGTTTTACAAGTAGAACGCAAGTGACAAACTTCAAATACTACATGAGTTTCAAGCTAATCAATTTAAAGTCCTCCATAGCATAGTCTCTAGTATTTATAGCATGAATGTTAGTATATGATATCATATGGGATTGACAATCCTCATCCGGGTTAGCACGCACTAACCGGTCAAACGGATGTATTAGCATTTGGGAAGACGAGTGTGGATTAGACACTCGTAGGAGGCATTTCAAGTTAGGTTTCCTTAATTGGGCCTGACAAATCAAGTTAAGCTCAGACTATGTGCTCATGGATTGTATAACTTTTATTTTGCTTAATTGCATTTTAAATTCAATATAAATCTTGCGGTTCTGACAACTATACATTGACATACAAACCTGTGAGCTCACCAGCGTTTTCGCTGACCCATTTTAGTATTTATCACAGGTACCCAGCAGTAGGTTGGCTGCACAAGCAGGGATTATTAGCTCGAGTCAGCATACATACAACTAGAGATTTGATTGCATTATTATATTTTGTAAAAGTAATTATGCCATGTAATCTCTCAATTTCAGGAACCGAGCTAATTGAACATTGTTTTGATGTAAACGTTTACTTTATTAATACAAGTTTAAAATGACGCATATAGTGGTCGTTCGTTATTATCTTATGTGCTTTGTATATTGATTAGTGACACCCAAATCGAGCTTCCGCAAATCAATCAAATTTGGGGGTGTCACATTATCTGAAAACACAAAATCAATCATAAATTAGTAATTTGTTTTCTATTAATAGTCATTATGTAAATGAACACATTACATAAGTAATCAGACTATTAATCCAATCCAAACATAAACAACGATACTCTTTATATATATATATATATATATATATATATATATATATATATATATATATATAGCTAAGTTCATAAACATAACTAATCATCAATTTTATTCATGCAAACGCGATCCAGGCATAGAGTGGTGGGATCGCGTTCCATAGAAGAAAAGGTTCTGTGACAGATTTTCACTTGGCAACACGATCCGGATAACATGGCTGGATCGCGTTCACAAGAAGAAAACGTTATGTAATCAATTTTCACTAGGAAACGCGATCCGGGCAAGGGTTCAGGATCGCGTTCCCATGTTTTTCAGCTCTTATATGAACCTGCAAACACACAGCTCGAACCCAAGTACTTATATAACCATTTTAGCTCAACAATTTCAGTTTGTACACTACTAAATCACTCAAATATCAGTATATACATACTCTAACACCTCATTCAAGTTTCAAATCACATATACTTCAATAATTTGCATAATACTACTCAAAACTCATTTCAAATATTCAAACACTTACCACTTAATATAAGAACAAGATGATTATGATGATTAGATAGCTAAGATCAAGATCAAAATCAGCTCAAGATCACCACAAGATCTTTGATTTCTCTATGTTTTGCATATAGAAGTGTTTAGGTTTAAAGTTATTGATGTTTCAAGGAACTTAAGAAACTTTCCTATTTGGGAAAGTTATATAAGTCGGCTCAATCACAAACCGACCCCGTATCCACTTAAAACAATCCCTTTATACATATATTGCCTGGAACCTAAAAACCATTTACGATTTTAATTACTTTATTTTACCGTCACCTATATTAGTTTACAACAACTAATATTTTATGATTCACAATAAGTAATTAATATCAGATAATTTCTAACACAATTAAATAACAATTTAAATAAGAAATTACCAGACCGGTACGGAGGATGTTACATCTACCCCATCTCTCTACACTCTCTCTCCACCTCTTTTCTCTCTTTCTCAAGGCTGTTACCAGCCACCTCCAGCAGCCACCATCGGCCACCACCATCACCACCATCATCCGTCTTCATTTTTCGAAGAGGAAAACAAGAAAACGAAGCTCGTCATTTCTCCATTCTATTTCCGGTTTTAGATTGATCATCAACCCATTGTGAGCACTTTATCTTACTTAGTTTTACTTGTTCTATATTTATTAACATGTATTAGTGCTTACTCAACCATAAAACGTCCAAAATATTAACCGAAACGCAATTTAAAACTCGAAATCTCTAAAAACATAATCTGTCCAGATTTTTGTTCCCACTTCAATGAATTATTTTAAAATCATTTCTCCATGAAATGATACGTTTCTTGAGCCTAAAATGTAGTACAAGAAGTAAGCTTTCCAACAAAATTTGTTTGGTAACATTTCGACTCCGTTTAGTACCCGAAAATATTTTTCTCCGGTGACATATACATACTGTTCCGGCGGACAGAAACTTTCAGTAACTTGTCGGGGCCATATCTCGAGTTCTAGACATCAAAAACGTGTGAGACCACTTGAAAAATCTTGATAATTTTGTTATGTACAAAAAGTTCTTCTTTGGCTCATTCCAGAAATACACCCATTTTTCCATAAAATTAGATTTGTGAGCAAAGGTCTAAACTCGGATAAACAGTAACACTGATACTTCTCAATTTTTTTTAAAAAATATCAAACGACCTCTAATACACATGAAAAAAATACTAAGGGTAGCCAAGACATATAGGAACATTGTTTAAAAATTTCAGAGCCTATCGACGACGTTTACTATTTTAAATAAAAATCACAAATTGGGACTGATTTTCACTCCGAACTTTGACTTTTGTTGACTCACGCATGAACAGTAACTTTGACTTGTTGACTGTCGCATGAACAGTAACTTTGACTTTCATTGACTTTCGGCTAAAACATACACTTTTGGAAAAATAAACGTAAATTTATTATACTCTCACATACACTTTTATAAGTGTACAAAACAATGAAACACTTAATAATAATACTTGAAATTATTATTACAAAAACTCACCAACGTTCTGTATACAATTTTAAAACACGAACAAACAACTAAACCATTTGGACATATCTAGTTGAGAGAACACTAGCATGGATGGTCAACTAGGACATCCACTTACTTAAAATTTCATACGTGTAGGGCGTTAGGAGATTTCGGATTAGACTTGGACTTTAGGCTTTGCTAGCTCTCGCACTATTACTTAACTCAACAGGTGAGTTCACAGCCCCTACTATTACTGCTTTACTATTTTTTGAACAGGGGTGGAAAACATAGTCACTGTTTTACTATTGCCATAGCTTACCTTGATTATATAAAATGCTTTTATGCTTTTATACTTGTAGATTGTTGACTTCGAACGTATCCATGTTTTACTCTACAGCTTGAGTACTTTTAAACTGTATTTATGAATGATTTCATACCATATTACAAACCGTTCATGAAATGCTATTAGACTTTTATACAAACTGACTTTTATGAAATAACATTTTCATGGGCAAACACACAGAAAGTCCCTACGACTTGGGCAAACATACACAGAAAGTCCCTACGACTTGGGCAAACATACACTGAAAGGTCCTACTTCTTGGACAAACTTTGAACAGTAATTTGGGCAACATCCAAACTGAACTATATTTTGACAATATTCCACAAAACGTCTTTCAATTATTATGGCAATAACGATTTGAGAACGCATTAAACATATCAACTGAACTTGTTAACATAAAACCTGTGAATTCACTCAACCCCGTTGTTGACTTTTACTATGTTTTTCAGAAAATTAAGCCGCACATGTAAGAACGCCTGCACATATGGAAACTAGGCGACCCGTGAAGCTTTTAGGATGCCATCTTTTGGAACCAATGGATTTCTTTTATATAACTAATCTGTTTTTGGTCATATTTACGAAATCCACTTTTGTATAACTTAACTACTTTTCTACTACTACGATTCTACGAATCGTAAACTTTTGTAATTAACATTAATGGCATCTTAATATATATGTTCTGTTGTAATCATATGCTCTGATACGTATGCATGTACTATGTTTGTGTCATTACCCCCATACTTAATTAAATGCTTCTGCTAATCAAAACCAACGAACTTGGGGTGTGACACCCCTCTTTTCAACTCCAATTAAAAATCACGCTCTTTTGAAATTCAAAATGCAAATATTTTGGGCAATGTTCATGGTAAAAATTAAATCTTTTTAATGCTTACCATTTATATGGCACTTACCCTTCAAACTTCAAGAGCTGTAATTTTTTTTTCATTCAAACCCCGATACAAAGACTTATACCTGCACAAATTGAAACGCCATTGATCTTGCAGAATCCAAAATTCAAACGCCATACATCTTCATGATTCTAGAATC
The DNA here is from genome assembly GCA_949592205.1 of Helichrysum umbraculigerum. Lineage (NCBI taxonomy): Eukaryota > Viridiplantae > Streptophyta > Magnoliopsida > Asterales > Asteraceae > Helichrysum > Helichrysum umbraculigerum. The sequence goes on from CATIUR010000004.1 coordinate 95,291,048, forward strand.
GTAACAAAATCAAATAAAAAACACACGATCTTTCAAACAATCTGTATTTCTACAATCTTTCATCCTAAATTGGTTTATACATACGTTTGTGGTATGATTTATTTCAAGATTTTGGTATGTTATGCTTATGCTTGAAAACATGCTTTGAGTTATCAACAAACCCTATTTTGATAAAAGAAATTGTATGCGTGCAGATTTTGAGTTTTGCAGCTATTTGGTTTGGATTCGGGTAATGATGATGCGGTCGATTTTCCCCGGAAGAAATTGTGGTAACCCTTTCTATCCATATATAGGTTTAAATATTCTGGTTATACTTCTTATATACTTATGATTATGATAAATATATTTGAGATGTATATAGGTTTTACTTTTGGCTATATAGGTTTTTATCATGTTAGGTATGCTTCTGTAGGGTACTTCAGTTCTCCGATGTATTAAAAACGTCATGATATTGCCAACTGAGGCAGAAGATTTCTGGGATGCACACCAGCTGTTTGATGAATGATGGAGATAAATTTGAATTTCGTGAGCTGGCAAAAAACTTGGATACTGAAATCAGAGAAACTATATAGGTATCATATTGACACTTTTTAACTTTAGTTTTCGCAATGACTTGTGTTGAATTTGATGATATATGGTGTATAGCAGGTCTAATCCTAACTTTAATTTATTGTTGTTGAATGAGGGTTTGTAATTGGACCATTTAATAGAAGTTATGGGACAAATTTGTGCCTTTTTTAGAAGACTTTCTTTCAAATTTAAGTTCAAGTCTATGAGAAGTTGTCTAATTTGAAATGCTATTTGATTACTTGAGATATTTAGTTACTGATATATGTATCATATCTACTATGCCTACTCACTTAGTTTCATTTCTTGGTATAATTGTACAGTAGATGTGGCAAAAATGTTAACTTTCATTTTTTGTTGAAATGGCTCGGTTTGACCCTTAACATTGTTTGACAAAAGTTATCACTGACTAAAATTAGTCTGTGTGTCAAATACCATTGCCACAACTTCATGATTGTTAAAACGATAAAGGAATTTTCATAAAATGATATAGGTGATATTATGCTTAAACAGTATAGTTTGGGTGATTGTTGACCTGTTTAGCCAGTTTGAAATGAATGGAAGGTTTGCATTGACTTATAGATGTACGGAATTTTCTTCTTTCCACATCCTCTCATGTGATTATGTTAACAATCATTGAAGATGAGATAGAGAATATTAATAATTGTATATAATTTTTTCGCATTTGAAAGAAAGTCGTGAACGATAATTTTATATTATACTTTCTGTTAGTAATAAAAGTCATGATTGATAACTTTATATGCTTTATTATTGTAATTCCATATCCATAGATTGAGTTTGGTATATTTTCTATTTTCTAATTGTAAATAATTCATGCTAACATCATATAGACTTTAGATCAGAGACATTAATTATACAGTACATGATGATGTTATGTGATTACTTGTAAGTCGCTTCATATATTCATGCTTAGTACAATTGAATTATATTCGAACTATGTTGCATCTAAAATTTCACAGTTTTAATTGTTGCAGGTACCTTTTTAAGTTGGTTGTGATGCACCTTGCATGGTCTTCGGTGATACTGACCTGGAAGTGGCATTGAAAAGGAGCGTAAGTGACTTACATATTATAATACACTATCAAACTGTGAAGTACACCCTTATCGTTATATTATAATTTATTCCTATTGTACACTATTTATTCTTCAAAATGGTACGGAGTATTATTCTTGCTATAGCTATCATGTTTACAGATTGTCGTTGCCCAGTTGGCGGAAGAAATGGGAGTCGCACTTGGGGAAGAAGTTGGTTGTACTACTCGGTTTGAAGATTTGAATAATTAAGTAAGTCTTCATCTGAACTTGAAATCGTTCTTATATGAATGACTACTGAGACTACTAAATGTTATAAAAGGCGTTCTATGAAATGTTTGTAAGATATGTGGTTACATGGTATAATCACTGGTATGTTCATTTTACATTCTTTAATTTTATAAACATAAATACCCTTATAGTTGTTGTTTTTTTAGTTATTAACATGAAAAAGTACATAAATTTAACGTTGTAATCCGTATGAATCTTGTGACTATTACATGTGTGGATTTAGTTCTATATATACTTGATTTGTGAAATGCAGATGAATGTGTTCGTGGAATTTTATGAGTCCCATTTCTTTTCAGTGTAATTGCATAATAACAGAGGAATTGAAATTGCTACGACACATGTACAGTTATAGTTTCCTATATTAAATAAATTTGGTTACAATTCATCTTGTGTTTTTAATAGTTTTTTTCTTTATGAATAAATATGGTACTGTAGTTTCTAGCTCTAACAGGGTGTAACCCTTAGTGAGATGGAAAAGGGTACTGTATTTGAATGATGCCACTATGACCTTAAATATGTAACAATTTATGGTAGATCTGATTCCCTAAAGTATTTGGCTAACGAATGGGAAGAAAGTAGAAGGGTCCCAATTGGCTAAGGAATGGGAGGAAGTAGAAGGGTTCCAATTGTGTCTCTACTAACTCAGACCGGACAGCAGGTAATATTAGAGGTTTTGGTTTAACATGATGTTGGGGTAGATAGATTGACCATCACACACTAGAAATCTTTTATAGGAATATTGATTAAATGACACTTTTACAGGCATATGTGAATCATAGTTTGTTCATTGGTTTGAAACAGCTTTGAAATTCTACAAATGGGTTACACAGAAGTGGCAAAGTGGGCAGGTTGAAAAATGGTCGGGTTGAAAAATGGGCTTGACTATCTTTAAATTAATAATAATAATAATAATCTGAATCAAAATGTATCTTGGTGAAATCAGTGTAGATCTTCATGGTTATATCCCCTAGACTTACACTTTGTATTTTATTAGCTGCTTTTTAAGCTTAAGTTTTTAACTAACAACTTATTTATTATGGTTATCTCTCCTTTTCTGAAGCCATAGTTCTTGTGGAGGCTGGTTTTCATGGGCTTCATTGTTAGAAGTATACATTACGATACAAACCGCTTTTCGTGGCTTTTTGGTATATCTTCGTTTCTGTTTATACGTATCCCAATGTCACATATCTCTCACAAGAAAGATTTGTTCCATTCATTTTTGGTGTTTTTTATAAGTAGGTAGCTAAAGTAAGAAATTAAACAGGTTCATGATGAAAGTTAACAAAGTTTTTTTTATATAACATTACTAGGTCCATAATTAAAAGTTGCATTAAATTTGCTAATTTTATATAAATTAATGTTACAAACGAAGTTTTGGTCCAGGGGGTTCAGTTTTAACTACTTCATTGATTATTACAATTATCAGATAATAACGAAGTTGCACGAACTTGAATTAGTTATTGGTGTTTTTTTTTTGTTTTTTTAATGTTTTTATTAAGTCAACAGGGAGTCAGCGTTAGATAAACAAATTGGTTTATAACGAGAGCAATATCTTAATCCCCTTTTTTTTTTGTATTCAGTTTAAGTGACAACATATCACCTATAGAGGTGGGTGCGGTTCTCTAATCATTCCTTGATGTCGTATGCTTCGGTGTGCCTGACGACAAATATGGCCAAGAGGTACTACACACTAATTCTACATGACCTTTATTCGGTATGCTGAATTTGAAATTGTTAGAAAAATTGAACTTCATATGTAAATTATGATCTTTTGTTGTCATAATATTATAATTGCTAACGGGTAAAACATATCACTTATTGTTATTCCTTAAATTGAATTTGACATCTTAGAGAATGAATTGAACCTTAGAAGATAGAGTTGTATCTTGCTGTGAATATATCAATTTCATTTGTATCCTTTATGTGCCTCTGTGGTGCTTAGTAAGTGTAGTTACAATAGGTGTATTATAATTATTTAATACATATCTGATTAAAATGAGGTTGATTTGGTGTTTTGTACACCATATATATTACTTTGTACATGTTAGAGCCTCTGACGTGCTGTTGATATTGTTGAGTGTGCTATGCTAAGTGATATATGTATCTCAATTAATGTGTTTGGCAGAAACTTGTCTCATCGGTTCATCAAATCTGGTCATGTAGATTGGGCAAATAGCAATGGCCATGGGAATGGAAACTTTTCTATACCAGACTGTCACTTACTTTGATGAAACATAACATATACCAGTATTTTTTTAATGTGCAACTTCTATTCCATATGCATCATAAAAAAATTATTATTACATATTTCAAGCTAACAAATTATGGGAAAAGCATTGCAGGAGAAGCTTAAAATACTCACGACAAGGCAATCAACTCTTACATTGTTGCAATCAATTACTATTTTGCTAAGCTTCGAGTATTAAGTACTCTTTGGCCTGCAAGCGCGCATAAGAGTGACACATCAACAAATAATGTAGTATAATGTTGATGTGGACTACCATTTGGAATGCAAATGTAACCAATAATTGTCGGTTGATAAAACATGATCGTAACTACAATATCAGACAATTAGATATTGCTAATAAGAACTTTAATAAAAGTTATGAAATTTTGTGTAATTTCGCGAATCCGCGGGTTATATTCTAAGAACTTTAATAAAAGTTAAAGAAATTTATTGACATAATAAAATTCAATTATCAACATGCTAAAAAAATTTGTATTTCTTTCTTGAGATAGCCCACGAATTTCGCGGGTTATGATCTAGTAGTAATACATATTAAAAAAAAACTATATAAATATTAATAAGTTCATTAAAATAATCAATTATAATGATAAAGTGGTTTTGAAGTAGGGGTGTTATTCGGACGGATTGTTCGGATTTCGGATTATTCGGATTTTGAACAATCTCAAGTTCATCCTTAATCCAATCTAAATAAGAAACGGATTAATCGGATATGGATTAAATGGTTCGGATTAATTTTCGGATTAAATGGTTTCATCCGAATAAGCTCAAGTTGAACGTGTGATATCGAGTAAGACCAACTTTACATTTAATAAAACAAGTATATAAACAAACATAAGATAAGATGAAACGATATATCATATTATAACATCCAAATTCCAATTCCAATTCCAACTTCTAACATACAATTTGATCCAAAACATATTCATAGTTCCAAAATTAAATACACCTCCAATCAATCTAATCCAAAAGAGGAATCCAAAAACAACCAAAAAGTATTAAATCTTCTTTTCTTAAGTTCATAGCATCCAAAATGTCAGATCTCCGTTCTTCAAAAACTGAAAAAATAGTAACTCTTTATGTGTTTATATTTGTGATTAATTTTTAATTTCTTATATGGTAACATTAATATCTAATATATTATTAAAAAATATTATTTAATTATTTGATTCTTATTCGGATTATACGGATATATTCAAACAGTTTAATTTTGATCCTTAATCTTATCCGTGTATCCATCTAAGTAATCCATAATCCGTTTAAGCAATCCGTAATCCAAATAATCCTGTCCATTTAATCTAAATCGGATTGGATGAATTATTCGGATTCCGGATAAAAGTGACACTTTCTCCAAATATGGAGAAAAATTTCATTTCTTCAAAAAAATACATACAATGGAAAGAAATTACAAGTTTGTTATAGACAATGTACGCTGAATAGTTGACTATGAATGTAATCTGTTACATTTCTATGCAATTTAACCCATTAAATTTTTGAAAGAACCCGTTGCACTTCAAATTTAAGACTAGTTTTTTTAAAAATAAAATTTTAAGACTAGTTGAAACGGAGTTACGGTGAGCTTTTTCCGAATAATTATACATCACGTGGGAGCGACACGTGCAACCACGCACATTACTTAATTTTATTATACGGAGTATATCACAATCACATCACAATTACTATATATCTAGTGTTACAACTTACGATACAGAATATTTGAATCCTCGGTCTATAATCTATTAAGATCTCATTTGTTCAAATCATAATAATAATAATAATAATTTTACACTGTTTGCACAATTGCACCTATTAAAGACGGAACTCATCAGTATGTGCGTTATTTCAAGTGCTTAGCCCAAACCAATTGGATTGAGTTGGAAAAGCGTGGGCTTAGCCCACTGATTGCATAACAAATTCAAAGAATTTGTATTATCTTTGGTGGACGACTCTCAAGCTCATCAAATGCATGTGTAACTCGATTAGATATGGTGAAATTTGGGTTTGATTACATTAGTACAATAGACGACACAATGCTCAAATGTATGCTCGCATTTCGCGGAAAGATTCAAGTATAAAGTTCAAGACTTGTGATTAAAGGTTAGAAATTGGAGTATAGTTAGGCGGAATGTATTAGGTACGTGCATCGGTGTATGCTACATGATAAGAAATAAATGATCGCATTCATACCAAGAAGTGCAGAGGGGCTGTTAGTTTGGCTAAAAGCATTTTTAATGTTGTTCGTTTCAAGCTTCTATCGCTCAAGTTCAAGCTGAGATTGAATTCAGCTTGCGTCAAAGAAAGATGGGATGTGTAATCATGTACTTTAGTCTTTAACATCGTTTTTTATTGGTTCTAGTTGGGTTGTCATGTTGGTTCTGAAGTTTTCTTAAGGTATGCCTCAAGTTTTTCCAGTTTATAGCTTTTTTGTAAAATTTGGGTTTGTTATATATTATCGGGTTAATGGTTTGGTTATGTATCGAACTTTACACTTTTTTTTACTATTGTATGTATCCAACTTTGAAACTTTCTATTGTTTGTGTTCAAGTTTTAAAACCGTATATTGTATGATTTTTGTTTGCTTTTAACTACATAAAGTGACATGTGTTTTGTAAGTTCAATAAATTAAATAGTAAGCTAGCTATAGATGCACACAAAAGAAGTTTTTAAACTTGAATACACATAAAAAAATGTTTTTCAAGTTGTCTACATAAAATCGTAAAATGTGTAAATTTTGATACATAACCAAAATACAAACCCTATATTTTCCCACACCCAAAAAATAAAATAATAAATAAATAAACCGATCTTACCCAATTGATCTCATATAACATATTTAAAATACACCAATGTTTGCTATTAATTTACTTTGGACGGTATTGAACGATTCAAAGGCAGCCTATATAGGGATAGACGAGTATTTAAATCTATATATTATTTGACATATGTAGCAATGTAGCAAACTAGCAATACATCTTTTCACAAAATACATATCACACAAACAAATTACAAGCTATATGTTTTCATCCAACTTTGATCGGAATAAAAGAGTAAAAAAGAACTTGATATAATTTTAAAACACAAGTGTCAACATTGTAAAGAACTTATTATGTTCTTCCTTCAACCCTTGCCCAAGTAACACCAACACAAGCACCAACAAAGCTCTCGTCAATGAAATCCGTTGAAATTACTTGTAATCGATCCGCAATATTTCTCGAAAAACATTGCGTTATAAAGAATCTCGCATACCCGTGGATCCGATACGTAACGGGCCTCACATGCCCGACTATCTTACCCGCTTGTGGTGTCACCGTATTCTCCACCCTATAAAAGTACGTCCGGGAACTCACAGGTTCTTGTTGACTCAAACAATTCAAATTACTCTCGAATTTCGTATTAGGCAGATCAGTATCGATCCAGTCATCTTTCAAATAGTCCGAACTCCAAAACGGGCCACCCACTTTTGGCGGGTCAGATTTTTGTGGCTTCCAAAAGCATATAATACGTTTGGGTAGAATCTGAGCCACTGTTCTTTGAAAAACTTGACCATCGTGATGAATCAAGTATTCCCCAAGTTGTTGTTCCAAGTAGTTCTCAAATTCAGGTGGATCGTCGTACCCGTATTCGGTTCTGATCTCGAGAATTATGATCTCGGATGTTGTTTCTCGTATAAACTTCTTTACGTCGTATAAAACTACGTCAATATGGTATGATGGTACAATCCCATGACGGACTTCCTTATTCTTATCGACCCGAATATCAAGTAAACGGGTCCCAAGTACGAGTTGTTGGTAGATGGATAGAGATTGACATTCAGCGTATGGTCGAGTGATTAATGGGATGCCTATCTCGTTGGTGCCAGAATTATGAGTTCCCGGCCAAACAATCTGGTTTAGGCCAAGTTTTTCTGGGTCGAGACCGGACATCCAGTTTTTGGGGTCTGCTGGGTAGTAATCATGGCCCGGGAAGCTGCAGTCTGTCCTCTCGTAGAGTTGTTGTAACGTCTTTTCCTCAATAGACAATGAACTTCCCATTTTCTTTTGCAACTTTTGTTTAGTTTGTTAGCATTTGAAGGGGTGTTTAATTTGAATTATTTTGATCAGATGGGGTATATATATAGCTAGTGACAATTGATTAATTACGTTGATAGTTGACATTGTCAAATGTTTAATTTGAAGGTAGAAAGATGCGAAATTTACAATAGTCAACTGTTGGACGGACGTTGGCATTATATTGAAGTATTAAACTTGCCATAGGTTGATTGTTGATATAATAATTTGGAGGCATGTTGTCAAGTAACTATACAGGTTTGACTGGTTTTGGAGGCCATAACGAGCCCTTATAACACAAAACTCCAAATGAGGCCTTGATTAAAATATTTTTTTATAGTGTACACGGTAGTATAAAAAGTTAACAGAAGTTGTATATAGAAATTATGAAATGATCAATATGATTTTACAAGATCTAGTTTCGTTCAAGTAAGGGATTTTAGTTGATTGAAAAGATGTTCTAAGCAATCTATAGATCATTTTGATTCTATTGTAATGAGGATTCACAATCTTACACATTGATCGATCAAATTAAGAGAGCATTAAAGTTGAAGACTTTGTGATTAGGAAAATGATTCGTAGGTCTAAATCTACATGACTAATTTTAGACCTAAAGATGTGATTGGTGGGTTTGAAAAATTGATTGGATGAGATTAAGAGAGAGAAAAAAAGCAACCAATCAGAAAGTTAGATATGTTTTTAGATCTACGTAAGTAGGCCTAACTATTAAGCATTACTTGATTGATTAAAGGTTACATTAGGTGTATACCAAATCCTACAAGTTTAATTGATGTTATAGAAAAAACTTTAAACCCTTATAAGACCACTCGCAACGCGGAGCTCGACGGGCGTTTTGGTGGCCCAGAACGCCACAACGCCCGCAGCCGGCGGCGTTGTGGCGGGGAGTTGTGCGAGGGAAAACGGCAGATGAACGTCAAATATTAAGCCCCACTTGATTTTATATTCCTTTTCCCTATTTCTTTTCTGTTTTTCGTGTTTTGTTTTTTTTCTTTGGTTTTTGGTTGCAGAGATGAGAGTTGCAGAGATGAGAAGAGAGGCTATGGAGAAGGAGAAAAGAATGGCGATGGAGAAGGAGAATGGAAAGTGATGGGCCATTTTTGGTTTTGGGTTAAAGATTTTGGCTTTTTTAAAGTGTTAGTTTTTTTTTTAATGTTTTTGGGCCATTTTTGTTAGTCCAGCCCAATTTGCATAAAAATTTAAAATCTATATAAAAAAATCAAATCTGTGTAACCAAAATTAAATGAATTATGTATTGTTTAATTATTGTATTTTAATTAATAAATTAAATTTTATTTGTTTTGTTAAATAGATGAAAATTAAATTTAGTTAGTGGGTCTCAGGGGCAAAAAGGGGCGTTCCGGTGTTACCATTGCAAGTGCTGAAAATACTGTTGTGGTGTTATGCTGATGTGGCGCCTGAAAAATGGACGTTCTGATGTTACGATTGCAAGTGGTCTAATGTTTTTTGACATCTTTTATGTGGCAATTAAGCTTTATTTAGTTAAATGAGTACACTGAATTGAGAACTCTTTTATTTTATCCTTTTGGAGAGATAATTGTGGTTGTAATATGTAGTCTTTAATAAGTAGGTTTGCAGGAGCATTGAGTATGATCGCGTGTGGCCATCGAATCTCATCGCGCGACCACACCGGTGAGACCATATTGCCCCCGTGTGGTTGTCCCTTTTTTGGCCTTAATTACGATACATCATGTACTTATGACATTTCGTTACACCACAACAAATTAAAATGAATGTAAACGTCGTAACATATTAGCGTTTAATTACATTACAAAAAGATAATTAAATTTCTAACTGAAAAGGTGCTAAGAGACATGTAGTTATTACTTATTAAAATATTATTATTGCACTTTTAAAGATCCTAACATTCAATTCAAACAATTTTGCACATTCACATGGATAATAATTTGTTACACACGAAAACGAATTTAAACAATAAATATAAATCACAACAATAATAAATTACAAGTTTCAAATGAAAAAACAAATGATACAAACCCTTTCTAATTCACAAATGTACCTGCATGATGCATAATTTGACGTAATAATCATAAACATTAAAAAACATATTAAGCTTTCCCTTCAATCCTCGCCCAAGTAAGACCAACGCAAGCATCAACAAAATCCCCATCAATAAAATCCGTCGAAAACACTTGCAAGCGATCCGCAATATTCTTCGAAAAACATTGTGTTATAAACAACCTCGCGCACCCATGAATCCTGTTTGTAACGGGCTTCACACACAAGATCGGGTTATCTGCTTGTGGTGTCACCGTATTCTCAACCCTATAGAAATATTTTCGAGAACTCACGGGTTGTTGTTGGCCCAAACACTTCAAATTATTCTCGAATTTCGTATTAGGCAAATCGGTATCAATCCAATTATCTTTCAAATAACCCGAACTCCAAAACGGGCTACCCGCTTTTGGAGGGTCACATTTTTGTGGCTTCCAAACGCATATGATGCGTTTAGGTAAAATTTCAGCCACTGTTTTTTGGAAAATTTGATCGTCCTGATGGATCAAATATTCTCCAAGTTGTTCCTCTAAATACTTCTCGAATTCGGGTGGATCAGCATGCCCGAATTCAGTTCTGATCTCTAGAATTATTATTTCGGATTCTGTTTCCGAAATAAACTTTTTTACATCATTCATAACCACGTCGATACTGTACGTGGTTAAAATCCCATGACATACTTTTCGGTTCTCGTTTACCCGAATATCGAGTAAACGCGTCCCGAGTACGAGTTGTTGATAAATAGACAAAGATTGACACTGAGCGAATGGTCGGGAAATCATTTTGATTCCGATTTTATTGGTACCGGAATCATGGGTTCCCGGCCAAACAATTTTGTTCAGATGAACTTTCTCCGGGTTGAGACCGGAAATCCAGTTTTTCCGGTCGGTGGGACGGTAATCACATCCCGGAAAGTTGCAGCCGCAGCTTTCTTCAAGATCTTGTAATGCTTTCATCTCGTCGGAGATCAGTTTCCGGCGTTCCACTTGTTTAGACCATTGAGCTCCCATTTTTTGTTTCTATTTTTGATAAGGTGTGGGATTTGATTGGTGTTGTGGATTTTAAATGTATGTTTTACATTATTTTTTATATAATCTTAATGAAAATGTCTTTTTCTTTGTTTTATTGATTATTGATTGCAAAAAGTATCATGTGTAGTTAGACTTGTACATTGTGCTATAAAAGTTGTATAACAACACATAAATTTCTTGATGTTTAATTTTATGAGAACTCAGTTTCTATGTTATTGTGACTTGTGTTGTGTAGTTGTGCTGGTTGATCATATTTCCATGTCAGTAGATTTAATTTTAAAAAATTGTTTTTGTTAATCAGATTTCATGTTTCAGTAAATTTTAAAGTAAATGATCCAAAAAAATAATCAATTTGTCAAAATCAGACAACAAGGAAAATATAACCTTTGTCGATACCCTTTTGTTGATGACCTTTATTGTCAAATTTTGACAAATACATTGCGATTTCGTACTATTTATCATAAATTTTATTTCAGGAAATGAACGAACTATCATCATATTATATGTATGAAAAAATTGAAATAATCAATCAATCAATCATCATAATAATAATATGAAATATTGTGGTTGTGGGTGGGGTGGGTGTTGAAATTGAATTATTGGTGGGGAGTTACAATTGATGTGTGTTTTAATTTGTATGGCTGGAAAAGATATAATCTTCGAGTTAATTGGATTTGAATATTTATTTGCTAACTTTTAGTTCAATACTCGAATATACATCTTTTTCAGTAAGCATAATATAATATTGATTTAGTGGACTTCGAGTAGATTATATTTTTAAAGAGATCAAACGGGTGTGTTTGCACGAAGGTTTTTGGTATATAAAGATAGATATATGTAATTAAGAAGGAATGATTCTTATCCGCAAAATGTGTAAATTGGCGGGAACACCCTGGTCCCGTGTGTCTTTGGTATCAGTCATTGTCCACCCCACAAGGATGACTCCAGGCAACTCCCCTGGCACAGTGGGGGCGTCTGGAGTTGGAATGAACCATTATCCGCAAGTTCCTCCAGGGCCCATGTGTTTTACGGATGTGTGTGCCTATCATGCTAAATGATTCCATTAAATAAACCAAACACACTCATATTCGTACCTACAAAATTCTGGAAATACTACCTATGTTCATAATAAATGTTCACATTTTTATTTTGGGGTTGTCTCAAATCAAACGTTTACTTTATATATCAACTGATTATAATATATTTTAATGAGATGATATTTTATCTGTAAATAATAAAGTTGAGTCTATCTAAAATTTTATACATTTTCAAATTGAAGAGTATAGGACAGCGGGAGTAACATATAATTAGGCAATTCAAATTAGCAAATTGATACTTCATCCGTCTCATAAAAAGTGTTAACAATTCTATTCCATTATAAATATTCATTTTATATTTCAGCCAATTAAAAGAGACTTTAGTAAGTAAGGATGATAGTTTATTGATAATAAGTAAAGTTGGTGGAATTTTCTAAAACTTTGTACAAATTTAAAGTGGACATTTAGAATGTGACGGATGGAATATAAAAAAATTAACCATACATTGTGTGATTCATCTTTCTTGTTAATTTGTAAATAACAAAAGTTCTGCCGACAATGATTTTGTCACATAAATATGCTGACAAATGACAATGTACCACATCTTAATCATTGTCCATGTCTCAATAAAACCCTATTGTTATCTAGGGCTGTTTACAGTTCGGATAAAACCAGATTATTCAATTGGATAATTCGGATTGGACCATATGATTTGGATAATTGGATTTTTAGATTGGCTCGGATCAAAACCAAACTTATTATTTTGGATCACGGATTGGTTTTGGTTAGTAAATTACAAACCAGATTATCCAAAAAAACCAAATAACAAATAAATATTAATATTTCAAACATTATATGTATACATGCACATACAAAATAGTTTATTAACTTATTAATATTCTATAAATATCCAAATATAATAGGTAGTTTATAGTTTACAAAATTGTTTACTTATATATATGCAGGAAATTTATAGTTTCGTTTTGCATTTTACTATTATATTGCACACACATGTGTATGTACTGGGAGGTTCAAATGAGAACTATCCATTCTGTATAAGTTTATTACAATATCTAACATATTTTTACTAGATATTGTAAATATTTATGTATGTGTTTGGATATCCAAAAACGAAACCGATCCATCCAAATAGTAATTCGGATGGATTGGTTTGGTTTTTGAATTTGTTTGAATGGATCAGATTCATATTTTTGAAACCATAATCCATTTGGATTCATCTATACGGATCGGTTTCGAACCGATCCATCCATTTAAATGTTATCAACTCTGTGTGAAGATATTTAACTCAAGCGAAACTTTCTTATTGTAAAAGATAGTTACCATTCAATTAACATCAGAACTGATTTCATGAAACTTAAAAGTAGAAAACTACCCATTTTATTTAGTTATACAATCCGTGATACATCGTTTAATTAGGGCAGTGATTCGTATAATACCAATTTTTTTCATACACCATCGAATATGTTTTATAGTAAATATACACAGATAAACCATTATAATGTAGGAATCATCACCATTAAGTTGACGATTAAGCTGTCAGTGTTCAAACATAAAAATGAACGGTAATCTAGTTGGCCCATCTAACCAAGCGGCATAACGAATATTTGTTACATTTAGCATGGGAAAGATTTTTTGAATATAATGCAACAAATAAGGAAAATAGACTTATGTGTAGTATTTTAATTATTGTTTTCCCAAAATATCTATGATATTTTGTTGGACCAGCTGATTACAAGTAGTTGTATATATCTTAAACACTTATAAATCATTTTTCCCTCTTTTGCCTTAAAATTTACTAATGGAAATATGGGAAAACCTCATAATGACCCTTCTCTTAAAATCTTGATTTTGGAAACTTTCGTTACATCTGAAAATAACAAAATAAAAGGTCAACGAATTGAATAAGGAAATGAACATATGAAGACCATATAAAAAGTGCATTTAAGATAGGCACTCAAATTTTTAAATGCAATATGTTATACTAGCTAGCTTGTAACCCGCGAGATTCGCGGGGCTAGAGAAAGAAAACGTCTGTAGATGATGTTTGAAATAGAAATTGGATTATACATAAATTGGATGTACAAGGTAATTAATCTTATATTGATATAAAGAGTAAAAAGTTAACACATGTATTAAAGAATTGTAATAAAAGTTTATCTAATCTATGATGTTGGTGGTGCAATCAACAGTTTGGTTAGTGGTTTAGCACTACGGAATGTTTATTTGTTTTTATTAAAATTGAATGATGATTTTTTAGTTGCTTGTATTTGTTGTACCCGTTTAAGTAATCCCACATGCAAAAGTTAATTTTGTTTTAGCGCTAAATTGGTGTAATACAGTATAAGTATTCTTCAACATTTCTTATAACACCCCTCACATTCAAATACAATTCTTTCATGTATTTAACTCGGAAGCGTAAATTGAAAACATACTTTATTACTATACATTATATATAATGTACACAACTCGTTCAAACTTTGATACATCACGGTTTAAAACTATTAAAACCACAACACACATACTACATAAACGAGGTATAATTCCAAACTTTTGTTTATCATAAAACATATCAGAGTTACAGTGCGGCAAACATTCCCTGCCAAAACCATCATCTTCCTGCCCACCCACATAACTAAACATAACCTGCAGAAAGTAAAATGATGGATTAGCACGAAGCTAAGTGAATTAATATGTCACAAACAATTCAACTTAGCATAACTACTTGTTTACATCCAATAACCGTAAAAACACATTAATCAATGAGGATCGGTGGCTCTTGAGATACCATAATACCCGGGTGGCTCTCCAAGAACACTTACCATCAATCTGTAAAGCCAATACAGAATAGACCGATAGGTAATTGTTATTATAATCAAACACAGGTTCTACAAATAACACATGTACCAAGTCCCTGTGTAATTTACATAATAACAAACTAGCCCAATTAACTCGTTAACCTCAATAACAACTGATGCCCAAAGGCCAGATAACACGTAGATTCAAATTTAAAAATGCAGACTAAACAGTCTAACAATCATATCTACGTTTACTTGTTGTAACCAAACAGTCACAACTAAATCAGATTGTGAGTTCCAGATCCACTCACCTGTCAATCTCAGTTCACTTACTCAGTTATCTTATCTCACCGAGTCTTCTGTTGATGTGAGAATAAAATCAAATATTAATCAATAATTCAGTTCAATATTGATAATATATAACAATTAACACATTTGTTAAAGTTAAAACAAAATGTCACAAAAACGGGTCACTACCCGCCGGGTACTAGGCTTTACCATCCGGGTACTAGCTATACATGCTGGGTGAATTACCATTTCATGGTAACAGAACTATTTCACATTTTAAACACTAGAGGAGCCGCCGGGTAACTCATTTAGCAGCCGGATTCTAAAAAAACCCGCCGGCTGGGTACTTGACCCGCCGGGTCTCCGACAAACACACAGAACCCGCCGGCTGGTTAAACAAACAGCCGGGTTCTACCTGCAGTCCAGCAAGCTTCGTTCAGCTTCAACCCAGACCCGATTTCTATTACCCAAACTCACAAATCAGTTTCATAACTTCACTACAATTGTAAATAACATCAAGCAATCACTTTCTAGCATCATATATCAACTTTTCCAATTTGATTCACATATCAATCAAGAACAATTATGATTTTAGGCATAATCAAAATAAACCAAAATCACTTACAACTTAAAGATGAATAATATGATGATGATGATGGAAGTTTTGAATTAACCAAAATCTCAGCTCCAATTTGATGTTAAGTTTGTTGTTTATAGCTCTTTAGTTTCTAGGTTTATGTTTGAAAGTTGAAGTTCATAGAAGGAGATGACTTTCCTTTTTGGGAAAGTAAGGTAATATAGGTTGGCCAAGGTTTACAACCGAACCCGTATCCACTTAAAACAATACCCTTTTCTAAACTATTGTCTGGAACCTAAAAATCATTTCGCGAGAACTATATTTTATTTTATCGTCAAACTTAACAATTTAAAACAACTAATATTTTACTATTCACAATAAGTCGATTGACCTATTTACTTAAGTTTCATAATCAACAAATAATATAAAGTAATTTCTAAAAACATTTAAATAACCAAATTTAAAATCAAGAAATTACCAGACCCGTAGAGAGGGTGTTACAACTCTCCCCTCCTTAAGAAGATTTCGTCCCCTAAATCTCATTACGATCAAACAAACTAGGATATCTAGACCTCATAATTTCCTCGGTTTCCCAAGTAAGGTTTGAACCTAAACTGTGTTTCCATTTAACTAATACCATAGGTATCTGTTTCTTACGCAGTTTAGTCACTTTCCGATCTAACGGTTCAACAGGTTCTTCAACCAATCTCTGATTCTGATCAACACACAAATCTTGTAACGGAAGTATCTGAGACTGATCCTCCACATTACACTTCCTCAAATAACAAACATTGAATGTATCATGAATACCAGCAAGCTCTAAAGGAAGATCAAATGTAACTGACTGATCATTGACAACCTGCCGAATTCTGAATGGACCGATATATCTAGAAGCCAACTTACCTCGTTTTCCAAATCGAATAACTCCTTTCCAGGGGGAAACTTTCAAATAAACCAATTCACCTTCAACAAAAGAAACAGGTCGCCTACGCGGATCAGCATACTGTTTCTGCCTATCACGTGCAGCTTTCAATTTCTCACGTGCAACTGCTACTTTATCCGCTGTAATCTGCACAATATCAGGACCAGCAAACTGTTTTTCTCCAGCCTCTAACCAACACGTAGGGGTTCTACAACGGCGCCCATATAACATTTCATAAGGAGGCATACCAATACTAGAATGATATGAGTTATTATAAGCAAACTCAATCAATGGCAGGTGAGAATCCCAAGAACCTCCATACTCAATCACACAAGCACGAAGCATATCTTCCAAAGTCTGAATAGTTCTCTCCGACTGACCATCGGTCTGAGGATGATACGCAGTACTTAGATTCATTCGGGTGCCCAACTCATGCTGCAAACTTTGCCAAAACTGAGATACAAACCGAGAATCTCTGTCAGAAACAATCGATAATGGAATACCATGCCTCGAGACTCTTTCATTAACATACAACTATGCAAGCTTGCTCAAAGATGCAGTTTCACTGGTTGCCAGAATATGAGCACTTTTGGTCAATCTATCAACAATAACCCAAATCATATCATTGCCACATGACGTTCTTGGAAGCTTAGTCACAAAATCCATAGTCAAGTGTTCCCACTTCCATTCTGGAATTTCTAACTGTTTCAACGACCCATACGGTTTCTGGTGTCCAGCTTTGACCTGGGAACAAATATGACAAGAACTTACAAACCGTGTTATATCTGTTTTCATTGTAGGCCACCAATACAAAGATTTCAAATCATTATACATTCTGGTACTTCCTGGGTGAATAGATAATCGAGATTTATGAGCTTCAGTCAAAATCAAATCTCGAAGACCATCTAACAAAGGAATCCACACACGAGACTGAAAGGTTTTCAAGCCTCTAGAATCATCCAATAACAATTCTTTTCTTTTCAACATAATTTCAGACCTCCAATTATGATCCATCAAAGCTTCCAACTGTGCAGCTTTTATCTGGTTTATCAAATCAGAGGAAACCTCCAATCTCATAAAATACAATCTTTCAGAAGTTCCTTTTTGGCTTAAAGCATCAGCCACCACATTGGCTTTCCCGGGATGGTATCTAATTTTACAATCATAATCTTTGATTAATTCCAACCATCGTCGCTAACGCATATTCAACTCTTTCTGTGAAAACATATACTGAAGACTCTTGTGATGTGTACAGATAACACATCTTGAGCCATACAAATAATGTCTCCATATCTTCAAAGCAAATACCACAGCTGCAAGTTCCAAATCATGGGTAGGGTAATTTCTTTCATGCGGTTTAAGCTGCCGAGAAGCATAAGCAATCACTCTATCCCGCTGCATCAGTACACTACCCAAACCAGCATAAGATGCATCACATAATACAACAAAATCATCAGACCCATTAGGCAATGCTAACATAGGAGCCTGACATAACAACTATTTCAGAGTCTGAAAAACTATCTCCTGTTGTTCATCCCACTGAAACTTTACATCTTTTCGAGTCAATTTAGTCAACGGGCCAGCAATTTTAGAAAAATCTTTAATAAACTTCCGGTAATAACCTGCTAACCCAAGGAAACTCTTTATCTCAGATGCAGTCTTTGGAGCATTCCAATTCATAACAGCCTCTACTTTAGACGGATCAACTTTAACCCGATCATTACAGATAACATGACCCAAAAATTGTACCTCTCTAATCCAGAATTCACATTTCGAAAACTTAGCATACAAGTGTTCTCTTTTCAAAGTTTCCAAAACTATTCTCAAATGCATTTCATGTTCAGACTCGGATTTCGAATAAACCAAAATATCATCAATGAAGACAATAACAAATTTATCAAGAAAAGGCCGACACACACGGTTCATTAAATCCATAAAAACTGCAGGAGAATTTGTCAACCCAAACGGCATGACCAAAAACTAATAGTGACCATACCTGGTACAAAAAGCAGTCTTAGGAATATCTTCTTCACGAACCCGAACCTGGTAATAACCCGACCTTAAGTCAATTATAGAATAATAAGACGATCCCTGCAACTGATCAAACAAGTCATCTATTCTAGGCAGTGGATACTTATTCTTTACTATTCGGTTATTTAATTCACGGTAATCAATGCACATTCTGAAAGTACCATATTTCTTTTTCACAAACAGAACTGGTGCACCCCACGGGGAAGAACTCGGTCTAATAAACCCTTTATCTAACAATTTCTGTATCTGATTCATCATTTCCCGAATTTCAGAGGGAGCCAATCTATACGGTGCTTTAGCTACAGGTGTTGAGCCAGGAATAAGGTCAATCTGATATTTAACTTCTCTAACTGGGGGCAGACCAGACAATTCATCAGGAAATACCTTCGGATATTCAGAAACTACCCGTACATTAGAGACAGATTTCTTTTCCATTTTGGCGTCAATAACATAAGCTAGGTAAGACTCACAACCTTTAGACAAAGATTTCCTAGCTTTCATCATAGAAATTAAAGGAATATGCCCATTCTCCCTTTCTCCTCGAGCCATGACATATGACTCGTCAGATATAGGGATTTTTATCAACTTCCTATGGCATTCTATACTTTCCTTATTCTGACTTAACCAGTCCTAACCAATAACCACATCATAACTAGGAATTGGCATCAACAAAAATGAAACAGCAAAAGTCTGGCCCTCTATCATAATACTAGCTCCAGTCACCGAGGTGGTAACAGGAACCATTCTGCCACTAGCTATTTCTACCTCAACAGGTTTGGTAATCACAGTAGGGATCAAATTCAGTTTATCATAGAAACTCACAGATATAAAGGAACAGTTTGCTCCTGAATCAAATAAGACACGTGCTGGTACAGAGTTTACAAGAAAAGTACCAGTAATAACATCATCTGTGTAAACAGCTTCATCCACTGTCATTTGAAACGCCCTACTTGCTGCTGATGGCGGATTCTTCCGCTTCTGACCGGAAGATGACGAACTCCCGACCGAACCAGAACCCTGTCTTTTCGCCTAAGGACAAGCACCAGCTCGATGACCTTCTTTCTTACAGTTCCAACAAACATAGTTCAGATACTTACAATCTTTAAACTCATGACCAAGCTCACCACATTTAATACACTTATTTGTCAGTGCAGTACATGGTCCAGTATGCTTAGACTTACAAGTGCTACACCAAGTAGATTTGTCAGATGAACCACTTTTATCACTAGACCTCTGATTCTGTTTATTACTTGTTTATTACTTTGCCATCTTTGTTTGCCTTTGCCAGAGGAATCACCTCTAGATTTCTGAGAGGATTTATCCTTGTTCTGTTCATCACGAGCTCTCAAATCACTATATACTGATCGAGCAAGATTGAAAGCCTGTGAAAGAGAGCCAGCTAATCTTACTGTGGTCCGGTAACTGGGTGGTAAAGTACCAACAAAGTGTTTTATTCTGGTTTTATCATCCGGAACCCACTGTTGAACAAACCTTAATTTCTCATAAAACTGTGAAATCAGCTCATCAATAAACATTTTATCTGTCATATGCAATTCTGTTGGTCCCGTTTAACAAAATAAATATATAACTACTAACACGATTAATTGTCATAGGGGGAGGGTGAATACAATTTTTCAAGTTTAAAGTAAATTTATTGATTGAATCAAAATAATACTTTACAACAATTACTTGCGGAAGAGAAAAGACACACTAATCTAAGTAATTGGAACTTGATGACAGATTTAAATATAACAAGTCACTCAGCCAGAGACGCTGATGACTATCAGTGATCTCAACACCCTAAGTGTTGGCACAAAGCTCGCTGACTAACAGGAGTGGCTGCTATAGATCAAATGTTATATTTAATGCGGTTGAAGGGATGTTTAATGCGGTTGTTGGGTTGAGTATTTATAGCCATAAATCCTCAATATTATCTGAGAGATAATATTTTTAACCGTTTGAATAATCTTTAAGGATTTGATAGATATGGTTGGAAAGTACCAAATCTTTAATGACTTATTCATGAGGAAGGTGTTTAAAATATAATAATACAGTTTTACAGAAAAAGCATTGTACTTTTTCTGCAAATGAAGGTTTGTTGACTTCGTGCATTATTGTACACCGGTTATACGGCTATTATCCACCTTGTAGGAAACGCCTTCTCAAGTACATAGGAATCTGTCAGACCCATGCGCTTTCGTGGTGAATAGTTGTTGGAGTAGTTAGGATAACTATTGAACTTCTACTTCAATCAGAAATCTTCTATCTATATCTTTAGTCTTTGACTTCATATACATGTGTCAGAGTCTTCCAGCATCTATGGATAACTTGCAAGTCTTCCAAGGTATGATCAGCGTTGTATACAAGCTGATGAAAGTTTGCAAGTTATAAGGGACGCTGCTATACATGCAGCAAGACTACAAAGGTAAGGGACACTGAGTACATATCAGCGTCCAATACTAATTCTGTCATACATAAATTATAGAGGTAGGGTCAGTGACCCAACAATCTCCCCCTATTTATTTATGTTAGAACAAGTTATTTACTAGCTATCTATTAAAGAGACTTTACATATTATGCATAAATAAATAGCAGAAAGTAGACAACTTTGATTTTATATCATAATCAAAAGTTTTATAAAAGAGACACTATGACATTGCATTTTCATATTCTTGCTTGATTTTTACATATGAGTCAGTAGTGTCTTGAGCCATTCTCAGTCTCAGCTCCTCATCAATTAGCCTTAGATATTCTTCATCAGCATTGCTAGCTCTCCTTATGAATCTAACAGCAGCAAGATGCTCTATTTTGGCGATAGAGATTTCAGAGGCCCTTTGAAAGCTTTGCTTGGTGATAGGATCCATATAGAACATTCCAAACTCAGGACTCCTAATCACTCTTCCAAGCATGAAATGAACACCAGTATGAAGAATGTGGTTTGTTCCTCCACAATCAGGAAGAAAGCTCATCTTTTGGAGCAGCTTTGTTTCTTTCAGTTTGTCTTCCTTGGTTGGTCTCTTGGCCATTTTTCTGCCAGAGCTGACGAAGGTGCCTTTGAGCTCAACTTGAGGATTATGGGTAGTTTCAAGGTCTTCTCAGCTTCATTTAAATCAGTGAAAATTTTATCTAGAAGCTTTAACAAGACTAGTTTGTGGGAAGTGGAGCTGTTCTGAATGCACGTATAGAGTTCACAGATCTCAGAGAAACCCAAAGTTGATTTTATCTTGGACAAGGAAACAATGTCAATTGTGTTCTTATTTTCTCTGGATAATTCCAAGTTGTTCCTTGTTTGTTGAGTCTTGAAGAATCTTGGAGCAACTTTGACAATTTTCTGTGGAAATCTTCGAGATGAGATGAACCTCTGAATGTGTTTTATTTGTTCATCTTGTTCTTTAAGATTTTGTGCTCCCTACATCATTACTTGCTCTTGTATTTTTAGAGCATCAGTGGCCTTCTATTCAGCTTCAGTTTCTACACTTACCTTTACCTCAGAGATTAGCCTCTCGGTTTCAATAGCTTTTTCTTTTTCGAGCTCTTTTGACTTTTCTTGAAGATAAGCAGTATGAATGTCTTCTAGTGGAAGGTTCAGTTTCTTGGCTGCTTTCTTCAATTTTTCTTCCTCTCCCATCATTTCATCTGAGCTCGAGCCTTCCGTTCTGATCTTCTTTCCCTTCTGATTGATAGTATCATCATCAGATTCTTCATCATCCTCATCCACGATTAATTTTCTTTTTCTTTGACTGGATGGCTGCACTGGATGTGAGCTTGTTGCTGCAGCGTTAGATGAAGGCTTCACAGAGATTGAAGGATCTTCAGGTGTTGTATCAGTTTTGCTAGCCACTTCTTTATCAGCTTCTATAGTTTACACAGGCTTGGCATTTTCAACTTCACCAACTTTTTTAGGCTCTGCTTCAGCTGTAAGCTCCCCCTCAGCTGGTGATGTGGTTTCTGCAGCTTTCTTTTGGTGCTCCCCCTCAGCTGGTGCATACTATCCATAACTTCTTCAATAACAATGGACTTCTCCCCCTCAGCTGATGGAGGAGCAGCGCCAGCAGCCGGAACCTTTGAGACCAACTCAGAGACCATTCTCTTAAGAACACCTTTTAGTGCCTCAAGATGTTCACTAACGTTTTTGAAGGCAATCATGGATCCGAGCTGAAACCCTCTGACATCACTTAGAACTTCTCTATCATCAAAGGTGAATCTGGTGTCACTTAATGTCTTCTTGATATGTGCTTCAAATGTAGTGACACTAGAGATTATTGATTCAACTTTTGAGGGTACAGGGTTAACAGTAGTCGTTACTTCTTCAACCTTATAAGCCAGATTTTGAAGCTGTGTTTCTAGGTTGGAGGGAAGCAGTCCCTGTAACTTCTTCAGTTCACCAAAAAATTCACTTGTTGATTCTTTGATTGATGAGGTGATGGGAGCACAGATTGATTTTACTTCGTTTCGAAGTAATGAAAGTTCAGAAGTGAGGGATACAAACTTTTGATTTAGCTCGGTGAATGACTTTTCAGTGGCAATCATTTTATTTTCCTGTATTGATGCCAGCTGATCGAGCTTCTTCAGAATTTGAGCAACACCACTTGCTTGTGGTGATGATGACTGATGGGGAGGAGTTGATGGGATATGAGGTAAAGTATTATGTGGTGAAGGCTGTGATGATGGTTAGTGGTGTTGTGGTGAAGGAGATGGTGAATTCTGTACAGAAATATATACAAAAGGTGAAGCAGGTCTAAATTGATCATAGGTAATGTTGGTTACCAGATAATCAGAGTCAGAATCTATTTCTGATTAAGCCCTGTGCACAATATCATCAGGTGTGTCGTCTGTTTCTGTTGCGGAGCCAGAAAGATCACTGATGTTAACAGTGTCTTCAAAGAATGCAGTGATGGCTTCGGTGGGCAACAGACCATAGTGAGAGAGTCCCTCCCGGTACAAGTTTGCAGTATCAGTTTCCTCTATTTCTGAAAAGGATGTTTCCATAGGAATTACTTCAGATGACAACTCAGTGGCAGATGTTTTTTTTGATGCCTTAGTGCGTGGTCATCGAGGAATGTTTGAGAGAGCTGACACTGAAGGATCAGGTAATGTGGAGTCTTCAGGTTCAGGTACAGTGGAGGATATAGGTTCAGGTTCCAGATTTCTTTTGGGTGGTTGTGAAGATTCAGTGGTTGCTGCAGCCTGCTTATTTGCTTCAGCTTCATCTTCCGATGCTGGTATGCGAGCAAGCATTACGGCTGGAATGGTAGATGCTGCAGCTTGTGCATTTTCCTTTGATCGAAAAGCTGATTTTTTCATATATACTGACTTACCAATCTTCCAGACAGGAAGAGTAGCGCCAGCCCCGTATGCTTCTCCAGCTGGATTCTGACCATATGCTCCTTCCATGATTCTTTTAATGACCAAGGATAGAAATCATGGATAGGGTACAGTTGTATCTCTCTTTTTGGCAACTACTCTGGCCTTCAGATCATCAAAGAGTAGCTTTGTAAAATCCACCTCGCTACCTGTGATGAGAGCATGGGCAATCTGACGCTGGGTGGCATTTGCTTGGTCATGAGAGCCCACATTTATTCCCAAGCACTGAATGATGTGAGCAAAAAATAAATTCCATTCTCCACTCATTCTACTCCGAACAACTTTTGCATCAGGTCCTTGATGATCATAATCGATTAGATCAACAACCCTTTTTGATGCTTCAGCACTTACAAGTTCAGCCCAAGTTACTTCCCCTTCTGTAACTCTCTTGTAGTTCAAACCCAAGGCTGCCCTAAATCGACCAAGCTGAAAGAAGATTTCTGTTTTTCCCTGATTTACAGTGCCTTTAAAACCCTCATATTTATCCTTGTCTGTTCCATCTGCCCAACGAAGAGTATACCAGAGCTCATGAAGATAGGGAATGTACATCGGCTTAGGATCTCTGGTAAGTGCCTTTGAGATAGGAGAAAAGATTAGGCAATTAGCCATATCCTCATAATTTTGAATGTCGGTAGGAATATCGAAATTAGCAACGTAGTTGCTGGGCTTTATTGCAATTGAACCCGATTCAAATTGCACTTGCGGAGCTTTGAGGGCTTTAACCTCATTGCTTGGCACAAATGGGATTCCATCCGTAGGCGAGGATTTAACACGAGGCATGATTGAATTGTTAATTGGTGAAATTAGGTTTTTTTTTTTTGAGCGAGTTGTGAGTGTGATATTTAGGGGTGATGAGGGGAAATGGAAACGGAAGTGGGTATTTATATGTGTTTAGGGGTATTGTGATTGGTTAAGAAAGTGGGAGAGAGAAAATGAGGAGAGAGGAAAAAGTGGGCTGATGGACTGCCCACGTCTTTTCAAAAGATATTTTTCTTTTCCAAAACGTGTTTTTTTTTAATTTAAAGATATTTTATCTAAATGAAGTAATATATGTGAAATAATATTACTTCGATTTTTTTTTAATAAATTAAAACAAGTACAAGGATATGCTCGAAAGTTATTCTCGCTGATAAATCATTTGGAGATAACTTAACAGCCTTTCAACTTGCACTTTTTAAGACAATCAAGGATGAGTTCCAAGGTTATTCTCATTGATAAATCAGTTGGTGATAACCAAGCAGCTTTTCAACTTGAAAGGAAAAAGATAAAATATCAAGGATAAGCTCCAAGGTTATTCTCGCTGATAAATCAGTTGGAGATAACCAAGCAGCTTTTCAACTTGAAAGAAAAAGAAAAAATAATCAAGGATAAGCTCCAAGGTTATTCTCACCGATAAATCAGTTGGAGATAACCAAGCAGCTTTTCAACTTGACAAATTTTAAACAGGATTCATTAGAGATAACTTCTTGCTGACAATTTTTTTTTTTTAATAAACTTACACTTCCTCGATGTCAGAGAATGACATGTCCTGAGGATAGTAACGTTCTTCAAGTCCTGCTTTAAAGTGAGCAGCAGAGGAGTAAGATGTAGGCACATCAGTAGCAGGATTAAGTTTTCTTTTAATCCACGTTGTCCTTGAGATGAACATGAATGGAACGTTTGGCAATCCTTCGTTGAGTTTCTATATCTCTGCATCTGTGCATTAGCTCCCAGATTCGTTGATTTAATTGAGTAACTTGTTCTTGCAAGGTTTCGTATGCATGTGCATTTTCATGATGTTCGAAAATTGCACCAACTTGATCAAAGAGTCTGACATCTCCAAATTCATCCATACTAATAAATTCAGGATGTGGTTCCTCCTTAATTTCATATTCTGGAGTGGTAGAACTTGATTGGTATTCCATTTTTTTATTTTTTTTTTAGATGTGAGAGTAAAAATGTGATATTTGTTATGCAAAGATTCATGCCTTTTTAAATAACAAGACCCACATAGAACATTTTGAAAATTGTGGATTGAAAGACATATCTCTGTAAAGTAGTACTGTTTTTATAAAAAGATGTGAACAACTTGTTTCAAAACTAAACTAATTATAAGATAATTAGAGAAAAAGGACAAATATAAACAGTAAAAGAAAAAAAATTATTGTACGACACTGATTAAGAGGTAAAGAAATGCATACTCATTATGCATTCTACATTCCGAGCTCGCAGATTAACAAATTAAATCTGGTTTCATCCAGAGGTTTGGTAAAAATGTCAGCGAGCTGATGTTCAGTTGGAATAAAATGTAATTCCACATCACCTTTCATCACATGATCTCTAATAAAGTGATATCTTACATCGATATGCTTGGTTCTAGAGTGATGAACTGGATTGTTGGTAATGGCAATTGCACTTTGATTATCACAAAGAATGGGTATCTTTTCCAGCATAATACCATAATCAGCCAGCTAATTTTTCGTCCAGAGAACCTGAGCTGTGCAATGACCAGCAGCAATATATTCAGCTTCAGCGGTGGAAGTTGAAACAGAGTGTTGTTTCTTGCTGGACCAGCTGACTAGTTTTCCTCCAAGAAGTTGGCAGCCTCCTGAAGTGCTTTTTCTATCAATTTTACAACCTGCATGATCAGAATCTGAAAAACCAATTAGTTTAAACCCTGAGCCTCTGGGATACCAGAGACCCATGTTGGGTGTACCCTTTAGGTACCTGAAGATTCTTTTTACAGCGGTAAAATGTGATTCTTTTGGATTTGCTTGATAGCGAGCACAGTGAAAAGTAGAAAACATAATATTAGGTCTACTTGTGTTGAGATAGAGAAGAGATCCAATCATTCCTCTATACATGGTAACATCCACTGATTTGCCATCAGTGTCAGCATCCAGTTTAACAGGAGGAGCCATTGGAGTTTTCATGATTGAACAATTTTCAAAGTTAAATTTTACTAGGAGATCCTTAATATATTTACTTTGATTTATGAAAATTCCTTGTTCGGATTGCTTAACTTGCAAGCCTAAGAAAAAGGTTAGTTCGCCCATCATGCTCATCTCATATCTTTTGGGCATAAGGGAGGAGAATTCTTTGCAAAGTTTTTCATCAGTGGCACCTAAAATTATATCATCGACATATATTTGTACCATGATTAATTCTTTGTTTACTCTTTTGTAAAACAGTGTTTTATCAATAATACCACGCGAATAATTTGATTTGCAAAGAAATTCTGAAAGTGTTTCATACCAGGCACGCGGTACTTGCTTAAGACCATACAGGGCTTTGTTTAGTTTAAGAACATAATCAGGATGCTGAGGGTCAGTGAACCCAGGTGGCTACATAACATAAACCTCTTCTTGAAGATCACCATTCAGAAACGCACTCTTTACATCCATTTGATAAACCTTGAAGTTCTTATGAGCAGCGAATGCCAAGAATAGACGAATTGCCTCTAGTCGAGCAACAGGAGCAAAGGTCTCATCGTAATCAATTCCCTCTTCTTGTCGATACCCCTTAGCTACCAATCGAGCTTTGTTTCGAGTAACAATGCTCTGCTCATCCATTTTGTTTCGAAACACCAATTTGGTACCAATTATGGTTTTCTTTGAAGGACGTGGTACCAGATTCTAAACTTTGTCTCTTTCAAATTGGAGCAGCTCTTCTTGCATGGCACTGATCCAATCAGGGTCGCTGAGAGCCTTGTCTATCTTTTTAGGCTCTATCAGTGACACAAAATTCACATAGAGATAGATATTGCTTGACGCAGCTTTTCTTGTTTGAACACCAGTGTCTCTATCACCAATAATTTGTTCTATTGGATGATTTTTAGTCCATTTTGTTGTTCTAATTGGATCAGAGTTGATTTCTTCTTCGTCAGCTTCATTTAACTGTGTGTGAACATCGTTATCAGTGACAGTTTGATGGGTTTCAGCTGAAGTATCAATTAGTTGAAGATCAGGTGGATTGAAGTCTTCAATAACTTCAGGTGAGGATGGTGGAGACGGATCAGGTATGGATGAGACTGGGTTTGAGGGTGTTGACAACACATAATTAATTAGTGGCATATCAAAGGATTTTTCTATTTGAAACATATCATCTTCATTTGATTCAAATCTTTGAGAGTTGAAGCTTTCTTCAAAGGTAACATGAACAGATTCTTCAATACATTCTCTCCTGAGATTGTATACCCTGAATGCTTTGGATACTAAAGAGTATCCAATGAATATGCCTTCATCAGCCTTTGGATCAAACTTTTTAAGTTGATCACGAGTGTTAAGCACATAGCATGTACTTCCAAAAACATGTAAGAAGCTGATATCAGGTTTTCTACCTCTTAGAACTTCATAAGCAGTTTTGTTGTGTCGTTTGACAATGATTGATCTATTTTGAGTGAAGCAAGCTGTGTTGACTGCTTCAGCCCAGAAATAACCTTTAAGTCCAGCTTCAGCGAGCATGGACCTAGCTGCTTCAACAAGAGTTCTATTTCTTCTTTCAGCGATTCCGTTTTGTTCTGGAGTTCTAGGAGCTGAAAAGTTTTGAGAGATGCCTTTTTCTTCACAGAATGATTCAAGCGAGCTATTTCTGTATTCAGTTCCATTGTCACTTCTCATCAATCTAATTCTGTTGTCATTCAGTGTCTCCATTCTTTTTACAAAGCTGATAATTTCATCAGCTGCATCACTCTTGTTTTTTAGGAAGTAAACCCAGGTATACCTTGAGTATTCATCGACTATTGCCAAGGCATATTTCTTTCCTCCTAAGCTGGTGGTACTGACAGGTCCAAATAAATCCATGTGGATTAATTGGAATACTTCAGTGATAGAAGAATATTGTTTGGGTTTGAAAGATGACTTATGATGTTTCCCTTTTTCACATGCAGATCACAGTTTGTCCTTTGAATAGTTCATGAAGGGAAGACCATAAACTAGCTCATTTTTTGCAAGCTGGTTTATAGTTTTGAAGTTGAGATGAGAGAGTCTCTTATGCCACAACCAATTCTTTTCAGCTACAGATCGAGAATAGAGACAGAGACCCTTTTGAGATTTTGCCTCATCCATGTTGATGGTGTACACATTTCTTTTTCTTTTGGCAGCGAGAATTGGCATTCCTTCCTTATTGAGAATGGTTCCAGCGTATTCATCGAATAACACCTTGTTTTTCAGCGAGCAGATTTGACTTACACTAAGTAAGTTGTGTTTTAAACCCTCAACATATGAGACATTTGAGAATGAGACGTTTCCATTGCTAATTGTTCCATGACCTTTTGTAAAACCTTTTGAGTTATCACCGAAAGAGACAGAGGGACCTTCTCTTTCTTGATAATTTTTGAGGAGAGCTTTTGATCCAGTCATATGCTTAGAACACCCACTGTCTAGATACCAAGTGTTCTTGCCCTCCTGCACACAAAACAAAATTAATTCTTTTTGGGAACCCACCTTTTAGTGGGTTCAGATGCCTTGTTGGCAGTTATGTTAAGTGTGGATAACTCAGACGTAGCAATGGAAACACTAAGTTTTTCTTTCGACGTCTCATTACTGATGGATACTTTGAATCGGACAAGTCCGTCTGCTTTGCAATTACTGGCTAGGTGTGATTTTTCTCCACATTTATAACATTTTTTGCGTTTAAAGGTGGTGGACGATGATGGTTGTGTGGGGATAGGTCCAAGAATTCCTTTTTGCATCTCACTGAGTACATAGTTAGTGAGAAGTTGAAGCTGATTGCTCTGTGAGTCAATTTGAGAGTTAACTCCTAAGGATAAGGTAACTTCAGTTTTCGTGTTTCTTTTTATGGACTTGCCCTTATTTGCTTTTTCAAAAAACTTGGTTTTTATGGGAGTTAAAGTAAGAGTAGGTGAAAGAATATCAATGCGTTTTGTCTGTTCACTGATTGTAATCACTGATTTTTCATCATCAGCTTCCTCACTAGAGTTTTTTGAGGCCTTGAAAATTTTATTTGGTCTGTTAACATCCCCCTAAGTGTAACTGGTCATGGGACACGAGTTATCATCAGATATATCATCATGAGAGATCATTGGCTCATCAGCTATAGTAGCAGCGAGCTCATAATCTCCTCCGATGATAGCTTGAACTTGTCTTGGTATTTGATTGTTGACACACTCAGACACCATCTGAGCTAATTTGCACCATGACTCACAGACTCGCTTGAGATTAGCAGAGTCATTTTGAGCCTGAGCTGTTTCTTTCATGAGAACAGCGTTAGCATGGCGCTGTTTGGCTAGCTGATGTTTGGCACTTTTAAGTTCTAGTATTTCTTTGTGACATGCAGAGAGTTCATTTGTCAAAAGATAAACTTTTTTTTTAAATCATTTCCAGTTTTATGAGCACATTCAATATCACATACTAGAGCTTCAAGTGTGTCAACTTTTTCTTCTTCAGAAAGCAGATGAAATTTGTGTACCTTGGTAAGAGTTTCCTTGTTCCAGACAGAGGCAGATGTTGAATCAGCTTCAGTGGATGTGTTGGTGTCTGCTTCAGTTTGAGCCATCAGGCACTCTATTTCCTCAATTTCTTCTTCAGACGAAGATGATATTAATACGGGAAATTCAAGCACAGTTGTTGGTGAAGCAGCAAGTTCTTCAAACAAGTTCCACACGTTGTTTGTGGTTGCATCGCCGGAGTCATCAGAATCACCATCATAATTGAGGTCACTGTCTGAGTCAGCCATGAGGCATAACCCAGCTATTTCTGAATCAGATGAAGACTCACTGGTTGTTTCATCAGTGACGCTGATTGTTGTAACGTCTCTATGCTCAGCTACAAAACCTTTTTCTTTTCTTTTGGTTAGTTCTTTCAGCTTTTTGTATTTGGTTTTGTATTTTGATGCTTTATCTGTTTCGTTTGCATGTTTGTTATCAGTTGAAGCAGATTTACATTCAGACGCGAAGTGACCAAGTTTTTGACAATTAAAACACAGAACTTCAGATTTGTTAAAGTTTTGTTTTCCTTTAGTCCTGTTTCTGTAGGACTCTTTTGGATATCTGGAAAAAGGAGTTTGACCAGATTTAGAGGAAGAGCCCAGTTTTGAAAAACGTTTGAATTTTCCAGCCATCATGGCCATTCCCTCAGCGAGTGATTCGAGATCACTTTCATCGTCGTTTACAGACACATCAGCTTCATCACCAGATGGATCAGGGATTTCCTTAGCTGTGTCTATATTGGATGAAGAGGGTATATCTTCGATTGATACACCCTTTGCCACTAAGGCTGTGTTGTTTAGCTTGTAACTTTCAGTTAAGGCAAGCTTTTGAACACGATTTTGTTCTTTATTGAGAAAGGTGCCGAAAAGTGATTTCAAAGTCATACTTTTTATGTGTCCAGTGTTTCTTAGGATGTCAATAGAATGTTCCCAGACACTGGGAACGGAATCCATAAATTTGTTCATTACATCCAGTGGTTCCTTTTTAATCCCCGCAGCCCTTAGGTCATTCATTAAACAGTTAAATCGATTATATGTTTGTGTCAACGTTTCACTTTTGCTAGCCATAAACTATTCATATTGTCGATTAAGAAAAACACGTATATTTTCGATGACAAGATCAAAACCTTCATACATGGTACACAAAGTATCCCACATTTCCTTTCCATTCGTACAGTTAATGATTGAGTGGTAAACGTCATTTGGTAAAGACATGACAATGAAGGATTGAAGTTGGGGATCGAGATCAAACATTTTATTATCTTCCTCTGTCCATTGAGTTTGAGGTTTCATGATACTCCTAGGGGCATCATCCTCAGTTTCACCACCGCTAGCGGTGGGATTTCTTTCAACGAGTATTCGAGGAATATAAGGACCTTCATTTAAAATGTTAATAAAAAGTGTGTTTTGAGCCCTTAGAAAGAGTAGCATACGACCTTTCCATAGAGTAAACTGTCCAGAATCAAATCTGGGTGGTTTCCCTTTGGATCCGTTATCCAAGTATGCAAATGAACTCTCTTGAGCAGGGTTAGTAGTCATTGCAGATCTGAATATTGATTTATTCAAACCGCTCTGATACCAGTTGTTGGTCCCGTTTAACAAAATAAATATATAACTACTAACACGATTAATTGTAGAGGGGGGTGAATACAATTTTTCAAGTTTAAAGTAAATTTATTGATTGAATCAAAATAATACTTTACAACAATTACTTGCGGAAGAGAAAAGACACACTAATCTAAGTAATTGGAACTTGATGACAGATTTAAATATAACAAGTCACTCAGCCAGAGACGTTGATGACTATCAGTGATCTCAACACCCTAAGTGTTGGCACAAAGCTCGCTAACTAATAGGAGTAGCTGCTATAGATCAAAGGTTATATTTAATGCGGTTAAAAGGGTGTTTAATACGGTTGTTGGGTTGAGTATTTATAACCATAAATCCTCAATATTATCTGAGAGATAATATTTTTAACCATTTGAATAATCTTTAAGGATTTGATAGATATGGTTGGAAAGTACCAAATCTTTAATGACTTATTCATGGGGAAGGTGTTTAAAATATAACAATACATTTTTACAAAAAAAGCATTGTACTTTTTCTACAAATGAAGGTTTGTTGACTTCGTGCATTATTGTACGCCGGTTATACGGTTATTATCCACCTTGTAGGAAACGCCTTCTCAAGTACATAGGAATCTGTCAGACCCATGCGCTTTCGTGGTGAATAGTTGCTGGAGTAGTTAGGATAACTATTGAACTTCCACTTCAATCAGAAATCTTCTATATATATATATCTTTAGTCTTTGACTTCAGATACATGTGACAGAGTCTTCCAGCATCTATGGATAACTTGCAAGTCTTCCAAGGTATGATCAGTGTTGAATACAAGCTGATGAAAGTTTGCAAGTTATAAGGGACGCTGCTATACATGCAGCGAGACCACAAAGGTAAGGGACACTGAGTACATATCAGCGTCCAATACTAATTCTGTCATACATAAACTATAGAGGTAGGTTCAGTGACCCAACAAATTCCATAAAATCTCGTCTAATACGGGACATGTCAAAGTCAGAGCAATACTGCTTACAAACCTCATTATAAAAATCTGACCATCGAATAGATTCTTTTTGCTGAGGTGTCAGGGTTGCAGTATGTGAATCCCACCAAGTCATGGCTTGTCCTTTCACAAGTTAAATAGCATACGGAACTTTAACTTCTTCTTCACAGCGACAAACCTCGAATTTTCTTTCAGTATCCCTCAACCAATCCAGAGTCACAGAAGGATTTGAACTACCCTGATATTCAGACGGTTTACTAGCCATGAAAGTTTTAAAAGAACACACCTTATTCTGTTGGGGCGGTGGAAACATAGGAATCCGATAATCAAATGGCCCAGAAGAAGAAAACGGAACTGATGTAGTTGTATGAAACGTGGACACTAAAGATGGTGGAACAGTACCAAATACAGGTTGCGAGGACTGAGAATGAGGCTGAGAATGTTTATACTTTCTGAGTGTTTGTAATTCATCCTTAAGTTGAAGAACATACTCATCTCTATCTACTTCTTCACCGGTAGAGAAAGAAGTACCAGCATGACCAGGTCTATCGTCATGAGTCTCAGGAGGAACATCAGTCCTGGAGGCATCATTAGGGGTAATGGTCGGTTGCTCGTTATCTGTCATATCTGTATTCACGATAACAGCTCACAACTCGTTAATCGTTAGTACCTACCTACTAACCGATTCACATACAATGCTAAATCCCATACCCAGGAATGTTTGACTTAACAAAAACAAGATTTGGGATTAAACACTTACCATGTTCAATTCACCCAAACTTGTGCTCTGATACCAACTTATAACACCCCTCACATTCACATACAATTCTTTCATGTATTTAACTCGGAAGCATAAATTGAAAACATACTTTATTACTATACATTATATATAATGTACACAACTCGTTCAAACTTTGATACATCACGGTTTAAAACTATTAAAACCACAACACAAATACTATATAAACGAGGTGTTATATAATTCCAAACTTTTGTTTATCACAAAACATATCAGAGTTACAGTGCGTCAAACATTCCCTGCCAAAAGCATCATCTTCCTGCCCACCCACATAACTAAACATAACCTGCAGGAAGTAAAATGTTGGATTAGCACGAAGCTAAGTGAACGAATATGTCACAAACAATTCAACTTAGCATAACTACTTGTTTACATCCGATAACCGTAAACACACATTAATCAATGAGGATCGGTGGCTCTTGAGATACCATAATACCCGGGTGGCTCTCCAAGAACACTTACCATCAATCTGTAAGGCCAATACAGAATAGACCGATAGCTAATTGTTATTATAATCAAACACAGGTTCTACAAACAATACATGTACCAAGTCCCTGTGTAATTTACATAATAACAAACTACCCCAACTAACTCGTTGACCTCAATAACAACTGATGCCCGAAGGTCAGATAACACGTAGATTCGAAATTAACAATGCAGACTAAACAGTCTAACAATCATATCTATGTTTACTTGTTGTAACCAAACAGTCACAACTAAATCAGATTGTGAGTTCCAGATCCACTCACCTGTCAATCTCAGTTCACTTACTCAGTTGTCTTATCTCACTGAGTCTTCTGTTGATCTGAGAATAAAATCAAATATTAATCAATAATTCAGTTCAATATTGATAATATATAACAATTAACACATTTGTTAAAGTTAAAACAAAATGTCACAAAAACGGGTCACTACCCGCTGGGTAAACCAAGTACCCGCCGGGTACTTGGCTTTACCAGCCGGGTACTAGCTATACATGTTGGGTGAATTACCATTTCATGGTAACAGAACTATTTCACGTTTTAAACACTAGAGGAGCCGCCGGGTGACTCATTTAGCAGCCGGATTCTAAAAGAATCCGTCGGTTGGGTACTTGACCCGCCGGTTCCCCGACAAACACACAGAACCCGTCGGCTGGTTAAACAAACAGCCGAGTTCTACCTGCAGTCCAGCAAGCTTCGTTCAGCTTCAACCCATACCCGATTTCTATTACCCAAACTCACAAATCAGTTTCATAACTTCACTACAATTGTAAATAGCGTCAAGCAGTCACTTTCTAGCATCATATATCAACTTTTCCAATTTGATTCACATATCAATCAAGAACAATTATGATTTTAGGCATAATCAAAATAAACCAAAATCACTTACAACTTAAAGATGAATAATATGATGATGATGGAAGTCTTGAATTAACCAAAATCTCAGCTCCAATTTGATGTTAAGTTTGTTGTTTATATTTCTTTTGCTTCTAGGTTTATGTTTGAAAGTTGAAGTTCAAAGAAGGAGATGACTTTCCTTTTTGGGAAAGTAAGGTAATATAGGTCGGCCAAGGTTTACAACCGACCCCGTATTCACTTAAAACAATCCCCTTTTCTAAACTATTGTCTGGAACCTAAAAACCATTTCGCGATAACTATATTTTATTTTACCGTCAAACATAACAATTTAAAACAGGTAATATTTTACTATTCACAATAAGTCGGTTGACCTATTTACTTTAGTTTCATAATCAACAAATAATATAAAGTAATTTCTAAAACATTTAAATAACCAAATTTAAAATCAAGAAATTACCTGACCCGTAGAGAGGATGTTACATTTCTATTTTTATTTAATTTACTTTGTACTCGTCTAATTTTTGGATAATTATGTTGTGATGAACATCTTATATAACATGTAAGATTGTACCCAAAAAAAAAAAAAAACATATAAAAATTGTTTGAAAATTCGGAATTTTAGTCATAATTATTGGCCTTTTTTTTTTTTGAAATTCAAAATATTGGTTGACCCAAGATTTGATCCTCTCAAATCATTTCGATGTATAT
This sequence comes from Helichrysum umbraculigerum, assembly GCA_949592205.1. Lineage (NCBI taxonomy): Eukaryota > Viridiplantae > Streptophyta > Magnoliopsida > Asterales > Asteraceae > Helichrysum > Helichrysum umbraculigerum. The sequence continues at coordinate 95,327,206 of CATIUR010000004.1, forward strand.
TAATATTATGGAGTATTTAAATCTATTTATTTTAGGTGGTATCTACAAATTTTACTTTTATTTATTTTTATTTTTTTAGAAAAAATAAGATTTTGATATTATCTAAAATTAATAAAAGATTGGAATTTATTTTAGGGTTTAAGTCACGGATCGCCAACGTACTTTCCTTTTTGTTCCGAGATCACCAATCAACCGGTTTTATTACTAGGATCACCAACATACTTGTTAATTTCGTGTTGAGGTCACCAATGTACTTTTACATACGGTTTTGAGATCGCCAACATACTTGTTAGTACGGAGTTAATATCGCCAACAAAATTTTCAAAGAAATTCATTTTTTTTAAAGTACGTTGGTGATCCTAATAATAAAACCGGTTGATTGATGATCTCGGAACAAAAAGAAGAGTATGTTGGCGTTCCATGACTTAAACCCTTTATTTTACCCAATATATAACAGTTTTGACACTTTGACGACATTGTTTGCAAGTATTAATATTTTGTAAGGACAGGATTATAACTAACAAACAATAATAGAATTCCAAAGTCACATGCTATTTTAGGGGAGCTATTATTTTAACCTATTTAATTTTAAATAATATAGGATATGTTTAATGTAAAGGATAACTCTTAAAAGATTGAATTGATAATTATTAATTTATATTGTTTAAACCTTCATTTTTTTTTCTTGATTTAGTCAAAGTAATTAATTGAATATTGATTGAAAATTAGGTGGCATTGAATTAGGGAACATTAGGGGTAATAAGGTAACTTAACAAAAGTTAACAATACTTATTACATGGACAAAGATGGAGATAAAATCAATGATGTTTAAGTAGTGGGGTTAATGTAATGAAGGGGTGTGATTAATTCAGAGGGGTATGATTTAGGTTTGTCCACATATTTTAGATTTTGTATAATAATTAATAGAGATGAAAATGAAAATATGGAAACCAAATAATAGCAAACAAAATATATTATGAAAAGAGAAAATTTTATAAATCATACATGTGGTTTACACATATTTTCATAAGTCATACCCAAACTTTTTTTTTCAGGTTATCAGTACAATAAGTTTTCATTTTGCTCGTAAACAGTACGTCCGTTACAATCCGTTAATTTTTTTCGTTAAGTTTCATCACGTGATATGCACGTGAGGTCAAATCCGTCTTTTTTCCTTTCCCCAATCCCTTTTATCCCTTATTCGCTATTTATAAACACCTCAGCCGTTCATTTTCTTAACATCTTCAAAACTGAAATCGAAAAAACAAAATCGAGTCATGGTGAATTGTGATGATTCGCACATTGTGGACCTCCACGAATCTAGGTCAACGATTCGTTGGATGGGGGAAAGGGAAACAGACGGATCTGACTTCACGTGATGAAACTTAACGGGAAAATTTAGCGGATTGTGACGGAGGTACTGTTTACGAGCAAAATGAAAGCTTATTCCATTGATAACCTGGAAAAAAAAAATTTGGTTACGACTTGTGTAAATTTGTGTAAACCACGTGTATTATTTATGAAATCTTCTCTTATGAAAATAAAAATATGAAAATGAAGATTGGGGATCATATGGGAAGGGATCATATGAGGAGAAGGAGGAGAAGCTTTATTTGTGGCCATTGGATGATCTTTTGGGTTGGATCAATAGTTAAAAAGGATGGTAATTTTGTAATTACTTTCAAAAATAAGGGTATTAGTTAACAAAAAAAAATATAACATTAATTTTCACTCCACACCCCTTCCACTATTTAGACTTTTACATTTTAACCCTTCCACTTTATTTTCTTCCCCCTCCTACCTTCTTCTTCCTCCAACCCCACCTACCACCACCCCCACTACTTGCTGCCACCACCTGACTACCGCCGCCGGCCGTCGGAAAAAAAAAAATTCAAATTTTTTTTTTTTCAAAAATTTTTCTTTTTCAAAATTTTTTTTTTCAAAAAATTTTTTTTTTCAAATTTTTTTCCCATAAATCTTTTATTAGATATAGTATTCCTTTTCCTACTGCATTTTTAATAAAACTATACGTTTTTTTCACTGCATTTTGTATATTATTGTTAATTAACTAAAACTTTTATATATTTTACCGCATCTTCTATACCCGACGTCAACAAAATACCGTACAAATGGATTATATATATAATCTAAAATGCAGTAAAAAGAGAACAATATGTCTTAAATGATGTATATGCAAAATGCAATAAAAACAACAATATGTATTATACTTTAATACAAAATGCAATACAAATAGATAATATGTAAAATACAAAATGCAGTACAAATCGATAATATGTAAAATACAAAATGCAGTGAAAATAACAAAATGCAGTACAAATAGATTATGTATAATATAAAATGCAGTGAAAATAACAAAATGCAGTAAAAAAACAAAATGCGGTACAAATAGATTATATATAATATAATATGCAGTCAAACGAACAATGTGTACTAAATAAATATATGCAAAATGCAGTAAAAACGGTAGTATGTATTATACTTTCATACAAAATGCAGTAAAAATGGATCATATGTATAATATAAAATGCAGTTAAAAATAAACAATATGTAATATATGAAATATATGCAAAATGCAGTGAATAATAATAAAATGCAGTGTAATTTTAACAAAATGCAGTAAAAAATATATTATGTATAACTTAAAATGCAGTAAAAAAAATAAACAATATATATAAGATTGAGGTGTATAAATAAAATGTAGTAAACAAATCAAAAGAATTATGTGTAAAATACAAAAATGCAGTAAAAACGAATAATATCTACTAAACATATATACAAAATGCAATAAAAATAATAAAATGCAATACAAAGTGATAATATGTTAAAAAAATTTTGGGAAAAAATATTATGAAAAAAAAATTTAATTTTTTTTTTAAAAAAAAATTGGATTTTTTTTCCGACGACCGATGGCGGCGGGTGGCGGCGGCTAGTGGTGGGTGGTGGTGGGTGGTGGAGGGGAGGGGTGGGTAGGAAGAAAGTAGGAGGGAGTAGAGTACACTATTAAAAAGGTGGAGGGGGTAAAGATGAAAATTTTAAAATTCTTCTCCTCCTTCTCCTCAAATAATACCTTCTCCTCTGAACCTCATCTGAAAATGAAATTGTGAAAAGTATAAACTTGTTAGAAACCGATTATTTTGTAATATCTCCCGTCATAAATATTACTCCCTCCGTCCCGATTTAATAGTCCATTATTTCCATTTTGGGTTGTCCCAAATTAATTGTCCATTACCAAATATAGAAAGGTACCATGATTTTTTTTACTATATTGTCCCTACTTCATAAATTAAATTACAAAATTCAAAGAAAGTTCAAATTAATTGGTTAGGGGTAAGAATGTCATTGTGCAAAAAATAAGTATAATTATTGTGTTTATCTTAAACTGCGTGTAGTTTTGTCGGAGGACAATTAAATTGGAACGGAGGGAGTAGTATAGTTTTAAAAGTTAGATAAAAGCAAGTTAATGAAAACAGAAAATTGGCAACTCATAAAATTTTATTGGATCAAAAGTTAGGCAATACTTGGTAGAGAGTGCAAGAGCATCAAATGAGAATCAATAAATAGATTTCAATATTATTCGTGTTAACTACGTGTGAGTTATTAATCATATCATTGATTGATTGATTTCACGTTTCCGTCGCCGCATAGCGCGGGTTGGTACTAGTATGGTAGTACTGATATACTCATTCTTTATCACATGTAACAAGATCCACATAAATGATCAACAAAAGGTAATCCGTTGCAAAGTAGAAATATTCTTAGCAGAATAATCAGGCATAGTTGCGTAGAGCTAGCATTCGGCCTCTGTAAAGCCTTTGGTGCCGATCCGTGTTTGTAATCAGGGATGTTCGTTTGGATGGATCGTATCAAATCCGATTCAATCACATGTATTCATTTGTATTTTGATTTCGAAAAAGTGAATCTGATCCATCCAAACAACTTTCTTTTTTATCTTACTAGTAAAGCCTAAACGTCCTTATTGAAGTCTAGCTCGAATCCGAATCGAACCAAACCGAATTGCTATTTGGATGGTTTGGTTTAACCATTCGGTTTCTTCGTTGACTTCGTGTGGGTATCGTTTTGATTCGTAGAAGGGTTTGTCACGAAATGTATCAACGGCTTTGCGTTGAGCGTTTATAAAAATGTCGAGTTAGTTTTTAAATTCAAAAGTTTAGATTCTAATTAGTCTACAATGATATATATTAACACTTACTTATTATATAATAATTGTTCTATACATGAAAAGTAATCAAATAAATATTTAAAATTGAATTTGAGTGATGAACATAGTATTTACATAATCTGTAATAACTATTCGGTTAATTTGTATTATTTGGTTCTAAACATAGTAACCAAAACCAATCCGAAAACAAAAAGACTAATTCTCTTTTCATCATACGCGGTCCAAAAATCTTAAAGGTCCAATCAAAATAGTTTATTTGCATAAGTCGGGTTATTTCTGAATCCTACACACTCCTAGCCGGCTGGCTTGCCATAGGGGTCAGCGTTGGAAAATTTGGGACGGCAAATCGTTTCCCGAACTTTTTCTTAATATATATTTTTTTTAGTTTTTGTGTTTTTTGTTTTATGCAAATGTTTGAAGGCTTCTTTGTGCTGTGCTAAATTTTTTGTTACGCTGTTTTTGTTGTTTTATTTGCTGGGCTAATGTTATCATGGAGGAGAAAATGGTAGAGTCATTATTGTTTACAAGCCCATTAAAATTAAAAGAAATGTTTAGCCCAATAATATTTATAAGAAATTTTAAGACCATATATAACAATAACATTAGATATGGATTTTTTTATATTGCATTTTAAAGTTAATAAAATGTGAAAGGTGAATGTAATTATTATTATTATTATTATTATTATTATAATATATAGTTTAGTAATTAGTTTTATTAAGAAAATAATTAAAATGCGAAAAAAGATAATTAGTAGTGAAAATGATTGAAAGTAGTTCCATAGTGGATAGAAAGTGATCGATGGAAAAACTAGTGAAAAACTAATGTGACGTTGATGTATCAAAAGTGGTTGAAGATGTCGTAGTGGTGCTCGTGCAAGCAAAATATTCACCTATGTAGTGAGGGAACTCGAATCGTAGCTATAAGACCCCTCCCAATGGTTTGCACCAACTGACGCATCAGTTGGTGCCACATTAGCGCCACGTCAGCTTTTTTCAAAACTGACACAAACTGACACTACCCTGCCAACAGTGAACATCACTTCAGTTTTTTCTGGACCCACATTTACCAATATACCTTTAATTCTATACACTAAACAAATAAACAAAAAACTGACGCCGTATTAAATCTCATCGGTTTGACGACGAAATCCCAAACCGACGCTCACTGATGTTTTGGTGCCAATGGCATCAGTAAACTGATGGAACTGATGCTCACAAACTGATGGACCATTGGCATGGGTCTAACTAGATATTGTTAGATCAAGTCTGACTACTGCTTGTTCATTTTAGGTTAATATCAACACTCTCAGTTTATTTTAGATAGGGCAATTATCTAAAAGACTAAAAACATATATAAATTATTGGGCCGATTCTAGAGTCTAGAACACAACAACCAAAATTTTCAAAATTAGAAGTCTACCAACAATTTGTTTACAATTCTAGCAACATGTTATCTATAATTTGAGAAAAAAAAATATGATGTGTCTGGTAGTAACTACCCCCTCCGTCCCATTTAAAATGTCCACGTTACTATTTTGAGATTTTTCATTATAAGTGTCCACTTTGATATTTAACCAATCGAAAAAGACTTTAGTTGGTAGATTTAATATTTGATTGGTGAAAAGTGTAGATAGTGGAGAATCCTAAAACTACGTGAAAAGTCAAAGTGAACATTTTAAAATGAGAGGGAGGTAGTAATAAATAACCAGGAATATGAAGAAATTACTTTCTGACTTTGAGAAACTTTTCATAATTGGTTGTTAGAATTAGAATTGGCCAATAGTTCATTTCTGTTTCGTTTCTCCTTCAAGTAATTTGCCCCTACACTTTAGGTCATTAGGTGTAATTAGAAGTAATTATAAACCAAAATTACACTCTTATTCGTTAGGTAAGTGATTAGTACCACCATCAAAGGTTATCCATACACCACTAACTATGCTTTACAGTGTTGTACTGTACAACACCATAAAGCATATTTAGTGGTGTACGGATATTTTTTGGTGGTGTACGGACCATTACTCCATTCGTAATAGCACGGTATGTTGTTTTAACTGTGCATACGAGTCTTTCAATTCAGCACTCTTTCATTTTACACAAAAGAATGATTTATTCATAGAAAATTCAATTACAAAATTAACAAAGTGGATGATTTCAGAAAACATACAAGTTGAGAAATTTCTTGTAACAAAAACAAAAATAAAATATTCTGCCAAACCAACTTTAGATCACATTAATGTACAACCATTGAAAAAAACACTACTTTTGATAATCAGAAAAGCACTATACTTTCCCCTCAACTCTTGCCCAAGTGACCCCAATACAAGCATCAACAAAATCCTCATCTATAAAATCTGTTGAAAATATTTGTAACCTGTCTAAAATCTTTAGTAGATAACATTGCCTTATGAACAACCTTCCATACCTTCGAATCCGGTTAGTAACGGGCTTCACACACAAAATCGGGTTATCTGCTTGTGGTGTCACTGTATTTCCCACCCTGTAAAAGAATGTTCGACAAGTAACGGGTGGTTGTCGACTCAAATGCCTCAAGTTACTCTCAAACTTTGTTGCTGGCAAGTCAGTGTTGATCCAATCACCATACAAATAATCCGCATTCCAAAACGGGCTTCCTGGTCCGGGCCAGATATATTTTTGTGGCTTCCAAAGACATATAATCCTCTTTGGTAGAATCTCAGATATTGTTCTTTCAAACACATTATTATGTTGATGGATCAAGAATTCACCAAGTTGTTCATCTAAGTATTTTTCAAACTCTGGTGGATCAGTATGCCTTATTTCTGTTCGTATCTCAAGAATGATAATTTCTGACTCGGTCTCAGAGATAAACTTCTTGATGTCATTGATAACGACATCAATACCATAAGTGGCGAGAATCCCATGGCAGACTTTTCGGTTCTTGTTGACCCGAACATCAAGAAGACGGGCCCCACATACGAGCTGTTGGTAAATGGATAAAGACTGACATTGGGCAAACGGACGAGAAATCATCTTTATTCCAATCTTGTTAGTGGCAGAGTCATGAGTACCTGGCCACACGATCTCGTTCAAGTGAAGTTTGCTTAGATTCAGGCCCGCCATCCAGTTTTTGCGGTCAACTGGATGGTAATCACATCCTGGAAATTCGCAGCCACAGCTCTCCTCGAGTTCCTTTAACATGTTCTTCTCTAAAGCAACCTGTTTTCGCCGTTTGACCTGTTTAGACCAATGAGCTCCCATATCTCCCCTGCCTTTCTTGTTATTCAATGAAAATGTTCAGGGATCTGATTTGTTGTGTTGCTATAAATCAATTCTAATAATCATTCTTAATGTGTTATTTAATATTCAAGGTGATTAAACTATTGTTAGAGAGGTCAAAGAGTTGAAAACATGGGAACAATTATGTTATAATAACTTACAAATGTTGCACCAGAACTTGTTGGTGGGGGTTGACTTAGAACTATTCTTAAGGGAGATATTGGATTAAATATGGTCTAATTATGCTTCATCTTAATTTTAAAAGCAGGAATGTTTAACCAAACTATCAACACAAGTTATAACTGATTAACTGTCATAGTGACCAAGAGCAATTAAGATTGACTTCAGCAGTTGATCTGCCATGTAGTTGATCATGCTGAAGTTTGGAGCAAGGCTTTATATATAAATTATGTTTACTTGCGGTGCTAATACAAGTTCACCCTTGGCCCCATAAATAATGTCAAAATCTACACTCGTATATATTTGGTGTCGTTGAAATGAATTTAAAGCGCATTTCTTGAGGAAATAGCAAATTCGTATAAGCTTGCCTTTCCTTGTCTCAAAGATTTCTGTTGAGGACTACATGTATATCTATTACATGTATTTCCAGATATTATTGAAATCAATTGACGAATTGTAATTCACAAATGTACGTTTCAGGAACATAAACGAAAGGGAAAAGGAAGACTTTGCATTTAGATAGATTTAAAGACGACACAATCTGCAGAGTAGAGTATCTAATCATTTTTAATCAGACTTGTTACTTGTAAGATTAGAACACGAAAACTTGTTGATCAACTTTTGGACTCCTATAGTATTAGGCACTAAACCTGCATCAGCAAACATTCATAAGAGAACTTCAATAAAAGGAGCATACAAGAGGCTAAAAGTGAGCATGACCGTCTTTGAGCTTTTGGAGAAACTGATTCTTAACCAAGGACCCAATCAAATTACAAACACAATTTAAGGCCCCTATATACACACACACACACATTTCTTGGCAGTTGGAAATCAAATTACACACACATTTTTAAGCCACTATAGTTTATAACCCTGCCCACCCTATTCTAGTATCTCATTACCACAAGTCCACAAGTATTTATATATGAAATGAAGGCTAGTTAATGAATATCAAAGTTTGAGTGTCTAAATCATAGTGAACGATAACCATACCATTGGGCATTGGGTGTGATTGTGATTTGTGTACCCATACTTTGGGCTCCTAATATGGACCGACCCATAAACATTCATATTGGGTTAGCCCTCTTCTCCTTTTATAAAAGGGGAAATCTTAGAAATAAACAACACAACATAACCTGATCACAGGGAGCCTCCATAGTTCTTTCTCCACCTTCTTTCTTGAGAGCATCACCACAAAACCCATCTTGTTAATTAGTACTTCATACATCTTAGAATCATCATCATGATTCTAAGAATCACTTTCTAACCACTCTCCTAAAGAATTATCTTTTGGGTACCGGGTAGCGTAGAGAAGTGTCTCCCATTATTTCACACTCAAGTCGAGATATAGGGTGCATTTAATTACGAATTTTATTACATAAATTGGTACACATTACACACAATAATATTGCTATTTTCACATGTTCAGTTACTAGTAGGGCTGTAAACGAGTCGAACTTTTATCAGGTAACTTACTAGCACCAATTGAGGTTAATTGGTTGCATTGAAGTGTAACGCCCGTTCTTAAACATTGCTTAAGACGATCAATATATCTATCAAAGTAACATTTAAATGACAAAAATAAATTATTTTAATTAGCTAAGCTTATCATATATAGTCCAAGAACAAGATATAATAATAACACCAAATTATATTGTATCTTATTGTACATGTATGGGCACAATGTTAGCCACTTAGGGAGGAAACTTCCATGTGAGGTTGAATGATTTTTATGCACAATTGGTGACTTTTTTGTATTTCAAGAAGAAGTCAATACATTAAACGACAACGTAGCATGGATATGATGATGTGAACATTATAAGATATAGAGAGATATTTGATGACCTCTATTGGAGGATATATGGTTGGTACAATTATTTGAGTTCGTTACATTAATGTTAAGTATTAGTTTGAAATAATTGTGATTAAACGTATTTTCTCATGAAAAATACGGATTCAAGTTACTCCAAATATATAATGCATTGGGTTGAGCCCATTAGGCTATCTATACTCTATACTTCTATAGAAACTATATCGGGCCAATACAACATTTTATTTTATTTCTTTTAGAAAGGCAATATTACCCAGCATAGTATATACATTACACGAGTATATACATGCTGCTTACCACAAGGCGTGAACCTCACAACCTTTTGATTGACAGGTTTCTCACATACTGCTACGTCGAAAGCCCTTTGATGGGCCAATACATAATATAGTAGATTTATTTATTTAAATATGGAGTATATGATAAAAAAAGATTTTGCTAATGATAACCGTTAGGAATGTGATTAGCATTCAAAACGGTAGCGTACATGAAATGAAAGTTAATTATTATTGTTGGTGGTTTATTATTTTATGTACGATAAGTTTTTCCATGTTAACCACATGGCTGTATAAAAATCATTGTTCCTCATTAAAATTTCTAACCAACTATAAGAGGCACATTAAAATATAATTATAGAGATTAGTATATGAGAGTGTATTCCAACTAGAGGTGGCAATTTAAGACTCATGGGTCTAGTTAGGTTTTTCATATTTTTATAGATGGGTCTAGTTGGGTAATTAAAAAAAAGCTTAAGTATATCATTATTACTTATTATGACCCAATAGGTAATAATGATATACTTAAGCCTTATTTTAATTACTCAACTAGACTCATCTATAAAAATTAGAAAAACCCAACTAGACCCATGGGTCTCAAACAACTATGTATCTATTGTGTGTAATTTATATTCGGTATTTTTAATGCATCCAATTACTTTTTTTTTTTGAAAATGCATCCAACTACTTAAAAAGTATATTTTAATGTGTTTTACTGATGTGTCAAAGTACCACATGACATCCCCACATGTTGATACATATCAAAAGTACTACGGAGTACTTAATACATTTAAATACACTTTTTAAAAAGTTTGATGCATTAAAAATAGTAAAATTAAGTTAGATACACACCAGACACTCATCCCATAATTATAATCCAAATTTAGCGACAAATACAACTATTTTGAAAGTTTATTAATCCCAGAAAAGAATAAAGCAATTTTTTTTTTGAAAGGCTAACAGAAATCGCCTAGATACTCCGTACGGGGAGACCCAATGGCTAAGTCTCCATATACTGGCCCAATCCAGCCGTATGGAGCCCTTAAGCGCCCCAAGTTACTCCAAATCCGGGAAAAACCTACTAATCCGTCCGCCCGAAGGCACGACAACGAATTAATGGTAAAACCCGCTGGCCTCAAGGATCGAACCTGAGTTTCCCAGGTCTCCTATCATTGACCCCCAAGCCTCTGACCAGTTGAGCTGGACATCATTGGCTAAGCAATTGAGACCTGATATTTGTTCTGTATAAAGTTTGATGTTTTAATTTAATTCCTATTTTGACCACATGCAATGAATCAAAAATTCAAAATATCATCGATCAAATAAGTAAAAGAAACAAGTATGTAATGAGAAATAAATCCATCCAAGCATAAACAACCAAGTGCTAGTGCTCTTATTATTCAAGAACAAACAAAACCTACCAATCGATGGATTTTTATCACAACTTCGAGTCGGTATTAGGCATGTATAAACTAGAGGTAGCAATTTTAGACTTATTGGTTAATTATGGGTCAATTTGGTTAATATTTAGGAGAGGATGGGTTTGTTGGGTCTCTTCCCCATTTTTTGGATGGGTCTAAATGGGTTTTTCAATACAACCTCCAATTGTGTAACAATTAACAAACGGGTCTAGACGGGTCTAGCGGGTAATTTTTATTTTTTTCACCTCATTTCATTTTTCACTCAAATTAAAAAAAAAAAGTTTGGTAAAAACCCGATGACCCGACCCGAGACCCATTTGACCCGGACCCATTTAGACTTATCCTTCTAAATGACCCATCTAGACCCGGACCCATTTAGACTCAAACCCATCTAGACCCGTGACCCAACCCGACCCGACCTATTCATTTTGCCACTTATAGTATAAACGCATGCGTTTACCGAGCCTACTATTGATTCATCTTATTTATCAAATCAATTCGATATAATTGTAAAATAGAATATATAAACAAAATTTAACGAACTCTTTAGGTAATAAAGATCAAATTAAAAAAGAATTAGTGCGTGATAATACATTTGACTTTAATTATATCTCTATAGTGTGTATCATCCTTTAAAAAATTTTTCTAGTATGTGTATTCAACTAACATGACACCCGTTTTTTATAACGTGTCAATGATATGTGAGTCATACGATTGCCACATTGTCAAATAATTAAGTTGAAAGACACTATAAAGTTCAAATTAAAATTAAACTAATCACGATAAAAAAAAACCCAAAAAGAATACCAATCGAGTCATACTCCCTCCGTCCCAAATTAAGTGTACTGGTTTAACTTTTTGAGTCTTCCCTTTTTAACTTTGACCTTAAATATTTTTGTTTGTTTTATATAATGCTTGATGCAAAATATATGTATGGATTGGATTTTTAATATATTTTCATTGGTATAATTTTCATAAAGTAATATATAACACAAACAAAAATATTTAAGGTCAAAGTTGAAAAAGAAAGACTTCCAAATCTGATACATGACACTTAATTTGGGACGGAGGGAGTAAATGATTAGTAGCTTAGCTTCATAAATTAAATATGGGGGGCCTACTATACATACCCCTATTCCCCATATTTTCATTTCATACCCCCTTCTACCCATCAAATGAATCACATCATGCTTTTTCTTTTTACTTTCTATCCCTTACCCTATTCTTTTTATAATTCATACCCCCTAATTAGTCTAAAACTAAACTGATTCAGAACTGAATTGGGACCGATCTTAAAAAAAAATTGGACTGGAAAAGGACTGGACTGGATCCAGACTGGATCCGGGGGTATGGGATAGTAAAAATTGGGGTATGAATAGAATTCCCCATTAAATATTAAATAAAGCTTGTAACAAGGAATCACCTCAAACTAAAAGTATAAGTTATACTCCCTCCGTCCCATTTTTATTGTAATGTTTTAACCTTTTAAGTATTTCTTTTTCAACTTTGAACTTAAATATTTTTATTTGTGTTATATAATATTTGATGCAAAATATATAAATGGATTGAGTTTGAAATGTATTTTCATTGGGTATAATTTTCATCAAGTATTATATAAGGTACAAGTTATAAATTGGTAACGTACTCTCATTTTCGTCTCAAAGTGGGTAACATATTCATTTTATTACCAATGTTGGATACAAACTGTCGAGTCACTGATCGCTGACCATGATAAGTCACTGGTAGCAGACCAACTCAATAATATACAACTTGATGAAGAAATGATTTGTATCAAAGCTGCTGTTGCTGAAGACTGGTACTCACTGGTCGCCACTCATTCTACTTATGGATTTAACATGCTGAGGAAGATTAAAACTCAACTTTGTGTGTCGCTGATTCAAGCAGCGAGAGTTCTTTATCTTCAAATGAATAAAGGCAAAAGTCACTGCCCGAATAACAGCTATTCACTGAAGAACAATATTTCAAGTCATTCTACAAGAGCATGTTAGCTCGCAGTGAGTGATGAGAGTTACTGCATCTTCAATGACTATTCAATAAAGCCTATTTTAAAACTACAAGTACAATGGTTCTGTACTTATATACATCAGCAAGAGTTTTTCGTACTTGAAGAAATATCCGAAGGATTACGTGGCAGCAAGTGATTGGTTTTAAGGAAGAGAGATATTTGCGGTAACAGAATTGGGACCCGCAGAATGTCGGTTCATCAGAGATCAAGCCAATCAAGCAGCGGCACGTGTCATTTCAAGATCCTATTTTATAGGAGATATTTACGGGATCCTTGTAGTATATATAGTTCAGCATATTGTACTTTAGAGGCTAGTTGTCCATACGTATTATTCACTTGTGTGCCAGTGAATATAGTTTGTCTAAGTACGTATTGTCACTCAGCGAGAAAAACATTTAGCGTGTTTGTCCACTACTGTTTATCTCGTTTGTAATAGTTAGCTAGAGGGTACTTGATTTGAATTAGCTTTGGCTAATTCATTCCGCAATCAATACTCAGTGAGTTCTATGATCAATAAAATTCACAGTTTAGCTATTTATTACGTATTCTACTTTGATACTGTCATATCTATTTGTTACATACTCTGTTTATGTTCAATCAATTAAAAACTGGCTAAATAACTCAATTAAACTTTGAAATAGTTTTTAATTGTATTCAACCCCCCTTCTACAATTAAACTTTACATATTGAGATTCCATATCACTATTTAATAGTGATTACGGGACTATCACAAACTTTTATTTTTTGTTCCAATGTTGGATACAAACTCTTGTTTTTTTTCCAATGTGAGTAACCTTGGAGTATGTTTTATATGCATCTATGATTAGTAGTGATGTCTTGTTTACTTATTTGATGACGTAACATTCCAGGTTAGATATGATTACATATAAATGTATTTTTGAAACACTAATTTAAGCTGTTATTTCTCTCTTCATCAAAATGTTAAGTTCTTCATACATTTTCATTATATATACATATATATATGTAATCATATATATAACTTACTGGCCGAGTAATAAGTTATATATATATATATATATAGTTGTAATCATATCCAACGTGGAATGTCACGTCAATAAATAAGTAAATAAGTCATAGCCAAGTAATCATAAATGCAAACAAAACATAATAGGTTACTCACATCGGAACAAAAAATAAGAGTTCATGTCCAACATTGGTAATAAAATGAGTATATTACCCACTTCAAGACAAAAATGAAAGTACGTTACCAATTTATAGCTTTTACCCTATTATATAATCCAAACAAAAACATTTAAGGTCAAAAGTGAAAAAGAAAGACTTCAAAAATCAAAACATGACAATAAAAATGGAACGGATGGAGTATAATTTATAGTTAGTTTAGAGAATTACTCCATATGTTTCAAAATAAGTGTCTACCTTTTTATTTTGGTTTAATTCAAAATAAGTGCCACTTATAAGAGTATTAAACTTACTTTACCAATTTACCCATGATTTACGTTTTCACAAAGCTGTTTAGTATAAGATTGTTGTTAGAATATATAGAACGCATACAAAGAACAAAACAAAGACGAATACGAACCAGAAACAAATATTCAAATTGCAAATCTAATTCAAAGGTACCAAACAAACAAACAAATCAAATTCGAAAGGTACAAATAATTCCAAAGCTACTAATGTCTATTTATAGACTAAACTAACCAACCTATGACTAATCCTAATTCGACTCAAACGCAAAATACTAATCATAATCTAACAATTCTAAACCGACTCAAATACCAAACAAATCCTATAATTTAAGTCACTTTCTAACAATTGTAAAAAAAATAAAGGTAAAACTGTCATTCTTTCTTACATAATGTACAAATTGTCTTCCTTTTTCTTCTTCTTATATTTTGTGTAGTCTGATTGTCAAGAGTTATTATGAGACGGACGGAATGAGTATTAGTTAGAAACAAAAACAATCACTAACCACTCATTCAATTCACTGTTCATGGACCAATAGAATCATCAACATCTCCATCGGAATTCAATTTATATTGATTGAAAGCCCTTTTAATATGATCCCTTTCATTTAAAACTTTAGTTTACATTAAATAGTACTCCCGTATATACAAAGTAGAAAATTAGTATATTCCTTAAAATGAAAGCAACTATCATATTGGCCCTGCTCCCGAGTTAATTTTTTAAGAGAAAAGAAAGGAATCAGAAAGAAGAAAAAATATTTTGTGTTCCTGAGTTTTTCTGATAGACAGAAGAGAAGAGAAGTGGGAGGAGAATTGGATCTTCTTTTCTCTCCAAACTTTCTCTCCAATATTGGAAAGATTTGGAAGGATGGAAGGTTTAACTATTTATAAAATGTCACTTCCTTCCATTTCTCTCCAACTCGGGAACACGAAATATGTAAATTTCTATTCTTTTCTTTCCAACTCAGGAACGCAAAAATTTTATTCATGTTCTTTTCTTTTCTGTCATCTTCTATTCCATTCTTCTCTTTTCTTTTCGTAAAAATCTCAGGAGCAGGCCAGGGGAAAAAAAGTTAGTTGATTGGTGATTATAAGCTCCACGTCGATGATTAAGTGTAAGATTGGCATTTGGGGTCCATTAAACCCTTCAATTTGTCACGCAATTCCATTGAAATACATGGAATACAAAAACAGAAAAGCTTTGAATTCGACGTAGAGAACTGAAATCCTAAACTTTTGGGTCGGGTCTAGTTGCTTGATTTATCAGATTGGATGAAACTCTTATCGAGTACAAGATGGGCCGTAGGAGCGTCATTCGGATTCGATATTTGGATTATTCGAAATTTGGACAATCACATGTTGACTCATAATTAAAACCGAACAAGGAACGTATTAATCGGATTTAGACTAGACAGTTTCGGTTTAGTTTCCGGATTGAACGAATTTGTCTTAATTAGCTCAACTTGAACGTGTGAATCAATTAGGACTAAATATAACAAGTGGTTTACGTTTAAATTCTGATTAAAACACTATACTCACCTTCACTACCAACTTCTAAAACATCTATGTTATAAAATTGCATAAGTAGCTTATATTAGCTTTAACATTCAAAAAAAGTACCGGAGAGTGGAGACGTTGGTCGATCCAATATTTATATGCCTTGTAAGTTTGCATACTTATATGTACAAACTACAAACACCATATGAGAAAGTTGTAAACAAATTGCAGGAAAATTATCGCAAACATGAGATGTATTAATATATCATATTTTTTTATTAATTTTTATGTGGTAGACATAAATATACTAGTAAAAATATATTACAAAATTAAGTCAAACCTTATTAAGATATGTCCAAAAAAATTTAGCTTTGATCTATTTTTCAATCCGTGTTATATGTTTAAAAGATCCGTAATCCGAATAATTAGGTCCATTTAACCTAACTCGTATTTGAATCGGAGGGATAATTTTGTAACACCTCAAATTTCGTAAGTTTGCGATTTTTAAATTTAAAGAGTTAAATAATTAATATTATTTAATATTGTGAATTTATATTTCTTCATGAGAAAAGATTTTAAATTTAGAGTAAAACGAGCCCTACGGTTTAAAAGTTTAATACCGAGACTCGATGGTGTAATTGGACAATAGTCCAAGTCGGGTACACTTAAATAAACCACCCACCTCAAATAATTGAGGGGATGGTCTGATTCTTGTTCCCCAACCGTGAGAAAAACACAGAGAAAGAGACCGAGAGAGAGATGAAGAACCAAGAAGAAAACCATCAAATCGAGCCTCGATTCTTGAAGGTTTTAACTAGATTTTTACATACTCGTGATCTACGAGGTAAGCTCTACACATAACTACTTTCAATTTTGTGATTTGGTGAATTGATGATAAACTCTATTTTTGGGTTTTTGAGGAAATTGATGATTTTTGAGAATAGAAGTAATTAGAGATGAGTAGTGTATGTAAATGAGCTTCTTTGAGTATAAATGAGTTATTAATGTGTTAAAGAGATGAGTTTTTGGATGTTGTTCATATGATTTGATAAACGTGATGAACTAGAGGTTCATATGAATTGGTTGATGATGATGAGACATTATTGTTGAGTTATTATGTTAAAACATAGTTAACCTAACTATATACATGAAAATTTAATTGAGAAAAATGATTAGCTACTAGTTAGATTAATCTTGAGGTTACGAGTTGAAATATGAAGTATTGATTGTGTTTGTGTAATCTTGTTAAAAAACACAAGAGTTTAATATGAAAAAACGAGTATAAGTGATTAATTGAGAAACGTTGTTTTGAGTCACCATGTTCGAATTGGTGTTTAATGATCGTGTTTGATGAATGTTGATAATCAAGAACTAGTAACGAGTTTATATAAATTGAGTGCCATTGGGATGATTATATGTGTTCTTGTTAAATGTGAGGATGAGTTGGTGATGAATGAGAGTGTTGGCTTGCTTTGATTAATCACTTTGAGTAGTAAATAACCATGTATATGGATGATTATTGATTAGGTGCAAAAAGGGTTGGAAAGCTTGCTAATCATTCTTCACATCGAATTCGAGGTAGGTAACGGTTACTCGAGCTTAATATTAATAATTGTTTGTGTATGCAAATAATAAGATTTCAAAAGAGGCCAATAGGCGAGTATAAATGAGCAATGCCATTGAGCCACGTGAGAGTGCCCAATGAGCACCTATTAAATGGTGAAATTCAAGGGAGAAGTTGAGGCTTGCGTAACCTCAATGTTTATGCCTTGACACTACGAGGTTGGACTCATCGGGCCAATAAACGAGTTATTTAGCTAAGTAGTGCCAAAGAGAAATGGTGTGCTAGCTCAAAAATGTTGGGATTGGATTGTGTATTATAGAGTTATGTATGTGTTCGTTGCTAATGAGTTTATATTAACCTTGAATTTCGATATAGTTCAGAGTTGATTAATAACATTGATGATTTGTTGATGTTGATAAAGAGTGTGATTCAAATTGGTTATATTGTGTATTGAACGAGAAATTAACCATTTGAACACCTACGTGTTCAAATGGGTCAAAGTATCAAATTGATTCGAATTAGAAGTGAGGTTACATAACTGCTAAATTTTATTCACTATGAGTAAATGAGCTTGTTGGTAATCGGTTGTAGAACCTAACCTTTGATTTGGGTCGTGAGTGTCCAAATGGGTCGTGAGTGTTCAAATGGGTCATGAATGTGGCTATGAGCTAGAACGAGATGGACTAATGATAAGACCTCCGGGTTGTAAGCTTTAAACTTCATTTGAGGTGTTTATAAAGTGTGCAAAACGCCCAAGCCTAGTTGCATATGGTTTGCAAGTTAGGCTGTCGCCTAAAATGGTCCAAAAATTGCCGTTTTTAGTCATACGTCCAAATTCGCGATCTTTGAGAAATTTCAGAAATGTTAAAAAGGGAAACCTTTGTTTTAGTATTGGAGGTGTCCACCAAGTTTTGTGTCGTAACTCATAACGAGTAAGAAGTTATGCGAATTTGAATATGGTGTTTTGGTAAAAGTCAAGGTCTGTAACTTTGGGCAAAGAGTAATAATAATACGCGATCGCGTATTATTAAGTTTATAATTGCGTGTGTTTGAGTTTTGTAATCGCGTCTTTTTAAAACTGAGATACGCGATCGGGTGATTTCACTCGATCGCGTATTTCAGTTCAAATCTTTCACAGAAGCTAGCTCGCGGAAACAACAGGCACCAAACATACTAAGACGCGATCGCGTGCTTGTTGCCCGATCGCGTAATATGAGAAAACACGCGATCGCGTGGAATTCATGCAGGATCGCGTGTACTTTTGAGATTGAGTATAAATTGAGTTTGAGTTATACAATTTCAGTGGAGGTATAAGATTCATTCAAAAGAGTATTTAATGAGTTATGGGACTAGTATAACGGGTATGATGTCTACCCGGGTGGGTCTCCCGCGGGTGGACACAGTTCAAACGGGTAAGCCCCTTGATAAACGAGGCAGTGGCTGGAGGGTTATAAGACTACCCGACGGGTACCCACCCATTTTAAGTATATTGTGTTTCTATTTCAAGTTTAATCGTGTAAGCGTAGTACTAACTAATATGCGATTATTTTCAGTAATTATTACAGAGATACACGAGTTATACCTTATATGAGTTATATAATGGTACCGTACTTAGTCACATGCGTGTGATAAACCAACGTTGATATTTAAAGGTATTGTGGTTGATCACTGGACTGTGATCATTATGGTATATTCGGGTCACTTGTGTGTGCCCGTCATATGTTGAAAATAATCTTTCGAGCAAGATTGATATCTCGATATTAGAGCGGATCATTCGTGTATGATCAATGTTGTTATTGAGTTATAATTTGAAATGACATTATATACTATATAAGAGATTGTGGTGGAGATTAGTGTTACTTACTAAGCGTTATCGCTTACTCCGTTGTTGTTGTGTGTTGTGTTGTAGGTACAACTAGATAATGATGTCACTCTGGGACAGAGTTTCAAGGACGACTTCTGGTGGGACTTGCTATGTAATTAGTAAGTCAATCCCTTACTTAATCATGCTCTATACGGAAGAGAACCCCATTTATTAAATATGAATCATTTGAGTATGGTTCACTTTTGCTAAGAAATAAAGAGTAATACCTTTAAAAAAATTGGGGCATTTCATATTTGGATATGGATAAAAGCGAATTTGGTTAAAAGTTAAATATGATATCAACAACACAAAATGAGATCAAATTTGGGAAATTATCAATGATAAATGGGAATTAGGTCAAATTATAAGGAACCACCGATTTCGATGGGGATCCTCGATAAAAATGTCTACGAATATTAGGACAGTTTGCTTGATTAAAATGTTTAGACACGGAAATGTCACTCTTAACCTCATCCCGCCTATTCCATGAGTTCTACAATGGTGGTCATATATTGTAACGCAACACAAGATTGATCACATGACTCATTAACAAAACAATCATCACACCTTTCATTTAGAAAATGTTGTAGTAAATTCCCAATATTATGAAAATTTTGCACACATGCTTCTTTTGAAAAAATAATAGTTCCGCATAGAACACAAGTAAGAATAAAGTTACCATGGTAAGAAATTAGGAAAATACGTGTTAGGTTAAGAAATGAGTATTTGGGCCACATACTGGAGCCGCTCCATATATCCATGGAGCACGACCAGGTCCAACATCACCGGGCAAATCACCTCCATCACATATATCACAACGTTCAAGTTGGAACTCGCGCGGTGATGCCACCCGATAGGTCAGGTCTGTTTGAGCTCACCTTTCTCGCGGAGGAGAAGAGGGAGCCATCCTCGTCGTCAAAGGACTTGACCGGACGGTACCGCGCGACGTTCGGTGAGTTTTAAAATTTGTAATATGCGGGGCTCAATTTATAGGTACTACCTACTACACTGGGTGAGTAAGCAGCAAGTATAACTCGAGGTCGTTCTTCAATCGGAGCGAATTGAAACGAAGCTTAAGCAGAAAATAAATTTCACTATTAGGATGGGTTTGTATAGATAGGTAGGTTTTGTTGTTTTGGTTTTCTAATAAACTATTTATCCAAGTGCAGAAAAGTAAAATAGAGATGAGAATCGGTAATTAGGTAGATAGATAGAGAATGCGGCTGTTGAAGTTTCAATAATCAATTGTTGGGATGATGTTCATTATAAAGGTAATTGGGGACACAATTATTTGATAGACAGATGAATTACATGTGTAAACACTAGGACCCTACTTATTTAGTTAAACCCACTAGGACCCTACTTGTTTAGTTAAACCCAAAAAAGTATGTCACTGAGTACCTAGGTTATCGTGATTCTGGTCAGAACAGGCTGCTCGACCCCTCACACTGTCTTGTGAAGACCAGTGACCCATGAAGGGTGCAGGAATAAGGTAGCAGACTGCCCTCAGGTTATTCTGACCTTTCTTAACACCTAAATACAACTTGTTGTTATCTAATTGTGTTCTAAGTATTAACTTGTTATTCTAAACTATCAGTTTTGTAGAGTCTAGGGGTTCTAAGAATCCTGAACCACTGCTGGGCTTGACTTTCATCTCCAGACTCATTCCTTAGGTTTTATTACCACAATTACTTCTGTCATGATCTAGAACTCTCCTTTGCGATTAGTCATTCGTCCCTAGGTACACTAGCGGTGTACAATGCATTTATTTCCACAGTTTGCTAACCCTAGGTACTTTTCAATGTACAGTACTTCTAACCGTCTTCCACAGTCCCATGTAACCAGAGGTAGATTTACAGTGTACTACAGCTGTTCCATAGCTAACTTACCCTAGGTACGATAGCAGTGTACAGTGCTAGAAGCATTTCCACAGCTTCCATAACAAGAGGTAGGTCTACAATGTACTATAGCTTTTCCACATGTTTACTAACCCTAGGCATAGTTACAGTGTACTTCAGTTAATGTATTTCCACAGATTTGTAACCAGGGGTAGACCTACGATGTACTTAGCATTTCCACAGCTCTACGGTTCCTAGACCATATTCTAGGGTTTCTAGGTAGGTCACAATGTCGGTACAGACGGCTTTTCCGGAGCTTCCACGGTTGTACTCTACCAGTGGTGTTTCCATCGCTATACCTAGTACTTTAGCCGAATTATAGTAACGAACATTGATTCGTACGATAACACAGATAACAAACTACCATATCTAGAGGTGATCAATTTCTAAACCTAAGTAGCAGTCACGCGAAGGACTGGAAAGGGTGATCCGTAAACTAAGTCTAGATGCACAAAAAGTTTAGACATAACAGAGTTTAATAATTCCCAATTACATATTTAATTTAAAGATTAATATAACATCATCCGTACGTTTAATTATCTACATTTCAACAACCGTAATAATACACTACTCAGTAATCATGGCAATACACATAACATACATCATACAACCAGGTAGAAATAATTCGGACATAGTATAAGTATGAGAGAATAGATATCACCAGAATTTAAGCAGAGTAATATTGAGAAACGCGTAGTCTTGTAACAAGAATGCTTTTACACCGTGATTACAACAGCTAGCTTCTCTCTCTCTACCTCTAACTAACTAACTATCTATATCTCTCTAGAGAGAGAAAACTCTAGAGAGAGAAACAAAAACTAAAATCTAAATACGAAAACGAAAATGAAAGTGTAAATGAGAAGTGTGAAGTGTGGAATAAAGAATTGATGATGAATGTGGAGGTGGAGGTTGATATTTATAGATTTGGTTCAACCGTATTTCTCAACCATATTCCCACCTCCAAAATCTCAGCCATATTTTTCAACCGTATCAAGATCCTTCCTTGTACGGGCAAGACATCGAATACGGGACGTCAAGCCGTATTTCGGGTGAGAAATGGGAATACGGGAGAGACCCAACCGGATACGGGCAAGACTGGCCGTATACGGCTGGGACAAGGCCATATATGCCCTATCTAGGCCATATACGGTCATGTCTTGTTTGTATACGGTCAGTCTTGGCCGTATACGGCTTGGCTCTCTCGTATCTTAGTCTTCGGTTGCTTTGATTCTTCGTTTAGGCGTATCTTCTTCATCATCCGTCCGTTTTGAGCGATCTTTATATCCACGCGTTCGTAATTTTCTAACGAAGAAAATGACATAAGTTAGAGGTCATAATTCTAAGTGTAGCTCAAAAAGTGTCGAAATGCGTGAACTAGAGACTCGTTAATCGTTTATGCTCAGTTTTTCACGTTTTTCATGTCATTTTCAATGGTTTCTAAAACATCACTTCCGTTTTGACTTAGTTAACAAAATATCATAATATTTGACATTATTGGTGTGGTTTTGTTAACTTTAGGTCTAAAATGCGGGAAATAACGTACGTAAAAACATGAGTTTTTACGTGTTATCAAATATCCCACACTTAGAACTTTGCTTGTCCTCAAATAAACTTTAAAATCCTCACTCGCTATAAAGATTTTGAAAATAATGGTTTTGGGTTTCTGACATAAAATATTTTGAGATCAATCATTTGTCAGTCATTAAAAAATCTTTTTAGAAAGCAAGCATCGTTAGGATAGTCATCCCTTAGATTTGAAATGTTAGCCCTGGCATACTTTCACAATTCTCGATGGATATTGTACATGAATAGGCGATCTCACTAGGTGGTCACTCAATTTACTCAGCGTGTATCGGGTTTCCTATCTTTCTAAATCAAAGAAATCGCTCATAAAGCCAGTCATGCATTCGCTTTTCGTCATATGCTTGATCGAGAATCGGATCTCCACCACTTCGACAAGAACGGTGCTAATCATCCCAAGACATTCTAAAAGGGTGTAATGGTATGTGAGGTTTAAGGGGGTACGGAAGGTGGTGTTTAGGGTTTGATGGGTTTTGACTTAAGCTTAGAAATCCTAAAGCTATGAAAAGAATTATTTAGACACTCTTTGAACGGAACGAAACACGTGAGGAGGAATTTTATTTTTGGAGGATAGCTTTGATGATATCACTCTCGGGAACACACACAAATTTGTATGATTTTCTGATAAGGCATTCTTTGCGAGACTTGAAACATTAAGCTTTATTCTATTTTTGTGAAACTTTTTCGAGGGTATTTCTTTCTTCTTTTTTTTTTCTTTTCTACTTTTCTTTTCTTTACAGACATATTTTACTCCATTTCGAGAGATCCTAGACACTTTGTCTTTTGACATTTCATTTTTTTCCTGAGTTTTTCACAGAGGTGCCAATTTTTCGCACCGAGTATTGCTTCTATAGATTTTGACTTTTGAACACACTCAAGATTTTCTGAGAGAAACGCAGAGTAGCTGAAAGCTTTAAGACAAGAGTAACGAGGATGTCTAAATGACGCTTTTCATAACCTTAAAAGTTCTAAACTAGAGTTTTGGAGGGGTGAGGGAATTTTTGAGTGGGTTTGTTTTGTTAGGGTTTATAAGATAGAAACGAAAGGCTAAGGCGCAAAGGGGTTTTCTAGGCGGATCATCAACACTAAAGATAAGTGTTGGAAGGGTTTTGGGCTAGAAAAGATTTGTGAAAAATGGTATTAATCCTGGGAAATGTCGAGGTCCTCTGATTGCACCTACACCGCGTACGATGCTCATCAGTGTGGTCTCGAAACGTATACCAAGAGCAAGTTCTAATTCAAAGCAAAAGCATCAGCACACACATCAATCGAAAGTGAAGCATTAAAGATGAATGCTTATTGGGCTCAAGTACCTCACTACAAAGGGGTTGTATGTGCCTAGCCGTGCGATGCTCTATGATTAACATTTCATTTCTAAGGAATTCGTATCCTAACTTATCTTACTTTCCAAAGTAATTTATTTATTTTCTGACAAATGACCTTTCGCAAAAAATATTTAAGTCAAAAATTAAAAATTTTAGCCAAAATGAGGTTTTGATGAAAAATTTAAAATTTTTAGCCAAAATGAGGTTTTGATGAAATATTTAAGCCTAATGGAGATTAAGCTTATTTTTATTTGTTGTTTACATTGGACAAGCAATCAAAGTTAAAATACGGTATATCATACCGTGTATCCCACACTTAGAGGAACATTGTCCCTAATGTTCACAAACTAAGTCTAAAGATTCTTCTTTGGAGAAGAATCTCACACTTAAAGTTTGATCATATTTTGGAACTTTGTTTCTAAGTCGACTTGATTTATGGGATTTGAAATCCCACACTTAAAGATTAAAGCATAAAGGACAACGGTAATGATACATTGAGATATTTAATAACCACTAGAAAAAAGAACGAAAAACTCCCCTAAGAAAGAATGAGACGGTTGTTTGATAAATTTGGGCGTGTTGACAGCAACTGGGAAATCCCGCGTCATTCAGCCCGAATTTTGCGTGATTTGCGCGTCGTCTTATGTTTCCTTGGGGAACTTCAATTACACTCACAACTTTCTTATTCAAAAGCAAAATAAACATAATATTAGTAAACGATAATAAACTAAGATGATAATACGATAAATAAAAGCAGATAAATCCAACCAGATCACTGGTTGGTCCAAAATATATCCGCACAGTCACAATACCAGTACAGTCATCCAAAATATCAAGTGATAGTACAGTAATCCAACATAAGTAATGATAATAAGATAATGAGTGATAGATAAGTAGAATCAAGGAAGAGGAAGGTCCTAATCCGCTGTGGCTCCTGGAGAGTAGGAAGAGAGCTGCCTGCTGGGTGACGGAGTGCTGTCCACTCGACGCCATGCGGGATACTGACCCCGATGATGCGGCACACTGCTGCTCTAGAAGTAGTGGATACATATGGAAGTTCGAATCAAGGCCCATATCGCCTATGTCAGTTGATCCGAGAGGGCAGTCACGCAGAACCTGTGCCAAGTGAACCGGTGGCAAATCTGAGGATGGAACAGGGGTAGTGTCAAGTAAACCTGTCAATCCAAAAGATGTGGGTCCTGTAGGTAAAACTAACACAAAATCTGTCTGTATCTGCTCATGCATCTGATCCTCCTCAAGCTCCTGAACTGGCTCCATATGAGTATCCAAACCATGCCCTGATTGTGGTGAGTCCATCTCCGAGGATGTATCTGTATCTGATGTGGCAGACTCAGCTGGTCGAGGACGGGTGACAGTCCGTGAAGATGGCTGTCGGATAACATGCCGGTCATGCGGCTCACGTATGGTGGTAGTGTGGATAGAGAATACCGGCTCAGATGTATGTGTAGATGAAGATCGACGAGCCCTGGTGATAGTCCCTGGTGTGGTGGTAGGTGCGATAGTGGTAGTGGGGTAAGGTGATGTGATGATGGGTATGGTGTGGTGAATGGAAATATGGTGAATGTATGGAGTGGTGATGTAGTGAAGTCTGGTGGTAGTGGGCCGCAGACCCAAGTCGGTGGAGCTGGTGTAGGAAATCCAAACTCCTGAGCCAGGTATGTGTCCATAGTGTGTCTCTGCTGTAGCATATGCTGCATACCATAAAAGAGCTCAGATGATGGTGGATCTCCCAAATTAAGCACTCTGGGCTGAGGAGTAGGGACACTCTGAGCCTCAATGTCAGGAACTGAAGTCTCCCCTATCTCATGCTCATGATGAACCTCATTTCTCGTCTCCCTATGTACTGTGCTATCATCAAACTCGATCCTAGATCTCTTAGTCTTCGGAGGTCTCATAGAAACTCCCGGAATCAGATCACCATCCTTCCAGCGGATATCACCATTCAAATCCTTTTCCAATAACCAGACTTTTATCATGTAGTTCATATCATAAGGTTGTGACTCCTTTTCTCTCACCTCTGTTAACCGGCTAATCACATCACTAGTCAAAAGCCCCATCTTCCTAACTAGTTTTGTAATGATAGCTCCCATGTAAACAGTCTCAACCTCAGAATAAGCAGACTCAGTAAGAAGTCGATCAGCAACCAGATAAGCAACATTCACATGTTCAACCTCTATAATACTCTTGATGATCAACAAGTCTTTCTTGCCAACAGCTCCTTTCGTCTTCTTCTTTCCTCGAATACTACAAGCAAGAAGGTTATGAAGCACATTGTGATATTTATCCTGAAAAACTCGAGCTTTGACATTTGAATGAAACCGGCCTGATGCATATTGAGACCAAATAGCAGTGTGATCTCTCTGTCGTGGACTACACTCTGAGTGAAGGAAGAACTTGGTGGTCACTTGATGTTCACTGTATAGCTCTAAATGAACAGCAAAAGTGGCCAAGGACATGCTGTGACTCTTTCCCTGAAAGTTAAACTGAATCATCGTCCAATCTAGATACTGATTTATCAAACTGAAGAGTAACCATGAATTCTGCCACAAGTTCTTGATAAACTTTCTCTTTTAAGTTAAACAGACTGGTCCATGCCCGAAGATGTCGTCTACCTACTTTGAATTCAATCAACTCCTTAAATCCCTTGTCTAACCCAATCTTAGCCAAATCCTCCCATACTACGTATCTGTTAACTCCTAACTCATGAGATAGCCATTTCCGATAAAGCTTCCTTTTCTCGTCATCTTTGATCGAATCTTTTATGTATGAAGGAAGTGAAGTCTTGGCCATCTAAAATAGGAGAAAACAAACATCATAGTGAATTATATTAGATCAATTACAAGTGTATGGATTATATCATACTCTCGAATTTTTAGAAAAATTCGAAATGAGGGCTTTAAAATATGAATAATCCATAAACCTGTAATGATTAATAATCATCCAAACCGCAATTTCCAACCATAAAAAGGGACTTTGGTTCATGTAAGAAGCTATCACGAACTATTTGCACCAAATTCTCAAGTAGACTTTATCAAGTTAAAGTAACTCGAGAACTTGAGACTAGTTCCAATTTCCAACCACATAAGCATTAAGTATTTAGAATTTCACAATATGTAACATGTAAGTTTGTTTCTAAGCTTTCTAATTACCTTAAAGTGGCGAAAATGATATCTCCTTACATAATTTGCAAACTAGCATAGCATAAAAATCTTAAAGTTTTGGCAATTATAACTATACCGAGCCAGTAAGCAATCAAAGTTCCAAGTAAACTTTTTATAGCCCTTTTGTGATTCAAAAATGGTTTTTAAAGTAGTTATGGTCATTTTGGTGCAAGCATCACTTTGGTTTTAAAAATGGTCATTTAAAGTTGCGATGCTTTGAAACAAAACTAACCACACTTACTTCTAAGTTCAAAATCTTATCACAAATCAAATTGTTATATCTTGAAATGGTTACTTGAATGTTAGAACAAATCATAACTTATAAGTTTTACTAACTTTATTTTACCAAAGTAGTGCCACTTAGAAATCTTGATCCATTCGTTAATCCCTTTTAAGTGCTTTCAAGAATCAAAGTGAGTTTGAAGCATTCATTTAAGCACAAGTATCATTTCTAAGTAAAGATTTGTTTCAAAAATTGCGACACTTGTCAAAAAATCGACTTTTAGGCTTACTTTAATTCCTAAATGTAACCAAAATCAAGTTTTGATCAATAACAAAGCAAATGTATAAGTTACTTATATCATTCTAAGCATATAACAACTAATAGCAACTTAACATAAGCATTCTAATCATCAATTAATCAAATATGAACAATTAGGGCAAAATTAGCTAACTTTAAAAATCAAAATTCATAATTCTTCCACTAATTCATGTAATACTTGTTCCTACATCATCTTATATCACTACTAAGCAAGAATCAATACCCAAATTCGCAATTTTAACTAGCAATAATCACCAAAAAGTTTGAAACCCTAGGTTTTTAAAGTTAGAGGATTTTGAGAATTAGGGCTTGAAAATTACCTCAATCTTGATGCAAATGGTGTAGAAGTTACATGTTCATGCAATGGAAGAAGAAATGAAGCTTGATTTGGTTAACAATAGTGAAAAAATGAGGATGGTGGTGGGTTGGTGGTGAGCCGTCGCACAAGGGGAAGAAGGAGGAGGGAGTATTTGAATTTTATGATTATTTTAAATCCTAAAATGCATTTATACCCTCCTTTTCTTCTTTTATTTTTATTAATTGCTTATGTTTAAATTATTAATTAATCACAAAATAATTTTGGGAATTTAAAACTTTGGCCAAATATTTTTAGCAAAAAGTTCAAAATTTTGCGCAGTACTGTGAGCGGTCAGAAAGAGTTTATTCAAAATTGCGAACGATTAAACTTAAACTAGAGGAAGCAAAATATTTTTGGTCCAAAAATTTGAATCTTTAAAAACCTAACAATTTTAAAATTTTAAAACTTATAAAATTTTTAAATTTCAGAAATTGCGCAGATTTTTGCGGAGACAAAGTTTTTAGAAGTTTTTGGTATTTTAAAAGGAAACTAATTCTATTATTATTTAAACTAAGCTAAACTAAATTAATTAAAAATTATTTAAAACCTACTTTGGGTTGCCTCCCAAAAAGCGCTTGGTTAAAGTCTTCAGCTCGACTTTCCAAAACAGTTTTAATTTTTCAAGAGCAAATGCTTAAAAGCATTTGGTGGTCTTGGATCTCGAAGAATATGACGAGGAATGAAATCAATTATAAGGGTTTTAATGACAGAGTCAACTAGGTCTGCAGGATTTAGATAAAATCGTTCGAATTCGCCGAGAAACCTACGTTCATTTTTGCCTAAATCAAGAAGATCGTCAATAAACCTATCAAATTCTTTCCTAACTTTCTTCGGACTTGAAATTCCTACTCGTGTTCCATTGTCTATATGATTAAGGTCGTGGAGAAGTTCATCTAGAGTTTTCTAAAATTTCTGTTCTTCCTCTGAATCAGGGTCTCCATTTGTAGAGTGAATTGCTTCAGCGACGTCCATGATTAAAGATCTTTGAGATATAGTGTGACACCCGGCATTTTAGGCCATCATTATTACGCCTAATTATATCATTAATATATGTATTAGTCAGAACTAGGACTAAGTACATATACTCATTTCGTATATTTTATATATACACACGAACCCGATTTATTTAAATCGCGCGACAACAACTCGGATGGAACCCGACTATATAATTGTGGACGTTGGTGACACTTCATTACAAATAACATAAATCTATCTTTGTTGAAAAGTAGGCGTTATTCATTTGAACTTATACAACACGAGATTAGAAAACGAGAAACAAGCGAGCCCGAGACCCGAATGGGTCGGCCCGTGGGCTGCGAACCCAGCCCTCCCCCATTTATAAAACCCCCAAATTTCTTCATTTCCTCCATTTTATCACAAACACCAAACACACTCATCTCTCCCTCTCGATTAACAACTCCCACCGCCACCATCATCATCAAATCGGACATCATCATCATCATATTTCGAAGGAGGTAGCAAGAAGAGCACATATCATCATCTTCATCTTCATCATCGCCATCTCCATCATCTTGATCCGTCATATTTGAGCTCTGTAAGAAACCCCCCACTTTTCTTTAATTTCGTGTTTAGAAATGCTTATAATAGCATGTTATTAAGTCCACCTAACAAGAAAATGCCCAAGAAACCTTATGAAAACGTTTTAAAATTCGAAACCCACCTCAACATTCGCATCAGTTCGTCGTGCGAATCGAGATGAGCTCGATTCGCAAAACCCTATCCGAACTCAACTCGCAAAACCTTATCCGAAATCTGCGAATTGAACTAACTTGCGAGCCGAACCATTTGCGAGCCAAACTGAGTTGCGAGTTGACTCGCGAACTGAGCTGCGAGTCAAAACCTGCGAGTTGACTTGCGAATTTAGATTTCCGATGCGTTTTTCACTAAAGCAATGTAGTAAAAATAAAAAATTTTCGAGCTGACCTGGCATCTCGACCCCAGCAAGGGGCTCTGCCCCTTGGACCCCGCCAGGGGTTGCCACCCCTGGAACCCCGCTACCAGGGGCGCTGCCCCCGGACCCCCGGTAACAGTTTATACTTTTTAAATGTACAACGAAACAAACACGATAATAATGTTTTCAGGAATTTTTGATACAAATCGTCACCAACGGGCCGTACACGATTTCCAAACTTAAACAACCAATGAATACTTACACTACTCGTTTAGACGGACTGATTAGTTTTTTACTTATATAACCTCACGTGTTTAGGACACTGGGAGGTTACTATTGGGACGACGCGCGTACCTTAGGATCGCTAGCACCCACAAGTGAGTTCATAGCCCCACCTTCAAACTATGTTACTGATTTTGGGGTGAGACACATGCTTCCGTTTTACTTGTTTTTCATTGTTTATTGATTAAACAAAACGAGTAACTGACATTCTGGATAAACATGTTATGTTTTAACATTGCCGAACTTTCCTAAAATACTCTAGGGTATTAAGTATCCCAAGGTTAGGAAACACATAGACTTGAACAGGTACGACTTTCTAAGGACTAATGGAAACCTTACACCTATGATCTACAATTACTAGTGTCATGCTGGCCTTCGAGTAAACCGTGCCAAGGGGCACCAACCTTCTTGTTAAGTTTGAGATTACGAATACGCGATGGTTGCGTACATTAGTGGAACACATTTATACTATTTCCCAAAACAGCTAAGTGATGATTACACATACTTAGGCACATTATGTTACATACTATTATCTAAGTGGAACACTTACAAACTTAGATACACTGTGCTATACCTGACTGTTGTGAGACAACTGTAGGTACTCTTTTGAATTACATTTACAATATTACCATAGGGTAATCCACTGGTTTAACATTGTGCTATAATCGTACTTACTGATTATATGCATACACTTTTGGGCATGTGGTACCACACTCGATTACTATTGCATGTACACTTGCTATAGGTACATGTACATTTATATGCATACTTGATGCTACCACTTGACACGAGGTGTCACACACGATTACTACTGCATGTACGCTAGAGATAGGTACATGTACACTTATATGCATGTACTGATTGGCACGTTGTGCTACTTCCGGGCACGCTGTGCTACTTCCGGGCTCGCTGAGCTACTTTCGGGCACGTTGTGCTACTTCCGGGAACGTTGTGCTACTTCCGGGCACGTTGAGCTACTTCCGGGCACGTTGTGCTACTTCCGGGCACGTTGTGCTACTTCCGGGCTCGATGAGCTACTTTCGGGCACTAGGTGCTACTTCCGATTTACATGTACACTTGTTACATATACATGTACACTTTATATACATACAGATTACACTGTTAGGCACGAGGTGTCACACTCGACTATTATATGTATACCTGATTACACTAGTGGGCACGAGGTGCCACTCTTGATTTCCTTATACATACACGGTTATACTGCTGGGCTCGTGGTGCCACTCCCGTCTCTTATACACATACATGATAACCTGATAGGTCATTTGAGTACGTTGTACTGCCACTAGGAATCACCATGAGTTATGACTATCAGAACTGGTATTGTATTGCTCCAAAAAGTAGTACAAACATGGGAACACTTAGAGAACTCACTAGAACTAAACCTATCGGCTTAGGTCAGAAGGTTATGACAACCTTCACATCGATTACATATTGGGGACATAATCAAAATACAATACAAGTTAAAAACATAGTTTATGAACTACGTTTGAAATATGCTCGGTATTTATATATACTTCATGTTTTACTGTTAAACCTATGAACTCACCAGCTTTATAGCTGCCTCGTTTTAGCATGTGTTCACAGGTGCCAGCAAGATTAGGACTACTACAAGCTATGCTAGCTCGAGTCGCATGTTTTCAAACACCTGGATTTCTTTGCATAACTTTTGTATTTCAAATTATGTATTGAAATTATTTTGCGAACTCGTATCATTGTAAACTCTTTATTTTGGAAATGTATAACTGTTTTCAAACGTTTCATTTAGAGTCGTTCATTATATACCTTGTGCTTGTGATATTTGATTTGGTAGCACCCCGACCCGACCGCTTCCGCAACCCGAAATTTGGGGGTGTTACATATAGTGAAAGGAAATTTAGACTGAGCGAAAAGTGAAGTGAGTTCTACGTGAATATTCTTTCTTTCGGCAAAGAAAGCGGCTTCTAACTTATCGTCATCGGCTCCAGGAAATATTTCTAACAATGTATTAATCATATAGGTGGCGGGGTCAATGAAGAATGGAATTCTTCCAGAAATGTTGAGAGGGATTGCGGGATCCTTTGAGATCCAGAACTTAAGCTCATATATCATAGCCGCAACATGACGATTAATCAGGGTTTGTGAGACCAAGTGATAATCAGTGCTGGCAAATAGGTCCATTAGTAGGTCTATTGTTGATATAAGCTTTCGTTCTTCCTCTCTATATCGTGTGAAGATACCATCTTCTTTTTGGGTTGGAAGACAGTGGAGAATACCTATTTGATCATCAATCCTACTAATGACTTCTCTTTGTTCAACTGAAAAAGGAAAGTCTGATGAATCGAGATGTCTGGCAAATGCCCTACATACATCTAACATTCTGTCAGGATCAAAAGAGTAACCAACATAGCGGACTTCTTCACTTTCCGGTATATCCTTATCAACAACACGGTATATGGTGTACGCAGGTTCTGGTACAAGGTTTATAAAAATTGGTGATTTTGGAGGGTATTCGTAAGCGTCTTCATTCCTTATGGGGATGCGTTCTTCAACGGGTTGAGAATGAAAGGTTTGAAGATTTTCAGAGGTATCGTCAAAATTAGGGAATTGAGAGAAATTTCCTAAGGGAATTAGATCTCAGGTGCAGGTATGACCTGATAGCTTGGAATGCTAGAGACAGAAGTTGAAATCTTCTGCTGAGACTCATTGGGTCCTAAGTCAAGATCTAAGAATTGCCCTATGGTTCTAGAATCGTCATCTGGGCTAGCGGAGATTTCTTCGGATGAAGTTGAAGATGAAGAGTAGAAGTCGGATTCCAACTCTCATTCTAGGCAGTCGAAGAACTCAGCGTCGTCCATGGCCATCATTTCTTAGGTCGTCTT
This sequence comes from Helichrysum umbraculigerum, assembly GCA_949592205.1. NCBI lineage: Eukaryota > Viridiplantae > Streptophyta > Magnoliopsida > Asterales > Asteraceae > Helichrysum > Helichrysum umbraculigerum. The sequence continues at coordinate 95,360,722 of CATIUR010000004.1, forward strand.
GGGGGCGAATGGAGAAGCGGGGCTAGAAGGATGCGAATCGTAGAAAGGTATTTTTGTATTTTTCATTTTTATACTATTTAACTAAATTATTCTAAGGCAGGTAAGTAACTTTCGGATAAGTTTGGGTGAATTTAAACGAAAAGGATCTCCTAACAGCTAAATCATCTAAGGCAGCTTAAGAATCGTATCGCTCTACGATCCCCAGCAGCGGCGCCAAAAACTTGATGCCACCCAATAGGTCAGGTGTGACACCCGTCAAATTAGGACTAGTGATTAGTACCTAATCAACTGTTAATACATGTAATTAGTTTTGTATTAGGCTAATTAATGTATCAATCAATATATATTGTTGAATATATACAAGTATTAAGCAATTTGATTAAATCATACAAGTTTCAAATCGAACGTAATTCGGTTCAATTAAATACGGACGTTGGTGAGCAATTTAATTAAATAATATAACATTATTTAATAACGTGATTATATCCAAAATATTATTTTTATAATATTTCAATTTATACTCGTATCGTACAAATAACAATTTACGTGATTAAAATGTTAAACACGCGAACAAAACGAAACAATTCAAAGTTATAATTTATAACTACAATATTAAGTATTTTGATAAAATATTTCAATCAAAATTATCGTGTAATTAATTGCAATTTAAAACGTATAATTAAATGTTTTAAATAATTATGTAACGTTTAAACAATCGGGAAAACGAAAACCGCACGGAGCGCGGAGACGGAGACTGAAAATGGGAGGCTTAAACCCCCCATCCCACCTCATTTTTCTCATTCTCATCTTCTTTCTCTCTCTCCTCACCTTCTTTTCTCTCAAAACCTCCATCACCACCATCATCAAAAATCATCAAATAACACCACCAAAAGCCGCCGAAATCTCGAAGCTCTTTGGAGAAAAACAACCACCACGCAACGATCTACAACTCCATCTTTTCGGAATTTCATTTCGACACTTCGTAAGTTTCCGACAAATTCTCGAAATCACTCAAATCTTTATTATAATGCTTGTTTGTTGTTTATATACACTTAAAATGTCCATATATGGGTTAGGTAAAAGGACCGGACCAAGCTATGGCCGGAAAACTCGTTTTTGGCTCAAAAATCCGTCAACAGCTTTAAGTGTCGCAACGACGACTGCAGTATAGTGTCACTTCGTGCGTCACTTAAGTGACGCATTGAGTGTGGCTAAAAGCCCTAATTTTGCGTCACTTGTCTAAGTGCCGCATAAAACCCCTTTTTCCCGACACTTGCCTAACTGTCGCAAATTCAATACCCGTCACTATAAACCGACACTTATAGCGTCACTTGTTTAAGTGACGCCTATAATCGAGAACAGATTTCATCCGTCACTAACCTTAGTGACTCATGACCCTTGTACCGACACTTACAACCGACACTCCCTTAAGTGTCGCACTCTATGCGTCACTTGCACAAGTGAAGCCATTAATCAGAATCCGTCATTTCATGCGATACTTCCTAAGTGTCGCCTAAACCCTTGAGTGTCGCTATAAGTGACGCTGAAAACAGAATGTTTACAACTCATTTTTTTACCAAGTATCGAGACCTAAATTTTATCACTTGATTTCACCCAAATTCAAGTCCAGATGCGTTTTTCACCATAGCAATTTAGTAGAAATAAAAAATTTTCTAGCTGACTTGGCATCTCGACCCCAACCAGGGGCCAGCCCTTTGGATCCCGCCAGGGGTTGCCACCCCAGGAACCCCGCTAACCTGGGGCGCTGCCCCCGGACCCCCGTCACCTAAAAGTTTGTAAAAAAATTTAGTACAACACTTCAAAAATTAAAATAATAATGTTGAAAATTATTATTACAAACAATCACCAACGGGCCGTACACACTTTCTAAACTCAAGTTAATCAACCAAATCGTAGTAATTTGGACAAGTCAATCAACCAAATGGGGATAATTTGGACATTATAGTTGAACGAACAACTACAAAGGTAGTCTTTTAAGATACCTATTCAATTAATAACCATCGCGCGTATTGGACGCCCTCAGGTTACAAGTCTTCGGACATCAGTTCACAGCTAATCAATTCAAGTTATTTCGATAAACACTCAAGGCTCAGGTGAGTCTCATGGCCCCTATTTTACTGCTTTTCAATCAGGGGTGTGATATTATTGCTCGTTTTGTTTTACAAGTTGAACGCAAGTACAAATCAAAATCAAATATTACATGAGTTACTTCAACTAATCAATTTAAAGCCCTCCATAGCATAGTCTGGTAATACGTAGTAGTGTGAATGTTAGTATATGATATCATATAGGATTGACAATCCTCGTCTGGGTTAGCACGCACTAACTGGTCAAACGGACGTATTAGCATTTGGGAAGACGAGTGTAGATTAGGCACTCGTAGGAGGCACCTCAGTTGGGTTTCCTTAATTGGACCTGACACTCAAGTTAAGCTCAGACTATGTGCTCATGGCTGTATAACTTTTATTTTGCTTAATTGCATTTTAAATTCAATTATAAATCTTGCGGTTCATACAATTATGTGTTGACATACAAACCTGTGAGCTCACCAGCGTTTCGCTGACCCATTTTAGCATGTATCACAGGTAATCAGCAGTAGGTTGGACTGCTCAATCAGGATCAATTAGCTCGAGTCAGAATGCAAACAATCAGAGATTTAGCTGCATTATTATATTTTGTATAGATTAATTATGTACTTAAATCACTCAATTTCAACCGAGCTAATGTAACTATAATTCTGATGTAAACTTTTGTTTTTATCAATACAAGTCCAAAACGACGCATATAGAGTCGTTCATTATATCTTATGCGCTATGATTATTGATTAGTCGCGCCCCGACCTGAACCGCTTCCTCATCATAATTTGGGGGTGCGACATCAGGTCTGTTTGAGCTCACCTTTCTCGCGGAGAAGAAGAGGGAGCCGTCCTCGTCGTCAAAGGACTTGACCGGACGGTACCGGGCGACGATCGGTGAGTTTTAAAATTTGTAATATGCGGGGCTCAATTTATAGGTACTACCTACTACACTGGGTGAGTAAGCAGCAAGTATAACTAAAGGTCGTTATTCAATCGGAGCGAATTGAAACGAAGCTTAGGCTGAAAATAAAGTTCACTATTAGACAGCCAGATGAATTGTGTAGATAGGTAGGTTTTGTTGTTTTGGTTTTCTAATAAACTATTTATCCAAGTGCAGAAAAGTAAAATAGAGATGAGAATCAATAATTAGGTAGATAGATAGAGAATGCGGCTGTTGAAGTTTCAATAATCAATTGTTGGGATGATGTTCATTATAAAGGTAATTGGGGACACAATTATTTGACAGCCAGATGAATTACATGTGTAAACACTAGGACCTTACTTGTTTAGTTAAACCCAAATAAGTATGTCACTGAGTACCTAGGTTATCGTGATTCTGGTTAGAACAGGCTGCTCGACCCCCCCCACTGTCTTGTGAAGACCAGTGACCCATGAAGGGTGCAGGAATAAGGTAGCAGACCGCCCTCAGGTTATTCTGACCTTTCTTAACACCTAAATACAACTTGTTGTTATCTAATTGTGTTCTAAGTATTAACTTGTTATTCTAAACTATCAGTTTTGTAGAGTCTAGGGGTTCTAAGAATCCTGAACCACTGCTGGGCTTGACTTTCATCTCCAGACTCATTCCTTAGGTTTTATTAGCACAATTACTTATGTCATGATCTAGAACTCTCCTTTGCGATCAGTCATTCGTCCCTAGGTACACTAGCGGTGTACAATGCATTTATTTCCACAGTTTGCTAACCCTAGGTACTTTTCAATGTATAGTACTTCTAACCGTCTTCCACAGTCCCATGTAACCAGAGGTAGATTTACAGTGTACTACAGCTGTTCCATAGCTAACTAACCCTAGGTACGATAGCAGTGTACAGTGCTAGAAGCATTTCCACATCTTTCATAACAAGAGATAGGTCTACGATGTACTATAACTTTTCCACATGTTTACTAACCCTAGGCATAGTTATAGTGTACTTCAGTTAATGTATTTCCACGGATTTGTAACCAGGGGTAGACCTACGATGTACTTAGCATTTCCACAGCTCTACGGTTCCTAGACCATATTATAGGGTTTCTAGGTAGGTCACAATGTCGGTACAGACGGCTTTTCCGGAGCTTCCACGGTTGTACTCCACCAGTGGTGTTTCCATCGCTATACCTAGTACTTTAGCCGAATTATAGTAACGAACATTGATTCGTACGATAATACAGATAACAAACTACCGTATCTAGAGGTGATCAATTTCTAAACCTAAGTAGCAGTCACGCGAAGGACTGGAAAGGGTGATCCGTAAACTAAGTCTAGATGCACAAAAAGTTTAGGCATAACATAGTTTAATAATTCCTAATTACATATTTAATTTAAAGATTAATATAACATCATCCGTACGTTTAATTATCTACATTTCAACAACCGCAATAATACACTACTCAGTAATCATGGCAATACACATAACATACATCATACAACCCGGCAGAAATAATTCGGACATAGTATAAGTATGAGAGAATAGATATCACCAGAATTTAAGCAGAGTAATATTGAGAAACGCGTAGTCTTGCACCAAGAATGCTTTTACACCGTGATTACAACATCTAGCTTCTCTCTCTACCTCTAACTAACTAACTAACTATCTATATCTCTCTAGAGAGAGAAAACTCTAGAGAGAGAAACCAAAACTAAAATCTAAATACGAAAACGAAAATGAAAGTGTAAATGAGAAGTGTGAAGTGTGGAATAAAGAATTGATGATGAATGTGGAGGTGGAGGTTGATATTTATAGATTTGGCTCAACCGTATTTCTCAACCGTATTCCCACCTCCAAAATCTCAGCCGTATTTCTCAACCGTATCAAAATCCTTCCTTGTACGGGCAAGACATCGAATACGGGACGTCAAGCAGTATTTCGGGTGAGAAATGGAGAATACGGGAGAGACCCAATGTAACACCCTCGTCTCGGGCCTTGGAGAAATTTGGTAATTTACTTAATTCATTTGATTATTTAATTGAGTTTATAAATAATTTGTATTAATTGGTTAATTGGAATTAATAGGTTAAATGGTCAAAAGACCTATTGTGATAAATAAAGTATTAATTGTTTTACGTTAATTTAGTTGAAGGTATAATAAAACTTATTTTCTCGCAAATTGGTTTTAGGTTCCAAACAATAGATTTAGAGCGGGTATAGTATTTCATCTTTTATAGGCTTTGGTGGTTGGTTGGATCGACCTAACTCATTTTCCCTCTTCTCCCTTTAACCTCAAGAATACACACACATATACAAATTTAAGGAAAATAAAAGGAAGTGAAGAACTAGCTAGTGTTTTGATTCAAGCTTCTTATCATCCTCCTTATCATCTTCTTGTGTTCATCTTGATTGTAAGTTAAATTTACTAATTGTACGCACATATGTTAGGGTTTAAAGTAATTAGGTTAAATGAGTGATCAAGCATGGAATTGAGCTTTGATGATAGTTATATGTTGTTATAACATGATATGTGATGATACTTGAAGTAAATTGTGTGTCAAAATTGTGTATTACAACTGAAATGGGTGAAATTGGGAATTAGGTCGGGCTGATAGTGTTCTTGATCTAGGTTTTTGTTGCTGAAAAAGTGTCGAACGCGATCCAGCCTCGTCACCCGGATCGCGTTGCTATGTATTAAATGGTTACAACATGAATTGTTCTTTGAAACGCGATCCAGCTCCTTTCACCCGGATCGCGTTGGTCAGTGAAAATCCGAGTCATATTGATTTGTTCTTAGGAACGCGATCCATACCATTTACCCGGATCGCGTTTGCAAGTGTAAAACGGTAACAGAACATTTTTGCACATGGGAACGCGATCCATCCACTATTTACCCGGATCGCGTTTGTTAGTTATAAACTGGTAAATTTGATAACTTGTGACTTGTGTGCTTATGTTATTTATCTAGTAACGAAAATATGGTATAAGCAATTATTGACATTATGAATATGATTAGATTGTAATAAACTTGATATGAGAATCTAACTCGGGTTTTGATCATATTCTCAGATAAAGCGAAGACTCAGAAAGATTAGATCTCTGAGTGGAGACTGTGACAGTAAGGGTGAGTGGATCATTGACTCTCAGTCTAAATTAGTTGTAACAATCTGGTTACAACGGGTAAACATGTTCTACTGTTATACTTTGTAAAAGTTGCATATTGCCATGATGATTATGGAATGTGAGATTGTCAGGGGTCAATATGATATTGGGTTTGGGTACTATTACTTTGGACGACATGATGACTTTGTACATGTGTTGTTTATTGAAATTATGTCGTATGTAGTAATAGTTCTAAACTATCGGTAAGACCACTGTTTGGCCTTCAGTGGTTATAAGTGTTACTTGGGGAACCACCGCGGCATGAGGGTACCTCAAGGACCACCGATCCTCTTTGATGTATTTGTTGTGATGCTTTGTGGTGATCAATTGCTATGCTAGTTTAGATTGGTAATTGTGATTCATTCACTTAGCTCCGTGCTAATCCCTCTCCTCACTTCTTGCAGATTACTTTTGTTGTGGGGGGCAAGAAGTTGGTCTTGAAGAATGTTTGACTGCCTACTCTGAATATATGACATGTCGTTGTTCCTAACTAATGTTTTGAAGTTACATAACACCTAACTTAATGTTTGTATTTAATATGATTATTGTATTAACTTATCATGCATGCATAGATTGTGTTTTTGGGGATTATGATATTCGCAATCTATAATGCATGATTTGTATTTCTCGCTTCCGATTGATAAAAAAAAATGTTCTTGGAAATCTTGAGGTGTTATAAATTGGTATCAGAGCTTAGGTTTGGGTGAATTGAGCATTTATTAAGTGTTCAATCCCAAATCTATATGTGTCAGTCAAACATTTCAGGGTGTGGGATTTAGCTATGATAGAAGAATTGGTTAGTATGTAAGTACTAACAATTAACGAGTTGTGAGATGTAATGTGGTGTTGGATATGGCAGATACTGAACATCCGACCGATCCACCCAATGATGTCCCTAGAAAAAATGTCACCCCTCCGGAAAACCAGAATGTTAGTCAGGGTCAGACTGGCACTTCTTTTACAGCTGGAGAATTTGACCATGATGATTATATGTTACATTTGGAGTCTGAAAATATTAGACTTAAGGCAATTGAGCAGCAGTTTTTGCAGCAACAGCAGGCCTTGTCCTCCCAGCGGGTTTTGCAATCAATGCCACCTCTTGTTAGTGCGGTGCCACCCCCTTTGGTAACATCACAGATTCCCGTATCTCAGCCTTTTTATCAACAACAACAACTATATAGTACATATCAGACTTCGACTCCATTTGCTTCTGGATCTTCTGGTTATCGGACCCCGTCATTTCAGGCTCAGAATCAACCTAAGCTTTGCTCTTTCAAGACTTTTAGGTCTAGTGGACCGTCCGAGTACTCGGGTAGTACAAATCCCTCGGTTACCTTGGATTGGTTGAGGGATGTTGAGAGGAAATTCGAGGTGTGTCGATGTGAGGAGGAAGTTAAGGTTCCATTTGCGGTGCAACTCCTCAAGGGACCGGCAATGGGTTGGTGAGATTCCATTACATCACATTTCACCCCACATCAAAGAGCATCTATTAGGTGGTCCGATTTCCACCATGAGGTTTGTAAGAAATACTGTTCTGGATTTGATATGACCCGCATTCGACGGGAGTTTATGGATTTGCAAATGACGGATAGGATGACCATGGATGATCTCATTTCTCTATTCACCAAAAAACTAAGGTTTGTGCAACAATGGGTACCGGATGAACGTACTCAGATTGACCATTTTGTAGGAACGTTGCCCCATGATTATCGAATGACGGTGAGACTAGCGGGTTCCCTTACCCAAGCTTTTGATTTGGCCATATCTGTGGATGGAGATGTTAGTGCTAAAGATTTGGAAATTAAGGGTAAGTTGGCATTGAAACCTAAAGGTGATTCTTCGAGTAGTCCCGGAAAGAAGAAATGGCATGGGTCTCATCAGCCTAGAAAGCAAGGTTCGAGTGGTAATGTGTTGGATAGATCGAATTGGTGCCACAATTGTAAATCGAGGCACACGGGTCCTTGCACTCCTCAAACTGCTAGGTGTATCAAATGTGGACAACTTGGTCATGACATCAAGGATTGTGCGTTTCCTAGGCATGTGTGTTGGAATTGCCATAAGGAAGGACATCGTTCGGGTTTGTGTCCGGAGGCGGGAAAACAAAAGACAGGTACGGTCGGAGGGTCTTCGCCATCTGGCCAGAAAAGAAAGAATCCTCCAACGGCAACGGGCAGAGCATTCCAAATGACAGTTGATAAAGCTGTCAGAACCGAAGATGTCATAACTGGTACATTTCTTATCAACTCTGTACCAGCAAATGTTCTGTTTGATTCGGGAGCCAATTGCTCATTTATATCTATGCATTTTTGTGATAAATTGAAATTGACTCCTACTTGTATTACAAACCCTATTGAGGTTGAGATAGCAAATGGAAAAATAGTTCCGGTTACCACCTCGGTGACTGGGGCTAGCATATTGATTGAGGACCATAGCTTTCCGATTTCTTTCTTATTGATGCCTATTCCTGGTTTTGATGCGGTTTTAGGCATGCATTGGTTAAGTAAGAATAAAGCAAGTATAGAGTGCCATAAGAAACTAATTAAAATTCCAATCTCGGATAAGTCATATGTCGTGGCTCGAGGGGAACGGGAGAGAGGTAGTATACGTATGATTTCCATGATGAAAGCTAGTAAATCTCTAGCTAAGGGGTGTGTATCCTACCTGGCCTATATAATTGATGCAAAATTAGAAAAGAAAACCGTTTTCGATGTCCGGGTGGTTTCTGATTACCCCGACGTCTTTTCTGATGAATTGCCTGGGTTGCCTCCCATTAGAGAGGTGGAATATAAAATTGACCTGATTTCGGGTTCTACTCCTGTAGCTAAGGCTCCTTATAGACTAGCTCCCTCCGAAATTCGTGAAATGATGACCCAAATTCAGGAACTTTTAGACAAAGGTTTTGTTAGACCTAGTTCGTCTCCTTGGGGTGCACCTGTATTGTTTGTTAAAAAGAAGGATGGCCCCCTTCGGATGTGTATTGATTATAGGGAGTTGAATAAGAGAACCATAAAGAATAAATACCCTTTGCCCCAAATAGATGAATTGTTTGATCAATTACAAGGGTCTTCCTATTTCTCTAAGATTGACTTGAGGTCGGGGTATCATCAAGTACGGGTTTGCGAAGAGGATATCCCTAAGACAGCTTTTCGCACCAGATATGGCCATTATGAATTCCTCGTTATGCCTTTTGGGTTGACAAATGCTCCGGCGGTCTTCATGGATTTGATGAATAGAATTTATCGACCTTATCTTGATAAGTTTGTGATTGTGTTTATTGATGATATATTGATCTACTCTAAGTCTGAATCCGACCATGAAATGCATTTGCGTTTGGTACTTGACACCTTGAGGCATGAGAAGTTATATGCTAAGTTTTCCAAATGCGAGTTCTGGTTGCGCGAGGTCCAGTTTTTGGGACACATTATTTGTGAAGATGGGGTTAAGGTAGATCCATCTTAGGTTGAGGCGGTTATGAATTGGTAAGCGCCTAAGTCTGCTTATGAGATTAAGAGTTTTCTTGGTTTAGCGGGTTACTATCGAAAGTTCATAAAGGATTTCTCTAAGCTTGCGGGTCCTTTGACGAAATTGACGCGAAAGGATGTTAAGTTTCAGTGGAATGATCTACAAGAGTCGGCTTTCCAGACTTTGAAACAGTTATTGTGTCATACTCCAATTTTAGCTTTGCCTAACGGGTCCGATGATTTCATTGTGTATTGTGATGCTTCGCATGCGGGTTTGGGTGGTGTTTTGATGCAACGTGGTCGAGTCATTGCGTACGTTTCTCGTCAGCTTAAGCCTCATGAAAAGAATTATCCTACCCATGACTTGGAGCTTGCAGCTGTAGTCTTTGCCTTGAAAATCTGGAGACAATACTTGTATGGTACTAAATGTGTTATCTGTACGAATCACAAGAGCCTCCAGTACATGTTTTCTCAGAAGGAACTGAATATGCGTCAGAGACGATGGTTGGAATTGATAAAGGACTACGATTGTGAAATTCGTTACCATCCGGGTAAGGCGAATGTGGTCGCGGATGCGTTGAGTAGAAAAGGAAATCCGAGAATGTTTGCTTTATGCGATTAGAGGTTTCTTCAGATTTGATTGACAAATTGAGAATGGCACAGGTGGAAGCATTGTTGGATCAAAATTTGAAAACCGAGATTTTACTGAAAAGAAAAGATTTGTTATGCGATGATTCTCGAGGGTTAAAGACGTTCCAATCACGTGTTTGGGTTCCTTTGCTTGGTGGACTTCGTGATGTGATATTGATGGAAGCTCACAAATCTCGATTATCGATTCATCCAGGGAGTACAAAAATGTATAATGATCTGAAACCTTTGTACTGGTGGCCTACGTTGAAATTGGATGTTGCTCGATTTGTGGAATCGTGCCATATATGCTCTCAAGTGAAAGCCGAACACCAGAAACCTTATGGATCATTGAAACAACTTGATATTCCTGAGTGGAAATGGGAGCATATTACGATGGATTTTGTAACTAAATTTCAGCGAACCGTTCGAGGGAATGACATGATTTGGGTGAATGTGGACCGACTAACTAAGAGTGCTCACTTCCTGGCTACTAGTGAGACGGCATCTTTGAGTAAGTTAGCCCAGTTGTACATCAGTGAGGTTGTTTCGAGGCATGGGATTCCGTTATCTATTGTATCAGACAGAGATCCTAGGTTTGTATCTGGATTTTGGCGGAGTTTGCAAAAAGAATTGGGTACTAGAATCAATTTGAGTACGGCTTATCATCCTCAGACGGACGGTCAATCCGAGCGCACCATTCAAACTTTGGAGGATATGTTGCGTGCTTGTGTGTTGGAATATGGCGGGTCTTGGGATTCACACCTGCCGTTGATTGAATTCGCGTATAATAATTCCTACCACTCGAGTATAGGTATGCCCCCGTATGAAATGCTTTATGGGCGTCGTTGTAGAACACCCACTTGTTGGTTAGAAGCGGGTGAGAAGCAGTTTGCTGGTCCGGATATTGTTCAGATTACTGCTGATAAGGTAGCAATTTCTCGTGAGAAGTTAAAAGCGGCCCGTGATAGACAGAAACAGTATGCCGATCCGCGGCGTCGTCCGGTTTCGTTTATAGTTGGTGAATTGGTTTATTTAAAAGTTTCCCCTTGGAAGGGTGTGATTCGGTTTGGTAAGCGTGGTAAGCTTGCTCCTAGGTTTATTGGTCCATTTAGAATCCGTCAAATAGTTAATGATCAGACGGTATCGTTAGACCTTCCTCCTGAATTAGCGGGTATTCATGACACCTTTAATGTTTGTTATTTAAGGAAATGTAAGGTGGAGGACCAATCCCAAGTCCTTCCGTTGCAAGACCTGCGTGTTGACTTAAGTCAGAAGCTTGTAGAGGAACCCGTAGAACTTTTAGATAGAAAGGTGACTAAACTTCGAAAGAAGGAGATACCCATAGTTTTGGTTAAGTGGCGACATAGTTTGGGTGCTAACCTTATGTGGGAAACGGAGGAAAGCATGAGGTCGCGGTACCCTAATTTGTTTGAACAAGGTGAGATTTCGGGGACGAAATCTCCTTAAGGAGGGAAGATTTGTAACACCCTCGTCTCGGGCCTAGGAGAAATTTGGTAATTTACTTAATTCATTTGATTATTTAATTGAGTTTATAAATAGGGCTTATTGTTTGTAAATGTATCGAACTTGTTCCGAAATGCTTTTGTATGCATCCATCTTTCCAAAGTTCTATTGTATGTATCAAAGTTACTAATCACTCCTATTATATGTATCAAAGTTACTAATTACTCCTATTGTATGTATCAAAGTTACTAATCACTTCTATTGTATGTATCAAAGTTACTAATCAATAGGAGTGATTAGTAACCTTGATACATACAATAGGAGTGATTAGTAACTTTGATACATACAATAGAACTTTGAAAAGATGGATGCATACAAAAGGAATTCGGGACAAGTTCGATATATTTACAAACAATTAGCCCTTATAAATAATTTGTATTAATTGGTTAATTGGAATTAATAGGTTAAATGGTCAAAAGACCTATTGTGATAAATAAAGTATTAATTGTTTTACGTTAATTTAGTTGAAGGTATAATAAAACTTATTTTCTCGCAAATTGGTTTTAGGTTCCAGACAATAGATTTAGAGCGGATATAGTATTTCATCTTTTATAGGCTTTGGTGGTTGGTTGGATCGACCTAACTCATTTTCCCTCTTCTCCCTTTAACCTCAAGAATACACACACATATACAAATTTAAGGAAAATCAAAGGAAGTGAAGAACTAGCTAGTGTTTTGATTCAAGCTTCTTATCATCCTCCTTATCATCTTCTTGTGTTCATCTTGATTGTAAGTTAAATTTCCTAATTGTACGCACATATGTTAGGGCTTAAAGTAATTAGGTTAAATGAGTGATCAAGCATGGAATTGAGCTTTGATGATAGTTATTTGTTGTTATAACATGATATGTGATGATACTTGAAGTAAATTGTGTGTCAAAATTGTGTATTACAACTGAAATGGGTGAAATTGGGAATTAGGTCGGGCTGATAGTGTTCTTGATCTAGGTTTTTGTTGCTGAAAAAGTGTCGAACGCGATCCAGCCTCGTCACCCGGATCGCTTTGCTATGTATTAAATGTTTACAGCATGAATTGTTCTTTGAAACGCGATCCAGCTCCTTTCACCCGGATCGCGTTGGTCAGTGAAAATCTGAGTCATATTGATTTGTTCTTAGGAACGCGATCCATACCATTTACCCGGATCGCGTTTGCAAGTGTAAAACGGTAACATAACATTTTTGCACATGGGAACGCGATCCAGCCACCATTTACCCGGATCGCGTTTGTTAGTTATAAACTGGTAAATTTGATAACTTGTGACTTGTGTGCTTATGTTATTTATCTAGTAACGAAAATATGGTATAAGCAATTATTGACATTATGAATATGATTAGATTGTAATAAACTTGATATGAGAATCTAACTCGGGTTTTGATCATATTCTCAGATAAAGCGAAGACTCAGAAAGATTAGATCTCTGAGTGGAGACTGTGACAGTAAGGGTGAGTGGATCATTGACTCTCAGTCTAAATTAGTTGTAACAATCTGGTTACAACGGGTAAACATGTTCTACTGTTATACTTTGTAAAAGTTGCATATTGCCATGATGATTATGGAATGTGAGATTGTCAGGGGTCAATATGATATTGGGTTTGGGTACTATTACTTTGGACGACATGATGACTTTGTACATGTGTTGTTTATTGAAATTATGTCGTATGTAGTAATAGTTCTAAACTATCGGTAAGACCACTGTTTGGCCTTCAGTGGTTATAAGTGTTACTTGGGGAACCACCGCGGCATGAGGGTACCTCAAGGACCACCGATCCTCTTTGATGTATTTGTTGTGATGCTTTGTGGTGATCAATTGCTATGCTAGTTTAGATTGGTAATTGTGATTCATTCACTTAGCTCCATGCTAATCCCTCTCCTCACTTCTTGCAGATTACTTTTGTTGGGGGGGGGGGGGGGGGGGCAAGAAGTTGGTCTTGAAGAATGTTTGACTACCTACTCTGAATATATGACATGTCGTTGTTCCTAACTAATGTTTTGAAGTTACATAACACCTAACTTAATGTTTGTAGTTAATATGATTATTGTATTAACTTATCATGCATGCATAGATTGTGTTTTTGGGAATTATGATATTCGCAATCTATAATGCATGATTTGTATTTCTCGCTTCCGATTGATAAAAAAAAAATGTTCTTGGAAATCTTGAGGTGTTATACCCAACCGTATACGGGCAAGACTGGACATATACGGCTGGGACAAGCCGTATACGCCCTAGCCAGGCCGTATACGGTCATGGCTTGGCCGTATACGGTCAGTCTTGGCCGTATACGGCTTGGCTCTCGCGTATCTCAGTCTTCGGTTGCTTTGATTCTTCGTTTGGGCGTATCTTCTTCATCGTGCGTCCGTTTTGAGCGATCTTTATATCCACGTGTTCGTAATTTCCTAACGAAGAAAGTGACATAAGTTAGAGGTCATAATTCTAAGTGTAGCTCAAAAAGTGTTGAAATGCGTGAACTAGAGATTCGTTAATCGTTTATGCTCAGTTTTTCACGTTTTTCATGTCATTTTCAATGATTTTTAAAACATCACTTCCGTTTTGACTTAGTTAACAAAATATCATAATATTTGACATTATTGGTGTAGTTTTGTTAACTTTAGGTCTAAAATGCGGGAAATAATGTATGTAAAAACATGACTTTTTACGTGTTATCACGCGGATTAAGCCTTAACGTTGTGGGTCATGTGCTTCATTAGTGGTAGGTACCTTTACGATAAATAACATCCATGACATGTTTCGAACACATGACCTGAAGGAAGTCATAGACTGCCCTTACCGCTAAGGTATTTAGTCATTGGTGTGTTTGGTTAACAATTGAAACCCTATACTATACAGGGGCGGTACCAATTTGATTTTATAAGGGGCGAATTCTAGCAATGTACATGAGCTAAGAACCCTATTGAAATGGCAAGAACCGGACCAAACTTGAACTCGAATTAGCTAAAAATTCTGAACCGTAAACTAGACCTGTTTACTTCGATTAGGTGGCTTTAAGAGTCTAGCCCGGGAACCGACTACGTAGGCTACAACATCTGTTGATGGGGACAAGATGGTATGCTAACGGTTTTAATAGTTAATTGTATATATATATACACACTTTGGTATACACAAATAATCAGTTATTATTAATATATACACACAATGACATAAAGCTTATTATACTATCAACTAATGTTCACAAATTTTTTGGAATTTTATGCTAAACACTTTATCAAGAAGATCAATAATATCTATGGGTTTTGCAGTTTTCAGGTTTGTTTACAAAACTCAACAATTACATTACTTTAATTAAACTCGAGTATTTGAGGTGAGTTTGATCTTTAGCTCTTATAATATAATTCCAAATGCCTTTCATCTAATCTCCAACCAAACATGTCATTTGATGAAATTTCAAATCCAAATCCCTTGAAATCTCATGAACCAAACATGTCCGATAATGTGTATTTCTATGATAGCTTATATAAATACATGTTGAAAATCCATATTCTAACTAGTGACACCAATACCACTCCAAACAAGTGATTGTATGTGACTGGTCATCTGTGTCAATTCAACGTCACATCAACACTTACCCATAGTGAATTTCATTTTGTGAGACCCACACATTGATTAACTTATACTCCATACGTCCTATTTTAAGTGTCTAGTAGGGATATGACACACAGTTTTAGAAAGATACAAAAGATTCCTTCTAAACCAATATAATTTCACAATACATATAACGATAATAATACCGTTATATTAACGTTTTAATTCAGTTTTTAATTTATAACGATCAAAAGGGTTTTTAAAGACAAATTATTATTTTTATTGCCGCGAGCGCTAGCTATGTCGTCAGTTCCTTCGTTGCTTATTTGACTCACCTCCCACCGACGCCCGCTGTGCCAACATCGTTAGTTTAGTGACACACGTCACTTTCCCAATCGACGATTGCATTGACAGTGGTCTAAGATACCACACATTTACAATTTGAAGTCCGAGTCTACAAAAGTAAAATACAATTTCATCTTTGACCTTTTAGTTCTTTTAACTATTTTTTATAGTCTGTTTAGTGAATATTACACACAAGTATTTGTACCTTTTTTTCTTCTTCTTTTTTTTTTCTTATTAGGAAGGCAACTATTCATATACTTCCATTATAATTATATACATTTCTTTACAAATATTTATAAATAGTACAAGCACAAAACTTGAACTTACCACCTCAAAATTTATGTTACCTTGAATATACTTATGTTTGAAGTGAAATCTTCTAATATTTTTTCTTCCTATTTTAGTAGCTACTATATGTTTTTTCCCATATACCAATTGCTTCTCAAAAAGAGCAAAAATAGAGTAAGAGGGTAGGGTTCAAATGAGACTAAAAATTTTTGTGAGACTAAGGGAACCAATGATATCATGCCACATGTACAAAGAGAATGTTCCATACTACAAAACCCATTTACCCCTTAAGTTAAATATCTCACAAACGACAAATCGAAAAATTATGAAAATTGCACCATTAGATTCAGCGTTTGATCCTCTTCGATTTGCCGTCCCTCAAAGCATACTTCCGACGAAATTTTTTTTTTTCTTTTTTTTGGTGGGTTTCATATGTTACTAACACATGTGTTAGAGTGTTGCGTTTAGGGTTTAGGGTTTGGGGTTTAGGGGTTAGGGTTTAGGGTTTAGGGTTGGGAGTTTGGGGTTTCAGGACGAAACCCCAAACTCCCAACCCTAAACCCTAAACCCTAACCCCTAAACCCCAAACCCTAAACCCTAAACGCTTTATAAAACTCTAAACCCTAAATCATTCTAAACCCTAAACCCTGCTAAACCCTAACACTAAACCCTGCTAAACCCTAACACTAAACCATGCTAAACCCTAACCCTAAACCCTAAATCAAATGTATAATCAATCACTAACACATGTGTTACTAATATGTAAAACCCACTAAAAAAATGGAAAAAAAAAAGTTCGTTGGAAATATGCCTTGATGGACGGCAAATCGAAGAGGATAAAACGCTGAAAAATATGGTGCAATTTTCATGATTTTTCGACTTGTCATTTGTGAGATATTTAATTTTTAAAAACGTGGATGAGAGAGAAAAAAGTGACACATGGCATATTGTGGTTGGTTCCCCTAGTCTCACACAAAATAAATGCTCTCGGGCCTAGGAGAAATTTGGTAATTTACTTAATTCATTTGATTATTTAATTGAGTTTATAAATAGGGCTTATTGTTTGTAAATGTATCGAACTTGTCCCGAAATGCTTTTGTATGCATCCATCTTTCCAAAGTTCTATTGTATGTATCAAAGTTACTAATCACTCCTATTATATGTATCAAAGTTACTAATTACTCCTATTGTATGTATCAAAGTTACTAATCACTTCTATTGTATGTATCAAAGTTACTAATCAATAGGAGTGATTAGTAACCTTGATACATACAATAGGAGTGATTAGTAACTTTGATACATACAATAGAACTTTGAAAAGATGGATGCATACAAAAGGAATTCGGGACAAGTTCGATATATTTACAAACAATTAGCCCTTATAAATAATTTGTATTAATTGGTTAATTGGAATTAATAGGTTAAATGGTCAAAAGACCTATTGTGATAAATAAAGTATTAATTGTTTTACGTTAATTTAGTTGAAGGTATAATAAAACTTATTTTCTCGCAAATTGGTTTTAGGTTCCAGACAATAGATTTAGAGCGGATATAGTATTTCATCTTTTATAGGCTTTGGTGGTTGGTTGGATCGACCTAACTCATTTTCCCTCTTCTCCCTTTAACCTCAAGAATACACACACATATACAAATTTAAGGAAAATCAAAGGAAGTGAAGAACTAGCTAGTGTTTTGATTCAAGCTTCTTATCATCCTCCTTATCATCTTCTTGTGTTCATCTTGATTGTAAGTTAAATTTCCTAATTGTACGCACATATGTTAGGGCTTAAAGTAATTAGGTTAAATGAGTGATCAAGCATGGAATTGAGCTTTGATGATAGTTATTTGTTGTTATAACATGATATGTGATGATACTTGAAGTAAATTGTGTGTCAAAATTGTGTATTACAACTGAAATGGGTGAAATTGGGAATTAGGTCGGGCTGATAGTGTTCTTGATCTAGGTTTTTGTTGCTGAAAAAGTGTCGAACGCGATCCAGCCTCGTCACCCGGATCGCTTTGCTATGTATTAAATGTTTACAGCATGAATTGTTCTTTGAAACGCGATCCAGCTCCTTTCACCCGGATCGCGTTGGTCAGTGAAAATCTGAGTCATATTGATTTGTTCTTAGGAACGCGATCCATACCATTTACCCGGATCGCGTTTGCAAGTGTAAAACGGTAACATAACATTTTTGCACATGGGAACGCGATCCAGCCACCATTTACCCGGATCGCGTTTGTTAGTTATAAACTGGTAAATTTGATAACTTGTGACTTGTGTGCTTATGTTATTTATCTAGTAACGAAAATATGGTATAAGCAATTATTGACATTATGAATATGATTAGATTGTAATAAACTTGATATGAGAATCTAACTCGGGTTTTGATCATATTCTCAGATAAAGCGAAGACTCAGAAAGATTAGATCTCTGAGTGGAGACTGTGACAGTAAGGGTGAGTGGATCATTGACTCTCAGTCTAAATTAGTTGTAACAATCTGGTTACAACGGGTAAACAAGTTCTACTGTTATACTTTGTAAAAGTTGTATATTGCCATGATGATTATGGAATGTGAGATTGTCAGGGGTCAATATGATATTGGGTTTGGGTACTATTACTTTGGACGACATGATGACTTTGTACATGTGTTGTTTATTGAAATTATGTCGTATGTAGTAATAGTTCTAAACTATCGGTAAGACCACTGTTTGGCCTTCAGTGGTTATAAGTGTTACTTGGGGAACCACCGCGGCATGAGGGTACCTCAAGGACCACCGATCCTCTTTGATGTATTTGTTGTGATGCTTTGTGGTGATCAATTGCTATGCTAGTTTAGATTGGTAATTGTGATTCATTCACTTAGCTCCATGCTAATCCCTCTCCTCACTTCTTGCAGATTACTTTTGTTGTGGGGGGGGGGGGGGGGGGGGGCAAGAAGTTGGTCTTGAAGAATGTTTGACTACCTACTCTGAATATATGACATGTCGTTGTTCCTAACTAATGTTTTGAAGTTACATAACACCTAACTTAATGTTTGTAGTTAATATGATTATTGTATTAACTTATCATGCATGCATAGATTGTGTTTTTGGGAATTATGATATTCGCAATCTATAATGCATGATTTGTATTTCTCGCTTCCGATTGATAAAAAAAAAATGTTCTTGGAAATCTTGAGGTGTTATACCCAACCGTATACGGGCAAGACTGGACATATACGGATGGGACAAGGCCGTATACGCCCTAGCCAGGCCGTATACGGTCATGGCTTGGCCGTATACGGTCAGTCTTGGCCGTATACGGCTTGGCTCTCCCGTATCTCAGTCTTCGGTTGCTTTGATTCTTCGTTTGGGCGTATCTTCTTCATCGTGCGTCCGTTTTGAGCGATCTTTATATCCACGTGTTCGTAATTTCCTAACGAAGAAAGTGACATAAGTTAGAGGTCATAATTCTAAGTGTAGCTCAAAAAGTGTCGAAATGCGTGAACTAGAGATTCGTTAATCGTTTATGCTCAGTTTTTCACGTTTTTCATGTCATTTTCAATGATTTTTAAAACATCACTTCCGTTTTGACTTAGTTAACAAAATATCATAATATTTGACATTATTGGTGTAGTTTTGTTAACTTTAGGTCTAAAATGCGGGAAATAATGTATGTAAAAACATGACTTTTTACGTGTTATCACGCGGATTAAGCCTTAACGTTGTGGGTCATGTGCTTCATTAGTGGTAGGTACCTTTACGATAAATAACATCCATGACATGTTTCGAACACATGACCTGAAGGAAGTCATAGACTGCCCTTACCGCTAAGGTATTTAGTCATTGGTGTGTTTGGTTAACAATTGAAACCCTATACTATACAGGGGCGGTACCAATTTGATTTTATGAGGGGCGAATTCTAGCAATGTACATGAGCTAAGAACCCTATTGAAATGGCAAGAACCGGACCAAACTTGAACTCGAATTAGCTAAAAATTCTGAACCGTAAACTAGACCTGTTTACTTCGATTAGGTGGCTTTAAGAGTCTAGCCCGGGAACCGACTACGTAGGCTACAACATCTGTTGATGGGGACAAGATGGTATGCTAACGGTTTTAATAGTTAATTGTATATATATATACACACTTTGGTATACACAAATAATCAGTTATTATTAATATATACACACAATGACATAAAGCTTATTATACTATCAACTAATGTTCACAAATTTTTTGGAATTTTATGCTAAACACTTTATCAAGAAGATCAATAATATCTATGGGTTTTGCAGTTTTCAGGTTTGTTTACAAAACTCAACAATTACATTACTTTAATTAAACTCGAGTATTTGAGGTGAGTTTGATCTTTAGCTCTTATAATATAATTCCAAATGCCTTTCATCTAATCTCCAACCAAACATGTCATTTGATGAAATTTCAAATCCAAATCCCTTGAAATCTCATGAACCAAACATGTCCGATAATGTGTATTTCTATGATAGCTTATATAAATACATGTTGAAAATCCATATTCTAACTAGTGACACCAATACCACTCCAAACAAGTGATTGTATGTGACTGGTCATCTGTGTCAATTCAACGTCACATCAACACTTACCCATAGTGAATTTCATTTTGTGAGACCCACACATTGATTAACTTATACTCCATACGTCCTATTTTAAGTGTCTAGTAGGGATATGACACACAGTTTTAGAAAGATACAAAAGATTCCTTCTAAACCAATATAATTTCACAATACATATAACGATAATAATACCGTTATATTAACGTTTTAATTCAGTTTTTAATTTATAACGATCAAAAGGGTTTTTAAAGACAAATTATTATTTTTATTGCCGCGAGCGCTAGCTATGTCGTCAGTTCCTTCGTTGCTTATTTGACTCACCTCCCACCGACGCCCGCTGTGCCAACATCGTTAGTTTAGTGACACACGTCACTTTCCCAATCGACGATTGCATTGACAGTGGTCTAAGATACCACACATTTACAATTTGAAGTCCGAGTCTACAAAAGTAAAATACAATTTCATCTTTGACCTTTTAATTCTTTTAACTATTTTTTATAGTCTGTTTAGTGAATATTACACACAAGTATTTGTACCTTTTTTTCTTCTTCTTTTTTTTTTCTTATTAGGAAGGCAACTATTCATATACTTCCATTATAATTATATACATTTCTTTACAAATATTTATAAATAGTACAAGCACAAAACTTGAACTTACCACCTCAAAATTTATGTTACCTTGAATATACTTATGTTTGAAGTGAAATCTTCTAATATTTTTTCTTCCTATTTTAGTAGCTACTATATGTTTTTTCACCATATACCAATTGCTTCTCAAAAAGAGCAAAAATAGAGTAAGATCCCAAAAACTTTGGTAATTATATATTAAACTTTTTTTAATTTAATCCAAAAAAGGTAAAGATAACACCCTTTTGTTTTTTGTTTTTCATATATATGGCGTCACCTTGAGTCGCCCTTCACCCTCATCAATAAATCTACACCGTACGATCTCGTACCCTTTTTTTAACAAAAGACTGGTTAGGTGTGTGCGTATAGATATAACAAGATATATATATATATATACAGCTTCAACAGGAGTGTGATAGAATTCTGCGTTTTTTCTCTCCTCGAACAACAACATCATCTTTTTATTCACTTTTTCTTATCCTTAACGTCAATCTATACGTTCAGGTACTGCCTTTTTATCCTTATCTGTATCTATAATTTGTATCTAATTGTTTCGATAAACTTAAACCCTAGCTGTTCTAATCTGTAATTTATAGTCTGAACTTGAAGTGTATTTGTTCAATACTGTTATATTGATCTCTTTGATGTATGTAATCGATTATTGTTGTATTAGTGTTGTTATTTGATTGAATTGAATAGGTGTATCCGGTTGTATGCTGATTTAGGGTTTTTACTTTACGAGTTTTTAGGGATCCAGGTTTTCGGGATAGGGCTTTGAGTGGTTGTGATGGAAAATGGTGTGAGTAAAGTGGAAGAAGTAAAGTCGAAAGTAGAGGAATTTGATATAGATGATGGTTTGGGAGGTGTGGTGAATGGTAATGGAATTGATGAGGCTTTTAAGGATGCTTCTGATAGAGGTGATGCGAGTGTATCGGAAACTTTTGATGTGGTGGAAAGTGCTGATGATAGAAAAGATATTAGTGATGTGAATGGTGGTGAGTTGGGCGATTCAAATTTAGTTGAGAGCAGCGTAGATGTAGACCAAGAGGTAATAGAGAAGATTCAACCGGTTACGGAACAGGCTGATGTTAATCCCGTTGAGGAGGATATGTCTATAAAGGTAACTTTGTTCTAGTTATTTGGTTAAAATTTTTCTTTGAGAAAAAAAAAGTATGTATTTATTTGATTAGTTGGTGATGTGTGCAGGTGATTGATGTGGAAAGTACCTTTGGTAATACAACCAGGGATCAACCTGTTGTCATAGAGAGTATTGAGATTGTGGATCCTGATGTACACAAAGGAAATGTTAATGATTCGGCAGACACTAGTGAGGAGGTAATTGCAGCTGATAGTTCTTCCAGTGATCAGCCGAGTGGATTGGAAGCTAATGAGGCAGTGAATAATGATGATAGTGAGGGAAAGGTGCTTAATCTAGCAGACCTTAATAAGGAGATAAATGTGTCAGATAGTGATTCTAGCAAACAGCCAAGTGGCATGGAAGCTAGTGAGGCTGTGAATAATGATGATAATGAGGGAAAAGTGTCTAATTTAGTAGATGTTAATGATTCTAGCCAACAGTCAAGTGGTTTGGAAGCCAGTGAGCCCGTGAATGATGTTAATAGTGAGGAAAAAGTGCCTAATTTGGTGCAGACGACTGATGAAGAAAGTATATCTGATAATGCTGCAATGGATCAAGCTAGCGACTTGGAAACCAATGTGTCAGAGGTTGGTGGAAAAGATGAGTCGGTGAATGTGGTGGGTGTGATTGATGAGCAAAAAACTTATACAGATGCAAGTAGAGATTGGTCGGAGGATAATGGGATTATAGACAATGGGGTAAATGAGACTGGGAAGGTATCTAATGAAGATGTATTGGAAGAAGTTCACAAAAAGCCAGCTACTGTAATTTTAGGTGATTCTGAAAATGGAGTTTTAGATAATGTTGATGTTGGTGAAACAGTGATTCATGAAGATGGTGTAATTGGAGATTCAGTGGGTCACAGAACACAGCCCGATGGTGCGACAGGTGCTGAAGCAAATGGAGTTGTGATTGAAAAAAATATTTTGGTTACTGAAAGTAAAGACGATGACAGTAAGAATCAACGGGAAAAGTTTGAAATTTCAAAAAATAGTTCGCTTAATGCTGAAAACAGACTAACAAATGAACAAATTCAAGAGGCGGGCCAGATATCTGATCCATCTTCTGGACATCAAGATGATAAAAATCTGGAACAAGGAAGTATATCAGCCATTGATGACCCTGATAAGCATGTGGAGAGCCTCAAGTCAGAAGATAGCGTTCATGTTCCCGTGGTGGAAAGAACGATAGCTCCGGAGGTTGAAAAAGATGCACCAAATGATAGTGAGATGAAACAAGATATTCCAGTCAAGAAAGAACCAGAGTTGAAGCCAGTTATAGGGGTCTCTTTATCTACTAAAAAATCTGCAATTTCCACTCCTGTAGGTAACCCGAAACATGATTTAAAGCCTGATCAATCCCCCATTCCTAATTCCAAACCTACCAGTGCACCCACTCCAGCTTCATCCCCAGCACCGGCTCGCCCTGCTGGTCTTCCGCGGCTGGAACCGGCTCACCGTGTGGTGCAATCCCAGGTAAACGGGAATGCTTCTCCTTTGCAAAACCAAGTCATTGATGAACCTACCAATGGGGAGACTGATGAAAATGATGACACTCGTGAAAAGCTCCAGATGATACGGGTCAAGTTTTTACGTCTTGCCCGCAGGCTTGGCCAGACTCCTCATAACGTTGTTGTGGCTCAGGTCTTGTATAGGTTAGGATTGGCTGAACAATTGAGAGGCAGCAATGGAGGCCGTGTTGCTGCATTTAGCTTTGAGCGTGCTAGTGCCATGGCTGAGCAGTTGGAGGCAGCTGGACAAGAACCACTTGAGTTCTCATGCACCATCATGGTTCTTGGGAAAACAGGGGTAGGGAAAAGTGCAACCATTAATTCTATATTCGATGAAGTTAAGTTTGGAACCAATGCGTTTCAACATGGAACAAAGAAAGTTCAGGATGTTGTTGGAACGGTGCAGGGTATAAAAGTACGTGTCATTGATACGCCAGGTCTTCTTCCTTCGTGGGCTGATCAAAGGAAAAACGAGAAAATTCTTCACTCGGTCAAACGGTTTATCCAAAAATCACCTCCAGATATTGTGTTGTATCTGGACAGGTTGGACATGCAAAGTAGGGATTTTGGTGACATGCCTCTTTTGAGAACTATAACTGATATATTTGGTCAGTCTATATGGTTTAATGCCATTGTGGTCTTGACCCATGCCGCATCAGCTCCTCCTGAAGGCCCAAATGGTACAGCCACTAGTTATGAGATGTTTGTGACTCAAAGGTCCCATGTAGTCCAGCAAGCCATTCGGCAAGCTGCTGGTGATATGCGGCTCATGAACCCTGTTTCATTAGTGGAGAACCACTCGGCTTGTAGAACAAATCGGGCTGGTCAAAGAGTTTTGCCAAATGGTCAAGTGTGGAAGCCTCACTTGTTACTACTCTCATTTGCCTCTAAGATTTTGGTCGAGGCTAATATGCTCTTGAAGTTGCAAGACTCGCCTCCTGGAAAGCCTTTTGCATCTAGATCTCGAGTGCCACCATTACCGTTCCTTCTTTCAAATCTTTTACAATCGAGACCTCAGCTAAAGTTACCGCAGGAGCAATTTGGTGACGATGATGATGATGGTGATGATGGCATGGATGAGTCTTCTGATGAAGAATCGTCTGAATATGATGAATTACCACCATTCAAACGGTTGACTAGTTCTCAATTGTCAAAGCTTAGTAAGGCACAGAAGAAATCCTATTATGATGAATTGGAATACAGGGAAAAGCTCTTCATGAAGAAACAGTTAAAGGAAGAGAAGAAACGAAGAAGGATGATGAAAAAAATGGCAGAAGCAGCTAAGAACCTTCCAACTGAACTCACTGATGAGAATGCAGAAGAAGACAGTAGCGGAGCTGCAACTGTTCCAGCTAATGTTCAGGATATGAATATACCTGTTTCATTTGATGCAGATAATCCTACCCATCGGTACCGAGCTCTCGATTCTGCCAACCAGTGGCTCATTAGACCCGTGCTTGATCCACACGGTTGGGATCACGATGTTGGTTATGAGGGAATCAATGTGGAACACTTGCTTGCAGTCAAAGAAAAGATACCCGTATCATTTTCCGGTCAGGTTACGAAAGATAAAAAAGATGCTAATCTTCAAATGGAGGTATCTAGTGCAATGAAACATGGAAAATCAAAATCAACAACATTAGCATTCGATATGCAGACTGTTGGAAAAGAGATGTCTTACACTCTACGCAGTGATACTCGGTTTATTAATTACAGAAAAAATAAAGCGTCGGCTGGTCTTTCGGCTACTTACTTCGGTGATTCGTTAACTGGTGGTGTCAAGTTTGAGGACAAGTTGATGATTAATAAACGGGGACAGTTGGTTGTGGCAGGTGGAGCAGTTATTGGTCGTGGTGATGTTGCTTATGGCGGCAGCTTGGAGGCTACATTAAGAGACAAAGATTATCCTTTGGGTCGGTTCTTGTCAACTATTGGTCTCTCGGTTATGGATTGGCATGGAGATCTTGCGCTTGGATGGAACGCACAGTCTCAGATACCTATTGGCCGATTTACAAATTTAATTGGCCGTGTTAATTTAAATAATAAGGGTTCGGGACAAGTTAGTGTTCGTTTGAATAGTTCAGAACAGCTCCAAATTGCATTAGTTGCCTTGGTTCCACTTGTGAGTAAGCTATTGGGGTATTATCAGGATCGGGATTATTAACTACATTTTTTTTGGTCTGGAGATTTGTGAAGAAATATTTGTGGTGCAAGCTGCAGGGGTCAATTGATTGATGATCAACATGTGAGTAGAGCTTTCACTATTTGTTTTATTTTTATAAGCGAATTGAACTTATCATCTTCTGTGTCTACATGTCATAGTTCTATATCTTCTGTTGATTTTAAGCAGCCTAAATCTGATAACTGAGTTTATGAATTTCAATTATGAGCTCATTCTCCGTAATGGTTTTCATCTTCTTTTTTTTTTTGCAACAATTGACCGAGATCAAATATTCGATACAATAGACACCATCTGAATTGGTTCGCGTAACCATTGAGATTGTTAAATAACCACAATGGATAGAACCTTAAAAATTCTTAATAATGGTAGAGATTGTGCCATTTGCTGGTAACAATAGCAGGATTGCAATTGGCAGAATGGATGCCATTTTGTGGTATCAAACAGAATATGTTTTTTCTCTGATTGACGAACCTAGATTTCACCCGAGGTCTGTGTTAGATCGAATAGGCGTAAAATCAGTTTGCTAACTTCAGATCACTTGTATTAAATGGGTTTTCCATTTGTTATTACATTATTATTGCTTTCGTTTCATGACTGAATGTTCATTGGCTATAGCTTGGTGCGTAAACTAACGCTCTTTGGACCTGCAGTTATTCCTACATGATAATTATTACATTGCTTCAGTGTTTAAAAGTGTAATGCATCTGCTACTAAGTCCATGAATTTATATTTTGAATGCTATATTGCTATATGAAAAGTAGTACTCCTTTGCCTGAATACCACTGTTGTGCCAATTCGATTATAAAATCAGCAATATACAATTGTTATTGGAAAGTATGTTAGGTATTTGACAGATATCTGAGTACCTCCTCTTAAATGCTATATGTCAAAATTTTCATACAACATACTTGTTTAGTAGAGTAGCAACTGTGAATGTATATTACCTAGATTTAAGATCTAAAACATGCTCATATGATCTGATGATATTTGTTATCTTTTATATTAACATGACACAGTTTCTTGCAGATTGGCCCGATCTCTGAAATAATAGTAAAAAAAAGGCGGAAATGTATTGCAATTCGGGGAATACTAGGTAAATGCACAAAGACAGTAGCACAGAGCTAGATTTTGAGCAAATCACCAGGCTGCTGTTTTTTCCTCATCTTTGTTTTCATCACGATTCCTTCTTCTTGATATAGAGATGTTCTGGTTAGAATTGGGACCAAGTTTAGTTATTGTACTATACGTATAATGAGTATGTGACTCATGAGGGTCTTAATTAGCTTCAGTGGACAGGATTTCTTTTTTGTAGTCTGCAATTTGTTTGGCTTACAAGTTTATATGGTGAATTGGGTCCCTATTTGAGTATTTGGGCAGTGTATGTGGCTCTTCCTTATTGTATATTGCAGTCGATCTGTTGCTGAAAAGGTGGTTTTTTCTGGTGGTTGCTATTTTCTTTTATTTCCTGTAGTGAAAGAGGGTCTCATATTGTACTGTAGTTTTTTTGATGTATAACCCCTGTTTAGGCTGTTCAAGTTTTATATGTTTTGTTAATAGGTTGCATGCACAACACTGTTGATCAATTTGATTGACAACTATCAGCTAGGTGGATTACTTACAATCTCTACTAGTAAAAATTTTCATCTTCTTTATCCGATCTTTTGGGTTCTGTACAAGTTTTGATGTAAATAATGACATGTCGGACAAGTGCTTCCGATGCTTTTTAAATCAAATTATTAAACAAAATCTACCTGAGTACTTAATTGTTGTGATTGTCTTTCTTAGTCTTTTAACAAAACTATCCTCATTTTATGTTTGTGTTATACAGTAAGAGTTTAAAACTATATTTTATGTTGCTTTATGTTAACTAATTGGTCTTTTTGTTACATAATGATGTGCAACTCTTGCACTAAAATGGATAGCATAGTCCCAGCTCCATATGGTTCAATAATCAATCTGATCGGCCGCGTTGGTTGAAACAAGAAGAGGTTGTACATGTTTGTGGTGAGTTCAAACGCATTCAGATTGCAGTAGGTTTTTTAGTTTCACTTGTGAATCTGGTACTTAGGTATTATCAGCGCTGAGATCAGCATATAAGTGACATTTTTAGTCTGGAGATTAAAGAAATTTCTGTCTGTTGGCTTTCCATAGTTGGTAGATCCCTAGGTGCTTCTGAAATACCTAATTTTTCGCTCTTAATTACTTAATTGTAAAGGTCATGACATTTTGTGCGTTTTTTTCCCCCTCACTATCGTAAACGTAGAGGGGACGTGCAGGCATGCTGACCACTATATCAATTAGACAAGTTCTGCATATAACATTTTAATCACTTGTATGTTGTATGGTCTGAGTATGTGACTCATATAGAAGGTATCATATACCAACACATGATACTTAAATGCCGGACTCAAACACAAGATCTGTAATAATGAACTAGGATGACATTATATTCAACGAATTGCATCACCGGATGTAATTAGAAACTTAAGTTTTTGCTATGGCAATACCTCTTGCCATCCTAAAGTCTCCGGAGCCACCAACAACAGGCATCTCACGCTATCGATGAAACACTGCGTTCCGTCCCAAGAGGCTTAATGTACTACTATTCCGCTCCTTTAAAAACCAAGTTCATGGTCATGAGCAAACCAGATTCCTCTAAGCATGCTGAACCATAGATGCCTTGCGCTTGACCCAAAACAGTAGAGTTGGGTTCGGGTCCAGTGGTAAGCTTATCATCAATCATGACCAGGAACCCAAAAGAGGTTGGAGATGTGGAGGTGATGCTGGATTGGGATTTGGGCCACTCTCATGATGGTTGTGCATTTGCCGCTGACTAAGTCGTGTAGATAGAAGTGAAAGTGAGTGGTTTTTGGGGTCATGTTTGGTAAGTCCTTGAACTAGTCTGCTTTGGCTAATGGGTCTTGATCGATGCAATGGACTAAAGGTATGGCTTGCAGTATCATTGAGCATATTATTAGTTTTAGGCATAGCTTCATCATCTTTGTGTTTGTATGTATATGTGTATTAATGAGTCAAGACAATAGTGTGCATAACTGCATATTAATAAAGTAATGGTATGACATTCTTTTCTTTAACTTGGCTAAAACACACTACTTTCTTAAATTAGCAATTGATATTAATCTCTATCTTCTATCTTTCTCTAGCTCTCAGATCTTTATAATTTATTTTATAATGTTTCTTAGCATTGAAAATGATGCATAATTCATGAATGTTAGTTTAACCAAACATATGTTTCTTTGTTTTTGTGGCAAAAGGTCGCTAATCGGCAATCCAGACCGGCCCACAATCGGTTACCTATCCATAATGTATGGGGCATTATTTGACTCACTAAGCGGTTTGTGGCTATGGGGTGCCAGGGTTTGAACCCGTGACCTTCTGCTTTTTGTAGCAAAAATGCTCTCATCCATTACCAACTAAGCTACACGTCATTGACCATATGTTTTTTTATTGATAATTATACACTTCAATTGAAGATGGATGATAGGTTGGAGAAACCTAAATATGGATATAATAATTATAATAACACTTTGTTATACCCAACAAAAGGCTTAACACGGTTGGAAACTTATTTAGGTCTATTGAAAAATTTGAGTCTTACCAGTTGAGATGCATTGAATATTGTTTTTTTTTTTTTTTTTTTTACCGTTTTTAGACTTTTAGTACAAGTTAGTATTACTGAACATCAACTGCGGATCTGGATGTTAAATTGACCCATAGCACGATTTGTTTACATAATATTAAGTAAATAAATAAATTAATGAACATGTACAATTTATTCAGAAGAATACTCAATTATTAGTTTTTCATATAATAACATACAAAATATGGCTAATTATTTATTGAACCGGTAGCACAATTTGTTCGGACCCAATACACTAATTATAAATCAAATAAAAAAGTAAAGTAACATCCCATACCGCCTTCCGCGGGTTAGGGCCCAATACCGTCTAAGACGGTCTATGGGGGAGGTTAGATGTTGACAGCCTTACCCCTACCAAAGGTAGAGAGGCCGCTTCCATTTCTACCTAAAGGTAGAAAGGACCTCCGACCTTTTTGCAGGGGATGAGATTCGAACCCCTGACTTCTTGTTCAGAGGCAAGGGACTCTGAACAAATCTTTGTTCAAGTGGGACAACACTTTGTACAAATTTTTATACAAATCTTCTTATAAATCAAATATTTTTGAAATTTTTTTACACTTTGTATGTCATTTAGGGCTACCCCTAATTTGTATGTGGCTCGGGGGTTACATACTAGCTAAAAAGGGATATTGAGCTCAAGTGGGACAACACTACCGTCCAACTATTATGCTCAATTGGGCTTTTTAGCCCAAATGTAGGCGATGGCCTAAACCTAATTTTATACTCCTTCCATCCCATCCCAAATGTCCTCATTTTTATTTATAGTTGTCCAAAAACAAATATCCATTTCATATTTCAACCAATCAAAATTGGTTTTAGTTAATAGATATGATATATGATTGGAGAAAATGGTAGTCAGTGGAGAATCATAAAACTTTGTGCCCAGTCAAAGGGACACTTTGACTGGGACGGAGGGAGTATTTTGTTTATGCTATAAACAATAATCCTTAATAAAAAAGATCAGTCAGGTATTGTTAACTTACACTAGTATATTTTTGGTACTAAGAACTAATATCAGTCTTGTTTTATATTGCAATCTGTATACAGTAAGTGTTTTTATAGATTGTCTACTAGTAGACGCGGGGCAAGTACTTTAGATGTCCATTTTATCAAATCATGAACCAAATCTACCAAACTGGGTTAGTTGTTGCGGTTGTCATTAATAGTCTTGCAGCAAATTCCTTATTTTATGCTCTGTGTATTTCTACATTAGGAGACAAAAACTATCCTTTATGTTGCCTTTTGGTTATGAATTGTCGTGTGGATCTTGCACTTAGATGGGATAGACAGTCTCAAATCGGTTGATGGGCCCATCACATACTGCAACGCCAAACGCCATTTGGTTCGAATTAAGCATATTAATGAGTTATTTAGTCTAGAAATGAAGAAAGTTATGCTACACTTTTTCTTATTTTCACAAGTTAGTCAACCTTTTCTCTTCTATGTGAACACATTGGTGTGCAAAATACAAAGGAGAGATGATATTTCAACTAATAGTTGCAGAGTCAATTTATTATCTACCCTCCTCTGTAAATAATTTGACGACATGATACCGAATGTGGTCACTGGGCAATGCTTATCAATTAGATACTGATATACATTGAAATTTACTATCTACCTATTTGTTGATAGGAAATTAAGATGTGATTATGGGTCCTAATTTTTTGATGCCTAAAGAAATTATTGGGACTTACAATGAGTCAATGACTATGGTTGTAGGGACTCACTTCTTGGTAAATGCTACTAAAATCTTCATTTTCATGCTTAATATGACTTAACTGTGTTTACTTAAGTGACAATTAATTTCTCTCTTAGTGACTTATATTTGGTACGTTTTTCTTTCACTGTAGTAGATGTAGAAAGGAACTGCACGCATGCTAAGAAACATGACCTATGAGGGTCGGCACAGTAACCATGATCAATTAGAAAAGTTATATGACCTACGAGGGTCGACAAAATAAAAAGTATCGAATAAATGCAAATAATTCCAACATATATATGATATATAAGAAACATGGCTTAATATGACATACTAAGATCTGTGATTTGTTAGTATTTATATAAAAGGAAGTAAGGAACATGGCTTAATAATGAACAACCATGACATTATATTCGACGATAGCATCACCTGATGTAAGATTAAAATCATAAGTTTTTGCTGTGGCAATACCTCTTGCCATCCTAAAAACTCCAGAGCCACCAACAATAGGCATCTCACGGTATGGATGAAACACTGCATTCCGCCCCAAAAGGCTTAGTGTACTACCATTGTAATCTGCTCCATTAAAAACCAAGTTCATGGTCATGAGCAAACCAGACTCCGCTAAACAAGCTGAACCGTAGATGCCTTGCGCTTGACCCACAACAGTAGAGTTGGGTTCAGGTCCACTGGTCAGTTTGTCGTCAGCCATGGCAATGAACCCAAAAAAGGTTGGAGATGTGGAAGTGATGTTGGATTGGGCAACTTTCATGGCGGTTGGGCTTTTGCCGCTGACTAAGTCATGTAGATAGAAGTGAAGGTGGGTGGTTTTGGGGGTCATGTTGGGTAGGTTCTTAAACCATTCTTCTACGGCTAAAGGGTCTTGATCAATGCTATGGACTAAAGGTATGGTTACGAGTATCACTACGCTTAGTAATAGTGTTATGCATAGCTTCTTCATCTTTGTGTTTCTATGTGTATGTGTGTTAAGTTATGGGTGACTACAAGTGTGTGCATATATGTAGAGGAGTGGGTATGACTCTCTTTACATTAGTTTAGCTAAAACACAACTTCCTTATTTTAGCACTTTTTATATTAATCTCTCTCCTCTATCTCTCTTTAGCTATCTCTTAAATCTTTATAGTATATTTAGTTTGTTTGTTTGGATATTGAAAATGATGCATCATATATAAGGGTAGGTAGACAAAAAAAAAAAAAAGCTATTATTTTTGTTATCTTTATGCTATAAATTATGAGGGTTGGGTTTGGTGTAGTCAACGTTAGTTTAACCATAACACTGCTTTATTTAGAGTTATATTACATAAATCTCTCACATAATTTGTGCACCTGTCCTGAATCCTAAGTACATGTTTGTGACTTTGCAACGTCATTATGTGTTTCTTTGTGGATAATTATATATTATTGTAGAAGAAACATGATGCGTGGCTACGTGAGAGATTCTTATATATAAATTTAAATAAATTTTATACACAAACATTCAGTTTGAGTTTACTTTAATCCATCGAGTGTTCATTTGGTGTAAATACTAAAACAGAACCTATTATTATTCTTGGCTGATAAAAAAATTAATGGAAATACGGCCAACAAAATTCTTATTGAGTTCAAGTAAGTCAACACTACCGCCTAAATATGCTACCAAAGTGGACTAAATAGCCTAGAGGTGGCAAAATGGCAAGGTTAGGCATCATGTCTGGGTAACCGGTTAAGATGGGTTCGGGTCAAAATGGGTCCGGATCAAAATGGAGAATTTAAAAACTGGGTTGAACATGTTTCTTTTCATGTTGACAACTATATTAATTTAATTATAAGATTAATAACCTAACAGTAGGTAATGGCCCAAGTCTAAACTTACTTTGTTTCTTTCGAATTATGGTAGCATTAGTATTCAATCTTTTGCTAACCCGAAACAGGTAAATTGATCTGCTGCAAATGTGAGTTTCTTATTTGTCTATTTTTTGATGAGGTCCAAGTAGCATCAAATTTCTTATCCGTACGAATATATAACTATATTAGTATCTGTAGGTACATTTTCCAGTTTAATCTTCTACAAGAATAATGTTATAGTTTACCTCAATCACATGTATCTTCAAAATCTTCATAATTTTTTTTTCCCTAAGGTAAAGACCTTCATAGGTTCTTATTCTATATTCATAGGGGCTGTAGTATAGACTTTGAATTCTATGAGGGGATTTATAAGGCAATGAAACAGGGTATTGATTCTAATTAATCCTGCATAACAAAATTAATTGACTCCTACATAGCTAATTTTATTGTAGAGATCTTGAGAAATATTTACAACTGATTGAAATCGTGTATAGAATGCTGATCGAGTTGCTTTCAATTCTGAATGACTCCATTCAGTGATTAACAAACACAACCCAAGTGTTCTTGTAATTTTACTTAAAAGACCATGCACAATGGTGACGGAATGTCGTGGGACGACACACTGCCACGTCAGCCAC
Source organism: Helichrysum umbraculigerum (assembly GCA_949592205.1). Classification (NCBI taxonomy): domain Eukaryota; kingdom Viridiplantae; phylum Streptophyta; class Magnoliopsida; order Asterales; family Asteraceae; genus Helichrysum; species Helichrysum umbraculigerum. The sequence continues at coordinate 95,394,574 of CATIUR010000004.1, forward strand.
GACACTGTGTCATCCCACGACACTCTGCTGTTCATACTTCACGACATCTCACGACACCCAGCTCGACCCACAATATATTTTGTTTTAGATTAAAAAGGAAGAAAAGAAATTGAAAAAGAAAATATTTTTGGGGCCCTCATTTCTCCTGTTTTGCTCTGTGGTGTGGGTGACGACACGTCCCATACTGCCTGTCGTGGCGGCAGAATGGGGGCGAGAAGCCGAGAACGGAAGCACTGCGAATGGTCTAAGACTTCAGTACAACGAAAACCTTCTGCCCAAATCCTTTGTACTTATTTGGCTTGGGTTTTGGATGAATTAGTCATCAACCAAACGCAGACAATTCGTGGTCCGTATAATTCTAGGGAACAATCATATAAAACATTCAAAGATAAAATAACTGCAATCTTTTCAGAAACTAATATAAGTTCTCATACATATGAATGCACATGTAAACATAGGTCTATTGATCACAATCGGTACTTGTTTGAGGAGGTTTTCTGACCTTAGTTGCTTGTTCAAACCCAAAAGCAATTTCTATCAAAGTTGGCTCTGAACCTTTTAAACCTCCAAAACAAATGCCATAAGGATACCCATCTTCGTCATACCCAGCTGGAACACTGATTCCGGGATATCCCCCAACTGCAAGAACCGTTCTACCATCTGAATATGGTGTAACAAGTGCGTCCAATTTGTTTTCTATCATCAACTTTTCAAATCCATTATTTGATGCTTTTGTCAAGTTTAATAAAGCTTCCTTCTCTAAGTTACCTATACCATTAGTCTTCTCAGCTGACAAAAACAAGTCTTGTGGGTATTGTTCCAGCAATTCCTACAGCATAATACGATTGTGCATTTTTTTATAAGAAACCAATGTAACTGTGTAAAAATGAAGATTAATACAAATAACTCTTACCAAATCTGCAAATTTGTTGTTGAAGGCTATTACATCTGCTAAAGATCTCACTGGAGAATCTACCAACTCATTTAGATAGTTATTTACATCTATCTTGAACTCTGCGAAAAATGCTGTAAACTCACTATCGAGCATAGAAATAATATGATCAACGTTCTTGATTTCCATATTTTCTATCAGAGTAGCACCACTTTGGCTGGTTATACAAAAAATCCAACATAAGAATATCAGAATACAGATTTTTATCAGTTGAGAACAAAAACAAGTATGTATGTACCTTAATATTTCAAAGTGTTTCTCGAACTTATTCAAGGTTATAGTATCATTAGCAAATCCAAAATAGGGATAGGCTCTCATTACCCCTAACCTCTTTCCTTCGAGTCCGTTGGATTTTAGGTGTTTGAGATAACCATCATTTGGAATATACTTTGAAGCATTTCTGGTTGCCTCTGCATCATTTTTATCATAACCCACAATGGCATTAAGGACATGCACAGCATCCGTAACTGTCCTACATATTGGTCTGCATTCCCCAAGAATGAATGAAGGGTGTAACTTAATAACATTACAATCTCTGAAACATTCATCAAAGTTAAAAGAAACTGTTACACTTACCCAATTGTGTCTTCCCTAAGGGAAACAGGAATAACTCCTGCTCGGCTTGTGAGACCTACCGTGGGCTTGATCCCGACAACCGAATTGGCACTTGAAGGACATATGATTGATCCATCTGTTTCTGTACCCAGTGATACAGTAACCATGTTTGTTGCAACTGCTATTGCTGATCCAGTACTTGAACCACATGGATCAGCCGTTGCTACATATGGATTCTGTATGAGTTCAAAAAATCGTATAATACAATACAGATCATCAGATGACTACATATAGTGTTAAGTTCATTATGGCATACACAATTTATAAACAAATACCAGGTTTAGAGAATATATTAGTGTTTGTATATAATCCATCTGTACAATTGGATTTGACAATATACAAACCTTAATATATATATACATGGAATATGTTTAGATAAATAGTGGAGTAACCCCCTTTTTACTTGGAATAGTCATTAGTAGATATATAGGAAAATAAGTTATCACAGTCTATTTTGTGATAATGAAATATTCACAGATTAATATACAGACCAAACTCAGTACTTCACTGCTTAACAAGGGTGTGAACGAGCCTGAGACAACTCCCAAGCGACTCGGGACCATTTTCAGATTGAACTTTTAATTTATTAGTTCAAATTCTCATAATCGGTATATAATCAGGCTATTTATATAACTTATCATTTGAAGCTAAACTCTCTTTTCTTGTATATAGGATCAGTGACTGTTCTAGAAAACAGGTTTTAACCAAGTTATTTCTGACAGTATCATTTTTTCCTTTTCACCTCTTCAGATTTTCACAAAATCACTATAAAACACAACGCCCTTGATCTGTTTGATAAAATGCCAAGTTGATTTTCATGCCTAGAAGAAGTGTGTTTGCTTTTTGAAAATCCAGTAAAGCCGATCTCAAAAGTATCGATTCCCTTGTGGAGTGGAGCTTGAGCTAAAAAGTTAGAATTCGTCGAGGTAGCTAGAGATTGGAAGGGTTCGACTTGGCTCGATTACACCCCTATTCTCTAATGCCTGAAGTACTAACAAAAAGAACATTTACTAAGGAAATTTATAAACTTACAATTGCTTGTTTAGCTCTAGCACTCCAACCGCTAGGAGCAGATGAACTTCTAAAATGAAGCCATTCACTCAAACTCGCTTTCCCGAGTATAATCGCCCCTGATTCCCTCAACTTCTTAACCACACCAGCATCACGAGGCACCACCGAGTTCAGAAGTGCGTAAGATCCTGCACTCGTGTTAAGCTTATCTTTAGTTGCAATTGTATCCTTGAGCATAACAGGGATACCATGCAACCCAGAACCCGAATTGGGTGCATTATCGTTTCGCTCTTGATCAGCTTTTTCAGCTTGTTGAATTGCATCTGGATTCACTTCAATGACTGCTCTGTAAATTGGATTAAGTTTACGTATCTCATCGATGTAAAACTCAACTAAATACTTGGATGTAAGTTTGTTTTGCTTAAAAGCTGTTTGTATCTCCTCTACAGTAGCCTCTTTTATGGTAAATTCAGAGCTATCAATGCTGTTGATGCTCTGCAACAAAAACAGTAGCAGTAGATGAAAAACTGGCCTAATCATCTTCTTTGCCTAAGATCTTTATTAAATGAGATGAAGCCTTCTATAACTCAAAATCGTAAAATACAGAATGGGATGGCCTTGTAATCGGGGTTGATTGTAACGAAGGCTTTTAAAGTTTTAATACTCCCTCCGTCCCAATTTAATTGTCACCAGACAAAAAACACGCAGTTTAAGAAAACAATAAGTTCTCTCTTACTTTTTGATAAGATTACAGTTTTACCCTTTACTTTTTACCTACTTTTTTGTCCTACATATATAAAGTAAGGGTGTAAAAGGATTTTATCTCATCATTTTTATCCATTTATGGAAGTGGACAATTAATTTGGGACAGCCCAAAATGGAATACTGGACTATTAATATGGGACGGAGGGAGTATTATATAAACTATTGGTTTACTCTAGAAGTATTTATTACCTTGTATTTTAATTTCGGTTGAACCCTACCAAGCTACTCGAAACCCAAAACTCGGGCTCGAAACTCAACTCGAGCTTGACCGAGCTTTAAATTTCAAGCTCGAGCTCAATGAAATACTTGACACTTGCAAACTCGGCTTGACTGGATCCGGAACTTGCAAAGACAATGACACATGTATCCATGACCATCACCTTTGGCATTTTAACAAACAGGTAATGTGCAACACTTCGAGGTAATAGACAACCTAAACAGGCAAACTCACCGGAATAGGCTGATTTCATAATTACGCCATTGAAATTAAACTTTGAACGAGTCAACCATGAACTAAAGGAAAAGGACAAGATTTTATTAAAATTGATCTAGAAAAAAACATATATTTATATACAAATTTGGGAGAGTTTGGATGGAGGGTCACTAGAAATAGTAGAAGACAAAAGACTCAGAATTGAGAAACAACCTGGTTAAATACAATTTATCTCTACTGATCTTAATTGTTAAATTTGATACATGTCACTTTTAAAGGGAGTTGATATATACAATAAATAAATTGTTCAACAAAACTGTGTTATATTATACTTGTACTCTATGCTGTAATTATTATACCATATGATATTTGAATCAATTTTTTTTGTTGTATCTATCACTTCCCCTTTTAAATCTATCTGATTAGCCATTTTCCATACATATATTTATATTTATTTTTTGTCTTATTAATTCATGATAAGTGTGACTGGTCTCTACCTATTTATATATAGGCAGTGTCTTATTAATTCATGATAAGTGTGACTGGTCTCTACCTATTCATATATAGGTAGACCGGTTTTCAAATTGTAAAGTACTTATCCATCCCAAAATTATTGTGCAGTTTAATTTTATGAAGTTTTTCTTTTTCAACTTTGATTTTAAATAATTTAGTTTGTGTTATATAATACTTGATGAAAATTATACTGATGAAAATACATGTAAAACCCAATCCATTCGTATATTTTGCATCAAGTATTATGTAACACAAACAAAAATATTTAAGCTCAAAGTTGAAAAAGAAAGACTTCATAAAGTCAAAACTAGATAATGATTTTGAGACAGAGGTAGTACATGATTAAAAATATCTATTAAAATTGACCAACACTTAAAATTATAAACTCGTCATTATGTGTAGTATAATTATAAACAGTTAACCAAGATCGTTCCCCAACATTTACAAGAACACAAGAGTGGCAGGAATAGACATAAATTTAATTACATGAATAATTCATAAAGTGGTAACATAGATAATGTTGGGTCAGTGGTCGCTGACCAACCCATCGCTGACCCAATCACTATTGATGTAATAACTGGAAATTATAAGGTCAAACTCTTGTCACTAAAGAAATAGATCACTGCTATTACTTGGACTCTTACAAGTGTTTAGCAGAGTGAGTAAATCTAAACTTCGTGTATCGCTGGCCATCCTCATGACAGTGAGAGATTCAAGTCACTCATTCTATTTAATAATGGTAGCACTCGATGTCCCCGAATGAAAGATAGTTACTGGAAGATGATAAGATGAATCATTCTACAAGAGCATGCTAGCTCACAGTGAGTGAAGAAGAATGTCATTTATCCAACTACTAAAAAAATAAGTTTCGCTTATCATGAATCAGGTCCACAAAATCTCCTCTAACCACCAAATCTTCGCTGATCATTCCGAGGCACATTCTTCGCATGTTCAGAAATCAGGTCCACAAAATCTTTTCTAACCGTTTTTAGTTAGAGTAGAACCTGTCAGGCGACGATATGTGTCATTTTGTATTCCAGAATTGTTGGAGATATTTACGTGAATATCTAGCCTATATATAGTGTAACATATTGTACTTAGAAACATTCCGTTTTGTGTTAATCATTGTAGATCAATGAGTAGTTTGTCTAAGCACAAATCTGAATCATTGAGTGATATGTACGTTGTTTGTCAACTGCAGTTATCTAGTGAGTTGTAATAATCAGCTTAAGTATTTGATTTGAATTTAGTTTTGGCCAGATCGTTACTCAATTAATACTTGGTGTGATGTGTGATCAATAAAATTGACCATTGAGCTATTGTTAACTCTCATTTACTTGCTTTATTATAATACATTAAAGTTGTGCATACGCACAGCCCAATCCACGACAGTCAGAAATTGATTTAACATCAGTGCGTTAATCTCTTTGTATGGCGAGTCTTGGGTATGCATAGAATAGAAATAAAGAATTAAAGAATAAAGAATGATTATAACACTAAAAATCAAATCTCATATGAAATTGATACTTGTTAAAATTCCGATACTTGTTAAATTCCTTGTCGAGGCCCAGTTCAAGAAACTACAACAATTTTGAAGTTGAGAATTAGTCCGTGATTTCATAAAGCAATCATTCTCCATTGAGCTTGCTGGATTGAAGGTCTCCAAAGCTAAAAGGAGGAAGCAAAGACAGCTTTCATCTGTAGATCCCATACATACCAGTACACCACGCCCTTGGAAAGAATTGAAACTCAACTCATCTGAATCTGGCCATGCATACAGCATACGAATAAGAGCAGTAATGGATAGTCCGTCAACCTGTCAATACAGAAGTACAATAGTAATAGTTAGGTTCGTTAAGAAAATTATATATTGTCAATTGTTTATGCTGACCCACATTTCTCGTCATTCTATATATATATATATATATATATATATATATATATTCAATTTTCATTCCCAGTACTAATCAATATCATGAGACATCATGTTACCAAAACATGTCGTACAAAGAGTTCTTATAGAACTGTCTCCTGCTCTGACTTACCTTTTTGATTTGAGAAACCAGTGTATACGAAATGAGTTTTGAAATCTGAGGAAGGAAAGCTGTTTACCAATGTAAGCTTAAACTTTAATTTTATTTGCATTACACACAACCAATTTACGTGAGTTGAAGTTCTAAGGGTAAATTGATTTTGTCGGCTATGTACCCCCTTGTTTGTCCCAAGGTCGGCAACTTACCCTCTAAAGTTCCAATGTCTGCATTCAAGTGGTAAAGTTTGTATCGATGTAGGTAAGATGGTAACTTGTGACCGGAACAACGGGTTAAATTGACGACGTGGACGATTACTAAATGTGACACATGGTCTGACACATGGCTGCTCAGTAAGCATTTAAAAGCCCGGAACGGTAAAACTTAATTTTTAAGAGATTCTAGCACATAATATAAGGGTAGATAGCATACATTGGAACTTTAGAGGGTAAGTTGCCGACCTTGGGACAAACAGGGGTACATAGCCGACAAAATCAATTTACTCAAGTTCTAAGCCTAGATAGCCCATCAATTATGGTGAGCTATTAGTAGTAATAATTATTGCATAATGCATACTTTTGATCATTAGTTCACATATTGAACTCTTTCATTCTGTAGATGGTTCCACTTCGAAACTACATTTTAATTTTTTTGATTATTAAGTCTTAAAGAGCATGTTATAGCTACCATGTTCACGAAATGCACACTAATTCCCAATTGGCCCAACTAACTTTAGGGTTTATTGTTTCGTTATGCTGTTAACTTTGAACTTTTTGCTATTGTATGCTCTCAACTTTCAAACTTTCTATTGTATGCTCTGAACTTTCAAAAATATTCTATTGTATGCTCTCAACTTTCAAATATTCTATTGTATGCTCTCAACATTCTAAAAACATTCTATTGTATGCTCTTAACATTCTAAAATCTTCTATTGTATGCCCTTAACTTTCAAACCTTCTATTGTATGTGTTAAACATTCTAAAACCTTCTATTGTATGATCTCGGTAACTTGAAAATAGGAATTGGCTGATGTTAGGGGTGTTCAATATTTGGTTTGAAACCGTTTAATCCAAAAATCAAACCGAATTAAAACAGAAAAAAATCGAACCGAATTCAAATTCGATTTTCGATTCGGTTTCGGTTTAGAAAGGTTCGGTTTCGGTTTAGAAAGGTTCGGTTTCAGTTAGGTTTTGGTTTTTGAATTCGGTTTTAGTTAGGTTTTGGTTTTCGAATTCGGTTTTGGTTCGGTTTTGAATTTTTGAATTCGGTTTAACCAATAACCGAATTCAAATTAATAATAACCGAATTCGAATTCAAAAACCGAATTCAAAACCTTATATTTTTCGTTTTTAACCGAAACCGAACCCAATTCGAACTTGGTTTTCGGTTAGGTTCGGTTTCTAAATGTGAATTCGGTTTTCGATTTTGTTCAAAAAAATTTCAAAACTGAACAACCCGAACCAAATAAACAGAGGAAATCGAAAACCGAAACGATGAACACCCTTAGGCCTGATGTGTATCCATCAACATCCTATCTCCAAAGATGAGAGCACAATGAAACAATAAACCCTTCAAACCTTTCTAAACCGAAACCGAACCGAAAAATCGAATTGAATTCGATTCGATTTTATTCTGTTTTAATTCGGTTTGATTTTTGGATTAAACGGTTTCAAACCATATAATGAACACCCCTAACATTAGCCAATTCCCATTTTCAAGTCATCGAGATCATACAATAGAAGGTTATAGAATGTTTAGCACATACAATAGAATGTTTGAAAGTTAAGAGCATACAATAGAAGATTTTAGAATGTTGAGAGCATACAATAGAATTTTTTTAGAATGATGATAGCATACAATAGAATATTTGAAAGTTGAGAGCATACAATAGAAGGTTTTGAAAAGTTCAGAGCATACAATAGAATGTTTGAAAGTTGAGAGCATACAATAGCAAAAAGTCCAAAGTTAACAGCATAACGAAACAATAAACCCCTAACTTTATTACCGACTACCGAGTACACGCGGAGTATAAGCTTTTTGTTTATTTATTTAATTAATAAACATCCCCTGCTTTTAGTGTGAGTGATTAATACAGTAATATACTTATCTATAAAATAAATATATATCTGTAATCTATAAATTTGATCTAATTCGAATAAAACCATTTAATCCGAACACTTATCCGAATCCGTTTAATCCGTATCCGATTAATCCGTTTTTTATATGGTTAGGATTACGGATTAACATGTGATTGTCCAAAATCCGAACAATCCGATCCGAATAATCCAAAATCCGAATAATCCGTTCGAATAACACTCCTAAATAACAGCATTAACTATGTGCGAGCAGCAATAACAGTGTACGAGCATCATTAACAGTGTATGAGCAGCACTAAATGTTAACGAACAACACTAACTCAAAATTTGCAGCAGATTCAAAATTATGTATCCTCCTGTAGAAAGCTCAGATCATGCTCAAATTTTTACACGATGTACATCTATGTGATTTGAACCCTATATCCAAATGTCAAGTCAATCCAACGGTTAACGAACACACAGAAAATTAATTTACAGCAACTACACAAACAGAAACCGCAAACGTACTGCAGTAACTTCGAATTTTAATGTCTCTATGTAGACACATCCGATCATGATAAAATTTTAACACAATGTCGAAAACTATGTCTTGAATCACATATCCAAAAATCAAGAATATTCGTTAAATAACGACGACACAGTGATCATTTTACTGCAGTTGTCCAGAAAAACCATAAGGTTTCTGCAGCAGATTTTGAATTTATATATTTGTCAATCAAATGCTCAGATCGAAAATTCCTCCAGTTAGAATGTGCGCTATATGTTATAAACCTACAGTTCATATTTCATGACGATTGAACGGTTAACGAATGAGATCCGGATTTTTTACTACCGCTGCGCATAACATGACGAACAGAAAAACTTGTTTTCTTCAATCTTCAATACGACTTCTTTTGCTTAGATTGGATCTTTACAAATCTTGGATAGATTCGACGCGCTCTGATTCCAATTGAGTGGCCCCGTTAAACACCAAACAAAAGATATAAATACGATAAACATAATGTGAAGAACACAAAGAAGATTTTCAAGTCATATGTTTGATAATCGATAAATACAACACTAAATACCTAATCTTGTGTCACGAATACAAGATGGATACACTATTTGTATCGAGGTTTATAACCGTAGGGATTTCTAACTTAGAGGACACATGGGAGACGATCTCAAGTTATGAGATCGGGTTTTACCCTAAGTAAACACACTTTAAATGTCAAGGGATGACTTACAATAGGAAACAGACTCATATTACGGAACTAGTTCTTTTTATTCTTCTATGTCGATCTTCAATTGATTTAACTTTAATTTTTCCAACAAAATAATATCTCAAGCCCGCGACTCCCCAAAACTGCTAGATCAAAGTGAAAAACCTAAGTTTTCAAGACGGAGTATATATGGAGGTATATAGTAGTGAAATCTGGCAGTTTCGCATCAGACTTGTTGCAAAATTGAAGGTCGCCTAAATTTGGTAGCTTATACACATTGATAATTATACATATTATTATCTGGATGAGTAAATTTCATAAATGATCCTATTGATTATCATACACATTTTGCACCCCCAATCTTACACTTTGTTTTTTGTAATGTCACTTTTTTTAAAAAAAAATTATTGCATAGGCGATCCCTTCTCCGTTAAGCATAACCTAGGTTAGTAGGTCCTAGTAGGTTAAAATTTATTGAAATTACCAAATTACCCTTAATTTTTCATTTAAAGAGTAAATTATTTAAATCATTCTTGTGTTTTTCAACATGTTTTATTAATTTGTCATCCTGACTTCCAAAAAATATTTGAATAGTCCAATTTGTGAAACTTTTATTCATCGGTTGTCTAAAATGGACTATTGGTGAACAAAAGTTTCACAAAAATAAATTATTTGAATAGTCTATTTTGGACTACGGGAAACAAAAGTTTCAAAAAGTGGTATATTCAAATACTTTTGGGAAGTCTGGGACGATGGGTGGAACTAGGCCTGTAAGCGAACTGAACGTTCGGTAAACTATTCGTGAACCGTTCGGCGGGAAGTTCGTTTATGTTCATTCGTTTCGTTATATGAATGAACATGAACAAAATTTTACGTTCGTTTAATTATATGAACGAACATGAACACAGGTCTCGTTCGTTCATTTAAGTTCGTGAACGTTCGATAACATGTTCGTGAACGTTCGGTTAAATGTCCGTTTATTAACTAATAGTTTAATTAAATTAATACATATTTGTATATCTTATTTTTATTAAGCTAAGTATCAAATAGAATATTATTAATATTTTGATATTTTCTTTTAATAATATTAAACATCTAGATATTTTTACTTTACATTTTTCTCCACTCCAATCACACATCGACTATCTCCTTCCACTAGTTCCAAATCTGCTGCTGTAACACCCTCCCCCTGAGCCCATCCGCAGATGCAGGCCTGAGGAGCAATGTTAATATAAGCCCATTGGGCCAGGTCTGCAGCCCAAAGCACCCCAACCACATCACCTATGGATTTCACCAATAGGTAGGTTGTTGAGTCTCGAACCTGAGACCCCTTTAATACTAAGTCTTACCACTTAGTATCACCAATTGAGCTGCAGCTTATAACGCCCCAGAATTTACAACTGTTTTTTTTTTTTTAAACAATTCAGAAGCTCAAGTCCCAAAACATATATATACATAAAATGACATGTTGTCATCTTCCATTACCTAAGTTCTAAGTATTGATTATTAACGTTTACAAAACAATCCTTTATATCCGGGACATTATATAATCAAACATTTTAAACTGTATTAAATAATAATCAGAGTAATCCTAGTCAAACATTCTTCAGTTACTCCTTGACCCACCCGTAACAAGAGATATTAACCTGCAAGGAGTAAACAACGAGGGATTAGCACGAAGCTAAGTGAGTTAACTCATCACTAACAATACAACTTAGTTTAACACCATGAGTTCACCACATTTAACACTTTGACTCAACATCACCAGAGGATCGGTGGCCCTTGTGGCGCCCTCAGCCGCGGTGGCCCACCAAGCGACACTTACACCAACTGCAGGCCAGTACAGTGGTTAACCGATAACCGTATGTTACCTTTAGTCAACACAAGCCTTACTCACAATGAATGTTCACAACCCTTGTGTTGACTAACCTGTAACAACACAGTTCAACATAGTTGACCTCTATTAACACAGTTACCAAATAGGTCACTTAACACTTAACACTTTAACACTTTAACACAATTCACAATTCAATTTAACACAGGAATAACACTTAACACTTGAAGTAACCACAATAGTGATCACTAAATTATAGTGAGAGATCAAAGTCCACTCACCGACTACCATAGTCGCCTACTCAGTAGTCTAATATCACTGAGTCTTCTCCATATCTGGAAATACAACAAAATACACAAGTCAGTTACTTGTATCAAATCTACATAACATTACTCCAATAGATTTATATCAACAATCTCAATTCATGTGTATTATCACAATCATCACAAACATCAAGTTCATACTTCTTGAATTGCTTCTTAATCATGATTAGATATCATGTTAACCCCTTTTCAACTATATATCAATTTAGTTATCACTTGTAGTAATTTCACATAATTCATTCCATTAATATGAATTATCACTATTAACTTCATTAGTTCACTATCACCTAATAAATCATGATAATTATAATCAACTTATCACCTTAGTTCACATTAATCATTGTTAGCTATCATAATCACACCAATAACAAGATTAATAGCTTCCAAATTAACAATCCATCAAAATCTTCATGTAACTAAATTAACTTACTCAATTCTAATATAGGGTTTTAGCTTTTAATCATGATATAAGTATCAATTAATCCTTCTAACATGATTACAAGCTAATAATTCAATAATACTCCCAAACCCATCACTTTATTCATATGATCATGCAACATTCTTCATATCTAACTTATGATTCTACTTAAAATCAAGAATTAAACATCAACTAACCACTATATGATCACTACAAGTCTTAGTTCAAGATTAATCAAGTCAATTAAATCAACTATTCAAAACCCCCAATTTCTAGGGTTATATTAAACACGAAATTAACACATATAACATGATTAAGATGATGCTAGAATGATTATTACATGTTATTGAAGCTTAATTAGCATCAATTTACACTTTTTAAACCCTAATTTCGGATTTTATCTCAAGAACACCAAAAAACCCCAAATTCTAGGTTGAAGAACATGAAGAACACTTGATTATACCTGGTTTGATGATTATGGAAGTTTGAATCCAAGAGTAGAAGCTTCAATTTGATGATTGTATGCATTGATTCCATATTTCTTCATGTATGTATGTATGTCGTATGTATATATGTGAAAAATAAGAACCGACTCAATTATTTGGATATATATCACCTAATTAGTTATTTTGTGTACTAGTTTTGTCCCCCGTACTTATCATTGTCTGGAACTTAAAAATATTTACGGGGAAAACTATTTTATTTTACCGTCAACTAAATAAATTTAAAACAATCAATATTTCACTAGTCACAATATTTCCTGAGGCTAATTGACCTATTAAATTTACAATCGAACACAATAACAATTTTAAATCACATTTAAAATTTACAGAAAATACCTATTACTTCTAGGCCCAATTTGAGGATGTTACAAATCTCTCCCCCTTAAAGAGATTTCGTCCTCGAAATCTAATCAACCTTGATTATTCTAAAGTACTTAATTACTTGATAAATCTCATTCCTTAAATGAGATTCCACTACCACCATAATTTCCAGTTTATTACTATTGTACTCTTCGTACTACTCTAACATCGTAATTACTCATCACTATATTCACCTAAAGTGTGTACACAACTTAAATCACCTATGCATGACATGCTTATGCATACATTTCACTACACACTCTATGTACCTACATATATATTATTTCATCGACTCACACACGACTAGTGTGTATCTCAATTAGATTCACGAAAACACATAATTTATGTCTCATACTCAATTTAACTTGCAATACTATACAACAAGTGTAATATTTATCACTTATAATAGTTACTCCCTTGAGTAACTCTTAATTAAATGCTCAAAATTTAAATTCTATCTACATATACATATACATATTCACATGTACATGTTTCTATTTCTTACCTTAACATATGATATGTATCTAAATCATAATTTTCATGCATACTATGATCACTTAAGGAAATTATTCCCAATTAATCACTTTAAACAGGTAATCACTTGACGTAAGTGAATAACATCATCATGCACATAACATACTCTTAACACTAGAAACTAGCGACGTGCTAGAATCTTTTAAAAATAGATATATGATTTATACCCCTTTTAACAGCAAAACAATGATTATGAAAATCACAATACACCCAACAACAAAGAAATTTAAATTTCAGTTCATAACTAGCATTTGTGCTAGTACCACATATCACTTATGCATATGATAATCTTTTATTCAAAAGTATCTCAAACTCCTATAACACTATTCACATATTAACAAGCAAAATACAAGTCAATTCTTCATGATTAAAACTATTATCACTTAATCACCAAGTCACTTAGTACCAATTCCAATTGGATAATTACCAAGTTTTTCCATCAACGGGTACATTGTCATTCAAGCGCAAGTACCATTCCAACAAAATGTGCTAACCACACACACATTTTTCAACAACGGTTCATCAATCAATTTTATCTCTTTAATCTCCACGGAAGATTATTTCATGTTTTATTTTCTTCTATATGCAACTTATCACTTCACCTTGATATTAAGCATATAATAACAATCAAATTTCACACAATTCTCAATTAATAATAATATAACTATCAATCAAAAGGCTCTCTATATATAAATATTTATATATATATCTCTTTTATTAATAGATAGTTCATTAATACAATAATTTAATGCTTTACTACCATTTCATTTTAGTCCTCTCTGACTCTCTCTCATATGTCAACATCGAAAACCTACCAATTTTAAAGTCACATTAATTTCTCTGGTACTTGGTAGCCTCAATACTCCATGTGAAATGGCATAATATAAATACGTTGGCCAGACGTCGTCATATTATGTCAATCACACTTAATTCTCAGGCCACTTCATACCATTGATCTCTAATGTAATTAACTTTTACTTTCACATAATTCACAATGTTGAAATCAACAATTATCACACATATAATAGCACTTAAAATAGATTTATGACCAAGTGTTAACTTGTTACTATTTTCATTTATCACTTGAATGTGAAACTACTCACATAATTAGGTAGACATAACAATTCAATCATCTAACACATTTCTCATTGTCTCCTTAACACATGTTAAAATTTAATACAACTAAATCAATGTAACACCCTCTCTACATGATTCAATATCAATCACTTAACATTTTAATTATCAAGTATAATACTCTATATAACATTTAGTACTAAGTACCTTGTTAAAATACCAGGTCATATTCCACATATATTCATCAATATATAATTTCTAAGTTGATTAATTAATAACCTTCCATATTTAGTTAACAAGCAAGAGTAAGCTCCTACAATACTCTTCAACTCTTACAAATACTTATTCGATCATATTAAGTATTTCACATAATGTAATTAACATAATTACATAATCAATATTTACTTACCCTAACAAGCAACAATCAACAATACCCTTACTGGTATACTATGCTGTTAGTTAAACTGCCTATAAACAACTTCTACACAAAAAAAAACATATAGACCTCTTAAAACAACTTTTAATATTGCATATAGTCACAGGAATGATCTCTGGGCTCAAAGAAACAAAAGCCCAATACAATTCATAAGCTAAAAGTCCGAAATAATGTTCGAAAAACAATAAAACGCGATTTTCGGGCCCCAAACGACCCCGAAGTGCCGAAAACTGACAGGGCTCATGGCAACGCGATGCGCTTTGACCGTTGGGCCGTTTTTGAGTGGACATGTAAATTTCGTCTTAATCGGACACCGAAATTTTCTAAAAAATTTTTCTACGTCAAGTATTACGTCGAACGTCGCAAGAATTTTTTTTTTTTTTTTCTAACGCGATCCGGGAAACAGGTCATGATCGCTTTCCCTAGTGAAAATATTCTGTAACCAAATTAGGCATACAAACGCGATCCGGAGAAGTGAGCGGGATCGCGTTCCCAAGAGAAAACGCATCTGAACACGAAATACATACACAAACGCGATCCTGGAAAATGGCTGGGATCGCGTTCCCAAGCATAAAAATAATCTGAGACAAAATAACACGTACGAACGCGATCCAGAAAAACTTGTTGGGATCGCGTTCCCAAGCAGAAATCTGAGGTTCAGAAAAATCATATTTTTAGCCAATTTCAAACGCGTATAACTTTTTACTCTTTTAGAGTTAGACTCTAAAATTTTGCAGGCACATCCACTATGCCAAAATGAAACTTTCCCTTTTTACACTTTTTCAATTTACTCGCTTTACGAGAAAACGGACGTACGACTCATTTTTGACCATTTTCGACCATTTTGGTTGACACGCTATATTTCAAACGACTTGGTTTCTGACTTCCACCTTTTACCAACATGTTTCTATATACATTAGTGACGTGTGGGCATATTCATCATATACAAACACTCCTTCTACATTATTTTAACACGTTGACCCGTTTAGGGGTCAAAATGGACAATTTCACCAATTTCATTCAAAATGACAACATTAAAATTTTCAATCCACCTTTTATCTATACTTATGACTTTCAGTCACTTTAAAAGTTATCATACACGTACCACATCAAATTCTATACATTTTAACACTAAGTGACCCATTTGGACACTTAAATGACCCGTTTGGTTTTACGATCATATGATCACCATTCCAACACCCATCCCACACTTCTTTGACTATTCCAAGTCAAACTAACCCACTTTCATTATTAGTTTCCTATTATCACCCTAAAACATCAAGTTCACAAAATTTCACCATATATAAACCAACTTGATCATATATTTTCAAATTTGACTTTTCACAACTTGTCATCGCACATTTAGACTCATTGACCACTTTGACTTTCTTACTACACTATTAGTAATACAAAGATCATAATTCACCCTAATCATGATCAATGCTAAACATTCATCAATTATTTCCCTAGCAAGGACCTATAATCACACCTTGCATTTATCGACTTATATTCACACACTTCATTTTCACATTACACATACACTTAATCCCACATAACACAACAGTTACACATTAGTCACTCATGTATCTACACACAGTTTCAACACTTTTCTGAAATTACATACTAATAGCTCTATCACCTTATTAACAAGTAATAATCACCAACAATTCAATTTACTTTACTAACATAGTAAAGTAAAACAATTAAAATTTATTGAAATTCACCAAGTTTATCAGAAATTACCTGGCACATCTAGGCCCACGAGTGTTGAGGATTGAGAAATACCAGTCGGTTCCTCAAGATCCTCCGTCTCTGCACCCAAAACAACATTCTGGCATCTTGTTATAGATTAGTTCACATTTAACAACAACTTGCTCACACAACCACTAATCCCACACCTCCGAATGTTTGACCACTATCACTAGGCTTGGGATTGAACAATCCAACCATTGTTCAATTCACCCAAACCTATGCTCTGATACCAACTTATAACGCCCCAGAATTTACAACTGTTTTTTTTTTAAAACAATTCAGAAGCTCAAGTCCCAAAACATATATATACATAAAATGACATGTTGTCATCTTCCATTACCTAAGTTCTAAGTATTGATTATTAACGTTTACAAAACAATCATTTATATCCGGGACATTATATAATCAAACATTTTAAACTGTATTAAATAATAATCAGAGTAATCCTAGTCAAACATTCTTCAGTTACTCCTTGACCCACCCGTAACAAGAGATATTAACCTGCAAGGAGTAAACAACGAGGGATTAGCACGAAGCTAAGTGAGTTAACTCATCACTAACAATACAACTTAGTTTAACACCATGAGTTCACCACATTTAACACTTTGACTCAACATCACCAGAGGATCGGTGGCCCTTGTGGCGCCCTCAGCCGCGGTGGCTCACCAAGCGACACTTACACCAACTGCAGGCCAGTACAGTGGTTAACCGATAACCGTATGTTACCTTTAGTCAACACAAGCCTTACTCACAACGAATGTTCACAACCCTTGCGTTGACTAACCTGTAACAACACAGTCCAACATAGTTGACCTCTATTAACACAGTTACCAAATAGGTCACTTAACACTTAACACTTTAACACTTTAACACAATTCACAATTCAATTTAACACAGGAATAACACTTAACACTTGAAGTAACCACAATAGTGATCACTAAATTATAGTGAGAGATCAAAGTCCACTCACCGACTACCATAGTCGCCCACTCAGTAGTCTAATATCACTGAGTCTTCTCTATATCTGGAAATACAACAAAATACACAAGTCAGTTACTTGTATCAAATCTACATAACATTACTCCAATAGATTTATATCAACAATCTCAATTCATGTGTATTATCACAATCATCACAAACATCAAGTTCATACTTCTTGAATTGCTTCTTAATCATGATTAGATATCATGTTAACCCCTTTTCAACTATATATCAATTTAGTTATCACTTGTAGTAATTTCACATAATTCATTCCATTAATATGAATTATCACTATTAACTTCATTAGTTCACTATCACCTAATAAATCATGATAATTATAATCAACTTATCACCTTAGTTCACATTAATCATTGTTAGCTATCATAATCACACCAATAACAAGATTAATAGCTTCCAAATTAACAATCCATCAAAATCTTCATGTAACTAAATTAACTTACTCAATTCTAATATAGGGTTTTAGCTTTTAATCATGATATAAGTATCAATTAATCCTTCTAACATGATTACAAGCTAATAATTCAATAATACTCCCAAACCCATCACTTTATTCATATGATCATGCAACATTCTTCATATCTAACTTATGATTCTACTTAAAATCAAGAATTAAACATCAACTAACCACTATATGATCACTACAAGTCTTAGTTCAAGATTAATCAAGTCAATTAAATCAACTATTCAAAACCCCCAATTTCTAGGGTTATATTAAACACGAAATTAACACATATAACATGATTAAGATGATGCTAGAATGATTATTACATGTTATTGAAGCTTAATTAGCATCAATTTACACTTTTTAAACCCTAATTTCGGATTTTATCTCAAGAACACCAAAAAACCCCAAATTCTAGGTTGAAGAACATGAAGAACACTTGATTATACCTGGTTTGATGATTATGGAAGTTTGAATCCAAGAGTAGAAGCTTCAATTTGATGATTGTATGCATTGATTCCATATTTCTTCATGTATGTATGTATGTCGTATGTATATATGTGAAAAATAAGAACCGACTCAATTATTTGGATATATATCACCTAATTAGTTATTTTGTGTACTAGTTTTGTCCCCCGTACTTATCATTGTCTGGAACTTAAAAATATTTACGGGGAAAACTATTTTATTTTACCGTCAACTAAATAAATTTAAAACAATCAATATTTCACTAGTCACAATATTTCCTGAGGCTAATTGACCTATTAAATTTACAATCGAACACAATAACAATTTTAAATCACATTTAAAATTTACAGAAAATACCTATTACTTCTAGGCCCAATTTGAGAATGTTACAGCTGCTGTTTCCAACGATCGGACCAAGCAAAAGAGTTTATTTTCATATTGCGATCGTATTGTAATGTTGAATATGCATCGTAAAGTTTCAAGATATATGATATATATATATATATATATATATATATATATATGTTCGTTTATATTTGTATTATGTGTTTGTTCACGTACGTTCGTTTGTGTTCGTGAACAAACAAATTTTCTTAATGAACGAACATGAACAACAAAATCCGTTCGCTTATCCGTTCGTGTTCGTTCGGTTCGTTTACAGGCTTAGGTGGAACAAATTGAAAAGTAGCATGATGATTCAAATAATTTACTCCAATTTAAAACTTATTTCTTTTTATTCCTTTTACCCACCTGCTCCATCTAGGGGTGTTCACTATTTGGACAAACCAAATTATCCAATCGGATAATTTGGTTTGGACTATTTGGTTCGGATAATTTGGTTTTTTGGATCGGTTCGGTTCAAAACCGAATATTTATTTTGGTTTTCGGATTGGTTTTGGTTACCATTGTAAAAACCGAATAGTCCAAATTAACCGAATTGTAATAGAGTTTGGTAATATTTTCATCATGTGGTCAAATTAATTGAGTTAATTACCACTACTATGGGTATGTTTGGCAAAACTAGCTGTAGGCTGTAGCTATAGCTGTAACTGTAGGCTGTAGCTGTAGGCTGAAGCTGTAAGCTGTAGCTGTAGGCTGTAGTTGTAGCTGTAGGCTGGACCTGTAGGCTGGACCTGTAGGCTGGAGTTGTAAGCTGTTACTTTATTTGTATAGGGCTGTTTGGTAAACTAGCTGTAGCTGTAACTTTAAAATTTAAAATGACATACAAGTGTATCAATATAACATAGATGATAAATATAAATATAATCATAATCATTTTTATATACAAGTAAAGTTAAAACAAAACATAAGGTATATGTAGGCCTGTAAGCGAACTGAACGTTCGGTGAACTATTCGCGAACTTTTCAGCGGGAAGTTCGTTTATGTTCGTTCGTTTCGTTATATGAACGAACATGAACAAATTTTTACGTTCGTTTAATTATATGAACGAACATGAACACATGTATCGTTCGTTCATTTACGTTCGTGAACGTTCGATAACATGTTCGTGAACGTTCGGTTAAATGTTAGTTTATTAACTAATAGTTTAATTAAATTAATACATATTTGTATATGTTATTTTGATAAAGCTAAATATCAAATAGAATATTATTAATATTTTGATATTTTCATTTGATAATATTAAACAGCTAGATATTTTTACCTTATATTTCCATATCACATTTCCCTCCACTCCAAAAACACATCCACTCTCTCCCTCCACTAGTTCCAGATGTGCTGCCTTTCCAACGATCGGACTAAGCACATAAATTTATCTCCATATTGTGATCGTTTTGTAATGTTGAATATGTATCGCAAAGTTTCAAGTTATATAATATATGTGTAGATGTGTAGATATGTGTGTGTGTGTGTATGTTTGTTGAGGTTCGTTTAGAGTATTAATGAAGAAATACATTAAATTATGTGTTTGTTCGTGTACATTCGTTTGTGTTCGTGAACAAGGAAATTTTCTTAATGAACGAACATGAACAACAAAATCTGTTCGCCTATCCGTTCGTGTTCGTTCGTCAAAACCTTAATAAACGAACACGAACAGACTCCGTTCGTGTTCGTTCGGTTCGTTTACAGGCCTAGGTATATGATCAATAAGTCAATATATAGCTGAATGTTGAGAATTCAAATTCACTTTTATTTGTAAAGGAAATGTAATTGAACATACACTTGTCTAGTTGTCTTCTACCGGTAAAAGTCCACTAAAATTTATTTATTGCATTGCGTATGCGAAACAATAATAATAATAATAATAATAATAATAATAATAATAATAATAATAATAATAATAATAATAATAATAATAATAATAATAATAATAATAATAATAATAATAATAATAAATATTAATAAAAGAAAACTCTCCTAAAAAATTTAAATGCAAAATTGAACTACTATTAACCAATCAAAACTCTCAATTTCACTCAAACTTTAATTAACCAATAAAATACCTTCATTCCCCTAAAAAACCTAACATAGAATAAATAAAGCAAACCATATACAAAAATAATAATTAATAATACTAATAAAAATAATGTATACGGCCAACACCAAAGTTATCTAATAATATTAATATTAATTAATCAATATTTAATTAATTATTGTTGATTTAGATATATGAATTAATTACTTACCTTCTAAGTGTCATAAAAGAAGTTTTATATCACAGTTAATATATGATGTAGCTAAACGAACGAATAAGAAATTATGTTTTGTTCGTAAACTTTCAAACTTTCGTCAAGTTTCGTTTATTTTTATTTTATATTTATGAACAAACATTTTTCTTAAAGAATGAATATGAATAAGAAAATATGTTAATTTATCTGTTCATGTTCGTTTGTTTCATTTATAAGCCTAATTGTCTCTACATATAAATAATGAAGGATAACGTAGTAATAAAACAGTGATTTTGTTTCAAACATCGCGATATTATCCCTTATATACAATTCAAAAATTACATATTACATTGCAAAGAAAGTCAGTTTCATACTCTTTCATATCTTAAAACTAATATTAAATTATAACACCCCTCATTTGAATATCAATATAATATTAGAAATAAGGAAGCGTAGGAATTTTAAACACATTTATATGTGTATATTCTATTAATTTACACCAACAGTTTACAAGTTTAAGTTACATCCACATGAAACTGTTCAACTTATAACATAAGTCGGAGTATTATATAAAACAAACTAGTTTAGTACAAAAAGATCAGAGTAGCTTGCTGTCAAACTGTCCTTGCACCAAAAGCATCCTATTCCTGCTACTCATTAAACTACAAAATATGCAGGAAGTAAATATGAGGGATTAGCACATAGCTAAGTGAGAGAGTTCAACACCCAACATTCAACTTAGCATAACCATTAACTACAACAATCAACAACAACTTAACAATGAGGATCGGTGGTTCTGGGGATAACCATAATACCCGGGCGGCTCCCCAAGAACTCTTATCCAACCATATCCGTATGGCCATAACGGACGAGACCGATAGCTAGTGGTTATCCTACTCAGATACAGTTCAATACACACAACATATGAAGCATATCCCTGTATCATTCACACGATAACCAACTAACCCAACCAACAGTTCATCAACTTGTCGACCTCATTGGCAACCATTATCCAAAGATCACACATAGCACATAGTGATAAAATCAACAATAATGATTAAATAACTCTATAATCATAACTACAATTACCCGTTGTAATCAAATGATCACAACTAAATCAAATGGTGAGTTTTGAATCTACTCACCGATACCTCTACAGTCAACACACCCAGCTACTAATCTGTGACACCCCCAAATTTAATGATTTGCGGAAGCTTGATTAGGGTGTCACTAATCAATATACAAAGCACATAGGATAAAATGAACGACCACTATATGCGTCGTTTTAAACTTGTATAGATAAAGTAAATGTTTACATCAAAATATTGTTACATTAGCTCGATTCCTGAAATTGAGAGATTAATAGCATAATTACTTTTACAAAATATAATACTGCAATTCAATCTCTAGTTGTATGAATGCTGACTCGAGCTAATTGTTCCTGCTTGTGCAGCCAACCTACTGCTGGGTACCTGTGATAAATACTAAAATGGGTCAGCGAAAACGCTGGTGAGCTCATAGGTTTGTATGTCAATGTATAGTTGTCAGAACCGCAAGATTTATATTGAATTTAAAATGCAATTAAGCAAGATAAAAGTTATACTGTCCATGAGCACATAGTCTGAGCTTAACTTGATTTGTCAGGCCCACTTAAGGAAACCTAACTTGAAATGCCTCCTACGAGTGCCTAATCAACACTCGTCTTCCCAAATGCTAATACATCCGTTTGACCGGTTAGTGCGTGCTAACCCGGATGAGGATTGTCAATCCCATATGATATCATATACTAACATTCACGCTATAAAATACTAGAGACTATGCTTATGGAGGACTTTAAATTGATTAGCTTGAAACTCATGTAGTATTTGAAGTTTGACACTTGCGTTCTACTTGTAAAACAAAATGAAGTAGTAATATCACACCCCTAGTAAAAGTAGTGAAAATGGGGCCATGAAACTCACCTGGTTCTTGAAGTGTTTAACTTAATAAACTTGAAGTAATTAGCTGTGAGTTGGTGTCCAAAGGCTTGAAACCTGAATGTGTCCACGACACTTAAATTGTCATTAATTGTATTGGTATCCCGAAAGACTACCATTTGAATTGTTTGTCTAACTTAATGTCCAAATTACCCCGATTTGGTTGATTGTTTTGTTACAAGTTACTACGACTTGTTTGAATAAATTGGTACAAGTTACAACGACTTGTTTGAATAAGTTGATACAAGTTACAACGACTTGTTTGATTGGATTGTCTAAGTTACTATGACTTAGTTGATTTAATTGTGTATTTGAAAGTGTGTACGGCCCGTTGGTGACGGTTGTAACGATAGTTCTAAAATGTTATTATATTGTTGCTACGGTGAATTGCTACAGTAAAATTTGACTTCAAAAATTTTGAGGTTTGAAGATTCTGTTTTGTGCGACGTAGCCTGCGACGCAGGCTGCGACGTAAGGTTTTTGCGACGAAAAGGGTTGCGTCGCCAAAGTCAACAGTGCTAAGTCAATAGCGACGTAGGGTGCTACGTCGCTTATGCGACGTAGGTTCGGTTTGCGACGTTAAGGTCTGCGTCGCTATGTGCGACATTCGCAAGTCAATGCGACGTAATAGGCTGCGTCGCTATATGCGACGTTGGGGATATAGTGCGACGTAGGTCGCTGCGTCGCTAAATGCGACGTTGGGGATATAGTGCGACGTAGGTCGCTGCGTCGCTAAATGCGACGTTGGGGATATAGTGCGACGTAGGTCGCTGCGTCGCTAAATGCGACGTTGGGGATATAGTGCGACGTAGGTCGCTGCGTCGCATTTGCTCCAGGCCAAATGCGACGTACGGGGTCTGATCGGAGTTTCAACCTCAAAAACGCATTTTCCGGCCATCGATCGGCATAATATTTTTACCCAACCCATTTTAGGACATTACAAGGTTATACAAACAACTAGCAAGTTATAAAACTTAAAAACGAGAGTTTTCGGGGTTGTGTCGGAAACTTACAAATCGCCGAAATGAAATTCCGGAAAGATAGGATTGTAGATCGTCGCGAGGTGGTCGTTTATTTCCAAAGGGGCTTGAAGATCCAAGGTCGTTTAAGGTGTTTATTTGTTGATTTTGGATGGTTTGGTGGTGATGAAACTTGAGAGAAATTAGAGAGGAGAGAGATAGAGAAAAAGAGAAATGAGAGAAAAGTGGGTGGGAGTGGGAGGTTAAACTCCCACTTTCGCCCCATGTTCCCGCTCCGTGTGGTGTTCGTTTACTCCGTCGTTTGAACGTTAAATATTTATTTTCTATGTCTTAATATACATTTTAAAATACGAATAATTATTCAGTATTTTTGTTGAAGTATTTTACTAACTATTTAATAATTACATTATAAAAGATGAATTGTATCGTTTTGTTTGCGCAATTACATTTTATTCGCGTTTATATCAATTGTGTGATAAAACTTGGATACGAAATAATATTTCTGAATACATTGAGTTATTAAATAATATTTGTATTACTTAATAAAATTGTTCACCAACGTCCGTATTCATTGTATCGAAATTCATTCGATTTGAAACTCGTACGATTTAAACAAATCGCATAATTGTAGATATATATTCAACAATATATATAATAATTGATACATTAATTAGCCTAACACAGAACTAATTACATGTATTAAAACTTGATTAGGCACTAAATTATAGTCCCAAATTGACGGTTGTCACATTCTCCCCCTGTTAGAAGAATTTCGTCCCGAAATTTATGTTGAAGTTGTGTTTGTCGTTGAGTCAGTGAAGAGTTGAGGATACTTGAGTCGCATCTGGTCTTCCCGTTCCCAGGTGAATTCCGGACCGCGCCGCGAATTCCACCTAACTTTGACGATGGGAATACGACTTTGTTTAAGTTGTTTGACCTCACGGTCCATGATTTCGGCAGGTTCCTCAATAAAGTGAAGTTTCTCGTCAACTCGAATTTCATCGAGTGGAATGATAAGTGTCTCATCAGACAGACACTTTTTCAGATTTGAAACATGAAATGTGGGATGCACACTGCTGAGTTCGGATGGCAGCTGCAATCGATATGCCACTGGACCAATCCTTTCGAGGATCTCGAATGGTCCAATGTATCTGGGATTCAACTTCCCTCATTTACCAAATCGGATTACGCCTTTCCAAGGCGATACTTTGAGTAGAACTCGATCCCCAACCTGGAACTCGAGTGGTTTGCGTCTCACATCAGCATAACTTTTCTGACGATCACGCGCGGCCTTAAGCTTGTTTTGGATTTCAACGATTCTCTCGGTCGTTTCGTGAATGATTTCTGGACCTGTGAGTTGGCTATCCCCAACTTCGGTCCAACAGATAGGTGACCGGCACTTACGACCGTACAGTGCCTCGAAGGGTGCAGCTTTGATGCTGGTATGATAACTGTTGTTGTACGAGAACTCGCACAATGGTAGATGTTTTTCCCAGTTTACACCGAAGTCTACTACGCAGGCCCGTAGCATGTCTTCAAATGTTTGAATGGTTCGTTCACTTTGACCGTCTGTTTGAGGATGGTATGCGGTACTCATATCAAGTCGAGTACCCAGAGACTTTTGAAGTGATTGCCAAAATTGTGAAGTGAAACGACTATCTCTATAGGAGATAATTGAGATTGGAACACCGTGTTTGGTCACGATTTCCTTCAGGTAGATTCTGGTGAGGCGTTCCATTTTGTCGGATTCCTTGATTGCCAGGAAGTGAGCAGATTTTGTGAGACGATCCACGATCACCCAAATGGAATCGCAACCGTTCGAGGATTTGGGTAGTTTGGTTATGAAGTCCATGGCAATTTGTTCCCATTTCCATTCAGGAAGACTGGGTTGTTGAAGTAAACCAGAAGGTTTTTGATATTCGACTTTGACTTTGGAGCAAGTAAGGCACTTGCTGACATAGGTGGCGATTTCAGCTTTCATGTTCGGCTACCAGTAGAAGTCCTTGATACCGTGGTACATTTTATCGGATCCCGGATGGATAGAAATTTGGACTTGTGAGCTTCATCCATCACCAAGTCTCGTAGGTTCCCAAATTTAGGCAACCAGATTCGGTTTGAGAAATACCTAATCCCGTTAGGTCTGATTTCGAATTGTTTATCCATGCCCCGCAAGGCTTCATCTTTGACATTTTCGGGTTTTAAGGCTTCGAGTTGAGCAGTGAGAATTTGAATGTTTAAATTGTTGTGAATGGTCATACTGAGGGCTCGAACCCGAAGTGGTTTCACTCGCTCTTTTCGACTGAGGGCGTCTGCAACAACATTTGCTTTGCCTGGATGATATTTGAGTTCGCAGTCGTAATCGGTAAGCAACTCGACCCATCGACGTTGCCTCATGTTGAGATCCTTCTGATCGAATATGTGTTGAAGGCTTTTATGGTCGGTAAAGATTGTACATCTGGTACCATAAAGGTAATGTCTCCAGATTTTGAGTGCAAAAACGACAGCTCCTAGCTCGAGGTCGTGGGTGGTGTAATTCTTTTCATGAATCTTGAGCTGTCGGGAAGCATAAGCTATGACTTTGTCTCGTTGCATAAGCACACACCCGAGACCTTGATGTGAAGCATCGCATTATACCACGAAGTCATCGGTGCCTTCAGGTAAAGATAGGATAGGAGCACTGCAAAGCTTTTGTTTTAAGAGTTGGAATGCCGACTCTTGTTTATCAGTCCAGTCAAACTTTTTGTCTTTCTGGGTCAGCGTCGTGAGTGGTATGGCTATCTTGGAGAAATTTTCAATGAATCGTCGATAGTATCCGGCCAGTCCCAAAAACTACCGTACTTCGGTCGGAGTGGTTGGCGATTGCCAGTCTTTGATAGCCTCGATTTTTGACGGGTCAACGTGAATTCCCTGACTGTCAATCACGTGACCAAGGAATTGAACGGTTTTGATCCAGAACTCACACTTAGAGAACTTGGCATAGAGCTCCTCGTGTTTAAGTAGTTCAAGGATGGTTCTGAGGTGTTGCGCATGCTCTTCTTTGCTTCGTGAATATATGAGGATGTCATCGATGAAGACAATGACAAACTTGTCAAGATAAGGTTTACACACCCGATTCATAAGGTCCATGAATACAGCCGGTGCGTTGGTTAGGCCGAATGGCATCACTTAAAATTCGTAATGCCCGTAACGGGTTCTGAAAGCGGTTTTTGGAATATCGGCATCGCGAACACGCAATTGGTGATAACCGGATCGGAGATCAATCTTTGAATAACAACTCGACCCTTGAAGTTGGTCGAACAGGTCATCGATTCGAGGAAGTGGATACCGGTTCTTGACAGTTAACTTGTTCAACTCTCGATAGTCGATACACATTCGAAAAGAACCATCTTTCTTCTTAACAAATAGGACCGGAGCTCCCCAAGGCGAAGAACTCGGCCTGATAAATCCTCGTTCCAGGAGTTCCTGTAACTGGGTGGACAGCTCCTGAAGTTCGGATGGAGCTAAACGGTATGGTGCTCGGGCCACAGGCGCAGCACCTGGTACAAGATCGATTGAGAACTCAACCTGTCTTGGTGGTGGTAGACCAGGTAGTTCTTCAGGAAAGACTTCTGGAAAGTCTCGAACAATTGGAACATCCTCAAGTCGCTTCTCCTCCGACTTTTTCTCCATGATGTGCGCGAGGATTGATGGGTAACCCTTTCTCAGAAATTTTCGGGTTTTTAGACAAGATATGAGGTTAAGCCTCGTCCCACCGGTCTCCCCCTGTATGACCAAGGTTCTACCGACGGAGAGAGGTATGCGAACAATTTTGTCATGGCAAATGATTTCGGCGCGATGTTTGGATAACCAGTCCATGCCCACAATGACATCGAAACTTCCTATCTCAATAGGCATAAGATCTATGGAGAAGGTTTCGTCGGCTAGATTTAAGGTGCAATTAGGTATCACACTATTGGTTTCTATCAATTTGCCATTTGCTAGCTCTACGGTGTACTTAACGTCTAAAGCAACAGGTGTAATGTCAAGTAGAGGGCAAAATTCATTTGAAATAAAACTCCTATCGGCACCAGTATCAAACAGAATGGAAGCAGTTAAATTGTTGAGGAGGAACATACCCGTGACCACATTCGGGTCCTGACGGGCGTCCCCTGAGTTGATCACGAAGGCGCTACTTTTGGTGTTGTTGTTGTTGCGGTTGTTGTTGTTGTTGCTCTTATTCTTCAATTTTGGGCAAGAATCCCTAAAGTGTCCTGGGTTTCCACATTCATAGCAGGACTTAGGTTGTCGTGTATTTTTGTCAGAGGGGTGGTTGTTGGGTTTGGGGGCTCTGCAATCCTTAGTCAAATGCCCGTACCTCCTGCAGTTGTTGCAAGGGGGGTTGCATTGACCAAAGTGGTGGTAGTTGCACTTGGGGCAATAAGGTCTGTCCCCGGTGTAGCTGCGGTTGGATTCAGAGTTGGTGTTGTAGACTTGGATGGCGTTGTTTTTCTTGTTAGAGTTGTGGTGGTGTTCAGTGGATTTGCGTTTGCTGTTGTTAGAGGATGAGGTGTTGGAAGTCTCACGGCTGACAACTAGAGCCATGAGTTCGTGGGCCAATCGAATGACACTCTCAGTAGTAGTTGGTTTGGATGAGGCGACGTTGCCCTGGATGTTCTCGGGAAGTCCACGAATGTATTTCTTAATGCCCTTACTTTCTGGTTCGACCAAACCCGGGCATAATAAGGCAAACTGCTGAAACTTGGTGGTATATTCAGCACCATCATTTCCCTGCACATCCAGATGCCAGAATTCTTCTTCCAGCCTGTGCAATTCCTCTTCAGGACAGTATTTTTCTGTCAGTTTCTTCTTCAGTTCGACCCAAGGAAGTCGGTTTGCAATCTCGAGGCCTACAGAGTTTGCGTGGGTTTTCCACCACGTGAGTGCACCTTCCTGAAAGGTGTAAGCAGCGAATTTGACTTTGTTGTTCTCAGTACAGTCGCAGAGACTGAAAACAGATTCCATGCGCTCAATCCAACGGATTAAGCCAATGGCACCTTCCGTGCCCTTGAAATATAGCGGTTTACAGCTGAGAAAGTCCTTATAGGAGCAGGGTTTGGGTGGTGGAGTATTGGTTGCTGTGTCCTCGCTACCGGGTGGTGTTCGGGTAGCCAAGGCTTCGGTCACACTGCGGGCAATGATTCCCGCGATCTCAGCTTCGCTAAGGGTAATTTGACGACGAGGAGGCATGATGCTGAGTAAGAAAGAACAAGGAAATGAAATAAGATACTAGTCCGAGTATGATGAACTAGTGGTGTGTTTGTCATTTCGAGACAAAGCGTTAGAGAGAAAGAGGCCTATATTCATATAATATAATATAGCCTAACGTTGTAATGAGGTCTATTCATGTAAATATATGTATATACATCACATAATAACCTATTGAGTGTCTAGCACAGACGTGTTTTGAGTCCCGTTTCTCTCGAGGTCAGAGTCAACTAATGCATTCCTGTTCAACATAACTCTTTCAGATTTCACATCATCTTTCTTTAATTGTACATAGTTGATCAGGCTATGTTAAATTAAAGTCGTATGATGTAATCCCTGAACTAGTCATGACTAATAAGGAATACTGCCTAACGGTCATAGTCTAGGCCCACTAAATGCAACCTAGTTCACTATAACCTTAGGCTCTGATACCAATCTGTGACACCCCCAAATTTAATGATTTGCGGAAGCTTGATTTGGGTGTCACTAATCAATATACAAAGCACATAGGATAAAATGAACGACCACTATATGCGTCGTTTTAAACTTGTATAGATAAAGTAAATGTTTACATCAAAATATTGTTACATTAGCTCGATTCCTGAAATTGAGAGATTACATAGCATAATTACTTTTACAAAATATAATAATGCAATTCAATCTCTAGTTGTATGAATGCTGACTCGAGCTAATTGTTCCTGCTTGTGCAGTCAACCTACTGTTGGGTACCTGTGATAAATACTAAAATGGGTCAGCGAAAACGCTGGTGAGCTCACAGGTTTGTATGTCAATGTATAGTTGTCAGAACCGCAAGATTTATATTGAATTTAAAATGCAATTAAGCAAGATAAAAGTTATACTGTCCATGAGCACATAGTCTGAGCTTAACTTGATTTGTCAGGCCCACTTAAGGAAACCTAACTTGAAATGCCTCCTACGAGTGCCTAATCAACACTCGTCTTCCCAAATGCTAATACATCCGTTTGACCGGTTAGTGCGTGCTAACCCGGATGAGGATTGTCAATCCCATATGATATCATATACTAACATTCACGCTATAAAATACTAGAGACTATGCTTATGGAGGACTTTAAATTGATTAGCTTGAAACTCATGTAGTATTTGAAGTTTGGCACTTGCGTTCTACTTGTAAAACAAAATGAAGTAGTAATATCACACCCCTAGTAAAAGTAGTGAAAATGGGGCCATGAAACTCACCTGGTTCTTGAAGTGTTTAACTTAATAAACTTGAAGTAATTAGCTGTGAGTTGGTGTCCAAAGGCTTGAAACCTGAATGTGTCCACGACACTTAAATTGTCATTAATTGTATTAGTATCCCGAAAGACTACCATTTGAATTGTTTGTCTAACTTAATGTCCAAATTACCCCGATTTGGTTGATTGTTTTGTTACAAGTTACTACGACTTGTTTGAATAAATTGGTACAAGTTACAACGACTTGTTTGATTAAGTTGATACAAGTTACAACGACTTGTTTGATTGGATTGTCTAAGTTACTATGACTTAGTTGATTTAATTGTGTATTTGAAAGTGTGTACGGCCCGTTGGTGACGGTTGTAACGATAGTTCTAAAATGTTATTATATTGTTGCTACGGTGAATTGCTACAGTAAAATTTGACTTCGAAAATTTTGAGGTTTGAAGATTCTGTTTTGTGCGACGTAGCCTGCGACGCAGGCTGCGACGTAAGGTTTTTGCGACGAAAAGGGTTGCGTCGCCAAAGTCAACAGTGCTAAGTCAATAGCGACGTAGGGTGCTACGTCGCTTATGCGACGTAGGTTCGGTTTGCGACGTTAAGGTCTGCGTCGCTATGTGCGACATTCGCAAGTCAATGCGACGTAATAGGCTGCGTCGCTATATGCGACGTTGGGGATATAGTGCGACGTAGGTCGCTGCGTCGCTAAATGCGACGTTGGGGATATAGTGCGACGTAGGTCGCTGCGTCGCTAAATGCGACGTTGGGGATATAGTGCGACGTAGGTCGCTGCGTCGCTAAATGCGACGTTGGGGATATAGTGCGACGTAGGTCGCTGCGTCGCATTTGCTCCAGGCCAAATGCGACGTACGGGGTCTGATCGGAGTTTCAACCTCAAAAACGCATTTTTCGGCCATCGATCGGCATAATATTTTTACCCAACCCATTTTAGGACATTACAAGGTTATACAAACAACTAGCAAGTTATAAAACTTAAAAACGAGAGTTTTCGGGGTTGTGTCGGAAACTTACAAATCGCCGAAATGAAATTCCGGAAAGATAGGATTGTAGATCGTCGCGAGGTGGTCGTTTATTTCCAAAGGGGCTTGAAGATCCAAGGTCGTTTAAGGTGTTTATTTGTTGATTTTGGATGGTTTGGTGGTGATGAAACTTGAGAGAAATTAGAGAGGAGAGAGATAGAGAAAAAGAGAAATGAGAGAAAAGTGGGTGGGAGTGGGAGGTTAAACTCCCACTTTCGCCCCATGTTCCCGCTCCGTGTGGTGTTCGTTTACTCCGTCGTTTGAACGTTAAATATTTATTTTCTATGTCTTAATATACATTTTAAAATACGAATAATTATTCAGTATTTTTGTTGAAGTATTTTACTAACTATTTAATAATTACATTATAAAAGATGAATTGTATCGTTTTGTTTGCGCAATTACATTTTATTCGCGTTTATATCAATTGTGTGATAAAACTTGGATACGAAATAATATTTCTGAATACATTGAGTTATTAAATAATATTTGTATTACTTAATAAAATTGTTCACCAACGTCCGTATTCATTGTATCGAAATTCATTCGATTTGAAACTCGTACGATTTAAACAAATCGCATAATTGTAGATATATATTCAACAATATATATAATAATTGATACATTAATTAGCCTAACACAGAACTAATTACATGTATTAAAACTTGATTAGGCACTAAATTATAGTCCCAAATTGACGGTTGTCACATAATCACCGAGTCTTTGGGGTATCTGAAACATCACGCAACAACACAAGTTAGAACTTGTCATTAATAAGTAGTACTTAAGCAACTAACGACTTTACACTAGTACTTATACTATTACACAATCACTAATACAATTAGATCGTACCATAATTACCTTATTTATTTGGTTTCCAGATATAGTTATATCTTGCCATTACACTCAAAGGATATAGCTATTTTAATTCTATTTTTGGTCATAGCCGTTCGGCTTCAACATCCATAGCCGATCGGCTTGGATATCATAACCGATCGGCTCAGCCATAGCCGATCGGCTTCCGCAGTTATTTTCAGACTTTAATTCGAGGTCCAAGTTCTGTGATGGTTTTGCACTAAGATAGCTGATTGGCTATAAATAGCCGTTCTGCTTTTATAGTTATAACCGATCGGCTTTGGCATAGCCGATCGGCTTTGCCACAAACCCAGCAATTCCAGATCCTGTTCTGCACATTTCCAGCTTGTTTCAAACCCCAAAATTCACACAAGTTCAGGTACTAAGTCATCTAGCCAACATTTTTACCACTTAAGGAATGCTATATGGTATCTAATTAACATCAACAACTCTCACTAGCACCAAGTAATCTTATTTTTCTACCAAAATCATATAACCAATTTAGGTTTCCAACTAGTTTCAATCATAGTTTAAGAACATGGATTTATTCTATATCATCAATTAATAATCATCATATAGCATCATAGATCACAACCAATCATCATATATCTCAAGAAACCAAAACAATTCATCAATTGTTCATCAACCTATCACTTGAGCTTAATGAATATAATTTTACTTACAATTGATAGATAACCAAGATGATAAGAAGAAGATGATAGCAACTAGCTTGAATCACAACTTCAATCCACAATCCTTGTTATGATTCTTGATTTAATTTGCAAGGGTTTAATTATGTTTGAGGGTTTTTCTTTGAATTGAGAAGGAAACATAGAATTGGTAAAGTGACCAAATAAAGGTCGGCCCATCATTTTAACCGACTCAAATTATTGGGTATTTTATACCCGCTCTAAATCTATTGTCTGGAACCTAAAAATCAATTGCGAGAAATTTATTTTATTATACCGTCAACTTTAATATTTTAAAACAAGCAACATTTCACTAACCACAATAAGTCCTGAGACCTATTTCACCAACTTTCACAATTAAACAGTTATATCAAATAAATTTCTAAAGCAATTAAATACTCGATTAAATCAGAAAAATACCAGGCCACCGGAGAGGATGTTACATAAATAAATCAAACTGAAATTTGAAACTTATATTTTATTTCACATAATTAATCTTAAATGAAGTTTTAAAATTAAAACAACTTAAATTTAAATTGTTCTTAATTTGACGGGTTTCTTAATTTTTACGGGTTTTACAAATGGATTCAAATCAAGATTATAGTTGTTTTTTCAAAGCATGTAACAATACTGGTTTCATAAGATGTTTGGATTGTTTAAACATATGAGTTTAATTACAGGTCTAAATAAGACAAATCAAGTCATGAGCTATAGTTGTTTTTTTCAAAGCATGTGACAATACTGGTTTCATAAGAGGTTTAAACGGGTTAAACATGTGAGTTTACTTACGAGTCTAAATAAGATGAATCAATTCATGAGCTACTTGACATCGACTCTAGAAACATTCGAAATCAACTCAGTTTTTAAACAAAACTTCAACATTGCATAAATAAAAAATTAACAACATTATTTATCACAAAATCACACAATATCAGTAAATAATTACGGGTTTTGTAAATCTATTTGAATTAGTAATACCAATGGATAAGAAGTCATTTGTAAAAATAAAATAAAATGAAATAACAGGTTTTTCTATTAATTATTCATAACACTTTTAAGTCCACTTAAAAGCTTATAATGAGACAAATTACGTAAAATAAATAACAATAGTTAGTTATAACTATGTTTTTCCATGTAAAGAGAAAAGATAAAGATAAATATAACCGTAATACTTATTATTAGTTAGTAGTAACAAAGAATACAAGGCATGTATGGATATTAAAAAAATAATAATTAGTGAAAAAAAGATAAGTGAATGAACGGGTTTTGTCAAACTTCGTAATACGTAATATCGATATTTTTGCATTAAAATCCCGTGTGCATACACGGGTCTATAAACTAGTAATAATAATAAAAGGTTACATCATTATATTATTATTATTATAAATTATTATATATTATTATTATGTAAGAAATAAAAGTATAAAACAGATGGTGGCAACTAGCACTACAAGGAGCAAAAGGTACCTACGAAAAACAAATGCCTTATTTTCATCAAGGGTAACAATGTAAATTTAATGTACAAAAAGCTTTTCAATTTTGAAACACCATTAGCACTAGCTTTTCAGTTCGGAGCTTTTAAAATAAATTAAAAGCTAAAAGCTCATGTATCCAAACAAAGCTTTTTATAGATAGGAGCTTTTATTTTTGAAATTAAAAGCTAAAAGCTCTAAAAAGCTCCTAAAAGCTTCATGCCAAACAGGTCCTATGTATACTGATACCATTATTAATTTTATTTATCATTTATCACAAAAGTCTTAACTGTATTTTAGTTTTGTCATGCAAATATTAAACTTTTGTCAAGAATTTACGAAACGTGCCAATTAATTTTGTTCAATATCCAAGTTTTTTGATTTTGTTTTAATGTTTTTATTATTTATATGTGAAAGCATAAACCGAATAGTAAAAACCGAATAAACCGAATAGTAATTTGGTTAGGTTCAGTTTGGTTTTTTACTTGTTCGGTTCGGTTCGGTTTCAATGTTTCAAAATCGAAAACCGATCGATTTTATCTATTAGGTTCGGTTTAAACCGAATTAACCGAATGAACACATCTAGCTCCATCTTTCAAGTAAACACCATATCAATATCAATCCTTCCTCAAGTCATCTCCTTACTAAATTCCAGACCTATTCCTTTTTTAGAACCGCAACTCCGATCGACCACCAGAGTATGTCAACGGCACTATCCCTTCTAGACCATGTTGCCAGCCACCACCTAGCACCCCAATATATATATATATATATATATATATATATATATATATATATATATATATATAGACTAGGCATGGAGCCCGTGCGATACACGACCATTTATAAAATACAATTATAATTATTGTAAATTTAATTTTGTTAAGTAAAAGGCACAATTATTATTGAAATAAAATGATTTAGTAACATAAATCAAATTACTCCGTATAATGGATGGACTTGTATTTATTTTTTCAGCAGTTGATACATCAAGTATGATAGAGTATATCATTTACTTAAGAGCGTCTGAAATTTATATCTCTGCCCACTTCACACGGTAACACCGATATTGTCAAGGTGTGAATGACAAAGATAACAACCATCAATTGCAAAATTATGTTAAGTTTTAATACATTTGTCGAGCTCTTACGATGCAAGGTAATTAAAAAATAAAATTAACCCTGTGTTTTTTAAGTTTTCTATTGTATTAATATTGTTGAATGTTGAAAAATTATTATTATTAGTCAGTAGTAACATATAACAATATGCACAGAAAATAATCAATTTCATATATTATAGTAAAACTATATTCTTAAAATATGGTAGTTGATGATGATAATGTTTGATGATTCCAATGTATGAGATATCAATATGAAAATAAATTTATTTTTTATGTATAAAAAATCATTATCTATCGAATGTAATGAATTTTTCAAAACAACTATTACAATGAAGTATAATAAAATTGAATTATGACTCTTTACAAAATAGAAGACAATAGTTTGTTAGGAATTTAAAATTATAAAAACTGTTAAGATGAGGATGAGAATGTTAGAAATTTTGAAGAAATTTTGAGAAAAAACTAATTTGATAATGTGATATAATTTGGATGCTTTTAATAAAAGGCTATTTGCTAGTGTAATGCACGATCATTATTATATTACAGCTATATGTTTATTTGTAAGTAGTCTAATGAATTAGTGTTGTTAACTTAAAATGTTCAATTATTATTGAGAATTGAAAATAAATAATAACATAAACCAAACTATATAATAAAGTAATCAAACTATTATAATAAGTTGTATAAATTAATATTTGATGTCAAATAAAACACGATGAATTGTACGAAGATAAATAATAAGTATTATATGTATTCGTAAAAATTTGTAGGTCTTTGAGCCCGTGCAATGCATAGTAATGTATAGGGTTAAAACGAAAAAAATAAAAGTGTGGAGATTAAACTATTATTAATCCTTATTTAAAATGATTTATAATAATATTTAAATTAATAAAAATGGAAAGCCATGTGACATCCCTTGAATTTGAATAATTATTTGGAGTAATTATATTTTAGACATGTCATCTTATGATGATTAAATAGATGACACTAGGCCTGTAAGAGAACTGAACGTTCGGCGAACTATTCGCGAACCGTTCGGCGGGAAGTTCGTTTATGTTCGTTCGTTTCGTTATATGAACGAACATGAACAAATTTTTACGTTCGTTTAATTATATGAACGAACATGAACACATGTCTCGTTCGTTCATTTACGTTCGTGAACGTTTGATAATATGCCCGTGAACGTTCGGTTAAATGTTCATTTATTAACTAATAATTTAATTGAATTAATACATATTTGTATATCTTATTTTGATTAAGCTAAATATCGTATAGAATATTATTAATATTTCGATATTTTCATTTAATAATATTAAACATCTACATATTTTTACCTTACAATTTCCCTCCACTCCAAACGCACCTCGACTAGTTCCAGATGTGCCGCTCTTTCCAACGATCGGACCTAGCAAATGAGTTTATCTTCATATTGTGATCGTTTTGTAATGTTGAATGTGCATCGCAAAGTTTCAAGGTATATAATATATATGTGAAGATGTGTATATATATATATATATATATATATATATATATATATATATATATATATATATATGTTCGTTTATGTTTGTTGAGGTTCGTTTAAGGTATTAATGAAGAAATGCATTAAATTATGTGTTTGTTCGTGTACGTTCGTTTGTGTTCGTGAACAAACAAATTTTCTTAATGAACGAACATGAACAACAAAGTATGTTCGCTTATCTCTTCGTGTTTGTTCGTTTGTTCGTTAAAACCTTAATGAACGAACACAAACAGACTCCGTTCGTGTTCGTTCGGTTCGTTTACAGGCCTAGATGACACATAAGCAAAAGAAATCTTTGTTTTATATATATATATATATATATATATATATATATATATATATATAGGGTTGGGTTCTGGTGAGAACAAGGGGATTCCGTGAGAACGGTGAGAACACATCTTAGCCATCCATTTTTAATCAAAAATCCTGATTTTGGAGGTGACAATTTTGTAAATACTTTGAAGTTTGATTTTGGAAGGTTCACATCATCTTTGCTAATGTGAAGCTTGCTTTTTTTTTTTTTTAACTTCACATCATTTTGCTCATTTGAAGTTTTTTTTTAAGCTTCACATCATTTTGCTCTTGTGAATCTTTTTTTATTTATTTAGCTTCACATCATTTTGCTCATGTGAAGCTTTTTTTTAGCTTCACATCATTTTGCTCACGTGATGTTTTTTTTTTTTTTAGCTTCACATCATTTTGGTGAGATTAAGTTTAATATATTTTTTTTAACGTAAGGTTACGATGCTATGAATTTTTATTTATATAGATTCACATAGTTTTAATGAGATTAAGTAAATATTTTTTTGTTAGCATTAGTTTTTGAAAAGATTAATTTTTATACTTATCAATTCACTACTTCAAATATGTTGATTAACAAAAATTAATTAAAACTTCACCATGTTAAAACTATTGTGAAGCAAAAAAATTAAACTTCACCTAGCAATTCTTATGTTAACCTTTCAAAATCAAACTTTAAAGTATTTACAAAAATGTCACCTCCAAAATCAGGTTTTTTAATCAAAAAATGGATGGTTAAGATGTGTTCTCACCGTTCTCACGGAATCTCCTTGTTCTCATAGGATCCCAAGTCTATATATATATATATATATATATATATATATATATATATATATATATATATATATATATATATACTGGTTATGAAAAATGCATAGGAAACTCTTATTCAAATAATAATCATGCATGTGTAAATATAATGAGCAAGAAATAAAATTAAAAACACTATTATTGAGCACGAGGTTGTAACACTTAATAAACATATAATTTCCTGTATCCGGAACTATTTTAACTCATAAATTGCTCAACAAGGCTAACCTGTTTCATAAACGTACGTGTCAAGGTATTAAAACTGGAACATTTAAATCTACCAACACCAAACATGAATAACTGGTACTTCATCCCCGCCAACGTTAACTCACTCTCGTGTACGGTATAACCTCTTTAATAAAATTTTAGTCTATGTTTTTTAAAAATTTATAAACAAAATCATCTGTACGTAGATAGAAATTTTTACTACTTAGTGAAGGGTTTTTACCGGTTACTTTTAATTAAAAATAATAAACAATTATTGCTGAAAATTAAATAATCAAAACATAAACCCTTTGCCACGGATCCAAGTACTTGTATTTAAATCAATCTTAAAAGAGAAGATAATAAAGCTTACATCGACTTGCTCGGTATGATCAATCCAGCTTATTAAATCTTCAACTTGTAGCCCTAGTACAAGTGGACTAACATCTTCATCTTCTTTGTTAGAGGAAGCTAATGAGTTCGTACCAATACTAATCGCCTTTGGAATAACCGCTAGTCGTTAATCTCTTGTATGCGTTTAACCTTGCTAACAATTAACAACTAACGTGCGAAAACCGAAACATGAACTACACACACATATGTGTGTTTCGACAGCCCCAAAACCGAATTCGGTTTGGGGATTTTTGGCTTCGGTCGACGGACAAGAGAGAGGGGAGGGAGAGAGAGTTTTGGGGTTTCTTTTGTGCAAGTGTTGATTCACCTAAAACCTTAGGCTAGGCTTTATATTTATAGTGTAATTCAACTTGTCAAACAAGTTACATATTTACACTTAAATCCCAAAACATTTATTTAGTTTAATGTTAACTACTAAACTTTAATTAAATTAAAGTTTAGTCACTAAATATAAAGTAACTCAATCTAATTAATTCGCAATTAATTATCCCCGTATAAACTATCCGTTGGCGATGCATTAGTATGACCCATTAGTGTCTTAATCATCGGATTAAATAAATTAAATATAATTATCACACACATATTTCTTTTAGACTCCCACTTGTGCAAAGATGATTATACTTAACTTATTAAGTTTCCTATGGCGGTCCCTAGCAAGACACATAGGATGACCGAGTCATAAGAACTCTTATACCTCGCACGTTTTAGTTGAATCACCTATTCAACAACGGTATATTAAAAGAGCAGCATATCCTTTCGCAACACGATATTTACGAGAGTGCCTGGCATGGACTTACTCAACCACATAATACTCTCATTTTGTTCTTGATCTAGTGTCAACTGGTTTGAAATGACGGAAGTCTAATACTCTCCGAGCGCGGCCACGCATTCTCCAGTCTCAACCATCAAAGGCCTGATGTCGCACCCTCAAATTATGATGCGGAAGCGGGTCGGTTCGGGGCGCGACTAATCAATAATCACAAGCACATAAGATACATAATGAACGACCACTACATGCGTCGTTTACAAATACATTGATATTATAAAGGTTTTACACTGTTATAATATAGTTTACAAAAGCCCTTGAGTTAAATGATAGAGATTCTATGGCATAACTAAATTATACAAAATATAGTAATGCATGACAATCTCTTGA
Source organism: Helichrysum umbraculigerum (assembly GCA_949592205.1). Taxonomy (NCBI): domain Eukaryota; kingdom Viridiplantae; phylum Streptophyta; class Magnoliopsida; order Asterales; family Asteraceae; genus Helichrysum; species Helichrysum umbraculigerum. Next base: position 95,434,961 of record CATIUR010000004.1, read on the forward strand.
TGTCTGAATGCGACTCGAACTAATGGGCATCCTGAGTGGCAGTTCTACTAATGCTGAGTACCTGAGAATACATGCTAAAAGGTCAGCTATAAAGCTGGTGAGCTCACAGGTTTAATGATAAGATATATTGAATGAACCGCAAGATTTAATATGAATATTTGTAATTAAACAAATAAGTAAATGATAAAGATGTATATAACTGCCATGAGCACATAGTCTGAGCTTAACTGAGGTGTCAGGATCACAATTAAGTGCCTGAGCGAGGGTGCCTCTATGCGTGTGCCTAATCAACACACGTATGAACAAATGATAATGCGTCCGTTTGACCAGTCAGTGCTTGCTGACCCGGACGGGGATTGTCAGTCCCATATGGTACCATACACTAACATTCACGCTACAAAGTATTACCAAACTATGCTAATGAGGACTTATGATGATTAGATGATTAACTCATGCAGAATATAGCGATATTTGATACTTGCATTCAAATGTAAAACAAAACAGGCATGTATTCTCACCCCTAGAGTAAAAACAGTAAAATAGGGGCTATGAGACTCACCTGAGTTTAATGAGATGCTATCAAGCATTAATGATGGTATATAAGAGAAATGATGTCGTCTTCAACGACTGAAACCTGCTGGGCGTCCTAAACGCGCAAGGTTTTAATGATTAGATGTGGAAACCTGCTGGGCGTATTAAATGCGCAAGGTTATAATGATTAGATGTCTCAACAGACCATCTATGCTAGTTGTTCCCTCAGCTAGTTATGTCCAAATACATTGGTTTGTTTGTTAGTGTTTTTGAAAACATGTACGGCCCGTTGGTGGCAATTCGAAATTTATATTCTAAAAATATAACAATGTTTGTTTTTGTATCTAAATAACTCGTATGTTTGTGTATCGTATTGTTTTCAAATATTCGTGAGTGTATAAAACCGATACTTTGTGAAAAATGCGTTCTGTTTTGACTTGTATCCGTCGGATCAAAATGGAGATCACCGGATCAAAATGGAGATCACCGGATCAAAATGAAGATCACCGGATCAAAATGAAGATCACCGGATCAAAATGGAGATCACCGGATCAAAATGGAGATCACCGGATCAAAATGGAGATAGGGATTCGCCGAACCCAAATGGAGAACTGCCGGATCAAAATGGAGATGGAGATCCGCCAAACCTTAATGGAGAACTGCCGGATCAAAATGGAGATGGAGATCTGCCGAACCCAAATGGAGAACTTCCGGATCAAAATGGAGATCCGCCGAACCCAAATGGAGATCTGCCGGATCAAAATGGAGATCCGTCGAGATCTGGTGCTATTTCAGGGGCTGTTCAAGCAAAAATTTAAATACAACTATTTGGGGTTCGATTTTGGACATAATCAGTTTGTAGAACACTAAAGCATGATGATATAAGTATTTTAAACACAAAACATTAAAGAAAGAGTGGATGATTCCTTACAATTAAAATAAGGTCTGAATGGTGATGATGATGATGATGATGATGATGATGATGATGATGATGATGATAAAGAAGATGGTAAAGATGAAGATGGTGTTGATCACACTTGTTGCTGCTATTCTTTATGATTATGATGATAAATTTGAAAGTGGTGATGGTGATGAACCGAGAGAGAGATGGAGCAAGAATAGATTGAAGAACAAATGAAATGAAGGAGGGAAAGGAGATGGTTTTTGGTTCCTGTAAGCTTCACGGGCAAGATCCACAAAATGTGGATCTTGTCCCCAGTTTGCAGTGCATTTAGCCCGTGTTTGTTTACCCGATCGTAAAGTAGTGTAATGTTTTTAAATGATAATTATCTAAATATGAAATCGTATGTATTTTTAATCGAAGTATTTTATAAAAATACCATTTTTGAGATATAAAAATATATCTTTGTTTTATGTTTGAATGACGGGTATGGTTCAAATGGTTTCATCGCGTTTGGGTAGAATTTGAATGAAACGTAATATGTTATAATTTTTATCCAAGTAAATAATAATTATTATTTTCAATAATAATACATTATTTATGAGTTTTGTCATGAACGTTTTGATTTGTACGATACGAAATACTTTATATATTATCAAAATAATATATAATAAATAATGAGTGTATTAAATAATAATTCTATATTACTTAATACTTGTGTTCACCAACGCCCGTATAAACGAATCGGAATTTGGCCAATTTTGATAATGCACGATTAAATATAATCGCGTACTGATATATATTCAACAATATATATATTGATACACACAATTAGCCTAATACATAGCTGATAAACGCTCAAAAGTACTATATTTCAGTAGTATTTTACCCCTATTCTTGAATGTTTTTATTGCATTTAATTAAGAATAGATATTAATTTCGTTCATATTTGCAAATAGATGTGGAAATGGAGCGTTTATGAAGAAAAGAAGGAAAACAGTCAATAAATAAGTTAAATGATACATATTTGAAGAAACATGTGAAGCCGAAGTCGAAGAAAAGAATAAAAGAAGAAAAATGAAAAATCCGGCTGAAAAAGTCATCCATACGCCGTATGGAAATCCATACGCCGTATGGATTACAGCAGTGGAGGCCCAGGTTACGCGGACATGGGCTGGGCTTGAAATCAATCCATACGCCGTTTGGAAATCCATACGCCGTATGGATCAATATTCCAGGAAGTATAAAAACGCGTTTTAAACCCTAATTCGATAGTTTTTGGTTTTGTTTTCGTATTTTGGTATTCCAGACGACTTTAGGGGTTAATATTTCGTAAATTAGGTTTAATTTGGAGGTACGGAAGCTTAAGATCGAGGATAATTCGCTCTAATCTTTCGTAGTTTGTCGTTAATCGATTCGGTATACTTTCGTTTCTTTATTTCATTGAAGAATTTGATTTATTGAATCTGATATATATTGTTTTGATGATGAGTTGAATATCCAAAGTGATTGTGTAGTTAATTTAATTTAGATTATGATTATTGAACGATTATAATTGCGTATTGACTAAGTTATTTAATTGAAAACTGTTATATTGCTCGTGGACACTTGTTTATTGGTAACTAATTATTATTGTTGCTTCACGTGATTAATAATTTTAATGAGATTGAGTTCCTTTAAGATTATTGATTATTGCTGGTACTACCTTAGGGTTTTGGACTATCACTAAATACGTTGAGTCTGATAGGTCGAGTATACAATAATTATCTACTTTAAAATGAACAAGACAATAAGTTAATTATTGGGTATTGTTGAGTCATACCATAGAGTTAATTATAACGAGTTGTGAATGTTTAATGCATAATTTAGGGAAAGGCACACAATTGACTAATCATCTTGTGACATTGGAACCAGTGTTTTATGTTGGACCCTAGATTATAGGAATTAGTTGGACCCGAAACGTTGGCTAGTTCACATTCGACTTAGTATACATTGAAGAATTTGGTATTAAGTTGATCTAAAAGAATCACAATTAGATAATCAATACGTAATAAATCGGGAAATATGAATCTAAGTGACATTAACTATACAATTACTTATTCCTTCCAATTAGGATTTATTGTTATTATTTATTAATTATTTTAATTTTAAGTTTTATTTAAGTTTATTTATTTTAATTAAATGTTTTCTAAACAAATGTTCGTACGGAACTAAAACGCCCCCCATATTTACTGCTTTCTAGTTGATTGTTAATTTCTATTTTAAATATTCCACCATTTCCCTGTGTTCGAATCTGACTTACCAAATCTATATTTACAATTGATCGTGTATTCTTGCCTGGTTGCTTGAAAGTATTTATTAGGTATTTCTATTTATAAATTGTAAAACAAGACGCGCTTTCATAAGCGACATCAAGTTTTTGGCGCCGCTGCCGGGGAAGCGGTTGTGATTATTTAAATAGGAGTTAGTGATTTGTAAACTTTGGTTTCTAAAATAATTTTATTAAACGAATAATTTTGTAAAGTTGTTTAGAGTAAATTAAGTAATTGTGTAACAAGTTTTCATTAATTCATTGGTTGAAACTAATTATCCTTTAATTGGTTAGACTTTTGGGATTTAGTTTCAACCTGCGGATGGGAATCCGTCCGCTGGTTGGAGTTCCATTTAATTTAATATTGTACATGTTATTTAAAATTATTATTTAGTGTGAACTAACTTGTTTTTCGTTAGTGGTGTTTTGTATTTCCAGATTTATTTTTTTATTAGGTTTATCCAATGGCAAGGAGCTTTGAAAGTGATGCAAACGATAATGATTTGGTCAAGAGAGATCAGTCTGCTAAGTCTGATGCTAGTTCCACTGAGATAGTATCTCCGTGTACTCGCTTAGGGCGCAGTCCCGTTCCTATTGTTTCAACTTGTCAGGAATTGCTATCTGCACTTGAGGAGTTTAGAGGAGATATCCCTTTCTGTTCAGAGATTATTAGGAGTTCCACAATTGATTTTTCTGGTAATCAACAGGCATTGGTTGATGATGTGTTAGAGGCAACTTTGATTAAGAGTCAGTATGGGATTGATAGGCAATTCTATACTGCCCTCACTACTTTTGGGGAATCTCTAGAAACTAGGATTAAGGAGGAAGAGAAATTCTACACTGCTCAGAAGAAAAGATATACGGAGATTTATGAGATTCTGAGGCATTCTGCCCTTCCATATTCGGCAAATCAAACCGCATGTCTTGGTCGCATGATTAGGGCTTTGTATGAGGTAACTGGTCATCCTAGTGCAGAAGCAGATAAAGAATTTAGGTTTAGTCTAAAAGAGTTGGTTCGATTGCTACATTCAGGTGACCATTTGATGGATATTACATCTCATCGGTTCATTGTGAAGAGTACTATTCATTACTATCTTCAAGAAATGGTGACGAAAGTAGATCATCTTGCTAAGGAAGAATTGGATAGACCTCGTCCAGATTTCATTCACCCTAATAATGAGATTGATTTGGCTAGTTACTTTGGAGTTCACTTGGATGTTCTTTTTGACAAGAGTAAAGTCTCCACCCCTTGGGAACATTTCAATCATGGAATGATAGAGATCTATACTAAGCTGGTTAATATTTTCAAACATTCGGGGCTAGAACTTAGCAATAGGCAAGAGATAGTTCTTCAACAGGTAGAAAGACAAGTGAGGTGCTTGAGAAAAAGTTTCTTGATGAGAAATCATTATGGAATAACTGAGGCATGTTTGGACTTTATAAGTGAGTTAGAAGAAAACCCTTTTGAACGTGAGTACAAGTTGGAAGATGATAAGTTGGTATTGGCACCGGAGGGAGTAAATAATAAGGAGATTAATAAAATCAGTTGGGACTTGGTTTATTTTCAGCACGTGGTTAATGAGCACTTGGCAAATTTTCCAAGTTTTGGTCATGGGATCATTAACGTCATTCCCATAATCACTGAACGTTTCCTTGCTCTCTATCCTAAGCAGTGATTCTAATCATTTCTTTTGTTTCTTATGCTATTGGATTGTTTCTAACATTTTGGTTTGTTTTGGATTATGTTAGACTTTTGGTTGTTTTGGATTTTTGTTTTTGATTGTGTGATTTGAATATTAAGTATTATTTTGAATATTATTCTTTTTAATGTTTGTTAATTATTGTTATTTATTTTATAGTGTGGAATTGTGAAGATTTTGAAGTCGTGATTATCCTCCAGGTTTGAAATTTAATTATATAAAATTAGTGATGGATTTGGGTTAAAAATGGGTTTGAAAATCGTTTTTGAAAAATTATGATTTTTCAATCTATACGCCGTATGGAATCCATACGCCGTATGGATTGGTTGGGTCGCTGGACCGGGCCGTTGACTGGGTTTAATGAATTTGACCTGGGCCTGTTTAATCCATACGCCGTATGGATCAAAAAGGCAGAAAACCGCCAGCAGCCTCTTTCTTCCTCATTTTCACACCAAAACCTTTTTCTTCATCACCACCCACGGCTGTTAACACCACAACCCCCAAACGGAAATTCCGGCCATGCATTTATCTCCATTTTTGCGTATTCGTGTTACACGCACTTTCCTCTACAAGGTATAACTTCTCATTTTCATTTTCGTTGGTTAAATCACTCGTTTGGAAGTTAGGGTTTATTTTAGTAAATTGGGTATTTTGAATTTGAGTATGATTATTGGCATATGTTGATTGATTTATATTGTTAATATATACATTGCAATGTCATGCTCGTTTTTCTAATATGCTGCATATATTATGTAATTCGATTTATCCGTTTGTGCTTAAAGAATGTGAATATGAGAAACTCAATTGTGCTATGTTTTAATTTTGCACTTATTAATTTTCTGACCACATGATGATTAATGCAAATATTTGTTTGGTACACAAGTGTTTGTGATTACGGTTATGTGATAAGTTGTTATTTTGATTAATTGTGTTTATGATAATTCATTGTGAGATATTATGGATGTTTGCTAGTTGCTAATACTCGAGTTTAGTGATTGTGCAATTTCGTATATTCATAATGGTACCAAGTTATTATAATGCATTTGATTAGGCAATTGTCATGAATATTTAATTGAGTATATACATGTATGCAATTTGAGTAATTTTGTTTAGAAATGCAATTTAGGTTCATAAAATTGGTTGTTGCGGTAGTTTTAGGCTAAACCTTTATGGTGGATTATTCAATTTTAAGCCGAAAAGCTGCCGAAATTTTTAGTAACCTTTTTGCATTAACTGCTTATTTAATATTATTAACAATTGTTTTGTTTAGCAGTTATCATGTCTAACAGGAGAGCACGAGGAGGTGAAGCTTTGGGAAACCCGTTGATTAGAGCCCATAGATATCTTACTTTTCATGGGGCGTATTCTGAGACCGCCAGGGTGCAGTTTAGAGATCGTCTGGCTTCTAATATTGGCCAGTCAATTGAGGTTTTTGATGCTGTTAACTGGAATGTTTTGGAGCATGTGATTGCTAGAGAGGGGTTCACTAATGGTGCTGAGGCTATTAGGAATTTACTTGCTATTCCATATGTACTAGAGGGTGGAAACATTGGATTTGTTTCCTATGCTTGGTCCTGGTTATTCAGTATCAGGGAGGATATCTACAGAGAGCTGGTTGTTGAGTTTTATAGCACTTTTAGGTTTGAGTCCAGGTCGACTCAATGGACTGAGAACTCCATTTTCTTCCAGCTAGGGGGACAGCCTAGACAGATGACTTTGGTTCAGTTTGCTTTGGGACTGGGGCTTTATGAGCCCAATGAGCTGGATAATCCTCACTTTTTAAACCACATTTCTGCAGGTGCTGTGAAGAAACTCACTGACTTGGAAGTTGAGCAGGAGTGGCAGTTTATTGCCCAAGGTAATTATGGCAGTTCGACACCTTCTTACACGCGTATTCGAGATCCTCATCATCGACTCATTCACAGATTGTTGACTTACACCATTGTTGGTCGTAAGGAGGGGCCTGAGAAAGTTTCGAGGCCTGACTTGTTTTATTTGAGCTCGATTATCAGGAAGAGGTTAGTGAATGTACCTTGGAGGTTGGCGAAGTGGATGTCGAAGAGAGCTACTGGTACTAGAGATGGGAGTAGTTTGTGTGGAGGTCACTTTGTTACACGATTGGTTAGATACTTTGGTTTGGCTACTCAGGATGAGATGGGGTCATGCACGATTGTTCAGTCTAGCATGGGATGGTTGACTGCACGCCGGTTGGAGGCGTTTGCTCTTATTGAGCCATGCATTACTTATGGTGGTCCTGCAGAGATGTATTACTGGGTTCCGATTACTCCGGTAGGACAGACTTTGCAGTCGAGGCAGGCTAGAGCTAGAGGAGATATGAGTGGCAGTGATAGAGGTCGAGGTACGGCACGAGGCTGTAACAGAGGTTATGCTACGGAGTTTGATCAGTTGTCTCAGCAGTTGCACCAGATGGAGTTACACCAGACTCAGAGGTTTGATCAGATAGATCTTATGCAGAGACAGCATTTCCATCAGACCAGTGCACACTTGGACTACCAGGATGGCTTGTTTGAGCAGCTGTTTGGTCAGTTTCCTTCTGGACCCGCGTATCAGCCATTCCAGTACCAGATGCCACCAGAGTTCATGCCACGACCACCACCACCACAGTCAGAGTATGGAGCGCCTTCTCACCAGTACCAGTACCGACAGGAGGATGACAGTGACTAGGATGATGTTCATCCTATTTGGTTTATGATTCCAGACACTATTATAATTATTATTATTATTATCATGTTTATTATTATTATTATGACTGTTTTATTTTTAGGTTTTTAATTATTAGGTTGGATTGGTAGTTTTAGGATTTGGTAGTAGTTATTTTTAATTAGGATGTTTTAATCTGGTATTATTTAATTATGTTTGTTGATTGATCCCTCAGAATTGTGTTGTGACTACGTGTTATGCTGGCAGTAAGTTCAGCGCAACGAAAAATTGAATCGAGAGGATGTGGGAAATTCGTATCATCCTTGTCATTAAACTGCACACTATTCAAGGGGAGTTATTCTGTTCTAAGTTCTTTTCTCTTTTTCCCGTTTTAAGTATTTCATTATTTGTACAATGAGGGCATTGTACATCTTTAAGCGGGGGATGGGAGAGAAAAGGAAGTTTAATTTCCACATAATTGTTCTGTTAATATGTAGATGATTTTGTAATTTTGTTAATAGTTATCTGATTAAGATAAGTAACTAGGAGGTTATGAGTTGCCCATTTTTCAACCAAATTTTTGCATTAAAATTTTTGTTTTCTAGAGATAATTATTTTGTAACTATGTAGGTTAAATTTAAAATTCTCTACACTTTTAATTAAATACTAAAGCTATTAAAAATATTATTTAGCTTCACTTTATGATGTATTGATAGGCAATTTATATGAGAATGTTTGAGCTGTTAAGAAATGATAATTAAGGAGTGAATGTTACTGTTAGATGAACTTTAGCTATGTATGACTTATGTCTTTATTTTCATATTAGTAATGTGTGATATGCCATATTTTTGGGAATTTAATTAACATCATTTGGGAATATACTGGGTGTTGTTTCCTCTGTTGTACGAAAGTACAGACCTGGTCTCCGTCAGTATATCTAATGAAAAAGAGCAAAAGAGTTTAATAACTCATGATTTTAAAATGTGGTCAAATTAAGTCGCTTTGTTGTACTGAGGTACAGACCTGTCACCAATGGTTTGACTAAAAACATTATTGCTAAACCAAAATCAAGTTATGTTGCTTTGTTGTGTTGAGGCACAGACCTGTCACCTCTGTCTTGATTTGAAAAATGATTGTTTTGACTAAATTTCAAGATATGTAATATTGGCATGTTATGAGTATGAAAGTATATAGTTTTTGGGAGTCTAAGGGAATATTTACACGGATAATAATAAGTTGAGCTCAAGTATTCAAATATAGATTGTTTAAGTGGATAACAATATCAGTAATCATTGTGAACTATTTGATGTTTAAGAATAATAACTCTATGTGTAGATCAGTTTTTGTAAATCTCGTAGTTTCTTAATAATTGTTTTTAGAATTAACAGATTTTTAAATTTAAGCATTTGAGTTGAAGATGGGTGATGTTATGTAATTCCTACTTTAGTTATTTAGATTAATAGAGATGACTGTTTTCTTAAGAAATTGATTTTTGAATCGATAGTCTACTTGAGGACAAGTAGGATTCAAGTGGGGGATGTTTGATAAACGCTCAAAAGTACTATATTTAAGTAGTATTTTACCCCTATTCTTGAATGTTTTTATTGCATTTAATTAAGAATAGATATTAATTTCGTTCATATTTGCAAATAGATGTGGAAATGGAGTGTTTATGAAGAAAAGAAGGAAAACTGTCAATAAATAAGTTAAATGATACATATTTGAAGAAACATGTGAAGCCGAAGTCGAAGAAAAGAATAAAAGAAGAAAAATGAAGAATCCGGCTGAAAAAGTCATCCATACGCCATATGGATTGCAGCAGTGGAGGCCCAGGTTACGCGGACATGGGCTGGGCTTGAAATCAATCCATACACCGTATGGAAATCCATACGCCGTGTGGATCAAAATTTCAGGAAGTATAAAAACGCGTTTTAAACCCTAATTCGATAGTTTTTGGTTTTGTTTTCGTATTTTGGTATTCCAGACGACTTTAGGGGTTAATATTTCGTAAATTAGGTTTAGTTTGGAGGTACGGAAGCTTAAGATCGAGGATAATTCGCTTTAATCTTTCGTAGTTTGTCGTTAATCGATTCGGTATACTTTCGTTTCTTTATTTCATTGAAGAATTTGATTTATTGAATCTGATATATATTGTTTTGATGATGAGTTGAATATCCAAAGTGATTGTGTAGTTAATTTAATTTAGATTATGATTATTGAACGATTATAATTGCGTATTGACTAAGTTATTTAATTGAAAACTGTTATATTGCTCGTGGACACTTGTTTATTGGTAACTAGTTATTATTGTTGCTTCACGTGATTAATAATTTTAATGAGATTGAGTTCCTTTAAGATTATTGATTATTGCTGGTACTACCTTAGGGTTTTGGACTATCACTAAATACGTTGAGTCTGATAGGTCGAGTATACAATAATTATCTACTTTAAAATGAACAAGACAATAAGTTAATTATTGGGTATTGTTGAGTCATACCATAGAGTTAATTATAACGAGTTGTGAATGTTTAATGCATAATTTAGGGAAAGGCACACAATTGACTGATCATCTTGTGACATTGGAACCAGTGTTTTATGTTGGACCCTAGATTATAGGAATTAGTTGGACCCGAAACGTTGGCTAGTTCACATTCGACTTAGTATACATTGAAGAATTTGGTATTAAGTTGATCTAAAAGAATCACAATTAGATAATCAATACGTAATAAATCGGGAAATATGAATCTAAGTGACATTAACTATACAATTACTTATTCCTTCCAATTAGGATTTATTGTTATTATTTATTAATTATTTTAATTTTAAGTTTTATTTAAGTTTATTTATTTTAATTAAATGTTTTCTAAACAAATGTTCGTACGGAACTAAAACGCCCCCCATATTTACTGCTTTCTAGTTGATTGTTAATTTCTATTTTAAATATTCCACCATTTCCCTGTGTTCGAATCTGACTTACCAAATCTATATTTACAATTGATCGGGTATTCTTGCCTGGTTGCTTGAAAGTATTTATTAGGTATTACTATTTATAAATTGTAAAACAAGACTCGCTTTCATAAGCGACATCAATAGCACTAATTACATGTATTACTAGATGATTAGGAACTAATAACTAATCCTAATTTGACGGGTGTCACATTCTCCCCTTGTTAAGAGAATTTCGTCCCGAAATTAGCTTGATGTGGTGGTTGGAGTAGAATCAGTGAATAACTGAGGATACTTGTGTCGCATTTGGTCTTCCCGTTCCCAAGTGAATTCCGGACCATGCCGTGAATTCCACCTAACTTTAATGATGGGAATACGACTTTGCTTGAGTTGTTTGACCTCCCGGTCCATGATTTCTGCGGGTTCCTCGACGAAATGAAGTTTATCATCAATGCGGATTTCGTCTAGCGGAATGATGCGTGTCTCATTAGATAGGCATTTCTTAAGGTTAGAAATGTGAAATGTGGGATGCACGCTACTGAGCTCGGGTGGTAGCTGCAATCGATATGCGACTGGACAAATCCTTTTGAGGATCTCAAAAGGTCCAACGTATCTGGGATTCAACTTCCCGCGTTTGTCAAATCGGATAACACCTTTTCAAGGTGATAGCTTGAGCAATACTCGATCCCCAACCTGGAACTCGAGATGCTTGCGTCTCACGTCAGCGTAACTCTTCTGACGATCACGTGCGGCTTTCAACCGTTGCTGGATACCAACGATCTTCTCGGTGGTTTCATGAATGATTTCAGGACCAGTGAGTTGGCTGTCTCCAACTTCGGTCCAACAAATAGGCGATCGGCACTTACGACCGTACAGTGCCTCAAAGGGTGCAGCTCCAATACTAGTGTGGTAGCTGTTGTTGTACGAGAATGCACACAACGGCAAATGATGCTCCCAATTTGCACCGAAATCAACTACACAGGCGCGTAGCATAACTTCCAGTGTTTGGATGGTTCTTTCACTTTGGCCATCGGTTTGTGGATGATAGGCTGTACTCATATCTAAACGAGTACCCAATGACTTTTGCAATGATTGCCAAAAGTTAGATGTGAATCGGCTGTCTCTATCAGAGATAACTGAGATTGGAACGCCGTGTCGGGATACGATCTCCTTCAAATAGATTCATGTGAGACGTTCCATTTTGTCGGTTTCCTTCATGGCAAGGAAGTGAGCAGATTTGGTTAGACGATCAACTATTACCCAGATAGTATCGCAACCACTTGTTGTTTTCGGGAGTTTGGTGATGAAATCCATAGAAATTTGCTCCCATTTCCACCGAGGAATGTCCAGCTGTTGAAGTAAGCCGGTGGGTTTCTGATATTCCGCTTTGACCTTAGAGCAGGTGAGGCACTTGCTGACGTACGTGGCAATCTCTGCTTTCATGTTTGGCCACTAGTATGATCCCTTGATGCCATGATACATCTTGTCAGATCCAGGATGTATAGAATATTTGGACTTGTGAGCTTCATCCATCACTAAGTCTCGAAGATTTCCGAACTTGGGTAACCAGATCCGGTTTGCGAAGTATTTGACCCCATTGGGTTTGATTTCGAACTGATTCTCCATGTTTCGCAAGGCCTCATCTTTGATGTTTTCAGGTTTCAATGCTTCGAGTTGAGCAGCGAGAATTTGAATGATTAGATCATTATGGATGGTTATACTAAGGGCTCGGACTCGAAGTGGTTTTGTGCGCTCTTTTCAAGTTAGGGCATCGGCAACTACATTTGCTTTGCCCGGATGGTACTTGATCTCGCAATCATAATCGGTGAGCAACTCGACCCAGCGACATTGCCTCATGTTAAGATCCTTCTGATCAAATATGTGCTGGAGACTCTTATGATCGGTGAAGATGGTACATTTTGTGCCATACAGATAGTGTCTCTAGATTTTGAGTGCGAACACTACGGCTCCTAATTCGAGATCATGAGTTGTGTAGTTCTTCTCGTGAACTTTGAGTTGTTGGGAGGCGTAGGCTATAACCTTGTCTCGTTGCATCAACACACAACCAAGACCTTGGTGTGAGGCATCGCAGTATACCACGAAGTCTTCGTTGCCTTCGGGTAATGATAGAATTGGTGCACTGCAAAGCTTTTGCTTCAATAGCTGAAATGCTGACTCTTGTTTATCAGTCCAATCGAACTTCTTTTCCTTCTGAGTCAGTGTTGTAAGAGGTTGGGATATTTTGGAGAAATTTTCAATGAAGCGCCGATAATAACCAGCCAGTCCTAAGAATTGGCGTACTTCGGTCGGCGTCGTCGGTGCTTGCCAGCATCTCAAAGTCATCCTAGAACTTCTCAGACACGAAGAGTTATATGCTAAATTCTCCAAGTGTGAGTTCTGGATGCAAACCGTTCAATTCCTCGATTTTTGATGGATCTACGTGAATTTCTTGACTATCAATCACATGACCAAGGAATTGAACGGTTTGCATCCAGAACTCACACTTGGAGAATTTAGCATATAACTCTTCGTGTCTGAGAAGTTCTAGGATGACTTTGAGATCCTGCACGTGTTCCTGCTCACTGCACGAGTAAATAAGAATGTCATCGATGAAGACAATGACAAACTTGTCGAGATATGGTTTACACACTCGGTTCATGAGATCCATGAATACAGCCGGTGCATTTGTCAAACCAAATGGCATCACTTGGAACATGTAATGTCCATAGCGAGTTCGGAAAGCAGTCTTTGGGATGTCGATGTCACGAACTCTTAACTGATGATAACCTGATCTTAGATCTATCTTCGAGTAAAAACTTGACCCTTGAAGTTGGTCGAATAGGTCATCAATACGAGGAAGTGGGTAACGGTTCTTGATGGTCAATTTGTTCAACTCTCTATAGTCGATACATATCCTAAATGAACCGTCCTTCTTTTTCACAAACAGTACCGGAGCTCCCCATGGTGAAGAACTCGGTCTAATGAATCCCTTATCCAGGAGTTCCTGCAACTGAGTAGACAACTCCTGAAGTTCTGAAGGGGCTAAGCAATACGGTGCTCATGCAACAGGTGCTGCCCCGGGCACGAGATCAATCGAGAACTCAACTTGTCTCGGTGGCGGAAGACCAGGCAAGTCTTCGGGAAAAACTTCTGGAAAGTCTCTAACAATGGGCACATCCTCAAGTCGCTTCTCTTCCGACTTTTTCTCCATGACATGAGCGAGGATTGCATGGTACCCTTTCCTAAGGTACTTGCGAGTTTTCATGCAGGATACGATATTCAGTCTCGTTCTACCGGTCTCCCCTTGTATGATTAAAGTACTACCGGTGACGAGAGGAATGAAGACGATTTTGTCATAGCAGACAATTTCAGCTCGGTGCTTGGATATCCAATCCATGCCAACAATGACATCGAAACTTCCAATCTCAACAGGTATAAGGTCAATAGAGAAGATCTCATCGGATAGATTTAAAGTGCAATTAGGTATTACAATGTCGGTCTCTATGAGTTTACCATTAGCTAACTCTACAATGTACTTAACATCTAAAGCAATAGGGGAAATGTTAAGCAATGGACTAAACTCATCAGATATGAAGCTCCTATCAGCACCAGTATCAAACAGAACAGAAGCAGTAAGATTGTTGAGAAGAAACGAAAGCTCTTCCTTTCGCAGTGTTGTTGCCCTTGTTCTTAAGCTTTGGGCCCTCATTCCTAAAGTGCCTGGTATCTCCACACTCATAGCAGGATTTTGGCTGGCTAGTGGTGGTGTTGGTGTTGGCATTGGTAGACCTGCAGTCTTTAGTCAAATGTCCATACCTTTGGCATTTTCCACATGGTGTACCGCAAGGACCATCATGATGTCGGCGGCACTTTGAACAGTAGGGCTTATTTCCTGTGTAACCCTTGTTGAAACCAGAACCAGAGTTGGTGGTCTTATCAGACTCAGACCTCTTGGATGATGGTTGGTTTTGAGTGGGGTTTCCAGACCACTTTCTCTTGTTGTTATTACCAGAAGATGGAGCAGATGTCTCACGGCTGACGATCATTTCCATGAGTTCGTGTGCGAGGCGGTTAGCACTTTGGATGGTCGTCGGTTTGGATCAGGCGACGTTCCCCTGGATATTTTCCGGGAGACCGCGAATGTACCTATTGATGCGCTTTTGCTCTAAGTCTACCATAGATGGGCAGAGGAGAGCAAGTTGTTGGAACTTGGTGGTGTAGCCAGCGATGTCAGTGTCCTGGACTCTCAGACTCCAGAATTCTTCCTCCAACCTCTGGAGTTCTTCGCTGGGGCAATACTCTTCCTTTAACATCTTCTTCAGATCTCCCCAGGGGAGTTGATTAGCCACTTCAATTCCCAAAGCACTAGTATGAGTATTCCACCAGGTGAGGACACCTTCCTGAAAGGTGTAAGCAGCAAACTTGACCTTGCTGTCTTCAGCGCAGTTATAGAGATTGAAGACAGATTCCATTCGTTCCATCCATCGGATCAGGCCAATGGCACCTTCCGTGCCCTTGAAGTACAATGGTTTGCAACTGAGAAAATCCTTGTAGGAACAAGGTTTAATAACAGGAGTAGGAGTGGTATCGACTGTCTCGTCACTCCTTCGAGAGTCTCGAGCGGCCAAGGCTTCAGCTACAGCTTGGGAAACAGCTGCATTGAGTTCCGCTTCACTGTAACTCTTCCTCTTTGTCGGCATGATTAAGATGCGAGTTTGCGAGTGAGCGGGGTAAGATTTTACTTATGGAAACCTATAAGTCCTTCTAACAATAGGTTCCACTTGTGATTCCGAAGAAATAAAATGATGGAAGGAATACGAAATGATATATTCCTCTTAAGCACATGACGGTACAGCACAATGTGTTGTAAGATGTTACGCGAGTATAAATAAATAGACGGTAGCAGCTATACTCGTCGTCTTCGATGATGTGAGCGTTAATGAGTATATTATCGTGTGAGATCTATATATATTCGAGATATATAATAGCTTAGAAGGTAATACGCAGGTAAGGCCTATTCATATATCTTCAATATATAATAGCCTATAGAGTAGCACGTAGGTGAGGCCTAGGTATGTATATACGCCTATATCACATAATAGCCTAGTGTGTGTCTAGCACAAACCAAGTATAAGTCCCGGTTTCACTCATGGTCAGAGTCAACTAATGCATTCCTGTTCAACATAACCCCTTTCAGATTTTACATCATCTGTATTTAATTATACATAGTTAGCTACGCTATGTTAAATTAAATTCGTATGCTGTAATCCCTGAAACAGTTATACCTAATGAGGAATACTGCCTAACGATCATAGTCTAGGCCCACTACATGCAACCTAGTTCACTATAACCTTAGGCTCTGATACCAATCTGTCGCACCCCCAAATTATGATGCGGAAGCGGGTCGGTTCGGGGCGCGACTAATCAATAATCACAAGCACATAAGATACATAATGAACGACCACTACATGCGTCGTTTACAAATACATTGATATTATAAAGGTTTTACACTGTTATAATATAGTTTACAAAAGCCCTTGAGTTAAATGATAGAGATTCTATGGCATAACTAAATTATACAAAATATAGTAATGCATGACAATCTCTTGATGTCTGAATGCGACTCGAACTAATGGGCATCCTGAGTGGCAGTTCTACTACTGCTGAGTACCTGAGAATACATGCTAAAAGGTCAGCTATAAAGCTGGTGAGCTCACAGGTTTAATGATAAGATATATTGAATGAACCGCAAGATTTAATATGAATATTTGTAATTAAACAAATAAGTAAATGATAAAGATGTATATAACTGCCATGAGCACATAGTCTGAGCTTAACTGAAGTGTCAAGATCACAATTAAGTGCCTGAGCGAGGGTGCCTCTATGCGTGTGCCTAATCAACACACGTATGAACAAATGATAATGCGTCCGTTTGACCAGTCAATGCTTGCTGACCCGGACGGGGATTGTCAGTCCCATATGGTACCATACACTAACATTCACGCTACAAAGTATTACCAAACTATGCTAATGAGGACTTATGATGATTAGATGATTAACTCATGCAGAATATAGCGATATTTGATACTTGCGTTCACATGTAAAACAAAACAGGCATGTATTCTCACCCCTAGAGTAAAAACAGTAAAATAGGGGCTATGAGACTCACCTGAGTTTAATGAGATGCTATCAAGCACTAATGATGGTATATAAGAGAAATGATGTCGTCTCCAACGACTGAAACCTGCTGGGCATCCTAAACGCGCAAGGTTTTAATGATTAGATGTGGAAACCTGCTGGGCATATTAAACGCGCAAGGTTATAATGATTAGATGTCTCAACAGACCATCTATGCTAGTTGTTCCCTCAACTAGTTATGTCCAAATACATTGGTTTGTTTGTTAGTGTTTTTGAAAACATGTACGGCCCGTTGGTGGCAATTCGAAATTTATATTCTAAAAATATAACAATGTTTGTTTTTGTATTTAAATAACTCGTATGTTTGTGTATCGTATTGTTTTCAAATATTCGTGAGTGTATAAAACCGATACTTTGTAAAAAATGCGTTCTGTTTTGACTTGTATCCGTCGGATCAAAATGGAGATCACCGGATCAAAATGGAGATCACCGGATCAAAATGAAGATCACCGGATCAAAATGAAGATCACCGGATCAAAATGGAGATCACCGGATCAAAATGGAGATCACCAGATCAAAATGGAGATAGGGATTCGCCGAACCCAAATGGAGAACTGCCGGATCAAAATGGAGATGGAGATCCGCCAAACCCAAATGGAGAACTGCCGGATCAAAATGGAGATGGAGATCTGCTGAACCCAAATGGAGAACTTCCGGATCAAAATGGAGATCCGCCGAACCCAAATGGAGATCTGCCGGATCAAAATGGAGATCCGTCGAGACCTGGTGCCATTTCAGGGGCTGTTCAAGCAAAAATTTAAATACAACTATTTGGGGTTCGATTTTGGACATAATCAGTTTGTAGAACACTAAAGCATGATGATATAAGTATTTTAAACACAAAACATTAAAGAAAGAGTGGATGATTCCTTACAATTAAAATAAGGTCCGAATGGTGATGATGATGATGATGATGATGATGATGATGATGATGATGATGATGATGATGATAAAGAAGATGGTGAAGATGAAGATGGTGTTGATCACACTTGCTGCTGCTATTCTTTATGATTATGATGATAAATTTGAAAGTGGTGATGGTGATGAACCGAGAGAGAGATGGAGCAAGAATAGATTGAAGAACAAATGAAATGAAGGAGGGAAAGGAGATGGTTTTTGGTTCCTGTAAGCTTCACGGGCAAGATCCACAAAATGTGGATCTTGTCCCCAGTTTGCAGTGCATTTAGCCCGTGTTTGTTTACCCGATCGTAAAGTAGTGTAATGTTTTTAAATGATAATTATCTAAATATGAAATCGTATGTATTTTTAATCGAAGTATTTTATAAAAATACCATTTTTGAGATATAAAAATATATCTTTGTTTTATGTTTGAATGACGGGTATGGTTCAAATGGTTTCATCGCGTTTGGGTAGAATTTGAATGAAACGTAATATGTTATAATTTTTATCCAAGTAAATAATAATTATTATTTTCAATAATAATACATTATTTATGAGTTTTGTCATGAACGTTTTGATTTGTACGATATGAAATACTTTATATATTATCAAAATAATATATAATAAATAATGAGTGTATTAAATAATAATTCTATATTACTTAATACTTGTGTTCACCAACGCCCGTATAAACGAATCGGAATTTGGCCGATTTTGATAATGCACGATTAAATATAATCGTGTACTGATATATATTCAACAATATATATATTGATACACACAATTAGCCTAATACATAGCACTAATTACATGTATTACTAGATGATTAGGAATTAATAACTAGTCCTAATTTGACGGGTGTCACACCTAACAATATCTCTCTTAATTAAAAGAGGTGCAAATCCCATCTTGACTATTAACCACTCTACACTTAGCTCCCACTGAACCCAGCAGCCAGCCGTTATGGCTACACATTTACGCGTAACGTTAGACTGTGCCTAAGCCCAATGTTTACTAAGCTTGAATGCAATTAATATCTCATGTAATGAGGATATCTCACTTGAGTTAACTTATGATGAAGTCCATGAAGTTACACTCAAAGCGGGTCAACCAATATTTAATCAAATCAAATACCCATGAATCTTTGACAACCTTAATGCTATAAGTCCTAATTAAGATTTCGGCCAATATTTCACAGTCACCATCACCCCATTGTGGTTCCCACGACAACGAGTAGGCTATGGAAGATTTTGGAATCCGTCATTCGCAATTCCATGGATTGCTAAAACATGCTAAATGGTTGATCAACTTAAAGCATTATGTAAAAACTTAATTATTTCCATAATTCTTTAGAACATAAACTTTCAATAAGGTTCAACAGTTTAATCAATACATAATGAATTATTACAAACTCATAGGTTTAATTCCTACGAAGTTAGCATCATAATGCCTAGCTTGGGGCAACGCTTAATGGATCTTGTTGCGTTGTCATCCACTCGAATCAGTGTTATCTTAATCATCAAGTGATACTTTCAAAGTATGTGTATGTACTTATGCTAAACTCTAGGCCTCTTAGCTTTCGATAAGACACCGAGATCATCACAGAAGATTTCTACCGTCTTAGAGATATTGGGAATAACTCCAAAGTCGATCAAGAAATTCTTCAACCATACAGCTTCCTAAGCCACACAATATACTTCAATTTATTATGCAATCATTCACAGTACATTACCTTGATTGCTCATTCGTTTAACATAAACACAAAACTCAAACTATGATTTGGAGTCTTCTTAGTTAGTTTGAAAACTACCATCATTGTGACTAATCACCTTGAGGTTCATTTTTTTACTAAAAAGAGTAAGAGCATATTTTCAATTCTCAATAAGTACTTTAAAGATGCTCTTTACAACTCTCCAATGAAGAACACTCGGATGATCAATATGTCATCCACATATAGAACCAAGAAGGTAACGTTACTCCCACTGAACTCCTTGAAGACACAAGATTCAAACTTCCTTTTGATGAAACCAACATCAGATATATTTTTCATCAAAACATAAGTCTCTACTTCTAGATGTTTACTTTAATCCATAAATGAATTAGGTAACTAACAAACCCTATTAGGATTTTAGGATCCTCAAAACCATCCAGTTGTGACATATACACAACCTCAATCAAGTTCCTATTAAGGAAGTTGGTTTTGACGTACATGTGCCATATCTTGTAATCGTAGTACATGGCTATGGCCATCGGAATCCTAATACCTTTAAGCATGGCTACGGGTGAAAAGGTTACATCATGGTCAATACCATGAGTTTGATTAAAACCTTTTTGAAACTAGCCTAGCTTTATAGGTTTGTATATTTACATCCATCTTAATCTTCATGGCATCTTGCCATTCGATAGATTCCAAACGAATATTATATCATTGTAAGAAATTGGTTCTTGCAAACCATCATCTTCAATGACATAAACATGCCTACTAGGCATGCTATGCATCTATTCGGATCTACAAAGATTAGGTGCCTTAGTTGTATCAACATCATCATGTTGATCTTCAACATTTTCATGTTGTGTAGGTACCATAATATCATTCAATATTTGTTTTTCCTCTACTTCATCAAGCAGGTGATTATCACTTTTCTTGTCGAGGAAATCCTCTTTCAAGAAGGTATCCAACAAATATACATTTATCAGCTTAAGACTCGAGTTTGTTGTCTACATGTTTTTCAACATATATTATACAAATCCCTTGTCTCTAATTTCAATAAATTTCATAAATTTATCGAATGACAACTCATACTGATTTCCATGGTACTTAGTTCAGTGTGAATTCCGCGATCTCGAGTGTGTGTCTCTTGAAGGATAATAGAAGATGTTTTTGACTCATCATAGATCAAACCATGTCAAACTAAGTTCGATTCCGACATTCGGACACTTCATTCCATTGTGATGTATATGAAGTTAATTGTGAAATAATTTCACAATTCCTTAGATGACCGTCAAACATCTTATTAAGATACTCTCCACTTCGGTCCGACCAAAGCTTCTTTATCTTCTTGCCATATTGATTTTATACTTCACTTAGATACTCCTTGAACTTCTAAAAGCCCTCAGATTTACGTCTTATCAAATAGACTTAGCAGTATCTAATTAAAATCATAATGAAGTAACGGTATCCACCTCAAGCTTCTTTGACTAAGAAAATCCACATACATCATTATTTTCATTAAGTCATTGGTCCTATCATTTGTAGTCTCGAAAGGCACCTTTGTCATTTATATATAAATAAGGCTCACATAAATCATATGATTTAAAATCAAATGAATCCAAAAGTCCTTCCATTGGAGCTTTTGTGCGACTCTCATTTATATGGCTTAAACGACAATGCTAAAGATTGGATTTGCTCAAATCAACTATTGATCATTTAGCCTTAATATGAAAGATTGTATTATTTGGGGAATGTAATTTTAAAGTATACAAACCATGTTGGATGAAAAACTTTTACATTATTCACCAATGAGCCATACTAAATTATATTCTTAATAATTCTATATTTAATAACAATTATTAAATTTTCAAATTAAACCCTTTGAAAATGCTAGCGAAGAGAAAGTTTACAGGCTTAGGTACCAACGTTTGTCCCGTCATTACAATACAAACTTGGCTCGCTTTATCCAAAATTTCCACTTCTTTGAATCAATGCAAGTTAATGCAAATGCTATTACCACATGTGGTATCCAATACCAAAGAATCATAAGAAGTCAAGAACAATCAATCATAAAATGCCGAAATCAATATGACCATCAACATTATCCATATTCATTGGTTTATCATTATAAGACAAGTCCCCATCTAACTCAACAACTTTGAGTTCCATGTTTAGCTTTAACTTCGTCTCCAAAAACTACAAGATCCTCACATAGTTTTGAGACAATTACTCCTTCATTTAAGTAATGATTTAAGACTAAAATCTCAAAACCATCGTTCAATGAAGCAAGTGATGAATCACATTGTAACATTTTAGTGATCGGTATTAAAGCTAATCTAAACACGAGATAGCAACTTTCAAATAGTTGATATGCTCGTTTGTGGACTGTCTCCATCTTAATGACCATGAATCCATCAAATCCATGATAATTACTAGTGAGTTGATCGACTATTATTGTGTTGTTAAACGACATAAAATAAAACAGATTCATAATTCAATATTGATTAGTTCTAATAAGTCAAACAACCCTAAATTCGACTTACTAGACTAGGACCCGACATTACACTATTGTATGCCCTCAACGAAGGCTGCAATGACATAACAATAGCTTTTAGGTAGATGACACATTCATCAATTGTACTCATACAACTCCTAGACTTTATGAGTTTCCGGTTTAGCCGGGCATGTTTAACCTCATCACGCGTCTTGGGCGAAGTTCTCAACTCGAATCACCAATAAACCATACCATATCGAAACTGTGGAGAACCGGCCATCTCCTCAAGTGGATATCGCGGCCCTATCACTTCACCCTAACCCAAGTGTAATCATGCCCACCCGCGGAGGCGGCAAAGGACATGAAGTTGGGGTCGGTATGAATATCTCTTTATGGAGGACGCTTTAGGTTTAATTATATAGGGTTTTTTCACGTTTCAAATTAAATCGTGTCCCAATATTTTATTCTAGTTTTAAATAACAACCTTTTAAAAAAAACATATTCATTACCTTTTAAAAAGTCATACGTTTTACATATAAACCATAGCATGATTTATAATACGTCTTTATTTAAAATACTTTTTAACCATTATCAAATAATCATTTAAAAATTTATGTTTTAACAACTTTAAAACAATGGTTTTATGTTTGTGTCATTTGTTTAATAATAAACATACAACAACCACGCATTTATTATAAAAATAAATAAACATAAAACCGGTAACATAGCCAACCATATCTACTTGTTTGATTCGTGAGCCAACACGAACCAAACGGTCTTATCCTATGGGACAAACATGACACAATTCTGGCGTTGATGAAGTACAAAAGCCCCCACTCGATGTTACCATCCAATTAAGCTCCTTGCTCCATACGCTCAAGAATAGCTCTCCCGCTTGTTCGTCTTTTGATTACATTTAAATTAAAATAAACTAGTCTAACCTATCTATTTTAAAAATTAAAATTACATAATCAAAAAGAGGTTGTAAATTGGCACGCAGGCCTCCTCATACCATATTACAATAGACAAAAACAAAAACAACCACAACATCACATTCAACACACAATATGCAATATTTGGTCATTGGCTTGGCTATGTACCACAAACATGTCACAATATGCAAGATCCTAACTTTTGACTTTTATAGAAATCGGTTTGCGTGCAACATGCAAATACACGCAAACTCATTCCTATCTTTAATAAAATAAAATTAACAATTATGGCCAAAAGGTTTGATCTTTAAAAAAAAAACAAAAGCAGTAAATTCCAAGTTAACATGATTTCTTATTTGATCCATTTGAACATCAAAATTGCAACTAGGGTTTAAGTTCAACATAAGTCGACATCAACAACCCTAAAGCCGAAATCGACTAAGTTAGGATTTCATAAACCATACAGGTCGATTTGGTGCACTTGTCACACAAGCATTGCCAAGTTTGATAATTTATCAGTTTTAATAACATAAACTTACTAGTTATCGCAATGGAGGTTTTGAGATAATCTCCAAAACCCTAACACATGAATCCGGTGACTAATCACAAACCGAAATCCCAATAGGGGTTGGGTCAGACTCGGTTAAGGGAGATCCAATCAATAAACCAAAAACTAATCGATTTAAATTAAGATTTCAAAAACCCTAACAAATCAAAATTAGTTTGTTTGTCATATAAACAATAACAATAAACTAGCAACAACAATTATTGTGATTAGGGTTTGAGATAAACTCCAAAAACCCTAATCCTAATCATATTAGGATGCTTGTCATACAAGCTATCACAATAATCTATCAATTAATAATTTTTGTGATTAGGGTTTGAGATAAACTAAAAAAACCCTAATCCTAATCATATTAGGATGCTTGTCATACAAGCAATCACAATAACCTAACAATCAACAAAAATCGAAATACATATATAGAAATATATAAAATCGATTTTTATCAGTGACATAAAAACTGAATATTTAATCATTCTCATGGATCAAATCAACCAAATCATATAACCTAGATAATTTAAAACAAGTACAAGTGGCTCTGATACCACTGAAGGGTTTTTACCGGTTACTTTTAATTAAAAATAATAAACAATTATTGCGGAAAATTAATTAATCAAAACATAAACCCTTTGCCACGGATCCAAGTACTTGTATTTAAATCAATCTTAAAAGAGAAGATAATAAAGCTTACATCGACTTGCTCGGTATGATCAATCCAGCTTATTAAATCTTCAACTTGTAGCCCTAGTACAAGTGGACTAACATCTTCATCTTCTTTGTTAGAGGAAGCTAATGCGTTCGTGCCAATACTAATCGCCTTTGGAATAACCGCTAGTCGTTAATCTCTTGTATGCGTTTAACCTTGCTAACAATTAACAACTAACGTGCAAAAACCGAAACATGAACTACACACACATATGTGTGTTTCGACAGCCCCAAAACCGAATTCGGTTTGGGGTTTTTGGCTTCGGTCGACGGACAAGAGAGAGGGGAGGGAGAGAGAGTTTTGGGGTTTCTTTTGTGCAAGTGTTGATTCACCTAAAACCTTAGGCTATGCTTTATATTTATAGTGTAATTCAACTTGTCAAACAAGTTACATATTTACACTTAAATCTCCAAACATTTATTTAGTTTAATGTTAACTACTAAACTTTAATAATTAAAGTTTAGTCACTAAATATAAAGTAACTCAATCTAATTAATTCGCAATTAATTATCCTCGTATAAACTATCCGTTGGCGATGCATTAGTATGACCCATTAGTGTCTTAATCATCGGATTAAATAAATTAAATATAATTATCACACACATATTTCTTTCACTTAGATGGGTTCCCCACGCCTTTCTTGTGAACATCACACTTATTCCAAAAACAATCTTGATTTGGTAACACACTTCAATAAGATTTTTGCAACACACTGTCGGTGATTTGATCTTTACAAGGAATGATAACAGTAACAAATTAAAATCCAACTTTTTTTATTTATTGAACATATATGTTTTCACAACCCTTTTTCTGTGTTCTATTGATGAAATATGGTGACATTGCATTCAAGAATGGCGTCACCAGAGAGGGGAGGGAGAGAGAGTTTTGGGGTTTCTTTTGTGCAAGTGTTGATTCACCTAAAACCTTAGGCTATGCTTTATATTTATAGTGTAATTCAACTTGTCAAACAAGTTACATATTTACACTTAAATCTCCAAACATTTATTTAGTTTAATGTTAACTACTAAACTTTAATAATTAAAGTTTAGTCACTAAATATAAAGTAACTCAATCTAATTAATTCGCAATTAATTATCCTCGTATAAACTATCCGTTGGCGATGCATTAGTATGACCCATTAGTGTCTTAATCATCGGATTAAATAAATTAAATATAATTATCACACACATATTTCTTTCACTTAGATGGGTTCCCCACGCCTTTCTTGTGAACATCACACTTATTCCAAAAACAATCTTGATTTGGTAACACACTTCAATAAGATTTTTGCAACACACTGTCGGTGATTTGATCTTTACAAGGAATGATAACAGTAACAAATTAAAATCCAACTTTTTTTATTTATTGAACATATATGTTTTCACAACCCTTTTTCTGTGTTCTATTGATGAAATATGGTGACATTGCATTCAAGAATGGCGTCACCAGAGAGGGGAGGGAGAGAGAGTTTTGGGGTTTCTTTTGTGCAAGTGTTGATTCACCTAAAACCTTAGGCTATGCTTTATATTTATAGTGTAATTCAACTTGTCAAACAAGTTACATATTTACACTTAAATCTCCAAACATTTATTTAGTTTAATGTTAACTACTAAACTTTAATAATTAAAGTTTAGTCACTAAATATAAAGTAACTCAATCTAATTAATTCGCAATTAATTATCCTCGTATAAACTATCCGTTGGCGATGCATTAGTATGACCCATTAGTGTCTTAATCATCGGATTAAATAAATTAAATATAATTATCACACACATATTTCTTTCACTTAGATGGGTTCCCCACGCCTTTCTTGTGAACATCACACTTATTCCAAAAACAATCTTGATTTGGTAACACACTTCAATAAGATTTTTGCAACACACTGTCGGTGATTTGATCTTTACAAGGAATGATAACAGTAACAAATTAAAATCCAACTTTTTTTATTTATTGAACATATATGTTTTCACAACCCTTTTTCTGTGTTCTATTGATGAAATATGGTGACATTGCATTCAAGAATGGCGTCACCGGTTGTAGGATTGAAGAAAACAGCATTGATCAAAATAAACCCTTGTGCCATCCTAAACTTGCCTCTTCCACCAACTACCCCCACCTCCTTAACGACCACCAACGGGTCCCTTGAGAACACACTTATCGAACTTCCATTAAACTCGCCACTTGTAAACTCAACATCACCATTAAACAACAAGGTAAAGTCCGACCCACGACTTGTTGATGCATAGAGTCCGCGTGCATTACCAATAACCTTAGATTTTGGGCTAGGTCCCTCGGTGATCGGGTCATCAAAAACATAAACCGTCCCAAAAGGGTTTATGTCACCCTCTTTCACAACCGTACCATTTGGTTTTGCTACAAGAACGGATGAAGGGTTTTTGCCGGAAATGGTGTCGTGAATGAAGAAATGGAGGTTGGTTTTCTTTATGGTGGCCGGAATTTTGACCACTTGGCTGTTGGAGTAATATTTCGCGGTCACCGTATATGGTAACGTGGCAGTGCATACAACAAGCAAACATACAAAGAAAAATCTTGCTTCCATTATTGTATAAAGTTAATTTTATGATGAGTTTGTGATATGTAGATATCAATCCATGGATACATATTTATGTACAGATATAAGATTATGTGTGTATGTTTGTTAAATTTAAAAAGGGTGATTCAATAGATCACGCTTCACGTTCCAATTATAAGTCTTCCGGTACAAACTATGGTTAGAGTAGACGTGATATATAATGTTAAAAAAATGCCAACGACCATATTCTTTTTTATTTATATGTTTATATATAAATCATCCTTGAATAAATTTCTTCAGAGTATTCAATGTGAATAATTAAAATATCATTAACTATCGACTATATAATATTACACACGTTTAAATGAAGGGGACGTTTTTTGTCGTCCCTCGGAGTCAACTATTGAGGATTTTAGATATTTTTAGGATTTGGTTTTTTAAAAATATATATGTTTAATAATCAATTTGTGTATTTTGTTTGATGATTAAAAATATAGAACCAGGCCGGCATACGTACAAAACCTGTTCAAATTATGAAGTCGGGGTTGTTAGGATTACTATATTATAGAATTTAGGATTACTGGGGAAGGTTGTTAGAGGGAATGAGGTAACTAATGTATTATAGAAAAGTTTGGGTAACATTTAACAAACAAAAAATAAGAATATGGTAACAATCAATTTACACCTTCACCTTCTTCCTTCCCTTTTTTCCTTTCTAACACCCTCACCACCCACCATACCGGTTACTACCACCGAGGCGGAAACAATTAAGTCGGGGGTAATGTAGGTAGCAGTCCCACAAAAATTTTCAAATTATAAAAAAATAACTTTTTTTTAAGTATTAATGACTTAAAAAATTCACCCCCATAAACTGTAAAAGAAATAAAAATAATTTTTCTTTTCACCCCCTCCATTTGACCTTCTTAGCTCCGCCATGACCACCACCGAAAACATGCTACCAGCGGGCTCCTACCAAGCACTGTCGGATTCGGCAGTCGCCACTAGGGTTGTTAACGAGTCAAACATTTAACGAGCTACTCGAGTTCGAGCTCGTTTAACTCGAATTCGAGTCTGATAATATTGGAACACGAGTCGAGCTCGAATGAAAAATACTATTTGATTAACTTCACGGGTCGAGTATTAAAAATTGATGTTCAAATCGGCTCGTTCGGAAGCTCGTTTAGTTCCGAGTCAAATGAGCTATTAGAGGTCGAACGAATCGAGCTTATGTAAGAATATTGTATATATAGAACTTTCAGTATATGTAACTAATGGATTTAAACCTAACACGTCATATATAAATGAGCTTATTCGAGTTTGATTTGAAGCTAAGGAATGAGCATATCGATCCCGGGTTCATAAACAAGCAAATTGCGTTGAAATTTTCGGTTCATAAAAACTCTTTCCCATTAAATAAACGAGCATCGAATTCGAACTCGAACAACATTAATTATTCGAACTCGAGCTCGAACTTAAATTGAAAAGTTACTCAAATTCGAATCAAGCTTGAGCCGAGTAAATAGTAAACGAGTCGAGCTTGAGCATTCTGATATTTGACTCGATTCGGATCGTTAACAGCCCTAGTCATCACCTAACTTTGGCAACTAAATTTTTTTATTTGTTATTTTTTACCTTTTTTAAAAACTTCTTTTTATTTTCATTTATTTCCTTTTTTCTTTTTAACTTGTCTTTTATCCATTTTACCCTTTTTGTTTATGTTTTAGTAAACTTTCTTTTAAATTTGCTTTTTGTTTCCTTGAATGCATCCAACTTGGATTCAATGTCTATTGTGTATACCTAACTTACGCTTGCTATTTATAATGCATGCAACTCTTAAAAAATTGTTTTTTAACGTACGTATTATATGTAGAACTTTTGATGATGTGTCATCTTCTGCGGATGACACGTGGCACCTTAAATGAATGACACATCAGCAAAATACATTAAAAAAGAATTTTACATAAAAATAGCACTCGTAAATTGAGTACATGATGTGCTAAATCTAGTTATAAAATTTATCGTTGATAAGTAACCAAAACGTACCGAGCTAGACCAAAACACAACCGGGCAGTGGACCCTGTCGAGTGTAGTATAGTTTGGTAAGTTCGGGCTCGAACACAGGGAACTTAGTTTATATGATCAAGATAAGTGTGAGCAATTTAAAGAGAGAAAATAAAATGTGGTTGGTTTGTGTGATCGAATTGTCACGATGCTTAAAACTACAATTTATCTTTCACTGGGAACGGTGGACTCAGGAAGAGTCAAATTAGTTGTTTGGAACTTTCAAATATTAAAAACAATGCTTGCTTGGATTATTTCACTAGTGATTTCGGGGTGTAGAAGACATATGCTAAGGTAACATTCATCAAACATAAGCTCAACGTTCGCTAAGACCTACCGTTTAACTTCAATTAACAAACCTATAATTTAATCAAGTAACTGACGTTCGCCATGGTTACAAACTTGCACAATTTAGCTAAATCATCTGACAAATTCCAAATTACATTCGCAATTTGTTCAATCGTTCATAGACAAATAATTAATAGCAATTTATTTGGTTGAAAACGTTCACTATATCAATTAGTAAATTACCAAATGGTCAAATTCTAGAGATTAAGCTCTATCACGCAAGGTTCTCCGATTAAACATAAATTAAGATTTTATAAGTTTGCAAATCATCCACACGACAAACATTCGCTAAAATTGCCAACTTGTATATATATAGTTTATTATTGTTGCATTCACCAAATGTTTTGTTCCACAAATGACAAACAACTTATTTAGGTATTTTTACTAAGCAAAGAACATTCGCTACAATTGCTTAGTTAAAATACCGAAAGTTTACTAACAACAACAACAACAAACCAACACATACAAGTTCATGGATGATTCACAAACTCAAGAATAAATTAACACCGAAAGTTACACCCCTAATCAACTAGCTATTTCATCCAAACAAGCATAAAACTACTAGCTACTCATAATAACAATAATCATGCAAATAAAGCTCATAATCAAAGATATCATAAATACTAGAAATTACATTAAATTGAAATTATACCAAAGTTGTTACACAAATGTTTCCAAGTGGTGTTGCTTGATGTTTCCCTCACAACCTCCTAATTTAATGCTAGAGAATGAGAGTAAATGATGATGATTTTTGTTGGTTAAAGTGAAGTAATGGAGATGGTGGTGGAATGGAGTAAATGAAGAGGGTGGAATGAGGGTGTGTTGTATCTGTGTGAGAGTATGAGATAGAAGGTGATGATAAATGATATATGAATGTTGAAGCTGGCCAAACCAAACAACCCCATTTTTCCTTTCTTTTTCTTTTTTTTTTTAATCAAAATGGGAGTTGAAAAAGGAGAAAAACGGTTGACAATAAATGAATGACCAATCACAAACACACAGCACATCAACTACCTCGTACCAAGCTCAGATCCAAAGCATAGCCGATCGGCTTAAATGGGCTAGCCGAACGGCTCAAACACCCTAGCCGATCGGTTACAGCAGTTCATTTCTTCCAGCTCCAATCAAGGGGAAGTTTTGTGATAAAAATGCACAAAAGAAACCGATCTTCTTTGTTTAGCCGATCTGCTTAACATGATAAGCCGATCGGCTTATGTTGATTAGCCGATCGGCTGTAGCCTTTTTCCAGCCCAGCCAACATCTGCTCCAAACTTCACCAATTCCACACCAAATCGCATGCGATTCCAGCTTTTTACCTGAAACGGATTTCCAAACAAAATAAGTATCAAAAGTTCCGGAAATCAACTCAAATACATATGCAAAACAATGATATCGCGATAGATTTACATAGCCAAAATGAGCGATATCAAATATTCCCACACTTGAACTTTGCTTGTCCTTAAGCAAACCATCATTTTACCATTTCATAACCCACTTTTGCTCTTTCAGAAATGGAGATTAGGTTTATCAAAACAATACTAACACAAACCCACCGAAGTAATCATGCTAGCAACATTTATATAATTATCAGAAACCTGAGATGATTAGTTTGCCAAGCCCGAATGCACGACCTAGTACCTCACAATAGGATAAGTTTATAATCGCTCACTCTCAACCTATAGAACTACAGGGTAAGGAACTAAATGATTCAACACTCAATTAAGTCAAGTCGTGTTGCACTGTTACCATAGGCTTGCAAAAGGATCAAATCTCCACCGTCTTGGCGTGAGCACCAAGTAAGATCTCAAAGGAGGTATTCTAACATGTGATGTAACAAATGTAGGCTAATTATGGAATGAGGTATGATAGACTCATTAATTGGTGAAAAATCGTAGTCAAGACCCGTGAAAAATGCGGAAATGTTACCTATTGGTTTAAACACGTGACGGTAATGAAACTTAGGATTCTCGTGCTAAATCAATTCAAATTATTATTTGTTCTCATTTATAACTCATACTTCAACAATTGCGCACAAATAACTCAAATTGATTTTTCACATTTGATTGGAATAATTGCACTCTATGACTTTCTATGAATCCTGTGTAACGAACTTTCGGACCAACCATCCTAGACCGGATAAAGGCCTTCGGTGGCTAGGTGTAGAACACCCCTCGGGAACTACTTGTTCAGGAATTCAAAGGCCATTTAGTTGACTACAATCATCCAACTATAAACTTTAAGCTCAATAGTTAACTTCTATTCATTTAATTGTTTCCAACCTCAATCATAGAATTTAACACTAGAATCCCAATTCAAAACGATTTAAGTCACATTTTGGTAAAATTCATCATAAGTTCCAACTAGGCAACATCTTAGAAAACTGATGGTTCGGGAATTGACTACACAAAAATAAGGCTAATATTTAGTGGATTGAATGTGGAAGTTTTCTAGGGGTTTCTTAGCACTAAAAATGAGTGCTAACGACCTGTGTAAACTGGATATAAATGGTTTTAAAACAAAATAAGATCAAAAATCCTAAGAATACCTCCCCGTCTTTGACCCCACCTATATCACATTTCTGTGATCCCACAGCGGTCTCAAAATGCATCACTAAGGCAAGTTCTAGAACAAACTACAATCACCGGCACACTCATAGCAATCAAACAATATAAACACTAAAGGTAAGTGTTTTTCTCAATAAGGCTCAAATTTCTCACAATTTTTCATAGTGGAGGCTACAAGTGTGCTAGTCATGCAATTCACCCTATTAGGTTGCTTTTTATGACACATCTCAAAAGGTTTAGTTGCAAGAGGGAAGATTAATTCACTTTTAATTAATTTTAAAAGTTTAAGATTTTCAAAGCAATCAATCTTTTAAGGACAAGCACACCCCTAGCAAATTATCATTTCCCGGTCTTTCATTGGAATTTGCAAAAAAAAATCTATCGGACCCAAGATCAATAACAGACCCAATAAGTGACCAATAGCCCGTTAATGGGATTTGTAAAGTTCGATTGGAGAGCCAATAGACTTCACAAACCCAATGAAATGTAAGAAACAACAATTCACTAGAAATGGAATTCAAGTGAATACCTCCCTACACTTGAGTTTTGCATTGCCCCCAATGCAAATATAATCAATAAATTAGCAAAAGTGCGGAGGTAAAAAGAAACGAGAACTTCCCAGGGGCTTTTGCATGAAGGTGAGAAAGGAGGAGATGGCTCATGATAGACTTGTAGATATCCACTCCAGCTCCGCATGCTACAAATGGGCAACAAACAAACAAACACCAAACACAAGCCCACCATGATAATAAAAATAATCACAACAAAAATGCGTCAATGAATGCTAGTCATCCAAAGTACCAAAAAGAAAAATAACGCAGAATAAAAATATTGTTTAGAGTTTTACAATCCCAGAAAAAAATAACAATGCCCAACTACCAACCCCCACCATGGGGCGGGTCCTGGGTGGGATCATCCTGCTGATGCTGCTGCGAATAAGGTGATGGAGATCCAAAAAGCCAATGGTGATGAGCCTCTTGTTGCCAGTTGGAGGGCTCAGGAGCAGTCCAGGTGTTAGGCTGCGATGGAGATGACCAAGAAGTGCCCCAATCTTGCTGCTGCTGGTGGAAATCAGATGTGTGCATATGCTCCTGATGTCGCTGGAGCTCCACTAAGGCAGCATCTCTATCATAGATAGGGGCAGGGAGAATACCTCCAGGTTCGCCCCAACGAGGTGGTTCATGATAAGGGACGGGCACATGGTCAGAAATGTGGCGGCCCAACCGCTCATGATCATGAATGAGCCAATCGTTTTGATACCGATTGACCCCCTACTCGTACTGGGACTGTTCATGAAATCTCTGCTGATCCAAACGCATTTCTCCAAAATCATTCATAAAGTTTTTCCAATAAGCAGGCTCTCCAGAATGAGTTGAATAACCATGACCCGGATGTACATTAGCTGCAGCTTCTTCTTCTTCTTCTTCTTGCTCCGCCTCTTCTTCCTCATCAGAATCTTCAATGGTAACGGGCCTTTTTCCCCTACCCCCGACCCGAGACACAGTGGCCGCCTCTTGAGGAGTGGGATTATAAGCAACATAAGATCCACCTTTCTTTCTCAAGATGTGGGCCGTGGCATAGGATTCGGCCCCAATTGGAAGGGTATCGTTTTCCACTAAGGTATAGGCGGGAACTCCTCGGGGCTTCAAACTGACCTTTAAGCCCTTGGCGATCCGGGTGATGAGATGACCACCACAAAGCTTGGAATTGGGCTTATGGCCACTAGCATAGGCGTGAAGGTACTTGCCCACTGCATATGGAACATTGATCCTGTCCCTACTTTTCAACTTATCCAAAAACCACAAATCGATCAAGGTAACCTTCTCCCTATTGCTTCCCCGAAGAGTTAGTGTGTTTGCTAACATCTTGTGTATCACCCTATACTTGGGGGATGTAAGATGTTTATTCAAATTCTTCCCCCAAGATATCGTGACGTACTGAGCGTTGCCCAAACTTCAGCATCACACTGCCCCTCATCCAACCTTGCCCCATTCATGATATACTGATCAATCCAATGGGAAGAATATTCTTCGTCCGTATAAATCCCCAAACAACCCGCAAGCTCTTTCAAGGATAAATTTCTAGGGGCCCCACCAAGTCTGAAACTCAAAAACTTATCGTTGACGTTGTTGATAATGAACATTTCCAAAGTTGCCAAGAATTCCATCACCAACTCTTTGTAGATATTTTCTTGAATCCCGAGAAGCTTCTCAAAGTCATTCACACCAAAAGCCTCGTCATCGAATTTCACAGTTTGAGTAAAAGTCTTGCGAATATCATGAGCAACCCCAACAACCTCCAACGAGGTCCAGTTGATTTCCCGAGGGTATTCACATTCCTTTTTATGAATTTTATACAAGGCTTCGGTGTATTCCAGGTAGTGATACGTATGGCGCCCAAAAATCAAATGAGGGTGGCGGTCTCCAGGCAGTAAACCCTAATAAATACTTTCAGGAAACTGAGGTTCATAAGTGTCAGGTTGGGTATTCCTGCCTCTCTGCACAACACAACACAACAAGATACAAAATTTCCAAATTTGTGTTAGAGTTAGCAAAAATATGACAAAATGAGCGATCAATGTCAAACACAACCACACCCCCTGATAACCAAGCACACAAGCCAATAACCGCATCACAAAGCAAACAATCAACAAATGCAAGCATAGCTCAAACCGACAATTACCGATCATAACTCAACTCTTACAAAGAATAGCAAGTAATCCAATATCAAACAAAGCTTGAATAATGCCAATGACATATAATTCCAACTCAAGCAAGCCTTACAATCAAAATTCCATGCTAAACAAAGTGACTTTCAAATAAACAAATAACTCTAATATCAAACATAACTTGAATCAAGCAAAAAGGATCACTCAATTTGAATCAAGGCATGTCTTACAATCAAAAGTTAAATTCAAAAAGTCAAAGTCAAAGTAATAGTTTGACCAGAAAAGTCAACTCTTTCTTCCCCAATTTTTCACATAAACCCTAATTTTCTAAGTCAATCCACAAATGGAAATCAATCAACCAATTAACTACATTATGCTAGCAAACACGAATTACACTACAATTAACACCAAACATCAAGCATATATCACTAAATTCGGATTACCCCCAAATTAGCATATGAACCCTAATTTGCAAATCATCTAAATCGAGCAATTTAAGCAAGGAATCATGGTATGAACTAAGTAATATGTATGAATCAAGAATAATAAACAACAAAATCACAAAGGAATTCATCCCCACACTTGAATCACACCAAACCCGGATTCAAGATGTTCATCCAAAAAAAAAAAAAAAAATCACTAATGGAAAGATTAAATGGAGACATGAAATACCTTAGGTTGTCTAGACATGATTATTTGTTGAATTCGTGAAAGATATGAAGAATTAGATGAGTATTAGTGAAGATTAATGGGAGTTTTCGTTTTTATTTGGGAGAGAAAAAGGAAAAATCGGCTGTAGCTTTTGTGTGGTAGGAGTGAAAAAGATAATGTTTTATCACTTATAAAATTCGCACAGGAGTTGTACAAGCCGATCGGTTTTTAACCATTAGCCGAACGGCTAACCTTAAGTGATAGCCGAACTGCTTCTGTCCCTAAGCCGAACTGCTTAATCAGTTAAAATGCACCAAATCTTAGAGGGTCGAGTTCTGTAACGATTTTTAACTACTGTAGCCGATCGGTTAAAGAAAGCCGAACGGTTATTCACACATAGCCGAACGGCTAACCTCAAGCCGAACGGCTTTTTCAGTTAAATCGCACCCTAAAAATCAAGATCAAGTTCTGTAACGTTTTTACAAAGTAATAACCGATCTGCTCTGCAAAGCCGAACGGCTAATGAACCAGAATCGAACGGATTTAGATAGTCGATCGGCTTATCCGTTTAAAATGTAGCACATACAGCAGCAACACACAAGCACGTAAACACTTAATTAACACATAAATGCAGCAGCATCAATCAGATCAAAATCATCAAAAATGCAGGCAAAAATTCTAAGTTTATCAAAAAGGATATAAACACGAGTTTCCTCGTGCATGGGCTTCATTTATTAACGAGTCCAAGCTAGACTCGACCCCGAATTCATTTGTCCTTGGGGTAAGTTGCGAGTTCCTTCCACTCGCCCTCAACTTCTTCCTCGTGGTAAAGCTTTAACCGGTGACCATTGACAATGAAGGTTCCTCCATCCGAACCGAAAAGTTCAACATATCCGGACGGATAACCATGCTTGACCGTATAAGGACCGGTCCACCTTGGTTTGAACTTTGGTTGTTTTAACTTGAAACGTGATTGAAAAAGAAGAACTTTGTCGCCGGCTTTGAATTCTTTTCTTGTTTTCAACTTCCGGTCATGCAAAACTTTAGTTCTTTCTTTGTAGAGGCGGGAATTTTCATAAGCTTGCAATCGAAGCTCATCTAATTCATGGAGTTGTAATATCCTCTTTTCTCCCGCTTCAATCAAATCCAAATTGCAATTCTTGAGCGCCCAATAGGCTTTATGCTCAATTTCAAGGGGTAAATGGCAAGTTTTGCCATAAAGTAACCGGTATGGGGTTGTGCCTATCGGTGTCTTGTAGGCGGTCCGAAACGCCCACAATGCATCTTCAAGCTTCTTGGACCATATGGCCCGGTTGTCTTTCACCGTTTTCTCTATAATCCTTTTCAAAGCACGGTTAGTGTTCTCGACTTGACCACATGTTTGTGGGTGGTAGGAAGTCGAGAACCGGTGATTTACCCCATACTTTTTGAGCACCTTTTCAAGTTGAGTATTAGCAAAGTGGCTCCCCCGGTCGCTAATCAATGCTTTGGGCATCCCAAATAGGCTTTTCAAGAAATCAATGACCACACGAGCGTCATTCTTAGGTAAAGCCTTAGCTTCCGCCCACTTTGATACATAGTCAACCGCCACAAGGATGTATTCATTTTTAAAAGATGGCGAGAATGGTCCCATGAAGTCAATGCCCCAAATATCGAAAACTTCACAAACTTGGATGCTTGTTTGTGGCATTTCATCCCTTTTGGAGATGTTTCCTGTTCTTTGACAAGCATCGCAAGTTTGACATAAAGTGTTAGCCTTTTTGAAGATCGTCGGCCAATAAAAACCCGCATCATAGACCTTCTTTGCGGTGACCGATGGACCATAATGACCTCCGGTAGGTCCATGGTGGCAAGCGTCCAAAATTTCTCTTGTCTCTCTGCCCGAGACACATCTTCTAATCATTCCATCCGCATAAACGCGGAACAAGTTTGGCTCCTCCCAAAAATAATGCTTCAAGTTAGAGAAGAATTTGCTTTTCTCTTGATGACTCATGCCCTTCCTTAAAATGCCCCCAACCAAGTAATTTGCCAAGTCGGCATACCATGGCGCTTCCTCATCCTCATTTTCATTACCAACCTGCAAAAGAAATTCCTCGGGGAAGGAATCATCAATATTAGTATCGCCTTGCTTGTCAAGATGTGGATTTTCCAATCTTGACAAGTGATCGGCGGCAAGGTTTTCGGCTCCTTTCTTATCCTTAATCTCAATGTCGAATTCTTGCAAAAGAAGAATCCAACAGATGAGACAGGGTTTAGCATCTTGTTTGACAAAGAGGTATTTGAGGGCCGAGTGATCGGTGAAAACTACGGTTTTAGAAAGAACAAGGTATTGCCTAAATTTGTCAAAGGCGTAAACTACGGCAAGCAATTCTTTCTCGGTGGTTGTGTAATTTTGTTGGGCCCCATTCAAGGTCTTGCTAGCAAAGTAAATGGGTTTGAAATGTTTATCAATTCTTTGTCCTAGGACGGCTCCTAAGGCAAAGTCGCTAGCGTCGTACATGAGCTCAAACGGTTGGGACCAATCGGGGGAGACTATGATAGGTGCCTTGGTCAGTTGGTCCTTGAGTGTCTCAAAGGCATCCAAACACGGTTTGTCAAACACAAAAGGAGCTTCTTTCTCAAGAAGCTTGGTCATTGGTCTCGTTATCTCGGAAAAGTCCTTGATGAACCTACGGTAGAAACCGGCATGACCTAAGAAACTCCTAATGCCCTTAACATTGGTCGGTGGAGGTAGTTTAGCAATGACATCAATTTTGGCCCGGTCAACCTCAATTCCCAACCCCGACACTTTGTGTCCCAACACAATACCCTCGCGTACCATAAAATGGCACTTTTCCCAATTCAACACTAGGTGGGCTTTCTCACATCTCTCCAACATTTTATCCAAATTGTTTAAACATGACTCGAATGAGTTGCCAAAAACCGAAAAATCATCCATGAAGACTTCCATGGAGGTTTCAACCATATCGTGAAAAATGGCAATCATGCATCTTTGGAAAGTGGTCGGGACGTTGCAAAGACCGAAAGGCATCCTCCTATAGGCATAAGTGCCGAAAGGGCAAGTGAATGTGGTCTTTTCTTGGTCTTCGGGGTCTATGGGGATTTGAAAGTATCCCGAAAACCCATCTAAAAAGCAATAGAATTCATTGCCCGCAAGCCTTTCAAGCATTTGGTCAATGAAGGGCAACGGGAAGTGATCTTTCCTAGTGGCGTCATTTAGCTTTCTGTAGTCAATGCACACACGCCACCCGGTCACGGTCCTTGTGGGAATCATTTCATTTTTATCATTGGCCACAACCGTCATTCCCCCCTTTTTCGACACACAATGTACCGGGCTCACCCAAGAGCTATCCGCAATGGGGTAAATAATACTCGCATCAAGAAGCTTTATTACCTCTTTCTTGACTACATCCACCATATTCGGGTTAAGCCTCCGTTGCCTTTGGACAACGGGTTTAAAGTCATCAACAAAATTAATTTTGTGCTTGCAAAAAGATGGGCTTATTCCCGGTATGTCGGATGCTCGCCAAGCGAAAGCTCCTTTGTGAGCCTTGAGTACATTCAACAATTTAATTTTTTCATCATTCACAAGGGAGGAGGAAATGATTACGGGTAGGAAATTTTCCTCATGGAGGTAAGCATACTCCAAATGGCTTGGAAGTTCTTTCAACTCCAAATCTCGTTGTGGATCCTCCAATGATGTCTTGATCCTCATATTGTCATCCTTTATGAGCTCCTCAAAAGCGTCCTCACCATCGAGCTCTTCTTCATCATTTGTCTCTTCCATGCTCATGACCAACTCCTCATCGGTCATTCCTTAAACATTTGACTCTAGCAAGTCAACAAGCTCCGATTCCAATCCAAGCAAGCTTTCCAATTCTTCCTCCACCGCATCATCTATCACATCAATTCTAAAACACGAATCATCATTAGAATAAGGATGCTTCATGGCCTTATCGACCGTGAACGCGATCCTTTCATCCCCCACCCCCAAGGTCAATTTCTTATCTTTAACCCCAATTATGGCATCCGCGGTGTGTAGGAAGGGTCGTCCTAAAATCAAGGGCACTTTACTATCCTCCTCCATTTCGAGGATAACAAAGTCAACCGGGAAGGTAAATTGCCCTACCTCTATTAGCATGTTCTCCGCAATCCCAACGGGATATTGGAAGGATCTATCGGCAAGACGGATACTCATGCAAGTGGGGGTTAGGGATCCTAGGGCCAATTTAGCGTAAAGTGAATATGGCATTAAGTTTATACTAGCACCTAGGTCCGCAAGCGCATCACAAGTAATGATTTTTCCCAATGTACAAGAAATGATGAAACTCCCGGGATCTCCAAGCTTGGGTGGAATTTGGTTTTGGACAAGTGCCGAGCATTCCTCATTCAAAAACATTGCCGAAGCCTCCGACAATTTTTCTTTGTTGCTCACCAAATCCTTGATGAATTTGGCATAATTCGGCATCCCGGCTAATACATCAACCAAAGGCACATTGATTCGAATGCCCTTGATCATGTCCACAAACTTCCCATATTGAGCCGCAATCTTTTCTTTCCTTAGCCTTTGGGGATAAGGAATCTTCGGCTTGTAAGCTTTTACAACCGGAGTAGGTGGCACCGGTGTGCCCGTTGGTGTAGGAGCATCAACATTCTCTTCATTGTCTTCCTCCTCAATTTCCTGCACAAAAGAGTTAGAAACATTTTTGTCTTTGGCTTGAGGTGGTGGAAGCTCCTTTCCGCTTCTTGTGGTTATAGCATTCACATGCTCATTTCTCGCGGGTGGTGGTTGGTAAGGTTTGGAACCGGTAGAGGGTGAAGGATTTTGTCTTGGGTTTTGTTGAGTGTTGCTTGGTAAGCCACCGGTTAGCCTACTACTTTGCCCCTCGAACAACCAATCCATCTTCCTCTCTAAGTCTTGAATGGAAGCTTGTTGGTTCTTTTGACCTTGCTCCACGCTTAACCTTATGTTCGTCATTTGGGTCTTCAACCTTTCGGTGCAAGCATCTTGTTTTGCCATGAAGTCTTTCATCATTTGCTCCATTGGCGATAGGGTTGGCTCTTGTTTTTGAACCCGGTGGTGGGTTATTGTGGCTTGAAGGGTTTTGGTGTTGGTTTTGATTGTAATTTTGGTTTTGGGATTGGTTGTAATTTTGATTGGAGTTTTGGTTGTAAGGTTGATTTGGCCGAGAAAATCGGTTGTTTTGGTTGTAGCTTCCTCCTTGGTAACCTCCCGAATTTTGGTTTTGATAACCACCCCGTTGGTAGTTCCCGCTTTGGTAATTACCTTGTTGGAGAAAGTTTACATCTTCCTCATCTTCCGCCATTGGCAAATCATCTTGTGCACAATTAGCAGTGGCATGATTTCCGCCACAATTACCGCAACCATCTCTAAGCTCTTTGATTTCACCTTTGATTGTCTTGAATTGTGCATCAAACTTAGAAGATAAAGCCTTGATTTCTTTCATCATGGCCGAGTCATTGGAGCTTCCACCTCCACTACTAGTTCCTTCCACAAAAGCAACATGCTTTTAACCGGTTTTCCTCCTTTATCCTTAGCCCAATTTAAGCTTTGGATAACTTTGTCTTCAAGAACCCTCCATGCTTCATTCGGTGTCTTGTAGAGGAATTGACCTCCTCCCGAGGCATCAAGAATACTTGCCGAATCCAAGTTAAGACCATTGTAGAATAACACAATGATTTCTCTTTTCTTCAAATCGTGACCATGGCAATTCCTCAACATTTCTTTCATCCGACACCATGAATCTACCAAAGTTTCGCCTTCTTGTTGTTTGAAGGCTCTAATCTCATTCAAAAGTCTTTCGGCCAAAACCGGAGGATAAAATCGTCTAACGAATGCTTCCCTCATCTCATCCCAAGTAGTAATGGTGTTTGGTTCCAATTCTTGATACCAAATCTTTGCCTCACCACAAAGTGACATAGGAAACGTCCGTAGGCGAATCAATTCATCCATATTTGCCCCATACTTGAAATAGCTCCCGATTTCAAGAAAGCTAGCAATGTGTTGGTGCGGATCGACCCGCACCCTTCCGTCGAATTGTTTATCTCTAATGAGTTGCATATGATGCCCCTTCAAAGAGAAATTATCATTTTCAATATCTTGAACCCGTATGGCCGACTCGGGTGTCGGTGCCACGGTTCTCGTCCGTGAGAAAATGGGGGTATCATCCTCATCCGCCATCTCCTCTTCACCTTCGGAAGGTGTTGAAGGATCTTCTTCGGGTGATGGAAATACCTCCACAAAAGTCTCTTCCACCTCAACGGTGTTTCCCGAAGATGTATCGGTATCCGTTTGACTACTAGATGATTCCGATGATCTTTGCTTTGGCTTCCTCCTTCGTTTGCTCCTTTTGGTCTTTTCCGGATTGGACAAGGGACTTAGAAGCTCTTTACCGAAGCTCCTTGTGTTCATCCACTACCAAATCAAACCTGAAGGATCACAAAAGATAAAACCATCAACGCACCGGCGCAATACAAACAAAATATAACCTTCCAAAATAAATTCTAGAAAGGATCAATTAATCACACTTAAATCAAGATCACAAATCAAGATCCCCGGCAGTGGCGCCAAAAACTTGATGTGCTAAATCTAGTTATAAAATTTATCGTTGATAAGTAAACCAAAACGTACCGAGCTAGACCAAAACACAACCGGGCAGTGGACCCTGTCGAGTGTAGTATAGTTTGGTAAGTTCGGGCTCGAACACAGGGAACTTAGTTTATATGATCAAGATAAGTGTGAGCAATTTAAAGAAAGAAAATAAAATGTGGTTGGTTTGTGTGACCGAATTGTCACGATGCTTAAAACTACAATTTATCTTTCAATGAGAACGGTGGACTCAGGAAGAGTCAAATTAGTTGTTTGGAACTTTCAAATATTAAAAACAATGCTTGCTTGGATTATTTCACTAGTGATTTCGGGGTGTAGAATTATAACCGGTTAAGACATATGCTAAGGTAACATTCATCAAACATAAGCTCAACGTTCGCTAAGACCTACCGTTTAACTTCAATTAACAAACCTATGATTTAATCAAGTAACTGACGTTCGCCATGGTTACAAACTTGCACAATTTAGCTAAATCATCTGACACATTCCAAATTACATTCGCAATTTGTTCAATCGTTCATAGACAAATAATTAATAGCAATTTATTTGGTTGAAAACGTTAGCTATATCAATTAGTAAATTACCAAATGGTCAAATTGTAGAGATTAAGCTCTATCACGCAAGGTTCTCCGATTAAACATAAATTAAGATTTTATAAGTTTGCAAATCATTCACACGACAAACATTCGCTAAAATCGCCAACTTGTATATATATAGTTTATTATTGTTGCATTCACCAAATGTTTTGTTCCACAAATGACAAACAACTTATTTAGGTATTTTTACTAAGCAAAGAACATCCGCTACAATTGCTTAGTTAAAATACCGAAAGTTTACTAACAACAACAACAACAAACCAACACATACAAGTTCATGGATGATTCACAAACTCAAGAATAAATTAACACCAAAAGTTACACCCCTAATCAACTAGCTATTTCATCCAAACAAGCATAAAACTACTAGCTACTCA
This sequence comes from Helichrysum umbraculigerum, assembly GCA_949592205.1. Classification (NCBI taxonomy): domain Eukaryota; kingdom Viridiplantae; phylum Streptophyta; class Magnoliopsida; order Asterales; family Asteraceae; genus Helichrysum; species Helichrysum umbraculigerum. The sequence goes on from CATIUR010000004.1 coordinate 95,477,943, forward strand.
TAATAACAATAATCATGCAAATAAAGCTCATAATCAAAGATATCATAAATACTAGAAATTAGATTAAATTGAGATTATACCAAAGTTGTTACACAAATGTTTCCAAGTGGTGTTGCTTGATGTTTCCCTCACAACCTCCTAATTTAATGCTAGATAATGAGAGTAAATGATGATGATTTTTGTTGGTTAAAGTGAAGTAATGGAGATGGTGGTGGAATGGAGTAAATGAAGAGGGTGGAATGAGGGTGTGTTGTATCTGTGTGAGAGTATGAGATAGAAGGTGATGATAAATGATATATGAATGTTGAAGCCGGCTAAACCAAACACCCCCATTTTTCCTTTCTTTTTCTTTTTTTTTTTAATCAAAATGGGAGTTGAAAAAGGAGAAAAACGGTTGGCAATAAATGCATGACCAATCACAAACACACAGCACATCAACTACCTCGTACCAAGCTCAGATCCAAAGCATAGCCGATCGGCTTAAATGGGCTAGCCGAACGGCTCAAACACCCTAGCCGATCGGTTACAGCAGTTCATTTCTTCCAGCTCCAATCAAGGGGAAGTTCTGTGATAAAAATGCACAAAAGAAACCGATCTTCTTTGTTTAGCCGATCTGCTTAACATGATAAGCCGATCGGCTTATGTTGATTAGCCGATCGGCTGTAGCCTTTTTCCAGCCCAGCTAACATCTGCTCCAAACTTCACCAATTCCACACCAAATCGCATGCGATTCCAGCTTTTTACCTGAAACGAATTTCCAAACAAAATAAGTATCAAAAGTTCCGGAAATCAACTCAAATACATATGCAAAACAATGATATCGCGATAGATTTACATAGCCAAAATGAGCGATATCAGTACACATAATAGATATTGAGTCCAAGTTGAATGCATTCCCAAGTACCTATCCCTTTCTGTTTTTTTGTAATGAGAGAAAAGTTTAATATATATAATGTAGAATACTAAACATTTAAATAACGGAGTAACCAATTGATTTGCTCTATTTTAAGAACTCGTTTTCACTTTTTTGTAATTAGAGATCTCTCATAGTATATTTTCAATGAATTTTTTTTCTCATTTTTAATGAGTGTTTTAAATTCGTAAGTTGTGATTTAACATTGAATAAAAATCAAATCCAATTTTAAAATAAACTAACTAGGTATAATCACATTAAAAATTCGTGCTAACGGATGATGTAGGGTTAAGACGTAATCAAGTAGTTCAAAGAAATATGTTGTTAAAACCTTGTGTAAATTAATTGATGAAGAATCCTTGCTTACTAGCTTAAATGGTGTCCATGTTGAAGGAGAAAGTTGTATGTACAAGTGGAATGTCATTCTTCCTTCCAAAGTAAATATCAACTCTTGGAGAATTCATGACGGATGTCTTCCGACAAGAACTAATCTTGACATAAGAGGTGTGGATTTGCACTCGCAATGAAGACCAAGAAACCGAAACTAACCTCTTCATTCATTGTCAGATTGCCAAAGAGCTATGAAATTAGATCTCCAAATGGTGGAATGTATAAGCAAGCTCAATCAATAGCATAAGAGATCTCCTAAAGTTGGTAGATGCTGGAATTATCTTGGGAGAAATGAAAATTTTATTTGATGTGGTAGTAAAGACGGCATTATAGTTCCTTTGAAGATATCGGAATGATATGGTGTTTAGCTCGAGGATGCTAGGCTTTTTTTTTCTTTTTTTTTGGATCACTAGTAGAAATAAGAAATTTGTAAAACTTAAATGGACAGATTGGATTTGTCACCCAAATTCAATTTTATCCAATACATTGTAATTATTTTTTATTGCTCTAGTTTTTTGCTAGTAGCTTAATTCGAATTTCCGTTAAAAATCGAAGGAAATGTGAAAAAATAAAAACTTAATGAAGACAACCCAAAGACAACTCTTAAATTTTATATGTTTGATAAAACAATAAGGTGTTCAACATTAATTTTTCTTTGTTTCGCTATGTTTGTCACTCAAATATTAGATTTCTACTAATAGATGTTTAAGGAAAATAAGAGTTGAAATTTGAAGTTTCGATTAACATGGAAAGTATTAATATGAATTTATTCAAATGTTTTGATTATATTCAAACTAAAATTGGTTGCATTTTTTTGACATTTTGACCTAGAAAAACAAATACCATCTCAACGGTTGACATGTCATATACCGTCAAAGTTTGCCCCTACATGAAAAAAAATTTATGATATCACACCTGGTTTCCACAATATATTTGGTAGTACTCTTTTTTTATATAATTTTTTTAAATATAAATTTTTTTTACATATGTAGTCGTGACTCTGTTTATGAAAAAAAAGGAAAAATAAATCTTTCAACGAAAACCTTTTTTAAGAAATCGATCAATAAGATGCCTTAGGAATCTTGGATATCTCTCTTATAACTTTGAATTTCGAATTTCAATTATGAGACACAGTAGATGACTTTTTTTATTGGTGAAATCATATTAATCTTTTTGAAACAGTAATAAAAATGGTAGATGTAACAAACAACACATTTTTGTTGGAGGAAATATATGTAATGGGTAAAGATTTTAATAACCGGATATCTCTCTGAGAAGTGTTATCTTGTTTTGGGATAATACAAGAGTGGAATTCTTGTTTGAGGCAACAAATCAAGAACATGATGATAGAGAGTATTTCTTGTTGTATGTATTTTTCTCATGTGAATTGTTCTCAATGAATTTCTTCCACCCGCGCGTTGTAGCGGGATTTTAAAAAAAAATACATTTTTTAGAAGTTCAAAAATAATACGGAGTACTTCTTTAGGTCGGTCGAGTTTAGTTATAAGTACTTATAAACGTGTAAAATTGTGTAATTGTTGGGATCGATCTCCAACAAGAAGTCACACAAGATTAAATAGATAATAATAAATGTAAACGGAAAAAGCAAACAACACAACGATTTAGGTGGTTCACCTCCTCAAGGTTAATCCACAACGAAAAACTTCACTAAAACTTTAATAACAAGTTTTCACTCACAAGTTTTTCTCTCCTCTCTTTAAAATTATATAACCTACACCTCTATATATATATAGATAAGACATAACCCTAACTCTAATTTGATTCAAAATCAAATTCTTAAAATAACTCCTATTAAAATAGGCAACAAAATTTGAGTCAAATACTAACATATCCTCCCTTGACTCAAATTCCCTAAAATTTCATCTTTATCCGAGAAATGTACTCTTTTCTCGGTCTTCTCTTTATTGCTTTTGCAATAAGTCCTCCCTTGCAAAGATTCCCCTTCCAAGTAACATAGATTCTTCGAATTTTTTCTCCCACGAAGAACTAGTCGATCTCCCTTGTAAACTTTGCAAGTATCTTTTCTTCCAACATAACGGTACCCACGAGATGTCAAAACTCCTAGTGAAAGTATATTCGTTGTCGCACCCGGAATATACTTCACATTCAAAGCGGTTCTCACACTACCATCATGAAGCTTGAAGCGTACACGTCCAACACCTTCAACCTTCATTTTTGTAACACCCCCAAAATTCGTTTAGCGGAAGCGTTTTAGTTTAAGTACTGGGGTGTCACAATAATAAAGCATGCATACGTATCAGAGCTTATGATTACAACAGAACAATATATAATAAGATGCCAAAAGTTATTAATTACAAAGTTTACGATTCCTCGAATCGTATAAGTTAAAAGTAATAAGTTTACAAAAGTAGATTTCTGAAATATGACTAAAGTATTTCAGTTATACTAAAGAAATCCATGTGTTTCCAAAAAGTTGGCATCCTAACTTCAAGGGTCGCCTAGTTCTCCATGTGTGTTGGCGATTCTTATATGCGCAGCTAATTCCCTGAAAAACATAGTAAAAGTCAACAACTAGGTTGAGTGAATTCACAGGTTTTAAGGTTACACAAGTTGAATCAAGTTTGTATCACAGTTGTTATCCAACTATGTTCACAAATAGTATTGCCATAATAGTCGAGTATAAGTTTTATAGAATGTTATCCAAATACCAGTTTTGTGGGTTGTTCGCCCAAAGTTCAAGTTAAAACACGTGCTGGTCGTTCTCCAGCGAGTTACAAATACACAGTACCGGTCGTTCTCCGGTCAAATACGCACGGGTCGTTCTCCCGTCCAACAAACGCATGGGTCGTTCTCCCATCCAAGACGCACGGGTCGTTCTCCCGTCCCTTGGCCAGTCGTTCTCTGGCACTAAAATACGTGGCTGGTCGTTCTCCAGCGTTTTACACAAAAGTACCGGTCGTTCTCCGGTATACCAAACAAGTTTAAAAGTTATGTTTGTGTCGGTCGTTCTCCGACAAGTTACCAAATGTACCGGTCGTTCTCCGGTAAGATACCAAGTTAGTGTCGGTCGTTCTCCGACAAGTTACAAATATGTACCGGTCGTTCTCCGGTAAGATACCAAAATAGTTTACAGTCGTTTGCAAAACAGTTTACCGGTCGTTCTCCGGTCTAGTTAAAACAGTTTGTCGATAATTTATCCCATTAGTTCAGTGTGTCAATATGTAAATGTTAATTCGCAAACACCAGTTTGTTCAACAGTTAAATAGTTCAAAGTACTCTAATAGTTCGAGTAAACAAGTATGATAAACAATCATATAAGTAAAAGCAGTTTATGGCAATAAGTAAAATAGTTGACTATGTTTTTCACCCCTGTTCAAAAGCAGTTAAATCAGTAAAAGTAGGGGCTGTGAACTCACCTGTTGAGTTTAAGTAGTTGTGCGAGTGCTAGCAAACCTAAGCCCAAGTACGGTCTGAAATCTCCTAACGTCCTAAACGTACGAGATTTAATAAGTATGTGGATGTCTAAACTAATCATCCATGCTAGTGTTTGTACAACCAAGTCACGTCCAAATCGTTCGTTTAATGTTTATGTTTGTATTTCGTTGTTTGTGAAAACGTATACGACTCGTTGGTGAAAGTTTGAAATCAACATTTCGATAAAACAAGTATGTTTGAATTGTTTGTAAGGCTCTTGAATCGAATTTGTATAAAGATATGCGTTTCCGGTTAGTTCGACACTTAGTGAAAATAAGTTTTTAAACTTCCTGTTTTTAGCGACGTAAGGTGCGACGCTGGGTTGTTATGCGACGTAGGGTGCGACGTACGGGTCTACGTCGCATTCAGGTTTTGCGACGTCATGGGTTGCGTCGCATAGGCGACGCTCGCAATTTAATGCGACGTAGTGGTCTGCGTCGCTATGTGCGACGTAAGGAAGGGTAATGCGACGTAAAGGCCTACGTCGCAGTACTGTTTTTGGTCCCAATGCGACGTAGTCGCCTGTTCGACGAACAGCGAGAAGAAGTTGGATTTTTGGTTGATTTGGAACGTTTTCGGTTGTATAAAACATTAAAACATGTTATTCTAAGTATGTTAAACAAGAAATAGCAATTATAACTTTGAAATCTAAAGATTTGCGGGATTTGTCGGAAACTTACAGGTGTCGGATTTGAAATCCGAAAAGATGGAAATGTAGATCGGGGTCTCGTGGTCACTTTATTCCAAAGAAGCTATATGATTCGGTGCGTTTTTGTAGTAGTTTTTGTTGTTTTGGTGTGATTTTTGGTGGTGAGTTTAGAGAGAAAAGAGAGTGATGAAAGAGAAGAGAAAGATGGAGAATGAGAAAAGGTGGAGGTGGGAGTGGGGTTTTGTCCCCATTTTCTGCCTCCGTGTTTTAGTCCCGTGTTTGTTTGCCCGATCGTTAAATGTTACTTTATTTTAACTAATATGTTTTTAAATTACATTTTTCATTATATTTTAATTAGGATCTTTTTATGAAACTAAATTAATAAATTTTACAAATTTCAACTTTGTTTTATTTTAATTTTTACAAGTTTACGTTTTGCGTTATAAAATAATATGTAAATATTATCGACATAATATTTAATTGTTAACTACGTTATTTAATAATTTCGTTTTATTAAATAATTTTTGGTTCATCAACAGTCGTACATTTTTGTCGCGTTTGTTTTCAAATTGATCTGTACGTAATTACGACTACGTAATACTACGCGTACTAACTAGTTGGGCTATGCTAGACTTACCTCTAAAATGTGTTGTGAATTCACTCAAGTAGGGAATTAGCCTAATAATGCAAGTGATTAATGTTATTAATCGTGTTCAAATTTGCGAGGTGTTACATTCTCCCCATGTTAGAGAAATCTCGTCCCGAGATTTAAAATCAAGTCGGATCGCCCGCGGCGTATGTTCTCCGAATAAGTCACGTCGTCAATAATAATACCAGTTTGGGTGGCGCTCAATCGTTGCCAGAAAAGTTTTAAATCAGTTTAGTATACTCGCGGTATAGTTTAAATAGTTATGCGTTCGTTAATAGTCGAAGTTTACCAAGTGATATGTTCGAATTGACATTCGAATGAAAGAAACGTTAAATCGTAGCAATAGTTGGTAAGACATACCGTGCTTGCCATAGTCCGCAACAGTTTCCGGTGCGCGGAGGATGTATGCGCGGCTTGGGGTGTAGCCTTTGTTAACGGCGCGGTTGTTGTTCTGATTGTTGTTCCCGGTGTTGTCCTGGTTGTTGTTCAGTTTTGGACATTGATTTCGAAAGTGTCCAGATTCGCCGCACTCGTAACAGGCGTTTGATCGAGGAGGAGGGTTGGTTTTACAGTTTTGGGCCAAATGACCCCAGTTTTTGCAATCTTGGCAGAAAGCACAGTTGCCATTATGATGCATCCCGCACTTGTCGCATTTTGGTTTGTTGCCAAGATAGGTTTTGGGTCCAGAGTTGGTGATTGCGGCAAAGGCTCGGGTGTTTCCCGGGTTTCTGTTTTGTTGACCTTGACGGTCGTTACCATCATTGTTCCATTTACGTTTGTGGGTTCCTGAGTCGCCCGCATCAGTACGGGTAAGTTCAGTTTTCCCTGTGATAGCTTTCAGGGTTCCAATCTCGACCGCATCGTCGGTTAAGCTGTGAGCCAGATCCACTGCGCTCCTAAAAGTGGCGGGTTTGGAGGACATAACCATGCCTCGGATTTGTGGTGCCAAACCCCTGTTGTAACGCTCAATGCGTTTGCTCTCGGGGGTTACCATATGAGGCACCAGACGTGCAAGCTCCTGAAATCTAGTTGTGTAACCGGAAATGTCAGCTCCGATCATCTGAATGTTCCAAAACTCGGTTTCGAGTTTCTGCATCTCGTTGGGAGGGCAAAATTCCTCCATCATCATCTGCTTCAGAGTTACCCAGGTCATGGAATGAGCAGCTGGGCGTCCCATAATCTGGACTTGAGCGTTCCACCAGGTTAGCGCTTTGTCGGCTAAAGTGCAGGTGGCGTATTTCACGATCTTGTCGTTGGCGCAGTCGCTGATGTCGATGACTGATTCCATCTTTTCAATCCAGTGGACCAGGCCAATGGCCCCTTCGGTCCCGGTGAAGGTGCTGGGTTTACAAGACTGAAAGGTTTTGTAGGAACACCCCTGCTGGGTATTAGTTGGAGTTTCGCTGTTGACGGGGGTAGCTCCACTGTTGTTGGTTGGGTTTTCACGATTTCTGCTAGCCTCGTACTGAGCAATAGCCTCAGCCACGCGGCGTTCGATGATTTGTTCGGTTGTTTCTGGAGGTACAGGTGGAGAATTTTGTCGACTGTTTCGAGTCTTTCTTTGTTTAGGCGGCATGCTGACGTTCTGCGATGAAAAGATGCAGAAGTCAATGCCAATGAAAAATATGTGAGGAATAAAGTTTCACATATTTCAAGTTTTCGAGTATCAAGCAAAATTTGTCGAATCCCCATCACGTATCTTACGACTATGAAACACCCATATGTACTTAGTATGATATAATCACGTTGGCCAGGCGTCATTATATGATGCCAAATACATACTTCTTTTCATCAACCGTTTAATCACGATCAGGTTCATATGAGATCAGAGTACAATGAACGAGTCGGATGTGGTGAACAGTTCACGCGTATCGAGGTATCGTAACGATAGTTTAGATGTATGCAAATGTATGTATGCATGTACGTTCTAGCCAAGGCTATAGTCTAGGTCTCTAGGTTTCTAAGTCACCTAAAGTTTCCTAGTTCGCTATAACCATTGGCTCTGATACCAATCTGTAACACCCCCAAAATTCGTTTAGCGGAAGCGTTTTAGTTTAAGTACTGGGGTGTCACAATAATAAAGCATGCATACGTATCAGAGCTTATGATTACAACAGAACAATATATAATAAGATGCCAAAAGTTATTAATTACAAAGTTTACGATTCCTCGAATCGTATAAGTTAAAAGTAATAAGTTTACAAAAGTAGATTTCTGAAATATGACTAAAGTATTTCAGTTATACTAAAGAAATCCATGTGTTTCCAAAAAGTTGGCATCCTAACTTCAAGGGTCGCCTAGTTCTCCATGTGTGTTGGCGATTCTTATATGCGCAGCTAATTCCCTGAAAAACATAGTAAAAGTCAACAACTAGGTTGAGTGAATTCACAGGTTTTAAGGTTACACAAGTTGAATCAAGTTTGTATCACAGTTGTTATCCAACTATGTTCACAAATAGTATTGCCATAATAGTCGAGTATAAGTTTTATAGAATGTTATCCAAATACCAGTTTTGTGGGTTGTTCGCCCAAAGTTCAAGTTAAAACACGTGCTGGTCGTTCTCCAGCGAGTTACAAATACACAGTACCGGTCGTTCTCCGGTCAAATACGCACGGGTCGTTCTCCCGTCCAACAAACGCATGGGTCGTTCTCCCATCCAAGACGCACGGGTCGTTCTCCCGTCCCTTGGCCAGTCGTTCTCTGGCACTAAAATACGTGGCTGGTCGTTCTCCAGCGTTTTACACAAAAGTACCGGTCGTTCTCCGGTATACCAAACAAGTTTAAAAGTTATGTTTGTGTCGGTCGTTCTCCGACAAGTTACCAAATGTACCGGTCGTTCTCCGGTAAGATACCAAGTTAGTGTCGGTCGTTCTCCGACAAGTTACAAATATGTACCGGTCGTTCTCCGGTAAGATACCAAAATAGTTTACAGTCGTTTGCAAAACAGTTTACCGGTCGTTCTCCGGTCTAGTTAAAACAGTTTGTCGATAATTTATCCCATTAGTTCAGTGTGTCAATATGTAAATGTTAATTCGCAAACACCAGTTTGTTCAACAGTTAAATAGTTCAAAGTACTCTAATAGTTCGAGTAAACAAGTATGATAAACAATCATATAAGTAAAAGCAGTTTATGGCAATAAGTAAAATAGTTGACTATGTTTTTCACCCCTGTTCAAAAGCAGTTAAATCAGTAAAAGTAGGGGCTGTGAACTCACCTGTTGAGTTTAAGTAGTTGTGCGAGTGCTAGCAAACCTAAGCCCAAGTACGGTCTGAAATCTCCTAACGTCCTAAACGTACGAGATTTAATAAGTATGTGGATGTCTAAACTAATCATCCATGCTAGTGTTTGTACAACCAAGTCACGTCCAAATCGTTCGTTTAATGTTTATGTTTGTATTTCGTTGTTTGTGAAAACGTATACGACTCGTTGGTGAAAGTTTGAAATCAACATTTCGATAAAACAAGTATGTTTGAATTGTTTGTAAGGCTCTTGAATCGAATTTGTATAAAGATATGCGTTTCCGGTTAGTTCGACACTTAGTGAAAATAAGTTTTTAAACTTCCTGTTTTTAGCGACGTAAGGTGCGACGCTGGGTTGTTATGCGACGTAGGGTGCGACGTACGGGTCTACGTCGCATTCAGGTTTTGCGACGTCATGGGTTGCGTCGCATAGGCGACGCTCGCAATTTAATGCGACGTAGTGGTCTGCGTCGCTATGTGCGACGTAAGGAAGGGTAATGCGACGTAAAGGCCTACGTCGCAGTACTGTTTTCGGTCCCAATGCGACGTAGTCGCCTGTTCGACGAACAGCGAGAAGAAGTCGGATTTTTGGTTGATTTGGAACGTTTTCGGTTGTATAAAACACTAAAACATGTTATTCTAAGTATGTTAAACAAGAAATAGCAATTATAACTTTGAAATCTAAAGATTTGCGGGATTTGTCGGAAACTTACGGGTGTCGGATTTGAAATCCGAAAAGATGGAAATGTAGATCGGGGTCTCGTGGTCACTTTATTCCAAAGAAGCTATATGATTCGGTGCGTTTTTGTAGTAGTTTTTGTTGTTTTGGTGTGATTTTTGGTGGTGAGTTTAGAGAGAAAAGAGAGTGATGAAAGAGAAGAGAAAGATGGAGAATGAGAAAAGGTGGAGGTGGGAGTGGGGTTTTGTCCCCATTTTCTGCCTCCGTGTTTTAGTCCCGTGTTTGTTTGCCCGATCGTTAAATGTTACTTTATTTTAACTAATATGTTTTTAAATTACATTTTTCATTATATTTTAATTAGGATCTTTTTATGAAACTAAATTAATAAATTTTACAAATTTCAACTTTGTTTTATTTTAATTTTTACAAGTTTACGTTTTGCGTTATAAAATAATATGTAAATATTATCGACATAATATTTAATTGTTAACTACGTTATTTAATAATTTTGTTTTATTAAATAATTTTTTGTTCATCAACAGTCGTACATTTTTGTCGCGTTTGTTTTCAAATTGATCTGTACGTAATTACGACTACGTAATACTACGCGTACTAACTAGTTGGGCTATGCTAGACTTACCTCTAAAATGTGTTGTGAATTCACTCAAGTAGGGAATTAGCCTAATAATGCAAGTGATTAATGTTATTAATCGTGTTCAAATTTGAGAGGTGTTACAATTTTCTCTTTGTTACCAACTTTGATCTCACCGAATTGTCCCTTACCGTTTAATGTCTCAAACATAGATCGGTCGTTGCAAATGTGTACCGAAGCCGCAGAGTCTAACACCCACTTTGGTTTTTCTTCTTTCAAGATTCCACCGTTTGAAGTTTCTGCCAACATAAACTCATCATCAACATTGGTCACAACATTTGTTTCCTCGTCGCCCTTCTTCTTTCCTTTAGCATCTCGTACGCTTTTTAAATCTTTACGAAATTGAGGACAACGAAGCTGCATATGACTTCTCACCGCTGTAGTAACACTCTACATCGCTCAAGTCTCGATCTCCTCTCACTCGAGACTTTGAACGCCCTCTTGAACTACCCCGGCTGAAATATTTCCCTCATCCACGATCCTCCGTGACTAATACTTTCTCCCCACTCGAGAAACTACTAGTTCCAGTCATTCTTTCATTATCACGCAACGCTTTAAGCACATCTTCAAGTGTCAAAGTAGTCCTCCCTGTTAACATAGTCTGCACAAACGGTTTGTATGACCTAGGTAATGATGACATTAACAATAAAGCTTGTTCTTCATCCTCCATAACCTCAGCTCATCCACGTTAGACAACTGACACACCAACTGATTAAAAGAATTAATATGATCATGCAAGTTACCTCCTACTTCGAGTTTCAACGAATACAAATCTGTGACACCCTGCAAAATTTGAGTACAATTAAGTACAACAAACTCGTGAATTTTACGCTAATTTCCTGGTTAAGTTTAAACAAAACTTTTTGATGTGATGTAGGCCTAGCAAGCCCAGCACTTTTAAACCAAAAAGTATTACTTAATACGTAGTTGTTTAAAGCTACGTACAAATGTATCGGATCGAACCCGACAGAAGTAAATAACAAAACTTGGTGATACAAAAATAATTAATAATTCAATTATTAATTACGAGTGTTAATATATCTATAACATATAGATAAAATGATTTAAATATACGTTTTAAATAAAACGTATTACAAAAGAACATAAACAATTGTAAAACGTACCCAGAGATCGCAAATCATCAAAATTCTATTTTTCCCAGACATTTGAAAGTATTTGGAACATTACCTCAAAATATGAATTCATAATTTAACTGAAATTTGGCGCCCAATTGGATAAGCGCAGTAAAAAGGTACAAATGGTACAACAGTCTAAAATAATGATAACATCATTATTCTGATTTTAAATAACGTATCTGGAGAACATCCACAAAATAAAAATATAAAATGTTAAATTTTATATTGCACTAATTATACCCGTACGCGAAATTAACGGGTTAAAAACCTACAATATTTATACCAATTAAATATCTGGGAGACATAACTCAAACTGAGCCATGCCTCCCCTTTGAAATATTAAACCGTATCATGTTACTCCCTTCCTCACAATCTCAGATACGCACACACACAAACTACCAACTCTCAATTATTTGAGAGTACTGTATCTGTTCTTGATCATCTACTGGAAGGAGAAGCAGGAGAAGAAGTGAAGCACCAAAATCTTTAACTTCACAATTAACAACATAATCATCTTCATCACCATTGTATCATCACCTCCATTATCTTTTCTTCATCATCATCATCTCACGGTCATCATCATCATAATCAAAGTAAGGCCCAAAAAAAAAAAAAAAACTTTGTGTTACATACATACATTTCATATATTACTCGTATTATAACATGATCAAGCTTTATATTGTGGTTGATTATATCAAAGTTGTTGGTGATGATGATGATTAAGTGAAGCCATGAAAAACACCCCCTGTACCCAAAATAATATGTGTAATTGTGTAATAAAAAGTGAAATCGACAAAGACAAACTTAAGTAGCATTGTGTACAAGCATATGTAAAACGATTACTACTCGAATCATAACAACAACATGGAAAGATTTTGATTTCTCCTCGCACTACGAACTGAAACAGACCTGAACCAGGCCCAACCCGAACGGGTGAGCCTCTCCACCCGGACGGGTGAGTTGCTCCACCCGGACGGGTAATCATTCCATACCCGAACGGGTATGAGGCCTTACCCGGACGGGTCACATGTATCCAGCCCACCATATTTGGTAGTTTTGTAGCCCTCTGCGTCGCGGTCGTTTGGGCAGGTGGATCGTCTAAATCCGAGTTCGTATGAGGGAGATATGGCCAAAACAGTGCAGCCATGTCAAAACAGTTTCACAACGAACTTTTATATATATACATATATATACACGACGAATGTTCTTACAAAAACAAACCAAATTATGTTTTTGAAATATAATTTCAATTCCGTCATCAACGGGCCGTACTTATTTACAAAACTCAAACAAGAACACAAATCGAATACTTTGGGCAAGATTTAAACCGAATGAACACACATATGGATAGTTTATTTAAACGTCCGCTTACTTATGTAACCTCGTGTATTTATGTAACACCCTCAAATTTCGGTTTGCGGAAGCTGTCGGGTCGGGTGTCAGTAAATCAAATATCACAGCATAAGATACATAATGAACGACTCTAAATGAGACGTTTGAAAATAATTATACATTTCCAAAATAGAACGTTTACAACGTTATAAGTTTAACAGTGATTTCCAAGTACAAAATTTGAAAATGCTAAAGTAGGTGCAGAGCAGTCCCAATGGTTTGAAAATATGCGACTCGGGCTAATTAAGCCTTGAAGCAATCCTAATCCTGCTGGGCAACCTGAGAACACATGCTAAAACAGGTCAGCTATAAAGCTGGTGAGTTCATAGGAAGGTTAGTTGAAAACATAAAGTAATAAAACAATTTATGTTTTGTAAAGTTGTTTCCAAAATCAATGATTTTTGATATGTAATACGTTGAAGTTTATAACACCAATGTGTAAAAGTCTAACTTAATGTCCAAAATACCCCGATTTTGGTTGATTGCACTGTTACAAGTTACTTAGACTTGTTTGTCTTAAATTGATACAAGTTACAACGACTTGTTTGATTGAATTTATACAAGTTACAACGACTTGTTTGATTTAAGTTATACAAGTTACAACGACTTGTTTGATTTAATACTGATACAAGTTACAACGACTTGTTTGATTTAATACTGATACAAGTTACAACGACTTGTTTGATTGAAGTTGTGCCCACTGTAATACCATGGCATCGTTTTGTACCCACTTTATCGTGGTATCGTTTTGTGCCCGCTGCAATACCGCGGCATCGTTTATGAAGTGCTCGAGAGCATAGTTGAAATGTAGAGCCAGCAGTACAACGACATACTAGCTATTGCAAATATGAGCCGACCGTACAACGAAACGCGTCAGGCTTGAATGTGTGTATGATTGTATGTATACTAATATACATAAATACTATTGAAGTTAGCACCAAGTGCTAATGATAATATCTAAACATGTAGATATATATATATATATATATATAAATATATATATATGTTTGTCGAATGAGCAAACGTAAGTAACAATCATGACACGCATGAAAATAATTGATTTTATCTAAATACGTATAAGCAAATATTTAGATATTAAGTAGTACGTTGGTCCTAGGTATGAATGCTCATTACCTAGTTGAATTGTATTAGTATGAAGAATCCATACTAACATATTATGTTATCGTATACTTCTAGCCTAAAGCCTAGCAAGTATATTGAGGTTCCTGAATTGTATTGAAAATATTAGTTCCTAAAAGAGCAACTAATCCTGTAATTGTATCTATATCATCTAGTGTAGGTAGAACTAACTAGTTCTAATGTATTGGATAATATTGTCCCGCGACAATATGGCCAATGAATAGTACTAACTATATCGAGTTATGTCTAGGAAATTGTTTTCCAACAATCTGATAGTGTACGATTGTGACCTATCTAGATTAGGTCTTGATATTGTTCCAAAACGACGTGTTGGGTGTAATTCCTAAGTATTACACATTTGTATTACATACAGTAATATAATTGATTGTGAATTATAAAAGATTATTAATATAATTCGAAAACAGTTGTTGTGCATGTGTTTCACCCCAAAAAAAACAGTAAAACAGTTGAAAGAGTGGGGCTATGAAACTCACCTGTGAGTTGTTAGCGATACGATGATACGCGCGACGTCCGAATGGTAACCTTCTAGTGTCCTAAACACGTGAGGTTATATAAGTATGAGACAAATCAGTTTGTCTAAGCGAGTTGTTCATGTATGCATTTGTTGTTGAAGTCTGGGAATGGTGTACGGGGGTCCGGGGGCAGCGCCCCTGGTTAGCGGGGTCCAAGGGGCGGCAGCCCCTGGCGGGGTCCAAGGGGCAGAGCCCCTGGCTGGGGTCGAGCTGCCAGGTCAGCTTGGAAAATTTTTATTTCTACTATATTGCTTTAAGGAAAAACGCATCTGGACTTGAAATTGGGTGAAATCAAGTGATAAAATTTAGGGTCTCGACACTTAGTGGAAATGTGAGTTTTTAAACTTTCTGTTTTCTGCGACATAACATGCGACACAAAAACGTGTCATGCGACACAAGGGTTGTGTCGCATGGAGTGCGACATAAGAGCTCTGCGACACAGTGGTTGTGTCGCAAAAGCTTGCGATGCTAAATCAATAGCGACATAAGGGTTGTGTCGTATGGAAATACGACACAAGGTGCGACATAGAGTACGACACAAGCGTTGTGTCGCGTGGGTAGTTTATGCGACATAAGATACGACACAAATGGAATTATGCGACACAACATGCGACACAAGCGTTGTGTCGCATGGATGAACACCAGCCCAGAAACTCGCGGCTGTCGCGTTTTTCCGATCAAAATCGCAAATCTAACGTATTTTCAAGCTGTAAAATCATGTTTTCTTTGTTGTTTAGGTTATAACTAAGTTGTGTAAGCATTATTACACCCAAACATTACACCAAAATGATTAGATCTAAAGATTTAGAAATTTCTTACAATTGCGAATCGAGGCCAAACGAGGAAGAAAACGAAGGTGTGGCCTTTGTTAATGTTGCTCCTCTCTTGTTGGTGATTCCGAAAATGTAAATTTCGTGTGTCGATTTGTAGTTCCGAAAATTTGTGGTAATTGGGTGGAGAGTGTTTGTGTGTGAAAAGAAAATGAGATAGAAAGAAATGAAATGAAATGGGAGGGGTTTGGGGGGGTTGGGTGGCTGATCCAAAGGGGTGGGGAGGAGTTTTCCCCCACTTCGTTCCTATTTTGCAGTGTAAAATACCCGTATTTTGTACCCGAATAATATATATAAATTTAATATTTTTAGATTTATATTTCCGCTCTTTCGATTAGTAATTAATTAAATTAAAAATAGTTTTATTCAATTTAAAATCTAATGTGACTTCAAATGGTTTTATTTGTGATTATTACATAATCACTATTCATTATATAAAATGTAAAGTTTTCGCTCGCTGAGTTATAATTGTATATAATAATACAATTATAAAAAGTTTAAATTAGACGCGCAAGTTGACTTTTTGACCAGGTGTTACATTCTCCCCCTGTTAAGAAAATTTCGTCCCGAAATTTAAAATGAGGTCGGGGTCGCGCGTGGTCTGGGGAGCAATGCACGTACGAGGTATTTGTCGAAAAGATTGCAGACATATCATGCCTTATAATGGAGTTGAATGGCAGTCAATCCCAGACTGAGTCGCGGTTTATCGTTGTAGTCATATTCTGACCATATTGTTTGTCGGGTGTATGATTATTTTGTGATTGCTAGATAACCGTTTACGTCGTAGTCCATTCGGGACTAGATATTTGTCACATAGTGACCGTTTAGTGAATAGTCCTATCAGGACTAAGTAGTTGGTGAATGTTCAGTCGGTTAGTCTGCTGAAAGCAAGCTTTTAAGTTTTACTTGGGTCTAGGTCACTAGCCCTATGATGTAATCGACATTAAGTCAATAAAATGATATCGGGGATAATAAGTACGTGTTGAACGGACCTATAATTGAAGAGCCATGTTTTCGAGGAGAGATTGTACTTACATTATTGTTGGAGATTTATTTGGTTTACTCGGAGTCGATAAGGTGAATTTTGCGTCTTTTTGGGCAGTCCTTCTTGTAATGACCAGGTTCCTTACATTTGAAGCATATCCTTCGAGAGTCGGGATTGGCGGGAACTCTGCAGTCCCGGATTACATGTCCATATCGTTGGCATCTTTCGCAGGGTAATCCGCAAATTCCGTCATGATGACGTTTGCAGCCGTGACAAAATGGTTTGTTACCCACATAGCCTTGTCGGTCGTTGGGTTCAGCAGCGTAGGACCTCAAGGGTTCAGGTTGATTCGTTGGATTTTGGCTAGAGCTGGAACTTCCATTCCCTTTTTCTTGATTGTTTTCCGTTGCAGGTGGCCCGCGTCGAACCACTTGTGCCATGAGTCTGTGGGCCATGCGAATAGCCTCTTCAAAAGTAGTGGGTTTAGAGGCGGTGACCATTCCCTCAATTAGCAACGGGAGTCCACCAATGTACCTCCCGATTCGTTTGTTTTCAGGGTTTACTATGTTTGGACAAAGGGATGCTAGTTGTTGGAAACGATTGGTATATGTTTCGATGTCGTTGTCTTTTACGGTGAGAAACCAAAGTTCGTCCTCGAGTTTGTGAAGTACTTCGACGGGGCAATACTTGTCCTTCATGATTTGTTTCAGGTCTTCCCACGAAAGTTCGTGAGCAGTGTCGATTCCTACAGTTCGGGCGTGAAAATTCCACCAGGTAGAGGCATCATCCTGGAGGGTATATGTGGCGTACAAGACTTTGCAGTCGTCGGGGCAGTTGCACATGTGGAAAATAGATTCCATTCTCTCGAACCATCGAATTAATCCGACAGCTCCTTCAGTCCCGACGAAGTTTGGGGGTTCGCACCTCAGGAAATCCCTAAAAGTGCAAGGCTTTACTTGGTTCTGAGCAGCTAGGGTCGCAGTCACTGCTTGATTAATGATTTGATCTTGCTCAGCTCGAGTGAAAGTTGGTCGTTTAGGAGGCATGATTCTTGAACAAGAATGAAATGACAAAGTGTGAGATCTTTAATCAAAGATGATGATTATTACAATGACATAAGTAGCTAACTTGAGTTGGAATTTATGATACACGGGATCCTACGATCCTTGACGTTGAAGTTTTTGATATTGTAGGTGGCAGGCTCATCACTGCCCTTTTGTATTGTTGGTACAACAGTTTAAGTAACCGTTGTTTAGTTTTCTTTAGTTAAGCTATCATGAATCTCATGTTTTTCGAGTGTTGTGACCAGTTGAGTTGTAGTTTCTAGTTGCGGTCGTACCATGATCGAATTGTGTTTTCTATGTAGTCAATCCAAGATTATGTTGTTGTGAGTAGTCCAATGGACTATATCGTAGTACTAGAATATCGTACGGCCATTCATGCCTGTGTATGTGACAACTACAGTGTCCTCGGTGGTGTTGAAGCAGGGTCCACCAACACAACCCATGTGTGTGGTGACATCATTGTGTATTTATTGATTAAAGCATTACATGCTTAATTGGTCGTATATACATATATGGTGTACACGTAACTATACCAGTATACGTTCATAATAAAAGTCAGGTGTGGCACCTCGTGCCCAGTTAAGTAAGTGTATATGTATATATGTAAGTCGTACATGCAACTATAACAAGTCTACATGTATAATTGAAGTAGCACCTAGTGCTATAATGCAGTGCTATCAGCACAGTAATTGAGATACTAGTGTTTTGTAATTGTAGTACCAAAGTACCATGAAACGCAGCACCACGTGCTGTAATGAAGTGCCCGCGGCATTGAAATTGTAGTACCCATGTACTATGAGTGTAGCATCAACATGCTATAATTTGTAGTATCGACATACTATGAGGATTGCACTAACGTGCCCAAATGGCGGTATCAACATACCGTGTGATTGCAGCACCACGTGCCGTGTGTTGTTTGATTGTAGCCCTAAGGCCAAATGTGTGTTGAAGTTATGTGTTTTCCCAAATGTAGCACAGAGGCTAGAATGTGAGTGCCCAACGCACTGAGGTGTTGAATCAATTGATCTAAATGATCAAGTAATGATTGAAATAATTAATTTATCGTGGACTTAGTCAACACTAATCCAATTGCAATCCATACGGTTATGGTTGAAAAGTTTTAAATCTGTTTTAAGTTTCGTGGACGTTTAGCATGTGTGGGTTTCCATTCCCATTAAATACGGTTGTACCTCCTTCCCGAGGTTCAGTGATATATGTGATATCCTCCTATGCGTACATAAGGAGAAAGTGTCGAGTCGTAATAGTTAGGAAGACGGCGATGTGCCTCTTCACGAGTAAATGATAGTACAGCGGAATTGAGTCGTATATACCCAGTATATATTTGATACGTAGAAGTAGTATACATGTAAGGCCTATTAATATATACCTATAGTACATATAATAGCCTAGGATATCTAGCACAAAACAATCAGAGTCAACTAGTGCATTCCCAACTCAGTATAACCCCTTTCAAATCTTACATCATCTTTGCTTAATTGTACATAGTTAGCTACGCTATGTTAAATTAAGTTCGTATGATGTAATCCCTGAACTAGTTATACCTAATAAGGAATACTGCCTAACGGTCATAGTCTAGGCCCACTAAATGCAACCTAGTTCACTATAACCTTAGGCTCTGATACCAATCTGTAACACCCTCAAATTTCGGTTTGCGGAAGCTGTCGGGTCGGGTGTCACTAAATCAAATATCACAGCATAAGATACATAATGAACGACTCTAAATGAGACGTTTGAAAATAATTATACATTTCCAAAATAGAACGTTTACAACGTTATAAGTTTAACAGTGATTTCCAAGTACTAAATTTGAAAATGCTAAAGTAGGTGCAGAGCAGTCCCAATGGTTTGAAAATATGCGACTCGGGCTAATTAAGCCTTGAAGCAATCCTAATCCTGCTGGGCAACCTGAGAACACATGCTAAAACAGGTCAGCTATAAAGCTGGTGAGTTCATAGGAAGGTTAGTTGAAAACATAAAGTAATAAAACAATTTATGTTTTGTAAAGTTGTTTCCAAAATCAGTGATTTTTGATATGTAATACGTTGAAGTTTATAACACCAATGTGTAAAAGTCTAACTTAATGTCCAAAATACCCCGATTTTGGTTGATTGCACTGTTACAAGTTACTTAGACTTGTTTGTCTTAAATTGATACAAGTTACAACGACTTGTTTGATTGAATTTATACAAGTTACAACGACTTGTTTGATTTAAGTTATACAAGTTACAACGACTTGTTTGATTTAATACTGATACAAGTTACAACGACTTGTTTGATTTAATACTGATACAAGTTACAACGACTTGTTTGATTGAAGTTGTGCCCACTGTAATACCATGGCATCGTTTTGTACCCACTTTACCGTGGTATCGTTTTGTGCCCGCTGCAATACCGCGGCATCGTTTATGAAGTGCTCGAGAGCATAGTTGAAATGTAGAGCCAGCAGTACAACGACATACTAGCTATTGCAAATATGAGCCGACCGTACAACGACGCGTCAGGCTTGAATGTGTGTATGATTGTATGTATACTAATATACATAAATACTATTGAAGTTAGCACCAAGTGCTAATGATAATATCTAAACATGTAGATATATATATATATATATATATAAATATATATATATGTTTGTCGAATGAGCAAACGTAAGTAACAATCATGACACGCATGAAAATAATTGATTTTATCTAAATACGTATAAGCAAATATTTAGATATTAAGTAGTACGTTGGTCCTAGGTATGAATGCTCATTACCTAGTTGAATTGTATTAGTATGAAGAATCCATACTAACATATTATGTTATCGTATACTTCTAGCCTAAAGCCTAGCAAGTATATTGAGGTTCCTGAATTGTATTGAAAATATTAGTTCCTAAAAGAGCAACTAATCCTGTAATTGTATCTATATCATCTAGTGTAGGTAGAACTAACTAGTTCTAATGTATTGGATAATATTGTCCCGCGACAATATGGCCAATGAATAGTACTAACTATATCGAGTTATGTCTAGGAAATTGTTTTCCAACAATCTGATAGTGTACGATTGTGACCTATCTAGATTAGGTCTTGATATTGTTCCAAAACGACGTGTTGGGTGTAATTCCTAAGTATTACACATTTGTATTACATACAGTAATATAATTGATTGTGAATTATAAAAGATTATTAATATAATTCGAAAACAGTTGTTGTGCATGTGTTTCACCCCAAAAAAAACAGTAAAACAGTTGAAAGAGTGGGGCTATGAAACTCACCTGTGAGTTGTTAGCGATACGATGATACGCGCGACGTCCGAATGGTAACCTTCTAGTGTCCTAAACACGTGAGGTTATATAAGTATGAGACAAATCAGTTTGTCTAAGCGAGTTGTTCATGTATGCATTTGTTGTTGAAGTCTGGGAATGGTGTACGGGGGTCCGGGGGCAGCGCCCCTGGTTAGCGGGGTCCAAGGGGCGGCAGCCCCTGGCGGGGTCCAAGGGGCAGAGCCCCTGGCTGGGGTCGAGCTGCCAGGTCAGCTTGGAAAATTTTTATTTCTACTATATTGCTTTAAGGAAAAACGCATCTGGACTTGAAATTGGGTGAAATCAAGTGATAAAATTTAGGGTCTCGACACTTAGTGGAAATGTGAGTTTTTAAACTTTCTGTTTTCTGCGACATAACATGCGACACAAAAACGTGTCATGCGACACAAGGGTTGTGTCGCATGGAGTGCGACATAAGAGCTCTGCGACACAGTGGTTGTGTCGCAAAAGCTTGCGATGCTAAATCAATAGCGACATAAGGGTTGTGTCGTATGGAAATACGACACAAGGTGCGACATAGAGTACGACACAAGCGTTGTGTCGCGTGGGTAGTTTATGCGACATAAGATACGACACAAATGGAATTATGCGACACAACATGCGACACAAGCGTTGTGTCGCATGGATGAACACCAGCCCAGAAACTCGCGGCTGTCGCGTTTTTCCGATCAAAATCGCAAATCTAACGTATTTTCAAGCTGTAAAATCATGTTTTCTTTGTTGTTTAGGTTATAACTAAGTTGTGTAAGCATTATTACACCCAAACATTACACCAAAATGATTAGATCTAAAGATTTAGAAATTTCTTACAATTGCGAATCGAGGCCAAACGAGGAAGAAAACGAAGGTGTGGCCTTTGTTAATGTTGCTACTCTCTTGTTGGTGATTCCGAAAATGTAAATTTCGTGTGTCGATTTGTAGTTCCGAAAATTTGTGGTAATTGGGTGGAGAGTGTTTGTGTGTGAAAAGAAAATGAGATAGAAAGAAATGAAATGAAATGGGAGGGGTTTGGGGGGGTTGGGTGGCTGATCCAAAGGGGTGGGGAGGAGTTTTCCCCCACTTCGTTCCTATTTTGCAGTGTAAAATACCCGTATTTTGTACCCGAATAATATATATAAATTTAATATTTTTAGATTTATATTTCCGCTCTTTCGATTAGTAATTAATTAAATTAAAAATAGTTTTATTCAATTTAAAATCTAATGTGACTTCAAATGGTTTTATTTGTGATTATTACATAATCACTATTCATTATATAAAATGTAAAGTTTTCGCTCGCTGAGTTATAATTGTATATAATAATACAATTATAAAAAGTTTAAATTAGACGCGCAAGTTGACTTTTTGACCAGGTGTTACAATTTAGGATACTAGGAGATTAATATTTGGAACACACGCGCATTTAGAAATGCTAGCACCCAAAGGTGAGTTCACAGCCCCTACTTTACAATGTTTTATGCTTTTAAAACTTGGGGTGAGAAACATAGCTAATGTTTTACTATAACATGCAATAACTGTTCATAATTGCTTTGGTGCCTATGTGTTACTTAATTGCTTAAGTATTTATGTGCTACTGATTATACGAATGACTTCATACTATGTTGGCATACTACTTGTGTATACTTATATGTTGTTGAATAAACAACTCTTAGGATTTACCATCCTACATAACCCTTATCTTATGATACGTAACTTTTGATTAGGATACTTACCTTCCTACAGACTGTTATGAGCAACTGTATTTGACACTCATGACAATAAGTTTTAAATGGACATGGTTTAACAAACCACTTTACAAACATAAAACCTGTGAATTCACTCAACAATTTTGTTGACTTTTTACTATGTTTTTCAGGTAATTCACAGCGCAAGTAAGAACGCATACTTACGGAGTTAGGCGACCCATGACGAATTAGGATGCCACATTTTGGGACAAACAAGGATTTATTTTGTATAACTAATACTATTTCTACGACTTGACAAGTCGCAGTTCTTTGTAAACCAACTATTTTCATAAATGGCATCTTAATTTACTGTTCAGCAATAATCATAAGCTCTGATCTGGCATGATGTTCAACGTTAACGTCAGCACCCCCGCACATACTAATGCTTTCGCTAATCGCGCGTTGACCGCGTTGACCGAATTTGGGGGTGTCACAAAATCCATCTTCATATATAGCCGATTCGTCAATGACTTGGATGCATAAATACTCGTGAGCTTATCACATATATCTTTTGGCGTGTTCTCCTTCAAAACGCTATATTTGATCTCAGGAGCAAGTGCCAACCTAATTGTACTCGAAGCTTTCTTCTGCATCGTCCCCCAAACATCTTCTTTCATCGTTTCCGGTCGTGTCTCTAACAAAGCTTCATCAATACCCTGTTGAACCAACACATCTTCTATAGTCATCTTCCAAACCATGAAATCCATCTTTCCATCGAATATTGGAATCGAGAACTTTGACGTATCACTAGCCATCTCAACAAATCAACCTTAGAGCAATAAAAAACCGACAAAAATTACTCCGAATAATAACTAAAAAAAACCCGAATGTGTCCAAAAATTCGAAAACCTATAACTCTCTGCCAACAACTCAAATTACAAATCCCTGCGGTCAAAACTTGTATCTGTTTGTCTTGAATCCGCTATCCATATATCACGACGATCCAACGGTTAACGAACCTGCAACGTTCGTTTCCCCACAGCTGCGCTTAAACCGACGAAAAAACCCTACTGCTAATTCGACAATTAATATCTCCAAACCTGTACTTTCAATCGCAAATCCCAACGGTCAAACTATAGATCTATGTGTTATAAACCCACAGTAAAAGTTTCACAAAGATCCAACGGTTGACGAACTCAGATCGTCAATTTTCCTAACGCTGCGCAAAAAAGTGACGAATCAGAAAAACGAATTTTCCATCTTCGTATTAGCTTCCTCCGGGTTGTGTGATTCCTCTCTACTAACCTTGATCTGATACCACTTTGTTGGGATCGATCTCCAACAAGAAGTCACACAAGATTAAATAGCTAATAATAAATGTAAACGGAAAAAGCAAACAACACAACGATTTAGGTGGTTCACCTCCTCAAGGTTAATCCACAACAAAAAACTTCACTAAAACTTTAATAACAAGTTTTCACTCACAAGTTTTTCTCTCCTCTCTTTAAAATTATGTAACCTACACCTCTATATATATAGGTAAGACATAACCCTAACTCTAATTTGATTCAAAATCAAATTCTTAAAATAACTCCTATTAAAATAGGCAACAAAATTTGAGTCAAATACTAACATTAATTTTGTCAACATGACAACCTGACTAATCTCTAAATCTGACCATCGAATTTGAATCATCTAGATTTCTATGTAACAAGTACAATATATTTTTATCCATATAATTGACTCAACTATGGGTAATATTGTTTTTCTCGAATCTTAATTCAAACTCAAACTTATTTTATAAAGCTTATATGACTAATAACATAGATTCCTTATATGACTAATAACATATATTAATGTAATCAATAGAAATGTGTGAATTTTATTGATGGTCATAGTAATTATTTATTTAACATGATAAATCTTTAAAATTTGATTAAACCTATTAACAATGTAGATATTTGGAGAAAAGGAAATGAAATTTTTATTTTCTATTCTTTTATCTAAGTAGAATATCATGAAATAAAATGTAAAGAAAAAAAGAAAAGAAAAGGCTAAGCTCTAAAATAGTAGATGAAAAATTAGTATATAATATTTTCATTGAGTTGAAATAGTAAATATATGAATTTGAATAGGTTGTGAATAGAGTACAATAACTTTGGTGAGTAAATGTACGAGTTTGAATAGGTTGTGAATAGTGTTGGTGATTGTATGCATGTAAATATATGAGCACCCAAACATAATGGAATTCATTGAAATTCATGGTCCAATAATGCCTCCATTATTCTTTTGAGGTTACTTGATCTTTAGTATACATGGATCATTAAACTAATAATGGCCATAAAGTTCCACCATTTATGCCAATTAACTGTTACAATAAAATGGGTATAAATTACCACCAGACTCATCTATATGTTTTTGGACTATCTCTGTTTTAAACTCACGAGGTCTAAACTAGACTCATATCTGTTTCAGACTCAAGAAGTCTAATTCTAGACTCGTATCTGTTACCGACTCTTGAAGTCTAATTCTAGACTCTGTTTAGACTCATGAAGTCTAATCCTAGACTCATATCTGTTACAGACTCATGAAGAGGGTGTTTGGGATTTCTTATTTTACCTACTTATTTGCTTATTGCTTATTTTTACAGCAGATAAACAAAAACAAACACCTTTCAGAAAACTGATTATCTGCTTATTTCTTAAGGATTAAGCACTTAAAAATAAGTATGTAGACAAATACTTTTTTTTTTAAGCAAGATAGTACTTACAAATAAGCAATCCCAAACACCCCCGAAGTCTAATTATAGACTCATATCTTATTAGGCACGTGGTTTTGGGTCAGAGATGTTATTAACTTGATGGGCGTACACTCCGTACCTCCTACCAAAATTTCAAGTGTTCACGGTTCCGTTTGATTTGGTTTTTGGAAAAAATCGAATTGAATATTTCAGTTTTTCAGTAATTAAAACCGTTCGATTTCGGATTCTCTACGATTCGGTTTTGCGATTTCGATTCGGTTATTTTCGGTTAATATATGAATTCTAAACTTTCTTTGAAATAAAATTTTTAAGGCAGTTTAATTTTTTTATTTCCATTGTATAGTTAATTTATTTGTTCTATTTTATCATGTTTATAGTTTAATTATAAGTATATAGTTATGAATGTAGTTTTTGTTTAGTTAATTAGGAACTATGGATTAAACTAGAATATCAAAATTGGTTGATAAAGTATTTGATAAATAATATTATAACACTCCATAATTTAAGACACATTTTTTTTTTTTTACTATTCGGAAGCGTTATCCCAATTCGAAAAGGTTTACATCATATTGACATAAAAACATCAAACCTTTAACTAATTTTTATACAATAACAAACTTAAAATACTTAGTTACAAACAAATATTCAAACTGAGTGTTATTTAACAAAACATGGTATTATCAAAACGATCAGAGTTCCAGTTGTCAAACATTTCTTCAAGCCATCATCACATGTCCAAATATCTCAAAAGTTAACCTGCAAGATTATGGTGGGGAATTAGCACGAAGCTAAGTGAGTACACTAAGTCTTACAATCTAACTTAGCATAACAATCAATCACAACAATCAACTAAAATAAACAATCAAAACAGAGGATCGGTGGTTCTTGAGATACCCTCAGTCCGCGGTGGCACTTCAAGAACACTTAATAATCAACTGCAGGCCAATACAGAGATTTTACCGATAGTTTATTGCTATCTTTAATCAATATGGACTAATTCACAACGAATGTTCATCCAACCCATAAAGATTAACCTATAGCGACTAAACCCAACATAATTGACCTCTATCATTCCAACCTATCATGTAATCATTCACTAGAAATCAATCAATCTATAAATCAACTAGTACTATCAATAATTCTATCATCAACTTATCAATAATTCAATCAATACTATCAACTTAAAATTGATGTAACTAACTGTTAACACCAAAATTAAACTGTGAGAACCAGTCCACTCACTTGTCTCGTTTCAGTCTCCAAACTCAAAGATCTTATTTTATTGAGTCTTCGGTGCCTCTGTAAACACAATCAAAACACAAGTTAATAACTTGTTTCATAATTCAAATTATATCTATACTTAAATACTTACATCAATAATCAAGAAATATCAATGGATAAATGATATAAGTATTGAATTCTAACAATTTCACAAAACATCAAATTTGTCAAAATAACAAAGACAAACGCGATCCAGGTCAGATGTTCGGGATCGCGTTCCCCTTCACAAAAGTTTCTGTTACCGAAAACCACTGAGCAACGCGATCCGGTTAGTGGGTCAGGATCACGTTCACAAGAAAAAATGCGAAAAATTCAGTTTATAACTACGTAACGCGATCTAGCTCAAGGTGGTGGGATCGCGTTCGCATGCCCAAAATCACCTGCAACAACCTGCACGAACCCTAACTCCATTTTTACCACAATATCATCATCAAACTCAGATTTGAGCTATTCCAAGGGTTACACAAACTTCCAATATCATCTAATAGTATCATACAACAAGTATTCAAGCATCAAATCCATATAATTCAACTAAATTCACATATAACCTAATTCATTCATTTAGGTTAAACAAGAACTTACTTACATGATAATGAACAAGAAGATGATTATCAAGATGATGATGATGATGAGATTAAGACTTCAATCTTCAATCTTGATTTAACTTGATGAATTAATCACTAACTATGTGTGTGAGTGTTTGAGAGGATTTGATACAACGATGAAGAACAAGGAATTAGGATAAAATTTAGGTCGGTACCTACTTTATTAAACCAACTCATCCTTATTTTTCAGTGTAAATATTATACCCCTTTTGACCTATTGTCTGGAACCTCAATTTCAAATGCGAGAAAATTATTTTATTTTACCGTCACCTAAAATTATCTAAAACAGCTAACATTTTAATAGTCACAATATTTCCTGAGGCTCGTTTACCTATTAAATTTAAAATCAAACACAGGTAAAAATTATAAATCGCATAAATAATTTAAAGAAAATACCTTTTTCTTCTAGGCCCGATTTGGGGATGTTACAAATCACCCCTCCTTAGAAAGATTTCGTCTCGAAATCTAACTAGACACAAATAAACTAGGGTATCTAACCCGCATACTCTCCTCCGTTTCCCAAGTGAGATCCGCACCCAAACTATGTTTCCACTTAACCAAAACCATAGGAATTTCTTTTCTACGTAATTTGGTCACTTTTCTATCTAAAAGCTCGACAGGTTCCTCAACCAATTTCTTACTTGAGTTAACACGAAGATCTTGCAAGGGAAGGATTTGGGATTGATCCTCCACATTGCATTTTCTTAAATAGCAAACATTAAAAGTATCATGAATACCGGCTAATTCAGGCGGAAGATCTAAAGAAACCGATTGTTCATTAATCACCTGACGGATTCTAAATGGGCCAATATATCGGGGAGCTAACTTCCCACGTTTACCAAATCTAATAACACCCTTCCACGGAGAAACCTTTAAATATACAAGTTCCCCTTCAACAAAAACAACAGGTCGCCTACGTGGGTCAGCATACTGTTTCTGTCTATCACGTGCTGCTTTCAGTTTCTCACGAGCAATCTTAACTTTGTCAGCTGTAATTTGAACTATATCGGGACCCGCAAACTGTTTTTCTCCCGCTTCTAACCAACATGTAGGTGTTCTACAACGGCGCCCATACAACATCTCATATGGCGGCATACCAATGCTAGAATGATAAGAATTATTATAAGCAAACTCTATCAATGGTAAGTGTGAATCCCAAGAACCGCCATACTCAAGTACACAAGCTCTCAACATATCCTCGAGTGTCTGAATAGTACGCTCTGACTGCCCATCTGTCTGAGGATGATAAGTTGTGCTAAGATTAACTCTGGTACCTAATTCACGTTGCAAACTCTGCCAAAAACCAGAAACAAACCTGGAATCTCTATCGGAAACAATGGATAAAGGAATACCATGTCTAACAACAATCTCATGAATGTACAATTGAGCAAGTCGAGTCAAAGATGCCGTCTCACTGGTGGCTAGAAAATGTGCACTCTTGGTTAATCTATCAACTATCACCCATATCATATCATTACCTTTTTGAGTGCGGGGAAATTTGGTAACGAAATCCATAGTAATGTGCTCCCATTTCCATTCCAGAATATCTAACTGTTTCAATGAACCATAGGGCTTCTGATGTTCTGCTTTAACCTGGGAACATATATGACAAGTCTCCACCATTCGAGCAACATCGGTTTTCATAGTTGGCCACCAATACAATGGTTTCGAATCATTGTACATTTTCGTACTCCCTGGATGAACAGATAACCTCGATTTGTGTGCCTCTGACAATATCAAATCCCGAAGTCCCCCAATCAATGGAACCCAAACCCGTGACTGGAAAGTTTTCAATCCTCGAGAATCATCAATCAATAAATCTTTCCGTTTCAACAAAATCTCAAATTTTAAATTTTGATTCAACAATGCCTCTAACTGTGCAGCTTTCAACTGAGAAATCAAATCAGAAGATATTTCTAAACGCATAAAATAAATTCGGTCGGAAGGTACATTTTGGCTTAAAGCATCGGCAACCACATTAGCTTTACCCGGATGATATCGGATTTCACAGTCATAATCCTTAATCAACTCCAACCATCGGCGCTGTCTCATATTAAGTTCTTTCTGAGTAAACATATACTGGAGGCTTTTATGATTTGTACATACAACACAACTAGTACCGTATAAATAGTGTCTCCAGATTTTCAACGCAAACACCACAGCTGCAAGCTCTAAATCGTGAGTAGGATAATTTCTTTCATGAGTTTTAAGCTGACGAGAAGCATATGCAATAACACGATCATGTTGCATCAAAACAGCACCCAAACCCGCATGAGAAGCATCACAATAAACCACAAAATTATCAGAACCGTCAGGTAGTGCTAACACTGGAGCCTGACACAACAACTGTTTAAGAGTCTGAAAAGATGATTCCTGTTGATCACTCCACTCAAATTTAACATCTTTCCTAGTTAACTTAGTTAACGGGCCAGCAATTTTGGAAAAATCTTTGATAAACTTCCGATAATACCCTGCTAAACCAAGAAAACTTTTAATCTCAGAAGGAGTTTTAGGAGCATTCCAATTCATAACGGCTTCCACTTTAGAAGGATCCACTTTGACTCCATATTTACAAATAATATGACCAAGAAACTGTACCTCTCGAAGCCAAAATTCACACTTGGAAAATTTTGCATAAAGACTTTCTCTTTTAAAAATATCAAGAATCAATCTCAAATGATGTTCATGCTCAACCTCCCACTTAGAATAAATCAAGATATCGTCAATAAATACAATCACAAACTTGTTTAGAAAAGGTCGACAAACTCGATTCATTAAATCCATGAAAATAGCAGGAGCATTTGTCAATCCAAAAGGCATAACTAAAAACTCATAATGATCGTACCGGGTACGAAAAGCAGTCTTAGGAACATCTTCCTCACGAACTCGTACCTGATGATAACCGGATCTCAAATCAATCTTAGAAAAATAGGATGATCCCTGTAACTGATCGAATAGCTCATCAATTCTAGGCAATGGATATTTGTTTTTCACCGTTCTTTTATTGAGCTCTCTATAATCAATACACATTCGCAAAGTACCATCCTTTTTCTTTACAAACAAAACCGGAGCACCCCACGGGGAAGAACTCGGTCGAATAAACCCTTTATCTAACAGTTCCTGAATTTGACCCATCATCTCACGGATTTCAGAAGGAGCTAATCTATAAGGAGACTTAGCTACAGGAGTCGAACCAGGAATCAAATCAATCTGAAATTCTACATCTCTTACAGGGGGTAAACCAGGTAATTCATCCGGAAAAACTTTCGGGTATTCAGAAACCACCGAAAAATTGGACAAAGATTTCTTTTCTAACTTGCTATCTATCACATATGCCAAATAAGAATCACATCCCTTAGATAGAGATTTCCTAGCTTTCAACAAAGAAATCAATGGTAGACTACCTTTTACTCGTTCTCCTCGAGCCATGACGTATGACCCATCAGAAATCGGAATTCTTATAATCTTTTTATGACAATCAATGTTGGCTTTATTCAAATTTAACCAATCCATACCAATAACTACATCGAAACTAGGAATTGGCATTAACAAAAAGGAGACTAGGAAATTATGACCCTCAATAAGTATACTAGCTTCAGCTACCGATGTGGTAACAGGAACTAATTTACCGTCAGTAATTTCAACTTCTAAAGGTTTAACAATCAAAGAGGGGATCAATTTCAGTCTATCACAAAAGTTCACAGATATAAACGAACAATTGGCACCAGAATCAAACAATACACAAGCTGGTACAGAATTTATGAGAAATGTACCAGTGATGACATCTTCAGTGGTGACAGCCTCATCAACTGTCATTCGGAAAGCTCGGCTAGCGGCTACAGGAGGATTCTTCCTCTTTTGACCAGAAGATGACGAACCTTTACCCGTACCCATACTCTGTCTCTTCGCCTCTGGACAATCCCCTGCACGATGCCCTTCTTTATGGCAATTCCAACACACGCTATTTGGGTAGGTACAATCTTTTGCAGCGTGACCAAAAATTCCACACTTAACACATCTAGATGTCTGGGGAGTACAAGGACCATTATGCCTAGCCCGACATCTATTACAATAGTTACTATCCGTTGGAATACCAGAATTCGATCTCCTATTTTGTTGACTACCTTGACCTTTCTGTTTACTCGAAGAATCTCATTTGTTTTTCTGTGAATACCTTTCTTTATTCATCACTCTTTTAGCCATAATGTCCCCATCAACCGAACGAGCTAAATCATAAGCTTGAGGAAGTGAACCTGCTAGTCTCACTGTGGTACGGTAATCAGGAGGTAATGTTTTCACAAAGTGATCAATTTTGGTCCGGTCAGTCGGAACCCACTGTTGTACAAACCGCAATTTATCTGAAAACTGCTTAATTAGTTCATCAATTGTCATTTGATCAGTCTTTTGTAAATCAAGAAACTCTTGTCTAATCCGTGAAAGATTATACTCCGAGCAAAATTGCTTACAAATTTCAGCATGAAAATCTGGCCATCTTATATCATTCAACTGTTGTGGAGATAATGGTGCAGTAATCGAATCCCACCATGACATGGCTTGACCCTTTAACAACTGAACCGCATAAGGTACCTTATCCTCCTCCTCACAATGACATACATTTAATTTTCTCTCAACATCACGAAGCCAGTCAAGAGTGACCGTAGAATCGGTACTTCCAGAATATACTGAAGGATTGCATGACATAAAGGTTTTAAGGGAGCAACCTTTCTTCAACTGTTGGAAAGGTGGAATAGGTATTTGATAACTAGTATAACCAGACGAAGGAAAAGGACCCGAGGCCTGATAAGTATAACCCTGTTGCTGCTGTTGTGAAATAAAAGGATTAGATACCGGAATCCGTGTAGAAGATACAATAGGTGGTACATTAGTCACAATATGGGGACGAGTAGAAACTGGATGTTGAGAAGATCCAGCTTGTTCTCTCTAAAGTTCCAAAACTCTATTCTCCAATCTCATAATATACTCCTGATCAGTTTCGGTTTCTCCACCGGCTAAATTAGATGTACCATTATGACCCTGGTTCTCTGGTGGTGCATCTGTCCGCGAAGTATCATTGAGAGTATGGGAAGGTGGCTCATTATCCGCCATACCTGTCATCACATCACATCTCAACATTCGTTAATTGTTAGTACTAGAACTAACCAAATCAACTATCATAACTAATCCCCACCACAAGAAATGTTTGACCAACATGACTAAGTTTAGGATTGAACACTTTAAATGCTCAATTCACCTAAACTTACGCTCTGATACCAACTTATAACACTCCATAATTTAAGACACATTTTTTTTTTTTACTATTCGGAAGCGTTATCCCAATTCGAAAAGGTTTACATCATATTGACATAAAACATCAAACCTTTAACTAATTTTTATACAATAACAAACTTAAAATACTTAGTTACAAACAAATATTCAAACTGAGTGTTATTTAACAAAACATGGTATTATCAAAACGATCAGAGTTCCAGCTGTCAAACATTTCTTCAAGCCATCATCACATGTCCAAATATCTCAAAAGTTAACCTGCAAGATTATGGTGGGGAATTAGCACGAAGCTAAGTAAGTACACTAAGTCTTACAATCTAACTTAGCATAACAATCAATCACAACAATCAACTAAAATAAACAATCAAAACAGAGGATCGGTGGTTCTTGAGATACCCTCAGTCCGCGGTGGCACTCCAAGAACACTTAATAATCAACTGTAGGACAATACAGAGATTTTACCGATAGTTTATTGCTATCTTTAATCAATATGGACTAATTCACAACGAATGTTCATCCAACCCATAAAGATTAACCTATAGCGACTAAACCCAACATAATTGACCTCTATCATTCCAACCTATCATGGAATCATTCACTAGAAATCAATCAATCTATAAATCAACTAGTACTATCAATAATTCTATCATCAACTTATCAATAATTCAATCAATACTATCAACTTAAAATTGATGTAACTAACTGTTAACACCAAAATTAAACTGTGAGAACCAGTCCACTCACTTGTCTCGTTTCAGTCTCCAAACTCAAAGATCTTATTTTATTGAGTCTTCGGTGCCTCTGTAAACACAATCAAAACACAAGTTAATAACTTGTTTCATAATTCAAATTATATCTATACTTAAATACTTACATCAATAATCAAGAAATATCAATGGATAAATGATATAAGTATTGAATTCTAACAATTTCACAAAACATCAAATTTGTCAAAATAACAAAGACAAACGCGATCCAGGTCAGATGTTCGGGATCGCGTTCCCCTTCACAAAAGTTTCTGTTACCGAAAACCACTGAGCAACGCGATCCGGTTAGTGGGTCAGGATCGCGTTCACAAGAAAAAATGCGAAAAATTCAGTTTATAACTACGTAACGCGATCCAGCTCAAGGTGGTGGGATCGCGTTCGCATGCCCAAAATCACCTGCAACAACCTGCACGAACCCTAACTCCATTTTTACCACAATATCATCATCAAACTCAGATTTGAGCTATTCCAAGGGTTACACAAACTTCCAATATCATCTAATAGTATCATACAACAAGTATTCAAGCATCAAATCCATATAATTCAACTAAATTCACATATAACCTAATTCATTCATTTAGGTTAAACAAGAACTTACTTACATGATAATGAACAAGAAGATGATTATCAAGATGATGATGATGATGAGATTAAGACTTCAATCTTCAATCTTGATTTAACTTGATGAATTAATTACTAACTATGTGTGTGAGTGTTTGAGAGGATTTGATACAACGATGAAGAACAAAGAATTAGGATAAAATTTAGGTCGGTACCTACTTTATTAAACCGACTCATCCTTATTTTTCAGTGTAAATATTATACCCCTTTTGACCTATTGTCTGGAACCTCAATTTCATTTGCGAGAAAATTATTTAATTTTACCGTCACCTAAAATTATCTAAAACAGCTAACATTTCAATAGTCACAATATTTCCTGAGGCTCATTTACCTATTAAATTTAAAATCAAACACAGGTAAAAATTATAAATCGCATAAATAATTTAAAGAACATACCTTTTTCTTCTAGGCCCGATTTGGGGGTGTTACAAATATTGTACTAATTATATGTGACACTCCTCCAAATTAGGTATATAATTATACTTAATTACATGCATTTCTTACGCTAATTCCCTACGATTGTGTTAACATAAACTTTTGATGTGATGTGAGTCTAGCGAGCCCAAAACAATAATACATGAAGTATTACATAAATTGTAATTTATAAAATTACGCGATTTTTAGCTGAAAAGTTACCGAATACGCGTCCGAATGAAAGCGACAAAATAACTAACGAAAGTCGGTGACAAAATATATAATTAATAATTCGATTATTAATTACGAGTGTTTATATATCTATAACATATAGATAAAGTGGTTCAAATATACGTTTAACATAAAACGTATTATAACACGAACAGAAACAATTCTAAAACGCGCATACGACGTCGAATCATAAAAATACAAATTTTCTCGTTCGTTTGGAAGAAGTTAGAACATTACTTCAAAATATGAAATCCTAAATTTACTAAAAATTGGCGCTCAATTAACTGCGCGCAGTAAAATGTACAAAAATGTACAACTATCAAAAATAATGATAACCTCATTATTCTGAAAACATATTACGAACCAGGAGAGCATCTACAAAATAAAAATATAAAATGTTAACTTTTATATTGCTATAATTATACCCGTACTCGAAATTGAGGTGCCAAAATTTGGCACCTACCGTCAATAATTGAGGAGACCGATTCATTTTAAACCATACTCCCTCCCTCACTTCGATCATTCTGCAAAACACACAACCATTATTCATTTTCTTTCTCTCAAAAATTTTAACAAGATCAAAGGCAGCAGAAGTAGTAGAACACAAGGCCAGAAGCTTCATCATCATCATCATCATCATCATCGTTCACCATTTCTCATCATCATTTCTCATTGTAAGAAAACTTTCAATCTTTGTTTCTTTACTTAAATTTCGTATATATATGGTGATAACATAACATAATCAAAGCATGTAACACACAAACTTGAAGATTGATGATTTGTTCTTGAAAATGGTTTTAAAACCCAAAACTTCAAATGCAAAATCGATACATGAAAACATGTTATAATGATGTTATAAGTTGTTAAAATGCTATATATTGATAGTATAAACGTTTGGGTTTGATGTACAAATGATTTGAAACCCAAAACATTCGAGTTCATATACACTCTGCACGAACAGAACCTGCAAAACCTTTGAATCCGGCGGATTCAAGCGAATCCGGCGGATTCCCAGACCGAAGCTCAGATGAATCCGGCGTATTCACGGGAATACGGCGGATTCCCATTATTAAACCAGTCGAATACGGCATATTCCTTCGAATACGGCGTATTCCCACCTCTGACCGCACACAAACCTTCGGCTAAAACGATGAACGAGTAAAAGACACGGGTGAATACGGCGGATTCAAATGAATCCGGCGTATTCCAAAGCTTCACACGAACCATCTGATGAACACACACGAATCCGGCGTATTCGATTCAATCCGGCGGATTCCCCCGAACTTGATTGAATACGGCGGATTCACTCGAATCCGGCGTATTCCGATTTTTGACTTAAATCCGGCGGATTCTTTTAAATCCGGCGGATTCCCGTGTCTGGTCAACAACTTGACTTTTAACTTAAAACACAAAGCAATTCCGTTAACGACTACAATTGTACAAGACATATACGAGACATGATAAATTGTTGAATGACACTATAAAACGAGACAAACTATGATTACGGACATTGGACTTATTTAATGCGTACGAACAATAATATATATATGCGAGAATATATATATGCAACTATATAAGTATATATGTATATATGCTTACACATTTTGGACGATTCGACAAACAAACATAACTTGGGAAAATATTATTTATTTTCAAACAACAATCATCAACGACATACACAACTTAAGAAATTGATAATTTCTTTAAACAAACAAATTATTAACGTAAGTAAATAAAGTACTTATAGTTAATACATTATTGTGTATAGGTTGACTACGTTTGGGCTACGCTATCTTATCTCGCTAGCATTCACATCCGAGCACCTACAGTGAGTTCACAAACCCCTTTTCAATGTTTTAATGTTTTAAAACCTCGGGGTGGAAAACATAGAAATCGTATGTATATTTGCATGCGACAACTGTTTGAATACTTGATGTATTTACTTAAACTATTGATGAAATGAGATTTCATGTTGTGACTGATTAAATACTGTACGTATTTGCTTAAACTGTTTATGAAGGGGTACTTCATACTTGAACTATTTGTGAAAGGGTATTTCACACAACTATCTGAACTATGTTTTTATGAAATGTTTTTCATAACTATTTTGGGAATTTAGGCAACGAATCTTGGTACAGATCTAGGCTGAACGATGTAGTGCATAAAAGACCTTATGACTACAGACTATAACCATTAGCTAAGTGACTCTAGCCACTGAGTATACGGATAGTACTATCGCCGTGACGACCCTCCTATGGATTTGGGAGCGTATACTTAATTGTCCAGCATGGCAAACAACAACAGATTAGGGTTGTGGTTTGGTTATAGGGTTAGATCGGGTTACCTTACTTGACAGGTTTAGCTCACCTTTCAAGGGATCACCGTCTAAATGTTCCCACAAAACTATTGTTTAGGAAGTGATTTCCTACGTACACTGATTTGGAAATGTTAATCCTTATTTAGGTTAACTTGTGTTTCCTGCTGATAACTGATTTGGGAAATGTTATTTGTTAATAACTTGTGTTTCCTACTACAACTACAACTGATTTGGGAAATGTTATTCGTTAATAACTTGTGTTTCCTACTTGATAAACAACACTTATTGGAAATGTTATTCTTAAATGTTTAACTTGTGTTTCCTACATAACGAACAAACTTGTGAATTCACTCAACAATTTTGTTGACGTTTTACTCTATGTTTTTCAGGGAATTAGCAGCGTAAGTAAGATCTGCATACATATCAGGACGGACTACCCTGGACTTGTTAGGATGCCACTACTTTTGGGACACTTGGATTTCCTCTGTATAACTGCAACTACTGCAGTTATACCTATGAAATCTACTTTTGATATTATGTATTTTATGAAATACTGATTTCAACTACTACTATTACTGTTACCACTTTTCAAGTGGTAATCTTTTGTAAAACTTTAACTAATGGCATCTTAATCTATTTCGTTCTGCGATAATCATATGCTCTGAGTATGTATGTAACTGTTGGTTGTTATTACTGCTCGCAGCCCCGCCACGTCACTAAGCTTCCGCAAACCACTCTAATTAACTGTAATCACCGTTTGGCGGGGTGTGACATTATATAATCTATTACATAATATATATATATATATATATATATATATATGTAGGGTTGGATTCTGGTAAGAACAAGGACATTCCGTGAGAACAGATCCTGACCTTCTAATTGATCCGATCAAAATTCCTAAAATCTGCGGTGGCATAATTGTAATATTCGTGACTTTCATATTAGAGGGATAGATCCGTCATTTACGTATTTTAGGTTTTCTTCTCCGTTCAAACACCACCGTCCTACCTTCCTCCATCATATTTCTTCTCCAAAAACCTTTCTTCTTCATCAACAAAAGCGATATACACCAAAATCAAAGCTGAAGACATCGTTTTAATTTATTCTACGTCATATTTCTTCTCAATACGCATCGTTTTAATAACTATGCTAAAACTTGTGTGTGAAGCTTCTCACAAATTAGATTCACATACTTATTTTGTGTGTGAAGCTATTTTAAAATAAAATTAACATAAAACCTTGTGTATGAAGCTTGTCACAATTAAGATTCACATAGTTATTTTGAATGTGAAGCTTCTCACAATTCAGATTCACATAGTTATTTTGAATGTGAAGCTATTGTAAAATATAATTAACATAAAAACTAGTGTGTGAAGCTTGTCACAACTCAG
Organism: Helichrysum umbraculigerum; assembly: GCA_949592205.1. Taxonomy (NCBI): domain Eukaryota; kingdom Viridiplantae; phylum Streptophyta; class Magnoliopsida; order Asterales; family Asteraceae; genus Helichrysum; species Helichrysum umbraculigerum. The sequence goes on from CATIUR010000004.1 coordinate 95,516,319, forward strand.
ATTCACATACTTATTATGAATGTGAAACTTCTCACAATTCATATTCACATACTTATTTTGAATGTGAAGCTATTTTAAAAAAAATTAACATAAAATTTTGTGTGTGAAGCTTCTCACAAATTAGATTCACATACTTATTTTGTGTGTGAAGCTATTTTAAAATAAAATTAACATAAAACCTTGTGTATGAAGCTTGTCACAATTAAGATTCAAATAGTTATTTTGAATGTGAAGCTTCTCACAATTCAGATTCACACTGTTATTTTGGATGTGAAGCTATTGTAAATAGAATTAACATAAAAACTAATGTGTGAAGCTTGTCACAACTCAGATTCACATACTTATTATGAATGTGAAACTTCTCACAATTCATATTCACATACTTATTTTGAATGTGAAGCTATTTTAAAATAAAATTAACATAAAAAATTGTGTGTGAAGCTTCTCACAAATTAGATTCACATACTTATTTTGTGTGTGAAGCTATTTTAATATAAAATTAACATAAAACCTTGTGTATGAAGTTTGTCACAATTAAGATTCACACAGCTATTTTGAATGTGAAGCTTCTCACAATTCAGATTCACATAGTTATTTTTAACATGAAGCTTCTCACAATTCAGATTCACAATTCCTTCACATACGTTTACATGTTAAGCTAAAAAACATTCAGATCACATGTAACACCCCCAAGTTTAATGTTTAGCGGAAGCAAGCTTTGGGGTGCTACTAATCAAGTAATCAAGCACAAAGAAATATAGTGAACGACTCTATATGAGATGTTCGAAAAGTATTACATTACATAAGTATTCAAAATACATAAGTGTCGAGTTCGCTAGTAAATTCTAGAGATTTTAATACATAACATCTATTACAAAAGTAATGCAGAAAAATCTCCAATGTCGGTAAATGCATGCGACTCGAGCTAGTAGGCATATCCTGCTGGGCAACCCTACTGTTGCTGTGTACCTGAGAATGCATCACTAAAAGCGTCAACCAAAAGGTTGGTGAATCTCACAGGTTTGTAGTAAATAGTCAGTTTGAACACATCAAGAAGTAAAAGTATCTGTACAGTTTTAACCAGGTAATAAGTAATGATTACACGAATGCAATCGGGTTGATATACATTGCCATGAGCATCATAGTCGAAGCTTAACACGTCAGTAAAGTACAATCAAGTACCAGTAATTTGCCCCAGTGAGTGCTAATCCAAAAACACTTATAAGTAACGAGTAAGAAACGCCAGTTTATACAGTACGGTTCGTGGTAGTGCGTGCTACCCCGGGCGGGGATTGTCAGTCCCATATGGATCCATATACTAAAACTCGCGCTTATCCTATAATTAACAACTATGATTCAGAGGCCTTCAGTGGATTAATCATAACTCCTGCAATTTAGTATATCAGTAAGTCTGTAAGTCTGTATGGTTTGTATAGTCTGTACATGTGTTCAAGTAAAAACAAGTAATGCATCTCACCCCTGAGTAAAAACAGTAAAATAGGGGCTGTGAGACTCACCTGAGTCTAGCAGAGTAAAGCAGTAGTCAAGTAGTGCGGTTCTCCGAACCAGTAACCTCTAGCGTCCTAAACGCGTAAGGTTAAGTAAGTAAATGGATATCTTAAAGATTATCCATGCTAGTTATCCACTCAACTAGTTAATGTCCATTAGTCTGTTATTTGTAATTGTTCGTATTTGTAGTCTGTCGTTGTGTATATATGGCCCGTTGGTGACGGTATGTAATAATAATTTAAGAATTATTATTACGTATTTCATTGTATCGTATACTTGTAAAGTATATTTGTAAGTCTGTTTATGTTACCGCGACGTGAAAGTGTTATTCGAGTGTAAGCTCGTAGTAGTGTGGGTGTAATCCCATTTAAGTGTGAGTGAAATCTCACATGTAGTTCCGAGTGTAATCTCGTGTATGTATGAGTGTAATCTCATAATAACGTGAGTGTAAGCTCATCCGTAATTATAAGTTGTGTTGTATACTTTCCATAGTAAAGTAGTTTCATATATACTTCCCAAAGAATATGTATATCATGTAAGTGTATTGTCGTATAAGGTATAGTTGTTGTATGTATTCAATACTTAGTGTAAAAAGTATTTTAAAGTTTCCGTTTCGTGCGACAATATGTATCCGTCAATAGCTATGCGACAATAAGGTTTCATGTACTGTTCATGCGACAATGATGAGACAATAATCCGACAATGACATTCACGGACACTGTTACTACGACAATGGATTCTCGGAGTTTTTTTCATGCGACAATAGCATTCATGGAGCACTGTTCATGCGACAATGATGATGGTATTGTCGCAGGTATGAAGTTTTTCCGATTTCGTTTAAGTGTTCGTTTTCGTTAACTAGGTCAAACGGATTCGGTTTGACTCGAAACTTTTAGGGAAGTCTTAAATATGTTAACTAAGCTTTGTAAAATTGTTGTTACGTTTTATGGTCGACCCGAAGTGTCGGTTTCGTGAAATAACAAAAACAGTCCCCTAGGCTTGGTTCCAGATTTTTACTCGATTCAACCTTCGATTTGACTCATTTCTAGTCCGATTTGAGTTCCGCAAAAATTACCACATGTTCTACTAGGTCTCTAGTACCTTACATAATTTTCCCAAGAAATATGGAAGTCTCTAAGTTAGTTAAATAAAATCGAGAAGGTGTCGGGTCCGAAATCCGGCCAAAACAGTGGCAGTCCTACAAATCGGGTTTTCTAGAAGAATTGGTGTATTTCTAAGCTTCGAGCAAAACACGGAAGTTGTAGACAACGAAAATACGAAGATTTTGGCGTTGGTTTCATGCATTATCTTATGTGTACGATTTTATATGATTTTTGTCGTGGAGTCACAGAATCTGTCTCAGAACCTGTTTGTATGTATATGTATGTAAAACGTGTTTTAGCTTGGATTTTGGACATTTTCTAGTTATATGAACTTACTAACATGTAAATAAAGGTAATCCAAGTAAAATTAATGAATGTAAAAGAGTTCTTACAATAATATAGATGAAAAGAAGAAGGAAAATCGTTGTGAGCTCGATTCCTCGCGTTTTCTTGAAAATCTTGATGGTGGCTCTTTTTGATGGTATGGTGGACTTATGGTGGTGATGGGAGGTTGTTGGGGGCTGTTCTTGGCTGATGGAATTCGTGGAAAGAGAGAGAGGGAAAGGGAAAGGGAAGTGTGTGAAGTTGGTTAAATCAAATGAGGGATGGTGATGATTATTTGGTGTATGTAAGTGACCAAGGAAGAAAAAGGGAGGTATGGTCTCCCATTTTCTGCTGATTTTCGTGGGTCCCACCCTATATGGGTGTGTAAAACTTGTTCCCAAAGTTTCGTTTCGACGTCCGTTTAATCGCGTAACGTTTAAATAGCACGTTTTTGTTAACGATTTAAGAAGCGATATTTTTAATACAAGTTCTACTCAAATAACATATTTTAAGTTACTAAAATAGTATTCGAGTTTTCGTTCGGTCGTCGGTCGCGAATCGTACGTTTAATTAAATCGGGTAACGTTTTTAAACGTTATAAGTATATACGTGTAATCGTAATATATTTACTTGAAGTATTTTACCAAAATACTTAGTTTTAAGTTATAAAATTATAACTTTGATTTATTTTGTCGGTTGGGTGCGTTTTGTGCATTTTCATCGCGTTCGGTTACGTTTTAAGTAAAACGTACATGTCGTTATATTATATCATAATATAAAGTAATTATCGTTGTTATCAAATAATTTCATATTATTTAATAATAGTTTCACCAACGTCCGTATTTGTTTTGTCAGATTTTTATCTGACCGAGATTGTACGATTTGGATGAATCGTATTCGTGCACACATATATATAATCATTATATATATTTGTAAGTAGTTATTGTACTTAGTCCTATTTCGTACTAAATACACATAATAAGCACATAATTAGGCACAATAATGGTGTCCTAATTTAGCGGGTGTCACATCACAAAACCCGAATGTGTGAATTCTACCGAAAACTCTAAAACATTCACATTTTACATTAAAAATAAAAAAACCCAAAAAGATTTACTGTAAGGAAATTATATATGGTAAAATTAAAAAAAAAATCATTACCTGAAATATTGCGAAAGGATAGATCATTGCCAGTAAAAGATATGTTCCAGAAAAGCACAACGAAAGAATTCTAAAACGATCCAATGAAGGTTACGATGAAGATTAACTTCGTTAGAAAACACATACATAACCAGAGTAAAAGGACGAATGGACGAATGGAGGATGAAGATTAACAATGAAGAAGATGGTTCTGTGCAAGATGAAGAAAAAATACACGACCTAATTTGAAGTTAAATGACAAAAATGGCCCTTACATATGATAGTTGTAAATATTATGATTATGCCACCGCCATTTTGGATAATTTTGATGAGATTAGATGTAAGGCCAGGATATGTTCTCACCGTTCTCACGGAATCATCTTGTACTCACAGGATCCCAAGTCTTTATATATATATATATATATATATATATATATATATATATATATATATATATAGTGGAATGATCCAAAGGGAAGTGCATTTTTTGGGGGAAGGGGGAAGCGTTATTATGCATCAGGAAGCATATTACCTTCACCCATACAAATCTCGAAAAAAGCAAACTGAAATTTAGTAAATGTTAATCAGAATCGATGATATGAATGTTAAGCTTCCTTGATAAATTCTTTCTTCAAGTTATAGCATCGATTTATGAATATTAGATCCAAATCCGTTAATATGCATCACGATAGTTAATATGCATTGTGATGCATATTAACAATAAAAATATCATTAAAATAGTGTGAAGTTTTAATATGCATCGAGATGCATATTAGTTAATATGCATCACACTGCATATTAAAAATTTATTAAATAAATATTCATCAATTAATTTTATGACTTAAAAATGAAATTCATTAGTTAAAATATTCTTTATAGCATCTATTTTGATTACTATTTACCAATAAAAATAATTTTTTGTTGACGTTTTGATTGATAATTGTAATATGATTCTTGATGCATACTAACGTTTCCCCCCTTCCCCCCAAAAAGGCACTTCCCTCTTGATCACTACCATACTACCATATATATATATATATATATATATATATATATATATATATATATATATATATATATATATATATATATATATATATATATATAATAAAGAAATATTGACTAATTTATTAGTTATTGTTATAAATATATGTTAATATTAACAATATTGAATTCGAGAAAAACAATATTACCCATAGTTGAGTCAATTATATGGATAAGAATATATTGTACTTGTTACATAGAAATCTAGATGATTCAAATTCGATGGTCAATTATAGAGATTAATTAGGTTGTCATGTTGACAAAATTACATAATTTTACACGTTTATAAGTACGTATAACTAAACTCGACCGACCTAAAGAAGTATTATTTTTGAACTTCTAAAAATTGTATTTTTTTTTTAAATATCCCGCCACACCGCGCGGGTGAAAAAAAATCATTGAGAACAATTCACATGAGAAAAATACACACAACAAGAAACACTCTCTAGCATCAGGTTCTTGATTTGTTGCCTCAAACAAGAACATCACTCTTGTATTATCCCAAAACAAAACTCTTGTAAACCAAGACATATAGGGTCGAATTGTTATTTTCAAAAAGTGATAACACTTGTCAAAGAGATATCCGGTTATTAAAATCTTTACCCGTTACACATATTTTCTCCAACAAAGATGTGTTGTTTGTTACATCTACCATTTTTATTACTGTTTCAAAAAGGTTAATCTGATTTCACCAATAAAAAAAGTCATCTATTGTGTCTCATAATTGAAATTTGAAATTCAAAGTTATAAGAGAGATATCCAAGATTCTTAAGGCATCTTATTGATCGATTTCTTAAACAAGGTTTTCATTGAAAGATTTATTTTTCCTTTTTTCATAAATAGAGTCATGACTACATATATAAAAAAAATTTATATCATGAAATAACATGTAAAATAAAAAGAAAATAAAAGGCTAGGCTCTAATATAGTAGATAAAAAATTAGAATATAATATTTTCATTGAGTTGAAATAGTAAATATATGAGTTTGAATAGATTGTGAATAGTGTACAATTACTTTGGTGAGTAAATATATGAGTTTGAATAGGTTGTGAATAGTGTACAATTACTTTGGTGATTGTATGCATGTAAATATATGAGCACCCAAACATAATGGAATTCATTGACATTCATGGTCCAATAATATGCCTCCATTATTCTCTTGAGGTTACTTGACCTTTAGTATACATGGATCATTAAACTAATAATGACCATAAAGTTTCACCATTTATGCCAATTAACTGTTACAACAAAATGGGTATAAATTACCACCAGACTCATCTGTCTATTTTTTGACTATGTCTGTTTTAAATTCACGAGATCTAAACTAGACTCATATGTGTTTCAGACTCAAGAAGTCTAATTCTAGACTCGTATCTGTTACCGACTCATGAAGTCTAATTCTAGACTCATATTTGTTACAAACTCATGAAATCTAATTCTAGACTCCTATTTGTTTAGACACATGAAGTCTAATCCTAGACTCATATCTGTTACAGACTCATGAGAGGGTGTTTGGAATTTCTTATATTACCTACTTATTTGCTTATTGCTTATTTTTACAGCAGATAAGAAAAAACAAACACATTTCAGAAAAATGATTATCTGCTTATTTCTTAAGGATTAAGCACTTAAAAATAAGTATGTAGACACATACTTATTTTTTTTAAGCAGGATAGCACTTACAAATAAGCAATCTCAAACACCCCCGAAGTCTAATTATAGACTCATATCTTATTAGACACGTGGTTTTGGGTCAGAGATGTTATTAACTTGATGGTCGTACACTCTGTACCTCCTACCAAAATTTCAAGTGTTCACGGTTCGGTTTGATTTGGTTTTTGGCAAAAATCGAATTGGAATATTTCGGTTTTTCAATAATTAAAACTGTTCGATTTCTGTTTCTCTACGATTCAGTTTTACGATTTTGATTTGGTTATTTTCGGTTAATATATGAATTCTAAACTTTCTTCGAAATAAAATTTTTAAGGCAGTTTGATTTTTCTATTTCCGTTGTATAGTTAATTTATTTGTTCTATTTTATCATGGTTATAGTTTAATTATAAGTATAAAGTTATGAATGTAGTTTTTGTTTAGCTAATTAGGAACTATGGATTAAACTAGAATATCAAAATTGATTGATAAAGTATTTGATGAATAATATTGTACAAATTATATAATATATATATATATATATATATATATATATATAATATATATATAATAAATATTGACTAATTTATTAGTTATTGTTATAACTATATGTTAATATTATCAATATTGAATAGAGTTAATTGCATAGTTGGTCCCAGTGGTTTGCACATAATTGTACCGTGAGTCCCTATATTTCACATTTTGCACCGACAGTCCAAAAACATGAAAGTTGTTGCGCGGTTGGTTCCTTCTCCAACAAAAATGACTACCATACCTTTGATGTCCTAGTCTCTTGTTTTGAATTTAGTGAGGGTAACTTAGTCATTTAGTTGGAAAATGACCAATCGTTCAACAATTTTTATGTATTTGGACTACCGGTGGAAAAAGTAAAGAATAGGGAGTACGGTGCAATTGTCAGTAAACTATAGAGACCAACCATGCAACTAACTTTATTGAATATATAATACTAAATAAATATATACATATTTTAATTAATAGAAATAATATCAATTTGGTTATTATCGGTTCGATCTTTACATGTAATTCGAATCGAATCGAAACTGTCGGTTATTTACGCTTCAGTTATTTACGCTTCGGTTATTTACGATATTGTATTAACATCGGTTCGGTATTTTTCGATTATTCGGTTGCGATTCGATTTTTTCTGCTTTTTTGCTCACCCCTAGTTTTTGGACTATGTTTGTTTTAGACTCATGAAGTCTAAACTATACTGATACCTGTTTCAGACTCATGAAGTCTAATTCTAGACTCATATCTGTTACCGATTCATGAAGTTTAATTCTAGACTCATATCTGTTACATACTTGTGAAATCTAATTCTAGATTACATCCAAAATGCCAAGGAATTAAATTCCTCCATTTTATGGAATTTGATGGAATCGATTTCCATTCCGTGTGTCAACCAAACAGACAAAGGAATGGAATTGAATTTCATTCCATCCTGTTTTGCCAACCAAACAAGAGAATGGAATGGAATATGATGAAATCTAATTCCAATTCCATCAGATTCCATCACAATCTGCCAACCAAACGAGCCCTAAATTACTAACAATCTTATGTTATTCATTATATATCCACCATATAAACGAGTACACATTTTTATTGATTTGCTTCCTTAATACGATTGACAGATAACCCTACTGATCATCTAAATGGGCCATGGGCTATAATCTATACATGACATGGGCCATATGTATGACGGTTATTACACCCCCGGAGTTTGAGCGGGAGACTTTCGAACGCTTAAACTGGATCGAAATTCTGTAAATAACGAAGTTGGAAGGCCTTTGGTGAAAATGTCAGCATACTGATAGCGAGACGGGACGTGAAGGACCCGGACCTGACCGGTGGCAACTTTATCACGGACAATGTGAATGTCGATCTCTATATGTTTGGTACGCTGATGTTGTACTGGGTTGGCTGATAGGTATACAGCACTAACGTTATCACAATATACAATTGTAGCAGAGAAGAGTGGCATATGAAGTTCACGGAGAAGATTGCGAATCCTTGAAGTTTCTGCTACAGCGTTGGCAACACCTCGGTATTCTGCTTCAGCACTAGAGCGAGAAATAGTGTGCTGGCGTTTGGAGGACCATGACAAAAGGTTGTCACCAAGGAAAACACAATATCCGGATGTTGAGCGGCGGGTGACGGGGCAGCCTCCCCAATCGGCGTTTGAATAAGCAGTAAGAGTTTTTATTGGCGAGGCATAAAGCTGTAAGCCATAGTCAAGAGTGCCGCGAAGGTATCGAAGGATGCGTTTGAGAGATGTGAAGTGAGGCTCCCTTGGATCATGCATGAATAAGCATACTTGCTGAACAGCATATGAGAGATCTGGTCTGGTAAGAGTGAGATATTGAAGTGCCCCAGCAAGTGAGCGATATAAAGTGGGGTCAGAAACTGGAGGACCAGAGTTGCTGAGTTTGGGTTCTGTATCAACGGGTGTGCGACATGGGTTACAGTTAATCATGTTGGCCCGTTCAAGAAGCTCGGTGGCATATTTCTTCTGAGATAATAGCATGCCGGTGCTGTTGCGAGTGACTGAAATTTCCAAAAAATAATTGAGTGGACCAAGATCAGTCATAGAGAATTCCTTATGAAGGGAGGATATAACACGTTGAAGAAGCCCTGTAGATGATGCAGTGAGGATGATGTCGTCCACATAAAGTAATAAATACACAGTCTCTTTACCGCGCTGATATATAAATAGAGAAGGGTCACATCGGCTATTAGTAAACCCAACTCGGGTGGCATACGATGCAAACCGCTGAAACCATGCCCGTGGAGCTTGTTTAAGACCGTATAAAGATTTCTTCAAAAGACAAACATGATTAGGATATTGAGGATGGTAGAAGCCAGGAGGTTGATGCATATAAACGGTTTCAGAGAGATGGCCGTTGAGAAAAGCATTTTTCACATCTAGTTGATGAATTGGCCAGTTTCGAGAGACTGCAAGGCTCAAAACTGTGCGAATGGTCGCTGGTTTGACCACGGGACTGAATGTTTCATCGCAGTCAATTCCTGGCTGTTGACTCTGGCCATTAGCAACAAGACGAGCTTTATACCTGCTAAGAGACCCATCTGCAAGAAACTTATGCTTAAACAGCCACAAAGAATTAACAATGTTAGTGTCAGGCGGTCGTGGTACAAGAACCCACGTACCATTTTTAATTAACGCATTATATTCATCAAACATAGCATTCTTCCAATTAGGGTCTTTAAGGGCAATAAATGGAGATTTGGGAATGGGTGAGGGAGTGGATATGTGAAGGTTAAGACGCTCAATGGGTTTAGTGGTGCCAACTTTGCTGCGAGTGACCATAGGGTGGTTATTAGTAGCTACGTTGGGGTTTGAAGTAGTGGCAGGAGGGGTAGGTGGTGTAGGAGACTCAGGGTTGATGGCATGAGTGGTGGAAGTAGACTGCTCAGGCACCTGTCCAGTTGAAGAGGTAGAGGTTGTGAGGATTCGTCGAGAAATAGGGTTAGGAGCATCATCGGTATCAAGGAAAGTGTAGGAGGGTGGTTGGTTGGGTGTCATGGATCCATAAGGAAAAACTGTTTCGTCAAATGTGACGTGGCGGGAGAGAATGATTTTATTAGTGGCAAGATCAAGGCATCGATAGCCACGATGATTGGAGGGAAACCCTAAGAAAATGAATGGGGTGGAACGGGGGGCAAGTTTGTGAGGCGTTTGAAGATGAGGGTAGCATAGGCAACCAAAGATGCGAAGACGGGAGTAGTTGGGAGGTTTGTGAAAAAGTTTAGTGTAAGGTATATGGTTGTTGATGGTAGTGGATGGTAAGATGTTTAGAAGATGGGTAGCCATGAATAAAGCTTCTACCCAAAAGTGAGGAGGGAGATGCGCTTGAAATAGAAGAGTACGTATAAAATTATTATGGTGCGAAGCATTCTTTCAGATTTCCCATTTTGCTGAGATGTTTGAGGGCAAGAAAAACGAATTTGAATTCCATTGTTGGTGAAGAGATTATGCATGGAGGTGTTATCAAATTCACCCCCGTGATCACATTGAAAGGATTTAATTTCACGATTAAATTGTGTTTTAACATAGGCACGAAAATTCAAAAATTTAGCAAAAGTATCAGATTTAGAACATAAAGGATAAACCCATAAATAATGTGAATAATGATCCAAAAAAATAACATAGTACTTAAAACCACTGAGACTCTCAATAGGAGAAGTCCATAAATCCGAGTGAACAATGTCAAACGGCGACTCAACAATTGTTTTAGAAAGGGAAAAAGGAAGTCTTACGTGTTTGCCAAGCTGACAAGCATGACAAAGCACGGGAGATTTCATTTTATTACAACTAATAAAATTACTAGACACAAGTGAGCGTAGCACTTCATCTCCGGGATGTCCGAGTCGTTGGTGCCATGTTGTTTGACTGGTGGCAAGGTGAGCTTGAGGTAGGATAGTAGGCTTGGTAACAGGATAAAGGTCACCTGAGCTATCACATCTGAGTAGGATATGGCGGGTAAAATAATCCTTCATAGAAAAACCAAATTCGTCAAATTCAATAGTGCATTTGTTATCCCGGGTGAATTTACGAACAGAAATTAAATTTTTAACTATGTTGGGAGTAACAAGCACATTATGCAGGCGTAAAGGGCGGTGTAAAGTAGGTAAAATGTTATGGCCCGTGTTGGTGACGGGTATTGGAGCACCGTCACCAACAAGAACAGATGGATATAAACGTTTATTAAAAACAGACGTAAGGTTACCTGTATCCGAGTTTAGATGTGATGATGCGCCAGTATCCATATTCCACTCGGCATTTCCAGCATCTTGAAGGCTCATAGTGCTAAATGCATGAGGTAAGATAGTTTCTTGAGAATCATAGTTTGAATTATATCCCATGTTTGGAGATGAGCCGAGAACCCCCTGATTACTTTGAAAATTCTGTTGGGCTGAATGATTACCTACTGGACCAGTCCAAAAGGCATGAGGTGGGCCAAATTGTTGTTGTTGGGCTGCCCTCAAGTTGCGCCCTTGGGGTTGCTGACGTTGAGTAGTAGGATTGGGTCTGTTGCCACCTCTAAGGCTCTAATGTTCCAATTCTGCTGTTGTGGGCCAGAGTTATAATGGGCCTGTCGGTGAAGCTGTAAACCAGAAGGAGCCCAAGACCGCTGATGATGCGACTGGCGACCATTTCCCGTGAGTGATCGGGATGAGAATTGTTCCACAGAGGGTTGTTGAGTCACCCTTGTTGGCAGCCAATGAATAAAACGACAAGCTTCACCGAAACGACAATCACCACTTTGAAAATTTCGGCACAACGTGCGGTTATTATTATTGTTTGAAGATCGGTTTGACGAGTGAGATGCAATGAGGGCAGTCGGTGACGATGTGTTGTCACGTGAATGATGATTTTTATTGTTTAACGTGCGCTCTTCAATGAGTAACATGGTCCGTACAGTAGCAAGATCAGGAGCGGGATCCCGATGGCGAATAATACGAGCAATTCCACTGAATTTGTCACTGAGACCCGTCACAGCATGCGCAACAAGATTGGCTTCATCGATTGGTTTTTCAAGATTTTTTAAAAGATCTGAGATGTTCTTAATTTTTCTAAAGTATTCGGTGATTGATAGATCACCAAGATTCAAACTTCTCAATTCATTTTCCAACTGCATTGCTCTTCCCGCTTTATTATCATGAAAAATTGCTTTTACCTCGTCCCAAACGTCTTTGGCAGTAACGTCTGGTTTGAGAACCATGTCGAGGAGAGATTCTGTCATCGTAGCATAAAGCCATGATTTGACGAGAGAATCAAGATCTTCCCAATCCGGATCTGTGCTTGACGATGTGTCATCTAATATTTTCATGACCCGGTAACTTTTGCAGTGAGTTTTGAAGAGCTCACTCCAAGAGTTATAATTGGCCTTGTCAAGATCAAGAATAATCGGTACATGACTTTTTATGTTTGATACAGCAAATGGTTTATCATTCTTTGATGTTTGAGATATGTCACCCATAATCGAGATTTTTTGTTCTTGACTTTTGCAGAGAGTTTAATGAAGAAGATGACAAGAAAAAGGAATGATATGAGACTAGAGGAGAATGAATGGAATGCTACGTAATTAGGGGATAAGAATTAGGAAGGTAGGTGAAAAAAATGTCTAGCCTATTTTAGGCTCTGATACCATAAACGAGTACACATTTTTATCGATTTGCTTCCTTAATACATTGACTGCATACATATATATAGATGATTGAGATAACCCTACTGATCATCTAAATGGGCCATGGGCTATAATCTATACATGAGATGGGCCATATGTATGACGGTTATTACCATATAGCAACAATGTCAAAATTAAATGTTGTTAGATCATAAAACCCGGTAATTGAATCAAATGCCACAAATATGAATCAATTCGATACACAGTAAAGAAATTTATATCAGGATCATCGTTATTCATTACCAAACACTTGATCACAATTGATCCTAGATTTCAGGGGGCTTTCTAAACATCGTAGCTTGTTCAAACCCATAAGCAATTTCTATCAATGTTGGTTCTGAACCCTTTAAACCTCCAAAACATATACCATAAGGAGCCCCATTCGGATCATATCCAGCTGGGACACTAATTCCGGGGTATCCACCAATAACAAGCACTGAAGAACCATCTGAATATGGTGTCACCAATGCATCCAATTTGTTATCTTTCATTAACTTCTCAAACCCGTATTTTGATGCTTTTGTTAAATTTGTCAATGCTTCTTTTTCTAACTTGCCCACACCGTTAGTCTTCTCGGATGCCAAAAACACGTCTTGTTGGTATTCTTTGAGCTTTTCCTGAAATAGTATATACAAAGGTGTCTCCACATAGATGTCCAAACAGTAAACGGGTGATGTTTTCCTTAATCATCGGGGGAGGTGAGTAGTTTTCTACACAGATGTATGAGTCCTAAACGGGGTATCTCCCTGACCGTTCCTACCCTTTCCCTGGCCACCCCCAAGATATTTATCTAGGGAGATTCAAGCATTAGACCTCTTGTGAGGACAACGGGGCGCCTTACTACTAGGCTATATTGGTGGCTGTTAAATATTGTATATCTTGATTAAAGGTGTTAACTTTACTTACCAAATCTGCAAATTTCTTGTTGAAGGCTATAACATCGGCTAAAGATCTCACGGGTGAAGAAACTAGCTCCTTTAGGTAGGCATTCAAGGCTATCTTGAATTCTGCAAAGAGTGCTATATCCTCACCATTGAACATTGAACATTGAAATGATATGATTGAAGTTCATGAGTTCAAGATTCTCTATCAGAATAGCACCATTTTGGCTTGTGTCATTCAGAATTGCAGCAGAAGAATGTTAGAAGTAGCTTATAACCAAGTATGCTGTTAATATGCAAATGTTTAAATATTTACCTTAGTATATCAAAATCTTTCTTAAACTTATTCAAGGTTTGAGTGTCATTAGCGAATCCGAAGTAGGAATAAGCCCTCATTATCCCTAACCTCTTTCCTTTAAGTCCACCGGATTTTAGATGCTTTAAGTACCCATTCCGTGGAATGTACTTTGATGCTTTTCCAGTTGCCAATGCATCATATTTATCGAAACCCACAATGGCATCAAGAACATACACAGCATCTGTGACAGTCCTACATATCGGTCTGTTTTCACCAAGATTTGGTAATGGGAAAAAATTATCAAAGTTATATGGATATATTTCACGGAGAGTAGACATATAATGGATATTTTGGACTTACCCAACTGTGTCTTGCCTAGGGGAAATGGGAACGACGCCTGCTCGACTTGTGAGCCCTACTGTGGGTTTGATCCCAACAACTGAATTGGCATTTGATGGACATAGGATCGATCCATCTGTTTCTGTACCCATTGACACAGTAACCATATTTGTTGCAACTGATATAGCCGATCCAGTGCTTGAACCACATGGATTAACCGTTGATACATATGGGTTCTACACAAATTCAACAAGTCTTTCAATACAATAGTGAATAGTGAACATACCCTTAGTACTCTAACAAAACCTCCCATTAATTGATTACGTCTTTTGTTACGTTCATCAAGCATACACAAACAAAAATATTTTTTCTTCTAAGCTGAGTCTATTAAAATTGTTAACATACAAAATCTATCAAGTTTAAGTAATTTGGGGACTTACAACTGCTTGTTTGCTTCTAGCATTCCAACCACCAGGTGCAAACGAACTCCTAAAATGAGCCCATTCACTCAAGCTTGATTTCCCAAGTATAATGGCCCCTGAATCTCTCAACTTCTTAACCACACCAGCATCACGAGGCACCACTGACTTAAGAAGTGCGTAAGATCCTGCAGTCGTGTTAAGCTTATCTTTGGTTGCAATGTTATCCTTGATCAGAACGGGTATACCATGCAACCCAAAACGCGAATTCGGTGTGTTATCTTTTCGTTCTTGGTCAGCCTTTTCAGCTTGTTGAATTGCATCTGGATTCACTTCGATGACTGCTCTGTAGATGAAATTGAGTTTTCGTATCTGCTTGATGTAAAACTCAACCAAATCCTTAGATGTAAGTTTGTTCTGTCGAAAAGCTGCTTGAATCTCATTGATATTGGCCTCCTGTATGATAAATTCAGAGCTTTCAATTGGATATACTCCCTGCAACATTAGAATTAATAGAAATATCGCCAGAATCATCTTCTTGTTCATTTTCATCATGTTTTAATGGGGCATGTTTAGGTTATTTCTAGAACATGATTTAGTGATCCCTCTTGCTGGTAGATTTTGAACTGAAGTATTCAATTGATTCCGTCTTACCGGCAATAAACTAAAACAAAAAAAGCTACAGAAGTTGCACAAGTCTACATGAGCTTGGGAAACAAAAAGAAAGCTAAGAAAAATACTGAACTATACATGAGCTCAGAGAACAACAACTAAAAAGTTGAAATAACAAACATATTACTAAACTACTTGTAAGATATGAAAAATCTCATTTCCCTCCTTTGGGAGAGAAAAATGGGGTGCAATAAAAAAAATGCGATCTATTGGGCTTTCACCTGCAGTGTCTTCACCTATAACAAAAAACAACCATAGCTGGAAATGACTTATTAGATTGAACAAACACAGTATTATGATAGAAAGAGAATAGTCAAATTGTAGTAGTCAAGTAGTTATCATGTGGTTCAGCAAAAATCTGTACTTTTGTGTGGCGCATGATGTTTGATTATATTCTCATGGGATAAGTATCTGAGAATATATCTAACTCGTCCTTAATGTCTATTTGTATGTACCTACTTACGTGTGCTATCTTTTAATCGGTTTAATGTATTATGTTGATGTGTCATCTGTTTAAGGTGCCACGTGACATTTTTAGAAGATGATTAATCATCGAAAGTACTATAAAATATTCAAAAATAATTTTTGAAAGTTAAATGCATTATAAATAGCTAACGTGAGTATGATTTATGTGAATTTCTGTCACCTTAAAAAAATTTTCATGTCACATGATCTCTTTTTTATGATCAACTTTCATTTTTAAAATGAATTATTTGTCTCATGCATCATCTCTCCTTAAAGCATAAACAATGAAATTAAACCCACTTTTATATTATTGTAAATATATAATATAAGAATCATACGATAACATCATCAAAATTTCAATTACCCAATAATATTATTGAATTTTGGCAAATTAAGTAACATTTAGTATATGATAACATCATACATAATAATTAATTAATTAATCAATAATCTAATAAAATAAAAATACAAATAAATGTCCCGAACGAATTCAAACTTTTGGGCTCCTTTTGACACGGGAGTATCTCATGTTGCCTTATAAGTTTCTATTTTTCTTTATTTATTTGTTTTATTTACTTTATAATAAGTACTCCAAGATTACTTTGGCTTAAACCCAACAAGCATCACTTTTTCATTTTGTAATCATACTCATACTCAATAAATATGGGTGTAAGCAACATAGTTTTAAAGTATGCTTTGTTTCCATATAAAACGTTACGATTTTATCATATACATCACGTATATACCTAAAGAGATCAATTACAAACTCAAAGGCCCATGTGTATTCACGGGTTTAGAATCTAGTACTATATATGCAGTTCATCTCCTCTCATTTCATCAACAATAGTTACCTCACAAGTCACAACCTGCATCACCTCTTCAATATTACGCCTTTGACCTTCATTTTTTAAATATACTACAACTTATATATGAAATCTCAAAACTAAAAGCAATCATAATCACCAAGTAGCATAAGTACATTTCAGTAGATCACAAAAGAAAAAAAAAACGAACAATAACATCTTTCAACTAAAAGTATGATTATTGAAACATGCAATCGATACAATATAAAAATCAAACTTGAAACTTTACAAACTCCATTCAATATCTTCAAAGGATAGAATTGTTTCATGCACAGAAGCATCCAAATCCTTTTCATAGATCATAATATTATCTGTATGCCTAATGTTCTCTTTCAAGTTATTTCGAATCATGAAGTTCGATTAATGTTTCCTGATAGCAAGCAAATTCTTATGGATGAGAGAACTTAGGAGGTAGGGGAGGGAGATCACCTATGATGGGATGATGGAAATATTTTGGAGGAATGGCTGGAAGAGGCGGCAGGGGGGGAGGAAGATGATGGATATATTTTGGAGGAATGGTTGGAAGAGGCGGCAGGGTAGGAAGATGATGGAAATCTTTTGGAGGAAAGGTGGGAAAAGGAGGAAGCTTGGGGAGAGCAAACGGTGGGCACGGTTTCTTATAGAATGGTGGAATAGGTTTGTAAATGGGAATAGGTGGTGGCAAGATCTTTGGAGATGGAGACGGAGATGGAGTTGGTGTCGGTCTGTAAACTGGAACGGGAGCAGGCTTGTAAACTGGCGGTTTTGGCTTGTAAACAGGTGGCTTTGGCTTTGGTTTGTAAACTGGAACAGGGGCAGGCTTGTAAACAGGTGGCTTTGGCTTTGGTTTGTAAACTGGAACAGGGGCAGGCTTGTAAACAGGTGGCTTTGGCTTTGGTTTGTAAGCTGGAACAGGGGCAGGCTTGTAAACAGGTGGCTTTGGCTTTGGTTTGTAAACTGGAACAGGGGCAGGCTTGTAAACAGGTGGCTTTGGCTTTGGTTTGTAAGCTGGAACAGGGGCAGGCTTGTAAACAGGTGGCTTAGGCTTTGGTTTAGGCTTGTAAACTGGTGGCTTAGCTTTCGGTTCGCATTTTGGAACAGGAGGAGTTTTGTAAGTTGGTGGCTTTGGTTCTGGCTTGACAACTGGCGGCTTTGGCTCTGGCTTGATGACAGGTGGCTTTGGTTTCGGCTTGTGAACATGATGAGGTTTTGGTTTGTATACAGGCACTGGTGGTGTTGGTGTGGGCTTGTGGACTGGAGTTGGAGTGGGCTCAGCAACTGGTGGTTTTGGTGGTGGATTATACGTCGGTGATGGTGCGTACACTGGAGTAGGAGGTGGTTCAACAACTGGTGGATCAAAAACAGGTGGTGGGAGTGATTTTACAAATGGAATTTTCGGTGGAAATGGGAATGAAGAGTAAACCTTTGGTGGAAGTGAAGGGAGAGGGAAATGGTGGCCGAAAAATGGGTGTGGTTTTGCCCAATGTTTCAGTGGTGGTAAGGGAGGATACTTAAATGCAGGCCAAAAGAAAGCAGATGTGCACAAAGACGATGAGAACTTAAGTTTTTTTGATGGTCCAAACGTGTGTTTTTGGTCCGATTTTGACAAGAGACTGATCTTAGTGGCATCTACACCATCATTAACTACACAAGGTGCATTTGCTGCATTGTGAAGTTGAGCGTAACATTCTTGTGTCAACTTTCCATCTTTCAAGATCTCCTGTGGAAGTGATATCTTGAAGTTTCCTTCTCCATCAAGCTCCCCGACGCCTCTTGTTAAAAACTTGCCGTTCTCAAGCTTACAATCAACAGCTACTCTAAGACCTGAACACACGCAATACAGCAGACATATACACCTTTGTCACTTTTGAGTTACTGCAAATGATAAGGGGATCATGGTTCCAAGTTACGTATACATAAGTAAGTGAACTCGAAAACTATATATGCACTGAACCTTAGTTATACATTTAACCGATAGCAATTTAGATATAGATTTAACCCATAGCAATTTAGTTCATGATGTATAACTCACCACAACAATATAATATTGCTATGGATCTGCAAACTATTATAGTAAGATTCTTTTTTTAAAGGTCTATTTTACCAACTCATTATTGTTGATTTACCTGACAATTTTCTGTCAGAAGTGATTAATGTTACCTGATAAAGCATGGGTGCTCTTAATATTACTCTCCTCGCAATCACCACATTCTCCAATCCCAACTACCTCTACAACCATGTTACCATAACACAAACTCCAACAAATTGACAAAATCAGCAAGAATCCCAAAAGGGGTTCATGCCGACAGCCCGAATAAGTTTGCATCAAGAATTGTCAAAATACAAAAGCGATAGTACTGTATTACAAGCACATAAGATAGATTGAGCAAGTTTCTATAAAAGACTCGATCTTTGAGTTAGTACTTGAATCAGTTACTAGTACAACGTATATATAATGAAAACCCAAAACAGTTTGGCTATAGAGGCTGCTCGCCAACATAGCTGTGAAACAGATCACATGAGACTGAGGGACCCATGCATGAATGAAAGTTAATGAAACAATAAAAAGGAATGGTTCCATTATCTTCTTCATTGAATGAGTTCTCAACTGCATTATTATACTTAGCTCAGCTAGCATGTAAATAAGTAAATGGGACATCTATACCTACTAACTGAAAGCTTCTCATTAATAGTTTAATACCTTCTTTTCTTGTTTCTTTCTAAAAATTCGTAGACGTGATTACACGTTGCTCTATGTTCAAGTAAGTCGAAAATTAACCTTTGTAAAATCATTGCAAATAATACACACAAACGAACAAAGGTAGAAACTTTTCGAACAGTAATCAGTTTACAAACTGACACACTCATTGCCGACGAAACTCACCATGCATAGACTTTAAGCGTAAAAGTTATCATACATACTGGGACGAAAGACTTAGAAAGATGCATACTTCAACCAATGCTCTGCAGACCATCATAAGATACACTACACTTTGCTGTAATCTAACCAATTGCATTCGATCCACAGCTAAAAGAATTTTCAATAACGTTACGATCCTTAAAAGAGTAAGCTGTAGAATAGTGACAAATTCAAATAGGTATGGATACCTAAAATCATTAAGGTCTAACTGAATTAGTTGTATGATACTTTTGAGGGATCAGAGTCATTCTTTGAACTCTTTTTACAGCTCCAATAACCATGATTTTAGTAATGGTGATGTTTTATCTCATAAATGTTAGCAACCTTTAGAAAGAAAAAAAAAATCCCAGCTAGACATTTTATCAAACAGTTGGACTACGATCACTTGAAATCAAGCATTAAAGGGATACGGATACCTCAATTATATATGTAGTGTAGCCCAACCCACAGCTAGACAACACTTTTTAATTTATTTGGGAGGAAGGCACACGAGCTGAGATAAAGTTTCAACGCCCAACTATTTTGACCATTTGTAACTCATAAATAAACTAGTTTACTTTATATGAAACGGCCTATTATCAACTCAGTGGTTGGGGGTTCAAGCTTCGTAGGAGACGATTTATAAATATTCGTGGTGATTGTATATATAATCCGTGAGATAGATAGTATAGGGTTACTTTAAAAAGGAAAAAAAAATAAAAAAAAAAATAGTTTACTTCTATGAAAATGTCCTTAGACCGTTCCCAACAAGCTCGTCACTTCCCCCGTCACTTTCCGCCACTTTCCGTTACTTAAGTGACATTGTTGGCACCAACCCGTCACTTTCTCTCGTCACTTTCCCTCGTCGGTTTTTCGACGAAGCGACGGTTTTTTTTTTCTCTTTTTGTGTGTGTATAATTAAAGGTAAATTGGTAAATGTGGACCCAATATTTAAAGTGACGGAATCAGTGATGGCAGAGGTCTGTCAGTTTCAGTCAGTTTTGTAAAAAGCTTACGTGGCACATATGTGGTGCAGATGTGACAATTCAGTTTCTGTCAGTTTCTATCACTGTTGGGAATGGTCTTACTAGTTTCCCGTATATATAATCTTGTATGTAAGTTGTAACAATAGGTTGCTGCAGTTATGAGATAAAACAACGGTGGCGTCGGTTTTCCGTCGGTGCAAACCGACGGAACCGACACCGATGGCACGGGCCGTCGGTTTCGGTCAGTCGGTTTGCTCCGTCAGAATTCCGACGGAGCGTCGGGTGTGGGCGTGGGTCCGTGCGTGGGGCCGAGTGGAAAAAAAATAATTATTTAAATTTTGAGCCGTTGGAGAGTTTTAAAAAAATAATAATAATAAAAAAAAGCAACGGTCATGGAGCGTGGTTTTTTTTTTAATTTTAATTTTTTTTTATCCCTTTTCCCCTAAAAATACACACCTCTAAACCTCAAAAAAATCATACCTCAAACTCATACTTCTCTCTAAATTAAAATTTGTATACTTTCACATTTTTAAGAATGTCATCTTCCGATTCCGATATCGACGAGGTGATGGCAGTGAATGCTTGTGCCGATCCGATGCAAGCTCTCGCAATGCTCGCTGCGATAAGCTCCAGTTCATCCGACGAAGACGAAGTTTATGTACCGATACCACGAGCACCCCGACGATACTTTCCTAGAGATCGTGCCGCCGCGTCGGAACGTTTGTATCGAGACTACTTTGCCGAGAATCCAACCTTTCCGGCGGATGTTTTTCGTCGACGTTATCGGATTAGCAAAGCATTATTTCTCCGTATTTGCCAAGGTATAATGTCATACTCCACTGTTCCGGTACCTGCATACTTTTCTTACTTCATTCAAAGACCCGATGCTACCGGGTTACTAGGTTTTAATGTTTGGCAAAAATGCACGTCCGCCACACGGCAATTGGCATACGGTTGTGCCGCCGATGCGTTTGATGAATATTTACATATGGGTGAGCAAACTTCATATGATTGTTTGGATAACTTCTGTAAGTGTGTTTTTCATTTATATTCTACGGAGTATTTACGAAAACCCACATTGGCGGACGTGCAACGATTGCACGAGAAACATGCTCAGGTGCATGGTTTTCCTGGGATGCTTGGTAGCATAGATTGTATGCACTGGCCATGGAAAAACTGCCCAGTAGCATGGCAAGGTCAGTACACTCGAGGTGATCACGGGCATCCAACGATCATGCTCGAAGCGGTTGCCTCTTATGATACTTGGATTTGGCACGCTTTCTTTGGTCCAGCCGGTTCGAGCAACGACATCAATGTGCTCAATCAATCGGATTTGTTCAACGACTTACTTCAAGATACTGCTCCCCAAGTAAACTTCACGATTGTTCTAGGCTAATGATGTAACACCCGGTCAAAAAGTCAACTTTCGCGCCAAAATTTAACTTCAAATAATTGTATTATATATATGCGATTACATCAAAATATTCAAAAATGTAAGTCGTTTTAATTTAAAACGCATTTTTATTATCCGAAATCGCGCGAAAACAAATTATTAAACCTTAAATCCCAAAATAATATTTTTATAAAATATTCCGGTACAAAAACGTTTCGAGAGAATATAAATAAATTTTTGAATTTAAAAAGTTATTTTAAATCACATCGGATAAATAAACACGGGTATTTTGTACTGCGGTTGGAGACCACAGTCCACGACTCGGGAGCTGGAAATGGATAAAATCATCCCCCACCTCCCCATTCCTTTCTCATTATCACCATCTCACTTCTCTCTCTATTCTCACTTCCTCTCTACTCTCTCTCTCTCTAAAAACCCTTCCACCAACCATCACCACCACCCACCACCGCTGCCACCACCGCCGGCCACTACCGCCGCCGCCGTCATCATCATCAACGAGAACAACAACAAGCTTCCATCATCATCATCTTCCTCACCATCCTCTTCATCTCCATTTTTACCAAAAAGTAAGGATTTACTCACTCTCTCTCTAGAAATCGTTTCTCTTTCTATAAATTACTTAGATTACTTCAAAATACATGCTAGAAGCTTTCTATAACATCAAAACACCCAAAAATCGAGCCAAAACTCGATTTGGATCTTGAAATCGTCGAACAGACGACGACGTCGCATTGGACCAAAAATAGTGCTGCGACGTCGCAGTCAACGTCGCAACCAACGTCGCATAACCTACCACCGTCGCATATAGCGACGTAGCCCATAACGTCGCATTGACTTGCGAATGTCGCACATAGCGACGCAAGACCCTACGTCGCCTCTGACGTCGCATCTGACGTCGCAGAACCTTAAAAACCTATGTTTTTCACTAAGTATTGACAACCAAATTTTACCACTCGATTTTACCCGAATTTAGATTTCGAATGCGTTTTCTTTAAAGCAAAGTAGTAGAAATAAAAATTTTCCAAGCTGACCTGGCAGCTCGACCCCAGCCAGGGGCTCTGCCCCTTGGACCCCGCCAGGGGTTGCCACCCCTTGGACCCCGCTACCAGGGGCGCTGCCCCCGGACCCCCGTACACCATTCCCAGACTTCAACAACAAATGCATACATGAACAACTCGTTTAGACAAACTGATTTGTCTCATACTTATATAACCTCACGTGTTTAGGACACTAGGAGATTACCTTGGACACGGTTCGCCACATTAGGACGCTAGCTTCTCAGGTGAGTTTCATAGCCCCACTCTTTCAACTGTTTTACTATTTTCGGGGTGAAATACATGCTCAATTTCTGTTTTCAAATCATATTAACAATCGTGTATAATTTACAATTATTTATATTACTTTATGTAATACGAAATGTGTAATACTTAGGAATTACACCCGTAATATTGTTTTAAGAACAATATCAATACTTAACCTAGATAGGTTGCAATCGTACCCTGTTAGGTCGTGGAAAACGATTACCAATACATAATTTGATTTAGTTATCACAATCCTTTGGCCATATTGTCGCGGGACAATATCATTGAATACATTAGAACTAGTTAGTTCTACCTACACTGGACAACATCTATACTGTTACAAGTTTAGTTATTCTTTAAAAACTAAAACTGTCGACACACTTCATTATCACTAGAATGGGAACCGAACTTAAGTGAATATTTCCCAAGACTCCGTTATATATACTTGCTAGGCTTTAGACTAGGAGTATACAATAGCATCACACGATTAGTACAGACTTCGTATATCAATACAACTCAACTGGTGACGACTCTGGCTCAGGATGTAATCCAACCAGGGATGGTCCCCCGGCCCAGGATGTAATCCAACCGTGGGGGTGTCACCTGATGAATATTTACATACTATTATACGATCTACTTAGTCAGGCATGTCGAGTACTGCTGGCTCTCAAACAACTTGGTCGGGCATGTCGTTGTACTGCCGGCTCAATCACAAATTGCTGCGAGCAATTCTAAAAACGATGCCGCGGTATTGCAGCGGGCACCAAACAATGCCACGGTAAAGTTGGCACAAAACAAAACCACGGTATTGCAGTGGGCGAGATTTCAACACAGATCAATGGATCAGCGAGTTACACTCGGGGTTCACAATAAGTTAACGGATCGGTGGTGCTGCCACGCGAGGCCATTAGCTCAATTCATGTCCGGGTTAGCTTATGCTAATCGGGTAAACGGACACGCTAAACGTTTTCAAACATAGATCTGCGGATCTACAATCACTTGTTGCTGGATGCAACACCTCATATAATAAATCATAGTTCTACGGGACTACAGTTACTTACTATCATATGACGTGGTCATACAGTTATTTGGTTACAACTTAGGCAGGTATTGCCTCCCGTTATACACCTACTCATACCAGATAGGTATTCAGGCTTGGTATGCCTCAATTATTGTGTACTTAGGTACGGATCACAATTGCTTAGGTATTAGATACCTAGATTTTCGAATTACACATTGGTAATTACAACTACAATTTGATACAAATCAGAATCGTGGATTCTGAACAACTTCTCAAAACATACAAGATTTATACTTTATGTTTTCAACTAACAAACCTATGAACTCACCAGCTTTATAGCTGACATGTTTTAGCATGTGTTCTCAGGTGCCCAGCAGGATTAGGATTGCTACGAGATTTTGCTAGCTCGAGTCGCATGTTTTCAAACATTTGGGACCACTCTGCATTACTTTTGTATTTTCAACTTATGTATTTGGGATTATTCTACAAACCTACAATTTGTAATTACTTTTATTTTGGAAATGTACAACTATTTTCAAACGTCTCATTTAGAGTCGTTCATTATGTATCTTATGCTGTGATATTTAATTTGGTAACACCCGACCCGATTGTAACACCTGCTAAATTAGAATAATTAATTATGCCTAATTAATTGTAACTAGTTGTAATTAGTATGTAATAGGACTAATTGCAGACTCTATTTGTATATATATATAAGGTGAATTATATATATATGTGTGTACTTACGCGATTTGGATTAATCGTACGAATTAACCGGACGGAGTCCGACACAGTTATTTGGACGTTGGTGACAGAAACTTACCTAAATAATGAGAACGTATTTTATTATGTAAAATACACAGCGAACAAACATTATTTATAATACCACGACGACAATTTAAATAATTTAACGAATACGTATTAAACGCGAGTTAAGAATTTTAATACTTCGACAAATTTCTTTTATAATTAATTTCAAGGAATTTCATTAAAATATTCCCGTCATCTTTTAAAAATATAACCGCTTGATTTAACGCCTAAACGACGGAGGAAACGAACACCGCACGGGGTGCGGGGACCGGAAAATGGGAGGATAACCTCCCATTTCCCCACCTTCTCTTTCATTTCCACTTCTATTTTCCCTCTCTCTCTTTCTTTTACTTTCAAACCACCAAACCAATTTCATCACTAAAATCGCAAAATAACACCACGAAACCTCGCCGAATCATACCACTCTTTTGGAGAAAAGTGACCACGACAACACGATCTACAATCCTATCTTTCCGGAATTTCATTTCGGCAAGTTGTAAGTTCCCGACAAAACCCGAAACTCTCCGTTTTTACTCATTTTTACGTTTTTATGGTTTATATATGCTTAATATGTCCAAAAATGGGTTGGGTAAAAGATTTGGACCAAACGGAAGCTTTTCGACCGATTTTCCGGCCACCAAATTCCGATCAGACCGCTACGTCGCAGAGACGCTGGACTATCTGCGACGTAGCTTAAAACGTCGCATTTAGCGACGTCGCGGCCTACGTCGCACAAAAATCCCAACGTCGCACTAGCGACGCAGCCTATTACGTCGCATTAACTTGCGGACGTCGCACATAGCGACGTAGACTTTTACGTCGCAAACCGAACCTACGTCGCATTGATTTTGCGAAGGTCGCATCATGCGACGTACCTCCCTACGTCGCACCCTACGTCGCATGCTACGTCGCATGCTACGTCGCACAAACCAGAACCTTGAAAAGTCAGATTTTACTAAGTGTCGAAATTACACAACTTCAAATACTTATGTCATACGACTTAACAAACGTCATAGAACATACTTTCTATTACAATTACACTAAATTGCGTTATAGATGATAACACTTTGAATCAATCTTACAAACCGTCACCAACGGGCCATATTTGTTTTCAAATTACAAACGGATTACTAAACAAACACTCGGACATAATGAGTTGTGTAAACAACTAGCCTAGATGGTCTTGCGAGACATCTACTTACTTAAATTTATATGTCTAGGCATTTGAAGGTTACGGGTTCGGAGAACCTACGGTTGATATTACTTACTCGTTTATTGATATAAACGTACTTGCAAAGACTCAGGTGAGTCTTACGGCCCCACTTTTACTGTTTTATCTTATTGGGGGAGATACATGCTACTTATTTTTCTTGGACACAAGTACTAAACTGTTTACTATACCAAACGGAATTGCATGAGTTGTTACTATTTACAGAAGTCTCTCCATCATATATCGTTAGTTATGGACTTAAGCGCGAACAGTAGTTAATGGATCCATTAGGGAAATGACCCTCCCCACCCGGGGCAGTAGCGCTGCCACGTACCGATTTACACGTATAAACGGGTGACAACTTATTCGTTACTGATGCTTGCTCACTTACGAGCATGTCACGGGAGCAACATATTATTACGGGTTAAGCTTCGATTATGAGCCTCATGGCAACGGTATAAACTTATTCATTTACATTTGCTGGATTGCAAATACTGATTTTACGATTGCTAGATTGCAATAGCTGATTTTACGCCTACGGGCACTACTAATGAAATCTCGTGTTCAAAGCCGATATCATTTACAAACCTGTGAGATTCACCAACCTTTTTGGTTGACACTTTTTAGCATGTTTTCTCAGGTACCCGGATGGAGTAGGATTACTCCAGGATTTTAGCTAGAGTCGCATGATTTCAACACAACTGCATTAACGGAGATTCTTAGCATTATCTTTTGTATATTTTGATTATGTAATAGAATCTCCCGCTATATGCGTGGACTCTAGGGGAAACTACATTTTGTATACGAAAACACTAAGTTTTCAAACATTATGTCTGTGGAATGTAACTAATTTACAAAACGTCTCATTTAGAGGTCGTTTGCTTTATCTTTGTGCTGTGATATTTAATTAGTAACACCCCAAACTATGCTTCCGCAAAACAGTGAATTTCGGGGGTGTTACAGATTGGTATCAGAGCCTAAGGTTATAGTGAACTAGGTTGCATTTAGTGGGCCTAGACTATGACCATTAGGCAGTATTTCCTTATTAGGCATGATTGGTTCAGGAATTACATCATACGACTTTAATTTAACATAGCCTGATCAACTATGTACAATTAAGGAAAGATGATGTGAGGTCTGAAATGGTTATGTCAAACAGGAATGCGTTAGTAGACTCTGACCACGAGAGAACCGAGACTCTTACTTGTTATGTGCTAGACATACGCTAGGCTATTATGTGATATACGAGTATATACATACATAGGCCTCACTCACTGACTATGCTACTAAGCTATTATATATTGAATATATATGAATAGGCCTCGCACGTAAACACACTCGCTATAGAGATAGCCGACGTTCTCTGGTGACACTTACGAATTTCTCTCAGCGGTTTGCACCGACCATGACAGACTTGACTCCCGTCACACCACCCTGTGGCGCACTCTAATGATTTTATAAAAATCACATCTAACACCCGGAAACAACGTACTTCCAAGGACTAAAATCCTCTCTCTGTCATTTCTATAGAACTCAAAGACGCGAATTTCCCAAATGGACGACTACATGTCTGATAGTGACCAAGTCCACGGGGAACAAATCCAGTACACGTATCTCGATGAGGACATCGCACCAGAAGAAGAAATCATGCTGGAGGGAAACGAAAATCAGAATTTCGGAATGACTGGCATCGACATAGAAGAATATGAAAGAGTACGAGATCAGGCCGTGGGACTAGACGGCCGAAATTGGGCACTTAAGCGTAAGTGCATAGACTATGAACAAAGATTGAGAATCTCAAACCGATCTGTCCCTACACGAATCAAAGATAAGATCCGTTACTGGAAGAAAGTGGCCACCAACCTAACCCGTAGGACCAAAACATGGATCAAACGTTTGGGCAGGAAATCAACGGAGGAGACTAAGTACCGCTCCACGACTCAAAGATACAGGGACATGCTCGAGGCACGCTACCACCCACACGACCTGAACCTGGAATCGGAAGACGAATCCGAAAGCCAGGAACCGTAACTAAGAATGAACCAACCGACTAGCATAAACTGTGGACCGCCTTGTCACGCTGATGGAACCAATTAATCTACATTAAGATTAGTGTAGTTTTTTTGTCTTGTAATCTATCTCGTAATCTAGGGACTATCTAGCACTACTCTATAAACTAGTCGGATGTAACCATTCCCGACACCTTTTGTAATATCTCGGTAGGATGTAACTTTTGAACTCACTTTATCTATCAGATATCCTTTATTACCTCAACTCACATTAATTGTCATTTTCCATGTTGATGTTATGTGTTACCGCTTTTATACATGTACATCTGTGACAATTACCAGCTCATGCAAAATCTCATGTATCTTCATTTCTTTTATTGAAGAATCATGCCGCCAAAGACACGACCATACACCGATGCCCAGATTACCTCCCTTATAACCCAGGCTGTTACTGAAGCCTTGGCTCGGAATACTCCACCAAACTCCTCGAGAAACAGCGATGCCGCTGAAACCACTAATGCTAAACCTTGTTCTTACAAGGACTTCCAGAACTGCAAACCTCTAAACTTTGCAGGTACCGAGGGAGCTATCGGTCTAGTACGCTGGATCGAGAAAGTTGAGTCTGTATTTCTTATCTGCAACTATGCGGAGGGAGATAAGGTTAAGTTCTCCGTTAGTACTTTTACTGACACCGCACTCACCTGGTGGAACACTTATGCCCAGACTGTGAGTGTTGCTACTGCTTACCAACTCCCGTGGGAGGAGTTGAAGAAGATGTTGAGGGGCGAGTATTGCCCCAGGGATGAATTGAAACAACTAGAAGTGGAATTTTGGAACCATAAGATGCAAGGTAATGATATCACCGGCTACACCAACCGTTTCCACCAACTGGCACTTCTGTGCCCAACCATGGTCGATCCGGAGTACAAGAGGATCGAGAAATTTGTTGATGGTCTTCCTGAGAGACTCCAAGATCTGGTAACTTCTTCCAAACCGGGTACTATTCAGAGCGCCATCCGTATGGCCCATGAACTAACGGCAAATTCTGTCCGCCGTGGTACAACTTCAACCCCATCTGCAAACAACAAACGCAAGTGGGAAGGTAACCCCAACTCATCCAACCAAACCTCCAACAAAAAGCCTGAGTACATTAAGGCTTATTCATCTGGAACTTCGGAGAAGAAAGGGTACAGCGGGAGCAGACCCTACTGTCCCAAATGCAGCCGCCATCATGACGGTTCTTGCCCTTGCTCCAACTGCAAACGGTTCGGGCATCTAGCCAAGGATTGTCGAACCAACATTCCCACCCCCAACACTAATGCACCAAAGGCCTGCTTTGGGTGCGGAAATACAGGGCATTTCAAGAAAGATTGCCCAAAACTGAAAAACAACAACAACCCTGCTCGCGGCAGATCATTCGTTATCAAGGCTGGGGAAGCCAGACAAGACCCGAACGTCGTGACGGGTACGTTCCTTCTCAACGACCTTACCGCTTCTGTGTTATTTGATACCGGTGCCGATAGAAGCTTCATTTCTGAGAAATTTAGCCCTTTACTTGATATTACTCCCACTGCCTTAGATGCTAAATACATTGTAGAATTAGCTAACGGCAAACTGATTGAAACTGATAGCATCATACATAACTGTACACTTAACCTCACGAACGAAACGTTTCCCATTGATTTAATCCCTGTCGAGATCGGCAGCTTCGATATTATTGTCGGTATGGATTGGTTATCCAAGCACCGAGCTGAAATCATCTGTCATGACAAACTCGTTCGCATACCTCTTGTCTCCGGTGGAACCTTAGTCCTACAAGGGGAGACCGGCAGACGAAATCTGAATATTGTCTCCTGTCTGAAAACTAGAAAGTATCTACGAAAAGGGTATCAAGCCATCCTCGCACATGTAACGGAGAAGAAGTCGGAGGAGAAGCGACTTGAGGATGTTCCGGTCGTGCGGGATTTCCCGGAAGTCTTTCCTGAAGACTTGCCCGGACTCCCGCCACCTAGACAAGTTGAATTTCAAATCGAACTTGTGCCCGGAGCTGCACCCGTGGCACGAGCCCCTTACCGTTTAGCACCATCCGAAATGCAGGAGTTGTCTAACCAACTACAGGAACTCCTGGACAGAGGATTCATTCGACCAAGTTCCTCACCTTGGGGAGCTCCGGTCTTATTCGTGAAAAAGAAAGATGGGTCTTTCCGCATGTGTATCGACTACCGAGAGCTGAATAAGCTAACCATAAAGAATCGGTACCCACTTCCTAGAATCGATGACCTGTTCGACCAACTCCAGGGATCGAGTGTTTACTCGAAGATTGATCTACGGTCGGGTTATCATCAACTCCGAGTCCGTGACAATGATATCCCAAAGACAGCTTTCCGAACTCGTTATGGGCATTATGAATTCCAAGTGATGCCATTCGGGTTAACCAACGCACCGGCCGTATTCATGGACCTTATGAATCGGGTGTGCAAACCATATCTTGACAAATTCGTCATTGTGTTCATCGATGATATCCTGATTTACTCTCGCAACGAACAGGAACATGCTCAACATCTGAAAACCATTCTAGGACTTCTGAAACACGAAGAGTTATATGCCAAATTCTCTAAGTGTGAGTTCTGGATTCGAACCGTTCAATTCCTCGGGCACGTGATTGACAGCCAAGGAATTCATGTTGATCCCGCCAAGATTGAAGCAATCAAGGGCTGGGAGTCACCGACCACTCCAACCGAAGTGAGACAATTCTTAGGTCTTGCTGGTTACTACCGCCGATTCATCGAAAACTTTTCAAGAATAGCTGTTCCCCTAACCACACTGACTCAGAAAGATAAGAAGTTCGATTGGACTGATAAGCAAGAGTCAGCTTTCCAGCTATTGAAAAACAAACTTTGCAGTGCACCAATCTTGTCCTTACCCGAAGGCACCGACGATTTCGTAGTTTACTGCGATGCCTCACACCAAGGACTTGGTTGTGTGTTGATGCAACGAGAAAAAGTCATTGCCTATGCCTCCCGACAACTAAAAATTCACGAGAAAAACTATACAACCCACGACCTCGAGTTAGGTGCTGTGGTCTTCGCATTGAAAATCTGGAGACATTATCTCTATGGTACGAAAAGCACTATCTTTACCGATCACAAAAGCCTCCAACACATATTCGATCAGAAAGATCTAAACATGAGACAACGTCGCTGGGTTGAGTTGCTTAGTGACTACGACTGCGAGATCAAATACCATCCAGGCAAGGCTAACGTAGTTGCCGATGCCCTAAGCCGAAAAGAACGAGTGAAACCCCTTCGAGTCCGAGCACTTTCTATGACAATTCTTAACGAGCTCCCTGCTCAAATCCTTACCGCTCAACTTGAAGCACTCAACGATGAAAACTTGAAAAATGAAGCCTTGCGAGGCTTGGATAAACAATTCGAAATCAAACCCGATGGAACTCGATACTTCTCTAACCGGGTGTGGTTACCCAAATTCGGAAACTTGCGAGATTTGGTGATGGCTGAAGCTCACAAATCTCGATACTCTATACATCCTGGATCTGACAAGATGTATCATGACGTCAAAGGGTCGTATTGGTGGCCTAACATGAAAGCTGACATCGCCTTGTACGTCAGTAAATGCCTAACCTGTTCCAAAGTAAAGACCGAACACCAAAGACCCTCTGGGTTGCTTCAACAACCTGAAATTCCTCAATGGAAATGGGAACAGATTTCCATGGACTTCATTACCAAACTACCGAAAACTTCGAGTGGTTGCGATACCATTTGGGTGATCGTGGACCGTCTCACGAAATCTGCTCACTTTCTGGCCATCAAGGAAACCGACAAGATGGAGCGTCTGACTCGCATCTATGTCAAAGAAATCATCTCGCGACACGGTGTACCTATCTCGATCATCTCGGATAGGGACAGCCGTTTTACTTCTAACTTTTGGCAATCGCTACAGAAATCTCTTGGTACTCGTCTGGATATGAGTACTGCTTATCACCCGCAAACCGATGGCCAAAGCGAGCGAACTATTCAAACACTGGAGGATATGCTACGAGCCTGCGTAGTCGACTTCGGTACTTCTTGGGAAAATCACTTACCGTTGTGTGAGTTTTCGTACAACAACAGTTACCATACCAGCATAAAGGCTGCACCCTTCGAGGCACTTTACGGACGTAAGTGCCGAACACCTGTCTGTTGGACTGAGTTAGGAGAATCCCAACTCACGGGTCCAGAAATCATTCAAGAAACTACTGAGAAAATCGTTGGTATTCAAAACCGGCTGAAAGCCGCACGTGATCGTCAGAAAAGCTATGCTGACGTGAGACGCAAACACCTTGAGTTCCAGGTAGGGGACAAGGTACTCCTCAAAGTGGCACCGTGGAAGGGTGTCATTCGATTCGGAAAACGAGGCAAACTAAATCCTAGATACATCGGACCATTCGAAATCCTTGAAAGGATTGGTCCAGTGGCCTATCGCCTGCAACTTCCTGCTGAACTTAGCAGCGTACACAACACATTCCACATTTCTAACTTGAAGAAATGTCTGTCTGACGAGACGCTGATTATACCGCTCGACGAAATTCAAATCGATGATAAACTCCATTTTGTCGAGAAACCTATGGAAATTATGGACCGTGAGGTCAAGCAATTGAAACAGAGTCGTATTCCCATAGTAAAGGTCAGGTGGAATTCTAGGCGCGGCCCTGAGTTCACCTGGGAACGGGAAGACCAAATGCGACAGAAATACCCACATCTCTTCCCAGACAACGCACCGTCCGTGCACTCAAGCTAATTTCGGGACGAAATTTCTTTAACAAGGGGAGAATGTAACACCTGCTAAATTAGAATAATTAATTATGCCTAATTAATTGTAACTAGTTGTAATTAGTATGTAATAGGACTAATTGCAGACTCTATTTGTATATATATATAAGGTGAATTATATATATATGTGTGTACTTACGCGATTTGGATTAATCGTACGAATTAACCGGACGGAGTCCGACACAGTTATTTGGACGTTGGTGACAGAAACTTACCTAAATAATGAGAACGTATTTTATTATGTAAAATACACAGCGAACAAACATTATTTATAATACCACGACGACAATTTAAATAATTTAACGAATACGTATTAAACGCGAGTTAAGAATTTTAATACTTCGACAAATTTCTTTTATAATTAATTTCAAGGAATTTCATTAAAATATTCCCGTCATCTTTTAAAAATATAACCGCTTGATTTAACGCCTAAACGACGGAGGAAACGAACACCGCACGGGGTGCGGGGACCGGAAAATGGGAGGATAACCTCCCATTTCCCCACCTTCTCTTTCATTTCCACTTCTATTTTCCCTCTCTCTCTTTCTTTTACTTTCAAACCACCAAACAAATTTCATCACTAAAATCGCAAAATAACACCACGAAACCTCGTCGAATCATACCACTCTTTTGGAGAAAAGTGACCACGACAACACGATCTACAATCCTATCTTTCCGGAATTTCATTTCGGCAAGTTGTAAGTTCCCGACAAAACCCGAAACTCTCCGTTTTTACTCATTTTTACGTTTTTATGGTTTATATATGCTTAATATGTCCAAAAATGGGTTGGGTAAAAGATTTGGACCAAACGGAAGCTTTTCGACCGATTTTCCGGCCACCAAATTCCGATCAGACCGCTACGTCGCAGAGACGCTGGACTATCTGCGACGTAGCTTAAAACGTCGCATTTAGCGACGTCGCGGCCTACGTCGCACAAAAATCCCAACGTCGCACTAGCGACGCAGCCTATTACGTCGCATTAACTTGCGGACGTCGCACATAGCGACGTAGACTTTTACGTCGCAAACCGAACCTACGTCGCATTGATTTTGCGAAGGTCGCATCATGCGACGTACCTCCCTACGTCGCACCCTACGTCGCATGCTACGTCGCATGCTACGTCGCACAAACCAGAACCTTGAAAAGTCAGATTTTACTAAGTGTCGAAATTACACAACTTCAAATACTTATGTCATACGACTTAACAAACGTCATAGAACATACTTTCTATTACAATTACACTAAATTGCGTTATAGATGATAACACTTTGAATCATTCTTACAAACCGTCACCAACGGGCCATATTTGTTTTCAAATTACAAACGGATTACTAAACAAACACTCGGACATAATGAGTTGTGTAAACAACTAGCCTAGATGGTCTTGCGAGACATCTACTTACTTAAATTTATATGTCTAGGCATTTGAAGGTTACGGGTTCGGAGAACCTACGGTTGATATTACTTACTCGTTTATTGATATAAACGTACTTGCAAAGACTCAGGTGAGTCTTACGGCCCCACTTTTACTGTTTTATCTTATTGGGGGAGATACATGCTACTTATTTTTCTTGGACACAAGTACTAAACTGTTTACTATACCAAACGGAATTGCATGAGTTGTTACTATTTACAGAAGTCTCTCCATCATATATCGTTAGTTATGGACTTAAGCGCGAACAGTAGTTAATGGATCCATTAGGGAAATGACCCTCCCCACCCGGGGCAGTAGCGCTGCCACGTACCGATTTACACGTATAAACGGGTGACAACTTATTCGTTACTGATGCTTGCTCACTTACGAGCATGTCACGGGAGCAACATATTATTACGGGTTAAGCTTCGATTATGAGCCTCATGGCAACGGTATAAACTTATTCATTTACATTTGCTGGATTGCAAATACTGATTTTACGATTGCTAGATTGCAATAGCTGATTTTACGCCTACGGGCACTACTAATGAAATCTCGTGTTCAAAGCCGATATCATTTACAAACCTGTGAGATTCACCAACCTTTTTGGTTGACACTTTTTAGCATGTTTTCTCAGGTACCCGGATGGAGTAGGATTACTCCAGGATTTTAGCTAGAGTCGCATGATTTCAACACAACTGCATTAACGGAGATTCTTAGCATTATCTTTTGTATATTTTGATTATGTAATAGAATCTCCCGCTATATGCGTGGACTCTAGGGGAAACTACATTTTGTATACGAAAACACTAAGTTTTCAAACATTATGTCTGTGGAATGTAACTAATTTACAAAACGTCTCATTTAGAGGTCGTTTGCTTTATCTTTGTGCTGTGATATTTAATTAGTAACACCCCAAACTATGCTTCCGCAAAACAGTGAATTTCGGGGGTGTTAAACCGATCGCTTCCGCAAACCGAAATTTGAGGGTGTTACATATGAGTTACTGAGTTTTCTATTTGGGCTTTTGTTTGTCTGGGTTTTTATTGTTCTAGGCTTTTGGACAAACTTGTTTTGCGCTTAATTATATTTTGCTAACCGTTTTACTTGAATTCTTGTGTTGGGAAAAGTTATGTTTTGCTAATCGTTTTATTCAAATTCAGTTAACTTGGGCTTCAATATGATTGGGCTTTGATCGTATGGAGTCAAAGTTGGCAGTTAAGCTTGTATTTTAATTGGGTTTGGGTTCTTAAATGTACTTAGGTTCTTAGTTGGAGTTACGGTGTTAGTCGTGCCTAAGTTCTTAATTAGGGTTGGCTTTTAAATTGGGCTCATGAGGACTCCTAGATCACAACACTTCTTGATACACAACATTTGCGGTGTAGACTCCATCTGTTGGACAACATTTTTCGGGAAATACCAATATTTTGTTGTGTTGCGACTTGCGAGATATCCCATCTTGAAAGTGATAAATATGGGCTTGTGTTTCTAGGTTTGAGTTTCTAGGTTTAAATCATATGGGCTTCAGTTGGGCTTAGGTTTCGCTTGGGCTTAGATTTCTATGGAGTTCATTTACTATTGGGTTAAGTTCTGATTGCACTTAAGTATGTATTGGGCTTTAGTTTCTACTGGGCTTGATTTCCATTGGGCTTCATGTATGTATTAGGCCTCTACCTATACAACTTACGATATGCATTAAACTATAGATATGTTTGGTAAAACTGACTAGAGATGGAGTTAGAGATAGAGATGGAGATGGAGATGGATTCTAGGACCCGGAGATGGAGCTTTTATTTGGGGTTGGAGTTGAAAATTCTATTTTCTTATAAGTGTTTGGAAACAAGCTGGAGTTGGAGTTTATTAATGTGAAATTACATAATAGACATGAATACCTTACATTTTCTAATAAAGTTAGTAATAAAATAAGGGTAACATGGTAATTTCATAATTGGAAGATGGAGATTGTTGAAGAAGCTAGTTTGAGGAGATTCTTTTTTTGAGAAGCCCTATATATTATTTTGTACTAAACATGGATTGTAAAATTTGAGGAGATTGAACTTCTAGAAACTAGAATCTTAATCTAGTAGAATCCCCAAGAATCCCTCATTATTTGATTGCCAAACACACCCTAGTGAGTTATGGTTAGGGGACTTTCGGGATTAGTTTTTGGTTTTATTAAACTTTAGGCTTTAAGATTAGACTTTCTAGTTTCAAGCTTCATATTGAGCTAAAATTTAATTGGGTTGAATGTTGTGGGCTTTAGGATTTGGCTTAGGATTCTAGTCTTGGGATTGGACTTACGGTTTTGTTACCTTGGAGCAGCAGTTTCAAAATTCCGAAAGCTTCAAAATTTTATAACTTTAGAAAGTTAGAGAAGAGTTCAATTGAGACCATTTATTTTGTGTGAGAATGGGGGAACCAATCACAATATGCCATGTGTCACTTTTTTCTCTCTCATCCACGTTTTTAAAAATTAAATATCTCACAAACGACAAGTCGAAAAATCATGAAAATTGCACCATATTTTTCAGCTTTTTATCCTCTTCGATTTGCCGTCCATCAAGACATACTTCCAACGAACTTTTTTTTCCATTTTTTTGGTGGGTTTTACATATTAGTAATACATGTGTTATTGATTGATTATACATTTGATTTAGGGTTTAGGGTTAGGGTTTAGTAGGGTTTAGTGTTAGGGTTTAGCAGAGTTTAGGGTTTAGTATGATTTAAGGTTTAGAGTTTTATAAAGCGTTTAGGGTTTGGGGTTTGGGGTTTAGGGTTAGGGTTTAGGGTTGGGAGTTTGGGGTTTCGGGTGAGTGGCATTTCTAAAAAAAAAAAATTAGAAATAATTAAGAAGATATTTATATTGAAGAATGTATAAAGTATAAACACAGTAAAACTACATGATAGGAAAGGTCCAGTTAGGGTTTTAATTGAACTGATGAGTGATAAATACCATCTCAACGATGATGAATCTGTGATTTTATTCTTCTACATTTTTAACCAACCTCGTCATTTTTTGAAGGTTGATTGGAAACAACCGAAGATGACGTCATGGAAGAAGGGAGGTAGCATTGCGGTTAGAAATTTAGGAGTTTTAGGTTAGTAGATAAACTAAGGAAACGTGGAAGGACGGTTGGAGGAAATGTGATGATTGAGCAGTTTCGCAGAATCATAGATGATTACAGCTTAATTAATTGTTTAATAATCCATCTCTATTAGATGGTATGGATAAAAAGTCTACATATTTGAACGGACAGGATGAAAAGTCTAAGTGACTTATCGTGATACATAGTATATAGTAATATAGTAATACTAGCAGCGTGCCAGCGCAAAACAGCGCATAATGTTTTATATTTAAATGTTCGGTTAGGTTTTTTTTTTTTTTTTTTGTGCTTGATTCGAATTAAACATTTCGCTTGTAAAATATAAGAATGTACTATCAAAATAATTTGATTTATGTACAATACGCTAATTATCATATGATTGCATTGGCTAATTGATTTTACATATAGTTTCAATATTACATACGTTGACTTATTAAAAGTGTTATTGCTAATTGATTTTACATAATAGTTTCTATATTTGTAAAATGGATATTGCTATATGTAGCCCTAAGGGCTATGCATAAGAGTTAGATTCATGCATATAAAAGTGGTAAATCAAGTTGGTTGGGGGAAGTTATATTCAGGGGATGGGTGGTTATTATTATGGTACAATAATTTGATGCGTGTCTGAATTTCTTATTCATAGCCCTTAGGGCTATGTATAACATTTTCCTTGTAAAATTAATGAAAAATATGGTTAACTTATTAGAGCTTTTAACCAAACCCATGTGGCAACAAAACTTATTTACTATAATACATGCCACTTGAAAAATAAATCCCAAACTAACATATATCCTATTTTTCTCTAGTTTGTTCAATATAATTTTTTTTTTGTTTACAACCTAATAACTAAACAGTGGAAAAAAAAACCTAGCAGCCCTATTCCTATCCTCTAGTCCCAATTCGATCAATTCGTCTTCTACTTCCTTGCATAGTTGATCAAGTTAATTAGTGGCTGCTTGATTCTGTAAATTGATCGTGCCATGATATTCAAATAGATATTTCGAATCACTTTGAGTGTATGTAGTGTCATGGTGAATATTCTAATTTGTAACGGTAGCAGGACATCAATTTCATTATATTTAGTGTTTGTTTTTCAAAAAGTTTAATTGGCATGCAAATTGTTGAAAATTTAATTGTTTAATGCCATCATAAACTCAAAATATTGAATAAATAAGAGCTCAGTGGAAGGTTCAATTGTTCGATGTGTTCCGATTCTGGCATTAAAAAATAGAGTTTTTGACCAAACACATTTAATTAGAGAAAATACATGTTACTAAGGGATTTATTTTTCAAGTGGCATGAATTTGGTAAATAAGTTTTGTAGCTACATGAGTTTGGTCAAAACTCTACCTTATTCTAAGTGTTATTGCTAATTGATTTTACACGATAACTTCAATACTTGTAAAATTAATGAAAAATATGTTTAAGGAATTAAGGTTAAGGTAAGGGGCATGTTGGGTGATTCCCATCTTCCTTTTGTTAAGGCTAAGTTAATTGAAAGGACATGTTGGGTATTTTTCATCTTCTTTTTGTTAAGTTTAAGGAAAAAGGGTTTATTGTTTCGTTATGTATTAAACTTTATACTTTTTACTATTGTATACGACATACTTTTATTTGTTCTATTGTATGTAATGAACTTGTAAATATGGTCTATTGTATGTACTATTTCCTTTTTGGGTAAGGCCAAAAAAGGAAAACTTTCCTATTTGGGCCTTACCCAGAAAGTAAATTTTACATACAATAGACCATATTTACAAGTTCAATACATACAATATAAGTTTTTAAAGTTCAACTCATACAATAGTAAAAATTGTAAAGTTTAATACATGACGAAACAATAAACCCTCGGGAAAAAGTGTAAATGTTTAATAAGTGTTTTAGATTAGATATAGTAATAGTAATAGTAATTTGGGTGGGATTCAGAGGAGCAAGGACTTTATAAGGGATAGGGAGAGCCAATTTTTGACCAACCAAGGACTGACAAGTGTCAGAAGCGTCCCCACCAATCATCCCCACCAATCAGGCCGCCCATGGACTATTTTGCAATTTTGAAAAATTTAGGGACCTTCCCGAAAATTTATCAAAAATTTCAAAAAAAATTATTTATTCAAAAAACCTAATAATATGCAAGATTCTATAAAAAAATAAAATGCAGTGAAAAAAATATAAAATGCAGTAAACAAAGTAAATGAATAAAAAACTGAAAAAACGTAAAATGCATCGAAAAATCATAAAATGCAGTAAACAAAGTAAACTGAATAAAAATGCTGAAAAAACGTAAAATGCAGTGAAAAAAATATAAAATGCAGTAAACAAAGTAAAAATGCATAAAATTGCTGAAAAATGTAAAATGCAATAAACAAAGTAAAAATGCATAAAAATGCTGAAAAATGTAAAATGCAGTAGATGAAACGTAAAATGCAGTGAAAATTTTCAGATCTAAAAAGTCATTGAATCGTAAGATGAAGTAACTGAAATGTAAAATGCAGTAGATGAAACGTAAAATGCAATGAATTTTTTCCGATCTAACAAGTAGATTTGAATTTTTTTTAGATCTAACGGTGGCAATGAAAGTGAATGGTAACGGTGAAGGTGGTGGCGGCGGTGAAAGTGGATGGTGAAGGTGGTGGTGGTGGCGGCGGTAGCGGTGATTGTGGTGACGACGGCGGTGAAAGGTGGTGGTGGCGGTAAGTGTGAGTGTGTGTGAATTTAATGTGTGTAAAGAGAGTGTTTGTGTAATGTGTGTGTTTTTTGTGAAGTGAGAGAACAGGGAATTCATGACCAAAAAATGGTTGCCCAAAAGATTAACCCCTCTCACCTCTTTTTATGTAATTTGCATTTAGGTCCCTTCACCCAAAACTAATTTAATTTAAATTGTGTATAAATCCCTCCGCCCAAAAGAGTTTGCAAAACACTCACCCACGTGACGTGTCATTATCCGGAGCATTAAGTTAAATTTTGAAATGGATGATGAGGATAGCGCTACTCCTCTGGTCCCTCTAAAAGCTTAGTAATTTTACGTACTCCTAACAGATTATAAATACTCACAAATTCCTTTCTTATTTAAAAAACCAACCGTCAAATGCATTAATTAAAAAACTAAAAAGTGATCAATCAGTTGTACTTTTTGCATCAAAAAGTGTACATAGGCAAAAAAAACTAGCATTGCCATTTTAATTTTAAAAAAGAAAAAAGTTGTCCACCAAAAGATTGAACATTCGAACCCGTCACTTATTCAAGCTAACAAAGCATAAACCGTCACTTTTTCAAGCTAACGAACCAAGATCAAAACCGTCAACATTGATTATCCAAAGCCACAACAAACAAAACGGGTCCAAAATTAGATTGGACAATACCAATATTTAGTGTGAAGTATGAGTGAAAATAAATGTGTACTTTTGGAATTATTACTACTTATAATCGATTAGCAAATTGAATTGCTAATTTATCTAAGATATTTTAAACAAGTTATCATGATAATATCATACAAGGTAACAACTTTAAAGTCTCATGAGATTTTCAAGGTGCTTTAGACACATGCATCTAAATTGAGTTGCCACCTACACATTTTAAATCACACCATAAGCTAAACTCAATTTTCTTTTTTGATGGTTATTTTTGGGTACTACAATACATATCATTTTCTGAAATATTTTATTGTAAACATAATTCTTACTGTAATTTTTCTGTACTTTTTTCATCATTCTTTCTTATCATTCTGTACTTTTTCTTTTATTTTAATAGATAAATGGTATGTTGATTGGATTTTAATGGTATATATAGAGAAGAGATGAGATCATTAGAGTACATGAATTAATCAAAGTATGAAAATACCACTCATATTGTGCCATGTGTACAAAGAGAATGTTCCACATGTACAATACCCATTTACCCCCAACATCAATTATCTCACAAACGACAAATCGAAAAATTATGAAAATTGCTACAAAATCCCAAACCTCAAACCCTAAACCCTAAACCCTAACCCCTAAACCCAAACCCTAAACCCTAAACGCTTTATAAAACGCTAAACCCTAAATATTTCTAAACCCTAAACCTTGAACCCTTCTAAACCCTAAACCCTTATAAACCCTAAACCATCAATCATACTAAACCCTAAACACTAAACCCTAATCCTAAATCAAATGTACAAGCATGTAGTAACACATGTGTTAATAATTTATAAAACCCACCTTAAAAATGAAAAAAAAAAAAAAATCGTCCAAAGTATGTCTTGAGGGACGGCAAATCGAAGAGGAGAAAACGACGAATTTAATGGTGCAATTTTCATAATTTTTCGATTTGTCGTTTGTGAGATAATTGATGTTGGGGGTAAATGGGTATTGTACATGTTGAACATTCTCTTTGTACATATGGCACAATATGAGTGGTACTTCCATACTTTGATAAATTCATGTACTTCCTTGAACTTTTCTCATATAGAGAATCCCCTATTTTTTTCATCTACCAAATCCTATTTATATGTTTCTCAATTTATAGGTGAACGTAAATGTATAAACTCAAGGTTTTCTTACTGCCATGCTTGTCTTCAGAAATTAATCAACGTCTCTTTTACTTGCAAACATTTTTTTTCCTTCCTTTCTTTTTTCATAAGCAACTTACAAGTTGGAATAAATCATTTCCTTGACAAAATCATTTGATATGATATTGAATAGATTCGTACACTTCAACAAAGTGTCATTCCGATGACATAATGAAACCTTTTTATCCAATTATGAATTACGAATAGAGTTAAACGTATTGCCCACTAAATGAAGTGTGAGCATCTTTATGACAACAAAAAGATTGGACGATTCTTTACAAAGTGAAACGGTATAATTCACGTGTATGTTTTCTTTATACGACCACCATATCTAAACAGTAGTAATGTTAGTCATCTCATCGCAACGCGATGGCATTTAAAATCTCGTTGTTGATTAATTGACTAAAATTTAAAAAATAAAAGTTCATAAGTAAAGAGATAAAAGAATGCACCAAATGGAAATTACTTGAAAACTTTGAATTTTGAAGCAGAAAAATGTTAAACGTCAATAAATAAACAAAAGTATCTTATAATATATTTTAATTTTTTTCCAGATTTAAACAAATTTTAGTCTTTAACCAGTTTAAATTGATTTCAGTCTAGTTTTAACCACTCATCTGAGTAAAAGTAAGATTGAATTAGAACTTCCAGGCAGTTCTAAGGCCGGTAAAGTATTTTCTATATTTGGTCGCAGTTCAGTTTAGAGCCCGTTTCAGTTTTAGACTATTTTGCTCATCTA
Source organism: Helichrysum umbraculigerum (assembly GCA_949592205.1). NCBI lineage: Eukaryota > Viridiplantae > Streptophyta > Magnoliopsida > Asterales > Asteraceae > Helichrysum > Helichrysum umbraculigerum. The sequence continues at coordinate 95,559,516 of CATIUR010000004.1, forward strand.
TACATACAACGTAAAAAATTAAAATTTTCGTGCACACAATGACGGTCAATTTTATTAAGGGAGGTAATAAATATAACACATAACATGATTCTTATACCAAAACTATGTTATTATATACTTGTAGTGTGATCTTTAAATGTTATACAGTTGGGTATAGGAAGCAATTTATGTGATGTATGTATCAACTCCCTTTTATTAAGTATGCACTATGAAATGTTGACGTATACATTTGGGGTCACTTAACCAATTTTATCAAGGGTTTATTGTTTCGTTATGTATTATACTTTATATTTTTTACTACTGTATGAGTCGAACTTTAAAAACTTCTATTGTATGTATTGAACATTTATATATTGTATATTGTATAACTTTTCTATTTGGGTAAGACCAAAAAAGAAAAGTTTCTTTATTTAGTCTTTACCCAAAAGGAAATTTTGCATATTGGATGATATTTATAAATTCCATAAATACAATAGAACAAATGAAAGTATGTCTCATACAATAATAAAAAGTGTATAATTTAATACATAACGAAACAAAAAGTGTAAACTATGTCTCATACAATAATAAAAAGTGTAAAGTTTAATAGATAACGAAATAACAGACACTTTTTATCAACTAATGTCTTTTTAAAAGATTAATGTTATATAGGACTAGGGTGGGGTTCAAATGAGAATAAGAATTTGTGTGAGAATGAGGGAACCAATGATATTGTGCCATGTGTACAAAGAGAATGCTCCATATGTACAAAACCTATTTACCCCCAACATCAATTATCTCACAAACGACAAATCGAAAAATTATGAAAATTGCACCATTAAATTCAACGTTTTCTCCTCTTCGATTTGTCGTCCTTCAAGGCATACTTTCGACGAGTTTTTTTTTTTTTGGGTTTCACATTTACTAACACATGTGTTAAAGTGTTGCGTTTATGGTTTAGGGTTTGGGATTTAGGGTTTAGGGTTTGAGGTTTGGGGTTTCTAGAGAAACCCCAAACCTCAAACCCTAAACCATAACCCCTAAACACCAAACCCTAAATCCTAAACGCTTTACAAAACTCTAAACCCTAAATCATACTAAACCCTAAACCTTAAACCCTACTAAACCCTAAACCCTAAACTTAACCACAAATTAAATGTAAAACCAATCACTAACACATGTGTTATTAATTTGCAAAACCCACCAAAAAATGGAAGAAAAAAAAAAGTTGTCGAAAGTATGCCTTGAGAGACGGCAAATCGAAAAGGAGAAAACGCTGAATTTTATGGTGCAATTTTCATGATTTTTCGACTTACCGTTTGTGAGATATTTAATTTTTAAAAATGTTGAGGAGAGAGAATAAAGTGACACATGGCAGAAATCTGTTGGTTCCCTCATTCTCACTCAAAGTTGATGTACTAATTTGAACCTTACTCTATAGGACTAATTACATAGACCTAAAAATAGACCTACTTTTTTTATTAGTTGAATTAATTCTCTCTCATAATCTCATCCAATCAATTTTTCTCATCTATCAATCACATTTTTAGATGTACATGGCTTACAAGTTTAGGCTTACAAGTAGGCCTGTAAGAACTGAACGTTCGGCGAACTATTCACGAATCATTCGGCGGGAAGTTAGTTTATGTTCGTTCGTTTCGTTATATGAACGAACATGAACAAATTTTTACGTTCGTTTAATTATATGAAAGAACATGAACACATGTCTCGTTCGTTCATTTACGTTCGTGAACGTTTGATAACATGTTCGTGAACGTTCGGTTAAATGTTCGTTTATTAACTAATAATGTAATTGAATTAATACATATTTGTATATCTCATATTTTGATTAAGCTAAATATCAGATAGAATATTATTAATAATTCGATATTTTCATTTAATAATATTAAACATCTAGATATTTTTACCTTACAATTTTCCTCCACTCTAAACGCACCTCGACTAGTTTCAGATGTGCTGCTCTTTCCAACGATCGGACCAAACAAAGGAGTTTATCTTCATATTGTGATCGTTTTGTAATGTTGAATGTGCATCGCAAAGTTTCAGGGTATATAATATATATGTGTAGATGTGTATATATATATATGTTCGTTTATGTTTGTTGATGTTCGTTTAAGGTATTAATGAAGAAAAACATTAAATTATGTGTTTGTTCGTGTACGTTCGTTTGTATTCGTGAACAAACAAATTTTCTTAACGAATGAACATGAACAACAAAATCTGTTCGATTATCCGTTCGTGTTCGTTCGTTTGTTCGTCAAAACCTTTAATGAACAAACACAAACAGACTCCGTTCGTGTTCGTTGTGTTTGTTTACCGGCCTACTTACAAGTTAAGGTTAACCATTCATTTTCCTTTTTAATGTCTTTTTATTAAACTTACGATGTTCTCTTGAAAAAACTACAGACTCGACCAAACTGTGCAAATCCTCGTTCCCAACAATCCTCTGCACAATTATCAGGCGAACACGAATTGAAACCCAAAAAGGAAGATGTCGGGCATGGGTGACGGCTACGTGGGCACCGCCCAAGACGCTGTCAGGATCCGACGACTCGAGAAACAACGAGAAGCTGAACGAAAAAAAATCCAAGAACTCAAAAGTAAAAACGCTAATGGCCAATCCGGTCTTCTTCAATTCGGATCTGGTACCTCCGAAGTAAGCACCCTTTTTATTCCTATCAATCAATTAATTGTATATCTAACCTTATATCTGTGCCCTAGTCTTATCTACTTACAGTATAAACCTAATGATTTGTAGGGCTTGCCATACAGCTAGCATCACTTATGTGCCCTAATTTTGTATATGTATACATATATTGTTGATTAGTTGCTTATGGGATATTTTAATTTTGGAATGATTTGATCAGATTCTTGAGACTGCGTTTAAGAAAGAAACGGTCGGGCTAGTTACAAGGGAGCAGTATGTTGAGAAGGTGAATCACTTATTCGAATACTTCGTTTCAGTCTGTATAAGAATGTGAATTGTGGTTTATGCTTTGATTATATTTGTAATACAGAGGGTTAATATTCGAACGAAAATTGAAGAAGAAGAGAAAGAGAAACTTCAAAAGCTACAACAAGAGTGAGTAGCATAACACTTGGCTATAAGTGTTATGTAGTTATATACCTACATTCGCGGTTTTTACTTGATATACGTATTTTTGTGTTGTAGGGAAGAGGAGCTTCAATTGCAAAAACTAAAAAAGCGGAAAATTAAGGCTAACCCAAAACTTTCTTTTTCGGAAGATATTGAGAATGGAGAAGAGGAAGAAGAAGATGGGGAGGATAGTAAGTATAGTAGTGTTTTCTAAATTTTAATGAGTTCATTGCTGCATCTTGTTGCTACTTGGTAAGTTAACATTGTGTGGTTTTGTATATTCAGAAAATAAAGAATCAAATGTCGTTAGCAGAAGAGGTTTTGGCAAAGATCCCACAGTAGAAACAAGCTTTCTGCCTGACAGGTTTGGCATCTTTCTTTCCCCTTTTAAAAATGAGACCTTTTTAAAATGCCGTTTATATAATCTGATTAGTTGTCGCCATGGTGTTGTGAAGCATACTCCTTCAGTGAGAGGGAGGCAGAGGAACAAGCTGAGCGTGAAAGGTTGCGGAAACAGTGGCTACGTGAGCAAGAACAGATTAAAAGTAATTTAAATTATAAAAAATTAACGTTGTATTGAATTGGTATATAATGATATCCTCAGAGTGATAGTTTGAATGCATTGCAGATGAGGCTCTTGAAATCACTTACAGTTACTGGGACGGAGCAGGCCATCGGCGAGTGATGCAGGTATGTATTACTACGTATATCAAAATATATAAATCTTCACAATTTCACATAATTATTAGGGAGAATAACATATATCCCTAATATAAGCATCTAATATACATATTTCCCAACCTAAACCCCTAATATAAAATTATCCCCAATCTAAACCCTACTTGTCTCATATTTACCCATTTTATTAATTTAATACTGATTAATACTTCTAAATGCATAAATTATAATTCTATTGACCATCCAAAAAAATGCCGCCAGTTTTTTTCCTTATACTAGGATTGCCTCCATTTACATCAAACTTAAGGAAACCCTACGTGATCATAAAATTGGGCGATCAATTTTTTTTATCCTATTTGTCTTTCTACACTTCTACAAATATATGGAATTGATAACTATGTCCGTAAAACTTTATTGTTTTTTTAAGGCTTTTTACATCTTTTGTTTTGGTGAGATTCGATTAAGTTTGCAAGTTTCATGAAAATTTTGAATGTCCACGAGTAAAAGGAGCTGAACATTTAATTAGCTTTTATTGATTTTGTATTTTGAGTTGCAGTTTTTCTAAATCGTGTCCAAGAGTAAAAAGCTGCATAATTGTAAGCTTGTTCTTTTGTTTGTGTGGTTAACTAGAATCCATATATTACAATACTTTTCATCATATTCGATAATGTGGAAACAGAGATTCTCTTGGTTCAATGAATGTTGTGCTGGATTCAATTTGGAAAATAGAAAGATAGTGCAAGTTATTAATCTATCACATGCTCGTTTTCCTGTTTGTTGGTAAAATATGTCTAACTAGAATGGAAAGGGTACAATGGTCAATAGAGTTGCAATTTATGCATTTAGTAATATTAATCATTATTAAATTAAAAAATATGGTAAATATGATATAATTGGGGTTTAGATTGGGGATATTTGATATTAGAAGTTTAAGTTGGGGAAATATGTAATTGAGATGCTTATATTAGGGATATATGTTATTATCCCTAATTATTACCAACAACCGTTGACCGTGTTTTACTGGTTGACTTCTTAGGTTCGGAAAGGCGATACAATTGGTGAGTTTCTACGATCTGTCCAGCAGCAACTTGCACCAGAATTTCGGGAAATTCGAACAACTTCAGTTGAGAACCTTTTATATGTGAAAGAAGATCTCATCATACCACATGTAAGAAATCTATAATTTGCTCAATGTTACTTTTTCATTTCTAGTTTTTTATCTTTTTATTTTTATTTTATTTTTGACTCAACTATTGTATTTCTCTATCCTTATAACGGTTGTGTATGTTCAGCAACACAGTTTCTATGAGCTGATTGTGAACAAAGCTAGGGGAAAAAGTGGGCCGGTATGTTTAACATTCTCTTTGTTAATGTTATCCTTTAGTATCAATTATGCACCGATTTTAACATTCTCATGAACACTTGTCTTACCTCCACAGCTTTTCCACTTTGATGTGCATGAGGATGTTCGAACAATTGCGGATGCAACCATAGAGAAGGATGAGGTAATAGTTTTTATAATTAGCTGCTACTTCTATTTCAGCATTGCTGTTGAAATTTTACTCGTGAGTTATATATCTCAATATAGCTATTAATTATTCTTTATTTTACTGATATATATACTTTTTTAGCTGTATATCTAAAAGTCACGTTCAATCTAAAGTATTTAAAGGTTTTTGGAATTGTGTAGCTATACTTAGTTATGTAAATATTTAAAGTCGTATCTGTTGAAGAGCTAAATTTATAATGGTGTTCTTCTATTGCTTTTGTTTGATAGTCACATGCTGGTAAAGTCGTCGAGAGGCATTGGTACGAGAAGAACAAGCACATATTTCCTGCTTCAAGATGGGAGGTACCCCCTCTTCTTTTCATTCTTTCCATCTGTCTGGCTATTGTTTATGTATTATTGCCAGAGTAGATAAAACAAAGAATTGTCATGGCTTTTACACTTGTAGACTTAAGAAAAATAAGTCCGTATATGTATATCACACACCAAGGAACAATGATATCATTTGCATAATGTTAGGTCCATCATCATCTAGATTTACTAATTGAGGTGAAAATAAAGCTAAATCATTCCGCCATTAACTGTTGGGCACTTGATCATAAACTTAATTGGATAAAAATGTTGTAGTTGATATGGTTTTATTAATTTAAGTTTGTGATTTCTCTTGGAGTTTGTTCAAATGGAAAGACCATGTTTTATTCACATTGAAATAAATCATCACAGTCAACTGATGTTTTGATTTCTTATCAATTTTTGGTCAACAATTTTGCAGATATATGACCCAACTAAGAAGTGGGAGAGGTACACTATCCATGGGGACTAATTTGCTTTCTAAGGTTTTCCCAGCTCTTCAACAAGTGAAATCCTATGTTTTCTAAGGTTCAAGTCAAATGTCTGTATGAAACTTGTTCCCATCTACTTCTGTATACACTATTCGTATCCAGATTCCATAGGCAATATGTTTTTTCTTATACATTTAGTATGCAGGATTATAAACCATATAAATGATGGAACTTTAATTTGTATGGGTTCATCTTTTTTGTTCTGTTAGAGATGCTCAAATCGAATTTTAAGTACTACTTTTGCTGCATGACTTCCCGAAATTCTGGTGCAAGTTGCTGCTGAACAGATCGTAAAAACTCGTCAATTGTATCGCCTTGCCTACCTTAAAAAGTCAATCGGTAAAAATGGTCGAGGAGGGTCGAGGGTCGCAGGTAAAGATATGTGAAGATCCAAAATATTGTAAATTTGGACTTAATAGTGAGTACATGCCTGCATCACTCGCGGATGCCCTGCTCCTTCCCAATAACTGTAGGTGATATCAAGAGCCTCATAAGCAATGTAAAATAAATATAAGACTTTGATGATACCATTTTATGGTAGTTCCATACATTCCTAAGTTCTTAAACATTAATTTACATCTGCTCTTGCTCACGTAGCCACTGTTTCCGCAACCTTTCATACTCACCATGTTCCTCTTCCTCCCTATGCTTCACAACCCCATGGTGACTACTAATCAGCTTATAGAAACGGCAAGTCAAAAATGTCCAAATTTTCAAATAGAGAAAGAAAGATGCCAAACCTGTCTGGCAGAAAGCTAGTTTCTACTGTAGGATTTTTGGCTAAACGATATCTTCTTTTCTGGACATACAACCACACTATGTTGTCAGAACTAGTGCCGGCAAATTCTGCCCATTTGTTCCACATCTGGGTGATTCTGGGTATAATGACATAAAGTTTGGGCTCTTATGGACTAGAGAAATTTTAGGAATGGGCTTAATTGGGTAAAACTCAAATCATGAATGGATCTAAATCGTTGATCATCATGTTATATTTTTTATATTATATAGTTAAAATGTAAAACTTATTTTAGAAGATATATATATTTTAGTGAATTAGAACATTTTTTTAATGAAAATTTTAAAAAGTCCATTTAGACCCGCACCCGTTTAAACCCGCGTCCAATTAGACCCGAGCCCGTTTATACCCGTGCCCGTTTTAGCCCGTAGCCCATACCCACCCAACCCGCCCGTTTTGCCAGCTCTAGTCAGAACTAGTAGCAAAAAGATGCAGCAATGAACTTATAAAAGTTAATAAAACATTACGATATGCATTGTTGCAGATAAATCAATACTTAAACTATAGACCTATAGTTTGTAAGTAGAATGGTACGAATACATATTGAGAAAACAGCATTTATTGCACCAACTATATATATGCATGATTTCGCCTTTGATATTATAGGAAATAATTTCTCTGTGTCAACCATATACTGAAATAGATAACAATATCATTTTAAAACACATAAAAATGAACAAATTAATAACAACACAAATAGCAAGACAGATTGAATACATACAAATGTTGACAGAAAATACAAATTTTCAAGTAGAAATATTACTTTTATGAAAAAGAAACATATAGAAGAAGCTTTAAAGGAGATATGTGATGATAATCCTTTACTACCGACCACGCCAGGTGCATTATAATAATGTACTAGCAAAATAATGAAACGCTCGAATAGTGTATAGTGTGTCGACCATCAACATACAGAGTCATTACTAAAGTTACTCTAATAATGTAGTCTAAGTCGTATTTGGTGTGTCTATGTAAGTCCACAAATAGAGGCATTGCCTCAAGGTTCGAAGAAGATTGGGCTAAGTATATGAAAATATATCAAACTTTGATAAAATCTCTATTGTATGAACCAACTTTCAAAATCTCTATTGTATGTATCCTATTTTCGATTATAGCCTATTGTATGTAACCTGGCTATTGTGTCATCATATAAAGCTACCACGTGGCATTCTCACAAAGCGCCACTTCGAAAAATTATATACAATAGGCAATAATCGAAAATTGGATACATACAATAGAGGTTTTAAAAGTTGGTTCATACAATAGAGATTTTGTCACAGTTTGATACATTTTCATATACTTAGCCCAAGAAGATTTGTTTAAGTATTTGAGTATATCTACTCTTATCTCTGTTGAAATTTTCGAATTTCTGAATATCAGATTATTCATAATATATTTACTGTTATCACTATCTTTTAATCATATTAGCAACTAGCACAATCTATAATCTATAATCTATAACATATACTTAAAGCAAAATAGCATGGGACAATCCCAACCCTTAATTGGTTTTTTTCTAAATCGATCCAACGATGTAGATTATTTTAATAATATATTTATCATTAAGTAATAATATGTTATCTATTAAATTTAAAAGAAATAAATTAAAAAATATTAAATAATTAAGTAGATAATAAGGAATTAAATCAAAAAAATGGGCCTAATTTTTGTAAACTTCTAAAACCAATAAAAAAATTAGAAGATATCGTGAAGAATTTACATCTCGTCAAAGTTTGTTACTGTATTACAAAAGATTTAAATTAAATATATTAATTAATAATAAAAAAAATCCAATCCAAATATGATATTTTAAAAATATTACATAAAAATATACACAAGGTAAGTTTCAATTCCACGATAAACAGGCTTTATCAATTATTCAAAGTTTCAAATCGTACATATACATCTTCCGCTCGGGCTATTACTCCGTATAAAAGTCTTTCCTAAGAATTGTAATATCAGGTATGTACGATCATTTATTTTCTTTGTTTGATTGATGTAATAGTATACTCTTTCTTCTTGCTGCATATGATTTATGATATATGAATTTCAAATTTTGATTGTAGGTGCAGTGGTGTTTTTAATTTAGTTCTAGGATAATGAAGTTTTAGTTCCATTCTCTATCTCTCATTGTTTTCAATGAAAATTTTGATAAGTTCAATGAACATAGAGTATACACAAATTCACAGGACACGGCAGTTGCTTATCGTTTCAATAAAATTTCACAGCGGATACCTCTACATCTATAAAGCCCTTACCTTTGAATCAGTTTGGTGACCTTATCTAACAGAGGTACGTATAGTATATTAACGTGATAAAGTTATGCTAGATTAATTAATCTTTTATTGTTACATGTATCATTTAATATATGTTTGTGGTTGTTTGTTTTTCTCTTTACCTTAGGCTCGCTTTGTAACAATGAAACTAAATGCTAGGTTTGGTCACCATCAATTCTAATAGTTCCTTACTATTTTTCAGCTTCTTTAATTGTTGTATAATTTATGAATCACTTTTCTTTTGTAGACCAATCTCATACTTTTGAAAATCATGAACAGCCTAATCATTTACACGGTATGTTTTATGTGTTTTAAATAGTTTATTCTTTCAATATTATTGCATATATTGATTCACATGTCTTTTTCCCTTTAGGATTTATTTGTTTTCTTTGAATACTACTTCGTTTATCGATTTGTTTTCCTTATATTTGTTGATCCCTTTTTTTTGTCATTTGTAATACCTTGAATTTGTTTTTCCTTTTTTTAGGAATTCCAAGTGGTTCTTTTGATCAACAACAGCCTTCAAATCTTCCAGAAGTTATAAAAATATATTTAATTATTGTAAAAATTGATAATAATATAAGTTTATATTAATTTCCTATGTCGCCTGTTTAATATGTATAAATATATTCATATATAGCCAAATTTCGTATATATTTTATTTTAAGTTTGATATTAATATATTATTTACTTTTTTTTTAGATTCCTCTAATGTTGACAACTTTTACGAATAGGTAAAGATGAACTTTGCGATGGATGAATTAACTGAAGATTTATTGCAAAGTATCTGAAAAATATTTTTAAGGCCGATGAACAAATAAAAGCATTACGTGTGTTAGGTCATGGAATCGATGATGATTATATTGTTGATCTCAACTTCTTCACCAATCCGTAGTTTCAAACGTATTTGCCTGTTTATGATTCACATGAATTATCGTTATTAATTTTCTTAATGGTCTAATTTCTCTTTTTATTGAATTTTTTATTGTTTATTTTATTTTTAATCTTTTCCAATTTCTCAATACATTATTCTATTCTAAATATCTAATATCGAATTTCTATTTTAAATTAGTCTTTCATAGTTTCACTATTGTTTCTCCTTTGGGCTAACATAAATTCTTTATCCTTATCAAAAGCATTCATGCTAATGGGCCTTCATCTATAAGAAATAAGTATTTTCTACAATTATACTATATCTTAAACCCCTATATTTGTATGCATCTTCCAAACACGTATTAGATATTAAATCGTTTACCACTGTATACGTATCATTAATCATAGGATTGCAATTTTCAAGTGTATTGTAGTATACATATATATTTGAAAATATATATATTTAAAAATATAAATAACCAAAAGAATTTAGAATCACCCGCGTTGTCGCGGGTCTTATATCTAGTATATATACTTAAAGCAAAATACAATGGTGAAATCTTAGCCCTTAGTTGAGTTTTTCCAAATCGATCCGACCATCCAGATTTAATCTTGATAGTTACACTTGCCACCCCTCCTAAAATAAAATTAAATTTAAAAATTAATTAATTAGTTATTAAAAAATTAGTAATAAATATTGGAGAACATTATTTAGAAATAGATAATATCAAAAATTATAAACCTCCCTAAGTCTTCTCCAAAAACACTCCACGGGGGTCTACGATTTTTAAAAAACAATAAAATCAATACAGAAAAAAACTTCCGGATACAATATTGTCTTTTCATCTCTCTCACGTATCTAAAACCCCAAACCCTAATCAGAGTTGTAAACATAAAAATAGGAATCATGCCTCTGTTACCAAGCAATTCTAAAACCCTCACACAGAATCTACTCTCTCCCTCTGTCGCTAATTCTTGATCATTATCACCGATCATCAATTTTGGGAAATTCAGTCTACCAATGATTACTCTCATCACAGAAGATTCGTATTCTTGGATACTTAATCACCTATTGAAGATAACGACGTATAGATACTTTCAGTACCTCCGTCTTCATCCTCTGCTAACAGATTTCCAAAACCCCAGGTTTATATCTCTCTCTATCCGCATGTACTATATCAGATCGATTGCTCAATGTTATGATTGGAATTAAGGCTCTTTTGCGGTTAGACTTGATTAAAAAAAATTCATTTAGGTCTTCTTGTGTGTGTGTGCAGGTAAGTAGTTTGATTGACATCACAATAAAAATGATTGAGAAGGCTACGGGAAGAAAGGAAGAAGTGGTGACCAGAGAGTACACCATTACTCTTCACAAACGGATGGTATATATTTTTTTGTATCTGTATCTATATCTACGTTGATAGTTATTGATTTTATTGATGTGAATAGTATACCTTCTTAGTTAATTGATAAGCTATAAAATGCGATTATGTTTGTGTATTTATGCTATTTAGATATCGTTATTGTCATGTTAGATTTATAAATTCACTGAATAAAAAAGGAAGAGGGACATGAATACATGATCCGTTTTGTCACATGGTCCTCAATGGATTATGAATTATTATTATATATCTTCTTATTTACATAATAATCTAATAATGTCACTGTAAATTTGAACTTAGTGTTTCAAGTTAGAATTTCAAAATGTTATGTAATGACAGAATCTGATTGTATTATCATATTCAATGCAAAAAACAAAGAATAAATTTGGACAAATCTTTATGCTAAAGTTGTGGTCTTCATTGATGTTATTAACATTTTATATAATTATATTGTGTATTTTTCATCCATTACTCTACAACTCTTTTTCTATCAGTCCTATCAACCATGGCAAATCTGTGTTATTTTGATTCAAAGATACTTACTTGCTTTAGTTTGTATAAAGTTTAATACTTTTTCCATTCTCAGATCTGGGCTGCCTGTAAAGATGTGTACCTTTTTGTATCACTTTTTCTTTTTCTGATCATAACGTTGTATGTCTATTTGTAATAGTGGAAGGATAGCATAGTTTAAGAAAAAAAAAAGGCATCCTTTTATAAGAGATGTGTTGAATTGTGGGCTGTTTTTTGAGAGGAAGACATCAATGTGGTTGAATTTGAACAGAGTGGATGGATGTTTGTGAATCAAATCAAACATTAGATACCCGAAAATCACCATTGTTTCCTGAAAAGAACAATGGAATAATTCACCAGCCACTTTCCCGAGAAGTCAGCTTGCAATACAAATCACCTACACCAAGGCGGTTTCCATAACCAAATGCGACAAGAATATAGCACAACCAACACCGGTTCTAGAATGAGTGGTAATCAACTGGAAGGCGACAGGTGGCAGCCCCATCACCCCAATTCACGATACATTGCTGTTTACTGAACTGGCTGCCAGAAAGGCAAGTGCCAATAAAATGTCGGAATCTTTATGGCCTTTAAGAACGCGTAGTTTGAGTGTTGCTTTCCAGTCTAATTCATTTTCGATGCCAGTTAGTAAAAGTGAGAAGCTTCCCCCCCCCCTCAAACGCTTCATGATCGCACTTTGAAGCCATTATCAAATGTAACACAAAAACAAACTGTTTCATCATCACCTGCATATCGGAAGGCTACTACACCTGAGAGAAGAAGTCCTCTCAAAGGAAAAAACTGAAGTGATCAATCGGAGAATTCTAACCCATTAGATGGAGTACATACCAGGTTTCAATTTTTGGTATCATCGTCTTTTCTTATTTTATTTGATATTTTGTAGTGTTTTGATTTTCGTTATTTAATTGATTTTGTTCGTGATTTGTGCAGGTTACTTTGTTTCGAGATATGGGTTACCGGTTGTGTGAGTTTTCTAATGATCCATTTATATTATAATATTCTCTTCAAGTTCTTTGATTTCTTTTCAATTTTTTTTTTATGAATGATGAGGTCGATGTGGATTCTGATTACACTTGATTAGGTGAATTTTTTTTCTCTCTATTAGTATTGTACTTGAAGTGGATTAGATTAGATTGCGAGATTTGATTTGACTCTATAATTTTCATTATTGGATATTTCTTCAACTTATGCTTCCACTGAAAGAATCAAGAGGATGTGGAGTTGTAAGCTTTTAATTTTTCTTTCCTGATATACTTTTTTTTATTGTTTGACCTTTTTCCCTCATTTGAATCTTCACCTCAATCTGCACTAAGTATTGATTGCAAGGCATAAGTACTGAAGGTGTAAGTTTAGATTCTAATTGCAAGGTATAACTGTTTTAAGTTTTTTTCTTTTTCCTTTATTAACAATTGATTGATATGTATTTTTCTAAAAATAGGAATATGTTATAATTGGTTATAATTGGGCTGCTTCAGCATATTTATCTTCTATATGTTTGATTGTGTCTTTCATTTGTAGGTTCATAGAACACTATACATCCTGCGGCAAGGTAACCATTTATCTTTGTCCTAAATTTTTATAACCATTAAGATATAATTACACAATTTATATCATTACTTCAATATCAAGTATATAGGATTTTTATACATTCAAAATATAGCTCAGGTGACTTTCCACCCTCATTTAGCCCATTAGAGATAAAACGTACCCGTGTCTATAGATTAATAAGTGAATAGGTCATAATTGGCACCTCTATATCAAAGCAAAGTTCATTTTGAAAGAATGTTACTAATTGACTGAAATTAATATACATGATCTACTCGAAAAAATTGCTCCCACATGGATGAATTTTTCCTTAAGAATGAAGGAACTTCTATTTTTGGAGTTTTCTAACCATGTTCTTTTTAGTTCATATATTAACTTAGTGTGCCATCCCCTAACTATCACTCTGTTTTTAACACCTCTATTTTATGTAAATTTTTGTGTATGTGTGAGTTTTTTTTAGAGGGGTACATTTCTTTAAAGTTCATAATAGTTTAAAGAATTATGAATTATTTGTCACTGTATCTAATGTTGTATATATAGGACTTGGAAGGACTAATGAAGGAGGTCAAGAGGCCATAAACATGCTTAGGTAGTATGCGGTATCTATTTATATGCTTCTATTATCCTTTCTACTAATTAACTCAAGGGTATCCATTTTATCTTCATTTTACCGTTATGGACTTTCTACTTTACATGTGTATCTTCCGACTCTAGGCATTACTACTAATTTTTTGTCTTTCTTTTTAGTTCTAATTGAATGGGATAGCCCTAGCAATGTTAAGTTATGTTAAGCTAATACTTGAATTTAATGTTGTATATATTCGTTTTGTTTTAGAATCCGATCAACAACCATATTATAGGTCCTACCTTTGCAAATTGCAAGTATTGCTACTTATACTTTTTTGTGCAGCACTGATTTGTTTCAATAAAATAGTTATGTTTCGATATATGATACACTTGAAGTTATTCACATTCATTGCTCTCAGGTATTTTTCTCATTTATTGGTAATTTACTAATTCCATATATGAGAAATCTTATAACTGGGTGGCTTATAGAATGATTGGCTTTTATTAAAAAGTCAACACATTGGTTCATATACTTTTACTTAAACTAAGGTAGTTTATGAAAATGTATATGTTAAAAGTAATGATTGTGAATGTACATCATCTTAACACATGTACGTACATATCGGAAAATACACAGTGGCATGAGGTACCAAGTGCTAAATATAGTAGGCAATGATCCTCCCAGATACATATTTATTTTTCACATATACCGCATTTAGTTGATACACAGTGCACAGGGTTGAGTACAAGTCAAAAATAATGGGTCAACACTGACAATTTTATTTTGTTTCAAGGATATCTGGGTCAATATTTTTACATAGAAGCTACGGTCTATTAATGTTATTCGAACCGATTATAGAAGGTTTTATGACTTGATGTTACACTGTAGAAAACTTTTGACCTTTTTGAGCAACTTAAAAATTATATATATTTTTTATTGACCCATTTCCTTAATCCAAGTTGATCATTTATACGTATATTTTGTTACACGTGATATAATGGCAAGCATTGCTTTTTTTGTGTTACATGTAGTGTCGATTCAAGAGATCAACGTTGAAAGAGGTCGCTTTGAATTTGATTTAGAGAAAACCTATTGAATCTCAAAAGTCAGACCGTTGAAAACAATAAAGAGGAAGATCAAGATTAATGGGTTTATGCTCCAAATTGCATATAGTTTTGAAGTAGGATGACGTGGATTGTTGGCTACAATGTAAAGTGTTTCTGAAAGTTTTGATACAATTAACAAACGAGAAGTTTAGTCTGAGATAGGAAATCTTTAAAGTCAAATGTGACTTATAAAAGTCAGACTAAAGCTTTTCTCAATTAAAAAGGGATGCCCCAAACTCCCAACCCTAAACCCTAAACCCTAACCCCTAAACCCCAAACCATAAACCCTAAACGCTTTATAAAACTCTAAACCCTAAATCATACTAAACCTTAAACCCTAAACCCTGCTAAACCCTAACACTAAACCCTGCTAAACCCTAACACTAAACCCTGCTAAACCCTAACTCTAAACCCTAGCCCTAAACCCTAAATCAAATGTATAATCAATCACTAACACATGTGTTACTAATATGTAAACCCACCAAAAAAATGAAAAAAAAAAAGTTCGTTGGAAATATGTCTTGATGGACGGTAAATCGAAGAGGATAAAACGCTGAAAAATATGGTGCAATTTTCATGATTTTTCGACTTGTCGTTTGTGAGATATTTAATTTTTAAAAACGTGGATGAGAGATAAAAAAGTGACACATGGCATATTGTGGTTGGTTCCCCTAGTCTCACACAAAATAAATGGTCTCAATTGAACTCTTCTCTATATGCATTATAATTAACAGTTGGTTTGGTTATATCGTCATGAGGATAGGTGTAATGTTTTGATAGATCATTTTGCACATATTAGGGATGTACACGTAGTCATTCTCTTTGGGTATACTCTAAGTATATAAATATTTCATCATTTATTTGTACATGTCAGCTAATAATATATATATATTATTTTTTACAAAAGGCGTATTGTCAAGGCACTTTTAAGATTCGAAAACCACTGCTCTCAATTATAACTTATCTCATACGAGTATTTTGTTTTATGACTTTACATGCATACATTTCTATTATAATATTTGTTCGTGTATATGCTTGCAATTGATTTGTTTCGACCTATTTACTTTTCACACTCATAACACTCTAAGTTGATGATCTTATAATTAAGGTTTACTAACGTATATCATATAATCTGCTTACAGGATTATAAATTATCATGTAAATCATATTAACCATTATATAACTATAAGATGTCACTTATGTATACTGATTTTAACAAAAACTTCCTGTATACAGCGCATACTATCAGATGGTACACATCCACCAGCACCACCAGGAGTATCCTTATTATATAAAAAATTTAACAAAACTAATCATTTAACTTAAATTATCTTTTGAAAAACAAATACGAATACATCAAAACTCGCGTCGTCATGTAACCGACCATTACACCTAGCACCATCATTTTAACTTAAATTATTTTTTGACAAACATATACATTAAAACCCGCGTTGTCGCGGGTCCTTCAACTAGTATCTTCATTATATCACAATCATGTACTATTAAATATTCATGATCATTACAAGCAAATAATTTATACACGTATCTTTTTTATTTGGTATCAGATTGATGCCCACCCCGGTGGCTCGTGTCGTTCCGAAAGTATCGAGACGAAAATCAGCGTGTGTATTAAATTTATAATTTACCGGGGTTAAATTATGCATACTACCTACTTGGCATTGAGCTACTAAATGGTAAGTATAACCTAAAGTCGTTTTTAAAATCGCAACACAATGTTTAACGAAGCTATGCTTTTGGCAGAGTGATATGTAGGATGGAATATAAAGTATGTAGGTTTGAGTAGTGTTTTTTAGCGAACACTGAGATAATTAGAGTCCATAAAACTAATAAAGTAGATAAAGATAAATTTGCTTGGATTTCAACAATTAGGTTTCTGGATGATAAAGTAAAATAGGGACACTATTAACTTATGTGAGTATATGACCGGCTTAGTGTAAAAACCTTAATCGGAAAAAAGTAGCAAAACGCGATACGATTTTGTGTAAGGTTAAATGATGAGAAAAAAGAGTATACGGTGTGGATATTTGCATCTAAACAAAAGTTAACACACCAATATAGACAACAAATAAGAAATTTTGACATCATTTTAAAAAAATTGTTAAATTTGGTGTCATCAAAAATAAAGTAGCAAAGAAACCATACGATTATGGAAGATAATATGTATGAGGTTAAATTGGAGCAAAATTTAGAAAGTGGTGTTATGATTGTGAAAGATTTGGAGATGATAAATGAACTAGTAAGTGAATCCGTGATTGATTTTGCGTTATCTCCAACACTTTAAAAAAATAATAATAAAAAAAAAAAACCTTAATCGGAAAAAGATAGCAAAACGCGATACGATTTTTGTAAAAAGTTAAATGAGGAGAAAAAAGAGTATACGGTATGGATATTTGCATCTAAACAAAAGTTAACACAACAATATAGAAAACAAATAAGAAATTTTGGCATCATTTTAAAAAATTTTTGTTAAAAATTGGTGTCATAAAAAAAAAGTAGCAAAAAAACCATACGATTATGCTAGATAATATGTATGAGGTTAAATTGGAGCAAAATTTAGAAAGTGGTATTATAATTGTGAAAGATTTGGAGATGATAAATGAACTAGTAAGTTAACCATGATTGATTTCGCGTTATCTCCAACACTTAAAAAAAAAAAAAAAACCTTAATCGTAAAAAAGTAGCAAAACGCAATACGATTTTGTGTAAAGTTAAATGAGGAGAAAAAAGAGTATACAGTGTAGATATTTGCATCTAAACAAAAGTTAAAACACTAATATTGTGACACCCCCAAATTTGATGATTTGCGGAAGCTTGATTTGGGTGTCACTAATCAATATACAAAGCACATAAGATATAATGAACGACCACTATATGCGTCGTTTTAAACTTGTATAGATAAAGTAAATGTTTACATCAAAATAATTTACATTAGCTCGGTTCCTGAAATTGAGAGATTACATAGCATAATTACTTTTACAAAATATAATAATGCAATCCAATCTCTAGTTGTATGTATGCTGACTCGAGCTAATAGTTCCTGCTTGTGCAGCCAACCTACTGCGGGGTACCTGTGATAAATACTAAAATGGGTCAGCGAAAACGCTGGTGAGCTCACAGGTTTGTATGTCAATGTATAGTTGTAAGAACCGCAAGATTTATATTGAATTTAAAATGCAATTAAGCAAAATAAAAGTTATACTGTCCATGAGCACATAGTCTGAGCTTAACTTGATTTGTCAGGCCCACTTAAGGAAACCTAACTTGAAATGCCTCCTACGAGTGCCTAATCAACACTCGTCTTCCCAAATGATAATACATCCGTTTGACCAGTTAGTGCGTGCTAACCCGGATGAGGATTGTCAATCCCATATGATATCATATACTAACATTCACGCTATAAATACTAGAGACTATGCTATGGAGGACTTTAAATTGATTAGCTTGAAACTCATGTAGTATTTGAAGTTTGGTACTTGCGTTCTACTTGTAAAACAAAATGAAGTAGTAATATCACACCCCTAGTAAAAGTAGTGAAAATGGGGCCATGAAACTCACCTGAGTCTTGAAGTGTTAATTTAATAAGCTCGAAGTAATTAACTGTGAGTTGGTGTCCAAAGACTTGAAACCTGAATGTGTCCACGACACTTGAATTGTTATTAATTGTACAGATATCCCAAAGGACTACCTTTGTAGTTGTTATACAACTATGTATACATGTCCAAATTACTACGATTTGGTTGATTGAGTAGTTACAAGTTATTACGACTTGTTTGACTGACTTGATACAAGTTACAACGACTTGTTTGATTGAATTGATACAAGTTACCACGACTTGTTTGAATTTAAGAAAAGTTGTGAAAACTTGTACGGCCCGTTGGTGATCGTTGAAATTTAAATATTTCAATGTTCTCATTATGATTTGAAATGTTAACCTCGAAAAGTATGTCTCATAGTGTTTGAAAAGTCGTATTGTATAGCGGGTTGAAGTTGTATAAGTTCGACACTTAGTGAAATTGTATTTTGAAATCCTGCTGTTTTATGCGACACAATCATGCGACACCAAATGGGTTATGCGACACAAGGGTTATGTCGCATAGGAGTGCGACACAATGTCCATACGACACAAGGGTTGTGTCGCATGGATGCGAAATGCTGATTCAACAGCGACATAGTGGTTGTGTCGCAAGACTTGCGACACTAATTATCTGATACGACATAAGGTACGACACAGTAAATTTTATGCGACACAAAAGCCAAAATGCGACACAATATGCGACACAAGGCTTGTGTCGCAGGGATGAACACCAGCCCAGAAGGTCCGGCTGTTAACGTTTTTCCGGCCAAAATTCCGTTTTAAACTCGTTTTTAAGCTATGAATTCGTGTTAGGTACTTAGTAAGGGACATATATATGTTATATAAACAACCACAAATGAAAATACTAAGAATCGAGAGATTTCGGGATTTTGTCGGAAACTTACAAATTGCCGAAATGAAAATCCGGAAAGATAGCGTTGTACATCGTCGCGAGGTGATCGGGAATCTCTAAAAATATTGTTGATACGGGTGCGTTTGGTAGTAGTATTTTGCGATTTTTATGGTTTTGGGGTGTTTTTCTTTTTAGAGATGAAAGAAAGAGAGAGATAGAGGAAAGAGATGAAATGAAGAAGAAAATGTGGGAGGTGGGGGTTTATCCCCACTTTTCAGTTTTTCGCTCGCGTTCCGCGTGGTGTTCGTTTGTTCCGTCGTTTAAACGTTAAATAATTATTTACATTTTTATTATAAGTTTTAAAATATGCTTTATTACGCGATATATTGTTTAAATATTTTACAAATTAATTTATATTTGAGTTATAAAATGTAAGTTTGTTTATTTAGTTTGCGCGTTTTTAATATTTTAAATTGTGTAAGTTCGGTTTGTACGATACGAATGAATACGAAATATTATAATAAATAATATTCTAAATAAAATTGAGTTATTAAATAATATTTGTATTACTTAATAATATTGTTCACCAACGTCCGTATTTATTGCATCGAAATTCATTCGATTTGAAACTCGTACGATTTAAACAAACCGCATAATTGTAGATATATATTCAACAATATATATAATAATTGATACATTAATTAGCCTAACACAGAACTAATTACATGTATTAAAACTTGATTAGGCACTAAATTCTAGTCCTAATTTGACGGGTGTCACATTCTCCCCCTGTTAGAAGAATTTCGTCCCGAAATTTATGTTGAAGTTGTGTTTGACGTGGAATCAGTAAAGAGTTGTGGATACTTGAGTCGCATTTGGTCTTCCCGTTCCCAGGTGAATTCCGGACCGCGCCGCGAATTCCACCTAACCTTGACAATGGGAATACGACTTTGTTTAAGTTGTTTGACCTCACGGTCCATGATCTCGGCGGGTTCCTCGACAAAGTGAAGTTTCTCGTCAACTCGAATTTCATCGAGTGGAATGATAAGTGTCTCATCAGACAGACACTTCTTCAGATTTGAAACATGAAATGTGGGATGCACGCTGCTGAGTTCAGATGGCAGCTGCAATCGATAAGCCACTGGACCAATCCTTTCGAGGATCTCGAATGGTCCAATGTATCTGGGATTCAACTTCCCTCGTTTGCCAAACCGGATTACGCCTTTCCAAGGCGATACTTTGAGTAGAACTCGATCCCCAACCTGGAACTCGAGTGGCTTGCGTCTCACATCAGCATAACTTTTCTGATGATCACGCGCGGCTTTGAGTTTGTTTTGAATTTCTACGATTCTCTCGATCGTCTCGTGAATGATTTCTGGACCCGTGAGTTGGCTGTCCCCAACTTCAGTCCAACAGATAGGTGACCGGCACTTACGACCGTACAGTGCCTCGAAAGGTGCAGCTTTGATGCTGGTATGATAACTGTTGTTGTACGAGAACTCGCACAATGGTAGGTGTTTTTCCCAGTTTACACCGAAGTCTACTACGCAGGCCCGTAGCATGTCTTCCAGTGTTTGAATGGTTCGTTCACTTTGGCCGTCGGTTTGAGGATGGTATGCGGTACTCATATCAAGTCGAGTACCCAGAGATCTTTGAAGTGATTGCCAAAATTGTGAAGTGAAACGACTATCTCTATCGGAGATAATTGAGATTGGAACGCCGTGTTTGGTCACGATTTCCTTCAGGTAGATTCTGGTGAGGCGTTCCATTTTGTCGGATTCCTTGATTGCCAGGAAGTGAGCAGACTTTGTGAGACGATCCACGATCACCTAAATGGAATCGCAACCGTTCGAGGATTTGGGTAGTTTGGTTATGAAGTCCATGGAAATTTGTTCCCATTTCCATTCAGGAAGACTGGGTTGTTGAAGTAAACCAAAAGGTTTTTGATATTTGATTTTAACCTTGGAGCAAGTAAGGTACTTGCTGACATAGGTGGCGATTTCAGCTTTCATGTTCGGCCACCAGTAGAAGTCCTTGATACCGTGGTACATTTTATCGGACCCCGGGTGGATAGAATATTTAGACTTGTGAGCTTCATCCATCACCAAGTCTCGTAGGTCCCCAAATTTAGGCAACCAGATTCGGTTTGAGAAATACCTAATTCCGTTAGGTCTGATTTCGAATTGTTTATCCATGCCTCGCAAGGCTTCATCTTTGACATTTTCGGGTTTTAAGGCTTCGAGTTGAGCAGTGAGAATTTGAATGTTTAAATTGTTGTGAATGGTCATACTGAGGGCTCGAACCCGAAGTGGTTTCACTCGCTCTTTTCGACTGAGGGCGTCAGCAACAACATTTGCTTTGCCTGGATGATATTTGAGTTCGCAGTCGTAATCGGTAAGCAACTCGACCCATCGACGTTGCCTCATGTTGAGATCCTTCTGATCGAATATGTGTTGAAGGCTTTTATGGTCGGTAAAGATTGTACATCTGGTACCATAAAGGTAATGTCTCCAGATTTTGAGGGCAAAAACGACAGCTCCTAGCTCGAGGTCGTGGGTGGTGTAATTCTTTTCATGAATCTTGAGTTGTCGGGAAGCATAAGCTATGACTTTGTCTCGTTGCATGAGCACACAACCGAGACCTTGATGAGAAGCATCGTAGTATACCACGAAGTCATCGGTGCCTTCGGGTAATGATAGAATAGGAGCACTGCAAAGCTTTTGTTTTAAGAGTTGGAATGCCGACTCTTGTTTATCAGTCCAGTCAAACTTTTTGTCTTTCTGGGTCAGCATCGTGAGTGGTATGGCTATCTTGGAGAAATTTTCAATGAATCGTCGATAGTATCCGGCCAGTCCTAAAAATTGCCGTACTTCGGTCGGAGTGGTTGGCGATTGCCAGTCTTTGATAGCCTCGATTTTTGACGGGTCGACGTGAATCCCCTGACTGTCAATCACGTGACCAAGGAATTGAACGGTTTTGATCCAGAACTCACACTTAGAGAACTTGGCATAGAGCTCCTCATGTTTAAGTAGTTCCAGGATGGTTTTGAGGTGTTGCGCGTGTTCTTCTTTGTTTCGTGAATATATGAGAATGTCATCGATAAAGACAATGACAAACTTATCAAGGTAAGGTTTACACACCCGATTCATAAGGTCCATGAATACAGCCGGTGCATTGGTTAGGCCGAATGGCATCACTTGGAATTCGTAATGCCCGTAACGGGTTCTGAAAGCGGTTTTTGGAATATCGGCATCGCGAACACGCAATTGGTGATAACCGGATCGGAGATCAATCTTTGAATAACAGCTCGACCCTTGAAGTTGGTCGAACAGATCATCGATTCGAGGAAGTGGATACCGGTTCTTGACAGTTAACTTGTTCAACTCTCGATAGTCGATACACATTCGAAAAGAACCATCTTTCTTCTTAACAAATAGGACCGGAGCTCCCCAAGGTGAAGAACTCGGCCTGATAAACCCTCGTTCCAGGAGTTCCTGTAACTGGGTGGACAGCTCCTCAAGTTCGGATGGAGCTAAACGGTATGGTGCTCGGGCCACAGGCGCAGCACCTGGTACAAGATCGATTGAGAACTCAACCTGTCTTGGTGGTGGTAGACCAGGTAGTTCTTCAGGAAAGACTTCTGGAAAGTCTCGAACAATTGGAACATCCTCAAGTCGCTTCTCCTTGGCTTTTTCTCCATGATGTGCGCGAGGATTGCTGGATAACCCTTTCTCAGAAATTTTCGGGTTTTAAGACAAGAGATGATGTTAAGCCTCGTCCCACCGGTCTCCCCCTGTATGATCAGGGTTCTACCGACGGCGAGAGGTATGCGAACAATTTTGTCATGGCAAATGATTTCGGCGCGATGTTTGGATAACCAGTCCATGCCTACGATGACATCGAAACTTCCTATCTCAACAGGCATAAGATCTATGGAGAAGATTTCGTCGGCTAGGTTTAAAGTGCAATTAGGTATCACACTATTGGTTTCTATCAAATTGCCATTTGCTAGCTCTACTGTGTACTTAACGTCTAAAGCAACAGGTGTGATGTCAAGTAGAGGGCAAAATTCATCGGAAATAAAACTTCTATCGGCACCAGTATCAAACAGAATAGAAGTAGTTAAATTGTTGAGGAGGAACATACCCGTGACCACATTCGGGTCCTGACGGGCGTCCCCTGAGTTAATCACAAAGGCGCTACTTTTGGCGTTGTTGTTGTTGTTGCGGTTGTTGTTGTTGCCCTTATTCTTCAATTTTGGGCAAGTATCCCTAAAGTGTCCAGGGTTCCCACAATCAAAGCAGGACTTAGGTTGTTGGGCATTTTTGTTATAGGGGTTGTTGTTGGATTTGGGGGCTCGGCAATCCTTAGTCGAATGCCCGAACCTCCTGCAGTTGTTGCAAGGGGTCCTGCACTGACCAAAGTGGTGATAGTTACACTTGGGACAATAAGGCCTGTCCCCGGTGTAGTTGCGGTTGGATTCAGAGTTGGTGGTGTAGACTTGAATGGCGTTGTCTTTCTTGTTTGAGTTGTGGTGGTGTTCAGTGGATTTGCGTTTGTTGTTGTTGGAGGATGAGGTGTTGGAGGTCTCACGGCTGACAACTAGAGCCATGAGTTCGTGGGCCAATCGAATGGCACTCTCAGTGGTGGTTGGTTTGGATGAGGCGACGTTTCCCTGGATGTTCTCGGGGAGTCCACGAATGTATCTCTTAATGCCCTTACTTTCTGGCTCGACCAAACTCGGGCACAATAAAGCAAACTGCTGAAATTTTTCTGGTATATTCAGCAACATCATTTCCCTGCACCGCCAGGTGCTAGAATTCTTCCTCCAGCCTGTGCAATTCTTCTTCAGGACAGTATTTTTCTGTCAGCTTCTTCTTCAGTTCGGCCCAAGGAAGTCGATTTGCAACTTCAAGACCTACGGAGTTTGCGTGGGTTTTCCACCACGTGAGGGCACCTTCCTGAAAGGTGTAAGCAGCGAATTTGACCTTGTTGTTCTCAGTGCAGTCGCAGAGGCTGAAAACAGATTCCATACGCTCAATCCAACGGATCAAGCCAATGGCACCTTCCGTGCCCTTGAAGTATAGCGGTTTACAGCTAAGAAAGTCCTTATATGTGACACCCCCAAATTTAATGATTTGCGGAAGCTTGATTTGGGTGTCACTAATCAATATACAAAGCACAAGATATAATGAACGACCACTATATGCGTCGTTTTAAACTTGTATAGATAAAGTAAATGTTTACATCAAAATATAGTTACATTAGCTCGATTCCTGAAATTTGAGAGATTACATAGCATAATTACTTTTACAAAATATAATAATGCAGTCCAATCTCTAGTTGTATGTATGCTGACTCGAGCTAATAATTCCTGCTTGTGCAGCCAAACTACTGCTGGGTACCTGTGATAAATACTAAAATGGGTCAGCGAAAACGCTGGTGAGCTCACAGGTTTGTATGTCAATGTATAGTTGTCAGAACCGCAAGATTTATATTGAATTTAAAATGCAATTAAGCAAAATAAAAGTTATACTGTCCATGAGCACATAGTCTGAGCTTAACTTGATTTGTCAGGCCCAATTAAGGAAACCTAACTTGAAATGCCTCCTACGAGTGCCTAATCAACACTCGTCTTCCCAAATGCTAATACATCCGTTTGACCGGTTAGTGCGTGCTAACCCGGATGAGGATTGTCAATCCCATATGATATCATATACTAACATTCACGCTATAAATACTAGAGACTATGCTTATGGAGGACTTTAAATTGATTAGCTTGAAACTCATGTAGTATTTGAAGTTTGGCACTTGCGTTCTACTTGTAAAACAAAATCGAGTAGTAATATCACACCCCTAGTTGAAAAGCAGTGAAAATGGGGCTATGAAACTCACCTGGTTCTTGAAGTGTTTAACTTAATAAACTTGAAGTAATTAGCTGTGAGTTGGTGTCCAAAGGCTTGAAACCTGAATGTGTCCACGACACTTAAATTGTCATTAATTGTGCCGGTATCTCGAAAGACTACCATTGAAATTGTTTGCTTAACTTGATGTCCAAATTACCCCGATTTGGTTGATTGTTTTGTTACAAGTTACTACGACTTGTTTGGAATAAGTTGATACAAGTTACAACGACTTGTTTGATTGAATTATCTAAGTTACTATGACCTAGTTGATTCAATTGTGTATTTGAAAATGTGTACGGCCCGTTGGTGATTTAGTTGAAATAATAATAATTCTAAAATGTTGACTTTGCTACAGTACTGCTACAGTACTGCTACAGTAAATTTGACTTTTTTGAACAGTAACTTTGACTTCAAAATTTTGAGATTTGAAGATTCTGTTTTATGCGACGTAGGGTGCTACGTCGCAGATCCGGACTGCGACGTTGGGCATGACGTCGCTATGTGCGACTTTCGCAATTTAATGCGACGTTGTACGTGACGTCGCTATAGGCGACGTAGTTGATTTCTGCGACGTAAGGGTCTGCGTCGCTAAGTGCGACGTTGGGGTTATAGTGCGACGTAGGTCGCTGCGTCGCTATATGCGACGTTGGGGATATAGTGCGACGTAGGTCGCTGCGTCGCATTTGCTCCAGGCCAAATGCGACGTACGGGGTCTGATCGGAGTTTCAACTCCAAAAACGCGTTTTCCGGCCATCGATCGGCATAATATTTTTACCCAACCCATTTTAGGACATTACAAGGTTATACAAACAACTAGCAAGTTATAAAACTTAAAAACGAGAGTTTTCGGAGTTGTGTCGGAAACTTACAAATCGCCGAAATGAAATTCCGGAAAGGTAGGATTGTAGATCGTCGCGAGGTGGTCGTTTATTTCCAAACGGGCTTGAAGATCCGAGGTTGTTTAGTATGTTTATTTTACGGTTTTAGTTGATTTTGGTTGTGATGAAACTTGAGAGAAAATGAAAGAGGGAGAGAGAAAGAAATAAGGAAATGAAAGAAAGTGGGGTGGGAGTGGGAGGTTAAGTCCCCATTTTTGCCCCGCGTTCTCGCTCCGTGCGGTGTTCGTTTACTCCGTCGTTTGAACGTTAAATATTTATTTTCTATGTTTTAATATACGTTTTAAAATACGAATAATTATTCTGTATTTTTGTTGAAGCATTTTACTAAACATTTAATAATTTCATTATAAAAGGTAATTTGTTTTGTTTTGTTTGCGCAATTACATTTTATTCGCGTTTATATTAATTGTGCGATAAAACTTGGATACTAAATATTATAACAAATAATATTCTAAACAAAGTTGCGTTATTAAATAATATTTGCATTACTTAATAAAATTGTTCACCAACGTCCGTATTTATTGTGTCGAAATTACATTCGATTCGAAACTCGTACGATTTAAACAAACCGCATAATTGTAGATATATATTCAACAATATATATATAATAATTGATACATTAATTAGCCTAACACAGAACTAATTACATGTATTAAAACTTAATTAGGCACTAAAGTATAGTCCTAAATTGACGGTTGTCACATTCTCCCCCTGTTAGAAGAATTTCGTCCCGAAATTCATGTTGAAGTGGTGTTTGACGTTTAATCAGTGAAGAGTTGAGGATACTTGAGTCGCATTTGGTCTTCCCGTTCCCAGGTAAATTCCGGACCGCGCCGCGAATTCCACCTAACTTTGACGATGGGAATACGACTTTGTTTAAGTTGTTTGACCTCACGGTCCATGATTTCAGCGGGTTCCTCAATGAAGTGAAGTTTCTCGTCAACTCGAATTTCATCGAGTGGAATGATAAGTGTCTCATCAGACAGACACTTCTTCAGATTTGTGAAGTAAAACGACTATCTCTATCGGAGATAATTGAGATTGGAACACCGTGTTTGATCACGATTTCCTTCAGATAAATGTTGGTGAGGCGTTCCATTTTGTCGGATTCCTTGATTGCCAGGAAGTGAGCAGATTTGGTGAGACGATCCACGATCACCCAAATGGAATCGCAACCGTTCGAGGATTTGGGTAGTTTGGTTATGAAGTCCATGGCAATTTGTTCCCATTTCCATTCAGGAAGACTGGGTTGTTGAAGTAAACCAGAAGGTTTTTGATATTCGATTTTGACTTTGGAGCAAGTAAGGCACTTGCTGACATAGGTGGCGATTTCAGCTTTCATATTCGGCCACCAGTAGAAATCCTTGATACCGTGGTACATTTTATCGGATCCCGGATGGATAGAATATTTGGACTTGTGAGCTTCATCCATCACCAAGTCTCGTAGGTTCCCAAATTTAGGCAACCAGATTCGGTTTGAGAAATACCTAATCCCGTTAGGTCTGATTTCGAATTGTTTATCCATGCCCCGTAAGGCTTCCTCTTTGACATTTTCGGGTTTTAAAGCTTCGAGTTGAGCAGTGAGGATTTGAATGTTTAAATTGTTGTGAATGGTCATACTGAGGGCTCGAACCCGAAGTGGTTTCACTCGCTCCTTTCGACTGAGGGCGTCAGCAACAACATTTGCTTTGCCTGGATGATATTTGAGTTCACAGTCGTAATCAGTAAGCAACTCGACCCATCGACGTTGCCTCATGTTGAGATCCTTCTGATCGAATATGTGTTGAAGGCTTTTATGGTCGGTAAAGATTGTACATCTGGTACCATAAAGGTAATGTCTCCAGATTTTGAGGGCAAAAACGACAGCTCCTAGCTCGAGGTCGTGGGTGGTGTAATTCTTTTCATGAATCTTGAGCTGCCGGGAAGCATAAGCTATGACCTTGTCTCGTTGCATGAGTACACAACCGAGACATTGATGAGAAGCATCGCAGTATACCACGAAGTCATCGGTGCCTTCGGGTAATGATAGAATAGGAGCACTGCAAAGCTTTTGTTTTAAGAGTTGGAATGCCGACTCTTGTTTCTCAGTCCAGTCAAACTTTTTGTCTTTCTGGGTCAGAGTCGTGAGTGGTATGGCTATTTTGGAGAAATTTTCAATGAATCGTCGATAGTATCCGGCCAGTCCTAAAAACTGTCGTACTTCGGTCGGAGTGGTTGGCGATTGCCAATCTTTGATTGGTTCGATTTTTGATGGGTCAACGTGAATCCCCTGACTGTCAATCACGTGACCAAGGAATTGAACGGTTTTGATCCAGAACTCACACTTAGAGAACTTGGCATAGAGCTCCTCGTGTTTAAGTAGTTCAAGGATGGTTTTGAGGTGTTGCGCGTGTTCTTCTTTGCTTCGTGAATATATGAGGATGTCATCGATGAAGACAATGACAAACTTGTCAAGGTAAGGTTTGCACACCCGATTCATAAGGTCCATGAATACAGCCGGTGTGTTGGTTAGGCCGAATGGCATCACTTGGAATTCGTAATGCCCGTAACGGGTTCTGAAAGCGGTTTTTGGAATATCAGCATCGCGGACACGCAATTGGTGGTAACCGGATCGGAGATCAATCTTTGAATAACAACTCGACCCTTGAAGTTGGTCGAACAAATCATCGATTCGAGGAAGTGGATACCGGTTCTTGACAGTTAACTTGTTCAACTCTCGATAGTCGATACACATTCGAAAAGAACCATCTTTCTTCTTAACAAATAGGACCAGAGCTCCCCAAGGTGAAGAACTCGGCCTGATAAACCCTCGTTCCAGGAGTTCCTGTAATTGGGTGGACAGCTCCTGAAGTTCGGATGGAGCTAAACGGTATGGTGCTCGGGCCACAGGCGCAGCACCTGGTACGAGATCAATTGAAAACTCAACCTGTCTTGGTGGTGGTAGACCAGGCAGTTCCTCAGGAAAGACTTCTGGAAAGTCTCGAACAATTGGAACATCCTCAAGTAGCTTCTCCTCCGACTTTTTCTCCATGATGTGCGCGAGGATTGATGGATAACCCTTTCTCAGAAATTTTCGGGTTTTAAGACAAGAGATGATGTTAAGCCTCGTCCCACCGGTCTCCCCCTGTATGATTAGAGTTCTACCGACGGCGAGAGGTATGCGAACAATTTTGTCGTAGCAAATGATTTCAGCGCGATGTTTGGATAACCAGTCCATGCCTACGATGACATCGAAACTCCCTATTTCAATAGGCATAAGATCTATGGAGATGGTTTCGTCGGCTAGATTTAAAGTGCAATTAGGTATCACACTATCGGTTTCTATCAGCTTGCCATTTGCTAACTCTACGGTGTACTTAACGTCTAAAGCAACAGGTGTAATGTCAAGTAGAGGGCAAAATTCATCGGAAATAAAACTCCTATCGGCACCAGTATCAAACAGAATAGAAGCAGTTAAATTGTTGAGGAGGAACATACCCGTGACCACATTCGGGTCCTGACGGGCGTCTCCTGAGTTGATCACGAAGGCGCTACTTTTGGTGTTATTGTTGTTGCGGTGGTTGTTGTTGTTGCCCTTGTTCTTCAATTTTTGGACAAGAATC
Organism: Helichrysum umbraculigerum; assembly: GCA_949592205.1. Classification (NCBI taxonomy): domain Eukaryota; kingdom Viridiplantae; phylum Streptophyta; class Magnoliopsida; order Asterales; family Asteraceae; genus Helichrysum; species Helichrysum umbraculigerum. Next base: position 95,589,572 of record CATIUR010000004.1, read on the forward strand.
CCTAAAGTGTCCAGGGTTTCCACATTCGTAGCAGGACTTAGGTTGTCGGGCATTTTTGTCAGAAGGGTTGTTGTTGGATTTGGGGGCTCGGCAATCCTTAGTCAAATGCCCGTACCTCCTGCAGTTGTTGCAAAGAGTACCGCACTGACCAAAGTGGTGATAGTTACACTTGGGACAATAAGGTCTGTCCCCGGTGTAGCTGCGGTTGGATTCAGAGTTGGTGTTGTAGACTTGGATGGCGTTGTTTTTCTTGTTTGAGTTGTGGTGGTGTTCAGTGGATTTGCGTTTGTTGTTGTTGGAGGATGAGGTGTTGGAGGTCTCACGGCTGACAACTAGAGCCATGAGTTCGTGGGCCAATCGAATGGCACTTTCAGTAGTAGTTGGTTTGGATGAGGCGACGTTTCCCTGAATGTTCTCGGGGAGTCCACGAATGTATTTCTTAATGCCCTTACTTTCTGGTTCGACCAAACCCGGGCATAATAGAGCAAACTGCTGAAATTTGGTGGTATAATCAGCGACATCATTTCCCTGCACCTCCAGGTGCCAGAATTCTTCCTCCAGCCTGTGCAATTCTTCTTCAGACAGTACTTTTCTGTCAGCTTCTTCTTCAATTCGGCCCAAGGAAGTCGATTTGCAACCTCAAGGCCTACAGAGTTTGCGTGGGTTTTCCACCACGTGAGTGCACCTTCTTGAAAGGTGTAAGCAGCGAATTTGACTTTGTTGTTCTCGGTGCAGTCGCAGAGGCTGAAAACAGATTCCATACGCTCAATCCAACGGATCAAGCCAATGGCACCTTCCGTGCCCTTGAAGTATAGCGGTTTACAGCTAAGAAAGTCCTTATAGGAGCAAGGTTTGGGTGGTGGAGTATTGGTTACTGTGTCCTCGCTACCAGGTGGTGTTCGGGTAGCCAAGGCTTCGGTCACACTGCGGGCAATGATTCCCGCGATCTCAGCTTCGCTAAGGGTAATTTGACGACGAGGAGGCATGATGCTGAGTAAGAAAGAACAAGGAATGAAATAAGATACTAGTCCGAGTATGATGAACTAGTGGTGTGGTTGTCATTTCGAGACAAAGCGTTAGAGAGAAAGAGGCCTATATTCATATAATATAGCCTAAAGTTGTAATGAGGTCTACTTATGTAAATATGTATATATATCACATAATAACCTATTGAGTGTCTAGCACAGACGTATTTTGAGTCCCGTTTCTCTCGAGGTCAGAGTCAACTAATGTATCCTGTTCAGCCATAACTTCCTTCAGATCTTACATCATCTTTATTTAATTGTACATAGTTGATCAGGCTATGTTAAATTAAATTCGTATGCTGTAATCTCTGAACTGGTTATACCTAATAGGGAATACTGCCTAACAGTCATAGTCTAGGTCCACTAAATGCAACCTAGTTCACTATAACCTTAGGCTCTGATACCAATCTGTGACACCCCCAAATTTAATGATTTGCGGAAGCTTGATTTGGGTGTCACTAATCAATATACAAAGCACAAGATATAATGAACGACCACTATATGCGTCGTTTTAAACTTGTATAGATAAAGTAAATGTTTACATCAAAATATAGTTACATTAGCTCGATTCCTGAAATTTGAGAGATTACATAGCATAATTACTTTTACAAAATATAATAATGCAGTCCAATCTCTAGTTGTATGTATGCTGACTCGAGCTAATAATTCCTGCTTGTGCAGCCAAACTACTGCTGGGTACCTGTGATAAATACTAAAATGGGTCAGCGAAAACGCTGGTGAGCTCACAGGTTTGTATGTCAATGTATAGTTGTCAGAACCGCAAGATTTATATTGAATTTAAAATGCAATTAAGCAAAATAAAAGTTATACTGTCCATGAGCACATAGTCTGAGCTTAACTTGATTTGTCAGGCCCAATTAAGGAAACCTAACTTGAAATGCCTCCTACGAGTGCCTAATCAACACTCGTCTTCCCAAATGCTAATACATCCGTTTGACCGGTTAGTGCGTGCTAACCCGGATGAGGATTGTCAATCCCATATGATATCATATACTAACATTCACGCTATAAATACTAGAGACTATGCTTATGGAGGACTTTAAATTGATTAGCTTGAAACTCATGTAGTATTTGAAGTTTGGCACTTGCGTTCTACTTGTAAAACAAAATCGAGTAGTAATATCACACCCCTAGTTGAAAAGCAGTGAAAATGGGGCTATGAAACTCACCTGGTTCTTGAAGTGTTTAACTTAATAAACTTGAAGTAATTAGCTGTGAGTTGGTGTCCAAAGGCTTGAAACCTGAATGTGTCCACGGCACTTAAATTGTCATTAATTGTACCGGTATCTCGAAAGACTACCATTGAAATTGTTTGCTTAACTTGATGTCCAAATTACCCCGATTTGGTTGATTGTTTTGTTACAAGTTACTACGACTTGTTTGGAATAAGTTGATACAAGTTACAACGACTTGTTTGATTGAATTATCTAAGTTACTATGACCTAGTTGATTCAATTGTGTATTTGAAAATGTGTACGGCCCGTTGGTGATTTAGTTGAAATAATAATAATTCTAAAATGTTGACTTTGCTACAGTACTGCTACAGTACTGCTACAGTAAATTTGACTTTTTTGAACAGTAACTTTGACTTCAAAATTTTGAGATTTGAAGATTCTGTTTTATGCGACGTAGGGTGCTACGTCGCAGATCCGGACTGCGACGTTGGGCATGACGTCGCTATGTGCGACTTTCGCAATTTAATGCGACGTTGTACGTGACGTCGCTATAGGCGACGTAGTTGATTTCTGCGACGTAAGGGTCTGCGTCGCTAAGTGCGACGTTGGGGTTATAGTGCGACGTAGGTCGCTGCGTCGCTATATGCGACGTTGGGGATATAGTGCGACGTAGGTCGCTGCGTCGCATTTGCTCCAGGCCAAATGCGACGTACGGGGTCTGATCGGAGTTTCAACTCCAAAAACGCGTTTTCCGGCCATCGATCGGCATAATATTTTTACCCAACCCATTTTAGGACATTACAAGGTTATACAAACAACTAGCAAGTTATAAAACTTAAAAACGAGAGTTTTCGGAGTTGTGTCGGAAACTTACAAATCGCCGAAATGAAATTCCGGAAAGGTAGGATTGTAGATCGTCGCGAGGTGGTCGTTTATTTCCAAAGGGGCTTGAAGATCCGAGGTTGTTTATTATGTTTATTTTGCGGTTTTAGTTGATTTTGGTTGTGATGAAACTTGAGAGAAAATGAAAGAGGGAGAGAGAAAGAAATAAGGAAATGAAAGAAAGTGGGGTGGGAGTGGGAGGTTAAGTCCCCATTTTTGCCCCGCGTTCTCGCTCCGTGCGGTGTTCGTTTACTCCGTCGTTTGAACGTTAAATATTTATTTTCTATGTTTTAATATACGTTTTAAAATTCGAATAATTATTCTGTATTTTTGTTGAAGCATTTTACTAAACATTTAATAATTTCATTATAAAAGGTAATTTGTTTTGTTTTGTTTGCGCAATTACATTTTATTCGCGTTTATATTAATTGTGCGATAAAACTTGGATACTAAATATTATAACAAATAATATTCTAAACAAAGTTGCGTTATTAAATAATATTTGCATTACTTAATAAAATTGTTCACCAACGTCCGTATTTATTGTGTCGAAATTACATTCGATTCGAAACTCGTACGATTTAAACAAACCGCATAATTGTAGATATATATTCAACAATATATATATAATAATTGATACATTAATTAGCCTAACACAGAACTAATTACATGTATTAAAACTTAATTAGGCACTAAAGTATAGTCCTAAATTGACGGTTGTCACATTATAGGAGCAGGGTTTGGGTGGTGGAGTATTGGTTGATGTGTCCTCGCTACCGGATGGTGTTCGGGTAGCCAAGGCTTCGGTCACACTGCGGGCAATTATTCCCGCGATCTCAGCTTCGCTAAGGGTAATTTGACGACGAGGAGGCATGATACTGAGTAAGAAAGAACAAAGAAAGGAAGTGAGATACTCGTCCGAGTGCGATGAATTTGGTGGTGTGTTTGTCATTCCGAGATAAAATGTTAGAGAGAAAGAGGCCAATATTCATATAATATAATATAGCCTAAAGTTGTAATGAGGTCTATTCATGTAAATATATGTATATCACATAATAATCTATTGAGTGTCTAGCACAGACGTGTTTTGAGTCCCGTTTCTCTCGAGGTCAGAGTCAACAAATGCATTCCTGTTCAACATAACTCTTTCAGATTTCACATCATCTTTCTTTAATTGTACATAGTTGATCAGGCTATGTTAAATTAAAGTCGTATGATGTAATCCCTGAACTAGTCATAACTAATAAGGAATACTGCCTAACGGTCATAGTCTAGGCCCACTAAATGCAACCTAGTTCACTATAACCTTAGGCTCTGATACCAATCTGTGACACCCCCAAATTTGATGATTTGCGGAAGCTTGATTTGGGTGTCACTAATCAATATACAAAGCACATAAGATATAATGAACGACCACTATATGCGTCGTTTTAAACTTGTATAGATAAAGTAAATGTTTACATCAAAATAATTTACATTAGCTCGGTTCCTGAAATTGAGAGATTACATAGCATAATTACTTTTACAAAATATAATAATGCAATCCAATCTCTAGTTGTATGTATGCTAACTCGAGCTAATAGTTCCTGCTTGTGCAGCCAACCTACTGCGGGTTACCTGTGATAAATACTAAAATGGGTCAGCGAAAACGCCGGTGAGCTCACAGGTTTGTATGTCAATGTATAGTTGTAAGAACCGCAAGATTTATATTGAATTTAAAATGCAATTAAGCAAAATAAAAGTTATACTGTCCATGAGCACATAGTCTGAGCTTAACTTGATTTGTCAGGCCCACTTAAGGAAACCTAACTTGAAATGCCTCCTACGAGTGCCTAATCAACACTCGTCTTCCCAAATGCTAATACATCCGTTTGACCGGTTAGTGCGTGCTAACCCGGATGAGGATTGTCAATCCCATATGATATCATATACTAACATTCACGCTATAAATACTAGAGACTATGCTATGGAGGACTTTAAATTGATTAGCTTGAAACTCATGTAGTATTTGAAGTTTGGCACTTGCGTTCTACTTGTAAAACAAAATGAAGTAGTAATATCACACCCCTAGTAAAAGTAGTGAAAATGGGGCCATGAAACTCACCTGAGTCTTGAAGTGTTAATTTAATAAGCTCGAAGTAATTAACTGTGAGTTGGTGTCCAAAGACTTGAAACCTGAATGTGTCCACGACACTTGAATTGTTATTAATTGTACAGATATCCCAAAGGACTACCTTTGTAGTTGTTATACAACTATGTATACATGTCCAAATTACTACGATTTGGTTGATTGAGTAGTTACAAGTTATTACGACTTGTTTGACTGACTTGATACAAGTTACAACGACTTGTTTGATTGAATTGATACAAGTTACCACGACTTGTTTGAATTTAAGAAAAGTTGTGAAAACTTGTACGGCCCGTTGGTGATCGTTGAAATTTAAATATTTCAATGTTCTCATTATGATTTGAAATGTTAACCTCGAAAAGTATGTCTCATAGTGTTTGAAAAGTCGTATTGTATAGCGGGTTGAAGTTGTATAAGTTCGACACTTAGTGAAATTGTATTTTGAAATCCTGCTGTTTTATGCGACACAATCATGCGACACCAAATGGGTTATGCGACACAAGGGTTGTGTCGCATAGGAGTGCGACACAATGTCCATACGACACAAGGGTTGTGTCGCATGGATGCGAAATGCTGATTCAACAGCGACATAGTGGTTGTGTCGCAAGACTTGCGACACTAATTATCTGATACGACATAAGGTACGACACAGTAAATTTTATGCGACACAAAAGCCAAAATGCGACACAATATGCGACACAAGGCTTGTGTCGCAGGGATGAACACCAGCCCAGAAGGTCCGGCTGTTAACGTTTTTCCGGCCAAAATTCCGTTTTAAACTCGTTTTTAAGCTATGAATTCGTGTTAGGTACTTAGTAAGGGACATATATATGTTATATAAACAACCACAAATGAAAATACTAAGAATCAAGAGATTTCGGGATTTTGTCAGAAACTTACAAATTGCCGAAATGAAAATCCGGAAAGATAGCGTTGTAGATCGTCGCGAGGTGATCGGGAATCTCTAAAAATATTGTTGATACGGGTGCGTTTGGTAGTAGTATTTTGCGATTTTTATGGTTTTGGGGTGTTTTTCTTTTTAGAGATGAAAGAAAGAGAGAGATAGAGGAAAGAGATGAAATGAAGAAGAAAATGTGGGAGGTGGGGGTTTATCCCCACTTTTCAGTTTTTCGCCCGCGTTCCGCGTGGTGTTCGTTTGTTCCGTCGTTTAAACGTTAAATAATTATTTACATTTTTATTATAAGTTTTAAAATATGCTTTATTACGCGATATATTGTTTAAATATTTTACAAATTAATTTATATTTGAGTTATAAAATGTAAGTTTGTTTATTTAGTTTGCGCGTTTTTAATATTTTAAATTGTGTAAGTTCGGTTTGTACGATACGAATGAATACGAAATATTATAATAAATAATATTCTAAATAAAATTGAGTTATTAAATAATATTTGTATAATTTAATAATATTGTTCACCAACGTCCGTATTTATTGCATCGAAATTCATTCGATTTGAAACTCGTACGATTTAAACAAACCGCATAATTGTAGATATATATTCAACAATATATATAATAATTGATACATTAATTAGCCTAACACAGAACTAATTACATGTATTAAAACTTGATTAGGCACTAAATTCTAGTCTTAATTTGACGGGTGTCACAAATATAGACAACAAATAAGAAATTTTGGCATAATTTTAAAAAAAATTGTTAAAAATGGTGTCATCAAAAATAAAGTAGCAAAGAAACCATACGATTATGCTAGATAATATGTATGAGGTTAAATTTGAGCAAAAATTAGAAAGTGGTGTTATAATTGTGATAGATTGGGAGATGATAAATGAACTAGTAAGTGAACCATGATTGATTTCGCGTTATCTCCAACACTTAAAAAAAAAAAAAAAAAACCTTAATCGTAAAAAAGTAGCAAAACGCGATACGATTTTGTGTAAAGTTAAATGAGGAGAAAAAAGAGTATACGGTATGGATATTTGCATCTAAACAAAAGTTAACACACAAATATAGAAAACAAATAAGAAATTTTGGCATCATTTATAAAAAATTGGTGTCATAAAAAAAAGTAGCAAAGAAACCATACGATTATGCTAGATAATATGTATGAGGTTAAATTGGAGCAAAATTTAGAAAGTGGTGTTATAATTGTGAAAGATTTGGAGATGATAAATAAACTAATAAGTGAATCCGTGAACTGATTTCTCGTTATCTCCAACACTTAAAAAAAAAAAAAAAAAAACCTTAATCGTAAAAAAGTAGCAAAACGCAATACGATTTTGTGTAAAGTTAAATGATGAGAAAAAAGAGTATACGGTGTGGATATTTGCATCTAAACAAAAGTTAAAACACTAATATAGACAACAAATAAGAAATTTTGGCATCATTTTAAAAAAATTGTTAAAAACTGGTGTCATCAAAAATAAAGTAGCAAAGAAACCATACGATTATGCTAGATAATATGTATGAGGTTAAATTTGAGCAAAAATTAGAAAGTGGTGTTATAATTGTGAAAGATTTGGAGATGATAAATAAACTAGTAAGTGAATCCGTGAATTGATTTCTCGTTATCTCCAACACTTAAAAAAAAAAAAAAAAAAAAACCTTAATCGTAAAAAAGTAGCAAAATGCGATACGATTTTGTGTAAGGTTAAATGATGAGAAAAAAGAGTATACGGTGTGGATATTTGCATCTAAACAAAAGTTAACACACCAATATAGACAACAAATAAGAAATTTTGACATCATTTTTTAAAAAATGTTAAAAATTGATGTCATCAAAAATAAAGTAGCAAAGAAACCATACGATTATGCAAGATAATATGTATGAGGTTAAATTGGAGAAAAATTTAGAAAGTGGTGTTACGATTGTGAAAGATTTGGAGATGATAAATGAACTAGTAAGCAAATCCGTGATTGATTTTGCGTTATCTCCAACACTTTACAAAAATAATAATAATAAAAAAAAACCTTAATCGGAAAAAGATAGCAAAACGCAATACGATTTTGTATAAAGTTAAAAAAGGAGAAAAAAACGATATTGAATAAAAAATCGTATAGCTATGAGAAAAGCATACAATACTCTCATTTTTCGTGAAATCATCGGTATTTTAACCGTTGCTGTTACGTTTTAAATACCTGAAACGATTTTCTGTACTGCGAATATACTTCAGTTATGTCCGTAACTGAATGTTTTGTAGCCATGAAAAAGGATATTTCGTGAAATCGTCGGTATTTTAAGCGTTGCTGTTACGATTTAAATACCTAAAACGATTTTCTGTACTGCGAATATACTTCAGTTATGTCCGTAACTGAATGTATTGAAGCCGTGAAAAAGGATATTGAATAAAAAATCGTATAGCTATGAGAAAAGCATACAATACTCTCATTTTCGTGAAATCGTCGGTATTTTAACCGTTGGTGTTACATTTTAAATACCTGAAACGATTTTTTGTACTGCGAATATACTTCAGTTATGTCCGTAACTGAATGTTTTGAAGCCGTGAAAAAGGATATTAGATAAAAAATCGTATAGCTATGAGAAAAGCATATAATACTCTCATTTTCGTGAAATCGTCGTTATTTTAACCGTTGCTGTTACGTTTTAAATACCTGAAACGATTATTTGTACTGCGAATATACTTCAGTTATGTCCGTAACTGAATGTTTTGTAGCCGTGAAAAAGGATATTGAATAAAAAATCGTATAGCTAAGAGAAAAGCATACAATACTCTCATTTTAGTGAAATCGTCGGTATTTTAAGCGTTGCTGTTACGATTTAAATACCTGAAACGATTTTCTGTACTGCGAATATACTTCAGTTATGTCCGTAATTGAATGTTTTGTAGCCGTGAAAAACGATATTGAATAAAAAACCGTATAGCTATGAGAAAAGCATACAATACTCTCATTTTCGTGAAATCGTCGGTATTTTAACCGTTGCTGTTACGTTTTAAATACCTGAAACAATTTTCTTTACTGCGAATATACTTCAGTTATGTCCGTAACTGAATGTTTTGTAGCCGTGAAAAAAGATATTGAATAAAAAATCGTATAGCTAAGAGAAAAGCATACAATACTCTCATTTTCGTGAAATCGTCGGTAGTTTAAGCGTTGCTGTTACGATTTAAATACCTGAAACGATTTTCTGTACTACGAATATACTTCAGTTATGTCCGTAACTGAATGTTTTGTAGCCGTGAAAAAGGATATTGAATAAAAAATCGTATAGCTATGAGAAAAGCATACAATACTCTCATTTTCGTGAAATCGTCGGTATTTTAACCGTTGCTGTTACGTTTTAAATACCAGAAACGATTTTCTGTACTGCGAATATACTTCAGTTATGTCCGTAACTGAATGTTTTGTAGCCGTGAAAAAGGATATTGAATAAAAAATCGTATAGCTATGAGAAAAGCGTACAATACTCTCATTTTCGTGAAATCGTCGGTATTTTAACCGTTGCTGTTACGCTTTAAATACCTGAAACGATTTTCTGTACTGCGAATATACTTCAGTTATGTCCGTAACTGAATGTTTTGTAGCCGTGAAAAACGATATTGAATAAAAAATCGTATAGCTATGAGAAAAGCATACAATACTCTCATTTTCGTGAAATCGTCGGTATTTTAACCGTTGCTGTTACGATTTAAATAAGTGAAACGATTTTCTATACTGCGAATATACTTCATTTATGTCCGTAACTGAATGTTTTGTAGCCGTGAAAAAGGATATTGAATAAAAAATCGTATAGCTATGAGAAAAGCATACAATACTCTCATTTTCATGAAAAAAAAGTTGTCGAAAGTATGCCTTGAGGGATGACAAATCGAAGAGGAGAAAACGCTGAATTTTATGGTGCAATTTTCATGATTCTTAATGCATGTTTTATGATTCCATAGAAAAATCCAAAACCGGAGGTGAAAGAATCAAGAGAAACATGCAAAGAACGAAGAAGATATGCAGCCTGGAAGCCCGCCGATCGTCATCCGGAACACGCAAAAGTTAAATATCTCCAAATTTGGCAAACTTAGTGTCATTAGAAGCATAACGGAAGAACGAATCCAACGGCGCAAGAATCAAGCAAATTGGGCTTAAAACGAAGAAGTTACGGACGAACCAAGCAACCGAGAAGTCACCGTAAGGCAAATGGAGCACCAACCCCCCCCCCCCCCCCCCCCCCTCCCCTACCGTATACAGTAGGTAGGGTGCCATATACGGCACCTACCCTACCATTTGGTCTTCATTTGGTCTTGATAAATGGTACCCAGGTGCCATTTGACCCCCCCTGTTGCTTGCTCGCCCCGTGTAACGCTTTGGTGCTTTTTCTTTGTGCTTAAAGGCTTGTACCATGACCAACCTCCTTTTCCTATAAATACCCTACTCATTCCCTCATTTCAAACACACCTTACACTTCTCTTATTTCTCTCTCTAGAAATTCTCTCTCTCTCTAGATTTTCTTTAGTTTTGTAATTAGTTTAGCTAGTTTCTCTCTCTAGTTTCTCTCTCTAGAGAACTAGAGAGATATAAGTAGTGGTTAGAGCTAGAGGAAAGTTGTAATTGGGTAGTCTATAAGTAGGAAACATTAGAGTCCCTATAATGTTATGGATACAATAATCGTTCCTAAACTAAATTATCTCACAATCATTAAACAATAAACATCATTTATCATTTAATTGAATTCAGATACCAACATATTAGATGTAATTTCATATATATCTCAGAAATTTTAGTGCGGCATTATAACATTCCTTCAACAGTATACAAAATCCAACAAATAATACAGAAAATAAAAATAAAAAACAAACTCATAGTGTTTCTTCAAGTTCTTTAGCTTTCTGTTTTCTATTCAATTCTTGCTCATAATTCCTCAATCTTTCATCCCATTTTTCCTAAAAAAGGTCAAGCACACATTTATATTCATTAAAACAAAAACCCTAATAAAACAAAAACCCTAAATCAAAGTAAGATTATAATTATAATTGGTATAAATACATATGCAAATAGAAGGTGAAAGTGGGGACCTTGTAACTGATTTCAAGTCGGTGCATGATGTAGAAACCAACACCACCGGCGGCGATTGTACCGGCCATGATCCGAACGTATCCCCAACCCATCGATCTCACCATCGTCTTCTCTGCTCAAACCAGTAATTGGGCCTTAGATTTTAATATACCTAAACGAACGAATTGGATAATGATTGGGCCACTTTTTTAACTTTGGCCCAAATTGATACATATTTTGTGGGCTAGGTAACATATCCCATCTGGGGTAAATGGTAATGTTCAAATATGAAGGTTTTGTTATATGGTAGGAACGCTAAGAATGCAAAACTATTTGATTTCTTTTTATCAAAAATTAACACTTCATCTTTGACCAATCTCCCTTCCTCTAACTTTAACTCTATAGGGTAAAAATGTCATAAATGTTATATTTTAAATTATCCGGAGTTTTTAGTTAAATAAGTAGGTTTGAAAAACATAATTACGAATTGGAATGAGAGTATTGTATGCTTACTCCTCTTGAACAATAAAGAGGGGTAAGCAATATAGCTTAGTAAGTATGGTTAATTACAATAATAAATGAGGAACTCTTTAGTGAACTTCTTCACTTAACACCAAACTCAATTGGTGTATCCCAACTCGATGAGAATTATCACACTCAAGTGATATATCATCAAAAGGAACTCTTTAATGTTGATTCGTGGCCAAATACCGAATCAACATCGATTGAGGTTACTAGTTATTTGTTGGCAATCGAGAGAAAAGAGATGAGGTGCGTGTTCATTAAAATCAGACAACAAATGAGGCAAATTTAAGACGAACATTAGTGATTCTCAATTGGATTGTAATACGATAGTGAGAAGAAAGTTACTGTAATCGAGTAGATGACGATGACTATGACTATGAGGAGGATGGATGGCTGATGGTGATGCTGCAACATAGAAAATAAAAATTCCCGTGGTCAAATGCTATGAACGGTTTCAGGAAGTTGGGGGTTCAATACACCGCAGGAAGAGAGGTAGTAATTGAAACTGCTTTGAGACTTTAAACGGTTGAGATGAAAAGTGGGATGCATTTAGACGGTCCAGATGAAAAAAGCGGTTGACTGAGCTCCATCAATGTATAAGAAGAATGTAAAACATCATTATGTATATTATGTCCTACATACGATTACATGCATTCGACGAATATCATTGTGATTTAACGTGTTCTTAATTCCACTAAGTTGATCCAAACTTAAATCTATCATATATTATAAAGAGTTTGAGGCATAATCTTAAATGAAGAAATAGTAAATTACTATTCTACCCTTTTGACTATCATACTCTACTTTTAAATATTTAAATTAATTAAATGCAATTTATTATACAATTAATATCTCATAATTATTTATTGGTTACAAATATAACCCAATAAATGTTTGTCTTTTTCATAACATATTTAAACATTAATGAATATTTAAATGTATGTTAAGATTGTTTTAATATAAGTATTAATATTAATGAAAAATCATATGTTATTTAGAATTATAACTCACTTTTATTTTCTATATATTTTTTATACTAATATATAAATAATCTGCCACCAAATTCACGACTATAAAAAAGAAATACTTAAAATATATATAATATACATTGAAATATGTTATTCAACACTTAAACATTTAAAATGAATCCAGGTACTTATAAAAGTTAATATAATGCTGCTATATAAACGATTTGAACATTTTATTTTGATTTTTTTTACTATATTAGTTTATACAACGTTAAATGCATAAGTGAAAATATTTTGTAACTATATTAGATATTTGTATCTTAATTTTATTTAACTTTCAATTAATATAATTAAAGATTGCGATGTGAGTCGAATTAGGTTTGCGGGTCTAAAGTTCACAATATAAACCCGAAAATAATTTGATAAACGGGTTAACGAGTCAAAATTAATCAACTCGGATACGGCCTGCATTGTGTTGGTTTGCCAGTCAACCTGTTGACCTGGACTTTAACCTAAACCCAACAAGATAAATTAAACGAATCGGCGCCTCGACGGGTTAAGACTTGAGAATACAACTCTTCCTCATTCATTTCACAAAAAATTTCAAGTTGTGTCGAAAATTATCACCGCCATGTATAATCATTTGAAATATAATGCATATAAAATAATGTACAAATTGGTATAGTATTATTGTTTTACCATTTGCTTAAGTATGACATGTCGTTGAACAAACCTATTGTGAGTATAATCATATGTCGTCGCTGCATTGCGCGGGTAAAATGCTAGTTATTATTGAATTGATACTAAATACTTAGTTATTATTAATTTAATCCTTGTTGAGTACTTGATAAATCTGTTAACAAGTTTATGAGCACTTATTATAAAATTCAACAGTAATTTAAAAGTTTATTATATACAATAAAAAGTCTCAATAGGTTGATATTATACACATTATTAATGTCAGATCTTAATATATTAATTTTCGAAGCACTTAAGGCTGCCTTATGGAGTATCATAATCTACTAGTGAATAGACGTGTGATAACACATAAACATCTCTTTAATAACCTACTATGACTCAATATTGTGATTATTGCCTACACAAACCCAAATTAACACCAACGCATAAAATATATAAAAATTAAAACAAAAATAGATGTAACATCTCAAAAATTTAAGATATCATTTTAATAAGTAAAGAAATATTATTGTGGTAAAAGTGAAATATATTGTTTTAAGTTATTATTGTTTTAGGTGACATAAAATAATAATAACTGTGAAATGGTTTTTAAGTTCCAGACTATAATAATCACGGGGAGTAAAAACGACTCGAATAAACGTTTAGCGATTAACCGAATAACGAATTAACGAGTAAACGACCACAGAATGTAACACATTCTAGAAATCGAATTAATCACACAAACTCAGGTGTGGGGGCCCACAAGGGGGACGAAGAATTTTTCTCTATAAAGGTCTATTTTTTGATATCGCACGAGGCCTCTTAAATTCATTTGACAGCCCAGGTACTTTGTGTCGTGTTTTTCTACTATTTGACCACTGGCGGATCCAGAATTTTGAGTGACCCGTATGAGTGACCCGTAGCAATGGGTATCCCAATTTTTCTGAACCCGTAGCACAAACAAGAAATGCAAATAAAAATGCTATTTTTCAATAAATTACACTGCGTATTGAAAATGGACCCATAGCAACCGCTACCTCTACCTTCTTTATGGCTCCGCCCCTGTATTTTACATGTTTTACTTAACGAATAAGAAAAGAAGTGACCAGCATCACGCCACATATTAAATCTATCGAGTGATCTTGATATTACTTTGTACTTGATGTAAATTGTAGATTTAGTTAAATCTTAATTTCTTGATAATTTTTACAAAAGTTGAAAGAAGCCACTCATGTTCTTCTAATATCTGCTTTAATGTACGTGTAGCTACTTTATTCACATTCCATTTCCTTTAAAACTTTCCTCATCTTTTTGGCTTCTTTTTTCTTCTTTTCAAAGATGCAAACAGATATACCCATTACATGTTTGTTAACTCTCATTAGTCAATTACAAATAACATTAGTCTAATGTCAAGATGTTCTGCTCCTCTCATTTCCACTTTTGCATTGATTGAAAGTACCCAACAATGTCATCACTTCTTTCTTTACTTTGCGTAAACTTACAACGTCGTAGATTGGATGCTGGAATCTTGAATGCTTTCGGAAAGTCATACTGTCGTGGCACATACTACAATCTTTTTAATGCATACAACACATTTCTTTTGGAGAAACTAGTTACATGTCACACGAGAAGAACAAGGCCTGACCCGATCCTTTTATAAGCCCAGTTGCACTTAGAAAGCTCGGCAGTCCATAACCAGATTGCGCTCAGTTCATGTCAATCTTGTATCTATTAAACATTAAACATCCTATTAAAGGAGTTACTATATATTTGTGTTCATTGCTCTTTCAGTTCTTCATGTTGTCTTGCATCTGCGTTTTGTATTTAAAGCTAAAGTTACCCATTCCTCTTGTTGCAAGTTTTATGATGTTACAAGCTACAATCAGTAATATACCAATCAGAACACAGCAAACATTACTCATAATGATAGATTGCCAATACTTTTTGCAAATTTTGTTGTTGGAGAGGGCTTTTTTGGAGCTGTTTTTAGGGCCAAGATTCTAAACAAAAGACTACTGTAGAATTGCTGGGCTGGCCCATAATCAGTCTCCAAGCTTTTAAGTACCCTGTTTTGTTCTTCTCCCAGTCACAAACATAGCAGTTTAAAGTGACACCTTTCATGCCACCATAAATGTTGATATGGTACTAGTAATAGCCTTAAGGTATGAAGTATAAACTAAAGTGTTAATAAGCATTCGTAAACAGTATTAAAGATGGTATGCGGTCATGGCCAAATAGCCATCTCCGTTGATATATATATATATATATATATATATATATATATATATATATATATATAAAATAGCCATCTCCGTGATGTGTGCTAAGTATAGGCAATTATAATTACAAGCTTTAAATTAAGGAAATACTAAATAATACTATCACACAATTCAAGCAAGATTGACCCATTCATGTAATATAGCTTAATAAGTAAGTCCAAATTCGAACACAAGGAACACAAGAAACGTGATTCTTATTTATAACTAATTATCTATTTATTTCTAATTACAAATATTTACAATTATAATACAATTAAATAAAAGGATCCAATTTACAATAATATACAAGATAAGGGGGACGTTTTAGTTCCGAACGAACATATTTATATTTGATACAGATTCTAATAGATAAGTTTCAGGAACAACTGAATAATACTCAATTGGATAGAAGATTATAATTATTCAAACTATTATTTATTAAACTTATTATATGTATTTATGTCTATTTGCTTTGTTGGCTATTATTACTGGTGAATTACTAATGTAGAAAATTGCTTAAGGTTAAGCTAATCTTCATCATAGCAATACAGTCATAAGGTTACGCAAAGTATCACTAATTAATAAGATATATCGTCAGTTTATTAATACAATTTCTAAGGTTAGGCTTGAATCGCAATATTACTCTATATTAATGATTTCAGGTATTTAAATCGTAACAGCAACGCTTAAACTACCGACGATTTCACGAAAATGAGAGTATTGTATGCTTTTCTCTTAGCTATACGATTTTTTATTCAATATCCTTTTTCACGGCTACAAAACATTCAGTTACGGACATAACTGAAGTATATTCGCAGTACAGAAAATCGTTTCACTTATTTAAAACGTAACAGCAAGGTTAAAATATCGACGATTTCACGAAAATGAGAGTATTTTATGCTTTTCTCTAGGGCTGTAAATGAGTCGAGTCAGCTCGCAAGCTACTCGAGTTCGACTCGTTAAAAGCTCGATTCGAGCCGAGCCTAAACGAGCTCGAGCTCGAGCTTGAACATACTTTAAAGCTCGTTTAATAAACGAGCTCGAGCTCGAGCTTCTTATATCGAGCTCGAACAAGCTCGCGAGCCTAAACGAGCTTTTCATTTATACACATATATAATTTTTTATATGTAATTTTAGTATATAAGTATATAATACTACTAATATACCTACATAAGAATGAATATAATATTGACAAATTGTATTATATATAGCTAAAAATTAGAAAAATAAATAAATAAATATTATTTATTAATAAAATATATAATTAAAATTTTTTTTTATGGGATAAACGAGTCGAGCCCGAGCCGAGCTCGAACTTGTATAATATCAAACTTATTCAAACTTATTATATGTATTTATGTCTATTTGCTTTGTTGGCTATTATTACTGGTGAATTACTAATGTAGAAAATTGCTTAAGGTTAAGCTAATCTTCATCATAGCAATACAGTCATAAGGTTACGCAAAGTATCACTAATTAATAAGATATATCGTCAGTTTATTAATACAATTTCTAAGGTTAGGCTTGAATCGCAATATTACTCTATATTAATGATTTCAGGTATTTAAATCGTAACAGCAACGCTTAAACTACCGACGATTTCACGAAAATGAGAGTATTGTATGCTTTTCTCTTAGCTATACGATTTTTTATTCAATATCCTTTTTCACGGCTACAAAACATTCAGTTACGGACATAACTGAAGTATATTCGCAGTACAGAAAATCGTTTCACTTATTTAAAACGTAACAGCAAGGTTAAAATATCGACGATTTCACGAAAATGAGAGTATTTTATGCTTTTCTCTAGGGCTGTAAATGAGTCGAGTCAGCTCGCAAGCTACTCGAGTTCGACTCGTTAAAAGCTCGATTCGAGCCGAGCCTAAACGAGCTCGAGCTCGAGCTTGAACATACTTTAAAGCTCGTTTAATAAACGAGCTCGAGCTCGAGCTTCTTATATCGAGCTCGAACAAGCTCGCGAGCCTAAACGAGCTTTTCATTTATACACATATATAATTTTTTATATGTAATTTTAGTATATAAGTATATAATACTACTAATATACCTACATAAGAATGAATATAATATTGACAAATTGTATTATATATAGCTAAAAATTAGAAAAATAAATAAATAAATATTATTTATTAATAAAATATATAATTAAAATTTTTTTTTATGGGATAAACGAGTCGAGCCCGAGCCGAGCTCGAACTTGTATAATATCAAACGTGCCGAGCTCGAGCTTTATATACCAGGCTCGAAACGAGCCGAGCTCGAGCTCGAGCTTACTGAATTTCAAACGAGCCGAGCTCGAGCCTAGGCAAGCTCGGGCTCGGCTCGGCTCGTTTACAGCCCTACTTTTCTCATAGCTATACGAATTTTTATTCAATATCGTTTTTCACGGCTACAAAACATTCAGTTACGGACATAACTAAAGTATATTCGCAGTACAGAAAATCGTTTCAGGTATTTAAATCGTAACAGCAACGCTTAAACTACCGACGATTTCACGAAAAGTATTGTATGCTTTTCTCTTAGCTATACGATTTTTTATTCAATATCCTTTTTCACGGCTACAACATTCAGTTACGGACATAACTGAAGTATATTCGCAGTACAAAAAATCATTTCAGGTATTTAAAACGTAACAGCAACGGTTAAAATACCGACGATTTCACGAAGATAAGAGTATTTTATGTTTTTCTCATAGCTATACGATTTTTTATCCAATATCCTTTTTCACGGCTTCAAAACATTTAGTTACGGACATAACTGAAGTATATTCGCAGTACAGAAAATCGTTTCAGGTATTGAAAATGTAACACCAACGGTTAAAATACCGACGATTTCACGAAAATGAGAGTATTGTATGCT
The DNA here is from genome assembly GCA_949592205.1 of Helichrysum umbraculigerum. Taxonomy (NCBI): domain Eukaryota; kingdom Viridiplantae; phylum Streptophyta; class Magnoliopsida; order Asterales; family Asteraceae; genus Helichrysum; species Helichrysum umbraculigerum. Next base: position 95,608,090 of record CATIUR010000004.1, read on the forward strand.
TTTCTCATAGCTATACGATTTTTTATTCAATATCCTTTTTCGCGGCTTCAAAACATTCATTTACGGACATAACTGAAGTATATTCGCAGTACAGAAAATCCTTTTAGGTATTTAAATCATAACAGCAACGCTTAAAATACCGACGATTTCACGAAAATGAGAGTATTGTATGCTTTTCTCTTAGCTATACGATTTTTTATTCAATATCCTTTTTCACGGCTACAACATTCAGTTACGGACATAACTGAAGTATATTCGCAGTACAAAAAATCATTTCAGGTATTTAAAACGTAACAGCAACGGTTAAAATACCGACGATTTCACGAAAATGAGAGTATTATATGTTTTTCTCATAGCTATACTGTTGAGTCACTGGTCGCTGACCATGTTGAGTCGCTGGTCGCTGACCAACTCAACTGTTCACTACTCGATGAAGAAATGGATTGTATCAAAGCTGTTGTTGTTGAAGATAGGTTTCGCTGATCGTCATTCATTCTACTTGATATGCCGAGGAAGAATAAAGTTCAACTTGATGTGTCGCTGATCAACGTCAGCGAGAGCTTTACTTCTTCAAATCAATAAAGGCAAAAGTCACTGTCAGAATAACAACTAGTCACTGAAGATCTCTAGTTCAGGTCATTCTACAAGAGTATGTTAGCTCGCAGTGAGTGAGGAGGGTTACTGCATCTTCAGGGACTATTCAATAAAGCCTCTCAAATCATCAAGTACAGAAAGTACTGTACTTATCTATACATCAGCAAGAGCGTTCAAACTTGAAGTATGTCCGAAAGATTACGTGGCATCAAATGATTGGTTTTAAGGTAACGAGATATTTGCGGTAACAGAATTGGGACCCGCAGAATGTCGGTTCATCAGAGATCAAGCCAATCAAGCAGTGATACGTGTCATTCCAAGATCCGATATTTTAGGAACTCTTGTAGTATAAATAGTCCAGTGTTTTGTACTGTAGAGGCTAGTCGTTTAAATCGTGTTAATCACTTGTATGTCAGTGAGTAGTTAGTCTAAGCACGACTTAACGATCCAGCGAGTGAACAGTCAACGTGTTTGTCCACTGCTGTTCATCTCATTTGTAATAGATTAGCTAAGTGTTTGAATTGGATTAACTTTGGTTAATCCATTCCACATTCAACACTTGTGAATTGTATGATCAATATAATTTATCATTTCAGCTACTATTACTTTGTTACTTTGATATTGTCATATCTATAATATGTTATCATATACTCTGTTTATATCCGGTTAAGCTCAAGCAATTAAAAACTATTGAATTAACTTAGTTAAAATCAGAAAAAGTTTTTAATTGCATTCAACCCCCCTTCTACAATTAAACTTTACACTTTGCGATTCCAATTCACTAAACAATAGTGATTCCGGGACTCTCATATACGATTTTTTTTATCCAATATCCTTTTTCACGGCTTCAAAACATTCGGTTACGGACATAACTGAAGTATATTCGCTGTACATAAAATCGTTTCAGGTATTCAAAATGTAACACCAACGGTTAAAATACCGACGATTTCACGAAAATGAGAGTATTTTATGCTTTTCTCATAGCTATATGATTTTTTATTCAATATCCTTTTTCACGGCTTCAAAACATTCATTTACGGACATAACAGAAGTATATTTGCAGTACAGAAAATCATTTCAGGTATTTAAAACGTAACAACAACGCTTAAAATACCGACGATTTCACGAAAATGAGAGTATTGTATGCTTTTCTCATAGCTATACGATTTTTTATTCAATATCGTTTTTCACGGCTACAAAACATTTAGTTACGGACATAACTGAAGTATATTCGCAGTATAGAAAATCGTTTCACTTATTTAAATCGTAACAGCAACGGTTAAAATACCGACGATTTCACGAAAATGAGAGTATTGTATGCTTTTCTCATAGCTATACGATTTTTTATTGAATATCGTTTTTCACGGCTATAAAACATTCAGTTACGGACATAACTGAAGTATATTCGCAGTACAGAAAATCATTTCAGGTATTTAAATCGTTACAGCAACGCTTAAACTACCGACGATTTCACGAAAATGAGAGTATTGTATGCTTTTCTCTTAGATATACGATTTTTTTATTCAATATCCTTTTTCACGGCTACAAAACATTCAGTTACGGACATAACTGAAGTATATTCGCAGTACAGAAAATCGTTTCACTTATTTAAAACGTAACAACAAGGTTAAAATACCGACGATTTCACGAAAATGAGAGTATTTTATGCTTTTCTCATAGCTATACGATTTTTTATTCAATATCGTTTTTCACGGCTACAAAACATTCAGTTATGGACATAACTGAAGTATATTCGCAGTACAGAAAATCGTTTCAGTTATTTAAATCGTAACAACAACGCTTAAACTACCGACGATTTCACGAAAATGAGAGTATTGTATGCTTTTCTCTTAGCTATACGATTTTTTATTCAATATCTTTTTTCGCGGCTACAAAACATTCAGTTACGGACATAACTGAAGTATATTCGCAGTACAGAAAATCATTTCAGGTATTTAAAACGTAACAGCAAGGTTAAAATACCGACGATTTCACGAAAATGAGAGTATTTTATGCTTTTCTCATAGCTATACGATTTTTTATTCAATATCGTTTTTCACGGCTACAAAACTTTCAGTTACGGACATAACTGAAGTATATTCGCAGTACAGAAAATCGTTTCAGGTATTTAAATCGTAACAACAACGGACAAAATACCGACGATTTCACGAAAATGAGAGTATTGTATGCTTTTCTCATAGCTATACGATTTTTTATTCAATATCGTTTTTCACGGCTACAAAACATTCAGTTACGGACATAGCTGAAGTATATTCGCAGTACAGAAAATCGTTTCAGGTATTTAAATCGTAACATCAACGCTTAAAATACCGACGATTTCACGAAAATGAGAGTATTGTATGTTTTTCTCTTAGCTATACTATTTTTTATTCAATATCCTTTTTCACGGCTACAACATTCAGTTACGGACATAACTGGAGTATATTCGCAGTACAAAAAATCATTTCAGGTATTTAAAACGTAACACCAATGGTTAAAATACCGACGATTTCACGAAAATGAGAGTATTGTATGTTTTTCTCATAGCTATACGATTTTTTATCCAATATCCTTTTTCACGGCTTCAAAACATTCAGCTACGGACATAACTGGAGTATATTCGCAGTACAGAAAATCGTTTAATTGAAAAACATAGACACAGACATTAAGTCTCAAAACTTCATTTGAAGCCTTGAAGTTGAGGATGTCCTTAGGAAACGTACTTTGGTAAAGTACATGCTCATCAACGAGTTGGACTTTGATACCCAAAATTCATCAATGAGTAAAGTGGTCAAATCGACCTCGATCCTGTTCTTCGTGATGCAGAGGCTCTATGTGTGTGCGGGTCAGAATGGAGCTGCTTTAATTAGACAAGGAACCCATTCATTACCATTGAAGATGGTTCCGTATATTAGCAGCAAGATGATAACAGCTCTAAAACATGCTTCAATGAAGAAAAATTGACCGGTAATTAAGTGTACTATAATGATGTATAAGCGTTTGTTTTCAGCATGTCATCTAATCCAGACAATGTACATTTAAGCATTCTTTTGGTCACAAGCTCTTTGATCTACGAACACATTCGCCACATATATACTCATATCATTCAAGTTATATATTTCATTTTGCTTCATATATTAAAAATACGTAACTAATTGACGGATTTATGATGCAATTTCAATATATATTTTGTATGGACGATTCCGCGAATTTCGCGAGAACTAAACTAAATTAAATAAAATATGAAAACTTTTATCTATCTTTAAAATTTATTCGGGTTATCATATCAAAAACTGATTGTGTAATTTAAACCCAACCAAAAAAACAGCAGATCGGCGAGTTCGGGGGTCAAAATTCTCAATCCAAGCCAACTTATTTTCGAGTTGGTTTCGCCGACTCAAAAATTGGCAGCAATAGTTATAAGTGAGGTGGGGCTGACCTGATTAGGTTGGGCTTAAGAGTTGAGCCCACTGGTGTACCTTCGAGTAGCTAGCTAGCTTTTTTTAGTAGATCCAGCCAAATGCATAAATTCTATTCTTGTGTTGTTCATTTAAACGGTTTAAGCATCTTTGGAATTTTAACATTGTTAACTAAACTTCATGATATGTTGAACGCATTCTTTGAATCTTGAATAGTCAATCTTAATGTATTATATTATGGATTTAATGATCAACTTTATTGTGAATATTATTACACCCTTTAATTGAGAGTAGGTTTATATGAAAACCTAATTAACAAGTAATTCAAATAAACAATATCCATAAATTAACTCAATAAGGTTATTAAAGTTACAAGGATAAAGAATTCGAACCTATTGTAGAACCAGCTTCTCCTAGGGTTAAAAACCTTCAAACCCTAGCTCCTTAACCTCCAAAATCGCACCTTAAGTTGACCTTAAACCCTAATAATCGGTTTTGGTATTCTTGAATCGTATATCTAAAACCTAAACTATATATTGTTCAGCCTGCAAGGAATATACCACCAGCGTGTATTCACACTTTAACACAGATTTCAACAACTCGTTGAAACTTAAGAGCTTCTTTATGATCAATCGGATAGTACTTGATTTTATTGGAATGAAGAATCTTCAAATCACGCTTTGACATATTAATCAGGCTAATTGGATCAAATACTCGAACGCTTGAGCCCCTAATGATGTTCTTCGAATATGTCCACTTTCCTGGACATGGTTCTAGGTCACTTTCAGTAAAGAATTCAATTACAGCTTCACCTGTCTTTGAGTCGTACCACCAATATCTAAATCTCTTCAAGAAATCCAGTGGTAACTTTTGCAGAGGAACTGTTTTCTAACTTTCCGCTGGAGGATTATGATATTTCACGATCGGTTCTCGAGTTCTTGGATCTAATTTCTTTTTGTAAGAATATCGAACTCCCAGCTCAGGTCTAATCCACACATATCATTTGCCAAAGATCGCTCTTCTCAACATCTTTTGAAAGAAAGCACCTCTTTCATCATTTGAATCATTCACCAGGTCCAATTGCGCCAAGCGATTCAACTCAATCTTCGGCCGAGTGCTAATGCAGCTGAATCTTGGCCTGAAGTATTGAATGCCATCTTTCCTCTTGATCAAAATCAAAAAGTTTATATCATCGAATTTCCAACTTTTTATCAAACCAGTCAATTCTCCTAGAATCTTGTAAGTTTTACAGATAGCTGAAGCAGGAGCAACTGGACGATTTCTCATAGATGGCCTTGGTGTTGCTGATGTAGAAGGTCCGGAGGTAGAAGCAGGTTCAGCTTCATCATTAGAACAATCTGATTCGATAACTGGGGCGTCAGGGTCATAAGGTATATCTGGATGAGCTTGAGCAGGTTCATCTTCTCGTTGAACCGGCGGTTCTTTACTAGGATTTTCTTCGTAGACCTCGTCCGGAGATGGAATCTCCGGTTCGACTTCAACATCGCAGCATCAAAAGATAGATCATCACCATAAACCGGATACAGTAAACTTTGTAGATACGTGATGTTTGCTTCAGAGTAATCTACATTCAGTGGTACCGGTTGACCTGGAATGTTAGTAGAAGATGCAAAATAATCCAAAAGAACATTTTCATTAATATCATCATCTTTTACATTATCGTTTACAGGATCACTAGTTGTTGTTTCCAAAGCCCTTTGGCTTGATTCCCCCGAAACCACAACTTGGGATTCTAATTCTAATACCCTTAGCTCCAACGCGTCAACCCTAGCAGCTTTCTGTTCCAATTCTTTCAGATTTGAAGCTTGATCATTAATAATAGATGATTGATCGAGAACTTGAGCTTCAAGCATAGAGAAAGCTTCCATCATCTGCAACATAAAGTCAGAAGCATCTTCAGTTGGAGGATGAGAAACAGGTGGAGGGCGTGGCGCAGAAACCGGACGAGATGTTGAGCGAGAACGAGAAACCGGCTCATTTATGCTAATAGTAGAGCGGTTGCGCTTGGACCGCGGAGGAGAAGGCTCGAAGGAATCTTCATCTGAGTCAGAGGCATCTGTGCGTACACGTTTACCGGTGGCCGCTGCATGAGCTTTGCCGGTTCTAATGCGCCTCTGGATACGATCCCAGCGCGTAGGATTCTCTCGTTGAATACGGCGTAGCGTTTCCGGATTAGGAATATCGCCGTCTGACTCAGTCGCGTCGTCAAAATCCTGAACAGGGTTTGTTTCCCCCTCAGCACTAGCACCGATATCCTGTTCAACCTGGTTCACAAAATCCATAAAATCCGGATTTTCATTTTCGAATTCATTAAACATGTCAATATCAATTAAATCATCAACCGGTTGCTCATTCACCTGAACCGGTACCTCAGTAAATTCCTCTACAACCTGTTCAGGTTCCGCCACTGATTCAAGATAACCATCATTTGGTGGCGGCACATAGTTTTCATCAATAATATGCCCGAATAGTGGAACATCGGGAATCTTAGGTTGAAAAATCTCCCATTTCATACTGAAGACTCTTGTGATCTGTACAGATAATACGCCTTGTACCATAAAGATAATGTCTCCAGATTTTCAATGCAAACACAACAGCTGCCAACTCTAAATCATGGGTAGGGTAATTTCTTTCATGCTGTTTCAATTGCCGAGAAGCATAGGCAATAACTCTATCTCTCTACATAAGAACACCACCCAAACCAGCATAGGATGCATCACAATAAACAATAAAGTCATCTGAGCCATCTGGTAAAGCTAACACATGTGCTTGACAATGTAACTGCTTTGAAGTTTGAAAAGCTATCTCTTGGGACTCATCCCACTGAAACTTAACATCTTTTCTTGTCAATTTGGTTAACGGACCAGCAATCTTTGAAAAGTCTTTAATGAATTTGTTGTAATATCCAGCTAGCCCAAGAAAACTTTTGATTTCAGAAGGATTCTTTGGAACATGCCAATTCATAACAGCTTCAATTTTAGCAGGATCAACTTTGACACCATTATTACAAATAATATGACCCGGAAACTGTACTTCCCGAATCCAGAATTCACATTTAGAAAATTTGGCATATAAGTGTTCTCTTTTCAAAGTTTCCAACACTATTCTCAAATGCATTTCATGTTCTGATTCAGATTTAGAATATACTAGAATATCATCGATAAACACAATAACAAATTTATCGAGAAAAGGCCGACAAACACGGTTCATCAAATCCATAAAAACTGCTGGAGCATTAGTCAAACCAAAAGGCATAACCAGGAATTCAAAATGACCATACCTGGTTCGAAAAGCAGTTTTAGAAATATCATGTTCACGAACAAGAACTTGATGATAACCTGATCTCAAGTCAATCTTAGAATAAAATGAAGATCCCTGCAACTGATCAAACAAATCGTCTATGCGAGGCAGTGGATATTTATTCTTGACTGTTCGTTTATTCAGTTCCCTATAATCAATACACATACGAAAAGACACATCCTTCTTTTTCACAAACAAAACTGGGGCACCTCAAGGAGAGGAACTAGGTCTAATGAATCCTTTATCCAATAACTCATGTATCTGATTCATCATTTCACGTATTTCAGAAGGAGCTAATCTATAGGGAGCTTTGGCTACAGGCGATGATCCAGGAACAAGATCAATCTGATATTCAACTTCCCTAACCGGTGGTAAACCAGGCAATTCATCGGGAAACACTTCCGGATATTCAGAAACAACCGGAACATCAGAAATGGATTTCTTTTCTAATTTCACATCAATCACAAAAGCTAGGTAAGACTCACATCCTTTAGACAACGACTTCCTAGCTTTCATCATGGAAATCAGCGGTATACACTCACTATCCCTTTCTCCTTGAGCCACAATGTATGACTCTTCAGAGATTGGGATTCTAATCAACTTATGGTGGCAATCAATACTTGCTTTAAACTGACTCAACCAATCCATGCCAATAATCACATCAAAACTTGGAATCGGCATTAACAGAAATGAAATTGGAAAAGTCTGACCATCTATTACAATATTAGCTCCAGTCACCGAGGTGGTAACAGGAACTAACTTGCCACTAACAATCTCTACTTCTAAGGGCTTAGTTATCACAGTAGGAATCAGTTTCAACTTATCACAGAAACACACAGATATGAAAGAGCAGTTTGCTCCAGAATCAAATAAAACACGTGCTGGTACAAAGTTTATAAGAAAAGTACCAGTAATCACATCATCTGTGTGGACAACCTCATCGACTGTCATCTGAAAAGCCCTACTCGTAGCTGGCGGAGGATTCTTCCACTTTTACCCGAAGATGACGAACTCCCGACCGAAACCGAACCCTGTTTCCCAGCCTCTGGACACTGACCGACACGATGCCCTTCTTTCTTACAATGCCAACACACATAATTAGGAAACTTGCAGTTCTTAAACTCATGACCAAGCTCACCACATTTAACACATTTATTTGTCTGAGGTGTACACGGCCCAGTATGTTTAGACCTACTAGTACTACACCAATTGGAACTACCAGAAGAAACACTTTTACTACCACTTTTCTGGCCCTGTCGATTACCCTGCCACGTTTGTTTTCCTTTACCTGAAGATTCATTTCTGGAATTATGATCGGATCTATCTCTAGCTTGAGAACCTGAACCTCTCATATCACTATCAACAGATCGTGTGAGGTTAAAAGCTTGAGATAAAGTACCTACTAATCTCACAGGAGTACGATAATTAGAAGGTAGAGCATCAACAAACTGTTCAATTTTTGTTTTCTCATCAGGGACCCACTGCTGAACAAACCTCAACTTCTCAGTAAACTGGGTTATTAACTCATCCATTATCATTTTATCAGTCAATTGCAAATTTACAAATTCCCGTCTGATCCGAGCCATTTCAAAATCTGAACAATATTGATTACGAACCGCTTGATGAAATTCGGACCACTGAATGGCTTCCTTTTGTTGTTGGGTCAAATGGCCGGTAATAGAATCCCACCAGACCATAGCTTCATCCTTAAGACACTGTACTGCATATGGAACTTTAAACTTTTCCTCACAACAAGTCACTTCAAATTTTCTTTCAATGTTTCTCAACTAATTTAAAGTAACAGTCGGATTGGTGCTACCCGAATATTCAGGAGGTTTACTGGCCATAAAGGTCTTGAAAGAACATGTCTTACTAGGCTGAGATAAGGGAATAGTACCAAATGGATAGATAGGTTGTTGAAACCGTTGCTGAGATGACGCAGCTTCAGTTTGTCTTTTGAATTCTCTAAGGGAAATCAATTCATCTCATATTTCGTGCATGTATTCATCCTGATTAGATTCTGCACCAACACGAGCAGAAGTACCATCATGAGCCGGTGGTTCACTCTGAATGTGCAAAGGAGGAGCATCGGTTCTTGAGGCATTGTTAGGGTTGGCGGTCGTTTGCTCGTTATCTGCCATATCTGTTTTCACCACAACAACTCAACAATTGTTAATCGTTAGCACCTAACTACTAACAATTCATATCCAATGCTAAATCCCATACCTAGGAATGTTTGACAAAACATGCTTCAGAATTGGGGTTGAACACTTTACAATGCTCAATTAACCCAATAAAGCTAAGTGCTTCAAAGTATCAACCATTAAAAGGAAGATCCAATAGAAGACGAGTAGCTATCATCTCCGTTCTACAATAAGTTTTTCATGATCTTAGGATGCCTAAGATAAGCAACCCTACAACCAAAAATCACCACTATCCATATCCCTTAACCCTCACAGAACATTACAACCCTCATGAATGTTTTGGGATAATTAGCACCGTCCTCATCCTAAGTGGTGGAGATCCGATTCTTGACCAAGCCTATGATGATGAGTGCTTCATGACTGGCTTATTGAGCGATTTCAATTGTTCTAGAATGATAGGAAACCCGATACACTTTGAGTGAATTGAGTGACCACTTTTGTCAGATCGCCTAGTCATGTATACTCCAAGATCATGAGATTTGGAAGTATGCCTGGGAAAGTCAAATACTTATTTCTGAAAGGATCATCTTAACTTTCCCTGTGTTCTCAAAATAATTTTTCCCATATGACAAAGTGGTGAATCTTTGGAAATGTTTTAACTCACCCAACCGGATTTTAAAAATGTTTTTCACGGAATATAAGTGAGTTGTTGCTTGAGGACAAGCAACGTCTAAGTGTGGGATACTTGATGTAACGTAAAAAGTCATGTTTTTACGTACATATTTCTGCACTTTTTGGACTAAACTTTGGTGAAAACATTTCAAAACACTCATTTATTACCAAAAATCACCAAGGTGGTCCAATTATAGGCGTTGCGATAAAAATCAATAAAAACGTTCAATTATATAGCAAAACAGAGCAAATAAAGCCACTCCGGTTTTTCTCATTATTACTCACCATAAGGAAACAGCTCTTAATGCATATCTTATGATTCCATAGGAAAATACGAGACCGGTGGATCAAGAATAATGGAAAACGGGTAAAGAACGAAGAAGATAGAGCACTTGGAATACAACCGATCGTCATCCGGAACACGCAAAAGCTATACACCTCCAAATTTGGCAAAATTAATGTCATTAGAAGCGTAACAGAAAGACGAATCTAACGGCGCAAGAATCAAGCAAAACGGACTCCAAACGAAGAAGATACGAGTGAAATAAGCAACGACACAAGAGCGCGGATCAAGCAAGAAAATAATTGGCACTTGACCCCCCCCCCCCCCCCCCCCCTTGAGTGCCGTATACGGCACTTATAGGGCCGTATACGGCCTCTCAAGTCCCAATTATTGAGATTAAGCCTTGATATTTGGCACCCATTTGGCTTTTGACCCCCCTGTGTTTCTGATTCTTTGGAACTTGTTCTTCATGCTTTGAGACTTGTACCAAGCCTTCACCTCCTCCACAAAAATAGAGGAGCAACCTCCTTATTTCATACACACCTCTCATTCACAAATTCTCTCTCTCTCTAGAATTCTCTCTCTCTAGATTTTCTTTAGTAGTTTCTCTCTCTAGTCTTTCTCTCTAGTTTCTTGCTAGGGTTTTAAACCCTTGGGCTAGTGAGATGATTAGGGAGGCTATTAGTTATTTGCAACATATGAAAAGAGAGCATATTGGTTCTGGAAGATTTTTCATTGATTGTATGGTTGACTTTTATGTTCAAAAAAATATTAATGAATTTTACTATGGAGAATGTGTAACATCCCGTTTCTGGACCCGAAAATAAATTGTATTTTTATTAAGTTTGGTTAGTTTATTTGAAAATAAACATGTAAAAGAGCCTCAGTTTTTATTGTGACAAGTAAAATGTTACTTGTTTTAAAAAGTTAAAGTTGACGGTAAAATAAAATATTTTGACTTGCGGGTATTTTCTGGTTCCAGACAATAGGTTAGGAAAGGGTATAATTTTACACTAATAATAAGATGGGGCGGTGTGAAGACCGACTCATTTCTTTCTTTCATCTAAAATTATCAAGTCTTAAAACTCTCTTTCTCATCTCTCAATTCTCATCAAATTAAAGAAAAACATTTGTGATTCAAGCTAGCTAGAGAAATCTGATTCTTGCTTTCATTATCATCTTCTCTATCATCTAGTTCATCAAATTATCTTGTAAGTGTTTTGTGTTCTTGAGTTATATTATAGAAATTGGGTATATGGTGAATATAGGTGATTTGTATGAATTGAAGCTTGGAAATTACGTTTTGTTAATTACTTGTTGATTAATTGTTGATATGAGATGATTAAATGATGATATGTTGCAAGAAATGGTTAGGTTCTTCATTTTTTTAAGCTTATGAGTTAGGGTTTATGAAATTAGTGATTTAAAAGATGATATATGGTGTTAAAATTGTTGTTTGTTGTTATGGTATGTTTGTGGTCGAATTTGTGGTCGTTTCATGATAAATTTCGTGGTTATAAACTGAGTTTGGTGATTTTTGGGTTTTGGTTCGAGATGGTGAAAAGCTGAAATGTGCAGGTCTGTTCTAAGCTGGGAATACGATCGTATTCCCGGAATACGATCGTACTCACGGGAGTACGGCGTACTCCCCAGTGTATTCCCAAACGTACTCCTTAAAAATTTGTCTGATGTAATTTTAGCTCGGAAATACGGCGTATTCACGGGAATACGAACGTATTCAGTTGAGTACGATCGTACTCAAGGGAGTACGATCGTATTCCCCGGGTTTCAGGGAATTTTATGTTTAGCTTCTAGCTGTTGTGCTGTTTAATGATTGAACTAAACTTATAGTTGAATTGTTATATGATATGAATTATGGTTGATGATAGTAGTTTGGAAAATATTATGGATTATGATTTGAATTAAGTTATGGAACGAGATTCTAACTTGTTATCTTTGTGTTCTCAGATAAGCGGGCGGCCACTCAGTAACATTAGACCACTGAGTTTGGTGACCGGACGATAATTGGTGAGTGGTTACCGTAGTCCTCGGTTCAACCCAGTTGTAACAAGTTTGGTTACAACGGGTAACCAGGATAGTTTCAGTTGTAATTATTGCCATGTTAATTTCAGTTGTACAGTCGTTAGTTATATTGATTGAGTTGAATTGTCCAGTTGTAAAAGTTGTTTAGTTGGTTTTACATAACTGCATATGATATGCCTTTATGTGACAAGTTGTTGAGATGAATTGGAGTGAGGTCAGCGTGTGGGTTGGGTTTGATTACTACTGTGTAGCTGTCTAGATTACTTGAATACACATAGTTGAAGATTAAGCTATTCAGTGAAAGTAGTAATCAGGCTATCGGTAGATCATTGGGAATGGCATGGCGCCCAGTGGTCGTGGTTTCTGGTATTGTTGTTTATATAAGTTGTATTATCAGGAACCGCCGATCCTCACGTAGTTATGTGCTTATGTGTTTAACTAGTTGTTGTTAACAGTTGTAAGATTTGTTATAAATGGATTGAACCGTCGGTTACGGTTCCATTCACTTAGCGTGAGCTAATCCCCTCATTGTTGTATGTTTTGCAGATTTTGGTTAGTTGACGATGTAGATCGGATGGTAGAAGTTGACTGGGTGTTTGACTAAAATGGCGCAAACTCTGACTTTTGATAATAGAATGTTTTGGAAAGTTGAATATAACACCCGAATTTAGTAGTATGGTTTGTAACAATAGAAGTTGATAAAAGTTTATTATGGTTCATTTTGTAAATAACGGATATGTATATGTTTTGGGACACGCTTCTAATGTATAAATTATATAATATGTTTGTTATAAAAGAGGGGTCTTACAAGTTGGTATCAGAGCATAGGTTTGGACGAATTGGGCATTTGTAAATGTTCAATCCCAAATCTAGTCAGTGTTAGTCAAACATTTCGGTAAGTGGGATTAGCTTTGGGATTTGGGGATTGGTTAGTATAGTGAATGCTAACGATTAACAAGTTGCAAGTTGTGTTTTGGTTGTGAGTACAGGTATGGCAGATAACGAGAACCCGAATCCCAATGATGTTACTAGAACTGAGCTTCCACCTCCACGAAACAATGAGGGTAATCAGGGTGGTACTTCTAATGTTCATCAAGAGGAAATTAGTCAAGAGGATTACTTGTTGCAACTAGAGGATGATGTGATAAGACTTAAAAAGATAGAACAGTTGTACTTGGAACAACAAGCTAGGTTAGCTCAGCAAACTTATCAGTTTCCTTCACCACCACCACAGAATAAGTTGTGTTCGTTTAAGACATTTAAGGCTAGTGGTCCGAAAGAATTTGAAGGAGGCAATGATCCTTCAGTAACATTGAATTGGTTGAGAGATACAGAGAAAAAGTTTGAAGTGTGTCGGTGTGAAGAAGAATTAAAGGTTGGTTATGCTGTGCAATTACTGAAGGGACAAGCGATGAATTGGTGGGATTCTATAACTGAGCAATTGACAAAGGAGCAAAGATCGGGAATTACTTGGGCAGAGTTTCATAATGAGGTTTGTAGACAGTTTTGTTCAGAGTTTGATATGCTTAGAATTAGACAAGAGTTTATGGATTTGAAGTTAACTGAACAAATGTCGATGGATGACCTCATTAATAAATTCACTGAGAAGTTACGTTTTGTTCAACAATGGGTCCCAGATGACAGGATGAGGATTAATCACTTTGTAGGAACTCTACCACCGGAATATCGAACTAGTGTAAGATTGGCAGGTACTCTTACTCAGGCTTTTACTTTAGCCCGATCTGTAGATGGTGACATGCGAGCTTCTGGTAAAATGAACAAGGAAAAGAGTTCCTCACAGGTTAAGAGTAGTTCTTCGGGAAACAAAGGACAGACTAGAAGAGTAGTTTATAATGATGATTCGGTGGGAAGTAATCCATGGTGTGTAAATTGTAAGTCGAAACATTCTGGTCAGTGTACTTCAGAGACTATGAGATGTGTTAAGTGTGGGGTATTTGGTCATGGTATGCGGGATTGTACTTTTCCACAGTTTGTTTGTTGGAATTGTAAAAAGGAAGGACATAGATCATTGAACTGTCCGGAGAAGACAATGCAAGGTTCGGGTTTGGTTAGGAGTGTGGCCTCGGGTTCTGCGTCATCTGTTGGGCAAAAGAGAAAGATTCCACCGGCTACAGGAAGGGCTTTTCAAATGACGGCGGAGAATGTTTTTGGACTTGATAGTGATGCGACAGGTATATATTATGTTTATTGTTCTTTTAACATATAGTAATGTGATTAGAGTTGTATGTTAATAGGAGAATTGAGTATGTTTAGTTTAACTGGGTGTGGTTGGATTTCGGGGACGAAATCCTATAAGGGGGGAAGATTTGTAACATCCCGTTTCTGGACCCGAAAATAAATTGTATTTTTATTAAGTTTGGTTAGTTTATTTGAAAATAAACATGTAAAAGAGCCTCAGTTTTTATTGTGACAAGTAAAATGTTACTTGTTTTAAAAAGTTAAAGTTGACGGTAAAATAAAATATTTTGACTTGCGGGTATTTTCTGGTTCCGGACAATAGGTTAGGAAAGGGTATAATTTTACACTAATAATAAGATGGGGCGGTGTGAAGACCGACTCATTTCTTTCTTTCATCTAAAATTCTCAAGTCTTAAAACTCTCTTTCTCATCTCTCAATTCTCATCAAATTAAAGAAAAACATTTGTGATTCAAGCTAGCTAGAGAAATCTGATTCTTGCTTTCATTATCATCTTCTCTATCATCTAGTTCATCAAATTATCTTGTAAGTGTTTTGTGTTCTCGAGTTATATTATAGAAATTGGGTATATGGTGAATATAGGTGATTTGTATGAATTGATGCTTGGAAATTACGTTTTGTTAATTACTTGTTGATTAATTGTTGATATGAGATGATTAAATGATGATATGTTGCAAGAAATGGTTAGGTTCTTCATTTTTTTAAGCTTATGAGTTAGGGTTTATGAAATTAGTGATTTAAAAGATGATATATGGTGTTAAAATTGTTGTTTGTTGTTATGGTATGTTTGTGGTCGAATTTGTGGTCGTTTCATGATAAATTTCGTGGTTATAAACTGAGTTTGGTGATTTTTGGGTTTTGGTTCGAGATGGTGAAAAGCTGAAATGTGCAGGTCTGTTCTAAGCTGGGAATACGATCGTATTCCCGGAATACGATCGTACTCACGGGAGTACGGCGTACTCCCCAGTGTATTCCCAAACGTACTCCTTAAAAATTTGTCTGATGTAATTTTAGCTCGGGAATACGGCGTATTCACGGGAATACGAACGTATTCAGTTGAGTACGATCGTACTCAAGGGAATACGATCATATTCCCCGGGTTTCAGGGAATTTTATGTTTAGCTTCTAGCTGTTGTGCTGTTTAATGATTGAACTAAACTTATAGTTGAATTGTTATATGATATGAATTATGGTTGATGATAGTAGTTTGGAAAATATTATGGATTATGATTTGAATTAAGTTATGGAACGAGATTCTAACTTGTTATCTTTGTGTTCTCAGATAAGCGGGCGGCCACTCAGTAACATTAGACCACTGAGTTTGGTGACCGGACGATAATTGGTGAGTGGTTACCGTAGTCCTCGGTTCAACCCAGTTGTAACAAGTTTGGTTACAACGGGTAACCAGGATAGTTTCAGTTGTAATTATTGCCATGTTAATTTCAGTTGTACAGTCGTTAGTTATATTGATTGAGTTGAATTGTCCAGTTGTAAAAGTTGTTTAGTTGGTTTTACATAACTGCATATGATATGCCTTTATGTGACAAGTTGTTGAGATGAATTGGAGTGAGGTCAGCGTGCGGGTTGGGTTTGATTACTACTGTGTAGCTGTCTAGATTACTTGAATACACATAGTTGAAGATTAAGCTATTCAGTGAAAGTAGTAATCAGGCTATCGGTAGATCATTGGGAATGGCATGGCGCCCAGTGGTCGTGGTTTCTGGTATTGTTGTTTATATAAGTTGTATTATCAGGAACCGCCGATCCTCACGTAGTTATGTGCTTATGTGTTTAACTAGTTGTTGTTAACAGTTGTAAGATTTGTTATAAATGGATTGAACCGTCGGTTACGGTTCCATTCACTTAGCGTGAGCTAATCCCCTCATTGTTGTATGTTTTGCAGATTTTGGTTAGTTGACGATGTAGATCGGATGGTAGAAGTTGACTGGGTGTTTGACTAAAATGGCGCAAACTCTGACTTTTGATAATAGAATGTTTTGGAAAGTTGAATATAACACCCGAATTTAGTAGTATGGTTTGTAACAATAGAAGTTGATAAAAGTTTATTATGGTTCATTTTGTAAATAACGGATATGTATATGTTTTGGGACACGCTTCTAATGTATAAATTATATAATATGTTTGTTATAAAAGATGGGTCTTACAAGTTGGTATCAGAGCATAGGTTTGGGCGAATTGGGCATTTGTAAATGTTCAATCCCAAATCTAGTCAGTGTTAGTCAAACATTTCGGTAAGTGGGATTAGCTTTGGGATTTGGGGATTGGTTATTATAGTGAATGCTAACGATTAACAAGTTGCAAGTTGTGTTTTGGTTGTGAGTACAGGTATGGCAGATAACGAGAACCCGAATCCCAATGATGTTACTAGAACTGAGCTTCCACCTCCACGAAACAATGAGGGTAATCAGGGTGGTACTTCTAATGTTCATCAAGAGGAAATTAGTCAAGAGGATTACTTGTTGCAACTAGAGGATGATGTGATAAGACTTAAAAAGATAGAACAGTTGTACTTGGAACAACAAGCTAGGTTAGCTCAGCAAACTTATCAGTTTCCTTCACCACCACCACAGAATAAGTTGTGTTCGTTTAAGACATTTAAGGCTAGTGGTCCGAAAGAATTTGAAGGAGGCAATGATCCTTCAGTAACATTGAATTGGTTGAGAGATACAGAGAAAAAGTTTGAAGTGTGTCGGTGTGAAGAAGAATTAAAGGTTGGTTATGCTGTGCAATTACTGAAGGGACAAGCGATGAATTGGTGGGATTCTATAACTGAGCAATTGACAAAGGAGCAAAGATCGGGAATTACTTGGGCAGAGTTTCATAATGAGGTTTGTAGACAGTTTTGTTCAGAGTTTGATATGCTTAGAATTAGACAAGAGTTTATGGATTTGAAGTTAACTGAACAAATGTCGATGGATGACCTCATTAATAAATTCACTGAGAAGTTACGTTTTGTTCAACAATGGGTCCCAGATGACAGGATGAGGATTAATCACTTTGTAGGAACTCTACCACCGGAATATCGAACTAGTGTAAGATTGGCAGGTACTCTTACTCAGGCTTTTACTTTAGCCCGATCTGTAAATGGTGACATGCGAGCTTCTGGTAAAATGAACAAGGAAAAGAGTTCCTCACAGGTTAAGAGTAGTTCTTCGGGAAACAAAGGACAGACTAGAAGAGTAGTTTATAATGATGATTCGGTGGGAAGTAATCCATGGTGTGTAAATTGTAAGTCGAAACATTCTGGTCAGTGTACTTCAGAGACTATGAGATGTGTTAAGTGTGGGGTATTTGGTCATGGTATGCGGGATTGTACTTTTCCACAGTTTGTTTGTTGGAATTGTAAAAAGGAAGGACATAGATCATTGAACTGTCCGGAGAAGACAATGCAAGGTTCGGGTTTGGTTAGGAGTGTGGCCTCGGGTTCTGCGTCATCTGTTGGGCAAAAGAGAAAGATTCCACCGGCTACAGGAAGGGCTTTTCAAATGACGGCGGAGAATGTTTTTGGACTTGATAGTGATGCGACAGGTATATATTATGTTTATTGTTCTTTTAACATACAGTAATGTGATTAGAGTTGTATGTTAATAGGAGAATTGAGTATGTTTAGTTTAACTGGGTGTGGTTGGATTTCGGGGACGAAATCCTATAAGGGGGAAGATTTGTAACATCCCGTTTCTGGACCAGGAAATAAATTGTATTTTTATTAAGTTTGGTTAGTTTATTTGAAAATAAACATGTAAAAGAGCCTCAGTTTTTATTGTGACAAGTAAAATGTTACTTGTTTTAAAAAGTTAAAGTTGACGGTAAAATAAAATATTTTGACTTGCGGGTATTTTCTGGTTCCGGACAATAGGTTAGGAAAGGGTATAATTTTACACTAATAATAAGATGGGGCGGTGTGAAGACCGACTCATTTCTTTCTTTCATCTAAAATTCTCAAGTCTTAAAACTCTCTTTCTCATCTCTCAATTCTCATCAAATTAAAGAAAAACATTTGTGATTCAAGCTAGCTAGAGAAATCTGATTCTTGCTTTCATTATCATCTTCTCTATCATCTAGTTCATCAAATTATCTTGTAAGTGTTTTGTGTTCTTGAGTTATATTATAGAAATTGGGTATATGGTGAATATAGGTGATTTGTATGAATTGAAGCTTGGAAATTACGTTTTGTTAATTACTTGTTGATTAATTGTTGATATGAGATGATTAAATGATGATATGTTGCAAGAAATGGTTAGGTTCTTCATTTTTTTAAGCTTATGAGTTAGGGTTTATGAAATTAGTGATTTAAAAGATGATATATGGTGTTAAAATTGTTGTTTGTTGTTATGGTATGTTTGTGGTCGAATTTGTGGTCGTTTCATGATAAATTTCGTGGTTATAAACTGAGTTTGGTGATTTTTGGGTTTTGGTTCGAGATGGTGAAAAGCTGAAATGTGCAGGTCTGTTCTAAGCTGGGAATACGATCGTATTCCCGGAATACGATCGTACTTACGGGAGTACGGCGTACTCCCCAGTGTATTCCCAAACGTACTCCTTAAAAATTTGTCTGATGTAATTTTAGCTCGGGAATACGGCGTATTCACGGGAATACGAACGTATTCAGTTGAGTACGATCGTACTCAAGGGAGTACGATCGTATTCCCCGGGTTTCAGGGAATTTTATGTTTAGCTTCTAGCTGTTGTGCTGTTTAATGATTGAACTAAACTTATAGTTGAATTGTTATATGATATGAATTATGGTTGATGATAGTAGTTTGGAAAATATTATGGATTATGATTTGAATTAAGTTATGGAACGAGATTCTAACTTGTTATCTTTGTGTTCTCAGATAAGCGGGCGGCCACTCAGTAACATTAGACCACTGAGTTTGGTGACCGGACGATAATTGGTGAGTGGTTACCGTAGTCCTCGGTTCAACCCAGTTGTAACAAGTTTGGTTACAACGGGTAACCAGGATAGTTTCAGTTGTAATTATTGCCATGTTAATTTCAGTTGTACAGTCGTTAGTTATATTGATTGAGTTGAATTGTCCAGTTGTAAAAGTTGTTTAGTTGGTTTTACATAACTGCATATGATATGCCTTTATGTGACAAGTTGTTGAGATGAATTGGAGTGAGGTCAGCGTGTGGGTTGGGTTTGATTACTACTGTGTAGCTGTCTAGATTACTTGAATACACATAGTTGAAGATTAAGCTATTCAGTGAAAGTAGTAATCAGGCTATCGGTAGATCATTGGGAATGGCATGGCGCCCAGTGGTCGTGGTTTCTGGTATTGTTGTTTATATAAGTTGTATTATCAGGAACCGCCGATCCTCACGTAGTTATGTGCTTATGTGTTTAACTAGTTGTTGTTAACAGTTGTAAGATTTGTTATAAATGGATTGAACCGTCGGTTACGGTTCCATTCACTTAGCGTGAGCTAATCCCCTCATTGTTGTATGTTTTGCAGATTTTGGTTAGTTGACGATGTAGATCGGATGGTAGAAGTTGACTGGGTGTTTGACTAAAATGGCGCAAACTCTGACTTTTGATAATAGAATGTTTTGGAAAGTTGAATATAACACCCGAATTTAGTAGTATGGTTTGTAACAATAGAAGTTGATAAAAGTTTATTATGGTTCATTTTGTAAATAACGGATATGTATATGTTTTGGGACACGCTTCTAATGTATAAATTATATAATATGTTTGTTATAAAAGAGGGGTCTTACAGAATGGGACGAAAGAACACGTATAATTCCTGAGTATTTTTCTGACGAACCAATGGCAAACTTGGTCACTTATGCTAAAATGTAGTTGCAGCTAGCTTACAATGGAGTTCATTACAATCAGAGAAATAACCTTTTTCATTTAGGGTTATCTGAAGTTTATTATCAGTTAGTAGATACTTTTAGGTATTCTGGGATAACAACGGAGCATCAAGAAGGATACTATAGGAGAATCTTGAAGGATATAGGAAAGGCAGTTAGAACCCACAACACATATGATTATCATGACATACATTTAGGTTTCTATGGGTTAATGGATTCGTTAAGACATAATCATGTGGAACGAGAAACGAAGGTTGAAGATGATTACATGGTTACTGATGAAGATGGAAGAATAGCTAAGAAGGTCAAAAGAGTAGCTGACACACTCATAGAAGTAGAAGATGCTGAAAGGATTCATCATGAGAGTTTCTCTGAATATGCCTCGCCAATACCCGAGATAACGAATAAGATCTATTTGCACTTTCGAAGAATTTATCCTGAGAACTTTGGAAGACCTGTTAGTGGAAATTAGGCTTGAACATTTAATATCATTTCTGAAGATCATTGCAACCTCTCCGTTTTTAAT
Organism: Helichrysum umbraculigerum; assembly: GCA_949592205.1. Lineage (NCBI taxonomy): Eukaryota > Viridiplantae > Streptophyta > Magnoliopsida > Asterales > Asteraceae > Helichrysum > Helichrysum umbraculigerum. The sequence goes on from CATIUR010000004.1 coordinate 95,629,148, forward strand.
AACTAGTTAAATTCTTTCTATTTTTCTTGTTATAGTTTAATAATTGTTTAGGATTTGAATGTTATTTGGATATTTAAGTTTACTGTTTTCAGTTTCATTTTTGATTAATAGAGAGTTTAATGTTTTCAGAATTATATGATTATCTCATCTTTATTTGTATTAGCTACACAAATGTTAGAAATTTTAAGTATTTAGAATTAATTTTTACACGAGCTGCAATAGTGATAAAAATTAAATTCATAAATTACTTAAAAGAGATTAAATAATAAGTTTTGAAATTATGCTTAACATTGTTTACAAGATTGCAGATATATTAAATATAATATTTTTGGTGACAAAAAGATTGAAACAATAGTTGGAATTCGATAAAGTCGACAATTAAATTTTCAAACGGTGGATGAGTCGACGCAATCACCGATTGAAAAATCTATGTATACCAAGGTAAGATTTATTATATCCGTTATTTGTCACAACTAACAGCATTACAGGAATTTATATTAAAAGTATGAACTACCAAAACAATAATTCTTTTTATCCATTTATTATTTTAAGTTTTAAAATGCTGTTATCTAAAAATAAAGAAACAAATTTTAAAATGCACATAGATTATGATTTGTAGATATTTTGTAATTGTACAGAAAATTGTTATTATGTATTACGCAAACTTAATTTTATTCGTAAAAACAATAATTATTAAAATTACATACCAAAATTATGACGGGCTTAAGCCCAATAATTTGAATGGGCCGAATTCAAAGGCCTGGGCCTGTTCAAGCCAACCGGCGGTTGGAAAACCCAACCGGCGGCCGCAACCACCACCCCCACATTCACACGAATCACCACCTCCTCCTCCTCCGTGACCACCTTGTCCACCGACAACAATTGCTGCCGGCACAACAACATAGACACCATCGGAAGATCAATTAGTACAACGACGACCTTTATGCTGAGGACGTTTCTTATGTGAATCATGATCATTTACGTCACCACATATAAAGATGATCATGGACAAAATAGACATTGACATCAAAATCATACATAGCATTAACACCATGTGTGGCCTCTCAAACTGTAGAATGTTTCCCGCTTCACCGCTGCCAAAAGCAATGATCAACCGAGGCATGATAACGTAAATTGTGTTAAAATAGATCGCGGATGACTGATAGCTAGCTAGGGTGTCGATCATTTATAATTAAGACCGAGCTGAGTTTGCCATCTAATTACTTCTTATTTGTTTTCAACTTATATGTACGTATCATATCGATCCAAAATTTAGCCTCGCGGGACGCAAAGTTGCGTAATGTCAGCCCCACATTATTTTGACATTTTCCTAGCTAATTAAATCTATACTATACTAAGATAGTGCATGTAACTGAATTTTATTTATCAATATATATATATATATATATATATATATATATATATATATATATATATATATATATATACTAGGGGACTCTGGCCCTTCAATAGCAGTAGTAAGTTTCTTTTTCTTTATATTTATCATCATCTTCAATTGAAGTAATGATATGTATTCGCTAAGTTTGATTTTTATATAACTATATAGGTAGTGGCTTCAATGGACTGGCCTCTGCATGATGGTGAGAAAAAGTTGGACCATGGAGGAATTATATTTTAGGTAAATTTGACTGAATTTATTTAATAAATAATTGATTGAAAATAATAAATGAGATTAATATAAAGAGTTTAATATTTTTAATAGTTATTTTTCGTAAGTGGACAATTATTTTGGGATATTTATAAATAGCAAGGCGTAAATTTATTTTTGGATGGAGGGAGTTGTTGGTAACCCACACGATGCGACAGAAGGATAGTTGAAATTTGTTAAAAGGATGTGATTATCTGTTGAGATATTGGTTTATACAATTCTGAAAAATATAATGTAATTCGTTTAACAAATTAGATGTTACATGAGAGTATTTTAGATTTAAAGTTGTGTATAATCTTTGTAAGTTGTACACTTTGTAAGTAGTGACGTAGTGTAGATATTACGTTAAACGTAGTAGATATTATATCATCATACTAAGAGCATATCCAATGGTACGTACTCCGTCCATCACAAATTAAGTGTCCACAGAAAAATACTCAGTTTTAGGACAACATAATCGTTAATGCTTATTTTTTTTAGAATGATATTGGTGACCTTGACTAATTAATTAAAGCTTCCCTTCACTTTTTTAATTTTAATTTCAAATGGGGATTAGGGATATTAAGGTAAATTTAATGAAATTTCTCTTTCCACATGTAATAATGGACAATTAATTTGGGACAGCTCGAAAATAAAATGTGGACAAACAAATTGAGACAGATGAAGTGGTATTTTTTGAAGTTTTAGTGTAAGAGTGTGTAAGAGCTTTTTATATATAAAAAAAAATCTTTGCTCCACTGGCAAAACCTTTTTAAAAGCTCAAATGAATTTAAAATACAATATTAAGTACTAACTATACGTTAAAAATACAAGAGTAAATTCTATAAATGGTCTATGTGATTTACGAAGATGGTCCCTATACTTCTTTTTTTTTTTTTTTACTTTTTCAGTCCAATAAGTTAAATGTTGCTCAAAAATGGTCTCTCACTTACCTAAAATGACTAAAGTACCATTGATCGTTTATATCGTGACTATCCGCAAATGACCAAAGGAAGGGTAATTTTGTCATTTTAGGTGGAGGAGGGACCATTTTTGAGCAAAACGTAAACTTATTGGATTGAAAAAGTGAAAAAAGAAATATATGGACTGTTTTAATAAATCGGTGTAAACCACATGAATCATCTACATAATTTAATCAAAATACAAACTATAGATTTGGAATAATTAAGCTTGACATATTCTCTTTCATAAAAAATATTGTATTTAATACAACTTTGAGCATTTAAAAGGGTTTTACCAGGTTTTTTTTTTAAAAAAAAAACCCGTACACTTTGTGACACAAAGAACATCAAATTAAACAACGTTCAAGACTTTTTTATTTCTCTTTTCATTTTATTTGATTAGTTAAACACAATTTTGTGGGGATGCATTCATCGAATTGAACATTGAACTACTCTCCTCAAAATCGTACCCGTGTTAAATTTCGATGTTAACTGAACACTGAACTGAATATAGAGCACAAGGACAACAACTTCTTATACTCTAACAATAATGTTAAACGAAAATGAAAATTAATTTTATGCAAATGAGAAACTTAAAATATTTTTCAGCTTTGGAATGTGAGAGTACGTAAAATGGAGGAAATGATCGAGATTCGTGAAGATGTGTTAAAAAATACGTGGTACATCATATAATAGTAAAATACTCACTTTTTAAAGTCTTTTAGTCAATGTGATTCTGATTCCCGAGTTAAATGTACCCATGCATTTAATATTATATACTATTAGCATTATGCCCGCGCAATGCAGCGGTAAAAGTGGTAACGGTAGGTGGATGTGCGAAAGAATGTTTTAAAATAAAAACATATTGTACTCTGTCCGTCCCATTTAAAATGTCCACATTACTATTTTGGGATATCCCATTATAAGCGTCCTTAATCAATCAAAAAAAAAATTAGTGGGTAGATTTAATATTTGATTGATGAAAAGTATTAAGTGGGACCCACTTTACTTAGTCTTAAAATTTTTTGAGGAGAGAGAGTGTTAAATGTATTATATAGTAGTATATATATACATATATATATATATATATATATATATATATATATATATATATATATATAGGGGAAGGATCAAGAGGGAAACTTCAAAATTGAGGGAAGGAGGGAAGCAAACCTCAACCACTCATTTTTTCTCCTCTTCTATATTCATCCACAATACTCATTTAATCAATTTTTATCTAAAATTCCAAATTAAAGCATACAATTCAAAGATTCATCAATCAAAAACGTTATAAATCTTCGAATTCATCAATTGCAATCATACATATCTTCAATTCGTCATAATTCGAATTCATCAAAAATTATGAATATTGGAGTAACTTTTGAAAAAATTTTGATTTGGCAATAAAAACAATAAAATTAAACGAATTTGATCGTACAACACTTATAAACAAGTAATTAATCGAATTATGATTGTCATTCCAATTGAATTTTACAGATTGAAAAAAATTCCAGACCGTTAACATTAATCTGGAAAGCATGTTAATCAAAATTACAACTTAATACTCGTAAACATTCATTTATGATGAATATTAATTTTTATATGTTATTATACACAATTGAATGTGATAACATAACATTCATCGGTGTATAATAATGTATATGCGTTAACATTCATCGTAAATGAATGTTAACGTGCTGAAAATTTGATTTTGATTAACATGCTTTTGAAATGCATGTTAACGATCTGGGAGGGGATTTCAAGTTATTTACAAGTTTGCCACCGCGTTGACTTTTGTGTCGACCAGAATCTGTGGCTAAAAATAGTTTCCCTCCTTCCCCCATTTTTTTACTTCCCTATTGATCTTCCCCCTATATATATATATATATATATATATATATATATATATATATATATATATATATATAATTTCAACCCATACGGTTCCGTTTCATGTACCAATTTGAATTGGGAATTTGTATATGTTGAAGATGGCATATATCATTATCATTATCATTAACTATTATACAAGGCAAACACATATGATCTTGAGGTCTTTAGGATTTAACACGTCATTATCATATTCATTTTAATTATAATTTAATGTAGTTAAGTAATATATAAATATAAAATCAATAATAAAAAAAGCATTCTCAAGATGACAGGCTAGGCCTTAAAAACCTTACACATCACCATCATTTAAACTTAATACATATTTCAACACAATACATGTCTCTCGATCTTCACTTTTCATGTACGTGTTAGAATAAAATAATTGCTCTCATTAGCTTGCATAGACATTTCTAATTCTCTCTTGTCTATTTTCTCCTAAGTTCTTTGCCTATGTTATTTCTCTTCTCATCTATTGGTTTCCATTTTTAATGTTGATATTTATTTAGTGGATTGTTTTTCATATGTGTTATTTCTTTTGTTTAGAAATTAGTAGATAGATACATGAGGCTAGTTTGTTTCATTGACTTTCAACTTAAGTTTGGTTTCTATTTCTCTCGATCAAACTTCATATTTTATTTTGGTTTCTATTTTTACTCTCAAGGTTCATATCTGTTACCGGTTTTTAGAATACAAAGAAATGGAATTTGCGACTGATCTATATAAGTTGAGTTACGATTTGGTGTTCTTGTTTGTTTAGATTTGTTTTGTGATAAGTTTTCTATATTATATATTAAAAAATACCTTGACGTGATTTTCTCTCAACTCTATATTCTCCTCTATATAGTCTTTATTGGGTTACGTTTTTTGGTTTCCGATTTCGTTTCTGAATGCGCGCCTTTGTTACTTATTTTCTTTATGATTTCCGAGTAAACTTTGTTTATGTATTAGATTTAAAAAAAAATCGATTCGATTGATTTTGAATTGGTTTTTTCCTCCTAATTTTTTGAAAAATTAAAACTGTTATTTTTCTCTGTTATCATGTTCTTTTCATTTTGGTGATATATAGTTTAGTTTTCACGGTGTTCAAATTTGGTTCTTAGTAAGGAGTCCCGTTTTGCAAGAAATAATTGATGTGTAACAAACCTTCTAAAAGCTAGACTTCTAAAAGCTCTAAACAATAAATGACCATAGAATCAAAATTAACGTTTTAATAAATAAGATAACATTGATACCCTTATATATTTTTCATCTGAACCGAGGGGTTGTGCGTAGCACAATAAAGAGATTACGATAACATTGATACCTTTATATATTTTTCATGTGCACCGAGGGGTTGTGCGTAGCACAACAAAGAGATTACTAGTCTATCATATAAGAAGCATATCACAACCTGATTTTTCAAAATTGTATTTTCTCTCCAACAAAACATGAATAACTATTTGTTTGTCAAACACTTTTCTCTAATTATTTACAATAATTAGATAATAATCTCTTCAAAATGCGTTCTCAGCACTCCATACGTAGGGTGTGTTTGGCAACACAATTGTAAGGGATTCTAGGGGATTATAGTAGATTGAGATTCTAATTTCAAGAATCTCCATCCCTTACAATCCTACAATCTTTGTTTGGCACAACACAAAAATTAGAGCTTCTAAAAAAAAGAATCCCCTAAAACACAATCTCCTAAAAGTAGCTTCTTGGAAGAAACTCCATCTCCTACTTACAAATTACAATATTACCCTTTATTACTCCATCTCTTACTTGAAGTTATATAATATCATGTCTATTTAAGTCAATTTACATTAATAAGCTACAGCTCCATCTTATTTGCCAAACACTTCTAAGAAAATAAAATCTCCAACTCCAACCTTTAATAAAAGCTCCAGCTCCAGCTTCTATCATCCATCTCCAACTCCATCTCCAGCTCCATCTCAATCTCCATCTCCATCTTGTTTTACCAAACACACCCGTAGATAAGTAAAACCAAACAATATATCTATTACTAATGAAATAATTAATAAAGCAAAACCAATTAACCAACAGATATACATTGGGAATTACATTATATGCAGAACTGCAATGATAGTATATTAGTTCTAAGTAACTACATGCATAACATCTAATCGATCAACATATCTAACTAACCATTTATTTTCATCTCTATATATACTAAATTAACAACCGCCACCTCCTCCTCCACCACCACCTCCACCACCACCACCACCTCCACCACCACAACCACCACCACCACCACCTCCATGATGGTGCCCACCGCCCCCATGATGGTGCCCACCGCCCCCATGGTGGTGCCGACCGCCCCCATGATGGTGCCCAACCCCTGATTGATGGTGTCCAACTCCGCCCCCATGATCACCTCCTCCGTCACCTCCATCTCCACCACCAACACCACTTCCACAAGCTATATGATTTATCAACCCGATAGTAAACAACACCACCAATATTACTACAAAAATAATAATAACCAGACCAAATGAAATCATTATTATTGTCTAAAACGGTTGAAAAATACGGAGTAATATCAGTAATCCGTTTTAAGACAAATATTTTTACAAGGTTTAACATGAGGACCTCTACTTATACTAGGAATTTAGATTGACGTGACTAACTAATACGGAGTAATATAATTAGAATTAATCGGGAAAAAGGGGAAACTATTACGATACCTCAAGAAAAGTAATACGCGCAGATGCATTCTTTTTTTTTTGTTGACTGTTATCGTTTGCTTGGTTGAATTGGTCATTAATTATTACTCCCTCCGTCTCAAATTGTTTGTGCACCTTACTATTTATATTTGTCCCAAAATTATTGACCACTTCTAAAATTAAATATGCATTAATGATTAGATTTCCCATATTACTCTTAACTTTAAAAACTACACATACTTCAAAGAAAACAATTTAATTAATGATCGAGGGTTAAAGTTGTCATTATACTAAGGTCAAAGCTACATTTAATGTGAATTTCTTAATATGTGTGTTTCAACCTCTGATGCATGGAAACGGCTAACAGGGTGCCGTAGCCGTTTCAGAAACGGCTTGGAAACGGATACTTGTGGGAAACGGCAAGAAACGTTTTGGATTGGCAAGAAACGTTTCCATAGAAGTTTCGGCGAAGTTTCCATGAAGTTTCGGCAAAGTTTCTTGATTATTGTGGATGTAAACCAAGTCTTGAGCATGAAAACAACCTGTAGATGAAATTAGGGAGTTGCATGTGAGTTTGATGGGGATGATGACTTTTGGTCATTTTTTCAATTTAGGCCCCTCAACTAACAATTTGTATTCATTTTTGGCCTCTCAATTTAATAGTAAGTCATTAAACTCCATATGTTTACAACACCCCATATTCAAGTCTGACAAATGAGTCCATGCCTGTATTACTACATAGTACATACAATACGATACGTACTGGAATGAGAGTATTGTATGCTTTTCTCATAGCTATATGATTTTTTATGCAATATCCTTTTTCACGTCTTCAAAACATTCAATTACGGGCATAACTGAAGTATATTCGCAGTACAGAAAATCGTTTCGGTATTTAAAACGTAACATCAACGGTTAAAATACCGACGATTTCACGAAAATGAGAGTATTGTATGCTTCTCTCATAGCTATACAATTTTTTATCCATTATCCTTTTTCACGGCTTCAAAACATTCAGTTACGGGCATAACTGAAGTATATTCGCAGTACAGAAAATCGTTTCACTTATTTAAATCGTAACAGCAACGGTTAAAATATCGACGATTTCACGAAAATGAGAGTATTGTATGCTTTTCTCTAAGCTATACGATTTTTTATCCAATATCCTTTTTCACGGCTTCAAAACATTCAGTTATGGACATAACTGAAGTATATTCGCAGTACAGAAAATCGTTTCAGGTATTTAAATCGTAACAACAACGCTTAAAATACCGACGATTTCACGAAAATGAGAGTATTGTACGCTTTTCTCATAGCTATACGATTTTTTATTCAATATCCTTTTTCACGGCTACAAAACATTCAGTTACGGACATAACTTAAGTATATTCGCAGTACAGAAAATCATTTCAGGTATTTAAAACGTAACAGCAACGGTTAAAATACCGACGATTTCACGAAAGTGAGAGTATTGTATGCTTTTCTCTTAGCTATACGATTTTTTATTCAATATCCTTTTTCACGGCTACAAAACATTCAGTTACGGACATAACTGAAGTATATTCGCAGTACATAAAATCGTTTCAGGTATTTAAATCGTAACAGCAACGCTTAAAATACCGACGATTTCACGAAAATGAGAGTATTGTATGCTTTTCTCTTAGCTATACGATTTTTTATTCAATATCCTTTTTCACCGCTACAAAACATTCAGTTACGGACATAACTGAAGTATATTCGCAGTACAGAAAATCGTTTCAGGTATTTAAAACGTAACAGCAAAGGTTAAAATACGGACGATTTCACGAAAATGTGAGTATTGTATGCTTTTCTCATAGCTATCCGATTTTTTATTCAATATCGTTTTTCACGGCTACAAAACATTCAGTTACGGACATAACTGAAGTATATTCGCAGTACAAAAAATTGTTTCAGGTATTTAAAATGTAACAGCAACGGTTAAAATACCGACGATTTCACGAAAATAAGAGTATTGTATATTTTTCTCTTAGCTATACGATTTTTTATTCAATATCCTTTTTCACGACTTCAAACATTCAATTACGGACATAACTGAAGTATATTCGTAGTACAGAAAATCGTTTCAGGTATCTAAAACGTAACAGCAACGGTTAAAATACCGACGATTTCACGAAAATGAGAGTATTGTATGCTTTTCTCATAGCTATACGATTTTTTATTCAATATCGTTTTTCACAGCTACAAAACATTCAGTTACGGACATAACGGAAGTATATTCGCAGTACAGAAAATCGTTTCAGGTATTTAAATCGTAACAGCAACGCTTAAAATACCGATGATTTCACGAAAATGAGAGTATTGTATGCTTTTCTCATAGCTATACGATTTTTTATTCAATATCCCTTTTCACGGCTTCAAAACATTCAGTTACGGACATAACTGAAGTATATTCGCAGAACCGAAAATCGTTTCAGGTATCTAAAACGTAACAGCAACGGTTAAAATACCGACGATTTCACGAAAATGAGAGTATTGTATGCTTTTCTCATAGCTATACTATTTTTTATTCAATATCGTTTTTCACGGCTACAAAACATTCAGTTACGGACATAATTGAAGTATATTCGCAGTACAGAAAATTGTTTCAGGTATTTAAATCGTAACAACAACGATTAAAATACCGACGATTTCACGAAAATGAGAGTATTGTATGCTTTTCTCTTAGCTATACGATTTTTTATTCAAAATCCTTTTTCACGGCTACAAAACATTCAGTTACGGACATAACTGAAGTATATTCGCAGTACAGAAAATCGTTTCAGGTATTTAAAACGTAACAACAACGGTTAAAATACGGACGATTTCACGAAAATGTGAGTATTGTATGCTTTTCTCATAGTTATACGATTTTTTATTCAATATCGTTTTTCACGGCTACAAAACATTCAGTTACGGACATAACTGAAGTATATTCGCAGTACAGAAAATCGTTTTAGGTATTTAAATCGTAACAACAACGCTTAAAATACCGACGATTTCACGAAAATGAGAGTATTGTACGCTTTTCTCATAGCTATACGATTTTTTATTCAATATCCTTTTTCACGGCTACAAAACATTCTGTTACGGACATAACTTAAGTATATTCGCAGTACAGAAAATCATTTCTAGTATTTAAAACGTAACAGCAACGGTTAAAATACCGACGATTTCACGAAAGTGAGAGTATTGTATGCTTTTCTCTTAGCTATACGATTTTTTATTCAATATCCTTTTTCACGGCTACAAAACATTCAGTTACGGACATAACTGAAGTATATTCGCAGTACAGAAAATCGTTTCAGGTATTTAAATCGTAATAGCAACGCTTAAAATACCGACGATTTCACGAAAATGAGAGTATTGTATGCTTTTCTCTTAGCTATACGATTTTTTATTCAATATCCTTTTTCACGGTTACAAAACATTCTATTAAGGACATAACTGAAGTTTATTCGCAGCACAGAAAATCGTTTCAGGTATTTAAAACGTAACAGCAACGGTTAAAATATGGACGATTTCACGAAAATGAGAGTATTGTATGCTTTTCTCATAGCTATACGATTTTTTATTCAATATCGTTTTTCACGGCTACAAAACATTCAGTTACGGACATAACTGAAGTATATTCGTCCTACAGAAAATCGTTTCAGGTATTTAAAATGTAACAGCAACGGTTAAAATACCGACGATTTCACGAAAATGAGAGTATTGTATGCTTTTCTCATAGCTATACGGTTTTTTATTCAATATACTTTTTCACGGCTTCAAAACATTCAGTTACGGACATAACTGAAGTATATTCGCAGTACAGAAAATCATTTCAGGTATTTAAAACGTAACAGCAACGGTTAAAATACCAACGATTTCACAAAAATGCGAGTATTCTATGCTTTTCTCATAGCTATACGATTTTTTATTCAATATCATTTTTCACGTCTTCAAAACATTCAATTACGGACATAACTGAAGTATATTCGCAGTACAAAAAATCGTTTCGGTATTTTAAACGTAACAGCAACGGTTAAAATATGAACGATTTCACGAAAATGAGAGTATTGTATGCTTTTCTCATAGCTATACGATTTTTTATTCAATATCGTTTTTCACGGCTACAAAACATTCAGTTACGGACATAACTGAAGTATATTCATCGTACAGAAAATCGTTTCAGGTATTTAAAATGTAACAGCAACGGTTAAAATACCGACGATTTCACGAAAATGAGAGTATTGTATGCTTTTCTCATAGCTATACGGTTTTTTATTCAATATACTTTTTCACGGCTTCAAAACATTCAGTTACGGACATAACTGAAGTATATTCGCAGTACAGAAAATCATTTCAGGTATTTAAAACGTAACAGCAACGGTTAAAATACCAACGATTTCACAAAAATGCGAGTATTCTATGCTTTTCTCATAGCTATACGATTTTTTATTCAATATCCTTTTTCACGTCTTCAAAACATTCAATTACGGACATAACTGAAGTATATTCGCAGTACAAAAAATCGTTTCGGTATTTTAAACGTAACAACAACGGTTAAAATATGAACGATTTCACGAAAATGAGAGTATTGTATGTTTTTCTCATAGCTATACGATTTTTTATTCAATATCGTTTTTCACGGCTACAAAACATTCAGTTACGGACATAACTGAAGTATATTCGCAGTAAAGAAAATTGTTTCAGGTATTTAAAACGTAACAGCAACGGTTAAAATACCGACGATTTCACGAAAATGAGAGTATTGTATGCTTTTCTCATAGCTATACGGTTTTTTATTCAATATCGTTTTTCACGGCTACAAAACATTCAATTACGGACATAACTGAAGTATATTCGCAGTACAGAAAATCGTTTCAGGTATTTAAATCGTAACAGCAACGCTTAAAATACCGACGATTTCACTAAAATGAGAGTATTGTATGCTTTTCTCTTAGCTATACGATTTTTTATTCAATATCCTTTTTCACGGCTACAAAACATTCAGTTACGGACATAACTGAAGTATATTCGCAGTACAAATAATCATTTCAGGTATTTAAAACGTAACAGCAACGGTTAAAATAACGACGATTTCACGAAAATGAGAGTATTATATGCTTTTCTCATAGCTATACGATTTTTTATCTAATATCCTTTTTCACGGCTTCAAAACATTCAGTTACGGACATAACTGAAGTATTTTCGCAGTACAGAAAATCATTTCAGGTATTTAAATCGTAACAACAAAGCTTAAAATACCGACGATTTCACGAAAATGAGATTATTGTATGCTTTTCTCATAGCTATACGATTTTTTATTCAATATCATTTTTCACGGCTTCAAAACATTCAGTTACGGACAATCATTTATACTTCTTTCGATTTTCTCAAGTGCTTTCTCTTGATGAGTTGTAAATTCTAATTCAGACTCCTTGAAAATGCTTACCAGCTTTGTATATAACTCCAGTATTCCAAAATAAATATGTTCAACTGGTGTGAGTAACCTATCCAAAACTACCAAAGCATCCAGATTAACTACAAGAAAAATAGCTAAATCAATAGTAACACTCGGGTGAATGAAACTAGGGTTAGCCCTCTTTCCTTCCTTCTTCGCCAATAATTCCAATTTTTGTATCATGTTCCTTAAATAGTAGGGAATAGTATTATGCACAATAACTCTATGCGGAGTAGATTCTCTCGAATGATCTTCTAGTTGCAACAACCGCACCAACTCCCTCAAGCTAGCTACAATTTCTTTATCCACCTCAGAATCAGAATTTCAGTTGCCATGTTCAATACTCTCAGCATCCTATGCAGACATGCTGCCTGATTAGAAGAGTAAGGAAATGAAGATTGAACCAATGCTTCATAGATCTTCATGTATCGCTTTTTCTGAGCAGCGAAAAAGATCCCTTCTTCTTGAATCCTAATGACTAACGATTTACTAAAATTAGTAAGATCCTCATAGAATTGTTCTTCAAATCCAAACTTGTAACATCCTCGATATGGACCTAGTTAATTTATATTATTTCTTGATTTAAATTAGTATTTAAATGTGTTTGGAAATAATATTGTTTGAATTAGTGAAATAATTGGAATAGGAGTTAAATATTCCAAAGTGACAAGTGAATTATTAATTGCTGTAAATTAATATAGTTGACGGTACAATAAAATGTTTGGACTCGCAAATGGTTTTCGGGTTCCAGACAATAGATTGAGATGGGGGTATTAAATTATACCCGTATAATTGAAGTCGGTTTGTGAGGCCGACTTATATATATCATTTCCATTTTAAGAAAGTTTCATTATGAAACTTCAAAACTACTTAAAACCTTAATCAATCCAAACCAAAACTTAGAAACCAAATTGAAAATGAATTTGGAGCTGCGATTGATTCTTGTTTCATCATAATCACCATCTCAATTCAGTGTTCTTCAAACCAAGAAGTAAGTTGATTTTAATCCATTTGATTTAAATTGGGTTAATTGATGATTTAAGAGAATTAGATGTTAAAATCATGTTATAAGTGTTACATGATGATTACCTGAAGTTTTAAGTAGTATAAAGTTGATTGAAATCGAGTTTGGATGATTTTGGTTAAGATTTACGGGTTAAGGTTTTGATCAGACGCAGGTTTGCTGGGACGAAGGGAGTACCCGGCGGGTACCTCCCTTACCCGGCGGGTATGAGCGTTTGGTTGAGAAGCCGGCGGCTTCTTTGGCTAGCCGGCGGCTTGTGTAGTTTTGTGGGTACCCGGCGGGTACTAGTCTTACCCGGCGGGTAAGGCTGAATTCCAGCAACTTTTGTGTTAAGTTTAAATACATATGAGTTGTATATTTAAACATGAAATGGTATAGTGTGTTAAGTACCATTTAATGATTGTTTATCATGATTAAAGTGGTACATTGTGTGATGTACAATTGAGATATGTTATATGATTATAACATAGACTTATTGTTGTTAATGAGTTACTAACTCATTGTTTATTAATTGTATTCTCAGATGTGGAGAAGGCTCGGTAATATTAGACTTCTGAGCTTGCGGCTGAGGTGTCGGTGAGTGGATCTGTAACCTCAGTGTGATTTAGTTGTAATGATTTGGTTACAACAAGTAATTATAGTATTACTTTGATAGGATGTATTTGTTTGAGATATCTTGCCAGGTTAGTTTGGTTGTTTGCTTACTTGGCTGTTTGAGCTAGTATGTAAGATTCTGAGGTCAACTTGACTTGATGGTTGGACTTAGTTGTTATTGTAGACGACAGGAGATCTTGGAACTTGAAAAGTTGGTTCAGAGATCTAGGTCGTGTGTGATTAACAACTGGTCATCGGTAATTCTGTATAGGCCAATACAGATGATTGATAAGAGTTCCTTGAGTACCAAACCGGTATTAGGGTGTCTCAGGAGCCACCGGTCCTCATGACGATTGATAACGCTTGATTGGAAGTTGCGTGATTGAATGACTGACTGATTGATTTTCTGTTTATTGTTATTTGATGTAAATTGTTAAGCTAAGTTGGACTGTTGCTTATAGTTTCATTCACTTAGCTTTATGCTAACCCCACCACAGTTCTTCCTGCAGGTTAAATAGATGGGACATATTGGGCAGGGCAGGAAGTTGTTGGACTGGATGGAATGTTTGACAGGCTGTTACTCTGATTTGATTTTGATAATCAAAGAAGTGTTTTGAATTATATAACACCGAGTTTGTTAAAATGTAAAGTATTTACTTTTGAAAAAGTTTATTGGCATTTAATTGACATTGACAGTAATGTTTGAAATATACGCTTCCGAATCGCATTTATTATATTGATTGTTTATAATTAACGAGGGGTGTTATAAGTTGGTATCAGAGCAATAGTTTGGGTGAATTGAACATGATAGATTGTTCAATCCTAAACTTGATTGAGTTGAGTCAAACATTCCAGAAAGAATGGGTTTAGTTGATTAGTTGATGCATGAGAAAGTAGTTAGTTGAATATGTATTAACCCATAACAAGTTGTGAAGCTGTTGTTTGATTGCAGAGACGGAGGAACATGAGTATCTGATTTGTATATTTCATGTTTCCTCAACAATCGTGGGCTTAAGATTGTCAGGTAATCTTCGATAAGCCTGTGTTAATTTAAATTAACTTGTATTGTTTACTCTGTTATGTTGAGTAAGCTTTGTTGTGAAGTTAATTGAGTCAGACTGATATGATTCCCTAGTTTTGAGTCAACTAATGATTGCTATAGGTTGACATGAGGAGAGAAGTGTTAAATTAGGTGCTCGTTGTTGTTAGTATTTCTGATTGAATTGAGAATGCAGAAATATGATTAAGTAAATAGAAAAGAGTTGATTAAGGTTTTAACTGGAAATGGTGTTAGAACCTAAGAGTGTCTAGATTGTGAGACAAAACTAGTAGATTGATTACAAGGAATGACTTAAATCCTTGTTAAGGAATGTAGTGTCATTTGACTTGAGAATGACTGTTAATTGAGAGAACATGTGTTTATGTGACTATATGATATGTTTGGACTATTGTTAAACACTTGATCTAAACCAAGATGAATAGGTTTATGAGAAATGTAGAGAATAATGAGGTAAAATTGATTGGGAAGTGATAAATCTTTCTGATCAATTGTGAATTAATAAGTGAAATGTTTTGTAGTAACATGATTGAGTAGGCTTGTTGTGACATTGATGCTTGATAGTATAGCATATGTCAAAGTGATGATAATTAATTAAGATGTGTCCTGAATTTTGTAGTAAATAGGGACATTGAATTGTGTTTAGTATTAAAATTTTGATGATAGGTTATCATATGTTTGAGGTTTCAGACAAGTAGATATACTGAGTAATTCAGTTGTTGAAAATAAATTGTGTGAGATGGCTTGCATATGTAAGGTTGAATATGTAAGTAGTAAGCTGATTTTGAGT
This sequence comes from Helichrysum umbraculigerum, assembly GCA_949592205.1. Classification (NCBI taxonomy): domain Eukaryota; kingdom Viridiplantae; phylum Streptophyta; class Magnoliopsida; order Asterales; family Asteraceae; genus Helichrysum; species Helichrysum umbraculigerum. The sequence continues at coordinate 95,645,246 of CATIUR010000004.1, forward strand.
GTGTATCAGCTGATAGAAACTATTAAATAGATTATGATTGATTTGAAATCATGAAGTATTTAGTATATATATAAGATGAAAGTAAATCACATTGATAATTATAATGTAGAGTAGCTTGAGAATGGATTGTGAAGAACGTAATCTTGCAACGCCTGATCACCGTTGTTATATTATGTTGTGTCACATGAACTTGTTGAGGCTACTTGGTATAAAAGAAATGTAATGTGATTTTGGAAAATTGAGCATGAAAGTATGCTAAGTTGTTTAATAGTTGTTTTGATAAGAAAACAATCGGTTGATAGGACTGTGACCTTTAGACTGTAAATGTGAGAGTGTAAATAATAATTGTCAGTGATAGAGGTTTTGATAATAAACCTAATTGACTAATTTGATTTTGTTGAAAATGTAATTATAACTGATTGTGTTAAATTGACCATAGGTGAATTTAATAGTGTTTAAATGAGTCACTATTTGTATTTGGCTTGTATGAAGCCAAAGTTGAGATAGGTTGATATTGTCTTGCTTGAGGAATTTCTAGTATTATTGAATGTAATAATTTGAAATATATGTTTGAAAGTGAACATATAACATGAAATGGTTTGTGGGAGTTAATATTGATAGTGTATTAACTTTGAAGGTCAAACCATGAATAGAGAATCGTGTATAAAATTTATTGCTTGTGATTGGTTTGAGGTTGGGTCAAACTTGAGAAAAGCAATTAGAGAATTTTATTGATTGATTGATTGAAATTGAAGTTGACAAGTAGTCAACTGGGTGTGTTGAAATAGTCTAACATAGATTGTAATGTTATGATTGTGTGGAATGTGATTGAATTCATAGATTAGTCAAATTATGTTGAAACGGGTCGTGTAAGATCCAAAAGAGATAGATGAATTGTCTAAGTTTGTGAAACTTGAGTTATTACTTAAAGCTAGTATTAAGTAATTGAAATATTGTTAAGTATAATTGAGTATTCAGTTAGGTAATATTTGATATTTGAGCTGAATACATGTTAAAGAATTTTACCGATGTGAAATCACTGTATGATATGACAGTTATAATTTGTTGAAAGGTGCAAATTAAGTCACATTGATTAGAGTTGTGATAAGATAATCTTACCAGTGTGTGAGGCTTGTGATGATAGTCTGGATCTGGGTAAGAATGTGAGATAAGAAATAATTGAAAGTTATTATTAATAGTTGCATAGGTTGATTAGTACCTTATGGTGAATTACTTAAGTATTGAAAGAATTGAATGAATTCTTTAGTTATTTGTTGATTGTATACAAATAAAGTAAGTGATGAAGTGGTAAATTGGGATTAGATCCAATTAAGATATGATATGAAAGTATATCTAGAATTGAACTGTATTAAAGGTTTAGATGATTCTTGTTTGATAAATTAAAGAATATGAATTGAAAAGTTGTTCATATATCTTGAGAAATAAGGTATGTGGGTATAGTGAATGTCTTAGAAAGTAAGAGAAACCTTGAAATTGATAGGTAATGATTGTATTCACCAAGCTTTTCTTGTAAGTTTAAGTTGAATTGTTTAAGTTATATACGAGTTGGTAAGTATATAAGTGAAACATAGAGTTGTTGATTGGTAATTGTTCCATGTCCTGTGGTATGGATATGTGATGATTGGTAATAATGTGAAGGCTTGATAAAGACTTTAACAGTCTGAATGGCCTATTATATAGAATTAAATGGAATTGATATGTACATGTCCCTTTTAGAAAATTACTTGGAATTATGTATGTATGTGTGGTATACATGATGATAAATGGCATAATAAGTTTTAATAGAAAGAATTAAAATGTGCCATAAGATATGTGAAAGTCAGTTAATTGTGATTAACTTGAAGTAGATTTTGTTAATAATGTGTTGGAAAGTAGCACATTGTGATATTGTGATGCGTGATCTGTAGTATCATAATATGTGGATTAAGACTGACTTAGTTGCTAGATTGATGGGATCTAGTGTTGAATGATTAGGTGATTAAAGTTGAAAAACTTCTAATTGCTTGTGATTAAGAAGTTTGATGTAGTATAGTAGTGGTTGGAAATTTTAAGAATTTGAATTGAAATAACTGGTTGCTAAGAGAAGATTATTGATGTCTTATCAGTTTAAGTAATAAATAAGTTCTAACTCGATGGTTAGTTAGACTTTGGAAATAAATAGTAAGTATTGATGGGCATACTGTAGTGTATAATCACTAGTGTTGTGATTATTGGATGTGTTAATTGTTGTTGTTGACAATTGATAGATCGTAATGAAAGGATTTACAAATGGAAATAAGTCGATGTAGAGGTTAGTTGAATGTAGGTAATGTTTGATATTGGTGCTTTGTTGATTGAGCAAAGTACTTGTTTATTTTAGTTTTACCTACTGAGTTTGACCTCTGCTTTTCTTATTAAGGTAATATGAATCCGGATTACTTTTAAGTAAAGGATTTTGTATAGTTGTAGTGATATGTGAACATTATATGTTGTTCAAAAGAATAAGTATGATACTTTTGGATGAAAAGTTGACCTATAATTGAATTTTAAATCTTTAATAGTAGAGATTTGAGATGGTTATTTAAATATTAGACTGGTTGTTAGTCATGAACTGAAATTAACTTTCGGTGTTGCTATGTGTATGTGGTTTCATAACCACTGTTATTATTGTTGCTGTTTTGTTGTTAACAGTGATGAATAATGGTAATAGGTTAAAGATTTTAGCATATTGCTAATTTCTGGTTGCACCGACCTATTAAGTGATTGTAGGTTTCACTTGTTGTTTAAATGATAGTGAATTCACTTGTTTAAGTAATTGTTTGTTCTATAAGATATATCTGATTGATGATATTGATTGGATGCACTGTATGTGTGCGTAGGAAAATACAGAAACATGTTCATGGGAACATGTGAATGTGGAAAGAATTCAAACAGTCTAAGTATAGTTGTAAGTTGCTATTGAGGATTAATGTATGCTAAGATATATGTGATTATATCACATTAGTCAGACTGAGTGATGTTAGATTTTGGGGATGAAATCTCTTTAAGGGGGGGAGAGTTGTAACATCCTCGAAATGGACCTAGTTAATTTATATTATTTCTTGATTTAAATTAGTATTTAAATGTGCTTGGAAATAATATTGTTTGAATTAGTGAAATAATTGGAATAGGAGTTAAATATTCCAAAGTGACAAGTGAATTATTAATTGCTGTAAATTAATATAGTTGACGGTACAATAAAATGTTTGGACTCGCAAATGGTTTTCGGGTTCCAGACAATAGATTGAGATGGGGGTATTAAATTATACCCGTATAATTAAAGTCGGTTTGTGAGGCCGACTTATATATATCATTTCCATTTTAGGAAAGTTTCATTATGAAACTTCAAAACTACTTAAAACCTTAATCAATCCAAACCAAAACTTAGAAACCAAATTGAAAATGAATTTGGAGCTGCGATTGATTCTTGTTTCATCATAATCACCATCTCAATTCAGTGTTCTTCAAACCAAGAAGTAAGTTGATTTTAATCCATTTGATTTAAATTGGGTTAATTGATGATTTAAGAGAATTAGATGTTAAAATCATGTTATAAGTGTTACATGATGATTACCTGAAGTTTTAAGTAGTATAAAGTTGATTGAAATCGAGTTTGGATGATTTTGGTTAAGATTTACGGGTTAAGGTTTTGATCAGACGCAGGTTTGCTGGGACGAAGGGAGTACCCGGCGGGTACCTCCCTTACCCGGCGGGTATGAGCGTTTGGTTGAGAAGCCGGCGGCTTCTTTGGCTAGCCGGCGGCTTGTGTAGTTTTGTGGGTACCCGGCGGGTACTAGTCTTACCCGGCGGGTAAGGCTGAATTCCAGCAACTTTTGTGTTAAGTTTAAATACATATGAGTTGTATATTTACACATGAAATGGTATAGAGTGTTAAGTACCATTTAATGATTGTTTATCATGATTAAAGTGGTACATTGTGTGATGTACAATTGTGATATGTTATATGATTATAACATAGACTTATTGTTGTTAATGAGTTACTAACTCATTGTTTATTAATTGTATTCTCAGATGTGGAGAAGGCTCGGTAATATTAGACTTCTGAGCTTGCGGCTGAGGTGTCGGTGAGTGGATCTGTAACCTCAGTGTGATTTAGTTGTAATGATTTGGTTACAACAAGTAATTATAGTATTACTTTGATAGGATGTATTTGTTTGAGATATCTTGCCAGGTTAGTTTGGTTGTTTGCTTACTTGGCTGTTTGAGCTAGTATGTAAGATTCTGAGGTCAACTTGACTTGATGGTTGGACTTAGTTGTTATTGTAGACGACAGGAGATCTTGGAACTTGAAAAGTTGGTTCAGAGATCTAGGTCGTGTGTGATTAACAACTGGTCATCGGTAATTCTGTATAGGCCAATACAGATGATTGATAAGAGTTCCTTGAGTACCAAACCGGTATTAGGGTGTCTCAGGAGCCACCGGTCCTCATGACGATTGATAACGCTTGATTGGAAGTTGCGTGATTGAATGACTGACTGATTGATTTTCTGTTTATTGTTATTTGATGTAAATTGTTAAGCTAAGTTGGACTGTTGCTTATAGTTTCATTCACTTAGCTTTATGCTAACCCCACCACAGTTCTTCCTGCAGATTAAATAGATGGGACATATTGGGCAGGGCAGGAAGTTGTTGGACTGGATGGAATGTTTGACAGGCTGTTACTCTGATTTGATTTTGATAATCAAAGAAGTGTTTTGAATTATATAACACCGAGTTTGTTAAAATGTAAAGTATTTACTTTTGAAAAAGTTTATTGGCATTTAATTGACATTGACAGTAATGTTTGAAATATACGCTTCCGAATCGCATTTATTATATTGATTGTTTATAATTAACGAGGGGTGTTATAAAACTCCCTTGCTACATCTGCACTATCTAACACGTTCTGAATTAGGACTAACTGATGATCAGTAAAGTAAACAGAAGATTTCCGAATCAGTTCAGCGGTGAAAGGGACATCCCAACTGAATTGCTCAATAGCATCCAACACTTCCTGACATGATAAAGTAAGGGGCAATGCCCTACGTCCTAGATGTGTAAAAGATGGGACAATGTTTCCCGACCTAAAACAATAAAATAATCAATTTAAATTAGAAATTAGCAGACCACTGGAGAGGATGTTACATATTGCGCGGCTAATATGCTAGTTATCGTAAGCGTTTGAATATTTCTCCTATATTTTTTGGTTATTCCTCTTTCCATCACTATTATTAAATTGATAATTTTATTTATGATCCAATAATTACATAGATCAGAAACGTTCAAGGATACGATCAAACACTACTTCATGTTTTTACTACTACCTCCGGCCCATTTAAAATGTCCACTTTGACTTTGCATGTAGTTTTAGACTTTTAGGATTCTCCACTAACTACACTTTTCACTAATCAAATTTGATTGGTTAAATATCAAAGTGGACACTTATAATGGGACATCTCAAAATAGTAATGTGAACATTTTAAATGGGACGGGAGAGTAATACATACGCTCATAATCTACTCGTGTTCTTTTATAACTTAACGAACCTTTTTGCACAATTAACAATATTAATTAATGTGTTCAACTTAATTAAACAAACGTGCTTAAATAAGTCTCATTTGTTTAGTATTCTGCTCGATCAATGACTATTGTACTAGCCAAAAATGTATTCCTTTGTTCCTTGATCTACATATTTTAATGAAAATTAATTGTGTACGTTAAAGATCACACATTTTACTAATTATTGTAGACTCATATTAATTAAATAGTTATAGTTATAGTTATCATAATATTAAAAACAAGAAATAAAAATCACCCATTCAACATCGGCAAGCCCACAAAATTAAAGAATTGATGTCGAAGTTACTTTTGTCATTATTTATCCCACTTGCAATATACGAATTGAATGGTCCAGGAAATATAATTTGAAATATAATTTAACAGGATGAGATCGACCAATTAAGAACTATAAACATGAAACTGAATTCTCACTTTCAAACATAAAAACTACGTAGTATTTTGGTATTCAGTTAAATTAGTAGTATGTTACGTTGAAATTAGATGTAGCTACTTAACGGTGTTATTTGATCGAGTTTTAAAACTTAGAATGCACTCGATGTATCTGGACCTAGTCCATGATTGACTAGAATAGGAGTATTATAGATCTTACTTTCATCCATCTTAAAGCGTTCCAATAGCTCATGTGTATACTTAGATTGATGAATAAAGAATCCATCATTCTTTTGGTCAACTTGTAACCCTAAGAAGAAATTCAACTCTCCCATTGCAGACATTTCAAACCTTTTTCTCATGACTTTCTTAAATTCTTGACACATCCTTTCATCAGAAGATCCAAAGATAATGTCATCAACATATACTTGCACGAGAAGAAAGTCGTTCTTCTTCCACTTTACAAAAAGTGTATTATCAATCGATCCTCTTGTAAATCCATTCTCAAGTAGATACGTTGATCGTGTTTCATACCACGCCCTAGGTGCTTGATGTAATCCATATAGAGCCTTATTCAATCGATATACTCTATCTGGATACTCAGGATCAGCAAACCCTGGCGGTTATGAACGGATGACATTAGGATGGCATGAATATAATTAAATTCACTTGCATGTGATGTAATATAAAAGGTTAAGGGCACGTAAGTAATTTTGATTGACAATGAAGAATTAATAGCGAGAATAGTACGTGAACGACCGTTCAAATTTATTGCAAGACTATTGTGGCCTTGTGGGGTCTCTCATGCTCTTTTGTAAGTTGTAACTGACAATTTCAAGAATTCATTATTGTAAAATTGATATTTAATCAATCCTAATTTAATGGCTTATTATTTCTTTTGTACAATTCCTCTCTCGATGTTCATCGATCTTCGTCAGTGATTCCATGGAGAAAATGAAAATAGCAAAAAAGACTGAAAAACATTTTAAGGTGTGTACGTGATTTATAGCAAAAAAAAATAAAAAATAGATTATCCGTTATTACTGAACACATATTCAAAATGACTATAACACAATTAAATAGAATCTTATTGTCAAAGTTGTGTAACTCAATTGGCCCTATTCGATTTTGGGTTATGACTTATGAAAATTGATGATTTATATTTATATATATGATAATAAATGAGGTCAAATTTCTTCTTAATTATTTGTACAAGGATTGTATTTTTTTCAACATCAAATGTATAATAATATCAAGTGTTCGTGAAATTTTAGGGCCCTTAAAAACGAGACAAATAATGAACTTGCTAATCTCCACCACTACTCTTATGGGACCTATTAGATTTAAGTAGATGTTTTACTACACTTTTGTACCAAGTTAGGTAACAAAACTATTTTATTGTAGGTAGCGAACTTTTAAATTTTGAATTGAGTTCAATAATATGTATTACGTTGGCATTACAAAGATAACAAATTAACTTTATAATGTTGTACGGTAGTAGTGAGACGTACATTTGAAAAACTATGTGAAATATATAATATGGGTGGTGATATTTTCATCATCATTTTTGATAAAACCACCAAAGTATTACATTAACAGTTTGTACCGTGCAACCTGTTAACGAACATTTGTGATGGATTTATCTAAAATTATGATGAAAATATCATTGCTTTTCAAATATACTTGTAGATGATAGCATCATATACGACATCACTTATGGAAAAATCAAGAGTTTTGTTAACGACAACCGCTAGCAATGTCAATTAAAAAACAATTATGTGCATTTGTCGTGATACGGTAAGGGTATGAGAAATACTGAAATGATTTTTTCAGTGTTCTCTCAAGAACAATACAACTGGGAATTCGAAGAGTGGAGGACACTAAGATTGTAGGAAATAATGTAACGTACCCGAATACAATTTCATTATTATAATAGAAACGAATTCACAATAAATCAATACGGTACAATTACGAACCGTATGCCACAATTATTTCCAATGCAATTACTACAATGAAATAAAATACAAATGAATAAGAACGAGTAGGATACAAAAAGGATATTCATCAACAAATGATGAGCCGAGGCCCGTGTTTGACACGGTTCCCTTAAAACAGATTCGCCGTCTGTTTCCCAGGGTACAACGGCAGAAGCAGTAATACTGCCGGACTTGAACCATATGCCTGAAAATATTGTCATAGTTGTTGTTTGTTTGCTAACATGTATGTTTGCTCCTTATTTGACCAAAATCACTAGGTCAATTTGTAACAAGAACAAACTTTCAATCTTGCAAAACTAATGTGTGAACTTTTGTGTGTATCTTTTGAGCCAAGGTTTCATATTTTTTTTTTTTTAAGAGAAGAAAGGAATTCTCTATTATAAGGCCATGAAGGGGAAATTGAAAAGCTTGATAATAATGATCATCAAGTACCGTTTAATTACATAAGTTATGTGGAAAATGAAAGACCACATTTACTTGCTACTAATGGTACATTTTAGGGGTGAGCTTGGTACCATACCGGTACCGAACCGGTACCGACCGGTTAGTACCGGGTTTTTTTTGCCCACAAATCAAATACCGAATACCGGTACCACTTGTATCGGTCGGTACCGGTTCGGTCCGGTACCGATCGGTTCTGGTTCGGTTTAGGTATTTTGTGTGCATTGTACCATACCGGTACCGAACCGGTTGGTACCGGTTTTTTTTTGTCCACAAATCAAATACCGAATACCGGTACCATTTGTATCGGTCGGTACGGTTCGGTATGGGACCGGTTCGGTACCGGTACTTCGGTCTAAATGCTCATCCCTAGTACATTTTTATACAAGAAATATTAAATTCATTTGCAACACATGCTAATCAATTTAATTCATTATTTAAACTTTTCCAACAATCCCCCACATGAATAAAATTGATAATCGATATAATATCAATCACTCAATTTCTCATTCAGCTTAGCTTGATTGTACCTCTCTTTGAGCATCGATATCTCATTCACCTAAAATCTTATTTGGACATATGATATATCGTTATAAAGCCTTGGCCACCGACTACATAACAATACAAGATATTGTACATAATAATTATGTACCTATAATTATACAAGTCCAAAGTTGGTGAAACACTAAATTTCACCTAGATTTTCCTATATTCTCCCACATGAATGAAAATCCATTTTTAAAACACGCAAGTTCTAACAAAATTTTCAACAGTTGAACCCTGCATAGAATAGGTAGGTGTTACCCTTTGAACCTTTCCTTATGAAATGCACTTAGTCTCCTAGCTCATATTAGACGCGATGTCTTTGAACTGGTCTGCCATTTGTGTAGACGACAATACACTTCACCCAGGATTCTCCCTGACATAGTCAAGTCCTCATAGTCGTGTTCATTATGGTCCTGAAACACTAGCCTGGTTCTGCAAGAGCTATTAGGAATTATGCCCCCTTAATTCCCTTTGAAGCGACCCCACTTCTCTCTCACATAGGTGATTCCCTAAAGATCTTCAACCGTCTTATGATATATCTTTAGAAATCATTAAAAGCTTATTGCTTAGCCTCATATCACTGTCAACATCATTTATCGGAATGGACTAGGAAGTTTACTAACTCCCTCAAGTGGTTTAAGAAGTTTATAACAACTCCCCCATAGTGACCTAAGTTTATATAATTAGGTTGTCCTATTGAACCTAGATCTCGGGATCTCCAGTCAACTAGGTTAGGTTTTCCTTCATATAAACTATTCAATAAGGGCTTTAGTCTCATTCCTCAACTTGATCTCCTCTCAACCCCATGGTTGTCGGATCCGAAATATTATCATTTAACTTCATAAAGTTAACAAAGATAAGTCTCACGGAGATAAGTTGTTCTCTCAAGTGTATCATATAGCCTTAGTACACTTATGATCACTTCTAATTAATTCTTACTCACTATTCTACAGTGTCAAGTTCGTGAACATAATCACAAGATTCCACACTTGATCAATATTGGCTCAATTTAAATAAAATTTTAGCGTAAGCTAAATTTTATATTTAGCCTCTCAAATAATGAATCATGCACTTGATATCAAAATGCAAGACACCCCCCACATTATATGCTATCAACTAGGGTTATTGGTATATGTCATGATACAAATCATTCAAACAAACTAACTCAAAGTCAATTTCTAAACATATGTCAAATTGAATATGTTTGTCATATACAAACATAAGTTTATTTAAAAGATTTCACATACTATATGTAGAAACTTATTCTACAAACTCAGTACTTATTTTCCAAACACATATAGGTTGGTACAAGCTTTAAACCAAACCATATTACTTTTAGAAACGTTCATTATAAATCTGACTTCGTACAGAAAATAACCCACATAAACCTTTTTTGTTTACCTTTTAAAGATAATAACTTTTAATAACACATATTTGTGTCATTAAAGTATTATAACCAAATTGATTTATAGTTTCACTTATGTCCCAGACAGATACTTTGACATATTTCTGTTAATGATACGAAATACAGAACCCGTCAACAATTTTTGTTAAATTAATACGGAGTAATATTTAACACTACCATTTAGAAGGGACTCTAAACAAATAATATAGGCAACATGCCCTCATGAGTTATGACTAGTCAACTAAAATCACATGCTACGTGAATTGCCCGAGTTCCTCAAGTACAGAATATATGGGCACAAACAGTTGATAAAATTTTAAGCAAATGACTCTCTAATAGCCCAAAACCAATTACAAAAAACAACTAATCTGTGTAATTCTTCAAAATTGTTTCATCATAATATATTTAGCAATATTATTTTGAACCACACAACGACTATAATTTTGGTTCGAATTTATGTTTGCCAGGCTTTGAATCATTATGTAAAATGTCTCAACCAAATTGACATTTTACAATATAATACCCCTCAAACTATTACAAAAAACTCATAATTTAGAGAACACATCATTAAATTTATTTGTATAACTCGTTTCTCAAAACTCAACAAGGTTTTGAATGAAAAGGTTTCAGGTATTTTTTATAAGAATCTGTTTTAAGATTGTAGGAAATAATGTAACGTACCCGAATACAATTTCATTATTATAATAGAAACGAATTCACAATAAATCAATACGGTACAATTACGAACCGTATGCCACAATTATTTCCAATGCAATTACTACAATGAAATAAAATACAAATGAATAAGAACGAGTATGATACAGAAAGGATATTCATCAACAAATGATGAGCCGAGGCCCATGTTTGACACGGTTCCCTTAAAACAGATTCGCCGTCTGTTTCCCAGGGTACAACGGCCGAAGCAGTAATACTGCCGGACTTGAACCATATGCCTGAAAATATTGTCATAGTTGTTGTTTGTTTGCTAACATGTATGTTTGCTCCTTATTTGACCAAAATCACTAGGTCCATTTGTAACAAGAACAAACTTTCAATCTTGAAAAACTAATGTGTGAACTTTTGTGTGTATCTTTTGAGCCTGTGAACTTTAGTGATTTCTTGATTTGGGAATAAAATTATATTCAAGATGTAAGATATAGTACCTTATTAATTTCGGAATAAATTTTATTGAAGATATAAGGTTTAATACCTTATTAGTTTCGGAATAAAATTTTGTTCAACATGTAAGGTATAATACCTTATGAATCTTAGAATTTATTTATTCAAGATGTAAGGTTTAGTACCTTATTGATTTTGAAATATAAATTTCATTCAAGATGTAAGATTTAGTATCTTACTGGTTTTGGAATATACGTTTTGTTCAAGACGTCGGGTTTAGTACCTTACTGGTTTTGGAATATATGTTTTATTCAAGACGTAAGGGTTAATATATTCTTTAATAATAGTTAACGCGAATTGTAACGGCCTACTACTCAGTAATGATGTAGTTTTGTTAACTATTAAAAGGAAAAACTATAGAATTGATTGTTCTAAGTTTTAGTTTCTTAACGGAACATGAATATGAGATAGTAGATGTCTGGATCTTCAACTTGGAAGAACCAAAGTGCATTCTACAAGAGGCCATAATGGAATCTAGATAAATATGATGAACTCGTGATCACTCGAAGAGGATCATGATGAATATATTGATGTGATTGACATATCTAATGACGAAAGTGAAGAGACATTTATAATGTTTTAGTTTCGTCTTTATAATTGTCATGGGATTGGTTATGTATTCTCTAAAATTATTTGAATAAAACTTATGATAGAAATATTCTAGTTGGATTATGTTAATACATTATGTATACTTGATAATATCCAAAATATCGAAGGATTAAATTGTTTTTTTTTTCAAAATGGTATTATGTAATCATATTTTAAAGGATAATTTAACGTTAAAAAAGTGATTTTATTAGAACAATCAGAGTCGTGGTTTTATTCATTGTTGTTGTTGTTGTTATTCACATTACATTATTTTAGAGAAAATTCATTAAGTCATTTTATGACTTGAATTAAATTTTAAAATCATTGTGTTAAATTTGAGCACATCATGTTAGATGGTTACATATTTATGATGTTAAAGAAGCATGTCAATGTGACGGACATGGCTTAAGGATATGTCATAATATGAAAAACTTCAAATATGAATTTAAGATTTAACACTAAGATACAAAGTGTAGACGACTTTATCACCTCTGTTTGTTTGATAGAGTGTCGAGACTACAAATAGAATTGACAAGATGGTGTCAATATATAGCAAGGGAGTTGTGTATATTCCTTGAGAAAGCGTCATATATGGTGTGATGTTTCGTTCCTAGACGTGGGTTAAGTCCTCTTTATGGGGCATTTGGTGAAACTTTAGATATCAAAGACAATTGTGCTATGATTCTAGAGAAATATCTGAATGAGTAACAAGAATAAATTTGTTTGAGACCTTCCTAAATGTTCATTGTTTGGGCGGTGTTTGAGTCTCAAAGTCGATTTTGTCTTTATAAGGACAATTACCAACAAAGGACATGGTGTTACATTCCTTGTTAGATAAAAGCTAAGGAGAATTAGAATGATGCATCTTCTATTCTTAAGCTTAAATCTTTAGGTCTATGGCATGCTAGACATAATCTTGTTAATGACGATCATCTGCAGAGATCAATTAACAATTGAACATTCCAATGTATGGAATTTATATAAAGACAAAATTAATGTTTCATTCAGTAATAGTGGATTTGGTATATTGTGAAACCAAATTAATGATGACAATGATGGGGGAATTGTTTCCATTTTATAGAATTCAATTAAAGATATGAAAAATAAGATAATTATAAGCATAAAGATGTTTTATCATTGGTTATATTATCTTGGATTTTGAATTGCCCAAATTGAATTCGGATTTGCGAGTTATAATTTGAGTGCGAAAACTCTGTTAAGTTCTTTAAATTCGACGTCTCTAGGTCAAACCTAGATTATGACTAGAACTTATATCAAATTGCAAGACATGTGGGGGAAGCTTTGTTTAGTAAAAGCAATAAGATTGTAGGAAATAATGTAACGTACCCGAATACAATTTCATTATTATAATAGAAACGAATTCGCAATAAATCAATACGGTACAATTACGAACCGTATGCCACAATTATTTCCAATGCAATTACTACAATGAAATAAAATACAAATGAATAAGAACGAGTAGGATACAGAAAGGATATTCATCAACAAATGATGAGCCGAGGCCCGTGTTTGACACGGTTCCCTTAAAACAGATTCGCCGTCTGTTTCCCAGGGTACAACGGCCGAAGCAGTAATACTGCCGGACTTGAACCATATGCCTGAAAATATTGTCATAGTTGTTGTTTGTTTGCTAACATGTATGTTTGCTCCTTATTTGACCAAAATCACTAGGTCCATTTGTAACAAGAACAAACTTTCAATCTTGCAAAACTAATGTGTGAACTTTTGTGTGTATCTTTTGAGCCAAGGTTTCATATATATATATATTTTTTTTAAGAGAAGAAAAGAATTCTCTATTATAAGGCCATGAAGGGGAAATTGAAAAGCTTGATAATAATGATCATCAAGTACCGTTTAATTACATAAGTTATGTGGAAAATGAAAGACCACATTTACTTGCAACTAATGGTACATTTATATACAAGAAATATTAAATTCATTTGCAACACATGCTAATCAATTTAATTCATTATTTAAACTTTTCCAACATGTTTTTCAGTGTTCTCAAAGTTATTATATTTTTAATCAATATCAACATTTGAAAGAATTTTATTTATTTATTTTTTAGCGTTGCGATCCGGACGCCGATCAAGAATGCTATCAGTACATCATAAGCATTCATTACAAGTTAATATATTAAAATAGCAGCACCTATCAAGATCAGAATATTCATCCGAGCAGATTCTTCACTTGAGCAACAGCATGTTCGGTTATGACTTCAATGTGTGCTTCAGATTTTGAGCAGCAGCATCCTAATCCTTTGTAATCAGCAACAAGGTCTTCATTTTACCAGATAGTTGCAATAAGAATTGCCCATGCCAAGCCTCAACCGCCCAGAATACAAGCTATATTATTCCCAAAAAAATAAGCCTCGATCTTGCTTTTCGAAAACACTCTCAATCAGGAATAGAATGTTTGCATGATCCCATGACTAAAGTATCTTAATCCAGCCTGAATTGGACCCATCTTTCCCACGTTAACTCCTGCTTCCGTGTTCTGCTTTTGATCCAAACACTAGTACAAAAACGAGTAAAAAGAGCGCAACGTTATAGCGGTTTTAAGTAAAAACCGCTATAAACATCATAAAGTGGATATAATAATCTTCAATGGAGCGGTTTACTAGTCTTACTGTGGGGTCCCAACAATGCTAATGTAGCGGTTTATGTTAAACCGCTTTAAGTAACATTGATTGTGGCGGTCAAGTCTACTCGCTACATTTGTTATACTCCATTAGTAGTGGTTATTAACAAACCGATTCAAAATTAACAATATTTATTCCGGGAAAAAATACCCAAGAAAATATTTGGAGCCATTTATAGCGGTTGTCAGTAAACCAACCCACAAGAAACGTGTGCATGGGCCTTAATGGGCTTAATAATTTTGAAGTTGTGATCTACAAATCGAGAAGATGAAAGCCCAAACACAAGTGTATATATATAGACATATCTTATCCATTTTTCTTACCTATATAAAACAAACTTGTATCCCACATCGGAAATAATAGAAAATGTGTGTTGGTTTATTTACGTCTTTTGATGTTTATTTCTTAAAGGTCATTTCCTTGTATCATTATCATTGTAGGTTTGGTTGTTCCCTTCTCCATAGGCTGTTTGCCCCTCTTACATCTCCCCTTTTACTCAACATTCCATTAATACCCTCATCCCACAATTCTCTACTAACTACACTTCCATTAATACCCCTATCCCATTATCTATTATCTATTACTACTTATTCTCCACTAACTACACTTTTCATCCATATTAAATCTATCCAAGTCTTTTTTGATTGATTAAATATCAAAATGGACACTTATAATGGGACATCCAAAAATAGTAATGTCGATATTTTAAATGGGACAGACAATATGTTTTTATTTTAAAACATTCACTCGCACCTCCATCCACCGTCACTACTTTCACCGCTGCATTTGCGCGGGTATTGTGCTAGTCTTTAATATATATTTAGATCACAACCAATCTTCTTGAAGCTTATGAATATTCACATGTTTCTCAATGTATTTAATATACATTATTATTGAGTTTATAGTTTCTAGGAAAGTTTGCTAACAACTTCTTTTTAATGGGAATATAGATATAGATGATAACGAACCTCCTATTGAAGATCACGAAAGTCCAAATGATTTTCAAGGTATTAAACATATACTCCCTCCGTCCCAAATTAAGTGTCCTGTTTTGACTTTTTGAGTCTTTCTTTTTCAACTTTGACCTTAAATATTTTTGTTTGTGTTATATAATACTTGATGCAAAATATATGAATGGATTGAGTTTTAAATGTATTTTCATTGGTATAATTTTCATAAAGTAATATATAACACAAACAAAAATATTTAAAGTCAAAGTTGATAAACAAAGACTTCCAAATCTGATACAGGACACTTAATTTGGGACGGAGGGAGTATTATTTACTTTACTTTTTCTTCATATATTAATTGGCCAACCAATTTATTCGTATAAGTTTAAGTTTATAATCTATTTGTAAGCAATTCTGATGTGGACCGTTTTATTGATTGACTAAAAATCAATGTCTAAACTCTCGAGACCATAACTCGATGTACACAACTCAAAATGACATGAGGTTGTTTTCTAGAAACTACAAATTTTGTTAGCTTTAAAAGTAGTATAATCTCATTTTCTGAAGTTGAGTAGAACTCGTACAGTAATTTAATCTTTGAACACATATCCAAAACTTGAGCTGTTGGACCACTGGACACAAATCGATTTTTATAAAATACTTACACTCATCCGAAAATTATGAAAAATAGATTTTTAGAAAGTTAAGACATAGAGGAACATCTGGTAAAAATATCGTAATTTTTTGCAAAGGTTTGACAAGTCAAAACGAGGTCACAAAATATGTAAGATTCTGACCTCCGAAAGTTTGACTTTCGGATTTAAGTTTGACTTTCGAAAATTTTTGTTGACTTTCGGATTTTTGGTCCGACTTTCGGATTTTGGGTTGACTTTCGGATTTTTGGTTTAACTTTCGGATTTTTGGTCTTAATTTCGGATTTTGGTTTGACTTTCGGATGAACACAGTGATTTTAACCCATACTTTCGGATACATACTTTCGGATAATTACGTGAACATACTTTCGGATACATCTACATATACATACTTTCAGATACATACACATATATACTTTCGCAGATTCAGACTTTCGTACACAGAAAACAGAAACTATCAACACTAAAGGATAAACAACAATAAATCACAATATTCAGACATACTTAAGAAATATTGCAAAAAACGACACAACTATATCAATATATTTGAGAAAACCATATATACTACGCTATGTGACGAAACAACAATAATAATATTTGTAAGGAATATTATGAACCAACATGAAACAAAACGATAATAATTATATTTTCGAGAAATATTATTACTACAGAAACTTCACAAATGGGTCGTACTTGTTTTCAAAAACATATACACTTGGACAAACTAGTTGAGTGGACAACTAGCATAGATGGACTATTAAGTCATCTACTTACATATAACATTGCGCGTTTAGGACGCCAGCAGGTTCACCAAAGTGGTCTAATTATGGGCGTTGCTGTTAAAATCACCAAAAACATCCGTTTATCACGCAAAACGAGGCAAATAATGTCACCTTAAATATTTCCTTCTTAATTTACTTATGGAATTAGATCTTAATTCATATTTTATGATTCCATAGGGAAATCCAAGATCGGAGGTGAAAGAATCAGAAGAAACAGATGAAAAACGGATAAGATGTGCAGTCTGGAAGCTTGCCGATCGTCATCCGGAACATGCAAAATTCAAACACCTCCAAATTTGGAAAACTTAGTGTCATTAGAAGCGTAACGGAAAAACGAATCCAACGACGCAAGAATCAAGCAAAACGGAGCCCAAACGAAGAAGATACGGACGAACCAAGCAACTGGCATTTGAGAAGTTTTTAGAGGAAAATCAATATTGGCACGATAAAGTAGTTTTGCTACAGATTGCAGTACCAACAAGAACTGATTGTGACACCCGTCAAATTAGGACTATTAATTAGGGCATAATCAAGTTTTAATACATCTAATTAGTTCTGTGTTAGGCTAATTGATGTATCAATTAATATATATTGTTGAATATATACAAGTATGCGATTTGATTAAATCGTACAAGGTTCAAATTGAATGTAATTCGGTTCAATTAAATACGGACGTTGATGAACAATTTTATTAAATAATATAATATTATTTAATAACACAATTATATCCAAAATATTATTTTTATAATATTTCGTATCCATTTCGTATCGTACAAATAAAATTTACACGATTGACATGTAAACGCACAAACAAAACAAAACAATTTAAGTTATATTATATAACTCAAATATTAAGTATTTGGCTAATTACTTCAATGAAAATATTAGATAATTATTCACATTTTAAAATGTACATTTAAATGCGTATTAAATTAATTAAACAATTAAACAATCGGGAAAACGAACATCGCACGGAGCGCAAACACGGGGGACTAAATTTCGGGACACACCCACAAGGGTGGGCCCCATGAAAATCAGCCAAAAGATGGGGTTTCCCCCACCTTCTTCTCATTTCATCATCACCAACATCTTTCTTTTCTCTCTCTCTCCCTTTCTTTTTGCTCTCAAAACACAAACCCCCACCATCTCACTAAATCATCAAATAACACCACAAAACGACCGTAAATCGTATAGCTCGTTTGGAATAAAAGAACCACCACGCAACGATCTACAACTTCATCTTTTTAGAATTTTGATTCGCCACCGCGTAAGTTTCCGACAAAAACCCGAAACTCTCCGATTTCACTCATTTTTACATGATTGTTGTTTATATAAGCTTAAAATGTCCATATAAGGGTTGGGTAAAAGATTTGGGTCGAACGGTGGCCGGAAAACTCGTTTTCGGCCCAAATTCCGGCGAACAGTCGGAAGTGTCGCTAGTGTGCCAAAAACAGTGCTAGCGACACTACCTAAGTGTCGCTATGCCTAAGTGTCGCCCTTATAGCGACAGTACTTAAGTGTCGCTGAATTACTTAACCAGATTTATCTTAGCGACACTCCCTTAGTGACGCAAAAAATTTAGAAGTGTTGCCTATAGCGACACTAATCAAGTGTCGCCCTTCAATTGAAAATCAGAAATCTAGCGACACTCACCAAGTGTCGCCTAACAAGTGCCGCCTGTAGCGACACTCACCTAGTGTCGCCTAACTAGTGTCGCCTATAGCGACACTAGCTTAGTGTCGCCAAAAACAGTGTTTACAACTCATTTTTACTAAGTGTCGAGACCTAAATTTTATCACTTGATTTTTCACCCAAATTCAAGTCCAGATGCGTTTTTCACCAAAGCAAACCAGGGGCCAGCCCCATGAACCCCGCCACAGGTTGCCACCCCTGGAACCCCGCTAACCAGGGGCGCTGCCCCCGGACCCCCGTCACCTAAAAGTTTGTAAACACTTTTAAGTACAACACTTCAAAATCAAAATAATAATATCGAGATTATTATTACAAACAATTACCAAAGGGCCGTACACGTTTTTCAAAACTTAAGTCAATCAACCAAATCGTAGTAATTTGGACAAGTCAAATCAACCAAATCGGGGTAATTTGGACAAACAACTACAAGGGTAGTCTTTTAAGATACCTATTCAATTAATAACCATCGCGCGTATTGAACGCCCTCAAGTTACAAGTCTCCGGACATCAATTCAAAAGCTAATCAATTCAAGTTTATTTCCATAAACACTCAAGGCTCATGTGAGTCTCATGGCCCCTATTTTACTGCTTTTCAATCAGGGGTGTGATATTATTGCTCGTTTTATTTTACAAGTTGAACGCAAGTACAAACCAAATCAAATACTGCATGAGTTACTTCAACTAATCAATTCAAAGCTCTCCATAGCATAGTTTGGTAATACGTAGTAGCGTGAATGTTAGTATATGATATCATATAGGATTGACAATCCTCATCCGGGTTAGCATGCACTAACTGGTTAAACGGATGTATTAGCATTTGGGAAGACGAGTGTAGATTAGGCACTCGTAGGAGGCAACCTCAGTTGGGTTTCCTTAATTGGGCCTGACAACTCAAGTTAAGCTCAGACTATGTGCTCATGATTGTATAACTTTTATTTTGCTTAATTGCATTTTAAATTCAATTATAAATCTTGCGGTTCATACAAATATGTGTTGACATACAAACCTGTGAGCTCACCAGCGTATCGTTGACCCATTTTAGCATGTATCACAGGTACACAGCAATAGGTTGGACTGCCCAAGCAGGAATCATTAGCTCGAGTCAGCATACATACAATCAGAGATTTAATTGCATTATTATATTTTGTATAAAGTAATTATGTGATGTAAATCTCTCAATTTCAGAAACTGAGCTAATGTAAACTTTATTTTGATGTAAACTTATGTTTTATCAATACAAGTTCAAACGACGCATATAGTGGTCGTTCATTATACCTTGTATAACACCCTGCTTTTATAACACGTATATTATAATAATAAACCCAGGAAGCGGTCCCAAAACATTTACAAACCCTATTTACTTATTTAGATATACAACCCACTTACTAAAAACAAGTGTTCAGTTAATTACAAAACATGATCATAGATTTTCAAAACATCAGAGTAGCTAGTATTAGTCAAACATCCTTTCGTATCCGTATTTTCCAATTCAAAGCTAACCAAAATCTGTAAAATATTAAACACAGTGGGATTAGCTCACAGCTAAGTGAATGGAACTGTATCCGACAGTTCAATCTAGAAACAACTAATCTTACAACAATTAAACATAACCAACACAATCAAAGAGGACCGGTGGTTCCTGGTATGCCATCACAAGAACACATTAACCACTGGTATACCATCACAGTGATTTACCGATAGTTTGTATGCTATATTTACTGACTAGGGTTCATCCATCAACTACATGTATAGGAAACCCCGCCAGTCAAACAATAGCCACAAACCCAACCAGCGTTGACCTCTGAATAACCCACATAGTCACATATGCCCAATGGCCAATAATCGCATATTGCGCAATAACTAAACTAATACAAAATATGAACAACCAATAATAAGTATGTTAATCCGTTGTAACCAAATCTGTTACAACTGATTTGAACAGAAGAATACAGTTACCACTCACCGAAGTTACAAGTTCTTCAACTCAGTGGTCTTATATTACTGAGTCTCCTTTTGTTTATCTGAAATTACAACAATTAATACAAGTCAATAATAATCCATAATCAATGCCCATGTTAATCATAATTAACATTAATCTCAATTCACATTATCACATCATATTACCAAGAGTATAACTAAACTCAAGATTATAACATATATTATCAAACTATATTTGGTTTTGAAACATTAATTCTAAGTATTAAATCTTAATACAAAAAGCTGCTGGAACCAACTCATACCCGCCGGCTATGGATAGTACCCGCCGGGTATAAAAGAGAAACCGCCGGGTAAAGCACAAAATAAGGGAACAGAAGTAAAACGCGTTTTAAAGCTCAAATAAACCGCCGGTTAGGGCCATTACCCGCCGGGTTCCCATCAAAACCCGAGTACCCGCCGGCTAGACCTTGAAGCCGCCGGCTTCATAGCCCAGACCAGTGACCTGTGCATCTGTTCAAGCTAAATCCGAATCCAAACCCACAAATAACACCAACTCAGGTCACAAATCAATTACAACTGATAGCTAGCAACCTATAACATCATATATCATCATTTCTATCATCTATTTCACATATAATCACAAACCCTATGATTTCTAGGTAAGTTCTTAAACAACAATAAGAACACTTACAAATCAAAGAGGAAGATGGAATCAAGATGATATTGATGATTGATTTACTCAGCAAATAAGCAAACAACTTTCAGATTTGGTTTCTATTTAACTTGTTCATATATTTAGCTCAAAGTGTATTTGGTTTTTTGCATCAGGAAATAAAATGAAGAATTTGGGAAGGAAATAGAAATTAAGGTCGGCCCTTTAACCGACCTTCATATTACATAGTATAATTTATCCCCATTTCTTAACCTATTGTTTGGAACCCGGAAATACCCGCGAGACAAAGTATTTTATTTTACCATCAACTTTATTTATTTAAAACAAGTAACATTTCATTGGTCACAATAAATCCTGTGACTCTTTTACCCATTGATTTTAAATAACCATTTAAAATCTTAATAAAATACTATTTATTTCTAGACCCCGAAACTGGGTGTTACACCTTGTGTGCTTGATATGTAATTAGTCGCGCCCCGACCCGATTCGCTTCCGCAACCCAAAATTGGGGGTGCGTGTAACACCCCCGAAATTTACTGTTTTGCGGAAGCATAGTTTGGGGTGTTACTAATCAAATATCACAGCACAAAGATAAAGCAAACGACATCTATATGCAACGTTTGTAAATTAGTTACATTCCATAGGTATAATGTTTGAAAACTTAGTGTTTTCGTATACAAAATGTAGTTTCCCCTAGAGTCCACGCGTATAGCGGGAGATTCTGTTACATAATCGTAATATACAAAAGATAATGCTAAGAATCTCCGTTAATGCAGTTGTGTTGAAATCATGCGACTCTAGCTAAAATCCTGGAGTAATCCTACTCCATCCGGGTACCTGAGAAAACATGCTAAAAAGTGTCAATCAAAAGGTTGGTGAATCTCACAGGTTTGTAAGTAATATCAGCTTTGAACACGAGATTTCATCAGTAATGCCCGCAGGCGTAAAATCAGCAATTTCAATCTAGAAATCGTAAACCAGTATTTGCAATCCCGCAAATGTAAGTAAGTAAGTTTATACCGTTGCCATGAGGCTCATAATCGAAGCTTAACCCGTAAGTAATAAGTTTGCTCCCGTGACATGCTCGTAAATGAGCAAGCATCAGTAACGAATAATTAGTCACCCGTTTCTACGTGTAAATCGGTACGTGGCAGCGCTACTGCCCCGGGTGGGGAGGGTCATTTCCCTAATGGATCCATTAACTAGTGTTCGCGCTTAAGTCCATAACTAACGATATATGATGGAGAGACTTCTGTTTGTAAGTAAACTCATGCAATTCCGTTTGGTATAGTAAACAGTTTAGTACTTGTGTTCAAGGAAAAATAGTAGCATGTATCTCCCCCAATAAGATAAAACAGTAAAAGTGGGGCCGTAAGACTCACCTGAGTCTTGTAGTA
The DNA here is from genome assembly GCA_949592205.1 of Helichrysum umbraculigerum. Lineage (NCBI taxonomy): Eukaryota > Viridiplantae > Streptophyta > Magnoliopsida > Asterales > Asteraceae > Helichrysum > Helichrysum umbraculigerum. The sequence goes on from CATIUR010000004.1 coordinate 95,668,138, forward strand.
ATCAGTTGCAATTAGCAAGTAGTAAGTAAAGCAAGTAGGTTCTCTGAACCCGTAACCTTCAAATGCCTAATCATATGAAGTTATGTAAGTATGCGTCTCACGAGACGTTTCGTTACGAATTGTCATAGAAAGTGCTCGGACTTGATAGTCCCGTGCCGTGGGATCTGATCGGATCGCTTGATCGATTGCTATTGCGGAATGATAAACAATCAATATATGAATCACGAACACACAAATCTCTATAACGTTTTCGTATATATTAACACTTGATTATAAACGTTACAATCACAAACACACTCTCGTTCTCTCCTCTCTTCCTCTGAAAACGGCTCACACTCTCACTAATGTCCAACATGCTAACCCTAAAACGAAACTTTAACTCGCTATATATATCAGTATTATTGGACCCTGCGACGTTAGGCCCAACGTCGCAGGCCAGGCCCAATGCGACGTAGCCCATGTCGTCGCAGGCCCAATTACAATGTCACCATTCTATGTATATTTCATTTACAGACTCGAATACACACTCTAAACACTATACATTCGTAGACTAATTGACTTTGACAATTACAATTGTTTGACCAACTGACTGACACACAAAATGCACCAACAAACTCCCCCTTGTCAGCAGCTTGGTCAAATAAGTCTTCAATTAGTCTTCATCAACAAACTCTTCATGTCTTTGACAATCAGAAACTCCCCCTTAGAGATAGCATGGTCTTCCAAGAAATCTTGATGTCCAAATTCATGTGACTGACACAAATTTATCATACAATAAGATCTTCAAACTCAGTGACCATCTCTCAATCATCAGCAGCTTCTCCGATAGAATTATCTTCACAATCTTTGGAGAATAACTGACATCCTTTGCATCTTCAATATTTGACTTTAACAAGATATGTGATGTTTGAAGAAAATAACATAGAAATAAAATCTTTTTGTATTTTTCTTTATAAATGAAAAGTAAAGAACGAAGATTAAAATAACATTGGGGATAGGATTGTTTTAAGTCTGCTTAGGGATCATATCAGGCCAACATGCAATTATTAGGGAATAGTAAGTGTTATCTCGATTACCAGTATAATTGTCCACTTTAAATTTACTTAGCACATTTAATACACCTAGTATAAAAATTATTTCAAGACGATTACTGGTATTGTTTTTCCACTTAAACATGTTACATCCGTATCTGTGAGCTAACCTTTATTGTTAGTATGAATATTAATTTTGAGAAACCTATTATATGATATACTGATAAACTTCAGTAAAACAAACACTGCATATTCACACAAGGTAGAGATTACAAGACCAAGTTTATCTTGGTTTTCTCGTAACATACACTTGATATTTATATTTAGGCATACATCAAACCGACTATGAAGATACTAGTGGCCCCAGATCTGTACTTAGTACAACAGAGGGTCCCTTAGTATGAACATAACAAGTTTGAGACTATTTGCATAACTAATGGATTCAGGTCTGTACGTGAGTACAACAATAGTCACCATTAGTTAGGCGAATAATCATATTATCACTATATGCCCATTTTACATTTACATAATTATGACAGTGTATGATAGTACTTCCATTTATCAATTAAGACTTATGTCATACATCATATAACATTTTTCTCAAAGTAATAAACAAGTTTTATTATTACTTCTTACTCACTCACAAACCGGTGTGTACCATGCCTACCAATACATCATATGATGAAGCTAATGTTTATAAAAGATGTGTTAAATATACCAGATAAACCTACTGACACATCAAACATAAACCTTAAAATTTCCATTTTTATGCATGTCACCCGATGTACTATCATATCCCAAGTTGTTTTACAGACACACAATCCAACATCTTTTCAAGACTTAAGAATCTTGCTATTCACATTTCTGAATTAAATAATCAGAATTTTTAATATTCAGAATTACTCCCCCTGAACAGCAAATTCTTATATCCAATCCAAAAAATACTCCCCTTAAACATTAAACATATTTTTGTATTTTCGCAACATTGCATTTCTTTAATACTAAAAAGTATAAAGAATGGCTGTTGCATTTCTAACAAATAAAAAATAGATAAAAGTTAAATAAGAGTTTCAAAATCACATATCAAGTCAATTCAAATGCCTTTTAGCACTTTTACCACCTCATAACATCGAAAATCTCATCCAATCACAATTCATCATCGCATTCTTCCAACAATATCCACATCCATGCAGTCACTAAAAATGTTAGCTTTCAATAACCTGACTGCACCACCACAAACAATTAAACGTTAGTACTTATGGGATACCCAAGCCTTGATAGACTTGGGTTGTCCATGGTCATCCATAACCAGCACATCAATGAGTTTATGATATTTTAAAAACTCAGAAGATTTCGTTGATGCGTTGTCTGTGGATTTGGGTTTCCAAACCTTTGTAGGTTCAGATGAGTTGTTTTCAACAACGTTGTGCTGTTGAACTTGAGGTTTACTAGGCACAACTTTGTTTACTCTAGCCACGGGTTTTGGAGAAGAGGATGCATATCTTGATATAGGCGAATACGAAGCACGCCTAGAAAACGATTTTGAATAAGAATTCCTAAAGGAGGAAGTTCTTGGCATCCCTCTACCAAACCTATCTAGGGATAATAACCGACAATCCCTAATTATATGTCCCTGTTGACCACAACGAAAACAAGAACGTCTCTCAACATAAGATTGATTCCAATGAGTTCCCTCAAATCGTTTCGGTGGAGGACAATACACAGAAGGTCTATGACCAGGAACATTTGTTGAACATGCACTCTTAGGAGAACATGTTGAAGTAGATGTTCCTGAGGTTGAGTAAGTTGATTTTGAAGGTTTATTCTTTTCAGATTTATCAACTTCAACTTTTGAGGATTCATTGTCAACCTTAGCTTTGCCTTTGCATGTAAAACAATCATCATTTTCAGTTGTAATGATGAAATTTTCAGGTTTGACATTTATTTTCTCAACCTTAATGGTAGACTCTTCAGGTATATCTTCTACCTCAACGACCTCCTCAACACGAACTGGAGGTGTACTATCAGACTTAACAAAAGTAGGCAAGGGATACTCTGTCCGTTTAGTTTTCTCCTTTGCCTGCCTTTTGGGATTGGATGTAGCTTCTTTAGACTTTGTAGCTGACCATGATGAGTAGTCAGCCACAAGTTCTTCGGTGCCTTCCTTAACAGGCTTAGGATAATAGTTAGTGGGAGGTGGATACCCAAGTCCCGCTTTACTTTTATCTGTCCTCATCTTGTCAACCATTTCATCGAAGAGTTTATGAGAATTTGAGAAATTCGTGATTCCCTTTTTAAAATTGTCAGACTCAGACTTTAGCTCAGAAAGTTCTTTATTCAAAAGTTCCATTTCTTTAAGATAGCTATTAATAGCATCCTGTTGGCTAAAAACTTTAGACTTGTATTTTTCAGTGTCTAACTTATAAGCCTCAATTTGTTTTTCATAAAGAAATTCATTAGCTTTCAAAAACTTGTTTGACTCGGTGAGTTTAACAACTTTTTCTCGCAACTCTAAATTGTCATATTGATAATTCTTAAGAGATTCAGTCAATGTTAAACAAGAAACACAGTTTATGGGTACCTTAGGTTCATCATGTACCGCATGTATCTTTGCCAAAAGCTAACTGTGTTGAACCTCTCCTTGAAGTGCACTAAAATCAAACACTCCCTGAGAATACACCGTCATAGCCTGTGATGTTGTATTCTTCTCTGGAGTCGTTGGAGCTGTAGGAGTAGTGAATCCAGATGAAGGATATTTTACTTTCTCACACTCCTTAGCAAAGTGCCCATGAATCTGACAGTTCTTGCATTTCACTTTGCTTTTATTAAAACCAAGACCTGTATCACCATCATCATCCAGGTCTTTTCTACCCGTTCTCTGAAGAAACTTCTTGGTTCTTTGGGTTATCATGGCCATGCTCCATTTGATGTCCATTTGCTCGAGATCATCAGAATCGATCTGTTCAAAGTCTTCCTCAGTAAGCTGTAGAGTACTAGCCTTCTTTGAAAGGAAAGTCTCATAAGAGTTGAGGAAAGCTGCAAAGATTGTAGCATGATCCTCAGTAGCCTTTGAAGGAGCAGTATGAGCAGCATGAGAAGTATCAGAAGCAAATGAAGTGCTAGTAGAAGTAGATGCTGCTGAGTTGGAAGTAGATCTGGAAGTATCATTTAGACTAGGAACTTGAACGTTAGCCTCTGACTTCTTTTCCTTTTGATCGTAAGCCACTATAAGAGCATCCCATAAACTTATAGAAGTTGCTTGATTTTTAAATTCATTAATCACAACTTCTGGCAAGCACTTGGTAATCATCTCATATGCTCTATTGTCTTTATCAAACTCTGCTCGTTCCTTGACGGACATTTGTGCTCTTGATTTAAGCACCCCATCGAGTCTTGGTTGCTCATATCGATCAATGGTGTTAAACCAATTGAACAGATTTGGATCTTTGTAATCAATGAAATTGCATAACTGAATCTTCCAACTCGCAAAATCACTATAAAACAAAGATGTAGAAGGAGGCACTCTGTTACCAAAAGCCATTTACGAATTTTCCCTCCAAAATCGGATTCGAAAATTTCAAAAACCGACAGAGTGTAGCGAAACTTTTCCGACACTAAAATAAAGCTATTCTAAGCCTAAAAACAAAAGTTGAAATTACAAAATTTTCGCGTTTTTCCCGCCAAAATTTCGTCCGAAAACGTCAAAAAATGGCCGGGTAAAATGAAACTTTTTCTAGCCTAAAATTGAACACTTTTAAGACTATGGAAAAAATTTGAAAACACACAAATTTTTCGGAGTTTCCCGCCAAAAAAACTTTTTTTTTTTTTTTTTTTTGTTTTTTTTTTTTTTTTACGAATCTAGAACGAGGTTAATGTCGGAGAAAAATCGCAACGTCGCAACGGTACGTCGCAGAAGTCCGATGACTCAATTAAGAATCGAAAATGCGACGTAGCGTCCTACGTCGCAGTCCAACGTCGCAGAGGCTAGCGACGTCGCAGCCTACGTCGCAATAACCACTTAAGGTCAAAATAACGACGTCGCAGGTAACGTCGCAACTCTACGTCGCAAAATCAGTTACGTCTCACGCGACGTCGCACGTGACGTCGCAGGTGACGTCGCACAGTCGGGCTGCAGCGGCCAAAACCCCAAAAATCGAAAATTTTCGAAACCCTAACGAATTTCGAAAACCGAACGACGAACAAACCCAGAAAAACTCTTCATAAAACGGAATCTTCAAGCCAATCAACCCAGAAACGAAGATTAAACAATAAAACCTTCGCGAATCAAACCGAAAACGTTCTAAAGCACGATCCGAAACCGACGAATCCTTGATTCTACGGCTCTGATACCAGTTGATAGTCCCGTGCCGTGGGATCTGATCGGATCGCTTGATCGATTGCTATTGTGGAATGATAAACAATCAATATATGAATCACGAACACACAAATCTCTATAACGTTTTCGTATATATTAACACTTGATTATAAACGTTACAATCACAAACACACTCTCGTTCTCTCCTCTCTTCCTCTGAAAACGGCTCACACTCTCACTAATGTCCAACATGCTAACCCTAAAACGAAACTTTAACTCGCTATATATATCAGTCCTATTGGACCCTGCGACGTTAGGCCCAACGTCGCAGGCCAGGCCCAATGCGACGTAGCCCATGTCGTCGCAGGCCCAATTACAATGTCACCATTCTATGTATATTTCATTTACAGACTCGAATACACACTCTAAACACTATACATTCGTAGACTAATTGACTTTGACAATTACAATTGTTTGACCAACTGACTGACACACAAAATTCACCAACAGGACTCGAAGGGGTTTCACTCGTTCTTTTCGGCTTAAGGCATCGGCAACTACGTTAGCCTTGCCCGGATGGTATTTGATCTCGCAGTCGTAGTGACTAAGTAACTCAACCCAGCGACGTTGCCTCATGTTTAGATCTTTCTGATCGAATATGTGTTGGAGACTTTTGTGATCGGTAAAGATAGTGCTTTTCGTACCATAGAGATAATGTCTCCAGATTTTCAATGCAAAGACCACAGCACCTAACTCGAGGTCGTGGGTCGTATAGTTTTTCTCGTGAATTTTTAGTTGTCGTGAGGCATAGGCAATGACTTTTTCTCGTTGCATCAACACACAACCAAGTCCTTGGTGTGAGGCATCGCAGTAAACTACGAAATCGTCGGTGCCCTCGGGTAAGGACAAGATTGGTGCACCGCAAAGTTTGTTTTTCAATAGTTGGAAAGCTGACTCTTGTTTATCAGTCCAATCGAACTTCTTATCTTTCTGAGTCAGTGTGGTTAGGGGAACAGCTATTCTTGAAAAGTTTTCGATGAATCGGCGGTAATAACCAGCAAGACCTAAGAATTGTCTCACTTCGGTTGGAGTGGTCGGTGACTCCCAGCCCTTGATTGCTTCAATCTTGGCGGGATCAACATGAATTCCTTGGCTGTCAATCACGTGCCCGAGGAATTGAACGGTTCGAATCCAGAACTCACACTTAGAGAATTTGGCATATAACTCTTCGTGTTTAAGAAGTCCTAGAATGGTTTTCAGATGTTGAGCATGTTCCTGCTCGTTGCGAGAGTAAATCAGGATATCATCGATGAACACAATGACGAATTTTTCAAGATATGGTTTGCACACCCGATTCATAAGGTCCATGAATACGGCCGGTGCGTTGGTCAACCCGAATGGCATCACTTGGAATTCGTAATGCCCATAACGAGTTCGGAAAGCTGTCTTTGGGATATCATTGTCACGGACTCGGAGTTGATGATAACCCGACCGTAGATCAATCTTTGAGTAAACACTCGATCCCTGGAGTTGGTCAAACAGGTCATCGATTCTAGGAAGTGGGTACCGATTCTTTATGGTTAGCTTATTCAGCTCTCGGTAGTCGATACACATGCGGAAAGATCCATCTTTCTTTTTCACGAATAAGACCGGAGCTCCCCAAGGCGAGGAACTTGGTCGAATGAATCCTCTGTCCAGGAGTTCCTGTAGTTGGTTAGACAACTCCTGCATTTCGGATGGTGCTAAACGGTAAGGGGCTCGTGCCACGGGTGCAGCTCCGGGCACAAGTTCGATTTGAAATTCAACTTGTCTAGGTGGCGGAAGTCCGGGCAAGTCTTCAGGAAAGACTTCCGGGAAATCCCGCACGATCGGAACATCCTCAAGTCGCTTCTCCCCCGACTTCTTCTCCTTTACATGTGCGAGGATGGCTTGATACCCTTTTCGTAGATATTTTCTAGTTTTCAGACAAGATACGATGTTCAGATTCCGTCTGCCGGTCTCCCCTTGTAGGACTAAGGTTCCACCGGAGACAAGAGGTATGCGAACGAGTTTGTCATGACAGATGATTTCAGCTCGGTGCCTGGATAACCAATCCATACCGACAATAATATCGAAGCTGCCGATCTCGATAGGGATTAAATCAATGGGAAACGTTTCATTCGTGAGGTTAAGTGTACAGTTGGGTATGATGCTATCAGTCTCAATCAGTTTGCCGTTAGCTAATTCTACAATGTAGTTAGCATCTAAGGTAGTGGGAGTTATATCAAGTAAAGGGCTAAATTTCTCAGAAATGAAGCTTCTATCGGCACCGGTATCAAATAATACAGAAGCAGTAAGGTCGTTGAGAAGGAACGTACCCGTCACGACATTCGGGTCTTGTCTGGCTTCCCCAGCCTTGATAACGAATGATCTGCCGCGAGCAGGGTTGTTGTTGTTTTTCAGCTTTGGGCAATCTTTCTTGAAATGCCCTGTATTTCCGCACCCAAAGCATGCCTTTGGTGCATTAGTGTTGGGGGTAGAAATGTTGGTTCGGCAATCCTTGGCTAGATGCCCGAACCGTTTGCAGTTGGAGCAAGGGCAAGAACCGTCATGATGGCGGCTGCATTTGGAACAGTAAGGCTTGTTCCCGCTGTACCCTTTCTTTTCCGAAGTCCCCGATGAATAAGCCTTAATGTACTCAGGCTTTTTGTTGGAAGTTTGGTGGGATGAGTTGGGGTTTACTTCCCACTTGCGTTTATTGTTTGCAGATGGGGTTGAAGTTGTGCCACGGCGAACAGAATTTGCCGTTAGTTCATGGGCCATACGGATGGCGCTCTGAATAGTACCCGGTTTGGATGAAGTCACCAGGTCCTGTAGTCTCTCGGGAAGTCCATCAACGAATTTCTCGATCCTCTTGTACTCAGGATCGACCATGGTTGGGCACAGGAGTGCCAGTTGATGGAAACGGTTGGTGTATCCGGTGATATCATCACCCTGCATCTTGTGGTTCCAGAATTCCATTTCCAGTTGTTTCAATTCATCCCTGGGGCAGTACTCGCCCCTCAACATTTCTTTTAACTCCTCCCACGGGAGTTGGTAAGCCGTAGCAACACTCACAGTCTGGGCATAAGTGTTCCATCAGGTGAGTGCGGTGTCAGTAAAAGTACTAACGGAGAACTTAACTTTGTCTCCTTCCGCACAGTTGCAGATCAGAAATACGGATTCGACTTTCTCGATCCAGCGTACTAGACCGATAGCTCCCTCAGTACCTGCAAAGTTTAGGGGTTTGCAGTTCTGAAAGTCTTTGTATGAACAGGGTTTAGCAGTAGGGGTTTCAGCGGCATCGCTGTTCCTCGTGGAATTTGGTGGAGTATTCCGAGCCAAGGCTTCAGTAACAGCCTGGGTTATAAGGGAGGTAATCTGGGCATCTGTGTATGGTCTTGTCTTTGGCGGCATGATTCTTCAATAAAAGAAATGAAGATACATAAGATTTTGTAGGAATTTGTAATTGTCATAGATGTACATGTATAAAAGCAGTAATACATAACATCAATATGGAAAATGACAATTTAGGTGAGTTGAAATAACAAGAAATATTTGATGGATAATGCGAGTTCAAAGGTTACATCCTACAGAGATATTACAAAAGGTGTCGGGAATTGTTACATCCGACTAGTTTATAGAATAGCGCTAGATAGTCATTAGATTACGAGACAAAGACTACACTAGTCTTAATGTAGATTAATCTGTTCCATCAGTGCGACAAGGCGGTCCACGGTTTCTGCCAGCCTGTTGGTTTGCCTGGCATTGTCTTCAACTAAGGCCAGTCGTTGTGCTAGTACACGAGAGTGATCCTCAGTCTCCTGTGAACGTTGTTCACATCCCTCTAGTCGGTTTCTTACAAGTTCATCCGCACTAATTCGGCGGTCATTGAATCCTGGATTATGCTTACAGAGAGGCCGGTATCTTCTTGTTCTCGCTGGAGTTGTGATATGTGTTCAAGAGCTTGACGAAGCAAGTAGGTCATTCGGTGTTGTTCCAGTTCAAGATTTTCGAGTCTTTGCTCCTGACGGCGGAATTGGGTAGCCAACACTGGCAACGTGAGATGTGCCGAGTCCTGAGAGTTATGAACATGATAGGGGCTGTTTCGAGGCGACCTTGTGTTCCTCCGGGCTACTCGTGGGTTCCGTGACCCATGTGAGTGAGAGTGTGACGGATTAGGTGGTGTGTTTGCCATTCCTGTGGCAGAATATAAGTAAGACGAGGCTAATATATATACATATATCATATCCAGCCTATTGTCTAGCACGTATCAAGTAATGTTCCGGTTCTCTCGTGGTCAGAGTCAGCTAACGTATCCCCGTTCAACATAATCATTTCAGACCTTACATCATCTTTCCTTAATTGTACATAGTTGATCAGGCTATGTTAAATTAAAGTCGTATGCTGTAATTTCTGAACCAGTCATGTCTAATAAGAGAATACTGCCTAACGGTCATAGTCTAGGCCCACTAAATGCAACCTAGTTCACTATAACCTTAGGCTCTGATACCAATCTGTAACACCCCCGAAATTTACTGTTTTGCGGAAGCATAGTTTTGGGTGTTACTAATCAAATATCACAGCACAAAGATAAAGCAAACGACATCTATATGCAACGTTTGTAAATTAGTTACATTCCAAAGGTATAATGTTTGAAAACTTAGTGTTTTCGTATACAAAATGTAGTTTCCTCTAGAGTCCACGCGTATAGCGGGAGATTCTATTACATAATCGTAATATACAAAAGATAATGCTAAGAATCTCTGTTAATGCAGTTGTGTTGAAATCATGCGACTCTAGCTAAAATCCTGGAGTAATCCTACTCCATCCGGGTACCTGAGAAAACATGCTAAAAAGTGTCAACCAAAAGGTTGGTGAATCTCACAGGTTTGTAAGTAATATCAGCTTTGAACACGAGATTTCATCAGTAATGCCCGCAGGCGTAAAATCAGCAATTTCAATCTAGAAATCGTAAACCAGTATTTGCAATCCCGCAAATGTAAGTAAGTAAGTTTATACCGTTGCCATGAGGCTCATAATCGAAGCTTAACCCGTAAGTAATAAGTTTGCTCCCGTGACATGCTCGTAAATGAGCAAGCATCAGTAACGAATAATTAGTCACCCGTTTCTACGTGTAAATCGGTACGTGGCAGCGCTACTGCCCCGGGTGGGGAGGGTCATTTCCCTAATGGATCCATTAACTAGTGTTCGCGCTTAAGTCCATAACTAACGATATATGATGGAGAGACTTCTGTTTGTAAGTAAACTCATGCAATTCCGTTTGGTATAGTAAACAGTTTAGTACTTGTGTTCAAGGAAAAATAGTAGCATGTATCTCCCCCAATAAGATAAAACAGTAAAAGTGGGGCCGTAAGACTCACCTGAGTCTTGTAGTAATCAGTTGCAATTAGCAAGTAGTAAGTAAAGCAAGTAGGTTCTCTGAACCCGTAACCTTCAAATGCCTAATCATATGAAGTTATGTAAGTATGCGTCTCACGAGACGTTTCGTTTAGTTGTACACAACTAGTATATCCAGTGTTTGTCCGTATGTTTGTAATTGTTTGTTTGTTGGAAAACATGTTTGGCCCGTTGGTGACGGTTCATCAAAATAATTCTAAATTGTTGACTTTGCTACAGTAGATTTGCTACAGTACTGCTACAGTAAAATTTGACTTTTTTTGTACAGTAACTTTGACTTTAAAATTCTGGTTTTCTGTGTTTTTGCGACACAATCTGCGACACAAGGATTTGTATGCGACACAAGGGTTGTGTCGCATGAAGGATGCGACACAATAGTTCTGCGACACAGTGGTTGTGTCGCAAAAAGCTTGCGATGCTAATTCAATAGCGACAGAACGGTTGTGTCGTATTAAATACGACATAGTATGCGACATAGAGTGCGACACAATATTGTGTCGCAAAGGTTACGACACTAAAGGATTGGTACGACACAAGGTGCGACACAAACGGGTTTATGCGACACAGCATGCGACACAAGGCTTGTGTCGCATGTATGAACACCAGCCCAGAAACTTTCGGGTTTCAAGAATTTCCGACCAAAAACGCAAATCTAACCCATTTTTGAGCTATAAAATCGTGTATTCTTCATGTATTAGGTTATATCTAAGTTGTGTACACATCAAAACATCAAAACATTACACCAAATTGAATAGATCTAAGATTTTAGGAATTTCTTACTTTTGCAAATCGAGCTAAATGGAGGATGAGATGATGAAAACGATCTTGATATTCTTGTTCCACTCGTGATGGTGATTCCGAATATGTAATTTTCGTGGGTCGGTTTGTATTCCGAAAATTTGGTGTGGATTTGGTTGAGAGAGTTTGGTTTGTGTGTGTTTTTGTGATAATGAAAAATGAAAGAAAGTGAGTTGGGTGGGGGTTGGGGTTGGCTGATCCAAGGGGCAAGGGAGGGGAAAGTGCTCCCTAAAACTCAATGTTTACTCTGTGTCCTAATCGTTAAATCCTTTGTTTTTAGTATTTTTAACCAAACCGTTATATTTTAAAATGTAACTAGAGTATTTAAATAAAATGTCTTGAAATTAATAATAAAAACATTTGTCGCAATATTTAAATTATTAAGTCGCGTTTATTACGTTTTGTTGCGTTAGTTAAAATGTCGTCGCGATAATATATAGATAATGCTCGTCTGGTTGCGTATTTTATATAACAAAATACATTCTCATTATTTAAGTAAATTTCTGTCACCAACGTCCAAATAACTATGTCGGACTACGTCCGGTTAATTCGCACGATTCATCCGAATCGCGTAAGTACACAATATATATATAAATCACCTTATATATATATACAAATAGAGTCTGCAATTAGTCCTATTACATACTAATTACATCTAGTTACAATTAATTAGGCGTAATTAATTACCCTAATTTAGCAGGTGTTACAGTGCGACACTGATGTTCCTGAATGTCAGTTTTCACAATATTGTATTTATTAAGTTGTTGCATCGTTACATATAAAATGACATATAGTTTCAGTTCTCAATCATGTCTTTTGTAGATCAAAAGCTCACTAGCCAAGTACATGAAATTGTGGGAAGGATAAATGGTAGATTTTAAGTGATATGTCACTAGGAATTAGTTTATCGTAATTCTGATCGAAGCAATATGTAAAACTCCCAACACATATCTAGTTGAAAAATAAGCGACCTATCTTGGTGTAAACCTAGGTTTATGCGCACCGACTTACAAATTCGATCGTTCTTAACACCTAGATGATTTACTTTTTTTTTTTGATTGTGTAACTGATTATTCACGTTGTTTATCTAAAGTATTGAATGTGTAAAATCTAGTGGTTTAAGTATCCAAAGTCACTTGAACATTTACTTTCTTTTCTAGATCTTGATATTTCTTATATTAAGCTCAAGTTAATTATCTTTATGACTTATATCTCTCATTTTCAATTAGTTATACATACTTGGACTATTCACAGTTTTAAAACGTGTTCCATGTGTAGACCTTGCTTTTCAGTAATCCAAAGTGTACTTTACCGAGTTATAGTGTTTCCATAGTTTCTTACATCTACCATGCTTTAGTTAAGTAATTCGGTAAAAGGTACACAATAATTCAATAGTAATTTCTGTGTAATAAACGGTCTTCTTGTAGTTTCTTAATTTATCATGGACTAAGATCATATAACTACTTACCACAATTAGACTTGGTCAATTCCTAATATTTAGGTTGCAGTTACGTGGATAACCGGAAAGGGTGCTCCATAAAACAATCTACGTTCATAAAGTTTAGACAACACAAACGTTTATTATCTCCTATATGTTTAATCAATTAAAATAGTAATCCGCAATGTAATGGTAATTAAGTCTTTATCTTTCGCTTCCATGTTTGTACTACACCTGTCAGTGTTTCCATCTTTATACCATGGACTTGGGCCATCTTTATACCCTGGACTTAGGCGAATTTAGTACTTAGGGATAAGTGCTTGGGAATGCACTCAACTTGGATCTCAAATTTATTGTGTGTACCCAACTAACGGGTAGTGTTTTTAATGTACTTAACCTATTAAAACTCACATTAAACGCATTTTACCTGCAACATATCTACTTGTAACCGGTCACTATTTTTTCATCCTAGTCAGATGCCACCTAGACGACATGTCTCCTACCAGTTTATCTACGTGGATTTATTGAAGATCAATTAGTTTAAACGCCTCTTTTCTTTTTCTTTTTTCTTCTTTGTGGCTACTATTCAAAACCCCATTAGACCATCCGTAACCGTAACACCAGAACGCCACTTTTTCAGCTGCCACATCAGCGCCACATCAGCATCAAACTATAACACCAGAACGCCCCTAATCCATAACACCAGAACGCCACTTTTTTTTTTAAAAATCCGAATTAAACCTTAAATGAAAAAGGGAAAAGAAATTAAAAAAACGCGTGGGACCCACCAAAACGCCAAAAATCGTCCCGTGATTCGAGTGAGTACGCCGCCAGAACGCCGGGCCAGAACGCCGCGTTAGCGGCGTTCTGGCGTTGTGAGGGTGAGAACGCCACGCCACATCAGTGCGTTACGGATGGTCTTACTCAACACAATCATCAACAATGGCAGCTGCAAGAATCATTGCAACAATGGTAACAAAATTAAAATCATAAGCATCAAATATCACCCTCCCATCTATAGTCTGAATGAAGATTATGTTTGTTCATCTTCTATCCTAATTTTGGATAAAACCTTCAGCTTCAACTCCGGCAACAATGTTTGACCGGAGATGACGTAACAACAGTCGAACGCAACAATCGTCACCTTCAACGAGAAACACACACAAGATTGACACGTATCCATCGATCGAATGCTTAAACCCGGAGACATATGTGTAAGTTCACCGATTTAAAACCCAGACTAGTTTTGTACATCAACAACAAAAATATAGATCTACCGAGTGCGTATGTATATTGCCAGAAAAATGGGGAGTTGTCTCGTCTCCGATCAGTTTTGTCGCCGGAGTTGCAGGTTCATCGCCGGAGTTGCAGGTTCTTACCATTGTCTTCTCCGGCGGTCCCGCAATGTTCGTCGGAAACTGGAATCATGAGATAAGTGTAACTAGAATCATGAAATTAGTGTTAATCATTGTCGATTTTGGGTTTCTAATTGGGGTTTTGATCTAATTTTTATTTTGTGGATTATATCGATCTGTAAAATTTGTTTGTTATTTTTGTTGACGATGGTACTACCATGTCTTGACAATGAGTGTTGATGATGCTGAGCGTTAATTCCATAAAATCAATAAATAAAAAATCAGTTAATCCCCTACAAAAATATCCAAAGGTTTTGAGTTGGCATGCCACATATGCAAATAGATTGAAAAAAGTCTATTGGTAACCTGCTAAGCATTCAAGAGGTAAAAAAGTGCATCGAGAAACCATTTTTGAAAGTTAAGACTATTAAAAACACCACTCAGTTAGTTGAATACACACGATAGATATTAGGTCTAAGTGCATTCGCAGATACTTATTCCTAGTACTTATGTTGTTTCACACAATATCATACATATTTCTAATTATTTACATCCCATCAATCACAATAATAAACTACTCATAGATTATGGTAACAAATAAATCACATAAAAGACAATAATGCATATTTAATTAAAACATAAAGCGAGTATGAAGAGGAATATATGTCACCGGGAAAATTCTAAGCAGTGTATTATTACAAATGACTCACTCTCTTGACGCACACCGCTAATTATTCCTAAATACAATAGTTCCTTTTAACTAAACGCACACCACTAAGTCCTACAATCGTTCCTTCTAACTAACCGATTAATCTAGTAATGATTAATCTAACCAATCCTAGAGAGAGAAGTGATAAGTAGTGAGTGGAAGTGTGAATTTTTTGGAGTGTGAGAGTGTGTTGAAAATGGTGAAAAAGTTGGGTATTTATAGGATAATAATCGGGTGGCACATTAGCAATCAGAAAGTACATTAGTTAGTTGTCCGGCCGAACGTGAAACCGGGTCGAAAATGACATCCGGCCGGTACCACCGGTCCACCGGCCAATACCGGTTCACTACAACGACTGGCTGGTCCCTTTGGGCCGGTACCGATCTAGCCCGGGTTTGGTAATTTTCTCGGTTTTCATTCGGTTTTCGTTTTGCGCTCTATCTTCTTTTTTATACATCCGATTCGAATGATTATTTTTGAGTTAAATTTGTTTTGTAAAAACGAAGACTTTGGTTCTGGAAAATCCTTATGGTCAGACTTTGAGCTCGAAAAAGTGAGGTCGTGAGTCTCCGATCTTGAATATGCTCTAAAATCTTCATTTTCAGCCGTTTTGCTTAATTCTTATTGCATTGTCTTTGTTTTTACCTACTTAACAAAATAATACAAGTCAATTCCATATTTAGAGTATTTTTCTAAATATTGGCCTTGAATGGAGGAGATATCGGAGGTAAAAACGTGATATTTTACGCGATATCACATAGTTATACATCACATAATCATCATTTGACGAATGATTTAGAGCCAAACATACAATTAAAGTACATTTTTCATTTGTCTCTGTCCCCACAAAGATCCACCCCGACTCATCCTGATAAGACTTAATGTTTAGTACAAATGAGAATTTGACCATCCATTTTCATCCAAAATATAACATAATATTATCAATTCTATAACTTAAATATTTACAACTTTACAACTCACTTTGTAATGACTCACATGTCTATAAAATATTTGTGATTCCAAAACATTGCATTAACTGACACATTTATTGAACCAGTATGCGAGCCCCCTTCTAATAATTTTAAGGGAAAATTGCATTTTTTGTCCAAGCAGTTTTGCCAATTCGCTGATTTTTTTTAGTGATCGTCCTCCAACTTATCAATTTTCGCAAGTTTTGTATTTTTCTGTTCAAACTAACAAATGGTCCGTTATGTCAAATGACCAGATTACCCTTCTTAAAGAATGGACCCATTTCTTTTTTACTCCCGACTCATCACCTGCTATCTTCTTTCTTCACGTTAACCTACATGTCTAAGGGGGTGTTGGGATAGCTTATTAGAGAGGCTTTTTAGCCTTTTGTGGTATCATAACGCAGAACAGCTATTTGTAAGTGTTTGGATCTGTTTTTTGGGAGAAGCTTATCACTGTTTAAAGGCTAACGCTCCCCCAAACACCCCCTAAAACATTATTATCAAGCATCAAACACAAACTCATAAACAAATCATCATCATTATCAAAACCACAATTTCATCATCAAATTTTATTCATACTTATTCCTTTAATTTAGAACTTTCTTCGTCAATAGTTCAATACACAAACAAAAAATAAAAACCCAAAATCCACACACTAAAAATCAAACTTAAAAACACATTCGGAGTTGGGTATTTGACATCATCGGCGCCGGATCTCCTACGAATTGGTGGAAATCCGGTGACCGGAATTAGGTATTTGACTGGAAACTTCACCAGTTGGAAGGTTGGAATATTTAAAGTTTCAAAATACACTTTCGGAGTTGGGGATTCTCAACCAAAGTTCGCTGATTCGAACTTCGTGGTTGCCGGAATCTTGACGGAGAAGAAGAGTTCTTGTACGAGGTACTGCCTTTGCTCCGATCTCGAGATTCAATTTTGTGTGTGTATTCAGTTTGTGTGTTTCAGTTCATGGATTTATATATTTTATTTCGTCTTTTGGGCATTCGATTTTGCTCCGATCTAGACTTTGATTTTGTGTTTAATTTAGTATTTGTTCGGACTAGTGTTGTGTTATGGGTATTTGCTTGTTTTCTAGTGATTTGGATGTTTATTTGGAGCATAGTTGTTTAAACATAGGTTCAGGAGGGAAAAAGGGGAATATTAGGGTTTTTAAAGACGGTAATTCAAGTTTGAGGAAGAAGATGGTGGTCATTTTTGTTTATTTAACAAAGAAAACTAACTGGATTTGAATGGAAGGACAAAAATTGAAAAATTTGATTAGTCGAAGGACAATTGCTGCGAGAAAAAAAGTAGACGGATAGAATCGGCGAATTGGAAAGACCACTGTCGTGGTGTTGTCAGCACAACGACGGGAGTTTTAATATTTATAATTAGATGGGGGCCTAAACCTCCGTACTACCTACTGGTATTGGGTACGAATACCTGATACGAGTATGCGGTAAGGATGATCTAGGGTCGTTCCCTACAACGGTAGAATTGAAACGAAGCTCATTCCGATAAACTAGTTATCAAGCTAGGGTTTGAATAAGTGGATAGGTAATTATTTTTAGGCTTTTATCTATTTAAACTACTGAAACTAATAAAACATAAAACTAAAGGGAGACTAGTGTACGTAACACTTAAGGATAACAAAGACTCGGTTCACCATGATTTAGGATAGTGTGTTACTAGGATGACGATTATTTGGGGACATATTCAGGTAACAAGCAGATAGACTATAGGTGTAAACACTAAGACCCTACTTCTTTAGACCGGTTCTAAATTAGTATTTCAGTGAGTACCTAGGCTATCGTGAGTCTGATCTGATCAAGTTGCTCAACCCCCAACACTGCCCATGTGACGGAACAATGACCCTTTGCTCAACTACCCTGTTACACAACAATCACTACTATACAAACCAGTATAGACCACCCCTAATAGACTACGAAAATGGTGAAAATCACGTTAAACCCGTGATCCATTTGCAAAACTTCGCACGTTTTTACTTTCCTTTCCATTGTCCACGGTTCAAAGATTTGGCGGAACACGGATCTATCTTTAAAGCCGTGGTCCATTTCTTTGTAAACACAAACCACAGTTACATTTGACGAGGGGGTGGTCCATTTTCTATGGCGGTCCACGGTTCCTAAATATAAACAGTAGGCAACTGAATCCAAGTACGGACTTTATATAACAAACCGTGGTCCTTTCGAAAATGTTATATAGTAAACAAATTGATTACCAGATTGTACCGCGATCATATGTAAGCACCTGTGGGCCATGGGCCGAGATGTAAGTTGTTTACATGAATACGGACTGTATTGAATTAATTTTAGACCCATATAAAAATACATGAGAGTTTTTATTTTGTTGCAACACAGTATGATAGTTGAACATTATCAACTCCCTTATATGAGAAGTGATAAATACAACACCCAAATTAATTAATACAACACGTTGTACAATAGTTAAAGCAAACAGTGCAAGTATATAATATCACAACTTTGGTGTAGGAATTAATTTGTGTGTTGTATTTATCAACTCCCTTATATGATATTTCATTTCCAAAACAAAAATCAAATTAAAAAATTTATTTATCATCCCTAGGACAATAAACTAATTAATTTACTATAAATATACACATGCACATAAGGTCACTTTTGCATTCAAATTAACATCCAATGTCTAAATACTGAGATCCCAAATACTAGTTATTTTCTGTCCCCATTATAAAAAATGGAAAAATATAATGTAGTTTTATTTTTGTCATTTAGACATAAAAGTATCAACACTCTCTTATCAACCACGATTTCCCTGTTTAAATCCTTCCGAAGTTGTTTCATACCTTTCTGGTTTATGTTTAAAAACCTCATTGGTAAGATTATGAACCAGAAGGCCTTTGCACATATGATACATCAAAGGAAGAAAAAGAAATGCGGAGATGGAACCAAAGCGATTTACTATGAAGAGGTTGAAAGCTATCAATGCACATTTTTCTCGGTATGATGACGGTTATGATTTTAGCACAAGATCGGCTGTTAATCATCTAAATATCTTACGATCCCTTCGAGTTCCAAACGTGTAGTACAATCAAATCCTTATGAACTCATACGAATAGTAAGATATATCTTCAACGGACTTCAGTGATGCTAGCACACTTCACTTTGCTCGTGAAAAATATGTTTGATGAATTTTTGGTTCGATTGTATATCATTGTACTGTGTGTTCCATTGTATTTTAAATGGTAATTAATTTTTAGTCTACCTTTTCCAAAAAACAATTACATCTAAGTCAATAAAGTGGCAGAAGATCGATTAAATGTTTTTATAAGAATTACCATAACTGCCATATGTTAGAGCATCCACACCAAAGAGGCAAAGATTTTTAATTTCTAATTGGTACATAGAACAAATGTATCAACCACGGTTCTCTATAGTGAACCGTGGTCTACACATTCATTAGATATGTGTATATTTAATTCGTTCTGTGGTATATTTAATTATTTATGGTAGAACGTAACATGCATTAGATATGGTTAGGTATATATATAACTAGTGTATAACCCGTGCGATGCACGGCAACATTATTGTTACGTTATAGTAGATGGGAAGGTTTCGTAAAACTTGATAAAAATGTTCGTATATTTAAATAAATGATTCAACGATATGAGTTTTTCGGTTCTCTTATCAAATGAATAAGCCAAAAATATAATCCTTCATTAGCATCAACAACTCATATATGGTCATAGAATAGTACTATATAGATATATAAGTAGCATTCTCAAGACATGCACTTACAATTCTTTTATAACATCTCCAAAAAAAATTGTTTCTACATGCACTTACAATTCTTTTATAACATCTCCAAAAAAAGTTGTGTCTACTTGATCTCTCCAAAAGTACATAAGCATAAATCATTAGATGAATTATTGTGGATTACCTTAGTACATGAAACAATAGCTAATTGGATTACAAGATGATTTGAAACATGATATGCAACAAATCAGTGATATTAGGTTATTGAAATAAAAGATATTGTCCTTCAAGTAATATAAAAGTAATATAAGGAGAACACTATCATTGAAAAAAAGAAACGTATATGTCTATATATTGGATTGCACCACTAAAAATTTAAAATAATAATCTTAAACTTCATGAAAAAAGTGGTATTTTAGAACAGTATAGTAAACTATTGAGTAGAAATATCGCACACTTAACAAGTTAATAAAAATGATGAGGTTCAGAGGAGAAGGTATTATTTGAGGAGAAGGAGGAGAAGAATTTTTAAATTTTCATTTTTACCCCCTCCACATTTTTAATAGTGTACACTACTCCTTCCTACTTTCTTCCTACCCACCCCTCCCCTCCACCACCCACCACCCACCACCACCCACCACCACCCACCACTAGCTGCTGCCACCCGCCGTCACTCGCTGCCGCCGCCACCGGTTGTTGGAAAAAAAATTCGATTTTTTTTTAATTTTTAAAAAAAAAATTCATAATTTTTTTTTCCAATTTTTTTGCACATATTATCACTTTGTACTGCATTTTATTATTTTTATTGCATTTTGTATATATGTTTAGTAGATATTATTCGTTTTTACTGCATTTTTGTATTTTACACATAATTCTTTTGATTTGTTTACTGCATTTTATTTATACACCTCAATCTTATATATATTGTTTGTTTTTTACTGCATTTTAAGTTATACATAATATATTTTTTACTGCATTTTGTTAAAATTACACTGCATTTTATTATTATTCACTGCATTTTGCATATATTTTATATATTACATATTGTTTATTTTTTACTGCATTTTATATTATACATATGATCCGTTTTTACTGCATTTTGTATGAAAGTATAATACATACTACTGTTTTTACTGCATTTTGCATATATTTATTTAGTACACATTGTTCGTTTTACTGCATTTTATATTATATATAATCTATTTGTACCGCATTTTGTTTTTTTACTTGCATTTTGTTATTTTCACTGCATTTTATATTATACATAATATATTTGTACGGCATTTTGTTATTTTCACTGCATTTTATTATTTTTGCTGCATTTTTCATATATTTCATTCATTATATATTGTTTGTTATTCACTGCATTTTGTATTTTACATATTATCGATTTGTACTGCATTTTGTATTTTACATATTATCTATTTGTGTTGCATTTTGTATTAAAGTATAATACATATTGTTGTTTTTATTGCATTTTGCATATACATCATTTAGGACATATTGTTCTTTTTTATTGCATTTTTAGATTATATATATAATCCATTTGTACGATATTTTGTTGACGTCGGATATAGAAGATGCGGTAAAATATATAAAAGTTTTAGTTAATTAACAATAATATACAAAATGCAGTGAAAAAAACGTATAGTTTTACTAAAAATGCAGTAGGAAAAGGAATACTATATCTAATAAAAGATTTATGGGAAAAAAAATTTGAAAAAAAAAAAATTTTGAATTTTTTTTTTTCCGGCGGCTAGCGGCAGTCAGGTGGTGGCAGCAAGTGGTGGGGGTGGTGGGGTGGGGGTATGTGAGGTTGGAGGAAGAAGAAGGTAGGAGGGGGAAGAAAATAAAGTGGAAGGGTTAAAATGTAAAAGTCTAAATAGTGGAAGGGGTGTGGAGTGAAAATTAATGTTATGTTTTTTTTTGTTAACTAATACCCTTATTTTTTAAAGTAATTACAAAATTGCCACACTTTTTAACCATTGATCCAACCCAAAAGATCTTCCAATGGCCACAAATAAAACTTCTCCTCCTTCTCCTCATATGATCCATTCCCGTATGATCCCCAATCATATTAGTAAAGAGCAATTAAGATTTGATTCAAGAAAATGAAGATAAATAGTAACAATAAAAGAATTATATATGACACGTAATGTTAATAAATCTCATGAATTCTAAGCTTTATGACTGAGATAAATAAGAAAATATTTTACTAGTGTGCAATAATGTAACAACTAGTTTTTTTTGACGTGGCAACTGCTTTCTTTTGCCTTAACTTTTTTTACCTTTATTTTTTCTTTCTAAATGAACATATTATTTGAATTAAAATTTGTGACTTCGAGAATTGTGTATTTTAATGCATTTTGTGGTTGCACCATTTGTATAATTGTGTATAAGTTAAGTTTTTCCTCTTATTTTCTTTCATTTATCCCCATAGAGAAATTAAGTAGAGAAATAATTTTAGTCGTAAGTTTTTTTATTTTTGTTATTTTTTTTAATTTGGTAATTAAAAAATCTTTATCTTTGTTTAAAGAGGCTCGCAAGAACATTAAGTACTTTCACTAAAAGATAACTAATCTTAAATTTCTTCAATTACTACTTAAAGGTGTTTGGATTCCATATTATCAAAATCAATTTTCTAATTGTGATGGAAAAACTAAAGTTGAAAGCAGATGACTATACATCAAAACTTTATTTAGCTTTATGTTTATTTATATGCATATACAATTTTGATCACGATGGATCTCATGTACAACACATTACATGTTTACTAAGGTTGGATTTGTTGTTGCACTTGTTGTTGAGTTTCAACAGCATCAGTGTTGCACTTGTTGCACTTGATAGCCGGATTACTAACACCGCAGAAACAAGTACAATGACACATAGCTGGACGATTGCTTGGGCAATTCATATGCGTGCAATCCGAGTCACTTTTACATGTACAAGGCCCGCGGGCATCCGTAACTTGGGCGAAGTTAATCATACCTATACCAAATTACAACGGATTATAATTATTCCAAATTTAATATCAATATTCATGAACATGATAAAAGAGACGATTAATTCACCTGAAGCAAAAACCAAAAATAGAAGGAAAAGTGCCATTTGCAATAGACTTTGTGTGACCCTTTTGTAATAGAACTCGAATGATATAAATTTTACCTGCCCCTTTAAATAGGCCAACAAAAGCACTTGATTTTGTTGTGAAGTTAGACATAAATAGAAAAATGATATTAGATATAGGTAAAATTAAATTGGTCATTAATTAGTTTAGGTGATAAAACTTTTCTATATTTGGGTGTCGTGAAGAAAACAAAAAATATATGTTTAATATTAAAAGAATAGAAAATAATTAGTATAGTAAATTTATGAAGAGTATTATTACAAAGCTAATAAATATTTAAATAATAACAAGATATAATAAAGAAAACATGCCTTTGGCCAATTTCATTCCATCCGGCTGATTTGACAACTTTCACACGTCCTTGCTTTTATCACATTTGCGAATACTTGAACTTTGATGTGTGTTTTAGGGTTTTGATTTTTGGGAAATTTTAACCGTCCGTATATATTTGTCTTTGATCTAGAAAATATTATGAAGAAAATAATTAGAAAGGAGTTGAAATGGTAATATATTTGTCTTTGATCCAGCGATTGATTGTGAGTGTTAATCACAAGCAATAAATAGTAGCGTTTGATCTAATAATATTTACGTAATATCGTTATCGTATTCGTTAATGGTGATTGTACGTATTCGAGGATTCCGTACTCGAATACCTGAGTATTAACCTCGTTATCGATCCACAAGAACGGGACTTAGAATTGGTATCAGAGCATTTATCGTGTTTACAGTTTAGTTCGAGGTTATTATCGACAAAACGAATTGATCGATCGAGTTTTGTTTGCATTTTGAGTGATTGGTTGTTTCTGTTCTATTACAATCGACGTTGTTTTAAGCTTTGGGTTTTTATTTTTTGTTCGCAAAGTTGGTTTTGAACATCCATTTCGAATACAGTTTTCTGGGGTTTCTTAGTAAGTTCGGCGAAATTAAGTTTGTGTTTAATGAACTAGTTGACAACATATTTGACTCAGCGAACTTGAAGACCACAAACTATAGCGAACTTGCTTAATTTGGACTGGACCGGAACGATTTTATTACAAACATATTAAGTTAAAGGCCCAACAATTCACCCCAAATAACTTAATCTTCAGTAAAGCCCAACGAACTTATAAGAGTGTGCGAACTAGTAGGTTTGACCGAACTTGTGTTATTGACCAGGTTTGTCCGAACTTAAACTTTTAAAGCCCAATGAACTTAAAATAGGACCAGAAAAGTTAAACTTAAACAGGCCCAACAAACATGTTGGTTATTCACTGAACGAACTTGTTTTGGACTTAGCAAAGTTGTGATGACCAAGTTGACCGAACTTGTTGTGTTGACCTAAGTTGACTGAATTTGTTGACCACATATTTTGGCAAATTTTAATACTACTAAATTAAAATGTCTAGCTTAAACTGAATGCTTGAGATGGATCATGAGGTCGGAAAAACTAATTCTCTACCAAAGCTATTAAAAATTGAAGACTACTTTTGGTGGAAAGAAAGGTTTGAATCATACTGTCGTTTCCATGACATTAAAATGTGGATATGTATAGAAGTTGGTTACGTTCCACCTACTGAGCATGTCGATGGAAAGAACATAGTTTATTCTTATTCGAACATGAAGGAAGAAGATAAACGGATGTACGAGGCTGAAAACAGAGCCTTGTCATATATCAAAATGTGTCTTCCTCAAGAGATCTTACATACTTTCAGGATCTACATGACTTCTAGAAAACTGTAGGAGGCTCTGGAAAGGAGATGTGAAGGTAATCCTCAGGTGAAGAAGGGGAAGACTAAACTGCTAAAGAAATAGTTTGTTGTGTTCCGCTTTATCAAAGGGGAAGACTTAGAAGATATCATCACCTGCTATTATCATATAATGACCGCGCTAGAAAATCATGAGGTAACTTATAATGAACCCGAAAAGTTTGATAAGCTTTTAGATGCCCTACCTTCAAAGTGGGAAATGTATTCACTGATGTTGAGGAACGTTGAAACTAAGTATGCCACTTTGACTCTCGACGATGTTATTGGCAAGTTAAGGGCATACAAATTCGGACTACAGAAGAAGGACTTAGCAACTGATCAGGTTCAGGATCCTGGAGTTTATTATGGAAAGTCATCTTCTGGTAGTACCTCAACTGGTGGCACTAGTGCTTTCTTCTCACGAACTACTGAGGAGAGTATTGGAGTTGTAAATGAAGGGGTCTGTCTGATATCAAAAGGTGAAGAAAAAGGAAAAAGTACATCAATAGGGAAGTCCACTCAGAAACATAAGAAAATGCCAATGAGTGTGAACTCTGCTGAGGAACAATTATCAGTACTTGCATCCTTTGTTGCCTCGTATGAAAACTACATCCAGGGCAAGATCAATGATCCAGCATTATTTGATGAGGATTATGACCAACTTGACCATGATGATTTTGAAAAAATGGATCTTTAGTGGCAACTTGCTATTGTGTCTAAAAGAGTGAAGACTGTCATGAATAGGACATGTAGGAAGCTTGTTGGTGGGAAGGTTAGTTTCGACAAATCTAAAGTAAGATGTTATAACTGTCAAGGTTTGGTACATTTTGCACGAGAATGTCAGAGATCTAAGAGAGATCAAAATACACCTCAGGGTTGTCAAAGCTTCCAGGGTTTTGCACAAAGTAATCAGGGTTCTAGAAACAACTTGAGCTCCAAGGCTTTGGTAATTTAGCAGATGGATGGTTCTTACGACTGGAGTGCACATTCTGATGAAACTGGAAATTCTGCTCAGGCTTTTATGGCTGAAGTAAATGAAAATGAGAAAGTAGAGCAGAATACTGAGGAAGAAAATGATGCAAAGGATGAGGTGCTGACATTGGACCATACATGAAGGATCAGCACTGAGGACTTTATTGCTAACATGGCCGACTTGCACACAAATAAAGAAAATGAATGTCTCCATTTACGTACAATTATGAATATGTGTCAGTTATTTACAGAATAGAAAGAACAACTCAAAGTACTAGCAGAATCAAGTTCATCAATGTCAGCTCAAATTGATTGTTTAAAGAGTGAAAATGTTTATTCAAAAGGGAGCAAATCTGAATTGATAAATAAAATTAAATCTAATGCAAAAGACATAACAACTTTGAAAGACACTGTGAAAGAAAAGACTTAAAAGATTGATATTATCTATGAACATATAGAAGATTTAACTAAACAAGTGTAAGCAAAGTATAAAGAATTAGCCGATGCCAAAGTTAAAATAGTCGAGTTAAATCAAAAATTTGAACAGTATCGGAATTCATCTTTTAACTTTGTCAAACATTATAAGCTCTCAAAGGAGTAGTAAAGATGTGACAGGTTTGGGATACTCCGAACTACCCCCACTTATTAATTCTAAGTACTCCTCCTTACCGAATGAAAATGAGTTGAGTGATAAAAATTATTCTACTGCCCCTCCCCTGAGTGAACTTTCTGAGGTAAATGAGCCAGAGAAGGTTCAGTCTTCCACATCTGATAAGACAACAGTTTTAATTGAATCAACTGATAAAAGTTCGAAAGAGGATTTTAAAGCACCTCCACAAAATTTTCACAAACATGTACGTTTTGTGTCAAGTGGAGTTTTTGTTGGTTAAAATAAAGTTGAGTCAGGTGTAAAGGAAAATGAAAAATTAAAAGAGAAGACTGAACAAACTCCGACTCAAGACCAGAAAATCTCAAAGGCTTTCTCAAAGAAAGAGATTGAGAAAACGTCTCAATTTAAATGCCACGAAAAGGAGCACGTGGCTTCTTGTTGTCCAACCAAGAAAACTAAGGCAACTCCCAAAGAGGTAAAAAAAGAACATTGTTGTGCTACGGTTGTTACGTAACAACAACAGTGGGGGTAGTTTTAAATTTATAGAGCTGGGGTAATCCTAAGCTATATACTACTTTCAGCCCTAATTAGATTACTAGGGTAGTAAGCGGTATGTTGACTCAGATGTCGTTCTTACACTACAATGAGCATGGGATGTTAGGACGTCTAATTACCTTTTGTAATTTAGCTAGGGTTTAAACTAGGATAGATTTGGTTTTGGTTTTATAACCAATCTACGAAATTAAAAGTAAATAAAGGAAAAGGGGGGGATCGTACGGAGGCTCGAAGAACAATGGATACACAAGTATTTACTATGATATCGGTATATGCTTTTGGTGAGTAGTTATGGGGGTTAAGGCTACTAGTTATGATGACTAATCCAGTGAGTGATTGGAATCCTTAATTAATACAAAGTATTGTACCTACAACCTTTTCGCGGCTTCCATGTATATGTACTCAACCAACGGGTGTCTCCAACACTATACCGAGTACTTGGACGTTTTACGGTTTTTCCGTGGCATTAATTAAAGTTCCATATTACTCTCTGGACATCCTATATTTCCAAATGAAGTATAACTACGATCCTATTAGATATCTAACTTAAAGGTCTCTACAATCAGATACATAATATGTCACATGGATAGCAATTATAGAGTGTCAGATACACCGGAAGTTCTCTCAAATGAACTGATCAATTCAATTGACAGCTATCCTCGAATCCTGTTCCCCAATCTCTGACGTCATAGATGTCGGTATCATGGCATGAATTGTTGAATGAACAATAACATGAACATGAATTATCTAGCGGAACAGGTTGGGATAGCCGGTCTAACGATCAGTTGAATTGTTCATCATTAATCATATAAATCATCATAACTATTACATACACATTAATCTACTGTATAAAGTTAATTTGTATTCGAAAACCCTAATCATGCAGTTACAGATAGTAATCATGGAGATAGTTCTAGCAAGCAGCATTCCTAAGGTAACAATCAAACAAAAACATGCAATTGAAAGGCACAGAAACAACTACTCCTAATTCATACATTTCTAGTATAACCAAATGATCGGATCATAAAAATCCCGAAAGGTCTCTCAAAGATATCTATTATATAAGCATGAATCTAACCTATCTCTAAGCCTATGCTCCGTATCTCTTATGATATGTTTCAATCTAGAGAATACAGCCATGTCGAGTTCAAATGCTTCATCATACATAGAATAGGTAGAGGACGTACCACTAATAACTGGTCATGTTTTACCAGGAAGTTTCTAACCACAACATAAGTTGGATAGGTAAACAATGGAGATTCAACTCATAGATTTAAATACAACTTAAATTCATACAGGCAGAGTAACGGCATGTTATTAAATCATAACTACTCAAGCATAACCTTTATCATAGAAAACACAGATTTGTCTAACCTAGCATGGCATCTCTAGTAAGCAGTATAACGCAAACATAACACAAACACATCATATTTACGAAATAAAGACGAGAGATATAATTAAAACCTGAATAAGTATTACTGACATATATTCGCTACACCAAGGTCTTGGAGTGACTCCGTACAAATGCTACAACTACCGCTACGCTAAACTAGCTCTTCTACTAGCTTAATTCTAGAGAGAGAAAATTAGAGAGAGAAACTAGAGAGAGAGAGGGAGTGTGTGAGAGAGAAAGTGAAAGAAAGAAAATGAAGTGAAGTGTGAAAAATGGTGTATAGAAATGAGGTGAGGAGGCCATCTACTTATAGGCTCATCAAGGATGTAAGTGTACAAGCCCACAAGGAACCTCTATAAATTAATAAGGTTGGGACCGGGATATTTTATTAATTTAGCGAGATATTATTATATCAATAAATTAATAAATTATTAATTTAAAGAGTTGGCTTATATTCGTGAGCAACTCTCAAATTAATGCATCGACAACAACTCTTCACAACTTTTTGTTGCAATACGAGAATACAATGCCTCAACTCTTATGTGCAATGATGAGATTTAAAGATGAACTCAACATAGATTTGAAGTTCACAAAAAAACAAGTGATTATAGATTCATTTTTTACTAGACAATCCTAAAATTTTGGAATATTTTAGTAATTATTATTTTATTATTTTATCGATTGGGATCCAATTTTGTATTGGTCCCAAGTTGGGACCGGACAAATTATTAATTTTACCGAGGTTATTAATTTATTGAGTATTAAATTATAGAGGTTCTACTGTACAAGCAAGCAAGGCGAGAGAAGAGCACACGGCCCCCCCAGGCCGTACACGGCCCTATACAGGCCGTACACGGTCTTGTATAGGCCGTATACTGCTCTGTATAGGCCGTGTACGGCCATGGGTGTGGCAGTGTGTTTTCTTCGGCTTTTTCTCGTTGCTTCGGACGGCCGTATCTCCTTCGTTTCTCGCCCGTTTGACTTGATTCTTTCGCCCACGATCTCGTAATTCTGTTACGCTCATAATGATACTAATTTGGTATATTTTGGAGGTGTATAGCCCAGGCATGTGCAAAATACTTCTCATGGTCTTCGGTTGTGTAGTTCGTCTTGTATTTTTCTCATCCTTGCTCCATCTTGAGCTTTCCTTATATCCACATTCTCATATGGGATTAGTGCAGGGAAATGCTCCTAACTTTAGACCGATCTCTATAGTGTGTATCCAACTTCCAATTTAGTTTATTGTGTGTATCAATCTTCCAATATTGGTCTATTGTATGTATCCGACTGACGTGGCACCCCTTTTTGATGATGTGTCAATGACATGTCAGCTGACATGGTGAATTATATAGTTGATACATCATCAAATAAGTCAACGGATACACACAATAGACCAAACTAAAAGATAGATACGCACAATAGATTAAAATGAAGTTCGGTACACACTATAGAGATAGAGTAAAAGTTAAGTGCATTTCCCTGCACTAAACCTTCTCGTAATCTCCATAGCTACAAAATAAGATAGTTGTGAAGCCATGGTATGGAGTTTATAGTAGATTTGAAATGTGGCTCAATTTGGTGCCCATTTCATCGTATTTTCAACCCTTTTCGTATAGTTTTGAAAAGTCCATCAAGTTTTCACATTTATAACAAAATGTGATGAATCATGATGTTTTAAAGATGTTTTTGTTATAAAAGGCCTAAATATGGGGTAAATAATGTAGGTAAAAATGTGACTTTTTATGTTACATAAAACAGTCACCTGTTCAAGCAACTACAAATGTTGCTAGTACAAGTACTCCTCACAAAACATTTGAGAGAAGTACAAGTACTAAACCAGGGTTGGGACTACACCAGATTTTCAAAACCACAACTTGTAAACCTTCACCAGAGAGGTGGACCAAGGAATAGTTCTCCAACTTTCAATGGTCAATCTCAATATAACCAGTTTGCTCATAGATGGAGTCATACACCACAAAGGTACAAAACACCGGGTAGAACCTACAACCATTTTCTAAGTGGTTCTACTAATCAAAATCAAGGGGGTAAATTATAGGAATTATAATAATTCAATTAATCAACCAAGAGTTCAACAGAACTCGGGGTTTCAGTCCCAATGACCAGTGTTTCAGAGAGTTTCACAAAACTCTCCTATTTAAAGACACACTAGCATAAGCCATCAACAAGTGATGCCAATTCTAAAGTATCCAAGTCACCTAAAAGGAGAGATGTATATCTTAAGGAATTCACATTTGTTGATGAGGAGGGACGATCCAAGACCGTGATGGCTTGGGTCCCCCGAGACAACTAATTGTGTTTTATTGTTTTTATTCAGGAGCAGTCTAAGGAAGCTGAGAACAGTTGGTATGTTGACAGCGGATGCTCTAGGTACATTACTAGAGAAAAGAGTCTATTGCAAGATTTTAAAGGTGATTTGAAAGGACATGTAAACTTCGCAGGTAAGAAAGGAGGAACTATTTCAGGAAGAGGAACAGTCACCAACGTGAAGATAACTCTCGAGAATATGAACTACGTTGAATAGCTGGTTCACAATTTGATGAGTGTTTCTCAGATTTGTGATAAAGGGAACTCTGTACACTTCACAGATACTGAGTACCAGATTCTCAAACCGGGTTTTGTCATTCTAGAAGAATGGATAATGATGAGGGCTACAAGAAAGAGAGATATTTATGTCATGGACATGAATGTTGCCACATTTATAACACTTCTTATTTGCATAATTGGCCTTTTTGTCCTTCTTTGGTTTAAGTTGCTGAGCTGACACTAACTCACAACTTTTCTTGCTAATGTTTACCTCTTGTTTCTTTCACTTAAGGTCACTGATAAGATTTTTATCAGTGACTGAAACAGTTTCAGAGAGGTTACTGATAATCTCTTTATCATCAGTGATTGTTTTGGTGAGATTTAGATTAGCCAATGAGTTATTGTTGTTCAACATTTTTACTTCACCAACAATCTTTGGTATGTCAGAATGATCAGTGACCAAATTGCTTGTTGTGAAATAGTTTGGTTTTGGCTCACTGAAGATTGACATTAGTTCAAACACAACTTCTGAAAAGATTCCATCAGAATCAAAGATTGGATCAACTTTTGTTGAATCAGCGAGAGAAGCAGCATATTCATAATCACCTCTCAAAATAGCTCTAGCTTGCTTTGGGATTTGATTACTAATACATTGATTTACTCTCACTGTAGACTTACACCATGACTCCATGACTTTCTTAAGTTGTAAAAACTTTGTTTCAAATTTTACTTTCTCTTGAATACATACTTGATTTGCATGTATTTGAGCATCAAGATGTTGTTTTAAATTCTTTAAATTCATCATGTTTTCATTTTGATCATGGAGTTTAGATTTTAAGTCACTGATCTCATGATTCTGCTTTCTTTGAATGTCATGAGCATTTGACATTTCAACTATCAAAGATTCAAAGACATTATTCTTTTCAGTAGCTGAATATGATTTAAAACAATGTACCTTGTAGAGAGTTTCGGGATCCCATCCAGATGCTGAACATTTGTGAGCTACTTCTTTGATATCCTCATGAAAAGCAGCGTCATCAGCCATCAAGCAGTAATCCTTATCTAAACAGATCATTGCTTCTTCTTCTTCATCAGATGATGAGGATGAGTCAGAGTCACTGAATGAACCTTCTTCAGCGACAAAACCTTTACCCTTCTTCTTTCCAGATTTGGACATTACCTTCAGCTTCTTGTACTTTGCTTTGTTCTTGTTGTACTTGTCATTTCTAAAGCTTGGATTTGATTCAGGGAGTGGGTTGATTGACTTAGATCTACAGTCAGCAGTGAAATGATCAGGTTTGCCACACTTGTAGCAATCACCTTTTGATTTGAAATTATCAGATGATGGAGCACCAGCGAATCTTTTTGATCTGGTATTCCTTCTGAAATTTGCAACCATCATTGCCATGTCTCTTTCTAGCTTCTCTAGACCCTCATCATACTCATACTCTGACTGTTCTTCAGCTCCTTCACCTTCTTCATCAGCTATCAGCGACTTCGAGCTTAGCTTTGAGACTTTTGATTTCTGTCTCTGATCAATTTCATCAAGCTCAGCTACAAGGGCATTCGAGATCTTTTGACTTCCAAGTGTTGCACTAATATGCTCACTTTGATCAGCTTGCTTTTCAAACTGCTCCCAGTTGAGTAAGATACCATAGACTTGAGCAAGATTCAGCATTGTATAATCATTCTGTCTTGTGCAGGTAGCAATGGTTCCCCAGATTTGTCTCGGTAAAAGTTCCAGAAACTTTTCAACAACAAACCTCTGTTTTTTGCCTATACCAGCCTTTTCCATTTTGTTCATCAGTGACTGATATCTGGTATAAGTAGAAGATAAAGACTCGTTGGGTTCCATTGCGAACAACTCATACTGGCGAGTGAGATTTACTTCCCTGCAGCGAATAATATCAGGATTACCAATATATATATTCCTTAGGGTGTCCCACATATCTTTGGCAGTTTTGCAAAGCCTAATTGATTCAAACACTTAATCAGGAAGTGCCATTCCTATGTAGATTTTAGCTTGTTTATCTAACCTTATTAACCTCTTGTCCTCATCTGACCATTATTCCTATGTCTTGGGCACAACCACTTCTGGTATAGCCGGAGTAGTTGCTGTGGCAGCAACAGCAGGAATAATAGTGGTAGGAATATGAGGACCATTGGTTATAATGTTACAGAGATGATCATCAACAAGATCCAAAAACATCATCATCCGGGATAATCATGTCTCAATCCTAGAGGGATCAAATGCTGGAGGTTTGGTAGTAGAACCATTTCCCTTTTGATACTCAGAGTCGACACAACTGTACTTTACTGATTCCATTGCAGATCTGGTTAATTATTTTAAACCAACTCTGCTTTGATACCAATTGAGAGTCCCTGAATCACTATTGCTTAGTGATTTGGAATGTCAATAAGTAAAGTTTAATTGTAGAAGGGGGGTTGAATACAATTAAAAACTTTTTCTGATTTTATCTAAGTTAACTTATCAAGTTTTTAATCGAATTAACACAAACGAAGTATGATGAATATTAAACAGAGATAAACAAAAATGCAATAATAGCTGAACTGTAAATCTTATAAATTATAAAACTCACTGAGTGTTGATTGCGGAATAGACTAGCCAAAGCTAATCTAAATCAAACACTTAAGCTAATTATTACCAATGAGATGAACAGTAGTGGACAAACACGCTAACTATTCACTCGCTGATCGCTGGTACGTGCTTAGACAGACTACTCACTGACAGACAAGTGATTAACACGTACACAATGGCAAGTTTCTAAGTACAATGTACTACTCTATATATACTACAAATATCCCGTAAATATCTCCTATAAAATAGGATCTTGGAATGACACGTGTAGCTGCTTGATTGGCTTGATCACTGATGAACCGACATTCTGCGGGTCCCAATTCTGTTACCGCAAATATCTCTTCTTCCTTAACACCAATCACTTGCTGCCACGTAATTCTTCAGATATTTCAAGTACGAGGAACACTTGCTGACATACATATGAAGAGCGACTTGTACCTGTAAAGAAACTTTATTGATATAGTCACTGAAGATGTAATAATCCTCCTCACTCACTGCGAGCTATCATGCTCTTGTAGAATGACTTGAATTATATATCTTCAACAACTAGCTTTTATTAGGGCAGTGACTTTTGCCTTTATTCACTTGAAGAAGTAAAACTCTCGCTGCTAGTCTTGAAGTCAGCGACACACCAAGTTGAGTTTAAAACTTCCTCAGCAGATCAGTTTCCTTAAGTAGCATGAACAGCGAGCAACGAGTACATACTTTAGCAACAGAAGCTTTGACTTAATCATTTCCTTCATCGAGTTTGATATCATTGAGTTGGTCAGCGACCAGTGACTCAACACTTTTCATACAGTCGTATTGCTTATTTTGACTTATTTAGAGTATAATTTTCTTGTCATTTGGTTGGATATCATCATTTGATGATTCAATTAATCACTTATATCTCTGCTTTCTTAAATCCCGTCTGGTTCACCAATATTCAAATCTGGTAGCTGATCACCAACTTCCTTTAGATTTCTTCTTATTTTATACTTGAAAAGTGGGTCATGCTCTTGCGTGTGGCAATACTATAGTTCTCAATACAATTGAACATACTCCATTGACCACTCTTATTGCTGTAATTTGTTCCTTGAGGTAGCATAAACTTTCGCAACGTGTACAATATTTTGGTAACTCTCTTTTTCTTTAGTGCAAAAATATTATTTCTTTGTCTACATGTTAAATGGGGTAGACTTGTCTTCTCTTGGTGTTCTTATTATAGTTTCAGGGTATGATCTGATTGATGGTGCAACACGTTCTAGCAATATGGATGTTGATAAGGTAAGTAAGTAACTAATATTTTAATTCTTATACCATGCCCATAAGCAGAGGTTGAAATTTGGACCCATTTACTTATGAGTGGATTGTTGCCAACGTGTTGTGTTTCATATTTAATTGGCCAAATAATAAAGTGATAAGCATCAAATAGATAGTATATTTTATATTAATTTATCCTTATATTTTTATACATTTTATTGCATTTATATGATTTTAGATACTTATTTTGTTAATAATTGCATAAATGTATTTTAATTGAAGAATGAAGAAAAAAGAACAAGAACGAGACCAGAACTGAAGAATTAAAGCACTTAAAGAAATTAAGATTAAAGACCTTGAAGAAATGAAGACTAAAAGAGTTAAAATAAGGAATTGGGCCAAGAAAACAAAGAAGTCCGGTTATGAAGATTGAGAGTCCAAAAGTTAAGCCCAAGCCTGAAAATGGAATATTCTGGAATTAACATTCAACCGGCGGTTGGATTAACCAACCGGCGGTTGAGCTTTAGGGTTTAAGGCGGTGCAGACACGTGGAGTTGGACCCGGAAACAAATTACTTCAACCGGCGGTTGAAGTATCCAACCGGCGGTTGGGAGGTCGGTTTTTAAAACTATAAATAGAGGCTCAATTTAGCTTAAACGATATACGATTCAAGAATACTAAAACCGAAAGTTAGGGTTTTAGGACGACTTAAGGTGCGATTTTGGAGGCAAAGGAGCTAGGGTTTGAAGGTTTTTAACCCTAGGAAAACTGATTTGCTAATTGGTTCGGTTTCTTTATCCTTGTAACTTTATTAATCTTTTGGGTTATTTTGGATATTGTTTATTTGAATTAATTGTTTATTAGGTTTTCATTATGAATGTTTAAATGTATGTTTATTAGATTTATTATATGAATTATATGTTTATGTTGGAACTATATTATTGAATGCTTATTATACAAGAATTGTCTGTGTTATATTAATATTGATAACAGTTAATTGATTTATATAGATAGCTTTACTAATCTTGTGAGTTTTATAAATTAATTAATGATTGTCAATTATTAATGTTAAGTAACATTGTAATTCAACCTAATCTTGGAATTATATTAATAAACTGCTGATAGATCTTAATAAATAGTAATACTTTACTTAATCTTTGGGAGTGTTGCTATATGAAAATTATCTTAATCTTTGTGATTTTCTACCTTAGTAATTCACCAATAATAATAGCCAACAAAGCAAATAGACATAAGTTGATATAATAAGTTTAATAAATAATTGTTTAAATAGTTATAATCTTCTATCCAATTGAGTATACTTAAGTTGTTTCCTAGAACTTATCTATTAGAATCTGTATCAAAAAATAATAAATATAAATATGTTCGTTCGGAACTAAAACGTCCCCCTTATCTTGTAGATTATTGTAAATTGGATCCTTGTATTTAATTGTATTATAATTGTAAATATCTGTAGTAGAATAAATAGATAATTAGTTATAAATAAGAATATCGTTTCTTGTGTTCCTTGTGTTCCTTGTGTTCGAATTTGGACTTACTTATTAAGCTATATTACATGAACGGGTTAATCTTGCCTGAATTGTGTGATAGTATTATTTAGTATTTCCTTAATTAAACTTGTTATTATAATTGCCTATACTTTTCCACACATCAAGTTTTTGGCGCCGCTGCCGGGGAACACTTAACTGGTTGAACTTTTGTTTTACCGGGGGAGCGGTGTATTTTATTTTAAAACTAATTATTTTACCTGTATTATTTTTATCTCTGATACTTTGTAAAATCATTAAGAAATATCGGCTCACCCATTGAGAATACTGACAAAAACAAAGGTATAAGGAGAGTAAAGCCCTACCTCATTGATTTATCATATAAGAGGTAAGGTGCTTCTCAAAAGAAATAGGTTTTTAATAAGCTTTGCGCTGACCTGTTTCTCCGCTTTTGTGTACTATCAAAGGAGCTACCGAGATCTTTTTGACTAGCAATGTAAAGGAAATAAAATTAAAAATTGTATATTAAGTTACTTAGATTAAAATAGGACTAGATAAGTAATCTGAACTATGTGTTATTCTTTGTGCACAGAAAAATTAACTGTTATTAGAATGGAGTCGATGCAAATGGACTTTGGAAATGAGAATATTGATTTCAAGGATATAGAGATAGATGACCATTCTTTTGAACCAAACAAGAAGATCAAGCTATCTAATGAAGAAGAAGACTATGAATCACCACCTGTAGTTTCAAATAAGGATGATATGTTTCACTATTTAGAGTATCATGAAGATGAGCTTAGGTTTATTATGGAACTCATACACAAATCCACTTTAGAGTATACTGATTACCAGAAAGAGTTGATTAGGAAAATGGAAGAAGAATTCGATGCTTGGGTTATATCTAATGAGACTAGAGATACAGATGATTTCATAAACTATGTAGATGAGTTAAAGTATGATATTGTGAGCGAGCATGAGATGGTAGATCCAACAATTTATGAAGAGCAGTTGTTGAAGTATACATATGTGCATGAAACATTTGAGAAGTCTTTGTTTCCTTATTCTGATAAACAAAGAGAAATGTTAAGAGAGCTTAAGGAGATAATAGAGCATGCTACTTGGAACTTGAGTAACATGGCTGGCATATGTTTACTTGAAAACTTTCAAGATTTCTTCAATTCGATAAAGGCTAGAGAACATATTGGTTCTGGAAAAATTTTCATTGATTGTACGGTTGAATTTTATGTCCAAGAATTTGTTGATGAATTTTACTAAGGAGAATGTGACGAAAGAATGCGTATAATTCCTGAGTACTTTTCTGATGAACCAATGGCAAACTTGGTCACATATGCTAAAATGGAGTTGCATCTAGCTTACAATGGAGTTCATTATAATCAAAGAAATAACCTTTTTCATTTAGGATTATCTGAAGTTTACTATCAGTTGGTAGATACTTTTAGGTATTCTGGGATTACAACGGAGCATCAAGAAGGATACTATAGGAGAATTTTAAAAGACATAGGAAAAGCAGTGAGAACTCATAACACATATGAGTATCATGATATACATTTAGGTTTCTATGGGTTAATGGATTCATTGAGACATAATCATGTGGAACGAGAGACAAGGGTTGAATCTAATTACATGGTTACTGATGAAGAAGGAAGAATAGCTAAGAAAGTTAAAAGGGTAGCTGACAGACTCATAGAAGTAGAAAATGCTGAAAGGATTCATCATGAAAGTTTTTCTGAATATGCTTCACCAATACCCGAGATAACTAATAAGATCTATTTGCACTTTCGAAGAATTTATCCTGAGAACTTTGGAAGACCTGTTAATGGGAATTAGGCTTAAACCTCATTTCTGAAGATCATTTGCAACCTCTTCATTTTTAATAATTAGTTAAATTTTTTCTAATTTTTGTTTTAGTTTTTTAATTGTTTAGGATTTGAATGTTATTTGGATATTTAAAGTTTAATGTTTTTAGTTTTGTGGTTGATTAATATGAATTTTATTGTTTTCAGAATTATATGATTATCTCATCTTTATTTGTATTAGCTACACAAATGATAGGAATTTTAAGTATTTAGAATTGATTTTTTACACGAATTGCAATAGTGATAAAAATTATTTTCATAAAATACTTAGAAGAGATTATAATAATAAGTTTTGGAATTATGCTTAACATTGCTTACAAGATTGCAGATATACAAAATATAATATTTTTGGTGACAAAAAGATTGAAACAATATTTGGAATTCGATAAAGTCGACAATTGAATTTCCAAACGGTGGATGAGTCGACACAATCACCGATTGAAAAATCTATGTATACCAAGTTTATTTTACAGTTATGGCTACCAGGAGACAGGTAGGACATGCATTATTAGACAGGGAGGATTTCCAGCTACATCCTTTCCTACGTTTTGAGCATGAGTCGATTACACCTGAGAAGAGAGCAGAGTACGCTGATGGATTACTAGAGCATATTGCTCAGCCGGTAGAGACACCGGATGTTTTGGATTCGACAGTTATGGAGAGAGTTATAGATCCACGCAGAGAGAGCGAGACTCGGGATGCTACTTTGAGGAGGCTTATGACTCAGAGTTATCTGTTACCATCAGGTGATGTTGGTTTTGTTTCTATGGCTTGGATTCGATTATTTCAGATTCGGGAGATTATTTATAGGGAGCTTGTGATTGAGTTTTATACTACCCTTAGGTTTGATAGTGTTTCTAGACAGTTTGACCAGCCTTCGATTTTCTTTTATTTGGGAGGTCAGCCTAGGACCATGAGTTTGATTGAGTTTGGGGTAGCTGTGGGGCTCTATACACAAGATGAGCTCCACAACCATTCTTTTGGGGATCATTTGATTGCAGGTATGGTTGTTCAGTATTCATCTGTTGAGATTGCTGCATATTGGAGAGATTTGGCTATTGTTGATTATGGAGAGAGGGCACCTTCTGATATATATATATGAGGAGTCCGGTTCATAGACTTTTGCATAGACTGTTAGCATATTCTATTTGTGGTAGGCACACTGGACCTGAGAAGGTCTATCAGCCCGATTTCTTTTATTTGCATACTATGATTCAGGGGACGCTGATCAATGTTCCCTGGAGATTAGTTCATTGGATGACGACTGGGGCGACAGGACATAGGAGGACCAGTAGTTTATGTGGAGGGCAGAATGTTACTAGGTTAGCTCATTATTATCAGATGGGAGCTGCTGATTTTTTGACTTGTACACCAGTTACACCTGGGATGTCCTTGCTAGGCGAGGACAAGTTGATAGAGTTAGGTATTATTCAGGAGGGTGTACAGGAGGGAGTTTTGTTATGGACACCAGAGGTTGCACCTGGACAGCAGCCTGTGCAGAGAGCTAGATTGAGAGGATCCCCTGTTCCACCAGCAGCAGTTATACCACCAGTACCGGAGATACCAGAGATTGATTTGCCAGTAGGTAGAGGTAGAGGTCGTGGTTGAGGTGATTTGTATGATGATATTTAGCAGAGACTGGAGAGGATTGAGATAGGACATAGTAGGAGATTGGATACGATTGATAGGAGGTTTGCCAGGATGGAGCAGAGGTTTGATAGATATGAGAGAGAGAGTTTTCGTAGATCTGATTATCAGTTTGGATTGTTACAGCAGCTGTTGAGAGATAGGTCTATCAAGTTTCAGCCATATATTCCTTTTGTTGATGATGGAGCTGGACCTTCAAGACAGCCAGGGCAGGAGGATTCAGATGATGATTAGATTCTGTTGGATACATTTGATACATTTATATTTGGGATGACTGTACTTATTATTATGTTTACTTTTCACGTTTATTATATTTATTATGCTAATATGGTTATTTATTTGTGATAGCATTAGACTGGCAGTAAGTTCAGCACTTTATTTATAAAGTTCTTACTTATCTTATTAATTTTGAACTTTGTGGGTGTGTTCACTGGAAACCCTCACGAGACTATAACTCGTCCACTTGGGATACCGAGGGGTTTAAAGGCTTATTGCATATGCTAAATGCAATCGTGATTAACTACGAAAGTGTGGATGTTGTATATTATTTTTCAAGAGATGAAGGAATCAACCAAGAAGATTTTTCTTAGCTGATGATGAAATTTATAATTTCAGTCAGGGGAGTTTTTCTGTTCTATTTTTCTTTCCCTTACTCACTTTTGTTTATCATTTTTATACAATGAGGGCATTGTATAATTTAAGTGTGGGGATAGGGTTCGTAAGAAAAAGAATTTCTTTAATTAAACATTTATTTCTTTGTCTACATGTTAAATGGGGTAGACTTGTCTTCTCTTGGTGTTCTTATTATAGTTTCAGGGTATGATCTGATTGATGGTGCAACACGTTCTAGCAATATGGATGTTGATAAGGTAAGTAAGTAACTAATATTTCAATTCTTATACCATGCCCATAAGCAGAGGTTGAAATTTGGACCCATTTACTTATGAGTGGATTGTTGCCAACGTGTTGTGTTTCATATTTAATTGGCCAAATAATAAAGTGATAAGCATCAAATAGATAGTATATTTTATATTAATTTATCCTTATATTTTTATACATTTTATTGCATTTATATGATTTTAGATACTTATTTTGTTAATAATTGCATAAATGTATTTTAATTGAAGAATGAAGAAAAAAGAACAAGAACGAGACCAGAACTGAAGAATTAAAGCACTTAAAGAAATTAAGATTAAAGACCTTGAAGAAATGAAGACTAAAAGAGTTAAAATAAAGAATTGGGCAAAGAAAACAAAGAAGTCCGGTTATGAAGATTGAGAGTCCAAAAGTTAAGCCCAAGCCTAAAAATGGAATATTCTGGAATTAACATTCAACCGGCGGTTGGAATAACCAACCGGCGGTTGAGCTTTAGGGTTTAAGGCGGTGCAGACACGTGGAGTTGGACCCGGAAACAAATTACTTCAACCTGCGGTTGGAGTATCCAACCGGCGGTTGGGAGGTCGGTTTTTAAAACTATAAATAGAGGCTCAATTTAGCTTAAACGATATACGATTCAAGAATAATAAAACCGAAAGTTAGGGTTTTAGGACGACTTAAGGTGCGATTTTGGAGGCAAAGGAGCTAGGGTTTGAAGGTTTTTAACCCTAGGAAAAGCTGGTTTGCTAATTGGTTCGGTTTCTTTATCCTTGTAACTTTATTAATCTTTTGGGTTATTTTGGATATTGTTTATTTGAATTAATTGTTTATTAGGTTTTCATTATGAATGTTTAAATGTATGTTTATTAGATTTATTATATGAATTATATATTATGTTGGAACTATATTATTGAATGCTTATTATACAAGAATTGTCTGTGTTATATTAATATTGATAACAGTTAATTGATTTATATAGATAGCTTTACTAATCTTGTGAGTTTTATAAATTAATTAATGATTGTCAATTATTAATGTTAAGTAACATTGTAATTCAACATAATCTTGGAATTGTATTAATAAACTGCTGATAGATCTTAATAAATAGTAATACTTTACTTAATCTTTGGGAGTGTTGCTATATGAAAATTATCTTAATCTTTGTGATTTTCTACCTTAGTAATTCACCAATAATAATAGCCAACAAAGCAAATAGACATAAGTTGATATAATAAGTTTAATAAATAATTGTTTAAATAGTTATAATCTTCTATCCGATTGAGTATACTTAAGTTGTTTCCTAGAACTTATCTATTAGAATCTGTATCAAAAAAATATAAATGTAAATATGTTAGTTCGGAACTAAAACGTCCCCCTTATCTTGTAGATTATTGTAAATTGGATCCTTGTATTTAATTGTATTATAATTGTAAATATCTGTAGTAGAATAAATAGATAATTAGTTATAAATAAGAATAACGTTTCTTGTGTTCCTTGTGTTCGAATTTGGACTTACTTATTAAGCTATATTACATGAACGGGCTAATCTTGCCTGAATTGTGTGATAGTATTATTTAGTATTTCCTTAATTAAACTTGTTATTATAATTTCGTATACTTTTCCACACATCATAAAGGTATAGTGTAAAAGGAAACAACTCAAAAGGTTCAGAAATGGCCCATAGTGCACCTGTACAAAAAATTGTCTTGAATAAGTTTACTCGATGAGTTTGATTTTACTTGATAACTTTCTTAATCATATTTAGAACTCTAAGTACGTAGCCACGTATACAAGAATTACAATTTTTTGGATGAAAAGTGTTTTGGGTCAACTGATGCTTCAATTCATCCATTTGCTTACAAGATTAGCTGAAACAAGTAAAATTGTATGAAGATTGGCTGCCAAAAGAAATATCAAGACTGACTTAAGAGCTTGGAGGGAAAGAACCTTTAATATGTCTATAAGGATGTCGGTGTCGATAGATGAGAGATTTAATGTGAATGAAAACGTGCATCCTTCTGGACAGATCCCGAAATGTATGAGCTCAGATTGTTTAATCATTATAGATTGGATCATTGGGGTTCAAACACCACCTACTTTCCTGAATATTACCTAAGTGAACATTGAAAATAGTAATGTAATGGGAAGGGTCTTCAGTGAAGGAGACATAAATGTTTTATTTTTGTTTACGTTTATGCTATGTGTTATGCGTATGATAATATTACTGTAGCCTTTAACGTTGATTTATTTTTTGTTTGTGAAGGTGGCAACATGGGTTGGGTGGGGCAGATTACGGGTTATATGATGAAGGGTTATTTTTCATTATTGGCCGAAACCGGTTTGATGGGGTTGACGTCCAAACCAATTTCTAATATGATTATGAAAACATAGAGTGATTCATAAGAAAGTATACATGTCATTTAGTAATCATATATACACAAAGAGTGCTGCATTTTTTTAATTGTATTAATTCCTGCACGTAGATTGCTCAAATATTTTATGTGTATTCATTTCCTTGAAAAACAATGTTGTGTGACTGAATGGTGGACCTAAATAATAATATATTGATTTTATATAATGGACTCTTGTCATAGAAATGGAAGCCTCCATAATTCATTAATTTGTCTTTTGGGCAACCACAACAAAGGGGTGAAGTCGCGGGCTACACCAACATCGTATTATGCTTTTATAATTCACATACAAACTTTATAAGAATTCACAATGAATCTACCGTACAAAAAAATAACCTAGCTATAAAAGTAGACTTTAGAAACAATCATAATCATACTGAGAAACAAAGTATTATTTATTTTGCCTTTTACAGCGTATCAACAAATGTATTTATTATTCTCTCTTAGAGAAATATTAATTCATTCTACTACATCTCAAAACACTCATCACATTCATGTTTCTTATATGCGAATCTAAAAATTATTTTTTA
The DNA here is from genome assembly GCA_949592205.1 of Helichrysum umbraculigerum. Taxonomy (NCBI): domain Eukaryota; kingdom Viridiplantae; phylum Streptophyta; class Magnoliopsida; order Asterales; family Asteraceae; genus Helichrysum; species Helichrysum umbraculigerum. The sequence continues at coordinate 95,711,564 of CATIUR010000004.1, forward strand.
ATACAAGTGACATACACAACAATAAAGGCTATAGAAGACGGCAATAATTGCAATTTAAAGTGGCGCTTCATTGTTTTTCACCACTTTTGTTTATAAATCATGTTTAATCTCGCGAATCCGCGGGTTATAAGCTAATGTACCTCTGCCTAGTGCTGCAACAACGCAAACAAGGAATCAGTTATGCTTCATCATCTATAATGCAAAACACGACAAACAGACGCACCACAACACCCCCACACAGTCTTAGAAAAAAAGCCACTTTTGAATATAGTAAAGAGTCATTTTGTTGATGTATTTATCATACGGTAAGATTGTGCCCACTGTAATATTTGTACTTGCCTATATCCTGGGGAATTGTAGCATCTTATCAGTGTACACAATACTGAATGACCTTTATATGTAGAAACAGATTCATCACATGGATGTTTTACATCTCGTGCCCAAAGTGGGTAATCCATCCATCTATAATCCCATTCATAATTCCTAAACCCAGGATTAGAGAGAGAGAGAGAGAGAGAGAGAGAGAGAGAGAGAGAGTGCGAAAGCGCGCATTATATCTCATACTTACAAGCATTTAGATTTCAATTATTATAGCAAATTTAACAATCTAGATGTAGTCTATTTCTAATTGACCATGTTCAGCTCATCAATCAAACTTTATTGATCTTCATTACTCCACTTAGCCAAAAAGATAGAATATTTTGAAAAGAATAAATAAGAGAAAGAAATAAAGCAGTTAAACAGATCTTGATGACTATGGATCTCAAATATCCCTAAAAATATACAACTAAGTAACAGACTATGTCTCGAATAATGACTGACATCCTCCAGGCTATGTGTGTTTTAAAACATTTCAATAAATAGGATTAAAAAAAAAAAAAAAGATAAAAAGAAATAAAGCTAGTGGGCCCCATCGGACCCCTCCGATTTTGTCTGAATACCAAAGAAACAAAAGAGAAGAAGCAACCGAAGAAGTGGTGTTGGTTTGGAAGGGTTTCATCGGTTTACATCCGATAAAACCATTGACATTGGTCTTAATTATACATTTCTATTTTTGAAAATAGATAATTAATTTGGGACTTTCAAAATGGAAAATGTAAATTATAAATATGAGATGGATGAAGTATTTAATTACTAGCGTTTTTTATACCTCATTTCAAACTATCCCACTTAAAAAGATATCGAATCCAAGTTCGTTCGGTAATCCACCAATGTACATTGCTTTTCATGTTTCCACTCTTTTATTTCTTATATTATTATAGGGGAAGGTTATTGTAGAATCATTTCTTATCGTAGGAACCGTATGAACGATTTTTTTCTCGTTTAAATTAAAAATATGTACACGTTTTGCAAATAAAATTATACAAAAATTATTAAAATTTTATCCTCTTTAATATTAGATCGATTAAAAAAATATAAATAAAATATGATACACAAATTTAAGTTATGTATCATGTCGCACCCCCAAAACACGTGGCAGCGGAAGTAGGAGGTGTCACGAGGGCGCCGACCAAATTAAATATCACAACACAAAGATTAAAGCAAACGACCTCTATATGAGACGTTTGAAAATTTTACATTACCATACTTCAAATGTTTACAAAATATCTGGAGTTCGCATTAACCGTTAAGAGATTTCTAATACATTACTGATTATACAAAATACAGCTAAATGCAATCTAGTCTCTTGATGTTTGAAAACAATGCGACTCGAGTTAAGCTTTCCTGAAGCTTCCTACTGCGGCGGGTTACCTGAGAAATACATACTAAAAGGTCAACATAAAGTTGGTGAGTTCATAGGTTTAAACAGTTATCAAAGCCTAGGTATGAATCACAAGATTTGTTTGTCTATTAAACAAGTTAATAAAAGTTATACTATTGCAATGAGTCTCATAGTTCGAGCTTAACGTTGTTTGCCTCCGGTAAGTGCCTAATCCATAACACTTCTGATTCACAAATATTACTGCGCCCGTGGGTCGGCTAGAGCGACTAGCCCGGACGGGAATTGTCAGTTCCCGATAGATCTATCCAATAACATTCACGCATATATTAACGAACTATGATGGGTAGAGGGCTTAGGGATTATTTTCGGGTCTCATGCAATCCGTATAAAAGTTGTTTACAGTACCTGTGATCATAAAAACAGTTATAAAACAGTTGTATGTATTCTCACCCCTGAGTATAAAAACAGTAAAAAGGGGCTATGAAACTCACCTTAGATTAGCAAGTAGCAAGCAAATATCAAATAAGCAAGCAAAGTCCAAAGCGCAACCTTCTAACGTCCTAAACGTATAAGGTTGTGTAAGTAGATGTCTTATAAGACCATCTATAGCGATTGTATAAGTGGGGGTTAATGTCCACTTAAGCCAATCGTGTAGGTGGAGGGTTAATGTCCACCTAGAGCTAGTTCATCAACTAGTATGTCCAAATAAGTTGTTCAAGTTCGTTTCTTAAAAACGTGTACGACCCGTTGGTGAAAGTTTGTAATAATAATTCATTTAGACATTATTATTAAGTTTGTTTTGCTGTAAACTATTCATTAGTACATATCGTGTGTTGCAAACCGATTATTTTGGTTTGTATAAGTCTTAAACCGTAGGTCAAAGTTGGTCAAAACTGGTCAAACTTGGTCAAACTGGTCAAACCTGTCAAAGTTGGTCAAACCTGGTCAAACCTGGTCAAACTGGTCAAAGTTGGTCAAACCTGGTCAAAGTTGGTCAAATTTGGTCAAACCTGGTCAAACTGGTCAAATCAGGTCAAACCTGGTCAAACTGGTCAAGGTTGGTCAAACTAGTCAAATTGTAGCATCACTAGCAAAATGTAGCAACACTAGTAATTGTGGCATCACTAGGTTAGTGTCTCTACTTGAGACTTAGGATATTTTCAGAAATTGTAGCATCACTAGCAAAATGTAGCAACACTAGTAAATGTGGCATCACTAGGTTAATGTCTCTACTTGAGACTTAGGATATTTGGTTCAAGTGTTCTAAGTGTCGGTTTCTAATTCGGGAAGCTTTCTAAGTTTAGTTTTTGGTCCAAGTTACTAACTAAGTCACCCAAACCCATATTTGTTACCACTTTCCAAAAATAGTAAGTTTTGTCGTTTTTAGAAACCGAGTCGTTTTTGTTGACTTGGTCAAACTTACTCGGTTTGACCCGAAACTTTCCCAAATCCCTTGGATACGTTTAAAAAGTCCCAAAAAGTCCTTATTTCTATTTATAATATACCCGAAAGTGTCGGTTTTTAAAATGTAACTTTAAAGCTTCAAAATCTCACATTTTTCGGTTTTATCGGTTTGGTTCAACATTTATTTTACACACTTTCTGGTCAAAATCAGTTCTCACAAAAATTACTTATGAATCCTCTATGTTTCTAGTGTCTAACATAATTTTTCTAGCCATTACAAGGGTCATCTAAGTATACGAATAAAATCCACAAAAGTTCATATCTCAGATTCTGATTTTACACAGGTCAGTCCTACAAATCGATTTCTTGGGAAAAACACGTAAGGATCTGGTAGAAACGTAAAACATGAAAGTTGTAGATCTTTTCAAGTCGAAGATTTCAAAAAAAACATTCGTCTTCTAACTCTCAATATTTGATTTTATACGAATTTTTCTTTGTGACTGTGTTTTTGAGACAGATTTCATGCATGTTAAAGTTTGTGTTATAAAAACGAATTTTAACAACAATCTTGGACATATTCATGTTAGATGAACATTATAACATCTAAATCAGTATATTAAAAGTGGGGAGAAGGTTCCTTACAAAGAGATGATGATGGGAAGGGGATGAGAAACTTGTGAGCTTGAATCTTCCTTGAAAATCTTGAGAAATGGCTAAGTATTTGAGTGGTGGTTTATGGTGGTGGAATGGTAGATTGTGGTGGTTTTAGGTGATGGTTTAAGGGCTGAGTTCTCTGGAAATAGAGAGAGGATTAGAGAGAAAACTTGGTGATTTTTTTTTGAAAGAGAAATGATGGAAATGATCAAACTTGCATGATATCTCAATGGGTGAAATAAAAAGTGTAATGATTCATTTTTTCATGTAAAATGGTTGGGTGGGGGGTGGGTGGTCGATTTTTAGTGGGCCCCATAAGGGATGGCTGAGTTTTTGATTTAATTCCAAGTTGTGATTACGTATTTAGATCGTTTAATCGTTATTTGTGTTAAAACGTTAAATCGCGTAACGTTATTTTGAGTCTTTAAATTAACGATATATTTGAGATTATTTTTCGTTGAAGTATTGTTAAAATACTTTGTTTTGAGTTACCGAAATATTTATCGAGTTCCGTTTCGTTGCCGAATGCGATTCGCGCGTTTTCGTTGCGTTTGAGATGTTTTAGCCAAAACGTCTAGGTTTTTCGTGTATTAATTCAACAAAATAATAATGTATGATAAATGACTTCTAACAATAGATTCAAGTTATTTATAGAATTGTTTTCACCAACGTCGTATTTTGTGTCGGAATCCGTCCGATTGTTTTGCACAATTTCACCAAATTGCGTAAGTGTAATTACAACTAATTACATAAGCGTAATATAATCAATTACGGGAGTGTATATTCACACAATATATACAAATAGTTACAAGTAATTACAAGTATTTAGCCTAATACTAAACTAAACACACGTAATTAGGGTTTTTAGCAGGTTAATCAGTAACCCTAAATCGCCGGGTGTCACATTCTCCCCCCGTTAGGAGAATTTCGTCCCGAAATTAGTTTGTTGCCGCAGTCTGTGGGGTATCTAAGAATAGATGTGGATGTTTTAGTCGCATTTGGTCTTCCCGTTCCCAAGTGAATTCAGGACCGCGCCTAGAATTCCACCGGACTTTAACGATGGGAATACGACTCTATTTCAACCGTTTGACCTCACGGTCCATGATTTCTATCGGCTCCTCGATGAAATGGAGTTTATCATCTATGTGGATTTCGTCGGGCGGGATTACAAATGTCTCATCAGGCGGACATTTCTTCAGGTTAGAAATGTGGAATGTGTTATGCACGCTACTGAGTTGTGGTGGTAGCTGCAGTCGATCTGCCACCGGACTGATATAGAGAGGTGTACGAACAATTTCCTCGTCGTAGACGTTGTAGGTGCGAATTTAAAAGGAGTCAAATGATGGCAACGATGTCATCAAGAAGAGAAATAAGGGTGAAAGATTTCAATTTCAGAGGGTGTTAAGGCCCGTGTCTTGGATGTATCGTTGACGCATAAGTCAAAGTAATTGTTAATCGAGGTTAAGTAATTAGTTTCGTATAAGTGTGTGACCGGGACATTTCAACCATAAGTTCGTGTGGACGTAAGTAAATCGTTGAGTTACACCAGATATAGGTCGTTGGAATTGCATTTCAAATACGTAAACCATTAGAAGACTCGTAGGTGTCTTAAAGTGTAAGTCGTTATCGTGCGTTAGGAAACATAGATCGAAATTTAAGAGTCTATGTGAAAAGGTTTGTTTTGCTAAAACGTAGTCGAAGGCTTTCTGTTGGCTCAAATCAGTTGGTTAGTTCTGAGTTGTACCTAGTGTCCATGTTGTTCGGGTTCTATTGTGCATAAGTTTCAAAATGTTAAGTCATTGAAAAGGAATGTACCCATATCAAAGTCAGGGTTCTGTCCGGCTTCACCGCCGTTGCTCACAATGTTTCCGCCACGAGTTTTCTTCTTCTTCTTGTTGCTGATGTTGTTCATGTTTCGCAGCTTTGGACAGTTGTTCTTAAGATGCTTGATGTCACCACACTCAAAACAGGCTTTTGGTTTATTGAGGTTCGTAACTGTAGTTGGGAATTTGCAGTTCTTAGCTTGGTGTCCAAATAGTGAGCACTTCCCACAAGGGGTACCACAGTGTCCAGCGTGATGATAGTCACATTTGGGGCAGTAAGGCCTAAGTCCTTCAAAACCTTTCTTTTCTCCGGACCCAGTAGCATAGGCCTTGACTGTTTCTGGCCTCATTGCTAGTTGCTGTCCTGGGTCGTTGTTGGAATTTCCTTCCCATTTTCTCTTATTGTTTAACACCTTTGCTCCGGTTCCTTCTTCAGTAGGGGTATCATGTTGAGCCATTTGTGCCATGGAGTTGCGAACTAAGTGAACTGTATTTTCAATGGTTGGGCAAAGAAACATCAATTGTCCTAAGGTGGTTTCCATACTTGTCATGCGTTGTTCGTACTCGAGGATGCGCATGTCGCTCTGCTCAACACGATGACGGAGGCTAGTGATTTCTTCCTGGGCATCGGCTAGTTGGGTAAGCATCGTGCTAAGGGTTTCTTTGGTAGGGTAGGCAGTTTCCCCATATATGGCAATAACAGCAGGGGTAGTAGCAGTGGATGAAGCAGTAGTAGGGGTAGTAGTAGTAAGGTTATGGGTGGGGTTAGCTTGGAGTGTCTCAGCAATTTTTCCGGTGGTACACAACATCCGTGCTGCCATAGGGTTAGGTGAGGATTCCTCATGTTCTTCCTCAGGTGTCATCGTCTCCAAGGGTTCATCTTCCAACAGTTCAATATCGTCAGCCAAAGTAAGTAGGTACGGGAATGTCGTTGGTTCATCATAGAGTTGGTTGTCGCTAGACACGTGTTTGTCTACAGAGGGACTTGCCATTTCCTACGAGAAAAGTGTTTTATCAAAACAATAGGTTTGTAAAAGAGGTGTTAGCCTCTAAAGTTGCATAAATTTCTGGTAATGTAACTATCTCATGTTTTATTACAAAAATGTCGGTACCATTTCTGGTTAAATTAGCGTTATCAGTAGTATTACCTACGCTGTGATTTGTCTTTAGATAGACTGTATGAAAATCAAGTGTTTGTACTTATAAAATATTCGTCTATCATAATGTCAACTTAATTGTTGCTAAAAGTTTCGGGATTTGGACCTTGTACAAATGATTAGATAAGTAGTTTAAAATTTCCGAAAAAGCTTCTATGAATCGTTTTACGGAGAAGTTTGTGTAAAATTTGTTGGAAATTTTCTATGATGAGAATTTATTTGAAAATTTAATGTTTGCTGAAAACTTGAGTCGGTTGAAATATGTTGGAAACTCTTGTCATTGTCAAGACGTTGAAAATTTATATCTAGCATTATCAGTTGAAAATTTGAAGTCATAAATAATTTCGGAATAGATGTTTGATGAAATTCCTTTGAAAACTTGGGTTGGTAGAAATTTGTTGGAAACTTTTTATTTTATAGTATGGTATTGGGAAGTACGGTTGATTCTCGTAGTGGCGTAGCCTTGTAGATAGTACCAGAATGGTATGGTAAGTGGGTTCATGTGTGTATAGAGAGGTTCGCATGTCGATAGCTTCTTCGTCCTCTGTAGAAATCTATATTCCTTCTTTAGTTCTCCAAGTCTCAAGTGTTGCGGGTAACCAATTCCATTGGCGGACATTTGCGCTACGACGGGTCCTAGTGGGTGGAGTATCAGTAGTAGTGGTATGAATAGGACAAGTTCTAGTTCGAGGTGGTGTGTCTGTTCTTCTAATCGTGTGTAGCACGCGTGCTCCATGGGTCTATGATACAAGTGGGAACGAAGAGTGCGAAGTGACGGGAGGAGGTGTAGTTCATCTAGGTGTCGAAGTATCGTACGGTTTAAGTTCTATACGTGTTCCCGAGTGATTTGGTTGCGAGCGGAAAGAAGAGGGTGAAGTAGGCGTCACTTATTTGGGTGGCGAATCCTTTGGTGGATTCTCCTCAAGTGATTCCTATTTGATTATTTTGTGGCCCGATATGGTTGGGTGAGTGGGTATCGTGGAAATCTCCACAGTAGTATGTAAGGCTAGAGCCTCGTTTTCGATGTCAGGTGACGTAGTTGTGGAAGTGGTTGCCGTGAAGAATGGCAAATAAGTTTGTATACATAAGGTTATATATATATATACACACATATACATATAAAAACCTAGCACATAAGCACGTATAAAGGTTGGTCCCGTTTCTAACCTTGGTCAAAGTCTTCTAATGTATTCCTATTCACTATAACCATTTCTAGTCTTGCATCGAATCTCTTTTAATTGTACATAGTTGATCAGGCTATGTTAAATTAAGTTCGAATGATGCAATTGCTGAACCAGTCATACCAAATGAGGAATACTAAACTAATGGTTATAGTCTAGGTCACTAATGCAATCCTAGTTCGCTATAACCTAAGGCTCTGATACCAATCTGTCGCACCCCCAAAACACGTGGCAGCGGAAGTAGGAGGTGTCACGAGGGCGCCGACCAAATTAAATATCACAACACAAAGATTAAAGCAAACGACCTCTATATAAGACGTTTGAAAATTTTACATTACCATACTTCAAATGTTTACAAAATATCTGGAGTTCGCATTAACCGTTAAGAGATTTCTAATACATTACCGATTATACAAAATACAGCTAAATGCAATCTAGTCTCTTGATGTTTGAAAACAATGCGACTCGAGTTAAGCTTTCCTGAAGCTTCCTACTGCGGCGGGTTACCTGAGAAATACATACTAAAAGGTCAACATAAAGTTGGTGAGTTCATAGGTTTAAACAGTTATCAAAGCCTAGGTATGAATCACAAGATTTGTTTGTTTATTAAACAAGTTAATAAAAGTTATACTATTGCAATGAGTCTCATAGTTCGAGCTTAACGTTGTTTGCCTCCGGTAAGTGCCTAATCCATAACACTTCTGATTCACAAATATTATTGCGCCCGTGGGTCGGCTAGAGCGACTAGCCCGGACGGGAATTGTCAGTTCCCGATAGATCTATCCAATAACATTCACGCATATATTAACGAACTATGATGGGTAGAGGGCTTAGGGATTATTTTCGGGTCTCATGCAATCCGTATAAAAGTTGTTTACAGTACCTGTGATCATAAAAACAGTTATAAAACAGTTGTATGTATTCTCACCCCTGAGTATAAAAACAGTAAAAAGGGGCTATGAAACTCACCTTAGATTAGCAAGTAGCAAGCAAATATCAAATAAGCAAGCAAAGTCCAAAGCGCAACCTTCTAACGTCCTAAACGTATAAGGTTGTGTAAGTAGATGTCTTATAAGACCATCTATAGCGATTGTATAAGTGGGGGTTAATGTCCACTTAAGCCAATCGTGTAGGTGGAGGGTTAATGTCCACCTAGAGCTAGTTCATCAACTAGTATGTCCAAATAAGTTGTTCAAGTTCGTTTCTTAAAAACGTGTACGACCCGTTGGTGAAAGTTTGTAATAATAATTCATTTAGACATTATTATTAAGTTTGTTTTGCTGTAAACTATTCATTAGTACATATCGTGTGTTGCAAACCGATTATTTTGGTTTGTATAAGTCTTAAACCGTAGGTCAAAGTTGGTCAAAACTGGTCAAACTTGGTCAAACCTGGTCAAACTGGTCAAAATTGGTCAAACCTGGTCAAAGTTTGTCAAACCTGGTCAAAGTTGGTCAAACCTGGTCAAAGTTGGTCAAACCTGGTCAAAGTTGGTCAAAGTTGGTCAAACCTGGTCAAACTGGTCAAAGTTGGTCAAACCTGGTCAAACTGGTCAAAATTGGTCAAACCTGGTCAAAGTTGGTCAAACCTGGTCAAACTGGTCAAGGTTGGTCAAACTAGTCAAATTGTAGCATCACTAGCAAAATGTAGCAACACTAGTAATTGTGGCATCACTAGGTTAGTGTCTCTACTTGAGACTTAGGATATTTTCAGAAATTGTAGCATCACTATCAAAAGTCAGCTTGGGTTCTAAATCTGTTAGAATGGTTGATGGTAAATTGGTTGGAGCTGATGGACTTCCTATTCCACCTACTTATCATGGCGAAGATCATGACTCTAGTTCTAACGATAATACACCAATCAAACCTGGTGTAACATATGCTAGTGTTGTGCATGGGGGACCAACTGCAAGTGAACCGAAGGCTAATTTTCGGTTACTTGAGACTCAGACTAGTACAGATAAGGCGGATGTTCAGATCCCAATGTCTTCGGTTTTGAAAGCTAATGCACGTTTCGAGAACACTTTGTATGGATATTTTCTCGGTAAGAGAGTTGCGTTTCCTGTTGTTGAGAATTATGTTATGAATGTTTGGAAGAAATATGGCATCAGAAAAGCTATGATGAATGCCCAAGGTTTCTTCTTTTTTAAGTTTGATTCTGAGGCAGGTTTGGATGGGGTATTGGAAAATGGTCCGTGGTTTGTTCGGAAGATTCCAATTGTTTTAAAGAAGTGGTCTTCTACATCTTCTTTACTGAAAGAGGATCTTGTTTCTATTCCGATTTGGGTTAAGCTCCATGGGGTTCCGATAGCTGCATTTACTGAGGATGGTTTGAGTGCTATTGCTACCAAGTTGGGTACTCCTCTTATGCTTGACTCGTATACCAGCTCTATGTGTTTAAACTCATGGGGTCGGTTGGATTTTGCACGTGCATTGATTGATGTTAGGGCTGATCGGGTTCCTAAGGATACTTTGGTTGTTTCTGTCCCGTTTGTCGAAGGAGTTGGGTATTCTTTACATACGGTTCGAGTTGAATATGAATGGAAGCCTCCTAGATGTAATACTTGTACGGTTTTTGGGCATGCTGCTGATCAGTGTCCAAAGCGGGTTCCTGATTGCATTAGATAACAATGGTCCTGAGAAGGGTGGTAAAGGGGATGAGACGAAAGCTGATGGATTTCAAACTCCGCGGAAACCATTCAAGGGACTTGTGGTTGGTAGTACAAAGAAAGTGGTTGGTGCACCTCCTAAAAAGGTGTTTGTCCCTAAAAAAAAGAAAACGGAGATTGCTAAGACAACAACTTCTAATTCGTTTGAGGCTCTTTCTAAGGAAGATATTATAGTTGACAATTATGTTTCTACGATTCGGAAGGAGGGTAACCAACATGAGGATAGCGGGAAGAAAGTGGATTTTGCTGCACATACTGCGGTTCACATATTTGATATGGCTAATGACGACGATGATGATGATGATGATGCGGATGATGAAGATGAAATTCTTAATCCTTTAGATAGTGAGATGGCTGATTTCATGAGTATTCATGATAGGAAAGGTGGTAGCAAGAAATGAGTCTTGTGGTTGTTGTTTGATTTATATTTGAGTCAAATTAGTTTAGTGGATGTGTCCTTGTTATGTAGTCTTTTTGCCTATGTAACGGGCTGTGGTGTGGGATTCACTCACATCCTTTGTACTTAAATGTTTTTGGGAATATATTCACCGGGTAATTTTACCCTTTACCCAAAAATGTAGCAACACTAGTAAATGTGACATCACTAGGTTAGTGTCTCTACTTGAGACTTAGGATATTTGGTTCAAGTGTTCTAAGTGTCGGTTTCTAATTCGGGAAGCTTTCTATGTTTAGTTTTTGGTCCAAGTTACTAACTAAGTCACCCAAACCCATATTTGTTACCACTTTCCAAAAATAGTAAGTTTTGTCGTTTTTAGAAACCGAGCCGTTTTTGTTGACTTGGTCAAACTTACTCGGTTTGACCCGAAACTTTCCCAAATCCCTTGGATACGTTTAAAAAGTCCCAAAAAGTCCTTATTTCTATTTATAATATACCCGAAAGTGTCGGTTTTTAAAATGTAACTTTAAAGCTTCAAAATCTCACATTTTTCGGTTTTATCGGTTTGGTTCAACATTTATTTTACACACATTCTGGTCAAAATCAGTTCTCACAAAAATTACTCGTGAATTCTCTATGTTTCTAGTGTCTAACATAATTTTTCTAGCCATTACAAGGGTCATCTAAGTATACAAATAAAATCCACAAAAGTTCATATCTCAGATTCTGATTTTACACAGGTCAGTCCTACAAATCGATTTCTTGGGAAAAACACGTAAGGATCTGGTAGAAACGTAAAACATGAAAGTTGTAGATCTTTTCAAGACGAAGATTTCAAAAAGAAATTCGTCTTCTAACTCTCAATATTTGATTTTATACGAATTTTTCTTTGTGACTGTGTTTTTGAGACATATTTCATGCATGTTAAAGTTTGTGTTATAAAAACGAATTTTAACAACAATATTGGACATATTCATGTTAGATGAACATTATAACATCTAAATCAGTATATTAAAAGTGGGGAGAAGGTTCCTTACAAAGAGATGATGATGGGAAGGGGATGAGAAACTTGTGAGCTTGAATCTTCCTTGAAAATCTTGAGAAATGGCTAAGTATTTGAGTGGTGGTTTATGGTGGTGGAATGGTAGATTGTGGTGGTTTTAGGTGGTGGTTTAAGGGCTGAGTTCTCTGGAAATAGAGAGAGGATTAGAGAGAAAACTTGGTGATTTTTTTTTGAAAGAGAAATGATGGAAATGATCAAACTTGCATGATATCTCAATGGGTGAAATAAAAAGTGTAATGATTCATTTTTTCATGTAAAATGGTTGGGTGGGGGGTGGGTGGTCGATTTTTAGTGGGCCCCATAAGGGATGGCTGAGTTTTTGATTTAATTCCAAGTTGTGATTACGTATTTAGGTCGTTTAATCGTTATTTGTGTTAAAACGTTAAATCGCGTAACGTTATTTTGAGTCGTTTAAATTAACGATATATTTGAGATTATTTTTCGTTGAAGTATTGTTAAAATACTTTGTTTTGAGTTACCGAAATATTTATCGAGTTCCGTTTCATTGCCGAATGCGATTCGCGCGTTTTCGTTGCGTTTGAGATGTTTTAGCCAAAACGTCTAGGTTTTTCGTGTATTAATTCAACAAAATAATAATGTATGATAAATGACTTCTAACAATAGATTCAAGTTATTTATAGAATTGTTTTCACCAACGTCGTATTTTGTGTCGGAATCCGTCCGATTGTTTTGCACAATTTCACCAAATTGCGTAAGTGTAATTGCAACTAATTACATAAGCGTAATATAATCAATTACGGGAGTGTATATTCACACAATATATACAAATAGTTACAAGTAATTATAAGTATTTAGCCTAATACTAAACTAAACACACGTAATTAGGGTTTTTAGTAGGTTAATCAGTAACCCTAAATCGCCGGGTGTCACATATCACAACCTTTTACGTGAGATATTGTGATACACACTAAATTTTTTATGATGTGTATCACAAATTTTTTGAAAAAAAATTCTCATATTAAAGAGCACACAATTTTAAGAATTTTGATATAAAATTTTTATCAAAACATAATTTAATCTTAAAGTTAAAAGTAAAAATGTTCGTTTCTACTGTTCCCACCATAACAAGTGTTCCTACTTGAACCTTCCCCTATTATTATAATCATTAAATCTTGGGTTTTGTAAAAGTTAGTTAAATATTATAGTACTTCATCTCTTCAACACTTATAGTCCACTTTTCCTTTTTTAACGTCTCAAATTAAGTGTGTATTTTCAAAAGTAGACGGATATAATTAATTAAACTTTCGATATTATCTTTAATTTATATGTATGTTATAAAAAGGTAGGCAAAATGTAAGGCTAAAAACACAATAATGTGTTAATAAAACAAATTGAATTTAATTAGTATTTCAGGTGGGTGATTATGTATTTCACATATCACCCTTAGCGTCCAACAATCATCTCTTGGAAAATACTTTTCTTCCAATTCAAATGGACAATTAATTTGTTTGTTCCTTGTGTTTCTCGTGCTGGGTTTTTTAGGTACGTAAATACCACCACGATCACACTGAAAGTTGATAGCTGAATTACTTTTAGATCTTTTAATTACAATTACATTACCGATTGCACGCCCTTTAGCTTGCACCCAATTTATTAGTTATTCACGAGAACTAAACACCTATAAAATTTAAATCTATGAGAAACTTATTAAAACATTATGATACGATTGCGATGAGCATTTTAAAACATAATGTATTTACATATTCATACCGTGTCAGTTTCAAATTGCGATGACCCGTAAACGTTATGAGAATATTCATTTTCACTTTCATCCCATTCACATGGTTCGTCAATATCGATATTGTAGTCCTAAATAATACACATAAAAAACTTAGATGAAATAGAAATTAAATATCTTAAAAATTACTAACTAATAGTACCTCGTTGGTTGACTCATCGTTTGAGTGATTATATTCTCCCCAATTCATTTTGAATTCTTTCCGTTATGTTGATGATGAATTATTATAATAAGTGCTATCAAATTGTTTATGAAATGAAGAAGGTTCCGCATTAGTGTATGTATATATAAGAGTCTGCATTTGTACATTATCATTAGATCAATCATTTCAATTGATGGAGTATGGACATTTTATAATTTCGAGATCCAATTGAAGAAATGCCGACAAAAATTATATGATCGATTGCTCAATTCGATGAAATGAATCTTTATAATAAATATAATATTATAATCAAATAGTTTTATTAACGCATTATTGTGTTTTTGGCTAATAAATTTTCTTACATACTCCCTCCATCCCAGTTTTATTGTCCTCTTTTGACTTTTGGAGTCTTTCATTGACAACTTTGACCTTGAATATTTTTGTTTGTGTTATAGAATACTTGATGCAAATTATACAAATGAAAATACATTTAAAACTCAATCCATTCATATATTTTGCATCAAGTATTATATAACACAAACAAAAATATTCATGGTCAAAGTTGTCAAAGAAAGACTCCAAAAGTCAAAAGATGACACTAAAACTGGGACAGAGGTAGTATGTTATAATATATATCTAAATATACCACTATGACCAGTTTATTTTTATATACATTTTGATATAAAAAAAAGTTGATTTCGAGACAAAAAAATGCTTTTGTTAAATACATAACATATGACGATAAAATTTATGTCGAAATGTAGATAAATTTACACTGATCATGAATATATATTCGGAATTATTTTAAATATTATATGGAAATAGTTATTAAAGAAAAACGAAATAATACGTTAATTAAATATGAAAAATATAATATATTAAATATGATTAGAGGAAGTAGGCAACGCACCGTCAAAGTCACTTGGTCAATTTCACGTCATTTCATTCCGTGCAAAAAGTATGTATGATGGTCTATTAGAGCACAAGGTGTGGTGTCGGTGTTCTGGGACAGTGTTCTGGAGAATGTTGAAAGTGAGGATTTTGTGGTGTGGTGTGGTGAAACTGAATTCTCAATGTTCTTGACAGTGTTCTGGAAAATATTACTCCCTCCGTCCCAAATTATTTGTCCACTATACTATTTATGTTTGTCCCAAAATTATTGCCCGCTTCTAAAAATAAATATGCATTAATGATTAGATTTCCCATATTACCCTTAACTTTAAAACTACACATATTTCAAAGAAAACAATTTAATTAATGATTGAGGGTTAAAGTTGTCATTATACCAAGATCAAACCTGCATTTAATGTGATTTTCTTAATATGTGTGTTTTCAACTATGTGACAAACAATTTGGGACGGATGGAGTAGTTAATTGTGGTGTGGTGATTTATGCATGGAAAATAAATAGAAAAACAAAAAAAACCTTGAACGGTGGTGCTCCCCAGCGTTTGCATACGAACGGCGGCTTCAAAAATTGGCGAGAACGCCAGCACGGGCTGGCAGAACGCCGATGCCCGACATTCTCGTCCCCGAACGATGGTGCCAGCTCATCCCACACCCGGTGCTCTTAAAGATTGAAATTCATTACGATGTAGTCTTTCAATCCAATTGTTTACACAACAGTGTAATTCACGTACATGTACTGATGTGCCCACATTAACTTTGTGATTGGATGGGACATGGGAATATATTCCCTTCATTTGGTAGACGAACATCTTGAATTTACCGTAGGTTTCTACACTAATATTAGGGGGCATGGAGAGTAATATTAGGGGGTATGGAGAGACATACCCTTTAATGTAAGTTGATTCTTTTTCCTTTGTTGTATTAAATGTCTAAGATAGTATCATTTTAATTTTATTGTTCATGTTTTCATTTTTTCATGTCCCAAATGAAATTGTTCACTTTTAAATCAATAAAAAAAATAATTTAATTGGAGAATGATGAATTCTTATTGCTCAGAAGTACAATCATTGTAATTAATTTGGGTAAATGGCGGATATAAGCAACGTACTTTCAATTTTGTTCACATATAAGCAATCTACTTTTTATATTACCGAGTTAAGCAACGTACTCTTAAATTTTGTTTCGACTTAGGTAAGATGCCACGCTGTCATTTTTTTGACCGGAAGCAACCGGTCACCAGTATTATTTAGCCGGTTTCACCATTTTTTAAAAAAGAATAATTTTACCTATTTTGTGACATGGCATAAAACATTTCCCCTCATTTACTCGTTTCCACTCCCGTATCAAAATTAAAAACCCTCTCTCAATTAAATCAAAATTACACACACAAAGATTTCGTTAATGTCGTATGTTGTCTGAAATCGTCTCAGGTATGTGAATTTCGACATGTATATATGCTTATCTTCGTTGATTGTTGTTGATATTTGAAAACCCCAATTATCGAAACCCTAATTTTGTTATCTGCGCAGAATGCTCAACAAATTGAAGGTAAGCTTCCATCACGAAGGCTCTTTCAGTTTAACAGGGGACCGGTTGAAGTATGTGAATGGCGAACACGATAATATCATCAAGGTTGATTTTTCAGGACTCAAATATGAGGTAGTATTAGCTAAATTATCAAAGTTTGTTAGATTACCTATTCGTACGTTATATTATTCTGTGCCTGATCAACCACTACTTACTGGTATAAGAGAGCTAACAAATGATGGCCATTTACTTGATGCTATGCAAGTGGGTAATTTACATGAGGGTAAAGTAGGGATATATGTTGAACACCATGGATATGATGTTATGGCTTGGATAAAGAATAAGGACATGCTAGATGATTCTGATGAATCTGATAGTGATATAGAATTAGAGGAGGATGTTAAGCCTTATGTTGAGTTGCATAACGAAGGTGAAGATGATGTTGTTATTGACCATAAAGGCATAGAGGACCCATTCCTAACTAAGTTGTGTGGAGGCAGTTTTATTAGTTCTTTTGATGAAACCATTGTTTATGATCCTTTTGATCCAAATAGCTCCCGTGAGAAACTGAATGAGTATGAGCTTGAAGAAGATGATATAGAGGAGCAATATAAGGTGCAGCCTGGTATTCAGTATCCTATTCACAACCCCAATGTCCATTGGAAGGAGCAACAACCAGTTTTAGGGATGAGATTTGAGACTCCACAACAAGTGAAGCAAATGATGGTGAACTATGGTGTAGCTAATGGTCTGCCACTATGGTATGCTAGGAATGACTGGAGATCCTTGTTAGTTAAGTGTGGAAGGTGTGTAGATACTGGTAGGTGTGCTGGTGGTGATTGGAGAGCTAGAAGGGCAAGAAAACTAGCTAGAGAGTTTGATGGAAGTCAAGAGGGAGAAAGCAGTGCACAAGGAGCAAAGAAGAAAAAGTCACCAGTAAAGAAAGGTACTCCCAAGAAGAAAGGGATACCAATGAAGAAGCCTGTTAGTGTGAAAGGAAAAGGCAAGGTGACACCAAAAAAGAAGGGTAATAAAAAAAGTATTCCTAGGAAAACAACGCCCAAGAAAAATAAGAGTCAAGCCTGCCCTTTTAGGTTGTGGGCTTCCTGGATGTCTAGTGAGAGTTCCTTCCAGATTAAATCACTTATTCCTACTCATTCTTGTGTTAGGAATTTTGACTTGAGTCCACTGGTTAGCTTCAAATGGATTGCCAAACATTTTGCAACTGAAATAGTGTCTAATCCTAAGATGACTTATAGGCAATTGAGGGCTGAAATAAAAAAGCATTTTTTGATTAATGTTAGCATAGGGCAGTGTAAAAGGGCTAAGCAAAGGGCCCTATATGATCATGAGGGTGGTTTGAGAGAACACTATGCCATACTTTGGGACTATAGGGATGCTATACTTAAGAGTAATCCTGGTTCCAAAGAAGACAAAGAGGAGAAAATCTGAAAGAATTGCACTGATAGGTAAGCCATTCAAGGCAGATAAGTATGGTACTGGATTGACCTTAGAGAGACCATTTGACTTGACTGAGAAGGATGATGAAGATCCTGGATCAAAGTAGTTGTATTGCAGTTCTTGTATGCAGGTGAAGGATCAAAGCAGACTTGGTGATGTTTTTTGTGAGTTTGCAGTATGTATGTCATATAACTAGTAGGATTGCAGTATGTATCAAGACTTGGTGATTGATGTTTGTGTGTTTGCAGTATGTATGTATCAAACTTAGTAGGTCTTAAGTATGTTGCAGTGAATGTATCTAACAAATGATCCCAATTTTCAATTAGCTTAATGCAGTGGGTCATTTTTATATTGATTGTTGTTCTTGGGTCAATGCAATGGCATTTCTTTATATGTTTTGGTCATTGAGATGCTCTATTGTTTTGTCCCATTGGTGTTACTTTTCAAGTTTTGGTCATTGAGATGCTGCCAGGTTGTGCCATTGTTGTTTTGTACCACTTTTCAAGTACAGGAAATATGCAATAAAGTTTCAACAACCAATTGAAATATGCAATAAAGTTTCAACAACAAACTGCAACTACATCCGTTCATTACTACACCAAAAGATTACATTGGATTGATTACATTCACCAACTACACAAAATGTACTGCAACTAACCAAAACACACCATCCTAAATGTTAGCTTCGGGTAAAACTTGAACTATATCAAGCTGCTACTATCCTAAATGTACTGCAACTAACCAAAACACACCATACCAACTATGATCACAACAAGAAACAGAGTTAGCTTCAGGTAAAACTTGATGCTTTTCTTGTAGTCCACCACTTCATTTTGCAGCCGTTCCACCATACCTTCCATCTCGGACCTATACAATGCAAAGTCATCTTCCATTTTCGAAAACATTTCTCTATACTTCATCATCTCATAATACGAATCTCGTTGGTCATGGTTCAAGCTTTCATGCAACTCGTACAGATTCATCTTGTACCACGCATTTTTAACTTCCTCATCAACCCAATAATATGCTTTGCACCTCTTCCATGGAATCTAATAAAAACAACAACGGTTTCAGAAATACCAAACAATCGATGGTGACCTATTCAAGAGCTACTATGTACAGATATATCATAATGAAGACCACTCAATTAAAAAAGCTACTACGTATGTGAATGTGTTCATGTTACATACATGAAGATACATCAGCCTGTTTACATACAAATGGTACGGTCAGTTACATACATGAAGATACATTACTCAATTTAAAAAGCTATTACGATGGTGACCTATCACTCTGTTTACATACAAATGCTATAGACTGATGTACCAAGCAAAATACATTCCAACCACCAGTCAAATAGTGAACTACTCAAGAGCTACCAAACAATCAAAACCCCTTACCAGAGCATCCGGACAGTTCAAAAATCGCCTAGCTGGGTTGGTAATCGTCCATGAAGTGCGAAGCTTCAAGGGTTGCGGCACTTTGCATTTGCATAATCTTGGCATTCGAGAGTTACCGGAAGAGCTTGATGAAGCCATTGAAGAAAATTTTGGTTTTTAGGGTTTTATGGTGATGGGTTAGCGGCGGGAACAAAAGGGGGAAGAAGCCGCTATTCTTTTTTATAGTATCACATAATAATGATGTGGACGCTTATGTGTACAAATTTAACAGACGTGGCAGCCACATCAACGATATCCGTGACATGGCAAAACCATGTCAGCAGAAAATCACTTTTAATCGGTAAAAAACAACTTACTTACCTAAGTCGAAACAAAATTTAAGAGTACGTTGCTTAACTCGGTAATATAAAAAGTAGATTGCTTATATGTGAACAAAATTGAAAGTACGTTGCTTATATCCGCCATTTACCCAATTAATTTTCTAAAACTATGTGTAAATATATAGTGAACAATTAAATTTGAATCATCAGAATAATTGTTTAATATATGATGGAAATAATGCAATTACTAGCATTTAATTTGTTTATTTATTTTTTTAATAACACAATTCTCATGTTATCTGCTACAGTAGGTTATCAGGCTACAAATCGAGGAAACATGGACATGATTTGAAAGTATGACCGCGACGGGATAAGATAGGACATTAAACTGTAGGGTTTAACTAAAAATAATAATAATAAAAAGAACAAAAATAAAAATAAAATGTTGGGTATAACATGCGTAAATGTAATAAAATGTAGTCTAAAATTCGTAATATCTAACAAATATCTCGGGTTTTCATTGTATGTAACTATGTAAGTATATATTTAAATAAGAGAAAAATGGATTTATTGTAGGGGAATACACTTAACTTTAGTCCGATGTCTATAGTATGTATCGAACTTTGTTTTGATATATTGTGTGTTAGTATTTCAAATTTAGACTATTGTGTGTATCCAATGACTAATTTGATAATGTGACAACTGTATAATGTGTCACATCATCTTATACGTCATTAACACATCATCAAAAATGAGTGCCACGTCAGTCAGATACACACAATAGACCAACATTGAAAGGTTGATGCATACAATAGACCAAAATGAAGTTAGGTATGTTGCACCAAAAACCAGTAGCCCCAGGACGAAGCTTAAGAACCTTCTTCTGGATGATACTCACGAGCTGCGTTTCGTCCACCCGTGCTTGGTCTTTGCTGCAAACATGAGATATAGGTTAGGATGAAGGTGCTCGGGCCGAAGCTTAAGAGCTTATCGGCTGGCGATTCCCAATTGGTACCCGTATCTACGTTATAGGTAGATACGGTTTGTACGCCACGAGGCCGAGAACCTCCGATGATGCTCTAGAGAGAGATTCTAGAGAGAGGTCATAGTGTATAGTAAGAGAGAGAGAGCATATCATCCTGTCCTTAGGAGTGAGGAGGTGAGTCCCATATATAGGGCTCACTTTGGGTAATAAGGTGCATCCTTGAAGGTGTACCTGGAGTTCCGTTGGACAATAGGGTGCGTCCTTTTACAGGACTCGCTTTGGGTAATAAGGTGCGTCTTTGAAGGTGCGCCTAGAGGTACGCTGGACAATAGAGTCAATCCTTGTTCTCTCGATATTACGCACCCGACACGGATTGGATTGTCAACTGTTCATTATTGGGAATGCCTATAGTCAAAGATTCTCTCGGACGTAGCTACTAATATTAGGCGGAGCTTCGGGAGCTTCGGCAGGCCCGAAGCTGCGGCATATTGGTATATACCCAATCATGTCCCCCAGTCTAGTGTATATGCATTGTAGATGCATGTATTATAGACTTAAGCTAACACTTGCTACTTATATTAGATGGAGCTTCGGCATCACCCGAAGCTGCA
Source organism: Helichrysum umbraculigerum (assembly GCA_949592205.1). Taxonomy (NCBI): domain Eukaryota; kingdom Viridiplantae; phylum Streptophyta; class Magnoliopsida; order Asterales; family Asteraceae; genus Helichrysum; species Helichrysum umbraculigerum. The sequence continues at coordinate 95,732,747 of CATIUR010000004.1, forward strand.
ACATATTGGTATATACCCAATCATGTCCCCCAGTCTAGTGTATATGCATTGTAGATGCATGTATTATAGACTTAAGCTAACACTTGCTACTTATATTAGATGGAGCTTCGGCATCACCCGAAGCTGCAACATATTGGTATATACCCAATCATGTCCCCCAGTCTAGTGTATATGCATTGTAGATGCATGTATTCTAGGCTAAAACTAACACTTGCTACTTTCGGTTGTGTGTACCTTCGTCCACTTGGGGACATGATGTTCTAATTATGATTTGACGTGACAATACCTTAACGCGCCTCCTCGATATTCTTAAGCATCTTCTACCAGATGTCTAATCCTAGGAAACCGCGTTGGTCCAATATTCTCCTCTCCTGACCTTCTTCGTGTCACTTTTAGTTCGTCGGGTGCCATTAGCTGCGGCTAATAGCATATACCCGATCATCTCCCCCAGTCTAGTGTACGTTTGTTTTAACGTACGTGTGCTAGACTATATATAGATGAATGTTTTTGACCTCCACACTTCCATCTCGTAGGTCAGGTGAAGGTGTTTGTCGCTGTTTGTTTATGTATGTTTTGATGGTGCGGCGTGTGAGCTGCATCTTTCTTTTGGATCCGCAATGAACAATTTGCTACTTTTTGAGGTGCTCATGATGCACCTTTGTTATGTAACGCTTTCACTTTTTCTCTCTTTTCATTATGCCATTTTTGCTTGTTCTTTTGTATGCATGACTTACTTGTTTAGATATCTTGAATGTATATACAACCATGTATAGAACGTATTCTTTTGAATGGGTGTTCAACCATTGATACTTAGGCTTATGCCATAGGTATATTACTGCACGAAGGAACTTTCGACTTCGCCAGCTTATTATCCCGTGATCAGCGAGATAAGTTTGAAAGATGTTAAAGTAATAACAACACCTAGCTTCTTGTGAAAATGTGTTTGATAAATATTCATCAATAAATATCAAACAACCCATCGTACCATATCGTATACAAGAAGAAAGTTTTATATTTGTTTTACATGTAACACTTTCTGAGATCGGTGCCCTCCGCGTTAGATGGACGCGGGTGTATGTTTCGGTAAGCATCACTACCGAAGCTACGTTTTTTTAGTAAAGTGACCCGAACCATGTGTTCACGAGAATATGTCGATCGTGTGTGTATAGTACGCTTGTGGTAATACGTCCGGCCATCGGAGATCGTCCGTTGGCCTACGCTTGGTCTAATTAGGGCGATAAATGTAACCCGTGAGTGTCGAGGCCATTGCCCAAAACATGGATCTAGTTAGAGCAGTTGCTCAATCCATAGAATATGTGTATGCCGTGTAACTGAGCTAATTCGAGGGGTTGCTCAACCAATGGAACCAAGCAGGATCATGTGCACATCGCATGTACAGAGCTGCGTATAGAAGTTGCTCAACCACGATGTTTAATGGAGTAGTATTTGTATGCGTATATTACATTTATTTAACGCAAACAGTTTACTCATAAGCGGTATCATACCAGTGTTGTCCCCCAATCTAGCGTGATATGCATTCAATAAATATGATGCTAGATTATATTACATAAGTGATTCCATAGTATCAGTCATGGGACGCGAGCTCGATCCTTTTGGATCATCGCCAAATGAAACATGGGTTTCATTCTTTGTTGTGTTGTTGGATGAAACATAAGTTACCTCCTATTGCCCATCGTTAAATGAAACATGAGTTCCATCCTTACTAGATGGAACATGAGTATAAGGAACATGTGCTGTGATTTGAGTAGCACCGGAGGTCGGTATCTGGAGGTAGATGTCGGACGGAGGTCCATTGATAGAAGTCTATAAAATATTAGCATCGGGAAAGTGAACCAGGAAGGTTCGAAACTGTAAGTCAGGAAAGAAGGTTGTAAACCGAAGGTTGTAATACAAGTAGGTTAATCTAGGAAGAGCACGACGTTCAGAGTTAGATCTGTTCAACACGAGCTGCGGACTTAGCCTCGAAAAGGATAAGCCCTAGTTAAGGTAAGCAAATTTCTAAAATACGAGCTTCAAATAACGTAACTCCCGGTAAGGTGCAACTCCTGTTAAGATGAAGCGTCATTTAAACTGCAGCTTATGTTAACGTGCTTTAGTTAAGACGTGCTTTTTTTAAGATGGGGCACCGTTTTGAATGTTGTTCCAGAGTAAGTTCCTGGTAACATGGAGTTCAAAATAAGCTATAGGAAAGAAGCGTCTCCTATTGAAACGAGATCTGATCGAGATGGAGCTCCGAGCTAAACGATAAGCTTCGAATGAGCTAAACTTTGAATCATATGCTCCGGAATGTAGCTTTGGATAAGGTTGAAATTAGCTCTGATCACAGTGAGACAAGTTCCGATTGAATCAAATGTCGGAATTGGTTCTTATAAGACGATATCCTATTAAGTTAGGATTGAATGTGAGGATTAGGATCCGGATAAAAACGTGATAAAATTTAAAACGAGCTCCAATTAAGATGAGCTTCGGATTGCAAGATCGAGGTGGGGAGCTTCATACTGTATGTTCAGGATAGTAACTTCCATCTAATGGTTTATTACAGTTTTAGGCAACGAAAGTTTAACTTATGAACTTTGTTCTTCAAAGTCTCCTCTGTTGTGAGTCCCATCCTTGTGATAGCTTCGGCCTCTGGCTAAGACAAGCTTCAGAGTAAGCTTCGATTTTATATAAGTGATGCGTCAAATGAGCTTCTTATGAGTTAATCGTAACTTTAAGATACATCTGTCATTGTACGAGCTTCGGCTGGTTAAGACTCAGCTACAGCTAATCGGTAGGCCAACCGAACTCGTTTATGAAAAAGAAAACCTTTATGAAAGAGAAAATGATTTGAGTTATTGTGGTAACTAGTGACATGTGATTCTTTGAGACCTGAGAAAGTGAGGTTGAGCTTCTTTGCCGCAGGTGCGAGTGAAGCATAGATGTATCTGGGCGGTATAACCACATATGAGACTTTAGGATTGATGCATCAGGGGAGTATAGTCAAAGGTGCGACGGAGGTGTAGATTTATTTGGAAGGCATAGCCACGTGTGTGACTTAAGGTGCGACTTTAAGGTGGATGCATCTGGGCGGTATAACCTCAGCTGCGACTGAAGTGTAGATTCATCTAGCCCATAAGCGTTCTTAGGTGGTTACAAAACTATTACTTTTCAAAATTTGGGAAGTGAACATAGTTTTATTTGTGGCCCAAATACCGACTAACAGTTGGCCACGTATACAAAATATGGAGATATATAGTAGATCTAAGTTCATAAACATGTATACCTTGTTTATACCCAAGATTATGTTTTTAATGTGAGTAATAATTGACTAGCTTTTCATAAAAAACAATATATAATCTTTCCCTTGTAAGGAATTTTCTCAAAAATTTATAGTAAAGTCTTATACACTTTAGTGTGTTATCAGTTTTTGAGGAAAAACTGAGCTTTAACACGAGCGTGTGTTTTTAAAGATGAAGGTATACACAACTATAAAGCTTTCAAAGATGAGATTGATTCAGAACCTGGTACTCGAACACTAGTTTCGATTAGTATATAAGAGATAGGTTCATAATTGTGTTGTCAACGATGAGCTACCAATGGGTGAGACGAGCTCCGGCTTTGAAAGCACTACTCAGATCAAACACAGCTCTGGTTAAAACACATTGCAGTTAAAATACGACTCGGTTAAGATCCAGCTCCGGAGGAGATGTGCTTCGGATAAACAAACTTATGTTAGACAATAAGCTTCGGTCGAACAAGCAACGCCGAGTCCTGACATCATTTGGGATAGACTCTGGCTAAGGTGCTCAAGCCTTGAAAATATGGGCTTTGGAATAATTTAACTACTGATAAGTGTGAGTTTCAAAACTAACTGCTATCATAGAATAAGCTCCAACCAAGAATAAGCTCCGACCGCGTAGGTAAGTTCCGACCAAGAAGGTAAGCTTCGACCCTGAAGGTCCGGAATGGACAAGTTGGTAAATAATTAATGGTCATACAAGCTTCAATTGGGATGAGCTCCAACAACAAGGAACTTCGGAATGTATGAGCTTCGACGATAACGAGCTTTGTAATTGATACATTTCGTAAATAACGAGGTCCTGATGAAGTAAGCTCCGGACACCGTGAGAGGATGTGAGATTTGTTTAAATGAAGCTTCATGTAAAGCGAGCTCAAATAAAGATGTAGCTCCGAAATGAGCTACGCATGGAGTAAGCTTGACAAAGGTGAAGATATGAAGGTATAGGTTGACGGGAATTGACCATATCCGTAATTAGATAATGGTAACCAGTACGGAGCTTGCGAAATGACCAAAATTTTTAAGACGCATCTTGATACGAGTTCCGGCTAACTGATAAGCTTAGCCACTCGGGGAAAACTTCGGCTAATGAAAACTCCAATGTAAAATAGTTTTTTGAAATTGTTACCTTAACGGTTCACTATATTTTATTTTTGTTATTCTCGAGAGACGAAAAAGATAGGAGCTTTACTTTCTGTTGGATATTACCATTACCATGGCAAATACATAATCACTTGTTCAGTAAAGTACAATTCAAGTAGAGAAAAACTAAGATATGAGAGTGTTGACAAAAACTAATAATACATGTACTTTTCTATTTCCCGAGCGCTATGATATCCGGACCACGCTATTAGTTTGAGAATCTTAACCAAATCTCAACAATTGTTCACGCAGTTCCCCTTTTTTATGTAAACAGAAAGTATGCATGATGGTCCGTCAAACTCCAAATCTCATGATCTCTTCACCCTCTTTTTTATTATTTTTCAGTCGTACAATATAAACAATATAAGTGCTTGACTAATTTTATGTGACAACGATAATTAAGCTTCTTTTGTTTAAAAAACTTTTCGAGAAAACATCATGTTTTATGATTTCTTGTTCACATCTGTTTATGAGTTTCTTTTTATGGCAAATGGAACAAAGCTAATTAACTACTCTTTAATGTGGGTATGTTCTGAGGGTCTTAAGAGCATGCTTATCGCCAAAAAACTTAAAAGAGATTAGACCTGGAACCTGCGATTCGAGCATTATTGATTTCGGATAGAACCGAAGAAGAAAAGCGAGACGGCTTGTCTATGCCGGTCCCACGGATGGTGCCAAATGTTGCACCAAAAACCAGCAGCCCCAGGACGAAGCTTAAGAACCTTCTTCTGGATGATACTCACGAGCTGCGTCTCGTCCACCCGTGCTTGGTCTTTGCTGCAAACATGAGATATAGGTTAGGATGAAGGTGCTCGGGCCGAAGCTTAAGAGCTTATCGGCTGGCGATTCCCAATTGGTACCCGTATCTACGTTATAGGTAGATACGGTTTGTACGCCACGAGGCCGAGAACTTCCGATGATGCTCTAGAGAGAGATTCTAGAGAGAGGTCATAGTGTATAGTAAGAGAGAGAGAGCATATCATCCTGTCCTTAGGAGTGAGGAGGTGAGTCCCATATATAGGGCTCACTTTGGGTAATAAGGTGCATCCTTGAAGGTGTACCTGGAGTTCCGTTGGACAATAGGGTGCGTCCTTTTACAGGACTCGCTTTGGGTAATAAGGTGCGTCTTTGAAGGTGCGCCTAGAGGTACGCTGGACAATAGAGTCAATCCTTGTTCTCTCGATATTCCGCACCAGACACGGATTGGATTGTCAACTGTTCATTATTGGGAATGCCTATAGTCAAAGATTCTCTCGGACGTAGCTACTAATATTAGGCGGAGCTTCGGGAGCTTCGGCAGGCCCGAAGCTGCGGTATATTGGTATATACCCAATCAGGGTACACATTATCATTAATCAATCAACGAAGTTGGGTACAAATTATCACTAAATTTAATTACATTCCCTGCACTAATCCCGAGAAAAATTGATTTAAAAGACTCAGGTCATTAATCAATCAACAAAGCCCTCGTTTGTGAGGAAGAGAATGCTAGAATAAAATAGGTAGGGTATTGCTTTTTGCACGGATGAAGTGATCGAAAATGACCTAGTGAAATTGACCCATGTAATAAATGACCTAGTGAAATTGACACATGAAATTGACGTTATCTACGTCTCCTAATACATATTTAATATATTATACTTTTCATATTTAATTAATGTAGTATTTCGTTTTTCTTTGATAACTTTTTATATAAAATGTATAAAATAATTTCGAATATATATTCATGATCAGTGTAATTTTATCTACATTTCAACATAAATTTTATCGTCATATGTTATGTATTTAACGAAAGCATTTTTTAGCCTCGAAATCAACTTTTTTTTATATCAAAATGTAGATAAAAATAAACTGGTCATAGTAGTATATTTAAATTTATATTATAACATATGTAATAAAATTTATTAGTCAAAAACACAATAATGCGTTAATAAAACTTAATTCAATTTGTTTTATTAACGCATTATTGTGTTTTTGACTAATAAATTTTCTTACATATGTTATAATATAAATCTAAATATACCACTGTGACCAGTTTATTTATATCTACATTTTTTTTTTCAAAAGGCAAATTATATTAACAACCAACAATAAGAGATTACAATGAAAATCAAAATATGACACAGGACATTCCCTTGCACACAGACCAAATTAAAACACTACATACAGTAAACCAAACTAAACAACTATCAGCATCAAACCATCACTTCCTCCATTAATAAACATTCACATAAAGCCATCAAAATAATATCAACTTAAGATAAGCAGTCCCATCTTTTATGACTCGCTACATTTAAATCAATATCATTTGATGCTCTAATCCCTAACCGTACTGTAATTGCACGCTGACCCATTTTAACCACCAAATCTCAGCTGCTTTAAGGACTGCTTTTGATGCTTTAACTCTCAAGCTCACTAGTTTGGTTTTAACATTCTCCAAGATGAACTTGATCAAATCTTCTACTGTTCAGTCTATGGTTTCTTTCTTGCCAAATAGAGTATACCACAGCATCAACAACAAGTCTATTTATAACAATCCAAATGTTATTAAAAAAATAGGTATTTAGGCCACCCACTAAAGCTGTTCCATATTTCTGAAAAGGATAATCAGCTAATGTGTTAATAATAGCCAATAATCCATTTTGCAGCCCTCTGAAAATCAGTTTTGTCTTCACAGCATTCCATACTAACTTTGAGTAATCACAATTGAAAATTAGATGCTCATGGGAATCAACACACTTATTACATGGACAATTGAAAAATAGATGCTCATGAGTTGACAATTTTCCATGGACAGCTAACCATAAGACAAAAGCTTGTCTTGGGTTAACATGTGGAAACCAAATCACATGATGCCACTTTACTATGGGCCAACTATCTCTTAGATCCATCAATGCTTGTTTTGTGCTAAATTCCACTTTCTTTTGGTTATCTGTATACCACACCACCACATCCTTTTTACTGTCACTTATATCAGGAACATTTATTGATTGAATCACTTGAAATTTTGTAAGCCATTCATTTGGCCACTGCCATTGCTCGTCTTTAATCATGTTAGCAACTTTCAAACTATCACTCAACCTTGCATCATATAAATCTCTTTGTGAAATTATAGTTGCTAAAGGACCTGTTTCATCCCATCTATCATGCCACATTGAAGTTATTAGACCATTGCCGATTTTATGAAAAACATGGGATCTGACATTTGTCCGTAACTCCAATAATTGCTTCCAGCCCCAACTGTCACTAGAACATGCATCAATTTCCCAAATGCTTCTGTCGTTTCCAAGAGTATAAAAACCACTTTTAAACGTCTAAATAGAATTTGCCCCCCATCCTCTTCTTTTCATCTCGTTATTATTATCTTGTCTATTGCTCCTTTCCTTTCTTTCACATCCATCTTTTCCCCAGCTCAGAACCCATCAAAAACTGTACCACCTTTAAAAGTATACTAGATCATAACCCGCAAATTTTGCGGGCGAGATCATTGAAATGCAGGTTATGTTAGTTATTACATATAATTCGTGATTAAAACGAACAAAATATTTAAAAGTATAAAAACCACATATTTGTATTATATTATATTTTTAAATAATTAATGAAACATGTATCAAGGGAAAACACCCGAAGTATAGGTTCAATAAGATAAGATAATATTGAGTAACATAAGGATTCATAAGATCATGAATCATTAAGGATTAAACATTTGTGAAAAAAAAAAGATATAAAAACATTGATCGGTGAGATTTTAAACGATTAAATTCAACAATATTCGTCGTAATGATCATCTTCATATTCGCTTCAATCAATTGGACTGTGTACTTGCTTTCCCAAAACCTTTTTAGTTTTTCCAGCTTCTTCCATTAGTATTTCTTCAAGAGCTAGCCAATCCTCAACGTAGTCCTGTAAATGAATGTAATAAATATAGCGATAAAGTAACCTAATGCAAGAGTTAGAAATTGAATTACCTTAGGCGGTTCGTACGTTTCACGGATGAGATAACAATGTTCTTCTTTATAAATCTCCTCTAATATGTTTCTCAGCCTTAGGATTGAAAAAAAAAAAGTGTTTCTTTTATATGTTTATGATATTATGATATCTTTTACCTGTTGCGACATAGCATGACGTCATTGAGCCTACCACATTCATGGTTCCCAATGCTATCATTTCTTTGTTCCCATCAACTTAATAGTCCTTCATTGAAGCAAAGGTTCTTCCAATTGCAACGGCTTCCTGAGGTATCAAGAAAAAGTTGTGAGGGACCCTTTTTTTTGGCAAGGAACAGACATTTTTCACCCGATACCGGCCACGATACCAATACTAAATCCTTTTAAAAGATTTTCACCCGAAAAAAATTCTCATTTACGGATGGAGGGTTGATTCCTTTCTCTATATGTTTCACCTGTGACACAAAACATACATAATTAAATTTTACTCTGTATTAAATAAGAACATTTAAAGGACCAGAAAAGAAATGTAACGGTACTTGCAATTGCAACACCTTCCTTATCCGCATGGAAGATGTACACGAAAAAAGTAGACAAGATAACAGAGACTAATGGAGCAATTGCTGACACCCAAAAGAGCTTCTTATTCTTCTTCCCCTGTTTGACAAGTTACATAAGAGTTACCAATATGTCTAAATATTTGTGTTCTAGTAAAGTTCTGGGACTCATATATGCTTACAAGGTACTTTGCGAATAGAAGAAAGGCTAAAAAACTTGATCCAATCAGTAGTGTCTGCCAGTTCCACTGCAATATTTACAAGAGCAATTATTCATATGGGCTTCATAAAGTGCAACAAACATGTGTAGAGGTGGTACTTTCGTCCCATTAACTTATGCATGGTCGATTTGTCTTGTTTTCAAACTATGATGGGTCAAATGATAACTGGAAATGAACAGGTCAAAATTTATTCAACGTGTATGTATAATGCATAAAACCTCCTAATAATATGTTTTCAGAATGTTAGATGATTATTGTACTAATATAATTAATAGTAATCGTACTTGGCACATATTTTTATTAGAATAACAACAGTGTTTATGGTGAAACCAACCCAGCCCGTTTTGATATGTGTCAATTATCCTCTTGACCAGTTACCCAAATCGCTTACACATGTGTGAAGAGAGAAAAAGCTCACCTCATGATCAATGGAGCCGAAAACCGATTTCATTATAGAAATAATATCAGTTTTATTTGTGTAATGTTTGATGCCAAGAAAACCCTTGAGTTGTTGAAGGGCAAGCCCCCCCCCCCCCCCCCCCCCCCCCCCCCCCCCCCGAAAACCAACCGCAGCAGCATGGGATAGAAAGTCAATTAGGAAGCCCAATCTGGATCTACAAAGCCACAAGAAAGAAAGAAAGAAAAACTTAAATACTATACCACCAAACATAAACGACAGATCAAAGTCATATTAATAAATGACAATCGGTTGAAGTGGTGAATTTGCCACTTTTACTACTAATAAATGGGTAATGGGCTGAATAAAAAACTTAGCTGAAAGGGAAATGGATTGAACAGTTTAAACTTAAACATCATCCAAGGTGTACTCTTATTGCCTTCTAGAGCGGTATAATTTGAAAATATAGATTATATTATTTGATCATGACCCAACTGGTTTATTTGGAAATGAAATTATATGACACACCAACTATATATAAATTAAGGAAAAATTGATTTAGTGGCCTGACCCCTTTTGACCCGTACTAAACAACTATTTTAAACTTTTAATCTGAACCCGTTTTGACCTGTTACTCCATGTATGACTGTCGGATTACCTGAGAATTCCAAGAGTTGCTTGGGTAATCCTGGCAAAAAATGTCGCTGTAAAAACAAGCCTACAATATACATCTGCATTAGTCACCGAATCAAACTCATTCTGAAGAAGTGTCCCCAACAAAAGAGACACCACTGCAACTGGTCATATGGCTATATCACGTGAGCTACCCATAAAAGCATATATCAAAGGAGGTACAAAGCTCGAATCTACACAATAACAAAAAAAAAATGCAAACCTGAATTTAATATTAAGAGATCACAATTGGCAAATAAAATGTAATCAGTAGGTAGTAGAGCTTACATAGTCCATATTTGGGAGGTAAAAGTGCAAGTTTTGAGTACCCAATGTCCTGTAATGGATAAGCATGTTAAAACCAAAAAGTTATCAAGATATGGTATTTTGCTTATCATCTTATTATTACTACAGATGGCAGTTTAGACTTTAGACCCATGTACTTTTTGAATGGCTCAACTGGGGTTATGTTTCATCTCAAACAAATAAAAAGCTTAAAAGTAAACGGGTCAAATGGGTTAAAACGTATCAAAACTCTGCCAAAGCGTAACTTTAGTTAAAGATTGGTTAATATCTGCAAAGATATAGCAAAAAATCCTTTCTGTTAGATATGTCCTGCATTTAGAATCATCTACACTAATCATATGTAGTCAAACATTGAAATATAAGTTACAAATTGAAATATTTGATAAATTAAAGTAACAACATAAAAAATGAACATTTGATATTTGTATGAAATATTATATTATACGTATGAAATATTAGATTGGCATCATTTATATAGTCATTATATTTGATCAGTCGCTGGTTTTCAATTTGTATCATGGGTGTAATCAGTATATAAGATCAGTCGCCGGTACAATATGATTTTCATTACCTAACCTGATTTCCCATCTTATGTATACAATGATCACAGAACAATAAATTACTAAATACCAATCATGTAATGAAGAAGCATTAGTAAAGCATAGCAACGATCATATGGCCAAGTAGGGTGATGGCAAGTAAATATTAGGCTCACCCAAATCACTTTGCTCATGATGTCATGGATTGTAGTTTTGACGAGCAGCACCTCCTTTCCGGTTTCTGTAGAATATGAGACCTTTAGTACACTTCCTCTAAAAATATATATTGGGTTCATACATGTAGAGTTACGAGAACAGAATACCATATAACTCGGCAACTTTATCTAGAGCTTTGGCAGAACCCCTATTCAGTAGGAGAAATGTACTTTTTTTACCCACAAGATCTGTATAATTCTGCATTGCAGCAACAGGACGACGAAGTCAGATACTTGCTAAGTTTAACTGCGCGCCAAAAATCATATGTTATGAACACATACCTGGATCGGTGCACCATTTTCCCTTAGAACGACTTCATAATCATCAATTTCCTTACCAAACTTTGTTTTTAACCGATCCCCCGAGTTACCAATAACTGCATCAAATAAATACAAATTTCACATCAATTACAATACATAAAACTCTTACCGGCATTTTATCAAACACGTAGAATGCAGTAAAAAGATATTACTATAAAACTTATTGTAGAAAATTCTATGAGTAGTATTTTAACCAAAATCGCAATACCTAGTGATGATGATAAAAAAAAATGAAATTCATGATGAACAACAAACTGATTTCGGCAGGTATACGGACACAATACTGATTTCAATCACAATGCCTGAAGGAACTTCATCTTCTATTAGTGGCGAATGGAATCAAACGGCAAGGATATTATTCTCCTTTCTTTGATTGATCTTCATCTTGTAAAGAACACGATCGATTACAAATTGGGTTACATGAGAGGTTGAAAAAAAAAAAGAAGATGAGCGCCTGATGATTTTATGCTTCCAGCTGCGTTTGAAAAAAAGCACGGGTAAAATGGAATGGCGCCCTAACTGTGATTTGGGGATGGCGTGATTTTGCATGGAGGGGTAATATGGTACTTTAATAATAAGGCTAGAGATTTATTGGGTAATCATAATGAGAGGCAGTTATAAATTTAAAAGATAATGAAAAAAAGATTAGGCTAATCAAGCCCTATTTTAATATATAAGAGGGATTATTTGTCACAATGTACAATATACGAATGTAATATCAATATCAATAGGCAACAATGTTAGGATGACTTCAATAAGTGATCAAATATTTTCTTTTTAATTTGAAAAATGAGTTTTATGTAACTACATGTGTCACTGCATCGGTATAAAGATACGAAGTATTAAAGTCGAGTCTCTTATAAATTTAAAAAGTGAACTACTACCATTCTTCCGTCATAATTTTTGATTAAACCAAAAGGTTACATACCATATTACCATATAATTGATCACTAAAGTTTTCAAATGCATAGTTGTTATAGGTCCTTGAGGGGTACTAGAACTATGGTAGACACAAAGTGATACCTTGAGTTTTTTAAGGCTTTTTTAAGCGAAATAAAAACAAAAGGAAGATAAAGTGAGTGGAATTTTAGTTCAATGGCCAATTGTATGGTGACACATGGATTATTTATGACCAAAAGTTATGGAAAAAAAATATAACACCCCTCATTTTGAATATCAATATAATATTAGAAATACGGAAGCGTATGAATTTTAAACACATTTATATATGTACATTCTATTAATTTACACCAACAGTTTACAAGTTTAGGTTACATCAACATGAAATTGTTCAAAATACAACATAAGTCGGGGTATTATATAAAACAAACTGGTTTAGTACAAAAAGGATCAGAGTAGCTCGCTGTCAAACTGTCCTTGCACCAAAAGCATCATATTCCTGCTACCCATTAAACTACAAAATCTGCAGGAAGTAAAGATGAGGGATTAGCACATAGCTAAGTGAGAGAGTTCAACACCCAACATTCAACTTAGCATAACCATTAACTACAACAATCAACAACAACTTAATAGTGAGGATCGGTGGTTCTGGGGATAACCATAATACCCGGGCGGCTCCCCAAGAACTCTTATCCAACCATATCCGTATGGCCATACGGACGAGACCGATAGCTAGTGGTTATCCTACTCAGATACAGTTCAATACACACAACATATGAAGCATATCCCTGTATCATTCACACGATAACCAACTAACCCAACCAATAGTTCATCAACTTGTCGACCTCATTGACAACCAATATCCAAAGATCACACATAGCACATAGTGATACAATCAACAAAAATGATTAAACAACTCTATAATCATATCTATAATTACCCGTTGTAATCAAATGATCACAACTAAATCAAATGGTGAGTTTCGAATCCACTCACCGATACCTTCGTCTTCAACTACTCAGACTCCAGGAGTTACTTTATCTTTTGGATGATCTGAGATTCAACATCAAATAGAAGTTAGTAATTGTTAACGTCCAAATATAACTTATCAAAGATTTGACACATTTGGAACTCATTACTATAAACATCTAGATTACTAGCTACTAATCATGTATATCCAATTATAATGCATCAAATAATCATCAATTAGTTACTTGTATTATGATTGAAATGAATTGCAAGAACTTAAAATCAAAATCCTGAAAACAGTCCCAAGCCGTCGGCTTCCAAGCCATTCCCAATTCCAGTCTTGAACCCAAGTTCCAAAAGAGAAGCCGTTCGTGTAATTTTGCCGGCTTTAAACCCAAGCCGCCGGCTTCTATCCCAAGCCGCCGGCTTCATGAGGAAGCCGCCGGCTTCCTTCGTGTTGCAGGTGATGCCCAGTTCGATCATGACACAACCCAGAAAACCAAATACCAAAACTCAAATACGAACAAAATATGCAGAATACTCATTTTGTGAGCTTCTAACTCAATCAAAACATGTTTCTAATGCTATACAAACATCTATCAACAACCTTAACATCCACTTATTCAAGATTTACATCCAATTCATAAACCCAATTTCAATTTTCAACTAGCATCAATCATAACTCAAGGATATGGGTTTAATCTACATAACTAGTCAAAATCATCACATATCATCATATATAAATCACAATAATCACCATATAACTCAAGAATCAACTCAATTCATCAAATTCCTATTTAACCTAAACTTGAGTTTAGGAAATATAATTTTACTTACAAGTGATAGATGACCAAGAACATATGAACTAGATGATGATGATGATTGCTACAAGTTCACAAATTCAATCCCCTTTTTACTTTGATAATTTAAGCTTGAATTTAGTTTAGGGTTTAGGTTTGTAAGGAAATGAAGAAGAGCAAGAAATTGGTAAAGTGATCCAAATAAAAGATCGGCCCCTTTTTGAGCCGACTTAACATTTTCGGTATTTTATACCCGCTCTAAATCTATTGTCTGGAACCTAAAAATCAACTGCGAGAAATTTATTTTATTATACCGTCAACTTTAATAGTTTAAAATAAGCAACATTTCACTATCCACAATAAGTCCTGAGACATATTTCACCAACTTTCACAATTAAACAATAATATCACATAATTTCTAAAACGATTAAATACTCAATTTAAATAGAAAAATACCAGGCCACTGGAGAGGATGTTACAAATCTCCTCTCCTTAAAGAGATTTCGTCCCCGAAATCTCAACATCAACAAACAATCTAGGATATCTGGATTTCATCAACTCCTCAGTCTCCCAGGTCAAATTAGGACCTAAACTATGTCGCCACTTTACTTGTACCATAGGAATTTGTTTCTTTCTAAGTTTAGTAACTTTCCTATCTAAGATTTCAACAGGTTCTTCAACCAATTTCTGAGTTTGATCAACTTTTAAATCCTGCAAAGGAAGAATTTGCGCCTGGTCTTCAACATTGCATCTTCTTAGATAACACACATTAAATGTGTCATGTATACCAGCAAGTTCAGGTGGGAGATCTAATGAAACAGACTGCTCATTTACAACTTGGCGAATTTTGAATGGACCGATATATCTAGGCGCCAACTTTCCACGTTTTCCAAAACGAATCACACCTTTCCATGGAGAAACTTTGAGGTAAACTAATTCACCTTCAGAAAATACAACTGGTCGTCTTTTCGGATCTGCATACTGTTTCTGTCGGTCACGAGCAGCTTTCAACTTTTCACGTGCAATTGCAACTTTGTCAGCTGTCATCTGTACAATGTCGGGTCCAGCAAACTGTTTCTCACCCGCTTCCAACCAACATGTCGGTGTTCTACAACGTCGACCATACAACATTTCATACGGAGGCATACCAATACTGGAATGATACGAATTGTTATAAGTAAATTCAACTAATGGGAGATGAGAATCCCATGAACCTCCATATTCCAGAATACAAGCACGAAGCATATCCTCTAAAGTTTGAATTGTACGTTCTGACTGACCGTCTGTCTGAGGATGATAAGCTGTGCTAAGATTTACACGTGTACCCAACTCTTGTTGCAAACCTTGCCAAAAACGAGAAACAAAACGAGAATCTCGGTCTGACACAATTGACAAAGGTATACCATGTCTAGTGACAATTTCATTTATGTACAACTGAGCAAGCTTAGTCAACGAAGCAGATTCACTAGCAGCAAGAAAATGCGCGCTTTTAGTCAACCGATCAACTATGACCCAAACCATATCATTACCTCGATTAGTGCGAGGAAGTTTAGTCACAAAATCCATCGTTATATGTTCCCATTTTCACTCAGGAATTTCCAACTGTTTCAATGATCCGTATGGCTTTTGATGCTCAGCTTTAACTTGGGCACAGATATGACAAGTACCAACAAATCTAGCAATGTTAGTTTTCATTGTAGGCCACCAGTACAACGGTTTCAAATCATTATACATCCGAGTACTTCCGGGATGAATAGATAATTTAGACTTATGTGCCTCATTCAAAATCAAATCACGAATATTACCAAGTAACGGAATCCATACTCGAGATTGATAAGTTAGTAATCCTCTCGAATCTTCCACCAATTCATCTTTTCTTTTCAACATGACTTCGGATTTCAAATTAAAATCTTTCAAAGCTTCAATTTGTGCAGCTTTAATCTGAGAAATCAAGTCAGAAGAAACATCCACTCTTAAGTAATAAACTCGATCAGAAGTATCTTTTCGGCTTAAAGCATCAGCGACCACATTAGCTTTGCCTGGGTGGTATTTAATTTCACAGTCATAATCCTTGATTAATTCTAACCATCGTCTCTGTCGCATATTCAATTCTTTCTGAGAAAACACATACTGCAAACTCTTATGGTCAGTACAAACAACACATCTAGTACCATATAAATAGTGTCTCCAAAGCTTTAAGGCAAATACAACCGCTGCAAGTTCCAAGTCATGTGTCGGATAATTCCATTCATGTGGTTTCAACTGTCGAGAAGCATAGGCGATAACTCTATCCCTTTGCATAAGTACACAACCCAAACCAGAATAAAAAGCATCACAGTAAACTACAAAATCATCTGTACCATCTGGTAAGGCTAAAACATGCGCTTGACACAGCATTTGTTTTAAAGTTTGGAAAGCAAGTTCTTGTTGATCAGTCCACATAAACTTTTCATCTTTTCGGGTTAACTTAGTTAATGGACCGGCAAGTTTAGAGAAGTCTTTAATGAATTTCCGGTAATAACCCGCCAAACCAAGGAAACTCTTTATTTCAGAAGCAGACTTTGGGGCGTTCCAATTCATCACAGCCTCAACTTTCAATGGATCAACCTTCACACCATCATTACAAATTACATGGCCCAAAAATTGAACTTCCCTAATCCAAAACTCACATTTAGAAAACTTGGCATAAAGCTGTTCTCGTTTCAACGTTTCTAGAATCAGTCTTAAATGCATAGCATGCTCAGCCTCAGATTTCGAATATACAAGAATATCATCTATGAAGACAATAACAAATTTATCCAAGAAAGGTCGACAAACACGGTTCATTAAGTCCATAAACACTGCAGGTGCATTCGTCAAACCAAAAGGCATAACCAGGAATTCATAGTGACCATACCTGGTACGAAAAGCAGTTTTAGAAATGTCTTCATCACGAACATGAACTTGGTGGTAACCCGACCTTAGATCAATTTTAGAATAAACTGAAGAACCCTGCAACTGATCAAATAAGTCATCTATTTTGGGCAGAGGGTATTTATTCTTTACATTTCTCTTGTTCAGTTCTCTATAATCGATACACATACGAAAAGACCCGTCTTTCTTTTTCACAAATAACACCGGTGCACCCCACGGCGAAGAACTAGGTCTAATAAAACCTTTATCCAACAACTCCTGTATCTGATTCATCATTTCACGGATTTCAGATGGAGCGAACCTATAGAGAGCTTTGGCGATAGGCGACGAGCCAGGAACAAGATCAATACGGTATTCTACTTCCCTCACTGGTGGTAAACCAGGTAATTCATCAGGGAACACCTCCGGATATTCACAAACTACCGGAACATCGAAAACAGTTTTCTTTTTAAGTTTGGCATCAACATCGAAAACAGTTTTCTTTTTAAGTTTGGCTAGATATGATTCACAACCTTTGGACAACGACTTTCTAGCCTTCATCATAGAAATCAAAGGAAAGACTAAACTATCCCGTTCTCCTCGAGCCACAACATGTGACTCTTCAGAGATTGGGATCCTTATCAACTTCTGATGACAATCAATGCTAGCTTTATTCTGACTCAGCCAATCCATACCAATTATCACATCAAAACTAGGGATTGGCATCAACAAGAAAGAAATAGGGAAAGTCTGGTCATCAATTACAATGTTAGCTCCAGTTACCGAGGTAGTAACAGGAACCAACTTACCGCTAACAATTTCTACTTCTACAGGCTTTGTTATTACAGTAGGTACTAAATTCAAATTGTCACAGAAATTCACAGATATGAAAGTACAATTAGCACCCGAATCAAACAACACACGCGCCGGTACAGAGTTTATAAGAAATGTACCAGTTATAACATCTTCGGTGTGCACAGCCTCATCGACTGTCATCTGAAAAGCCCTACTGGTTGCTGGTGGAGGATTTTTACGCTTCTGACCTGTAGATGCAGAGCTCCCAACCGAACCAGACCCCGACTTCCCCGCCTCCGGACATTGACCCACTCGATGCCCCTCCTTCTTGCAAGACCAACACACAAAATTTGGGTACCGGCAACTCTTTATCTCATGACCCAGTTCTCCACATTTCAAACATTTATTAGTTTGCACAGTACAAGGCCCATCATGCCTAGATCTACACGAACCACACCAATTAGAACTGCCAGACGAACCACTTTTACTAACAAACTTCTTATTCTGTCGACTGCCCTGAGAACTTGATTTTCCTTTGCTAGAAGAATCAGCTCTAGACTTTGAAGAATTATCTCTAGATCGTGCTTCACGAAAACCTCTAATATCACTGTCAACCGATCGTGCAAGATTAAAAGCATGAGCTAAACTGGTAGCCAACCTTACAGTAGTACGGTAGTTATGAGGTAAGGTATCCACAAACTGTTCGATTCGAGTTTTATCATCAGGAACCCAATGTTGAACAAACCGAAGCTTTTCTGTAAATTGGGCTATTAAATCATCAATGGTCATATTATCTTTCAACTGGAGATTCACAAATTCTCTCCTAATCCGTGCCATATCAAAGTCGGAACAATATTGATTACACACTGCTTGGTGAAAATCTTTCCATTGAATAGAGTCCTTCTGTTGTTCGGTTAAATGACCTTTCACTGAATCCCACCAAACCATTGCTTCATCTTTCATACACTGGACAGCAAACATAACCTTGGATTCTTCCTCACAACGAGTCACACTAAATTTGCGTTCCATATCTCTTAACCAATTTAAGGTCACAGTTGGGTTTGTACTTCCATGAAACACCGGTGGCTTACTAGACATGAAAGTTTTGAAAGAACACACCTTACTAGTTTGAGACGATGGACTAGCACCAAAAACAGAAGTTTGTTGTTGCACAAGTTGTCTAGCTGCAGCTTCCTCAGCTTTCTTTTTAAATTCTCTAAGAATTATCAACTCATCCTCCATTTCGTGTATATACTCATCTCTATTTGCTTCTTCTCCAGCCGTATGAGAGACACCATCATGATCATGTTGCTCAGTATTAGTTTCAAAAGGCGGAGCTTCAATCCGGGAAGCATTATTGGGGTTGGTGGTCGGCTGCTCATTATCTGCCATTTCTGAAATCAACACAACACTTGAAATCTGTTAATCGTTAGTACCTATCTACTAACAATTATCAACAATGCTAAATCCCATAACCAGAAAAGTTTGACATACCATGCTCCAGTTTTGGGATTGAACATTCTTCAATGCTCAATTAACCCAAAACCACGCTCTGATACCAACTTATAACACCCCTCATTTTGAATATCAATATAATATTAGAAATACGGAAGCGTATGAATTTTAAACACATTTATATATGTACATTATATTAATTTACACCAACAGTTTACAAGTTTAGGTTACATCAACATGAAACTGTTCAAAATACAACATAAGTCGGGGTATTATATAAAACAAACTGGTTTAGTACAAAAAGGATCAGAGTAGCTCGCTGTCAAACTGTCCTTGCACCAAAAGCATCATATTCCTGCTACCCATTAAACTATAAAATCTGCAGGAAGTAAAGATGAGGGATTAGCACATAGCTAAGTGAGAGAGTTCAACACCCAACATTCAACTTAGCATAACCATTAACTACAACAATCAACAACAACTTAATAATGAGGATCGGTGGTTCTGGGGATAACCATAATACCCGGGCGGCTCCCCAAGAACTCTTATCCAACCATATCCGTATGGCCATACGGACGAGACCGATAGCTAGTGGTTATCCTACTCAGATACAGTTCAATACACACAACATATGAAGCATATCCCTGTATCATTCACACGATAACCAACTAACCCAACCAATAGTTCATCAACTTGTCGACCTCATTGACAACCAATATCCAAAGATCACACATAGCACATAGTGATACAATCAACAAAAATGATTAAACAACTCTATAATCATATCTATAATTACCCGTTGTAATCAAATGATCACAACTAAATCAAATGGTGAGTTTCGAATCCACTCACCGATACCTTCGTCTTCAACTACTCAGACTTCAGGAGTTACTTTATCTTTTGGATGATCTGAGATTCAACATCAAATAGAAGTTAGTAATTGTTAACGTCCAAATATAACTTATCAAAGATTTGACACATTTGGAACTCATTACTATAAACATCTAGATTACTAGCTACTAATCATGTATATCCAATTATAATGCATCAAATAATAATCAATTAGTTACTTGTATTATGATTGAAATGAATTGCAAGAACTTAAAATCAAAATCCTGAAAACAGTCCCAAGCCGCCGGCTTCCCTTGGAAGCCGCCGGCTTCCAAGCCATTCCCAATTCCAGTCTTGAACCCGAGTTCCAAAATAGAAGCCGTTCGTGTAATTTTGCCGGCTTTAAACCCAAGCCGCCGGCTTCATGAGGAAGCCGCCGGCTTCCTTCGTGTTGCAGGTGATGCCCAGTTCGATCATGGCACAACCCAGAAAACCAAATACCAAAACTTAAATACGAACCAAATATGCAGAATACTCATTTTGTGAGCTTCTAACTCAATCAAAACATGTTTCTAATGCTATACAAACATCTATCAACAACCTTAACATCCACTTATTCAAGATTTACATCCAATTCATAAACCCAATTTCAATTTTCAACTAGCATCAATCATAACTCAAGAATATGGGTTTAATCTACATAACTAGTCAAAATCATCACATATCATCATATATAAATCACAATAATCACCATATAACTCAAGAATCAACTCAATTCATCAAATTCCTATTTAACCTAAACTTGAGTTTAGGAAATATAATTTTACTTACAAGTGATAGATGACCAAGAACATATGAACTAGATGATGATGATGATTGCTACAAGTTCACAAATTCAATCCCCTTTTTACTTTGATAATTTAAGCTTGAATTTAGTTTAAGGTTTAGGTTTGTAAGGAAATGAAGAAGAGCAAGAAATTGGTAAAGTGATCCAAATAAAAGATCGGCCCCTTTTTGAGCCGACTTATCATTTTGGGTATTTTATACCCGCTCTAAATCTATTGTATGGAACCTAAAAATCAACTGCGAGAAATTTATTTTATTATACCGTCAACTTTAATAGTTTAAAATAAGCAACATTTCACTATCCACAATAAGTCCTGAGACCTATTTCACCAACTTTCACAATTAAACAATAATATCACATAATTTCTAAAACGATTAAATACTCAATTTAAATAGAAAAATACCAGGCCACTGGAGAGGATGTTACAAAAAAGCATTCTAGCTAGCCTTGCATGCTTTTTTAAAAAGAGTACGTTATGATCCGTGACGTTATTTTATTCTTAGGTAAGGAGGTGGTGTCATTTCTTGCAAAGCACAAAGGCCGATGTATCCGTGTAATCTTTTATAGAGCGGTATAATTTCTTAATCATATTGTCTTAAGTAATTATAAACGGTAATTGTAAGGGGGCTACTTTCTATACCACCATTTTCTATTTTTTATTTCAAACACAATTATTACTGTACTTTTTCTGTACTTTTATCAATCACTTTCTCTTACTTTTCTGTACTTTTCTGTACTTTTTCTATTTTTATAATATTAAAAGTGGTATGAAATTGGAAAATAGAGGTATAGAAAGAGGATCCCAATTGTAAAACTCAAGAATCTTAAAATTACGTATTTATTCGCGTATAATAATAATAATGTCAAAATATTATGAAATTTTACTAATTTTTTTTTTTTTTGAAAATCATAAAATAGGCGTTGAAATAAATTTTAAATGATATGTTCATATGTAATTGGTTGACATAGTTCATAGTTCACATGTGAACAAATGTCTTTTATGTTTTTTGTATGTATTTTAGAGTTTTTACTGTGTTTTTTGTTCAAATCTACGTCAATGTTCATATATACATATGTGACAAGGTTTTTATGTCTAATATTTGATGTCGTAAACAAAAACTTGTCATAGAGTAATCCTTGAATAGTACGTACGTACCCTATTAGTTTTATAACATATACTTGCGCATTAGTTATATAAATAAAAAAAAGGGGCTAATTACCTTAGTATACAAAAGATTGAAAAAAGGTAGTATTAAGTGGCATCAAATGGCTTTGTAATCCGAGAGAATGTTGTTCAAGTGGGTTGTGTACAAGTGGTATTGGTTAGTATTGATCAAATAATCTGATGATGTGTCTTTTGTACAAAGTTGATTTAGTAATCCGGTGATGCATGTGTCTTATGTACAAAGTTGATAATGAGTCGGGAATATGAAGTTGTGCAGCACAAATGAGGACAAGGGAGTGTGATGAAGTAATATTAAAGTAGTGTTAGGGGTATGTACCCACATTAACTTTGTGATTGGATGGGACATGGAAATATATTCCCTTCTTTTGGTAGACGAACATCTTGAATTTGTGATGAATTGTTCACCTTTAAATCAATCAAAAAAATTTTAAGTGGAGAATGATTAATTCTTATCGCTCAGAAGTACAATCATTGTAATTAATTTTCTAAAACTATGTGTAAATATATAGTGAACAATTAAATTTAAATCGTCGGAATAATTGTTTAAATTAGTGATGGAAATAATGCAATTACTAGAATTTAATTTGTTTATTTTTTTTTAATGACACAATTTTCATGTTATTTGTTACAGTAGGTTATCAGGTTACAAATCTAGGAAACACGGACATGATTTGAAAGTATGACCACGACGGGATGAAATAGGACATTAAATGTAGGGTTTAACTAAAAATAATAATAATATATAATTAGAATAAAAATAAATATAAAATGTAGGGTATAACGTGCGCAAATGTAATAAAATATAGTCTAAAATTCGTAATATGAAACGAATAACTCGAGGTTTCATTGTATGTAACTATGTAAGTATTTAAATAAGAGAAAATGTGGCTTTATTGCAGGGGATTCACCTAACTTTAGTCCGATATTTATAGTATGTATCGAACTTTGTTTAGGTATATTGTGTGTCTTTCAACTTTGGTCTATTGTGTGTATCCAATGACTAATTTAATAATGGGGCAACCGTATAATGTGTCACATCATCTTATACTTCATTGATACATCATCAAAAATGGGTGCGACGTCATTCGGATATACAAAATATATCAACATTGAAAGATTGATACATAAAATAGATCAAAACAAAGTTGGATACACACTATAAGAATATCGGACTAAAGTTTAGTACATTCCTTTACACTAATTCCGAAAGAAAATTAATGTTTAAGACTCAGGTCATTATCCACAAAAGCCATCATTTGTGATGAATAGAATGCTAGAATAAAATACGGTATTGCTTTTTGCACGGAATGAAATGACGTGAAATTGACCGAGTGATTTTGACGTTGCCTACATCCTCTAATCATATTTAATATATTATATTTTTCATATTTAATTAACGTAGTATTTCGTTTTTCTTTAATAACTTTTTCTAAATAATGTGTAAAATAATTCCGAATATATATTCATGATCAGTGTAATTTTATCTACATTACGACATAAGTTTTATCGTTATATGTTATGTATTTAACGAAAGCATTTTTTAGTCTCGAAATCAACTTTTTTTTATATCAAAATGTAGATAAAAATAAACTGGTTATAGTGATATATTTAGATATATATTATAACATATGTATGAAAATTTATCAGCCAAAAACACAATCATGCGTTAATAAAACTATTTGATTATGATATTTTCCCGCTTGTAAGCGTAGTGTTCTAAAGAAGTTAAAGGATATATTCACGCCATGGTTAACTTCTGTTCGTGAACCTCCTATCACTTGAAAAAATATGTGTGATCGTCCATCTTTTAGAAACCTGATGTTGATCCAACTTCAGATACTCAAGAGCCCCGTAGATATAGTTGTTCAAGTGCACCAACATTTGACCAAAATGATTTCTCACATCAATACATTTATCAATTTCCAAGTTTTTTTTATCCATATATTACCCAGATATAGAATGTCATGTCGGATGGAAATTGTGAATTTCAATCGATAGCTGTATGTCGCAGTCTTCATGAAAATGAATGGCCTATAGTTTGAAGAAGTCAAATGGAAGAGTTAAGCATGTACAAGTATGTATATATTTGTATGTTTGACCGCGACGGATATGATTATGTTAACCATCTTGAATTTTTCTGAACTACATAGAGATGCACCGCTCAAAAATTGGATGACTATGCCTGAAATAGGAATCCTCGTTATACGCGGGTACACTATTATTATTATGTTAATAAAGTATATAACATAGATTTTGTGAAGGGCAATAATGATATTAATAATTGCTTTTAATAGTTTTTTCATATATAATAGTTTGCATTTACTTGTTTAAGATGACAAGGTTGGTAATTAAGTTTTCTAAGAAATGACGGTTTATGCCAAATCTATGGATTCTACCTTCTATGTAATTTAACTTATAAAGTTTTACAAAATTAGTTTTATACACCGTCTATTGATTCAGCAATGTTAGGCTTAAAAAAATTTTACAATATAATTTTCACACAATAATGTATACCAATCATTTGATGATAGATAAGAAAGAAAAACAAGACATAATTTTGATGGTCAATCTACCTTACCACATCAAATTGTAGATATTTGTTTGCAAAATTTATGAGATTTTAACATTATTTGTCTTATTGATTGGGATTGAAAAGCAAACAATCCGTGAATTGAATATTCGATGATGTGAGGAAATGACTTTTTAGTTGCATTTAGCATGAGAGACGATGAGATTAAATATGTGTTTTTGTTTAGTAAGTTTAATGTTTTTCAATAGATCGATTTTTATTATTTTAAATTGTAATACATGTATGATTGGTTAAATTGTTATAACTAACATTATTATCACACTTTGTAAAGTGTATCAAAAATTACATATATATATAGTACAAAGATAAATATGTAAATAATCAGCTATTTGCTTTTTATTCTTTTTTAAAATAGAAAAAAAAAAATCAATAGGCGAACAATATCCTAATATTATATGAGGTAGTGCTAAGAAGAATGAAGATCGATGATGTAAAATGTAAGAAACTAGGATATATGTCCATATTTATAATGTCCCTCGGTTAGTCATTAATGTGGAAACTTACATTACTTTTATTTTAGTTAGTAAGCATTTAAAAATATATCAAATATGCATTTAGTCTTATCTAAATTCTATATTATTAGTTCAATTATGATGATCATGATTATGATCATACAAAAAACGTCTATGGTATACATTTTGATCATTTTTGATACAGCCCAAACTTTTTTTGAAGCATTACTATTCTCTATGCATTTATAATCAGTTTCAAATATACAATATGGCTGTAACAATTAATAATATTAGGGGTTGGAGATTGTAACTGAAGTTGGAGCTGAACTGAAGAAGAGCAAAGGTTAGGGAAGAAGAAAGGACGACACGTGGAGAGTTGAGATTCGTACTTACACTTTTTATCTATTCTCTCTTATAAAGGGTTTTAGTATTTTCTTTTATGCTTTAGTGTTTTCAAAATGCGAAATGATGAAAATAGCCTTATCTATATTGAGCAATATTTATATAATAGGAAATAATGTATAAGTCAAATCATATTTATTAGCATAATTCCTTTTAAATTGTAACTTTAAATTGGAACTTCAACTAATGTTTCAATTTTCAACATTCTAATACGAATATGATATGTTGATTTTCAACGTAATTGCATTTTTATGACACATTAAACTAACAATTTTTTATGTTTGTTTATTTGTCACGTACTGCTGCATTGCGCGGGTAACTTACTAGTATTAATTATTTGCGTGCTTTAACCTCACTCGATACTCAAGTGCAACTATTGTGCAAAAAGCATTATTGTGCAAAAAGCATTACAAACGGGTATGTCTCTCCATACTATTTATTTATTCTCATCATACTATTTTGTAATTAAAAATAGAGAAAAAGTACAGAAAAAATATAGAACAGTACAGAATGTAAGAATTAGTGATTTAGAAAAATACAGAAAAAGTAAAGAAAAGTTAATTTAAAAATATATAAATGGTATGAAGAGTAGCACCAATTACAAACACACAGTTGTCCTTGCGATTAATCATCTTTTTCATATCGTCGTACACTTAGCACTTTTTAGTGTTGTCTACTTGTCTGGTTACTCTAATGAAATTTCATAGTACTCAATAAAGTGCGATGTCCAATAATTGCACGTAATGCTTTTTGCACGGATGAAATGACGGGAAGAAATGACTGAAATTGAAGGATGTGATACATGCTCCTAATTCATATGCAATCTATTATATTTTCATATTTAATTAACGTAATATTTTATTTTTCTTTAATAACTTTTTATAAATGATGTTTAAAATAATTTTGAATATATATTCATGATCAGTGTAATTTTATCTACATTTCGACATAAATTTTATCGTCATATGCTATGTATTTAACGAAAACATTTTTTAATCTCGGAACCAACTTTTTTTTCTTATATCAAAATGTAAATAAAAATAAATTGGTCATAATGGTATATTGGATTAATATTATAATATATGTAAGGAAATTTATTAACCAAAAACACAATAATATGTTAATAAAACTATTTAAATAGAATATAAACCTTACTTTTTCGGTCCCATTTTAATTGTTCAATATTTCATGTTGTGATGATTCAAAATTATTGTTCACGTGTGATTTTAAAAAATTAGAATAGGTTTTAGTTGATACATACTAAATCCTATTGGTTAACACAACAATCAATGTATTTTTCAATAATATAAAAAGTTGATATGAGATCCATTCATGTTAAATAAATATAATATTAAATTCAAATAGTTTTATTTATATACTCCCTCCGTCCCATTTCTATTGTCCATTATTTCTATTTTGGGGTGTACCAAATTAATTGTCCACTTCCATAAATAGAAAGTTTAAGGAAATAAAGTTCTTTTTTACCCCTAGTGTATATATATAAGACAAAAAAAATAGGTAAAAAGTAGAGGGTAAAACTGTCATTTTATCAAAAAGTAAGAGAGAGATAGTTATATTTTCTTAAACTGCGTGTCTTTTTGTCTGTTGACAATAAAATTGGGACGGAGGGAGTATTATTATATTTTTGGCTAATAAATTTTCTTATATATGTTATAATATTAATTCAAATATACCACTATGATCAGTTTATTTTTATCTACATTTTGATATAAAAAAAAGTTGTTACCGAGACTAAAAAATGACTTCGTTAAATACATAGCATATGGCGATAAAATTTAAGTCGAAATGTAGATAAAATTACACTGATTATGAATATATATTTAAAATTATTTTAAACATTGTATATGAAAAGTTATTAGAGAAAAACGAAATACTATATTAATTAAATAGGAAAAATATAATATATTGAATATGATTAGAGTACGTAGGAACTTTAAAATCACTCGGTCAAATTCACATCATTTCATTCCGTGCGAATAGAATCACCCGACAAAATAATAATGAGATATTGAGATGAAAGCACTAAAGAAGAGATGTGGCCATGTGGATCGAGACCATACATTGAGTAACAGATTGATCAGCCTTTAATTTTAGGGTTTTTGACATGACCTTCAATTATTGTGATTTTTCAAGACTTATGATTTGCAAGTTCTAAAACTCAAATTTATAACTATGACGTGGGTACATTTTTCTTGGTGATGGAATGATCATATAATTGGTGCTTGGATGACATAATCGGGTTTTTCTTCTTAAATCTATTAAATGCCTATACTTTTAAGCGTTTAGATTAGTAAATAACGAATGTAAAGCTGATGATGTCCAGCTCAACTGGTCAGAGGCTTGGGGGTCAATGATAGGAGACCTGGGAAACCTAGGTTCGATCTTTGAGGCCAGCGGGTTTTACCATTAATTCGTTGTCGTGCCTTCGGGCGGACGGATTAGTGGGTTTTTCCCGGATTTGGAGTAACTTGGGGCGCTTAAGGGCTCCGTACGGCTGGATTGGGCCAGTATATGGAGACTTAGCCATTGGGTCTCCCCGTACGGAGTACCTAGGCGATTTCTGTTAGCCTTTCAAAAAAATAAAATAAATAACGAATGTAAATATCAACATCAATAGGCAACAATGTTAGGATGACTTCAAGTATTCTCTTTTTAATTTGAAAAATGAGTTTTATGTGACTACATATCTCAATGCTAGTAAGGACTAAGTGGTGTCATTTCTTGCAAAGCACAAAGGGCGATATATCCGTGTAATCTTTTATAATTCCTTAATCATATTGTCTTAAGTAATTTTAAAAATCATAAGAACCTTAAAATTACGTATTTATTCACGATTAATAATGTCAAAATATTATGAAAATGTTACTAAAAATTCAAAAAAAAAAAAAAAAAAACTTTGAAAATCATAAAATAAGCGTTAAAATAATTTTAAATGATATGCTCATATATAAATCGTTGACACCGTTCACACGTGAACAAATCACAAATGTCTTTAGTGTTTTTTATGGTATGTATTTTCAGAGTTTTTAACGTTTTTTTTTGTCAAATCTACATCAACGTTCGTATATACATATAATTATATATGTGATAAGGTTTTTACGTCTAGAATTCGTCTCGTAAACAAAAACTTATCATAGAGTAATCCTTGAATAGTACGTACGTACGCTATTAGTTTTATAAGATATACTTTCGCATTAGTTATATATGAATAAAAAAACACCATATTGTACGAGTTGTACGTTTCTCAATACACCTATATATTTAGCTCCAAATGCGACTCATCAAAACACATAATTGCAGGAATACGAGAAAAAGGATCTCATAGCTTGCTTTCCGACTAGACTCGTTTATGTATTCGAAGTAGCTAGCTAACCCATGTTGAGTGATATCTAGGGTTCGACAGTAGGAGAAGTGGCATTAATAATAAGTGGTATAATATCTCCACTTCTCAGTATACAAACACAACGCTTTTTCAAGCATAACGGAATCGTATAAAGTGGACAATGACCACCTTGCATACAGTCGATGAACGTACTACATGCGTAATCCTCAGCTGCAGAGACTTCAGGCAATAAGTTTGTACCTGCCACAAAAACAAAAAGACCATTGATGCATTACGATTTAATATATGATATCATCGATCCGGATTCAAATATTGTACAAGGAGATGAAGGAAACATTTGTTAACCGGATGCGAAGATTAGTAGCATAACGAAGGATGTCATGATTTTCGTTGGGGACGTCTTCATCTTTATATTCAACGAATTACGATTAGCAATTAATTAAATACAACAAATTAAGATTGCTTGTGTATAAAATATCTGTCCTTCCTTCCGTTACGAGTTTTATGCATAAATGTTGGGTTTTTGAACTTAATTACTCTTCTTCGGTTATGAATTATTAATGATACTAGATTAATTTATAAGAAAATGAATATGTGAATTTTAAAGGAAAATACTAAATGTAGTCATTCATGCTATGCTATGGTTAAAGATACTATATTTAACTAAATTTCATATTTATGAAGCCGGTATTAAAAAGGAAAACTCATGTTTGTAATTAATTTAAGTTAGTTCATAATGTTAAGTATACAAATATTAATAATCATAGCGTTAACATTATCCATTTATAATTCGTGTTTTTATTTTTTATTTTTTATTTTTCGATAAAGAAGTTTAAATCACCAACAAAGAATCCTGATACAGTCAAAGGAAACAAACAAAGACACTAGGAATATGATCCTTTAATTTGTCAAAAGTTGGCTGTAAAATGGTTCGTTTGTCGACAAAAACACCAAAACACTCTTTTTCATACGTTTATTTTACCAAACGCTTAAAGCTATAATCATGAAAGGTTGCTTTATGTCAAGCTTAAGTATCAGCCAACCAAATATAAAATTCAAGTTATACTATTGAACATTGTTAAAATTTTGATATCATCGGTAGAAATTGTAACAAAACAACTAGCAAAAACAAATAAACAATGTTAATTCGTTGGAGTAAAAATGACTAAACTATCAAAGAGATGTACTTTCATACTGCTACATAATTGTAAACTTTAAACAAACGTAGCATTCTGCCAATGGTTTCGCTAATGTGTATTCCGTGACACATGTTAAGTTTCATTTAATGAACGTATAATTTTTCTTAATAGCAAAATTTGAAATTAATAATATAAATATAAAAAAGGAAAATCTTATATTGAATTAATGAGTATTGAATATTATCATATTAGCCTTACTTGAAATTATTGTTACTCTATACAATCTTTAAAGGAAACAACAATTAATGGTTAAAGGTAAAACTATTGTTCTGCAAAAATTAAAGAAAAGAAAGCAGTAATGATTATGTTATATTAAACTCTTTGTTTTTTGTCAGACGACGATTATTTTGGAACAGAGGGCCGGAGTCTAGTTATATGCTTGTGATCTTTTTCATCGCATACCAAGTTGTGTAACTTAATGGGATACCCAAAATTACATTACTCAATAGCGATCAAACTCTAAACATGTTGTATTTTGCCGAGGTAGATGTATCATGAACAACCGGAATGATTAAGCGATCAAATTTGACACATGTCGTACTTTTCTTTTGAGAGTCTATATTCTATATGCTTACTTGAGTGACTTTAATCAGTCAATAAAGTTAAAATGAATGGATCCTATAATACATATACATAAACTTTATGTGAATCAGCAAAATTGCATGTGCTCCTTTTTTCTATTTTCCAAATCTTATGTAATTGTTTTTAAGTGTTTTTGGTTAGGATTACTACTCTAATTAATAATTAGAGTGTTTGATTTGGAATAAAACTTGACATCAGTTAATTATATATATCATGTGTTTAGGACTAGTAATCAGAGTGTTGGCTTTGATTAAGCTGATTTGATTTACTCTATTCTTTTTGGAATAAAACTTTCGTGTGCTTCCTTTTTTCATGCTTCGTGAACAAATAAACAACGAATACCAAATCAATTTATCTGCCACCACTAATGTACTATATATTCATTTGTCCATTTACAATTGTATTTCACTATATAATTAATATACATTCCAATTCATGTAACGCCACCCTAAATCATTCATTTGTAACCGGCACCCACCATCACCACCCAAACAAATCCTAAGTTAATTTCTATCACAGCTAGCTAGCACTACAAAGTCACAATCCAACATCAGATCCACAACAAATATCCGTCAAAAAACACCCACTTGAATCTTCAATCACACACCCATAAGGCTGCTCGCATCGGAGCACATCACTTCCAAATCGGTTGCAACTGACTTGGCAATTGGTGCCATCGGTTGCATCGGTTCCTCATCACTTGGATTGGTAATCGGTTTACCGATTGGTTTGACATGTGGACCCCGCTAAAAAAAAAAAACTCGACCGTAGGTAAAAAAAAATAAAAAAAAAAACAACCGTTGGAGAGCCTAACGGCTAAAAAAATATACTCCCTCCGTCCCAGTTTTATTGTCCTCTTTTGACTTTTGGAGTCATTCTTTGACAATTTTGAACTTGAATATTTTTGTTTGTATTATATAATACTTGATACAAATTATACCAATGAAAATACATTCAACCCAATCCATTCATATATTTTTTGCATCAAGTATTATATAACACAAACAAAAATATTCAAGGTCAAAGTTGTCAAAGAAAGACTTCAAAAGTCAAAAGATGACACTAAAACCGGGACAGAGGAAGTATATATTTTTTTTACTTTTTATTTTTTAAAACCTTTTGCTTTATACCCACCCACAACTATCTGCATAGACACACTAATAGCACCCAAATCATTTATTTAGACATTTGAAGTTTGAAGGCAAAGAAAGGGTAAAAGTTGAAAGTAAAGAACGGGTCCCACCCAAGAATTGCCGTTAGAGCACATCCAACAAGAGGTTTTTCGAAAGCTTTTTTTATCAAATTGGTGTAAGAGCTTTTTTCAAAAAAACTTTACCTCCAATGATATAAAGCTTTTCATATATATAAAAGTATTAAAGAGTACACAATATATAAAGCAAGAGGGTGAAAGACTTGATAAATCTCAAGCTTTACAATCTCATTCCTTGTGAAAAGTGTACTTTTAATTGGTTTTATATACTTGCAAAGCTTTATATCATTGGAGGTAAAGCTTTTTTTACCAATATGATAAAAAAGCTTTGTAAAAACCGGCCGTCATCCATTTTGACTAAACCCTCTCACTATTTTCATGTGATCCAGTTCACATAACGTATTCCGTTACGCTTATATAAGTACATCCCCACACTCCCCAAAACACACACAACAACAACAACACATACACAAATACACCATCTCTATTTCCCTCCTTCCTTCCCTCTCACAACATTAAATCCATACTTCAAACTTACAACCCAAAATCAAACAAAACAATGTATGCGTAAGAAAGAAGTCACATCATTTACAGAATCTTTGTTATTTCTTGTTTTTCTTCAAAAAATTAATTACACATTAATATTGTTATATTTCTTAAAAAAATGGGAAATATTTATAAAGATGATATATATGTCTTCTACTTCTTCTCAAATCGAGAAAAACAAAGTTGAAGCTGTTCTTCATCTTCTTAAGAAAACGACTCCGCTCACTCTCAAACAGGTTTCAAGTTCTCTACATATTTTATTTTTTTTACTTAATTATTATCTGTTGAATTAAATTAATATTGATTGATGACATTTGTATTTTTTTTTATTTATTTAGGAGAAATTCTGTAATGAAGCTTGTGTTGGGTGGGAGGTTTCTGAAAGCGAAAGGTGAGAGTGTAAAGAAAGCAGCAAAGCAGCTGCCTGCTACTCTCTTATGGAGAGAACACCTAGCTAGGTGTCGGTACGTTATATATTTTCTTCCTTTTTTTCCTTCTTATTTAGCACATTTTTATGGAAAATAAATATTGAATTACATGATTAATTTACTGAGTTACATCATATGTTTGCTAGCTAATTATATCTGACTTTAGCTCTTTTTTTTTTTTTTTGATAAAATGTATAAAGATAAAGAAAATAATAATAATAAGACCTATTTGGGATTTTAAACTTATAAAAAATGAATGTGAGAAAACTAGTGTCACTATTCGGAAAGATAAAAGAAATACAGTAAAAAAAAAAAAACTACTCCGTAGGATCTTACAGTATGGTGACCTGGGAAAACATTCATCATGTGGTTGTGATTAAAATATGATTACACATGATTAATAAGTATTGATCTCTGTAAAAGTAAAATCTTACTTTTTTGTTCTTTTTACCATGAGATGAATATAATTTGAGTATATCTATCTGGTTCTCCTAAAGCTACCCTCCTTTTGTACTTTTTCTCATCTCTTACCCCTTCACTCATCTAATCAATCATGCTCTTTTTTATTATTTTTTTATTTTCTGGGTATACCCCTTCTTTTTCTAATTCTTACTCCCCGTTTAGTCTAAAACTGAAACCTATTATGTACTAAATTGAACCGATCTTAAATAAAACTGGACTGGAAAAGGACCGAACAGGAACCGAAGATGAACTAGAGGTATCCCTATCAATTTTGAGGTGTCTTTATATTTTCCCTATCTTTTCCTTTATTTGTTCCAGTTAACCCGTGACACACCAAGAGAATCTTGCTTTCCGGCTTTGAATTACTTGCACCATTTAAGTACTCAAAATACTGTCTCATGATTAAAGTAATCTATCCAAAAAGTAAATAATTAACCATAGTAAATATTAAATTTCACTTTTGTTTTTTACTTTTGATATAGGTATGTTTTTAGTTTTGTCTGTAATGTTGTTGGCTTTCTTTTTACCATATTACAGATCATCTTATAGCCGATGAGTTTTCGGGTGAGATAGCCGATGGCATGGCGTATGTAGCCGGTCACGATGACCAATCTCGACCTGTGGTGGTATGTTTTTTTTTGAAAGGCAGTAGAGTGATCCCGGGCGGTTACGGCCACTAGGCAAGCTATATATATTTCTAAAACGATTCCAAGGTTTAAATGAAATTTGCTGTTTTTATTTTGAACTTATAATATGATTTCTCTTTCCTAACGATGATTTATTCATGATATTGTCCTAGATTTTTAGAATCCAGCAAGACTATCTCAAGTTTCGGTCACAAAAACAGTAAGTTAATTAATTATTGCTTCATTATCTTCTTTCCCAATTGAGGCTAAACTATTTATGTTACTCAGTTATACGTTTCAAACACATGTGTACATAATGTGGTCCTGATCACATAGGTGCATGTTTAAGTTGAATTCAAAATAAAAGGAATTTGAAATGGAACTAGCTAGAAGAAAACATTTGTGAATGATTTTTTATAGTAAAAAAACATCCAATGACAAAAATAAGAGATAAAAACAAACAAAGAAAAAGGTGACAGAAAATATGCATGTTACACAGACATTAATTCTCCCTCCATGCATGTACGATATATAATTAAGTATCTACGTTTAAAAAAAAAAAAAAAAAAAAAAAAAAAAAAAAGCAAGTCACAATCCAACATCATCACCACCCAAACAAATCCCAAGTTAATTTCTATCACAGCTAATAACACTACTCATCATGTATTCTTTCTTCGGTTCGAAACCAAAACTTCAAAATCCATAGAACACGTACAACACACAAACCGTAAACAAATGCCCATACAACTTCCAACTATTCAAAACCACATAAAGTCGTCGATTACCGAAGTTTAGTTCACCGAAAAAAAACACACTTTTCACAAACCGGGTTAAAGCGAAAACCAGGTCTCGGTCGAATATGAAAACCCACCGAGTCAATTGAGGTTATTTAGCGTCTTTCGTTTTTTATGTTGCGTATTCACATCAACAAGTTAGTAATGACTGATTATTTTCTGAATTGTAGTAATATTCACTAGTTCCTTTAAGATGTTAGCCAAGAAGGTAGCTAGACGTTATTAGTGTTGACAAAGAGCAGGGGAACAGGGCTAAAAGGTACGTGCGAGACCTAATAATAATAATGTTTTCTTGCCATGTTAATTATACGTCGATTCATAACATTTACGCCACCCCAAATCATTCTCTCCTCTCATCTTTTATTTATTTTTCTTTCTATCTATCTTTTCCAAACTTTCCCGGATCTTATGATACTTGTTCCCTATCGAAATCTCAGCCCTTTATATTATTCATTCCAAATTAAAGTCAATATAAACGTTGTTATCATCATTTGTTTGTCATCACTCATCACCATTGTCTCTAACATCATTCGTATATGAACTCCATCACTCTTTCACGGCTAGCATGCAATACCAAGCCACAATTCAACATTATTAGATCTACAACAAATATCCGTCAAAAACATACCCACTTGAATCGTCAAAAACACACAAACTGTAAAGAAAACAAATCAAACTTTCCACAAACGGTGTTTAAACCAAAACCGGTCCAACGGGAAACTGCCGAGTCAATTGAGATAGAGTTAGTGTCTTTAATTCGTTTTTTATGTTGTAACGACATTCACATCCAGAAGTTACTGATCACTCATCATTTTCTGAATTGTAATATTTTCACTTTCAGATGTAAGCCAAGAAGGTAGACACTTTAACTAAGACTGTGGAGGTTGAGGCCAAAAAGATGAGAAGGAGCTGAGGTAGCTGCTATGCCTGTTGATCGACAAAGAGAAGGATAATCGGGCTAAACGGTACGTGCGAGA